>OX596382.1:18976337-23776337 GCA_951394425.1 Tipula unca | reverse complement strand
CATACTAATAAACTAGTACTGTCAAGATAAAGTGAAAAAAGTTTGGTAAAAATGCCTTCAATATTTATTAAAATTTATTTTCTGAAGTAAATTGTATAAACATTTCAAAATTTATTAGACTAACGTGTAATCGATATGTTATGTTATAAATAAATCCGTAGAATTTATAAAAAAATCAATTTGTCGATATTACATGTATTAAACGACAAAGTCCATCAGAATGGGCACAAACATGAATGGTAAGAAATAGAAGAAACAATAAGTAGATTTTTTTTTGCTATAAAAAATATATCGACAAATATTTTAGGAAATAATAAACCGATTAATTCAACGCAACCCGTTATTACGCCATCACTGAATTACGACAAAGATAAAAAATGGCAAAATGAATTGCTAATGGAACGACTAAAATCAAAGGCAGCCCAGCATCGATCATTTCAGGAGATGTCGAAGGCAATGCGAATGGCTCTTCTTGAAAAACGATACGCTTTGGATCATGTAGAAAAATCTAATTTACAAAAGTGCCTAGATAGCATGCAACACTGTATAAAAGTAACATCACGACAGGGCCTTGTCGAACGGTTAGAAAGTTTAACCAGACAACTAGGGTTAAAGTTTATGGAAGATCCTTCGGGACTTTTCATCTCATCGGATATGTTTTATTTAGAAATTGTGTTAGACCCCAGTGGTATTGTTAAGGATGTAAAAGTGCACCACGAAGGAAATGTAAATAAACTCTATTTTCAAATGTTTATTTTTGCATAACTTTAGTTTTTTCCAGATCGAACAACAATCATGTAAAGAATTAGTTAATTGTTTAGTTAACGGTGATTTCGTTGATTTTACCCAGCAATTGGAGGGCCTAGCCTCAATATATCAACTAAATGCTGAACAAAAAATCAAAACTAAGGCATTTGTTGCGCTTCAGGCACTTGAAACCGATCTAACCAATATCTATATGTTTCAAAACATCTACAAAGAACCCCAAGTGCTGCTATACAAATCAGCGGTCGGGATATTGCAACCCCGCCGAGGAGGGCATCCGATGAAGCTAACATTTTTTATATCAACTTACGATTTACTTGATTTTGAGAACAGGACGCTGACATCAATCGATTCCATGAGTTCCAAAAATGTAGGAATGTGCGTTACAGTAAATCTGGAAGCCTCAGGAGCGAATAAACTTCAAATTCAGCCAATTATGATGGTGAATAAGGATCAACAAGGACGAAGTACTCCAGTTTCAGCACCACTTAGCCCACTTAACTCAACTATGTTTCCTGCTAGCTTTGTGCTGCGCTTAAGTAAACCAATGCCCATGTCGTACAGTTTCGTGCAACAAATAAAGCAAAGCACTGATCTAGATTTTGGCGACAGCTCAAACCTATCGCCAATGCTTAGTTTAATTGTGAATCACGAAACTGAGGGGGAGATAAATTCCATTGCGAAAGGATTATTTGTATCATTGCCTGAACAGAATCATTGCTATTTCGTGACAAATACAAAAAATTTAGATGGGATTGTGATTAAAAGTGTGCCGTTTACAGAGCCCAGTCATGTACCACATATTCTAAATTTCTTACGATTACAAGCTGCCTTTAATGCATTGATATGTAGTTGTATACGATTAAAAGGGCGACAAGATATTGAAAACGCTATAATTTTTGAGATAAGCGCAATATCTTGTCAATTAATAGTCGTATCGCTTGAGCATCCGTATGAAGAATCGATGGCTACAGTGGAGATCAATTTGAGCGATTTAACAAATATCATGTGCAAGATTTATTCTTTGACGCGAAATTATGACCACATTGCAATTAAGCTTTCAAAAGTGATCCAGAAATGTTTGTCAATACCGATCGCCATGCGGGCACTAATTAAACATTGGGATCAAGAGAATCAACTGAAAGTATTGAATGGAGCAAATTTTAACTTGCCCCCTGGACCTAGCGATCCAGGAGGTCGAAGTAATGTAAATAATACACTAGTCGGAGGAGGAGGAAGTATTGGTGTTGGTGGTGCAAGTGGAAATTCTGGAGCTAATTTAAATGTGAGCGGAATTGGGAATGGGAACAATGATTTTGGTCGAGATATGATTAGTATGAGCTGTGGCAATAATGTGGTTGCTAAAAATGGTTGTAACTCTAATGGCAACAATGCAATTATTAATTCAGCTAATCGGTCCATGTTTCTTCATAATCCGAATTTTAATGAACACAATTTAAATAGTTTATTCAGTAATGATAGTGGTTCGATTCCAGGTAGTCAGGACCCGCTAAGTTTTAACAACGATTTAACGATGACGTCCAAGGCGAGCAAGAAACGCCGTACAAATTTAATGAATGAGGATTTTTGGAAGAACCCAAAGAGTAATGCTAATCATAGTAATGAAACATCTGAATTATTAGAATGTTCAAATAATAGTAGCGACTCCAACTCTTTGGGTACATCGTCTGTCTCCGTATTGTCGGAAACTGGAGTTGCGACACCAAATTCCAATCCTGGTTTTAATAATAATAGTTCTGATATTGATCAACCGTCATCCGATAATCGGACCATGTCTGATGATTGTGATTTATCGGACAGTGAACTTATACATACAAAAGTCTCGAATAAAATTCCATCGGTCAGTATAACATCAATTTCTACAAATCTGCAGTCCGTCTTGACCGGCATGAATCTAGAGTTACGAACTGGTATAGAAATATTACCATTTACCACATCCACAACGGCACAAAATTTACCATCATCGATTACGATAACGCCGATCACCAGTAATTCACCGTCGTCCTCGTCGAAGGGGAGTAATAGCGATGGGAATAAAAAATCTACGTCGAAAGGTGGGGGCGTAGCAAGTGATGGTAGCAATAAACAAAGGCGATCATCTTTGGATGATAAAAAATCTGATAAAAAAAAAAAACGAAAACGAGACGAGAGTCCTATGGGGCCGCCAGATAAATTACCCCCAAAACCGGATTTGCTGAGTAAACCAATTTCTGTGAGTATTAAATCCTTAGACGGGTCACCGGTTTCGCCGTCGAATGTGTTAAAAAGGTTTTCGTCATCACCCAAATCGTCTAGTGCGAACGTAGTTGGCGGAAGTAATAATTTATCAAATCCAGCAAAGCAGAGTCCAAAAAACACATCTATATATCACGGCAGTCCAAAACATCTTTCGAGCGGGATGCATAGCCCAAAATCATCATTTTTGGCGACCACTTCATTATCTCCAAAACATCATCCATCATCTGGTTCTGGTAAGCCCAGCATGTCGCAATTGAAATCCGCTACAAATTCGCCTAGTTCTAAGTCATCATCATCGGAGAAACTAAAAATTTCACAATCAGCTTCATTATCTCATCGTGACCGTTCATCTTCAAGTGATAACAAAAAAAGTGGAAGTTCTAGCCCAAAATTAAAACAGTCGTCAGTTAAATTGAAGCAACTTGATTTAAGTCTGATTTCACCAATCGACTTGATTACAAATATTGCAAATTGTGATCCCGTAAATATGTCGTCCACCTCACCAACTGATTTAAACAAACTGAATAGCAGTAGGAATCGTAAGGGCTCGTTGAGTGCTGTTATCGATAAACTAAAATCAGCACAAAATTTACCGGATGATTTACCATCACCAGGTGGAAGTAGCAGCAGCAGTAGCGGAAATAGCAACAGTAATTCATCCTCCTCATCAACAAAATTTCAAAACTGTTCAAATAGCGCATCGAAAGATAAACTTTCATCTTCGAGTAACAATCAAAATATAAATAAGGAGTCTAAAAGTAATAGTAGTACAGGGAGCAGTAGTGGACATGTTAAGAATTTATCGCTTACTATTGGTAATCCAAGTGCTAATTTGAATCAAAATAAAAGCTCAGAGTATATGGTTAAGCCTAGTTCGGATGGAATCAAACTAACAATTAACAAGACTCGAACGAAAGAGAATAATTCGCTTAAGGACGGAAAAATGCCTAGTAGTGGTTACTCGAAATCATCTTCTCAGACCAGCCTTTATAAAAGTGGATCGTCGAAATCAAAATCGATAAGTTCTTCATCGTCATTACAAAAATCTAGTAGCTCAGGTAATTTAACGTCATCGATGTCCTCATCAAAATCATTATCATCGTCTAGTAAATCAAGCGGATTACCGAAAACGCAGTCTTCCGGTAGTCTATCAGCATTAACATCATTTAATTCGAGTGATTCTAAACTAAAAGATAAACAGGGGAAATCATCGAAAGTATTTTCGAGTGGTGAACGAACCCATCATTACCAAGGTCCGAAAGATCCGAATGATGTCCGAAAATTATTGGGGTTTGCGACGTCTGCGGTGCCGTCCATTGACGGGTTTATTAAATCGTTTGATACCAAAAAATTTCAAATTCCGAAATTATCTGCACGCGCGGCAAATTCTGCAATTAACAGCACTAGCCAAGTTTTAAGTAGTAATATAAATTCATCATTGCCGAATAGTTTGGATTTGAAAAAAGATATGAAGCATACAAATTCAGCAACAAGTACACCGAGTAACGAGAATCATGTGGAAAATGACCCCACTGTGAAAATGTTGGCCGAACTGCTATCCAAAGACATCCCACAAAAATTTCCATTTTCGGTCAATAAAATCCCTTTAGAAGCACCTCATACGAATATGAAAATGAATTCGCTGGCTGTAACTTCTTCATCAAATCAATACAGTGGGGTAGCAACAGGTGATCTATCGACATTTTCAAAAGAATTGCTGGATGGTAAGAATCAGCATGGAATGGATTATACAACCGCAACTTTAAACGAATCTCCAAAACTGAA
Organism: Tipula unca; assembly: GCA_951394425.1. Classification (NCBI taxonomy): domain Eukaryota; kingdom Metazoa; phylum Arthropoda; class Insecta; order Diptera; family Tipulidae; genus Tipula; species Tipula unca. The sequence goes on along the minus strand of OX596382.1, from coordinate 23,771,528 downwards.
TGCAAATAATATTGGAAATATTACTTCAAAATTAATGCGACCACCGTCTGCAGCCCCGTCACAGAATATACCACTCGCCAAGAAATCACCAATACTTGATGAAGTATTAGATTTTTCCACAGCGTCACAAACCATTACGCCACCATTACTACAAATCCACCAACAACAGCAGTCAGTCGTAAAAGACCACAAGTTAATGCAACCAACCAATTTGATCCGTAAAAGTACAACTTCACCATTATTTCCATCTTCACCATCGGTATCGGTGCACATTGTTAAATCGCCGGTACCATCACCACTTATGGTAATACAATCGCCGCATTCTTCGAATTCACCTTGTATTACCGATGATGAGCTTATGGATGAAGCTTTGGTAGGTATAAGCGGCAAATGACGTACAATTTCTTTTTATAAATGAAAATTTAATAAACTGATCAATAACGAAAATATTTGATATTTTTACATTATTTAATTAATTAATTATATGTATATGTATGCCTTAGGCCAATTTTATACTTGCACGACCCTTTCATTTAAATTATCCCTTCGATATGGTGGATGAATACTTTTTCCAATCTACATAATTTACGGGATTTCTCCAAGCCGATCAAATTCAAAGAATTACAATGTGTAGTTTTATTTTCGTATAATCTGAGAAAATAAATAAATTGGATTAAAAATATTTAGCAACAAAGGCAGACGAGTTTTTCTGAATACATTTAATTCTGACTTAAATTAAAAAAGTTTTTTACAAAAATAAATTTGATATAAAATCACAATTATATATATAATATTACTAGCTGTACCCTGCGCGCATTGCTACGCTACCAACTAAAATAAATTTGAAGGAAAGACATTATACAAATATTCAAATATCCAGCCGATGCATCCCGTTGTAGTTGTACACGCATGTTGGTTTTCAAAGTCAATTTCAGTAAATGACGTCATGATTTGAGACATGCATTAAATTCATCAGCAGGCGTTGAACGTGGTATAACCGGCAGTGTTTGTCAAAAATCACCAGACAATAAAATGTGTGCGCCATTGTAGATCCGTGCGTTTCCTCTCAAATCTCGCAGTGTACGATCAAGCGCTTCCAGTGCTTTCTTGTGAGACATTGTACATTCATTCGTCCCATATGATAATTTGACACGTTTGGAGTACTTTGCCCCTTTCAGAGTTTTTGTTGATGTTGCATGATGGTGCCTCAGTGTTTTGTAAATTCAACGGCAGTTTCAATGCTAAATGCGCTGTTCGGCCACCATCCAAAAGAGTTGCCGCAATTCCAGATGATGCAATATTAATATCAATGGCCAGTGCAATATTATTTTGTGATCGTATGGTTGCCAAAATGATTGAAAGAAGAAAATTCTTGCCTGTACCACCGGGCGCATCTATGAAAAGCAGTCAAAAGCAGTTCTGTGATTTCACGCATAATTCTGTCATACGCAATGCCTTGTTCTGGAACCAACTGCGGAAGATTTGTCTGAAGAATAGTTCCCAGTTCGTCAGAATCAAAGTGTGTTTCTCGTTGCAAATCACGATCGAAAAGGTCGTTCACTGGTTGGTTCGGAGCCGGCATTCCCAGTTGCACCAGTGCTTTGTTAGCGATTGCCAAACATATGACTTCAATCAAAATCAATGCCTCATTATACACGTTTGGTGTGAATTGAATGTCCGGATTTTGATTCGCAGCGCGCAAACTATGTAGAATATCTTCACTCATGTAGACCTTGTATTTTTCCCAAAGACCTTTTGGATTAGATGGGAAGCAGGTTGTCAATATTATGGCAAATAACGTGCGTCTTTGCTGTGGTCGAGCAGTATTCGATGCATCATCGAGTGCAGTGTCCCAATGTGCATCATTCTCAAGAAGATTTAGTTCCTGCCAAGCTTGGCGATAAGTGGCCCACAGCTGACCGTTCATTGTTCTTAAATCTTCGAATGATGTCGGTCTACGTACATTGATTAACAGTAATCGCAGATAGAATTATTCTGTATTGTTCGGGTGAACAGTGTACAGACGAACCAATGCGTCACTGGAATATAAATTGGGATGTCCTTCAACTGCTTTACCTTGTTTGCGACGTTGACACTTTTTAGCCGAATCATTTCATGTGTAGAATTTCGGTACCTCAGAATAAAAATATCAACTTGGCACAATGAGTAAAATGCAGTTAAAGTTGTTGCCGGTGGAACCAATGCTCTTGCACGTACATTATCTGCTGTGAAGTACACGCGCTGTCCATTCTCGAGATGCACCACCAAGTGTACTAATAATAATAATAACAGTGTTAAAGGCCATTACTGCCCCCTTACTGAATCAACAATCTGGCTCCAACGGTTTCGATCCTGAGCTTGGTCTTCATACTGTCTTAGACAATCTGAAGAGGCCAAGTCGTTCTCTACATCGTGGAGCCATCGTCGCCTGCAACGACCTCTGCGCCTACCATCTGGTGGCTCTCCTTTCAGAGATCGCTGCACAATTCGTTCCGGATCAGCACGCAGAACGTGACCGCGCCAGCGTACTCGCTGAGATCTAACTTCATGTACAATATCGGGGATCTTCATCAGATCTCTGATCTCGAAATTGTACAGAGCTCGGTATGTACCATCTATTTCGCGTTTAGGGCCGTAAATCACACGCATGATTCTTCTCTCAAATGTAAGGAGCCATCTCTCGTACTCATCCGTCAGCGCCCAACTTTCACATCCAAACATAACAACGGGCCTGATCAACGCTTTGTAAAGCTTCAGCTTCACGGCACTTGATAAGTGTTTAGATTTTAGCAGTGGCCTTAGAGGATATAAAGAACGACTGCCAGCTGCCAGCCGCACTTTAATATCCTCACCCACACTGTTATCGTGAGTGATAAGAGAGCCCAAATATTTGAACCTCCTCACGCCCTCAAACGTGTGGTGGCCACTACTAAAATCTGGTGTGCCATTGTCTCTAAAACCAGAGATCAGGTATTTCGTTTTGGACTCATTGATCTGGAGTCCAACAGAAGCTGAAAACTCTACAAGCGGATCAAGTATTTCTTTCACTCCGTTGCTATTCAGTCCAATCACGCATATGTCATCGGCATATGCAAGCACTTGATTGGACTGGCGATATAAGATGTTGCGCTGAGGTGTTTCAGTTTTACGAAAGATGTACTCCAACATGAGATTAAAGAGTATCGGGGACAGAGCATCTCCCTGCCGAACACCCGAGTTAACTGCAAAAATTATCGATAGCCTGTTCTCAACTTTAACACAGCATTGAGACTGCGTCACTGTCATCCTACCAAGTGTACTACTGTTGGATGTTGTTCATTGATTGGAAATGATAAGATGCGCCATACTGCTTCATTGCTGCTAATGTAGCGTCCAAGTTGGTAATGGTTGATTTCATCGAGCGGTACGGCCATATTCCCTACTCCGAAGATTGCCATGCCGCTTCCTTTGTTGACATATTTGCAAATGTATTTGATCGACCTCACTGAATTGCACCACTATTAATGTGTGCTTTGAAGGTCTTTGAGAGCAACGTGAATATGGCACAACCCAACGGTTATCGACTTCGACATCAACGTTTCGTACTTTCAGAACGATGGGTTTGCCGCCATCCTCAACTGATCGTCGACGATACAGTGGGTATCCGTCATTGCCAGTGATGGTATCAGAAACCAATTTTCTTGGGTATCGTTTCATGCATTTCCCATCAGACATGTATGTTGAATTATTGTTGAATGCGCCACATGGACCATGAATCATATTTTTGGTAACGACGTCATAAGTCTGGATCAATGTCCTTATCTGGTATTTCTGCTGAGATGATTTGGTCAATTTGGTCTGGCGTAATTTTGTTGATTAACCAAACCAAAACATGTGCATGTGGCAATCCTCTTTTCTGCCGTTCAATGGAATACATCCAGCAGCGTGTCTCTCCAAAAACGTGATGCTTGATAATAAAATCCATCAAAAATTTCAATTTTTGTTTAAATACTCGTGCGGTAATGTCATGGCGGTCCGAAGAAGATTGTCCAGCTAACAGAAGTTCTTTAATTTCATCCCATGTTGGATTGCATGTAAATGTGAATGTATCTAAATGTGTTCTTCCCAATTTGTTTGGATTCACGTTAACATCATTTTCGATTGCGTCTCGTAAATGGATGTACTCTTCAGAACGCAACGCGGTTTGTATCAATCGAATATATAGGAGTCGTTCGGTTTCAATCTTCGCGTACATGTCAACGATGTATTGATGGAACAATTGTCGACATTTCAGAATGTGGTTCTCAGCGTCTTGAAGAATCATCAATCGATACGAATAATAATTCATGGCACTGACTTTCTTATTCGTATCCTCGTCTGTTTGTGGATTTCTCATTTTGATGTTGAAATGATATCCATCTTCTCCTCGCCAAAACATAACCGGATACTGTAATCTGTCGTATGAGCGATGAGTATCGGAGACTCGCTGAACGTCACCACGCGATGAAGAATTATGTCGCGCGATTCGAATTCTTCGCCAACTATCACGATCTCCACTTCGTAGATTGTTGGTGCATTGAACTGTCTTTCGTGTTGGACGGGTCTTTTGTCTGCTCGAATCACAACTGCGTAGTCATCGGCTGGAATTCGTTAAATGTGTTGATTGAAAAGGGCTTGTAGCGCAGCCACGATTTCTCGTCTAGTGCCCGCATTATAATGACATCGTTGTTCAATTTGTTCATCACTGTTTGCCATGAAATAAATTTGAAGAAACTTGAGACCTGCGTCCGGCAATGGTAGAAGCAATCCGGCACGATGATAAATTCTCCCTTGGACTCTGAATGTTGGCATGTAATTTTCGCGCACGATGTTAGTTGAACCGAACGATGTCATTTGAAAACATGAATTGTATTAGCGGATGTTTGCCAAGAAATGCTTCGACTCACGTGTAACCCCTGATAGCAACGTTGATAGTGGTTCGGGTGGAGGAGCCCGATGTTTCCAGCTTTTAGAGAGTGCCGATTTCCTTGTTTGTTTTTCTATTTAATTTAGACATATTATTCGCATGAGTGTTCGAGAAATTAAGGTTTACTTGCGTTAAGATCCCTGTGAACTTGGTCATAAATGACCTGTTACTAAACCTGGAAGGGCAAGGCTTCAAGGTGGTTGCTTACGCGGATGACGTTGCTATTGCGGTCTTCGGTAAATATCCTAGTACGCTGAGTGAGCGCATGCAGTGCGCGCTTGGCTACCTTTCTGAGTGGGCACGCGGCTGCGGACTGAACGCAAACCCACAGAAAACAGAGCTGGTCCTCTTTACCAGGAAGCACAAGCTTCCCCAGTGTGACCCGCCAACATTAAATGGTACTCGCTTGATCTTTACGGATAGAGCAAAATACCTCGGACTTCTTTTGGATAGCAAGCTAAGCTGGAAACCAAACATCGTAGAGAGAGTAAAGAAAGCTACTATAGCGCTCTACTCCTGCAAAAATGCCATTGGAAAGAGATGGGGTATGGAGCCCCACATAGTACACTGGCTCTACGTTTCAGTGGTCAAACCTATACTGCTGTATGGGGTTGTCGTCTGGTGGCCAGCGTTAAAAATTATGGCCAACCTTAAACTATTGATGAAAGTCCAAAGAACGGCCTGCTTGTGTATAAGTGGGGCTCTCAGGAGCACACCTACTCAAGCTCTGGAGATTCTCTTTCATCTTACTCCATTGGATATTGCGGCCGAGCAGCTTGCATCTTGCACAGCCATTCGGCTCAAATCCATATCTATGTGGACCTGTAACAATGCAGGGCACTCGTCTATCCTATGCAACAGGGGTATTCCGGAAGCTACCGACTACGCTATTCCCTTGCCATCTGCTAAGGTGAGATTCCAAACTGAGTTTCCCACCAGAGAGGACTGGGTGAACGAAACGGTTATGGACAATGAGGCGCTAAGCTTCTTCACGGATGGCTCAAAAAGGGATAAAGGGGTTGGCTGCGGGGTATTCTGTGAGGCACTAGGGGTTAACCTCTCTTTTCGTCTTCCCGACTTTTGCAGCGTTTTTCAAGCTGAACTGATCGCGATAATGGAAGTCATGGACTGGTTGAAGTATAATGTAATATCTACGAGGGATATTCGCATTTTTACGGACAGCATGGCTGCTATTAAAACGCTACAATCATACTCCCTGACGTCGAAAGTAGCCCAGAACTGTCTGGCATCTTTAAATGAGATGGCTGATCAGTTCAACATCCGCTTGACGTGGGTGCCAGGGCATTTCAATATCGCAGGGAATGTAAAGGCAGATGAGTTGGCCCGCAAGGGTACAGCACGCCTAATAACCCAAAGCAGGCGGGATATAAAGATACCGCTTGCTTCATGTAAACTGTTGCTTCTGGAAGAAGCTATAAAAGAAACGAACGTCAGATGGTCTAACGCCAGTTCGTGTGTAATAACCAGGCAGATCTGGCCTGGTCTTGACCGGTCTAGATCAGACCAACTGATATCGCTTCGACGACACCATATTGGTATGGTCGTGGGAGCTATAACGGGACATTGTCTCATTGGGATACATGCGCGCAGACTGGGTGTCCCAGCCCACGATTTCTGCCGCAGCTGTGGTGATGAGGAGGAGGAGGAAAATGTGCTCCATCTGCTCTGCACCTGTCCTGGTCTAGCGTACAGCAGAACAAAATTTATGGGGACTTCCCCTTTGAACGACCTCACGGATCTTAGTAAGATCGGGATCCGGGACTTTAAACGCTTCTTGGTAAGCTCACGATGGTTCAGCGAGTGAAGAGGAGAAAACTCGAATGTGGTACAGCTACGGACCAATTTTGTGTCTATGCTAGTCCTTTAGGACGGCCACCATAACCTAACCTAAGATCCCTGTACGCAAGTAAGGCTACATACAACCGAAAGCCACCTGGGATTCAGAGGGCGTCGTATGTGATTGTGATCTGCCTTACACCTAGGTCACTTTTTTCCACACATTCAATAAAAATCATGAACTTGGAGGCGATCACAGTTGCGAAGCTAATTTAGAGTTATTGGCGGACATCAATCGAGCACTAAGCCAACCCTTTTGAAAAATAAAAACTCAAAATATGTTTAATTTTAATTCTTTAGATTTTTTTTTTTAATTAATTTTATGTTTTTATTCAATCTTATTCCAAACTAATACAAAATTAAAGCATTTCTTGTTTGTTTAATTTTAATTTAATTAATTTTTTTAATATAAAAAAAAAGACTTCATTAATTTAATAAAGAATTTTATTTAAAGATTTTTTTTTTTACTCAAAGCTTCATTTTCAAAACGAAAGTGTCTATACGCAGAGATGAACTTTCGTGTGGTTGTTATATGTGTAATGTGTTAATTTCGTGCATGTTCTCTAAATTTGTATGTTTGCTCCAATTATGATGATAGGTTTTTTTGTATTATGTGGCGATGATGATGGTCGAGTTATGGAATGATGAAAACATAATTTTAACTTTTTTTTTTTGTTTTTTTTAGTGTCAGTGTTGTTCGAAGGGACTGTTCAAGTGAATCAAGTTTTATATGATATGGATTTTAAATAAATTCTAAAGCATTTTCAATGGCATTAATATGAGACATAATTTAAAATAATAATAAAATAAATTAAATCAAGATTCTTTTCAATGTGTCCAAAGCCGATCCAAAGGCGTTTTGTGGAATGATTAAAACAGAATCCATTCGAGGTCGAAGGCATATACTTTAATACTTTGGTCTATTATTTATTTTATTTTGTAATCTGTAATTATTTTTTTAAAATTTAATTATTTAACGTTTTTTGTCTATCATTAATTTATGTAATAATGTATTGTTTAGTATAAATATAAGAAAATTTATATATGTCTTGCAGAGTAGAAGAAATTCTTATTCTTTATAAAGTAATTTTACTATTTAATTCGAATATGTAATTTTATAATTTTATTTACGCTATAATTATGATCAAATGTGTGCAATTAGAAGAGTTTATGTAACATTAAATCTTTATACTCTTAAATTTAATTATTTATTTATTTACTTTGGTTTGGTTGTATCATGAAGAAAATTGTATTTCTTTGATTAATCATTTTTATTTTTTTATAACAATTTTATTTATTTATATAATATGACTAGAAATATATAAAATAATGCTAGGTTTGATTTAGTTTACTTATAAATTAGTGCTATGTCGCGACACTTGCCTCTATATTATATTGATAGAGCTCGAGTCAAGTCAAGTGATTCAATTTTTTTTTTATCCATATGTATCACAATTTATAAATTATTATTTTTTTTTTATAATTTAAATTAACACAACAAATATATAATTTATATTTGGAAAAGTAAACACAATTCGTTTGAATTGAGGATTTGAAAAGGTTTGGTGAACCAAGAAGTAAACAAAAAATATAATCTTAAAGTTGAATATATATTTTAGATGATGAATTTGCGACTGAGAATAGCCGACGGTAGGTAGGTATCATTTAATAATTTTAAATATTATTTAACTAAATAAATTAAAAATAAATATTTTTTTCTTTTATATAAATACAGAAAATGTAACAGAACAAAAAAAAAACAATAAAATTTGTTAAAATTTTTAAAATTATTTTGTTGTAAAATCGGGCCAATAATTTATGTAGTAACGATGAGTTGTGCCTTCGAATAAACGATCGAGCCAATTACTTAAACCGTCCAGTAAATTTTCTTCCAGCAATATTTTTGGCTCTTCGCATTCAACAGCGTCCGAATCTGTTTCACTTTCCATACCCAAAAATGCTCCGGCTTCGGGATCTGTTGGAGTTGCGGTTAGATGTCGTGTCATCTTGATCATTCTCTGCCAAATAAAACGAAATTATTATTTATGGAATTTTAAAAAAAACTAAAATTTCGTAACCAAATTTTAGTCGAACTTGCCAAGCACTCCCATAGTAAATCACATGAAAATTTATGTATCACTACTTAGAAAGGTTAACTAAATCGATAAATAATTTAGTATCGAACATTTTTGTGTAACGTTTTGGTTACTGTATTTCTTCTACTCAAGCGATATTTAAAATTTTTTTAAATGATTGGTTAAATTGATAATTTTAACAGAAATATATCCGTGATTTATTTTTGCTTGTTTTGGTATAGAAATATTAATTCAAAATTATTCCAAATTGGCAAGCAAATTAGGAAATTAGTTGACGGTAGGGAACGAATCATGATACACGTCTAAAGAGATGCATAAGAGAACGCGTACTGATTACGAGGCTGTTGATGATGACTGTTGCAATCAATTCCACAGCAGGAAAAAGTCGGTCACATCAGGGATGCGATTAAAGCTTTGAAGAAAAGATCAAACTGATTTCTAAAATAAGTATTGCTGTAAGAGCAAAACTGCCATAACGCAGCAGTAGACGCTGGTCACCTGATGAGCTTAACTTACGGAGATAGTGGAAGAACACACCCGAGAAAAAAATATCGTACAGACTTAGAAGAGCGCAAAGAGCGCAAAAATTCTGGCGCCTGTCCTAGTGGCAGCGAGTAAAACTAGAAAGACCCAGTGGCAACCGTCAAAAGGTGTCACTGTAAAAGCTATTGCTGGTAGAGAGACTTTTTTGTAACATTGATAACATTGTGGTTATGTGATACAACATGCTTGGCGTATTATAGAGCTCAGTATCACGAGCTATATGAATCCTTATCCGAGTAAAGGAGTTTTCCCAAAACTCAGTTTGGCTTCAGAGAAAATAGATCGACTGAGGACGGAATGGTCAAAATGATCAGCATTGTAAAAGAATTAGACCAAAAGTATAATCTGGGAGTTTTGGTGGTGGCCAATAATCATGATGGAGTTAAAGAAAATCAATTATTCCGCAAATCATTACAACCATTTCTCTGAAAGAACAGCCACTGTAACTACTAGTCATGGTACACTCCAAAAGTGTGTCTATTAACGATGCCCACAAGGCTCCATTTTAGGCCCATATCTAGGGAATATTGTCTTCAACAGTAGTATGAATCAAGAAATAAGAAGTAGCATTAAAGGACCACAAAGTAATACTGCTATTTCCTGGAAACTCTAGACGAAGTATTCAAGAAAAAGCGCAACTGGCCTTAGACACGATTGTAAACTGGTGTAATGGTGAGAACATGGAGTTGCTCTTCGCCAAGCCAGTTATGATCCAAGTAAAAGGATCACTTGAAATTAGAAGAGCACCATTGATCTCAGTAAATGGTCAAAAAATTAAGATGGTAAAAACTGTTAAATGACTTGGAGTGAACTTCGACGAAAGGCTCGGAGTCTCAAAGAAGTGCCTTCTTCGGAATCACCAACGGGTACACAGAACAGTGTCAGTTGGTTCACATAAATACAAACAGGACATGAAAGAATGGCATCCTATATGCACCGACTGAGTCTCGCACTCCAGTACCTGTGAATATGGAGAGGGCGAGGATACAATAGATCATATCCTATATGACTGTGAGCTTGCTCAAGAAGCAAGAGTTCAACTATGCGTTGACACAGGAGTTGAGTAGCCAGCAAGTAAACTTGTCTTGATGAAAGACAACCTCTACTTTTAAGAAATTTAGTAATGGATGTGGCACGGATAGAAACTGGAAAACTTGGGCAATTATACCGATCAGTAAATAAATTAAAAGCAAAGTAAGTCATTGTAGAGATAAATCTAGGCCTTGCTTGGATGCGACCTCTTCTACACATCGTCAAATAGACAAGGGTGGGATGGAAGGATACCCGCAGTATCGTGAGCTACGGCAACTTTCAAATTCTAGGCAATCAGATAATTCAAAATCAGAGCCCACTAAAGAGACTAACTCGATGGACGGCAGAACCACTATTAGTTACTTGCCAAACATTGAAGAAAGATTGGGCTTAAGTGCCCCGTTAACACAGATGTTAACAAGCCACGGTAAAATAGCTTCCTACTTTCATAGAATGAATATAATAGAAAATATGGATTTTAAAGATTTTAAGCAGTTTTAAACAAAATTTGCACTGAACGCAAGGTTCTTAACCTGCAGATATACAATTTTAATCGTGATGAGGAGCTTGGGTCTAACCAACCTATACAAACTATATAAAGTACAAACGAACATTAAACAAAACAAGATAGTAGACAAGCGGCAGAGACAGTAACAGGTTTCACATGAAATGAACTACGGCGTGGAAGCATGAAATGGAGTGGGTGGGAATTTAGCAATCATGTCAACTAATAATTACTTATTATTCATGACTTATGAATTTTTTTATGGATACGCTATTATCTTCAAGAAAGATATTTCTTGAAACCATATACATAATTTATTTATTATCTATATATACTTACTTTGGTACCACGATTCGATTCCGGATGTTTTGCATGATACATACAAAAATATTTTCGATGACCATTTAGCGCGAGCACCGTGCCAATACAATTCCTTGGATTTATATTCAAATCGCGTGACTCGGATAACGATAGCCGTAACAATTCCGAATACCAACTTAATCCCTTTTCAATCAGCATATGGGCAAACATTAGTGTCTTATTTCTGCTTAATATGAAATAAAAATAAAATAGAAACAAAAACATTAATACTACTTCGTTATCCATAGTACAGCACTCGAGAATTTATATTCATACTTTCGATACGGCCATACAGCTGCATGATACGCCGGAATTAATTTTGGTCGTGACTGTAAATCCGTAAGCAATACAATTGTACGACATCCAGGTTTTAATAGGCGTACAAGTCCGTTGTATTTTTCAGCTCGTAATTCGTGTAATTTTAGTTCGGGCACATAACTAGCTTTTAAATTATTGTTATTGTTTTTATTCTCTTTTTTTTGAATACTTTCCTCTTCCATACGAACTAGGTGGGTCATTAAATAGCCGACGACTAGGATAAAGGCAACCGTACCCAAGACCGATAAAGCTGGAAGTATATGCTCTTTCCCAACATTATCGAATAAATATTCGACGGCAATTAATCCTTTATTGATAATTCGCGTCAATATACTTTGAGCATGTTCGTCGAGTAAATCTTTAACTTCGGCTTCGTATGTGAGAGCCTCAGATGTTTTCAGCAATCGCTGTATTGTATCGTCTAATTTTTGTTTGGTTGTGTTGAAATTGTGCTCAGACGTCTCGTTATCTATGTGATGGATATGTAGTGTGGCACCATTCAGCCATTCGTATTTTATGTGCGATGTATCCCGTCGCCAAATGATGACAACTCGTAAAAGAGTTTCGACTTCTTTTTTCGATAGAGCGCTAATGAATTCGGTTTGCTTGTCCTAAAATAAAAACGTGGTAAGTATATGACATAATGTATACGATATTGAAAGTAATTACCTGGTAAATATACGCAAACCGAACACGATCTGGGTTATATCCCGATTCAAGCGCAATTTTTCGTAAGGCTTGTCGTGCATTATCATGCGACTCTGTATTTTGTGTAACTAAAATTACACAAAGTCGTTTGCGTGGGCGATTCCACTCGGTCGGGCATACCCCTTCTAGCATTCCTTGTGAAGAGAGTCGTGGCAATGCCAAATATTGATTTGCCGCGATTACATTATGCAGTGTCTGTGTTGGAATGTCGGACATTGATACGCTTGCAGCGGGCCGCGATGGATCCTCATTGAATATCAACAAGGTATCCATATTTGAATGAAAACCTGGAAAACGTTCCTGTATTTTCCGAGAATTCGGGGACATGAGCTGGACAAAGCCAAATGCTACTCGATGTCGGAAATGGAATGCTGTGATCAAATACCGTAAACGTGGCTGATTCCGTGGTTCCATTACCAGCGTGCGGACTCTATTATCTGCCCATCCGTTTAAAAATCTATCAATATTGTCATCTCGTACGCTCGAAATTAACTTATAAGGCATTTTGTTACGCATAAATTCCACGATTCTCTGTACACTGTACATGCTCTCCTTATACACAAAAGCCTGTTCGTTTAGTATCAGAACAATGCAAGGCAATGAATGAACACTTAGCGTTCGTAGCAAACCATTTTCATGGCCGGCGTTCACCGTGGCAAATACAACCCCCAATGGTTCTAGTGTATCGATCAATTTCTTAAAAGCTCCCGAAGCTTTCATACATGAGAAGCACCAGTCCGAATAGAACATGATTATATGAGGTGTTATCTGACTTTTTGGCAGAATATTTGTCTCATAGTATTTGGTTGTTATCGATAGTTTATGAAATATGCTAATATCTTGGTCGAATTGAAATCTTTGGCCGAAAAATTCTTCGAACGGATCGGGAGCAAATCGACCATACTGACTGTAATCGTGTGCCTCCCGATACAAGTAGTTATCTTCACTTGTCGTGCCGTGCATGTCGTACGCCTTTCGTCGCTCCAAATCAGACAACAACTCATAAGCCTGTTTAATCTCAACAAATTTCGTTTCTGCATTTGGATTGTTTGTTTTATCAGGATGCCTGCGAACCGAAACGAGCGAGACGTCAAAATATCGATTTACGTAAAAAAAATTGGTTTTAGACTACTCACCATTCCTTGGCTAATTGTTTATATACTTTACGTATTTCGGTTGATGTCGCTTGTCGACTAACCCCTAGAATTTTGTACGGATCATATGCAGCAGCTAGAGTTGTTCCCAAAATAAAAATACAGCACAGTAGAACAGTATTTGTTGTGACATTTATCATCATTTTTTTTCCTCTCTATTGGATCATATAATACAAAAACACTAACACACTAAACTATATAATTATATATGGCACAAAAAAACTAATCGATAATTATTTATGTATTAATTTATGTGTTTTTCTTCTTTGATTTCGGCCTAATCAACTTCGTAATGAATTAAAAATGCTACTCAAAATACATGTCAAAATGATATCGCCATTGTTAAAAATGAAGAAAAAAATAAATGACAGCAATATTCCAAAGCGCATGAGCTAGATTTGATGGATGAGAACGAATGGGGATCTATCGTCATAACTACGAAAGTTTTAGATAGGACACAATTATGACTATTTACGATATCGAAATATAGATGGCCGAAATTGAAAAGTAAGTTTTTTTATGAGTAAATGTCGGTTAAGAATTTTGCGAGATATTCTTAAATTATGCGGTCCCCTTGCTTAAAAGAATTATATTTCTTGAAGATATATTTTAACTAAATTTACGAGTACGTTTAATAAATTGTTCACATATATTTTTAGCCAACTTCTTTATTTCTTCGTAAATATTGATTTCTAGATGACTTGCCAACCAGAGACAAACAATTCGGACAATTTCTCAATTTTAATAGTTTTATTATTAAAATTCAAACTATACATTAATTCAAAACACAATAATAAAATTAAATTTAACATAAATAATGTATTGAAACTGTTGATTTTCATTGTTTTGTAATTATTAAAAAAGAAAAATAATAAAAAAAATTCAATCAAAAAATTAGGAAATTCCAAAAAACTGAAATTCCAATAATCTTTTGCATTCTTATAATTTTTACGGAATGGCGATCATGATAAAATGGTGTCATCTAATTCCTCTTCTTTGCCAATCGGTTGCACAGCAACTTTACGTAATACTTTTGTTACGACCTCACTTAAAGATTCGCGTGCCCCCGCCTCCAATAGGTTTAAACACTTTTGATGCGTTTCCTCGCCACTACGTAATCGTAATACGGCAATCAGAGCGATTTCTGAATTTGATTTTACGTAGCCATTCTTCTCTTTCGTCCCGTTCACCAGCATTGGTATAAGCGGACGCAGAATTTCGGGCGGAGTTTTTTCCGCTGGCACATTTTTCGCCAGATATGTACACGTCTTGGCAAGAAGCTGTTTGACCTCGTTACTCGAATGATTAATTGCACGAACATATGGACCAATCACGGCGGTGGGAAGTGGAATGTTCTCATTCATGCAGTATTGGAATAAATATGTTGCAGCTCGCACTCCATTACTAGCCACAAGCACTTTATCACTGGTGATCGACGCAATTATTGTCTTACAAATTTTTGCTTCATACTTTTCGGTATAAATCACGGCCGGACCTTCTTTAAGGGCGACGAATAATGCTGCTGTTCGTCCATGACGCAATGACCAGTCGTCACCAAAATCTTCAATCAATATGTTATGTAAAAGAGTGTCATCTAATTGTTCGGGGCTCAACCAGCGACACAATGAACCAAGACATCCGCCAACCGCCGAGCGTACAACATCCTCTGAATTACCTAACATCGAAATTAAAGTTACGTATACTTGTTTCCGTAGCACTTCAGTCATTTTATCTCCCGCCGGGGTTATAATACCGCGCAATGCTTGCAACATTGTCTCCCGAATTGCTTGATCATCCGTATTCTTAATCCCGTTATGCATTTCCACGAATAATGGATCGGCACGTGTATGAATCACTACTAAATTGGCGAGTGCATATCCAGCTTTGACTCTTACAATTCGGTTAGGATCGTGGAGTGCCTTCAAGAAGGTGGTCTGCAATTGTGGCAAAAACTGTTTCAACATAATGCCCACTTTGTTCAGCAGAATCGCTAGCGTCTCAAGGACGGCCGCCTTAACACCAGCATTAAAACGATCGCCCAAAATACGGATAAGTGGTCCCGTAATATGCACGACTGATGGTTGAAGTGACTGAGCCGATGTTAATGAGATAACCTCGCCTAATCCTTGTGCAGCATTTTCCTTCTCCTCGGGCAAACCATTCAGAATAGCTTCACGGAATACTGGTAAAAGTGGCGTAATACCTTTGGGCAAGCAGAATCCAGGTAATTCCTTTCCTTTCAGATCTCCAGCGGCGTACCGAACAGCTTGACGAACATCTGATAAATGGGCGATTTGTTGTGCCGAATCCAATGTTTTTGTGACAGAATTCAATGCATCCCACGATTTGACGAGCACTTCTTTATCGGTATCGGCCAAAAGACGTAATAAACCGCGCAACAATTGTGGCACATATTGAGAATAATCTCCAGGCGAATGAGTACAGAATGCACATAGTAATGTAGCAGCTGCACGTCGGACTTCGGTCTGCTCTGATTTGGTAGATTCCATTAAAGTGTCCATAATTGTGCGGACGCCGACTTCATCACTAACCGATAAAATTACAGCTTGACAGTAGTCCAATTCTTGGGCCTCGTTCGGGGTACTTTGCGCAGCTGACAATGCGGTCAATAGAGCTGGTAATATTTTTGGTAAATATTTAGTAAGCGCCTCTCCAGCTACAGATGCCAATATAGACAACGCTTTTGTATTGACTGGTGATGCAGTCAATTGCGGAATCAAATATGGCAAAACAACACGAGATTTGATTGCCATAACTTGCCGTAAACCATCTAGAGTGCATTCAGCGACCTCAGCATCCGGATCAGAGAGTCCATTTAACATAGACGGTAGAATATCGTCAAGTGCCCGAGACCCAACAGTTGAATGAAGTGAATCGAATGTCTTAGCTGCGGCTTGGCGTACTTCCGGCAGTGGATCACTGAGGGCACGGCGTACAGTTGGCACTAAACTATTAACGAATGTGAGCACCATATCTTTTGATGTTGAGGCCATAATTTCTGAGAGTCCTATACAAACACCTTGTCGTTGGTCGGCTTGATCTGAATTTAGGCCACGTTCCAAAATTGGAATGATTTCGGGCAGCACACGTTCTCCTAATTTTCGTACTAAATCACCAAGTGTCCGGGCGGCGACTTGACGCTTATCATAGCTGGTACTGGCCAAACATCCCAAAAGTAAACCGAATAGAGTTGGTAAAATTTCTCGTAATGTACGTGGTGTATTAGTTACAACCACTTTCCAAACGTGAAGTGCAGCTTGACGTACCATGAGCGAGACATCACTTCGGCCCATGTATAATCCAGCCAATACTCGATTTCTACGCTCCCCACCCAAAGATCGAATAATAGCCATGTGTGACTGCTCAGTACCGAAATTATCATCTTCAGACGCGGTTTCGGTGGTCATCTTACCCGAAACACCTGAAATACGATACAATAAGTCACCCAATAGTTGCACGGAACTGTATCGGATTCTCCAGTTGTCATCGAATAGTCCTTTTTCTAATTCCGGTAGAAGTAGAGCAATTGCCGATTCAGCGTACAAATTAACTATACGCTGACCCGCCTTAAGTGCAGTGTCTCGAACATATTCATTCTCATCGGCGAGTGCCTTTAGGATTGGATTAATAATTTGGCCAATGTACGGTGTGAAATCATTGGGGAATGCGCCCGGCATATAGATGAACATCATAATATATCCATCTTTGACATGTGGAGCAATATCGGTTCGTTCGGCTGTTGCAATAATGTCAGGCATAAGTTTATGTAATTTCTCGACTCCGAGACCTCCAACAACTTCGGAAAGACCTTGTGCCGCACCCGATCGATCAACACTACTACTTTCTGATGTAAGTGTCTGCATCAACCAAGGTAGTAGGTCTTCAAATGATGATTCACCCATACCTCGAACCATGGCACCAAGAGCTCGGGATGATACAGCACGCACTTCGGGTACAGGATCGAGAAGAGATGTTTTCAATCCTGGGATGATACTTGGAAGATACGGAGTTAAATCCTTTTGATCGGTTAGTGAGTACATGTTGCCGATAATTTGGGCCGCCATTTTACGTGTCTCAGTGGAACGGTCCATAAATGCACGTTGAACTACCGGCATAATGAGAGCAAGTGATGGTGCATCGATGAAATGAACGAATTTTGTTGCTAGAAGGCTTTGTAAACATGCTGATGTTTTGTTCGACGGATCTTCCAATGCTTTTAGTAAGATTGGTACAATCGCTTGGATTTCCGGATTTTTAATAACCGAGCCGATAACTTTGAGTGCATCAGCACCAGCTTCTTGAACTTTTGTATGTGAGTCTCCTAGAACTTCAATTAATTTGGGCACAATGCTCGGTAAACATGAAGAAAGTTGTTTTGGGGCACAATATGCCATAGCGCCGAGAAGCTCGACTGATGCTGTTTTCGTCCTCCATGAATCCTCATCCAATGCATGCAACAGCGATGGCAAAATGAGTTTTACACCATGGGCCGAGAGCTTCGCCATTACCACTTTCGCGGTATCATCGGCGGCTTGTCGAACATATTGTGATGGATCACCGAAACATTGAAGTAAATGCGGCAGAACGTGAACGATATATGGTTCAAAAAGTCGGCCAAGTGTGGTACACAGCATTTCGAATGCAAACAGAGCACCCTCTCGATGTTTATTATTCTTCTTATCTTGAATGTACGTCGTCAATTTGGTCATGATATCCAGCTGTTTGAGTGACAAAATGCCCAGCCCCTTAACAACTCCGGCGATACCGTAAGCTGCACCGCGACGTTCACCATATTTATCGGACTTTACCAGCTGGCTAAGCAATTTTTTAACGATCGCTTGAGCCTCATTTTTAACGGATGGCATTAAATGTGGTAAACAATTCGCCACCGATTCTTGCACCGTTTGCGATGGGGTTGAAAGTGCAGCCAAAAGTCGTTTAACAATTGGTTGAATTTTTTCATCGTCTTTATCCAAATGGCGAGCTAGAGAGCCCATTAATATTACGACCGCTTGGCGAATATTATCGAAGCTGCTCGAGTCTGGAGCTTTATCTAAGAACGACTCAAATACCGGAAGAAGTTCTGAAACATGATCTTTTCCATGTAAATCGACGATGGCTAGGGCAGCGGCCAACATTTCTTTGTGTACAATTTCTTCACGATCGCCGAGCCCCTTTTTGACCATAAATTGTGTAACCGAATGAACTTGCGACGATGAAAAGAATTGTGCAATTTGGCATAAAGCAATAGCTACACCGCGACGTGGTCCCCATGGATCAATGGCCGGTTCCATTTCACGATCGAATTGATCCAATTTTGGCGGAATCATGGTAAGCTTTTCGTTATAAATGTCAAGCAGTTTATGTAGAACGTTGCTGACTAGAGATGTATCTTCTCGCAGGATTGAGACCAACGAAAAGGCGGCTGATTTCTGGATACATAATTCCGGGTGTATAATATCTTTACGTAGTTCATCGACCATGACAACAGGTACTTCTAAGCTTAACTGCTCCCATAGAGCAGTAGCCAGTAAACGATTATCATCTGAGACATCATGCTTCGCCACAAAAAGACGTCGCGTTAATTTAAGTCCTAATTCGTAGTCATCTTTTAGTGATGGGAGTGAAAGTATCATAGCAGTTAATGCGCGAAGTGCTACATCACGTATCGCTTCTAAATTGTGCTGTAATGCTTGCAGCAAACACTCAATTTCTGGTTTCTCAGCGCGAGCACAGAATTCTTCGCCTGATGATGAATTCGCCACTTCTAAAAGTGCAGCAACCGCTTGGGTTTGGATACGCCCGCGATGACTTTCAATCAAATTTAACAAAAGTTTGATCATTTCATAGCGTGGCATATATTTCGGGTGGTAACTATTGTCGGTTAAATCGCCACGAAGCTGGGAATGCTCCGTCATTATCGTAATTCCAGTCAAAAGAAGTTTTTCATCATTGGCCACAGACTTAAGTAACAACGATTTCTTAAGGAATTCAAACACATAACAGAATGATGGGGCGTTCAACATAAACTCATTGCTTACGATTAGCGAGGAATCATCTTCATCTGCAGACACGCTTTCGATTCGCTTAACAATCACCTGTTCGTACACATCAAATATAATTTCGGATATAACTTCATTCATATCCTGCTGCGACCAGGTCTCATCCAAATCACAATGCGGCTCATAAATTCGAATCGTTCCAATGGCAACACTTTCCCCGAGAGCACGTAAATTATTGGTGAAATTTGTATTTTTCAACTTGTAATAGAGTTTGGTTAGGTCCGGTGCGGCTAATGGTGATTTGAATCCCCGAAGTATCGCTGGGAGCAGAATATTAAAGTATCGGGAAAATTGCTCTGGATTTCCACGAGCTGAGGCTTCAATTAGAGAGATCACCATAAGTAAGCGATTTTTTAGTACTTCCAATCGCTTCTTGATGACATTCTCTTTATCGGTTTGATTTTTAATAGCCTCTTTCTGCTTCGGTGTTAGCTGAGGTGGTTTGGCCTTTCCCTCCTTTTTACGTTTTTCTTCAATTTCTCGACGTAATTGTAACTCCTCAAGTTGTTCTTTATAAGAGTATACTTTATTTTCACGTTTTAGTCCGGCAGACTGGTAAATTTCATCCGAATTTGGAATCACGCTTTTATCATAAAGTTCACCATCTGGAGTTAGATACGTAAAGTATTCGTCATCAGTGACATCACACATCTCTGTATTATTCAACTGTTCAATTACATAATGGACAATGATCGGAAGGATTATATCGGGCGACAATTTAGCTACAGTGGATATGGCACACTCATGTGTTGCATTACGTTGGAATTCTTCAATGAGCGTAGCCTTAAGTTGTTCCCGATTTAATGAGATGAATGATTTTGGTTCCAAATCTAGATTTCTCAGAACAGTTTCCCATAAATCGGGGCACTGATTTGTAATCATATGATTATGCGAGCAAATCAATGAACTCAATGCGAGTTTATGCGCATCCGCTGAATTTTTATTCTCCGACGAACATAACATTAAAATGGAATCGATGAATGCTTGGACGGGAATCTCATCGGCGCTCGATGAAGAATCAACGTCAGCAACTAGTTTAACGCTTGAAATGTAGTTGGTTTCCTCTTTTAATAGCGCCTTTGCAAATATTATTCCTTTTTCTGGACACTGAACTATATTTTTTGCTACTGGTAAACAATATTCACGGACTTTTCTCGACTGCGAGTTCAAACAGTAGATTACCGCTTTATAAATCGGATCTGGCGCACCTTTGATCCGATCAAAGTGCTCAACTAGAAGGCGTTCGCATAACAGCATAATATAGCAGAGTGTATCGCTCGCAGTTGTTGATAGGAAACGTTCCGATATAAATAGCTGCTTATTCATGTCCAAGACGATATTCCAGAACGTGTTGAACTCCGGTGAATTGAGAGATGCTGACCCGGTGACGAGTAAAATACAAGATGCACATACCGCTTCCGAAAGTAATGGTATTTGTGATGGATTCTGGGACGCTTTTTCAACAGTCTTCAACAACGATGCACTAAAATTTATATCTAACGGTAAGTGGCCATGCCGCAAACATGCGAGCAGCCACTGTAGATAACTAACTCGCACAAATTGTGTAGTAGTCTTAAGCTCGAGTCCTTTTTTAAAGCAGGTCACAATATTTTTTGGAATCTCGCCGTGCATATTTAAAGACCACCAGCCAAACATTTCCAAACAGTGGCACAATACTTTCTCGTGAATTTCAGTCTCGAGAATTTTAATGAAAAGTTCGTTCAAGGTTGGAATTAAATTTTGCTTATCAGCGTCCGATAAATTATTGTGATATAAATTCCCGGCCCCTTGAAGTAAATTGATACGATATTCAACAACCGTAATTTTACCATCTGATCCGTTAAGAACACTAAATATTCGTTTAAGTAATTCCTCAATTGGTTTTATAGACGAACATTTCTTTGAAATTTCCTTTAGCGACTCGGCCGATTCCATACGGGCCGTATCGTCCTTCGAGTATAAATTTTGAATTAAAGTCTTTCCCAAATCGAAAGCGAATTGTGACACGTCAATAGTGAGTTCTTTAACAATAGCCCCGACACCTTGTAATATAATTTCGGGCGATCGAAGCATGGCACGTTGTAGTGCTGGGAAAATGGTTGATTTGAATTCATCTTCGGTGATCGCCTCCAATATAATCGAACACATTGTTATATGATGTGAATTCGGTTTAGTTTTAACTGTGACCAATCCTTTTATAAAATAGTCGATCAGCTTGTTCTTGTTTGAGTCCAGCAGAGTAGCATCATTCTCATCTTCAAGCAGGTAATTAAGGATCGCACACAAAAACACAATTCCGGCGCTGCATGGTTCACAATTTAAAAACTTATTAAAATATACTTCTCTCAGATGAGAATGTTCCATCCACAATTCGCATAGTAGTTCGTATCCTTTTTGAGTGACCTTTTCATTTCCCGATGAGACGGCGAATTGATACAAGCTTCCTTGATAGTCGATTAATTTTCCAAATTCCTCTGATTCTGTATTACAATGCTTCGTTACCAGTATAGACCAGCCGAGCGCAATTACTGCCACTTGAGATCCCTTGGACACCGGCGCATTAGGTAGGTCCTTTGATACCAGCGCCTTAAATACGTTATTGAAATTTTCCAGAGACAAATCATGGTGCTGTTTTATGAGCGCAACAATTAAATTTTTAACCAAATTTTGTGATGATAGATCCTTATATTTGGTCAAAGTTGTTGCAATCACTTTGCACAAACCTTTAACGATGGTTGCATTTATGCCTGCAATGAAAAAATGATCAGACATTAGGCGAAAAAATTTATATTTTTTTGAGGTTATGTTCACTTTCACAAAGAAAAATCAATAATTTTCATAAGTTATCCAGTCACAGAATATTTTTCCAAAATGGATTATTTAATTCTGAGATGGAATAAAATCGTTAAAACTTGGAAAAACTAGTAAGATTTATAAAAATGCAAAATTAATTTACCAGGATTTGACAGCACATCACAGACGTTCTGAAATAGTTCGGCACGTTCTTCAATTGGGACATTTAAAACGCGATTTGGTAAATCTTTTAATGCTTTCGATAACTAAAAATGCAAAATATAAACATAAAATGAATAGAAAATTCAGTAAATATTTGTAATTTTAATTAAAATAAATGATTTTTTCACGAGACGAAAAAAATACAAACCTCTGCATCTGCCATATTTTATAGTGAGAGAAATGATTAAGTAGAGGGATGAGAGAATTTCACCACAAGTGAAACATTTTTTATATTACTTGCACTGTACCGGCTTGAATCAGACCAATCAGCTGTTCGGGATGGATTGTGGTTGTCAAATTTTTGTAAATTTCGCAACCGATTCACAATATGCTTTGCGGTTATGGTATTGAATCGGAAACGTTTCTTTTATGGAACTATGTTTTTATATTAAATAGTTCGAACCTGAACTTATTTTTGAATTGTAACTTTAATTTATGTTCCAAATGGATTATCAATTAATTAAAACAGTTTTAAAGGCCATTACTGGCCCCTTACTGAGTCAACAATTTGGCTCCAGCGGTTTCGATCCCGAGCATGGTCTTCATACTATCTAAGACAATCACAAGAGGCCAAGTCGTTCTCTACACCGTGGTTTATCAATAGGAAAATATTAAACACAACTTTTGTGTAACGTCTTTGCAAATGTTGTTTATTGTTGATTTTCGAGTGTAGTCATAGAACAAAAGATGTTCTGATTTTAATTATTTAAGTTCTTTTAATAAACCCATTTGGATGCATATTTCTCTCGTGATTAGAAGATTTTTCCAAATGTATTTTCGTGGATTGTATTATGATTTCAAATTTTCATGTGCTCGTGCTAGCTTCACGCTAGAAAGATTCGTTAAATATTTTCGCATCGGGCATCACATTTTGGTTAATCGGCTTTTCTGTCAATCTATCTGTCAAACTAGAAAATTAGAAAAATTTTAATGGAAAATTTTTCTAAATTGTAAAAAAAGTCGTAAGTTTTAACCCAATCACCAAGTATTTTCTAACAAAAAGTAAATTGATAAGTGTACAATAAACTAACAAATTAAAATTTTTACAAAGTTAAATAATCGTTGCGATTTTATTTATAGATTTTCATCATCATTCATCATCGGCGGCTACCTCATAACTCACGGGTTGCATAAATTTTTTGTACAAATATAAATAATTTAATAAATTAGATACAAAATGAGTAAAGTTGCGATAGAACAGAAACCATCGTTTGCTGAAGATGAATTTGGTAAAAAAATCGATAGATGTCTTACAGATACAATGGTTAAAGGAGGTGAGAATTTCGTGTCATGCATTCGTCTCATAGTCATAATGTCCCCGCATTATGTAATATCCTAAAATTATTATTATTTTGATTTTTTTTTTATACATTTCTAGCCGGAGGATTAGTCCTGGGTGGCGTCATTTCACTACTGTTTCTTAAGCGAAGAGTATTTCCACTTGTCTTGGGCACCGGTTTTGGGATTGGTGTTGCCTATACAAATTGCGAAAAGGATTTAAATTCATAGAAACGTTAATTATTTTGTGTTTGGAGCATTGTTCGATGAAACAATTAAATTATTAGTTTAATAATTAAAAAAAATGTTTTTATTTAAAAAAAAAATAAATCGTTATTGAACACAAGTATTGGGAATACTCGGGATATCTCTGCCATCTAAGATTTGTTTATATGCTTTTGTTTTGGTGTGATAAACTCCATCATCTGGCCTTTTATGAGGTATTTGAGGAACTCAGTAATTGTTAGGATATTCTCTTCATTTGTGTTGAATATTTCATAATCGCGACTCGAATTTCGCGGGAATTTATGTTTTAATTCGATTTCGATTATTTGGATTGGAATTTTAAAGTGTTTTCCGATGGTTGGTCGTGGCACGTCTGCAAGTTTAAGCTCGATATTATTTAGGCTGGTATAATTTCCAAAAACCCATTGGATATACTGATACATTGGTAAGATTAACATTTTTCGTCGAATTTTTAGTAGAGTGCTTGTGATACAGTAGATTATGAAACGGATAGTTGCAAATACGATGTAGTAAACTGAGATAGTTGGTAGCAGGAATAGAAGCCCAGCGAAGATTAATGTTGCCAAATAGAGCTGGGCATTTGAGTAGTTATATGATTCAACACGTTTCTTGAGGGTATTATATCGTCTGCCCAATACTACGCGCCATAATGCTTGTAATCCCATGATTTCAATGTGATATAGACTAAAATTGAGAAATTGATTATATTTTATTTAGTCCGGCGTCAACATGAGTACTCACAGTGTGGCATAAACATAAAAGCAATGCGCGTATAATGTGACAATCACAAGTATATCCGAGAGTAACGCCAACTGAAATGAGAATCCAAATATGCCAACAAATCCTAGTACAAAAAGGTAGTTAACTGCTGGCGATACAATATCTGGAATAAAATGTTATTTTTAAACTAGTTATATATCTACAAATAAAACCAGCTTACGTAAAAATTTGATCCACATATCGGCATGGTACTGGAACAGGTCTAGCAAAAATGTATTTAGCTGTGAATTTAATTTAAGCCCAGCTGGATTTCCACCTAGTTTCTCGAGTAGTGCTTGAATATTTCGAACTAAGTATATGGCAATTTTCATAAAATACTCGCCCGGCGTCTGATGATGCCATAATAAAAATATTATAACTAGAATTCCTGCTAAGCTGTCAAAAATGTGGGTCCAAGTCTTTCTCCTGAAATTGAATATTGTTTTAAAAACTAAATAGAAATAACCATTTTGAATAGTTGCTCACCGAGAACTTTTAAAGCACCTGATCCAGTCGAGGAAATGAATCGATATTGTGGAATCTTTCACGAACTCTTCAACCGGCCTGAGCAGTGGTGAAAATATTGCAAATACACTACAAAAACGTTTGAATCGATCCCAAATTTCAGACCGACCACCGGATTCCGTTGGTCTTCTATTATTCAGCTTAATCAATTTGACTAGATTTTCCACATCATCGCCTTCCTCTCGTAACACGGTTTCCAAGATTTCCACCTTCGAAACACATCGGATTTTATCCAAATCGTATAACATCCAAAAGACTTCACATTCAGTCGCCACATTATTATGATTTACAGTGATTTTATTTATTTGGATAGTGTTTTGGTGTTCCATTGTTGTGAATATAACGTGGTGCTTCGAATCTAAATCAGCACCATCAGCAGTAGGGGAATCATCAACGCCGCGGATAATTTTACCAATCAAATTTAAAGATAAATCCTTATTGTCACACGTATCAATAACATAAAATATCACAATATTATTATTACACACAACATGGCCATATAAATTCACGGAATTACTAATTTTATATAAATGTTTTGGTAAAAAAAATTTAATTAGCAAATTCATAATGATGACGAATTTTGATTGATTGTAATCATCATTAGTAAATGTCAAAATAAGCTGTCAGCTGTTTGTCGATGGAAATGTCATTCGATTTCGTTTGAAACGCGGTGAGTGCGTTCAATATTTAACGCGATATGAATTTCCATATTTTCAGTTAAATATCTATAAAAACAATTTAATGACATGTAAAAAAACTATAATTAAGCAATAATTTATTATTTATATTGCATAAAATCGGCATTTTATAATCATTTTCGTAAAAATCATTACTACATATCAAAAAACATGAAACAAACCCATCGTATTGTTCGTCAAATCGCAGATATTTTCTTCGTTCATTTCAGTTCTTTCGCGTACGCAGCGCTGCGTTGATATGATGATTGATCATTTTTAATGATTGTCATTATTTTTTTTTATCTTCATCATTAAAAATAATAAATAAGAAAATAAAAAAATCATTTTTGTTTACAAAATATTAAGAATTTTTCCAAAATAAATAAAAGTTTTATAAAAACATATAGTTTCTGGTTAAATTTTGTGAAAATCGTGATTAATAAAAGTGTATAAAAAAAATACAGAAAGGGAAATAGTGCTCTGCTGTGCTATAAATGTTTTCTTCTAAATTCTGACATTGATTAATTACACTACTTGAATTGTATGTATATTCTATGTAATTTTAATCTTAGTTTTTTTTGTATTTATCCGTACATATGTACATAATATATTTTATAATAAAATATGTAAAGTTTATATGGTCATATTGAGTAGTGACTAGTGGGATGTAAAAGTGCCCAATGCATCAAATACAGTGCGAACTGTGATTTTAGTACATTTGACAGGCAGTTTAGATGGCGAATCCTCGGTTGTCCGCCAAAAAAATAATAAAAAATATAATATAAGTAATTTTCAGATGTAATTACTACATTAATTTAGTTTAGCATAGCACAAAATTATATTCTGTGTTCGAAATGTGTAGTCATTAGTGATTGTGATGGGTAATTCGTTAATGAGTTCCGGAAGAATCATTATGATTCTCATCATCAGCTATCTATCATTTATTTTGATGATGATTTTGAGTTTTATGTGTGTTCCCTATTGTAAGCTGAAAATCTGTGGTTTCGTTAAAAAAAAAAAAATCTTAAAGTTCTACGGTTCTGTTGTATAAGGCAAAATCATTTATTAGAATTTTACAATTTATGTAATTTTCGATTTGTTGATAAATTAGTTGAACTGGATAAAAGTTTTATACTTGCTACTTCTACCTGCTAAAACCAATATATACATTTACAATTACTCGGTCGCTATGCAAATCGATAGCACACAGCTTCAGGTCTGCTTTTCATTGATCACCTTTGCACACTACATAGCTCTATTCTATCCTGTAGTACCGGGAGCCATATACGTATTTATTCTCACCACCGATCGTAATCAAACGACGAAAATTATCTTTTGCAATCGTCAACAATTTTAACCACTTCTACTTGGTCATTTCAATGTTCATCTGTTCTGTGAGACAGAAAAATATCTTAATTAACTTATTAAAAACCTAAAACCGAATTTAATCAAGTTTGAATTGCATTTCTACAAAATTCCATTAGGATTTAAAATCTGCATACTTTAAAAGAAATTTGAGGATAGTTTGAAGAAAAAACATTTTTAAATTTTAAGAATTTTCTTAAATCGTCTGTATTCCTTAATTCTCGTGATATTATTCCTGTGAAGTTTAATAAATTATTTACTTACCCGCCAAAAAAATTGCTAAACGCCATAAAGTAATTTATACAATTCAACTGAAAGTGTTTCTTCTTGGACTTATATTCGGCATTCTGGAAACTATTGTTATTTTTGAATTTTATTTTGAAAAATTTCCAAATCGACTTTATTTAATTTGTATCGCCACGAATTCAGTATTTTAAATTTCTCGTACAAAAAATTCCAAATTCTAATTGGGATTTCGTAAGATTTCGATTTCCATTCATTGTCAATTTTTAAAATCGTTACTCTTATTTATGTTTTTTCATAAATTCTCGATTTTTACAATTAGCGATTTGAGTTATCCAAAGTCTTTGATATCAACCGATCGGCTGTGGTCGAATAGTCGGGTAAATTATTTACTGGGGCCAAAGATGATTTTTAGAATTTGTGTTTTATTAAAATGTAGTTGCTCCAAAATATTGTCCGTACAAGTAAGAACTATTCGTGTACGATTGACACGTACAAAGGCGACTTTTACTGTAGCAAATGTTTTATCCTCCACAGTCTGTAGCTTCCATAAAGTTCTGTTACTAGAAGCTACATAAGTTCAAATTCAATTGGATTTACGTAAATTATTTTTCTTGTCTAACTAATCTATACAATTTTGGAATTGAATACGTTAGCACCTAAAGGTAAATGATTTCAATTTCATTAAAAAAAACTTCAAAACAAATCAAATATTGTTTCGTCAGATGATTTGAATTACATACCAGCGTTAATTGTGTGTTCCTTTAAAATATTTCTTTATTTTAGAGATAATTAATAAAATTTGACTTATTTATATTAATCCGAATGTAATCCATCATATTCAACTCTGTCTTTTCGTCAAGATCAATCTAAAATTTCAATCAATCAATCAATTAGTTGAACAAAATGTAATTATGATTTAATCAGTTGCTCGGGCTCTGTCCCCTTCAATCCCAGAAACTTTTCGTAATTGTTGTTTATGAATAAAGTTTAAATCTCTATGGTTAATTAAATTCCTCCCTGGATTCAAGAACTATGTTACGTGGATTAAGATCAGATGAACCCGATCAATTGAATCGAAACCGCTTTGAAATAACGCGAATATCAAGAGAGTCTTGCCAATAATCCAAGACTGGCTTATGGAGCTGCGAGCACCATCTTGAATAAACCAGAGATCTTAATGCATATTAACAATCAGTCCTTTTTAGTTCATGACTATAGTTAAACAAAATGAACTTTATCAAAACCACACTTCAATTATAGGTGGAATATAATGCCGTCTTCTTAAATTTATTTTAATTAACTTAAATTTAATTTCTTTCTAACTCATATTAAATACGACAACGAAAAAAACGACTAAATTGAGAGCTCAACGTTATAGTCTTCATTTACTTGAATATCTGCGCGACAGAGTCTTGTCAGAAGATGTTATCTCATTCATTTCTTAGATTATGTAACACATCTCTCGCAGATGTTATGCGTGTTTCCCGAAGATTCTGATTTAACTGATCACACAACAGCTCGATAGGGTTAAGATCAGGCAAATGTGGCGGTTAAACCATTAATTTTAGCTTTCGGTGGCGAAATTATTGTAGCAGATATTCCTTACACACATTTAGATTAGTGTTTTGTATTATTATCGTGTTGATAAATATTTCCTCGGCCTATTAGTTTTAGTCCAGATGATACAGCAATGTTCTACAATATCGAGAGATAGTCAAAGCGAGCCACTCGTCCCGTCATTTCTACCATGTTGTCATCAAAGTAACCTAATTATAACACAGAACTATCTCCGTGCCTAACTGTAGGAATGACATAGTTTGGAAGCAGTTTTTGCCGAGACGTCGTTGGATTCGTCTGACCAAAGAACTTTTTCAAAGAATTGAGTGGTTCGTGTTCGGCGGTTTATCTTCGAAAGCAGTGGTTTCTTCGCAGCAGTTCTGGTATTTAATCCTTGATCTCTGAGGCACCTTTTCACCGTAATAAATGATAATTTATTATTCCAAGCGAGGTTCACTTTCGGCAATCTCTCAGGTGCCGCCAACTTTCTGTTGCGCTTCGATGTTATCCATCTGTTTCACGGTGGTGATTTAAGGTCGCCCACGTCGAAGTTGTGTTCTGCTAAGTTTGATTAAATCGCTGTAGTAGACAGACATTGTGAAGTAGTCTTAGAAGTTTTGATTTTCTTTGTTTCTACCCCCTGTCACGCAACGTGACAATGATTGCACGTAACTCGATAGCCAGTTACCAGTTTTTGTCTGTTTTATTTATACTTTCTGAAAGTTACTGTTAACAGCAAAACTTAAAATATTGAGATATGTATTTAAATATTCAAATAGATATAATTCATATATTTAAAATAAAAAAGACCAGTATTTCGGTTTTTTCCCGAATAGGACACGGTGAAATAAATGAAAATATACGTATAATATGACGTACACTATGATCCAGATGTGGTACTGTTTGGATTTTATAAGGATATAAGTTCATCTTCAAAATTGCAGTTTCTAGCAAGCACACCGCAAGATTATCGTCATTACCATTAAATTGTTGCGAACCACTGTATCAAGCCAATCGAAATTTTCTATCAAATCTATTAGTTTTGATCATTTAAGCTAATCCTGCATGTAATATACTATTCAATCTATAAGAAAACCTGGATTATATCTTAAAATCTGGATTACTAACTCTCACTTGAACATATAATTAAATAAGTGAGTTTCTACAAATAATCAATAATGGTTAGGTAGAGCTTTACCCGATATATCTTAATTTTTACAACTAACAATATAGATAAACTATTTCTTCAGTAATATTTTTGATTAGCTTAAGAATTAAACCGTGCAGGCGTTCTCAAATTGCACTTGACTATTTATTTGACATATCAGTATAAAATATATTTATTGTAATATATTGGTTGCATTGGTACATCAATCAGTCTTAAACAATTTATCAAGTCATACGAAAACATTAGGAACTTTATATTTATTCAAGGTTTACGTAAATTGATTGAAGATGACACATGTATTTCTATGAATGTCACAAGGTTAATTATTTTAATTTAAGCCCATATTCATACATATATTATGGCCTTTAATTTCCTGTTTCTAATAGTTTATACATATAAAGTATTATGTTTTTTTTCAGGTTGAGTATTTTCTTCCTGATATAATCATGGCGGCCAAAGATTTATTCGACAACGATGAGTTATTTTATTTAAAATGGAATAATTTCCAATCGAATATAAATAATCAATTTGAAAAATTACGTCAAACCGATGATCTAGTCGATATAACATTTGCATGTGAGGGCAAAAAAATTGGGGCACATAAATTAATATTGTTCGCGTGTAGTCCATATTTCAAAGATTTGTTACAGGTATATGATGATGAGTAGAGTTTACGATTTTGTTTTTTTAAACTAATTAAATTAAAACATTTTTTTCACATCTATTTAGACCAATTCACAACATTCTGTATTTTTTATGTACGGCGTACGATATGAAATTTTAAAAGCAATTATCGAATATATGTATTTGGGTGAAGTGCATATAAGCAATGAAAATTTACGAGAATTTATACAAACGGCTGAATCGCTTCAAATTCGTGGACTTACAAAAGATCAAGCAATTAAAATACCGAAACCAGTTATGGAGGTGTCGGCTAGTGATTTGATGGGTGGTGGACCAGATGAACATTATGATCATTCATTAAAGAGAGTGGTGAAACGAGGCATAGGCGGTAAACGAATGCGTCCTAATGAAGAGAATAATATCGCAAACAGTCATCAAATGTATGTTTCGCATCATGAGCCGATTCCGGTAGATATGGGAAATGATGGAGGAGGCATCAACAGTAATAATAGTGGGATACCAAAACCTGAAATACAAATGCCAAAACCGATTGACAAACGGAATCCATATCATGAAGAGGGTCAAGTCGAGCCCAAAATGGAGTTGGAGGATTCTGTAGATATACCTACCTATATAACACATCAACGGCAAATGGAGAGTCAACACCAACAGCATCAACAACAGCAGCAACAACAACACCATCATCATCATCCGCATCAGCCGAAAATTTTACAACCGCCACCACCTCCTCAGCCACAGCAACAACAGCCACAAGTACCACCATCTCATCATATTGTCGCACCGAATAATGGTCCGCCCATTATAGATGGAAATTATGATCGTCCTGGAACAAGTGGTCACGCTGGTGGTCCACCTCAACCCGATGCCATACAACCCATAAAAACGGGTTACGAACAAATGCCGGAAAATAATCAAACACAAACGGGTGGTGGTGGTGGATCCGAAGAAGACACCAAATTTAAATTAAAACGTGAGGGAACACCAAAATTGACAAAATGCCAAGAATCATCACGCGCGTGCCCAGTGTGTTCGCGCATCTACTCAAGCGTATCAAATTTACGGCAACACATGCGGCTGATACACAATCCAACATACGTATGCTGTCCAATTTGTCAAAAATATTTCAACACCGACTTGTATTTGAGGCGACATATTTCGGGTATACATCGTGGCGAAAATATCGATTGGCCTCCACCGTACGAGAACAATCAAACGACTCCAAATTCGATTTGTTAATTTTAAATAGTTTTGGCTTCAAGTAGTAAATTTTAATTTTATTTTTAACGTGTATGTGCCATTAACAAATATATAGAAGTACAGTTTTAAGTGTCAATTATATGGCAGGAATTTTGTAATTTGTACACATTTTTTTTCTCAGATTTCATAACTCTTGCGTGTAAAAAACAGCAGCCGTACGTTATTTCTTAAGACCGTCGATCGGGAAGAATATATATGTACATAATATACAAAATTTTTAAATAAGTTCACGCAGGTCGTGAAATCTAATTCTAATCATTTTATTCGAATAATGTAATTTGTTGTAAAAATATAATAAAAACCTAATTAACAGAACAAAATTTTTCGGGGTAGATGCGAATTTTGTGGCAAAGAAACTCTTAGAGTAGAATAATATGCATTGTAATTAAAATTCATATAAATATTATACATATTATAAATAAATTATATTAATATTATTACTATGCAGCAGTGATGACTACATAGGATCGATCTTGTTGATCGCTAGTAAAACTATCTCGCCCATTAATTCGAACTCAATAATTTCATTATAAATTCCAAATCTTATCAGTTAAATTACTTACCTCATGTTTTAAAATTCTCAATTCCAAAATTTTTAACTCAAATTATAAATAATGGAAAATAAATTCGTTAACGTACATGATCCCAAATAGATTAGATTTGTGTAAAAATAATTTGTAGACATCATTGCTGTACATACAGGCTCCTCCTAAACGGTTAAACTTTGGGTGTAGCGATGAATCAAAAATCTATAAACTACAAAATTATTAGGACATTTTTCAGTAATGTTTTAGAGCTTTTAAAGAACAAAGTTCGGAAAATTATAGATGAAATTTGTTTCTTTTAAATTTGTAATTACCGCAAAAATATGATTTTAATGCAGTTTCCTCAAAACTCAATAAATTTGTGGCATAGGTTACAGATTTACTGATCTTCCTAAATTTGGAGCACTCTGTATAAAATCGAGAAAAGTATGTAAATATAAATTGAGTAGGGCATTTCTTTTAGTTGTAAAAATCGCGCTATTACAGTTCCTAATTAATAAAAAATAAAAATTCTAATTAATAATTACACATAATTAATTTTCGTTTGTTTCTTAAAAATTTTATTTATAATTCTATCATTTTATAGTTTTTTGAATCTCTTAAAATTTACAACATACATAAATTTAATTTATATAATTATTAATATATAGGTATTATATACATTTTGTATATATATATGTATATATAATATTTTGTTTGTAGTTTTAGACATATGTATTTTTAGCGGAAAAAATTAATAATTTTAAAAATTAAAAGAAATAAAAAAAATTACAAAAAACCTTATTTATAATATACATAAATTTTATGCATTTTAAATTTTTTTTTTTAATATGGTCGTTGACGATCGCGATCTCGATCACCACCCGATCGCATTGCTCCACCTCTGTCACCGCCTCTGTCTCTGTTGTAGCCACCGCCGCCACCACCTCCGCGACCGCCTCCACGACCACCACCGTCACTAAATCTACTACCTCGATCACCTCCACGGTTATCTCGTCCACCTCGATCACCACCGCGGAATCCTCCTCCACCGCCGCCAAATCGTGATCCACCATCACCTCCTCCACCGCCTGATCCGCCTTCTTTTGGTGCTTTGCATCGGTTGCATTCGTTTCGCCACGAGAAGTTTTTATTGCTACACTGACTGCAATTCCAATCACCTTCACGTTCTTGTATACTGTTACCACCTCCGCGATCACCACCCCCACCACCTCCTCCTCCGCCACCACCACCTCCACCGCCGCTTCCATTACGACCTCTACTATCATCGCGGGAGTCACGATCTCGTCCGCCTCGATCACTTCCGCCGCCACCTCCTCCACCACCGCCGCGACGATCACCTCCATATCCTCCACCACCACCGCCACTACCACTACTACTGCCACGATCGTTGCTCTTGTAGCCTCCTCCTCCACCACCACCACCTCCGCCGCCGCCGCGACTTCCACCCTTTCCTTGCCACGTATTCTGTCGCTGTGCTAACGAAACTTTAATTTGAGCCCCATTGAATTGTTTTCCATCAAACCATGATATAGCTGACTTAGCTGCATTGGCATCGTCATATGTAACAGTGGCCTCACCTTTAGACATACCAGTTTCTTTATTTTTGTACACCCAAATCTTTGGTTTCATTGTTTTTTTATCTTTCTGCAAATTGATACAATTATTGTCATACATACTCGGTATATTCTTTAAAATTGAGTAAAAAACACACATACCTTAATAATACCAATGGCACCAAAATGTCTTGCAATTTCCTCCTCGCTTGTATCAGCATTCATTCCTGCTACGAAAATTGTATCTTCCTGTGTTATCAAGTCACCACTACTACTACCTCCTCCTATATCACCACCTAAA
This sequence comes from Tipula unca, assembly GCA_951394425.1. Taxonomy (NCBI): domain Eukaryota; kingdom Metazoa; phylum Arthropoda; class Insecta; order Diptera; family Tipulidae; genus Tipula; species Tipula unca. The sequence goes on along the minus strand of OX596382.1, from coordinate 23,736,787 downwards.
AATTATATTCATTAAAATACAAATTATAATTTTTCTACTAATTTTTATTGGAATTGTTTCTTAACTAAATTAACTATAGCTTCTTAGGATTTATGTAATAAAATAATTCATCGAATAGTTTTAACGGGATTTTTGGAAAGGATGGGAGATTAGATCCGAAAATAAAATATTATTTAATTGGATGAAAAAATACTTTTAAATCTCGATTGATCAATGCATTTTGAATCATATTTGATTATTAATTTTATTATTACAAATAACGGGAATTTATTTGTATTATTACAAATAAAATTTTTTATTATTACAAATATTTCATTAAGCAAAGGTTAATGCTAAACTGCACTATAGGCGCAATTAAATTTTTATCAAACAACTTTAAACCGTGAGATTTAATGAACTTTAGCTCAAATTTCTTTGTTTGATTTCTTTATTCTGATTGTGTAATAAATCTTAGGCGATAATCATACTACATATGTTACATATCATTTTTCGCATTTATTAACACAATTAAATATTTGTCATTTCTAGATGTTTCCCGATTGTTCATCGATTATATAATACGATATTTACACCAATTTAAATTTAAATGTTTGATCATCTTTTTCGAATTCCCTAATAGAAATAACGGACCATTATTTGTACTAAAGATCGATGTGGAAAGCATTGTCATTAAAAGTTTTGGGGAGAAGGAAAGTGATCAGGATCAATAATACTATCGACGATTAATTTATTATCAAAACATACAACCTGATTATAAAAAAAAAAAACTTTATAATTATCGATATTAATAAAACCCCTCTTTAATTAAACTAGTAAAAAATATATATACGATTATTTCCAAAAAATGAACATATAAAAAAATAAACGCTGGATGGCATGATGTGTAAATAATAAATTACATAATCATGTTATAATAATTAGTTTGATATTTGAAAACACTTGGTACCTCTTTAAACGTACACACTTTTCATTGCAAAACAAAACGATGATTAAATTCCAGCAAAATATTATATAAATCGTTTTACATATTTAACCCTTTTACATTTTAAAAACCATATTCTTATATTTAAAAGGCCGCATATTTATATTTAAAAACCTTTTGCTATTTACACATATTTTTTTTAAAATAAATAAATTAAAACAGAAATAAAAATTAAAATACTTATAAATTAATTCGTAATGTCATAGGCATGGAAATATTGTATATTCCTACATTGAAGTTACATAAATACTCGTATATATCCTTATGTTGTAAAATCGATTTTGCTTGAAACAAAAACAATCTTTTTTTTTTGTAAAATAATTACAATCATTAGAGCTCACCGTATCGTCTAAAAAATTATTGCATATCAACATCCCGTCGCTGAATATATAAAAATAAAAACTCAACATTTTACCATCATCATCATTTACTTTAAACAACATAATCATCATTAACTTTGGGTTCTTTTCTATTTTCTTTGAATTTTTTTTTTGTGTAATATAAAAAAAAATTGGGAAAACCATTAAAAATAAATCAACAACAGTCATCCCATCGTCATTATGATTATTACCATCATCATCATCAGCATTTTGAAATATGGTAAAAAAAAATATTTGTCGGTGGAGCAACACAACACACAGGCAATTAGAGTAAAAAAAAATGGGTAATATTTAAATTTTGTCAAATGGTATTCTCTCCTCTGTCGATTTTCCAACTTTTACAAAATTCTTATTGGAAAAAGTTTGAAAATAATCAAATTATGAAATGTCCCTTCTTCTTTGTGTGATTGTAGTTAAATAAAATAAAATTAATCGTCATCTAAAATATCCATTTTTGCGATCACGTATTTTTAAAAAATAATTCATTTTGCTTAAACTTTAATACGAAGTACCTTGATAAGAACAATGATTGTTGTGTTAAGTCCTCGTTGTTGGCTTTTATTTCAAGAGAGAAAATTTGTTTATTAAATAGGTAATTTTGTCAAACGCTAGCAAATATGAAATTTGGTTTAATTTTATCTTAAATGTTGAGTATGCAAATTTACCTATCTGAACATTTTTAATGTTAAAGGTAAATTTAATCAATGAAGTGATAAAATTCGAGATTTTAAAATTAAAATTCAAAGCAGGTGAAAATTTGCCAACATTCACTAAATCCTTCATTAAATATAGTAAATAAAGCAATTTTTTAAGAAATTCTAAAATATGTTGTTTTAGGTCTTCAAATTAGTTTTACAATGAACACTTTCTGAAATATTCATTTATATTTATTTCAAAATTTACATTTCAAATTTTTTGTCTAATATGTGGCTAACAAAAATTTTGCAGTTAAAATAGAATTGAATGCCTAAATAAAATTGAATGGCTAAATAAAATTGAATGGCTAAATAAAATTGAATGGCTAAATAAAATCGAATGGCTAAATAAAATTGAATGGCTAAATAAAATTGAATGGCTTTAGACGGATACTATGTGCCAATAAATTTAAACGTAATCCAATCGTCAATTGAAGCCGTGATTTTAAACAACTTTTTTGCTCGGATTAATAAATTTCCACTATATCATTTTTTAGTCGTACCGCGTGAGCGTTGTCGGTAAATTATGGCCATTAAATACATACATATGCCGCTATTGATTATTAGAGGCGCTATTTTGCGGTTTCCAATCATCAATTCAATTTTGAGTTATTTTTTCCAACAAATAATCAAGAATTAATTTTGGGAACTCCCAATTTTTATTTTATTGCAAATAATTTTTTATATTAGTAATATGTTAATTAATTAGATTTTCAAATCAATTAAGTAAATTAAAAAATAGGCAATTCGTAAACTTTATAACAAATTCAATACATACTCTATGAAATGTAATTTTGTCATCGAAATAACCACCTTTAAGGATAAGACTCATCAAGCGTTGACGACGGGCGTCGTAGTTAAATATATACAATAATTTGCTTATGTATTAATACGAAATCATACCATAGTATGAACAAAAATTATTAGATTACACAAAAGTATAAAAATTGCAATTTAAAAAAAATCTAGTTAGTGTTTGAAATTTGATGCGCCGCGATTGGAGTGTTTTATCCTTTATGAGATGAAATAAAAAATAATGAAAAACAAGACAAATCGATGTTAGATATTATATAGAAAAATCAGAACATAATTAAATGACTCAAAATTATTTGCGAGTTCTTAAGAAATGAGTGAAAAGTTTGGTCAATCACAATAGCAAATCCAATACTATTCATTGACTTACAATTTAATTGACTAACAGCAGTTAGTAAAATTTTTCTAGCAATTGTTGATTTAGATTCTGATCCCATAATTTTTAACATCAGTTTTTTATTAACTCTATAGTATGATAGTAATTTGTTACATAAATACTCTATGATACTTTTGTTATTGGATAGTGACTTTAGTATTTGGTTAAAGAAAAATGTTCCAAATAGAAATGAAATCTCATTAGAATTATTTAAGGATTTAGTAGAAATTATGGTAAGTATGTGAACTTGAAGAAGCTAATTCATATTTAAACGTTAGCTGATATCTTTTCATCATATTGTTGGTTGACAATCCAAAATCGAAAAAATTAATTAGGTTGATCGACTGTTGTGATGTAACTAATATATGACAGCTTCTGAGTGCCATACAACAGATAGCTTTTATTGTTCCAATATTGAGATATCTGAAATTCAAAATATCTATAATTCAAAATATATTGAGTATATTTTGCGATGCGATCTAAATCTTAGTTAATAATCACATACACATTGAAATAAAATGTTTCACAAGATGTTGATATAATATGGAACCATACAATACATCATAGAATAGCAAATAAAATGACCCAAAATAACACATGTACCATAAAACTATAACGTTTGTTCTAAATATAACATTACGAATTAAAAATAAGAAATTAATTAGACTCGATAATAAAACAAATTTGACTAAAATTATAACCCCCTGCTTATATGCTTATTCCATAAATGTATGTTTATAGAAAAAAAAAAAAGATACAATCTGTATTTATAATATTACATTATTATTTCTGTGTAAACGCAGCCATTTGTGTATATGTATATCTATATATATTTTTTGTTGTTTTCGTAAAACCCAATTTTTATTTTTATAATAAATTTAATTTATATATAAATATTTAAAAAAATAACATGTTCACCGAATTTTTAATTCGGTGTTTACCTTTATTAAAACCCCCTTTGGTGCCTCCTCCACTGCATATGAAATATTTAAGAACCATTACTTATATGATTTTTTTTAATAGATTTAATAAATTTCGAAATAATATCGATTTTAGAATTTTAGTAAATAGCCTTAAGACATTTATAACCGTGAATAGGGGAGCTTCATGTCCAAAATTATATTAACGCGTGTATCTATGAAAAGTTCAGAAAATGTAAATTGCAAGTCTTAGATATAAGTATATATGAAAATGATATGATTTGGTATGAAAAAGTTGTTTAAACAGAGACTGACTATAATTTCTGTGTAAAATCAGAGATACTTTAAGTACATGGGGTTCCCTATCACCAGATATATGCTTCTCTTGGCTTTTTACATAAAAATCAAAAATGTTATTTTCTATCGATTCGAAATTTATAAATACATAATTTTTTTTGTGAATATTATTAATGGTTGGTTTTCTTCGACACACAACTCGTTGGTAGTTTTCAAGAACGCTTTAATTGGAAGACACTTTATATATTGTAAACAACACACATTTTGGATATAGATTATAGATGATAATTTTTTTTGAATTTGTTACAAAATAATATATAAATTACCTTTTTGCTGTATATGTTTAATTTTTGAAAATGAAATGGACCAATTTTTTTGTTAGATCTCCACTTTAAACGTACATATCCTAGATCATAATTATTATTAGTAATAGTAATTTAACAGAAAGATATCACATTTTTATAATTCTACTACATTTCGGGTAGTTAAACGTTAACTATCAAACTGGCTAGTTTTCTTCTTAAATTAAGGATATCATTTTTTTAAACATAGCTTTAGTAAAGTTTTATCTAAAATTGATTCAGTCGGCTATTTTAGAATAATTTTGTTTAGTGAACCATTTAATAATAAACAGACCAATTAATTCTATCTATCTTAATATAAGAAACTGATTGTTCGAAAATTTAAAAAAAAATGTTAATCTATGGTAGTTTGATATTGGAAATATAAAAATTAAGAATTTACAATTGATAAGATTTAATCGTGATTTTGGAGACCAAACTTGGTATTTAGAATTTGGTATATATAATTCCCAATCAACGGTTAGTGTGTAAGATAACCCGGTTTAAAAATGACAGAAAAATATTTATTCAATTTCAAATTCCACTTTTTTGGTTAAAGCAGTTAGGTAGTCGGAACGACAAAATCTAAACGATCACATTTACTGATAGAACATATTTCGGAACGTAATTGACCTTCGAACTCAAATTCGAAAAATAAAATTAGAAATTTCGAATGGGGGCTGATGCTTTATATGTGGTTTTTGATAAAATTCAAGCAAAAATGTGAAGATAAATCCTTCTAAAAATAAAAAGTGCCAATATTGCGACTCAGCTTATTAACTCTTATTGTAAATTTTACCTTACCTTAATTTCAATGCATAATAAAATAATACTTGCAACTATTGAGCAATATCAATAAAAATAAAGGTACAGCTTTAAGCTAACTTTAAGAATCCAATTTATTATATTGTTGATGCATATAGTGAATAATTATGTAGTTTTTTCCAATCGACTACAGCAATTACTTATAAGTATTAATAATGTGTCTCGGCTAAGTGACTGATTGGTATATGTATACCAAAAAAAAATCCACTAACCGGTCAATTTTGACGTAACTGCTTGTAGCTACTCATGATATAAAGGTAAGGGGTATGAGTGCATAGTTAATTTAGCAAGGATAAAATGTTTGAAGTATTTGGGTGGTTGATTGGAAGCTAATATTGCTAAAATATTTGGATGTATGGAGTGGAATAGCCAATTTCACCCTAATTCTACTATCCGAAATTTCCAGTGCCAACCAAAAAAATTGATCCATTTCTATTACATTACACATATTTATATAATATATATTATAAAATATTCATCAAAAACAAATACCTTGTATAAAAAATACCGAATACCTATTAATTGCCGGTATTTTTAAATGTATATCAATAAAAAAATTATGTTAAAAAGAAAATTTTGTAAATTGAAAATAAAGTTAAAGTAAATACGCTTATATAAATACCCAGAAACTAAATTTATCAATAAATTTAATTGTTTTTGCCACTTTCTACATAAAACACCTCGTTGCTATTTTAAATCATTTTTTCTCTTTAGTTTGATTGTGTTGATGATACGCTTATATTCGTGTTTATATTAAAAAAAAAATTGGCATTTAAAATATAAAAATTTAAGATTACCTGAAATTGTTAAACTTGCCACCGCTTCCACCCCCACCTCCGCGGCGGTCGCCGCCATAGTCTTGTCGATCGCCTAAAATAGAAAATGCAAAAATAATGGCGTTAGCATTTCGTTTATCGTGTCGGGTTATTTATATATGTTATCACCTCCGTAGCCACCACCCCCTTTATTTCCGGCAAAATTATCGCGACCTTTATTCATATAACTATCGCCACCGCTATTATAATTGTTTTGATAATCTTGACCCCCTCCGCCGCCGCCGCCATAATTATTTCCGCCGCCACCAGAATATCCTACAAATTCACAAAAGCATCATATAGATTAGTCACATTCAACTGTTTTATAACACAAACACATTTTTTTTTTTAACAAGTAGAAAATTTTTTATACCGCCATCTTTGCCGCCTGGATTTTGATTTCCATACCCAGATTGTGGATTACCCCAATTTCCTTGCTGTGGCATATTATTACCACCTTGTGGTGGATAATTATAACCTTGTTGTTGCGGTTGGAAATTTTGATTTATCGGTGGTGGTGGTACATTAAATTGATTTGGCATCATAAAATTATTTTCACCGCCATTACCTGGCATACCGTATGAACCATATTCTAGATCAAAATAATTGTTTTTTTTTCGGCAATAACATACATAATTCATATTTTTTACGTATATAAATGAAATTATAATACTTACGGTCACCCATTTTACGCTAATTAAAGTTTAAATATTACAACTTTAGTCCACTATCGTGTTAAAATAAATTTTCTTATCAAGCTACAACACAATATAACCACATTCGTCAAACACGAAAAATTATGGAGTCTGTTTGATGTAAAAAAAAATTTCTGTACAGTCACTAAAAAAAAAAATGCAAATTTTATTTAACGATTCGGTAGGTAATTTTTAACGAACATAGATTTTACAGTGTAACTAACCATCTTTGTTCAGCATTCAGCATATTTAAATTTTTATTGATTTTAGTAAAATTTCCGAAATACATATTTTTATTAATTTGCAAATATTAAATTGAAATAAATTTATTAACATATTTATATAAATTTTAAGTATTTATATTTATAATATTTTATTTAAAGTAACTTAAGGTTTATGAAACAACTAAAGTTGGTGTACGTCACTAGTACCTAGTATACATGTGAATTAAGCTGTTAAAATTTTAAAAATCTTATGTGTAATTTGTGTTAATTTAAATAATTAAAATTATAAAACATATATATAAAATTAAAAATTTGAATTATTTATATAAAGGAAGTTATCTGTAGATTTGATAGATTTGACTAAATAATAATTGACAGTTTTTATTCAAATATTTTAGAAAAAACGAACATGGTTTATTACTGTTGTATTTAGTATCGAAAAAAACACTGGGTTGTTGTTTCCTCTAAAATATTGCAAAACACGGAAAATCAGGTGCAATTAATTATTCGTCATTCTTTTGGGTCGCTTTTATTTTGCTCGTGTCATCTTCCATTAGTACACCTAAAATTGAACTTCGGGACAACGCGTTTACATGACGCTTCCTGTGCGATTCGCGATTATAGCTGCATGCACCACCATGGGGTGGTCTTAGAACTGCATAATCAGTGATAAATAACGTCGGTGCATAATACGATGTCACCGATCCTTAACGATCACTTTATTCAGGTTTCAATAGCCGACGCATAGCGGTTTTTGTCCGTTATTTTTGTTGGCTAAAACAATCAGACTGGTATAATCAGAGATTCCCTCAGTAATTCCCTCAGACACCCATTCATTAATCTGGTTACGAACAACGCGTGTCTCTAAATGCGATAAACTTCGCGGCCGTTGATAAATTTGCTATTATCCAACAAAAGATACTTCATCACGATGTTGCAACTCAGTGTTACCCTTTTACCGTCATAGCCAACGATCATCCTCCGAACTCTTTCCACCAGAGCTCTATTTTGAATGTGTTTTAGGACCATTTGACTCGTTCCGTGACAATTATAACATCTGGCTTTAGGTTTGTGGACGTTTGCTTCTATAGGCTGGTTTCCTCGACGACGATGGTATGGAAGTCGTTTTCTTTTTATCTCTTCGCAACATGTCAAATTTGTTTAAATTCCTTCATTGCGTCGGCACCACATAGTATAGCCTTGTTTGGCTCATAATCATCAATCCCAACGATGCAATATTGAATTATTGCTCCGTCTTCCACTTTACACCATTCCCCAATTCACGCAGTGGCAACAAATATTTAAGGTAGGTTTCGTCACGTTTTTTTTCGCTCCATAATTTATCGATGAATTAACGCACTATTTTCCGCGGCAGTAAAATTTCCACTCAATAATTTTTGCTGATGCTCCCATTTTGATATCAAGGCTGTTATTCGAAGAGACTTCATTCCAAATGTCACTTTTTAGGAAATATGGTTGTTTGCACGTCGATCCATCCGAAGGTTGGTCCTGTTTCGGTGATCTCTGCTATCGACTTCTCCAACAAATATCCATCTGTTCCGTTGAATTTGATCATAGAGTCTTCGATATCACGGAAAGCGAACGGTTGATGATGTAATTGTATATCGATTCGTTCACGTTCTTTAAGCCTTATTTCATTTTTCATCAGTTTTTTCAATAAATCTATTTAAATCCACTGTTTTTTTATAGCACAATAAGATTTACATTATACATTATTACAGGTTGATCCTACTTTAATTTTTATTTTATTAACGTCATTTTCGATTAGAAAAGGCAGTCAAACAACAACCATTCGAAACTGATGCAACTGATGCAGTTTTCAAAATTCGTAGTAATCACGCTAGAAATCCCATTTTAGAAAACCCAAATAATTTATATTTTTTATACTTGAATTCGATTGTGCCAATTTGTGCAAGAAATACGAAGGGTTTTCTGACGTGATTATCACACCAGAAATCCCACATATTTCCTTTACTATATTACTTACAAATTTTAATATATTTCGGTTGTGACTCATTGTGCATAACTAAATTATATTGCCAGACACTCTACTATGACTAGAATAGGCCAAAATTGGCCAACTGTAAACGCAACTTTTATCAAGGAACTAATTGAAACAAACTATAATATACATTTTGGTCCAGTATCGCGTTTGTTCATACTCTACATTTGCTAGAATCGGCCATAGAGTATTCAGAAAATATCAAATTCACAGTTTTCTGTTTATTAAATATTGCTTCAATTAGTTCCTTCGGTTTTCCAGAAATCAGCCATACAACTGTTCCAGAAAACCATATAAACTTGATATATACTGGATACTGCCCGATTCTAGCCAATGCAGAGTATGTACAAACGCGATTCTGGGCCAAAATGTGTATTATAGTTGGTTTCAATTAGTTCCGTGATAAAAGTTGGGTTTTCTGAAAATCTTTTCTATGACTTGATCATATAACATTTATATTTAGATATATTGCGTTTACAGTTGGCCAATTTTAGCCTATTCTAGTCAATTTGGTTATGCACAATGTGGCACAAATGAATTATAGTTGAATTGAATAGACAATTTATTTAGAATTGTGCAATTGCCTTGATATCTGAATTTCTAGAACATTTGATACATTTTTTAAATTGGCTAACTAAGAAATTATCAATCTACATAATAATAACAGTGTTAAAGGCCATTACTGGCCCCTTACTGAATCAACAATCTGGCTCCAACGGTTTCGATCCTGAGCTTGGTCTTCATACTGTCTTAGACAATCTGAAGAGGCCAAGTCGTTCTCTACATCGTGGAGCCATCGTCGCCTGCAACGACCTCTGCGCCTACCATATGGTGGCTCTCCTTTCAGAGATCGCTGCACAATTCGTTCCGGATCAGCACGCAGAACGTGACCGAGCCAGCGTACTCGCTGAGATCTAACTTCATGTACAATATCGGGGATCTTCATCAGATCTCTGATCTCGAAATTGTACAGAGCTCGGTATGTACCATCTATTTCGCGTTTAGGGCCGTAAATCACACGCATGATTCTTCTCTCAAATGTAAGGAGCCATCTCTCGTACTCATCCGTCAGCGCCCAACTTTCACATCCAAACATAACAACGGGCCTGATCAACGCTTTGTAAAGCTTCAGCTTCACGGCACTTGATAAGTGTTTAGATTTTAGCAGTGGCCTTAGAGGATACAAAGAACGACTGCCAGCTGCCAGCCGCACTTTAATATCCTCACCCACACTGTTATCGTGAGTGATAAGAGAGCCCAAATATTTGAACCTCCTCACTCCCTCAAACGTGTGGTGGCCACTACTAAAATCTGATGTGCCATTGTCTCTAAAACCAGAGATCAGGTATTTCGTTTTGGACTCATCGATCTGGAGTCCAACAGAAGCTGAAAACTCTACAAGCGGATCAAGTATTTCTTTCACTCCGTTGCTATTCAGTCCAATCACGCATATGTCATCTGCATATGCAAGCACTTGATTGGACTGGCGATATAAGATGTTGCGCTGAGGTGTTTCAGTTTTACGAAAGATGTACTCCAACATGAGATTAAAGAGTATCGGGGACAGAGCATCTCCCTGCCGAACACCCGAGTTAACTGCAAAAATTGTCGATAGCCTGTTCTCAACTTTAACACAGCATTGAGACTGCGTCACTGTCATCCTACACAGTCGTACCAATTTTGTTGGCATTCCTAGGTATTCCAGGGCAGACCACAAACTCTCTCGATTGATCGAGTCGTAGGCCTGCCGGAAATCCAGGAAAACCTGATGTACGGAGATGGATGTCTCATAATATTTAGATAGAATCATCCGCAGCGAAAAGACCTGATCAGTGACTGATCGATTCGGACGAAATCCTCCCTGATAGTCACCAACTAAGCCCTCCGCCAGAGGAGTGATTCTATCCAATAAAATGTATGACAGTAACTTGTATGCTGTGCAAAGGAGAGCTATACCGCGATAATTCTCACACTTCAAGCGGTCTCCCTTCTTGAAGATGGGGCATATCGCGGCCACTTTCCATTCATCAGGCATAACTTCGGTTCGCCATACTAATCGAATAAGGTCGAAAAGACAGTTCCACAAAGTATCCCCTCCGAATATCAAGAGCTCCGAATTAATGCAGTCCACTCCAGGTGAGCGGTTTCGTTTCATTCTCTGCATGGCCTTAGTGAATTCCTCATGGGATGGCTCCTCAGTGCAAATCTCCGCAGACTGTTTTAGAGGTGGCTCAACAACAGTCTGTGACGCATGATGAACATCAAGCAGCTCAGTAAAGTGTCCACTCCATGCGTCAAGTACTGCGTCGATGTTGACACAGAGGTTTCCATCCCGGTCCCGAATGGCGGTTGACGAAGGCCTGAAAGTATGGTGCAATCCAGTAATTCCTTTAAAGAAATTACGTGAACTACGCTCATTGCTGAGTTGTTGTACTTTCAGAACCTCGGCCTTCCACCATTCTCGCTTCTTCCGTCTACAAATCCGCTTAGCTGCCCTTCTTGCAAGAGCTGCCTTGTTTTTCCTTGCGATTGTGAGACGTTGTTGCACTTCATTATGGGCTATATTTTGTTGCTCAACTGCAAGACGACACTCGTCATCAAACCAATCATTCTTGGGTCTGACTTTCACTATACCTAAAGTTTGTTGAGCAGCACTGACAACCGAAGTTTTCAGTACCTCCCAGACAGAGTTCACGCAGTCAGACTGGTAATTAGCTCCCTCAATGTTGTCGCTGACAAGATCCTGATATCGTTTCTTTTGATCTTCATTTATCAGACCTTCACAGTCGAAACGTTCCATCCGTTTCGCTGTGTTCCCCGACCTGTACGAAAACTTCCACCGTAGCTTTGCAGCGACCAAATAATGATCGCTGCCTACGTATTTGGTTGCTGACCGATAAGTTCTCACATCCTGCACAACCCGAGCTCGCCCTTTTGAAATTAACACGTGGTCAATTTGGCTCCGGGATGTTTTGCGAGGATGTGTCCATGTCTCTAGGTGTATCTGTTTGTGAGGGAAGAATGTGCTTGCTACTCTAAGATCATGAGCAATTGCAAAGTACATCATTCTCTCACCATTATCGGTCGCAGTTTCGTGTCGGGAGTACGGACCTATGTTTTCACACAAGTCGGCCTGATTTCTGCCAGCTCTAGCATTAAAGTCCCCAATTACCATTCTAACATCGTGTTCGGGTATAGATCCCATCAGATCGTCCAAGTCATTGTAAAATGAGTCTTTATCTTGGGGCTGGCTGACTTCTGTGGGCGCATGTACACAAATTATCGACAGGTTGGCTAACTTCATGCGCAGGCGAAGCATACACAATCGGTTATTGACTGCTTGAAAATCCAAAACAGCCTTCTTTACCTGCGGCCCAAGAAGAAATCCAGCTCCAAGATTTCCGAGGTCATCTCCACTGTAGAACAACGTATAGCCCTGGGACACATGGTCTCCACTTTGAGGCCAGCGAGTTTCTTGAAGAGCAACGAGTTCCAGCCGATACTCTTTCATGCACGTGATTAGACCCTCCAACGCTCCTGGTTTTCTAAGTGATTGCACGTTCCACGTGCCGATCCTAAATCTCGTATCCGGGTACTTGAGCGGGGGTCCGGTGTTGTTTTGGCGGTATCCATTTTTCTTTTTGTTGATTTTATAAACAGTTGATTTTTTTTACGGATGCGGGTCGTCAGCCCAGCGATCCAACCGTTTAGTCGCCTCCTACGACAAGCAAAGGATACTGTGGTGGTATTCTTAGGAAACATGTTCGTGCAATTTAGATTTACGAGACATGTGAGTGCCCCCCGACCACAGGGGAGAGGGGACATAATATCAATCTACATAATATGTACATAATATGTCGAAATTTAATATTTCCGAAAAAAATTTTGAACTCAGAACTGAAATATTCGGTTTTAAAAGTTAAAAGCTTATAACTTACTCGTATTTTTAGATTATATCGGAATTTAATAAATTGAAAGATATGAAATTCAAAAACGCGTGCTTTCTCTGTTAAATTCAGGATTATAATTGTACGAAATCCGAAATTTCGAAAGATTGTGAATTTTATACGTAAGATCACAAAATTAAATTTGAATTTTAAATTTTTTTAAATATTTGGAAATGTTCAAGAACCATAAAAATGTTAAATATCTTTAAAATCGAATTTTATATCTTAGATGCAACCAAGGATGTAACCTCCTTCATTTTTATATTTATCATTTATTCAGCCTGATTGGCCGTTGGAAATTGCTTAGCAGTTCTCTATTATAACCAGTATAAACATTAAATAGGTTAATATATAAACCATACGGGCTATAATGATAATTAAACAATCTATAATTTCTAAGAAATATTTATTTATTTTTTTTGTTATTATTATTTTGTATTTCTTCCAAGAAAAAAATTCTACCATCGTAGAAAATGTAGAATAGTCAGCACCAACCAAGTATGGTTAAAAATAGGAAAAATATTAAAATTAAATTGCAATCAATTTTAATTAAATATACATACATATCATATATGCATACACATATAGTTGTAACTAGATAGTTCTAAAATATACTATGAACAAGAATTTAATAGCTTTCATTATATTTTAATAGAAATTTATAAATTATAAATCACAATTAAATAAAGGAATATATAGAGCATGAACTTGTTTTTACATAATTTTGTACATTGTGCATGTATATTTAATTAGCATTTCATAGAAAAAATATTTCTTCCTATATTATATACATACTCGTATAGGGGTGATTGATTTCTCGTAGCCTAACAGATACCCCATGATCTACATGGGTAAGATATATTAGATTTCATATTTACGATTCGATAGTTAAATTCATTATCAGATCTACTATCATATACTATAAATATACATAACAAGCTTTTATAAATACGACACACATCAAACAAACATTTCAGTTATTTTGAATAAAAATAAAATATATTTCTTAAAGAGGTCAAAGAAATAAAAGCTTATTTGTATTTTAAATAAAAATAATAATAAAAATATTATTTCAATTGGATATATAAGAAAATTAACAATAAATCAAAAATAAATAATTTTAAAAAACAATTTTTTTTATAAGTCATCGAAAATTATGTGTTTTGAAAAAAAAAATAAAAAATATGAAGCCAAAACGAAAATATCAATTTAGCGAAAAATTGAAATTGGAAAGCACAAGATGAAAAAATAAATTGTATATTAAAAAAAATAAGAAACGATTCCATTTAAACCGCAGTCTAAAGTGCTTTTGTTTAAATAACAAAAAATGTTTTTTATGTCGATATGAACTTTTTTGTGATTATTATTTGAAAATTGTACACGTTTTTACGGTTTTGCTATATATGTACCTCTTTTATATGCGCAGTAGCTCGTAAAAACAATACTGTATTGAGGTCAAACAAATTTTCCTATATATCAGACTTAAGAGTTTAATTTTATTATACAAAATTCAAAATATAATATCACCCAAGAAAAAATGAATTTTTATTAAATTATTTCGGTATTTACGAACCTTTCGATTACAAAATTAAAAGTCTAAACTAAACAAAAGTTAAGTTAAAGTTAAGTTGACGTGGTCGCTTTTTTACGGCACACTTAAGACCAGTGTTGGTCCGTTGTGATACCACCTCCATTCACACACACATTCATTCAACTCATTCATTCAACTCATTCACCCTCATTCACACATTTTTACAGTGTACCACCTGCGCAATGCATAGCTCCATGTCACCCTGTACAGTGACATGGAAGGTGGGTTGGCCCTTGGGTTCTAAATTCCAACTGCGGTTTAGATGTATAGTTTCGATTAGTCATCCCCCCAATGGTTCGTCAGAGAGATGAAAAATCCCTTAAAACACATCCCCGTCTTTGTTGGGATTCGAACCCGGTACCTCCCGATCCAAACGTCGCAGCTTTAACCACTGCGCTATTTGCTCGGTAAACTAAACAAAACATGATGCTTAATATAAATAATAATACAGTGTTTAAAGGCCATTACTGGCCCCTTACGGCGTCAACAAGCTGGCTCCAATGCTTGCGATCCTGGGCTTGGTCTTCACACTGTCCTATAAGACAACCTGAAGAAGCCAAGTCATTCTCTACACCGTGGAGCCATCGTCGCCTGCAACAACCTCTGCGTCTACCATATATGTTGGCTCTCCTTTCAGAGATCGCTGCACAATTCGTTCCGGCTCAGCACGCAGAACGTGACCGAGCCAGTGTACTCGCTGAGATTTTATTTCATGCACAATATCGGGGATCTTGATCAGATCTCTGATCTCGAAATTGTACAGAGCTCGGTATGTGCCATCTATTTTGCGTTTTGGGCCGTAAATCACACGTATATGACTCTTCTCTCAAATGTAAGGAGCGATCTCTCACACTCATTCGTTAGCGCCCAACTTTCACATCCAAACATAACAACGGCCCTGATCAACGCTTTGTAAAGCTTCAGCTTCACGGCACTTGACAGGTGTTTAGATTTTAGCAGTGGCCTTAGAGCCCGGCTGCCAGTTGCCTTTAATCCTCACTGTTATCGTGAGTGATAAGAGAGCATGAATATTTGAACTTGCTGATGCCTTCAAACGTGTAGTGGTCACTACTAAAATCTGGTGTGCCTATTTTGTCTATAACCTGAGATCATGTATTTCGTTTTGGACTCATTGATCTGGCCAACAGAAGCTGAAAACTCTACAAGTGGATCAAGTATTTCCTTCACTCCGTTGCTATTCAGTCCAATCAGGCATATGTCATCTGCATATGCAAGAACCTGATTGGACAGAGCATTTCCCAGCCGAACACCCAAGCTAACTGCAAAAATTCTTGATAGTCTGTTCTCAACTTTAACACAGCATTGAGACTGTGTCACTGACATTCTACACAATCGTACCATTTTTGTTGGTATACCTAGATACTCCAGGACAGATCACAAACCCTCTCGATTGATCGAGTCATAGCCCTGGCGGAAATCCAGGAACACCTGATGTACAGATATGGAGGTCTCATAATATTTAGATAGAATCATCCGCAGGGAAAAGACCTGATGAGTGACTGATCGATTCGGACGAAATCCTTATGACAGTAACTTATATGCTGTGCAAAGGAGAGCTATACCACGATAATTCTCACACTTCAACCGGTCTCCCTTCTCGAAGATGGGGCACATCGCGGCTACTTTCCTGCATTCGTCATCAAACCAATCATTCTTGGGTCTGACTTGGGTCACTATACCTAAAGTCGAGAAAATTTCTTACTTAGAAAGTAAATATACCAAAATGACATGGAGGCACCCCAGAGTCTCTCTTGAGAAACAATTGTTGATGACTATTTGGTATTTGGCTAATACCGAATGTTTTAGGTAAATTTTTTAATTATATGACAATAAATATTTTTTTTTTACGTTTTTGGTTTACAGATCTGTAGCAGATAGATTTGGCGTCTCCATTGATTCATGCTGGACGGCTATTTTCGATGTCTGCAAGTAAATTTTGAAAGAAAATTTTCAACAAAAAAATCATAGCTTGGCCGTACACTGATAAAGCTTTAGAAACCTCAGGTTATTTTAAAAAGAAAACCAAATTTTCAGGTAAATATTAAATAAATTAGTTTTTACAATACGATATTCATTTAAATTAAAAATATTATTTAGGAGTCACCGGCTGCATCGACGGAACTCACATGCCTATTCCAGCACTAAAGAAATAACCAGATTCTTATATTGATGGGATCTATTGACGATTCGTGCTTTTTTCGACGGTCCAATTTATTTGCCAAGATTTTTAATGGTACATACTTAAATTGAGATATACATAATTTACTAATTATATATCATAGCATATTTACTTACTAACTGGCATGTCTTTTCTCTTTTTAGACCAGCACATGGTAGGAGATCTGGGATACGGCCTAAAAACATATCTTTTGACATCCTATATAAAGATACAGGCAATATAACAGATGAACAGACCAAATATAATAAAGCACAATCTTCATCTAATCACGATTGAACGGGCGTTTGGTTTATTAAAAGGAAGGCTTCGCCGACTGAGTGGTTTAAACACTATTAGTTTAAGCGGGCGCCTGCGTTCTGCACAATATATGTTTGCAAAACGGCGATACCTTGGCAACCAACTTCACCATTCATCATGATGATGAAGGTAGCGATCCGGCATCTATTTACAATGGAAGGCAGGGTTTCGCGGAGAGAAATCAAATTCGCAGAATCTTAAATTTCAGAATCTCATTATTGTAACCTGATCCAGACGAGGTCGACTGACAATTTATTGTAATATCTGGATTATCTTTGGAACAGGTTGCAGGAGGGTTAATTTCTGGCCGTTTGTTCAAAATATTCCCGTTTTTTGGTGGACCTTCCACTAGTATTGTTATGATCCTTTACCTTCTTATACATTGCTTTTAATCCTTTCCACTTTCCATCGCATTGTTCTCCTGACAATCCCTTCCGTTTTACACTCGACAGTTAATCTAAAAATAAAATTAAAATTAAAACTTCGAATATAAGTATGAACAAACTTACAGAACACGGAACAAAAAATAAATAAGAACCTGCGATGTCCTTCCAATTTTTTTTTTCGGTTGGTGGTCAAACATTGTGGAATATTTTGTATATACGTCTAGACACTTCACATCACCCGGGCTCCATTTTAAGTTGTCTGAATCAAAAATAAATTTTATTGTATAATGCGTATTTTAGTTATATATTGGACAATACGATGTATAACGAATATTTTTATTAATAATAATTCATTATTTAAAAAATACATAATTAATTAAATAATACATAACCATTTTTTACCTTCACTAGCATCATTTTCCATTTCGAATTAAATTTGATTCAACAACAAAAATTAAAAGAAAATTTGAAACAAAACCAACGACGTTTAAATACGTTTAGAATATTCCTTTTATTCTACCTATTGATGTAGTGAATAAAAGAACGATTAATGTATTGTAATTTTCGAAATATTCGGGGATGAATTAACGAAAGCACCCTTAGTGTCTATAACTGTTCATTTCAATTTCAACAAACAAGTTATTTGGGTTTAGTGAGAGTACTAGTGGCGCCATTGTAAGGAAGTAGTTATAACATTGCACAAAGTACAAGTGGCGTCATATGCGATAGAAATTTTAAAATCAATTTTACATTTTAAATAAAAGCAGTTGTGCGATTATAAATTTGGTGGCTGTCCTATGTTTTTATTAAAATATAATCTGGAAATGAAGCAAACTGAGTTATCGAACTGTCGAACTGTTGCGAACCTATTTGGAAATGGAAGGCTTACTAAGCCGTTTGTTCCAAATATGAAAAGCTTTGCAATAAAGTTTTGTTAAGCCGTTTGTTCCAAATATGAAACCAATAGATTGTTTGTATTATCCACCTACAGATGATAACATAAAAGAGCTTACAAATGGTTTCGAAGAACGGTGGAGTTTTCCTCAGATACATGGAGCAGTTGGTAAGTTATTTTTTTTTACTTTAGGCTGAAATTTTTTAATTAATTTTCTTTTTAGATGGTTGCCGTATAGAAGTTGGTAATAACATTAGCTTAAAATAACCTCAACTTTGTGTTTAGATATCGATTCACAGATGTCAACGTGGATTACCTAAGACAAACAGCAAGTCGTACATTTTAGAAAAGTCGAAACTTAAATCGCAATTATTTTACAAATATAGTATTTACAAATATAGTAGAACTATAAATGGGATCTTAATACTTGTTGGACTATTATAGTTTTTTGTGTTAGTAACGATACCTAATAATCCAGGCGTCACCATAGTATTTTACTTTTTAGCTGTGTTAACTAATTCCTAGCCTGTCAGCACTAAAGGATTTGTAGTGGATTACCTAATCAGTTTTCACTAAACACGCTTAGCTAATCCATTGTGTGTCAACGAAAATAGTCTAAGTTGTTCTATAAATTTAGGTTTGCTAGCTTAACCCTATGCGATACGATTATAATAATTTTTTTGTTAGTATTTATAAATTATAGTAAATGGAATTTTACAACAAAAATAAAATATCGATACCAAAATTTAGTTGAGCTTTACAAGCACTTACATATTAAAACACACGGAAAAGTGATAAATACTGTTGCAAAACAATCTTTTGCGTGTTTTAAATGTCGACTAATTTAAATGGGTTCTAAATCTTACTGTTAGACACACAACAATTTGTCTAGCACAGATGCAAGACAGTTTTTCGTGTGTTTTACAATGTGAGTACTTGGCAAGGTCGACTAAAATTTGGTATCGAGAAATTTTAGTATTTTTTTTTATTGATTGTATTTTGTATCGACGACTGGTAAATGTTGGTAAACTTTTATTGTATACCTACAATAAATAAAAAAATTCTGCTTAACCATTTTTAGTCATCCAGTGAGTGCTGGCGTATATAACGAGAAACTTACTTTATCCGTCATCAAATGAAATTTCATATTTTAATAAATTAATTTATTATTATTATATGCAATAATTGTTATATTTTAATATCCATTACTAAAATATTGCTCAGTACTTTTTAAGATGGTGAAAGATCGGGCGAGCTTGCAGTCTATATCTCCACTTATTGAGATCAGGTTTGATCAGCCACCGGGTGTTATATACTTAGTGTAAGTATTTATGCTGGGATAAATGTATTGATTAGAGAAGGTGTCGCCTTCAATCCAGACTAAAATTAGAAGTCGATTAATAATTTCCGATAACTTGGATGTCGATTAATAATTTCCGAGAATTTGTTCAGATTTAAATTTGAATTTTGATGAGTGTGCCAAAGTTAACATTTGTTAGAAATTTAGTAATCTTGTAATAAATTTAGAATTTTATAAAATTTGGCTTAAATTGAAATTTTTGAAAATCCCACCCATTTTTTATTTTAAAGTGTTTTATTAATTTTTAAATATTTGAGAATTACCGACAAATTAAGAAACGTGACCTATATAGAATTTAAAGTTTCGTTCACAATAAAGAATTTCGGAGCTTGACAAATTCTATGTGATATTATTATGATCCCTGTACCAAAGACAAAACCTAATAAAATTGCAATAACCTATTATTATTATAATTGCGTGACCTCACGTCACATAATTAAATTGGATAATCAATCATTAAAATCATTTTCATATAAACAAAAATTTTTTTTTTAAACAACGATTTAATCAAATGTTTTATAAAACCAATAAAATTCAATAAAAGTCATAATAAAAATGAAAATCCATATTGAAGAATTTTATTAGCAGGTCAAAAACGGTAAAACACAAGGAAAAGCTTGTATATATGTAAAAGAAAAAAACAATGAAATTCATCGGCAAATTGTTCGACAAGAATATTAACGTAAATTTTTTTTTTGTTTGTATAAATTTGGAACTTTTTTACATCTTCTTTGCTTATGTATTTAAATACCAACAATATATAAGATTACGAAAAACGTACTATGCAAGAAAACAAAACGTAACAGATAAATTTTATTATCGGGGGCGGCCTTTTAAGGCCTAGCTTAATTTCGTGTAGGATGAGTTATTTTTACGCATTATCAGCATGTACATACTGTAGTATAGTAGTGAAAAGAAAAATACGTAAAAGATTGAAAGCGATAAAATTTGTAATATTTGCTTTCTTTTTAACCTAAAAATATTTTATATATTATACAGTTAAACCTTGATTATCAAATTCGTTTCAGTAGAAGAATTATTAAGATCGAATTTATTCCGCGCAGAACGAAAAATTAAAATATAGATAAGCTATCTTTTTAATTCGTTTTGGTTCAAACGATTTCAATTATTAAATATTCCGCGGAACGAAACCCACGTCGATCGTTGTTTGCCTGTTATCGTATTTATATACGATTTATTAAAATTTATAAAATTAGGTTACTTCCGTATTTCATGTTATTTTATAATAAATGCGTGGTGGTTTTATGATGATGGCAGATTCTGCTTCTACTATAAATTATTATTAGTTTAACAATTTTTTTGTAGCAGGTCCATAATTGTCACCTCAAGATTTTAGACTCTCGAGCTTTGGTCTCGTGGTAATTTGTATCATATTCCTGCTTATCTGAAGGCTAGTCGATCGTGTTCTCTACGCAATTTTGTTGAACAAACAGACGGCTTCAGTATGATCTATCTAAACGATTTTAAGTACAATCCATAATAGCCTAACCTAACAAGCAAAGGGCTTGTTAGGTTAGACTATTATGGACTTCAAGAAAATGAATAAATTTATTTTATTTTTAGCAAAAACTAGAGTTGCCACTTTCAGCGGGTTTCTCACGCCCGAAATAATTATGTCTGCTGTCAATAAGAAATAACGAAAACTGCATTTTGCACTACATAACCAGTTTACAAAAAACATTATTCCCCTAAAAAATTTGAATAATGTTTTATGACGTGATACTTATGTATATATGTGAATTTAACGTATCACTATGTCGGACTTTCATGATACGTACATTAGCTCCCAATTAATGGAAATAATATGGCTGCCCGAGTGCATATTAAAAATAAAATCATTGGATAATCTTGCAAACTGCCACAATGGACACTAGCCGGGAATGTCTAAAATTTTGACATTTGGCTAATGTTTATTTTATACTTTCACCATACCATAAATTTTGACATTTGGCTAAGGTTCATTTTATACTTTCACCAAAACATTTAATATTTCGTGAATGGCCACTCAACATATGATAACAAACAAATACTCTTTAGGGAGGTTCAAGGGCTCTTGAGCTCTATATGCTCAAGAAAAGCCCATCCTATTCAGGTCAATTAACCGAAGTAGTAGCTATCAGCGATTTCCAACAACTATAGACGGCATTACTGTCTATGTATATAAAGGGGATGAGAATGGTCAAATCCAATGTTTTGATAGTTTTTATCCTCTTCGTTCTATGGTAAAATTTAGTTCGAATTTTTTCGTCAGATATCAGCTAATATGGAATTCACCTATATCTGAAGTGAAAAAATTGATCAACTGAATTAACTGAAGTAATAGTTTGCTCGTGTAGATGTTTCAAATGCGTTGTTTAGTTTTCTTTATTGACCTTTTATGCTTATGTGATTAAAATTATAAAGAAAATTTGTGATAGGGTCTCAGCAGAGATGTTCCTGCGACGAATGTGAGATTAAGGCAAGCACCTCTAAAATATGTCGAAGTTAGTGTGTTTGGAGACCCAGTCTAAATTGAAGATGTCCTGTCTCGGAACGCACGAATTTGGGATTTGATAAACTCGCCGCAGAGCACAATAGGTATGATATAGTTTACGCTTATATGTATATTTAGCGATATACGTACTGGGGGAAATATGTATTTGTGCGGGAGAAATGCCTGGTGAATTTAACCCGGGATGAATGTAAATGGATCCGAGCATTGGTGGTTTTACCATATATAAGCGACACATATTTGGACACACCATACACAAATTGTATTTTTGAACTAATAGTTTTCTTTAAATTTCTGTTTCCGCACGGGTAATGATGGCAGCACAAAAAAGTTATTCTCCGCAATTCAATATACCACGAAGCTGTTAGATGAACCACCAATTTTTCATTAAATTAACGATACTGCTTTATTTTGATGAGCAGCGAGAATAATCATTAGCACTGGTTTTAGTGCAATAAACATTTTTTAAGGTCAAAGCTCCAAAAAATACCATCAAGGGGCTGTTATTTCGATCGTCAGAGAAGATCAAGGTTTTAAATGAAATAAGCGAAATCCTAATATGTTTGAAATTGATGCAATTTTTTTATTGGAAATAAACGGGAAAGTGAGCTTTTCTAATATAAAGCTTAACTAAAAGGTTAGACAACACGAAAAAAGCATATAACTAAATAAGTTATAAGTACCTTTCATAGTATCTAAAATAGTTAAAAATAAAATAAAATATTGAAATTTTTAGTGAATGAATTATTTCATAATGCTCACCACAATTCAACCACAAACCTTTGCGATCAACTAGCATTTTTTTAAATCATCACCTAGAAAGTTTATATTGATGAGAATACAGTACTGGTTTTTGCTGTGTCACAGCTATTTAATGGTAAAAGCTCTAAAAAAACCAATTATGGAGCTTTTATTTCGAACATTAAATAAGATGAAGTATAATCCAAATAAGTTTAAAATAGATTAAGAATTGACATTTCTATAGGCCAGAGCTTACAGATCGATTAAGGGCATTTTTTCGTCCCTTAAAATAAAATAGACCTTTAGTGTTTTAAATGTGAAAATTAATTGCGAGACTGTATTAACGAATTTGTTAGATCGACTACCCGATGTTTTTTTAATGATAAGAAATGCTTCATCGTGATTTGCAATTACAATTAAAAGTATTTAAAAGTAAATGCCCTATACAAATTATGGAGCTTTTATTTCAATAGTCACAAACGATCAAGTATTTATTTAAAGTCTTTGAAATCCAAATATGTTTTACAATCATTAAATAATCAGATATCTATGTTGGCGAGCTTGAAATCAAAACGAATGTGAGCTTTACTTTTATATTGAGCTTACAGTCTAGATTCATTTTGTAATAAATGATTAAATTCCACACCAACTCGTTAAATAATATGAAGAAAGAAAAACAAGTTTATTTTAAAGAAATGTGGCGATATTTTTATTGTAATTCAAGGTGCAAACTATGCTATTAATAATGAAAAAACATATGTACGAAATGACAGCCTCAGCTTACATTATTCCATTCTATTGAGGAAATTTTCTATTTCTTTTTCGCTCAGTTGCGACCCTATTTTACGAATAGCAGCTCAGATATTATTTTTTAGTATTTGAATCGTGGCTGATGCCGTGAACTTTATCTTTAACATAGCTGCAAGATAAAAATCTAATAGTATGTTGTCTCGTATGATTAAGCCGGCCAATTGAAGTCTCCGTCATTATAGAGTCACGAGTCCAAAGCATCTACCTTAGGGCAAAAAGAATCACTTTACATCTGTTCTGGTTTTCTTTGGTTTTACATTGATAGCATTTTTTTTTTATCGATATTTCATTATTGTGTGATTAGGCTTAGTTCTATTTTAGTTGAGTATGTATATGTGCATTAAGCAAATACAAAAAAATTCTAAAAATATGTACGGCATTAATTATATACTTAGATAAAATTATTTAATATTTTCAAAAATTTGTAGATTATATATTTTATCAATACAAATGTATAGACTATCGAAATTAACTATACGTTTAACGTTATCAAAATTTGTTCAATCGTGAAAGAATTTAATGGCAACAATGACAACTTTAAATAATTCTCCAGTGTTACAATTAAGTGAAATAATTGTCCAATTATTCAACAATGAACTATTAGCCGATGTGATTTTTGCATGTGGTGATAAAGTGATTTACGCTCATAGTTTCCTGTTGATGAGCCGAAGTGTTGTGTACGAAACGGAATTCCGAAAAAATCAGGGTGTTCAGAAATTAATTCCAATACAAAAATATGATTACAAAACGTTCTACGAGTATGTTCGATTTATATACACGGACGCGTGTAAAATAACTAATAAAAATGTAATGACATTACTCGAATTATCAGTGAAATATAAGATACCGAAATTAGAAAATATGGTGATCGCTTATATTATTGGCAGTCCATTGACGTTCAATGAAAAGTTCAAAATATATGAATTTTGTGAAATGGAAAATTATCAATTGTTACGTAACTGGGTCTCAAAGTTTATCGGGCCACTAGTATCGGAAATTATAAATTCGGATCATTTTACAACTATCCAACCAAAGTTATTGGAATCGATTTTAAAATGGGATTGTATTGGTAGCGCCGCTAAGCCTGTTAAAGAGGTAGATCTATTTAATGGACTCATTAAGTGGATGAATAACTACTGTACAAAATATGGTATAGCCTTATCGGAGCGACGTGTACGATTTGATGGTTTAATACGATTGATAAGATTTCCTATTATGGTGTTCGCTGAACTTACCGATTGTATCAAAAAAAGTGATAATTTATTTACGGATTCAGATTATGTCACGTTTTTTAAATCAGAACCCGGTGGAATGTGGAATTGTACTGCGCGTAAGGTTTGTCCAACCGAAAAACCAAATCAATTAGTAAATATAAATAATAATACAATTAAAAATTCAAATATTTATCAATACAATTATCGAGCTCAAGTCGTAAATCCTCCAAAACCAAATCAACAATTTGAAATAACTGAAAAACTAATAATTACTGGTTTAAGATTCATATCAAATGATATTACTAGTTTTCAATTGAATCAAAGCACGACCCCTATTTCACAACTTTTAAACATGCAGGTAACAAAAAGCTCGTCATTTGAGGTAATTGTAAGCCTTGGTGAATCTTTTGTGTTGCAACCAGGATCTAAATATATAATTGATATCCCTACTGCAATCACTTCAAATGTAGTATATGATGTAAAACCGGATCTAGTTGACAAAGAGTTTATGAAATATTACAAAGAATTGGCACGGGATTCCAGATTAGTCGAAATATTTTTTAAAACGCCTTAGAATTTATTAACAATAAAAAAATTTAATTAAATTAAAATAATTTTGTTTTATATTTCTATTCATGTTTTGTGAGTGGTAGCAGTATTTTTCTATTGAAAATTTTTCTACCAAATGAAAGTGCCAAATGATTGATCCGTGTAGCCGACGATTTATGTAAGTATCAGCCAATTTCAAAATGGAACGTTGCACCATATTTAAAAAATAATTTTGTTAATTAAAATTTTAAAGTACCATAATTAAAAAAATTTCTATAATGCCCGCAGGTGGCCATAGAACCTAGTGACAAATAAGCCAATTATCTACCACTAGTCAATAATATCAATATGTGTAAAACATAATTAGTCTATGGAAAAAAGAATGTTGCTCCAAGATTTAATTAAGAGATCTGATAAACAAAAATCAGAAGACTGAGCGGCGAGTTGGTGTTTCGGAATGCCTATATAAAGATGCCTATTGTATAAACTATAATTCAATGGGGAACTCTATTAAAAAGAAATCAGAAGATTGATATGTGGATAGGTGGTTCGGAATAGCATATTATAGACTTTATTTAGAAAATTTTAAGTGTTTAGTCCCTGGGGTGGGTGACCACTGGGGAACATCACAGAATAAAAGGAAAAATACACAAAAAAACAAAAAAAAAACCTCTCCCCTGGTAGACCAGTATGCCTTATCCAGCAGCCCTGGAAACTGGCTAGGATACAATGGACCAATCATTCATTAATCTGAATTAAAATATGATTACAGAAACAAACACTAGAAGAAACAACACAAACCGCAAAACACAAATATCGACCATTGGCTATCGTACACGGACACGAGTTGGAAATTGGAACATCAGAACTCTAACGAAAACATCAAGGCTGGCACAAGTAGAGAAGGAAATGAAACGTTACAACATCGAAATTCTATAGGACTTAGTGAAGTTAGATGGAAAAACAGTGGCGAAATTAACACAAGCGAAGGCAACTACCTGATATTCTCTGGACGAGATGATACACATGAACAAGGCTTGGGCATATTAACAACAGCGAAATCAAAGAAAGCATTAATGGAATGGATACCAGTCAATAGTAGAATAATTGTGGCAAGATTCCGCTCAAAAATAAGAAACACAACCATCATCCAGTGCTATGCACCAACAGAAGATGCAGATGAAGCAAGAAAAGATAAGTTCTACGAACAACTACAATCCACAATAGCAAGAATGCACAGAAATGACGTGAAAATTATTCAAGAAGATTTTAACGCCAAAATTGGCACTGACAATACTAACCTAACAACCGTCATGAGTAAAGAAGCACTGAACTCTCTACGAAACAATAATGGAGAAAGACTCATCGACTTCTGTGTCACAAACCAGCTATTCATAGGAGGCAGTAAATTTCCACACAAGAATATACACAAGTATACATGGACATCACCTAATGGCAGAACAAGAAACCAAATAGACCATGTAATGATCAACAAGAAATTTCTCACATCATTACAAGACGTCCGAGCAATGAGAGGTGCAGACATTCACAGCGACCATCACTTGGTAATTTCACAGTTCAAGATCAAGCCTGTAGCTATGAGATGCACTAAGACGAACAGACGAAAATTCAACATCGAAAGGCTAAACGATCCCGATACAAGGAAGATTTTCAGTGAAGCGCTCGAATGCAATCTACCAACCAACAGTGCCACCAGTATAGAAGACCGATGGAAGCAAATCGAAGAAGCCTATATCGAAACTGCTGCGAACACACTAGGGTACAAAGAATACAGTCGCAAACCATGGATAAGCGACAGCACATGGGAGAGAATTGAATGAACCAGCAAAATACACCGGAGGTGAGAAGGAAATATGAAGACACGGCAAGACATGTAAAAAAGATGGCAAGAAATAATCGTAGAAAATACACTGAAAATATTCTCAAGGATGCCGAAGAGGCAGCAGCAGCAGAAATATGCGCACTCTACACCAATGCGCACGAAAGGTCACAGGAAAATACACCAATATACCACCTATAAGAGATAAGAATGGTCAAATCCTAACAACAGATGAGGGACAGTTAAAGAGATATGGAAAGAATATTTCGGAGAGGAAATCGCAAACAGCACAGAAATCTTCGAATTACCCAATAATGCTCTTAACGAAACAATCAACACCCATCCACCAACGGAACGGGAAGTTAGCAGTATCATTGGGAAAATGAAGAATAACAAAGCCGCTGCAATAGATAACATACCATCCGAAATATTCAAAGGTGACACGCATCTACAACTGCGTGAAGACTCTAACACCGATCATAACGGAAATATGGAATTCGGGTAAAATACCACATAAATGGAAAGAGGGATTAACCATAATGATTCCAAAGAAAGGAGACCTAAGAGAATGTAAAAATTGGAGAGGCATATCACTACTCAATACAACAATAAAGGTGTTAGCAATGATAATCCTCGACAGAATATCACCTACGATCAATTCGAAATTGAGGAAAGAACAAGCTGGCTTCAGACCGGGACGTAGTTGCACTGACCATATAAATACGATCCGCATCATCACAGTCCAATGAATGGAACTCCCCACTATACCTCCTCTTCGTGGACTTTGAGCGTGCATTCGATACAATACATAGAAACGCATATGGAAGACACTTTGAGAAATGGGCATCCTAAATAAGATTATCGAACTCGTACAAGAGATATACCATGATGCAGGTAACCGAGTTCAATACAAGAGCAAGCAAAGTGATGCATATTACAATAGCAATGGAGTAAGACAGGGATGCGTACTCTCCCCACTACTGTTCCTAGTAGTATTAGATAGTCTCATGCGGAAAATGAACCACAAATCGCCCAATGGCATCCAATGGGGCTAACAGGAAAACTTAACGATTTGGATTACGCTGATGATATATGCCTGCTAATACATGAATACACGGACATGCAGCAGAAAATAGAACAGGACTTAGCAAAAGAAGTTGGTCTAAAAATAAACATTACGAAAACCAAGACGATAAGGATAAATACTACGATAACCACACCAATAAGCGTCAACCAACAAAATATAGAAGATGTAAAGGAATTCGTATACTTACGTTGTACACTAGCAGAAACAGGCGGAACCGAGGAACACATTAACAAGCGCATAAACAAAGCCAGAACGACATACAACATGTTACACACAATCTGGAATGCATCTGTTCTCTCTCGTAACACCAAGATACGAATGTTCAACTCGTGTGTAAAATCAATACTGCTATATGGCTGCGAAACGTGGAAGCAAAATCGGCAGATTACGAACAAACTACAAGTATTTGTCAACAAATGTCTAAGAAGAATACTAAAGTGCTTCTGACCATACCAAATGCGGAACTCCATAGAGTAAATAATCAGGTATGGCAAAGACCGTTTTATCCAAATGCTTAAAAAATATATTACCGCCTACACCGTAGGTGTAATTTAATGCTTAAAAAATATATTACCGCCTTACCGTGATTCCGAAATGAAATACATTGATGTATATTGCGGATGGCCAAGTTCGGTGTCAGACATAATAATTTAATAGTTATTTTCCAAACGATGAATACATCTTAGATGATAAGGCATCACTCCATTGATAGATAGAGTTTATCGCAGCAAGAGGTGGAATTTAACCATAAACATTCGTAATGCAGGCAAGTAGTAGAGCGTTGCTTTGCTGTTCGGGAGGTTTCGCAGATTGAAACAATTAAATATGACGCGGACGGATGGGGCTCCAGCAACAATCACTGCCTGCTGCGTATTACATAACATATGTCTTGACTTCGACTTCGATAACTGATTAATTTGGTTGTCAGCCGATTCATATAACTGGAGCACCTTGTCCTGTTATATTTTGGTGTCGGCTTGCCTTTCTTCCCGACTTTTTTATTATTACATGTGATAAAATTGACTTTTTTGGTATTATTCGTTGACTTTAAATAGATTTTACACAAAAAAATTAAAAATCACCACTTTACAAGGTATATACGTATATGTCGTATAGTGTAAACAATATCCAGTTCTACCCAAACTACGGTGGCGGTCTGTTGTAATAAATTATTACAGTTGATAAAATCGACATTTTGGTATTGTTCTTTGTATTTCAGTAGGTTTCTATTAAAATAAGTTGATTTTTACACAAAATAAATACATTTTATTTTTGGGCGTCTTACCAATGAACTGTAATTAATTTGTATTAAATTCTGGCCCAAGTCCCATCTTGATATCACAATTACAGCAAAAGTTACAAAGTGACGGTGTAGGTTCAATTTGAAGTTACACCGCCCACGGTTTTTTCGCGAACGGCAACTGTAATAAAATCGGTTCCTGGTGTAATAAACGAGAATGAAATCTAGAAAGATATAGGCCTGCATTACAAAATAAAAACCAAAGAGTATAACAACAAATTACAAATAAAACAATTAGCAATCGAAAACATTGAAGAAAATAGTGGCAGCAAAATATGTTACACTGACGAGTCCATCACAAACAATAAAAGGGGGATTGTAATTCTCAACCACTACAACAACGAAACATACAGTTACAATATAGAAGAACAGATTTCAATAAAATCTTTAGAAATAAGAGTAATATTAGAAGCAATAAAAATAGCCATCAAACACAATATTGTGGAATTAACTATTATTCACTCAACGCATGTAGATCCCTCAGAAGTCATTATACAAGCAAAAATTCAAAATATTTCGAACAACAAATTTTCCAATTAATAAGAAGTAACAACCTAAACATAAAAATAATATGGATTCCTAGTAATATAGACATAAGTGGTAATGAAGAAGCCGACAGAGCAGTTAAACAAGGAACATGTACAAAAAGACGACTGAAACACCAGTAGAAGACAACATCAAAATATTTAAAAATGCAATATATCAAAAATGGAATACGAAATTTTTAATGAAGGCAATATCAAAAGGAACACAACTTGGAATCAACACGAACGGAAAAGTCACGGTTTTATAAGAAAAACCTGGATGTCGAAACGATAAAAAGGATAACAAGATTAAGGACAAACCACACATATAACAAATACCTAAAATTTATTTAAAAAATTGATAATGACATGTGTGAGATGTGTAACATAAGAGAAGATGCCAGACACATCATCGAAGATTGCAAAAATCATGTTAATGGAATACCTTCCTCTTGACAATGAAATAAATATTCATTGATTTCTCTTAAAAAATACTCGTTTTTTTAAAATATCAAAATTAAACCTCTTATTGGAAAACGTTTTATAAAAGCCACAGACATATTAAATTAGTATTGATTAATTTTGAAAAACAATGCAAATACTTAAGTTTCTTATATAACAAACATTTTATACAAATACAGGTAAACCTCCTTTAACGAACGTATTGTGGCCCTGAAAAAACGTTCGTTAATTCAGGTTTAGTTGTGCGAGGGAAATAATTTTATAAAAATAAATGAATGGTACTTTACCGTTTTATACAAACACAAACTAAAAAAATGAGAAAATGTAGATAGAAAACTAAAAACTCACATTTCGTAATTTTTTTGTTGTTTTATGAATTTTTAATTTCTTGTAGAAAGGCGAAATTAAAAAATTCGTTATTCGAGGTTTAAAGTTCGTAATACGAGGTTTTCCAACAATTTCGTTCGAGTTCGTTAAATGAGGTTTACCATAACAACTTATAGGTTAAGTTAACATAATGAATTATAAGTTAAGTTTGAATTAATGAATGAGATAATATTAGCTGAACTAAACATGTAAACATTAACATGATGAAATGTCAAAATATGTAATTATTGGTATTTGGTGATGTAATGGTATTATGACACTGGCTAGTTTTGAAGTGCGATAAAGTGCTATAAAGTGCTGTAAACCAATTTTAGTAAGAAAGAGAAAGGAACAGGAGACAACATTATTATAATGGACGCCACGTGCGTCAGCATCACAAAACGTAAACATAAACAAAATAAGATTAAAATCACCATTTTATTGTAAAAAAAATATAAATTACAATAAACTTTTAAATGTTACAACTTTTCGTTTTTCTTAGGATTTTCATTTTATTTATTTTATTATCACAACAAAAATATTATAATCATATTTACGAAAATGAATACTCAGTGTAATCTTGTACGTTAATAAATCAGTATTTATGTAGAAAGTGACTGAAAACCTAAAGAGTAGTCTACAATTCTTCCAGCTTCTCGAAGTCCACTTAAAAATGCACCATGCACGGTAGCTGAATAATTTCGTATTGTGTGTTCTCCACCAAAAAATAACCGTGGTAATTCTTTATCGTCATTCTTCGAATCGGTTTGAGATGTTGGTGTTACAGGCAGGCGCGGCGAGTAAATCATAATTTGAACCGGATGATCCAATTGAGACAAAACTGTAAGATCCTCGGGCCCAAGGATCATCATGCCATCTTGTTACTAGTTTATTTTGGTTGTGGTACTGCCGAATTTTTGAAAATACCTTTGAGTACGGCAATACAATGTCCTACAATTACATCATCAGATACGTTTTCCATAATTGCCGCGGACTGTCCAGCCACAAGGACTAACAATACCGGTGATTGCGAAATACTCCAAAATAAAAATAACTCACTACGACTTGCAGTTGTACTACCAACATGACCAAACAAATTTGACGAAGTATCCCAAAACATTCGATCGAAGCACAGCACAACTTTATTTAAATTTCCGAATACCAAACGTTGAATGGCCGCTTGTTTCCACTCCAGAAGAGGGGATCAAATTTAACCGTGTTTAATTGATTGGATGATGGAGATACGGCAATTTTCAGTACGCCTAACGTAAGGGTACATAAGACTAGATCAGCTTTATAAGGTACTGATGAATTATTGGTTTTAAAATTTTCCGTAGTAACCTCCACACCGCCAGGAAAATACTTTATCCAATCCCTCCGGTAACGCGATTGGAACACATGAATATCCATTTCGCACAGTTGTATGATTGCCAATGCATTCAAAATCGTCATCTTGGTCTCAATGTTTTAAGGACAAAGTGTTTAGTGGTGTCGCATTAGCGAATTCTAAATTTGCAAAGTGCCAATCTAAAATTTGACGATCGTTTGATGACAGATATACATCAATTGGAGGATTCATTTCCATTTCTTTGAGTTTTGATTCCATTTGATTTAAATTCAACTGTTCTACGTCAGCCCAAAGAACATGCAATTGACGGTGAGCTAAACCAATGGCTAAACGTACATTAAACTCATTCTCAATATACATATTTTTATGCTGTTGGATCACATTATTTAAATGTTGCACTGGTGTTTCTTTAACATGTTTTTCTTGTAATCGTATAATCCATTCCAATGCTTGGCCTAATGATACTGGATTATTTCCGGCATAATTAAAATCTAATTGATGGGAGAACTTGTGAACTCGAGCAGTCTATTAAATTCTCTTTCAACCATTTCATCTTTATGATTTGGTACTGATTTTCCTCCAGCCCCTTACATTGGACAAGCTTGTTTTATTGGAGCCATTTCCATACCGGTTTGTCTGCTCAATATAGTTAGAGGTTTACCCCATATTCCAGTAACCACCATTGCACCTAGATCAGCAATGTAATTATTATTTCGAAATGTGGCACTACGCCCTCCAACACGATCTCTTGCTTCTAACACAATAACATCCATTCCAAATAGTTGAAACTGTTGCGCTGCTGCTAGTCCTGAAATTCCCGCACCAATTACAACCACTTTTGCAAATTTTTTAAGTGGTAATGATTTTTTTTATATGCTTGAAAATACCGTAAGTTTAATTAAATTTTAAGTTTTAAGTTTTAATCAAATTTTATTCTTACAATGTTTCCAATGTTTACAATTGAAGATGTCAAAAAAAGAGTGAATGTCAAAAAAAAAGAATCAAAATGTAATTCTTTTCTGCTAGAATTGCCCACTTTTTTTGCTATACAATTTGAGCTACGCTGGTTTTTTGACATATATTGATTTTTTTTCGTACTATGTTGTATTCACCCACACATATGTATATTTTGTATGCATGTTTTTTTTCTCGCTCAATTTGTCTTTACTAGCCGCTAGAAAAGTCGGAAAAAAAGCCAGTGTCATAATACCATAAGCGACTGACCGACAACGCTCAAGCTAAACAAATAAAAAAAATACATATTATACACACTGACCTATACTGAAATGGACACAGTATCGTCTGAAATTAACATTGAAAACAACAACAAGAAATGGAGCAAATTTTTTATATAGTTTTCTGCTCTGTTTTATATACTCCTCTTGCTCTAAAACCTATTACCGAAAAAGAGCCGCACTTTACACAAATTTAATTTCGAAAAATAAAGTTTTGTAATTGAATTACAAAAATATGTTACAATTTTATAATAATTTTATTAAAATCAAACTAATTAACTAATTATATCAAATCTTGATCATAAATATTTGGTTTTACCGTTTTCCTTTCAATAATTTGATAAATTAATTACCATTTTTTCCTTGAAATGTGAAATGCACCCCTGAAAAACTAACAAAACAAAAATAAAATTCGAGTGAAGTGTCAAAAAAATATTTATTCAAAACTGCAGCAATGTTGTGTTTTATTTAAATTTATTCAATTTTTATAAAAAAAAAAAATTATAGTTAATATAATATAATAAAACTAAATTTAAATTGTGTTTCTATACATTATTCGTGCCTAAAAATTATTAATCGGCTTAATTGCTGCCTTATATGCGTTGTGTTGGATTCGTTGATTTGTTTTGAAATTTGTGAAAATTTTATTTTAATGTAACATTTGATAATAGTTTTTGCCAACTTATATATATGATTATTTGCAACTTCCGTATCATATTGGTGAGAATGCAACCATGGAAACAATTTACTAATGTTAAAATCTTGTAAGATTCGTAACGCCAATCGTTCATCTTGATTTTTGTTTTTAAAATTTATGTTGGCATGTTTGAAATATTTATTTGTGACTAAGCACAAATCCGTCACATCTTTAGAAGGAATTATCAGCCCCCCTC
Source organism: Tipula unca (assembly GCA_951394425.1). Lineage (NCBI taxonomy): Eukaryota > Metazoa > Arthropoda > Insecta > Diptera > Tipulidae > Tipula > Tipula unca. The sequence goes on along the minus strand of OX596382.1, from coordinate 23,701,844 downwards.
TAGTTTTCGAAAACAATAAGTTGAGAGCTGTTGGATGGGCATTCAGTACATTTGTTAATTTTTTGAACCATTTTGACTACATAACCACTTATGTATCCTACAACATTTTCTTGAAATAGATATCGTCTTCCCCTTAAATATTATATACTCGTATATAAATATTCTTTACATAATATCATTTCTTTATATATTATGTACTATCTTAGTCACAATACTAAAATTTGAAAAACCCTAAATAATAAAATCTAAACCAAAATATCATTTTTATGACTACCAATAAAATAAGGGCGGCCTGTAGAAAATATTTTTTTTAAATACCTATATATTTTAAAAATGATTGGGAATTTGGTTATTTAAAAATAAACATATGTTTTATGACTTTCGTGAATCATGCTGATTAAATCGTTAGCATGGTTTAAATAACATGTTCAACATTACTTAGTAGTTTATTCAAAAAGGATTAGTAACAATTGCATATGTGTGAAAATTTATGGTTAAGATATTGGATCTGAAAATAAAATATAATTCGATAAAAAAATTCTACTACCCATCTTATATCAAAATTTTGAATTTGATTTTCGAAAATTCGATTTTAAAGACAAGGACAAAATACTTTTCTTTCTCGGTCACACACTAGATAGGATTTTTTTGTTTTTTTTTTTCTCCATAATTTTTGTTGTATACTGTATCCATTTCAGTTGAGGAGATCAATGATTATACATACTATACTCAAAATAACAAAAAAAAACGTGCATTGTGGTGATAAAATTTATAATAAAATAAAATTGTGAATTTTAATAATAAAAATATAATTATAAAATAAATATTAATTGTGTGAATCCATAAAGTGAAGCAACCTCCCAAAGAATGTAATGGCAACAATGACAATTTTAAATAATTCTCCAGTATTACAATTAAGTGAAATAATTGTTCAATTATTCAACAATGAACTATTAGCCGATGTGATTTTTTCATGCGGTGATAAAGTGATTTACGCTCATAGTTTCCTGTTGATGAGCCGAAGTGTTGTGTACGAAACGGAATATCGATCAAATCAAGGTGTTCAAAAATTAATTCCAATACAAAAATATGATTACGAAACGTTCTACGAGTATGTTCGATTTATATATACGGACGCGTGTAAAATAACTAATAAAAATGTAATGGCATTACTTGAACTATCATTAAATTATAAGATACCGAGATTAGAAAATCTGGTGATCGGTTTTATTATTGGCGGCTCATTGACGTTCATTGAAAAATTCAAAATATATGAATTTTGTGAAATGGAAAATTATCAATTGCTGCGTAACTGGGTCGCAAAGTTTATCGGGCCACTAGTGTCGGAAATTATAAATTCGGATCATTTTACCACTATTCAACCAAAGTTATTGGAATCGATTTTAAAACGGGATTATATTGGTACCGCTACTAAACCTGTTAAAGAGGTCGATCTATTTTATGGACTCATTAAGTGGATGAATCACTATTGTACTAAAAATGGAATTGCCTTGTCGGAGCGGCGCTTAAAATTTGATGGTTTAATACGATTGATAAGATTTCCGATAATGATGTTTGCTGATCTTATCGATTGCATCAAGAAAAGTGATAATTTATTTACGGATTCAGATTATGTCGCGTTTTTTAAATCAGAACGCGATGAAATTTGGAATTGTACTGCGCGCCAGGTGTGTGCAACCGAAAACCCAAATCAATTAGTAAATAGAAATAATCCATGTGGTTATGGTTATCATCAAATCGTACTTCCAAAACAAACTCAACAATTTGAAATAACTGAAAAACAAATAATTACCGGTTTAAGATTCATATCAAATGATATTACTAGTTTTCAATTGAATCAAAGCACCACTACTATTTCACAACTTTTAAACATGCAGGTAACAAAAAGCTCGTCATTTGAGGTAATTGTAAGCCTTGGAGAATCTTTTGTGTTGCAACCAGGTTCTAAATATATAATTGATATCCCTACTGCAATCACTTCAAAAGTAATATATGATGTAAAACCGGATCTAGTTGACAAAGAGTTTATTAAATATTACAAAGAGTTGGCACGGGACTCCAGATTAGTCGAAATATTTTTTAAAACGCCTTAGAATTTATTAATAATAAAAAAAACTTCAATTAAATTAAAATAATTTTGTTTTATTTTTTTAGAACAGCGCTGTCCAATTTCTATACAATGGTTAGCTATAAATACTATTTATGAATACATATTTAAAATTATTATACGGGTGAGCCCGTAACTCCTGCGGGGCGAAATTGTAACCGTCGAATTATAACATAGGTCCTACGACCCTATGATTTATCATGGTGTCTGGTTGTTATTTATATTAGCTTGTGGATTGTGTTTGAACAAGTTTGAATGTTTGGGTAGGTATCGTTATTTATGCAGCTGGCGCAGCCAGTTCTAAATTGTTGATTGTGTTTTCATTGATTAAGATGTACTTTGTACTTATCATAGAATTCCGCGTAGTAAAGGTGATTTATTTTTATTGTTTCGCATTCAGCTGGTATGTTAGAAAGTACTTTCGGCATGCAAATTCCTTTAGCTTCAAACGTTATTTCCTTACGGCATTAGTACGTGTCTTTGATATCGTTACATAGCTCGTTGCAATATTTTGCAACAGTTTCGTGGATATTCTATATTGGGAACTATAGTCTGAATAATAATGATGTTAGATTATTTTTTTGTGAGTGGCAACAGTTTATTTTTATTGAGTATTTTTATTTTGAGTATTGTTGTATTGTAATAGAAAAAATTATCTTGGTGGTCTCGAGGAATTGCGGTTTAGTTGAAATTCATTGTTAATTTCAATATCTTGGATTTGAAAGTCCTTTCATGTTATTGTAAGCTACGTGTTAAATTTTCTAGGTTATGAACGTTTTGGCCGATTATTTAGATAAATTCTATCTTACCTGTTCTAATTAATTAATAATTGTGGTTAATTTTGGTAACTCTCATGTTTTCGATCGTATAATGTATCCTCTCTACTGCTTTGTTAATAGCTTCGGTAACGGCTTGCTTGATGTCAACAAATATTGTGTGAATTACATATGTCAGAGTTATTTTTGATATTGTCGAGTTTAGCATATCCATTGCCTTGGTAGTGTTCTAATTCTTACTTTGGACAATCATTGGACTTTTCCTTAATTTTTTCTTTTCTCCGCTACCGAGTTTAAATTATCGGCGTTATCCTGAAATTTTGGAGTATATGAAGAGATATTTATAACGCGTGTAGGAACTTGGTTATGCTCTCGTACATTAATGCTTCATCTATATATAGGATTATATATAAAGTGCACGGATTTTGCTGTTTTCGTATAGTCTGTTATAATTAATTTACCTGCACACTTCTTTGGTTATAGTTTTGGTTGTTTGCTGCGTTGTTAGTATACTGACAGATTCGACGATATGTTTGATGAACATATTTGGGTTGGCTTTTGCCCCTAATTTTTTCATAGGAGATGTCGTTTTTCTTAACTGGAATGATTTTTGCTTTGATTTATTGTCCTGATATCGTATTCAGATCTAAGTTTATATCGTATTCAGATCTAAATCTTCTGTGTCCCTGTCATCTGGTTGTTGGTGGTTGTATGTCAATATAGATTCTATTAGTAGTTCGTTAGAGCTTTGTGTTTTTATTGAATTTTGTCTTAATCAGTTCTGCCATTGTGCTCTGCACCTATTCTATTAAAGTGTTTTCAGTACTTGATAGCCCCAAAAATTTTTAAATTTTTTAGTGCAAAGGTGTCAAATGGTGATCATATTTTGATGGGTTACCGAATTTATATTTTCGTCTGATTTTTTAAGTATTCTCGGTTACTTATACCTCTGTGATTATGGTCTTCGTATAATGTGTGTCCATTACAATTTTAAATTGTTCTAGTGGGTCATCGATTTGTTTAGTTCTTCGATCGATTGGAACCCTATATAGCTAGCACTTCGTGTGTTATGTTTTAATAATTCACTGATACATTTTATGGCTATGTTCCTTTTGCATTGACGGGAGATATGAAATGGAATGTAGTGCAGTTTATTTTGGGCTTGACGCCCTTCTTGTATTTGATATTGAAGTCGAATTCTTGTAATTTAGTTCGTCATCTGCGGTTAACTTACTTAGCTAATGGTTTATGGTCGGGATATCTGCTACATTTTACACCGTGGAGGTATTAAAGTGGTTTTGCAATCATTGACACATTTCTTGTAGTTGTTATTGTTATAAATTGTTTATATCTATGATTCTGCATTTCTTTATCCATTTCGACATTGCTTTGGCTTTATCTGTGAAGTTTCTAATGAATTGTTGGTAATAACCGATTAACCTTTTTCACCTCTGATCATATAGTTGCATCTCTTTTAATAATAATAATAATAATAACAGTGTTAAAGGCCATTACTGGCCCCTTACTGAATCAACAATCTGGCTCCAACGGTTTCGATCCTGAGCTTAGTCTTCATACTGTCTTAGACAATCTGAAGAGGCCAAGTCGTTCTCTACATCGTGGAGCCATCGTCGCCTGCAACGACCTCTGCGCCTACCATATGGTGGCTCTCCTTTCAGAGATCGCTGCACAATTCGTTCCGGATCAGCACGCAGAACGTGACCGAGCCAGCGTACTCGCTGAGATCTAACTTCATGTACAATATCGGGGATCTTCATCAGATCTCTGATCTCGAAATTGTACAGAGCTCGGTATGTACCATCTATTTCGCGTTTAGGGCCGTAAATCACACGCATGATTCTTCTCTCAAATGTAAGGAGCCATCTCTCGTACTCATCCGTCAGCGCCCAACTTTCACATCCAAACATAACAACGGGCCTGATCAACGCTTTGTAAAGCTTCAGCCTCACGGCACTTGATAAGTGTTTAGATTTTAGCAGTGGCCTTAGAGGATACAAAGAACGACTGCCAGCTGCCAGCCGCACTTTAATATCCTCACCCACACTGTTATCGTGAGTGATAAGAGAGCCCAAATATTTGAACCTCCTCACTCCCTCAAACGTGTGGTGGCCACTACTAAAATCTGGTGTGCCATTGTCTCTAAAACCAGAGATCAGGTATTTCGTTTTGGACTCATTGATCTGGAGTCCAACAGAAGCTGAAAACTCTACAAGCGGATCAAGTATTTCTTTCACTCCGTTGTTATTCAGTCCAATCACGCATATGTCATCTGCATATGCAAGCACTTGATTGGACTGGCGATATAAGATGTTACGCTGAGGTGTTTCAGTTTTACGAAAGATGTACTCCAACATGAGATTAAAGAGTATCGGGGACAGAGCATCTCCCTGCCGAACACCCGAGTTAACTGCAAAAATTGTCGATAGCCTGTTCTCAACTTTAACACAGCATTGAGACTGCGTCACTGTCATCCTACACAGTCGTACCAATTTTGTTGGCATTCCTAGGTATTCCAGGGCAGACCACAAACTCTCTCGATTGATCGAGTCGTAGGCCTGCCGGAAATCCAGGAAAACCTGATGTACGGAGATGGATGTCTCATAATATTTAGATAGAATCATCCGCAGCGAAAAGACCTGATCAGTGACTGATCGATTCGGACGAAATCCTCCCTGATAGTCACCAACCAAGCCCTCCGCCAGAGGAGTGATTCTATCCAATAAAATGTATGACAGTAACTTGTATGCTGTGCAAAGGAGAGCTATACCGCGATAATTCTCACACTTCAAGCGGTCTCTCTTCTTGAAGATGGGGCATATCGCGGCCACTTTCCATTCATCAGGCATAACTTCGGTTCGCCATACTAATCGAATAAGGTCGAAAAGACAGTTCCACAAAGTATCCCCTCCGAATATCAAGAGCTCCGAATTAATGCAGTCCACTCCAGGTGAGCGGTTTCGTTTCATTCTCTGCATGGCCTTAGTGAATTCCTCATGGGATGGCTCCTCAGTGCAAATCTCCGCAGACTGTTCTAGAGGTGGCTCAACAACAGTCTGTGATGCATGATGAACATCAAGCAGCTCAGTAAAGTGTCCACTCCATGCGTCAAGTACTGCGTCGATGTTGACACAGAGGTTTCCATCCCGGTCCCGAATGGCGGTTGACGAAGGCCTGAAAGTATGGTGCAATCCAGTAATTCCTTTAAAGAAATTACGTGAACTACGCTCATTGCTGAGTTGTTGTACTTTCAGAACCTCGGCCTTCCACCATTCTCGCTTCTTCCGTCTACAAATCCGCTTAGCTGCCCTTCTTGCAAGAGCTGCCTTGTTTTTCCTTGCGATTGTGAGACGTTGTTGCACTTCAGTATGGGCTATATTTTGTTGCTCAACTGCAAGACGACACTCGTCATCAAACCAATCATTCTTGGGTCTGACTTTCACTATACCTAAAGTCTGTTGAGCAGCACTGACAACCGAAGTTTTCAGTACCTCCCAGACAGAGTTCACGCAGTCAGACTGGTAATTAGCTCCTTCAATGTTGTCGCTGACAAGATCCTGGTATCGTTTCTTTTGATCTTCATTTATCAGACCTTCACAGTCGAAACGTTCCATCCGTTTCGCTGTGTTCCCCGACCTGTACGAAAACTTCCACCGTAGCTTTGCAGCGACCAAATAATGATCGCTGCCTACGTATTTGGTTGCTGACCGATAAGTTCTCACATCCTGCACAACCCGAGCTCGCCCTTTTGAAATTAACACGTGGTCAATTTGGCTCCGGGATGTTTTGCGAGGATGTGTCCATGTCTCTAGGTGTATCTGTTTGTGAGGGAAGAATGTGCTTGCTACTCTAAGATCATGAGCAATTGCAAAGTACATCATTCTCTCACCATTATCGGTCGCAGTTTCGTGTCGGGAGTACGGACCTATGTTTTCACACAAGTCGGCCTGATTTCTGCCAGCTCTAGCATTAAAGTCCCCAATTACCATTCTAACATCGTGTTCGGGTATAGATCCCATCAGATCGTCCAAGTCATTGTAAAATGAGTCTTTATCTTGGGGCTGGCTTACTTCTGTGGGCGCATGTACACAAATTATCGACAGGTTGGCTAACTTCATGCGCAGGCGAAGCATACACAATCGGTTATTGACTGCTTGAAAATCCAAAACAGCCTTCTTTACCTGCGGCCCAAGAAGAAATCCAGCTCCAAGATTTCCGAGGTCATCTCCACTGTAGAACAACGTATAGCCCTGGGACACATGGTCTCCACTTTGAGGCCAGCGAGTTTCTTGAAGAGCAACGAGTTCCAGCCGATACTCTTTCATGCACGTGATTAGACCCTCCAACGCTCCTGGTTTTCTAAGTGATTGCACGTTCCACGTGCCGATCCTAAATCTCGTATCCGGGTACTTGAGCGGGGGTCCGGTGTTGTTTTGGCGGTATCCATTTTTCTTTTTGTTGATTTTATAAACAGTTGATTTTTTTACGGATGCGGGTCGTCAGCCCAGCGATCCAACCGTTTAGTCGCCTCCTACGACAAGCAAAGGATACTGTGGTGGTATTCTTAGGAAACATGTTCGTGCAATTTAGATTTACGAGACATGTGAGTGCCCCCCGACCACAGGGGCCAGCATCTCTTTTAATATTAACTTTAAAAGAACACCGGTTAAACCATATCGTAAAAGGAAACTTACAAATTGGGATTCATTCTCCTCTGAGCTCGTTTCACTACTACATAGATTTGCCTAGTCAAATTAGATATATCACAGATCTTGATTTGCAGGCAACTGTACTAACGAAAGCAATCTAGACTGCTTTTGAAAAGTCTTGCCCTCTTATTAACAACCAGAAAAAGCATAACAAACCCTTCTGGTGTTCTGAACTTAAAAAGTTAAGGAAGAGAATCTCATTTCGGATTGAAATCGGATTTTTGGTAGCTTAAAAAGCATATAAAAAACCTAAGAACCGCGCACAGGGCTACGTGGAAAAACTTCTGTGAGGAATTGGTAGCTTACCTGTTCTCGCTAGAGTTAACAAAACTCTGGCTAAGAATGATACATGTAGACATGATAGTCTTCGCCTACCTTCTGGCAAACTCACCTCCTGCAGACGAGAAGTTGGTGAGCTACTGTTTGTTCACTTTCCTGGGTGTGGCATTGTCGATTCGGATGTGGTTGCCTCCGCGACTCCTGACAATTTTGTTGGAACTCCGGATTGGAACTTAGCCCGTAAATTGATCTCTACTAATGTACTATGCTGGAGTGTTTTCTCGTTTGCACCGCCAAATTGAGTGGTCCTGATGACAGTTTTCCTGCTGAACTACAGCATGGTTTTCTACCCATCAGTACTCACCTGCTCAATCTGTTCCAGGTGTGTGGTTCTTTTATTATACTGTACCACGATTTTGGAGCAGAGGTAGAGTATGCTAGAATCGAAAGATCACTTAATTACAAAGAGTTTCTAGTAAGTACCATCCTGGACATTACGGAAGATTTTGATTGTACTTCATTTTCTTCGATCTCGAGTGCGTGTACCAATTTTAATATTAATCAAACCATTGTTAGAATCATCGATTCTATGTTCAAGTCTCGTATAATTGAGACTGAGCTGAATGGCTGATCTGTGTCCGTCAAATAAGCCAAAGGCTGCCCGTAAGGAGGAGTACTCTCATCTTTGCTGTGGCCCATGGTTATCGATGAATTACTTGTTAAATTGCGGCGATCTGGGTTCATCGTGCAAGGCTAGGCGGATAATTTCGTTTTGACAGTTTCTGATAAATACGAGAGTACGTCAAGCACCTACTTGTTATTCTAGATAGTAATCTATCATGGACATTTCACTTTGATTCTAAGCTGCAAAAGGCCATTGCTATTTTTTGGCAATGCAGAAGGGCCTTTGGCAATTTCTAGGGTCTGACCCCCAAAATGATGCCATTCACCTACAAACCACTGGTTTTACCTTTACTGTCGTATGTATCAGTTGTATGGTGGCCAGTTGTTAAAATGACGTCTTCTGTAGCAAGGCTGGATGGACTGCCGATGACAGCCTGTAGGGCTATAACCGGTGCTATGTCCGAATATGCTTGTCCGTATTGCGGTCTTACATTCTTGGTACGTGCATGGAATGCCGTCGGGACTTGAACGGAGTATAGACAGATTGTTAATAGGTTTAAGTCACATATTCCGTAGGTTGAAATGGGGAATGACAGGCTATTGACCAAATTTAATTTCACCAATTCATTCTCCGTTTTTCCCTTCGAGAAAACTGTGGCTCTCTCAGGATTTCTATATACAGTTGTCCGAGTCAATAGTTTCTTTTGTGGATAGCTCTCGTTCAGAAGTTAGTCCAGAGTTTGGGTGCTATTGTTCAAATTATGGGCTCACATTCTCGGGTAGTCTGGGTAAACACTGCACTTATCCATAATGCGAATAAGGTTTTTAAGTTTAGTGATTTAGGGAAGGATATTATTATCTGCACGGATAGCAAAGCCGTGCTCAATACCCTTAAAAATCCTTTGACTCGTCTAAAATGGTCAAAAATTCCAACACTACATTAATCTCCTTTGCTTTAATACGACAGAAAAGGATCATGTGGGTTGCTGCTCATTGTGGCGTTGTGGGAAATGGGGTTGCCGACTTTTTAGCGAAAGCTGGATCGCGTAGTAGTAAATTTGTTGGTCCCGAGCCAGCAATCCAATGGTGGTAAGGACGCTATTAAGAAGTTCGCATTACTTGAACTGGGATTGAAGTGGCGTTCTACTCCTAGCTGTCGAAAGGCGAAACGGTTCATCATTGAACCCATCGTTAGGTTCCATAAATATGGGTTATCTTTAAAAAAAAGCCAACTCAGAAATCTGGTTGCACTTTTTACGGGCTATGGACGTTTCAAGATTCATGTCCAACGCATGGGGCTTGCTCAGGATCATCTTTGTGACGACTGTCTGGAGGAAGTGGACGACTGTGTACACTACTTTTGCTGCTGTCCAGTCTTTGTTTTTGAAGCTAGATCCCACGTGTTCTCGAACTTTGAACGTTGATCAGTTCTTATCCATTTCATGGTTCAAACTTTTACAGTTTGCTAAGGCACCATGCGTTCATTGTGGCATTGAGTGCGGAACCTCTGTAGGTTCCAACCGTTTTAATAATAAAAAAAATAAAACCTTCATAGTTTAAGAGTCACCAGTATTCACCAAATGAACTAAACTACTTGGGATTGTCACGTAAGGAGAACAAAAGAAATTTTTTCTTTTTCAGCTACTGGTCGATTAATAGGAAAGTTGATGAGGGATATTCATTTGCAAATATTTCTACTTGATAGAGAGAAGAACGAGATGAAGTTGGCAATAATATTAAAAAAATTTCACGAAACGGCGTGCTACTTCAAAAAATTACACTGTTAAATTTGGTTATGTTTTCAATTGGAAAATTTTATTGATACACAAAATTTGAGGAGTTCTGTTCAGGCTTTGTGTCACCTATTTAAGAGATGATCACATGCTCTCGAATTCGTATTCGGATAGCTTAGACCAACTGACACAGTTCAGTCCATGAGAATTAAATTATAGTGATGCTGTTAGATTTTCACAGAATTTTAAAGTTTCGTGTTTTTAAACGAATTTTACTGGCGATCCTAAAGATGCTCACAGATACTCATGCACATTTTTGGATACTTTAGACCAACTTGGAATTTTTTGGAAAAGCGGACTAAATTCTAAACCCTTTAACATTTTGTACCGCCGATTCCAGGGATGTTCACGGTTACTAGTCTATATTTTCAGATAGTTTAGACCATTTAGAGTCTTTGTGGCCAAGGAAATTAAATTTTGGTGAAATTTACTATTTATAGATGAGTGAGTACCACGGGTACTCACTCATCTATTATATATAAAAATGGATTCTGCATTCCAACAGAGATCCATTCCAACAGATCTGTTTGTCATCATTCTGAACGAAACCAAAGATAAAGCATTTCTTTCGCATTCTGCCTCCACTGCGATTGAAACTCAATCCCTCCTAATCCAAGTATCACAGCGTTCCACTGTGCTATTTTGCTCGGTGTACATTGACTAAATAGTAGGCGAAAATGAAAACTTTGAAAATAAAAACAAATTTGGACTACAGTTAGACAATCCAGTAAAACGAAAAATTAGGAGTATTATTTTTTGGTTCTATGAATTTTCCTGGGATTAAGGAGTAACAATTAATTTCTCCACAGTTGTAATGCATTTGTATATTTGGGAAAAGGATTTACTGAAATTATGGCGATATTAAATAATTCTCCAGTGCCTAATCTCAGTGAAATAATAGTTGAACTATTCGACAATGAACTATTATCGGATGTGATTTTTTCATGTGGTGAGAATTTAATTTACGCTCACAGTTTCCTGTTGATGAGCCGAAGTGTTGTGTACGAAACGGAATTGCGATCAAATCAGGGTGTTCAAAATTTTATTCCAATCGAGAAATATGATTACGAAACGTTTTATGAATTTATTCGGTTCATATACACGGACACGTGTAAAATAAAACAAAATGTAATGCCACTTCTCGAATTATCGGTCAAATATAAGATAACGAAATTAGAAAATATGGTGATCGCATGCGTCATGGGCAGCGAAATGACGGTTACGGAAAAATTTAAAATTTTCGAATTCTGCGAAACCGAAAATTATCAATTGTTACGCAATTGGATTTGCAGGTGTATCGGGCCACTAATCCCGGATATTATAAATTCAGATGATTTTACCAGCATTCAACCGAATTTATTGGAATCGATTTTAAAAATGGATTTTATTGGTACCGTCGCAAATCCTGTTAAAGAGGTTGATCTATTTAATGCGCTCGTCAAGTGGATGAATCACTACTGTACTAAAAATGGAATTGCCTTGTCGGAGCGGCGCTTAAAATTTGATGGTTTAATACGATTGATAAGATTTCCGATAATGGTGTTTGCTGATCTTAGCGATTGCATCAAGAAAAGTGATAATTTATTTACGGATTCGGATTATGTGACATTTTTTACATCGGAACTTGGTGGAATGTGGAATTGTGCGATGCGTCATTTGTGCCCAATCGAAAATCAAAAGCAAGCAGATATTGAAGAAACACAATTCTCCATATGGTCTAATGCAGCCAAATTGCGTCGGACGCATAAGTTTGTAACTGCTAATAAATATAGTCCGTTATCTAGTGCGGCTAAGTTGGGTCGGGCGCATAAATGTATAAGCTGTAATAAATGCATCCCATTATCTAGTGCATCACGTTTGACCCGGATGAGTCAAGATTTAAGTTATAGATCAGTCTCTTTATCCGGTGAACTAAACTATGGGCAACTGAAACCATTGCAACTCTTTGAAACGACCGAAAAACTAATAATTGCTGGTTTAAGGTTAAGGTTTACATCTCGGGATGTTCATAGTATTCAGCTGGAAAGCTCGAATGATGTTTCTCAACTATTAAGAATGCAAGTAACACCAACATCGTCATTTGAGTTAATTGTAAGCTTTGGTGAATCAATTGTGTTGCAACCAGGATGTCAATATCGAATTGTTATCGATTATGCCAATAACTGTACAACTACACCAACAGAGGTATCTGATTCTAAAATTGTTTTAGTTCACAATGATTTTTTGAAATATTATAAAGAGGTGTCGCGCGACTCCAGATTGGTGGAAATTTTTTTTAAAATGCCTTAAGACTTGAATTTATTTAGAGCATTTAATTATAATTAAAACAATTGCTTTTTATTTTCTTAAAAATAATATCGTAATACCGAATTGAATGGCTTGGATGATTTCATACCTGTGGAAAAGTTGACTGTGATGAGGTGATTCAGGGTTATCCAAACGTAATATTCATGCAAGACCTTCATAGTATGGAACACCGACACGATGTCTGACTGAATCCAACAAATAGGATCATCGACGGAGACACTTCAACGGATCTATATGCCCTTCATTTAATTTAAAATCTCTTTGTGTACCGGAACGGATCGCATTGACCACGGGTCGGACCACTAGGCCTTAATCTGCGAGGCGACTTCTATAAACTGTTAAGATTCTAACAGGATGTGGTTTGCTCTCTTTTGTTTGTATGTATAGGACATTTGGCTTATTAATCTTTGGATTAGAATAAAAAACAGACTGTCTTACCTAACGAGCTCTTGTTAGTTGGGTCGGTAAAATATTTATTAAAAAAAACAAATTTTCGACTTATTCTTTATCTTATAGAAGATAGTTTCTATAGACGTCGGTAGAGATATTTCAAATGATTTAATTTTCTACAGAATAAATATTGTTGTTAGAGACATAGAAAAACAAAGAAAATGGATAAAAAAAATAAATCATAATTTATGGATATATGAATAATGCAAAGATTGGTAGGTGTGCTATACATAAATATGCATTATCATTACTGGATACAGTATTTCTATTCTTAACTCTTTTTTGTTGTAGACTTCATACTAGAAACCTAGGAATGGTATATTATATGTCTCTATATATAATACTAGCTCTATATGGTTAGCACAAAATGTAGGTCAACTTTATGCTGATGATTATTTCTGTTATGTTAAATTTATCATACCGTAAAATCATTTATATAGAAACAACAAATAGTTTCTTTTATTTACATGTTAATTTTTAGAACCACAACAAATAAAGTTTTATTGTTGTATTATTGTTTATACATATACATATTTTTAATATTATGTACTAACCCGAAGGATTGAAATTTATAAAAATCACAATATATAGGAACAAACAGGGCAGGGGAACCTTGTATAACGTAGCATTTATACGTTTCGGTTAAATGATCGATATTTTAATTGATGACGGGTAAGATGAGGTTCTAGCTATACGCCAGCGCTTAAGAGGCAATATCATTTACTAGTCATCAATACAAAATTAAAGCTGTCAAAATTAGAAAAACTTTATGCCTGTAGTATCGCTGGGGTAGAAGAAATATAAGAGCCAAAACGATGTAAAACAATACAATCAACACAATAATAATAAGCGAAAATCTAAAAATTTTCTCGATACCAAATTTTAGTCGATCTTTCTAAGAACTCACATAGTAAAGCACACGAAAAATTGTCTTGCATCAGTACTAGATACTTTTTCGTGTGTTTTACTGTGTGAGTACTGGACAAGGTCAACTAAAATTTTGTATTGAATTTTTTTATTGGTTTTTTAATCTAATTTGTATATAATAAAAATATAACTATCATACCAGGATTTTGAAAACCATCCCAACATTTGATATGAACATTTAAATAATTTATAAACAACATTTTCGATTATCAAATTGTTGCCGTACGAAGTAATTGGCACTATAGGCTTAAATAGTCATATAAATATGGCCCAATATATTAAATTCGGGTTTTAAATAATGGTTCTCAGGAATCATGAGTGGAGGTAAAAGTTTCATATGTTTTCGGTTTGGTATAGCATCCACTAGTTTACACCATGGCAAGCTGAAAACATATCACACTTTTTTCGGCACACATGGTTCCCGAGAACCATTAATTAAATTTCATAAAACATATAATGGGCCATACATATGAACCAATTGGGCCAATTAAGCCATACGGCTGGCCTTCAACGATTTTTCACAGTAAGTGGACACCATACCAAAGCGAAAACAAATGAAACTTTTAAAAAATTATTTAAATCATAATTAAATGTTAAGATGATTTTTAAAAACCTGGCATGGGATGAGAATAGTATTGCCTGATGGACAGTTAAATTTTGGCATGACAATTAAGTATGATCGATTTAGCGATCGAGCCCTAGGAAATCTTCTTTTTTTTTAAAGTTCTTGCTCGATGCTGTAACGAGGTACTAAAAGTTGGTCTCATCCCGTTGAAGGTCAGATAGTTATGTTGCCAGCTATGACTCAGGGAGGGTTAGGTGGTGTGTTCTAAGCTCTAGTAAATCTGGTACTATCGCCGTGGAAATGAAAAGTTTACAGAGAAAGGGACAGACAATGACACTTACTTAGTTGACCACATACTGACTCCGCTACATATAAAAAAATAATTGATGATCAGGAGTGATCCACGCGATAAATACCCATGAATTGACCTTCACGATTAATTAATTCTATAAATCGTACCGTGTAGGATGGCGTGTAAACACAACAAAATGTGGTGAAAAATCTGTCGAATCATAAAATGAGTTTTATAAGGCATGTGCAACCGCAGCAAGAATAACATCCCATACTTTTTGGATGGCTTGAATATAGGGCCCAAGTTCAGGTAACAAAGTACGATCAGCCAATTTCTATGTATTTGCTTTTTCACCGTAAAAATATGTCAATTGCTGACAGGTATCGACTCAAATTGATGCCTATTATCAGTCATTATCACTTCTGGATTTGTGACTCAAAGAACCCTACCACTTCGTTAACAGCATATAGCTTTTTGAACTGCACGTGGAATAACACATTTAGAAAAGTTATCAACCGCGATCAGAATGCAAGTATTTCCGCCTTGAGTCCTACGCCGGATAAGGACCCAGAAAATCCAAATACATTGTCTGCCAAGGACAAGAAGTGAGAGGAAGAGTACTGAGTGGTCAGAGTGTGCATTGATTTGAAGCTTTATTTACCCTACAAGTCTCACACTAGGATATAAAATTCCGAACATAACATTTTAAAAACTGTGTTGGATGTCGAAATATGCTAACGAAGGAGGAACATGGGCCAACTCAACTTACAAAGTTCGAGATTTTTTCGGTACCAATAACTTCAAACATGGAATATCATACCAACCTAGGGCAAGAGAGGGATGTTTGAAGTTGATGTAGATTGTCCCGTCTATACCGTTTGAGTATTGATATTCCCCGTGTGTCTTTCGAAATAACACCCGTCGAACTGACGTCGCATTGTATAAAAAATCTCGGATAAAAATCAGGAGTAGTCACTATCGGTGTACTAATTAAAGCGAATTTTAGTGCATCAAAGGCAATTTGGGAATCTTCAGTACACAGAATCAGAACGGCATGACCTTAAATTGACACAGCGTGGGCGTCCCGGAATACATATAAAACCAGTTTCTCCCTCGAATTTTTTACCGAGCAAATAGCGCAGTGGTTAAAGCTGTGACGTTTGGATCGGGAGGTACCGGGTTCGAATCCCAACAGAGGCGGGATGCAAAAAGGGTTTTTCATCTCCCGATTACGATCGGTGATTAAATTGAAAAAAACATCTATGACCCTCTGTTGGAATGTAGAACTCATGGGCCGACCCATCGTTCATGTTAGTACAGGCTAGCATGGAGCTATGCAGTGTGCAGATGGCCAATTAAAAGACGGACCTGTAGCCGTGTACAAATAGGGATACTGTTCAGAAGCTTTCAAAGGACATTAAATCCACTAGCCGAACAGTCTCTAAATAATGTATGTATGTGTTCGTATTTATATAAAAAAAAAAAAAAAAAAAGGGAGCTGCCAAAAGACATTTTTAATATCCATATATCTAGACATCTAGAAATCAAGACATCTGCAGAGACTTTAAACGAAAATATTTTCCGGCTATCTATTAGTAAGGAATTAAGACACCTGGTGAGGAGTTGCATTTGAGGATAAAAGTCTAAGGTTATTAGGCATATCAGAACACCGATGTGGGCTTTTGACCTTACCGCTTTAATCGGATTGGAAGCACTGAAGTCAACATCATTAATGATATCAGGTTGGAAATTAAATTCTACAACTTTCCTGATATTAATCTGAAAGTGCACGCATTTGCTATAAAAGACAACGGGGCAACTAATGGAGGCATAAGCTCTACTTTTCTATATATTATAGATAGGCTTACGGTAAGTGAAGCCAGCGCTGATACAGGCATCGTTCTTTTGAGAGAAGAACTCCAACTTAAGGAATTTGTAAATTTGATCGCATAATTAACAAAATATCTTCGAAATATGGTTTCACGTAAAATAAAAATTCGTTTGTGCGAGGTGAACGCGCTATACAAGGTATACCTGTGCTTTTATAAAAGTAATTATAAATAATCTAACTATTTAGCACATTTTCATTTTCATAAATGTACGGGAGCCGGGAGAACACACAAAGTACACAAAAAGGATATGTATATATTGTACATGATTCATGTAATGGAAAGTCACGATTAAAATTAATTTTAATTTTCTAGATTTTTTTTCACACATATACTTTTAGAAAATGGTTGGGACGCATAGTAATTTTCCGCCGCACAATGTTTATATATTTTTTTTTAGGTCAAAGGGGATGACTGGACATGTATATTTTGGGAATATAAATACGTGAATAAAAATTAAATTATATTTTTATGGAATATTTGGGTCTCGGAGATTCGGGAAAACACATTTATTCGCATATATAAAATAAACGATTTTTCAACAAGTTAAAATTCCCCATCCCTATTTGGGTTCTATCGGTTCCAGGTTCCAATGACAAAAATAGGTTGTAGATTGAACGTATATAAACTGAATTTGAATTTAACATTGAAAACTGTTTCTTTGAGATCATGACGTCTCTAATTAGTATCCCGTTCTTCCTCCATTTCATCTCTATATGCACTGTACTGCGCCAAATATTTATTGAATTTGTCTACTTGTGATTCATCTAGATGACTGCAGTAGTGTTCAGTCCCTCAAATGTTAGAGACGCGTCACCCATTTCTTGCCAAGATTAGTTATAATAATTTATACGGCTCCATGGGAACCACCATTTTGAGGAGCTGGTGGTGATTCAAAATGTAACGTAAGGTCCTCGCGATTAATATTTCTAAGGCTCCAATGAAAATCCAATACGACTTTTATTTGGAGAGCTTTGATGTAAAAATCTAGTAATCTCTAGTAGCATTAAAGTGATAGTATAGACTTAGCAGCATCTATAGCTAAATTGAAAAAAACCAAGAAGGTTGTAATTTACAGAGGATTTAGAAGAAGAGGGATATGATGTTTGGTTTTATAGGACAACTTCTCGATGCGCCACCAACTCGAACGATGATAGTGGATTACTGTTTAGAAATGGAGATAAGAAAATTAGACGAATTTTTTGACGGATATCAATTCTCTTCTTTTGTTTTGATAAATGTCCATTCTCTTCTTTTGTTTTGATAAACCTTTTTCGTTATATCTTATTTTGGCTAATATGGAAGACCGTAGTTGGCAGTTTCCCAGTATGATGTTCGCAAACAATCTAGTTTACCATTGTTTAGTTGACCATTGATCTCAGTTCGATATGTTGTTTATATGAGAATGTGTAATTCTTGAGACAATGAGATATCGCGAACGGTTGCAATTTTTTAGCGATATCGTATGTCACAAATCTTTTCTTTACTCTACCTTTAAGTCACTTTTACAGATTTGTGTGGAAATGGTATAAACATACATTCACATCTATTTGCCAGGTTTGACAGTATCATTCAATGTTTTATCTGCTATTTTTGGCAGAATTTTAGGTTATCTCCAACGGTCGCTTCCTCAATGCTTACATATAGATGTTTTAGGTACCTATTTAGTGGACAAGTAGTTGGTGCTTAACTCGTGCCATATACGAGTATATCCAAGTTGCAATTTGCGTACTAATGTGCCTTGTGTCATTCGCGGTTACGCCAAAACGTTATTGTATCCTAATTAGCAAACCATTTTACACCATCACTAGGTAACAAATGCTTTTTGGAGAATTCCTATTTAGAATCTAGCAAAAGATACAAAGTAGTATTTGCGTCAAAAATGTTTCATTATTGTAACTTGCTAGCTCTTTATACTGATAATTCCCAAATTTGTTTACTACCGTGTGGTATGCTATACTTAGGGACAGTATTGCGTTCAACTAAGTGGTAACCTACACATAATGTCAAATATCGTCAAATCATTCGAAGATACGAACCGATTTTTATAAAAATTAATTATTTATATATTGGCTGTTGGCCTTTATGGTAGTCTTTATTGTTCTTATTAGTAGTATTCTTCCATAAAGCAATATTTTTCGTTTATTTTTACACCTTTTTCAATAAAATGTAAGGTACATTTTACTGACCTGCTTGATTTTTATACGAATAATTATTCAACTAATTTGAGCATGCCGATCGTGGGCTACCACTTATTTTATGATCCCTGAAAGAATGTGTATCCGTGAATCGTTTTAAAGGTCTATAAACTAAGCCTCTCGCAATTTAAAAAAATCACTGTTTTATCCGGTCTAACAATCAGCTCACGTTGTGTTTCCGACATGACTAACTTTGAATGTAAAAGTTGAAAGCGCCTCTTGTAGTAACAAAGAAAATACAGTATACGCTGTAAAAATTTAATATAATTTAGAATTTAATTTTGTTGGAAGTTTGCTATTGTCTAACTCGATTCCTTTGGAATTTTTGATTATTTTTGTAGAAAAATCTTCGTCAGAAAATTGTGGTAGAAGTTGTTAGTAAATTTTTTGAAAAGACGAACCAACAATATGTTTATTACATTTTTGGAAATCCCTGTTTTTTAAATAAATATTACCAAATGTCATACAATAAACTAATTTCAACAGAAATTTCCAGTCCATTTACAGAATAGAAATTAAAATTCTAATGGATTTTTTTTCCAGTGGTAATTTCCCAAACCAAGTTACAGAATAGACATTATTATGATTAATAATTCTACTTAATATTTTAACATAAATTTGTTATTTATTTACAATATTCTTATAGTTAAGTAATAATCGATTATGAAAAAATTAATTAATTAAAACAAATAACCATGACAAAGGTTTAATATGTTTGATTTTTTATGTGCTTTGTATTTGAACAAATTTTGATATATAATATTATACTTTTATCAACAATCAGCGCATAAACCTTCGTCAGGGGCTCTACCAGCCATGATTATACTAATATAATTTATGAACTAAGGCTCTAGTTAGAATTGTTACCATAGGTGATCATTTATAAATAAAAATATATATAACACTCGCAATATCAGTTATTCCGGTGCTAGGTGAGAAAAGAGGAAACGAGAACATTTATCTAAAAGAAAAAGGACATACAAAATAAATTTAAAAAATAAATAAACCATCAATACAATATTCAATGTTATGTACAAAATCACATAATTTGAGATACCTCTAATTTCAGTTAGTTTCATCAGAGGATTCCGAAAAATCATATTTATCTAAATGTTGAATAATGGCCAATAAAACATCTTTGTCAGATTTTATTTTCTCTGAAGAATTCACGCATGAGGCCGCTTTAAAATTGTATGTAATGTTCAGTGTAGCTCGCTCTGTAAGTACTTTTAGGTACTACTGCGCTCATTGGTCCTTTGAGCCTCATCAATCAACATACTCTTTTCACATTGGCATTTTGGTAAGACTTAAAAATCCCCACGCGACAGTTTCCAAGAACTAAATGTTAAATAGTACATAAACCTTTACAAACATACAGAGCCTTGGATTTCTGTGTGTTCCAATAATCGTATTATAAAAAAAATGTATTTCAAGAACCCCAAAATTTCGAAAGAGTTTACTACTTAAAAGCTCGACTGAATCCAGAAAATTTCAATTATCGTGGTTATGGCACGTAGCACCATCCTGTTGAAACCACATCTCGTTCGGATCAATTTCATTCATATTTTGAAACTAAAAATCATTGATCATGGTGCGATAACCATCTCCATTGCCCTTAACGCGATCCCGGCATCGTTTTTGAAGAAATAAGATCCGATGATGCCACCAGCCTGTAAACCGCACCAAACGTGTTGTTCTTTCGACGTGTTGATGTCATTGCATCCTCTAGAGAGTATGTGGTACGAAATCTATCCACAGTTCGACGGATGGCTTGCTCTGCAGATGGATGATCATATGCGCCATAAAAATCACGAAGTCGTCTATAAGTTACGCGAATCGACGACTGATTTTCAAAGTAAATTTTAATAATTTCGTAGCGTTGTTCAAGCATGAGGCTATTCATGATTATTTGCCAGCCAGAGTATACTGAGATCTGCTCGAGTATATTTTTCATAAACATTTTATTTTTTACAATTTCAAGTTCTATCAGGCTTAAAAAAACACCCTATATATACGTTTGTGCGTACGAAAATCTCTGGTCAGCTTAGTATAGCTCGATCTCATCTAACGGGGCAGCTTCGCTCTGTAATTTATTAAATAACATGAATTCAAATTCTATTTCCGTTAATCCTGCATAATCAATCCATTAAAATAAAAATGTCGCTTACCGAAATAAAAAGTATGTTTCAATACCAACATTTCTTACGAATTTCAGAATATATGTAGATCAGCTGGATTGAATGAAGAGTGTCAGCTCAAACAGTAAGTTCTCAAGTCAAACTATTTTGAACTACAAACTTTTTGCTTTTTTATTTTTTGAATATTTACTTTATTCACGATCCATATATAAAAAACAATTTATTGCCAAACTCAATAGCCGTAGCCGACTAACATGATACTTTGTTTTACAAAATTCTCTTCCAAATCATTTTCTCACTAATACAAATAACAATACATATATTATTGTAAATAGAATATACATATTATATAGAAATAATAAAGCAAACAAAAAAAAATGATGATCTTGATCAGGGTCGTAATTGGTTATGCTGCTGCGCGCTGCCTCTTTATCATTTTTATGTTATGTACATATCGTCCAACATTCTGAAGGTCATACAATTTTTAAAATATTAATTATCTAATTGAATTTTATAATTTAAAAGTATTTAATCATGAGAACTGTAATAAATTCAATAAATCCATTGTCGTATGCGGTATATACGAGTACACAGGAAAATTAAACAATTTTAAAAATTTGTATACATTTAAAACATTTAATTACAAACACCTTGAAATTATCTATGAATATGTATATATGTATGTATGTATGTATGTATATGAATCATAATAATTAACTCAACATACATAATTAATAAACTTTCTATTATTTATATTTTCTGATAATATCATTAACCCGTGTGAGTGTATGTATGTGTTTTTGTGTGTGTGTTTATGTTTGTGCACTTATTGTTAGGTTTTTGTTTTATTTTGATTAGAAACAAAAACTAACAATTGATCGATAACTTGATGGGTTTGTGTTAAAGCTATTTTTAGTTCGCGTATCCCATTTGTCAGCTCATCAATGCGATCAGCGTTTTCTTCAATTTTATTCGTTAACGTATTTATGCTGCCGGCATCAAAATTATAATCAGCATCGGGTGAACTATTCAATCGGTTAACGTATGTCAATGATATATTATTTGGATTAGTGGCCCCATCTAATTTTGGTTTATACGTAAACGATGTGGCATTCGAATTACTGGCCGAAATTGTATGACTATTATGTTTACGATGCTTAGCTATTTCATATGCGGCCATCATTATGTCGCGTGGTAATCGCTTTTCATCGGGATTCAATGGTTTTACACTTAAAACGACACGATACGCTTGTGGTGACACTAAAGCTGTGTAATGCAATAAATTTCTCAGCCATGTTGGTAAATATCCATTAAACAGGGCCGACTCAATGTAGGATATTAATTTTGTTTGTCGAACAAGTTTCGACAAACCGGCCGTTTTTTTCAATCCCTGGATATCGTGCACAGCAATACCAACCAATAGATTCATCAGAATCACGGTAACAAATAATAAAAACAATACAAATACTATTTGAGCACTGATTTCCAATAAAAATGGTGGATCTTTGCCATCCGGCGGATTAATCAATAATTCTAAATCTTGTTCCCCAATCATCATGACGAGCACCGTAATAAAACCCATGAATGGATTTGAAAACGAGCTGGATGTTGGGAATATAACACAGAAGCTTATCGCAAATCCAACCAGCATACATGAGTAGGCGGCAAAAAGTTTACCAAATTCAACTTGCACTTTAGTGTACATCGCAACGTACGTTCCAAACACGGGCAGCTGGCCAATCATGAACATTAAATTTGTCCAGCCGACGAGAACGGCGAACGCACCAATATGGTTTTGCCACGTATACGTTCGATTTGTATAAACGTACGAACTAACAAACACTGAAAGTATAATAAACCATTCGATTATGTTCTCGGCCTGCGTTATATAACGGCGTACCGACGAATATCCAGTAATTCCGTATAATTTACGAAATATGTCAATGATTGTTATTCCCACGAGGACCCACCATTGCATTTCCATTACAAACGGATTATTTCGTAGCATATCGCCGAGGATTGATTGTTTCTGGCATAATTCCTGTTCCTCGATTGCTTCCTCTTTGCTGCCATTATAACAATTATGGGCTAGGGCTGTTAGCACATATAAAGACAGAAATAAAATGAATAAAAAACAGAATATTAAGCGGGCGATATAAAATTTTCGAATCTTTCCCCATTTTATGTACAGAAAAGCCGAGCATAACGGATGCTTTAGTATTTCCTTTTGGCCCTCTTCCACAAACGTATTCAAATAGCTCATTTCCTTCGGATGACAGTACTGTAGTAATTGTCGAAAATCTAATTCGAGCTCTACTTCACGATTGGCCACGTCCTGCGAATAATGTGCGGTTATAGCGGCGTCTAATTTTTGGTTTACCATAGCTAGTGAGCCGGGCGTTTTCCGTGAAATCACATTTAAAACTGATGTGCCCTTATTCGATTTGGTTGAAACATCCGCTCCATGAAATATTAATGTTTCAACACATCGGGCTGAACCATCGAGCGCTGCCAAATGTAAGGCCGTAAATCCGTATGTATCTTTGTGATTTACATTTGCCCCCCAACCAATTAAAGTTTCTAATATATCGTAAGCACTTTCCGATTTTCCAATAGCCGCATGCAATGGTGTCCTCTGATCAAAGTCGATGGCATTTGGATCGGCGTTTCCATCCCGCAACAACGATTCAACACATTCCAAACTTGATGTTCGCGCCGCTAAGTGTAGTGCAGTAAATCCCCGATGATTTTTCATTTTTGCATCGGCGCCTTTGGCCAGTAACAGATTCACACATTCGACATTTCCCTCGTCGGCCGCTAAATGTAATGCGGTCGATTCTTTTTCGCGAATACATATACGAATATTGGGATTGGCGGTGGGACTATTAAGAAGTACGTTGAGACACTTTGCGTAACCTAAATCGGCCGCCAAATGTATTGGATTTGTGCCGTTCGGTTTCAATGAATTCACATCGGCACCCTCTTCCACGAACAATCCTACACACTCGACGGCATTGGCACGCACAGCACAATGCAACAATGATTCTTCACAATTCTGCTTTGCCGTGTCAATATCAATTTTGGCGCCATTGTTCAATAGCATTTTTGCTGTTTCCGGTCGATTTCCAAAGGCGGCACAGTGTAACGGCGTATAACATTTCGTTTGTAAATTAACATCGAAATTTTTCGAAATTAAGAAGCTCGTACAAGTTAAACAGCCGCTAAACGAACTCAAATGCAATGCGGATATGCCATTCAAATCGGAATACTGTAATTCAGCTTCTTGCTCTAAAATACCTTCTAATAGATCCCAACGTTTTAGAAACGCTGACCATAATAGACAAATATTTTTTTCATTTTGTGTTGCATCCTCGCCCAATGATTCAGCCACATTACTTTCAATTATATTCCCCTGTTCGATATCTTCGAGTAATTTGACTCGGCCGTGTGTCGATTTCATTTGTTCGATCAAATTCATGCGTATTGTGTCTGAACAAATGTGTACCCCTAGATCAGCGGTTGGTTCTTCAAAACTTTCCATATACATATTGGGTGCACTTTCGGCCGGTGGTGAAGGCCCCGCCTCCATATATTCAAAACCTTCACTCGGGTACACTTCGTCTAGCATCGCCTCCGGATCGTTACGCCATCTTATCGTTGAGTTCGCCGGGCCCGTTTTACATCTGTGTTTGCTTAATCAAAAAAAGGTTTAAACTTTATATAAAGTTATATAAAAAAAAAAGTAAAAAAAAAAAAATATAAAATAATATTCTTATAATACCTTGACAATGGCGTTAGATTATTTATATTATTAAGATTATTATCAACGGCTATGCTTGCGGCTCGGGAAATCTGTTGTCTTAGTTTCGGCTTGGTGGAACCTTCTTTGTATCCTAAATTTTCCATTTCACTTCCTATTTTTTGGAATTTTTATTCGTGTGATCGAGACGTGTATATGCAGGAAAACACTTTTCAAATTAGATTTTTAGCATAATAATACAATATATGTTCATTTAACCACTTATATTGTAATCAGTTGTATCACGTAAAACGTATTATGTACATAATATGCTCGAGTAAAACTTTTATTATATGTATGTTATTTACAGAAACCTGTAATCAGTTGTATCATTTGTTGGTTTATTATTCACCGTCTCTAAATAGTGCTATTAAACATTAAAGATTTTGGAATTTATTAATTTACAGTATACACATTTAGAAATATATATATATATATATATATATATATATATATATATATATATATATATATATATATATATATATATATATATATATATATATATATATATATATATATATATATATATATATATATATATATGTATTATATATAATGTATATATATTATATATATTTTATATATAATATGTTATATATTATATATTATATATATATATATATATATATATATATATATATATATATATATATATATATTATGTTTTTATATTATATTTTTTATTTTATTTTTATTTTTTTATTAACGAACAATCAAATAAATATCACGTTTTATTTGACTATAATACTGCAGTACGAATATTATCTCTTTTATCTCTTTAGTCTTTACACAACACAATATATCATATACGTAAGCTATACAATTTATTATATTTTTTTAAAATTAAACTATACTCGCTACTACGATACAAACACTGGAGCAGGAAGATACGAACTAAATTTAAAATGTAAAAATTGAAAAAAAAAAAAAAAAAAACAAAACAAAAGCTGAGGCTTAAAAATAAAAACAAAATATCTACAGATGCTAAATTATGTATGCATGTATACATACAAAATCAAGCCCCGGAGCAAATAACTTTTATTGCATCGTCATCGCATTCCTATATAAACGAAATAAAAGCTACAACAATAAAGTAATAGAAAAGTAAATTGGAAACAAAATTTTACAACAATACAAAAAACTAACAGAAAAAAATGTGTTACTGCCCATTTTGAAAAAAAAATGTCTGTAATACATATTGTTGATTTGTTGATTTGGCTTGATCATAATATTTTCACCCATATAAACCGGTTTTAATATGAACGCCAGCGTTTGGTTTTTTATGTTGTGTTGTTGACGTCACGGATTATATTTTTGTCTGTATTTGAGGCCGATTGGAGCAATAATTTTTGCTAATGACCTCAATTAAGTCTATATACGCATTACAGGTGGCAGTATTGTAGTAAAGTAAAAAGAAATTCAAGTTTTGTTTTGTTTTATATTTTATGTAAAACGGTTTATTGTTATTTTAGTGCCATCCGTCCATTGCACCGAGGAGGATGGTTGTGTGTTTTTTTTTAAAAAAAGTGACGCGCATATTTTTTATTTCAAAATACTTAATACTTTAAATGATTTCCAAAACACGTGGTTCTGTATTAAAATTTCCCGGGATTCCCCTGCAAAAGCAAAATCCAAAATTTGTTTTGTTTACAGCCTAATGTTTACTAAGCATATATTTCATAATGGGAACCACTATATGGTTCATTCATCCGTATTTTGTGTTAAATTTTGAACTATGATAAAGTTTGCAAAGGTCGATTTATTTAAACGTTACTTCAGGAACAACCTCTAGTATCAATCGTGGTGGTAATTGTGGCCAATTTAATTTTTTTATAATTTAACATCGAACAAGTACCTACTGCTAAAAATTAAATATGTAAAATATTAAATAAAAATACAAAACAAATATTAGTATTTGTCGATACCAAATTTTTGTCGAACTTCTCAAGCACCCACATGGTAAAACACACGAAAAATTGTCTAGCACTGATCTAAGACAACTTTTCGTGTGTTTTACTATGTGAGTACTTTAACTACTTTGTTTAAAAAAATTCAATTTCGATACAAAATTTTACTCGGGCTTGCTCAGCCTAGTAAACTACATGACAAAATGTTTAGCACTTATGGGAGTCAATTTTTCGTGTATTTTACTATGGGCAGGCTTGGAAAGTTCGACTAAAACTTGGTATCGAGGAACTTTAATTTTTTTTATGAATTATTATTGTAGTTTTTTTTTTTTTAAATGCTGCCAATGGCTTTATTCTTGAATCTTTCTACAAAAGAAACTAACAAGAAGTATTCAAATCTTAAGCTAAAATTATTACATATTTTAAGTCTTAACCAATGTTAATACTTGTTATTGTGCTCACTATTTAATTAATTTAGATTACATTTATATGTAAAACCTAAACATTTAATATATTTACATGTTCATCAGTCCAAGTGGATCTGCTCTTTTAAGTCGCCTAAATCGCGGCTGTTTTAATATATCCCTGGCCAATTCATTGGGATGTGTCTCTAGTTTTGAGTAATATTTCGAACTGAATTCTTTAATGGTTTCTTTGATAGTTTTAATTCCAAGATCATCGTGTATATTACTATTTCGAATGTACCACGGAGCATTGGTAATACTACGAAGTATTTTTGCTTGGGTTCGTTGCAGGAGTTCTCTGTTTGACGCGCTGGTGGATCCCCATAACTGAATGCCATATGTCCATATGGGTTTGATTATCACTTTGTACAATAAAACTTTATTGGCTAATGACAGCTGAGATTTTCTTCCCATCAACCAATACATTTTGGAAAATTTTATTTTTATTTGTTTTCGCTTTGCTTCGATATGATGTTTCCACGTTAGCCTTCTATCCAGGTGCATTCCTAAGTATTTGACCTTGGTTTGTTGAGGAATATTTATATTGTTTAATTCCACTGGTGGGCAAGTGCGTTTGTTTAGCGTGAATGTGACGTGAGTCGATTTGTTTTCGTTCACTTTTATGCGCCATGTCTTCAGCCAGTTTTCGATTTTGTTTAGATGATTCTGTAATTCCTTTGAGGCAGTTTCGGGATTACCGTGTGACACCAGGACGGCCGTATCATCGGCAAAGGTTGATATGACTACCTTGTTGGTTACAGGTAGGTCAGCTGTGTACAGCAAGTATAATATTGGACCTAGAACGCTGCCTTGTGGAACACCTGCGTTGATATCATTTAAACAAGTAGTTGCATTATTTTGTTTAACCAGGTACTGCCTTTGAAGGAGATAGTTTCCCAGAACTGAGTGAAATTTCTTCGGTAGAAGTCCTTTAATTTTGTATATTAGCCCATCATGCCAAACTTTATCAAAGGCTTGTGCAATGTCCAAGAAGGCAGCAGAACAATATTTCTTTTCCTCAAAGGTGTTTTTGATTGCATTTACGATTCTGTGTACTTGTTCTGTGGTACCATGTTGGTTTCGGAACCCAAATTGATGGTCTGGAATAATATGCCGTTCTTCTAATACTGGTTTCAATTTCGTTAGTAACATTTTTTCAAATAGTTTTGAGATTGTAGGCAGCATGCTTATTGGACGATATGATGAAATCTGTGTTTCATTTTTTCCAGCTTTATGTATCATTGTGATCAAAGATATCTTCCATTTTTGAGGAATATAACCAGTCCGCATGATTGCGTTGAATATGAATGTTATTAGTTTTATGCATTTGTCTGGCAATTCCCTTATCATTTTTCCAGTAATAAGATCATGCCCTGGTGCCTTTTTTGGACTTATACAATTTTTAATTGTATTCTTAACTTTCTTCCACTTATATTGTATGGGTTTGAAGAATAAACCATCATCCATTTGGTCGGGTAACACGAAGTTATTAGTTTCTTCGTGTGGTGCGAATACTGTTGTTAGATGAGCAGCGAAAGCATTGGCTTTTTCTTCATCGCTTCTCGCCCAGTTTCCAGTTGGTAGTCTAATCGGGTGATTCGAGTTTGTTGGCCTTTTTAACTTTTTTGTTGCCTTCCACAAAGAATAATCTGTCCTCTCGGTTGCCGAGAGTTCATTTAAGTAATTCTGGACGCTCTGGTTTTCTTCTTCCCGCAATGCAAATCTTAGAGTCTTAATAGCTCGATTTAATTTCCATTTTAACAACGGTGATTTTGTTTCTTGCCATCGGCGGCGAATTTTCCGCTTTTCCTGGATTAGTTCCTGTATATTTTGTGACAGTTTATTAACTTTTTCTGTACTATTTAAGATGGGTGTGACCTTTTCAGCTGATAATGATAAGACATCTTTTAAATTTGCTTCCGCCGCATCAATATCTGCTGGTGTGTTAAGAGGGATATTCAGTACACAATTTTGTTCGACTAGCCTCTTATATTGATCCCAATCAGTTTGTTTGTTTGTAAGCCGTTTTGGCGTTTCTATTCTTAGGACGCCGGTGCTCACTCTTACAATTACAGGTGAGTGATCAGAAGACAGATCATAGCAATCGGAGGCCTTAGCATATGTGCGTGGAATGCTTTTAGTTACACAGAAGTCAATTAAATCAGGAACTTTATTTTTATCTGTGGGCCAGTACGTTGGGTGACCGGCAGATAAGTAATCCAGGGACTGTTCTTCTATAGCTTCATAAAGTTGTTTGCCTTTCGGCGATGTTAATCTGGAACCCCATTGGGTGTGTTTGGCGTTGAAATCACCCCCCGCAAGAAATTTATTACCTAGCTGGCTG
The DNA here is from genome assembly GCA_951394425.1 of Tipula unca. Classification (NCBI taxonomy): domain Eukaryota; kingdom Metazoa; phylum Arthropoda; class Insecta; order Diptera; family Tipulidae; genus Tipula; species Tipula unca. The sequence goes on along the minus strand of OX596382.1, from coordinate 23,672,234 downwards.
AAATAATCCATGAACTGCAGTTTTTTTATTGCATGTTTTGGAGGACAGTACACTGCTGATATGACACAGTTTCCAGACCACTCTTGCAGACAGATGCTCGTTGATTGGATATGTTCCTTCTCATATTTCATAAATTCATAGTGTTTTAATCTTGTTTTTATCAGTACAGCTGTGCCTCCATGTGCTTTCCCATCTGGGTGCTTTGTATCATAAACAGAGTACCCATTAATTTTGAAATAGGTTTTTTTGGTGAAATGTGTTTCAGATATTAACATTATGTCAATATTGTGCTCAGTGAGGAATGCTTGAACCTCTGCTTTATGTTGTGCTAGGCCGTTTGCATTCCATATGGCTATTTTAAGGACAGTCATTTTTGGTTTTTAACGACTACCTGCATCAGCGTACTCATATTCTGCATCATTAGATTCATGGTTCTCTCCATCATCGCCATGAAGCTTTGCATCATGTTAGTTAACTTGCTTAAAGCTGCTGCGATGTTTCCTTCTTCGCTTGTTTGCACTTTAGGAGTAGTACCCTTAAGGATACTTGCATAGGAAACCTCTGGATACACACTACTGTTAACAGTTGATTTTGGTTGGTTATTTTGTGCGTTATGATATGAAAGTTCTGGTCGCACGTTTGGTTTAGTGGAAGAATGAAGATTAAGCATTCGTTGCTCTGCTCGCTGCCTTGGATTGATTCTTTTTTTCAATTCTAGGTAAATTGGACACCCTCTATAATTTGCAGTGTGATTTCCGCCACAGTTGCTGCATTTTCTCACTGATGCTTCCGTTTTTTCTTTGTTGCATGCATTTGAGTTATGGAGTTCACCACAGATAACACAAACATCGCTTAAAGTGCAATACGCTTTAGTGTGTCCATACTCTTGGCACTTAACACACTGTACCGGTCCAGTTCTTTTTCTGGGTTCCTCTATGATAATTCTTCTATGCAGTAGATATTTTAAATCAAATATTGAATGTTTCTCTTTGATTTTTTTATTATCTGGTTCTAATTCCAGACGGAACAATGGCTGAGGCAACTTCTCACGGTTAATAATGTTGGTGATTGATTTGCATTGAAATCCTTTTTCAGCGAGAGCGGCCCGTATTTCATTTGCATCCACGTAGGCCTCTATACCTTTTAACACGACGACCAAGCCTTTTTGGCTTTTTAGTTGGTAAGTGTAGTAATGTTTACCAACTTCGTCGAAATGTTTAACTAACGCTCTGTAAGCGTCAACATTCAGCGGTTGAATTTTTGTTTCTTTTACATCTCCTCTTTTTATCACGGAGATATAAAATTCTCCATTAGTAATGAACTCGATTGTTTTTGTGAGCTCTCTATTTGATTCCTCCCTCAAATAGATTGGTGGCGGTTTCTCTGGTTTTGGAGCTTTTTCGGCCGGTGGGTCTTCAACAACCAAACAAGAATACCGGTTGCTTTGAGTTAATTCAACACTACCTAGCTTGGTGAATTTATTCACGTTTGCACTAGCCGCTGATCGAGGGCTTCTCCTTCGCTTTGAGCTTACAGTAATATACCTGTCCAGCCCTGTTTGCACTAAACACTGACCTACATCACTGTTTATTTTATTATCATCTGTTGTCGATGCACTTTCATTGTTTTTTTCATCGTCAAAATTTGTCAACGATGCACTTTTATTGTTCAACGCACTAAGTTCATTAACGTTAAGTTTTAGTTCACTTGATATTAAATTACCTGGTAAAGTAATTTTTGATGTATTTGCGATGTGTTGTCTTTTTGGACTATGTTGCACTTTTTTGTTTGTCACTATTGTGGTCGTGGCGTTTAGCGCCAAATCACTTACGGACATCGCTTTCTGTAGATTTGGCCCAGCCTTTCTTGTTTGAGGTGGAGAATATTCCAACATCACGATTTCACATATTTTTCACGACAAAATTTTTTATTTGTATTTTATATAAAAAATTAATAACTGCTGATTCAACTTTTCACACAAGTAATAAGTAAATTATTTTTAATGTTTACTCGTCGGTAGCAAAATTAATTATGAATTATTATTGTAGTGATTGTATTTTGGTATATTCTATATTTTTGAAAACTAATTTCTGTGATTTTGAAAAAATAATTTGGTTTGGCTACTGGTAAATGATAAATCGCTTTGCCGGAAAACCTACAACATTTAACACATTTCCGCTAAACCCTTCATATTGAAAAACATATTTTAATTAATTTTTCGATTTTAACATTCAATTTTAAAATTAAATTTTAAAATAGTATTGCCCACTCTCGCTTAAGACCTTAAGACCTGGATATCTGAATTTAGATTTAAACAAAATAAGGGTACGTCACAATGCTTGCAAAATTTAATTAATCCATTTAAAACGTCGAAGAGGAGATATTTGGGTGCTGGAAATAGGTGGCGATTTCAGTGAACCTATATACGCATGATTTAAATTAAACAACCATTGCATATACCAAAATTAACTGATTGGCAAGGTTTATGGCATCATTTTATTTTGAAAGATGAAATTAACCATAACATAAATACGAGAAAATTTCCTGGCTATGATTTAGTTACAGGTGATATAGTGAAGGAACTTAGTGAGAAAGTTCATATAATCAATCAAATATAATCTGGACCCTCGATATTGAGCTGTACAAGTTTCTTGTCACTTTTACCTGACGTTCTTTGTTAAGAAGTCGTGAAACACAAAATTTGCTCAATCTGCTTTACAAATTTAATATGGTACATATGAACGTACCTACAGTGAATCGTATATCTCCAAGCATAATTTATTAAATCAGTCAAAATTAACTTCTGTTAAGCTGCTCTAAGTAATAAATCAATCATTTGTTTTGGATAGGTTTGCAATTTAATTTTAGTACACCCACTCCTTTGTCTTACGATAGAGTTGGCAAAAATCACAAGGTCCCATGCTCATATATCAGGAGTGAGACATTTAATAATCTTCAGGGCGTGCAAAGCAATTTTGACACTTCTGTTGTGTCATATATTATATAGAAATACACAACACTATCTATAACAAAATTTTGAAATCGATTTTGACTTATCCGTATTCCAACCAGAGCAGTTTAGATTTCATCCAAATATTTCAGAATAAGGTACTAAGAAACATCGTTGATGAACTCTGGCATACGTCAGGAAGAACGATCTACTTACTTTATAAAATATAGTCATACGATTTTTAGTGACAGAAGAGTTGTGTCAAAATAATTAAATGCTGTACATAATAAATAAAATTTTATCCGTAAAATTTTGAAACATTCAACCAGATTCTAATACAAAATTTGAATATAAGTTATCTGAGAGCATTAAAAATTAATTTTATTTCTGTTAATTAACATTCATAAAATTTGGAAAGTAGATAAAAGATATCATAAAGTAATTTCTGTAATAACTGAAAACTCTTTATTCACACACTACACATGCCAACCTTTTTTCTTAAAGCTTCTAAAAAAGCATCCTTACTTATTATTAAGTCCAGTAGCTGCAACAAATTATTTTGTTAGTTGAGCTTTTGTATCAGAAAGCTTATAGTAACCGAGAAAAGATTCTAATAAACTAGACCAATGATTAGAAGCTTTTATACTTAGTTTCGTAAATTACAATCATAGCTTATAAAAGAAGTTATTAAATCTTCAACCAGAATTAAATTTAAGCGCCTCTTAGTGAACTAACCACAACATATTAATAAGTTTTATCTGATTATCTGAAAGCTTTAACAATTCCTATTTTTCAAAGTTTAAGAAACTTTAGAATGCTTTAATGCTATAAAATATTTGGAAACAATATCACTGGAAGCTTTTTATTTCCAAACTTTTTTCATGATTCACCCCATTTTTAGTAATAAAATTTCCAATTACTTCTGAAAGTTATATTATAAATTGAGCTTTTATTTGTATTAATTGGAATTTCAAAACGCTCTTTGTTAAAAACTTTCACTATAGTCATAAAGCTTTTATTAATTAAATAGTGGTTGCTATAAGTATTTTTGAGATCATCATATTTATTTGAGGAATAATTGAGCTTTTACCGTTAAAACAAGTTTCCTTAAAGAAAAACTGTTAATGTTTCAGGATTCACTTATTTAAGTTTAAGCTTTTAAGCTGCTATATATATATATATATATATATATATATATATATATATATATATATATATATATATATATATATATATATATATATATATATATATATATATAATAATAAACAGTATTTAAGGCCATTACTGGCCCCTTACTGAGTCAACAACCTGGCTCCAACGGTTTCGATCCTGAGCATGGTCTTCATACTGTCTAAGACAATCTGAAGAGGCCAAGTCGTTCTCTACATCATATATATATATATATATAAATAGGTATATATAAATATATATTTAAAAAGCTTAATTGCTTTACAGACGCAATAAAACCCTACTAATGAAGCGTTTAAATTGTTGGATATGAAAATTATAAAACATTTGGTTCATTTAAAATGCTCTTAGAGACAGAAGTGTTATCTTTTAAAAATTAAAAATGAAAAACAATTTAAATCACGAGTATCTGTGTAAAATTACTCTAAATTTCTCCTGAGCACATTTTAAATCATTTAAGGAATAGTCAGACGTTTGAAAATGATTATTTGATTCCAATATTTCCGATTCTATGGCCAGAATGCTTAAATCATCATTCAGCTTGCACTGCTATAAAGATTAACGAAGAATATTTTTAATTCTTTTCAATGAAGAAATGGATCTTTTACCCGAACAATTAGTTCAAACAATACTTGTAAATATTTTCAAGCTTAATATATTTATCTGCTTTAACAGAAAACACTCTTCAAATTAAATTCTCTTCAAAATCTTCTTGTTATTTATTGAACTAATATACCAAATACAAATTTTGTGGCGAATGGGAGCATTAGACATGGGTTGTTACATGTTAGTTATCGTTACAACCATGTTAACGATCGATTTTTGGGAGAATGACCAGCTTTGCAATAATATTTTAGTCGATTTTTTCCATTTAGTTTAAATAAAACATTAAGTGAGTCTTGGTTTGGTTTAATGATTTAGTTTTAGTAAAGTCAGTTGAATTCCAAATTGCCTTCCTTCAAAATTTTATGTTTCTTTTGAACTATAAGCTTTTGAACTTTTAATTACATATTACAGATTTAAATGAGGACAAACTTAGTAACCTTAGTAACATAATTTATTTTATATTGAGGAGATGAGGATGACTTACTCGTAGGCTAACTATCCTACTTTACAATTTTCGTCTCTAAAAGTGACGAAAGTTAAAATCAAAAACTATTAGAGACCAATGGCTATTCTATATTAATGGAACAACAGACAGATACGAATAAAAGACGAACACGGCAGTCAAGTGAAATTTCAAATTTAGAAGAATTTGGACATGGATGTAACAAAAAGCGTAAAACAATTGTTGTTGTTCTGAATATACAAAAAGATTTATTGACTATACAATCATGATAGTGAAGTAAATACTAAAAATACTAAAAAAATAACAAAAAATTCTACTGTTAAATTTGGAAATGTTTCTAATTGGAATTTTATTTATAGGAAAATTTGATGTAATTTAAGGTAATTTTTAAGTGTTGTGTTGCCGATTCTATAGATAATCACATGATCTCGAGTACATATTCGGAGAGCTTAGACCAGCTGCCACCTTTACGCGTCCATAGAAATTAAATTATGTAGATTGAGCGGTTAGATTTTCACAGAATTTTGAAGTTTCGTGATCTTAAACAAATTTTAATAATTTTTAATGCTTATCCTAGAGACTAGGATTTTTGTGGTTAAATAGACTAAATTGGATGAACTTTACTATTTATTATACACCATTTAGAAGCTACGTAAACTATTTCGTTCTACACGATTTTAAAAAATTTGTACCGCCGATTTACTATGAAAAATAGTAAAGTCCATCAGAAATGAGTCGCCTTGCCCACATTAAAATATTATTTGGTCTAAGCTATTCAAAAATGTAAACGATGTGGAAATTTCTACAATTTTGGTTTTTTAATTATTTTAATGTACCTGCAGATTTTGTCGCCTATGTAAGTATTTCAATTCGCAAAAATAACGAGAAATCCAATAGAGAAAAATAATAAAAATTATTCAAAACACTGAAATTCTAAAGAATGTAATAAAATAAATAGTAAAGTTCATCAGAATTTAATTTTCTTGACCATAATGATTTTAAATGGCCTAAACTGGAAATATATGCGGGATACCGTCAACATTACCGAGATCGGCGGTGTAAAATAAATAGTAAAATTTAAAAGAGTTAAATTTTTTGATCATAAAGATTCAAAATAGGCTAAACTATCTGAAAAGTTATAGACCAGTAGCCGGGGACATCTCTGGAATCGTCTGTACAAAATTTTAAAAATAAATCAAAATCATACAATATTAAAATTCCATAAACAAATAGAAAATAGTCTGCTTGACCACAATAATCCTAGTTTGTCTGAACTATTCGAAAATATACATGAGTACCCGTGGACATAGGATAGTGCGTAAGTAATTCTGTGAAAATCTTACCGCTCAATCTAATTTAATTCCTGTCGACGGGCAAAGGTGGCAGTTGGTCTAGCTATCCGAAAATTTTAATTTTTTGTTATTTTTGTTAGTATTAACTTCACCTATTAAAGACGACATATGTCATAAGTTGGCCAGTCATTCAGTCTTTTGTGCGTTCAATCCTTGTCGGCAAATGGACGAATTATATAAACAATACAGTTGACTATCGCAATCGTCCGACAAAATATGGCAAAATTAGCATTTCAAAATCTGACTGAAGGTGCTATTCCACTTGACTGAATTGACTGATAGTAAAAAAAGCGGAAAAGCGAAAAAAGTCAAAAAAGCTATGTAATAGACAAAGACAAGTTTTTATTTTTTTATTTTTTTTATGGCAAAATTTTAAGGAGAAATTTTGATAGCTCACAAAATCATAACCAAATTATGTAAAAAAAATTAATATTACTAATAATTCGGATAGTTTTACATCTCAAAATTATCTAAAAATTAAATATTATTAATACTCATATCAGAATTTTATTTTTTAGTATATTTTCCGTAAAAATTAAAAAAATCTCTACCTAAAAACGTTATGTGTTTTTGTATCTTAAATTTTTTATAGCAAAGTTTTAAGGGGAAGTTTTGACAGCATTTATATCATTCATTACCTACATAACATCATTCATTTTTTCTTGTTCGACATCATTGTTATTATTATAACCATAGTTATAACCATAGTGTGCGAAAAATATTTCTCATCATATACTAATTTTATGCATGGGTGTTAGTGTGACTGCCATAAAATGTTCTCAATTTGATACTTTTTATGGCAGTCACACTACTACAGACACAAATATTTCTTGACAAGTGGAATAGCACCTTTATACTTATAATTTACAATTGACAGCCAATAGGAGTTGAAAACTGTTGGTCTTTTGTAAGAAATTTGAGAAAGATCAATTAATAGTCGAGACCCGACATATATTGGTATGTAATAATTGACCGCCAATAGGAGTGGGCTACTGATGGTCTTTTGTCAGTCATTTCTTTCTTTAATTAATAGCGAGATCCTATTTATACTTGAAGGTTCCAATTGACAGTCAATATGAGTTGCAAAATGTATATTTTTCAGTCATTTCTGTATTCCAATAAACAGATTTCCGTAGACCAATTTTTTGTTTTACCGACCATCAATAGAGTAAGCCTATTGACTATATAAGGATACGATCATATTAGAGACGAAATAAGTCAAACGTCGTAAATTTAAATTGCAACAAATCAGACGTATATTTCAGTTGGAATATGTTGGACGATGTTGGTCTTTTGTCAGTCTTCTCTGTATTCCAAGTAAAAGATAATTGTGAAATAAATATCTTGAAAATCATTTCAAAGCTGCGATTGTAATCGACGGTAAAGAAGTATCTTCTCCAATGGAAGACACTTTCCAAAATAGAGGCGATTGAAAGGTACAAAAAACGTAATTGTTTTTAAATTGGAATATAAAAAAGAATGATAGGCGAAAGCGGCCATATCAAATGAAATTTCAATTATAAACTATTTGTCTGTATTCTGGAATTTTACTGACTATTGAACGACATTCCAAGTTAAAATTATTGGATATGCGTAATCGCGCGTATAAATAAAAAAATAAATAAAAAACATTTTTACATAGAAAATCTACACGTGACAATTAGGAAGGCAATATATCCAAAACGAATGACTGTTTGGTGGGAAATTGTGACTTGAGTAATATCATTTGGATGTTATATCTTGTAATAGGTAGCTGATATTACTCAGGCCCATTGTTCTACCTGTTGGCTCAAACCGAAGCTTAGGTCGGTAGGGGTAATATTTGTCGTGTGTTGTGGTTGGAATTTGTAGGATCTAGAATTTACCGCTTGGATTTATTGAGTGTATGGCCAAAGCATACAAAGAGGGAGATTTTAGTAAAAATCGGACCCATACATCGTCGTTCTAATGCGGCTTAGTGCCTATTTGCATGACTAATGGTTAAAACAAAAATATAGAAAAGGGTGGTAGAAACTACTTCTACCCGTTAATGGATTTGTTAGTATTTGCGGGATTGATGGTTCTTCCGTCTCGTTAGAGGCAGCAGACAGACCAATCACCAATTGGACCTTTGGTGTTAGTAGGCTGAGTTTTACTTTATGCTTACCGATTTTTTTGTTTGTTGCTGGACGGAAGAGACGACGGACTCCTATATCTCAGTAAGAATATTTTTGGTATTTATATCTATTTGATGGATTGATAGAGGGAGAGAGAAGAAAAGAAACACATGAAAATTGCAATTCGTCATAATCTAGCTGAAATCATTTTATCTGTGGTTTTTCTAAAAAAAAAATTTTACAAACGTTGTGAACACGTTGTAAGATAACTTAAAAAAATGAAGACATTAACCACAAACCTCGAAATTGTGTTGGCCTATTTGTTGAGTATGGGACAGGCTGATAACGAATGATGACAAGCAACTGTTACAAAACATCGTCCAAAGGCATCATAGGGCCATTTTTCTTGGAAAATGTGTGCAAGGAGCCGCACTAACAGCCATTGGCGACCATTATCGTGCTATGTTAACTGACTAGATATTACTTACGATTAAAGAGGAATATTCAGTTAAACAGGACGGCGCTACGCAGGTAATTATACATTATTAGCCGAAATTGCGATTTCAACTGGTTGACTAGGAGCTGTGATTTGACTCAGTTGGACTATTATTTGTGGAGATCCGTAAACGACAAATGTTTTGCTAACCGTCCAGAAATGATTGAGGCTTTGAAATACGCAATTAAAATTACTATTTGTGAAATAGAGGCTCAAACGATTGAGAATGTACTGAAAAATTTGATCAGCAGAAAAAGAATTAATTTCATTATTAATCGGAAAGTGTACTCTCGAAAATAAAGTATTAATCATTTGAAAAATTTTGCTGCATTTTTATTTAATATACATGTTTAAAACAAACTAAAAATTGTCGCACCTTTTATTGGCTGTCAACTTACAAGTGTAAATCATATACCACAATTAATTGAAATACTGAAATGACTTATTAAAGGTCGACATTGTTAAGTAAGATTTTAAAATGATAATCTGGACACCTTTTGTCTATATCGATAGTGATAGCCAACTGTAAGTCGGACCTATTGTGACGAAATTGTTTCGTCTCTAATGGTCGTATAATTAATACTCAGTCTTTTTGTGATCGGGTATAGTACGTCGACTTAAAAGAACCAAACCATTTGAGCTGGACTAAGAGTTAATGTAAACGGTTTAATTTCATACTACTAGACACTTTGTCAATGATAAGAACCGCATAGACAAATATTAACTTAGTAAATAGGGTCCATTTTAGCCGTTGAAAAATACACTCTCTATGGAGAGTCGATGCTGAACGATCGAACAAAATTCCCAGAATCTAATTATCTCCCGTAGATCCTGAGATATTTGTTTAGTAGCTAAAATTCAATCACGTCTGTTGTATACGTCTGTATAAACATACATACATACATATATGATGAACTCATAATTTACAATTTTATTCAAATTATTATTATTATTTTTTTCAATTCAATCACTTAATTTTCAATTATTATAATTAAATACATTTTTTTATTTTTATTAAACACTAACTACAGACATACACGTATATGTATATATAAAAAAAAAACTAAACTAAAATATAAAAACTATTTTGTAAATAAATACACGCGGACATACATATACACCGGCATAGTGTATAGTATATATCCAAGATACTTTCTTTTCGATTTTATATTTTTTAGTACACTGTTTCTGCACTTAATTATGTGCACTTTGTGTATTACATTTAGTATGTACTAAAAGTACTGAAGCAATTTTTTGTATCGTATATAGATCAGGGATGGCGAGCCATTGGCGAATTCGCGAAATTTTTCGCAAACTGTTCCAATATTTTAAAGCTGTTTCGTCACTTGTTCCGCACTACATATATGTATAAAAAAGAGTACATTATGTATAAATAAGTTTAGAATATAATTGTTTAGAATAATTGTCACTTAGCTTTGTAGATGTATGTATATTTCCGGCACTTTATATTTAGGTATTGTCAAAAATGTATATTACAAATGAGTTTAGCAACAATTTAATTTATTGTTCATGTCGCAGATTTATAACAAGGCCGCATTAAATTCATTTTGTAGAGTTAATCCAAATAAAAAAAATTATTATTTCTATTTGTATATATGCGGTAATGACCTTTAGGATGCAATTTAAAAATAGCAATACAATTCTTATATATGCGTATAGTCGGTAAATATTTAAAAAAAATCGGTTGCGAAATAAACTATAGCATCCAAAAATTATGAAGCATTTTGTTCAATCATCTTATGTGGTTCAAAGTGATGAAGCAAGGTAACTAAAATAAAAACCGCAATAATTTGTTAATTAATAATCGTGTTATATTTTTTGAGACTACACAGTTGTTAATTAACAACTTAATTGATATAAAATGATAACTTAATTGATATAAAATGATAAAATGATTTACGCTTATAGAGTTTGAATTTGTCCGTGCAAAAAACTTGATCTAACAGGCTAGACATAATCAATAATAATGACCAATTTTTAAAAGTCATTTGGCCTCTTATTGAATCAAAAATTGAGCTTGGTCATACACCTCGGGCCTACCACTCTGCGGTGATTCTCTCGTACTCGTCTGTCACTATCCAACTTTCACATCCACCAATAACAATAGGCCTGATCAACGCATTGTAAAGCTTCAGAGTACCTCCTCACTCCTTCAAACGTGTAGTGGCCACTACTTAAATCTGGTGTGCCATTGTCCCTATAACCAGAGACCATGTATTTTAATTTGGCTGAAAACTCTACAAGCGGATCAATTATTTCCTTCACTCCGTTTCTATTCAGTCCAATCACGCATATGCTATCTACATATGCAAGCCACTTTGGCTTGGCGATATAAGATGAGCTGTTTCAGTTTTACGGAAGACGTACCCAAACATGAGATTAAAGAGTATCGGGGACAGATCATCTCCCTGCCGAATACCCGAGCTAACTGCAAAAGTCTCGATAGCCTGTTCTCAACTTTAACAGAGCATTAAGACAGCGTCACTGTCATTTTACACAATCGTACCAAGTTTGTTGGCATTCATAGGTTTTTCACGGTAGACCACAAACTCTCTCGATTGATCGAGTCATAGGCCTGTCGGGAAATCCAGGAACTCCTGATGTGCGGGGATGGACGTTTTATATTTAGATAGATTGCGTCGAGTACTGCGTCGATGTTGACAGGCTTGCAAGTATGATGCAATTCAGTAATTCCTTTAAACAAATTACGCGAACTGCTGTCATTGCCGAGTTTTTTTGTATTTTCAGAAACTCGGCTTTCCATCATTCTCACTTCTTTCGTCTACAAATCCACTTAGCTGCGTTCTTAGGTTTGTAAGAAAACTCCAATCGCAACGACCAAATAATGATCGGTGCCTATACGTATTTGGTTGCTGAACGATAAATATTCGTCTCATCCACAACTGGAGCTGACTCTTTTGAAATTAACACAAATTGCGGGGTTGGATCCATATTTCTAAATGTATTTGTTTGTGTGTGAAGAATGTGCTTGTTACTCTAGGATCGTGAGCAATTGCAAAATACATCATTCTTTCACCATTATCGGTCGCATTTCCGTGTCAGATGTACGGATCTATATGATTTCACTCAAGTCGGTCTGATTTTCACCAGCTCTAGTGTTTGGGTATAGATTCCATACATCGTGTTTAAAGAAAAAAATCTCGTGTCATGGTACTTGAGCGAAGGTCAATGATTTTGGCGATATCCACTTTTACTTTTGTTGACATTATAAACAGATTGTTTTTTAAGGGATACGGGTCGTCAGCCCAGCGATCCAAACGTTTAGTCGTTTCCTATGACAAGCAATGATTCATGGAAAACATATTCGTACAATTTAGGACTACGAGACATGTAATTGCCCCGACCACTGGGGCTAACCAATAATATGTTTTTATTTGTCAGCGCAGAATTATAATTCATAGGTTTTAATTCAATAATAAACTCTATTGTGGTTCACAAGTTAAAAGAATACACACAGATAACATAAACTGATTCCGAATGTATGCAAATGCCTGAATAAAGCGCCTTACCCACAGGAAAACGAAAACGAAAACTGATTTTATATTTTTTGCTATAACTACAATATAATTAGTATGTGCAGATCTTAATTCTATAAAAATTATTCATAAACACATTACAAAGCTATTTTTATTTAAAAAGTCAATTAAAAGTAATTAATTTTGTCGGAAAATCGAATTTTAATATTTTCGGTCAGAAAATTAATTCGGTCAGAGTTATAGCAAAAAATATAAAATCAGTTTTCGTTTTCGTTTTCCTGAGGGTAAGACGCTTAACTGAACGAATTTAAAATCAAAATTTCCAAGCAAACGTTACTTTTTGAGCATGATCTTGTGACATTTTATTTATTACATTCACTACGAACTTGGCGTTGAACAAATTTAGCAACGCAAGCATTTTGAATTCCAACACACAAATTTGAAAACCGGAAGAAACAAAAATCCAAGTCTAAAAGCAAATGTAAAAGTATAATTCAAACATATTTACATATGTATATACATATGAATATGCCATAATGCCTCCAGCAGTAAGTGTACGAGTAAAATGATCGTAACGAGAATTATAAAAATAATCATATGAGGCAGGGTCATAAATTCGGCTAAATCTCTGTGCCAGACGAAAAAATTCCATTTAATTTTATCGATGTGCATGTGACGTTTTTTTATTAATTCATTATTTTGAAAGGTCGACTCTGTGTAAGAAAAAAAAATTCCATCACATAAATCTGAAAACCGGAAGAACAAATATCAAACATTTACATTGTGATTCAAACATATACACTGTACACATATATGCCATAATGCCTCCAGCTGTATGTATAATAATCGTAACAAAAATTATAATAAGAAATCATGTCAGGCAGGGTCATCATAAATGAGGCAAAATGGGCAAAAATACAATCAAATCGTTTGCGACGGCTTCTTATGTTTTGGTGTAATTCAAAACTTAATTGGGAAATATATGTAATTGAGATCGCGTCATGCACGTATTTTACAAAACACTAAGTTATTTATTTCACGTATTTACTTTACTTCACAATAATCCCGAACATAGGATCCAATGGAACTTCCCTGTAGAGTGAGCTAATCGCTCTAAGTGCACTACTTTTGATTTTCCTCGGTGCCTTTTAGCTTGTTGAATTTCTGTATTCTATGCGGACGCTTTTACCGCTGATCCACTACTTTTTCCTTCGGCATCATCTATACGAAGTGGCAACTCGAATCTATTGCAATCCAATACTTTATTTCCGACATCCACCATGAAGCCGCCTTCGCCCTCATGAAGCAAATAGTACTTCGTGGTAGAACTGAGTATTGCCGATCCTTATGGTTATAATCTTCATGTCTTTTACGACGGCATATTCAATCCATCGGCTGGTTGTGCTCGTTCCTTAATTAGATCGTCATGGACAACCGTTCGAGCCGCTCCTGTATCCAGTGTTATAACACAATTTTTCCAGTCAACATCACCTTTAACTGTCAAACCATCTCCGTTTCGTCAACATCTCGTTACAGGGATGGAGTAATACCTGACTCTACGTAGTCCAACTGCATCTTCATGTCCTTGTTCCTCTTTATCTGAGCCCGATATTATCGTAATTTCAATTTCAAATCTGTATGGCTTAAAATCATCAGTTTTTGCTCAATCATTGAGTTGCATGGTCGAAATAGAGTTATGTGAGATACGCGGTTGTATTTATTTATTTTTGATGCCTCTAATAGATTACAGGAGCATGCAAATAGGAACAAGCGTTTTAAATATCATTACTTCCTGCTTATAACTTTGGCTAGTAACAAAAATTGGCTTAAAATCATCAGTTTTTACTCAATCATTGAGTTGCATGGTCGAAATAGAGTTATGTGAGATACGCGGTTGTATTTATTTATTTTTGATGCCTCTAATAGATTACAGGAGCATGCAAATAGGAACAAGCGCTTTAAATATCATTACTTCCTGCTTGAAACTTTGGCTAGTAACAAAAATTGGCTTAAAATCATCAGTTTATGCTCAATCATTGAGTTGCATGGTCGAAATAGAGTTATGTGAGATACGCGGTTGTATTTATTTATTTTTGATGCCTCTAATAGATTACAGGAGCATGCAAATAGGAACAACTGTTTTAAATATCATTACTTCCTGCTTGAAACTTTGGCTAGTAACAAAAATTGGCTTAAAATCATCAGTTTTTGCTCAATCATTGAGTTGCATGGTCGAAATAGAGTTATGTGAGATACGCGGTTGTATTTTTTTTTTGATGCCTCTAATAGATTACAGGAGCATGCAAATAGGAACAACTGTTTTAAATATCATTACTTCCTGCTTGAAACTTTGGCTAGTAACAAAAATTGGCTTAAAATCATCAGTTTATGCTCAATCATTGAGTTGCATGGTCGAAATAGAGTTATGTGAGATACGCGGTTGTATTTATTTATTTTTGATGCCTCTAATAGATTACAGGAGCATGCAAATAGGAACAACTGTTTTAAATATCATTACTTCCTGCTTGAAACTTTGGCTAGTAACAAAAATTGGCTTAAAATTATCAGTTTTTGCTCAATCATTGAGTTGCATGGTCGAAATAGAGTTATGTGAGATACGCGGTTGTATATTTTTTTTTTGACGCCTCTAATAGATTACAGGAGCATGCAAATAGGAACAACTGTTTTAAATATCATTACTTCCTGCTTGTAATTTTGGCTAGTAACAAAAATTGGCTTAAAATCATCAGTTTATGCTCAATCATTGAGCTGCATGGTCGAAATAGAGTTATGTGAGATACGCGGTTGTATTTATTTATTTTTGATGCCTCTAATAGATTACAGGAGCATGCAAATAGGAACAACTGTTTTAAATATCATTACTTCCTGCTTGTAACTTTGGCTAGTAACAAAAATAGGCTTAAAATCATCAGTTTATGCTCAATCATAGAGTTGCATGGTCGAAATAGAGTTATGTGAGATACGCGGTTGTATATTTTTTTTTTTGATGCCTCTAATAGATTACAGGAGCATGCAAATAGGATCTAGCGCTTTAAATATCATTACTTCCTGCTTGTAACTTTGGCTAGTAACAAAAATTGGCTTAAAATCATCAGTTTATGCTCAATCATTGAGTTGCATGGTCGAAATAGAGTTATGTGAGATACGCGGTTGTATATTTTTTTTTTTTATGCCTCTAATAGATTACAGGAGCATGCAAATAGGAACAACTGTTTTAAATATCATTACTTTCTGCTTGTAACTTTGGCTAGTAACAAAAATTGGCTTAAAATCATCAGTTTATGCTCAATCATTGAGTTGCATGGTCGAAATAGAGTTATGTGAGATACGCGGTTGTATTTTTTTTTTGATGCCTCTAATAGATTACAGGAGCATGCAAATAGGAACAACTGTTTTAAATATCATTACTTCCTGCTTGTAACTTTGGCTAGTAACAAAAATTGGCTTAAAACCATCAGTTTATGCTCAATCATTGAGTTGCATGGTCGAAATAGAGTTATGTGAGATACGCGGTGGTATTTATTTATTTTTGATGCCTCTGATACATTACAGGAGCATGCAAATAGAAACATGCGTTTTAAATATCATTACTTCCTGCTTGTAACTTTGGCTAGTAACAAAAATTGGCTTAAAATCATCAGATTTTGCTCAATCATTGAGTTGCATGCATGGTCGAAATAGAGTTATGTGAGATACGCGGTTGTATTTTTTTATTGATGCCTCTAATAGATTACAGGAGCATGCAAATAGGAACAACTGTTTTAAATATCATTACTTCCTGCTTGTAACTTTGGCTAGTAACAAAAATTGGCTTAAAATCATCAGTTTTTGAGTTATTTATATTAAAGAGTTATTAATCCGGGTTCAAGTTGCCTTTGTAATCGCTCGACAAGACCATTCGCTTTTGTATTATATGCTGTTGTTTGAATTCGATGTGAACCTAAAAGGTTCGTGAGCATAGAGTGGATATATAGAATGGACTCGAAATCTACAGATATACTCATTGTAGAAGATATGTTTAAATCAGTCGAACATCGTTAGAATGCAATGGTAGCCTTTCAATTGGGGCAGTGGACAATGTGTCGTAATTGCCGGGGACTACGTTCTGATTTTGACGCAATTGCTGTAATGAGAGGTTTGGGGCCGGTTAATAGGAGAAATTTCGGTCTTCGACGAAATGGTGAAAAAGTTTTGTTGCTATAGATATATAGCAAGAAGTTTTCTATCAAATATTGGACTTCCGCGCTGGAGAAAGTTTCTTTGGAAAGAACGCAAGTGGCTGCCAACATCCATTATTGCGTTAATCCATAACTCCTTTATACTGAAAGCGTCGGTAGTAATGTTGAATTCAGTGTCGTTCAACGGATGAGCCAAAAGAGTGGCAGCGGCAAGAGAACGCATTCTTCGGATCAAGAGGAATTTATCCTATGTGTTAGCCTTTCTTAAGTAATATGCGGCCAAATGCCTGTGAATAACAGTTCGGATAAATGTGGTATAAAGCGGTGGTAATATAATAGTGAACACCATACCTATACGAACTGCTGCATTTGGCAGATTGATATTGGCTCTGAAAAATTTGAAATGGGTTCAACTGAACTTGTATGGCTCAAGAAGTAGAGTGACTTCACGCCGAAAACGCATTGTGAAGCTTTAATATTAATTCCAAATGAGGAAAGACGTTTAAATAGTGTATCGAGATGTTCCCTGTGTTCCATCTCGGAGTAACTCGCAATGAGGAAATCATCAATATACGAAAAGCCGAAATCCAGTCCTTTTAAAACTTCGTTAAGGAATCGCTGGAATGCCTGGGCTGAGTTGCGAGGCCAAGTCTAATTGTGAGAAACTAGTGGCACTGCCGAGTTTCAACGAGAAACTGTGGATATGAGGAATAGGATATCTATCCGGAACTGTGACAGTGTTAAGCCGTCGATAGTCTCTACAAGGCGCCAGTCCTTGTTTTTCTTCTGTACCATATGTTGTGGTGAGGAGACTGGATTCCGATATCTGTCATACACTGAAATTGGGTTTTTGCAGCTTTTAGTAGCGTCAAGTTATCGCGGTTTAGATCAACCTGAACGATGGGTGCGTTCACAACAAGGGTTGTAAGTGAATCGGAAATTCTTCGGTTTTTCAAATCGACCACGAGGCCATATTGACACAAAACTCAGCACCTATAATAGGTCTGTCTAATGCCGCTACTATAAAAAGATTAGTGAACGAACGCCTGAGACCAACATTGACTTTTAATAGATTTGTATCGTATAAGTTAAAATTGGTCACAAAATCGATCAGAAATTGTAAATAGTTTGTTGTTGCGTCTGGTCTAGTTGTTTTTGCATTCTATAGTAAGGTCTAATTCACCGGCAGCGGATGCGTTGCCAAAGAACGTTTGCTGTTTGAGGGAGTTGTTCTGGATTGAGCATAATTCAATGTCGTTTTTACTATCCCGCGGCAGGATTGCTCGTAAGTCATCTGTCAATCGTTATTGCCAGAAATTTTTGAGTAAATCTGCGTTTACCAAAGTGGAATTGCCTGCTTTTTGTTTTAGCAGACGATAAAAGGTGTACGGTCGTACGTCTGCCATTTTCTGGAAACCAGATAGGACGTCGAGTATTGGTACCGTCGTTTGTGATATAGCACCAAGGGCACGGACGAACTTTTCATCAGCGATTGTTGAGAGTATTTTCTTCAAACTACATACATTTCTTTTTTAATGTATCACATTCACGTAGTAAGAATAAAGAATTTTAATCGGAAAAAAATTTGTCCTCTGAATCCAAATTGAACGTTTTTGTGAACGTTTTTGAAAAATGTCTATGTATGTGGCTGTGTGTTTGTGATTAATTTTAGTGTCATATTGAAATTTTATTTCAGATGGAGTTTTGTCGAAATGGATTAGAGGAAAGAAAGTTTTGCTAAAAATCGCCTGGAACCTGTGGTCTTTGCTGGATGATGAGTCAAAATTGTTATTTTGGGTTATCTCATGTGATATATCAAATAAAACGTATTTTTAGAAGCAATCTAGTGGTGCTAAAATTTTAATTAATTAAATTCTAATTTGCATATCGTTTTTATATTTAAAAAAAACTTAACTTTATCCAGTGATAAAGTCTTGCGTGATACCGCACACATCAGACTTTTTAATTATATTTATAGTGGTTTTATTTACATTACTGAAATCAAATAGCATAAATATTTATATCATTCGACTCTATATAATATACGGTTTCAAGAATTGAAAGATTTTTATCAAAAATTTCCGGGATAAGAGAAAATATGGAATGGAATATGAAATTTCTGTATATAGAACAAACACGGAAACATATTACATGCTACTAATTCTAATTCTGAATAAATTCTATATTCTCCAAATTAAAAAATTGCATTTCCCATCTGAAACCGCAGATCCGCATTAGAATGGCAAAAAAGCGTATATACGACTATATACAGAATTTAATTTAGTCACGTAAATTGATACATCTTCATTTAGATGCATACATACATACATATATGGTTGCAGAAAATTTTCTATTTCTCCATTACAGCTGTTTGCATCTTAGCATATGTACGTACGTATATGTATGGTATATATGTAAATGTAAAAACACACAGATAAAAAAAAATATTTCAAGATTTTCATATACTCGTACGATGACACGGTAACTGGAAAAAATAATGTTGTTATTGTTGTTGTTAAGTAAAGTATGATTGCATTAGAGAAAATGATTAGAAAAATTTATTGATATGATCGATACTCAATGTCGTGTGTGTATATGTACCCGCAGTACCAAATATACATATATGTACATACATAATATGATACGTTTGGGTAATAAAATATAAAATTTATTTTACGACTTACGTTATTCTTAAAATGCTTATACAGTTTATGGGTTTGTCATTACTTACTATTTCGCGTAAATTCAGAACGAATCAACAACCACATATCGTGTTTTAAATGTACATAAATTGTAATAAAAATACGGATGTGTTAAAATGTTTAAATGCTCAAATGGATAAATTTATTATTGTTAAAAACCAATATAGTTAGAGGTCATTGAATTTTTATTCCTATTCCACTGTTTTGTATGCTATAATTATGGCTGAAGAAAAGCCCTAAATATTTTAATTGTAAAAAAAACAAACATTGTTGTTGTAGGCATTCTACATTTTTTTTAAATGGCCATGAATTGTTAGAACCATATCCGCTTAGAAACTGACTTCACCTACTGCAGATTTATGTGAATCCAAACATAATCAACTATCCGACATGGAATTCGATTTTAATCTTGCTGTGAAATTAATTCCTGAGTTTGGCGGAGATCCCCAAACACCGTTGCATAAATTTATATTTTGTTGTGATAGGTTTAATGAAACATTATCCAAAGATTTAAAAACAACTTTTTTAAAATTTATTCCACATAAATTAAATGGACAAGCATATTCTGTTTATCGTTTTGGAACATTTAACGATTGGAATGAGCTATAAAATAAAGAATGCTATTTCAAAAGCTCTAGAGGAAGAAATTCACTTAAATTCTAGAATATCACTTCAACATTATACTGCACAACAACCCAAAACACAAATACTGAAATTTCAAATTGATCAAAGGAATGGGCATACAGCATAAGTGTATTTTTCTAGATATTCTACTCCTCATAATCGAGCAATTGCTCATCCACAAATGTTATCTTCTTCTTGTCTCGAAGGTCACAAAGGCACTCCCTTTCGAGTACCACCCAAACATTAACAGATTGTCCAATAATTTCAAATTGTTTAACATTGAATAAATCATATAATTTTTGCCTATCGACCAATATAGAAGACAATATTTACGTCGGTTTAAGCTTTGACATCAGAAAAACACATTTGTATAATTTCTTACTTGATACAGGAGCCGACGTAAGTGTGATTGAGTCCTTTATATTTTATCCAACTTTGAAATGTCAAATAAAAGTAGTCATTATAGTGGTATTGATGAATCATTAGGTTTACTGCCATCGAAAATAATCTTTACAAATACTTCCAGCAGTTTCAAAATGTAACTGATAATTTTCCAATTCCTTGAATCTGTCTTTAGAAATACCAGTAGAAAGTACTACATTCTTACTTGATCTAATAACATCTATAAGGAGATAGTATTTGGCGTATTTGTTGGAAACACAATTGTTGAACCTCGTAATCCATCCATTACACTTAACTTGATAAAGACCAATGAAGAATCTGTTCAAATTTCAACGATCTAGTATTTGATAAACTTCTACACTACGATATATTTTCTCTCAAGTCTTGGGCTAATAGGCACAGGCACAGATCGTTTACAAATCGTTGAGTCATCTGTAACAATCTCACACCTAAATCATGATGAACGTGAATCCATTAATAACGAATAATGACGTTTTCCACTTAGATGATGATGACGTATTGACTGCAGCTCATGGTATTAAACATGGTATTCCAACAGTTTCCGACTGTGTTCCGATTTACCAAAAATCATATACCGAATGCCTGAAGCAATAAAAAGTGAAATTAATAGCCAAATGAACGAAATGCTAAAACATAATTGAACCAAGTGACAGTCCATGAAATTTTCCTTTTCTAGTTGTACCTTAAAAGTCTGCCGATGGTTCACGCAAATGGCGTGTCGTGGTTGACTTTCGACGCTTAAACGATGTAACTTTAGATCGCGTATTTCTCCTTCCCAACATTTTTGAAATTTTGGACCATTTGGGAAAGGCATCATAGTTTAGCACCTTGGATATGACCAATGGATATCACCAATGCTTTTATTACAAGTTATGCGGGCATTTCCATTTCAATCGTATGCCTCTTGGTTTGTGAGGGACGTTAAAGGTTTCCTGGGTTTCGTAGGATATTATAGCCGATTTGTGAAAATTTTTAGTAAGATCAACTTACCATTAACCATAATCTTTTTAAAAAGGATACAGCTTTCGTGTGGTCTCCATTTTGTGACGAAGCATTAAGGTTTCTCAAATCTGCAATTATTAAGCCGCCAATTTTGCAATTTCCTAAATTTGATAACACTTTCATAATAACGACAGATGATGCAAGCGATATAGCTATCGGAACAGTTCTTTCTCAGATTTTTGAAGCCGGTGAACTACCTATTGCTTTTGAGCAATATTTTCAGTCGCACCCTTACCAAAGCAGAAAAAAATCATTCTGTAATTGAAAAGGAGCTTTTAGCAGTTGTTTGGTCCACTAAGCATTTTCGAGCTTATGCATGTGTACGGTAGGAAATTTAAATCATTAAATTTAAATTTAAATCATAAAATTTAAATTTATCTCACCTCAGCAGATGGCAAGGGAATAGCGTAGTCGGTAGCTTCCGGAATACCCCTGTTGCATAGGATAGACGAGTGCCCTGCATTGTTACAGGTCCACATAGATATGGATTTGAGCTGAATGGCTGTGCAAGATGCAAGCTGCTCGGCCGCAATATCCAATGGAGTAAGATGAAAGAGAATCTCCAGAGCTTGTGTAGGTGTGCTCCTGAGAGCCCCACTTATACACAAGCAGGCCGTTCTTTGGACTTTCATCAATAGTTTAAGGTTGGCCATAATTTTTAACGCTGGCCACCAGACGACAACCCCATACAGCAGTATAGGTTTGACCACTGAAACGTAAAGCCAGTGTACTATGTGGGGCTCCATACCCCATCTCTTTCCAATGGCATTTTTGCAGGAATAGAGCGCTATAGTAGCTTTCTTTACTCTCTCTACGATGTTTGATTTCCAGCTTAGCTTGCTATCCAAAAGAAGTCCTAGGTATTTTGCTCTATCCGTAAAGATTAAGCGAGTACCATTTAATGTTGGCGGGTCACACTGAGGAAGCTTGTGCTTCCTGGTAAAGAGGACCAGCTCTGTTTTCTATGGGTTTGCGTTCAGTCCGCAGCCGCGTGCCCACTCAGAGAGGTAGCCAAGCGCGCACTGCATGCGCTCACTCAGCGTACTAGGATATTTACCGAAGACCGCAATAGCAACGTCATCCGCGTAAGCAGCCACCTTGAAGCCTTGCCCTTCCAGGTTTAGTAACAGGTCATTTATGACCAAGTTCCAAAGAAGGGGGGATAAAACCCCACCTTAAGGTGTCCCTCTGCTCACGTATCTGGCGGCAGACGTCCCACCCAGATAAGCTGTCACGATCCTGCCTCTAAGCATATGATCTATCCAGCCTCTGAGTGACCCGTCTACCCCCAGACACGCAAGGGCCCCAGTGATTGCCCCCGGTCTGACGTTGCTAAAGGCCCCCTCTATATCCAAGAAGGTTACCATTGAATATTCTTTATATTCAATTGATTTCTCAATCGGGCCAATAAGGGAGTGGAGAGCTGTTTCCACCGATCGTCCCTTACGGTATGCGTGTTGAGATTCCGACAGCTCGCCCGGCTTGATTGAGCCTCTAATGTGAGCCTCTATTAGTCTTTCCAGTGTTTTCAACAGAAAAGAAGATAAGCTTATAGGCCTAAAGTCTTTGGGATAGCAGTGAGAGCTTTTTCCCGCCTTAGGTATAAATATTACTTTTATTTCAGTCCACTTCCTAGGAATGTGACAGAGTTCCAGGCTGCCTTTGAAGATAACTTCCAGCCAGGGCAGGGTTAAGTCAATAGTTCGCTGGATATCCGCAGGGATATTGCCATCAGGCCCTGCCGACTTGTATGGCTTAAAGCTGTTTATTGCCCATAGGATATTCCGCCTGCTTACTATATGGCTTACGGAGTTTACACCCCTATTTATCATGGGTCCCTCCGGAGCTAGTACCGAGCACTCCGGGAAGTGCGTTTCTAGCAATAGCTCCAGGGATTCCTCACTACATGTAGTCCATGAACCATCCGGTCGTTGTAGATAACTCGGGATGGAAGGACTAGAACAAAGTACTTTGCGTAGCCTGGCCGCCTCCGAGGACTCCTGTATATTGCCACAGTAGAGTTTCCAAGCCCTCGTTTTGGCTGCTCTCAGCTCGTACTTATAGGTTTTGAGGACTTCCTTGTAACAGTCCCAGTCTGCAGCAGCATTTGTGTTCTTCGCTTTCTTGAACAGTCTCCTGCATTTCATACGAGTACCTTGGAGTTCCTTCGACCACCAGGGTGGCCGAGATTTACCCAAGGGTCTACTGATAGGACATGCACCTAACATGGCCTTGTTAAAAGCATCAGATAGCTTGGATTCTAGAGCATCAAGCTCCTGTGTAGATGCAGGAGGTTTTGGAACCGATACCGGTAATAAGTTACCCAGAATGGTTCTGAAACAATCCCAATCAGTTTTCCTCCTATTCCTGAAGGGTGGTTTGCTAGTGGGCTTTGTATCCACTTCGTATTGGAGATAACAATGGTCAGAAAAGGAATGGTCTTCGGACACTTTCCAGTTCAATACCCTCTCCTTAATAAAATCCGAGACAAGTGTGATATCCAGCACTTCTTGTCTATTTTTAGTAATAAAGGTTGGCTTGCACCCGATATTACATATATTTAGGTTAGTACTTAAAATAAAATCAAGGAGTAACTCACCTCGCCTGTTGATATTTGTACTTCCCCAGATTGAGTGATGCGCATTAGCATCACTGCCCATGATGACTCCTACTTTTCGTTTTTGAGCCTCCATTATTGCACTAACCAACCTACCTGGTGGTATGTTTTCCTCCTCGTACGGTAGGTAGGCCGATATTAGCCAGAAATTTTGCCCATCCATCTCGATGCTAGCCACCACTACATCAGCGTTGCTGTAATTAAGTAGTATAAAAATATTCAGATTATTTCTAGCGAGAATGCAGGAACGTATCTTACCTTCATTCTTCGCATGTAGTATTTTATATTTGGAAGTTCTGAGGCCCAGCACCCGGTCAACATTGACCCAAGGTTCCTGAACCAGAACAACATCAATGGACTCAGATTCCGAGGCGGCTTTAGAGTGATGGAGGTTGATCTGAAGGATCTTAAGCATTAGATATTGCTTACCTCCACCACTGTTGAATCAGAATCTTCTGACGTCGATTCGTCCGGTAGGAGCGCACAGCGTAGTCCCAATGATCTCGATATCTCCGAGTCCAGGGATAGTGTCTCCTGAGCGTCTTCCGGGATGCTTTGGACATCTGGGTCACCAGCAATAGGCGGGACACCACTAGTGGCTTCCCCACCTGCTGCAGTTGCCCCAGGTCTGTCAGCCTCATCGCGCTTATAGATTTTGAGCGTAATCGCTCCAAATCCATAGCTGACCAGGCCTCCAGATTTTGCCAAAGCACCCACGGATTCTCTGTCGATGATTATGACGGCCGATCTGTGATCTGTTTCCGCCTTAACCTCATCTAACCTGGCAATCTTCCAGGTGGCCGTTGGCAGATCCGGATTGCTGATTTTCAACATTTCCAGGATCTCCCTAGGATCACCCGGCTCCGCAGGAATCCAGGCTCGTGCCCTTAGCCTGCAGGGAATTTCTTCATAGAGGGCCACAGACCTCTCATCGGCACAGGCAGTCAGTTTTACGTGACTCCGGTGCCACCCTCCATCTCGGCAGGACGGAGCAGGTCCTGGGTTCTCCCTCATAATTTTTAGGAATATGGCGGCTAAGGCCTTCTCCACCATCCTCCAGTTAAGGGTCGTAATGCTCCCATCTTCTTGTGCCCTGTCAACGACTGCCATGATCAGGTGATCCTTTAGCACCTCGTTGAAGGGCCTGGTAACATTGTCCGGAACCCGTTTCTTTTTAGCCTCCGTAGGCGGTTCATCATCAGATCTCTGCCTTTTCGGCTGTGAGATCACAACGGAACCCTCCTGCTTTGGCTCAGTGATACGTCTTGCCCACGCAAGCGTATCCTTGTCTCTATCCGTTCTCTGCTCCAACGGAATGTTACAGATCTTAGAGATCATGCGCCAGGCTCTCTTCCTGGTCTGATAGTTTGACACTGATGGAGGGCCAGCATTCGTGCCTTTGCCCTTTGGTTTCAAGGGCCAGCCTCATTCGGTCTTATGCCCCTAATTGCACGTTGGAGACCGGGCCTAAAGGCCGATGTCGCCGCAGTACTAGATTCCGGTTTTTTAAGAGCACCGGTCTCTTCTTGATTTTTATCTGGATCTTCCATAATAGGTCCCACGAGTAGCGGAGAAAGGAGGTCCACCTGTGCAGAGATCCGCAATACACAGGTAAGGCTACATGATCCGGAGGGCGCCAAGTATCCGGATACACCGTTAGAGACTGGGCTAGTTTTTAGACTGGGCCCCCAGCCTGGCCGGTTATTAGCACGGTACGATTAACACCTTAACCCGGCCCAGTTATTTAGCGCCGTGTTTTCGCCTAGTACACCACATGGTGTAATAGTTGCCCGGTGGTCACCACGGGGAGATAACACGCACACTTGTGGAAGTTGCAAGATACGGAGCTGGCAACAAGTGCCAACTTGATTCCCCCAGACAGCTTCTCACCAGACCACCTTTAAAAAATACTATATAAATCACAAATATTTTTTTGAGCAAGAGGTTTTAACTAGGAGAATTATCTTATCAGATCTAGTCAAGATATTTGATCGATTAGGACTGATTGGACCAGTGGTTGTCTTAGGTGAAATTTTTATTCAGCAGCTGTGGAAACTAAACTCTCACTGGGACGATAGACTTCTGGCACCATTAAAAGTTACATCGTTACCTCGTCTCGAGTTGTGCGGCGCCCTCCTGATGGCTGAATTAGTTCAACGTTTGTCTAGTGTTATTCCATGCAAACCAAAAAATGTGTTCTATTGGACAGATTCAACGATCGTATTGTCTTGGGTGTCCGCCCCGTCACACACATGGAACACCTTTGTTGCGAACCGGGTTGCCAAAATACAAGATCTAACTATCGGGAGCCAATGGAATCATGTACCAACATCCGAAAATCCAGCTGATATCATCAGTAGAGGTATAGGTTTCCAAGTCAACTATGCAAGACAACAGAATGGTTTCATGGTCCTGTATTCTTAAACAACCCAGAAACTGTTTGGCCATCTAACTCAAGTCGACTTATAATGAACGCTCTCGTGAAGAATATTCAATCTCTTCACTTTGGACACGAAATTGTAGACCTGCGAAAAAACAAAGAAGTTCACAGAACAAGTCGACTGCGATTTCTAAGTCCATTCCTGGACATCCAAGGTCTCTTACGTGTAGGAGGTCGCATCCACAATTCCCTGCTCCCTTTCGATTCAAAACATCAACCGCTCCTACCCAAATCTACTCCGTTTACTAATATGCTAATTTCGTATTTGCATGTGAAACATCTACACGGTGCACCACAAGCACTATTGGCCATTACTAGACAACGATTCTGGCCACTTAATGGGAAAATTGTCTTATAAGTGATTTAATTTAAAAAAAAAGAGTGGCTTAAGATATTATACAAAAATAATAAATGTGTTTAGTGACTTATCAAAAAAACCAAATGTTAAAAATAATATTAAAAATTGTAAAATCTAATAAACTAATTGTTAAAATTATAAATAATAAAATATATTAAATAATTCAAATAATATTGTGAAATATTCTTAACATAAATTATGATTTGTTTTATTTCAAATGGACTTCCCAAATCCAAACAACCATTGGCATTACACATACAACACCACGACATACCATCCTTAACTTATTAATTCTTGTGCGCGCTCTACAATATATCATCTGTATATAATACATATATTTGATCCAAATACGAAATCACTTATCTATCTATTCCCACCCAGACAATGTTTGTGCAATCAAATAATTCTTACAAAATGATTTATGAGTTTTAATTTGTTATATTGATTTTGGATGTTTTTTTTTTGTCTTGCTCACTTCAAATATGTATCCAGTCAGTATAAAACATACATATGTACATATATAAGTATGTATAATGTAGCAACAAAAGATATATTGTAACGGTTATGTGTTATGAAGAAAATAGTATTAAACCTGTCATATAGTTGTGCAAACATCAACCATATATATCCACAATAAACGTACGATTTATTTTCGCTGCATGTGGGAAAATTTATATTGTGATAAATTAAATGGAAAATATTGATGCCTGTGAAATGAAATCACGTAACAAAAAAAAAAAAACTAACAGATTTTCTATAGCTATACGTACATACGAGTACCTTAATTATGAAGTGGCAAGTTATACGCCTAAATGACGATTTCGGAATGGAAATTGAATTATGGAATTTACACACATTTAGGGGCGTCAAAAACATTCCAGTATCATTCTAACACGACCAATATAGTTCAGAGTTACAATAGTTAACATTTAATCGCCAATCCATGCGGGATCGGCCATATAAATAAGAAGCAATATGTATACTGAACGTGTTACGGTGACGATGACGATTATGTGTACAACAACAATAATATATGTTTTCGGTCATTGGCCTACATAATTTTTATTTTTTATTTTTATTGGTGGTCAAAAAAACATAATATCATGTTGGGATTTACTACTGAGTTGTTGTATAAATATGAAAAAAACAATATACATATTTCGTAAACAGTAAAAATATTAAAATTGGATTGTGGATAGCCATTCTCTGTATAACAGCGTGGCTAAGATTTTGGCTGACATAATAATCTGATTTATTAAAAATATTTATATGGCTTTGTATATTGTTTGCAAGATAAAAGTGTTCAGAGTAGATCGTAACCAAATGATATTAAACCGAAACAGATCAGATCAGAGGAATTGCTCTAGTCACGAAAGTAGCGACTGGCAAATATTAAATACCTTGTTTATTTACAGACGTATTCAAAATTCAAAACCAAAAACCAAATATTGCGAGCTGCAGCAAAACAATCTTCTATATATAGTTGGTTGAATATCACCTAAAATACTGTGATTCACTGTGAATATCACCTAAAATACTGTGATTCACAGAAAATGTTCAGTAAAAAGGCGGCACAGACTCGAAAGAAGCAGAAAAAAAATGTGTGTTGGTCAAGGTTAATAGAAAAAGATTAATAATTTATTTCGGGAAGAATCGACTTATTATCTCAATTTCATTTCTCTTATACTGTAGTCGAAATACAGAATTCACAATGAGTGACGATGAAAATAAAAAAGAAATGCAATCAACCCCTTCAGTCGATTCTTCGCGAATTAAATTATTTCCGTTTTGGCCCAATAATCCTACCGTTTGGTTCGCACAAACGGATTCTCAGTTAAGCATTTGCAATGTAACGGCAGATTCAACTAAATACTCGTATATTATTTTGGCATTACCAACAGGGATTTGCGAATCGAAAAATCTAGTAAGTTGAATCCGCTCTTACGGCTCGGCACGCACACTTTCTACGGAACGACGTCTCGAAAAACTACTATGAAATCACAACACCCACTGTGGCGATAATTTCTCCCTCAACACCATCAACCTTCTGCTGCCCGGGACTATCAGAAGCTGCAACAACCATCAAACAACTAAGCGAACATCTTGTTAATGTCGAATCGATGTTGTCAAAGTTACAAACGGATCGCTGTCACTCACCATCTTTGGGTTATCAATCAAGGAACCCTTGGAGACCAAGAAGCGGCAGCAGAGGTCGTTACAACGACAATGGCTTCTGCTACTTTCACAAGAAATTTGGAATAGCTACCAGGAAATGCTACCGACCTTGCTCTTTCCATAACAGTAACAAACTGGAATCTACCAGCAGTAATCAAAAAAATGAATAAATCCGATAGCGAGTGCGGCTATAATCGGATTCAACTTAATCGCCGCTTATTTCTTATAGGCGCAACTAATAAACTCCAGTTTCTCGTAGATACCGGTGCTGACAATTCGGTCCTCCCCGTGACGCACTTTTCCGACAACTCGTCTAAAATAAGTGGGTTTTATCAAAAATTGATTTGGTTACAGCTTATCACCTTATCCCAATTGCGCCCGAAGACATACCTAATACGGCAATAACTACACCCTTTGGGTTATTCAAATTCATACGAATGCCCTTTGGTCTACGAAACGCTTACCAACGCGTCATGAATGAAGTTGTCAAAGGATTAGATTTTATATTCGTCTACATCGACGATTTACCGGTGGCTAGCAAAAATGAGGAAGAGCACAAGTGTCATCTCAAACAACTGTTGGAACGCCTCTTCGAATTTGGAGTGAATATCAAACTTTAAAAATGTGTTTTCGGTGTTCCTGCTCTCGAATTCCTCAGTAACCAAATTACCCAAGATGGCATAACACTCTCGCTACGGCGAGTTGAAGCTATCGAACATTTTCCAGCGCCAACTTCAATCCAACAAATTCAGCGATTCATTCCAAAGCTAGCCGAATCACTGTCTCCAATTTATGTTCATTTGGCGACATTAAACAAAATGCCAAAGAACAAAAAATGTTTTTCTTGGCCCGACGAGTGCAACGGGTCATTCGCCCAGATTAAAAGAGCACTTGCCAACTCAACATTGTTGGTCCATCCCAATAGCAAATCACGCTATAGCATCTCCACTGATGCGTCTGGTAGTGTAGTAGGAGCAGTCCTAAAGTAATAGAATAAATATTGTTGGCAACCTTAGGGATTTTTCTCACGAAAGCTCTCAACCTTAGAGATAAAATACTCAGCCTTTGACAGGGAACTCCTTGCTATTTATTTAGCCATCAATTTACTGTCTACTCGGATCATAAGCCTTTAATCAAAGCAATAGTCTCCGTGAACGAAAATAGTCCACGGCCGACTCGACACTTTAATTATATCGCTCAGTTCACGACAGACATTCAACATATATAGAAGGTGAGCGAAACGTGGTCGCTGACACATTGTCTCGGACTAGCGATCACGTTTCAACAATAGACTTGGTCAATCTAGATCTTAAACATCTACCTCAGACACAATAGTCTGACGATGAATTACTCCAACTATTGAATAATTCTTCACACCCTGAGAGTTCCAAATTTAAATTAGAACTCACCATCCTTCCAGATTATAAATTTATTGCGAAACTTTTAGACGAATCTTATAGACATGTAGTATTCGATGCTCTGCATGTTCTATCTCATCCAAGTATACGAGTATCACGTAAATTAATTTCTAGTAGGTATTCTCGGCCGAAAATGAACGCGGACATCATGCATTGGGTGACGTCCTGTATTGGTTGCCAGAACAACAAGATTCATCAACATACGAAGTCCCAACTCGGACAATTTTACCTGCCTTATGAGCGGTTCAAGCGGTGGAACCATTGCCACCATCCGAAGGTTTTGTGTATGTGCTCACCATTGTCGATTGCTTTACCCGTTGGCCTGAGGCATACCCTATTCAAGCTCGTGTGGAGTTGCTGGATCTCCCATCGAGCGCGTCCCCAGGTGGCGGATAGGGGAAACCCGCAACCATTTTGGTCGGGTCGGTGGATAAGAAATTAACACTCGCGGACCAAAACTAGCAAGAAGTGTCTCTTCACCCAGAGGTGCGACTTCAAAGGTGGAGGTGGAGGGTATACCGTATGGTCATATAAACCTAAGAAGCAACAAGGGCTAATAATATACCACCCTTAAAATAGGTATACATTTAAATCCAGGCGCGACGGTCCATAGTGGGCGGCTTCCTGGTCAGCGTCTGTTCTCCAGGAGGAGCGGCTACATAAAAAGTCCTGGCAGTAGGCAAAAAATGCTAAGGGCGGTTCCCTGAAAACAAATAACCGAAATGCTTACGCAACAGGAGAAGAAGACTACGGTGCAGGGATTCGGAACCCCAGTACCGGCGACTTTAGGGAGCGAGCAAGCGGGCTCCCAGTCGTCGAATTCCAACGACCGCTTTGTTCCAGCAGTGCGAAACTTGGCTGTCGGAACTAGAAATATTACAAGTCCATTTAGTGTTAAACCAGTGAGTGGGACTCCAGGAGTTTTTAACCCATTCAAGAGCAGTGGAAGGCTACAGAGATCGCCTACGCGCAGTGAAATGTTTGAGGCAGTATCGCTTCCCAACATAGCTGCATCACTCCAGAAAGAATTGGCTGGTGAGCCAGTTACGAAGGTTTCCAAGTTGATTGCAACTAAAAAACACATTAGTGATCTCGCGGTCTTCGTGAAGGATCGCAACAATGTGCAAGAAGATGATACGCATGATTAAACTATCATATAATGAGGTGTAAAAGGAGTTCGAAGCTCTTACAGAGAGAACGGAGAGAGCTGAGGCATCTCTTGCAAACGATGGGGACAGGACAAACCAGGAACCTGAGACGGACGTGTTGTTGTCAAATCAGGTAACATTTCCTCTAAAGTCAAACCCGTTGATTAGTGAAATTTTAAATATATCACTAAAGCAAGATAAGAGAATAGGTGGAACGGTGGACATACCAAAGGATGAACCGAGTAAGAGAAGGCTTGATTCACCGGGTCAAAGTGAAACACAAATGGAGGCTAAAAAACGCAACACAAAAAGCGTACTAACTCCGGGAATAGATAATTGGACACTAGAAGCTAGGCCAGACTGGCAAAAAGTCAAGCCGAAAAAAAGAAAACGGAAATGGAGAAGACAGCCTCGACCTGATGCTCTGTTAATCAAAAAGAAGGGGGATGTCTCGTATGCTGATTTGCTACGGAAGGTGAAGGCAGACTCTCAGCTCAAAGGGTTGGGAGAAAAGGTGACGCATATACGTCAAACCGCCAAGGGAGATCTGTTATTGGAGTTGGAAAGCACTGGCGATCAACCTCAAACAGCTATTTTCCAATCCCAATTACAGGGCATTATTGGCCAAGAAGCCGACGTTAGAACCTTGTCACAGGAAACCCTAATAGAAATACGGGATATTGATGAAGTTACTACATCCGAAGATATACTACAAGCTTTGGAATCGCAGGTGGAAGAAACAAAAGGTACTACTACTGTGAAGACGCTTAGAGCATCTTATCGGGGGACGCAAATGGCAGTGATTAGCATGCCAAGAAAGGTGGCGGAGCAAGTCTTAACAAGAGGAAAAATAAGGATCGGATGGGTGATTTGTCGTATAAGGGAGGCTGTTATGCCGGTAAAGTGTTTTAAATGCTTTGAGTTTGGTCGCCTGGCGCAAAAATGTAGGAGTGAAAACGACAGATCTAATCTGTGTATAAAATGTGGTAAAGAAGGTCATATTGCAAAACAGTGCAAGAATGACCCAAAATGCGTGCTTTGTAGGGAGGAAGCTGCTGGGGGAAATGAACATGCAACGGGTAGTTGGAAGTGCCCTGCATATAAGAAGGCGCTAGACAGAATGCTAGTCAAATGAGATTGATCCAACTAAATCTCAACCATTGTGAAGCTGCACAAGACCTGCTGCAGCAAACTGTACGTGAAATAGGCGCTGACATTGCTATTGTATGCGAACAATATAAACAGCTCGATAGCAATATGTGGGCATCAGACTATTCAAAAAAAAGCGGCTGTTTGGGCCTGTGGTAACCGCCCCTTTCTGCAGAAGCCCAGCGGCGGAGAATCTGGCTTTGTAAGAGTGAAGATCGATGGTATTCACATTTATGGCTGTTATGCCCACCCTAGTGCTACCCTTGATGAATTCAAAATCTTCCTAGATCGATTAGTTAGTGACGCGCGAAACCTAAACCCTCTGTTGATAGCTGGGGATTTTAATGCTTGGGCTGTTGAGTGGGGCAGCCGAGAGACTAATGTTAGAGGTAAAGCGCTACTGGAAGCATTTTCTCTACTACCAGTTGCGATGTTGAATATTGGTAGTACATCCACTTTCCGTAGGGGGGGGGGGGCGCTAGCTCGATAATTGATCTCACATGGGTTAGCGAGGGCCTTTTAAATAGAATAGTGAGTTGGGAAGTTAGTGAACAATATACATATAGTGATCACCAGGCTATTATCTGTGAAATAAGAGATGGAAGGCCAGGAAAGGTTCGATCAGAATCAACAAAAAGGTTTATCGAGTGGAAACAAACAATGTTTGATGAAAAGTTATTTGTCTATATGCTGGAGGACATTACTTTGTCCGGAACTGCGAATAGCAAAGTGAATCAAATCGTAGATCATATCACAAGAGCTTGTGATGCAGCAATGCCGCGGAAAACGAGGGATAATCGAAAAAAAGAAGTGTTCTGGTGGACCGAGGAAATAGCCCAGCTTCGTAGAGAATGCCTTCGAGCTAGACGTTTATACCAACGTGCTAGATTGGAAACTAGGGACGATCTACGCAAGCAGTACTGTGTCGCCCGCTCTATACTCAAGTGTGCAATTAAAGCAAGCAAACAAAGATGTTTTCAAGAATTGTGTGAGGAAGTTGATCGGGACCCCTGGGGTAGACCTTATAAAATGGTTATGAAAAAGGTTAAGGGTGCATATGTACCATGCCCATCGTGCCCACGAGTGCTGAAAAATATAGTCACGTCACTGTTTCCACAACAACCAGACTGTACGGTTAATGTCGAAGCAACGGGAGGCGGAGAAATATTTCCATTAATTACAAAGGAGGAAGTGCTTAAAGCATGTAGCAAATTGAAGAATAACAAAGCTCCGGGGCCTGATAAAATCCCCAATATTGCCATATTCAACTCATGCATGGAGGAAGGAGTATTTCCAGAGCAATGGAAATTACAACGGTTGGTACTATTGCCTAAAGCGAAGAAGGCGCTCGATGATCCATCTTCCTACCGGCCAATCTGCTTGCTAGATACTGCAGGTAAATTATTTGAGAGAATTATATGTGAGCGACTACAGGAGCCCATTAAAAACAAAGGAGACTTGGCGGAGAACCAATATGGGTTCCGTAAAGCTCGCTATACCATTGAAGCGATTAAACTCGTAGTGGATACGGCGCGAGAGGCAATATCTGGTGATAGATGGAAAGGAGGTTCTAAAAAGTACTGTGCGGTAGTTACATTAGATGTGAAAATGCATTTAACTCGGCGAGTTGGGATTGCGTATTAAACGCGCTAATCAATAAAGAGGTCCCTCTGTATTTACTTAAAATGGTGGCTAATTATTTTAGGCAACGAGTTTTGAAGTATGAAACCGACGAAGGTACTAAATACCATTACATTTCTGGAGGTGTACCACAGGGGTCTGTGCTGGCACCCACATTGTGGAATGCCATGTACGATAACATTTTTAGACTACCGTTACCAGAAGAAGCAATGGTGGTTGGTTTTGCTGATGATGTTGCGATCGTAGTTGTTGCAAAGTACAAAGAAGAGGTGGAAGAAATCTGCAATTGGAGTATAAAAATAATTCAGGAATGGTTACACAAAACAGACGCAGTGCTCATCACAAGTAGGAAAAGATTGGAATTCATGACGGTGGAAGTTGGTGGTCAACGGATCCAGTCAAAACAATCTATTAATTATCTGGGAGTAATAATTGATGCTATAGAATATCCTTTAAATCGCATTTGGATACCGCTGGGGAAAAAGCTGGAAAAGCGAACGCGGCGTTAATGCGAATTATGCCAAACTCAGGGGGGGCCCGCCAGAGCCGTAAACTGTTACTGAGCAGTGTGGTGACGTCTATTATAATGTATGGAGCACCAATCTGGGCCAGTGCTATGGAGAAAAGTACATACAAGCAACCGGTGGCATCTGCTTATAGGTTAAGCGCTTTGAGGGTGGTTAGTTCATTTAGAACGGTATCGGATGAAGCCGTGTGTCTACTGGCTAGTATGCCTCCAGTTGACTTATTGGCTAAGGAGCGTGAAAGAATATATTCTCGCCGTGCAAATGGGGATAAGAGAGGAAATCGTATTGTGGCTCGCGCAGAGACCGTTAACATGTGGCAGCAGCGTTGGGACAGCTCGGGAAAAGGCCGGTGGACACATCGGTTAGTCCCTTCGGTAGTTAAATGGCTAGATAGGAAACATGGAGAGATTGACTTTTATTTATGCCAATTTCTGACGGGGCATGGTTGTTTTCGCGCTTATTTACATAAATTTAAGCAAGATGATTCCCCTTATTGCCCAATGTGCGAAGGAAAGCTGGAGAACGTCGAACATGTATTTTTTGACTGCCCGCGCTTCGAAGAAGAAAGATTGGGACTATATAGGTCTGTGGGAAATGACTTATCGCCGTTAACAGTTGTGGATTATATGCTGCAGTCCGAAGAAATTTGGGAGGTGGTGTGTAAAATGAGTGCAAGGATTATTAAGAAGCTGAGAAGTCTAGAAAAAAATAGACAAAGATAACAAAGTTAGATGGCAGCTAAGGCTGGCCTGTTCTCGCGAAGTAATACATAACAGTAGTTCCACGAGACAACTATAGGCATAAGAATTTGGGGGTTAGGGTTTAGTCGGTAAGAATCCGACACTCTCACATGTTTATGGATTAGGTCCACATGTGAGGTCTTATGAAGATTCCCCCCTCCACCACAAAAAAAAAAAAAAAAAAAAAAAAAAAATACCCTATTCAAGATAGCACTGTCCACATAAATTGCAAGGATACCACATTATGTCTCAACTATGTCAAGACATCCTCAATCGCTATCACCTCTGGTTGGTACACCCTGAAGTAATCAGGGAGACGAACTGATTAATCTACTTTCAATTTATCACAGAAGACTCCAGCTCCTACTTTATCGTGTAGCTTGGAGCCATTCGTAAAGAACTGTAATGCTTCTGTTTCCGATAAC
This sequence comes from Tipula unca, assembly GCA_951394425.1. NCBI lineage: Eukaryota > Metazoa > Arthropoda > Insecta > Diptera > Tipulidae > Tipula > Tipula unca. The sequence continues at coordinate 23,635,974 of OX596382.1, read as the reverse complement.
GCCAGATCCTCTAAAAGGGCACGTATATTTCGGAACCCTTTCTCGAAGCATATAACGTAGTCTAGATTCGCCAGTTCCTTCCTTAGCAATCTAATTATCGTCAAATGTCCTGTCTGAAGACATTTCCACTGAGATACGGCTGGTAGTCGGGTGGCAGTATTATCTTACTACGGAAGTGAATATCCAGTGTACCAGCTCCGGCTTCAGGCCTCATCTCTTACCGTTAACGTTTCTGCACGAGTACATGGCTATATTAGCCTTGTTTACTCTTTCCAAAATGTTGGGCTTCCACCTAAGTTTACTGTCCAAGATTACGCCCCGGAATCTTGCCTTGTCAGTAAACGCTAGTCTCCTGCCATTTAAGAGAGGAACATCTACTACCGGGATTTTATATTTCCTAGTAAATAGTACCAGTTCAGTTTTGGACGAGCTGATTGCCAGTCCACATTTGATGGCCCACCTCGAAATGATTAGGAGGGCATTTTGGATTACCTCCTTCACGGTGCTTAAATATTGCCCATATACAGTTATCGCTACGTCATCTGCATAAGCAATCACTCCGATCCCCTCTCTCTCCAGCTCTAACAGCAATCCATTCGCCTCCTGATGGTGGATTACCTCAGCTCCGAGTTAACCATCCTGCACCCCAGCATGTGATTGATCAACTGACTTACAGGATCATCCACCCCAAGGAGTGACGGTCCCTTAAGAATTGTCTCCATCTTTACATTGTTAAAGGCGCCCTCAATATCAAGGAACGTCACCATACAAAACTCTTGAGAGAATATTGATTTGTCAATCGTACGTACCAGGACATGCAGAGCTATGTCCACCGATTTCCTTTTACAATACGCACGTACAAGACTGTGCCCAAACACCAGGCTTCATTTTTGATAGTATATATAAACATCTATCAGCCTTTCCAAGGTTTTCAACAGAAAGGATGGTAAAGTTATGGGTCTTAAGTCCTTTGGGTAGCAATGTGAGCTTTTTCCCGCTTTCTTATTATTGATCACTCTGACCTCTGTCAACCTCTTCGGAATACAGACCAATTTTAAACACCCTTTGAAGATTACTATCAGCCAGGGGAAACTAATCTACGAATTGCTTTTAATTTCCGCTGGTATTAGGTTCAGCCGATTTATAAGGTTTGAAACCTTCAAGTGTCTGTGCCTTCCTTTCTTCTTTTCTTTTCCCTCCTTATAGAAATCCCAATCCTGATCCTCTCTCGTACTTTTGGCTCTATATTAAAGGCTTTCCTACAAGCCTCTCGGTTAGCATTGACTACCCAGGGTTTTACTATTGGACAAGCAGCATTCATTTACACGTCCACTGGATGGGAAGTACTGTGGCGTATTATAATGTGGAACGAACTCATTAAAATAATATTTGCATATAGATTATCTACATATATGTATATGTATGTACATATGTATATGTATTTCCTGCGCCATGAGATTAAATTATAAATCATATTTTAATAATCTAAATCCAATCAAACTCAAACAACAACGATGAGTAAAAAAAATGTCACAAAGAGATTAAGGGAACTAGAAAGCTCATTTTCTTAAAATCTGTTATCTAATTATTATACACAGTTTCCCCATTTCCGCACGTTAAGGTACTCATACACGAAAAAACACTTCGGAAAATATTTAATTTTCCATTTTTATGATTTGAGTACACATACTTACATTTTATTTATAACATTTTTGATTATCTTTGAATCAAAATTAATTTTATAAACGCATACATACAACTATACACTACTACTACTACTACAAGCGACTATACTATAAATATGTATACCTTAGTGACTAATAAATCACAATTTTCTCCGAAATAAATAAACTGATAAAGAAAATGAGAAAAATATCAAAAAGAAAAGCTCAAAAATTATATTAAAAAAAAAAAGCGCCAGCAACAACAACAACAAACAAAATAAACTCCAGCATTATCCTTGTGACCTAGTTTTTGTTTTACGTTTTCCTCGTTTTATACGTTTGCATTTTCCTGGCTGTATGTATTTCTATTTATATACTCTGACTAAATATACGTATACACGTATACACGTATACACGTATACACGTATACACGTATACGTATATACGTATACACGTATTTTATGTACGTAAAACGTTGATTTGGATTTTTATTTACGAAGGATGTACACGTAAACTGGGAGAAAGTATTTAAATCGTGACAAAAATTTTATCTCAGACATTTTATATATTTCGGGATAGGTACCTTACACGAGATAAAGAAGAGATTTTCTTTATTTGTGTGTGCTCGTGTTCGAGCCAGTTATTCTGGAATAACAAATAAATGAGGGGCGTCCCATATGCGGGTGCGAGAAATATTTTCAACCTCGTTTATTTTGTGTACTAATCTATCCACCTGTGTGATAATATTCATCCCGCGCAATGTAGCCATTTCATGTTACGTAAATTTCCCATTTTATGTATTGTATATACACATACATGTACAGGTTTTATATTCCTCTTGTCTCTAGGTTTTTGTTGTTGGTATTATTCTTTATTAGTGTTTTCGTTACGTGTGTGTGTGTCTAATGGTAACAATAATGTTTGTTTTAAATATTGGTTTAAAGACCGTTTAAACATTAAATTCAAACAGGCGTAAAATGAACGAGTTGTGTGTGTGTATGTTTGTTCTGTAGGAATTCCATTTAATTTTTTAGTGTTTGCATTTACTTGAGCGAATATTGAATTTACTTTAAGTTTGTTTTAAAGGTTATCATTTCGGAGTTCATATACCTGTCAGCTTATAAAATCTAGTGCTGGATCGGCATGCCGTATATAGGAAGGTTTGAGTTTGAGGCGTACATATCACCCTCGTATACCTTACTAAACAATAAAATTAACGATGGATATTCATTATGACGGTTGGCAGGTACGACTACTTTCTTTGGGTGGTGTTTAATTGGGATGATAGGCCTGATGCTTTCTTGATAAGGGTATTTTTGAGAATTAATTCTCAATTCCGACGAATAAATGTTAATTGTACTTGAGATAAGTTCTATGACATCTCTGAGCCCACTATTTCTATGTTCCCTAAATCTAAATTGACCATTCAAGAAAAAAAATTTGTTCCTGGAACTGATATTTGATCAGTTATTGATAGTGTTTTTGGAACAAAAATGTCACTTTGTTTGGATTGTCGTGTGCTGGTAGGTATTAGGTTCTGCATTGTTGTGTGAAATGGGTTGATAACTATGTCGCTGGTTGGCTGTGATGAAAGAAGATTTTCGATGAAGATCTTACCGGGTAGCTTGATGGTTTATCCATAAACCAGTTCATCTACTGTTGCTCGGATTCCAAGTAAAACTATGGGGATTGCCGAGCTTCAATGACTTTGAAAACGTTCGACCATGCCATTAGATTGCTGGTGGTAGGAAGTAGTCCGAATTAGATGTGAGCCCATGAGTTTCGTTAACTCTGTGAATAATTTTGACTCGAATTGGTTTCCTTGATCGGTCATGATGTTGACCGGTATACCAAATCTAGATATGTAGTATTCTACAAATGTGGTGGCTATATGGTCGCTGTAGAAATGTCTCTAATGCAGTACGCTTCCGGCCATCGGGTAAAGCGATCGACATAAGTTAAAATGTATAAGTATATTCATTAGATGGAGGAAGAGGTCTTACAATATCTAAATGGCTATGTTCGAAACGACCAGCTGGAATATCGAATTGCCAATGTGGTGATTTCATGTGTCTCTGTACTTTACATTTTTGGCAACCGGGATTTTGCCCACCGGGTTACGTCTTGATTTATCTTAGGCGAAAAGTATCGAGATGTAATTAATTTACGAGTGGCACGAATACTTGGGTGCGAAATGTTATGCAGGGTGTCGACGTAATGGCTCTGCAATGTAATTCCGATTTTGCCGATTTTTTGAAATTCTGAAATTCTGCTTTGTTGGTCTGCTTTGTGTGACTGGATAATTGTATTATAGTCGAAGTTCTCGACTGAGGCATGTTTCGTGATCTGATTTGCGAGATAATGTTAATCTGCGACCATATTGTTTTTGCCTTGAATGTGCTGAATATCCGTGGTAAATTGAGATGCGAAATCCAGATGACGCGCTTGTCGTGGATTTCGTTCTGTTTTTTCGACGGAATTGCTCTTGTGAGAGGTTTGTGGTCTGTATAACTGGGGTGCTATAAGAAAGCGATATTTTCCAATTCAGTTTTGAGCCGTGTAAATGCATTTTGGCATTGCTTAGGCCAAGAAAAATTCTTAGTTGTCTTGGGCAGTTTGTGTAGTGTATCCAAGTGTTCATGAATTGGAGCGAGTGTTTCAGCCAGTTTTGGTATGAATCGGTGGTAGTAGTTTACCATGCCGACAAATTGCTGAAGTCGCTTGATTGACTTCGGTTATGGGAATTCCTTAATGGCATTAATTCGTTCTTCAAACGGAGAAATCAAGAGTGCTTGCGCCAAAGACGCATTTTGCACTGTTAACATGAACATCAAACTCGGTTAACTTATGGAAAGGTTGTTCCAAGTGGAGTTTGTGTTGTTGCTCAGATTGTGATGCCACAAGAATATCATCTAGGTAGCTGAAAACGAAGTCGAGATTTCGAACAACTTCGTTCATGCAACGTTGAAACGTTTGTGCGGCATTTCGTAATCCAAATGGCATTCGGGTGTTTTCGAAGAGGTCAAATGGTGTCGTGATTGCCGTCTTATAAACGTCTTCAGGTGCGACGGGAATGCGGAGATAACCTCCGACGAGATCGAGTTCGGAGAAAGTTTTTTGGATTTTAAATCCATAATTCCACCATATGTTGGAATTCTGTAAACATAGCTTTATGTCGCACAGAATCTAGTCTGCGTGTAATGTCGAACCAGCACCTTGTAATTGTTAAGGATGGAAATCTCTTAAGCAGGGTGCCGTAACAAATACATTAAACTTTGTAAGGAAGTCAGCGCCAATAATTGAGCGGTTCATTGTTGCTAAAATGAATGCATGAGTAAAATTTCGTTTACGACCGATATTTACCTGTAGCAGTTTTCTTCCGCAGGTATTTATGGCTCTGACAATACTATATTTGTATTTCTTTGCGAAGTATAAGTGGCAAAATTACGAAATGGGATAGTATTGATTAGAAAGGATAGGTTGTTTGTAGCCTTTTATGAATTGGCGGCTGTTTGTTTGTTTTGTATTATGAGTTTGGGGATTTTTGATCAATCTCCATAACCTTATGATCTGTTTGGTAATTACATAGCTTGGTGTATATTTGCGCTTGTGAACCGAACGTGTTGTGATACCAGCATATGCCAGGTTGTCGTCATCTTTGCCTGTTTGTTGAATTCGAGTGATATGTAAGTTGCGATTGAAAACGCCGTCCCTGCCAGCGGCTTCGAGTACTGTTCAACCCAGTGTTAATTTTAGTGAGCATTACTTCCACTCGTGTTAAATCTTCTAAATTAAAATCTCCATCCATCTTTTATTAGCATGAAATGGCCCATATTCTAAAATTTGGGTGGCACTTATAGCTTGTCGTGTAAGCGTACTATTAATTAGGGTGATAGAGAACTTATATGCTTCAATGGAAAGTATTCCTTCGTGCTTTAAACAAGTTTGAAATAATGACTTTGGAATTTTCACTATGGTTCATGTACTACATTGTATGCAGTATGATAAAATAATCGTTAAAACCAAACATTGTATTCCGAATATAAGATTGTCCGATCATACACACCTTTTCAATTTTAGCTGCAATATGCAATATTTTTGTTTAATTTGTGGTCAACACGTAAGTTCAGTAAATGATAATGTTCGCTGTCACGTTTGTCACAGAGCAATCTGTGCCAGTGCAGTAGGAGCAAATTTGGCATATCTGAATAATTATTGTTTTGCTTTATGTAATATACTAATAACTAAAATATTAGTATTAAATTATTAAAAGAACGTTCATTAAATAGACATACTCCATTCTAATGAATTCATCAAAGCATTACATCGCTAACAAAGCGTACAGCATTAATAAAGTAGACTTATATATAGCAAAACAAATCTTTGCTTCCGCAACACGATAGCAATGTAAGAAAGTACCTGATTTTTGAATATGAGCCCGTTCATATACGAATAAAAGATGGGTGCGGATCTGAATGACCTGATGCATAGAACTTTTCTATATTAAGATGGTCATTTATCCCACCACAAATCACAATTGTTATTTTATGAAAGTGTGAACGACCCTTTCTTTGATAAAATGCATTCTATAATCTATGCAGAAACGCAAGCTGCTATTTATGTACCTCCTGGCTGGTCCACTCAGAAAATTTTGTGTGTTGGTTCTCCTCGATTACTCTTATATAGTAAGATCATATCTAGACCTTCTTCCTCGTGTTTTCTTTGTTTGCATGAGATCTTTATACGGTTATAGCATTTTGACTGGTCTCGTTTTTCCAATTTCTATTTAAGACACTAAATCGATGTGATATAATCTTTCGGAAATTCTGAAAATACTTTTATAGTACTTATTAAGGGGAGTTTTTGCATTCCTTGAACAATTTCTGCGATCTACTTTACAAATTTTCAATGGATGTGTCAGGTTGAGAAAATTCAACAAGTTGAAATCGCGCACTGCAAAAAACCGCTGAAATTAAAATGTTTGCTCAATTTAAAAATCCTTAATAATATTTGACGCAGTTAAAATTTGTCTCAATTTTCACACAAACTCATAAATATTACTCAAACTTTTAATCGAAAATCATTCAAATGTACTTGGTCTTTCATTACATAGGTGTTTTTAAAGTAAAAGTAATTGATTAATCGAGTAGATTTAATTTTTCACTCAAACTACGTAATAAGAAAAATCACTTAGATGGCAAAATAAACGGAATTTTGTATGTTTGGGAACGAGTTTTATGTTTTGCTGCGTATAGTACTTTATCTAGAATTCAATATTCATGACCACTAAAAAGTCTCTCAAAATTCTGAATATCTGATTTCACACAATGCGTAATAAAATATCACCCAAATCGATTTATTTTCGAATAAAATACAAAATATAATATGAAATGAGCATTAAAAAATATTTGGCGAGAAAGTTCTATTTTTTGAAAGTGCAAATACGCAGTTGTCATTGAGTTATCAACGGTCTCCCGTTGAGTCACAAGCACAACGAACTATGGAGACCTTGGTATATAAAATCAGAAATACACGAATAATAATCCATAACAACTGATTTAAACGAATTTTTGAAATGAGTGTCAAATTTAAAACTAAAATATTGGTCAATAACTGTCATTATTAGAGAAACAATTTATCTAATTTTTTACTCAAATCTTTATTGAGTTAATTTTATTACGATATCAATTAATGCCACTCAAAATCTTTTACTCTTATTTGTTACTGTTATTCAAATTTCACTCAAAATTATAGATGTGCATACATAAGCGTTGTATTAAATAGGTAATTTTTGTTTTCATTTGACAGCCACTTACCGGAGAATTTAATTTTTCACTCAAAATTCGTATTTTTAAAAAATCACTCAAACCAAAATTTTCCTCAATATTTTTTGAATCAAATTCGAAAATTTATGTGATTTAAGAATGGCAGAAGTTCCATTATTCATCAAAAAAGTTCATATAGTGGCATGTGTACCATTTTCAAGAAATTATTTCAAAATTATTTATAATAATCTGAAAATTGTACATTAGGAAAACCACACATAATAATTGAGTGAAATTAAATTTAGAGTGAAACGTAAATAGAAAATGCTAATCCATTAATTATCTTTGGCACAGAAAGAATTTAACGTGAATTGAATATTCATGACCACTCAAAAGTCACCTTACAATAAAATTTACTTTAGCTGAAGTTTGCTCTAACACTTTATGTGCTCTGAACTCAATTTGAAGTAGACTTTAATATTCATGATCTGAATCGGTTAATTTTGAAGAGACACTCAAAATTCGAGATCTAAAGTTTGACTAAATTTTCACTCAAAGGCCTTAAACGATTTAATTTTTTATTGGGAAATGCAAGCAGTTGGGTGAGATTGGATCATCTTAGAAGAAACCTTATTCAAAGCACCTATTTCACACAAAAAATGCGGCACTGTAACTCTACACAAATTTTCGCACATTCGAGAGTAAACAAAAACGAGGGGAAAATTCTCAAATTAGAAAATAAATTTTCTCTCTGTATATCGCCGTACAACAATTTTCAATCAGTAGTAATATATATTCTGTTGAATGAAACAGATGTGGTGGTATATATAGTATGTAGTAAATGATGAATAATGTATACAAAAAGGAAAATGAAAACAGGTGGAAAATTAACGGAAAATGTCTCATCATCGCACCCATTCACATCGTTTTAATCTTTTTTTTTTTTTTTGTAAACGTTGAAGTGTTTTGTTTTATTATTTTATTTAAATTTATTTGAATTAATTTAAAATTATGTAAATCAACGAACCTAGCTACTCGTATATGTAGAAATAAAAAAAAAACGGAAAAATCAATTTTCACTTTGAACTTACCGCTGTACGTAACGTATATACGAGTTTGAAAATACAAAACAATAAAATTTTAAATATAAAAACAAAAAGTAAAAGTATTTTTCTACTTTTTGTATAAATTTTAATGAAAAGTGAAAATATTTTATGGAATTTCCACACACACACACACGTATACAGAAAAAATCAAAAATGTTTAGAAGCAATTCAACATAAAATGCTGTTTGGAAATTTTTCTTGATTTTTCTTTGCTGCTTATTGCTCTCGTGTTCATTGAATAAGAAAAATAGAATTTGATTTGATTACATTTTAGTATTTTACAATTTATTGATGTCGAATTTACTATATACACTCGTGTACTGAGTACATGTACATACCTACATATATTTACTATATAGTAGAGAGAAAGTAAATTTAAAGATAATATATTTTATTGAATGTACGTACATCAGCTATCCAATATTTGATATTTGATTTTTGTATTTCTGTATAATGTTATTACAGATAACAGATAACTGGACGAATATTTAAGACAAAAAGGTCAACATTTTTCGGTAATAACTGAAATATGGTTCAATATCGAATTGCAGTTGAAATTAAGGTAGAAAGACCAATTGAATTTAGATTAGAACCCAAAATCTGCTCATTACGGTTTGATCCGTAATCAAAAGTATCGGAACGTAAGTCATCCGAAATGATTTTCGTATATATACTAATTATGTTAAGAACAAATTTTTTCCGTACTTTAATATTTAATCAATTATGATTTTTATTTCTGGTGACAAGTAGCGGAGATAGTAGGGAAATACGTGTGGATTACGAGAATTGATATGATGTGCAGGAATGTAAAATCCGTAAGTTTTAGAGCAATTCTGAAATTTAAGAATACAAACCATTTTACGAATTTTGCGAATTCTAATATTTTATATATTTTAAGAATTTTAAGATTTTTAAAATAAAAATTTTTAAAAATCTACAGAATTTAAAAAATTTAATTTGTTTTAAGAATTAATGATCATTCCAGAATTTAATGAATCTTACAAATTTTAATATTTTAATAATTTTAAGAATTTAAGGCATTCTAAATGTTTTTGAATTGTGTTGACAGTCTGTATTCGATTTTTGAGTGTTTCAGTGTTTTAATAAGCTTTTAGAAAATTAAAAATTTTTATAATGTTTATCAAAAAAATGTTTTAAAAAATAATTTTAAATTCTATCAATTTAAAGAATGTTTATACATAGTTTTGAGATTTTTAAGAATTTTAAAAATTATGGATTTTGGATTTATGCATTTTAGAATTTAAAGAAATTTTCAAATTTTTAAATCAACTTTTAAAAATTTCAAGATTAAAATTCTTCTTTGAAGTATTTTGTAAATTTTTGAAAACAATAATTTTTAAAATTTTAAGAATTTTTGAAAATATTTAAATTTTTGAGATTAAATTTCATGAAAATTTTAAAATTTATTTTTGTATATTAAACATTTTAATTGAAAATATTAAGAGTTTACAGGAATTTAAAAATATTTGAATTATTTGGAAAATTTTATAATTTAACGGTGTTTATAAGGTCCTCCCTTTTTTTTGGGTAATTTTAGAATTTTAAAATATGTAATGACTCCAAAAGTTTTAAGGATTTTAAAAATATTTAGAATACTAAGGATATTAAGTCTCAAATTTTGTTATATTAATTTATAATATGTATTTCGAAACCTCAGAAATTGTAAAATCTTGAATTTTAAGAACTAATAAACTTAAAGTTTAAAAGGAATTTTAAAATTTCTGAATCGGATCGATCTAGAATTTATGCATTTAGAATAAGAAATTTCAAATTTTACAATATTTGTAAGTACAATTTAAAAGTTTCATGATTCTCAAGAATATTAAATATTTTGTAGATTTTAAAAGTTAGTTTTTAAAAATTACTTTACAAACCCTTAAATTCTTAAAACATGAAAGTTAAATAATTATAAAAAGAATGTTAATTATTGTAAGATTTTATAGTCTTTTAAAAGTCAGGAAATGAAAAATGATTTAAATAAATTAAAATATTGTAAGAATACCAAAGTTTTAATAATTTTAATAGTTGAATTTTAACAGTTTTGGATTTGGTATATACGCATTTTAAATTTTTAAGAAATTCCAGAATTCTGAGATTATACAGTTTTAAAATATTGATGCATTCGGAAGATTTTCAGTATTCTGTAAATTTATAAAATTTAGTAATTTTTAAATTAAAAAGTTTATTAATTTTTGAGAAATCTATAAATTCTAATATTCATAAAATTCAAAACAATGTACATACTTTATGAGTTTTTTGAATAATTATTTTATTTCATTTGAGAATTTTAACAAATTTTAGAACTGTAAGAATTTGATAATTTTGTTTTACAATGTTTAAGTATTTCTTCATTGTTGTACTGGTTTTCAGAATTTCAATAATTTTTAAATGTTTGAATTGGCAACTTTTATGTTTTTTAGAAGTCCGTAAAATTTCAATAACATTCATTATTTTAAAAATTAAATATTTTTAATTATATTTTTTAAATTATAAATAGATAATAGGTAATAGATTTTTGAATATTTTCCAGTTTACTATGAACAGCCCGTTTAGAATTGACTTTATAAAATTTGTAAAATAAAACATCTTCAGGTTAGAAAGTAACTTTGGATCGATTGAAATGATTTTCCATGCTCTGATTATGATCGGGCATTACTCATCTGTGATTCACTGAAGGAGTGCAAAACTTACGGACCAAATCATCTAAATTTTTAAAATACTTGAAATTTTTAAAATGATTAAAATTTGTATTTTAAAATAACTTAAATTATTAGTTTAAGATATTTTAAGTATTTATTTTAAGAATATATGGATCTTCAAGGTTTTAATGATTTTTACAAATTTTAAAAATTAGATTTCCTGATTTTAACGCTTTATAAATTGTTTATGAATTTTATGACAAATATGAAGAGTTTTATAAATTCTAATAATTTTATTTATTTTGGGAGTTTATATTTTTTTTTAGATATTTTATTAGTTACAGAATTCTAAGAATTTGAAATTTTTTTAAATTTTATGTTTACTCGGATTTAAATTTAAGATATTTTGAAATTTAAATCATTATATTTAGAATTTTAGAACTTTCAAAATCTCAAGTATTGTAAATTATTTGAATTTTGAGAGTGTTAAAAATTAAAATTTTAATAATTATCGATTTAGGATTTAAGCAATTTAGAATTTAAAGAAATTTCAGATTTTTAATAAAAATTCTAAAAATTTAAATTATTTTAATGATATAAAGAATTTTTAGAATTTTACAACTATTAGAATTTGAATAATTTCGATTATTTGTAAATGTTTATGAATTGCTTCGTTATTTTAGAAATTTAGATATTCACAATTTTTAAGAATTTTAAAAATATTATATTTTAAGTTCAAAACCCTTGGAATTTAAAAGTGCTTGACAATTCGACGCAATTGTTACAATCCAGTTTAATTCAGAGTTTAAAAATAATGTTAGAATTCTTAAATATCTGTAAAATACTAGAATTTTGGAATTTTCAGAAATTTAAAATTTTTAAGAATCCCGATGATTTCAGATATTTCATGAATTTTCAAAATACACATACAAACTTTACCATTTATAAAAATTTAGTGAATTTTTGAAAGTTGTGGAATTTTAAGAATTAATAATTTTAATAATTTTTAATTTGAATTTTTTATGAATATTAACAATTTTAGAGATCTTAAATTTTTAATAGAATATTTAATGTTTTAAATGTTTTTAGAATATTAACAGTTATAATACTTTTAATAATTTAAGGAAATTTAGACTTTTATGAATTTATAAGATTGTAGAATTTTCGGAAGTTTCAGAATTTTAAGATATTAATTTTGGTTTAAATTTTAAGAATTTTAAAAATATATTTTGTATTTTGAGAATTTATAGAATACTAGTATCTCAGAATCTTAAAAATCTTCAGGAACCGTTATTAATTTTAAGAATTTTATAAATTGTTAAAAATTTAAAAATTTTCAAAATAATATTTACTTTCATAATTTAATTTCAGAATTTTGAAATGTTTAAACATTTATAGATCCTGAACATTTTTCTACTTTGGAGGTCTGATTTTAAGTAGGTAAAAAATTGTTCTTTTACTAGTTTTAGGAACTTAAAATATATTTCGAATATTAATAATTTACAATATTTCAAAACATCTAGGATTGTCAATACTTGAATTTTAGGAATTAATGAATTAAAAGTAATTTTAAGAATTCTAACACGATCAGATTTAGAATATTACGAAATTCCAGAATTTGTTATTTTTAGTTACAGTATTAAAGCTTCCAAGAATTTTAAGGGTTTCAAATATTTTAACAATTTTGGAGGACTTAATCTCTCTCTCTCTCTCTCTCTCTCTCTTTTATTACGTTTTACAGAATTTAATGAATTTAATTTTTAATTAATTTAATTTGTTAGAATTTTAATGATAATTAAAATATTTTAAAATATTAAGAATTATTTAGTTCATTATTTTAAAAGTTAATAATCGGGCGTCAGCTTTCTAAATTTTACAATTTTTTGGTTCTTTAGGAACACTTGCAGATTTCAAGTAATATAACTATTTTATGATTGTTTGAGTATATTAAAAATTTAAAGAGTTTTATGAATTCTGAGCATTTAAGTTTAATTATTTGTATAGTTATTAATTCTTTCAAAATCGTCAAAATCTGAAGAATTTAAAGAATTTTTTTTATTTTTTTTCGGTATTTTGAAATGCTTAAGTATTTATAGTTCCCTAAATCATTTCCACCTTAGAGGTCTACCAATTTTTGAATCATGATCATTTATAGTTTTTCAAAAGTCACGAATTGTAAAATGTTTTAACGAATTAAATAAATTTAAATATTTTAAGCAGGTTGAAGCTTTATAAATTTTAAAGGTTTAAAGAATTTTAAGAATTCTTATAATTACCGATATTAAGAAATTTCAGAATCTTAGAATTTTGAAATAAATTTTTAAAGATTCAATGAATTATAATAATTCCAGTCTTCTGTGAATTTTTAAAATAAATTAGTTGGTGGATTCTTAAAATTTAATGACTTTTAGTATATTGAAAACTTGAATTCAACACATTTGAATAACTTATGTATTTTGAGAATTTTAATTCTTTTAAAACTTTTAAGTTTCAATAATTATTTTATATGTTTTACGAGTTTTAGAGGTCTGCTACATTTTAAAAGTTCATAGAAATTTTTGAATTTAGAAATATTTGAATTTTAAAGAATATTTTAAAGATTTCAATTTTTAAAAGTTTTAAGAATTATAATAGTTAAGAATTTAAAATTTAAGCATTTCATTAATTTTAAAATATTCTAAAATTTAAAAAAAGTTTAAAATTCTATTTTAATTATTTCATGATCTTTGATACTAAAAATTATCACGATTTTAAAAATATTTTTCAGTGTGCATGTTAAAAGTTGGCCGAGTCTGTTCTAAGAATTATAATTATTTTGAGAATTTTAATAAATTTTGATACTTTTGGTTTTAATTGTCAAGAATTTTGAAAATAAATTAGATTTTCTGCGTCATTTTCAGAATATTTGGAATTTGAGCTATTTTAAATTTTTTAAGTTAAAATTTCTTAGTAATCTCCAAAAATTTTAAATATTCGAATTTTATGATTACGTATTATAAGTATTTTACATTTTCAAGAAATTACAAAACTTATAAATATAGTTTAATGATTTAAGAAAATTTTGCAAAATTTTATAATGTTTCTTAAGGTTTTTAAAATAAAGTTTAAATTTTTTAAATTATTTGATGTATTTTATTAATTAAAAATGACTATTTATAAATACATATCTTCATTATTTAAAACTTTAAATTATTTAAAGAAGTTTATGATGAAATCATAAATTTTAAAAATACGATAATTTTGAATTTATTTTTATTTTTATTTAATCTTAAATTTTTATAAATTTAATAAAATAATTAAAATTTTAAAAAAATAAGGAATTGAAAAGTTCTTATAATTTTAGAATATTAGATATTTTTGAATTTTATTAATTTTTGAGGATTTTATAAGTTTTATGAGTTTTACAAACTTTAAGAGTTTTATGAATAATAATTGTAATTGTTTTGAAAATTTAAATTAACAAATTTTAGAACTTTAAGAATTTGATAAATTTATTTTACATTGTTTATCAATTTCTTCGTTATTATAAGAGTTTTTAAGAATTTCAAAACTTTTGAAATGGTTTGAGTTTACAATTTTTATTGATTTTAGAGGGTTGGATATTTTTAACAATATTCATTATTTATGACAGTAAGGTTAGAGAGTAACTTTGGATAGATTGAAATGATTTTCCATCCTCTGATATAATCTATCTCACCTGTGATTCACTATAGGAATGCAAAACTTACGGACTAAATCATCTTCCACCTTAGCTAGCGTATATTGAGCTACTATTATGAATTTTAAGAATACTAGCAATTAAAATAAATTTTTATGATATATTTTTAAATTTATTAAAATTTCTTAATTTCATTAAATCTTTGAAGATCCATAAATTCTTAAAATACGTACATAAAATAACTTAAATTAGTTCAAGATGTTTCAAAAATTTATGGATCTTCAAAGTTTTAATGAATTTTACAAATTAAAAAATTTCCAGAAGTAACGCATATAAAATTACACTTAACTGTATTAAACCTATTAACATTTTTTTATGAGTTCTAATAATTTTATTTATTTTGAGAATTTTAATTTTTTTTTGATTTAAAATTTTTTAGGTTTTGAAGTATTTTCGAAATTTAACATATTCGTATTTAATGATTTTAAGATATTTTGATGTTTAAATTATTATATTTAAAATTTTAAAACTTTCAAAGTCTTAAGAATTGTAAAATAATTGAATTTTGAGAATGTTAAAAAATAGAATTCTACAAATTATGGACTTACAATTTAAGCATTTTGGAATTTAAAAAAACTTCTGAATTTTAATAGAAATTTTAAAAATTTAAATAATTTAAATGATACGAATTTTAGAATGTTTATGAATTACTTTGATATTTTAGGAATTTTTAAAATTTTAAGACATTCACAATTTTTAAGAATTTTAAAAATATTTAGAATCTAAAAAATTTTGAGTTTTCATTTTTGTAAGAGTTCATAATATTTAGAATTTAAAAAAACTTCAAAATTTTAATGCATTTGAATTTTTTGAATTTTACTACTTTAATAATTTTAATTCAGTTATTTTAAAATGAATTACTTTGTTATTTTAGCAATTTTGACATTTACAATTTTTAAGAATTTTAAAAATATTTAGAATCTAAAGAATTTTGAGTTTTAATTTTTATGGGTTTATAATATTTAGAATTTAAAGAAATTTCAGAATTTTAATGCAAATTTTAAGAATTAACAATTTTAAAAATTTCAGTTGTTTTAAAATGTTTATGAATTTTAAAAATTTTCAGACATATTCAATTTTTAAGAATTTTAAAAATATTTAGAACATAAAGAATTCTAAGTTTTCATTTTTGTAAGAGTATATAATATTTCAAAACCTTTGGAGTTGTAAAATGTTTGACAATTCGACGCAGAATGTTACAATTCAGAATTTAACAATTCTCAACTATATGTAAAATGCTAGAATTTCTTCATTTTAGAATTCAAGGTATTTTAAATATTTTGTGGATTTTTAAAAAACAAACTGTAACATTTTTAAAAATTTAGTGAATCTACTACAATTTTTTGAATTTTAGGTTTATTAAGAATCGTTAGAATTTTAAAATGTTTTATTAATTAAATTGACGATTTTTAAATATCTTCATTATATAAAAATATTTTACATTATAAATTATTTAAAGAATTTTATGATGCCATTTTTCTTTGTAAGAATAGTTAAAATTTTGAGAAATTTAAATTATAAGGGTTTAAAAATTTTTGAAAATATTTTGGTTTCTACGAATTTTAAGTTTTAATATTTTATAATTTTCAGAATTTTAATAAGGATTTTAAGAATATTCTTAGAATTTCATGAATTTTAATTAGTTCATTTTCTATGGATTTTAAGAATATTGAAATTTTATGTTTTTAAGAATTCTAATTTAAGAATTATATGAATTTTAAGAATTAAAGAGTATATTTGAAATTTAGAATTTTAAATATTTTGAGGTAAATCAATCTAAACTTTTTAAGCATTTTTAGAATTAAAATATTTCTAAATCTGTGCCAGGTACGGTATCATACACCATTTAAACTGAGTTCAGTAATGTTCAGCGACGTCTGGTCACATTTTGATTGCCAATTATAACTATAGACGTGATAAGTCATTGCATGTAGACTGTTTAAAGCTCGCCAGAAGAATATATACTTATATACTGTGGTCGAGTGATGTCTTAATCTTAAAGTTATCATCCAAATTAGTGATCAGCAACAAGTATTGGTTTCAGTGCTAATAAGTTTACCCTAAATTTTCTAATGATTCCTGGAAAAAAAATATTTAGTTAAATTTGTTGCCTAAAAATTTACCAATTTGCCTGGCGTATACTGCTAAAAAACCACAAACAAAATGTAACAACCTAATTCTTTAAACCGCAGTTGAAAATAAGAAGAAATTTAAATTTTTAAATTCTATGGTACCGCAACATAAAATTCTACGAAAAAAGGAAAATCGAATGACGCAAATTATGATAAAATCTCAAACGGAAAAATAAGGAAGTTTGTATGTATGTATGTATGTATATATGTATATAAGAAAATCACTTTCGTCTAAATTTAATCAAAAACACAAAAACTGTTTTTGCGGTTTGTACATTATTTTTTATCAAAGACAATAATTATAAAAGTCCTTCTTCTCACCAATAAATCAATCAAATCTTAATCCGATTTCAGACTTCGTGCGCATAAATTTAAATCGCGTAAATAGGATTTTTATATATATAAAACGCCTTACGTCATAAAGCTCGGCAAATAAAAAAAAAATGTCAGTGTAATTTATTTTTGCTAATAGACTATACATTTGAAATGAGATAATGTAAGTTTTAATTAAAAATTCCTATTAATTTCTTCCAGCATTTTTCATTTAAAACAATCCAGACAAAATATAACTTGCAGAAAATATTCCATTTTCTAAGTATTAGATAATGGTGTGATATAAGAAGTATAAATGTAAAGTAGTATTACCGAGTAGTCGAATACAGTCGAGTATCAAAAATGTAGTTGGCTACGTAAAACTTATCCAAATTTTTCAACTATCTAGCCAAATTTGTATTCGACGTTTTTTGTTAGAATTCGCGTTTGTATATTTTTTTTAATTTTTATTCATTTTTCATACAACTTTTTTTGCTGCAAAATATATACAAAATAATAAATTAAAAGCACACAAATCAATCAAAAAATTAAAAAGTTCTCAAGACCGTGAAATTTATATACGTATATTATACAAAGCCCCGGTGTAAATAGTTAATCGAAAAATTGTTCATACTCCGTATATACACAAAACTTTTATTCAAGGTTCTCATTTGCCACCACGTCCTCCTCATTCTCTATATACAAACCTCATATGCGCTTTTTGATTGAATCGCGAAGGAATTGCCGTGAACAAAAATCGAATATTTATGCTTAGATTGAAATTTAACTTTTGTGTGTGAAGAGGTGTTTGTTGTAACTCGTAAAGTGGATTTTTTTTTGTTTAGTTTATGTGTAAATTTGTTGTGGTGCGTACTCGAAGTACTTAAGTTAAAATGACTGAAAGATTGCCGCATTTATTTTTGAAGGAACAGTATGATAAGCACAATCGAATGAATGCGGTTCATGAATCGTATTTGCCCGATAGACGAGGTAAGTGTGTTAGAGTTAAAGTAGATATTTTTATTGGATGCGAAGATCTAAAATAATTCGATAATAAGTTGAATTGTCGGCACGATAAGGCCGAGACTGGTGAGTCTCTTGAAAGAGTAAAATTTTGTTTGTTAGGTATTTTCCCGGGCACTCATCCCTAATATACCAATTTCATTCAGATAATATCTGAGGTGGCAGTAATCCATCAGAAGAGTTGCCGCGTTTCTAATCCATGTTATATTGAAAGCAGCTTACTGAACAGAATCAGTAATTTAAAGGGATCCTGTGATATATATTTATATGCCATAGCAGCAGCACTTTATTATGGTTTACCAACTGGAACGAAATTAGGCTATTTCTTAACCGGTTATGATTAAATTCGAATGTGAAAGTAAGGCAAATTCAATTTAATTTTAAAGAATTATTTGCATTGCCCCAGATAATTTACTATTTTCTAACATGAAAATAATTTTTTATAAGGAATACACTTTTTATTACAAAATTCATATTAAAATCTCTGCACTTCCATCGAATATATTGAGTTTTATCGAAATCGGTCAAAAATAGCCTAGATCCGTCCCAGTTGGCCATATTCCACAACTTCATCCAAAATTAATTTTGAAATCTCATTTCCATCCAATATATCGAGTTTCACCATAATTGGTCAAAAAGAGTAGCCTAGTTCCATCCCAGTTAGCCTTGTTCGTGAATTGTCTCCATAATTTATTTTAAAATCCCATTTCTATACGATATGCCGACTTTGATCATTGACGGCCATAGAATAGCCGTTCTAGTTTTCTTCCAACAGGTCAAATACAATAATCTAATAATTAATGGCTTGCGGTGGGTGATTTGCTTTCGGATTTAGCTTAAGATTTAGGCTAAGATTTAGGCCTAGCTTAAGATTTGGACTTGATCACAGACTTAAACTTAGAATTAACCAGACTGATATACATATAGACTTAGATTTAGGTTGAGACTTAGACTAATACCCAGCCTGAGTCTTAGGCATAGTCGTAAACGTGAACTTGAACTTAGATTTCGGTTAACATTAGGCTCAGACTTAGACTTGGACTTAGACCTAGACTTAAACTTAGAGTAAGTCTTGCTATAGAGTTTGGCCACCACGAAGAAATGCTATCGTGATGATTTGGTTGCGATAAATCCCGATTACCGTTGTAGATGGCTAGGTCTTACACTGGCCACATTTTCAGACCAACTGTCTGAGAAAATGTGGATATGAGCCTACTCAATAATCAACTGCACTATTCATTGCTGTCGGAGAAAAGCCAACAAATCAAAAGACAGTCTATGGCCGTTTGTTTGTCCGAGGTTTTCAACACCCAAAACGGCGAATCATTTTGCATCACGGTAATGCGAGCTCACACACATCACATCAAACATCCGCCTTTTTTTATTTTTCATTTTATTTTATTTTTATGATCTCAACTTGTTCGGGGGTTCAAGGCTCTTCCGGCTATTTCGCAGTCCGCTTATTTGCGTCTTTGCCTTACGCCATTTTGTTAGCCAAATCGAGAACGCACGGCCACAAGTCCGATTTGTTTTAACCATCTACACCTTGTATAGCTCCATGCCAGCCTGCACTGACATGAACGCTGGCTCGGCCGATGGTTTCTGAATTTTTAACAGAGGGACATACATATATGTGTTCATCATCATCCCGATCGAAATCAAGAATAAAGAATCTCTTTAGCATCCCGCCCCTACTGGGATTCGATCCCGGTTACTCCCAATCCAAGTTGCGTTGGCAACGATTTTTATCGCCTGAAGAAGCGGTTGAAGCATTGAAAAACCATATTCAAAAACCATTTCGAGGTATCATCTTCAGACTGGTGAAAGTGTTTCGATAAATGGTTTGAGCACCTGCAAAAGTGTATAGATCTGAAAGTCGAATATTTTGAAAAAACTTTTGAGGAAAATTTTAAATTTTTTATTACTTTTTCTAAAAACTTTTACGTCATCCCTCGTACTACAAGCCAAAAACTCTGTATATCCAGATTAGCATATATAGTACCCCAAGGTACCACCCAGGTATATAATCTCGCCCTCTAGCTGCAGTATTTCATTACTATATCACGTCCCCTTGGCCCCTGTGGTCGGGGGGCACTCACATGTCTCGTAAATCTAAATTGCACGAACATGTTTCCTAAGAATACCACCACAGTATCCGTTGCTTGTCGTAGGAGGCGACTAAACGGTTGGATCGCTGGGCTGACGACCCGCATCCGTAAAAAAAATCAACTGTTTATAAAATCAACAAAAAGAAAAATGGATACCGCCAAAACAACACCGGACCCCCGCTCAAGTACCCGGATACGGGATTTAGGATCGGCACGTGGAACGTGCAATCACTTAGAAAACCAGGAGCGTTGGAGGGTCTAATCACGTGCATGGAAGAGTATCGGCTGGAACTCGTTGCTCTTCAAGAAACTCGCTGGCCTCAAAGTGGAGACCATGTGTCCCAGGGCTATACGTTGTTCTACAGTGGAGATGACCTCGGAAATCTTGGAGCTGGATTTCTTCTTGGGCCGCAGGTAAAGAAGGCTGTTTTGGATTTTCAAGCAGTCAATAACCGATTGTGTATGCTTCGCCTGCGCATGAAGTTAGCCAACCTGTCGATAATTTGTGTACATGCGCCCACAGAAGTCAGCCAGCCCCAAGATAAAGACTCATTTTACAATGACTTGGATGATCTGATGGGATCTATTCCCGAACACGATGTTAGAATGGTAATTGGGGACTTTAATGCTAGAGCTGGCAGAAATCAGGCCGACTTGTGTGAAAACATAGGTCCGTACCCCCGACACGAAACTGCGACCGATAATGGTGAGAGAATGATGTACTTTGCAATTGCTCATGATCTTAGAGTAGCAAGCACATTCTTCCCTCACAAACAGATACACCTAGAGACATGGACACATCCTCGCAAAACATCCCGGAGCCAAATTGACCACGTGTTAATTTCAAAAGGGCGAGCTCGGATTGTGCAGGATGTGAGAACTTAGGCAGCGATCATTATTTGGTCGCTGCAAAGCTACGGTGGAAGTTTTCGTACAGGTCGGGGAATACAGCGAAACGGATGGAACGTTTCGACTGTGAAGGTCTGATAAATGAAGATCAAAAGAAACGATATCAGGATCTTGTCAGCGACAACATTGAGGGAGCTAATTACCAGTCTGACTGCGTGACTCTGTCTGGGAGGTACTGAAAACTTCGGTTGTCAGTGCTGCTCAACAGACTTTAGGTATAGTGAAAGTCAGACCCAAGAATGATTGGTTTGATGACGAGTGTCGTCTTGCAGTTGAGCAACAAAATATAGCCCATAATGAAGTGCAACAACGTCTCACAATTGCAAGGAAAAACAAGGCAGCTCTTGCAAGAAGGGCAGCTAAGCGGATTTGTAGACGGAAGAAGCGAGAATGGTGGAAGGCCGAGGTTCTGAAAGTACAACAACTCAGCAATGAGCGTAGTTCACGTAATTTCTTTAAAGGAATTACTGGATTGCACCATACTTTCAGGCCTTCGTCAACCGCCATTCGGGACCGGGATGGAAACCTCTGTGTCAACATCGACGCAGTACTTGACGCATGGAGTGGACACTTTACTGAGCTGCTTGATGTTCATCATGCGTCACAGACTGTTGTTGAGCCACCTCTAAAACAGTCTGCGGAGATTTGCACTGAGGAGCCATCCCATGAGGAATTCACTAAGGCCATGCAGAGAAAGAAACGAAACCGCTCACCTGGAGTGGACTGCATTAATTCGGAGCTTGATATTCTTGATATTCGGAGGGGATACTTTGTGGAACTGTCTGTTCGACCTTATTCGATTAGTATGGCGAACCGAAGTTATGCCTGATGAATGGAAAGTGGCCGCGATATGCCCCATCTTCAAAAAGGGAGACCGCTTGAAGTGTGAGAATTATCGCGGTATAGCTCTCCTTTGCACAGCATACAAGTTACTGTCATACATTTTATTGGATAGAATCACTCCTCTGGCGGAGGGCTTGGTTGGTGACTATCAGGGAGGATTTCGTCCGAATCGATCAGTCACTGATCAGGTCTTTTCGCTGCGGATGATTCTATCTAAATATTATGAGACATCCATCTCCGTACATCAGGTTTTCCTGGATTTCCGGCAGGCCTACGACTCGATCAATCGAGAGAGTTTGTGGTCTGCCCTGGAATACCTAGGAATGCCAACAAAATTGGTACGACTGTGTAGGATGACAGTGACGCAGTCTCAATGCTGTGTTAAAGTTGAGAACAGGCTATCGACAATTTTTGCAGTTAACTCGGGTGTTCGGCAGGGAGATGCTCTGTCCCCGATACTCTTTAATCTCATGTTGGAGTACATCTTTCGTAAAACTGAAACACCTCAGCGCAACATCTTATATCGCCAGTCCAATCAAGTGCTTGCATATGCAGATGACATATGCGTGATTGGACTGAATAGCAACGGAGTGAAAGAAATACTTGATCCGCTTGTAGAGTTTTCAGCTTCTGTTGGACTCCAGATCAATGAGTCCAAAACGAAATACCTGAACTCTGGTTTTAGAGACAATGGCACACCAGATTTTAGTAGTGGCCACCACACGTTTGACGGAGTGAGGAGGTTCAAATATTTGGGCTCTCTTATCACTCACGATAACAGTGTGGGTGAGGATATTAAAGTGCGGCTGGCAGCTGGCAGTCGTTCTTTATATCCTCTAAGGCCACTGCTAAAATCTAAACACTTATCAAGTGCTGTGAAGCTGAAGCTTTACAAAGCGTTGATCAGGCCCGTTGTTATGTTTGGATGTGAAAGTTGGGCGCTGACGGATGAGTACGAGATATGGCTCCTTACATTTGAGAGAAGAATCATGCGTGTGATTTACGGCCCTAAACGCGAAATAGATGGTACATACCGAGCTCTGTACAATTTCGAGATCACAGATCTGATGAAGATCCCCGATATTGTACATGAAGTTAGATCTCAGCGAGTACGCTGGCTCGGTCACGTTCTGCGTGCTGATCCGGAACGAATTGTGCAGCGATCTCTGAAAGGAGAGCCACCATATGGTAGGCGCAGAGGTCGTTGCAGGCGACGATGGCTCCACGATGTAGAGAACGACTTGGCCTCTTCAGATTGTCTAAGACAGTATGAAGACCAAGCTCAGGATCGAAACCGTTGGAGCCAGATTGTTGATTCAGTAAGGGGCCAGTAATGGCCTTTAACACTGTTATTATTATCACGTGCCCTTATCATTTTCTCAGTGTTTTTTAGCTGCTATTCTAGTATTTGCCAATTTTCATCTTACTGAGAAGTGTAAATGCCGGGCACTTTGCTTGTAGAAGTAACTTGTAGAAGTATGTGAAATTGGGATATTTTATTTACCTCCAGAGAGAACTTCCAGTATACGAGTCCAGATTCTCGTTATTTCCATATATTCATAAATAGTAGGAAGGCTCGTATACACTTCCTACTTACCATTGTGTTTCGCCCTAGAATGTATAGCGCTCCATACCCTACTAGTTTAGACTCCCTATTCTTGCAGGACCTTGGTAGAAGAAGCAAGTAATAAATTAGGTTGTTTGACTGTCTTTAGGTCGACCTATTTCGTTTTTTGAGTTTCCAATTCAAATTGCAAGCCAAGGAAAGGGAAATTGTCTGGGTTTAGTTGAAATTTTAAGTTAATCTTTGTAAAATTTGGTAAATTGAAATCCCTAAAAATTTGATTTTAAACCGATGATCTTATTGAAAATGGAAGAATCGGAAATTTTATTATTTAAATCAATTTCCAATTTTTGGGTTTCCATTATCAGTTGAAAGCCCAGAAATAGGAAGGTTTCTGGATTTACTTAAAATTTTAAATAATTCTTTGCCAAACTTGATGAAATCCAGAGAAATTTTATTTTAAACCGAAGATTGGAAACCCAGAAACAGGAATTATTGTTTATTACAATTTTCATTTTCTAAGTTCCCAATACAAGTTGCAGGCCAGAATACGAAAGTTTTCTGAATGGTGACTTTGAAATCCAATAAAATATATTAATAAGTCAATTTTAAAAAACGGAAAATTTTGATATTTGAACCAGTTCCCATTTATGGATCCCTAATTCCATTTCGAGGGCTCAGAAAATGAAAATATTCCAGATTCATTTGAAATTTTCAATGAATCACAAATTTGAGATCTCGAAATCCAATAAAATTTATTTTTAAACCGAAGATCGTATTGGTAACTCAGAAACGAATTTCAGAAGAAATTTCCATTTTCTGAGATTCCAATGCTAGGTTAGACGTCCAGAATTAAACAATTAGTTTTAGTGGGAATTTTAAATAAATTTAATCTAAAAAGCGGAAATCGTATTATTTGAAGCAATTTTCATTAAGAGATTTTCCGAATTTACTTGAAATTATTAGTAAATCTTTGTGTTTGATTTCGAGGTCATCGAATTTGTTCTTGAAATTCAATAAAATTTATTTTTAACTGGCATTGCAAACCTAGAAAGTAAGAATTTTATTATTTGAAGCAATTTTTAGTTTTTGAATTTTCATTTCGAGTTGAAAAATTTGATAATTTCCAAATAGCGAAAAATTTAATTTTAAACCGATTGGAAACAGAAGAATCGGTAATTTTATTACTTAAATCAATTTTTAACTTTGGGTTTCCAATATCAGTTGGAAGCTGACAAATGGGAAACTTTATGGATTTAGTTGAAATTTTAAGTTCATTTTTGAAAAAATTTGGTAAATCGAAATCGATGGTCGTATTGTAACAGAAGAATCGGAAATTTTATTATTTAAAACAATTTTCAAATTTTGTTTTTCCATTATCAGTTGGAAGCCCAGAAATAGGAAGCTTTCTAGATTTACTTAAAATTTTAAATAATTCTTTGCCGAACTTAATTAATTAAATCTTTGTCAATTATGATGATCTTGAAATGTATTTTAATCGAATGATTGTCATGGAAACAGAAAATAACGAATTTTATTTTCCGAACTTCCACTTTCGATTGAACATTTTCTGGATTAAGTTGAAATTTTGTGTAAATTTTAGTGGTCGTTTAACCGATTATCGTATCTTTTAAGTAACTCTCTTGCAACATTGCCATATAATGGGTCTCCAAATTATGAGTACCATCATCCTGACTTTATTTAGTTAAAAATATTAAAATGCTGCTTTTATTATATTTATAGCTAAACTGATAACTTCAAAATTCTACTCACGCTACGACAAAGATCAGGAGGCAAAATATGATCCAGGCAAGCGGAAAAATATAAAATTTCTCGAGGAATGCCGTCAAAAAGATCCAATCGAAAAATATGAAAAGCCGGTAACCGAAAGTCACAGGTAACTTATAAATTCAAAATAAAAATAATTTTGATTTATAATTCTTTGTAATTTATGTTTAGATACGGATGGAATCTTCCAGAAATCCAACAATTAGATGAAATCGATGGACGATTATTATTCAAACCACGAGTATCGAGCCAGCTAACAAAACATGGTGCACAAATCGCCAATGAAAAGTTTATTTATCGTTCTGGGCCATTTATGAAATCAAACGCTTGAATAAAATTACTTTTAACATTAGTTTTGACTAAATCCCACTTGAGCTTTCAATTATACTGAAGTAAAAAAAAAAAAAAAAATTTGTCCAGCTTATATGCAACCCATTTCTTATATCTAATTTATCAATCTACAAGAATAATACCAACATCAACAAAAAATAAGCTAACCAAGACATTTTTTTTTATTTCGAGGTTCTGGTACAACAATAAATCGACACAAAATTAGGTCATTGGGATGAAATGTAAAGACTTTTTTTTTTACATAATAATAGAGAAATCGTTAGATTGTAAACGAAATTGTATTTTTGTGGGGAACGCATTTTATGCTGTAAAACGTATAAATAGGGTGTATAGGGTAACACAGTGATTATGGTATAAATTATTTGAAATGGATCAACCCACAGACAAACTTGATTTATCATAAGAGTTTGGTATTTGAAAATTGAAATCCTTAATAGAAATTTGTCTCGAGCACATCACCGGAAATTTAATTCTTCTTTGATTTATATGACTTATAAATATGAACATATAAGCATACATAATATATAAACAGCAACATAAACTTCTCAAAGAAAATACTCGAAATTATTTGCATGCATGAAAAAGTCTTGTTATTTTAAAAGCTTTATACCCTTTTTTGCGTCTTGTTTTGTTTTTTTCAAGTTCGTTCAACTTTTCTAAATAAACAAATGTATGTAAATATGTATATAGAGCTTTAAAAGGAAATACTGAGATATACAAAAATCTAAAGCTTAGATAACAAATGACTACTATTCGTCTCTATGTATAGCTTGTTGGCATGAAGCTTTCGCTCGTTTTTTGTTTTTATTTATTTAACATCTTGATACATAATTTAATAAATATTAATAATTTAAAATAACATTTTTAATCATCATAACAGTATACTTGTATGTGTATGTATATAGAGAAAAAAAACTAACAAAAAAAAAACTTTCTTAAGACTTGACATTTATTCCCATATGTGTCTCGTCATATCTAAACGAATATATGAGAAAAATCCAAAATAAAAAAGTTTTAATCTTTATATAAACAAAAACAAAAAAAAATCGTAAAGCACACATAAATGGAGCAGCAACAATTTTTATTCCAAATCCCTTTACATAGCAACAATTTGTATATATGTACCATTGAGTGTTCTTTGAAATATTTATCTGTACGTCTTATATGATAACACATAATTTACCTATCATCTCTTTGAATACAGTTTTTTTTATTTCTTTTTGAATTTCTTGTAGGAGAGCAGTAATTATGTTGCACTATTTATGTGATAAGTTAAGCGAGATGAATTGTGCTATTCCGAGATGAACTAGAGCGAATGTATATGTATACGGAAATGCGATACCATCTTACTTATTTTTGTTAATTGGAGCGACATGTTATACAAATTTCGTCCAAACTATGTACATATAAGAATATCCGTGGTTTCTTTGTGAAACTATATAGTTATCTGCAAAAACATCCTTTTTGGTTAATCGTATGCCGGTGTGAAGTTTCCGACAAAATTTCTCAAAAAAAATATTGATGCAAGTATACACCTTTTTTACAGTGTAATCCAATAAATAATAATTGAAACGAAATATTTTAGAAGATTAATTACCAATTAAAAACTCTATTAACCATTCTAGTATAAAAATAATCCAATTAATAATTCAATTAACTATAACTAAAAACTTTAGAAAATTAATTTTTTTATATGCAGTAAATCTCTTATCTAAAGCAAAGAAAATAAAACATTGAATGGGATTTCATCACAATGCGGAACACTATGTGAATTAACAAGCTTTGAAATTCCAAAATTGACCAAATTCATAAGTTATCAGGTGGAAATACTTGGGCGTACTTGACACCAACTTCGACGTTATTATTATTTCTGAGACGTAGCTTACCGAATGTTTTAAATCTGAAGAATATTTTCCGTCGGATTACATCGTCCATATAGAAAGGAGAGGCATTGTTTCAGCACCTATCTCAAAGGCGGCGGAGTACTGATCGCAGTTAAAAATACAATTTCGAACGAGGTAATTGCGTGCCACCCTACCTTCGACGTGATAGTTGCCCGTGTAAAAATTGCACGGTCCTCCATTCTCATCGTCGCGCTGTATATTCCCTTAATTGGCTTAAACCTCTACCTCGCGATTTTCAAGTTCATCGATTTGGAGGTGCTGCCAGCAATACGTGACGATGAGCAATTACTGATTATTGGCGATTGCAATCTTCCGAGTATTTCTTGGTTGGATATCGATGGTGTTTTTACGGCATTTTCTGACGACGACAAGGCCTTGGCTACGATGGATTACTTCGCAAGCATTTCCGCAACACAAGTTAACCGTACGTGTAACAGTCGAGGAAAATTTCTGGATCTTGTCTTCACTACTGACCATAGGTTCTCAGAAGTTTTGTTATGCGAGGATTTTACCGGCTGCTCGAGCATCTACGCTTATTACATTAATGATAAATATATTTCACGAAGAATGCGTCATTCCTTCCAGTAATAATTTGTTTTTTGATTTTAAAAATGTTGACTACGCTGCTCTGAATGAATATTTCTACAATTCGGATTGGAATGTTCTTCAAGCTGGTCAAGATTTGAATGACAAAGTTTTACAATTCAATGAACGACTCAAGGCAGGTATCGAAAGGTATGTTCCGTCGAGGGCTACTAAACCGCAATTTCGAGAACCATGGTATAATGTTAGAAGGAAGGTTGTCGGTGTCCCTTCTCCTATATGACCTTTCAGAGGTGCTCTGCTAGGCTTTCCGTTAATATGTGCAATTTATTTGCTAATTTCTGCGAATCAGTCTATGAACCGTATCAGACGCCAAATGTCAAACCTTTTGAGCTTGGAAATAACCAGGAATTCACTCAACTAAAAATTGCACGGAGAGCCTGTGTGATCACATTACTGGTATCGTTAACGAAAGCCTTCGAACGCAAGTTTTTCCAGATCCGTGGAAAATATCCTTCATACGTCCCATATTCAAATCGGGGAAACGAAGCGAGATCACCAACTATCGCGGGATTGCCATAATTTCTATCATTCCAAAGCTCTTTGAATCAATGGTTCATCGATTTTTATTTTTCCATGCAAAAAAGGATATTTCGCCTGTGCAACATGGTTTTTTTGCGGGAAGGTCGACAGTTACAAACCTAGTGTCTTTCAGCGGCCATCTTCGCAGTACGATTGATTCCAGACTACAGTTGGACGTGGTCCATACTGATTTTTCAAAGGCTTCATAAAGGCTTTTTTGATAAAATTAATCACGAAATTCTGATCGAGAAGCTAATGAAATTAAACTCCAACTTCATCCCAATCAGATGGTTGCACTCTTACCTGTCAGATTGTTCGCAATTTGTCAAGTTATACGATTCCCGTTCTCGTTTTTTCCGTACTACATCCGGGGTTCCTCAAGGAAGCCACTTGGGACCATTGTTGTTTCCACTCTTCGTAAACGATGTGGTGAAATGTTTCAAATTTGCAGGATGTCTGCTTTACGCTGATAACATGAACATTTTTGCTCCAGTTTCCAATTTATCTGACTGTATGATGTTACAAAATGATTTAAACAACTTTTGTTGTTGGACTATCAGCAACAACTTACGGTTAAATGTAAGCAAATGTAAGACTCTTTCGTTTTATAGAATCCGGTGTCTATTATTTCATCAGTATTTCATATATGATATGCCAATTGATCGAGTCGAATTTATGACTGATCTTGGAGTGCCATTTGTTCTTTGTATGTGTCATTTGTTCGTCCGGTTCTGGAATACGCCTCTCAGGTTTGGCCACCTTCATATCTGTGCCACTCGGCCAGGATCTTGTCCGTTCAAAAGCATGTATGTCTGCAGTGTAGAGAAGGTAGAGGAGTTTCTTCATGGATGACTCTGAATTTGCGATCAGAGAGGTAAGATTCAAGCAGCGAGCAATAATTTTGTGACAGCATTTTGCTCATCTTGAATGTTAATCCCTCGTGCCAAACCCTATCAAAGGCCTGGGATACATCCAGAAATACAGTGGGGCAATATTTCTCTTCTTCTAACGCTTGCTCTATCGCACCGTAGTGATTCGATGGACTTGATCTATTGTGGAGTGGTTACTCTTAAATCCAAATTGAAAATCAGGAACGTTTACAATTGGCTTGTTACGTTTTGGAAGTAGTTTTTCAAACAGCTTTGATAAGGTCGGGAGCAGTGAGATTGGTTTCTACAGCATAATTATTTGGGCCGTTTTGAAGCATTTGGGTACATATTTCAACCTCATACAGGCATTAAATAAGTATGTGATCATGATGATTGCTTTACGTGGGGTTGTATCGTTATGGGGTTGAAATATTGTTGCTAGGTGTTGAGCAAAGAGTTCCGCTTTTTCTTTGTCTTGTCGCACCCAACTACCTTGAGCATTTATTATGGGTGGTTTCCGAGCTACAGGTCGTTTAAATTTTCTGGTGGCTTTCCATAACGAGTAGTCTTTATCCATTCCTGGACCTAGCCCGCTTAAGTAGTTGTCGAAGCAATCTTGTTTAAAGTTTTTGATTAGCCTATTGACTTTGTTACTTATCCGATTGAAGGCTGTTTTGTCAATGGGATTTCTGGTGAGATGCCACATTCTCCTTGCCTTTCTTCTTTCCTTGATTTGTTCCCTGATCTCAGCAGGGTATATGAGTTCCATGTTCGCTTTTTCCTTTAATTCTGGAGTAGCGAGGCTGGCGGTCTTTCGAGTGTATTCAATGAAATTCTTTGTTTGATGTTCCAATTCCTAGAGGGATGATTCTATCCAATATAATGTAGGACAGTAACTTGTAAGCTGTCCAAAGGAGAGCTATACAACGACAATTTTCACACTTCAAGCGGTTTCCGTTCTTGAAGATAGGGCACATCGCAACCACTTTCCATTCGTCAGGCATTACTTCGGTTCGCCATACTAATCGAATAAGGTCGAAAAGACAGTTCCACAAAGTATCCCCTCCGAATATAAAGATTTTCGAATTAATGCAATCCATCTCCTCCAATCCAATCATGGCTCTACTGAATTCCTTCAGTAGAGCCATGATGAACACCAAGCAAGTCTGTTTAGTGTCCATTCCATGCGACGAGTATTTCATCGATGTTGACATAGAGGTTTCCATTAGGGTCGATTCGATACATTACGGACCATTCTAACATCGTGTTTGGGTCGATAGATCCTATCAGATTATTCAAGTCAATGTAAAATGAGTCTTTATCTTAATTATCTACAGGCTGTGGCTTACTTAATGTGCAAGCGAAGCTTACACAACTGCAAAACAGCCTTCTGTATATTCGGCCCAAGAAGAAATTCAGCTCTAAGATTTTCGAGGTAATCTCTACTGTTAAACGATGTATTGCCCTGAAACACATGCTCTCCACACTATATCGGCAGGGTTAAACTTCATCGGTACATGTTGCTTTTGCCTGTTTTTTTTTGTGCATTATATAGCTCGTCTTATTAGCAACGATACAATTCCATTTCTTGGAACATCTGAGAGCCATGCCATTACAATATTCAAATGAGTCCAAACATACAACAAATCTAAAGGAGCTTCGAAAATTACCGCCGCTTTGTTGATTAGTTTTGTGAACAGAACAGCTCTAAATAGCTCTAAACGAGGAATTGACAGCTGCTTTATTGGCGAGACCTTAGTTTTAACCGCAATTAAATGAACAGTGTCACCATTGGAATAAGTCAGTCTCGCATATACTACTGCTGAGTAAACCTTCTCGAATTCTCGATTCTGCGTTGCAAAAATAATGTTTAGTTGAACAGCATCTGAATATATTTTGTAATCTGACGTATACCTGAAAGACATAAATCGTTTCTTGCAGCCCACCATATTCATTTAATATATTATCTAGCAATGTATTGTCCCATCCAATTTATGTCAGCGATAGTAACTGAAACAATATTTTGAATGTGATTGTTGCTGGGGACAACCAACCGAACAGGTCAAAAATAGTTTCACGCTCTGGCAGAAGTTGACATTTTGTTGATGGTTCAGAGTATATAATTGTGGAAGATTTAACGAGGATACTTCCCACGTATGTATGTCAACCTACAAGTTGTGAATTTCGCGTAGTGAGCTGTGAAATATCAGCATCCGATATAGTGGTTAACAGCTCATGTAGCATTATAACGATAAATCCAACAATAAATCGTCTACGTAGAAGTCGGGTTTGATGGTGGTTTCCAATTTGGAAGAAAACTGCTTGATGTCCTTTGCTACTTGATCTAGAGATCTAATGGTGAGCAGGTCAACCGATATGTCATTGTTTTTAGCCTGAAATTTTCCATCTCGCTGCTTTAGCTTTCCCTCGAAATCCACCAAGTCGCCCTTACATCACACAGTAAGTAAACCACGTAAGAAATTTGTAAATAATAATTAATTCTAATTTATTGGGATCTAAGAGAGTTTGTGTAGGTAGTCTTACCCGGATTGAAATTTTTTTTAAACCAACCGTGATGGATTTGCAAATTCGAGTGGATACCAAACATAGTTTGAGAGCACATAGTTAGTTTTTTAGGTGGAAGAAAAACTACATAATATACTGGATTCGAGTATATCGAATCATGGAGTGATACAGAAAATGAATACTATACTAACAGTTTGAATTGAAGATTGTAACTTCAAGGAATCGCTCAAGAAATCAACCAAACTCAATCAAATTAAATATCTCGCCATCCGGAGCCAACATGGAGAACCAGCTAAGTAAATTAATTATTTCCAAACAATAAGCGACATAGTAAAGGAAGTAATAAAAATTATTGTTTGTGGTTAATCGAGTAGCAAGTATCGCGCAACATTTCCCTTGCGATTTATAAATTTTATTTTTTTTTAAAGTCTTAAAAGGCTAGAATTTCGGCAGTTCCAAAGAAGACTTCAACAATATATGAAATGGCTTTGCCGACAAATGGAAGAAACAGAAAACTTAAGTCTTTGCTGACACACAATTTGAAATGTTTTGAATTTTACATTTATTTCAGCAAATATTGAACCATTTTAGTGTTAAAACTGGTAAAGGCGACTTATTGATCGTGTAGTCCGCGTACGTCTTGTAAAGTTCGTAGAATAAACTGCGATCGAAACAATAACAATTTGGGGTAGTTGTCGAGTTTATAGGCAAAATATGAAAAATCGAATCCTATAATTTTTTTCTACTCAGTGGGCCGTTATTAGAAAAAGGTTAAGTAACACTGATCTTGCATTTTATAATTATAACCATACGTCACATCTTTTGACTGAGCTTAGGTGAAACTTATTATAGGCCAAGTGTATTGAATTCTGTATATGGGTATTTGTCTTCAAAGGTAAAATGTAAGTGGAACAATTATTAATGTTCGAAACGTTTGATTCAAGTATGATCGGGCAAAAAAATTATATTGACTGGAGCTCAAATAAAGTTTCAATGGAATTTGAATATGTACCCAATTCATTCACTTTCTGTTTAATCAAAATATAATTCAAGTGTTGTATACATTTCTATATGGTGTCTTATCCACTTCCTTAAGTCTATATATTATTATTTATGAACTGTGGTTTTCTGTTCATAACACAAAATTACAAAACACATTTTAACCGATTCAAACTTTAACGAAAAGCAAAAAAAAGAAAAGAAAAGGAAAAAATTAAAAGTTCAAAAAGTTGTTGATTGTCATCTTGAACTTTTCTCTGCTTTATATACTATACACATATACATACGTACATAATATAAAATTCTGTTTTCTGCAAACATCAAAAAAAAAAAAAAAAATGAAAAGTCAAATTATATTCAAATGATGATGATTTTAGAAAATTTGAAAAACTGATAATAATTTGGTTTTTTATGTATTATGTGTTTGTGTGTGTCATGTTGTATACGTAAGTGTCACAGTTTATGATAAGAAAGAAACAAGTGCAAAGTCGGAAAATGTTTAATTAGAAAAGTTGTGTTTTTTAATTTAATTGGAAAATTATGTTGTAGTTAAATCGTTAAAATTTTTTTTTTTTTTAGATGTGCGAAGTGATGATCTGATACGTGTTTTGTGTAACTAAATTGATTTTTTCGTGTGAATGGCATTGATTCCTTTCTTCCTATACTTGTTTCAATTCGTGGAATTTCGGAAAAGGAGGATATTTTTTTTTTGTGTTTCTTCTGGGTTGTTTGTTATTCTCAGAACTAATGATATCGGACTTTTAATATTGGTCTACCGTTATACATGAGGGTATTAAATTCTTGGTTATCATATAACTTTATAAAAGTGTACTGACTTTTATAGATGTGGTTTTTAATATCATTTAGATTGCTGACCACTTTTTTAACAGAATTTGAATATAATTGAATGTAGAATCTAGTAAAAGAGAAACACATTCAATGTAATGTAGACATCCTTTTTCATTATTCAAATATAACATCCAACGAATAAAGCAATAAAAAAAAATACCAAATTTTAGTCGACCTTTCCAAACACTTCCAAACTAAAATACACGAAGAATTGTCTTGCATCAGCGCTGGACAATTTTTTATGAGTTTTATTATGTGGCAAGGTCAACTAAAATTTGGTTTCGAAATTTTTTTTTTTGTAAAATCCCATTTACGTCGCGTACTGTTTGGAAACAATTCATCTACTTAGCTGGTTCTCATTGTTGGCTCCATATGATGGCGGGATATTTAATTTCATTGAATTTGGTTGATTTCTTGAACAATTCCTTGAAGTTACAATCTTCAATTCAAACTGTTAGTATTCGTTTTCGCTATCACTCCATGATTCTATATACATATTAGAATCCAGTATAATGCAGATTTTTTTCCACCTAAAAAAAACTAACTATGTGCGCTCAAACTATGTAGGTATCCACTCGAACTTTGAATTTCATCACGGTTGGCTTAAAAAAAAAATTCAATTCGGTTAAGTCTTTGTACCGTGTGGGCCAATTGCTTTGCACCGTGGATTGTGGCATTGAGTGCGGAACCTTAGTAGGTTCCAACCGTTTTAATAAAATTAAAAAAAAGCTACCTGCATGAACTCTCTTAGACGTTATAAATCAGTCTTTAATAAAAATTCAATTTATTTTCACTTCAACAATTTACTCCGCATAATGCGCGTCTTACTGATAATTATTATTTAAAACTTTCTTACTGGGTCTACTTACTGTGCGATTGAAGGGCGACTTGGTGGATTTTGAAGGAAAGCCCAAGCAGCGAGATACAGCATTTCAGGCTAAAAACAATGACAAATGGGTTGACCTGCTCGCCATACCTCGCCATTGAATCTCTACATCAAGCAATCGTCCTCCAAATTGGAAACCACCATCAAATCCGATTTCTACGTAGACGATTTATGATCGAAGTGTTACACCGTCCCAGAATCCGGTTCAATGCTTCATGAACTGTCAACCACTATATCGCATGCCGGTTTCTCACTACGCGAAATACACTAGGAAAATCAAGGAAAGGTGCATCTTATGCGAAGAAGCGGAAGTGTAAATCATAACGTTGGGAGCCTGTAGGTTGACAAACGTGGGAAGTATCCTCGTTTAATCTTTAAACAAAATGTCAACTTCTGTCAGAGTGCGAAAATATTTTTGACCTGTTCGGTTGGTTGTTTCCAGCAACAATCACATTCAAAATATTGTTTCAGTTACTATTGCTGACATAAATTGAATGGGACAATACATTGATAGATAATAGATTGGGTTTGAAAAGCGTATTAGAGCTTAATGAGATTATTAGACACAATAAAATCTTAAATTGTCGAATAATTAAATATTAAATATAAATTGCAAGTTTAAAAGCTTTTGTTTTGAGAAAGCTGCTTGAAGGACCTATATAAATTAAAAATTATATAGATAGTAGACGATTTTATTTCTCAAATGAACAAGTTAGAAATAAGTAAATATTAAAAAGCTTTAATTGTGTTTTATCAATTTAAACCCAAAAAGCTCTTACATTGAATCGAAGGTCCAATGATTAAGCGCATAAAGTTAAGACTTTAGATAGAATAACTTTGTACAACATCTATTATATGAATAATGATGGATTTATACTGCATTTGAAGCTTCATAAGCTTATCAGAGCTTTTGGAGTGTGTTACAAAAATATTTTTTTTTTTAGAAAGAGAAATAATAAATAAAGATAAAGTTTATACTAATTCAAATACGTTTGTGGGAAAGCTTTTATTTAAAATATTAATCAATTCAAAATATTGTTGAAGCTTTATAAGCTTATTAGAATATTTGGAATTTCTAAATATTGCATATTGAATTTTCTTTATTTTTAGCAAATAAAGTTTTAAAAAATTGGTTTGAATAATGCTTTTACTTTCTTTAATCAAATTCAAAATTTAAAGCAGATTTAGCAGATCTAGTTAAGATTTTTCTACTGAATTTGTGAACATTTTTATGTAAAAAATGATCAAATTTATTATGCATTTTAAGCAAGCTTTATAAGCTTATTTTCAAATCTTGATGAATTTATTAATGCTTTATCACATCAGTTGAAAAATGAAAATTTTAGAATGGAATTAAATTAAATATTATAATGAGGTCCTTCAATGAATTGGTGATTTAACGATTGGGCAAATAAAGTTCAGCCTAGAACTAGAATAAATTTCAAAATTGTTTGTAAATTAGCAAAATTAAAGCTTTTTCGATCTTTGGGTGAGCTTATTTAAGTTTGAAGAGCTTATTAGATCTAAACGAGCTTATTACTTCAAATTAAAATTTAGATTATTCTGGAATTGAAATACAATTAAATATTAAAACTTTTCTATTTCCTTTTATCAATTGCAACTTTAAAAGCGTTTTTTATGAACAACGTGCTCCAATGGTTGAGCTTATCAAAATTTAGATTAATTGAAATTAACTTATGTAAAAGCTTTTATTTCTAAGTTTAAATATTATAAAGCTTTGATTGTATATTATCAATTTAAATAGGAAAAATTCTTACACGGAATCGAAAGTTCAATGATTGTGCAAATAAAGTTAAGACTTATTAAATTAAGTTTGTGTTAAAGCTTTTATTAAAAAAATGAATAAACTAAATACATCGTTGAAGCTTTTATAGATTATTACGTATTGGAATTATCTGTTTTACAATTATCAATTTAAGATTTAGAAGCTTTTTTTAATAACGTTCTTCTATGATTGAGCAGGATAATATGTGATAGCTTTTATTTGGTGAATGAACAAGTTTAAACTATGTTTATGGGGATTTATAAGCTTATTAGATTTTTGTATACTTATTCGCTTATTAGAGCTGTATGATGATAATGAAATTATTAATTGATATGAGTTTAAATGTAATAAAGCTCTTATTTTTTTATATTGTAAATCAAACTTTTTGAGGTGATAAAATTCAGACTAAAAATACTCATGTATAAAAGCTTTTATTTCTCAGTTTAAATTGTGTATACATAAATATTTATTTTATTTTATGAAAAATAAATAAATTTAAATTGCATTTGTAGCTATTAGATCTTTGTGTGCTTGTACTTGATGAAATCATTACAAAAATTACAATTTCGAATTAATACGAAATGAAAAATTAAAAAGCTTTTAATTATGTTTATCAATATAAACTTTGAAAGCTCTTTCAATGGATTGGCGTGTTGGTTTGTGTGCTCTTATTTGGAAAATGAGCATTAAAATATAATAAGCTTTTGACCAGATACAATTTAAACCGATTATTTATCTACAATAAACTTCCGTTATAGCTTTTTTCTGATAAATTAAGTTATTTAAATTGTGTATGGAGCTTTATGAGATTATTAGATCTTGGTAGAATGATTCGAGCTTATTAGGGCTTTATAATAATATGAAATAAATAAATTTTTTTTTATTTATTTATAAAACAACGTGCTTTAATGATTGAGCTGATAAACGTTAAACTAATCAGAATAAACTTGTGTTTTAATTGTGTAGCTTAGCGGATGTCATAAAACTTAATTTAAATAGTAAATAAATATCAAAAAGCTTTGGTGGTATTTTATTAATTTAATG
The DNA here is from genome assembly GCA_951394425.1 of Tipula unca. Classification (NCBI taxonomy): domain Eukaryota; kingdom Metazoa; phylum Arthropoda; class Insecta; order Diptera; family Tipulidae; genus Tipula; species Tipula unca. The sequence continues at coordinate 23,598,043 of OX596382.1, read as the reverse complement.
TTTAAACATAAACAGCTCTTACAGTGAATCGAAAGTCTAACGTTTAGCATATAAAATTAAGACTATAGATTTAATAGGCTTGTGCGACATCTATTGGAAAAATAGATTTTATTGGGAAAATAAGCTTTTTTTTTAATTTTTTAACCAATTGTATTGAAATACCTCGTGTAATAGGATCTATTAGATAAATGAACATGTTTAAATAGTATATTGAGCTTTATGAGCTTATTAGATCTTTCTAGACTTTTTCGAGCTTCATAAGATTTGCTGTTATGATAATAAAAAAAATTAAAGTTTTGTATCGATATAAAGTTAAATACAAGTACAATTGAAAGCTTTACTTTCTTTTTCAGTTTTAACTTTAAAAGCTTTTTCAATAAATCGAAGCTCCTATGGTATAGAAAATATAGTTAAGACTTATTACAGTGAATTTGTGAAAAGTTTTTATTTGAATAATTATCAAATTTATTTTGTATTTTCAGCTTCATATTTTCAAAACTTATTGAATTTATTAAAGCTTTATTAGATTATTTGAAAAAATAAAATTTGTTGATATAAAATAAATTAAATTTTGAATTGATTTAAATTTAAATGTAATGGAGCTTTTTTTATCAATTAAACTTTTTGAGGTAATAATATTAAGACTAAATGAAACATGTATAAAAGCTTTTATTTCTCAGTTTCAATTGTGTATACATATGTACATAAGCATCTATTTTACGAAAAATTAATAAATTTAAATTGCATTTGAAGCTTCATAATCCTATTAGATCTTAGTGAGCTTGTACATCAAGTAAAAATTATTACAAAAATTTTAATTTTGAATGAATACGAAATTAAAAATTAAATAGCTTTTAATTATGTTTATCAATTTAAACTTTGAAAGCTATTTCAATGAATTGGCGTTTTAGATTGTACCAAAGCTTTTATTTGGAAAATGATCATTAAAATATAATACGATTATTAGAGCTTGTCATGGACTCATCTTTTCATCAATTTAAGCTTTAAAAGGTTTGTATTTATGATACAATTTAAACTATAAATAATTATTTATTTACAATAAACTTACATTAAAGCTTTTATCTGTTTTTTTTTTAAATTTTATAGGAGCTATATGAGATTGTTAGATGTTTGTAGAATGATCCGACCATCATGAGCTTATTAGATCATTATAATAATGTAAAATGACTAAAATGTTGAATTCATATGAAGTTAAATGTAATAGAGCTTTAATTTTTTTATCAATTTAAACTTTTTGAGTACCTTCAATGATTGAGCAAATTACATACAGACTAAATAGAATAGATTTATGCAAAAATTTGCTGTTCGAATATGACCAAATTTAAATTGCAACGGAAGCTTTATTAACTTACTACTGCTTAATGATTGTTACACATTGAAATCTTAAATTAACGAAAAATTAAATATTGGCAAGCTTCTATTTTCTTTTATCAATTGCAACATTAAAAGATTTTTCATGAGCCACGAGCTTCAATTTTTGAGATGATAAACTTTAGACTAATCAGAATAAGCTTGTGAGCTTAATTTAAATAGTAAATAAATATTACAAAGCTTTGGTGGTATTTTATTAATTTAACGTTTAAACATAAAAAGCTCTTACAGTGAATCGAAAGTCTAACGCTTAGCATATAAAATTAAGACTATAGATATAATAAGCTTGTGCGACATCTATTATATGCAAAATAAATAAGCTTATTGGAAAAATAAGCTTTTTTTTAAATTTTAACCAATTGTATTGAAATACCTCGTGTAATAGGTTCTATTAGATAAATGAACATGTTTAAATAGTATATTGAGCTTTATGAGCTTATTAGATCTTTCTAGACTTTTTCGAGCTTCATAAGATAATTTGCTGTTATGGTAATAAAAAAAATTTAAAATTTTGAATCATGGACATTTTACTTTTGAACCGATTTTCCTTAACTAATTCGGACAACCGATCATATAGTTTAGGCTTTCGATGCTTTCCTTCAAAAAAATTATTTGCTAACCCTGCTAAAAATAAATTTCTTAACAAATTCGCTATCTGATATATAGGTAGGAACATTGCCGTTGATCAATCCTGTTTTCATCTGCAAAACACTTAGGATGCGAAACGTAAATATTTTAAATCAAAAAATAAAAATTTCCTGATCTAGTACGTTTGGCAATTCAAAAAGATAAAACATACGACTGCACAATTCAATAATCATTAGTTGATCAAAGTTGCCTGTAGTGTTTAATTGTTTAAATCGAGAAGAAATAAAAATTCGCGTCCGCATTTAAATGAAGGAACATAATTGGGAACCAGAAATAAGTCCAGAATTACGAGCTTATTTGGAGCAGACTCATGCAAAATGGAAAGAATTTGCAAGTATGTTTATTTAGAATAGGTCTATTAAATGTCGGGCGAATCATAAATTTTAATTTTTATAGTAATCCAATTCCTGAACCAAACCATCCCATCTCTAATGAATTTCTTAGGTGTCGTATTGGTATTCGTATTCATCGTGTTCATCTTAATTATTGTAATTTCATCAAATATGCCTGGCCAATCAGATTTAAAATAGGATTGAATGATCAATCAGTGCAACCAACACCATGCAACGAGACTTTGGTCGGATATCACCACTGAAGCTCCAATATATTGAAATTATAGCATTCTATATTAATCTCATAAAAATAAAAGTTTCGAGTGTAATTTAAATTTATTTATTTTGAACATAAAAGATTTGGCAATAACTTATTATATATCTTTAGTCTTAGTTGTATGTACTCAATGATTGAACTGTCAATTCCTTATAAAAATATTTTCTGTTTAAATTGATACAATAAATAAGTATTAAAAAGCTTTGATTGTAACCTTTCTAATATTTATTAATAATATTTAAATTTAGTTTCATGATATCTAATAATCTCAAAAAACTGTTATACGTTTACAAATACCAAAAACGCTTAACTGAAAATAAAAGCTTTTATACAAGTTTAGTTTCAGGTAGTCTAATTTTTATAACCCTTTTAAAGTTGCAATTGATAAATGAAAATAGTTTCAGTTTTGATTAATTGTTCGACAATTCTAGATTTTAACGTGATGTAATCATTAAAGTGCACCAATTCATTGATGGAGCTCAAAAAGTTTATAAATAAGTTGGTGTAAACGCTTGATTTAAAAAATGAATAAATAAAAAATAATGTTGAAGCTTTATTGGTGTATTAGAAGAGCTTTGTGAGCTTACTGGAGTTTGATAAGCATATAACATTTGAATGTATCATCTGACTTGACGACTGTAGAATTTAACCAAAATATTCAAAACTTTAATACAAGATTGGCCAGTAATCTATGTTTTCTAATTCAGGAACCATACTTTCTTGATGGTGCTGTTTCTGGATTGAATTGTAGTAATGAACGATTTTTCTATTAGAATTCTGTCGATAAAACTCGGGCGTACATTTTTATTGGCAATGACATTGATGCATCCTGTAACAGGCAGTTTTACTGGAAGCTGTATTGGACGGAACAAACAGGGAATGATTCTAAATAATACTTGTGTGGCCCAATGTATTTGTAGATTTGAATTAAACTTTCTATTTAAGTGACGTCCATAAAACAACAACACTTATTGCTTGAACTATGTATAAGGTATTCGGTTTTTGTATTGTTATATACCAGATCATATGATCTTTATTTATTTATATATGTATATGTACTACTGCGGATATATATTTGTTTTCCTATGTACCTCTGGTTAAACATTAGTATGGTAACAGAAATTCTGCATTTGTGTTAAATATTAAGTACATAACTGACCTTCAATATGATATATTTGCGTAAGCGATCAAGAAGAATAAATTATCGATGATGGACAGATAGCAAGGCGAAACCGAACGATAAACAAGTCTATATAAACCGTGCTGTATTCTATTTTTCTAAAAAGATAATTGTTCTATACTATATTGAAAGTGCCGGGATAAGAAATATACAACTTTTCATTGTGAATAATAGTGTGTGTTTCTGTATACGACATCTGGAGATGGCCGGAATGCTATAAAAAAAAAATGGTTGGATACCTTATAAGGCGTCTTATAATACATAGCACGATAAAGACATGTAAATGGTAATTGTATATACTGTTGTCTGGTTCGAAATCGTGTTCTAACCTTTGTTTGTTTCTTATTTTATAGAATAAAGGATCCATAGATAAAAAAAAAAACCTCTATATACGTTATTTTTCTGGCGGAAAATCTCCGAAAGTGCAGACGGTTTCGCTTGCGGTTCTTTTTTTTATATAATAAAAGAAAAAAGGAATTAATTAATTTATATCGTGATTAATAAATATTTTATCTGTAATTGTTTCAAACAGATTAATTATTTGATTTTTTTGTTGTGATAAGATAATCTATCAGTGATCTTAAAATATTGAAACTATTGGAACGTGAAAAATCACTTAGTATAAGTTAACATTTTTATTGGGTAAAAAAAACCCGAATTTCAGCCACGCCACCACCAATCTTAGTGAAGCGCTTCAGGCGGATTGTGGGGTAAGTCTTACTTATTTTATATATATCTTGTGTTGATAAAAAAAAAATAACAACATCAACCATACCATTTGAATTTTCACGTTGAAATCGTTATAAGAATAAATTGGTATCAAATAATTAATTTGTTTAAGTAGGAATAATAAATATCAATAAGTTAAACACATAATAATAACTTCTTTGCTTACTTAAGATTTCTTATTGTATATATATCTAACTCTAAATTTTTGGTTGTTTAATGGGCTAACCTATGCATAATATTTATAATAAATTTAGTCTTAGTTTTTTTTTAAAGAAAAATTGGTCTTTTCATTAATAGGATAAAAGAAATATGTTCTAATTAATTTTCTTATTTCGGTGATGATGTTCTCGGACAAGTGCTGTTTACAAAAAAAAAAATAAAAATTAACATTACACGTAGATGTGTTATAGTTCACAGTTAAACTTAAATTGGAGCAAAATGAACCTCCCATTTCCAACTGAAAGCTACCCGAACCTAAATCGTGTAATGGCTCCAAATAGTAACTGTAACAATCCCACATTCATGCGTGTAGCTCGGCTGATCTTTCGGCAACTCATCACATTGTGTTTATTTACCGTATGACTCTGTCTTACCTCCCACTCAAAGGCGCTGGCTAATCTTGTATCATGGATAAGCATTACACACATCCCTCTGGTAATCGGATGTGATGCTAATGCTCATCACTCGATTTGAGGCAGTACGAATATTAATCAAAAAGGATGTTCTTTGTTCAACTATATAAGCTCCTCTGAGCCTGAAGTTCTAAATATAGGTAGCGAGGCGACTTTTGTTAATTCCATTGGTCGTGAGGTGATTGACTTCAGTTAATGCTCTATGTCTATCTTTGTTTTAATTTTTGATTGGATGGTGACGGATGATATTCTCACCTCTAATCACAGCTGTATCTCGTTTAACATTAACTTTAAACGACCACCTATAAGGCCATACCATAACAGAAAATTAACCAATTGGGGACTTTTCTCTCTCGAGCTTTCATCTTTACTTACTCCATCGAGAGTAATCCCGCCTCCACTTGAGACGGCAATTTTGACTGGTTATGAAAATTTTTGTCCTTTTTTTACGAACCAAAAGATTAATAACAAAACCTTTTGGAACTCTGATTAAATGGTTAAGGAAATCCGCTAGGAAACTAAAAAATAAAGCATAAAACTTCAATCGTCAGATTGGGATAATTTTATAGTGGCACAAATAGAATATAAACGAAGTTTAAGATCCGCTCACAGAACTTTGTGGTTAAACTCCTGCGAGGAAATTAAAAGCCTGTCGACGTTGGCAAGACTAAATAAAGCCTTGGCTAAGAATGGTGTATGTAGATCTGATACTCTTCGTCTACCTGACAGTCAGCTCACCTCCTGTCATAGAGAAGTTGGTGGCTGCTTGTATGTGTTCATTTACCTTATCAACTTGCTATTATTTCCCTTGACATTATCAACTCAGATGATGTTACTACCGAATTCACTAAGGTTCCTTCTGTATCTTATAAGGCTGGTGGGCCTGGTAGTATTTTCCCAGCTGAAATACAGCTCGACTTTCCTATCAGTCAGTACCATCTGATATACCTTTTCTAGGCGTGTATTGCTTCTGCGCTGTTCCAAAATTCAGGAACAGGAGTATAGTCGTTTTTATTTCGAAGGCTAGCAAATCCAATTATATGGATCCCATGTTTTTTTGACCTATTAGTCTGAATCGTCAACAAATTTATTACAGACAATCACCTAATTACCTTCCCACTCAGTAACATGCAACATGCTTACAGAGTTGGTGAGTCCTGTGAAGCTGCCCTACAATGAACGTGTAACCAGGATTGAAAGATCCCTCTATAATAAGGAGTTTCTTGTAGCTGCTTTCCTCGATATAGCGGGAGCTTTTGATAGTACCTCGTTTATCTCGATTACTAATGCCTGTAATAATTTTGGCATTAATCACACCATTGTTAAATGGATTGAATCCATGCTCAAGTCTCGCACTGTATAGAGACTGAACTGGATGGCGGTTAATTTTCTGTAAAGGTTGCCCAAGGCTGTCCCCAGAGAGGGGGGTGTGCTCTCTCCCCTGCTGTGGCTTTTGGTCATTGACGCGGGTTACTGGGTTAAGCTGCAGCAATCCAGGTTCATTGCACAGAGTTATGCTGATGATCTTGTCTTAACAGTTTCAGGCAAACACCTAAATATCCTATCCGAGTTAATGCAGCGTGCCTTTAATATTGACAAGAGTTTGCACGTCAACCTGTCTAAGACAGATTTAATTGTCCTTACTTGGCCTAGGGCTGGTCTGGATCTATCCGTTCCTTCTCTTTTGGAAGACCAATTACCAGATGTAAAGCACCTTGGTGTTATCTTATAGATAGCAAACTTTCCTGGAAATTTCATCTTGATTCCAAACTACAAAAAGCTACTGCCATATTTTGGCAATGTAGAGGGGCTTTTGGGAAATCCTGGGGTCGACCACTCAGGATGTTGTTTTTCATTTATAAATCGCTGGCCTTACCGATATTATCTTACGCTTCTATTGTGTGGTGTCCAGTTGTTAACCTAAAGGCTACTGCTAAACTTAATAGTCTTAAAAAAGTACGGATTGTATGGCTGTTACTGGAGCTATGTCCTCGACTCCACTTCTTGCTATAGAGTTCATTCTTCCCTAGCCGCAGTAACGCACCTTTATTCTTGACACTGCTTGTTCCGTAGCGGTTCGCTTGAGGTGCATTGGGGCCTGGAATGCTTTCGGTTCTATCGTGGAACATAGACAATTTTTTTTAGATGCCACTTCATTTCAACCAGAAATCGATATGGTTAATGATAGATCAATATACCTAAATACAACTTCTCCAACTTATTCACAGTGGTTTATCCATCAAGGGATTTGTGGTTTTCAGAGGATTTTCTCCAAAAATTTGACGAGCCCATAGCCTTTTTTTTCAGATGACTCTCGCTCTAGCATCGGGACTGGATTTGGTATCTACTGTCCTTCCCCCGAGGCTTTGAATTTCGCTGTTAAAAACAAACACATTTTTCTGTGTACTCATAGCAAGCTGTGCTCAATTCATTGAACAACCCCTTGACTGTCGCCAAACTGGTCAAGGATTGCAAACACTTCGGTAATCTTCTTTGCTCCAATAAGAACGTTACGGTAATGTGGGTGCCGGCACATTGTGACATCGAAGAGAATGAGATCATGGACTGTTTAGCCAAATCCGGTTCCCAGCTAACTCTAATTGGACCTAAACCAGCGGCTCCCTTATCTTTAAATGCCAGAAAAAGTATAAAGAACTACGGTTTGAAAGATTTAACACTACACTGGCTTGCTACTTTTAGCTGTCGTGTGGCGAAGAACTTCATTAGTGAGCCCATTTTGAAATTAACCAAACTTGCTCTACCTTGGAAAAAGAACCAGCTAAGAATCTTGGTTGCGATTCTTACGGGTCATGGTCGATTTAAGAGTTATCTCCATCGAATGGGCTTATCTCAGGATGTTATTTGTAAGGACTGTCTTGAAGAAAATGATAACTGCCTGCCCTTTGTGTGCGGTTGTCCAGCTGTCAATATTATTCGGTTTCAGGTTTTCAGCTGTAGATCTATTAATGAAGATCAGTTGTCAGGGCTGCAGTGCACTTCTGCAAATTAGGTTAGAATCCTGGGTTTGCACCATGGCTTCGAACCAATTGAAGCAAAAAAAAAAAATCTATCTTGCATAATTGTTACTAACTGATTTGGTAGAAAATCATTCAGGTTTAGGGCATTTAGTGTACAGTAAAATGTCGGATACACTCAACAATTCAATTTACATTCATAATTTTTTCTTTTAGTGGGCGAACCGATTCGAACAAATTTCTAAATGTATAGTTTCGACCAAGTATATATAAAAAAAATTAATCGGTAGTGGCAAACAAGGTAAAATAGCAATTCATCACGCAATAAACTCACCAGTTGTCATCAGATCTTTCAAATGCGAGTGTTTTCAAGGCGGACACCCAATGTTTAGATGTCAAAATTTCAAAGCCATGAGCATTTCAGATCGACGGGAGTTGGTTTCCAACCATAACATTTGTTTTAATTGCTTATCTCTCGGACATTCAGTACAGTCATGCACATCAAAATATTTATGCCACTACTGTAAATGAAAACATCATTCAATACTTCATTTACCAGTAACTACTATACCACACGGTTACCACTACTACCACCACAATTACAACTGGTCTCCACGATCAATCAGATTCAGAAGACACATCTGCCCAACCATCACACTCATATGGCTCAGCATACAACCTATGAACATTTACTATTACTCCCCACCGCTGTGGTGAATGTTGCTGATGTACATTACAAGCTGCATATGTAGAGTCTTGTTGGGTCCATCGGCAGTTGGATAACTAAATTATTGGTTAAAAGGTTGAATATTTCAATGCAAAAATCAAACACTGTCTTTAGCGGAGGTTCATCCAACACAACTTCATGGCCCTTTGGTTTCGAGGGGCCAGCCTCATTTGGTCTTATGCCCCTTTTTGCACTTTGGAGACCGGGTCTAAAGGCCGATGTCTCCACAACACTGGTTTCCGGTTTTTTAAGAGCGCCGGTTTTTTGTTTTTTGAATCTGCCATAATAGGTCCCACGAGTAGCGGCGAAAGGAGGTCCATCTGTGCAGAGACCCGCAATACACAGGTAAGGCTACATGATCCGGAGGGCGCCAAGTATCCGGATACACCGTTAGAGGCTGGGCTAGTTTTTATACTGGGCCCCAAGCCTGGCCGGTTATCCGCACGGTACGGTTGACACCTTAACCCGGCCCAGTTGTTTAGCGCTGCGTTTTCGCCTAGTACACCACATAAAAACATGGTGTATTAGTTGCCCGGTGGTCACCACGGGGAGGTAACACGTACACTTGTGGAAGCTGCAAGATACGGAGCTGGCAGCAAATAGCATTTTCCATTCATCAGGCATAACTTCGGTTTACCATACTAATCGAATAAGGTCGAAAAGACAGTTCCACAAAGTATCCCCTCCGAATATCAAGGGCTCCGAATTCCGCAGTCCACTTCAGATGAGCGTTTTCGTTTCAATCTCTGCATAGCTTTAGTGAATTCCTCATGGGGTGGCTCCTCAGAGCAAATCTTCGTACTCTGTATTACAGGTGGCTCAACAAAAGCCACGCATGATGAACATCAAGCAGGTTAGTAAAGTGTTCACTCCATGCGTCAAGTACTGCGTCGATGTTGACACATAGGTCTCCATCCCGGCCCCGAATGGCAGTTGACGTAGGCCTGAAAGTATGGTGTAGTCCAGTAATTTCTTTAAAATAATTACGCGAATTGCGCTCATTGCTGAGTTGTTGTACTTTCAGAACGTCGGCCTTCCATCATTCCCGCTTCTTTCGTCTACAAATCAGCTTAGCTGCCCTTCTTGCAAGAGCAGACCTATTTTTCCTCGCGATTGTGAGATGTTGTTGCACTTCACTATGGGCTATATTTTGTTGCTCAACCGCAAAACGACACTCGTCATCGAGCCAATCATTGTTGGGTCTGACTTTCACTATACCTAAAGTCTGTTGAGCAGCACTGACAACCGAAGTTTTCAGTACCTCCCAGACAGTGTTCACGCAGTCAGACTGGTAATTACCTCGCTCAATGTTGTCGCTGACAAGATCCTGATATCGTTTCTTTTGATCTTCATGTATCAGAGCTACACAGTCGAAACGTACCATGCGTTTCGCTGTGTTCCCAGACTTGTACGAAAACTTCCATCGTAGCTTTGCAACGACCAAATGATGATCGCTGCCTACATTTGGTTGCTGACCGATAAGTTCTCACATCCTGCACAACCCGGGCCCGTCCTTTGGAAACTAACACATGTGGCCCTATTCTGGTTTTCCCCGGGAATTGGGAATTGGAAAAAAGTATTTCAAAAATTCCCAACTACAATAATTTCCAACTTTATATTCCATTTTTCCCCAAAGTGTATTCTGCCAAATTGGGAAAAATTTCCCCTTAAAAATTTCAGCAGTACAAATGTTTATCACTAAATTACAATTTGCTGTTAATTTATTATTATAAATAAAAATAAAATTTGAAAAACAGAAAAATTGAATAAAATGTATTTAATGTATCACGATTAATTCGTCTTTTGGATGATGACGAACAAAACCGGCGCAATAATTTACGCATTAGGCATAATTATTTGCGGGATACATCAAACCCCTTCGAGATCCACGAAGCGGAGTTTATTAATAAATATAGGATGCCCTAGCATTTGGTTTTGGCATTAAAAGAGAAATTGATTCTTTTATGGAGGTGTCAACTATACTAACAGAAATTCGCGTTCTAGTTACACTGAGTTTCTTGGCTCAATGTTAACTGCTATACACGTTTCATGAACGTTATTTACACACAAACTACATAATTAAGCTTTGTTTCTGTATGTACATATATTATCAGGTACTTTCCAAAAGAGAGTGGGTATGAATTACCTAAATTACGTATCGCAGAGTGTGGTAACTCAATGAATAATCGAATTTTTTAAAAGTGTCGATGAAAATTTAATGCCGATATACATAAAATTTCCACAATCGCCAACGAAAATTAATAAAGTCAAAAACAGTAAATGTTTGTTTTAATTTTTGAATAAGTAAGTTTTTTCGAACTCTAATAACTTTTCCATTTCAGATTCTATGAAAAGTTCAATCTTGCCGGCGTAATCGGTTGTATCAATTGTACCCACGTCTCGCTGTTCAGACGAGCAACTAGAGTCGAACATGCAAACCATATTCGGCATTCCTATCATTCAAAGAATGTCCAATTAGTAATTTAAGATAAGATTTAAATAATTTATAGATTCTCGATTCTAATTTAAAAAATTTAAATGTTAATGCTTCATATCATCTTCGAAACATTGAAATTACCTTTTATTTCGATTTTGAAACATAAAAATCAAAATTCCCATCTAATTCCCTAAAAAATATGCTGGGAAAAATAAACGTCAAAACCGCAGTAATATGGAATTATTATTTCCCCATTGAAAAAAATTCCCAATCGCCAGAATTCACTTTGGGAAAAAATAATTCCAAACTACTAGAAAAAAGTCAAAAATTCCCAATTCCCAATTCCCGGGGAAAACCAGAATAGGGCCACTGGTCAATTTGGCTGCGGGAAGTCCGCGAGGATATGTCCATGTCTCAAGATGTATCTGTTTGTGAAGGAAGAACGTGCTTGCTACTTTAAGATCATTCTCTCACCATTATCGGTCGCAGTTTCGTGCCGGGAGTACGGACCTATGTTTTCACACAAGTCGGTCTGATTTCTGCCAGCTCTATAGCATTAAAGTCCTCATAATCACTTGGTTTCTTTGCGTATTGTGACCACTATTTCAGCGTCGCATTTTTATGAAAGAAACACTTAATTTTACAAAACAATGGAAATATCTTTAACTGTCACTTCGTTATGTTGGTAACACAATCAATAATTGAAAATCTATGCACTTTTAAACGTCCTGCGATCAATGTTTTCGCGTACTCTTTTATTTTTGACAAATTTTATTTTTAATCTTAGTTTTACTTTAATTAATTTGTTTTTAACAGTTATTTTGCGATTAATTATAAATTTTATTTTTAATTTTGCGTCCTACGATGTATTTTTGTGCGTGCTGTGATGAAACTAAATAAATGTCAGTGCCACCTATCGGGACTAAATTTCACAAAAACCCAAATAGCAACGAAACAAACCTATATGGGTTAAATCTGAAGTTCCTAAGATGTTTCGTTGCTAAGAAACAGAAAAACCGTTATATCTCGGAAACAGCGCGACCTATCGGGCCCAAATTTCACAAAAACCCAAACCTAATCTATTGTGAAAATTTTAGCTTCCTGTGATGTCTGCGGTTCCTGAGAAAGGCTATTACAATCATTACAGACATCATTCTTATATATTAGAAGATAGGTTATGTTTGTAATGTACGGAAATTCTTTTTAAATGTTTGCGATAATTAACAAAATATAATTGAATGGTGACAGGTAAACAAATTTCCGTGCACAACAGTTTTAAATCCCAAGCAATTAATATAACATCCAATGTGACAGTTGAGATCCTTTATATATTTATTTATACCCGCAGTTAGCTATATACATAGTTCTAAGATGAAATAACAATGTTTACTTAACAATAATTTATGTTCTATAAATTTGTGGGGACAATAAATTTTTGGTTGTCAAACCAAACATAATTCGCCACAAACTTAAATCATTTATCAAAATTTCATTTAAAGAAATTATATTTTGAAATATAATCAGCTTTATACATTTCTGTACGGTATTGTGTTACTTCTGTGCTTTGGTTTAAGCACTTTTCTCCTATGTATAAAAGAAAACAACAACAAAAGCAGAAAAAAAGCTCTTTTCTTCTGTTATAGAGAACCGTATCGTTTTCTTATGTAAGTATATATACCGTAAACTTTTAATAATAATAATTTGTGAATTGATGTTAGGAATATTATTGTTTGGTTTTCTGGGATCGTCGCGTTGTGTATACACGTTATGTATGTACATCCATATAACGTAAAACAATATATAAATTCGTTTGGTCTGCTTACTTTTTGGTGTACAATTGAAGAAATTCTATAACACTTTATCAAACGTAAAAGTTTATTGACTTTTTGTGTCTGTGTGTGTGCGTACTTCTTTTGATATTGTAAATCGGTATTATATGATATTCCCAGAAGAAATATTTTTTTTATGTATTTTACAATCGAAATATTGGTCTAGGTACTGTATATACTTATGTATACAGAAGATGTTGATGAACTTTTATTTTTTTTTATGTATAGCTCTGTAAAAATAAAAAGACGCTGCGACATTTTATGTTCTAGCCTAATAAACTTTTTGTTATATTTTTTCATCATAATGTTGAATTATTTATGATCATGTGGTCATTATACATTACACTCGCACAGTTTTATTTTTATGTATATGTATATCTATAGGATAGCGATGGTGATGATGATGGTGATGATGATGATGATGATGATGATGATGATGGAAAATATATTATGCGAGTTGGGGTATTTAATTATTATTACTTATATAAAATCTTATTATATGTTTCGACATCTGCACTATACACATTCAACTTTACATCGAAAACGCATATCGTCCCTTCTATACACAAAATTCTTCGAAATATTTTTGGCACTCTAATATGTTATCTATCTATAAGAAAACCCTTATCATTCATAATTATGACTGATACCCTTATCATGCACACATATTGTTATGATTGGTGTCATCTTGAGCTGCGCAGATGATGGGAATTACATTTTGAAGATTTTTGTGAAAAGTACATGTATTATGGTACTGCAGACAATTGGAAGAAATCAGTGTTATAGGTACTCGTTTAAATGAGGATAAATGAATACTGTGCGCCCCTGTGGTCGAAGGGGTCTCACTTGTCTCGTAAATCTAAATTGCACGAACATGTTTCCCAAGAATACCACTACAGTATCCTAAGCTTGTCGTAGGAGGTGACTATATGGTTGACCCGCATCCGTAAAAAAAATAATGTGTTTATAAAGTCAACAAAAAGAAAAATGGCTACCGCCAAAACAACACCGGACCCCCGCTTAAGTACCCGGACAAGAGATTTAGGATCGGCAGTGCAGTCACTTAGAAAACCACAAGCATTGGAGAGCCTAATTACGTGCATGAAGGAGTATCGACTGGAACTCGTGGAACTTCAAGAAATTCGCTGGCCTAAAAGTGAAGACCATGTGTCCCAAGGCTATACGTTGCTCTACAGTGGAGATGACCTCGGAAATCTTGGAGCTGGATTTCTTCTTGGGCTGCAGGTAAAGAACGCTGTTTTGGGTTTCCAAGCAGTCAATAACCGATTGTGTAAGCTTTGCTTGCGCATGAAGCTAGCCAACCTGTCGATAATTTGTCTACATGTGTCCTCAAAAGTCAGCCAGCCCCAAGATAAAGACTCATTTTACAATGACTTAGACGATCTGATGGGATCTATACCCGAACACGACGTTACAATGGTAATTGCAGACGATATAGAGAAAATATTAATGCTGATGGCGAGTTTATGCGTTTCTATCTTGCTGCAAAATGTTCACCGACCATATATAAGCCAATCAAAACTAGCCATTTCATAAACAAATTTCCCCTTCCAAATTAAAATAATTTCAAATCAGGCTGGCAACTGCTACAAATTAAAAATATGCTCACATTTTCACTCATTATGTCAATTTTAGCTCTTTTTCAATAAATTTTTATTTTTTTGCTATATCTTGGCGAAACCGAAATGTCATTGTCGTCTTGACGTTGTCAAAATAGTGACATGAATTTGCTGAAACTATACATGTTTGTATATATATTTAATGGTAAGATTAATGTTAATTTTAATTTGCAATTACTAATTATATTCTGTTTTAATTTTTTTCATGAGAAAATATGTACGCCATTCCAGTTAAAACTTTTTGCGGTCGGTGCGAATAAATCAAAATTAAAATGTCGTGTTTTTATAATGGTGGATGATGGATAATATTTATTACTTAAGATAAGTATTTCGTTGAGCTGAAGGAACTTCATAGCCGCTTTGCTTTCTTCAATGCCTGAATATACGCCATGCACTGACTACTCCCTGCTATATTATTGCGGTTCGTCTTGGTCTGGCGAAGCATATCCATGACCCACTCTTCCGCATTTGTAAAATCGCGACAGCCATCCTCATTACACATACTGCCAGCACTTGAAACATTTTAAGGGCATCTTTTTTCCACCAATTCGGCCGATTATCCACCCAATACGTATCTTGCCTTCCACATTCATCACGTTAGTTTTTGAGATTGGCACAGCCATCACTGTCGTTTGGGTGCCTCTATAGGCAGCTCTCAGTGATTTAACACAGTTTATCGGTAGGTCATCCATCTCCATAAACTTGCCTTTAATCGCCGTATGTACTTCAATTTCTGTTGTGGCCTCATCAATGTCTTTAATTTCGACCATAACCTTAACACTCTGTGCTAGCGTTTGATTAGTTGCATCTGCACCTTAGCGTATATATCAACCCCTAACACAAGTAGGAGATCACCTTTTGCTGTCCTACGTATACGAGTTACCTTTTCGGAGGCGCCTTTCGAGTTTGAATTCCCTTTCATTTTCTTAAGCATCTCATCAGGACGGGGACGCAGGGTCCTTCCATGTTTTTTCCTTTCTTTTATTTGTTACCAACTGCCAGTCGGGGACTTGTGTGCCGAGCTCATCTGGGTTTTCATATGTACTTTTAGCTTCAAGATTTTGGGTTTCATCAGATCTCTTTTTGCGTCAGTCGGATTTTGTTTATTCTATCTTCTCCTTTTACTGGTGGGTGCGATTGTGACCTGGTCTTCCAACGACTCTATTGTCTCCTCTTTCTTTCTTGGATTAGAGATAGTTGGCGTGGTCTGAGTCTCACAGCACATAGTTATTGGCTTAGATAATTTCACAATTGTCTGCGTGCTCTGATTCTCTTTCTTGTTTCCACACTTTTGTATACAGATTTTTGACTGACATACAGATTTTTGACTGACGTGGCCATCTTCTTTGTTTCATGGTGCACATTATTCCTTTCTCTAATAATGGTAATATGGGTGTCCCATAATTGACGCAAGACTGGAGTCAAATATAAAACACAGTTTTTAGTCTTCAGATTGTGATTTTTTTTATTGAATCATAAAATACATAGGATAGGGTTATTTATGGATTATCACATAGGGCAAATGACTTCCACAGTTTTGCTGGCACATACGCACTTTTTTTTTTATCGAAATTCTCCATGACCTTGTGGCTGAATTTCGTTGATGCAAGGTTTAATTTCTTTGTTTAATCCACGGGTGGTTGTGGGCTTGTTGACATAGACCTTTGACTTCAAATGAACAGAAATCTAATGGTGTTAAATCTAGGGAGCCAATTCTGATCACCGAAACGAGGGAGTACACGACTAGGAAATGTCTCATGCAGTAATTAAATTGTTTCACGGGCTGTATGGCATGTGGCACCATCTTGTTGGAATCACATGTCGTCTATGTCAATATCTTCCAATTGAGGCAGAAGGAAGTGTGTTATCATGTCGTGATATCGAGCACCAGTAACAGTTACTGCTTGACCAGCCTCATTTTCAAAAAAGGAATGGTCCAATGATGCCTCCAGCCCAAAATTCACACCAAACAGTGTCACGCTGTGGTTGCATTTGTTTTCCTAACAAAACCATCAAAGTAAAAATTTACTTCATCGCTTGAGATGATTTTGCTCGAAAAATCAGCATCCAGTTGTTGATGCTCAGTAATCCATCTAATGAACTCTCTTCGCTATGCATATTCATTAGGCTTCAGTTGTTGTGTTAATTGAATTTTGTAGGCACGAAGACACAGATCTTTAGTGAGTATACGCCGCAGAAAACTTCTTGAAGTTTGCAATTCTTGTCCACGTCGCCGAATTGATGTTCCTGGATTTACACCAACACTCTCACGCACTGCCTCGATATTGACATTTGAACGGCTTGTTTTTGGATGACCAGTATGTTTAGTGTCTCCAACAGACCCAGTCACCTTGAATTTTTCAATTAATCTCTTAACAGTTGACGAAGTTAAAACACTATTCCGACTATATTTTGTATGAAATTTTCGAACTGCGGCTGCTAAACTTTCCTTATTTTTAAGATATTCTTCAGTAATGGAAATACGCCACATTTTTACTAACCCTAACCTCTCAGCTGTCAAATAATTTTTTTTTTGGGGTGGCCAACACTTTACTGCATAAATATGTACGGGACAACCTTTACATGTACTCACATAGGCGATCAATTTTCTTACGCATCCGAGTAAGAGGATCAGGCTCATAAATATCCGATAGTGAATCAGACACTTCATCGGCTACGGAACTACTAAGGCGATCGAGGAATCCTACTAATTTTTTGGGATGACCTCGTTAATGTATTTTCCTCTGGCCCAGAAGCGATCTCTGGAACTTATGGTATTCCTAAACGGATCTACGTTCTCGCTACCCGCGACATACATATGTGTTTCTCGTTTTGAAAGTACAAACTGACTTATAGCTCCCGTTTCTTCTTCGTGAAAGCTTCCTACACTTGTAGTTCTATGAACTTTAGTAGTCAAGTTTCCCACTAGTGAAGTACTGAGAAGCTAACACCATGATGACGTATATACATACTTATGTACTAAGGTGTCTTGGGGTTTAAACTATCCAGATTTTGTTTCAATTTTGGAAAAAGTAGGAGAATAGGGAGTTTAGGCCAACAAAGTTTGGTATGACCTGTAAATATATACGATACCGATATCAATATGTATATACATACATACATATGTATGTAGCCAATAAATAAATTGATTTTCGAACTACCCCATGACAAATTATTTATTCGATCAATTTGCATCTAATTTTGCCACAACATATTTATGTATTTTGGTTGGGATAGAAAAGCAGAATATCAATTTAACCAATAATTTTTGTATATATGCGCTCCCTGTCTAGACAATATGTACATTGAAATTAGAGATTTGTCCACAAATTTATTTAGAATATGAATTGTAACGATAAATTTCCATTTGCCATATTTAATATAATTCAAAATCTTTTTTTCTAATCAAACCAAATTGCAAAATTTGTCGTATTAAATCTTGTATGTACCATCCATCCAACTTTAAACCATGGTATATCGCTTGAAATGTATAGCTATAGTAGATATACGATTGTAATTCAATTTGCTGTCGTGATGTATGTCGTCAGGTCATTCCGGATGGAACACACATAAAAATGTTGTAAAACGAATAAATAAAATAAAATTTTCTGAAAATCAAATAAAATCTTTTGACCGTGCAAGTAACAATTTCATTCCACTCGTTATATTTATGACGTACTCGTATATGTACACATATATAGGATACATAGTATTGATCTAAAATTCTAGATGTTTGTTTACATTTTTCGGGGGGGAAAGTAAAAAATCTCTAAAACTAAAATCAAATAATTGACAAAGTAGTTTTAATTTAGGTCAAAAACGTCGAAAACAAAAAAATAAATTAAAATTAAAATTTGTGTGTGTGTGTGTGTATATACCAACGAGAGCACTAAAGTCAACAACATATTTTTCCTTTTGAAAATTTTCACTAAATCTAAATATTTATTTAGACGCGCGAAATTATTTGAAAATTTTTGTTCCGATAATTAATGCCAATCAATTTAGATTGATGCGTTATAATTGGGGATAATTTATATATGTACGTCTATTACCGATTTTATAGCCGTCTTGATCTAGATTCGCGGGCGGACATATTTGTATACAAAATATATGTGTATTAGATACAGATGAAGGGAGGGCACACATATGTTAATATATGCGAGACAACTTCATAACCGCACATCATAACTTTGTATTATTATTTGTGTTGCCAGAAAAGTCTAAAATTATAAATTTTTTTTTCGTAAGACATCTCATTTTATTAAGATAAATACGTTCTTGGTAAGATAAATTCGTTTAATTTGTTTTTGTCAGAACCGTTTTTGCGCTAGAAAACGACTTTGTTATGTTCGCGCGATTATTATTATTTTTTTTTCGTTGCTGGTTATATCATTTTCTACATAGCATGCACGGTGTGATTTATCTATTTACGTATATAGCAAGAAGCGAGTACATATATAATTGCGTCTTAAAGATTCGTCTGAGCAGACAGAAAAAGAGTTTTAAACACTGAAAAATTATCGCACATAACCTGCTGCACGTAGATACCCGTGGAATATAATAGAACAAAAAACTATGGTTTTTGATTTCCACCAATTTCCACCTTGACCCAGGATCTGTATTGTATTTTTATAAAGGTACAAATATACACAAAAAATACTTGTATAGTGCGCATCAACGATTTTCAAAAAAAAAATAAAAATAAATTCTAGGAACAAAAAAATATGTTTGAAAATAGCAATAGCTAGCTAGCACCTGATAATGTTTGCTTTAAATTCATTCTTGTACTTTTTATTTTTATTATTGTTTATAACAACGAAAACAAATAATTTCATATTACATCTATAACATATATACATGAAGAAAATTTAGGTCATCATCATCTACATATTTACCCATTTTGATCGCATACAGTACTAAAAATATGAGGCGAAAATATTATTCAAGTTACATAAAAAACCAAAAAAAAAAAAAAAAAAATTATTTGTTATATGGTAAAATATGTTCATTGGATATATGTGTGTACATATACACATGGAACAGACACAAAAATAACCTAATTTGGTTTGGAAATATTTCAATTCCAACTGGGTTTTATGTATACGAGTGTGATAAGGTTTACTTGTTTGTTATTTTTAACATTTTTACGAGCTATGTGGTACATGAAATTCGCTTAGGTATTCTAACATTTGAACCAAATTTGAATTAGAGTATAGATTTTAAATTGAAAGTAGTGATTGCCAGATGGGACCACGCTTTTGAGATGGATTAGATGGCTTAACCACACAGCTGCATATAACAGGTTGGAAAATATACAATTTGAAGTGAAGTTCGTAACGGGCGCAAATTTGTTATAGAAAGTTAAGCATATAAAAATAAAAATTAGGGCGTTGTTTTTATTTCGATTTAAAAAATTATCAAAACCGATAATTTTTAACCTTCTTGGATTATCCATGAGAACAAATCACTTGATATGAAATTTATAAGACATATGAAAAAAATTAGGGCCTTTTTTAATTTTATAAAAATGAATGATTTACATTTGAATTTGCATAATTAAGAATATCTCTGATTTCTTTTGATTTGAATGAACTTATGATCCCTTATTTGAGCAACCCGTGGGAACCCATCCAATGACGTCGTAGTTTTAAAACATATAGAAAAAATTAAATTTAAGATAAAATTTGTTTGACATATTCATTGGTTATTATGAAACAACAACAACACACCATTTTGTCTAAATTGTATATCGTTCTGCTTTCTTAATGCGAGTTTCCGGCAGTTCATAATTCTAGAAAAATTCCAAAATTTTCATAAATTAAATAAAAATTAGGGCGTTATTTTATTTTATTTTTATTTCATAATCGTCAATGAATTAAAATTTAGTTTATGTCAAAGAATATGTCATATAATCAAAGAATATGTCAAATAAATTTTACCTTAAATTTAATTTTTTCTATATTATGTTTTCAAACTACGACATCATTGGATGGGTTCAAACGGGTTGCTCAATTTAAATCAATAGAAATCAGAGATATTCTTATGCAAATTCAAATTTAAATTATTCATTCAAATTTAAATTATTCATTTTTATAAAATTAAAAAAGGCCCTAATTTTTTTCATATGTCTTTAATATCTCATATCAAGTGATCTGTTACTGATTGTTAGTATGATAGGGTCATTGTTGATTGTAATAGCCTACATTGATAATCCAAGAAGGTTAAAAATTACCGCTTTTCTTAAATTTTTATTTTTTTATATTTCACTCATATAGTACAAATGTATGCCCTTTATGAACTTCAAATATAATATTGTCCAACCTGTCATATACAGCTGTGTGGTTAAACCATTTAATCCATTTGGTTTTTAGTTGATAACAACGCAAGATAAAATATCAATATATGTCTTCGTACAGATTGTTAGTTTATAACTGGACCATTGTTGAATGCTAAAAATAGTGATTAGCAAATTTTTAAATTTTTTAAATCTTAATTTAGGCCATTGCCTATTGTGCAATAAAACCAACGCCCTAATTTTTATCTAATTTCTGAAGCTTCCGCCATTTTTCTAGAGAAAGCAAAAATTCTATATCTATAATTAAAAAATTAAGGGGTTTTTCTAGTTATTAATATCAATAACCAATATTAAACTATCAATAGATGTGTTCGTATGGGTTGTTATTATTTTAACAAATAGAAAAAAACTTATTTCAACAATGATTCAATTATCTAATAACAACCCGTACGAACACATCTATTGATAGTTTAATATTGGTTATTGATATTAATAACTAGAAAAACCCCTTAATTTTTTAATTATAGATATAGAATTTTTGCTTTCTCTAGAAAAATGGCGGAAGCTTCAGAAATAAGATAAAAATTAGGGCGTTGGTTTTATTGCACGATAGGCAATGGCCTAAATTTAGATTTAAAAAATTAGTAAATTCTAATCCTAAGTATCTGAAAGCCTATATTTTAGGAAACCTGAGTGGTTTTCCATTAGACCAGACCCACATCTATTCAAATATTTTTCGGCTATGATGGCCACTTATTAAAATCACTTGAAAAAATTCGGACACTTCGATACTCGTATATGTATTTCAGTTTTGTTACTTAGAATGAAAATTGTCCAGTCCTAAGTACCTGAAAGCCTTTTTTTTGGAAAACCTGAGAGGTTTTCCATTAGACCAGACTCGAAAAAATTCGGACACTTCGATATATGTATGTATTTCATTTTTGTTACTATGAACCAAAATTTTTCAATCCTAAATATCTGAAAGCCTATATTTTGGAAAACCTGAGAGGTTTTCCATTAGACCAGACCCTGACCTATTTAAAAAGTTGACGGCTATGATGGCCCCTTATTAGAAACACTCCAAAAAATTCGGACACTTCTATTTATGTATTTTAGTTTTGTTACTATGAACCAAAGTGTTCTAATTTGTTCGAGTGTTTCTAATAAGGGGCCATCATACCCGAAATTTTTTACAATATTCTCACAAGGGTACAGCACGCCTTAAATCACAAAGCAGGCTGCTCGATATAAAGATACCGGTTGCTTCCTGCAAACAGGAAGAAGCCATCAACTAAACGAACATTTGTAGGTTTAACGCTATTTCTTGTGTAATGACCAGGCAAGTTTGGCCTATGGCGTCGACGGCACCATATTGGTATAGTCATGGAAGCTATAACGGGACATTATCTCATCGGGGTAAATGCGAACAGACTGGGTGCCCCCGCCCATGAGATCTGCTGTAGCTGTGGTGAGGAGGAGGAGGAGGGGGAAAATTCTCATTTGGACGACCTCACCGATCTCAGTAAGATCGATGTGAGGGGCCTTCAAGCGCTCTTGGTAGCCTGGTTCGATGAGTGAAGTGTAGGTAACTCAAATGTTGAATACGGACCAATTTGTGTCTATGCTAGTCCTCTAGGACGGCCACCCGAACCTAACCTAACCTTAGATCATTTCTAAAATCACCAAGTTCAGTCTGTCCTCCAACGATATCATAGACTTATATGTTTCCATAATTCCAATTTTTTTAAACTAGAGATTATCAGTTAGCCTTTTTGATGTTCTGCGATTCTATAGCTGTAGATATCTTATTTTTATGTTCAAACCGCGCGCCTAACCAAATTCGGACGAATCTCAATAAAACTTCATTTTAATTTAATTTGAAAAATTGGTTTCAATATTGTTTACCAGTTAAAACCAATCCTTACAGCATGGTAAGCTTATGGGTATGGATTTACAAATCACATTCAAATATATACGGAAATGCAAAACATATTTTCGTATACCGGCTACCGATTCGAAGCAGAATATATTAGCCCCAATTTATATCCATTTCGAATACAAACATACATATAAAAAATGCCATGTTGTTATGTTTTCGAATCGAGAATTTTCCATTAATCTTCGACAAACATTTATTCGGGATTGGTGTTGTTATTGTATTCCCATAAGATAATCGGTGTCATCTGAATTTGGTTTCGATGAAACGTAGCGTATATAGCACATAATTATGTGATTGATTGATTGTGATGATACTAAATAGAAATTTTGATGGTGTTGTTGTAAGGTCAGCGCAAAGAAACATAATAAAATATTTTTTTAACCTTTTTGTATTATTTTATGAAAATATTTTCATTTTTCTTGCTACAAAAACAATAATTTTTACGGTCTTGTAAAGCTACGAGTGGAATATGGAATAAACGCGTACATAAAATAAAAACAAAAGTTTTTATTTTTGCAGTACCACCCCATTTCGGTAATGCCTACGAACCATAAAATAAAAAATAATTTTATGGCGAAGCTTTTTTGTTATCAATAAAATCTTAAAAGTTTACGTTTCACGACGAATGATTTAGATCCCGCATTTCAACAATAATAAAATATGTTTTAATTACCGATGGGGGTCACAATCATATACTTTACAATGCAAAATTTTATTTATTTTTCCTTTGGGGCTGACTCAAATGAGTGTGACGATAAATCTTTAACGTTTTAAAATTTTAATTTGCTACTGAATCATGAATACAATAAGTAAGGCATCGACTGTGGGACTACCACTTCTTAATATTCCAGAGAAAGGCCCATGGGCTACAGATCCAAAAATAGATATTTAGAAATTGAAATTAAAAATCGTAAATTCTAAATTTTCTAAATTCTCTAAATTGTCTAAATTGTCTAAATTGTCTAAATTGTCTAAATTCTCTAATATGGCTCTGAATTCCTTAGAGTCTCTAAATTTTTTAAATTCTTTAAATTTTCTAAATTTTTTTAATTTTCTAATTCTCTAAATCCTCTAAATTTCCTAAATTCTCTAAATTGTCTAAATTGTCGAAATTTTCTAAGCTCTCTAAATTCTTTAAGTTCCTTAAATCCTATAATATTCCTAAATTCGCTAATATCTGTTATTCCTCTGAATGCGCAAAATTCGTTAGATGCTCTAAACTTTCTAAATTTTCTAAATTCTCTAACTTGCCTAAATTGTCTAAATTCTCAAATATGTCTCTGAATTCCCTAAAGCCTCTAAATTTTTAAAATTCTTAAAATTTTCTAAATTCTCGAATTCTCTAAATCCTCTAAATTTCCTAAATTCTCTAAATTTTACTAAGTTCGCTAATTTCTGTAATTTCTCTGAATACTCAAAATTCTTTTTTAAATTTTCTAAATTTTCAAAATTCTCTGAATTTTCAAAATTCTATAAGTTAATTAAATTCTTAAAATAACAATTCTTTGAATTCTCTAAATTGGCTTTTTAACTTCCGCATTTGTAATTCTAAAATAAAAAATACCAAAAAGAATATAGAAAATAGAAAATAGAAAATAGAAAATAGAAAATAGAAAATAGAAAATAGAAAATAGAAAATAGAAAATAGAAAATAGAAAATAGAAAATAGAAAATAGAAAATAGAAAATAGAAAATAGAAAATAGAAAATAGAAAATAGAAAATAGAAAATAGAAAATAGAAAATAGAAAATAGAAAATAGAAAATAGAAAATAGAAAATAGAAAATAGAAAATAGAAAATAGAAAATAGAAAATAGAAAATAGAAAATAGAAAATAGAAAATAGAAAATAGAAAATAGAAAATAGAAAATAGAAAATAGAAAATAGAAAATAGAAAATAGAAAATAGAAAATAGAAAATAGAAAATAGAAAATAGAAAATAGAAAATAGAAAATAGAAAATAGAAAATAGAAAATAGAAAATAGAAAATAGAAAATAGAAAATAGAAAATAGAAAATAGAAAATAGAAAATAGAAAATAGAAAATAGAAAATAGAAAATAGAAAATAGAAAATAGAAAATAGAAAATAGAAAATAGAAAATAGAAAATAGAAAATAGAAAATAGAAAATAGAAAATAGAAAATAGAAAATAGAAAATAGAAAATAGAAAATAGAAAATAGAAAATAGAAAATAGAAAATAGAAAATAGAAAATAGAAAATAGAAAATAGAAAATAGAAAATAGAAAATAGAAAATAGAAAATAGAAAATAGAAAATAGAAAATAGAAAATAGAAAATAGAAAATAGAAAATAGAAAATAGAAAATAGAAAATAGAAAATAGAAAATAGAAAATAGAAAATAGAAAATAGAAAATAGAAAATAGAAAATAGAAAATAGAAAATAGAAAATAGAAAATAGAAAATAGAAAATAGAAAATAGAAAATAGAAAATAGAAAATAGAAAATAGAAAATAGAAAATAGAAAATAGAAAATAGAAAATAGAAAATAGAAAATAGAAAATAGAAAATAGAAAATAGAAAATAGAAAATAGAAAATAGAAAATAGAAAATAGAAAATAGAAAATAGAAAATAGAAAATAGAAAATAGAAAATAGAAAATAGAAAATAGAAAATAGAAAATAGGAAAATGGAAAATATAACATCGCATATTAAAAATTTATTATCTTTTACGGTCTGGTTGAAATTCGTATAGTCTGGTTAAAGTTGAAACGGTCTGATGGAAATTGAAATAAATAGAGCAAAAATCAGACTAAAAAATCAACGAATCAATCTACACAAAAATAAAAATATTACCGTGTATCCGTCCTCGCCTATCCCTTTTAAGTCAACACTCTAATTAAAGCCGATTTCTAAAACTCAATAAAAACAGTAATATCGATTTTTGAGGTCAAGTGGGATTATCGAAAAGTTCTGTGTTTTTATTTTTCCTTTAATATTTACAAACTTTAAAAAGTTGTATCTCTAATTAAAGTCAAATTTTGACCATGACCTTTTTACCTTTTCGGTTTATTCAACTTAATTATTCAGACAAGATAACGTATTTTGGGTTCATATGCTACAAAAGTTTTTAGAATTTATAGGTTTTATATTTACGTGTAGAAACATAGTACGGACATATTTGAGGGTAAAAATTACTCGCATTGAGAATTTGTCGATCTCGCAAAATTAAAATTCGTCCCATGAGTCATGTAATTTAATTGATAATCTTATTTTTATTTACATTTTCTAATTTTAGAAATTTATGTATACACGGAAATACAAAACCATAATATGTATTAGGCGAGCACAGTCACACAACACTGGGTGTATGTCAATAAACATTCTACTTTACTGTACACACTACACTACACTACAAAACAAAAAATAAACGATTAACTACAGTTCTAAAATTACTCATGAAATCTAATATTGTTACTTAAATTACTACTAAAAAGATACTTCTGTACTCTCTCGTATATCTGTACATATATTTAGGGAACAGTGCATATAGTAACAAAAAAAAAAAAAAAGGAATAAAATCCAACAACAAAAAGTAGGTCACAAGGATAAACTGGGAATTTTTATTATTCATTCTCGTCGTGTACCAGTACGAGTAGTATGTGTATTTGTTTGTATATGTATATATGAGTGTGTGTGTGTGTGATACACAGCAATTCTGTCATCATTAAAATTTATTACATTTAAATACAAGATAGGAAAAAAGCTTCTTTGGCTATAAAGTTTAAATTATATTATAAGGTCTTGTGTTTCAGAGATATGTAGAGCATGTTGGTTAAAAAAAAAAGAAGAGATGAACAAGATTCGATTTGTGATTGTGTATAGCTACACATATACATACATGCAAGAATATACTGATATACCAATATTACTGATATGGTTATGATGATAACGGGGGAAAAATGCGGAAAAGTTTTTTCTTCTTCTATTTAACATTATTACTTTAACATTACTTCCACACATATACATACATATATATGTATATGCTCAGTTCAAATTAGTCGTGGAAGATTTTCATTTCAATTCAAATTTTGTGGGAAAATAAATAAAAAGGGTTTATGTTTTTCTGAAGGGTTTATATTGTTATTAGTTCCACTATACGATTATATAGTCTGTTAAATAATTGTTTTATTTATTGGTTTTGGAAGAAGAGCGACAGGATTACAATGTAATAAACCGACTGTGAAATTTACTATTACAGTACTGCGATAGACTGCGAGTATTTTTTTTTCAAAAATTCGATAAATTGACAACAACAACAATCGATTGATTTACTACCCATGAAAATCTATTCACTCAACAAATTTTTAATTTCATCAAAATGGTGTCCAAAATACCGATATTCTATAAAAAAAACGTTCAGGATATGTTGTTGTCAACCTATGTTGTTGTTGTCAATTTTTATTGGTTCGAAAATCATACGAGTTTATTATTTGCATAATCAAAACAAAATTTTGTCCAACTTGTCGATGTGCTCGATCAGTTTTCCAATATTTTCATATGTCCCCTTTAATCGTTCTGCAATTTAGAGCACGTACCGACGAGTTAGTATTTTGTTGTATAAGGAAACTAGCTCTACAATCTCAAATTACGTTGGTTTGATTTTATGTAGGTTCTTTCGAGCATCGGGTCATCGTCTAATTTTGCAAAGTCCTCGGATCTGTCATGATCAGGCGCTGAACCTACAAGTAACAATTTGAGTAAGCACAGTATATTGGTATGTCAATAGGCCCAATGCAAGACGCTTGTCCCAATTTCGCTGGTTCCCACTAATTAACTTGGCCAAGTAATAACATCCGTCCGGATGTGTGGCATGACCTTCCGATCTGGCATCTGGAGATGTAATGGTGTTGTTTTTGTTTCCTTGGTTTATAGCATCATCATGGGTTTTGCGAGAATTGCCGATTCAAAGTTTTCTGTTTAGAATGCAGTTCTAGGGGTACACCATAACGAGAAATCACGTCTCGCACCAAACTTTCTGTACCATTCATCCTCCAAATTGATTTGGCCTCTGAATATTTTAGAAACCGGTACAAATGATGGCGTTATCGGTGATATCGGTGATAATAAAGATTGCAGTTTCTGGATATTTGTTTCATATAAATTATATGGCCACACGTTTATGGGCTATTATTGTATGAATCTACTATTAAATCGATTCGTCATTGCACCAATAAAAATAATCGCATCGATAACGAAAAATTTTTTTTGTTGATTGAGTGTACATCCGCCGTAAAACATGCACCATCTGTTGCTTGGATACTGCAACTAGTTTTCTGTCATTTTTCTCTTTATCTCAGCTCATGTAGTCGGCTTTGTACATGGATGATGATTTATACAGCTGTATCGTAGCGGAACAGTTTCCATGGCAGCCCTCACTGTTGAAATCCATATATAAGCTACATGGTAGCAATAAGATCTTAATGTGGAAGACTAAAAAACGTTTGCCATGCCAGTTTTTCCACTTCCGGTTCCAATGCGAAAAGACTTTCTTTAGATGGTTGCACGCGATAAGGATGGAGTGTCTCCAATGAATGGTATCCTCTTGATACTATTTTTCAACACGCATATAGATAATACGATAGCAGAGTGAGGGCGCCCCCTCATTGCACATGCCTCTTAAACCTAAATTGTAAGAATATGTTTTCCAAGAATACTACCACAGTATCCTTTGCTCGTCGTGGGAGGCGACTAAACAGTTGGTTCGCTGGGCTGAGGACCCGCCCCCGTAAAAAAAGAATCAGTTTATATAATGTCAATAAAAAGAAAAATGGATGCTGCGAAAAAAACACCGGACCCCTGCTCAAGTACCCGGATACGAGATTTATGATCGGCACGTAGAACGTGCAATCACTCAGGAAACCAGAAGAAGTATCGCTTGGAACTCGTTGTTCTTCAAGAAACTCGCTGGCCTAAAAGTGGAGATCATGTGTCCCCATGGCTATACGTGAGAATTCTTCTTGGACTGCAAGGATTTCTTCTTTCGAGTGAAGTTAGCCAAAATGTCGATAATTTGTGTACATGCGCCCCCAGAAGTTGGCCAGCCCCAAAGTAAAAACTCATTTTACAATGAGTTGGACGATCTGATGGGATCTATACCCGAACATGATGTTGGAATGGTAGTTGGGGACTATAATGCTAGCCCTAGCAGATATTAAGCCGACTTGTCTGAAAAAATAGGTCTGTACCCCTGAAACGAAACTGCGACCGATAATGGTGAGAGAATGATGCACATTGCAATTGCTCACGATCTTAAAGTAGCAATCACATTTCTCCCTCACAAACAGATACATTTGGAAACATGGAACTGTCTTTTCAATCTTATTGACTGGAAAGACGAATGGAAAGTGGCCGCGATGTGCCCTATGATCAAAAAGGGAAACCGCTTGAAATGTGAGGGAGTTTGTGGCTTGCTTTGGAATATCTAAGAATGTCAGCAAAATTACAGTGACACAGTCTCAATTCTATGTTAAAGTTGAGAACAAGCTATCAAGAATTTTGCATTTGACAGATGCGTGGTTGAACTGAATAGCAACGGAGTGAAAGAAATACTTGATCCGCTCGTAGAGTTTTCAGCTTCTGTTGGACTCCAGATCAATGAGTCCAAAACAAAATATATGATCTCTGGATATAGGGACACAGCAGAATATAGTAGTAGCAACTACACGTTTGAGGGAGTGAGGAGGTTGAAATACTTGGGCTCTCTTATCACTCACGATAATAGTGTGGGTGAGGATATTAAAGTGCGGCTGGCAGCAGGCAGTCAGGCTTTGAATCCTCTAAGGCCACTGCTAAAAATCTAAATACTTAGCAAGTGCCGTGAAGCTGAAGCTTTACAATGCATAAATCAGGCCCGTTGCTATGTTTGGATGTGAAAAAAGGACGCTGACGGATGAGTGCGAGGGTTTCTTTCATTTGAGAGGAGAATCATGCGGGTGAATTACGGCCCAAAACGCTAAAGAGATGGTACATACCATCGAGCTCTGCGTACAATGTCGAGATCAGAGATCTGATGAAGATCCTCGATATTGTACATTAAGTAAGATAAGTGAGTACGCTGGCTCGGCCATGTCCTGCGTGCTGATCCGGAACGAATTGTGTAACGATGTCTGAAAGGGAGCCACCTAATGGTAGACGCAGTGGTTGTTGCAGGGCCCGACGCCTTCACGATGTAGAGAACGACTTGGTTGGCTTCTTCAGGTTATTTAAGACAGTATGAAGACCACGCGCGGGATCGAATCCTCATGATGGAGCTGGACTGTTGACTCAGTAAGGGGTCAGTAATGGCTTTTATATACTGTTTATTATTATTATTAGTTGCACTATTTACCGACGTAATGTTGCTTTAGTATATATCTTGTTTAATCCCAGTTCTGTTTTAAATAAGTTTACCGAAGTTTGAAAGATCACTTATAAGTGAGATCCAATGTAAATCGTACAAGAATTCTGGAATGTAAAAGAACTTACCCAATTGATAGTGTGATGATAGAGACAAGTTTGGCTATACGATAGGTAAATACCGATGCAGTAACTATAGGAAACTCAGTGTCTAGCATTGACAAATTCTATAGCTTTCTGGATGAGTTCCTTCTTTTGAAAGCGCCATTCTTCTTATGGAGTTTTTTTTAGTTTGAATTCTTTATAAAAATATACCAAAACCATTTATAATCCTTCGCATGAATCATGCACCACAATCAAAAATTATTGGCGCCCTAACACTTCTTGTGTTAGATAACAAAAACCATAAATAATCGAATATCATCTAGAAATGCCTCCCTAATGGGTTTAGTATATAGCGGAAAATGTAAAATTATGAGCTCCCACATTTAGAACGCAACAACTAACGAGAAAAGCGTTATAACATTTTAATATTCGCCCCTCGTAATTTTTGCCTATCATTACCACCCACAAATTTGTATAATGTGTATGTATTCCAGAATAAAATGCATTTGGATGTGCTATATAGGGGAGAAAAAGGGTACGTGGGTAAGAAGGTTTTGCTTCCTTCTCGAAATTAGTTTTAAAAATCGATTGATATAACGAGTGTACGCATATATAAACCAAATATTTGATATTTTTGTAATGTACGCCTCTCTCCCGTATATATATGTAGATCCATATTAATCCTCACCCTATATGGACCGAGCTTTTTTTGTATTATGTACATTATTATGCGAGACTATTATGCTTTGTGTGTGCTCGTATTTTTAATTTAAAAAATTTAAATTTTAACCTATTTTTCATCTCGTTTCGACATTTTGTGCCGTACGCGCCATATACTGGCCATATAGATTATCTATTCTATTTGTAAGGATGAATGACGTATATATATATATATATCCTTGGTATGTACGTTTATTTAAGTGTAACAAAAAAATAAGTGAAAGTTCGCGTATACAATACATACACAGATCTGTATGTACATTCTAAAAAATCAATTTGAGACAAGAAAATTATATTTATTGCATGAACACGAAATGCAATTGAAAATAAGTGAAAGTAATTTTCGATTCAAATCGAGCGCATCTAATTGAATTTTTCCGTTTCGAAAAAAATCAATTTCAGATAACGAATTCTAATAATATTGCAACAATTTTTTTTATGAATAAGATGTTTGCGTGGTGGAATAATCATTACACCAAACCCAAACCATTACCTTAGTAAAGTAACGAGTCATATATTCCCAGCATGCACCATAAACGAAAATCAAGTATACTAACTGGAAAACTATATTTTAAAGCAGAAATGTGTAATTTGGTTTTTGTGTAGACATAGGTAAGCATTGTATAACGCTATCCAAATACCACTTAGTATTACTACAACTATAGATATACAACCATGTTTAAGGAAGTTGCATACAAGGACATACTATAACTCAATAATAACAGCAAGCTGAAGGCAGACAACTGGTTCCGACGAATATAAACAAAAACCGCAACCTCACAATTAAACCATACTAAACGTTATTTCATTTCACTCTGGTAATAAACCCCATACCAGGGGTAAGTAGTTTTAAGAAAATATATTCAAGCTAAGCTGCATTTATCGGATTTGAGGCTGAACATAGGTTAGATTAGGTTAGGGTGGCCATCCTAATAAAATAGCATAGATACTGTTTGGTCCGCAGTTGTACCACATTTGAGTTACGTTTTACCTAGAAGCGTTAAAAGCCCCTAACATCGATCTTACTAAGATCCGTCAGGTCGGTCAAATGTGAAGTTCCCATAAATTTTATTCTGCTGTACGCTAGACTAGAACAGTGCATCATCACAGCGACGGCAGAAATCATGGGCGGGGACATCCAGTCTGTTTGCAGGTATCCCAATGAGACAATGTCCCGTTAGGGATCCCACAACCATACCAATATGGTACTGTCGAAACGATATCAGTTGGCCGGATCTGGACGATCAAGTCTAGGCCAGATTTGCCTGGTTATTACACACACACTTCCGTTTGGCCATCTGTCATTCGTTTCTTTTATGGCTTCTCCCTGAAGCAGCCGTTTACAGGAAGCAAGTAGTATCTTTATATTCCGCAAAATTCGGGAAGACGGAAAGAGGAGTTGACTCTAATCTAATTATCTAGTGTCTCACAGAATGCCTCACAGCTAACCCATGAAGAAGCTTATTGCCTCATTGTCCATAACCGCCTCATTCATCCAGTCTTCTCTGACGGGAAACTCAGTTTGGAATCTCACCTAAACAGATGGCGAAGGAATACCGTAGTTTCCGGAATACCTCTGTTGTACAGGATTGATGAGTGTCCTATGTTGTTACAGGTTCACATACATATGGATTTGAATGCATGCTGCTTGATCGCAATATCCTAAGGGAGTGAGATGAAAGATAATTTCCAGAGATTGGGTAGGTTGGCTTCTGAGGGCTCCACTTATACATAAACTGGCGGTTCTTAGGACTTTCATCAATAGTTTTAGGTTGACCATAATTTTTAGTGCTGGCCGCCAAACGACAACCTCACACATTAGTATAGGTAATGGTTTTCACCTCTGGAACGTATAGCGCCAGTGTACCATGTGAGGGCCATACCCCATTTCTTTCCAATGGAATTTTTGCAGACGTAGAGTGTAGCTTTAGTAGCTTTCTTCACTATTTGTAAGATGTTTGGTTTCCAGCTTAGCTTGCTGTCCCAAAGTAGCCCGAGCTATTTCGCTCTTCCCGTAAAGATCAAGCGAGTATCATTTAATATTGGCCGTTCACATTGAGGAAGTTTGTGCTTCCAGGTAAAGAGGACCAGTTCTGTTTTCTGAGGATTTGCGTTCGGTCCACGGCTGCTGGCCTACTCAGAGAGATAGCCGAAACCCCACCTGTCGGAAAAACATTTGCTCACGTATCTGCCGGAAGACGCCTCATCCAGACGAGTAGCCCGTCTACCCCTAGACACACAAGAGATCAAGTGATTGCCTCTAGCCTGACGTTGCTAAAAGCCCCTTCTTTACCCAAGAAAGTTACTATGCAAAATTTGCTATTTCAAAAGATTTCTAATCAAGCCAATAAAGGAGTGGAGAGCTGTTTTCACTGATCGTCCCTTACAGGACGCGTTTTGAGATCCCGACAGCCCCTATTTCCCTTTCTTGTGATTTTATTAGAAAAGAGGATACGCTTGTAGACCTTAAGTCATTGGGATAGCAATGAGGGCTTTTGCCCGCCTTAGGGATAAATATTACTTTTACTTCAGTCCGTTTACTAGGAATGAGACAAAGTTCTAAGCTGTGACTTCCAGACAGGTAGGATTAAGTCAATAGTTTGCTGGATATCTGAAGGGAAAATGCCATCAGGTCCTGCCAACTTGAATAGCTTAAAGCTGTTTATTACCCATAGAATTTTCCGCCTATATTTACTACATGACTTGCGGGGCCTACATCCCTATTAATCACGGTCACGAGTCTCTCCGGAGCGAGTACCGAGCACTGAAGGAAATGAGTTTCTAATAGTAGGGATTCCCGTAGCCGTTTTTGAGGACTCCTGTATATTACCACAATAAAGTCTTCAGGCCCTTGTTTTGGTTGCTCTTAGCTAGTACTTGTATTGGTTTTGAGAACTTCTTTATAGCAGTCCCAATCTGCAGCAGCATCTGTGTTCCTCGCTTTCTTGACCAGTCTCCTGCGTATCGTACGAGTTCCTTGGAGTTCACTCGGCCTCCACGGTGGCCGAGATTTACCCATAGGCCTACTAATAGGTCATACACCTAACATAGCTTCGTTAAAAGCATCAAAAAGCTTGTTTACTGGAACATCAAGCTCTTGTATAGATGCAGGTGGGTTTGGAACGAAGAATGGTTCTATATAGCAATCACAATCAGATTTTGCCCTATTCCTTACTAGTGGGTTTTGTATCCACTTCATACTGGAGATAACCAACCGACCATATCAATTAATAATTTTGCGCCTTGGCCCCAAACGGCCGGTTTTTTTAATACCGAGATACCGATAAACTACAGGCATCTGAATTTTACACGAATTACTCTTTGCTGGGCCCCTGAAATTATCAGGTCACCTGTTCCAGAATACCCAGAATTTGGTGATTCCTCTACTGGTAAACGCGTGTACATAAACAGGCAGAACTATTTACTAGTTGCTCAAATTTCATCGACGAATACATGATGTTAGATATAACATGGAAGCATTCGACTCATATAAATTCCATCATTACGCCGAATTTCTGTGTTTCACATGATTGTGTGGAAGCTTCAAATGGTTTTCGGTGGATCCGCCATCATTTCGGCGGGAAAATCACTGAATTCAATAATGATAGTTGGTCCAGTTGTAGAATTCTGCTCCGTTTACGATTACGCGCGCTAATGCATTTAGTACCGACTTTACATAAATGTTTCTGAAAATACGAGTACAGATCTAATGTTTCAACGTATCTTGTGGTGAAACTCGCTCACTATGAAACTTCCTAAATTCAAGATAAAAACTATAGTTTATAGGATTTCGTCTACTCCATTACTCGGTACTAGATCTCTCAAACAACTAGCTCTCCATAACTACAGTTTTTCGCAGGTCAGATGTCCAGTTCGACGACTTTCTGCTTTACAGCACAAAATATGGTGTCAACAAGATCATGTACTCCGCAGGCATAAATTCCGAAAACGTTACCCTTCCTGGAATTCTTTAAGACGTGATATCTGATTTCATCGAGGTAAAACTTAAAATTGATCGAAAAACGTAATCAAATCATGTGATTGGATCATTTCACAGCGAACCATTGTTTTCCAAATCATCCGAATCAATTTACGATTCGTTCGGTTACCAGTGATTATTTTTGGAAATATTATTGGTCCAATCGCTGTGGCATTTGCACATCTATTGGCAAACTTTTCTACGTCGACAATTTGCTTCGCCACCATGCTAGAAACGTCGAAAATGGAAAACTGGTTGCACGTACCAACTGAGTGTAATCCACCTGTTCTGGTTAAACAAGGTGTGATATACCTGAAACTTGGGCATCGCTGATCTGTCAAACGGGATCGTTTTGGCCAAAGCTTTATGAAGAATTTCTAGTACTATAGGGGCAGCGAATTTATCAGACCCATTATGCTGTGACTGAAATTAAATTACAGAACGATTTCCGCGGTTCAAGTTACAACCAAATTTCAAATTTAGGGAATTTGCTCCGACCCGTCAACATCATCTGCCGAGTTGTGCGTAAATTTAATGTTTTCCTGCGGCCAACAACCTAAATTTTATCGTAATATTAAAATATTTCGATAATAAATTTTCGTCGACCATGCCAAGTGAATAGGAACATGCTAAAAATTGTCTTGCATCGAAACATTCTAGTGAGGAATCGTTGAAACTTCTCATCGAAACCAACTTTCCAGGAAACTTCGACGACTCAACAGAGACGTGTACTCGACGAGAAACTCATTCATTGCAGAAGATATTGTAACTAAAAAATCGATGCTATGGGTACTTGAAGGTTTCAAACCTTATAAATCGTCTGCGGTCCTGACCGAATTATACCAGCGGAATTTCGAAACAACTCGTCGATTAATCTCTCCTGGCTGAAAGTAATCTTCAAAGGTTTGTTGGTAATCTTCAAATTGGTCTGTATTCTACGGCGGTGGTCTGAGGTCAGGGTAATCTTTATTCCGAAAGCGGGTAAAAGCTCACATGGGTACCCAAAAGACTGAAGACCCATAACTCTATCATCCTTTGTGTTAAACATCTTAGAAAGACCGATCAAAAATATAGCCTAGTGACTGGGCACAGTCTCAACATACCTACTGTAAAGTGAAATCGGTGGACACAGCCCATGAGAAATCAATTTACTCGTAAGTGTTTTGTATTGTAGCGTTCCTTCATATGGAGGGCGCATGTAACGCAATCTCAATACGGAGGCAATTATGGAGGGATTGTCGCCCCTTGCGGTGGACTACCCTGTAAGTGAGTGAATCAATCATATGTTGGGGAGCAGGATGGTTAACTCGAAGCTGGGGGAATCCACCATTAGGAGGCGGGTATAGCTAAGGGAATCTCACAGGGAGGTGTCCTGTCTCCACTTCTCTGGAACATAGCAATCAATGGGTTGCTGTTGAACTGGCACGCTTTACCAGGAAATCTAAAATCTCGGTAGTAGATCTACCTGTCTTAAACGCCTTTTATTGATAAGGCAAGATTTCTGGGTGTAATCTTGGACAGTAACCTTAGTTGGAAGCCTAACATCTTGGAAAGAGTAAACAAGGCTAATCTAGCCATGTACTCGTTCAGAAACTCCTTCGGTAAAAATGGGGCCTGAAGCCGGAGTTGGTACACTGGCTATTCACTGCCGTAGTAAGACATACTTATGTATGGGGTGAGCGTGTGGTGGCCTGGGTAAAGTAACATGCAGGAAGTGGATCGAGAATGTGCAAAGGACGGCCCGCATGCTTATAAGTGGGGCGCTGAGGACAAACACCAACACGCGCCTTGGAGGTTATGTTTAACCTGCTCTCTGTCGATATTTATGGTAAACAGATGGCGGCGAATATGGCCTCTCGACTATCAGCCGTATCTCAGTGTAAATGTCTTCAGACAGGACACTCGACGATAATTAGATCGCTAACTAAGGAACTGGCAAATCTAGACTACTTTACACCAACATTATGCTTCGAAAAAGGGTTCCGAACTACCTGCCCTTCGAGAGAATCTTGGAGGAGCGGATCGTTATCGGAAAGAGAAACATTACAGTTTTTAACGGATGGCTCCAAGATATACGGTAAAGTAGGAGCTGGAGTCTTCTGTGATAAATTGAAAGTAGCTATATCAGTTCGTCTCCCTGATAACTGCGGCGTGTACCAAGCAGAGGTGATAACGATTGAGGAGGTCTTTACTTGGTTGATACATAATGTGGTATCCTCGATCGATATCGCAATTTACAGGTGGCAATCAAGTCCCAGCCACTCAACCTAATCTAACCATCGGAGCAAGGTCGACCAAAATTTTGATTCGAAATTTTGTTTTTTTATGTAAAATTTCTTACTACTCTGATCTTCACTTGAAATAGGCATTAAGTGAAGATCTGAGCAATTACAATAAGTGTTGAGTGAGCTTTCAACCAATTAAAACTTTTCTTAGTGAGCTTTGATGTAATTTTTTTAGTATAATTAAGCGCTTGTGTTTAATTGCAATGATAATTATTGTAAACATTTCAGAATAAAAAGTTTTAACGTGCGAAGCTTTCGATAAATTGCGAAAAGCTTTTATTTTTATTATAAATAAGAGGGCGCGTAATACGAGGTATTCCTGTACTAAACCAACATTTTTACATCCCATTGAGACACAATAATCATTTCTCGACTTTATACCGAAAGTAAGAGAAAGTGGAATTGTTTTCTAGCAGTTTTGTATTATTTCTATTTTTTTGGAAATTTATGGCCAACATTTTTATAGTTGTTTATTGTTCATATATAAATATTGTTCAAAGTTTAGGAAAATTAATGAATTTATGATATGAAGATATGATGATATTTAAGTCTTAATTGTTATTATGTTGTGTTACCAACCGCACAACATCAATTTGTTTTTGTTACTATGCACGAATTCATTGACCTTCTACTATACTACGAGAAAAAAGCTCCTCAAATCTTGTATATTGTTGGTTGGCACTAGTAAATAATGTATACATAGTCGACTAAATAGTCTTATTCGCATTTTATCTCAATCAATTTTCCTTCCCTCATCCAAGATCAATCTACCATCTTAAATTGGTTTCGTATATACTGTCTTTCTGTTTTCTTGTGCTGCTATCATAACAAAATATATATTGTATATGGGGAGTAAAATATCCTTCTGTTGATAAATTAAGATATTATATGTTAGTTTAACGATTGTTGTTATATAATCATGATGCTTTGTTATTGTGAATTACAGTTTTGATTGGAAAATGATATGGAGTAATTAGGAGAGTTATAGATTCGACTTCTGCTTAGTATAAAGCCGTATTATATTCACGAAGTAAACAAATTACAATTCTCTGAAGCTTGTGAGGAATGATGTTTATTGTTGGATTAAGTTTGCGGTATATTTCTGCGACGTGCAATTGGCGATAAGTTTAGGCCAGCGGCGAGGAAGATAATCAGCCAATCTAGTACAATTGTAGAATATGTCCGCAAGAAAATTTTAGTGTGGTTTTGAAGTTGTTCCCTGTTAACGAGATTCATTAAATTTGACAATACAACTGCTCCGCACACAGTTCCAATCGGTGGTGACTCTGCTGCTTTAATTAAATGAGAAGCTGTTTCTCTTTTTGGTCTGGTTACGTTGTAATACATCATTGCAGCAGATGCAAGTTGGCTGGCATCACAAAACCCGTGCAATTCGTTTTAAATGTTGTGTTCATCCAGTGTGAGATACACCCCATTTTGGATCTTTGAATTTAGTGCCGTTGTGTCGGTTTTGCACATTGTTAACAGATAATACCATTTTTGGCGTTTTTAATCCCCTCCTTAAACGTTTTAATTGCTTTCATTAAATAATTGTATTTTAAATTCACTGGTGAATCCTGAAATTCTGTAATTTCCCACAGACATTAAGAATATTCTAATTAATAGAACACAAAAAAATTAATTAATTGGAACGAAAGTTATAAATGTTTTAGTGCAATAGTCTGGTTAGCTTTTTCAAGGCAAAAAAAAAATGCAAAAAAATTTATGTGTTCCAATTTGGTTTAAACTTGGCATAGACATGCTTTGGATCTTCCATCTTAGTGCCATTGTATCGGTTTTGCACGCTCTTTAAACGTTTCGTTAATATTTTATGTACTTAACATAATTTAAATTATTTAGTTAAATGGGATGGGCCATCTCTCCAAATGAATTGGCCTATACATTTTCAATATCGGCACAGAGAGTAATTTCATGTTAGGACGACAGCCCAAACAATCGTTTTGTGATACTCAAGAGATAATTTTCGCAGAACCATCCAACCCAACTCTATATATTTAGTTGCGGAGCTATATCATGTTTATTGACTCCATGCCATGGTATGGCGAAAAGAATCTATTTTCGTTAACCACTGGCTGTGGAATTGCTATTCCATGTGTCCGAGAGATAAATATTCATTCATGCAATTTTTGTAGAGAATATAGAAATGGTTGTCTTGAACAAATCGACGTTCCATGCGCCTTTCAATCTTTGACTTGCCATACTATGGGAGATACCTAGTTCCGTTTTTGATTTTTTTGATGACAATCGGACTTGGAATTGCTCTTCCGAAATTCACTGGAGTTTCCTTTCAAAGTTTATTTTTTCCATTCAAACGAACGATTCATAAATTCAATGTAACTTTCAATATGTCTTGCTTTTTTAAATTTTTCAGCCATTTTTGTAGAATTAAAAAAGTCTACTTACACTGATTGTTCGATAAATTTTAAATATAGTGGAAGACACCGGTTCCAATTGTCCTGATTGTCCTTTCAGTGATCTGTTGAATCCCTGCCATCGGATTGTAGATCCATTGGTGTAATCCTCGTTTACTTGAGGTTGAGTATCGGAATGTAGCCCTCACAGTATTCTTAATTTGCATATCCAGTGGTTTAAAAATACATCCGCAACTGTTCGAGCTTCTTGATTCATACCTTATACTCATTTACTAAAATAATCTATGAATACGAATTCGTACATCTTTTGTCATTTCAAATCGGCCAGCAATATCCATAGATATCCGCTCGAACAGTGCCCCAACATTGTATTCCCTCATCGTGGTGAAACGTGTTTTAGATTTGTTGTAAATAAATACATTCTCGAATTTCAATGCCTTCAACTGAGCCCAATCACTTTTCACGGTTGCATTTTCTGTCGTAATTTCATGCCACTGTGGTGTGGTACCTCCCTCCATCCATTAGATCATTGGAGCGATGATGATATCATGATGATTTCGTGTCCTTGTTCCTCCGCCAATTGCCCTCCGGTCCAGCGATCGTCGGCATTTACTATGATCCTCGTAACAAGTGCGATTTGATGTGTGTATTTGTTCCTGCTTGGAACAGAGCTTATATATATTGACTATTACAAGGCCTCCTGGACATTCCATCGACATTGTTATGTAACAATCCTCACCTATAGGCTTTGTTCTGAAAGTGTAAAACCATTTCAGAAGCTGCACCGTTAATAATTTTCTCCGATTTACGCAATAATTTTTTCTGGTTTGGATATTATTCTGCTGCGTAGTATGCTAATACTCATTTGCTCTTACTCCTGAATTATTGGCGTCGTTATCCAAAATAAAAAGAGCTAATACACGTGGTTACCCCCAAATTAGATTACTGCATAGTTTTTTCGCTAGTTCTACGAGCGCGTTTTGGTGCTCCTTCGTCTAGTAGAACGGTTTAGTTTTCTCAAGATGTAATTAGCTTCGTATGACATCCGCAAAGTTATTAATAGCAAGATTGCGACAGAAAATTGACAGTCTTATATGGACTGATATTTCGTGCTAATGTTCGAAGTTTTCAAGGCAACATCTAAACCAAACTCCCAAACGTTTTCATCCAGACGCTCATTCATGTCAAACGTTGAATTATACCGACTTGGACAATCAAGCATAGGTTTTTTAAACCAAGTTTTTTTTGCTATAAAGCTCTGATAGGGACTCATAATTTTTTGCCACCATTCTGCATTTATCTATTGACTTATTTATTATTGGAACTGAGCTAAGAGTATTCGATACTGCCAACTGACAAGTTTAAGCCACGCATTTAAAATGCTTTACGTTTGAATGAGTGTATGACGTCAATTATCGTATTTTCTAAATAATTTGCAATTTAGCAATCACTAGCCTCGCGCATTTCTATAAGGTTCGCTGTATAATTTTTCCATTGCGAATAAACTTCCTGAAGCAACTATTGGATCTACTATTTGGTGTTAATAGATCAAATGTTTCAATTTGACTCGAACAGATGACGACGTTCTCCCACCGGTGTTCGAGTTATCCAAAAATATTTGGCATTAATGAAAAGAATGCTGAAGAAGGATGAGGGATGCGATAAGGTTCCTGACAATATGTGTTCTAAACTGAACAATATTGCTGTCTAAGTCACACTGGAACTTTTACAGAATCTCATGGTATGCATCAAGCAATATGTGACATTGCCTTAATTTGCGATTCCTCGTCCAAAGTCAAATATGAAATGTTAGCTTTAAGGATATCCCGTCACTTTGTAGATTTGAGAAAAAAACATACAAACTTTGAAGTGTGTGAAGTTATCCCAGGGTATCATCCCAGAAAAATAAAAAATGTTCATCGGGCAATACTATTCTCATCCCATCCCAGGATTTTGAAAACTATCCCAAAATATGATATGATCAATTAAAAAATGTGTCAACAACGTGCTAGCTTATATGTTATTGTCGTAAAAAGTAATTTGCACAAAAGGCTCAGAAAGTCATATCTTCGTTGATTGGGTCCTTCAAATGAATGAAAATAATCCGGATTTTCATCGAAAAATCATCTTCCGTGAAGAGGCCCATTTTCACCTCGGAGGCTACGTTAATATGCGGAATTGTCGCATTTAACCGTGTTATTTCTCGAAGATGTGATCACAATTGGCCACCGAGATCTTGTGATTTAACACCTTTAGACTTTTTTAGGGGCCAAGTGAGAGATAAGGTCTATGCCAATGCTCCACAAGCGATTCAAGACCTTAAAGAAGAAATTCGGGAAGTTATCGAGGACATACAGCTGCAAATGTGCGAATTGGTTATGTAAAATTTCCTAAAAAGGTTATGGTGCTGCAAACGTAGCCGTGGCGGCCATTTGGCTTATATCTTTACAACACATATGAACCCATTGTGCCAATAACAATATGGTATGATGTATGATGAACTGGTTTGTTGTGTGATGTACACCGCAAAGCGTATTTTCAAAGTATTAGAAACAAAAGAGTTCATCACGGAGCATGGTAATGCTGAACCGGGCTTTGCCCACAAGTTCAGCACAGGTAAATTGCCGAATGAGGTACCTAGTACCCTGACAAACAAAAAATTTTTAGGAGGACACTACAAAATGATTGCTCAATACCTTGCTATCCGACGACTTTGAGGAAAGTCGTCACCAAACGTAAGCCACTTCAGTGATGAAGAGACCACTTTGGCTATAATGTCTATGAAAGCTGGTAAAGCGCCAAGCCTAGAGAATATTGAGGTCGAGGTGACACAACGTGCTTGGCCTATTAGAGGGCCCTGTATCACCAACTTAATGAATACGCTTAGAAAAAAGGTAAATTAGTTATATGGAAAACCGGAAATAGATGTCACACCGATCCCAAATCCTAAAGACCTTTCATAGGCCTGTCCTAGGTAAATTATTTGAAAATCCGTTAAGCCGTCAGGTTAATGGACATATTCCAGAAAAGTGGCACCTACAGTAATAAACCGCTTGAGTTTAGAGAAAATAGGTCCACAGAGGACGCAATGATCAAAATCATCAAAAGTACAATCTTGGAGTTCTGGCATGT
This sequence comes from Tipula unca, assembly GCA_951394425.1. Taxonomy (NCBI): domain Eukaryota; kingdom Metazoa; phylum Arthropoda; class Insecta; order Diptera; family Tipulidae; genus Tipula; species Tipula unca. Next base: position 23,555,042 of record OX596382.1, on the reverse strand, counting down.
TCGGCAACCTGTGGTGGCCCAGCATAATGCTGGAGCTAAAAAGATTCAATTGCCCATGAAATCTCTATAACAACTATTTCTCTGAAAGAAATACCACTGTTATTTCAAGTCATGGCACACTTGAAAAAATTGTCAATAAGGTCCACAAGGTTCGAGCCTTCGTCCACACTTTTGGAATATGGTCTTTAACGGAAGCATGAACCAAAAAGTCCAACAAGTAGTTCAGGACAAAGTATTCAAGAAAAAGCGCAATTATCCATAGATGCAGGAAGGTTCACTGGACTTTAGGAGACCACCATTGGTTTCCATAAATGGCCAAAAAATTAAGATGGTGAAAACTGTTAAATGGCTGGGAGTTGACTTCGATGAACCAGTTGTGAAAGAGAACTGGGGTCTCAAGCAACGTACTTTGTCATTAATATACGAAGGCCTTATGGTCTCTTCATTGACATTCGCGTGCATGGCATGGGCAGACAGATTGAACTGTCACCATCGGCGTACACTATAGTTAGTGCCCAAAGAAGCGATCACATTCGACCAAACCTCATGGGCTCGCCAAGAGGAAAACGAAAAAGGACCCTGTATCAATATGGCAAGATAGATTCTCGCATTCAATGGATAGCAGAGTAACATATAGTTATCTGCCAAACATTGATGCGAGTGATGAGACTCATGAGACTCATGGGCCGACCCATCTTCCATGTCACTGTACAGGGTGACATGGAGCTATGCAATGCGCAGGTGGTATACTGTACTTGTGTGAATGGGATGAATGAATGGATGAATGAATGTTGTGTGAATGTAAGGTAAGGCTATGTGCCGTAGAAGTGTCTATGCCGTCCTTTAAAAAAAAAAAAAAAAAAAAAAAACTTACTTTAATGCTGCCAAACAACCTCAACTCTTTCACGAAATTTTGTGATACCGTCTTGAGCGGTATAGGTAGATATAAGCGTATATAAGTATAGAAGAGTATGCGCCTCCTCGTTGGCAGGAACGGTATCAAGGTTACCTGGCTAAGCATACCGATATAGTTGTAATATTTTAAGAATTATAAGTCCGCGTTGGATATGTTAAAACCACGACCATCTGGGAGCTCATATTCATATCGGATGGGCTGACACTATTGAAGTTAATGCTTATAAAAATTGATCATTCATTAATTTTATTAGTTTGTGATAGGTATTGCGGCGAAGCATTCATAGTAGTGATAGTTAGGTTTTCTGTTAATTATGTCTTATACTTATATTGATGCAATTTGTTGGTTACCTTAACTGATTTGAAATTCCTATTTCACAGTTTTCATCGAATTTCAAATATTTGTTAATTAGCTCACACTATCCTCATGCATTTATTTCATTTCTTTTCCGATATTGGCTACCGGAAAGCTTTTTTTATTCGGAAACATTGGGTGTTATGTTAGAAGTGCCTTCAAATTAATGTACACCCTTGTACACCAAACTTTTATTGTTGCTGGTCTTATTTCGCTACAAAAAATATATGAACAGTTTATGATGAAACTGATACACATAACACCCACGAGTGGTGATCAACGAGAATATCTCAGCACTGTTGTTGAGTATGCAAAGTTTCATTCTATTGGGACAGTGCCATCTCGTTAAATCTACGATAAGATGCCTTTGTCTGATTACGTAAAATTTTATTTTTCAGAATTTTATCGCTGAAAAAAATCTGAAAAAATCGATAAGACGCACGTACACCATTCAGTCGATTTCATTCGATCGGGCCGAACGAAATGTCGTTGAGTTTGATGAACGTGTATCAAGTGACATCGTACAATAATTCTGCGGCTACCACAAACCGCTGCCGGACTCCATGTACTACGTGACATATGCACTCGACTATTTCACCCCTAAAAACTTTCGCTTCGACAATCCAGATACACTTTTCGTTATATACCTAGTCCTGGACTATCATCGTTCGGATAAATTTAAAAAAATCAGCGAAGTATTCAATATGTTGATTTGATATTTGATATCGATTTGTGTTCCATGAAATTGGCAATCGATGATCCATGCTACGAATACGATCAAATCACTGCTAATAGCGGATAACAAATATAGAAAAGGTGGTATGTTTGAGTAGAAGCTGTATGTAATCGCAATAAGGCCGTGTACAAGCGGCCCGACCCGGCAACGGCTAGCTATTTTGTATGTAACTATCAAATGTATTTCGATCGTATTGAATATTTTGAGAATTTCCGGGGATGGAGTAATCAACAATTATATATTATATTATATTCTATTAAACTCGCCGATATTTTGGATCCCATGAATTTGATCACGTTCCTCGAGCGCAACGAAATGGCCGAATTTTCTGTCATCGATGGTACCGATTTTAGTATGTGGAATGATGAACTATTTCTAAAATTATGCAAAACACGGTGCTCGCCGAATGATAATCGATACGACATTGACGAGCTGGGATGATTGTGGCTAGATTGACTGGCAAATCCTGGAATTTTTCCACCGTGACGATTGTGTTACGTGGCCACAAAATATTTTAAAGTCACTTTAGATGGATGGCCAATTAATTATCCGTTTATTTTTAATGGTCTGGCGATCGGTAAATTAGCGTTAACAAATTGTTTAATCGCCGCAAACACTTATTGAATAATATCGCGCGATGCCAGTACACCGATATAACCGTGACTCGGTGTAAACTCGAAAATAATTTCGCAGTCATTGAATGTCTTGTGGGTATTGAACGAGTTCATTTAGCGCTTAACCTACAAGAGGAGGCCCATACGCTCGGCTTATTTATGCGATTCGCCGAGAAACATTTGGTTTGCAATGATTTGCGCCAGCTTGAATTTCGAAATAAAATTATTGTGGGACCAGTGCAATTGCCGAGGATAAATCTCAAACTCAACAGACAAGGATACGCTTGCGTGGGCAAGACGTATCACTGAGCCAAAGCAGGAGGGTTCCGTTGTGATCTCACAGCCGAAAAGGCAGGGATCTAATGATGAACCGCCTACGGAGGCTAAAAAGAAACGGGTTCCGGACAATGTTACCAGGCCCTTCAACGAGGTGCTAAAGGATCACCTGATCATGGCAGTCGTTGACAGGGCACAAGAAGATGGGAGCATTACGACCCTTAACTGGAGGAAGGTGGAGAAGGCCTTAGCCGCCATCTTCCTAAAAATCATGAGGGAGAACCCAGGACCTGCTCCGTCCTGCCGAGACGGAGGGTGGCACCGGGGTCACGTAAAACTGACTGCCTGTGCCGATGAGAGGTCTGTGACCCTCTATAAAAAGGCGATCGGCAGCCTGGGGGAAGTCTGGCCGGGGGCCAAACTAGCAGTGGTGACTAGGGAAGAAATTCCCTGCAGGCCAAGGGCACGAGCCTGGATTCCTGCGGAGCCAACTGATCCTAAGGAGATCCTGGAAATGTTGAAAATCAGCAATCCGGATCTGCCAACGGCCACCTGGAAGATTGCCAGGTTAGATGAGGTTAAGGCGGAAACAGATCACAGATCGGCCGTCATAATCATCGACAGAGAATCCGTGGGTGCTTTGGCAAAATCTGGAGGCCTGGTCAGCTATGGATTTGGAGCGATTACGCTCAAAATCTATAAGCGCGATGAGGCTGACAGACCTGGGGCAACTGCAGCAGGTGGGGAAGCCACTAGTGGTGTCCCGCCTATTGCTGGTGACCCAGATGTCCAAAGCATCCCGGAAGACGCTCAGGAGACACTATTCCTGGACTCGGAGATATCGAGATCATTGGGACTACGCTGTGCGCTCCTACCGGACGAATCGACGTCAGAAGATTCTGATTCAACAGTGGTGGAGGTAAGCAATATCTAATGCTTAAGATCCTTCAGATCAACCTCCATCACTCTAAAGCCGCCTCGGCGGCCCTCCTGCTCAAAATGGAATCTGAGTCCATTGATGTTGTTCTGGTTCAGGAACCTTGGGTCAATGGTGACCGGGTGCTGGGCCTCAGAACTTCCAAATATAAAATACTACATGCGAAGAATGAAGGTAAGATACGTTCCTGCATTCTCGCTAGAAATAATCTGAATATTTTTATACTACTGAATTACAGCAACGCTGATGTAGTGGTGACTAGCATCGAGATGGATGGGCAAACTCTCTGGCTAATATCGGCCTACCTACCGTACGAGGAGGAAAACATACCACCAGGTAGGTTGGTTAGTGCAATAATGGTGGCTCAAAAACGATAATGGCATTATCCCTGCGGATATCCAGCGAACTATTGACTTAACCCTGCCCTGGCTGGAAGTTATCTTCAAAGGCAGCCTGGAACTCTGTCACATTCCTAGGAAGTGGACTGAAATAAAAGTAATATTTATACCTAAGGCGGGAAAAAGCTCTCAATGCTATCCCAAAGACTTTAGGCCTATAAGCTTATCTTCTTTTCTGTTGAAAACACTGGAAAGACTAATAGAGGCTCACATTAGAGGCTCAATCAAGCCGGGCGAGCTGTCGGAATCTCAACACGCATACCGTAAGGGACGATCGGTGGAAACAGCTCTCCACTCCCTTATTGGCCCGATTGAGAAATCACTTGAATATAAAGAATATTCAATGGTAACCTTCTTGGATATAGAGGGGGCCTTTAGCAACGTCAGACCGGGGGCAATCACTGGGGCCCTTGCGTGTCTGGGGGTAGACGGGTCACTCAGAGGCTGGATAGATCATATGCTTAGAGGCAGGATCGTGACAGCTTATCTGGGTGGGACGTCTGCCGCCAGATACGTGAGCAGAGGGACACCTCAAGGTGGGGTTTTATCCCCTCTTCTTTGGAACTTGGTCATAAATGACCTGTTACTAAACCTGGAAGGGCAAGGCTTCAAGGTGGTTGCTTACGCGGATGACGTTGCTATTGCGGTCTTCGGTAAATATCCTAGTACGCTGAGTGAGCGCATGCAGTGCGCGCTTGGCTACCTTTCTGAGTGGGCACGCGGCTGCGGACTGAACGCAAACCCACAGAAAACAGAGCTGGTCCTCTTTACCAGGAAGCACAAGCTTCCTCAGTGTGACCCGCCAACATTAAATGGTACTCGCTTGATCTTTACGGATAGAGCAAAATACCTCGGACTTCTTTTGGATAGCAAGCTAAGCTGGAAACCAAACATCGTAGAGAGAGTAAAGAAAGCTACTATAGCGCTCTACTCCTGCAAAAATGCCATTGGAAAGAGATGGGGTATGGAGCCCCACATAGTACACTGGCTCTACGTTTCAGTGGTCAAACCTATACTGCTGTATGGGGTTGTCGTCTGGTGGCCAGCGTTAAAAATTATGGCCAACCTTAAACTATTGATGAAAGTCCAAAGAACGGCCTGCTTGTGTATAAGTGGGGCTCTCAGGAGCACACCTACTCAAGCTCTGGAGATTCTCTTTCATCTTACTCCATTGGATATTGCGGCCGAGCAGCTTGCATCTTGCACAGCCATTCGGCTCAAATCCATATCTATGTGGACCTGTAACAATGCAGGGTACTCGTCTATCCTATGCAACAGGGGTATTCCGGAAGCTACCGACTACGCTATTCCCTTGCCATCTGCTGAGGTGAGATTCCAAACTGAGTTTCCCACCAGAGAGGACTGGGTGAACGAAACGGTTATGGACAACGAGGCGCTAAGCTTCTTCACGGATGGCTCAAAAAGGGATAAAGGGGTTGGCTGCGGGGTATTCTGTGAGGCACTAGGGGTTAACCTCTCTTTTCGTCTTCCCGACTTTTGCAGCGTTTTTCAAGCTGAACTGATCGCAATAATGGAAGTCATGGACTGGTTGAAGTATAATGTAATATCTACGAGGGATATTCGCATTTTTACGGACAGCATGGCTGCTATTAAAACGCTACAATCATACTCCCTGACGTCGAAAGTAGCCCAGAACTGTCTGGCATCTTTAAGTGAGATGGCTGATCAGTTCAACATCCGCTTGACGTGGGTGCCAGGGCATTTCAATATCGCAGGGAATGTAAAGGCAGATGAGTTGGCCCGCAAGGGTACAGCACGCCTAATAACCCAAAGCAGGCGGGATATAAAGATACCGCTTGCTTCATGTAAACTGTTGCTTCTGGAAGAAGCTATAAAAGAAACGAACGTCAGATGGTCTAACGCCAGTTCGTGTGTAATAACCAGGCAGATCTGGCCTGGTCTTGACCGGTCTAGATCAGACCAACTGATATCGCTTCGACGACACCATATTGGTATGGTCGTGGGAGCTATAACGGGACATTGTCTCATTGGGATACATGCGCGCAGACTGGGTGTCCCAGCCCACGATTTCTGCCGCAGCTGTGGTGATGAGGAGGAGGAGGAAAATGTGCTCCATCTGCTCTGCACCTGTCCTGGTCTAGCTTACAGCAGAACAAAATTTATGGGGACTTCCCCTTTGAACGACCTCGCGGATCTTAGTAAGATCGGGATCCGGGACTTTAAACGCTTCTTGGTAAGCTCACGATGGTTCAGCGAGTGAAGAGGAGAAAACTCGAATGTGGTACAGCTACGGACCAATTTTGTGTCTATGCTAGTCCTTTAGGACGGCCACCATAACCTAACCTAACCTAAGACAAGTTTGTATCCAACTTATCGCGATAATCCATACTCGGTTATTTTGGATGCAAGAGCTTCATCTATTTTTCGAAATATTTTAAATGTTGAAATGTATGTATATACGAGTATGTATATATAAAAGCTTAAACTTAATGCCATTAAATGTTAGTAAACTCTTATCTCCCAATATCCATTACTGAAACCCGAATATCATCTTTTCACCATACAATATACGCGCAGTACATTTTCCAGAATATTCCAGATTAACATCTTAATCCTAATTTATCTAATTTCATGTCATTATCCCGTATACGAATATATCTGTATATATATATATATGTATATACCACAGATACATCCCGAAAATAAAACTAAATACCCAATTATATAATGATATATAAAAATCGTCATAATGATAAAGTAGTTCGTATATTATCCTGTCACAGTTCCTTATTTAATTTTTTTTTTTGGTTTTTCTTTAAAGACCATTAACCATTTTGTGTGTTGGGTTTCTTATCACAGTTGACCTATTTTCGAAAGTCAAAGGAAAATAAACAATTCACCATAACACCATACACACACACACACAGAATAAAAAATATATAAAATTAAAAGAATAAAAGGGAAATTGGATAAACTATATCACTTAAACAGGATATATGTACATACATACATAGATATACAAACCGACCAAACGAGGAAATATATAAAAATAAACCCGGATATAGTAATTGGAATATCATGAAAATGCCGATTAATATTCCTGGTGTTCCAGCTCTAATTTTTCCAATATATACCAATATTCATTACAAATTTATTAGTTCCTAATGGAACGGAAAATTTTTTTTGGGAAAACATAATTTTTTCCGTTTCGTATATCTTTTGTTTTCTTCCCGAGCCCTATATATGTACATAGTCAATGATTTTCAGGAATTGATGTTTTGTCACGTTCGGTGAGTTTACAACACACATAATATGAAATGAACATGATGTTTTTTTTTTCAGCTCGGTGCGTGTCCTATAACCAACCATGTTTATCGTTTTTCATTTTCTTCCTGTGTGTTGTTGTATTGTCTGTCTATTATGATACAGATGGAAATAGATATTGTTTCTTCGTTTTATATATGGTCCAATATTGCGCCCGATGACCTATAATGATATTTTGATGACCAATCAAAGCCGAATTCATGAAATGGTTCGTTGATTATTATTATTATGGTGCGAGGAGAAATGTAATTTGTTAAAAGTATTTTTCTTAATAATAATTAGAAGTTTTGGTTCGATTATATTGTTTGAACAATGTGTAATTTAATTTGGTTCATGGAATCTGCGAAGAGATGTGAAAAGGATGTCAAAAGATGGTTATAACTAATTATTTTTATAACTAAAACCGGAATTGTGTAAGTCACGACTTAGCTTAATTTGTTAAACATGTGTTTTCTGAATAATAGCAATGTTACATGCACGAAGTACATACCATTATCTTTTGTTTGTTTAATGTAGTTTCGGGATATATCAGAACCGTCGGGCTACATAAGCTGAAGTTAATGGAGATAACATTTATGATCATTATGATCGAAAGTTTAAAACTATTCTGGATTGAATAGAGGGGCAGCATCAATTATCCATAGGCTGGCAAAACTGGAAAACACCATCAGAATGGCTCCTGGGACAAATTGATATAAAAAAAAGTAATAAAATAAAATTATTTTCTTGGAATCTTGGACATCTAAAAAAATAGACAATTGTCCTATATCCGAGACACACGACACAATGACGATATTGCTTTAGGTAATCGTCTGGTCGATTCTTCTATAAAGAGGATGTATTCCAGTTTGGTTTCATATGCGAATGGTGAACCATTGGAAGTTTCACTGGCATGCCCCAACGTTGAGCGTTCCAAGGGCGTCGGCACCAAGCAACAAGTCGATTTTGCCGGGACGATGCGGTAATGAGGATCGCCGAGCTTTCGCTTCTCCAAATGTGGCCACTCTTGTGGGTCGATGTATTTCAAAGGAATATTGTCGGTTATCTTCTCGATAACAAATGCTGTGACTTGAATTGAAACGCACTCACCAACCTGATACTTAAGAATGAATTCAACTGTTGAATGCGATTTGGCCGATTTTGTGGCACCAATTCCATTTATTGAGATCGAAACTGGTCTCCGCTGTAACCGATTAGATTTCTGGCGCTTTCCGAAATTAAAGTGGGTCGGTCCATGAGTTCTACATTCCAACCTCTGTTGGTCATAGATGTTTTCATTTCATAGATGTTTTCAATTTAATCACTGATGGTAATAAAAATGATAAATCCCTTTTGCATCTAGCCTCTGTCGCAGCTTTAGCCACTGCTCTATTTGCTCGGTAAATCGGAGTTGAATCGGATGGGTCCATGATTGTTGAGCGGTTGCTCGTGTTGTGGTTAGTGTTGTTAGTCGATGTACTTGCGGTGTTATTGGCATTACTATTCGATCACTTTTGTTAGACATGTGTAGAAGCGTGTGATGCCTGCGATTGCAGACTCGACAGAGACTTGATTTGCACTCGGCGCTGGGTGTACCCTGAGTAGGCAATTGAAACATAACCCATTTTCACGAACATGGTTTGATTTCTGATCGAACGAGGACGACGGGAATTTGGTGCATTTGAACACGTTGTGGCCAACTCGTTGAGATTGTGGAATTGCGAGTGACGGTGTACGAATGAGTTGATTTAATGTTTGCTTCCCGATGATGATTGTGTGGATAGATGTGAACAAACCCTTGGTTTTATATGATGCAGGTTGTTTCCAAAGATTGCCATCGAGTATTCAGGAAATTGATAAGTTGCTGATACGTGGGATATTGACCTCTGGTAAGAGTTAATTCCCATGGCCGGTGAGTTTCGGGATCAAATTTGTCGACGATGATGTTGAATTTGGATGTGTGAATTTAGGAAGTTGAGCTTCTGGGGATTTGTGAGCTTTTGGTTTTTGCGGATCAGGTCGGTGAATAGATTTTCGACGTCGGTCCAATCATCATACTTGCCATTGAAAATCGAAATCTTGAGTCAGTTCAATGTCACTTAATTGTAGTATCCTTTGGAAGCGACCGAAATAGGTTTGCTTTCGCCTGATTGATTCGGTGGGGTACATTGCATTAACAATGTTTGTAGGTTTTAGCGTGCTGTGAAAGATTATTTTTCACATTGCGCGCAATACCCGCTTTGCTTTTCTAATTCTTCTTCCCCACAAATGGATTCAATCTTGTCCTGTACATCACTGTATTCCAAATAACGGGATTCTAGATGAATGAGCTGGGCATTGACGATCTCGAATGTCAGAATGCAATTTCTTTATGAGTTTAAGCTCCGAGTGAGTTGCTTCTCTGGCGACGATCGTTGATTGAAAGGCAGAGAAAACGCTGGTCTTCTTTGATGTTTACGTTTCTGTGTTGCCGACGTCGAAGTGTTGATTGTATGGTGGCGTTAACGTAGTTCCATGGCCATTTAAATCTTAATATTAAAGTTTCTGATCCTATAGGTGGCATGTCTTAAAAGAAGTGTAATGGGCGTGCTGTACAATTACGATTTAACTCCGGTTCGCGCCCCTCATTTTAACGTCCATTAAAATATATAAATATAAAATATTAATTAGAGATTACACCAGAAAATTATTTCATTTACATAATTACAAATTAATTCGTGTAAAATTGGTTTTTCCACCCCTCGCACCCGCGTCCATTAAAAACAAAAATATATTATGTTAAAATTTTTATTATCTCACTATTATCGCGCGAAAATGCAATAAAAAAAACATGTCAATAAAATAATCCCCTCAAATCACGGAAGTTTATGTACATACATATACGTATATATGTATATGCGATAATAATTACAACGCGTAAAATTTAACGATGTACTTATACATTATTTAGTGATTAAAAGGATTTTTGGCGCGGAACAGAAACCATAAAATCTATTTGCGGAATCTGGAAAATATATTTTCGTATTGAATTCGTATATTAATGCAATTCCTATAAATGCAAGAATATATATTCTAAAGACAAGGTAAAATCGATACATTATCCAATTTCCTCTTCAAGTTCATGCATGCATGTAGGTATATCCAATCCTTTTGATTCTAACTATGTATACTCCTATAGTGAAAAGTACTTGAAGTAAAAAAAAAATAATTTTCGTATCAAGGCTGTTCTGTTCTTATCTAAATTAATTTTACATGCTACATGCTACTTTAAATATCCCTCTAACAGACATAGTTTCGAAATGTGGGAAGTATATATTCTCACCAGGTGAAGCGCATATGCAACAGAGGAAAGTCGAATATCGGAAAATTTTCTATAAAAATGTTACGACGACGACGACGACGGTCTATAAAATAGCACGCAATCACAAAACAGTTTTTTGTTTTATTGTGCGCGCGACCGTGATAAAGACATTAATGTTGTTGAGCTGCTTACAATGTATATTATAATTGAAGACCTTGCATTATGGTTGGTTATTAGAAATTTTCTTGATCTTGATTGTGTACGTTGATAAATTATTGTGGTGTAATTAACATTAATTTATTGTCTTTACCTTTAAGAACGTCACTATACAGACCTAAATATGCAATCAACTCTTATTTACCACAAATTTCGAGTCACTTTTATAATATTTGGTTGCAATATCCTAGATAAACACATAAATGTACATATATTTGCGTTAAATTTCTGGTTTTATATGTTGCAACTGTATGTATGTACATATACATGAAATGTGGTTTTCATGTAGTTTTATTTTTAGAGTGTGCATACATAGTTTTTTATTACAACTGATTATGGGCGACTATATATACACTAAATTATAATAAATAATTACTTAATGACAATTTCATATCGTTGTTCGATTCATAAAATATTTAATTACATAAATTATTTATCGTAAACTATTTATTTGAATTTTAACACCATATCCTGCTATTTATGTAAATGACTAATATGCTAATGTTGTTAAACCACTTGATATAGCAAAACGACCTAATTTGTAATTTACATAATTTGTATATGAAGCTTTTATAATTTTAAATTTTTTGGTAACCGTGATTTTGATGTTCGTTCGAAAATAGAATTTGTAATTATTTGTCGTTTAGGATTAAATTGGTTGAGGGAGCATAATTTATATTAAATTCAATATAATGTTACGTTCTTGCCCTGTCAAACAAGGTTCGATCACTGAATAAAACAAACGATGATAATTCACACTTTATAAACACCTTATAAACACCATCTTGCTCCTAAATGTTTATAGCGTATTTATATGAAATATTCTAACCTTCTATATAAATGTCCACAATATTCGAGAGTATCTAGACAGTCAGTAGGCGAAATCAATAACAAAATGGACGAGAAATTTCTAGAGATGTATACCAATTTCCATGAAGAAACTACAAACTGACATTCAAGTGTTGGAACAAACTGTGATCCAAGTGTTGGGGCAAAAGCTGACTCCCACAACCAATTGCTCCATAACCTCTATCTCTATTTCGATATTGGGACGAGGCGATGACAGCTTAACAATTAAAGGAAGTATTGACGGAAAGAGCTGTGTTATTACCCTGGGTACTGGAGCAGTGCGCGCGTTTGTCCGTGAGGATCTAGTCAAGGGTACAGTACTATCAGCCAATGGGTTGAAATTACGCACAGCCACAGGACGGAGCGCAGACATAACGGGCAGGAAGCTTGCGAATGTCTGGATAGGTAATACTCAATTTCAATACGAACTACTGCTCACAAAATTAGTGGATGAAGTCATCTTGGGGATGAACTTCATGAGGGCGAATGGCTTCGTGGTGAATGTTGAACGAAGAATATTGGACTGTGATAATTTTGAGTAAACACTGCGAATAGACGATGTAGAAACAGCAACTAGGCCACTTAGGCCTTTCTTGGTGACCCAGGTTGTGGGTTTAGTACCCAGTGAAGAAGAAAGTGAAACCAAAGGAATTATGATAGGAAGGACGTTAGTAAAATCAGATACCGAATATATGGTACCGATTAGGACCCTAAATCTCTCAGATAAGACTAAAACAATCAAGAAAGGTACTGTTATTGATAAATGTGATGAGGTGTCAACAATATTGAAATGCAAACAGAAAAATCCGATTAGAAAAACCGATACGCAAGGATTGAAATAAATAATTGAACACTTCATGCAGAAATGGACTGGAGATCTAACCATGAACCACAAAAATTCAGCACGACAACTGTTCGAACAGTATAAATCGGTCTTCTGCAGTACACCGGATAGTAATGGAAGGGTTAACATGGTAAAGCATAGAATTGATACCGGAACGGAGACACCTACACGCCAAGCACCGAGAAGATTACCGTTAGCAAAACGAGAGGAGGTGATTGGCAGGCAACTGGAGTGATTGAATCATCAAACAGGCCATGGAGTTCACCAGTAGTGTTATTCTAAAGGGTGGACGGGAAAATGCGCTTTTGCGTCGACTACCGAAAGCTAAATTTAGTGACGAAAAAGGATATATCAATGTCACGTTAGACACATTGTCAGGTGCTAGAATGTATTCAACATTGGACCAAAGCGGCTATTGGCAAGTGGAAGTCGAAGTGGAAGATCGTGAAAAACGGCTTGCATTGTGTGCACGTTAAACTGCCATACCCCAGTTTAACGTGATGCTATTTGGATTATGTAGATAATCGGAGATGTTGAAGAACACTTCAGAAATTTGTCAGAGGTATGGAAGCGATTACAATCAGCCAGTTTATAGTTAAATCCGAAGAAGTGCTCTCTGTTTAGAATGGAATTATAGTTTTTAGGGCACATAAGGTAACCACCAATGGAATCCACACCGATGATGACAAAATATCAGCGGTAAAGGACTGGCCCGAAAATTTACGAGAATTACGAAGCTTAGGCGATTCGTGCCAGGATTTGCCAACGTGCTAAAGAGCTTATATACATGATTTGACCCGGAAGAACAGAGCATTTGAATGGAATGGCGAGCAGGAGGAGTCATTCAATGAATTGAGAAGGTGATTATGTACGGCACCATTATTGACATTATACCCGGTGTTAAGTTTATTCTTGACACCGACGCAAGTAATGATGGTATCGGAGGAGTGTTGTCACAAGAAATTGTAGGTTTAAAAAGAGTGATAGCTTATTACTCGAAAGTGTTATCTAAACCAGATCGTAACTATTGTGTGACTCGTAAGGAATTATTGGCTATAGTGGAATGTTTAAAACATTGTCATAAGTATCTGTATGCCCAAGAATTTCATATACGAATGGACCATGGAGCATTATGTTGGCTGTTGCAGTTCCAGAATCCAGAACAAATCGAACATCGGAAAGGGATTACCCATGGGAATGCCGATGCATTGTCAAGACGGCCATGTCAAGTAGAATGCAAGCACCGCGTGCGTACAGAGACAAAGGAAGGCGTTATCGACATCAGGCTTATGCAATTATTACCGGGTAAGGACGGATGAAACGGTTAGGGACGAGCAGTTAGCAGATCCGGATTTAGCAATAATCATGCAATTTAATGGGACAGGAAATGGTCCAAATTGGTCTGAAATTGCAGATAAGAGTTTCATTGTAAAGGTTACTGAGCCCAATGGGACAGCCCCCAAACGAATAAAACGAATATGGGAAAGTTCGGACGGAAGTATGAAACAATTAAAAGTGGTGCCTAAGTCTAGGATTGAAGAAGTATTGAAGGAGTATCACGGAGGGGTAAGTGTGGATCATCTGGGAATTAATAAAACAAATTCCAAAACACGTCAACGTTTCTATATAGACAATCTGTAGTGAATTGACCCGCCATTCGAAATAATTGCAATGGATGTAAATAAAATAATTATTGTGAAGTTAAATAATTTAGTGAATAAGTGAATTAATTAAATTAATGTTTTCTGTAATTATTCGGAGATAAATAAATTTAGTGTGTTGTAGAATTTACATCGTTTGTTTTATTCACAATCTAGTGATCGAACCTTGTTTGACAGGGCGGAAACGTAACAATATATATAAAGTACTAGTTACAGGGTTCCGCAAATATTGTCAAGTAGCTTTTTTATTAACGGTTTATAAAAGCTCATAACCAAAATAAATTTGACTCTGACTATCTCTTACAAAATCTCGATTTTTAAGATGAGCTTTATTGACAAAAACTAAACTTTTAACTCAAGTAAGCTTTATTTAATTCACAAGGTTTTACAGTTGAATGATACTTGTTAAAAATGATTGCCCATGAAAGCTTTCATATCAAAGTACAATTGACAAGAGTGTAATTTTTATGATTTCTAAGAAAACACACAAGTAACACACAAGAAACGTAAACCCAAGTGGCGATACACATTTTAAGTAGTTGAGAACTATATCCAACTAAAAAATGTGAAAGCTTTCTTAAATCTAGAAGATAAATAACTTTGGACTGGGGTGTTTTACCACGTTTTATGTTAGTACAAAATTGAAATTGTAAAACACCCCTGTCCTAAGTTACTTATCTTCTAAATTTAAGAAAGCTTTAATATTTTTAGGTTAGATATAGTCCTCAGCTACCGATAAATGTATATGTACCCTTTTTAGGTTTATCCGTTAAAAATTCAGACAAATTTCAGTCTTAATTGTGGTTTTTGTAATTTATGACAAATTTTGGACCAACTTTACGCGAATGAAATCCTAAACTCTGAAAAAATTTCAAATTTTGAAAATTCAAAAATAATTTATAAAAATATTTCCTAAAATATAATTTATTGGCTTAGCTAAAAAATTTCTTTCTCTAATTTTAAACTTTAAAATTTATGTTCTAAAATTACCAAATTTTAAAAATTCCAAATTCGGAATTTTTTAACTTTCAAAATTGAAAATTCAAAATTGTTAAATTATGAAAATTCTCGCATTTCGTTAGTTATAAAATTTTCTAAATTTTCTTCAAATTAGTTAATTTGATATTCCGATTGATGGAATTTCACGTCTCAAATTCAAAATTTTTGTTATATTCAAAATTTGAGATATTTATGGTCCTGTCAGTACATTGTCAGAAAAGTTGGAAATTATCGAAATTTCCAAGATTGAGCAAGAGAACGCCATTTCATCCGATTCAAAAAACACTTAGGACTGTAACCCCTATATCGTAATTTAACATAAAAAAATATTTTTGTTGAATATCCGATGTTTTTGTAAATATCATGAGAAAGGAACCAGGTGTTTAATTAAGTCTGGCCCATAATTTCAAAATCCCGAACAATTTAAAGAATTTTGTAAAATAAGCGATTTCGCACACTTAAAACTCGTGCACGCGTTTAATTTTAACAGACTAGTTAAAAACAAACAAGACCATTCCGAACAGGCACCTAATTTTTATCGAGAACTTAAACTTAATTTTGCATTTTAAAGGAATTTTAAAAGATTCAATTTTTTTTACAAACTAGAGTGAATTAAGTTAAGACCGTGTCACTGTCATTCTATACAATCCAGGGACATATTCCAGGGCAGACGGCACTCGATTCCAGGAAATCTAGGAGCATCTGATGTACAGAGATGGAAGAATCATAATATTTAAATAGAATGATGCGCAGCGAAAAGGCCTGTGACTGATCGATCCGGACGAAATCCTCCTTGATAGTCACTAACCAGGCCCTACGCTAGAAGGGTAGTTCTATCGAATATAATATAGGATAGTTAGTTGTATGCTGTGCAATGGAGGGCTATACCGAGATAATTTTCACACTTCAAGCTTGTCGATAGCACATCGTGGCCACTTTCCATTCGCCAGGCATTACTTCGGCTCGCCATATTAATCGAAACAGGTGGAAAAGAAATTTCCACAAAGTATCCCCTCCGAATATCAATTTCGTTTTAGCCTCTGCATGTATGGCCTTAGTAAATTCCTCATGGGATGGATCCTCAGTGCAGATCTCCGCAGCCTGTATTTGAGGTAACTTAACTACAGTCTGTGTTGAATGATGAACACCAAGCAGGTCAGTAAACTGTCCATTACATGAGTCAAATACTGCGTCGATGTTGATACAAAGGTTTCCATCCCGGTCTCGAATGGCACTTGACACAGGCCTGAAAATATGGTACAATCCTATAATCCCTTTGAACAGATTAAGCGAACTGCGCCCATTTATTATATAATCAGCTTCCTCAATGTTGTTGTTGACAAGATCCTGTTGTCGTTTCTTTTGATCTTCATTTATGAGACCTTCAATGTGCTAAACGTTCCATGCGTTTTACTGTGTTCCCAGACCGTTAGAAAAACTTCCATCGTAGCTTTGCAGCGACCAAATAATGAACGCTGCCTATACGTATTTGGTTGCTGACCGATAAGTTCTCACATTCTGCACAACCCGAGATCGCCCTTTTGAATTCAACATAGCTGCGGAAAATTTTGTCTGAATTTTGTGTTACAAGCATTGCTCTGCTCACATTGGATATACTTCCATACGCAGCTGTATATGTACATTTATATTATTCAGACACAGCTGGTTAGTAAACTTAGATAATCGATGTGAAGCAAAACATTTGATGAGAGACAACATCGTAGATATATTCGTCAATAACATTTTAAATAAACATCTGTAATCAAACTTAGATTCGATTAGTTGATTCCATCATAAACTATATATGTATGTATGTATAGGGTCATTTTCTCCCACATACGTACATACAATTATGGTTACAATTCCATATTGATATCACTGTGTACCCATCATCTTGTTGTTTACGAATGAAAAACGTTTTAACTTTCATTTTCGTACAAACAAAATATAAAGCTTAAAGCTTCTATACTTATACATACATTTCTATTTAGTAAAATTATTCTGTTCTTTATGGAACAACTTTCACTTTTGTATATACATATACATATACATTTTCTAAAGGTCGAGACAAGAATTTTTCCCTCTACAAAATTTGCTATTTCATCCATCTGAAAATATTCACTTTGTGTACACAAATGTTGTGCACATCAGAAGTTGAAATAGAAAAAAAAATTCATTTGAATAAAAATTGAAGCATAGTAGCAAAAAAAAAAGGTAGAAAATAACAAACAAAATTTGTGTTGATAGCTTAAAGCACAACATTTTTTTTAGTGCGATTATAACATTTTCATATACAACCCTGGTAATATCATGTGAGTATATACATGTACATTGTTTAGGGTTAACATTTTGTCTAATATCCATTCGAGGGATATTCTATTAATAAACTTAAATAACTTTAAGATCCAAGAGAAAATTTAATATCGTCCAAGCTTTTAAGTTTGGTATAAAAAGTTTTCGTGTTCATAATACATGGAGAGATGAAACCGTACGTTTGGTTGTATTTTTATTTGTATTTGTATTCTTCGTCTTTTTTACTATTTTTAACGTATGATTTCGTGTTCATGGCTATAGTAAATATACGTGTAGTATAAATAAGATATTTGTAGTAAATATGAGCTTTAAATAGAAAAAATTCTTCACATTATTTTCCCATTTATTTACAGATAATCGCATTTTTATATTTTGATCAGATTTTTATTAGTGGCAAAATATCTGCTGTTTTAGTGTTGCAGTGCACACAAAAAGGCAATAATAATTACAATAAGCTCCCAGTATAATATGTTTAAGTAATATATATGTACATAATATAACTGAACCAACTAAAAACTACTAGACTGTGTCTCTATTAAATTATTAATAATTTTTATATGTCAAAAATAATAGTTTTTTCATGACTGTGATATTTTAGTGGCCCCCAGATGGTTGTTGTCATACAAAGATTATTTTGATTTATGTACCAGAACCATTTGAGAATTGCACAATATGAAATATAGTAACATTAAATAATGAACTTTACTTTTTTTAAGCGTAGTCTTTCTAACGTGCCCTACATTGGTTTCATAATCGATATTCAAATTTTAAGATTTACAATTTTTGTAAGTGCATACCTCATGATTTACTCTTTTGGAATATTTCAAAATACAACATTCTGCAATTTACTTCCCGCTATCAATCTATACTATAGATTTATACTCCGCCCTTAATCACAGAAATTAATCTTCAATAATCCTACCTCCACTCATTTATGCCAAACCTGCAACATCCGACTTCAAAGCTCCATCCTTCAAACTCCTAATGCGAACGTCGAATTATCTTCAAATTCTAAACTCCACTTTTCAACCATCAACGTCTACCCTGTAACCTCAAATCTCTAACCTCAAATCTCTAACCTCCGACCTCCAAACTCTAACTTCCAACCGCCAACGTTCAACACCAAACTTTATCTTCCAACCTCCAACGTTCAACTCCAAACCTCAAATCTCTAACCTCCAACCTCCAAACTCTAACTTCCAACCGCCAACGTTCAACACCAAACTTTATCTTCCAACCTCCAACGTTCAACTCCAAACCTCCAACCTCTAACCTCCAACCTCCAACCTCCAACCTCCAACCTCCAACCTCCAACCTCCAACCTCCAACCTCCAACCTCCAACCTCCAACCTCCAACCTCCAACCTCCAACCTCCAACCTCCAACCTCCAACCTCCAACCTCCAACCTCCAATCTCCAACCTCCACAACCACCAACCTCGAACTTCCAACCTCCAACCTCCAACCTCCAATCCAACCTCCAACCCCCAACCTCCAACCTCCAACCTCCAATCTCCAACCTCCACAACCACCAACCTCGAACGTCCAACCTCCAACATCCAAGCTCCAACCTGTGTTTTATCTAACTTATTCTAAATAGAAAGATAGGTATCAAATTCCTTTCATTGACAGATTGCATCATGTCAATATGCAATTTGATGATGCTAACAAATTTATTACGAATTCGGACTAGCTAAATGTTGCATACACTTAGATGTCCTGCTGTTGTTACATTAGCACTAAAATAATTTGATCCTGATATCTGCACGTCAATGGAATTCTTCAAATTATCACCCGATTTAACTTCACTGCTGATGATAGAGAATACATATTATCTAACTTTTGCCAAAGCAGATAAGCCTTCTATTGTTATATGTGTAAGAACAAACCCCAATCCGCTTCAACTATTTAGTAGTTTACAACATGTACGTAATAGTTGCGATATCAAGGCATACGTGCTCATTTATATATTTCGCACCTATATTGTAGATGATTTGCTTCACTTGCTAGTGATGAAGACCCGTCATTTTAACACCAGTTGCCCTGCTATATATATTCCTCATCATCTTCATTCTATGTCATCTGGTATACTCTCCTTTATATTAAAAGGTTTGCAAGTAATAAATCCGATCTACAAGCTATTCAGTCAATCCCTAACCCCTGCCGCGTTTTCCAAAAAATGGAAAATCATCGATTACAAAATTATTTGAGCTGATTATTGAGACGTGACATTTCTATGTATACCAATAAGGGTTTATGCCTGGGAGGTCTACATCTTCCAACCTGGTCGAATTTACCAGTAAAGTGTTAAATGAGATAGAAAACTACTTCATCAGAAATTAAAAAAAAACAAAAAAAATTCTTGTTTACCTGATTTATGTAAAATTCTTTCCTTGACCAGGCTTAAAGCTGTGTTTCCTGCTCTTGCATTTTTCCTCGTTTAGTCTTACATCGTTACTTTGAGAATTACACATGGTTGGATTCTTATCAACGGTTTTTTGGTTTGTTTATAAGTCTTGGATCCTTACCGACTCAACCCTAACTCCCGGTATACTCGACGCCAATCAGCTTCGTGCGGAAGTACCATTCCATTAAAGTTAGCTCTTCTTGTTCCTTTGTATACAGGAAAGCGACGGGGGAGTCATTGTGGTAAAATGAACACGTAAGTTCTATAAATCATGACCAGTGAAAAAAAAATCGGGTGGTAATCCAACTCGTCATAGCATATCTTCTGTCATCTATTCACGGTTTTCTGTTTTTATTAAGGAAATAAACATCTCGTCGCAGGTATGTGGTTTGACTAAATTACATTTGCTTAAATTGATGCACTTTGCTCTGTTTTCTCACCAAAATATGTCTTATAAGACAGTTTGGATTCGATCATTACCCCACGTATCTGATCGCTGGTTTCAAAAATATTTTTAGAGTACCAATCACCAATATTATGAGGTTTCAGCACCTCATCCACTGTCATCCGTGGAACATCATCCTTGTTGTCCGTGATTTCCAGCACGCTTACGAGTTGTTGTGAGAAAAACACTTTTACCATATCTTTCCCAAGAGTCGCAAAGTTCATGGAAACATCATCGTTTAATTGCCTTGATTGAATGCTTTAGTTACAATCTGGCGTCACAATACCACTGCTGCGTAGAGGAATTTTCGACATCTTGTATTGTATTGTATCATTTGTACATCTTGTAATATAGTTCATCTTTTTAAGGGCTTTACTCTTATCAGCGGAGTATCCTCCGTTATAGGACGGAAGGGATTTTCGTTCAATGAAGTCAGATTTTTAACTTCTCAGTCATTTATATATTCGACCTTGACTCTAACAAGACTAATTTCAACGCATCTAGTAATTTCTTTAAACGAGTGATTACCATAAACCCACACATCAGCCCAGTTTGATAAATCCACAACGGAGACCTATGATAGTCTTTCTAATTGAATAGCCGCATAGAGGTTAAGATTTATTGGGATAATTTTCATTTATTGCGTTCTATTTGCAGCGCTCCTTATATGCTTCCTACTGCCAATATTCTCGGTACTAACGTGATCCTCCTCACCTCATCTCCGACAAAGATCGGTCAGTTCCGTCTGCTACAGTTGTGCCCATAACCAAGGCATTTGGAGCATTTGACCACATCTATCTTCTTTCGGACTCGGCAATTCACTCGTTCGATTCTGAGTTTGTCTGCTGGCAACAGTTCCTCAACCATACTACTTGGGAGATTTTAATCACTTAACAACGCAAATAGAGTTTGAATAACACATATCCTGGGAGGTGGCAATCCAATCGTAGTTTAACCGAATGTTGTAATTTGTCAATGATTTTCAATATTTTGTATATAGTTTCAGGGCGACCTTGAAATTATGAATTACTGGGAACCTTGAGGTACACCTGAGGTGGCAAAAATTAGTATAAATTTTTGTTTCCTATTTCAATATATTGAACGCGGTTGGTCCGGTGCAATTTAAACCAAGCGATAAAACGGATCGCAGGATTCAAATTTATACAAGCTTTCTAGTGCTTTGCAGCGACTGATAGAGTCAATAAAGGTTTTGGCAAAGTCTGCGATTATAACACCTATACTTGCTTGATATTTTCAATTTCTTTAATCGTGCTGCTGATGAACTCCGTAAGGTTAGTTAGTTGTGGTAGACCTTTTTGGCATAAAACCGTATTGATATAGTGATATGTATCGAGGTACCTCGATCCGGAACGAGTTGTAAACTATGGCAGTTCAAATAACTTTGGGATTGATGAAATTGACGCTTTATATGACATGAAATATCATCCTAGCGTTCCAGTTTTGAATATTGGGTGACACCGATATATGTCTAAAAGTACCGAGAGCCTGATAGATATGATTCAGTGACATTTGGGGTATTTGTATGGTCACAATGTTATGGTTCTCGCTTATTTGAATGTAAAATGATGATAACGTTCCGTTGAGTTTGAACATTTCAGGCGAATTGGTAAAAATCAGATCTAAAAATCTGAACCATTAACAATATCGCACATTTTGCTCAGACTTGTATTGAACATGGTATCGATGAAAAGACTTTCCGATGATACATTAAGGGGAAGAAATTCTCTTACTTCTACAACATTTATCGATGATGGTCGCAGGATACACACAAGGAAATGTTTTATGCACCGCATCTGATTAAAATCTGTCGAAAAGCCGAACATATTGTTGCCACCGCCATAACAAGTGGCAAAAGGGTTTGTACGTTTGTGATCAAATTTGTGACTCAGTTGTATGGTGGTCACAACCGAGGCGATGTCGTCTACTCCTCTGCTTGCTATAGAGTGTATTCAACGCTTGCTTGTGCATTGTGCTCTTGCCTGTGCAGAGGTGCATTGCATCATGGAATGCCTTCGGGACTTGTATGGGGCATAGACAGATTTTTAATGAGTTTCGGTCACATATTTAGGAGTGACAGGCTATTACACGAATTTAACATCACCAATTCATTCTTCGTCGTTTTCCGTTCGAGATAACTGTGGCTCTCTCAGGATTTCCATAGACAGTTGTTCGAGTCGATAGTTTTTTTTTGTGGATGACTCTCGTTCAGAAGTCAATACTGGGTTTGGACACTATAGTCCAATGTATGGGCTCAGATTCTCGGGTAGTCCCGGTAAACATCGCACGATTTTTCAAGCAGAATTAATTACACTTCCCCATAGTGCGATTGAGGCGTTTAAGTTTAGTGATTTAGGGACTACGTCTAAGCTGGTCAAAGAATGCAAACACTACATTAATCTCGTTTGCTCTAATACGAGAGTAAGGATCATGTAGCTATCTGCACACATAGTGGCGTGGTGGGAAATGAGAGTTGCTGATTTTTTAGCGAAAGCTGGGTCGCGTATAGTTATTTTGTTGGCCTAGCCAGCAACTCTGCTACCATACAATGGTGCTAAAGACTCTATTATGAAGTTTGCTTTAGGTGAAGTGGCGTTCTACTCTTAGCTGTCGAAAGGCAAAACGTGAGGGTCACTAAATATGTGTTATCGTTTAAAAAGGGCCAACTCAGAATTCTGGTTGCACTTATTATTGGCCATGAACGTTTAGGAAGTGGACGACTTCCTGCACTAACTTTGCAGCTGTCTGGCCTTTGTCGAAGCTAGATCCCAAATGTTCTTGTACGGATCTTTGAACATAGATCAGTCATTATCCATTCGTTAGTTCAAACTTTTACAGTTTTCTAAGACTGCAGTGCGCTCCTGCGCGTTAGGATATATTTTCCGGATTTGCACCATGCCGGCTCATTGTGGCACTGAGTACAAAACCTCTGTACATAGAAGGATTTTCGGCGTATCTTGCTCATTGCCCTTACTCATTGCTTCCGCATAGTTTTAATGTCGGCCACTGAGAAGAAACCTATTATCGTGAAATGATTTAGACTTCCAATCAATTGGTTCCATCATGAGTATTGAAGTATTTTTAGTGAAATCGTACCCACCAGTTCATATTCACAACGGTTGGATAATCAGTGTGTGATTATTGATTATTGGTCGCTCTACTATCGAGCTTATTTTAACACAAATACCAACCACGCCTTATTCATTGAACGAGAATGGACGATTTAGGCTCTTTCATCGCGACACTAGGAAGGGGGTAATAGCTATTCAAGTGGACATCGTTGTGCTTGACTATATTCAATCTAGTTTCAGCACCCCTAATAGTTTCGTTTGCAAGGGGTTCATAAACACACACAGCACCCCGGTGCGATTAACCCGTTGTCCAAGAACTCTTATCCACGCCTCTTTATTATTTAACATTCTATATTGACTGCTGCGTTCTATTTGTAGTGCTCTCGATATGCTTTGTATATTGCCAATATTCTTTCTGTTATACAAACCATATATTTCGGTTTCTTCTGCCATGCATCTCCTCATTACACCTTCGACAAAGATCTGTTAGTTCAATCTTCTACAACTTGAAGCCTGGTGCCCATAGCCATGGCGTTTAAAGCATTTGATCAAACCTATCTTCTTCAAAGATTCTTCTTTTGCTGCCAACATGTTTATAGCTTCATTCTTTTATATACCATCTGACTAAAATCTTTCGAAAAGCCGCATAAATTTTTGCCACCGCCATAACAATCATGCCTCGTTAAATATTTAGAAATCACCCAGAAAATCTATATAAGTTTTATACCTAAACGTGACCTAATCGCTATAATATTGTTGTTCCCTATATAACAACAGTATCTCGCACCGTAAAATTAATGTTTTAAAAATTATCCAAGCATATACATAGAAACATATTATCCAACTTAAGTTCAATAATCTTTTAATAGAGGCGGAAAGGTAAATCGTTTTAAGACTCTGTGCTAATCAATACGCAGGTGATACACAATATGCGTGTGTGTATATAGGTATACAGCTACCGTACACAAAAAAAACTTATTTCGTGATTAGATTATTAATACATTGATGTCTATTTAACTGAAAACTTATGTCATTTTATCGATTTGTTGTCGAATCGACAACAGCAGCAAAAATATTTATTATTTCTGTTTATATGTGCAAATGTAATCTAATCATAACGAACCAAAGCACGTAAATCAATTTTTCCAAATAGTAAACATAATTTATACTCGGTTTTATCTTGAGTAAATATATGTGTGTGCGGCTGTGTGTAGTTGAGTATATAGTTGAGTATGTGCACACGTGAGCTACCGAAAATTAGTATATGCGTCTTCGTATATCTATATCCACTTATCATTGTGCGGAATGTTAAATATATTTTTTTTTTGTGAAAAGCTTAGCTCTAATTAAAATAAAGTCTAATATAGCGTTTAATTAAAAGCATAAACACAATTTTCTAATTTGTGCAAAAAATAAATATTTTGTGGAGAGCGCAGCTCGTCGTAGAGTTCATCAAACTTAAATTCCTTGTCCATACGTAGCAATAATAACAAATTGTTCGATTATATGTTTGTGTGTGTGTGTACATAAGAAATTTTAAAATATCCAACAACAACATACTAGTATATGCGGTATATACATATATGAATCTTTATGATGTGAACCTTTAAGTTTGTTCATTTGTCTATGATGTTTGGAATTGGGTACGTGAGATAACAGAATTAAAAATCTTCACTTCTCGTTACATTGGTTGTTGTTGTTATGTATACTCGTATATGGGGGTTTTGATGGATTTCAAGTGGTTACTATACACACACACATATTACACGTTCAAGACATGGAAGAATGGTAGCCATAACACCATATTAAGGGTATTAAACCTTAATTATGGTGCCAACAACATTGTAGTAACACGATTTTCAAAATTAATCAGATCCGCATATTAGCGAACATAATTAGTTTGATATATGCGGGAGTAGAAGGCAATAAAATTAATTAAATGGAAATTTAATCAATTTACTGACAACCGCACATTATGTACATGTATCTAATTATTATCTGTATATACGTATATCTATAGAGAGAAAATGAGGAAAACTCGAATAAGGAAATCTTAAAGGATTAGAAAAGGGAAAATAATTCTATTCAAGACGATAATCTAATTTACATATTTTTACTCAGCAAATTAGCAAAAATTACTTTAAAATATATACGGTGGCTGTACATAATATTATCGTGTTCTGCTGGTGACCTAAATTTTCAGCTGTGAAATGATACATTTCTGCGCGTTTTTTTTTTTTTTTTTTTTTAAATTAAATTTGTGATCGATACGGGGAATAATAAGTATGACGTCACCAAAATAGCAATACGGATACACGATAAATTGAATAAATTATAAGAGGTTTATTGTTGCCCATATATGGTTGCGCTTTTAGGAAATTTTCGTGATAACCAGGGATGGGCGTGGTAGATTACGCCGTGTAGACAGTATCAACGACCCATGATTTTTTATAAGTCGAAAACAGGTCGGCCTAAGTATTTTGAGATAACATTGGTTTAATATCATTCTTTTATGTACAAATTCGACGTTACTGTGGAAGATGTGACAAATACCTGGCTGATGACCTCGATATACCCCTTTTTACAAATTTATCTTAGTTGAATTGTTTATGTTTGTCTCTGCGTCTGAGTTTCCTCAACCAGAGTGATTGCAACACTGACACTGATTCAACCATGTCATTTGCTTGAGGATGATAGGCCATATAGTACGTATCGATTTGAGCCAAGATGTTTCGTTAACTCAGTAAAAAGTTCGGACTTAAATTGTGTTCCTTGATGAGTAGTGACATTTAGTGGAACCCCAAATCGGAATACGTAATTAGATACAAAGGTATAAGCGATTGTAGCTGTAGACATATATTATCTATGCAGTAAGCTTCCGGCCATCTATAGTGAAATAATCGACACAGGTAAGAATGTAAGAATATGCATTGGATTGTAGAAGTGGTCCAACAATGTCTAAATGGATATGTTCGAATCGACCTGGTGGAATTTTGAAATATCCAAGGGGCGATTTTGTATGCCTTTGAACTTTTGGTTTCTGGCAGGCTGAACTTGATTTTGCCCATTGGGTCACTTCTTTGTTAATGCTAAGCCAAACGTAACGAGTAGTAATTAATTTTAGAGTAGCACGGATACCATGATGTCAAATGTTGTGTAATGAATCGAAGATTGTTCGACGCAGTGGCTCTGCGAGGTATCGACGATTTGGTAAGGTGTCCACGATCACGTTGATTTTGCCTGTCACATGTTAGATATCCGTGGTGAATCTCGAATTTCTCTCAGATTTTCACGACATCCGATAGGTTCTTGGAGAAAATCCCAATGGTTTCCAAATATTGTTATTAAGCTCTTGCATAACCGCTCTAATCGGCATCAGTCGAAATACTGAACTTGGAAGCGTCCAGCTGGTACTAACAAAGTAATGTTAGACAAATTACTGTTCAAGAAGATTCTTTTTAACAAGAGTAGCCAGGTGCGAGAGAATAGGGGCAAGTGTTTCAGTAAGGGTTGGAATAGATTTACAGTAATTAATCATACCAACGAAACGCTGAATGACCTTGATTGAGTTGGGTGCTGGGAAATTCCTAATGGCATTAATCCTTTCTTCAGTAGGTGGAATACCATCAGGAGTAATTTTATGACTGAAGGAGTCAATTATTCATTTTTTACAGGCTAGTATTCCGTAAGCTAGCTTTAGCTTAAGATTTTCGACGAAGAACTCACTAGCTGCAGGTTTGACCATAGACCATTTCAGCTGGTGGCCACTTTAAATCTTCTTTCACTGTAGCTGTAAATCCAAGTAAAACATTGCGAATCTCAGAGCTCCAGTTATAAGTATTTGATGAGCTTTGAGTGCTGATTTAAGCTGGCAGTGAAAACGTTCAACCGATTTGAGCCAAGAAGTTTCGTTAACTTAGTAAAAAGTTGGGACTCAAATTGTGTTCCTTGATATTTAGTGGTACACGAAGGGATTGTAATCGGGACACGAAGCGATTGTAGCTGTATACATATTGTCTATGCAGTAAGCTTCCGGCCATCTAGTGAATCGTTCGACACAGATAATAAGAACATTCTTTGGTTTGTGGAAATGGTTTAACGATGTTAATGCGCATATATGTATGTTCGAATCGACCTGGTGGAATTTCGGAATGTCTAAGGGGCGATTTTGTATGCCTTTTAACGTTTAATTTTTGGAAGGCTAGATAGGATTTTGCCCATTGGGTTATTGCTAGTTAATACTAGGCCAAAAGTAACGGGCGATAATCAAATTTCGATTATCACGGATAACATGATGTGAGATGTTGTGTAATGCATCGAAGATGATTCTGCGATGTACGGACGATTTGTACGCGTAGATGTTTTGCAGTAAATTTCTAAACCAGAAAATTTGAGAAGCTCTAGTAGCAGGGATGAACCAGTGTGACAAGCAGAACCAGAAGTTAATTCTGAAGTTGTAAACTGGCTTCTTGGATTTGGCTATATTTTAGTTAAGTCGAAGTGAGTCTCGACTGGTGCAGTTTCGGTGGTGCGTGATAAGGTGTCTCCGACCACATTGTTTTTACTTGTCACATGTTGGATATCGGTGGTGAATTGCGAAATGAAATCCAAATGACGTGATTGAATGACGTGATATCCGATGAATGCCCTTGATCGAGTTGGGTGCTGTGAAATTCATAATGACATTAATCCTTTCTTCGGTAGTTAGAATACTATCAGGAGTACTTTTATTTCTGATGGAGTAAAGTGTGCTGGCGCCAAATACGCATTAAGCATTATTAATGTGAACATCCCCTAACTTATGGAATAAATGATCCAAGTGAAGTTTGTACTGTTCCTCAGATTCTGATGCTTTTAAAATATCGTCAATATAGAGGAATTCGAAGTCTAAACCATGATTGACTTCGTACATATAACGCTGAAACGTTTGACCGGCATTGCGTAGTTCAAATGGCATTTGGTTGTCGTCGAATAGACTAAATATTGGTGATTGGCATTTTAAAAACGTCTTCAGGTGCTACGGAAATATGGTGATAACGTCTATTAAGTTTGAAAATATGAAAATAAATATTTTTACCTGCTTACTGGTTTCAATTTCACCTACGTATTCGTCATTCATCAAAAAACATTCATTAAATTTTGTCAAAACTAGGCACGTTGTAATTGCGGACAAGTTTTGATTATCTGAACGATTTAAATTTTTATTAACTTAACTACTGAGTTCTTATAGCTTTCCTGACCTCGAATTCTTACCATAGAACTTTATATAAATAATTTTATCCTATAGTTGTGCCATGTTTCCGATTTTAAATTATAAATTAGTAAATTAAAATATGAATAATTAAATTAATTTTAAATTCAAATATTTATTAATTCATTAATTATATAATTGGTTAAGTTATAAATTTATAAATTTATTCATTTACAATTAATTAAATTATTTAAATTATTAAATTACATATTTATTAAATTCTTAAATCTTAAATTTTTTATAAGTTTATAAATGTATACATTTTTATTTATATGAATTTTGTGAATTTATAAATTTAATTGTTTAATGATTAATGTTATTAATTTCTAAATTTAATTATGAAATTAATAATGTTATTAATTTGTTTTGTTTATTTTTAATTTTTATATTTTTAATTCAATTTTAATTCATTATTATTTATTAATTTATAAACTGAAATTATAAAATGTATGACCACTTCCTGTTTAGATTCACATTTGTGTAAAATAACTTTATACAAAATATCATATATAAAGTTCCGTGAGATTCCTCTGGGTCGATATTTTTAACTATTTTGGAATTATTTTGTTATACTAGAGCGTTATGGTCTATGGTGGCTGTTTGTTTAAACTTAAACTTCTAAAGAATGATCAAAATTGAAAGTAGGGTCCTTATTAGACAACTTCAACTGCTCATTTTATTCATTTGTTTTTAAATTTTCAAGATTTAAAATTTGTTTAAATTATTTAAACTATTTAATATATTAACATAAAAACTCCATAGAAACTTCATGCTCTTGAAGATATAGGCTCAGAATGGTATTATCCTTTCTTATAGGTTTTGACTATATAGAAAAAATATTGTGGCTATTCAGGAAATGTCCATACATTTTCAAATAAGTTTTAAATTTATAAGTTTCGTATGTTTAAAAATTTATCCATTTATCAATTAATAAAATAACTAATTATTATATAATTTAACTAGTAAACTAATAAATAAATGAATATATAAATTTATTATTACTTGTATAAATAAATACAATATTTATAAAATAAAAGATTTTTAAATGAATCAATTTAATAATTTATTAGGTAATTATTAAATAATTTTATAAATATATAAACTTATTAATTTGTTGATTTAATAATTCAATAATTTTATAATATGGTAATTTATTAAATTTTAAATAATTTTTTTAAATAATTAATCATTTTTAAATTATGTAATTAAAATTATTTATTATGAAATATGGCTTAGATTTATCAATTTAACTTTTTTTTAAATCATTAAAATATGATTTAAAATAATAATTTTTTATTTTAATTAGTTAATGTATTTATCAATTAATTAGTCAGTTATCTTTTTGATTATTAATTTAATTTATTATTTATTGTATAGAAATAATAAATAGTTACTTGATATTTACTTCAATATTTTTTTAATCAATTATTTAAAATTTGAAAGTGGCATTCTTATTAGGTAACATCAGCTGTTAATTTTATTAATTAATTTTTTTAAGTTTCGGTTGGTTTTTATTCGATACTTTTAATAAATTAAGAAATATTTTTAATTTTTAAAATTTAAGATTTGAATAACTTAATTTGTTTTATTGAACAGTTTTTAATACATTTTCACGATACAATTTGGTGTTTGATTGGTTTTTTGACATTTGCACCGTTCCATAAAAACTTCATATTCGTAAAAATATAGCCCCGGATTGGTTAATATATAAAGGAAATTACCATACATATTCCGATATCTAAGTTTATAATTTACATATATTATTTTAATAATTACATATATTTGAAAATAAATAAATTTTTATTTTAATGATTTGATTGATTAATTTAGTAATCTATTGTATTATTTCATGATTTTTTAAATTCTCTAAGTTTATTAATGTAATTTATAATTTTATTAATTTATTAATTAACTACTTTATTAATTTCTTATTTAAATAATTTAATAAATTATTTTATTAAATTATTTATTTAAATGTTAATTCATTTTTAAATTAAGAAGTTAATTTATCCATTTATTATTTAATTTATTATATTTTTTTATCTTTAATTTATTAATTTAATTTTGTTTTAATTTTAAATTATGATTTATTTTAATAATTTATTGATTTGGTTTGTTAATATTTACTTGATAATTTACTTCAATATTAATGTTTTGGTAAGTAATTAAATTAAAAAATACAATAAATAGATTGAACATTTAAAAAATTAAATAATTAATTAATAAATAAATTAAAATTTGATAATTTATTACATTATTAATCTATTTTAATTTATATATTTATTAAATTTTAAAATTATTATTTTATTAATTAATATTTTATAAATTAAATTGAGTTTTTTTCCAAACATTTGTGATATTTTAATTAATTTTTGAATTGTATAATTAATAAATTAATCTATTTATTTATAAATCAAATAATTTATTCAGTTATCTTTTTGATTATTTATTTTATTTCTTATTTATTTTTAATTGAAATAATAAACAGTTATTTGATAATCTTTAGTTTTAATGGTTTTTTAAACAATTAAATTATATATATGGATATAACCAGGTAACTTCCATAAAAACTCCTTAGAAACTCCATGCTCGTAAAAATATAAATCCGTTCGTAAAAATTTTGAACTGTATAGATCAAATATGGTGGCTTTATAGGAAATGACCATAAATTACCATTCATTTTATAAATTTAAAAATGTATGTATGTAAAATTTATAAATTTCATAATATTTTAATATAATAATTTATTAATTTAATGATATATTATTTTATAATTTGTAAATTATTAGTTTAATAATTTTTTAATTAATCATTAATTAATTAATTCATTATTTATTAATTAATTTAATAAGTCAACTTATTTGTTTAGTTATCTTTATTTAATTTTGGTTATTTAATTTATTTTTAATAGAAATAATAAATAGTTACTTGACTATTTATTAAATTTTAAATTTATTGTTTTATTAATTAATACTTTTTTAATATATTGGAATTTTTAATGATAATAATTTGTTATATTATAATCAATCAACTGAATAAATTAGTTATTTATTTGATAATTTATTTTATTTATTATTTATTTCTAATTGAAATAATAAATAGTTGTTTGATAATTTATTTTAATATTAATGGGTTTTTAAATAACTAAATTCTATATATGTATATATAATTATATTTAATTTTTAATTAATAGGGTTATAAATGGATAAAGTTATCAATTTAAATATGTATTTAATAATTTATAAAATTAATATATTTTTACATAAATAAATTTATATTATAATTGAATAAATTAGTATATTTATCAATTAAAATTTGTAAAAAATTAGAACGTTGAATTATCAAATTATTACACTAATAAACAATTCAATAAAAAAATTACAATAAAAAATTAATCAGTGGCGAACGTAGCGTTCTATTAGATAGTTTCAGCTTTTTTAAAATTAATTTTGGTTTTTATTCGATACTTTTAACAAATTAAGAAATATATTTAATTTTTAAAGTTTACCAGTTCATAAACACTCCATATAAACTTCATGCTCGTAAAAATATAGACCCGGAATGGTTAGATCCCTTCGTCCAATTATTGAACTATGTATGTCTATAGAATAAATATGGTGGCTATATAGGAAATGGCCATAAATTTTAAATTTATAATTACACAAATTTGAAAATATATGTATTTTTAAATATATAAATTTTTTAATTTAAAACTTTAATAATGATTTAATTTATTAATTTAGTGATTTATAATTTCATGATTTTTTGAATTATTACTTGATAATTTTAAAATTCTCGAAATTTATTAATGTAATTTATAATTTTATTAAATTATTAAATAACTACTTTTTTAATTTCTTATTTAAATAATTTATTAAATTATTATGTTATTTATTAAGATAAACAATAAAGATTTGTAAATTTTTAATTAATTATTACTAATAAATTAATTTTTTATTTTTTAGTTGATATATTTATTAATATTTAAATTTATTATTTTATTTATTATTAATTTTTTAATAGATTTATTTTTTTTTATGAATAATTTGTTATATTATTATAAAAATTTTCGACGTTTTTGGGAAGTTCTCTTCTCGGTCTATATTATTTTATGTTTTTTAAATTTATTAATTTAATAGTTTTTGAATTCTCTTAAATTTATTGATGTAACTTATAATTTCATTAATTTATTTATTAACTTCTTTATTAATTTCTTGTTAAAATAATTTATTAAATTATTACATTATTTATCTTATTTTTAATTCATTTTTAAATTATGTAGTTAATTAATTTATCAATTTATTAATTAAGTTAGCTTCAATTTATTAATTTAATTTGGTTTTAAATTTAAAATTATGATTTATTTTAATATTTTATTGATTTAGTTTGTTAATTATTCAAATAGTAAATATGTACTTGATAATTTTCTTTAATGGTTTGGTAAACAATTAAATTAATAAATAAATAGATTTTAAATTTAAACATTAACTAATTAATTAATAAAATAATTAAAATTTGAGAATTTATTACATTATTAATCTATTTTTAATTTATATATTTATTAAATGTTAAAATTATTATTTTATTAATTAAATTTAGTTTGTTTTCAATAATTTGTGATATTTTAATTAATTTTTAAATTATATAATTAATAAATTAATCCATTTATTTATTAATCAAATAATTTATTCAGTTGCCTTTTGGACTATTTATTTTTAAATAATTCATAATTTGCTTTATGTTTAATAGTTTTATAAATAATTATAATATATATTTGATTTTTATAAATTTTTATCTTTTTAAGGTTATAAATGGATACATTTTTCAATTAAATATTTTATAAAATTAGTATATACATATATTCAACAAGAAAAAATTGTGAAATTAACTGTTCATTTATTAGTTAACTAACTTATTTAGTTATCTTTATTTAATTTTGATTGTTTATTTTATTTCTTATTTATTTTTAATAGAAATAATAAATGGTTACTTGACAATTTACATCAATTTTAAAAGTTTTATGTGTTTTTTAATTCATAAATTTGTAGATTTTTTAGCTTAATAGTTTCATAATGTAATAATTTATTAATTTGATATTTCCATAATTTTCTAAATTACGTCAACGTAATTTATAATTTAATTATTTAATTAATTAGCTACTTCATAAATTTCTTATTTAAATAATTGATTAGATTTATCTTATTTTTAAATTATGTAATTAATTAACTAATCCGTTTATTAATTAATTTATTATATAATTTAACTTTGATGAATTAATGAAATTTATTTTTTGAATTTATAAATTTATTTATTCATAAGTTAAATTTATAAATCCTTAAGTCTTTTTAATTCAAAAATTTATATATTTATAATTATTTAATTTAATCAATAAATAGATTTATAATTTTTAAATTAAAAAAATTAATAAGCCTTAAAATAATGGATTATTAAATGATCAAATTTATAAATTAAATAATAAATTAATAAATTGATAAATTATAAACAAATGAGTAAAAAAATTATAATTAAATAAATTAACAAAAATTATAAATCAATAAAAAGTATAAAATGGCGTGACATTTTCATATAAAGTTTCCGAGTTTTTTAGGAAGTGTTGAATTGATTTTCGGTTAGAGCCTCATGGTCATTTTCTGTATGGTTGATGATGTTGTGTGACATGACTTTATTAGAAATTATTAGGTTACTAGTGGCGTCTAATATTCATGAGATTTTTGGGAAGGGATGTGACTCTTCAGGGTCTTTATTATAATTTTGTTAGACTAAAGCCTTATGGGTGCCTGAGAGTGTCTACTAGCTGTGGTTAACTCTTAAAACCAAAACCAAAATTATTGCTTATTGAGTATGTATACGAATGGTGTAAATCACAATTTGCGGATGGGCTTTACAAATTTGTCACACAACCTTTAATTAAAATCTTCAATAATATTTTGGCTGTATACTAAAAACGTAAATTGAAATAATTGACTTTTTGTGAACTTGTGTATATTTATAGAGCTACCAACACATTTTGTTATAAACTTCACACTGATGACCACTTATGTTCTCTTAATATAAGGTTTGCTACCCTAATATTTCAACCATCCATCTTTATTGCGTGCATATAGATGGTCGCGAGGAATGCTCACAGTCGCAAAAATTAACTGTCAGATTAGTGACGCACATAAAGAGTCAGAACTTTTAAGTTCTTATGATATTATTTTATTCTGTTCTACATAATCTGATGCAAATTGGATACGGAAATATCAATTTATATTATAAATTTGAAACGATTATTTCCATGTTAAGCAAGGAAACACAATTTCCTTTTGCCGTAAATAGGTGTAACAAATTGCTGTAAATTAAAAATATTACCGGCATCGTAAACTATGTTAAATTCGCATATTACCAAGGATTATACGGTATTAGTATATGTCTTATTTATTTTTGGATGCGCATCTTAATTCGCCGTTTTGACGTGGGCCACCCAAATGAGAAAATTGTGGTTGGCGCGGGTGGCACGTGGGTCCAATATATCTTAATATTTTTTGTCGAAGGATGTGGGAACCGCATATATATAAATAACTGTACCTACGGGAGCTTTTATCAGTGATTTTTTGTAATTTGATTTTATTCCGATTAACTTTTTTACGATATACGAGTATATATACTCTCCCGCCATAATATAATGAATGATAAATGATTTAATGTTTCAGCATCCTTTTCAGCCTCATTTTTCTTGTATTATTTTGCCATTTTCCATTTATCCGCACCGTATACACATATATACATATAAAAACACACACACACACACAGCAACACAATGTATCATAATCTTTTGTATTTATCATTTTTCTCGTTATTCCCATTTTATGTATTTATGCCATTCGTCGTCGTTCATAGATGTGGGGATAGTATACGGATTTCGGGAATGGTGCAGAACGTTCGTTTATAAAATATGACCTAATTTATGTATTATATTGTGCCATTATTATGGTCATTACAACGGAATGTCGTTTACTCCTTATGCTGTGAAAATTGTATTATGCTTTTTTAATGAAATAAGTGTTAACCCTTTTATAACTGCGTGATGTCAATGTTGTAACGAAGTGAAATATATGTTTGTTGATATATTTATATACGTTTTGGGATAGCTTTTATTGGTTGCCGCGCATAAAATGAGCATATGTTATACATACGTATACGTTTTGTACGTGTGTATGTGTGTAAAGTTGACGTTGGGATGCCAAAATGGTACTGTACACATTTATAGCAAAACATAAGATACGTGTTGAGCTAAACGAACGATTATAACCTTTTAAGCAAGTAACATCGTTGATCACTAAAGGGATTAGCTATAAGCGAGCTGCGCTGCGCAACTAGTATTCGGGATTATAGTTAAATTTGTGTTATTTTTGATTACTGGATACTCTTATTGTCAAGCTCAGTATGTCAGTTGGAGAGAGATTCAGTGAAGAATATATTCATGGACGGTTAGAAATTTGCTTGTAGGTGAGTTTGCTAATAAATTGTCTAGTATTTTGGACATTAAGTTTAATTCGTTATATTTATGGTCAGATCCCGTGATTGCATTGTTTCGTATAAAATTCGAATCACATCGATATTCGACGTTTATTTATACGAACAGAATTTCTCGAATTCAGAAGAATTATTCAGTTGTATCTCGGGGCTTATTCCCTTTAGAATTTAATAATAATACATTGGAAAACTACAAAAACATAAGTTGGTTTCTGATAACATTCGATTAAAGTAGCTGTCTCCGTTTACAGCTCCATTATATACGTGTTGCTGGTCGGTTACCAAACAACAATATTTCCAATGAGCAGAAACATCCAGTCTTGTTGCCAATCGTGTACTGGCCATGATGGGACACGCACATAAACGATTATTACATGCCAGACCTTAGGCTTTGTGTACAGTGTTCGTTTAAACTATAATTGACGGTTCAAATTTATCTAGCAAAATTTATAATGAGTATATACGGTGGATTCGTATAAAACCTACATTTTGTCAATAGCAGAATTATTTATTATTTTTTTTATTTAGACTTCGGAGGATTGTGGCAGGCGGAAACATAAAAACCGCTAAGACGTTGCTAAGACAATTTTATACGTTGGTGGTGGTGCAGATCGAAGCTTGATTAAATTCGAATCTATAGTAAAATTTCAAATTCAAATTATTAGTCTAACAGTTTTAAAGGCTGTTACTGGCCCCTTACTGTGTCAACAATGTGACTCCAGCGATTAAGATCCTGAGCTTGACCTTCACACTGTCTTAGAATGCTAAGACAGCGTACTCCCTGAGATCTTATATCATGTACTGCCAGCCGCTATTTAATATCCTCACCAACACTGTTATCGTGGGTGATAAAAGAGAAATGGAAATTCTGAAAATAAGCAATCCGGATATGCCAACGGCCAGCTAGAAGATTGCCATGTTAGAGGAGATGAAGGCGGAAGCAGATCACGGATCGGTCGTTATTATCATCAACAGAGAATCTGAAAGCCTAATCATCTATGAATTTAGAGCGATTACGATCAAAGTTTACTAACCCGATGAGGCCGATAGATCTGGGGCATCTCCAGCAGGTGGGGAGACCACTTGTGGAGTCCCGCCTGGTGTTGGTGACCCAGAAGTCTAGAACATCCCACAAGACGTTCAGGACCCACTCGATAGGGCTGCGATGTGCGCTCCAAATAAACGAATTGTTGTCAGAGACGGAGTTTGACTCAACAGTGGTGGAGGTAGGCACTATCTAATGCTTAACTTCCTTCCGATCAACCTCCATCACTGTAAATACGCCTTGTCGGCCCTCCTGCTCAAGATGGAATCTGATTCCTTTAATGTGGTTCTGGTCCAGAAACCTTGGTGGTGACCGGGTACAGGGGCTCAGAACTTCCAAATACAAAATATTACACGCGATAAAATGAAGGTAAGATACGTTCCTGCATTCTCGCTAGAATAATTTGAATATTTTTATACTATTAAATTACAGCAACGCTGATGTAGTGGTGGCTATCATCAAAATGGGTGCGCAAAATCTCTGGGTTATATCGGCGCAGCTACCAAACGAGGAGGAAAATATACCACCAGGTAGGTTGGACAGTGCAATAACGGAGGCTGAAAGACGAAAAGTAGGAGTCATCATGGGTGGTGAAACTAATCACTCAATTTGGGGAAGTACAAATATCAACAGGCGAGGTGAGTTACTCCTTGATATTGGGCGTAAGCTAACCTATATTACTGGAAAGTGTCCGAAGACCTTTCCTTTTCTGACCATTGTTATCACCAGTACGAAGTGGATACAAAACCCACTAGCAAACTATCCTTCAGGAATAGGAGAAAAACTGATTCGGATTGATTCAGAAACATTCTGGGTAATTCATTAACGGTATCAGTTCCAAACCCACCTGCATCTGCACAGGAACACAGAAAAAAAAAAATGTTAAATAGATCTCCTTCTTAACACTTTTTGGGGAAATTCTTTTTAATTTGCAAGTTTTAATTGGACATCTACTTAATTTTAAAATGAAACTCATTTTAAACCTAAAAGAAATTGCACCTTAAAATGATAATAAGTATTATACCTATTGAAACACTACGTATTTCCTTTTACAATTAATAATAATATGAAACATCACATTACGGTTTACGTTTAATTAGAAATTCCGATAAAAGAACAAGTAATCTACATGAAAACATTATATATATTCCATTAAAATATATTTTATTAAATTATACTATTAAAAGATCTATAAGTATACCACATTGAAACATTATTGTATTCCTTAATGAAATGAATAATAATCAGAAATTTCTTATTAATGAATATATTTAATCGGTGATTCCCTTTATTCATCCTGAAACGAGCATATAAACTAAACGATCAATGATCGTGAAAAGCCGTTCTTTGTTAGAGTCACAATTTTATACAAAGAAATTGTTCATTGTTCCTATAAACTTTATGGAGAGTGGTCTCGTGTGTGTAAATATCATATTATAAAGTGTGTTCTAAGTATTTAATTTTCTGAATTTCAAATTAATTTGTGTGATTTGGTGCTGAACATATTGTTACGTTTTTGCCTTGTCAAATTCAAGGTTCGATCACTGGATTGTGAATAAAACAAACGATGTAAATTCTAGAACACACTAAATTTATTTATTTCCGATTAAACACTAATTTAATTAATTCGCTTATTTAACTTAATTATTTAACTTCACAATAATTATTTTACTACAATTTAACAACTATATCACACTTTAATAACACTTTATTTATAAACACTTTCCTTTTAATTACTATTAGCACTCTTACGGTTAAAACACAACTGATTTTCTCCCAAATGTTTGTCGCGTATTTATACCAAATATTTTAACCATTCTAGAAATCTCCAGAATATTCGATTAGTCTAGATAAGTCTAGACACCTCTATACTGTTCTACTTTATAACAATTTTACATTAACGATAGTGTCGCTATTCAAACATAGATGTCGCCACGATCGTAACATTACCCCCTACCTAATCCTGATTCGTCCCGAACAGGATCCAACTCACTACCCCTGTAGATCGCTAATCGCTCTATATGCATCACCTTCAACTTTCCTCGCTGCCCTTTCTTGATCCGGTAGACCACGTCATTTATTTTGGTGATGATGGTATACGGCCCTTCCCATGAAGTTTGCAGCTTTGGTGATAAACCCTTCTTCCTTTGTGGGTTGTAAAGCCATACTAACTCTCCTTCTTCGAAACCTTTATTATTTGCCCGTATGTCATATCGAGCCTTCATCCGATCACTTGATACTCGTATCCTCTCACGTACAAACTGGTGTATCTCGTCGAGTTCTCCTCTCATCTGGTCAACATAATTCTGTCTATATAAAGCTGATGATGGAACGGCTCCAAACTTTAGATCTCCGGGTAATCGCAGATTATTTCCAAAATAAGGATTCTCGCTGGTGTCATTCCCGTTGAGTCATGTACTGCTGATCGATACGCCATCAGGAACATCGGAATATGTCGATCCCAGTTGCGTTGATCATTTTCCACGAACTTTGCTAAATATTTCTCCAACGTCCCGTTGAATCTTTCCACCATTCCATCCGATTGTGGATGCAGAGGCGTTGTTCTTGTTTTATTTATACCGAGCAACTGACAAACTTCCTGAAATACAACTGACTCAAAATTTCTTCCTTGGTCTGTGTGAATCTCCATTGGTACTCCAAAACGACTTATCCAATTATTAACCACGGCGTCAGCTATCGTGGTTGCCTCCTGATTGGGTATGGGATACACCTCTGGCCATTTACTAAAATAGTCCATTATTACTAGCACATATTTGTTACCAACATCCGTAGTCCGGAATGGTCCTGCCACATCCATTGCGATCCTTTCAAACGGCGCTCCAACGTTATATTGCTGCATTGCTCCCCGATTTTTCCGTGCAGGACCTTTTACCGCCGCACATTGATCACATCTTTGGCACCACTCCACTACAGATTGTCTACATCCTGACCAGTAAAAACGTTGACGTATTTTGGCAAGTGTTTTATTAATTCCCAGATGACCCCCACTTGCCCCTCCGTGATACTCCTTCAATATCTCGGCAATTCTAGATTTAGGCACCACTTTTACCAATTGCTTCACATTACCGTCCGAGCTTTCCCATATTCGTTTTAAGCATCCGTTCTCGATTTGGAGGCTATCCCATTGTGCCCAGTAAGCCTTTACCGTGGGACTCTTATCCGCAATTTCACACCAAGTTGGACGATTTCCTGTCTCTTTAAGTTGCATGATTATTGCCAAATCTGGATCTGCTAACTGCTCGTCCCTAACCGTTTCATCCGTCCATTCCTTATCGGGTAGTATTTGCATAAGCCTGATGTCGATAACGTCCTCCTTTGCTTCTATTCGCCCGCAGTGCTTACATTCCACTTGACATGGTCGTCTTGACAATGCATCAGTATTTCCATGTGCACTCCCTTTCCGATGTTCGATCTGGTAAGGATAGCTCTGTAGTCGCTCAATCCAACGCGCTACCTGTCCTTCTGGGTTCTTGAACTGCAGTAGCCAACGTAATGCTCCATGGTCCGTTCGTATATGAAATTCTTGGCCATAGAGGTACTTATGAAAATGTTTCACACATCCCACTATAGCCAACAATTCCTTACGAGTTACACAATAGTTACGTTCTGGTTTAGATAACACCTTCGAGTAATAAGCTATTACTCTTTCTTGCCCTTCAATTTCTTGCGACAACACCCCTCCGATGCCATCATTACTTGCATCGGTATCAAGAATAAACTTAACACCAGGTATAGGGTATGCCAACAATGGTGCCGTACATAATCGCCTTCTCAACTCATTGAATGACTCCTCTTGCTCGTCATTCCATTCAAATGCTCTGTTCTTCCGGGTCAAATCATGTAAGCTCTTTGCTACATTGGCAAATCTTGGCACAAATCGCCTATAATAAGTGCACAATCCGAGGAAGCTCCGTAATTCCCGTAAATTTTTAGGTCTTGGCCAGTCCTTTACCGCTGATATCTTGTCCTCATCGGTGTGGATTCCATTGGTCGTTACCTTGTGCCCCAGAAATTTTACCTCCGTTCTGAATAATGAACACTTCTTCGGATTCAACTTTAAACCGGCTGATTGTAATCGCTTCCATACCTCTGACAAATTTGTTAAGTGTTCTTCGAAATCCTTTCCCATAACAATGATGTCATCCAAATACACGAGGCAAGTCTTCCAGTGCAGTCCCTTTAACACGCGCTCCATAAGTCGTTCAAAAGTTGCCGCGCCATTACATAATCCAAATGGCATCACGTTAAACTGCCATAGCCCGTTACCCACACTGAACGCCGTTTTTTCACGATCTTGCTCTTGGACTTCCACCTGCCAATACCCGCTTTGCAGGTCCAATGTTGAAAACATTGTAGCGCCTGACAATGTGTCTAACGTGTCATGGATCCTTGGTAATGGGTAGCTATCCTTTTTCGTTACAGAATTTAGCTTTCGGTAATCGACACAAAAGCGCATTTTCCCATCCTTCCTTTGGACTAATACTACAGGTGAACTCCATGGACTGTTTGATGATTCAATCACTCCAGCTGCCTGCATGTCCGTTACCATTCGGTCCACCTCTTCTCGTTTTGCTAAAGGTAACCTTCTCGGCGGTTGTCGTATAGGTGTCTCCGTTCCGGTATCAATTCGATGTTTCACCATGTTGGCCCTTCCATTATTATCCGGTGTACTGCAAAATATCGACTTATACTGTTCGAACAGTTGTCGTGCTGAATTTTTCTGGTTCATGGTAAGATCCCCAGTCCATTTCTGCATGAGGTGTTCTACTATTTGCTTTTGTCCTTGCGTATCGGTGTGTCTAATCGGAGTTTTCTGCTCGCATTATCGTTGACACCTCTTCACATTTACCAATAACAGTTCCTTTCTTAATTGTTTTTGTCTTTTCCGAGAGATTTAGGGTCCTAATCGGTACCCTACATTCGTTATCTGATTTTACTAACGTCCTCCCTATCATAATTCCTTTGGTTTCGCTTTCTTCTTCACTGGCTTCTACAACCCACAACCTGGGTGGCCCAGAACCTCCCTCCAATCTCCCCCACACAATTGTTTCCGAATTCGGTGGCAGCTTTTCCCGATGTTCTATTATTACCCGCCTAGTAGTTGCTTCCACATCATCCACTCGTAGTGGTAACTCGAAATTATCACAGTCCAATACTCCTCTTCCAACATCCACCACGAAGCCATTCGCCCTCATGAAGTATATCCCCAAGATGACTTCATCCACTATCTTTCCGACCAGCACTTCGTGTTGGAATTGAGCATTGCCTATCTCAATTCTCACAAGCTTCCTACCCTTTATGTCTGCGCTCTCTCCTGTGGCTGTACGTAATTTCAACTCATTGGCTGATAGTACTCTTCCCTTTACTAGATCCTCACGGACAAACGTGCGCACCGCTCCTGTATCCAGGGTAATAACACAGCTCTTCCCGTCAATACTTCCTTTAATTGTTAAGCTGTCACCGACTCGTCCCAATCTCGAAATAGGGATGGAGGTTATGGGGCAATTGGTTGTGGGAGTCAGCTTCTGCCCCTTTAGGCTGACTCGTTGTAGTTTAACGACTCCTTTCGTTCTTGGCCATCTTCCTTGATCAACGTTCGCTCTCTACTTAATACTCGTCGTTGCATAGGAGATCGCGATCTTGTACGTCTCCATTTTCCTTCTTTACAGTCTCTCGACATATGACCCATTTTGTCACATGTCCAACATTTTATTTTGCTACCACCCTCTCTGTATCTTGGAACCGACCGCTCGACGTTGGTGCTGCTATCCATTTCTACTCGTCGTACCTTAAGCGATGGTTTTATGATAGCCTGCGCAGTTTCATTTATTAAGGCACATGCGATGGTCTCGGCAAAAGTAGCCTTAGGTGATAACATCACTGCTTTACGTGTTTCCGGATCCCGTATTCCATCGATGAATGCTTCCATCTTAATCCTCTCCATGTAATCGGGAGATGTATTCACATGTGCCAAATGCACTAGCCGCTCGACTGCTGCGGAATATTCTTGAAGAGTCTCTCCGATCTTTTGACATCGGCTCTTCAGCTCCATACGATACATCTCTCGCTTATGGTCACTTCCATACTTCCGATCCAGCGCCTTCATTATTTCGTTGTAATTACTACGGTCATACTGCGGAATAGTCTGCAGTGTTTCAGCCGCTTCTCCTTTTAGAGCCACTATTAATGCTGTTCCCCGATTTGCATCATTCCACCCATTTTGGTTAACCGTTGTCTCAAATTGAAATTTGAAAACCGCCAACGATGTTGTGCCATCATATATCGGTGGCTTAAATTTCATTGCTTGAATTGGCTGAGCTACTGGCGATGCTGTTCCGTTAACCTCGATACATAGAAGTTTCTTCTCGAAGCCTAGAACTTTCTCTTCTAACCCTTGGATGTCCTTCTGTAATTTTTGTTCAATTTGCTCTACTTCTTCATGTAAATTGATATACATTTCATTGAATTTCTCATCCATTTTGT
This sequence comes from Tipula unca, assembly GCA_951394425.1. Taxonomy (NCBI): domain Eukaryota; kingdom Metazoa; phylum Arthropoda; class Insecta; order Diptera; family Tipulidae; genus Tipula; species Tipula unca. The sequence continues at coordinate 23,511,068 of OX596382.1, read as the reverse complement.
TATTGATCTCGCCCACCGACTGTTCCATGCGCTGATTTGACCGTTTAATTTCTTTCATTTCCTGATTTGATTGATCAATTTTCTGATTTAATTGATTACTAGATTGTTCCATTCTCAAATTGGACTGCTTCATTTCCAAATTGGACTGTTTCATTTCCATCATAGCTGCCATTAATTGCGCCATATCAAAATTTCCAGAAGGTACCGATGCAACCTCCACTACCGCCTCTTTACTTTCTCCATTCTCTTCGTCCCCTTCTGCGTGGTCGGAAAATGTCGATTCATCAAAATAACTATAACTAGCCGGATCATTACCCTCCAGCTCTAATGCTTGAAGTAATCGTTGCCTCAATACATTTTTCTGACCGACCGTTGACAAACCACGTCGCTCCAACTCTTCCTTTAAATCGGAAATCTTCAATTCGTCTAGAATCATCTTTTAATTCACAATCCCACCGCTGTCACCAATTGTTACGTTTTTGCCTTGTCAAATTCAAGGTTCGATCACTGGATTGTGAATAAAACAAACGATGTAAATTCTAGAACACACTAAATTTATTTATTTCCGATTAAACACTAATTTAATTAATTCACTTATTTAACTTAATTATTTAACTTCACAATAATTATTTTACTACACTTTAACAACACTATATCACACTTTAATAACACTTTATTTATAAACACTTTCCTTTTAATTACTATTAGCACTCTTACGGTTAAAACACAACTGATTTTCTCCCAAATATTTGTCGCGTATTTATACCAAATATTCTAACCATTCTAGAAATCTCCAGAATATTCGATTAGTCTAGATAAGTCTAGACACCTCTATACTGTTCTACTTTATAACAATTTTACATTAACGATAGTGTCGCTATTCAAACATAGATGTCGCCACGATCGTAACAATATTAAAAAACAAGTGATAGTGAAAAATTAAAACATACTATTTGCGAAAATTATTAATAAAAAATAAGCAACTGGAAATACTTTTAAATTATTTTCTAGGCCGAATACAATTGTGTGAAATTCTATTTGCGTGTAAAATAAGGTTAGTGTTATAATAATATGTACATAGTGTCAATTTTAGTATTTGTTAGTTTATATAGTAAGTACAATTTGCATGTTTTAATGAAATCCACATATTTTCCATGATATCATCACATCGCTTCTTAGAGCAGCCATATTTGGTGCAAACATGCGTTTTTATATGTGAGTTTTAAATGTAACTGTAATATTCTCGTTAGTATTATTCAATATTTGATTAGTACGTAATTTATAATTGTTTTTCGATGATCTGATGAAGATTTAAAAAAAAATATTCGCAGAAATGTCCAACATTGGGGACCAGGAAATAAATGAACCAGCTCTTGAGGTTTTTACCTAAAACCTCTGGAATTTTCTCAAGAGCAGAACAATGCAGTCACCGACATTTTAAAATCCTGGAATTTAGCACAATCAACGTGCGAAATAATTTTACCTGGTGGTGTATTTACAACACAGCATTTAGAAAGTTTAGAGCGAGAGGACGTGAACGAGATTTTCACCGAGTATGGGAAAACTTATATTGGGGAGAAAAGCCTATTTGTAAGGAATTTAAGAGAATGGAGAAAGAGTAAGGTTAGTGTAATATTTTGAATATATATATATATATATATATATATATATATATATATATATATATATATATATATATATATGTATATATATATATATATATATATATATATATATATATATATATATATATATATATATATATATATATATATATATATATATATATGTATATATTTATATATGTATATATATATATATATATATATATATATGTATATATATATATATATATATATATATATATATATATATATATATATATATATATATATATATATTTATATATATGTATATATGTATTTACGCTTATAATTTTTTCAGGAGATCCCTATGATGTGTGATTCCGACACAGTATGTGGAAATTCTTCTACAATTTTGGAGTGGCTGCAAAAAATTTCTTCAGAAGTATCCCGTTTCAGCCGACCTTCGAGTGCAACTTGTTCATCATCGTCTGTGGAACCAAATTCTTCAGAACAAACTATAGTAAACGATAAAACTGCACAATTAAAAACATTACTTGACGGCTGTATAAAAGGGAAATTAATTCTTGCCCACTATAATATAAACAATTCGCTCGATTCCAATAATCAAAAAGAGTTATGCCACCTCATATGTGATTTCCACAAATCTGAAGATATTAGAATGTCTTATGCAGAAATGCAAAATTGGGCCAACAGTATTGAACTGTTATTGAATAATGAAAAATCAGTAAGTATAGCTGTGGGTTTGATTAGAAAATTCGATTGGTATAGTTTTGTTTATTTTATCTATTTACAATCTACTTACTACATGCCTCGTAAACCGGGAAAGAAAAATCCTACAGGAAAATTACACTCTCGTTGGGTTAACATACATGACAAAAATACAAAAAAAATGGACGTAGAAAAAGAACTGGTTGAAATACCGATTACCGAAAATTTTGGTTAGTTGTTATTATTTTAAATTTAAATTCAGTGAAATGACAAAAATTTGTTCTATTAGATGAACTAAAAAATATGAAATGTTGGTTGTCGAACAATTTCGAACCATGGACGGAAGTGTGTGACAAATGGGGAAGAACTGCTCCAATTAGGATCCCAACATTTCAAAACTCCTCACAACCGCTGCACGAACTTTTGAAGGAATGGCCACGTTTTGATGATCCCAGCGGTATGTGGATTAATTTGTTTACATATATTATATATAATTATATAAATATTTTCATTTGAATAGATTGACATTGATTTTCTGAAGTTATTCCCAGGGACGAAACAAAATTCGCTGCTGGCTGAATACGACAATTTTTGCCAAAAAATTGTACATTAATTCCAATTAGAAATAAAGGACAAACAATCTAAACTATTATTAAAAACTTTAAAAGAGAAGTCTATGGACAAAAGTAAGTAAATAGATAGGACCTGTCTAAACTTCCATGAGAATTATTATTTCTTATTCAACTTATAGATTCCCAGCACTGTATTACGGCAATGCTTCTTCACAGCATTTTACTGCCAAAACGACTGTCGAAAACGTACAAGCCGACAATATTGGATGCGCAAACCGATTTTGTAATTCATATCCACACAATTAATGATTTGGAGCCTAAATTGGAGGGTATACGGCAGTATTTCAGAAAAAATAAACAACCAATACAACCAAGGATCATCGTAATCGGGACTGCGCTGGAAAATTTGAAGGAATTTTTTGTATTTTTTGACAATATAAAGTACAAAGTTATTTCGAAACTTGTTTGGTCCTTTTGGGAGGAATTCTTTTTTAATTTATCATCTGAAAAATTTTGTGAAGTATCAAATTTGATAAATAAAATAAAACACATCAAGTAAAATTAAAATGTCCCGACTAAACTGTTTTATGTGCGAATATTTTAGTTTAATTCTAAATGACCTTATAAATCATATTAAAAATGTTCATGGTGTCTCAGCAATTTATAAATTTAAATGTAGGCAGGGCAATTGTAGACAAAAGTTCCAAAACATATATGTATTTAAAAAACATATTCAAAAACACGTTTTAAATTATTCAAAGCTCGAATCCATCAATGAAGCTATTTGTTCTCCTAAAATAAATAATGCTATAGAAAATAGTGCCATTGCGCAAACTAATAACTCAAATTTAACAGATGTTTCATTTGATAATATTGATAGTTTAGAATCAAATTTTGAGACCCTTAAATTAGACAAACCAATAGTTGAATATATTTTAAAACTACACTCCAATCCATCACTTCCTAGGAAAATTATAATTGACATTCAAAATAACATAACCGAACTTGTAACAAAACCAATATCTAATGCCGTTTTAATGTTTTTTAATAACCATAGTGCTGATATTCCGAAAATAGAGCTTCAAAACTTCATACAAGTTATATCGGAATCTTTTAAAGAAATTGGTTCAGAATATAAGCTGTTAAAATATCTCGAAAAAGAAGGTATCTTTAAGCCACCCTTACGAATATCTATTCATCAAGAACTTTCAAATATTATTGTTAATAGCACGCCAACTTTGACGGAAAATAAAATTGAAATTTGCCTGTTAGATTTAAAATTTCAGATAAAATCGTATTTTGAAAATTCAGACATTTTGGATAAAACACTGGCGAACTTAAATTTATTGAAATCAAAATCTGAACTGTCGAATTTTATAAATGGTAGCTTCTGGACTAACATGAACATTTCACCTGACAAAATAGTATTACCAACATTTTTTATCTTGATGATTTTGAAATTTATGATCCTTTAGGATCAAAATCGGGTTTGCATTCGGTATGCGGAATTTATTATAATTTTCCTGTCATACCTAAATTTCAACTATCGAAAATTAACAATATATATTCGTCACATGATTTATAATGAGTCGGGACATAAAAGAATATGGTATGGAGCGGTGTCTTAAACCTTTCATTCAGCAAATCAATGTATTACAGTCCGATGGAGTAGAAATAACAACGAAAGAAAGGTCTTGCAAAATTTATGTTCAATTTGGTCAACTTCTTGATGATAATTTGGCGCTGAAGACTGCCTTGGGTTACGCAAAGTCGTTTAGTGCTCTTAAATTTTGCAGGATCTGTCTAAGAACGAAACTTCAAACCCAAACTGAATGTTTCGAAATAGCAGAAGCTCTTCGAAATGTAAATAATTATAATTCTGAAATATAAATGATTGAGAGTAGCGAATGTAGAGTAAAAGAGATTTCTATTATAAATCAAATTAATAATTTTCATGTTACACAAAACATTGCATGCGACGTAATGCATGATTTATTCATTGGAGTCTGTAAATATGACCTGACTAAAATATTGTACTATTTTTTGTATATTAAAAGAATGTTCACACTTGAGACACTAAACTATAGAAAACAAATGTTTAATTACGGAAAAACGGAATTATTAAATAATAGTCCTCCAATTGACAAAACACATATTCAATTCGTCTTTTAAAATGAATGCAGCTCAAATGAAAACTTTTGTCCATTTCCTGCCTCTTATGATTGGTGATTTGATAGTTTCAAATGACCCAGTATATAGGTTTTTAATAGTATTAATACAATTAATTGACATTATATTATTGCCAGAATATGATGAGAATGACTTAAATAAATTGACATTGCTCATTGAAAAACATCACTACCTCTACCAAAAATTATTCCATGATACTCTGAAACCAAAATTTCATATAATGGTACACTATCATACTATAATTAGGCAATTAGGTCCCATAAAACATCTGTGGTGCTTCAGATTTGAGGCACAACATCATTTATCGAAGCTTAATGAGCATAACATTACGACGAGAATAAACATTCCACTTACCTTAAGTATCAAAGCCGCTTTAAGCCATTCATATTTAATTACTTCTCAAAGTTTTTTTCAAGAAGAACTAATAATTAGTAAAAAAATATCACTGTTTTCTATCTCTTCACAACCATATTTTAGCAGAATCGAATTTTGGGTGGAATATCCAAGCACAACTATTAAAACATGCGACGAAATTATATTTATGTAGAGGGACAGAATACAAACCGAGTTATATTTTAACCAAAAAATTAGATGTTGGTCTACCTAAAGTTTGCGAAATAATATTAACAAATAACACTCCATATGTCGCATGTCAAGTCTGGAGTGTTAATAGATTTTATGATCATTTTCAGTCTTATGTCGTTGGAGAGCGGCTGAATTATGTATTCAATAGTCTCGTAAATTTCGATGGCCCACCAGTTCATTTTTATGATCTTAATAATGGACTTAAAGTAATTCGGCCTAAACTGTATTTTTAATATTTTATTTATCGATATATAATATATAAATAAATATATATACATATATTATATATATATATATATATATATACATATATATATATATATATATATATATATATATATATATATATATATATATATATATATATATATATATATATATATATATATATATATATATATATATATATATATATATATGAATATATGTAATATATATATATATATATAATATATGTGTACATATTTATTTATATATAATATTAAAACTAATAAACATTAATTTTAGTGCATAAGATTTACAATTACTTTATTATGCCATTGTAGTTTTAACGTATATGAAATATGCACATTTAATTATATTTTTTAATTTATCAATAAATATATTATTTTTATTAATCAACTAAATACAAAATTATTGCATTTTTAATTATTTCTATACATAATAAGAAATCCACTTTAAACTAGATTAATTGAATCGAAATTCGGATTAATTAATTAATATGATATCTGTTCATTTAATGTGTCAAGCAGAAATTCGGATTACATTTTTAAAATAATTTCTTATTAATGTACCATTTTAAGCAGAAATTCGGATAAAACATTTAATATGGAATCTGCTTAGTTTAATAAGAAAGTTACTTGTTAATTAAAGGGAGCTTCGTTTCATTTTATTAAGATTTCTGATTAGTAATCAAACAGAATGTTTAATAAAATAATACAAATTTCCTATCGATTTAATGTTAAAAGTTGATTGTTTTAAAAGGGATATCACAATAAAATACTTTTAAGAAAAATCTTATAGTTTTAATAAACTTTCTTTTTGGAAAAAATCTATAGAGATTTCTGATTAGTTTTGTATAGAAAGTGTGACAATTTATGTGCCTTTTTTTCTCTGTGAGCTTGATGTTCTTGTTATCAAGCTATCTGATGCTTTTGTGTAAGTCTCGGCCACCCTGGAGATTGAGAGAACTCCAAGGTACTCGTATGAAATGCAGGAGTCTGTTCAAGAAAGCAAGGAACAAAAATGCTGCTGCAGATTGGGACTGTTACAAGGAGGCCCTCAAAACCTATAATTACAAGCTAAGAGCAGACAAAACAAGGGCCTGGAAGCTCTTGTGTGGTAATATACAGGAGTTCTCGGGCGGGCAGGCTACGCAAAGAACTATGTTCTAGTCCTTCCATCCCGAGTTATCTACAACGACGAGATGGTTCATGGACTACATTTAGTGAGGAATCCCCTAGAGCTATTAATAGAAATCCATTTCCCTGAGTGATCGGTACTAGTTCCGGAGAGATCCATGATAAATAGGGGTGTAGTAAAAGTAATATTTATACCTAAGGCGGGAAAAAGCTCTCACTGCTATTCCAAAGACTTTAGGGCTATAAGTTTATCCTCTTTTCTATTAAAATCATTGGAAAGACTAATAGAGGCTTACATTAGAGGCTCAATCAAGCCGGGCTAGCTGTCCAGATCTCAACACGCATACAGTAAGGGACGATCGTATACTGTACTTGTGTGAATGGGATGAATGAATGGATTGAATGAATGTTAGGAATGTAAGGTAAGGCTATGGACCAAAAAAGTGTCTATGCCAAGTCCTTTAAAAAAAAAAAAAAAAAAAAAATAAGGGACGATCGGTGGAAACAGCTCTCCACTCCCTTATAGGCCCGATTGTAAAAACACTTGAATACCATGAATTGAATGGGAACTTTCTTGGATATATAGGAGGCCTTTAGCAACGTCTGGCCGGGAGCAATCTCTCGGGCCCTTGCGTGTCTGGAGGTAGACGGGTCACTCAGAGGTTGGGTAGATGAAATGTTTAGAGGCAGGATCGCGAAAGCTTATATGGGTGGGACGTCTGCCGGCAGATACGTGACCAGAAGGACACCGCCAGGTTAGGTTTCAGCCACACCCCCTCCTTTCTTTGGGTCTTGGTCATTTATGATTAATAATGGTAAATATCCTTGTTCGCTGAGTGTGCGCATATAGTACGAACTCGGCTACCTTTCTGAGTGGATACGCAGTTGCGGACTGAACGCAAACCCACAGAAAACGGAGCTGGTGCTCCTTACCAGGAAGCACAAATTTCCTTAGCGTGACCCACCAATATTACATGGTACTCGCTTGATCTTTACGAATAGAGCGTAATACCTCGGACTAATTTTGGACAGCAAGCTAAGCTGGTAACTACTCTGGTAAAAATGCCATTGGAAAAAGTTGGGGTATGGAGCCTCACATTGTACACTGGCTCTACGTCTCAGTGGTCAAACTTTTACTGCTGTGTGGAGCAGCCAGGCTGTTGTTAAAACGCTACAATCATGCTCCCTTTGACGTCGAAGCCCAGAATTATCTGGCATCTTTAAATAAGATGGCTGATAAGTTGAACATCCGCTTGATGTGGGTACCAGGGTTCTTCAATATTGCAGGGAATGTGAATGCAGATGAGCTGGCCTGAAGGGGCATAGCACCCTTAATACCCCAAAGCAGGCTTGCCCAGTCCAGATCCGGCCAACTGATATCGTTTCGACGGCATCATATTGGTACGGTCGGCACAATATGGGTGGCAGCTATTACGGGTCATTGTCTCATCAGGGTACATGCGAGCAGACTGCGTGATTTCTGCCGCATTGATAAGGAGGAGGAAGTAACTGTGCTCAGTCTGCTCTGCATCTGCTCTAGTCTAGCTACAGCAGAACAAAATTTATTGGAGCATCCCTTTTGGACGACCTCACGGATCTTAGTAAGATCGATGTCCGGGACTTTCAACGTTTCTTGGTAAGCTCAGGATGGTTTAACGAGTGAAGAGGACGTAGGTCGAGTGTGGTACAGCTTCGGGCCAATTTTGTGCCTTTGCCAGTTCTTTAGGACGACCACCCTTATCTATTCTAACCTATATAGTCGAATTAATATGGCAGAATAAAATATACATTCCAATCAATTAATTAACTGACGCAAGTGCCTATTTCGCACTTTGCGCAATATAAATTCATTTTTTTATTAACAAACAAAAAACTTTTCCATCATTTATATATTTTTGGCACCATAATCGTATACTAACTCGCACAAAAAACCATTAATCTCATAAGTGCCTCGCACCACGTCCAAAAATACGATTTTAATGTAATATTTATATATGTATAGTCCCGAAAAAAACAACAACAACACCGAACTTATTTGATTTTATTACCCAAAGGAATATAAACTTCATTCCCGATTATCCCTAAAATGAATAAAAAAAGTAAAACAAAAAATGATTTATTGAAATCAAAAACTTTTTTATTTAATATCAAATTGAAAAAAAAAAAAAAAAAAATCTAATATAGGCAGCTCCATATTACATCCGCATTTCATCCATGATATTCTAGAATGTGTGTATGTACGGTACACATTGCACACGAAAACTATATATATACTAGTCCTGATCCCTTCAAAATATGTTGTGTGTACATTGTATATCAGCCAAACAAATGAAATAAATATCTCAAGTTTTATGAGGATTTTCTTCCCTTATACGTACGTACATACAAATATAGTTCTTATATTACTTTTTTCGACCTCCCTCCCCCTCCTCCCCCTATTTATTTCATATATATTCCTATTTTCTATCCCTAAAAATTTCTTTTTATTTCATTTAATTTTGTTTTATTTGGTTTGTTGGTGTTGTTGTTATTATTGTTGTTGTACATAGTAATGTATAGTAACATCCTGGAAAGGAATTTGTCTATTGATATTCGTCTTTTATTATTACTACATCCACTCTGCTCTCTCTCTACACTCTAGTGACCTAGTTTGCGATTTTCGGAGGATTTTTTTTTTTGGTTTGAAAATAATTTTTCCTGTTTTCTTTTATTTTGTTATCAATGAGCATGAAGGATGTTATCTGCAAAATAAATAAATAAATAAAACAAGAGAGATATGAAATTGAAAACATAAGAACTTACTTACACTTTGTGTGTATATATATGAAATGGTGAATACACATACAGACACACATATGTCTTATATGTATCCCGAAAATAGTGTTATGATGGATTCATACAAGATTACTGTCGACGTATATACTCGTCATTAAAACTTCATAAAATATTAAAAGAATTTATTTATTTATGGGATTCATATACAATAAAATTAATGGAGTGCCTATAATACCTTTTGTATATACGATTGCGATAGTTTTTAATAAGGTTTACCCACACGCGGTTTTTATGGTGGTGTGACCTCGCGATAATTTAAAGGAAACGAATTACTATCGAAATAGTTCGAGAATGGTTTAAGGTCGCGGAGGTTCTTCAAGCCATTGTTATTGTATATGTTGGCCGTATATTGCGTGCGATTGGCACCCAGGCGGGGCCTATATATCTATTTTTCACGCCGTCCTAATATGATGATTAAAATTGTATATCTGCAGATTTTTTTTTTTTTTTTTAATTTGGCTGGAATTAAGTTGATTGTTACACAAGCTTTTGTTGATTCAGTCATAAATGATACCATAAATTATGCCTCAAAGAAAAATAATAAAATTATAAACAGCAACACCGACGATTGTTATTGCTTTTATGGAGTAATGATTATATGTGGATGCACGCCAATACCACGAACATGTCACTACTGGTCTTTAGATGATGATATTCGCAATGAGTTCATATAGTAAAATGGATGCACCGTACTACCTTTGAACTCACAAATCATTTAAATGAACACTTTTTGAAATTTGCGCCAATTACCATGAACATTTCCGTCGAAAAAGCTATGGTTTCTATATTACGGCAGACACCCTTGTGAACAGTATACCGGGTGTTTCTTTTAAACTGAAACGATCGAATATCTCGAAAAATAGCCACTCTACGGAAAAAATGTCCATAATCAAAATTTAATCATATCGCGGGGGAAATACATTAGTGCAAAAAAAATAGTCCCCCACCCCCGCTTTGTAGGTGGGGCGGGGGTAACTTTTAAACTAAGATAGGAAGCCATATTTTTTATTGCAGATACGGATTCTACGACTCAAAGTACGTATGATTTGAATGAAATATTTTGTTCGGTTCATGATAGATGGCGTTGTAATCGGCGAAATTCAATTTTTTTAATTTCTCCTTCTTAGAACACACGCATTCGATTCTGCAATACGTTTGAAATAAAAAACATCACGTTTTCATTGGAAATACTCGAAATTCGTCATCAAAACAATTTATTCAGTTTTGTAAATCTAAAATAAGTGTTCAAAATGATGGCCTGCGACTTCAATGCACTTATTAATCTGCATTTTAAATGATTGTGCACAACTGAGAAGTGTGTCTGGTTGAATTTCAGCACACGCATTTCTGATTCGCTCAATCATGTTCTCACGTGTTGTTGGTTTTTGTGTGTAATCTTTGTTTTTGAGGTAGCCCCACAAAAAAAAATCTGGCGCAGTAAGATCTGGTGATCTGGCGGGCCAATTTATCGGACCAGCTCTACCGATCCAGCGACCATTGAAATCACGATCAAGTATTTCACGAGCCATCAACGAATAGTGTGCAGGACAACCATCATGTTGAAACCACATGTTCCGTCTCACTTCTAAACTCAAATTTTCAAGTAATATTGGCAGTTCATTTTCCAAAATGTTTCGGTACATTTGACCATTCAAGTTGCCTTCAATAATGTGGGGGCCTATGAGTTTCTTGCAAATTATTCCACACCACACGTTGACAGTCCAAGGACGCTGATGTTCAACTTGACGAAGCCAGTGCGGATTTGTAACACTCCAATAATGCATGTTGTGTCGATTAACCGTTCCATGGTTTGTAAAATACGATTCGTCGGAGAACATTACGCAACGAAAAAAATTGGAGTTTTGTTGTATTTGTTCACGTGCCTATTGACAAAAAGTTACCCGTAATCAACGCCATGAAGATCTTGGTGTAAAGACACATGATATGGATGATACTTGTGCCGTTTTAAAATTCTCCAAACACTGGTGAGGGGCAATCCGGAATCGTGAACTATTTCTCGTGTACTAATATGATGATTATGAGGCACTGCTGCCAATACAACAATTTCATTATTTTCTCCAGTGACTATTGCTCTACGGGTCCTCTTTTTCGGTTGAACATTTCCATCAGTAATAAATTGTTTGATAGTACGGTCAAATGAAGCACGTGAACGAATCCTATCCGGAAAACGTTGAGCGTAAATAGCAACAGCTTTTTCAAGATTTCTGCCAGCTTCTCCATAAACCAGAACTATTTCAATTTTCTCTGGCACAGTTAAACGCTCCATTCCAATTTTGCAATTACGAAAAATATGAAGATAAGAAATAACACAAACGTTAAATGTGATTTACAAAACTGAATAAATTGTTTTGATGACGAATTTCAAGTATTTCCAATGAAAACGTGATGTTTTTTTATTTCAAACGTATTGCAGAATCGAATGCGTGTGTTCTAAGAAGGAGAAATTGAAAAAATTGAATTTCGTCGATTACAACGCCATCTATCATGCATGAACCGAAATTGAAAAAATTGAATTTCGTCGATTACAACGCCATCTATCATGCATGAACCGAATAAAATATTTCATTCAAATCATATGTACTTTTAGTTGTAGAATCTTTAGGAGGTTGCTCCTATTTTAATGATGTCGTCCGATCCGGACTTCTCAAAATAACCAAACGCACAATAAATGTTTATTTATAAAATTTTGTTTATTTTGTTTATTTTGTGTTATTTAACTTAATTTATTATTATATTAATTTGTTTATTATTTTATTTAACTTGTTTTTATTTATTTATTTATAAAATTTAATATTCAATTAATTAATTTTGTTTATTCATTTATTTATTTCACCACCATTAATAATTTTTTGCGACGCGTTGTAAAGATGTGTTGTTTTGTTTGCTATCCAAAAAGTAATGGACGAAAAGTGACGTCGCCTTCGTCTTCCAAAATACATGTCGTATTTTGGAGAGGGAACAGATGCGCCGGCGGCGGTCGACATTGCACTTATGTTAAGTGTTGCATCACCGAACATTGTTAGTTCGTGGTGATGTTGTTAGATGGCGACATGCTTTACTATAAGATTCAGTTGATTCAGTCATAAATGATACCATAAATTATGCCTCAAAGAAAAATAATAAAATTATAAACAGCAACACCGACGATTGTTATTGCTTTTATGGAGTAATGATTATATGTGGATGCACGCCAATACCACGAACATGTCACTACTGGTCTTTAGATGATGATATTCGCAATGAGTTCATATAGTAAAATGGATGCACCGTACTACCTTTGAACTCACAAATCATTTAAATGAACACTTTTTGAAATTTGCGCCAATTACCATGAACATTTCCGTCGAAAAAGCTATGGTTTCTATATTACGGCAGACACCCTTGTGAACAGTATACCGGGTGTTTCTTTTAAACTGAAACGATCGAATATCTCGAAAAATAGCCACTCTACGGAAAAAATGTCCATAATCAAAATTTAATCATATCGCGGGGGAAATACATTAGTGCAAAAAAAATAGTCCCCCACCCCCGCTTTGTAGGTGGGGCGGGGGTAACTTTTAAACTAAGATAGGAAGCCATATTTTTTATTGCAGATACGGATTCTAAGACTCAAATTACGTATGATTTGAATGAAATATTTTGTTCGGTTCATGATAGATGGCGTTGTAATCGGCGAAATTCAATTTTTTCAATTTCTCCTTCTTAGAACACACGCATTCGATTCTGCAATACGTTTGAAATAAAAAACATCACGTTTTCATTGGAAATACTCGAAATTCGTCATCAAAACAATTTATTCAGTTTTGTAAATCTAAAATAAGTGTTCAAAATGATGGCCTGCGACTTCAATGCACTTATTAATCGGCATTTCAAATGATTGTACACAACTGAGAAGTGTGTCTGGTTGAATTTCAGCACACGCATTTCTGATTCGCTCAATCATGTTCTCACGTGTTGTTGGTTTTTGTGTGTAAACTTTGTTTTTGAGGTAGCCCCACAAAAAAAAATCTGGCGCAGTAAGATCTGGTGATCTGGCAGGCCAATTTATCGGACCAGCTCTACCGATCCAGCGACCATTGAAATCACGATCAAGTATTTCACGAGCCATCAACGAATAGTGTGCAGGACAACCATCATGTTGAAACCACATGTTCCGTCTCACTTCTAAGCTCAAATTTTCAAGTAATATTGGCAGTTCATTTTCCAAAATGTTTCGGTACATTTGACCATTCAAGTTGCCTTCAATAATGTGGGGGCCTATGAGTTTCTTGCAAATTATTCCACACCACACGTTGACAGTCCAAGGACGCTGATGTTCAACTTGACGAAGCCAGTGCGGATTTGTAACACTCCAATAATGCATGTTGTGTCGATTAACCGTTCCATGGTTTGTAAAATACGATTCGTCGCAGAACATTACGCAACGAAATAAATTGGAGTTTTGTTGTATTTGTTCACGTGCCTATTGACAAAAAGTTACCCGATTTTGGAAATCAACGCCATGAAGATCTTGGTGTAAAGACACATGATATGGATGATACTTGTGCCGTTTTAAAATTCTCCAAACACTGGTGAGGGGCAATCCGGAATCGTTAACTATTTCTCGTGTACTAATATGATGATTATGAGGCACTGCTGCCAATACAACAATTTCATTATTTTCTCCAGTGACTATTGCTCTACGGGTCCTCTTTTTCGGTTGAATATTTCCATCAGTAATAAATTGTTTGATAGTACGGTCAAATGAAGCACGTGAACGAATCCTATCCGGAAAACGTTGAGCGTAAATAGCAACAGCTTTTTCAAGATTTCTGCCAGCTTCTCCATAAACCAGAACTATTTCAATTTTCTCTGGCACAGTTAAACGCTCCATTCCAATTTTGCAATTACGAAAAATATGAAGATAAGAAATAACACAAACGTTAAATGTGATTTACAAAACTGAATAAATTGTTTTGATGACGAATTTCGAGTATTTCCAATGAAAACGTGATGTTTTTTTATTTCAAACGTATTGCAGAATCGAATGCGTGTGTTCTAAGAAGGAGAAATTGAAAAAATTGAATTTCGTCGATTACAACGCCATCTATCATGAACCGAATAAAATATTTCATTCAAATCATATGTACTTTTAGTCGTAGAATCTTTAGGAGGTTGCTCCTATTTTAATGATGTCGTCCGATCCGGACTTCTCAAAATAACCAAACGCACAATAAATGTTTATTTATAAAATTTTGTTTATTTTGTTTATTTTGTGTTATTTAACTTAATTTATTATTATATTAATTTGTTTATTATTTTATTTAACTTGTTTTTATTTATTTATTTATAAAATTTAATATTCAATTAATTAATTTTGTTTATTCATTTATTTATTTCACCACCATTAATAATTTTTTGCGACGCGTTGTAAAGATGTGTTGTTTTGTTTGCTATCCAAAAAGTAATGGACGAAAAGTGACGTCGCCTTCGTCTTCCAAAATACATGTCGTATTTTGGAGAGGGAACAGATGCGCCGGCGGCGGTCGACATTGCACTTATGTTAAGTGTTGCATCACCGAACATTGTTAGTTCGTGGTGATGTTGTCAGATGGCGACATGCTTTACTATAAATGTTTTATAGTAGTGGTTCGGCTATTGGATAGTGATGGTTGGATAGATGGATATGTGATGGGGTTAGTGAACGCTTAATTCAAATAAGTTGGTTTATATTTGAATTTCACTAATTGTTTTGTTTGTGGCAGTATCGAATATCGGTGAGTCGAATATTCGAGCTGCTACAAATCCGTATCTGCAATAAAAAATATGGCTTCCTATCTTAGTTTAAAAGTTACCCCCGCTTCACCTACAAAGCGGGGGTGGGGGACTATTTTTTTGCACTAATCTATTTCCCCCGCGGTATGATTAAATTTTGATTATAGCCATTTTTTCCGTAGTGGCTATTTTTCGAGATATTTGATCGTTTCAGTTTAAAAGAAACACCCGGTACAATAGAAGTTTGTTGTATGTTGATAGTGCTAAGCTCCTTCCTATCAGCCAATACATCTTTCTATATATAAGCCCTAGTTCTTCACTTTTCTTTTTGACGTGTGCTTTCCATCGTAGTTTTGCATCTAGTGTCATGCCAAGATACTTGATTAATTGTAACCGGAATATGTTCGAGTCGTTTGTTTGTAAAATTGATTTGAATTGATTTAGTTTCGTTAAGTTTAAATCGCCATCTTTTGGTCCAGTTATGTATTTGAGTAATAGCTAACTGTAAATTCTGAGTTGATTCTTCGTTGCTATCTCCAACAGCTAAGATTGCCGTGTCATCACCAAAGGTCGCCACAGTGTTGTTTTCTAATACAGAGTATGGTCAATAGGTATAGGACCGGACCTAATACACAGCCCTGCGGAACTCCTGCCTTGATTTCATTCAATTCAGAATAGGAATCTTCTAATTTTACTCTAAAGAATGTATCTTCCAAGTATGATTCTAATATTGTAGTGAATTGCATTGGTAGTACAGTTCTTAACTTATAATTAAGTCCTTCGTGCCAAACTTTATCAAAGGCCTGTGCAAAGTTTAAGAATATCGTTGAGAAGACTTTTTCTCCTCTAATGTCCTTTCAATAATATTAGTTATTCCGTGTACTTGATTTAATGTTGAGTGTTGGTTGCGATAACAGAACTGATGACTTGGAATTTGGTTTTTCCTCTCAATTTGCGGATTTAGCCTTTTTACTAATAACTTCTCAAAGTGTTTAGACATAGTGATATTGGACAGGTTTAGGAATCATAATTACTTCTGTAATTTTCCAGAGGCTGGGTAAATATTTCAATCGAAAGGCGGTATTTATAATATTGTTGAGCTTTAATAATGATTTGCTTGGTAGTTCTTTTAAAATTTCTTCTGTGATAAGGTCATAACCGTTTTTATCTCATACATGATTTCTTTTGGTGTTGCTCGTAGGATTTCTTCACTTTCCTGTACAACCTCTCCAGTTATTATTTCGGCTTCCAATGATTGGTCATCACGTGGTTCAAATATTTTTTCCAGGTATCCAGCAAAATTTCGTATTTTACCTTCGTTATTTCTGGCCCATTTGTTATCTTCTGTTCTGATTGGAGGAATCTGCATTATTGGCCTTTTAATTCTTCTGGTTGCTCTCCAGAGAGAATTATCAGTACTAGTATCATTAGATAATTTTCTGAGGTAGTTACTGATAGATTCGTCTTTCAAATCTTTGATTTCCCTTTTAAGTAGCTGAGTTAGATTGTTTAGCTTAGTTTTATCTTGAGGGGCTCTAGTTTGTTGCCATATTCTCCTTGCCCTTCTTTTTTCTGCCAAAAGCTCTCTAATTTCTCTAGGGTAGTTGTTTCCCTTAATTTTCTTTTTAACTTCAGGAGTGTTTTCCCAAGCTGACTGCTGTATGTCACATATGAACTTGTGAACTTCTTTTTCTAATTGCTCCTCAATCCTTAGCGGAACCATTAAGTACATTTTTCTTTCTAAAGACAGTCTAAAGTATTCCTAATATGTGTGCTTATTTACTAAACTAGGATAGCTTTCTTTTTGAATGATCTTTTCACTTAATGTCAAAAGTATTGGAGAGTGTCAGAGCTTAAGTCAAGACTTTCATCTACATATATGTATATAATTTACAGATATATTTTTCACTATAAAGAAACCAATCAGATCTGGTATTTTATTTGGATCAGTTGGCCAGTAGGTCGGTTTACCATTTGATAAGGGTTCACAACCGTATTTTCTGATAGAATATTGAGGAGTTCTTTCCCTTTGGTTGTTGTTAGTCTAGAACCCCAGAGCGTGGAAACAAATTTTAAAAAAATTATTTCGTAATGACAAGTGATTCGTTTATGCAACGAAATTCGATTATCGAATATTAATTTTTTTTTTAAATTTTTACAGATGGGTTAAGGTTCTGCACTCATTGCCACAAAGGGCCCCTTGGAGAAGTTTGAAGCAATGCAGAGAGGATAGTAAATGCACACTAATTGTCCTGGAGTTAAACACTTGGGACCTAATACAATTGAAAGCAGGGCAGCTGCCGATGAAGTCTTTACTATCATCATCATCTTCAAGGCATTCATTGCATACGACATTGATAGCTAGTCCTATGCTATGGAGATGACCCTTGAAACGGCCATGGCCAGTAAAAATCGATTATAGTATTCTTAAGTTATCATTTTTAAAGAAAGAGCGTAATTAGTCAGCTTCGAGTTGGCCTCGCTAATAAAGTATTTCGACTCACGACAGATGAGGGTGGATGACCACGCTTGCTTAAAGTGAAGTAGAACAGCATTTTTGATTTTTTTTTTACCAATGTAAAGAAGCAACGAAGCAGCAAGTTTACGTTCAATGAAATATCAACGTGAGCTAATTTTTGCCAAATTGTCTGCGATTTCTATACCTTCATTGTCATAATGGGCAGGTACCCACCAGACCGTAACTTTGTTATTACGGCAGAGAACACTCAAACAATTCTTACAATCCTTCACCAGTTTTAAGTTGGTCAAAGGATTATTTAAGGAGTTGAGGACAGATTTACTGTCAGTACAGAAAATAATATCTTCACCATTAACAGCGACATTAATAGATGGAAATGGCACAGCAGCAATAAACCGGCACAGCTGGTTTAAAAACACTAAGAAGTTACCGTATAGTACCGAATGCATTCCACGCCCCAACACATTTCAAGCAAAACGCCGCTGAACAAGCTGTGGTAAGAATGAATGACTGTAGCTGTTGCTGAGATAAAAAAGACTCCATAGCTAGAAGCGGAGCCGAAGACATGGCTCCAGTAACAGCCCTACGTACGATATTTTGTAATCTGTTTAGTTTGGCAAGTGATGATTTAAAGCTAATGGTCACCAAACCACAGATGCATATGTCAGCATTGGTAGAATGTGATTTGTATATAAAAAAAGCATTTACGGTGACAAGCCCCAAGAGTTACCAAAAGCTCTTGAGCATTTATTAAAAATCGCTGTGGATTTTTGTAGTTTGTAATCCAGATGATACTTCCAAGAGAGTTTATTATCTAAAATAATATCAAGGTGCTTGACGAAGGCTGAGCTAATTATCTTACGGAGGTGAAAGCACCACTTCTTGTGGACAACCCCTGGAAACTTTGAATGAAATCGAGCATTCATCTAGGAGATAACGATGCGAGATTTAAGCATAAATTAAATCCATTTGACAATGGTAGATTCGATACCAAATTTGGTACAGGCACTAGTAATCATAATGAACGATGAACTATTGAAGGCTCCTGCAATATCCATGAAAGTACTCCCAAGAAACTCACTATTACACAGTGATCTTTCAATCCTAGTTACAAGTTCATGTGCAGTTTCATGGATGCTACTGAGCGGAGCTTTCGAAGATTTCAGAAAGGTTGATTACAGGCAAACATACCAAAAACGCTTGGGATCAGTATAGTCCGACTTGTCAATTATCGGAATAAAAATAACTCTACTCTTGCTCTAGGATTGTGGAACAAACCTAAAGGCAATGCAAGCCTGGAACAGATGCAGTAAATGTTCCCTAATAAGGGGAAATCCATGCTGTAATTCAGCAGGACAAATACTATCAGGACCGGCAGATTTATAAGGTGCAAAGGAAAATATACTCCAACGCAAAACCTCATGATTTATTAATCTGCAAGCTAAATTCCAATCAGGAGTTTCAACAATAACGTTAGTGGTTTCGACAATATTGTCGGAGTTTAGAGTGCTACAACCCGGAAAATGAGTAGAAAGTAGTTCACATATCTGCAGGTCAAAATCCTTGTGTACAGTACTTAAAAGATTTAAAACTGCTTAAAGTCTTTAAAATTACCACATGTGGTGGAACCTTGCCTTATATGTGAAGACCGTTTAAATTTTTCAAAAAAGAACCCTTAATTCACCTTGACTAAGGTGTGGTAACCATTGAAACCAGTTTACTTCATCAGTTAGTGCACAGGCCTTTGTATATTGTGGCACATGTTCCTTGCTTTAAGCTCTTGCTACTAGTTTAACGACCGACCTACTTTTCTAACTGTTCTTCGCTACTTTTTTGACGTGTGAAGTGACACAATCCACTCCCAACCACCTTACGGTCTTTACCATCTTTATTCTCTGACCATAAACCGACACCACAGGTGGAAATTTTCTCGTGATTTTCCAGCTAAATAGCAATGCGTTATTGACCGCAAATGCTACTTCTTGGATAACACGATTCATGCTGCTGTTTAAAACGATATATACCAGAGGTGAAAGCTTTACCTTATATATAGTCATGTTGCTTGGACACCGCAGATTATCGAAAGCTCCAGATACATTTAGGAATACTTCTAGATTGTACTTTGGTGACTATCTAGGCGGATTACATCCGAATCGATCAGTCACTGATCAGGTTTTTTCGCTGCGGATGATTCTATCTAAATATTATGAGACTTCCATCCAAGTACATCAGGTGTTCTTGGATTTCTGGCAGGCCTATGACTCGATCAATCGAGTGAGTTTGTGGTCTGCGCTGGAATATCTAGGTATGCCAACAAAAATGGTATGATTGTGTAGAATGACAATGACACAGGCTATCTAGAATTTTTGGAGTTGGCTCGTGTGTTCGGCAGGGAGATGCTCTGTCCTCGTTACTTTTCAATCTCATGTTGGAGTACATCGTTCGTAAAACTGAAACACCTCAGCGTAACATCTTATATGGCCGGTCCAATCAGGTGCTTGCCTATGCAGATGCCATATGCGTGATTGGACTGAATAGCAACGGAGTGAAGGAAATACTTGATCCGCTTGTAGAGTTTTGAGCTTCTGTTGGACTCCAGATCAAGGAGTCCAAAACGAAATACATGATTTCAGGGACAATGGCACACCTGATTTTAGTAGTGGCCACTACACGTTTGAAGGAGTGAGGATGTTACCCCCGTATGAGTAAAGCATATAAATTCTTCAATGCATATACATTTTCAACCATCGTGTCTTGAAGATTTTTTACTGCTGTTGCTGACTCCGAGGTGATGTTTGGCAGATGTAATACCGTATTTACATGGCTAGTAGTAACCTACTAGTAACCTCCTGTTGTTATACCGGTTTTCAAGAATTTCCCAAGCTGCCTCGTAATTTTTACCCGTTGGCTCCAAGTGGCTCAATAGTTTTCCGGCTGCCCTTCTACGTGACTTTTAAGGTAGTTCATTTTATGTGTATTGGTAAGCTGGTTGTTGTCATGCACTAGTTGTTTAAACGTGTCGGCGAAACCTACCCATTTCATGTAGTCCCCATGAAAAGGTGGGATTTCTACTGGTGGTTGACTAATAATCTGAATCTGTTGTGGCTTGTCATCACATCCTCAGATGCCCGTAGTTCTCGATACAAGTTGCATATTTTGATGTCCTGTTGCCTTAATTGATAATTAAATAATAAATTAAAAATTGATAATGCTGCGATCTCTGAAAGGAGAGGTGTAGAGAATGACTTGGCCTCTTCAGATTGTCTTAAACAATATGAAGATCATGCTCAGGATCGAAACCGTTGGAGCCTAATAGTTGACTCAGTAAGGGGCCTTTAAAACTGTGTATTATTATTTTATGTTGAACGGTTACTCGTGCTGAATCCTCAGCTTTGTTATTTAAACCTATTCTTTAAGTGTAGAGTTTGAGCTTTTAAGCTCAGCAACTTCGTTGCTCACATGCGCGTTTAGTTTCTCAATTTTTTGAAATTTATTCAGCAGCTCCTCACTGTAAGAATCCATGGGACCGACCTCCGAAGCGAGTAGATTTTCCTAAACATACATTAGTCATGCAAAACCAACGTTGCCCATAGGTGCTATACCGCGGGGAGGTAAACTAGAGATAAATGATGGTTTCTACAAAGTTGCAACACTGGAATATAAACCAATGGTTAATTGGCTATAAACGGTCAACGCATACCCTATTGAAACACACTCAACACCCACAAATATCTGCACAAACAATCCATTTTCATCTATCACGAAATTATTTTCCAAACCTCATCGATATGTATGTATGTATATAGGCGAAGATTATTTTCACCACCTTCGTCACAAGTATATAGAATATACATTGTTATGTAAATTACTTTTCGCTCTGTTACCAAACACGAAAAGGGTAAAGCGTAAAGTTTATAGGGAATCAAAATAACAAAAAAACTTTCGAAAACATTTCCCATTACGAACGTAATAAAATATACATTTTTTCGGGATGCCGGGAATATTTATTGTCTTGCTAAGCAAAAACAACTTTTCGATTTTGTTGCGCCGTCCCATTTCTTGTATTATTGTTTATGGCTTCTCGACTCTTGTCGATGCCCTCCGAAATGTCTGTATATATATACCAAATATTATGCAAAATGTCGATCAGTTGTCTTATTAAGTGTGGCAGTGTGTAATATATGAATGAATTTATATTATAGCAAGGATTTTTCGGTTTTATATCCGGATTAAGACCGAGAGACTACATATATAGATACAATCGTTAGACAAATTGATTTATGGTTATATTGTTATTTTTCAATCATTCAAAATACGTGAGCGCTTTCAAATACACACGACGCAGAATTTATAGTATTGTGGAATGAATTAATAATATTTTTTTTGTACTCACAAGCCCCACCAGTGATCATTTTGTGTATGTAGGTATATACCGATTTAGAAAGAAGACAAACGCACTAAATATATGACAGGAATAGAAAATTTTCCAACAGAATGAAATAGAACTGGCAAAATAACAAAAATAAGACTGTTGTATACATATATATACATCGTGAAAATCAAAAAGTAGGTCACCAGGATGAACAGGGATTTTCATTCCAACAACAACGAAATATATTATATTTAATACATAAAAAATTCACATCAATGAAAAGTTGTTTTCCTTTTTCTCATTTTGCTATTTTTCCGATTTTAGAAAAAAATACAAAAATATGCTACAAAAGAAAATTTCTACGTAATTTATTATCTCGGGAGAGGTGGGAGACGAGCAGCGTACCGTACCACGATACAGATATAAAACAAACTTTTCACTTGTGTAAAATGATATTGGCAACAAGAGAACCCGAAAATATTTTTATATTTCTCGAATTCGATAAAGCTCTTATGAATATGCAATTTGTTGTACTATTATGAAAACTTTAAAAATCTTGGGGATATTGCAGGATTTCATTTTGATGGGAAGGAAATAACGATGTATGTAAATCGAATAATTTTATTTTAAATATATACATAGAAGCTTAACTGTAAAATCATAGGAGGTAAACATTCGAGCTTAAAGCGCCCAACAAAATTTTTTTTTTTTTTTAAACAGTTTTAAAGGCCATTACTGGCCCCTTACTGAATCAACAATTTGTCTCCAACGGTTTCGATCCCGAGCATGGTCTTCATACTGTCTAATACAATCTGAAGAGGCCAAGTCGTTCTCTATACCGTGGAGCAATCGTCGCCTGCAACGACCTCTGCGCTTACCATATGGTGGCTCTCCTTTCAGAGATCGCTGTACAAATCGTTCCGGATCAGCAGATTTCGCCTTTTGGGCCGTAAATCACACGAATGATTCTTTTCTCAAATTTTAGGAGCCATCTCTCGTACTTATCCGTCAGCGCTCAACTTTCACATCCAAACATAACAACGGGCCTGATCAACGCTTTGTAAAGCTTCAGCTTCACGGCACTTGCTAAGTGTTTAGATTTTAGAAGTGGCCTTAGAGGATACAAAGAACGACTGCCAGCTGCCTGCCGCACTTTAATATCCTCATCCACACTGTTATCGTGAGTGATAAGAAAACCCAAGTATTTGAACCTCCTCACTCCCTCAAACGTGTGGTGGCCACTACTAAATACTCAAAAGTCTACAAGCGGATCAAGTATTTCTTTCACTCCGTTGCTATTCAGTCCAATCACGCATATGTCATCTGCATATGCAAGCATCTGATTGAACTGGCGATATAAGATGTTACGCTGCGGTGTTTCAGTTTTACGAAAGATGTACTCCAACATGAGATTAAAGAGTATCGGGGACAGAGCATCTCCCTGCCGAACACCCGAGTTAACTACCAAAATTTTCGATAGCCTGTTTTCAATTTTAACACATTATTGAGACTGCGTCACTGTCATCCTACATAGTCGTACCAGTTTGATTGGCATTCCTAGGTATTCCAAGGCAGACCACAAACTCTCTCGATTGATCGAGTCATAGGGCTGCCGGAAATCCAGGAACACCTGATGGACGGGGATGGAAGTCTCATAATATTTAGATAGAATCATCCGCAGCGAAAAGACCTACTCGGTGACTGATCGATTCGGACGAAATCCTCCTTGATAGTCACCAACCAAGCCCTCCGCCAGAGGAGTGATTCTATCCAATACAATGTATGACAGTTACTTGTATGCAGTGCAAAGGAGAGCTATACCGCGATAATTCTCACACTTCAAGCGGTCTCCCTTCTTGAAGATGGGGCGTATCGCGGTCACTTTCAATTCGTCAGGCATAACTTCGGTTCGCCATACTAATCGAATAAGGTCGAAAAGACAGTTCCACAAAGTATCCCCTCCGAATATCAAGAGCTCCGAATTAATGCAGTCCACTCCAGGTGAGCGGTTTCGTTGCAATCTCTGCATGGCTTTAGTGAATTCCTCATGGGATGGATCCTCAGTGCAAATCTCCGCAGTCTGTATACAACAGTCTGTGACGCATGATGGACATCAAGTAGGTTAGTAAAGTGCCCACTCCATGCGTCAAGTACTGCGTCGATGTTGACACAGAGGTTTCCATCCCGGTCCCGAATGGCGGTTGATGTAGGCCTGAAAGTATGGTGCAGTCCAGTGCTTCCTTTAAAGAAATTACGCGAACTGCGCTCATTGCTGAGTTGTTGTACTTTCAGAACCTCGGCCTTCCACCATTCTCGCTTCTTCCGTCTACAAATCCCCTTAGCTGCCCTTCTTGCAATAGCAGCCTTGTTTTTCTTCGCGATTGAGAGACGTTGTAGCCTGAGTCTGACTTTCACTATACCTAAAGTCTGTTGAGCAGCACTGACAACGGTAATTTT
The DNA here is from genome assembly GCA_951394425.1 of Tipula unca. Classification (NCBI taxonomy): domain Eukaryota; kingdom Metazoa; phylum Arthropoda; class Insecta; order Diptera; family Tipulidae; genus Tipula; species Tipula unca. The sequence continues at coordinate 23,486,127 of OX596382.1, read as the reverse complement.
CAGTACCTCCCAGACAGAGTTCACGCAGTCAGACTGGTAATTAGCATCATCAATGATTCTTTTGATATTCATTTATCAAACCATCACAGTCGAAACGTGCCATGCGTTTCGCTGTATTCCCAGACTTGAACGAAAACTTCCATCGTAGCTTTGCAGCGGCCAAATGATGATTTCTGCCTACGTATTTGTTTGCTGACCGTTAAGTTCTCACATCCTGCACAACCCGAGCCCGTCCTTTAGAAACTAACACTTGGTCAATTTGGCTGCGGGAAATTCCACGAGATGTGCACATGTCTCTAGATGTATCTGTTTGGGTGGGAAGAACGTGCTTGCTACTCTAAGATCATGAACAACCGCAAAGTACATCATTACGCAGTTTCGTGTCGGGAGTCGGTCTGATTTCTGCCAGCTCTAGCATTAAAGTCCCCAATTACCATTCTAACATCGTGTTCTGGTATTGATCCAATCAGATCGTCCAAGTCATTGTAAAATGAGTCTTTATCTTGGGGCAGGCTGACTTCTGTGGGCGCATGTACACAAATTATCGACAGGTTGGCTAAATTCATGCGCAAGCGGAGCTTACACAATCGGTTATTGACTGTTTGGAAATTCAAAACAGCGTTCTTTACCGACGGCCCAAGAAAAAATCCAGCTCCAAGATTTCCGAGGTCATCTCCACTAGAGCAACGTATAGCCCTGGGACACATGGTCTCCACTTTTAGGCCAGCGAGTTTCTTGAAGAGCAACGAGTTCCAGCCTATACTCCTACATGTACGTGATTAGGCTCTTTGACGCTCCTGGTTTTCTAAGTGATTTCACGTGCCACGTGCCGATCCTAAATCTCGTGTCCGGGTACTTGAGCGGGGGTCCGGTCTTGTTTTGGGGGTATCCATTTTTCTTTTTGTTGACTTTATAAACATTTAATTTTTTTTACGGATGCGGGTCGTCAGCCCAGCGATCCAACCGTTTAGTCACCTTCTACGATAAGCAAGCACTTGTTATTAGTGTTCAGTATTTACTTAATTTAGATTACATTTATATGCGATGGTAATGCTCATCACACGTTTAATTTAAATCTTAGAAGACCTACTCCAAAACTTTATCATAATAAGAAGCTTACCAACTGGAAGTTATTCTCTCTTGAGTTGGAACCTCGGCTGGTTTCGTTCGGTGAGATATGTTCGACTGAGGATATTGAATTGCTAGGCTCATCTTTCACGCATGCAGTCACTTCAGCCTTCGAAATATCTTGTCCTCTTATTACCAAGCAAAAATCTCAGAATAAGCCTTTTTGGTGTTCTGATCTCAAAAAACTGAGGTAAACTGCTAGGAGAGTCAAAAACAAAGCCAAAAGACCTGACCTTCAGGTTGATTGGGATAACTTTTTGGCAGCTCAAAAAGAATATAAGAAAATGCTGAGATCCGCTCATAGGACTTCTTGGATTAGCTTCTGCGAAGAAATTAATAGTATCTCTGGGATCGCCAGACTTAACAGGTGCTGCGACTTCCTGATGGCAGATTAATCTCTTCCAGGAAGGAAATTGTCGAACTACTAATTTCTGTTCATTTCCCTGGGTGCAATATTATCAATCATGACTATGTTGGTGACGCCCAGCCTAATGGTACTGATTATTCACCTGACTGGGCCTTAGCCTGAAGGCTAGCCACTCTCAACACTTAGCGCTGGAGCGTTTTCTCCTTTTTATCTTATAAATCAGGTGGTCCGGATGGAGTTTTTCCTGCTGAATTAAAGCATGGGTTTCCCCTAAATTGGGTTTCCCGAATTGTTGACAGATATATTAGGAATCATCGCTTATCTGTCATCCCACTCAGTAGCACTCAACATGCTTACAGAGTTAGGAGATCATGTGAAACTGTACTGCATGAACTTGTTACGAGGATTCAAAGATCGCTTAGTATTAAGGAGTTTCTTGTGGGCACTGTCCTCGATATTGCAGGTGCCTTTGATAGTACTTCTTTCGCTTCCATCACTGAAGCCTGCTCAAACTTTGGAATTGACCAAACCATTGTTACTTGGATTGGATCTTTGCTGTGGTCGCGCATTGCTGTGGCCGAGCTGGACTCCCTTTCCATTTCGGTCAAAGTTACGAAAGGTTGCCCCTGTGGAGGTGTTCTGTCACCGTTATGCTGATGACTTAGTCGTTCTGGATCAGCGATTAATGCAACGTCGTGTCTAGAGAAGGGGCTGTACGTTAATGCATCGAAAACTAGTTTGATAGTCTTCACTAGACGTAGGAATACTGGAGAGCTGTCTGCTCCTCCTCGTTTTGGAGAAACGATCGCTAGATCCGACACAGTAAAGCATCTGGGTGTCATTCTGGACAGTAAACTCTCCTGGAAATTTCATATTAAAATAAAACTGCAAAAGGTCACTTCCATTTTCTGGCAGTGTAGAAGAGCATTTGGGATATCCTGGGGGCTAACCCTCAAAATGCTGATGTTTATTTACAAATCTCTAGGTTTACCTATGCTATCTTACGCGTCTGTTCTTTGGTGGCCTGTGGTGCAGTCAGTTTCTGTCATTGCGAAGATTAATAGCATACACGGTATAGCTTGTCGAGTTATTATAGGTGCTATGTCTTCGTCTTCTATACTTGCTTTGCAGGCAATTTTATTTCTGCCCCCACTGCAGTCGGTCATCCTAGGCACAGCAGGCTTCGCTGCCTTTCGCCTGCGGTGTATTGGTGCCTGATCACAGGGCATAGACTAATCTACAATTTATTCAGCTCATATATACCAGAAATTGATATGGTTAATGGCAAATTGTGGTCAGAATTCTGCTTTGGTATCTCTTTCTCGGTGGTTTATCCAGCAAGGAACTCGTGGTTGTCTCAACAATTCAAGGACTGGGTGGCTCAGTCGCTCGTGTTTTTCGCTGACGGGTCTCACTCTAATTTTGGTGCAGGTTTCGGAACCTATTGTCTTGAACATGACCTACAATCATGTGGGAGTCTAGGCCGGAACTGCACTGTATTCCAAGTGGAGCTGATTGCACTCACACGTTGTGCGATTGACGCTTCTAACCTCGCTGTTTCCGGAAACGAATTATTCTATGCAGTGATAGTAACCCTGTGCTCAATTCATTACGAAATCCTATGATCACTTCCAAACTCAAGCCAAGGACTGCAAACATTTTATTAACGTCCTTTGCTCTAATAATCGTGTCAGTTTTATGTGGGTTCCGGCTCATTGTGACATTGAAGGTTTAGATAGCTGATGTTTTAGCTAAACCAGGCTCCAGGATGGAATCCATTGGACCTGATCCGGTAGTGCCCCTGACCTTTAATTGTGGTAAGGAAGCTATTAAGAACTATATGTTTTTGCAGGCTAAGCGTAATTGGCTAGCTGTTACTACATGCCGAGTGGCTAAGTACTTCATTTGTGAACCTAATCTGAGGCTCACAAAGTTTACTCTATCTTTGAAGAAAGACCAACTGAGAGTTCTGGTCGCTATTCTAACCGGCCATGGTCGTTTTAAACTCCATTTAAAAAGAATGGGACTTGTGACAACTGTCTTAAAGATGACGATGACAGCATTCACTTTGTCTGTGGCTGTCCCGCTTTCGAGGTAGTTAGGTCCCGATTTCTTAATTATAGATCTTTAAATGTAGGTCAATTGTCATCCCTACCCTGGTTTAAGCTGTTACAGTTTGCCAGAGCAGCCAAGCGCATTTGCGAATTATGATAGAATCCTCGGTTTGCACCATGGGCCCAGAGTTCCAGTCAACTTTAAAAATAATAATAAATATTTAATATATTTACAGGTTCATCAGTCCAAGTGGATCAGCTCTTCTAAGTCGCCTAAATCGCGGCTGTTTTAATATATCCCAGGCCAATTTATTGGGATGTGTCTCTTGTTTTGAGTAATATTTCGAACTGAATTCTCTAATGGTTTCTTTAGTAGTTGGAAAATCTTTTAGGCTTGTCGACTTTATTTGTAAAATTTACCTCGCGATGTCCATATTTCTTCATCAAACGATATCAAAGTGCCTGGATGAGCCGGATAACATTGGGCGTTTGCTTGGCTGTTTGTGTGATGGTTGTAACGTTTCTACGTTGAATTTAAAAAGGTCCTTTTGTGGATCGTATATAGAATGCCTAATGTTTTAATGCAGTTATTTAACTTGAAATGAACGTTGCCCGTGTCGTGTAGTTCTTTGGGAATCTGCTTCAATAGTTCCCATTCAGTTAGAGAACCATTTCCTTAAATTCAGTCCACCTCGTTCTGTGAGCAGTTTTAGTACTTGTACAGCCCGCGTTGCTTCCTCTATGTTGTTAGAACCCGTTATCAGACCAACTACGTAAAATTCGGCCAACATGATGCTTGCTCCTAATGGATAATAATTGTCTCCGTCAGTAGCTATTTGTTTTAAGGCTCTTATATAGCTAAAAACCTACCGGATGTTGTTCAGTATGTTACTGTTTTTAATTTGTATGCCTCCATTGGCTTGGAGGGATTGCTTCGCCGTAGTATTCGTTGGTAGTTCTGATCTTGTTTGGTAATCTTTTCTATGTCTGCTGTCATTACGGTTTTGTGTTTTCGCAATCGTATTAAAATATCTGCTAAATCTTGTTGTAGTTTTGGACCATTCATCATGCAATCGTTTAGAAATAGTCCATTGTTGTTTTGGATGGGGCTTCTTGATGTGGCCTTCTTGATCAACCAATATCTATTGAATACCATGATGTGGTATATAATAGATATTGGTTGATTTACCATCTTCTGGTCTTTCCTGTACTGATTCCATGAATTTCTCGGCCTTGTTCTACATTCGACTCAAAATGTTTTTCTATCATGATTTCTTTTTCAGTGGTATTGAGTTGTTTTCTACCAGTAATCTCAGCTGATCGTTGTGTTGTTCCTGCTACCCAATATAACTCAACCGAATTCCGTTTGTAGTGCCATAGGCTCTAGTGGACCTCCCTTGATGATCAGTATTGATGGATAATAATTCACGCCAAGTATAAGATCAATTGGCTGTGACTGATTGTAGTTGGGATCAGCCAGTTGTATTTGGTTGAGATGCGTTCAGCTGCTTGTGGCAAAGTTCACTATGGCCTGATATTCATTTGGAAGTCTCCATCAAATCTTGGCGGTATTTTTAGAATGATGGTTTGTCTGCATGTGCCTGCCTTTTTCGCATACCTACTCCTGAGATGGTGAGGTATACGTTCTCTTTTTTAAAGTTGAATAAATTTGCCCCCTTGGAGGATATTAATGTGACCTGTGATCCTGGATCAATTAGAGCTCTTATAGTGTGAAAAAATCGCCAGTTCTAGTTGCGGCTCTGACTAATGCAGTTAGTAATAAAACTTGTCCTTGCTGGCTGATCACGAATATTTTGGCGGTTTTGACGCTACTTCCTGTAGTTGATGCTGCATTATTGCAGTGCAGAAGTGTGTGGTGCCCCCCCTTTCACACACGACACATGTTTCTGCTTGGCAGTTTCTTCCTTGTTGCTGGCTTAAACATCGTATGATCAAGTTGGCTGACCTGACAAGTCTTTCTCGATTTAACGTTGAAATCTTTAATCGTAAACATTAACAAATCGTAACATTAGGCATTTCCAAAGGCGCTGCTGATTCTGCTGTGTTTCTTGTCTGGGAACGAAACTGTTGTTGTTTGATAAAAGCCTTGATAATTTTATGAATCCGATGATGTCAACTTTATCGAGATCATTTCGGATCTCGTGATTCATACGCATCCTGTAGGTTGCCTCCCCTCTTGAATGGGACCGAGAACTATACGAATTATTTTACGCTCAGTAACAGCAAGTTTTTTGATGTTTTGCGCTGTTAGTGTCCCAAGACTCGCAACCAAAGGTGATAACTGGCCTTATCAGCGCTTTGTAGATGTCTAGTTTCACTTTGCGCGCGATATGTGGGGAGACTTGAAGATCTTTATGTTGGAATAAAATGCTCGGTAGCCTGCTGCAATCCTCGATGCGATGTCGACAGAAACGGAGTTTTGCTCACTGATATCGGGGATCGTAGATATTTGAACTCTTCAACTTTTTCATAGTGTGTGTCTCCAGAAATAAAATCCCCACGTGGCTGCGTTTTGGCAATCACTATGTATTTGGTCTTAAATTCATTGATCTGAAAGGCAATTTGCTGCACTGCGCTATATTAAGCTGACGAATGACATATTCTAATGATAAGTTGAAGAGAATCTGAACTATCGGGACTCTTTGCCGCAGTCCAGCTGTTATCTCCACGGCATCCGAAATTTTGCTTTCTATTTGCACCTTACATATTGAGCCATCCATTAAAACCGGTCACAATGAAACTAATTTTGACGGTATGCCCAGATTGAACAAGACGTTCCATAACGTAATCTTCTTAATGTTGTCGTACGCCTGCTGAAAGTATACGAATAGACTGCATTGATAATCACCCAAGATCCTCTCGGTGTAATTTGGTCAAAACCTTGTAGCCTGTATTCAGCAAAGCTATACCACGGTAGTTGTTGCAGTTTAACCGGTCTGCCTTTTTATGAAGCGGACAGATAAAAGCTGTCTTCCACTATTCTGGGATATCTTCTGCGTAAAAATACTTCCGCAACACTTTGAGGACGGTTTTAGCGTCCATCAAAAATTCACTGGGTTCGTTGCGAATAGCGCTTTTATGCAGCGATATCTATCTCTCAGGCTATAATTTTGAATGTTGAGCGCCTGTTGTTCATGCCATTCTCGTTAGTTTCGTCTGCATAGCCAATTGGAAATTTTTCTTGCAGTCATGTAGGCATTGTGAGATTGTCTGATTCTTTGAGATAGATTCCGTTGACGTGTGCCAAAAGATTTTTAGGTCTGGATAGAGTTCGGCCTATGGTAGACGTTGAGGCATCGGGTACCGTCGCTTTCATGATGTCCCACTGTTCTTGAACGGAGTCAGGAAGTCGGCTTATCCTGCAACATTCCCGATAAAGTAGTCTCGAAGGCGATCCTGGTAACTTCGTTGTTCTATGAGGCTGTGTTCCAACGAGTGTTCGCTGAAATCGATGATTGTCCGTAGTGGAGAGGCGAAATTTTAACTCGGCAACTACCAGGTAGTGATCCGAGTCGATATTAGCTCCACGCTCGATTCTGATGTCATTGAGGCTAGAAAAATGCCTTTTGAACCAGAGGATGTGGTTGATTTGGTTGACCGTTGTCCCGTCGGTAGATTTCCATGTGGCATTATGAATGCATTTATGTGGAAAGTATGTGCTGGCGACCACCAAGTTGTAGAGTAAAGCTAGCTCCGTGGTGCTGGTCCCATTGTTGTTTGAGGTAGGGTGCAAGGAGCATTGATTTCGCCTAACATAATTTTAATGTCATGTTGCGGAATTTTGCTCAAGATGGTTTCAAGCTCGTCGTAGAAAACGTATTTTATTTGTTCCGGCTTCTCCTCAGTAGGGCATGACCGTTCACAAATGTGATGTTAAAGTTACGCCCATGAAACCTGAGTATACAAATCCGATTGTTGACAGGGTTGAAATCAGTCTCGAATTGACGACAACCGTTGTCAATTAGTCTTGCTTCCTGCAGCGCTATGAGGTCGAGCTTATGCTTAAATGCTTGTTCGAAGTGTTGATTGAAGCTCTCCGGTCAATTTAGGCTAAGTACGTTCCATGTTCGAAATTTAAAATTGTTGTCCTTATATCGTGTCCGAGGTCGTTGTTGTGAATCCAAAAATATCCGAGGCTCATGTTGATGTTTCGTAACAATAAAATTTGACAGGTTGAGCTGTTAACCCAATGCTAACCCCCTACAGACCTCACACTTTAGTTTACTCCTATAACAGAGTAGATTCTAGCGGCTCACCACGAATTTGAAAATTTTATACAAAATAGATCGTATAATTCGATACAGCCGAGCTTAAATTAACTCTGTTAGAAAACACGAAGATTTTAGCGAATTAGTTTACGAGATAAGCCTTCTCCAAATTGACCTACTAACGACAAAACAACTAGAATATAGCCACCATATGGTAGGCGCAGAGGTCTTTACAAATGACGATGGCTCTACGATGTAGAGAACGATTTGGCTTCAACCAATTATCTAAGACAGTATATGAAGACCTAAAATCGAAACCGTTGGAGCCAAATTGTTAACACAATAAGGTGCCTTTATTTAAACACGCAAAAAAGGGTAAAAAACGTTTTGATAAGTTATCCAAGACGAGAACTATAGTCTGTTACAATTGTGGACTCTATATATACACACATAGGTACAGTGTTATACGATCGTGGATTTAAGTGCGTAGACAATTTTCACTGAAATTCGCACGACAAAAACATTTTTTAAAACATCAAGTATGCACTGTTCGTGACAAATGAGTATCAATTTTTCATTTAAGGACGAACATTTCAGGACGCGAACACAAAATTGTTTTTTATTTTTTTGTTAAAATTATTTTCCAAGCGCTAAGAATTAAATTGTTAATATATGGACCAAGAGCAGAAAGCCGAGGTGAAAGCAGCCCGTTGTCCACAATATTTGGCTGCCTTTGTGGGTTAGTATTGACATATATATATATATCACATTGATATAAGATCGCTGATTTATGTAAACGCATTTATACTTAATTTTTTTATAGCGACACTGGGTGCATTCATTATGGGCACATTTGTTGGCTGGTCACTACCGGTGTTTAATAACATGAACAGTCGCCATTCCAAACAATACAATGTTCTTGACTATTTTTCGATTGGTTCGTCATCATTATTGGGCGCGGTATTTGGTTGTATACCTGCTGGTATTGCTGTTAATATTTACGGAAGAAAATGGTGTCTGGTATTGGCAATGATACCATGCATTATGATATGGATAGCCCTAGCCGTTATTTTCTATACTAATTTACACGGTTCTATAATGCTTCAAGTTCTACACTTCTATAGCGGTGTTGCTGGTGGTGTAGTCAGCGTTGTGGCACCAATTTACACGGCTGAAATAAGCGAAAGTGAAATACGTGGCAGCACTGGGTTTTTCTATCAATTGAATCTGATGATTGGTTTACTGTTTATGACTTTCGTTGGTTCATCATTTCATCCTGTCACGTTCAGTATAGTGTGCTCGTTAGTTTCAATTGCATTTTTAAACGTAATTCTCTTAGTGCCAGATTCACCTTTGTTTTTGGTTAGTATATACACGGATGATGGTACAAAAATGAAATTTATATTTGTATTTTTTCACAGTTGGCAGCTAATGATGAACCGGATGCGGCCAAAAATGCAATGTCATTTTTGCGTGGAAAAAAGTATCCGTCCGATGTTGAACTGGAAAAAATGGAAGCTACCCTTCAAAAATATCCGATACTAACACCATTGAAAAATTTAGTAGGCTTCAAACGACGAGCAACAATAAAAGGTTTATTCATTTGTTTAGGATTAATGTTCTTCCAACAGTTTAGCGGTGCCATCATTTACCTTCCTTTCGAAACCGAGACTTCTGGTGTAAATATTTCATTATTATATGCGAATTCTTATATACGATACAAGGCTTCCGTAATTATTTTCAGGACTTCGTAGAATTCGAAGGTAAAAATGGACAAATGCTCTGTTGGGGAGTCATGATATGTGGAACATTCATATCGTCAATAATTGTGGATAGGATTGGCCGTCGAACTCTTTTAATGTTTTCAGGTTTTATGATTACCATTTGTAATACAGCAGTCGGCATATGCTATTTTTACCAGGATTCACCAAGTGATGAAAGAAGTTGGATACGACTTTTATTCTTGGTCCTGTTTATCGTAATGTTTTCAATTGGATATGGACCCGTACCGTGGTTAATGTCTGGCGAATTATTTGCCCCTGATGTTAAAGGTTTCTGCGTCTCACTTGGCACAACATTTAATTGGTTATTGGGGTATGCGATCAATAGTTCATGGAATCCGATAACTTCACGATATGTGCATGGTTTTGCTTATATATTTTGGACATTTGCCGTGGCATCCTTGATAGGAATCTTATTTGTGTTTTTATTTGTGCCAGAAACTAAACGACTAACACTCGATGAAATACAAGAGAATCTAGAGAAATAGGTTAACCGGATGATAGCTATGTTGTAAATTATTTATTGTACGCTTAAATAAAGTTAGTTGTGCTTTTAATTAGATGAAATAATTTTATTCCATTAAATATATGAAACCATGGATATCGACTTTTTTATCTTGGCAATTCTGTTTAGATTTTTACGAGCTGCCTCGATAGAGAATTTCCAACAACAAACCCGATGGCGTCAAAAATTGTTCTTTATGCTCTCTAAATTTAAAGGGAGGGCTGTAATGGATTGAAGGCCAATTGACTATGTGATTTTTGTTTGGTTTCAAGAAGAAAGTCCAAAAAGTCATGCACGAAATGCAAAAGGCATTATGATATGGTTTTTCATTTACCATTTAATCCCGACGCTACTTCAAACGAGATGAGAGCCACTTTTGCGACGCTACCTTCTACAAACATCAATGCGGCAAATATTCTAGGGGCTAATAATCTCTTGAATACTTGAAGATCTCTGTTAGATTCCGGAACGTTAGCTTTTATTCACCAGCGAGTCGTGCATCAAGACACTGGGATTGCAACAAACATTGGCAATTTGAAGCTATTTACAAGAAAGAACATATCATACCACACGCTTTTGTTCTGTCAACGGTTACCTCACAAAAACTGCAAATATCGCAGTACCAGATTACTGATGTGCAAAATTCAAAGACATATTATTACCGCAGACTCGATTTTCTACGAGCATGGTGATACGGAAATTTTAATTGGATATGACCAGTACCAGTTTTCGATTCTACCAGATCACATTGAGCGTGGGAAATCCAATCTGATAGTCTTCTTATAGGTTGAATAATTTTGCGAACATTGAATGACAAATAACCATCACAAACCACAAGCATCTGTACACACCCTAAACCCCAAAAAAAATTTACTTTACCAATTGACCCCATACGTGAGCCCAAATCTCAAGGTTCTAGAAAATTTAAATCAGCAGCATGTAGACTTGCAAGAAACCTCGACCTAACGGAATTAATTGAGTTTATGGCAGAATACCGAAAGTTGGGACACAGTGACCGTACACTCAATACCGAAATAGATGTTCCATGGGACCAATCCGATTAATTATCACTTCATGCAGTCCGCGAGGAGACAAGCACCGCAACCAGGATACGAGTACTTTTTAAGAAAACAGGCCAGTCTCTAATTGAAAATTTGTTTGTTGGGTCATCAATCTGGCAAACTTTGCAATAAACACTTCTGTGCTTCCATTCCCATTTGCAGAGAATTTTGTGGAGAGAAAAACCATCTGAATCATCAATACTAGAGTTTTCCTTAATTTTCGTCACTTGTATGTCGCAGCATCGGCACCATTCCGGTCCAACAGGGTTTTAAACTAGATAGCCGAAGACAGTCAAATACCTTTCTGTGGGCGGGAACTGTTTGTGGTAAATAGTTTTATGGCGTTATGATCGGAACGGATACACTGTAGCAGCCCACCACAGTAAAAATATTCCTTTTTCCGTTAGTGCTGAACGGGTGGCAGGGTGCAATCTCCAAAACCGGCTATTCAAAATGGTAGAGCCTCTCAATATTCGAAAGTTCTAGGTCTATATTGGACCGAAAACAGGATTTTTACTTTTAGAGTGTCGCTGAAGGATAACCCACCGTACACCAGACGAGGCGTATTATCAGAGGATTCATGCTTTTTGACCTTGCTCCTATAAGGATCTACAACAAGAGAGGTTGCCTAGAACACGGGTAAAATGTTAAGAATGGGATAACCGCTGACACAAGATATTGCGAGATAAATTAAATTACTTGATTCTGCCAATATACCAAGATGGCTCCAAACTGCCTATGCCCTCTATTAAAACGAAAATCGCACCATCCCAGAAGCAGATAAATCAATTCCAATGCTTGAACTTAATTGTTCTTGAGAGACAAATTTATTATACGTGGAGCTAATCCACAATTGTCTTGTAATGGCTAGAAAGACTATCACGTTCACTTAACAATCCACAAAGGGTAAGAGAATACGTATATCGTGTGATATTTTTTTCAACTTCAAAGACGTCCCTAGCCGAAAGTGAAAACACTGCTACTAGGGTTTGAGGTTTCGCCACATTTAACCTGTAAAACCAGACCAGCACACGACAGCAGAATCGGACTCAGGAAAGGAATTGTTGTAAATTTTATTATCAATCACGTCGTGTACTTCTAAATAGAGCCGAATAGCCAAAACTTAAATTAATTTGTGCACTATTAAATAGACACAGGTTCACCCACATTAAAATCTATTCCATTTTGTATGAAAAAAAAGAAGGCTATTGAGGTTTATATTGCAAATAGAAACATTGACTCAAAAGACATTCAACAAATGGAATTGGAACAGATTGCCGCTCATCTCGCAGCGATCTCCGACCAGTTAACACAACTAGGTAAAAACCAAGCTAAGCATGATCAGGTACTAACGTACCTGAATCAAAAAACTGATGTACCTCCACATCCACAGTCACAAAAGGATGAGAGAGTTACAATTGATTTGTTCAGGATTCCTGATCCGATGGAAATAAAAATCAATTATCAGCTTTGTACCGCAGTAGAGGATACACTAAGGGTATTCGAACCATTGGTTCCCCCTACAACAATTTGGCTTGTATATACAAGCAATTCAAAATAAAGTAGAAGGAAGAGCTAAGGTCATACTATGCCTAGCCGGAAATCCACGCACATTTCACGAAGTCAAAGAAATTTTGCTGGAATCGTTGGGCGCTAAACAGGTATTTTCCTACTACAAATCACAGATTTTTTCAACAAAACAGAACGATTTATCTGTGCATGGCCAAACAGAAGCCACAATATAATCAGGCATGGCAATAGATGCATTCATTGAAGAGGATGCATTGGCAGCGTTTGTGTCAGGTTTAAGGAAACCGTACTTCGGCTATATGCACAAGCAGCTAAACCACAAAATTTAGAGTAAGCTTATGCTTTCCGCTGTAAGTTTAGTTCCAATGAGAGTATATCGGGCAATTCAAAAATATTCAATAATGAAGCAAAAAATAGTTTTTAAAGGTAAAATAACTCAGAACAAGTCAATCCAAAGAACCAGTAATGGCCGGTTCAGGAGAATCTAATACCGGTGGAGGTCGATCCATAATCCGTTCAAGACGAGCATTTAAAACACAATGAATAATATAGAAATCCCAAGCGATATTGAGAAGGCACCAGGAGTGGAAGTCCAAAATATGGAAAAAAATGTCTATAATTTCGAGACTATTAATCCCATCCAAGTATATGGTAATAAACTCATATAGTTAATAAACTATCGAAAGTTTAATCTGGGTAGATCACTTGTGTGAAAACGAGAAGCAAATTCTTGTAAACACTATTCATGGTCACCCAGAAGTACTGTTTAAGAAAATAATAACAAAGGACGAGACCTCAGAACAAACAGATACCCGCACAGTTTCAAAAGGGACATAGGAGATCATATGTTCAAGAAATGCTGGATAGGATCATCCGAAATTCAAGCAGTCCCTATTCTTCCCCAATTTTGGTTGTACCAAAAAAGCAGATCGTTCAGGTATCCGAAAAATTAGGGTAGTAATCGACTATAGAAAATTGAATGACAAAACTATTGGCGATAAGTTCCCCATACCTCAGATTGAGACAGCCTATAGGGAAATCCACCTATTTCATAACGTTAGATTTGAAATTGGGTTTTCATCAAATACAAATGAACAAATCTTCTCAAGAAATAACCGCATTCTAAACCGATCAAGGGCACTTTGAGTTCATTCGAATTCCATTTGGCCTTATAAATGGACTAGCAACAATAATTGTTGGATTCAATTTGGCCAACCACATAGAAAATCTTAAAGCATACAAATCGACAAATGCGTGTTTTTAAAGAGGAAGACGGAATTTTTGGGTTATATAATCACACAAGAGGAAGTAAAGCCAAACCCCGATAAAATACAAACATTTTTTGAGTGGCCACTGCCGTCTACTCAGAAACAGATCGAGCAATTCTTAGGATTGTCATGGTACTACTGTCAGGGATTACTCAAAAATAACAAAACCCATGAAAAATTTTTAAAAAAAGGCTATGTTGTCAACATAACTGATCCAGAGTACTTCGGAAAAGAATTCCAAAATTCTGAGATGCCGTCTGGAGCTTGAAAATTTCGACTATAGGCAAACCAATGTAGTGGCTGACGCACTCAGTAGAATCCCGCAAGAAACTAAAGAAGTAAATTTTCACAATTCAAAGGATTTAAATATCGAAGATACTGGTTCGGTTATTAGCATTCCGCTAATACATCAAGCGACTATTACATCCATTCGTCAGATCAGCCTATAAATTATTATAGGAATCAAATTTATTACAAAATTTCGAATTTTTTTTAAACAGTTTTAAAGGTCATCTGACTGAGCCCTTACTGAATCAACAATTTGGCTGTTACGGTTTCGATCCCGAGCATGATCTTCATACTGTCTAAGACAATCTGAAGAGGCCTAGTCGTTCTCTACATGGTGGAGTCATCGTCGCTTGCAACGACCTCTGCGCCTACCATATGGTGGCTCTCCTTTCACAGATCCCTGCACAATTCGTTCTGGATCAGCACGCAGAACGTGACCGAGCCAGCGTACTCGCTGAGATCTAACTTCATGTACAATATCGGGGATCTTCATCAGATCTCTGATCTAGAAATTGTACAGAGCTCGGTATGTACCATCTATTTCGCGTTTTGGGCCGTAAATCACACGCATTCTTCTCTCAATTGTAAGGAGCCATCTCTCGTACTCATCCGTCAGCGCCCAACTTTCACATCCAAACATAACAACGGGCCTGATCAACGCTTTGTAAAGCTTCAGTTTCACGGCACTTGATGAGTGTTTAGATTTTAGCAGTGACTTTAGAGGATACAAAGAACGACTGCCAGTTGCCAGCCGCACTTTAATATCCTCATCCATTTCGTGTTCGTCACAAAAATAGTAGAGGATGTAACGAATTTGAGTTGGCAAGATGCAATCGTAAGAAAAGAATATGAGAGAGCTCATAGAGGCATCAAGGAAGTGGACAGCCAGATAAATATGAGAGAAAGCCGCACAATATAAAAGTGTCTCCAAGGCCAAATATACCAGCAAACCTACATAGATAGAGTGCACATTGATATTTTCGTAATAAATAAAACCAGGTTTTTGTCGATAATCGACGCTTTTTCCAAACATCTTCAGATGATTGAATTCGAATCAAAAAACTTGTTCGGTATAGAAAAAGCAATAACAAAATATATCACTTCTTCATGTAACGAAACACTTCTTAACGTATTACAATACCAAAATTGGAAGATGAAACGTCAACAGTAATAAGGGCACCACAACAAACTACAATACCTATATGTACAGAAATACTCAGAGATAAACGAATTTTGTATTAAAACACTAATCATGGGAAACATGCAACGGCACCTGCAACGTGATGGTTGAAACAGAGACAACAGTGCAATGTATCTCTGAAGGCAGGATACTGTGATAAACAATGTGTTGATTTGCCGTATCGATGTAGTGGACTGTATAATGCCGTTCGTTTTGTATCAGATAAATTGCTGATACTATGTAAAACTATTTTTATTTATTTTATTTTATTAAAACTTATTTTTTATTAATATAATTTTCAATTTAATTTTCTTATTTTTTACACATTTCCGATTAAACGTTACACATTTATTTTCCGATTTAATTATACAATTTAATTATATATTAACTTTCCGATCTAATTATTTTTCCGAATTTTTACATTTTTAATTTCCATAATTTTTAATTCAACCGAACCGTACAAGTGCAAGTGATTTTTACCAGTTTTTCTCGCCTTTTTATATGTCTGCTCATATTTACAGGGTGATAACACATTTTTAATTTTAAACGATTATTACTACGTTTACATGATAAATAATGAACGCGGCCAGTACTAAATATGTGACTACGTTTAGACATACAAACATTAAAATTTATAATTAACTAAACTAACTAATTTCGCTTAATATTATCTGCTGGTTCAACATTCTCCCCTCCGTTAAGGGAACCCTTAACTTACACTTCATCGTCATCATCAGCTTTTGGAATTTTGACTAACTTGGTAATTGATCTTTTGTACGTTCCTTTGGATGTTCTGATATCAACCACTCGAACATTGTTGTCTTCACCGGGGTAAGTTTTTGTAATTTGCGCGATTATCCACAATCCTGGTGGTACATCATCTTCCTTTACAATTACTAAATCGCCTTCTTTCATGTTCTTTTCTTGCCTTTTCCATTTAGGGCGATGCTGTAAGCTGTTCAGGTATGCCTTATGCCAATGATGCCAGAATGATTGCTTCATCTTGGTTATCCTTTGGAATCGTGATAATCTATTCATCGGAGTTGATTCTAGTGATTCTTCCGGAATACTCGTAAATGTTTCTCCAATTAGGAAATGGGCAGGAGTTAGAACCTCAAATTCTTCTGGCTGCTCACTTAAACGACATAATGGTCTTGAATTGAGAACTGACTCAATCTGCAAGAGAAAAGTAATTAGTTCTTCAAAGCATAATAATTGGTCCTTTAAAACTCGTTTAAGATGAAATTTTATTGATCGAACACTAGCTTCCCACATTCCGCCAATATGTGGAGACAATGGAGGTATAAAATGCCATGTTATGCCCTGACTAGACAAATACGATAATACTGGGTCAAATGACTGCCGCATTGAAAATAATTGTTGTAATTGTTTATTTGCACCAATAAATGTAGTAGAGTTATCACTATATAAGTGATGTGGAATTCCTCTTCTTGAAATAAACCTTTGTAGACTTGCGATAAAGCTTTCTGAAGTGAGATCGGTTACCAAATCTATCGTTAAAGCTTTTGTAGTTAAGCATACGTAAACGACAATATACGCCTTGTAAGTGGTTTTACTTCTCCCTTTGCACACCTTTAAATTTATTGGGCCTGCATAGTCTAATCCTGTATGAATAAAAGGCCGAATTTGAACTTCCACTCGAGGTTTTGGAACATTACCCATAAGTTGCTGTGCTGTTTTCTGCTTGTATTTAAAGCACGCTAAACATCTGTTGACAATTAATTTTGCTACATCTTTACAACGAATGATCCAGTACCTGCGTTTGATGATGGATGCTAGTAATGTAGGTCCAGCATGTAAATATTTGTGATGATAATGCAACATTAGCAATTTGCAAAATATATGCCTTTGTGGTAACAATAATGGATGTTTTTCGTCGTACGGTAATGTTGATCTTGCCAATCTTCCTCCGACCCGTAATAAACCTTCATGATCAATGAATGGATGCAATGATAACAAGTTGCTTCTTTTGTGAACCGTTTGATCTTTCGTTAAATGAGTGATATCTTGAGAAAACGTTGACATCTGACATCTTTTAATACAATATTTTTCCGCTTCTCTCAATTCTGTAGCCGTAAATACATGTGTGAGCTTTACTTTATCTTTTAGAAATTTGATAATTCGAAACCATGCAGCATTGAATTTGATTAATTTATTATACGATGAAAACCTATTACATATTTGATTAAAGAAGTCATCACGTGGGTTAGCAAGTAAAACTTTAACTTGTTTCCGTATTTCCTTGTCTACATTTGTTTGGTTATATGGAACATGACTATTCGGCCATTCATTTGAATTGTTTTGAAGCCATTCGGGACCGTGCCACCATAATTTCATATTTAACAATTGGTTTGCTGTAACACCTCGTGAGACATAATCAGCTGGGTTTTCCTGTGATTTCACATAACGCCATTTATGTGGTGGAATTAACGATATAATTTCTTCAGTACGATTAGCCACATATGTCTTTAACTTGTATGGTTCATGAGCTAGCCATGATAAAACCGTTGTAGAATCACTGTATGCGAAGAGTTCAATTTCATCTAATTTTAAAACATCTTTAACAAATGTTATCAACCGACTTAGTACAACTGCAGCGTTTAATTCCAGACGTGGAATAGATGTCACTTTTAGTGGTGCCACGCGTGATTTAGATGTAACTAAATGAACTTCCGATTTACCGTGTTCATCAATGGATTTCAGATATATTGCAGCACCGTAAGCAGTTTCGGAGGCATCGCTAAAGCCAATTAATTGATATTTTATTGCATGTTTTATTTTGATGCAGCGAGGTATTTTGAACTTTTCAACTTCACATAATTGAATTTTGTTTTCATTCCATGTTTTTAAAAGATGTGGAGGAATTTGGTCATCCCAATCTGATTTTTCAATCCATAATGATTGCAACAAAATTTTAAATTTTATGACGACCGGTGATAATAATCCGATTGGATCGAATAGCCGTGACACTTCCGATAATATGGTTCTTTTCGTAACTCTTACTGAATCAACTGGTGTATATTTATATAGCAAATTATCTTCTTCTGGGCTCCATTGTAGACCTAATATCTTTGTGATGGAAATATCTTTATCTAAGTCTCGTGGAACAACCTCTTGATGTTCATTAGGTATCCGTGATAATAGTTCAATTGAATTTGATTTCCATTTTCGTAATTGAAGACCGTATGATTTCATTATTTTGATTAAATTTTCGTATATGCAGATAGCTTCATTAACACAATCCGTTCCACTAAGTAGATCATCTACATAAAAGTGCTCTTCAATTAATTTAGATATTTTGGGTCTATCATTTTTACAATCAATAGCAATTTGTTTCAGTGATCGTGTTGCTTGATATGGTGCACATGAAAGCCCATACGTAACCGTTTTTAATTTATAATGCTGAATGGGTTCGTCTTCTGATTCGCGCCATACAATTCGCTGAAAATTTGTATCGCTTGATTCAATTAACATCTGCCTATACATTTTTGCAATATCTGCAGAAAATGCAATTAGATGTAGCCGAAATTTCAATAGTATTTGTATCATGTTTGGTTGGACTACTGGACCAACGATTAGTATGTCATTTAGTGCAATACCATTTGAACTACGCGCGGAACCATCGAATACTACTCTGACTTTCGTTGTTGTTGATTCTTTTATCACAGCATGATGTGGTAAGTAGAAACATGATGCTGATTCAGTTGGAATATCATTTGGATGTATTTTCTCCATATGGCCAAGAGATTTGTATTCTCGCATAAACGTAATATAATCAATTTGTAATTGTTTGTTTGTTTTAAACCGTCTTTCCATGGCGTAAAGTCGATTAACTGCTTGTTGTTGGGAACTACCTAATGAAGGAGCATTTCGTTTGAATGGTAATTTTAATACAAATCGGCCAGTTGGATTACGATCATACGTATTAAGAAAATGATTTTCACATTCCAGTTCTTCTGATGTAACTACGGTCTTTCTAGAAGGAAGTTCCTCAATCTCCCAAAATTTACACAATAGTTTGGACAAATCTAATTGACTGGTACAACTTGAAACGCCTTGAGCCTTCTGACTGGCTCTAATATTCGGTAATTCGCCGGCAATTACATATCCAAAAATTGTGTTTTGTGCACATGGTCTACGTTCTTTATCAATGATGTTTCCGAATTGTAAAATTTCAAAGAATTTTGGTGCTCCAATAATAATATCAATCGAGGCCGGAGCATTAAATTGTGGATCAGCTAATGTTAAGTTACTCAAATAGTTCCAATTTTCAACCGAAAATGACACTGAAGGCATTGATGACGTCAGTTTTGATAAAATAAGTGCATGAGATTCAAATATAATATTATCATTAAATCGATTTGACAGTTGGAGATGTACCATACCATTGGTAGTTCCAGCTTCCGATGATGCTATTCCATCTATAGGTATCCGAATATCGACTCTCTTTAGTTGTAACCGTTGAACACATGCTTCCGAAATAAAATTGGTTTGCGAGCCCGAATCTAACAGTGCTCTGCACAATTGTAATTTACCGAATCGATCCTTTATTCGTACTAAAGCTGTTGGTAAAACAGCATTGCACTGATTGAATATTACATTGACTGCATCTGTTGAAATAGCCGATAAAACACCACTTGAAATATTTGGTTGTTGAACAGTGACTGGTTGTAATGTATTAAATCCGTTGTGGCGTGATAATTGATCTTTATGCTGGTTGCTGTGATCCTTTTGTTGGACCGGATGATTTGTTATAGGTACGAAATTATTCGAATCGTCTCGACTTGAGTGAGTAGCCTTTATATTTGTGACACAGTTATCAAATTTTCCACCACTTGTAGATATATTTGCTACTGACGCTCTAATGGGTTGATTAGGATTATGTATAATTCGATTATTCGAATAGTGGAGAAGACTATGGTGCTTCCCATCCGTACCGTTTTTTTGACAAATAAAACATATACGGCCTGTTTGGCAGTTTTTCGCTGTATGTCCTTTCTTCAAACACCAAATACAAAGGTTATTATTGTAAGCAAACTGTTTACGTTGGAATGCTGAGAGTGCTTTGAATTCAACACATTCATATATTTTATGAGTGCCATCGCATTTTAAACAATTATCTCTGTTTGCAGTTGAAATATGGTTCCTAATTGAAATTAACTGTTGCCTTGATGATGTTTGATTTAATGTAATGGAATTCTCAAAAGCATCACACCTGTTTTCCAAAAACGTTATGAAATTTCTCCAGGTTGGCAAATTCTTTGCATCCGTAAATTTCCTTGCCCAAGCATCACGAGTATCACTATCTAGTTTGTGTAGAATAATATAGATTAAAAAGTGATCTCTGTTTTCCGCATCCTCTCCAAGTGCTTGGATTCCACGAATATGTTCATCAGCTGCATCGGTAATGCTCCGTAACTGAACTGCGTTTGGTTTTGTCATTGATCGAATGTTACAAAATTCACTAATATACGAATACACAATATAACGTTTACGGTCATAGCGGTTTAACACTTTTTCCCATGCTTCTGCATAATTTGCATCGGTAACTTTCGTATTTTTCAATGTAGTAGCAGCAGGACCCTTTAATAAATTTTTTAGATGTTGTAATTTTTGTGCATCTGATAATTGTGTATTGTGAATTGCAGCTGTGTACATATCCTTAAATGTTGGCCAATCATTATAGTTGCCAGAAAACGAATCAAGCTGCAACTTAGGTAAATGGACATCATGAGTATGTTTATTAAGCTCCGAAACTTCTTCGATAAACGATTTTTGCTGTTCTGCAAGAGCCGCTATTGATGATAATCCGGCGACCTTGGTTTTAAAATCATTCAATTTTCTTTCCGATAACCGTAATTTTGATTTGATATGGAAATAATCGCTTTCAAATTTATCAATTGATGACTTAAATTCACTAAAAATTGACATCTGGTCTTCTACATCGTGAAATTCCGCCCATAATTCATCTAGTTTTTCAATACGTATTTGAATTTCATCTAAAGTTGTATCCTCATCTAATGGCATATTTGAAATCCTTGTTAATGATCCTTTCACTCTTGCACGTTTATTATTTAGAACTTGATAATCAGCCATTTTGGAAACACTTGTTACAAATTACTACACCACCAAATGTTAAACTTTACCGATTTCAAAGATGACAGCTTTGAGCCAAATTCCAACCAAAAATATATTAATCACAGCACAGCACAAAATCACAAATAATTATTCTCGTAAATTGGTCACTAAAAGTTGATAACAATACGTATCAGTTACTGCATCATGAACTGTTTTACTTCACTGAATTTAAAGATGGCTACCTTGAACCAACTTACAACATCAAATATGGTTCTACCACACAGCACACAATCACTAAAAATTATTGGCTAACACTTGTTTCTCGTACAGTTAATTCAAACACGATTATGCACAATACAAATTATATAGATTTTATAAAATACTATGAGAATGCCGACTCAGAATAAAACATTGACTTAATTTTTCAACACAAATATCACTTTGATTACATGGACACAATAAAATAAAACCGTTAACCATAAAATGTCTATCAGGTTTTTTGTAATACACTGAATTGAGTATCACTAAAATGTTTTTATAATTTACCAAATACTTTTGTCTTCAAAAATAGAATACTTTCGCATCAGCAATTTCATAACAAAATTTTAATTAGATTAAGATCCGGCTCGAAGGACCATGTTGATTTGCCGTATCGATGTAGTGGACTGTATAATGCCGTTCGTTTTGTATCAGATAAATTGCTGATACTATGTAAAACTATTTTTATTTATTTTATTTTATTAAAACTTATTTTTTATTAATATAATTTTCAATTTAATTTTCTTATTTTTTACACATTTCCGATTAAACGTTACACATTTATTTTCCGATTTAATTATACAATTTAATTATATATTAACTTTCCGATCTAATTATTTTTCCGAATTTTTACATTTTTAATTTCCATAATTTTTAATTCAACCGAACCGTACAAGTGCAAGTGATTTTTACCAGTTTTTCTCGCCTTTTTATATGTCTGCTCATATTTACAGGGTGATAACACATTTTTAATTTTAAACGATTATTACTACGTTTACATGATAAATAATGAACGCGGCCAGTACTAAATATGTGACTACGTTTAGACATACAAACATTAAAATTTATAATTAACTAAACTAACTAATTTCGCTTAATATTATCTGCTGGTTCAACACAATGCAAAAAACATCGAACTATCCACGAATTGCGGATCCGACAACAGAAACCTGACTTTTCAGAAACTTTTAACTAATTATTTGGAATTGTACAGCAGTCATTAACGGAACGAACAAGGAGGTTATTGCAAGTGTATTACAAATGTTTCGTCAAATGACGATGAGTCAGAACATAAGCGCAATTGGAGAAGAAACCTTTAGAAACAGAAAGCAGCTACCCCATATTTATGTGAAGCAATACAACCACACAAAATTGGTGACGGATTCTTTCCAGGAGGTATATCCACCTCGTCAATATGCATAGTCGGTGTTAAAACCTAAATCGAGGACGACTTTTCTTCACTCGGATCGAGGCAAAAATTGATGAGTTAGTAAGTTTAAGCTTAGAGTTAAGTAATATTAGAATTAAAAACAATCAGTCCAATTTTAACTTTTAAGTAAGAAACTTATAAAACCATATTTTTAAAAATAAATAAAATAAAATTTATTTTTTTAACAACTTGGAAATATGGAAATCATAATTTACATATACATTTATGTAAAAAAGCACTGTGCTTTTGAAAGCTCAATTTGCCTACACTTTAAATGTATTATGGACCATTTAATAATATGTTTACTTGACGCCGAGCATTTCAACCGTTTGCCAATTCTATTTAAGTTAAATTCAAATTTATCTGATTGTTGTTGTTGTCAACGCGATCCATTTGTTGTTGTTGTCAATATTAAATTACAATTTTTTTTAGCAGAAGCGTTGTTCAATCTATATAGTGAGATTGATGTTTAATAAGATAAGATGGTTTGGACTTTAACTTTTCAGACAGAACGAGAAACTAGCTGACGGTTTTATTTGTATAACGGTTCATACGACTATATAGGGTTAAATGATGTATATAGAAGCGAAAACATTTTCACTCGTTATTTGTATCCATTAATTTAATAACGTAATGACTGGTCAATAATAATAAAATAATTTCTCAATGGAGTTTGACAACAGCTGGCTGTTTGATGTGATAATAAATAATCAAAATCAATCAAATTACAAACTATATATATGTATGTGTATGAATTTAGATCAATATATAGTTTTAGATAATTTTTTTTTACAAGAAAAATGGAATTATTTTATTATAGAATATGTCAGACAGATGTCTGCCGTCGATTAAATTAAGTTTTATGATTTCGATTAAAGCTCGCACACATTACAATGTGCACAGAATGAATTTTCAATTTGTGATGGGGTTTATATATGTATATACTATAGTGTGGGGGTCCCGACTCCGGTATGTAGATACTCCAGTATGTAGCTCATACTACTCACATTTACATTTTGAAAAATCGTTTTAAAATATTTTGGTTAAATGAACGCCGCTCATAGTATTCCTTGTCGTGTGAACGTCGCTTCCATAGTACTCCCCCTCTAGTGTTTAACGAGAAATTTTATGAAACCTACTCCCGGAACCCTATCGGAAAATGCACTTTTCCTCCAGATTTTGTTGTTTTAATCTCAATTTCGATTCGTGGCTTTGGAATTGATTCGGTAGAGGAAGAATTTTCCTCGCTCCTCCTGGGAATTGTTTTTATTGTGCCATTATTACTAAGTTCATCCAAGTCTTTCAACAAAAGGTTTTAACCTATCAATCGAGATATTAACGTTTCTGTTGTTTACCCGGACTTTAAAGATTTTTCGTTACGCTCCAAAACAGCGTCAGTCCTAACAAACACATGTGTACATTTACTAAATTTTCGTGGACGAGAGGTTTGTTTTGGTTGCAACTTGTTCATGATGTTCTTTAATTATGTAACGAAATCAGCTTCGTTGGTTCGACTTGGCATTGGATTAAGGAATTCACCATAGGTAATCTAATTGTAGTGCCATAAACTAATTCAGACGTAGTTACTCCCACATTACGTTTCAAATCTGCCAGCATCCCGAAAAACATTGATGGTAGATATTCAACCCAGTTTTTATTGTGTTCGCAGCTACACTTAAGAGCAGCTTTCAGGTCACGATGCCAACGTTCAATTAAGTCGTTAGCTGACGGATGGTATGGTGGTGATCTATACTACGTTTCATTCCCAATATTTTTCGCTAACTCGCTAAATAATACCGATTTAAATTGTCGTCCTTGGTCAGTTGCAATACAACCAAGGACACCGAACCTTCATATCCAATTAAAAGAAATAGCTCGTGCTACAGTATCCGCGGTTATGTTAGATACGGGAGGGAGATGAACTGATATACCTACTTCCAATTTATCACAAAAGACTCCAGCTCCCACTTTACCGTGTAGCTTGGAGCTTCGGTAAGAAACGCAATGCTTCTGTTTCCGCAACCGACCCGCTCCTCCAAGCATTAAGTTGGTGTAACGTAGTCTAGATTCGCCAGTTCCTTCCTTAGCTGTCTAATTATCGTCGAGTGTCATGTCTGAAGTAACTTCCACTGAGATATGACTGATATGGCTGATCTGTAATCGCCGCCATTTGCTTGCCATAAATATAGACGGGAAAAAGGTGAAACATAACCTCAAAGGCACGTGATGATGCTGATCTCAGTGTCCCGCTTATAAGCATGCAAGCTGTTCTTTGCACCTTCTCGATCCCCTTCTTGTAGGTTACTTTTTCAAGTGGTAGCCACCACACGCTCACCCCATACATAAGTAAAGGTCTTACTACTGCAGTGAGTAGTCAGTGTACCAGCTCCGGTTTCTGGCCCCAACTCTTTCGGATAGCGTTTCTGCACGAATACATGACTATATATTAGCCTCCTTTACTCTTTCCAAAATGTTGGGCTTCCAACTAAGCTTACTGTCACTTACAGGGTAATTTACCCCATGGAACGACAATCCTCTTTACATTGTTAAAGGCGCCCTCAATATCAAGAGAACGCCACCATACAAAACTCTTGCAAGAATATTGATTTCCCAATTGTACTTACCAGGGCGTGCAGAGCTGTGTCCACAGATATCCCTTTACAGTTCACATGCTGAGACTGGGACCAGTCACTAAGCTTTATTTGAACGTATATAGATATCCATAAGCCTTTCCAAGGTTTTCAAAAGAAAGGATGATATAGTTATGGGTCTTAAGTCTTTTGGGTAACATTGCGAGGTTTTACCAGGCGATTTTTACTGTCGTCAATTTACTGTCAATTTATTACGATTGAGATATAGCTTATGTTCGTTTGAATAAAGATTCTATTAAAAATTATTTTTAATTCACCAGTGAGATTTTAATTATATGGAAATTCACATCCTGGACAAAGTGATATATGCGGGATTATTTAGTTGCATTTTCAAAAAAGAAATGTTCGGTTCGGGAGTCCAAAAGTCTGTAAAAAGCCTGAAGAGGACCCATTTTGGTTTGCAGTACCTAACCCGTTCGCAATACTTTATACTAAATAGAACCGTGGTAAAAATAATTTATTCATGCCTGATTTCCTCGTGAACAACAGTCAGACGACCTACAGCATAATCATTCAAAATCAGTGGACAAATAACCAATTTGTTTTAATTGTTGTGACTTCGGTCACGGTTTTCGGGATTGTCCATTGCCGCAAGGCAAATTTTGTCATCGTTGTGGATATAGAAATGCAATATCATCTGGATGCTTGGGAAACTTTTCAAAGGGTCAGTGGAAAACTGGGAACCCTGCCTGCTCCCTACAAGCCAACAATTTCCAGAGACGGAGCGAGTGGTGTGGATCAAACCACAGTATCCGACAAAGATATTACTCCCAGGTTTATTCCAAATTACTCCAACAATTATTTGTGTAGAAAATATTGAGTTGACGCGTCCGGATTCGAATCATCATGAGTTAATCATTCATCAAACTGAGATTTGGAAAAACGTCCCTTGTTACACATTTTATAATAATCGTTGATGGTTTCGACGCTATAAAACAAAAATTTTATGCTATTTCACCAGCTATCCAGAAGTTCATAGTGTATGAGGAATTAGACCCCATGTTGTGACTTGGAATCATCGAAATAAGTCAAAGCGCGTGGTACTCACCACTAGCACGAATGGAAAAGTGTGACTCTGTTTAGATGCCCATGAATTGAATAAGGTTATTGAAAAGTATGCATATCCACTGTATCTTATCGAGGGTTTGTTGGGTCGACTGGATCAAACGAAATTTATTTCTGCCATTGATCTCAAAGAAGCCTTTTGGCAAATACCTTTGGACCCACAATTCTGCAATAATACGGCTTTTACTGTACCTGAACGGCTTTTATATCAACAGATAAAGTATGCGGGCTTAACAGTGAATGTAGAAAAATGTATAAATTTGTCATGAAAGAACTACCCTATCTAGCATGTATCGTTGGTGATGGCTGCTTGCGAACCAATCCAGAAATAATACATGGAATTTTATAGGGGCTTCATTGTATATAGGCGCTTCACAGCTTCATCACCCATAAGTGATTTACTCAAAAATAAGAAAAAATTCATTTGGACTAAAGCCGCAGAGCAATCATTTTCGAAATTAAAACTAACACTTTCCACAGCTCCGGTATTAGCAAATCCTAATTTTAGTCGCCCATTTTTTATTCAGTGCGATGCATGCAAAGATGGTATTGGAAGTGTGCCCCCCTGAGGTAGATGATGGTGATGCCGAGCAACCGATCGATTTTATCTTACAAAAGTTCAATTCTGTTCAAAAAAATTATTCAATCACGGAGCTGGAATGTTTGGCTCCAGTGGTAAGTGTGAAGAAACTACGATGTTACATTGAAGGTTACCCATTTACCATCTATACTGATCATGCTTCATTGAAATGGTTGATGTCGTAAAAAGATTTTGCAATCTTTTGATTTTATAGATTGACTATCGGGAAGGTACCGAGAATATTGTCGCAGATTCTCCATCCCGAGCTTTTTGTGAAGCATGAGGAAAATAGTTTAGACTGCGCAAAGCATATATTTATTCAATTGATATGATTGATTGGTGAACTCATCATCAGCTACAACATCCCAGAACACCTTACCACCACTATACACATAAATCATTCAGCAACTTTTTAATCGATTATGTTAAACGATTTCAAACTATTCAGAACTTCAGGAACCCATCTGAAACTAACTATATCGTGTTCACGATGGGATAATTTTTATAAATAAGCGATACGGATCACGGTAAGTAGATACTGATGTATTGGATTGAAAATTAGTAGTGCCAACTGAATTACATCTTGAATTATTACAACAAGCACATTGTATAGTCCGACTTCAGCTCATGTGGGGAGTAATAAAACATGTTATACTGGGTGAATATGGCTAAGGATATACGAACTTTTATACTAAGTTGCATCAATGTTAGATGAATAAGCCTGTAAACAGATCTTTAAACCCTCCTATCGGACAATATCATAAGAACGAAAATTGTTACATATTAAAAGTGCTGGATCATTGCTCAACATTTGTTTTATTAAAACCAACACGAGAAGCAACATCATTTCAGTTACGTATGTAATTTCGTTGAAGATCAAATTTTTAATCTGTTTTCAGTGCCTGAGAAGAAAACTATACAGATAATGGCACACAATTTATTTTCAAACAATTTACCGAATACCCCACAAATATGTTGTGAATCACATGCGAACACCTAATGTTAATGCATTTGAAGGAGTAAATCGGACTATTATCAATGGCATACGACAATACATATCGGATCATTCTAATTCAAACTGCGGGATAAACATATCTAAGAACTTGCTGCCGCTGTGTGAAATTGCATCCACGATTCAACGAACTATTCATCATATTTCTTGGTATATTTGGTTAGCACATGATATTACATGGGTTAGATTATCAATTGCGTCAATTATTTTGTCATTAACATAAGTACCTCATCGAAACCCGATTGTTTAAATTCTGTTTGGAAAAAGGTACTTACCTATCGGTGAAAAAGTTTTTGTATACGTTGCTTCTCACAAAGTGGCGCTGTTAGTAAATTTGCAGCTAAACTATGAATAATAAGTTCTTCCGGCAGTTATAATAGAAAAAGTATTTAAATGGTAAAGTATTAGGCCTATATCATCTGAAAGATATTAGTACTTAGACAGTGTATTGACATTTCCACATTTTCCTTAGCGAACCGAGTCGACGCGGTATAATGTGTTATTCAACAAAGAAACAAGTTCATTTTTAATAAATTTATTAATTATGATTAAAAATTATCTAACCAATCGAGCGGGAATTGAAGGACGAGGTCAAAAATGTGCAAATAATGCGGTTAAATTAAATTGCTGCCATATTTGGAATACTCCACCCCAAAAGATAGGTTTTCCATAGGTACCGCCAAAAATATAAACCACGAAAACGAAATGTGCAAATATCCGTAATGCTTCACGTTTAGGATTTTACTCGCAAAACATTGGCCTTTGGTCAGTCATTTTGTAATCCAATAAATGGTCGGCACCCAACCTACATTTATAAATTATAACTGACTGCCGATAATTTTCAACTTCTATTGGCTAGCAACTGTCACTTATACAAGTGTAAGTTAAACCCCACTACTAATTGTAAGAACGAAATGGCTATTAAAAGACTACCACTTTTCCACTTCTATATTGGCTGTCAATTATAACGTACAAGAGTGTAGGTCGGATTCTGATTATTTATTGGAATACAGACAAAATACCATCACTGTTCAACTTATATTGCCTGTCAATTGCAATGAATATAAGTGTAAGTCGCATTTTAAAATGATAATTCGGCCACCTTTTGTCGGTTGATTGCGATAGTCAACTGTATAGTCTATTAAGCAAACAATTGGCCAACATTTCACTTATTTCGTCTCTAAGGGTGGTCTATCAAGCGTTTGCAATTTCAATTACCGGTTATTTCGAATGTTACAGCACTTACGTTATTCGTGGTATGACATAAAATTAGTTTAATGTTTACGTGTATTTGCAGTGCGTACAGCCGAGAACATTGCAGCTGTTGCTCAGAATCGATCAACATTAACTCGCCATCGTGCTCAAGAACTGAACATTTCATACAGTTCTCTGATGATAATTTTGTTTATAGACCTCGGTATGAAGACGTACAAAGTTCAATTAGTGCAGGATCTGATTCAAAATAACCATCCGCAACGTTTTCGGTTCGCTTATTGGGCTGAAGAAAATTATCATTTTTTCCGAAATTTCAATTTTTCCGAAAAAGCTCATTTTCGCCTCGGAAGCTTGAAATGTTCACATGTAGCCATGCAGAAGCCGATGCAGCTACAACAAATGAGTGTTCGGTTTGTATTTTGAACCGGCGGCATCGCATTGGTTAATTTTTTTCGAAAGTTGGCAAAGAACTGGCCTTACAGTCAATGAAGAGCCATGAAACGAGGTTCTGTTATACCTAGTTCAATTCGCTTCTTGCCGCAAGGCAAACAGGGCTTTTGACCATTCGTCACGCAGTAAAGTTTGTACCTCATACAAAACGGCTTTGAACCTAATGATGAAGAGAACTGTCTATGACAGTTTAAACTAAAAATAATGGTTGATTGAAGATCGTCCAACTAAATATGCAAAATGTTAAAGCAGTTGGGCATGAGATCAGACAATCTATTGAAAAAGAAGCGATTGACATACATAGTCTGCATGCAGGAACAATACGCGGTCAAATGGGTTATAGGTGGAAGGACCACGTTCACAAGAATAACCGTTGGAAACAATGAAAATATTAAAGCAGCAATTGGCATCCTCAACAACGATCTTGAGGTTCTTTAAATTTCACAGTTCTGCTACACACACTGTTTGTATGTAGAGGTGAGACCTAACTCGGGAAAGCAAAAGGCTTATCTATGTGGTCCACCGAAAAGTGTATTTTAAAATTATTAGAGGCAAAAGCCAAATGAGCTTAAAAGAGTTTATAACGGAGCATGGTAATGTAATGTAAACTTTGAAAACGAATTAGGAACTTAGTACTCTGGTGTGATGAAACGCTAAACCGAAACTGGTTTACCCTTACATAATAGCAAGAGGACGAAATTATTTTTAGGATAATGTGACGCCAAAACAACTACCACCTTCCATTTTTGAATAAAATGTATGTTGAACGAGTGATTTCTGTTCTAACTTTTCATTCTATACCGGTGTAAACTGTCCAAGTTCTCGCAATTGAAGCAAATTTCAGTCGTAATATCGAGATTAAATCAAAAACAATTTTACTGACAACAACAACAACTTCGGTGACAACAACAATACAAATATCTTGTTACTGAAGTTTTGTGATATTGAGGGTGTGTGCGTGTATAGGGTTTAGATGTATAATTTGTTTAATTATTCCCTCACTGTATCACCATTATAAAGTTATATCTAAACTATATATGTATAACTGTATGAAAACTATACCGAATTCCCTAAACTTTAAAATTCGGTACAATTTTATTTATATAACAACCTGTGCACAAAATAAAATAAAAAATCATTAATTAAATATCGAGGTTAAATGTTACAAAACTGTTTTTTTTTAGTTTGGCTTTTTAGTTATTTAGAGCTTAAAAGTTTTCCATTAAATTAATAATTTAACCATGCAAATCGCGATACACCAACGAACGCGATGATATGTATACCAAAAAAAAAAAAACTTTTTTTTTCGTTTTTGTCGTATTTTGTCAAAGACTAGAAATTCTTTAGGGGGGAAATACCTAAACTATTACCTGTTATAATTTCCATAGTTACTTTTATGGTAGGTAAGGTATATATAGCGAGGTATAATAGTTTGTCATTAAAAACGAATTGATTGCATTTAGAACGATTTTGATTTTCAAACAGTGTAGTTGGTCCGCGACGATATTAAAATTTAATTAAATTAATAATAGTTTTTAAGTATAACTATATACATGTATTATGTCTAGTGTTAGTAGTGGTTGTAGTAATAACAGTATAAGTGTTCATATTAAAAGCAATAAAACAAACGATAAAAAATTTATCGACGATTGTGATAAGTTTACGCACGAATTTTACAAAGAAAAATTCGAACGAAATCGTAAATATTATCTACGCTATCATGTCGTGGAGACACATGTTCCTAACATAAAAGGTATACACACACACACACATTAAAAAATAATGTCGCGACGCTATATTTTCATTTTTCAATTCAGCACCTCTGGTCGCCACCAAATTCTATTCGAAATACGATCAACCGGTTGAAAATGAAAAAACGCTGAAATGCTTAAAAATACTCGAACAAAAATATTATTCGGGGCCCAAGGAGAAGTACACCAGGCCAATATTGGAGAATCACAAATATGGTTGGAATATCGATCCGCTCATGAAATACGACCGCATGGATTATGGCATCCTATTTCGACCGAAATTAAAACAAGATTTGACGCGCTACGGTGAAATTGTGTCACGTGAAAAACATACCGAGCGACCCAATTTCAATGGACTACCATTTAAACTTGTCGTCTGAGTTAAAAAAATTATATTTTTTTTTCGGGAAAACTCGTAAACTTTACACAACTTTAATATTAGTTTTTGAATGGCATTTTCATTTTGTGACAGCATAATTAATA
Source organism: Tipula unca (assembly GCA_951394425.1). Taxonomy (NCBI): domain Eukaryota; kingdom Metazoa; phylum Arthropoda; class Insecta; order Diptera; family Tipulidae; genus Tipula; species Tipula unca. Next base: position 23,453,962 of record OX596382.1, on the reverse strand, counting down.
AGTTTTCAATTTAATAAATTTTCTTTCCGTGTATATTTTGGTTGTTGTTGTTATTGCGCACGGCAGTCTATAAAAGTAAAACGAAAGAGTTTTAATTTTTTTGATGCGAGGACGAATTTTGCTTAAAGGTAAGAGAATACTTGTAAATTAGGGCAGATCATCGTTGCACAAAAAAAAAATTCAAAATACTTCAGACAAATGTATAACGAGTACTGGATAATTAACAACAATACAAAAAAACGACGGTTTTGCCATTTCTTTTTATATAAATTTATTCTTCGTAATTTTTTGAAGATGTACTCAAAATAGTTGCTCATTGAAGCAGTGTCTGTATATACAGTTTGTAAGAGCTTTATTTTTAATTAAAAAAAGTTCAGATTTTTATTTTCAAAAATTTATTTGTATCGAAACAGTCTTTTTTATAATTATTAAACCGTGTAACTATAGGACACCCACTGCCTGTATTATATTATTGTAAACAGTTCAAAATGATAAATTTATCGCTTAAGGCAGTGATTTTCGATGAAATAACTGTGTGTGTGTGGGCTGCAGTATTCAAGATAGAGTGTGATTAATCGTATTCGTTTGGGGCATGATTAAATGATCCATAAATAACTTTTTGTTAAGTGTTTTTAATTGTATATAAATTTAACAGTTCATTAGCCGGGAGATATTCCAGTTCAAAATAATTAACAAAACAGTATAAAGTTAATGAACTGACTTAGTTTGCGTGATAAATCGACTACATATACAGTTTTTCTCATTAGAAAATGTAATGTTAATATGAATATATTAATAGCTTTTGAGAGCTTTTGTAAATTAAATAACATTTATAACCGAAATTCAGTTTAGAAATTCGCTGTTTTACCCGGAAAGCTCTTACTCTGAGCTTTCTGAGGTACCTAATTTAAAAATTGTTTTGACTTATGGTCTGATTGATCAAATTCATTGGTCATTGTTTACGACACATAAGGTTTAATAAGAGCTTTCGTTTATTACATTATAAGCTTTTGCAAAAAAAGCTTTTTAAAAATTATTTTAATATTTTATTTATTTGACAACATACAAAATGCTGTCAAATAATTTGTCAAGATTTGTTAGCTTTCATCAACCAATTTAAAGTAATCAAATTCAATCTAAAAGCTTACTAGGAATTTATACATGTTTCTCCCAAATTGTCTACTGCCAAAATTGTATTCTTTTCATAATCAGGATCTATAGCAAATTTAATTACGCCGAATATTAACAGTGAGCTACGGAATATGATAAAACAAAATTAGATTTTTTATCCGAAAAGCTCTTACAATTACAGAAAGCTCTTCTGAGGTACTTAATTTAAAAATTGTCTTGTCGTATTTAATCGATCAGATTAAATTCTAAATTCCTTTTTCATTGTTTAGTTAACATAAATGTTAATAAGAGCTTTCGTTCATCACATTAGAAGCTTTTGCAAATAAAGCTTTGGTTGAATATTTATTTGAATATTTTTTTTATTTCGCAGAATTAAAAAACCTTTCAAGTTTGTAAAAACCTGTTAGTTTTCGTCAACCAATTTAAAGTAATGACATTCAATCTAAAAGCTTAGTGTGCCTGTACGTGTTTCTACAAACGTTTTCTACTGGTAAAATTGTATCTTTATTATAATCAGGTTCTATTGAATAAGAGATTGTCGTAAACATAAGCAGTTCGCCGTGAAATTCGATGAAGAAAATTCAATGTTTTAACCGGAAAACCTTTACAATGAGCTTTCTGGGGTACCCAATTTAAAAATTGTCTTGACTTATGAACTGATTGATCAAATTAATTTGTAATTGTTTGTTGTTTTAAATGTAAATAAGAGCTTTTGTTTATCACATTAAAAGCTTTTGCTAATAAAGCTTTTGTTGAATATTTATAAGAATACATAAACCATTCAAATTTCTCGAGACCTGTTAGCTTTCGTCAACCAATTTAAAGTAATCAAATTTAATCTAAAAGCTTAGTGTGCTTGAACGTGTATCTCCAAACGTTCCCTACTGTTAAAATTGTATCTTTATTATAATCAGGCTCTATTGAATAAGAGATTGTCGTGAACGTTAGAAGTACGCCGTGGAATATGATGAATACACTTCAATGTTTTAACTAGAAAGCTCTTACAATGAGCTTTCTGAGGTACCTTTTTTAGATTTATTTTAATATTTTATTTATGTGACAACATACAAAAGGCGGTCAAATTTGTCAAGACCTGTTAGTTTTCATCAACCAATTTAAAGTAATCAAATTCAAACTAAAAGCTTACTAGGAATGTACATGTTTCTCCAAAATTGTTTTCTTTTTATCATCAGGTTCTAATAGGCAAATTCAATTACACTGAACGTTAACAGTGAGCTTAGCAATATCATGAAACAAAATTCGATGTTTTAACAGGAAAGCTCTTACAATGAGCTTTTTGGGGTACTTAATTTAAAGATTTTCTTGTCTTATGGTCTGATCGAGTAAATTCTAAATTCATTTGTTAATGTTCACGTCACATAAATGTTAATAGAGCTTTCGTTCATCACATTAGAAGCTTTTGCAAATAAAGCTTTTTTTGAATATTTATTTTGATATTTTATTTATTCCGCAGAATAAAAAAACCATCCCCGTTTGTCAAGACATGTTAGCTGGCGTCAACCAATTAAAGTAATCACATTCAATCTAAAAGCTTAGTGTGCCTTTACGTGTTTCTCCAAACGTTTTCTACTATTTAAATTGTATCTTTTTTTATAATCAGGTTCTATTGAACAAGGCTATGCCCATTCAATTGTCAATTACACCGAACGTAAACAGTGAGCTGCGCGGCTCGATGCTTTCAATGTTTTCAATTTGCCGCTCCAAACCAATTTTAACATAAAACCCAAACCAATTGCGAGATGGCATAACATAATATTGATTTGATTTTACGAATTTTATTTATTTAATAAATACAATAGCAAGGCGTGTGATGCTATCGTAAAAATATATAAAAGTACAATTGAATGTAGGTTTTGCAAAAAATTTACATAAAACAGAATTATCAATAATTCGATAAATAATGTTTTCTAATTTATCGGTTTATCGGTAATTTATCGATGTAACATGCAATAATTAAAACTATTGATTTATAAAATAATGAAAGCCTCATAAACAATAAATAGCAATTTGAAAAAAGCTTTCTCTTTTGTTGTTATTGAATTCAACCGCATATACCCGTCGTACAATGAAGTTCTTTGGCGTTGTAAGTTGAGTTTGTCGTATCGATATTCACAACTCATGTTTGTCGTATCAATATTCACCACAAAATTTGTTGTGACTTATTTTTAAACATAACTTGACCATAGTAACTTTTGTATGAAATACTTCTGTTTGAAATAAAATGCTCTATTCATTTCAGTTTAGAATATTGAATCTTTGAAGGATGGATACGTTTATGAATGGCAATCATGCTTAGCTTATACACTCATTACCATGCGTTGCTAACTCAATTTTTTATGCACGCATAGTTAATTTTTAGCTTTCCTTGAGGTAGACCACAGTCATGGAGGACATAATTGAATGTTTGTTCACCCAGTTCACCCAGCAAAGAGTTCGACGTTCTGCGATCACGCACTTTTTGTTTAATGTGCAAGGTCAGTGAACAACGCGCTCTTTCAAAATGATTGGGCACCACATTATAATACTCTTGTTTTCACTCTTTTGCTATGCTGATCGTTTTGGCCATATTATCCTCTATGGGTTTATTTTCTCTGTATAGTAGAACTGTTCACCTATCGCAATGATATCTTGGTCTGGTGTTTTGTTTATTGTCATAGACAATGTGGTTTCTTGTATTGCAAATTGTGTGAATTTCTGGTTGATCATTCGAGCCACTTTCAACTCTGTGCTTACCTACAGTTAAGTTGAGTAAGCATTTTGTGTTATCCTCCGAACAAATTATTGTTTGCCCGCAACATTATTTACTATAGGTTACTAAATACCACTGTAGTAAATCTAGCATGGTTGGTAACTCTATCTCAACAAACCGCTCGTCATGAGTGTGCGTACGTAAGATCAATATTAGACACGATCGTTGAAGTTAAATCGATTTTTGTGTAATTTCATATTTATAGATTCCGAGATGGTTTACAAAAAAGAATACATTTTTGTAGAAAGCTTTATTGTAATTTTAAGCTTTATATTTCTCCCTATATACTAAGACCCTCTGTCCCACTTTATCATACAAATATGCTGTTCCGCACTTTATTCACGCCAAATTTTATTACGTATTTAAAAGGCTCGTAAAAGCTCCAATGCATAATCTTAAGATACGATAGCTTTCTAATGAACAACAAATATTCGTACAGTCTTATTTAAATGGTTGTTCGGAATGCTCAACGAACTTTTATTATGAAATCTTTCATTGCATGTAACTTATATCGAAGCGTTGTTGTGATTTTAAAAGTTAAATTTAAAACTTTATGAATTAGCTTAAAAGCTCAATTTCGAAGATTTTTAATAAAACTCAAGGTATTTTTTGTTAATGGAAACTTATGCGATTAGAAATATTAGTTTCAAAAGCTTAATTATTTGGTAAATTCAACCGATTATGTGATTTTTCTGTGTTATTAAGCTTAAGAATACAGTTAAGGTACGTAAATCATTTTCTAGAATATGGACAGTAAAACTTATTTTTGATGATATTCAACCAAAAAAAAACCGTTTGGCCAAATTTAGGCTGAGCTTAAAAGCTTTATAGTAAGAAAAACTGGAAGTTGATTTAACTTTTAACTAAAAGCGGTTTTAGTTAATGAATATCGAAAACATGTCAAAATTGTATTTTTAGAGCTTTTAGAGCTTACATGCGAATCAGGCTTTATCTACAAAGATTTTGAAGAAAGCTCATCAAACTATAATCAATATAAAACTGTGTTGAAATAACCATCAGAAAGCTTTGATGAATTTAACGCTTAACTTGAATGCAATGTCAGATATAAAGCTTAAATAAGAAGCTCACGAGATTGTTTTCTAAAAATAGTTTTTTATTGTGGGAATTTGAAATGCCAAATTTTCAATTAACAATTTTTAATAATCGCAATGCTTGAAAACTTTAAAATTTAAACATTTTAAAATGGCCGAGCTTTTCTGTTCTTATTTTCGAACTTATTTTGTAACAAACAATATTCTGATTGTTTGTTACAAAATAAGTTCGAAAATAAGAACAGAAAAGCTCGGCCATTTTAAAATGTGTGTTTAAATTTTAATTTCAAGCATTGCGATTTTTAAAAATTGTTGGAAATATTATTTCTTTAAAATTTTATGATTGGATCGTAAAGCTCATTCTTAGATATTAAATGGCGATAAAGGATTCATAAATCACGAAAGCTAGAAATTTTCATGTAATATGTTTACCTATACTTGAAAGCCCTGCCCTTCTATCATTCAAATCTGAAGTCTATAATGATAGTTATCTAATGTTCAGCAACAGCTTAAATTCTAGTTAAGTTCCAGTTCATTAAAGTTTTAATTTGAAAGCTTTCATTATATAGGCTAATTGTATTAGATGTTCAAAATTATTAATGAAGCTTTTCTAATAACCGTCGAAAGTTAAATCATACCATATCAGAGTCTTATTTATATGTTTGGTTGGAAAACTGAATGAGCTTAGAACATGGAAGCTTTCATTGACATGTTACCCATATTTTTCGTGGAATTCTGGTCAAATAAATAATAGGAAAGTGTGAAACTTTCAGAATTTACCGAAAAGCTCGTAACGTTGATGAGATGCTTTTCAATCAAAACTTATACCAGAGTTTTTCTTATTATAACTCAAATTTTTATTTGTATTTTGTTTTCTATTTTAACAAAATTATTTTGATTTTTTACTTAATATTTTTATGTTACCACACATTGAAAAGCTCATTGAAAGTTCACTTAAATTAAAAAGCTTTATGCCTAGTATAATTAACAATCTATGCTATAATAGTTTAGAAAGCGTTCCAACCAAGCCATGAAATAAGTAAAACACATCGAGTATTTGTGAAAACTGTATGGTGTGGATTATTGTCGAAAGCAATCATAGATTTGAGACGAGTGGTAGGCAAATTTTTCACTATGTTTACTAACATCGAAACCACAATGAATTTGAAAGCGTTAGCAGCAAGGATGGGCGCGGTAGATTTCGCCATGTATTTTACGTAGATTACTTGGCACTATTTTTTTCAACGACGACAATTAAGACAAAGTCAACAACTTATGAAATTTTGGCTTGTTGTAATTATTCGGCGGTCGTTGATAATCGATTAAAAGTGATAGTTACTCACTTGCCAAGCTTTTGTGTTGCTCTGCGTGAATTAAACGTATCTCATTGTTCGAATATAACGGATTTTGGACTTTATGAATTGGCTAATTAGTTGCTAGTCTAATATATTTTTCAACAATTTCCAAACTAACACCATAATGATTTCAGTATGGGCCTTTGTGGCAATGAGCACGGAATTCTCGTGGGTTCCAACCAAATTTTAATAATAACACCATAATGTCATATATACCACGATGTCTAATTTAGTATTTAAAAAAGTAGGGGTTTAGAAGGGCGACACTTCTGAAAAGTCATTCAATCGGAATACATGATCATATCTAATGTCGTGTCCTAAACTTCCCTCGTGTTCTCCAAACTTGAAATATTTTTCGGGGAGATTAGACCCATAATGACATATTGGAATATTCGGGATTATGATGTTAGCTTTCTACGTTTTTCCCAAGAAAATCCGGAAAAATCATTTAATCGATATACCAAACCTGGTTGTCCTAAACCCCCTAATCTCCAATTGTTTCCAAAATAAATTTTTTTGTTATGCCTTAGACCAAATGACATCTTGAAATATATTTATATATATATATATATATATATATATATATATATATATATATATATATATATATATATATATATATAAATATATATATATATATATATATATATATATATATATATATTTATATATATATATATATATATATATATATATATATATATATATATATATATATATATATATATATATATATATATATATATATATATATATATATATATATATATATATATATATATATATATATATATATATATTATATATATATATATATATATATATATATATATATATATATATATATATATATATATATATATATATATATATATATATATAATATATATATATATATATATATACGTCATTATGGTGTTAGCTTCCTAGGGATTTCTCAAGAAATTTTGGAAATTTTTTTAATTGACATAGTCGAGTTGTAGAAAATTCGTATAACCGTTTAAATTTTAAGATTTATGTTTTTTTATTGTTTTTTGTATTTTGGCTGGAACCTAGTAAGGTTCCGCACTCAATGCCACAAAGGGCCAATAGTGTAAACCTTGGATTCTATCAAATGGAGATGTTTGAACCAAGGCAGAGAGGATAGTAGATGCACCGGAATTGTCCTGGAATTAAACACACGAGGCAAAAAAGCAGAGCAGCTGCCGATGAAGTGTATGCTACCATCATCTTCTTACACGCATTCATCGCATATGGCAGTGCAGGCTAGTCCTATTCGATGGAGATGACCCTTAAAAAGGCCATGGCCATTAAGAATCGATAGTAGTATTCTTAAGTTATTCTATTTTAATAAAAGAGCGTAATTAGTCAGCTTTGCGGTGGGTCCACGGCATTGTCTGCAAAATATCTGGCTCAAGTAACGCCATACATACTATTAGTAAAACTCTAGGTTGTTTACGATATCTACGTTGTCTACGAGTTGTCGACACGCCGACGTACAAAATAATAGATGACCCATAAATGCCCATCCCTGGTTAGCTGTAACACAGAGTGAAAGTATTGATTGCATCATACTCGCCCGCTTTTCCTTATTGGCATCTGGCCTACCTGACCATTTTACAAAAAGCATGTCAATGGACTCGTGACTCTGACATATTGACAACTGGAGATATTTTTTTGGTTGTTGAGACAGGCATATCATCAGCTATTTAGGAACGATCTGGCTTGATTTTCATTTCATGTAACTTCATTCAACTAACTGAGCTTTCAAAGAGATGTCGCTACAAATGTTGCACAAAAATAAACAATTTGAAAGCGTTTTAGTAAATTGATGAGATTTCAAATTAAATATGTTAAGTTCACCAAATTTGTGCTTTTTTGTGCAAAGCTTTTAGCAATTAAATTTTTACTAGGATGAGTTTTAAGCAAAAATATCTACAAATTAAACTGGGCAGCTTTTATATATTTAGAGATTGCTATTCTATCTCTCTGAAATTTGAGACACCAACAAATTGTGAGAATTTTATCACAAAAAAATTATTTTATTTTATTTACGCGTGGTATGACAATGTGCCATCAACGTTATTTTGATCCACACCCACAACTAATTTTACGTCGCCCTCTCATAAAAAATTCCAACACAACAGCCTATATATACGTATAAGTGAATTTTAATTAAAAACTAATCACTAGAGAGGTTTACATAGAATAAAATACTCGAAAATGAATTTATCAATTCATTCCCATACCCGAGCGTCAAATTTAAAATAATTTTTCACTAAAATCAACAAAACGCCTTCAACTAATTAAAAAAAAAAAATGCTAAAAACAAAAGTTTCGAATAAAGCTTATCTCTCTCGTTTTCCATTCAACATAGTATACGGTAGTACATAATACAAAAGCAATCATCTAAATTGAATTCAAAAGTTTTAACCCAAAAGATTTGTTCGACGCTGCGCGCTTTATTCTTCTCGTGTATGTATATCCACGGTATCTGGGTCAAAACGTAATCGAAATTTGATTTATACGTATACAAAAAGTTATGTTGTTTTGTGTTTGTATGTATAGAGCAAAATCTTTTTTGGAAATTAATTTTCCAACGAATATCAATTATATATAGAAATTGTAGAATTCAAATTCGTAATTGAGTTTGGATTAGAAAAAAAAAATTATTTTTGATAATTGAAAAAGTATTTTATTTATTTTAAACTAAAGTTCTAATCAATTTTAGAGCTTTACTGTATTATTTACTCCGTGAGTGCAGCTTTTTACCACTATCGGGCGCACCCCGAGGTGGCGGATAGGGATAACTTCACTAGAGGGCAGGAGGAAAATAAAATAACACCCGCAGCCCTACAGGGTGTATCATGCAATGAGTAAAACAAAAGGAAATAGTCCACCAGGTGGTATACTATAGTCAGTAAGCTGGTTACTTCTTTCTCTACTGAGGTTGGCTTAATAGATCTACTGAGGTTGACCTAATAGATTCTTGGGACGATCAAGCAGATAATTTCATTTTCGAAGGAACTGGGGAACTCTAAGATCTCCTGAGAAATCTGAAAAAAGAAATCTATTAAGTAGGTAAGATCTACAACAAAATAAATCAGGCTATGTTGAGGCAAATCAACAAATAAATGCACTGGTGAGTAAATTAATCGGCTAACTATAACCAGAAATTTACATCCTAAGACAGGAGGTGCCAAATATACAAAAATACCAAGCTATATGTAGAATGAAAATACAAACGAAAACAAAATCAACCTGATCCTAAGAATTACTCTACCGACGTAAAGGAATTGGTTAAAGAAACCGAGTAATAATAATAATTGGGAAGCAACCTGCTCCACCTCCAGATGAAGATACTAATAAAATCTCTTGTGTTGTAAAATAGAAGTTCAGCCATTAGGCAAATCTTTACTGTAAAAATGACGAAGCCACTAGACATTTATTAATACAATTTCGCGCGCAGCATGGTGAAGCACCCCTAAAATCAAAACCAGGGAAATAATTACCATTGAGAAATCAGAGAGTTGGTTACTGAAAAAAGAAGAGCAAGATGGAAATGGCATCAAAGATGAGCTCCACGAGACAAAACTTGACTAAACAATGTCACATGACGAGTAAGAGATGAAATCAAACAACTGAAGAGTGAATCTGTCAGTGTATATCTGAGAGAGTTAACAAATGAAAAACGTACGGAATATTCTCTCTGGAAGGCAACTAAAAAATTAAAAAGGCCTGTGATACAGATTTCACCAATTAAAAAATGTATATTACAACCGAATACGAGACAGAATAAAGAAGCCCGACAAATTTCATGAAGAAATTGTCCTAACCTCTTCAGCTGAAGTAAGAAACGAAATTCTCAATTGTACCAAAAAAAGCTCCTTACTTATTCGATTAACGTGTCATTTGGGCTCAAACATGTATCGCAATCATGGAAAGTAACTCAAATCATCATCATATCTAAAACGAATGCATCTAACGACATGATACAGACCAATACCATTACGACCGCTAATGACAAAACTGAACCTGCGATTAAAGAGGTATTATCGATGTGAGGAATCTTATTCTAAATCATCAATTTGGATTCCACAGTAAATATTCTAAAATCGATCAAGTACGTATGTATCAGATAGACACTTCAGATTCGAATATAGTGATGCCTGTTCTGAACTGGAGAAAGTTTAAGCAGATAAAAGTTTCTCATAAGGAATTGTACTCGAGCCGGTCTTTTATCTATTATACACTTGCGTTCTACGAAATTATTCCGCCCGATAAAAAAGAAGAGTTGGAACTTAAATACAGAAAACTGTGCTAAGCCCATATGATGTGGATTATCTTTCTTTCTATCAAGATTCTTACTGGTCCGTTTTCCCCATATAAACCATACTTCGTTGACCTCAAGGGCAGAAGTAAAAAAGTACTTCGCCCTATGACAGCTAAAAGTTTCAAGCCTACTGAAACGTTTGTTCTTTCAAACCGTAGCCCTCTATAGTTTTCTTCACGTAGTTGAAAGATGAAAGAACCGCAAGTTCAGGACCAATAAGAGTTAATTGGCAACCAGCTTTGGCTAAACCATCTCATTGCCTCCGACGTCATACTGAGCTGGTACCGAAATGACCGTAGCTTTATTGTTACAACAAAGAATGTTCGTATGAAATGTTTGCATTCCTTGACCAATTTGGAGTCAGTCAAGGGACTTCCACAGAAAAATACTTTACTCTTTAGCGATAATTATAATTTACAGCGATAATCAAAGAGACTATTCCGTGCTGGCTCAGATCAGACCAAGAAGTACTGTAGATTCCAAAACCAGCACTGAAGTAAGAATGCCATCTGAAAACACGTCAATGGACTCGTCCAACTTGTTGAGAAAATTCTGTGCACTACATAAAAAATTGGACAAGTGGAATCGCGGCACCAATCTGTTAATCATTAACCATATCGATTTCTGGTAATTATTAGGAATATTTTAAAAATTTCCCACGACAGAACCGAAAACATTTCATGAACCTAAGGGGCATTACCTCAGGCGAACTGCTATAAAACAGGCTGTGCCTAAAATAATTGTACGTATCTGAGGCAAGGGTAGGGTGGATTCCAGAGCAAGAAGTGGAGTCGAAGACATAGCCAAGATTCTAGGAAAGAAGATTTCAGGTCAACTACTAGGAAAGAAGATTTCAGGTCAGCTACTGACCACAACACAATAGAAGGGTACGATATTAGCGGTAATACCAGTGATTTATAAATGAAAGACAATATCCTAAGGCTTAAAGCTCTTCTACATTTTTCCGTGGGAATGATTGCTTTCCAAGGCAACACTAGAGTGTTCAAGAGTGTTCCTCTTCCTTGTTAAGACAATTAAATCAGTTTTAGAATAATTGGCGTGCACAGCATTCTCAACAAACTATGCCTCCACATTAGTTAAGGCATATGTTGAGTTAGGTGGGATCAGATACTAAGATGTTTGCCTGAGACTGTCAAAACCAATTGATCAGCGTAACTATCTACAATGAAGCTAGTTTAAATCGTCAATGACCAAAAACCATATCAGAGGAGGGAGCACACATCCCTGAGAACAGCTTTGCAGTATTATCGAAAGCTCTCGCAATATCCAGGTAAGTACCCACCAGAAATTTCTCAATATTATATTCCGATTTCACGATTTTAAGTAGGAAGCAGATTAGAAAATATTCTCTAATGTATCTGTCGATGATTTTTTCCAGAGCCTAAAGGAAAATTGAAGACAGCCTAATAGGCCGAAATATTAAGATGCAACGTAAATGAGGCTGCAGTGCATCAGGGAGTTGCATCATCATCTGAGTGGACGATATCGCAACCAGGAAAATAAATAGAAAGGAGCAGCGCACCAATCTCCTTGTTGGAAGAGGTAAGCTAACCGTCCGGTATGATGAAGAGAATCAAGTTTACACACACTGTTCTTAGCCAAAGATTTATTGAGTCCAGCGGCCAGTTATTCCTTAATTTTTTCAAGTCAAAATTGCAGAAAGCTTTGTTCCAAGTCTTTTGATTAATGAAAACACGTGTTTTCGAGAGCTGTCAATAAACATTAATGTCCTTGCTCGACTGAATAGCCCCCAGTGGCGTAAGTTAAGAATCTAGGTCGAAAGAAAATGTTCCCAATCGGTAAATTTTCAATTGCGTTATGGTTTTAGAGGCGGTCGTTTTAGGTTATTATTGAACGAGATATACAGGTGATCAGAGGCGAAGATATCATCCATCACCCTCCAATCTAAAATTAAATCAATGATGGACATAGAGCATACACTATTGTCAATCCCCTCCTGCCGGACAGAGTTAACAAAAGTAGGCTCGCATCCATTCAATACTGGATTTAGAGCTCAGAACGTATTACCCAAGATCGAGTGATGAGCATTAATATCATAGCCGCAATCACCAGAAGAGTATGCTTATTCTTACATTAAAATTAGAGAGTTCCTCAGAGGAGGTGAAGACGAGTCACATGGCAAATAAAGTGACGCGATGACCAGTTTAGTACAGGACTTCTGAACGTTTGCAACATGCCAACCCGTCAATTGAAATATGTAGCTAAATTCATCAGATTGATGTTGGTGGATACTACACATGTATCAACGTGCGGATCGGGAATCCATGTTAGTAAAGCATGAGGTGTTAGGGGGTCCCCAATCAATAGTTGACAACCGCTAACAAAGACACCAGTCCGTTCTTACAGTGCAAGCCTGCAGACAGTCTCTTTTGCAGACATTGACAATGACGTTCGCCTTTAAACGTATTGCTCCAGTGCGATGGCTCGGTTCCGCTAAGGGATTGTCGCCATCCGAGGTTAGGAGGAGACTATCTGTACTACGGGGGTTCCTGTATTGTGGTAAGTGGATATTAGCACGAAACCGCTTACTGGCAGTTGAGTTCATTAATTCGAAGTTTTGATATTCGGAGGGGTTATTTTGTGGAACTGTCTTTTCGACCTTATTCGATTAGTATGGCAAACCGAAGTTATATCTGATGAATGTAAATTGGCCGCGATATGATATTAGGCAGGCCTGTCACGCGATCAATCGAGAAAGTTTGTGATTTGCCCTAGAATGCCTAGGAATGCCAACAAACTTGATACGATTGTGGAGAATGACCATGACGCGGTCTCAATGCTGTGTTAATGTTGAGAACAGGCTGTAGACAATTTTTGCAGTTAGCTCGGGTGTTCGGCAGAGAGATGCCCTATGCTCGATTCACTTTAATCTCATGTTGGAGTACATCTTTCGTAAAAATAAAACACCTCAGCACAACAACTTATATCGCCAGTTCAATCAGATGCTTGCAATTGCATATGCTGGTGACAAATCCGTGATTGATCCGTGGACTGAATAGCAACGGAGTGAAGGAAACACATGATCTCTGGTTATGGGGATAATGGCACACCAGACATTAATAGTGGCCGCTACAAATTTGAGGCAGTAAGGAGGTTCAGATATTTGGGCTCTATTATCACTCGCGATACCAGTGTGGGTGAAGATATTAAAGTGAGGCTTCGTATCCTCTAAAGACACTGCTAAAATCAAAACACCTATCAAGCTCCGTGAAGATTTAAGAAGTGTTGACCAAGCCCGTTGTTGTGTACGGATGTGAAAGTTGGGTGTTGACGGACGAGTACGAGAGATGGCTACTTATACAATTGAGAGAAGAATAATGCGTGTTAAAGTACGTTAAAACGTAAGGGACTTATCAATGGATAAGTGCTTAGATAATTAAGTCAAAAATAAATTACCTAATAGTTTTCTTGTACCTATAGATTGTAATATAAACGTCAAGAGGCCTATACAGTTGCGTCACAATACATAAATTTTCTTAAAATGTCTCAACGGCATCGTTTCCATTTGTAATAATCACGTACCAAAGTTACCTTTTTGATATTTTATTACATTTTGGTTATAAAATTCTATTTTCCGCCACCACCACACACATATTATACATCCTTTCCCATTTTCATTGTGTGCATATACATATATGTACATAAGGACGACAAAGTTATATTGATTTTTTTTTGTGGTGTACGCACATAGGTTGTGGTAGATCATCTTCTCGAACATTTCTGGTTTATGAATGAATGATTGAGATGATTGTTTATTCCGGAGAGTTACGTTTAAGTGAATTAAACTTATAATTTGTTAACAATGCGTGTATGTGTGTGTGTGTGTGTTAATGACATCCACTTTTTATTACATGAAATTTCGGTTTGGAACGACATTTACCATAAATATGTTTGACTCTTGAATGTAATTTAATATGTATATGGTGATATTATACTAATTGGATTGCGGCAACTGACACACAGACAAAATATGGGTTTGCTGACATAAAAAAGGTACTATACATATATTGGGAATGGGACTAAAGGTCAAGAAAGAGTTTGACACAATTGTAAAGATCCAAAATATAAAAAATAAATAAAAAATCCAACTGTGAAGCAATTTACTTACCATAACTGTATACACCCAAAACATAAACCAAAATTAATTAAGATTACAATCTTATTCCGCTCTATAAATTTTTACGATACGCATATACCAAATCCGATTGGTATGCGCGCCAAACGAATTTGTTTACCTATCAAAATGTGTCCTTGTTAATTAGTTGTGTTATCGCTCATATAACAAAAGCTTTCAACGTTTTATGGACTAGAAAATTAGCTGCTATAAATCGGATGATTGATTGCGCGTAAACATAATCATAATATCGATTTGTCAATATTCCAAATCTGCTTGGCTGCCAACTATATGTATAGCAAACAATTTCTAAATCAAATCAAATCCTATATACGTAACATCCTTATTTATTCGATTTCTCGTTATCTAAATTTCGATTTCGTATGTGTTATATACAGATAACTGCTGGGGATTGCAATTTTGAAAAAAAGGAACTCCGTTAAAATTCAATTGAATTGATATGAACCAGCAGCCGCATTTTATCAGATTTAAACTTTTTTATGCGATTTTTCCCTAACACATATATAGTCCGTCCAACACACATATGCTACGAATGAATATATACATCTCAAGTCTCGATAAGCTTTACGAAAAGCACAACGAATAAATTTTGTGTTTTTATTTTTATGATAATAGAATTAATAAATAAAACAGAAAGGAATCTTTTTCTATATTTAGCTGGGAGTTGAAAGGTATGTAGCACGTATTTCGTGCTGTATGTGATTTTATTTAGATCAAATAAGTTACGGGTGGTTTTATATAATATGTATAGAGTTTGACTTGAATGAATTTTATTTTCATTTTTGTACAGATTCTGTTTATTTAGGGTATGTGTCGAAATTAAATTAGACATTTTGTTTTTTGTTACCTACTTCAATGAATGAAATGAGCTCAAGGATAAATAAAACAAAAATACTGAAAGCTTTCGGTTAAATCGAACTTAATTACCTTATTTTGATGTCAAGTATATAGCTGGATTATTTTACTTGCATGATATGATTAACATGAACACCACGCGACTTTTTTATGTCGAAAGCTTTCACTTTTAATTTAAACCTAATTTGTTTTTAAACTTTAGAAACTTTAGGGACTTTTAATAGGAAAAATGTTAGTTTTATTAATTGGTATGTGTACTTTGATCCCTTTAGGTAAAGCAATTACAATAACATAATTTTCCAGATAGTGTAACTATCAGAGCTTTCACTTTTAATTTTCAAGGAAATAAATAAAAGTTACATTGTACGCTTTACGTTCTGTTGAGTTAATTAGTTTGATTTATTTTTTATCTGTTTGACTGACCAAAAATAGTAAACGCCAAATTTAAACCAGAAAGCTTTCAGTACACATTGATTTTTAAATTTTAATATAAAGTATTGAGGGCAGTGCTGACATTTGAATCAATTCAGACGATCAACGTTCTAATCAAATCAGCTATTTGCCCCTTATTTGGCTGATATTATTTCTACGTCAGCCCGCATCCTGCACAATATGGCTCCATCCGAGAATTACGCGTTGGTTTGGCTCGTAAAACACGTGAAGGCAAAATCATTATTGATTTGTGTTTCTTCTTCATTACTTCTCATAATTAAACAATATTCACGTTGCTTTATTTGCGCTCTAACAGAATCAAACGGTGGTTTAAATTTATGTTGAACAATTCTCAAAAAATCAGCAACTTATATAGATACAACTTTTGTTGTGCTTTCTGTAGAAAAATCAACAATCATATTTTTTAACCGGCCATTCGTAAACAAATAATTTTCACTGTACATCCAAGCTAGTGTTTTTAATAATCGTTTGCTTTTCTACTTTTGCACTACAAAAATAGGATCAGTTACATTTCATTTGTTCAGGACTCCAAACTTTTACTGGTTCTCTTGTTGTCTTACATGACAAAGTTCCCTGACTTGGACACAGAAAAAATGTTGAATGCGGTGGCATCAGATCGCCATCTTGGAGAATATTTTAAAATGCCAGGAAGCCAAATTGTTATTCATTTAAAACCCATTCCTCAATACTTGCTCAATATACATCATCATTGTGCAAATATAAACTTTTCACGACTTTTTCGACGTCGTCCATTCACCGGGTAGGTGGTTTCCCGCGAGGTCCTACTTTCGTTGGTGCCCACTCTAAGGCCTGATTGGTGGTTCGATTGTGCGAACAAAGAACGTGCCCGAGCCATCTAAGTCATTTCTGATTTTATGAATCCGATGATGTCAACTTTATCGAGATCGTTTCTGATGTCGTGATTCATACGCATCCTGTAGGTGGCTACCTCTTGAATGGGACCGACAATTATACCAATTATTTTACGCTCAATAACAGCAAGTTTTTTGATGATGCTTTGCGCTTTTAGTGTCCAAGACTCGCAACCAAAGGTGATAACTGGTCTTATTAGAGATTTGTAGATGTCCAGTTTCTCTTTGCGCGTTATGTGGAGATACTTGAAGAACATAATGTTGGCGTAAAATGCCAGGCAGCTTGCTGCAATCCTCGATGGGATGTCGGGGATCCTAGATATTTGAACTCTTCAACTTTTTGATACTGTGTGTCTCCAGAAATAAAATGCCCACGTGGCTGCGTTTTGGCAATCAAATTGTATTTGGTCTTCGCTTCATTGATCTGAAGGCCCGTTTGTTGGGCTGTTATTTCCAACGGAAGGAGGACTTCTTTCCAGGAGATGATGTTGCGACCCAGAATGCAAATATCATCAGCGTACGCTAATAACTGGGATGATTTGCAATATAGGCAGCTATATTAAGCTGACGAATGACATATTCTAATGATAAGTTGAAGAGAATCTGAGCTATCGAGTCACCTTGCAGCACTCCAGATGATATCTTGAAGGCATCCGAAATTGTACCTTCTTTAAAACCTGACACAAAGAAACCAATTTTGATGGTATGCCCGGAGATAGGACAAGACGTTCCATAACGTATTCCTCTTAATGCTTTCGTATATGCCTGCTGGAAGTCTACGAATAGACTGTGTACTGCAGGGATGTCCTTTTCACAGCATTATATTTTTTTCTACCATCATCCTCAGAGTGAAAGTTTGATCGGTTGTTGATCTATTCGTGCGAAAACCGCATTGATGATCACCCAAGATCCCCTCGTAGTATGCTGATAAGTTTGCCGCTACTACTTTGGCCAAAACCTTGTTACCTGTATTGTAGCAAAGCTATACCGTTGTAGTTGTTGCAGTTTAGCCGGTCCCCCTTTTTATGAAGCGGACAAATAAGAGCTGTTTTCCACTCTTCTGGGATGTCTTCTGTACACCAAATTTTGATATGAGCTCAAACATGCGGTAAAACCAATAATCGTGGCCATATTTGAGCATTTCGTTGCAAATACCATCCGCACCAGGTCTCTTGTAATTTTTCATCTGCAATACCACGTTCCGCATTTCGTCATATGTTGGAGGGCGGTGTAGTCGTTTTGACGTTAATATCGCGTTGAAGTAAGAGAGGCTGTTGATCGGAACATGGTGCCTGTTTGTTTAGAAGTGAGGAAAAATACCTCCGCCACACTTCGTTTCTTTCGTCTGCATAGCCGATTGGAAATTTTCCTTGCAGTCATGTAGGCGTTGTGAGATTGTCTGGTTTTATCAGATAGATTTCGTTGGCGTGCACGATCTTTCTCCCGAATAGCACCTACAGACAATCATCGTCTAACCAAAAATTTTTAGGTCTGGATGGAGTTCGTTCTATGGTGGACATTGAGGCATCGGTTACCGCCGTTTAATGATGTGCCACTGTTCTTGAATGAAGCCAGGAAGTGGTTTATCCTCCAAGATTCTCGATAAAGGGGTCTCGAAGGCTGTCGTGGTAATTAAGTTGATCAATGTCGCTGTGTTCCAACGAAAACGCTGAAAACGGTGATTGCACGTGGTGGAGAGCCGAAAATTTAATTCAGCAACTACCAGGAAGTGGTCCGAGTCGATATAATCTCCACGTTTGGTTCTGATATCATTGAGGCTAGAAAAATGCCATTTTGAACAAGAGGATGTAGTCGATTTGGTTGACTGTTGTCCAGTTATGTGGGAAATATTTGGTTTTGACAGACCAAGAACGTTCATAAATGTGATGCGTGCATTCTAAGTACGTTCCATGTTCCAAATTTAAAACAGTTGTTCTTATATCGTGTCCGAGGTCGTTGTTGTGAATCCAAAAATATTCGAGGTTCATAAAATTCGTTTCGAAAAATGAGAGGTTTCGTAAAATAAAATTTGACTGATTTTGGCTGTTAACTTAATGCTAACCTCCTAAAGGAGGATCACAACCCTCACACTTTAGCCTACTCCTTTAACAAAGTAGTTTCTAGCGGCCGCCACGAAGAGGCAGTGTGAGCACTTGCCGAAGTTTTACGCAGTTACGGCACATGAAGCGAATCTTGTGTTTATCCCCCGCAAACACATAGCAGCCTGACCGGTCATCCAACGTCAAAATGAAATTCTTTGATACGAGAACGGTGCTTGCTCTTCTTATAACATATGATACTGTGTTACAAGCTCACGAACCTTTCGGTAATTTGCTCGGATTCCACATTAAAGTTGTTGCGTTCCACTGCATCCTCAACAGGTGCACAATGTGAACTTAAAATTGTTATATTCTTTCGCTTGCTCGCAATTCGGCAACTCTCTTATGTTCAAGCTCGTTACTTCGATTACATCTGAATTCATGGGCAATACAATATATTCCAGCACACAATATACTCTTAAAACAAACGTAACGTGTACCTCCAAAAGGTTGTGTGATCAGTAGCTCGACGTTGATGTGTATAAATCAATTCATTCATTACTTTTGGATGGTTATCACCTATCCATCGCAGAATTTTACATTGGAACTGTCTGTACGTTGATGTTTTCTGACTTCAAATAATTTTTACATTCCGTTACAGAGTGAAAATCTATTGTATGTTGTCTTGCATATTTGTAGTGCCATCTCTCTTGTTTTGAGGACATTCATCGGCCCAACAGCCCAATTGCTAATACAATTTGTTGTTACCAGGGTTGTTAAAGTGCAGATGTCTCTGGTTTTGTTTGAACACGCAATCCAATCATGCATAACTTTCCAAATAGAAACTTCAAGCATTGATTTTCGAACGGAATCGTGCATATTCATTTCTGCACTTCCACTTGGCAGTCATTGTTTCCTTCGATTTTGTGGGCTTTAATTCTCTTTCATAAAACTATTATGGTTTGGTTGCATCAAAGCAATTATAGTACATCACGACAGACCAACAGGAACCAATTTCTACAGTAGTAAAGAACATTTAGAAAAATCACCTTTACTTTTAACTATACCAGACATTCTAAACTTGTTGTGAAACGTATTAGAATGACAGAGATTATAGTGGCAAACTCAATTTTTTCAGAATATCATTTTGACAAACTAGTCTGTCACATCGATGAATATTAGAAAATTCTACCGTCAAGCAAACGACCGAAACCCATTTTTTTTTGTCGTTGAGAGACCGATCCTTTCGCATGGATAAAGGAAACGTGACGTATATGAACATTAAAAGCGGTGTCACCATACGTCAGCTTTTCAGTGCTTTACGATCAATATTTAATCACATCAGCATGCAAATAATTCATTTTTAAAAGTTTTGCATTTCATTTCAGATTCATATTGGAGCACTCTCTCCAATGAATAAGATGTGGACATGTGAAATTCCTGGATGCTTGGATCACAGACAACTAATTTTCGGTTACATTCTGTTCCTGGTTTAATTCTAAAATTGGATACGACAGTATGTATAGAGTTAAATGTGCGGTTCTATGTTATATTTGGGTCAAGTAGAACGCAGCTGCTTTTATATTATCATTAAGTTTTCTTTGTCTTTCTTTTGGGGTAGGGCTTGTGCTGGACTCACTGTTAGTATAGTTAAATGACAACCAGCGGCCGAACAGAAATCTTAAGACAACTTTAAAATAATCTTGTTTCTTCGGGTTGTCGGGTTGTGATGCATATACTATTCTAACTGTTACACTCATGATGGCTGTGTAGTCTAGGCCTATACCGCGACCAATTTATGGATCAGCGGATTTAAACCACATGTTGAGTAACTCTCTATTTATTTGGGTTTGGAATAAATTGTACACATCGAGGAGTGTGTATCGTTTCGGGGAACTAGACAACTTTAAAAGCATGATGGTAACACAATTATTTGTAATTTGTTTGGAGGACCTTGTGTTTAAATTGAAATTCATTATTGAGTTAAAGTGGAAATATTTAAAAAAAATTGTTAAAAGTTGAGTGAAATTCTAATAAAAAGCTGATGTGAATTCTACTCAAAAATGATATGAAATCTCACTCAATTTCGTTTTATCAAAAAAAATCGTGTAAAATCGTTTTTGATTAAAATTCATGATGATGTTTGAGTGGATTCTATTAAACTCGTTTATACTCGTTTAGTTTGAGTGAAATGTGTTTTAAAATTATAATTAAACAAATTTTAATAAAATGACAAACTTATATGACTAGTCAATAGTGTAGTCAAAATTTCACTCAAATTTGATTTGTAGTTTATTTATTTTTAAGATTTTATTTTAAACTAATTAATTTTTGAGTGAAATTCTAATTAAATATCTAATATCTTTACACAAATTTAGAGTAAAATTAAAAAAAAAAATCTTTACTCAAATTTGAATTGTAACTGTCGTGTTTGAATAAAATTTATTGTGTTTATTTGAGTGGAAGTACTACTAAAAACTATTAAACATTGAGTGAAATTTTAATAACATATCAGTCCTTGCTTCATTTTTGTATATTGACGTTCCTATGGTTATTTTCCACTTCACAGGAACGATCGATTGAACAGTAGCTATATAGAAGAACCAAATTTTTATAGTCTCTTAGTAAAGAAGCTGGTATGCCATTCAAGACCACTACTATCTTCGAATGTTTCTAGAGCTAAATGAATCTCCTCGACTGCAATCTGTGGTAACTGTATCGGTACGTTAAATAATGGCCATCACTAGGTTTGGTATATTTATCGACGTCTTCCGGCTAGTAAACTGATGTAATACTGTTGTAATACATCTCTTGCGATTATGGTAACAGGCCATGTTAACCTCTTTTCAAAGTTATTAAAATAGATTTTTGATTCATATCGGTAATAACAAGTGATGATGATGAATCGATGGATTTAAAGTATTAGTGAACATCAGGTCTAACGTTTTTATTTTATGTCTCGGCCTGGTTTGAATCGAACACTGTATCGACGACTAGACATCCCATATCCGGTTCAGTATTGAGAGGCTTCAGTTAATATATTTCTGCGTCATGTAGTTGGACTCATGATTGATGGTTGATTAAAGTCTTTAATAATTAACATTGTGTCGATTGAGTTGGATATGTTGTTAATTTCAACTATTGTGTCACAAGCCGTGGCATATAGGGATAATGGGGTTAAATATATACAACATTGGTCGTTATTTTAACAAATAGATGATCGATGGCCGAGCTGGACAATTGGATTAATTCATCTGATACTGTTTCAATGTACAGTTTTGTTAAGCCTATTTGAGGCGGCCGATCACACCTATAAACCACGAATCTTGTTGGAAAAAGGTAAGTGCTATTAATCTGTTTACTAAAAGGTCCGTCTAACATATTATGTAAATTGGAAATAGCGTTTTTAACATACAGTTGTGAAAATTCGCTGCTTCTGAAAACATTTGGTTTACATTAGGGAAATAAATTGTTAGATTCCCATTATTTGATGGTTTGGTGGTTGATGTCGTTTCAGGCAAGGTTTGAGTGTTGGCGCCATTAATACCAATAATTTTGTTGATCAGTTGGTTTGGTCGAACTAGAATTTTGTTCCAATTCCATGAGAATTTAAAATTCATACGGTTTTCCCGCAACCTGGTACTCCTTGAATTGATATAATATCTGGTTTGGTTTTATCCAGTGATAAGGAAAGGAAATCTTTCAATAGGTAAGTTTTTGTTAAACAGCTTTGATAGATGATCCTTCGTAAAGATGTTGAGAATTTCACGAAGTGTAAAAGTTCCGTTTTTGAATTCCGATAGTAATGTTTTGTTATGATGATGAATGCAAGTGCAACATCCGTGTGCAATGGAAACCTCATTTAAATAGTACAACCATTTAACTGAAGTAGTCAATAATGATACCAAAGGTTTGATGCATTGTAATAAAACGTAAAAAGTTGGTTTGAAAATTTTGCGTAAAGCCTGTGTGAATTTCTCATAGGATAAATATATCAGGTGGTTTGTGATTCATCCTGTTAAGTTGTTTATTTAGCAACACGTCATTTCCCATAAAATCAATAATTTTATTGAGTTTTTTTTTAACTTCCGTATCTTTCCGGTTTTTTCAATAACACACTGTAATGTATTGCTGCCTCTACATAATTAGTCGTTTAGTTATTTCCATCATCGTATACTCCAATTTTAGTGGTTTTGCCGCAATATACATTTTATTTGTGTCACGCCAAATTAGAATTGAATAGTTCACAAAGACTGTGCAAAATTGAATATAAACCAACATGGTGGTAACAGACACTATATGTGTGTTTATAGCTAGATATACAAACCAAAATAACAAATTTTAATTTGATTCAAACAAGAAAATTTATTTTCAAGTAATTTTTATCGAACCCGTTGTCAACCAGGTTTTGCCTTGTTTGGGTGTGATGTCCCTGTCAGCGTGATGTGTTACAAAGATTCAAAAATGTTTTAAATATTAAATGCGCGTATTTACCAATGATGCCTGCTTAAAATAAAAATCTCCTTTTCGACTATTTAAATTGCACACCGTGGGAAGGCATATTGTATATTCGTATGAAAATTACAACATGGCTTTCAAAATTCCATGTTTAATGAAATGAAATTACGATGCAAAACCATTAAATTCAATAAGCAAACGTGACTGTTTGTTATTTATATCTTCAGTATATCTACTAATTGGGCGGTACGGTGAGAAATAGAAAATTAATTCAAAACTGTATTCAAAACCAATTTTCGAAACGGAACCAATTGCGTGCCACATTTTTAGTGCGTACTGGCTTGAAAACTTTTTAAAGTGTTCAACAAACTTTTTAATTTTTATGTTTTGTTGTGTTTGTTATTTGGCAAATCAGCGTGTTCAACCATAAATATTAATAATTGGCTGTATACTATTCTTATAAATAATATAATAAGCCATGATTATGGCAAAACCAAAGTTCAGTTTTTGGATCTCGCCCTCCTTACCAAGCCTTTAATATATATGAATACATATATCAACAAATGATTACTTGGCGAAAAATGATTATTATATTGACAACAACAACAACTAAACTAACCTAATAAATAACATTAAACACATCAATTTTATGTTGTACAGATATATATAGTTTTTTTTATTGTTGCTGTTGTTGTTGTTGTCGGTTGTCGGTTGTAGATCGAATAAAACACGCGATGATGTTTAACTATATTTTTTGTAGTCTATATAGCCTATTGTAACATAATTTTATTAGCGGCACAAACAAAACGAAATGAAAATGGGAAAATTGTTGTTTGGCGATGAAAATTCTCCTCGTCTCCTATATATACTCCTACATACATAGACAATTTTGTATATATCGTTATTACTTTATTAGTTTAGGACGAAATATATTCAAAACACAAACCAAATATATAGAGAATGTATGTATGTTCTTTGTTCGATATATATGTATGTATGTAGGAATATTTTCAATGAATGAGGGAATCCTAAATTATCCGCGTTTTTGTCAACGAATTGAAATATTCATGTTCTCATCACGCAATCAAATCATTTAGAATTTATCAATTTAAATTTACAATGCACGAGTATGTATGTATGTAGATATGAGTTCGCATGCTATATACGATGTGCGCGGAGGGGGCAAACTATATAAATATTAATGCAACAGTGTATGATATACAACATAGCAATAAACTTTTACGTTCAACCATAAATATATATGTTCTTCCCGCATGTAATATTTTTTATCAAGATTTAAGTGACTGGTATATGAATATTCATCAAAAAACGATTTTCGTATAGTTATCTAATGCTATTTTAATATCCTTACATATAGACAACATAGGTACGTATATACATAAAAGCTTTAAATTAAAAACAAATCAATGATATTGAACCTGGAGACAAAAACAATTTGTAAAGGGGTTAGCAACCTTAATATAAATATATACATATTTAACATAAACATCTAAATTAAAAATATTATTTGAAAAAAATTCCGAGAATAATTTTTAGTGATTCAAATGTGGGTGGTAGGTTCCTGTTACGTGATAGAATTTGTCATATATACAGGAAATAACTAAATACGATTATGTCAGCAATTTCATTTATATGAACATATAGATGAGAGTTCATGATCTTTTTGTGCACTTATGTACATATATAGCAACATCGATGTCAATAGACCAACATTCTTTGCATAAATTTCATAAATAGAACTTTTAACATACTTTTTGTGGAATAAATTATCTTTAAGAGATGAAATTCTCCACTATACATACTATATATGGTTTGTCTTTTGTGTTAAATAAATTCCAGGCTATACATTAACATTTAATTAGGTGAACCGGTTCTAAATTAATTTTAAATCCCTTTTGTTATTAAAATAGACCACGGGCCCAAAATTGAATACTTCAAACATGAGTTAAACTTTCAATCGAGTTTATGGGAAACGATTGCAACCCCATTTTTAGTAAAAGTTGGGTAAAGGTAAGTTCGCATGGTCGGATATATACCCTAGCTATTAATATGATTGTTCCTATTTGAATGCCCCTGTTAACTATTCGAGGCAAAAAAATAATAAAACACAACCGTGTATCTCACAAAATTACAAGCAGGAAGTAATGATATTTTTGTTACAATTTGCATGCTCCTGCACTCTATTAGGGGTATCAGAAATAAATAGATACAACCGCGTGGTTCACAAAATTACAAGCAGGAAGTAATGATATTAGAAAGGCTTGTTTCTAATTGCATGCTCCTGTAATCTATTTGGGGCATTAACATAAACAAACAAAACCGCGTATATCACTAAATTACAAGCAGGAAGTAATTATATTTGAAACGTTTGTTCCTATTAGCATCAGATATAAAAACAACATCTACTAGAGGTATCAGAAATAAATACAACCTCGTATCTCACAAAATTACAAGCAGGAAGTAATGATATTAGAAAGGCTTGTTCCTATTTGCATGCTCCTGTAATCTATTTGAGGCATTAACATAAACAAATACCACCGCGTATCTCACTAAATTACAAGCAGGAAGTAATTATATTTAAAACGCTTGTCCCTATTAGCATCAGATATAAATACAGCATCTATTAGAGGTATCAGAAATAAATACAATCTCGTATCTCACAAAATTACAAGCAGGAAGTAATGATATTAGAAAGGCTAGTTCCTATTTGCATGCTCCTGTAATCTGTTTGAGGCATTAACATAAACAAATACCACCGCGTATTTCACTAAATTACAAGCAGGAAGTAATGATATTAGAAAGGCTTGTTCCTATTTGCTTGCTCCTGTAATCTATTTGAGGCATTAACATAAACAAATACCACCGCGTATCTCACTAAATTACAAGCAGGAAGTAATTATATTTAAAACGCTTGTCCCTATTAGCATCAGATATAAATACAGCATCTATTAGAGGTATCAGAAATAAATACAATCTCGTATCTCACAAAATTACAAGCAGGAAGTAATGATATTAGAAAGGCTAGTTCCTATTTGCATGCTCCTGTAATCTGTTTGAGGCATTAACATAAACAAATACAACCTCGTATCTCACAAAATTACAAGCAGGAAGTAATGATATTAGAAAGGCTTGTGCCTATTTGCATGCTCATGTAATTTATTAGAGGCACCAACAATAATTAATTATGATTTTTGATGCCTCTAAACGAGCTCTAAACCAATAAAATCACCAAAAAAGTTCATCTATAACCTAAAAATTTCATCAATTTCCCCACTTTCAATATAATTTATTATTTAATTGCTCGGAAAAATATTTGACCTCGCGAACTCACCTTAAAAGTTATTTGATAAGATTTGACTCAACGTCTAATTATTTTTATAGAAATTTCACTCAAATTCAACTATGAGTTTTATTCAATCACGATTTAAACTACTAATCGAAAATGAGTAAAATCTTTTATAATTTTTGAGTAAAAGGTATATCAGTTTTTTTTTATCCAAATTTCACTCAACAATTAATAGTTTTAAATATTTATTTTAAGTCGCATTCCGTTAAAATTCAATTATGAATTTTATTATTGAACCACTACTTAAATATTGAGTTAAAATCGTATCAGATTTCACTATTGAAAAAAAACAATTGATTATGATATTTTCAGTTAAATTCATTAATGGATTTTCTAGTTTGAACTTGAGTGATGTTTACCAGATGAATTATGTAAAAAAATAATCACTCGAATTTGGATATAACTGCTTATCGAAATTGTTTGAAGTTTTACTAGAATATTGAGTGGAAATCACATCAAATAATTTCATTAGAATTTCACTTAAAAATTACACTCAAATTCAATTATGGATTTTATTTAAATTCGATTTAATTTTTAAATCAAAATTGAATAAAATTTTACTACATTTTTTCAATTGGAATTTGACCGATTTAAATATTTTTACTCAAACACGCCAGTTTTGGATAGAATAAAAGTCGATTTATTAGAAAATCTATCAACAGTTAATTAAAAAAAAAAATTATTCTAATTTTCCAGAATTTTTGAGTAGAAATCATATCAGTTTTTTAAATTCTAATTTCACTCAATAATAGTTTTAAATAGTTCATCTAAATTTTATTCAAACATGACCTAATTCAATTGAAATTGAAGGAGTCTGATTTAGGCTACGGAACGAAATTGAGTGAAAGTCTGCATTATTTTCGAGTAGAAGTCGAATTTTGAGTAGATATTTAATGAGAATTTCACTCAAAAATTAATTCATTTTAAAATAAAATCCACTCGAATTTAATAAAATAAACTAACGTAACTACAATTCAAATTGGTGTGAAATTTTATTAAAATATTGAGTAGAAGTCATATAAGTAAGTTTATTTCATTAGAATTAATTGAAAAATTCAAACACAACAATAAATTGAAATTTAGAAATAATAAAAGTTATTTTATTCATATTTCGTTTAAATATTTTTAAAACAAAATTCACTCAAACTCAATTATTAATTCAAGCACGACTTAAACTTCAAATCGAGTTTAATACAGCTTGAGTGAAACATTATTCCAAGTTATTTTATCATAATTTCACTCAACGTCAAAAACATCAAAAATAAATTTTAGTCAACCATAACTAAATTTTGATTAGAAATCGTATCACTTATTTTATCTTTCATCGATTTCAATAAATTTAACTACAGATCGAAACGGATTAAATTTATATAGCATTATTCAGTGGAAATCACATAAGTAATTTTATTCAACTTTAACATTTTTTTAATCATTTCCACAAACCCAAACACATATTTTATTCCTCTCATTAAATATCTAGAGTAAAAGTCGACGTATCTATTAATTTATTTATGACGTTTTGAAATCAAATTTCAGTGAATACTTTCAGTAAAAGGATAGTAAGAGGATTTCTTTTTCAATTTTAAGTAGATAAGTAAAATCAGATTATTTCATTAGAATTAAGTAATTAAAAGCCCAATAAAACTTAATTATTAATTTATTTGAATTTCACTCAATTTAATTTTTTTTCAGAAATTCCACTCAAATTAAGTCAAAATTGTGTAGAATTCTCCTTCATTTTTGAGTAAAAGCCCGTATCTGTAACTTTATTAGAATATATGCACTAATTTCAATTGTTAATTTGAACACAACTTAATCTTAAAATGAGTTAAAGCAATTCGTGTATTTTTTTTGTTTGATTCCACTTAACGTTTTGGCATTATTTAAATTCACAATTCCACTCAAATTACCTTATACACAATTTAAACAACAAACTGAGTTTGAGTGAAATTTTATTGCAATTTTATTAGAATTTCGCGTGGCGTTCTATACTTTAAATATAAATCTGAAACTGATTTATGAATTTCACTCAAACACGATTGAATTTTAGTGTTGTTTTACACCAATTTTGGGAGGAAGTCATATTAGTTAATTTATTAGAAATTCACTCAACGTTTAATTATTTAAAAGCAACTTAAATTTTACTTCATTTTTGAGTAGACAATTAATATCAGTTTTTTTATCAGAATTTATCTCAACATTTCATTTTTTAAACGTAAAACCTTTCTCAAACTCAATTATTAAAGCAAATACCATTTAAACTTCAATCGAGTTTTAATAAAAGTCATTGCATTACAGGGGGCAGCTATTGGATTACTATAATCAGAAAAAATCCCAAGATACGTTGAAGAATCGTAATCCTTTCCAAAAGAGTCAGATTCTACCAAGATCTCCTACGAGAGCCTGTGGCAAGTTCACCACGAAGATTAACAAAATATTACCTACAGAAAATGTGGAATTAGCGAAAAATCTTTTTCCAGAGAACAATAATTGTTCTAAAAAGAAGAAATGCTGTATCAAGAATTGCGTAAGGCTAATGATGCATTGGTTGAATCGAACAATTTAAACAAACAATTAAATGATACAATTGCTTGGATGCAGGAACACGTCCAAGAAGGATTCTTGCAAACCAAATTAAACCTCTGAAAGCAAAGAAAAACGTTGATTCTCCTCCTACCCAAAAAGTAATGGAACAAGAATACCATACGGATGAAGAAGAATTAGCTCACAAAACTGAGTGGATTTTAGTCAAAAGCCAGAGAAAAAAAAGGTGAAGGAATGATACACCTACTCCTCCTCAACTAAAAGAGACAATTCCTAAAATAATCCAAAAATATCCAAAAAATTACCTCCACCACCCCCAATAGTTATAGATGGAGTTAAAAACTATGATCTGCTGTATGAGAAAATAAACTTAAACAGATAAGTTTAATACAAAATTGATGAGTGGAAACAACATCAAAATAAACTTAGCAGATGGTGAAACCGACAGAGAAATGACAAAAATGTTAAGCGAAGGGGGACATTCTTGGCATACGTTTGAAAATCAAAAAATCAAACCAATTAGCGTCATGGCTAAAAATCTGCACTCTACAAGTAAACCAGAAAAAATAATTGAGGACCTGAAAGTAAAGAGATTTTAATGCAACTGAAGCATCAATTAAGCTAAAACGGAGAAGTAAGGAGCCTCTGAACATGTAAGAAACGTTGAAAAAAACATCAACTCAAGTACATTTGATGTGCAAAGTCAATATTAAAACATTTTGGAGGAAACCATCCAGCTAACTACAGAGGATGCAGTGTTGCTATTGAATTGCAAAATATCAAAAATAATAACATAAATGCGAAAAATACAAATGTAATAAAGAAGCAAACAGTTAGAATAAACAGACCTGAATAACTTAAAGGAGAGTTAAGGCGAAAAGCGTTGAATGCCTCTCAAGCAGAAGTGGGCAAAAAAACTTACACACAAGTAATGATGAGTGACGAAAATAGACAAAAAACTCCTCAAACAGGCGACATAAACCAAACGGTTAAGCTGATATTAAGCAAACTTAATTCTTTTGATGAGCGATTACAGAAACTAGAATACTGCACTAAGAGGGCCAGCCCTAAACAAAACCATGTCCAACAACTTAAGAATTTTATGCTGGAATGCCAATGCACTCCAGCAATACCAACAGGAATTGCAAATGGTTCTGGGCGCAGAGAAATCTAATGTCTGTCTCATCTCTGAAGCTCACTTCACTAGACAATCAATTATCAAATTTAGAAATTATAAAACACATCACACTATTCACCCGGGAAATACTATTAAGGGATGTAGTGTTGTTATAATTAGAAATAGATGAAAGTCTTGACTTAAGCTCTGATCACTCCCAAATACTTTTAACATTAAGTGAAAGGAAAAAAAAGAAACCAAAAAAAAGAAAACTAGGCAGAAAAAAGAAGAGCATGGGGAAGCCATGCTAAGTTAACCAATCTGACTCAGCTACTTAAAAGGGAAATAAAAGATTGGAAAGACGAAGCTATCAGTAACTACCTCAGAAATCAAAAGAATTTATAGGCCAATAATGTAGATTGCTCCAATCAGCACAGAAGGTAAAAAATGGGCCGGAAATAATGAAGATAAAGTACGAAGTTTTGTTAAACACCGGGAAAAAATATTTGAACCACATGATGACCAATCATTGGAAGCCGAAATAATAACTGGAGAGATAATACAGGAAGGTAAAGAAATCCTACGAACAACAACAAAAGAAGTCATGTATGAGGTAAAAACCTTATCACAGCAGAAATTTTAAAGTAAAGCTTTATTAAAGCTCATCAATATTATAAATGCTGCCTTTTGATTGTAATATGTACCCAGCCTATGGAAAATTGCAGAAGTAATTATGATTCCTAAACCTGGGAAACCACCACACAAAACTGGACCTTATAGACCAATATCGTTATTATTCTTTGAGAAGTTATTAGTTAAAAGGCTAAATCCGATAATTGACAGGAAAAACATTAGCTCAACATTAGATCAAGTACACAGAGTAACAAATATTATTGAAAGACCATTAGAGGAGAAAACAGTCTGCTCAACGATATTCATAGACGTCGCACAGGCTTTTGATAATGTTTGGCACGAAGGACTTAACTATAAGTTAAGAACTGTACTACCAATGCAATTCACTACAATATTAGAATCATACGTGAAAGAAACATTCTTTAGAGTAAAATTAGACGATTCCTATTCCGAATTGAAAGAAATCAAGGCAGGCGTACCGCAGGACAGTGTAGTAGGTCCGGTCCTATACCTATTGTACACTAATGATCTCCCTGTATTACAAAACAACACTGTGGCGACCTTTGCTAATGAAACGGCAATCTTAGCTGTTGGAGATATCAACGAAGAATCAACTCAGAATTTTCAGTTAGCTATAATTCAAATACATAACTGGACCAAAAGATTGCAATTAATTTTACAAATAAACGACTCGTACATATTCCGGTTCCAAAAAAGTCAACTGAGTTCTGAGACATAGACAAAGGCTCGAACAACATGTTAACACCGAGGCCACTAAGCTGTTAAACAACACAGATATTGTACGCAGGCTCAAACTAACTTGACCTTAAAGCTTTCAAGATCGGTAAATATTTTAATTTTTGGAAAACTGGATTTCAAAAATTCGTTAACCGTCGGTTTAATCACAAATTTAAAAAAAATGAATTTAAAACTTTTGATCACGGTAAATTGCGCCTCTTTGTTTAGTTCATTGATACTGTGAATACTTTAAATATTATCAAACTCACTGTTACCAAAAATACACGTGATACAATTTTTATCTGGAGCTCTTTCTGCAGCTTTTTTTACGTGAGCTATAGCATTTGAACTTTACTCATGATTTTATTTGAATTTGGCACTTAATTTGCAATTTGGAATTTGTAAGCAGCCGTTTACACTGCTTCCGCATTTACGCTACTGCATGACGTTCTTAAAGTTTCAATATTTATGCATAAAGAATCCAAACAGACAAATTCGATTTAATTTTAGCTGAGCAAAGTTTTTGTACATCCATTTGTATACATTTACAGTGCGGAAAGTCACATTTGTTGCAAGAAATGCTTATTATGCGGTTTGAATTACAACAAAACCAACAAAGCCAAATCGTACAAATATATAAAAGCTGCATTGTATATAAAATTTTCAAGTGATTCAATTTATTATTTTATTACCCCGACATACAAACATTTGTATATAGTTCGATACGAATCGAAAATCTCTCGAATCGATTCCAATTTTCCATATATTAAGTGTACGACTGACCTATATATACATATATGAGTGTATTTACTCTGTGTGCTTCAAAATTTAATGATCTCGTTATTTTTATCGTTGTTTTGTTAGTCAAAATCGAAAACAATAACATGTTACTTAATCTAATGGGTTTCTTCTTATCCAATTTTTATATATTTTATAGCTAAATGCATTTATAAGATGCCGAATTAGTGTATGTACATAAATCTAATTGATCCACTTTAAGTTTATATACATACCTAAGTCGAGACGAGTAATTAATTATATGGTTTAGGATTTGATATAAATAAATCGCGCGGTGGTTTTCTTAATTAATTTAATTTTTCGGTTTTGTTAAGTTTTTCTCTTCCTGCTTGCAATATGACCTATTTACTCGTATAAATTATGTATGATTTGCATTGTTTGAAAAATATCTCAATTTAAGCAAAGTATTTGAACAACTATATAGCTACATATATACTATATATAGTGGAAAGCATCCGTTAAGAAATTGTTAATTCTATATATGTATGACATCCACATGCATACATACATAAAATACAATTTGTCTTGATTTCGAGAAAAAACAAAAAGGATATCCGGTATACGAAGCATATATTTGCTTCGTACATAACGAGATATATATTTATGCACTTTATAAATTTCATGTTTCCTGTTTCTTCGATGTGGATACATTTATATATATATATATACGATGATGATTATTGGATTAGAATTATCCTGTCGTACAGTTTTATAATATTATGTTCACGTTCAACCCAATAAAACGTCTAATTTACTATTTTTTTTATAACTGTATGTATAGCAGTAATGTGGATTAAGCTTTTTTTTTAAATTTTTGTGTGCGTTGTGTGTATGCGATGGTTGCGATACAGGAAATTCGTTAGTGCACTAATTTATTTACTATATGTGTGCGGAAATGAATTAATTTTATTTTTTGTTCTAACGTCATTCAATTAATGTGTTAGGAATGTTGTAAAGGGTTTTCCAATAAGGAGTTGAGACATTTTTTTTTAAATAAAACACAAACCATTTGAGATATTTGATCATGTTTTTAAATTAATTGCATGAACCTCTGGTATGTGAATGAATCCGTTTTGTGATTGCAAAGGCCAAATTGATTTTTAAGATCAAAATTATAATTATCCTGACTTTTCGTGGTTTGTGAATAGCTCCTGTAGTTTTTCTATACATTATTGAGGTGCAGGTTGTGAAGATATTCCGGATTTTGCTTCATACCTTTTTCTGTTATGTTTGATTGAGGCACTGCTGGTAATATCTGGGATACACGTGTTTCTTGCTTCGTGAAGGTCATGTGGTTAATTGTTATGGTCTCATTGTTGTATTGTATTAATCTTCAAGATGCTTGAAGTTGTTCAAGTAGATTGTGTTGTCATTTAGCGTTTGAATGGTTTGGTTTTGGTTATAAATTGATAGTTGCAATTCGCTTCCGTACGCCTTACAAGTTGCCTGATACAATGATTGCCGTTTATTTCTTCTAGACCAGTTCTTCTCGCAGATTATAGTGCCGTAGAACATATTGCATTTCTGCAACTGTTATCCCGAATAACTGGTGTTGATTCATGATAAGTTCTTTGCATTCTAAATGAAGTCTGTTTATTTTGTTTGATTGCTGATTTAATAAGGATATATTATATTCCTGTTTGCTTGTTTTTGGTATTGATATTACGTACAGGATTATGGAACCCTTTTTACAAGCATCGTAGGTTTTGCTTATTCGCTTGCCTCTATCTCATTTGCATAACGAAACGTCTGATTTCTATTTTGTTTATTAGGTTTGTGTTGATTATTTTGCTTTTTGTCAATTGTGCGGCTCTAACAATTTCTTTTATTTCCTCTATTGATGATTACGAGTTTATTGAACATGATTATGTGCTGTGTTCTCCCTTCCATGTTTTCGTGCAATGAACCGATAGTTTGGTTTTAGGACGGTGTTGATTTGGTATTTTTTTATTATTGTTACTGATGATCTTGTTCTGGCAATCTGGTCCCAATATGTAGCGTCTGGCGTTCCTGCCACCCATTTCAATGCCGTTCCAAACCAGTTTATTGATAGCTTAGTACGTGTATTTTGGCCTTTTAGTTCTTAAATTAGTTGAGTGATTTGTTCAACTTGGTGAGTCAGCTGAGGGTTAATATTGTTTCTCTGCGATCGATGTGATTGACTTCGTTTATAATTCTTCCAACTATGTCTTCGTAAATTGTTTGATTGATGACATGTACCATTTGTTCGGACTCTTGCCTAACTATTACTAGTCGATCATGTTATTTTTTTCTGTTTTGTACTTTAGGTATGGTATGCTAGAGACGCTTGCTCCATAAAATTTACCACTGAATTGATTTCCTCAGGTTCGTTTTCGAATATCTCGATATCCGTGTTTTGTCAAATGATAAATTATTTTTTGCCTTTGGGATTCCCAGTTTCTGGAATGTTCTACCTTTGGTGACTGGTTATTTTGATATGCTGG
Organism: Tipula unca; assembly: GCA_951394425.1. Classification (NCBI taxonomy): domain Eukaryota; kingdom Metazoa; phylum Arthropoda; class Insecta; order Diptera; family Tipulidae; genus Tipula; species Tipula unca. Next base: position 23,418,805 of record OX596382.1, on the reverse strand, counting down.
TCTATTTATGTAATTGACCCGTTTGATTTGAATTGACTGAATTTCCATTGGCGATGCAGTTTTCGGATAAATTGGCTTAGGTGGTATTTGATGATTCGGATTTCGATTGTTGTATGATGTTTGGTTGCTATAGTGTTGACTATTGTATGCCATATTTTTCCGTTGCGGTTCTATTGAATTGTGGGTTACTTGTGGATTGGTATAAGAGAATTATGGTTGACAAAAGTATTATTTCATGAATTTGGTGGGTTGGTATATGTATGTATGAAAATTGGTTGATTGGAGCTGTTACCGAGTAATTAATGTTCTTACTTACGAATCGTCAAATTTCTGAAATTCTTGTTTTGAATCTCGAGGCAGGATCCATTTAGCCCTCTGATGGAAACATCCAAAGTACGATTCCTCTAATTTTCGGCTAGAACGTTGATGGTTTCTGTCGAATAATCCTCCCAGTTTTGATCTTATTTATACTATCAATGAGAATTGAGCTTGAAAATCACACTATACAGTTATTTTCTTTGGATGAAGTGATGTTTCTTGAAGCACATGGAGGTTTTCACGTAACTAATATTCTGTTTGGAGACGAAACCGTTTAGCTAAAAATATGCTTGACTAACAATTGGAATTAACGCTCTTGAAACCATCTACTTCACTATGGTGAAAATGTTGTCTTTATTGAATATTTTGACACTTACAGTTTGGTTATTTGTTTAAGGGTGCGTTTACAGTGAAAGTTCAAAGTTGTCAAGTCCCAAATGGAAAACCCGATATACATGTAGTTAAAGCACTAGCTATATGTTATGTCAACACAAATCTCCTTCAGCTTCACGAAATGGACTTGACTTCAGAGTGGGACATTATAATCTGTTATGGTCTGATCAAAAATGCAGCCAATAGTACAACATAGGATTAAAATTTAACAAAATTTAGCATGAAATGGTTTTAACATTTTTATCCAGTATCATCAAATTGAGCCTTTGAAGTGGAAAGCTATTATTCATATCTATAAAATAAATAAACTGGAGGCAGAACTCAAGGTAACCGAGAGATATGAAAGAAAGTGGAGGTAGTAGTTGAAGTTATGATATAGCAGACTATCTTCATTAGGCTGAAATTTAAATTTTTTCTCGAAAATAGAGCGGTTCGAATGAACAAGATGCATGATACCAATTCAAAAATTTTAAAGCCTTGTACCGTGCTGATTATCAACCATACCGTGAGGTATGAGTATAAAAAAATACCTTAGTACCGCTCCTGATTATATAACCATATCTCTGACCTGCGAATCTCTGGACAGACAGACATATTGTCCCGCTACTTGTGGAACAAAAACATGAATCAACAAAAACTAAAACAAACAAATAATACAAAATAGACAAGAGAGACATATATTATTCGAGTCTCTAGGCTTGCCTCTACGTATACATGCAAACGACGGGACATAAGCAAAGGTGAGTTCCCCTCCTGGGTACACTTAACTCGTGGAAAACTGCCATTGGGAACGAGTAGGCCTAGAACCTCGCGTCGTACGCTGGCTCTATACAGCAGTATAGTCGGAACCATCTACACTATCACGATACTATTTTTTGGATGTTAAGTTCCAGAGTGTACTATCCCAAGAACGACTGACATGGATGATTCAAAAAGGGAGGGATAACCGTGAACTTGTTCAGGAATAATAATTTAATTCTGGCTGCCATTAAAACGTTTAAATCCCAATTCTTCTTATCGAAAGTAGTACAGAATGTAACGTGCTGCCCCAACTTTGTCCAGTTTGGCAGTTTGGGTAGACGATATCAGATACAAGTTTTTCATTGGGGCCAGTCGTAAGTCCGGTTATGCTCAAATTGGAGCAGGTGGACGGCGGAGCGTGATCACACCAAAGAAAAGCTATCAAATGTCAATTTGTTCTTAACAGCGCGAGCGTCAATAGACCAATGAAATTATGCACGAACGGCGAATAATAAATGGATGTGTGCACCAAGGATAGGAAGATAGTAGAAAAGAACCAGTTTAAAGGAAAGTCACCTATAAGATTTCCACGGCTTCGTTCACCCTTGTCATTGCCTTTTTTTTTTTTTGGGGATCTTGATTTAGATTCGATAACCTTTTTTTTACATCACGAGTATTAACAATCCAAAACGTCTGGATGATGCTGGCGTATCACTCGATGTATTTGGTCTCATTTGAATTTTGGATGTATTGGTTATTAAATGAAAAGAGTTTTAAAACCATAATTAGTATCGCCGAATCAGATTAATGTTATCGGCCATTCCCATACAATCAATTCACCGCTGCTTATGCCAATCTGTTAATTATACAAGGTGAGTTGAAAATGGAATTATAAATAATGGAATATGGGAATATTGTTGAAAATGGAATAAATTACAAATAATTATCACTAGCCGGTTATCAGCCAAATATTTATTAATTAAATACTATATTTCTTGGATTTTTGATCAAGTTGACCAAAAGCGAACGCCACACTACACTCATCCTGGAAACGACAGAGTTTTTTAAAAAAGTTCATTAAAAAAAATTTGGATAAAGACGTTGGGTCATTCACTCAAGCGTACAAATAGTTTTTACCTAAAATTCATCTCCTTTAAACATCATTCAATTTAATTTTCAATTTTTATTTTGTTTTAATCTCGATCACTATGGTATTGTGAAATACCTTTAAATCATTGGCATGGAAGCGCCTTAATTCCTTGCTACTCATATCCTCTAACTCGTACGTATTGAGTCCCAGTTTACCTGAGAACCTACATTTTTGGTTGACGGAATCGCATTTTGGATTGTATCCTACTCCGGCATTCGACGGTTTAAACTTTTTCTTGAAAATAACCTCGCCTATATCTTAAATTGCAGTGGCCGACTACGTAGATTGTACCTCTTAGCATAGTTTTCGTAAACTTTGTGTAAATTATTTCGCACAGCATGATGAGTTTCCTCCATTTGTTGCTCATGCTCAACTCGATTCTGACACTATTTCTCGTATTCCATGTCAGTGTTCAGCGCGTCTGACACTTTCATGTTGCTTCTAAAGTTTGCAAAGTATGGTGTGTATCGAGAAGATTCTTGAACAGCCGTTCTCAATGCACAATGATATTTGCCCAATTTTCTCATCCCAGTTGCGTTGATCGTCGCCTATGTAAATATGGATCGCAGACAGGATACTCCGGTTTACTCTTTCGGCTGTTTTAGCCTGCGGATGGTAGTATTCGTTTAGCTAATGACGTACTTTTTATCGCTGCAGAAAGTCTTACAATATTTTGAAGTGAAATGAAGCCTCTTATCTTTATCTTTAGTTGGCTTCTTTTCATATGACTACTGTCGCAGTTGTAAAAATGTAGAAGAGGAAAAGATAGTTGTGAAAATCTAGGTACACCCCGCTTAAATGACTCGACGGACTCCACATGGTTCCAATGAGTAGGTGCGGAGAATAAAAACGTGTGGTATATCTATAGGTCGTTTTGTCTCTTTTAAATTATCATCAAAACCTAACCTAAGCTTATCATTTTTCGACAGTTTTTACATTTTCAAAGTTGTCTTGGCAGGTAATATGATACTTTTCAACGTTTAAGGACGTTTTGAAATTTTTTCAACATTATTAAACATTTCTTGAACCTAGACAAGAAAATAGTTGTTACGAAAGCTTTCAAGAAAAATCCTCTTAACTAATGTTCCCTTAGAGGATACTCTTGTTTGGGAAATACTTATAGAGCTTATTCAACATTTTATAGGCGTCTGAAAACACAATAAAATTATAGCTGGACAATTTTGAATATGAGCTGCTTAAATGAACTTGCAGCCTTAAATATATAAAAGCACGTTTACAAACTAATACCAATAATAAAAAGCTTAATCTTCTGAGAATAACTTTTGAAACAGACTATCAAAAGATTTTTGAAGAAGCACTTTTACATTTTATTTCGATTAAAACAGTGATAAAAGCTCACCGAATTCTGCACATTCTCTACAAGTGAATTCTGTTTAAAAAGTTTCACATAATTGGTGGAAAAACCTGGTAGTGACCAAACAATTATATATGAAAAAGCTCCATCAATTATTAATTAAGTTTAAATCAAACATTTTTATAGTGCAAAGCTTACAAATTTGTAAAAGCTCATTTGCACTTTATAACAAGTTATCTTATTATAGATGTAAGTACCGTTATTTAAGCTTTCCGGAATTATAAGAAGCTTGTTAAGAAATCTGATTAAATAAATTTTTGATCAATTTTTGGATAGCTTAAGCTATCTTTTATATCGATAGTTTTCTTATTATTACTCTCCCGAAATACAATTCAGGAAATAAACTTACACACGCAATAATTGGAAAGCTTAACTCTTTATAAGCGTGGAGAGTAATATCAATTAAAAATTTCGAATAAAACAGTTTCGAAAAGCCCATCGAATACCAAGTATTAAATCACTTTAAGAAATTTTATAAACATCAAGTTATTCGTGCTAAAAGCTCATTCAGAACTTTATGAACTTGCTATAAAAAGGTATATTTTATTTTAAAATATTACATTCCAAAGCCCAAGTAAATTTGTCGTCCTTTTTGTAAAAGCATATTGAACTAAAACTTCCAATAAAGTTTTTTTAATCGCGAGTAACTTTAAAATAAATAAAAGCTCGTAGTTACAAACTACAATACTCACTCTATAAATTTAAACAAAGACACGTAACTGTAAGTTACAGTTTCTCTAAATACTGGAAATGCCAAAGCTTTTAATAAAAGCTCTAGTCGATATTACACATCCTGATTCATTGTTCAAAACTAATTTTTAAATGTTTGTAAATACTTAATTAAATTAACAATTTAGTCGAGTCTTCTTATAAAAGCTCAAATTTAAGCTTACAATTGAAGGATTTCAAGTATACGGTACACAACAAAAGCTATAGTGCAATATACTATAAATTGAAAAGTTTGTTGTCTTTAAATTTAATTTAAAGCTTCAGTATTAGCTTTATTATTCGTTAAACTTTTCTATCAAGTTTATACAAAAATCGAAATTCTGAAATCGCGTATCCAGAACATTATGAACTTACCATAAAAAGTTGTGTTTTATATAAAAATATTATGTTCCAAAGATCAAGTAAGTTTGTCGTCCTTTTTGTACAACCATATTGCACTCAAACTTCAAATAAATTTGTTTTTAAATCGTGAGTAGCGTTAAAATCAGTAAAAGCACGTGGTTACAAACTACAATAAAATGACTTTATAAAACTAAAGACACGAAAAGCTAAGTTAAATTTTCTCTAAATACCGAAAATGTCTAAGCTTTTATTCAATTATTGGAAAATTGCGTTTTGGTATCTTGTATCTTAAAAGCTATCGAAAGCTTCATTATTTTATAGGTGGTTTTACTTGTTTCTAAGAATACTCTCCGATACAAGCAAACTTCTGTGATTCACATTTCATCTTAGAAGCTCTCAAATGTTCTAATCAATATTACAAATCTTGATTCATTAGTTTAAAACTAATTGTTAAATATTTGTAAATATTTAATTGTATCAATAATTTAGTCGAGTCTTCTTATAAAAGCTCAACATAAAGCTTATTTTTTTTAATTGAAGGAAGAATTGGAGGAGACAATTCGCGAAAAACGTGACCCAAAAGCTTTTCATTAAATTTAAAAAATTATGTATCCCTGAAGCAACGCTTGTTCCAATTACCAGTCACAAAACACATCGATTTATCGCATCTGTTTTGTTCATACTCCCATCGACAACAACACAAAAAATTTATTGTCAAATTTTAAAATTATTTTTCAATGCCCAAGAAATGCGGCACGAATAAAAACAATGACAAGGACATTCAACTGAAAACCCATTGTTGCAACAAAAAAAAAAGTATTTTTTATGCCAACAAAAAAACTTGTACATTAAAATGTAAATGCCCTACTTACTTATTTTATTTTGATTTGAAAGATGCCAGTAAGAAAATAATTTTTGTTGTTGTTCGGCAAAGTTTTTTTTGTGTTGTTGGTGTTGTTGAACAACTTTTAATCCACTTTAAAATGTATAGCTTCTAGTAATCTTTATAAAAATGGTATCATTGTTGATGATTTATTTGGTCAATATACAAAACGAGCTTTTTATGTATTTCTTTAAACTATATTTCACGCAATATACAGTAGTAGACTTAATTCAGGACAAGGTTAAGAATTAATTAATTTCCATCCCTTTCCATTTCATACTTTCCTTGCGACTTTATAATTAATACTGTTGAAAGCTTTAATTGATATATAGTATTGTAACAATAACGCGTTTATGTGTATATAGTTAAGCCATTTAAAAATTAATCAAGCGCGCGCGTTAAAATCGATTGAAGGTTAATTGAATGAAAATTGTTTAATGTGTACAACAAAGTCAATATGAGAATCAATTCAATGGAAAATAATTATCTAAAATCCTAAAAAAAGTTTTTCTGCTGATCTCATTAATTATTCACGAATTAAGCTTTTAACATAATATTATATAAAAATTTTTGTAATGTTCATAAATTTTCCAATAGAAAATCGTTTATCCCCACCATACCATAAATAAACCAAAAAAAAAATCATCATTTTGATGAGCTTTTAAAAATTCAATGATAATTACTTTTTATCGTGTTTATTATGTAAATATTGTCTTGTTTGGAAAAAGCTCGATTTATTAGAAATCCGCTTCCAAGTGGTACACCGATATGCAAGACATATAAATCGACAGCCATCTAGCCGAAAATACACTTGCGAGTATAAATACAAATATTACGTTGGATAAATGACAAAAAAAAAAATTCTCTTGTTTGGCAGACAAAAGTAGGGCAAACTAAGAGAAATTTATAAGATTTTTTTTTTATGATTTTTTTATGCTGCTACATACTTACATATACATATATGAAAAACGGATTCCGTTTATGTTTTTAGTTTTTTTGCTTTAAAAAGCAGGAAATTTTTTATTCCAGTTGCGTTGTTTTTATGTACACTATATCTCTCTATTCATATATATAGTACCTATATAAAACTACTTTTACTAGAGTTGTTGTTTTTTATTTAATGGTTATTAACTGTTAAAGTTTCAAGATTTTCTCTGCGTTTATAGTTTGTGACGTAAGATTTTTATTATGCTTTATGGTATGTATATACATGTAACAATCGGCAGGTGGAAAAATTCTCATCTAACTGCATTAATATAATGTCAAGAAAGCTTGTCACGCCGGAACTGGCTTCGAGGTAAAATTTATAAAAGCTCGTACATAGCCTGAAACCACACTTTTTTACTAATCCAGTGATCACACACTGTATATATCGTGCATATATACAAATTCACTTTAAAGTTTATTGAAAATATTTTTTACGACTGATTTAATTTTACTACATTGTCATTTTTTTGTTTATTCGAGCAGGTGAAGCTTTTTTGTGAAACTGTATGCCATAAAAAAATTCGTTTCAATGAATTTATTAGATTGTGTCGGAAGGTAATTGAAAAATGTGTATACAGATACATCCTTGATGAATTTTTAAGGTAAGTTCAAATAAAGTTCATTCTTGTATAATATACAGTATAAAAGCTTCCTGCTTTTAGAATATACAAAATAAATAGCTAGACAGCTTTCACGCACCAACTGATGGTAATACTACATTCAAACAATGAATATATACAATTTTGCTATTTATATCATTAATCTATTACTCAATAGATGGCAGCCTATTAAGAAAAACATAATTCATTGTAGGTGACGTATAGTCATGTATATATATTTTTTTGTATAATTAAAAACAATCGCAAACAAATACTAAATTTTGTAGGTCCAAGTTTTTGAGCAACTTCAATTACAACCTCCGTTAATATAAATCTCTATACAATCTTACATATTTAAATTTATTAATGGGTTTCAAGTATGTAAAATAAAACTGGAGCTACAATATATACAAACAAACTGGGGTTTACAGAAATTGAGCTACGTACCATTATTTCTCCAAAATTTAGATAAACGCTAATTATTGAGCTACTATTCATATTGAGCTACTATTTACATTGAGGTAGAGCTATCAAAAAATATAGATCGAAATCTAGATATTTACAATTAATTTTAAATTTCACTTTTAGCTAGTACAAAATTAAGCTACCTAAAAAGATATGTGAACAAATAAATATTGCGCTAAACATAACATTAGTGCCCACCATATAATATATTACGCACTACGAGGGCCAATTTTCTAACATTATATGTTACGATCGGAGAGAGCGGATCAACAATTTACATTCTGTATTGCAAATTTTGGCAACATTGCATATAGCAGCCATTTTGTTTAATAAACAAACTTGTTGAAATTTTCAGAGAACCTTTTTTTAGTGGACACAGTTCCAAATCAACACTTTCAAAAATCAACATATCAACTGTCCGAACAATTTGAATATTCAAGATAAATATGGATAGTAAATAATTGTTTACATTACATATTTTACCAGTGCTGACAAATTTTGATTTCAGAATTTCAAAAAATTATTTATAATTCAGTTCAATGCGAGTTCGAATTCGCCGCAATAACGAATTTTATTTAAATGCTATGTATATGAATAGATCGATGTGTAAGTGCAAGCATTTAAGAATTATTACCGACACTTTAATTATAGAGATATTTTAAAGTACATTATGAAAAATTAATTCGCCGCGTCATAAATTTTCAAAAGTTTAAAAAATTTTAGTCATTATTATGCCGAATTCTCCGCATTGTAAATTCGTGGAAAAATGTAATTTAAAAACTTTTTATTAGGAACATTTTCCTACATGTTGTTTCAATCTCCAACCTTAAAATTAATGGGTGTAAATTTTGAATTCGCCGCATTGTTAATATGGGGCAAAAGGTAGTTTACAATTTTTTTAAAAAAAGCTTCTAAGAAAAATCTTTTACAAAAATCTTGATTCAGAGTTTTATAAATTAGTTTTTAATTCGCAACCAAATATACTATTCGCTGCATTAGAGAAATGCAATTAAATTTCGATTATTATTAATTGCACATTTTTAAGATATGGGTCCAAAATATTTTTAAAATTTTAATTTATATTTCTATTGTTTGGCGCCAAATCTGTAAATATTACTTAGTCTTGCTAGTTAGGGGTATAAATGTACTAGTAAAATTTTAAATTTGCCGTATTGTAAATTTGCGGCGAACGGTAATGTAATTTAATTTAAACATTACTATCCTATTTCTTCTTAAACGTAACTTACTTCAACTCTTGGTCAACTATACTCTTGGTCTTCAAATATTGAAATTCCCTGCAGTTTATTTTAAAAATTTCAGATCCAAATTCATAGTAGTTACATTTTTCAAACTTATTATGGGCATGGGACCTAACGCGAATTGTATTTTCATTCCATATTTTATAGGTGAAGTTCTCGTCAAATATATTTGCAAATCGAAGATCATCGTAATTTCAAAAGAAATAACTGGTTTTCCTACATGTGAGTGGCGGACGATCCGGAAAAGAAATGAGCTTTATTTATAACATCCAGAACAACCAAACAATTATTTAAAACGTTCGGTACGAAAATATAAATTACAATCTCCAATCTTACAAACAGGGGTTGTGCTAAGCTACTAAGTGGTTTGAACGAGGCGCTATGAACATTTATAGGGAATCAGTAACAATCTACAAAAACCACGATATTTTTCAAAACAATATAACACATTATGCAATTTATCAAAATGTCGCTGAGTAAAAAATAGAAATGGATTTAGAAATTAGTTGCCTCATGGAAAAGATGTTACAAATCTAACAAATCATCATAAATTCAGCATCTTTTATATATTTTGTGAAAAATTGGCAATCCCTTATAAATGGAGTTCCCATGATCAGAATGAAAGCAAAGCTATTCGAAAATGAAAATTTCATATGAATTTGAAATTAAAGTATTCTCGCAATTTCTTATTTAAAAAAAATCCTGAAGGTATAATATTGGTAAAGTTCACGCCTCCGGAGCATCTCTGTTGGCCAATCTTCAATTCCATAAACCACTATTTTAACCATTTTACCCATTCCACATTTTATTATTTGTCGAAACCTTCACACCCCTCAGTTTTACTGGATTTACAGAAAAAATGAAGTTTCCTGGTTCTCATTCCAACTAGAAATTGCTTAAAAGTTCAAAAGTTTTTCATTTCATTCCAAAGCCTCTACGATTGCGACAAGATTTGATGAAATGTTTAACTTAACTAAGCCTTAGGGACTCACACTCCACCATCACCCGATGACATTTTCCGTAAGAAAACCACTGTTGAAAATACCACTTTGCGAGAGTGGGCGTCGATTTAAAGAGTCATGATTGTCAACAACAAATTGACAGTTTGCCGGTAGTAAAATACCTAGTTGAAGGGCCTGATTTGGAACACTGGGAGATGGGAAACAAGAAGTTGGTTATCAACTGCTCATCAACTGGTATATCTCAAATCCCTCCAATAATTTATGACAAAAATCTAGAAGTCTCTTCCGTTTTTTTCTGAACATTCCAGTGCCGAACTACTGGTACTTCGAGACGTAGGCCAATTTTAAGTAAAGTTCCACCTTATACTTTTTTTCTTGAATTGCATATAGCTGCCATTTTATTTAATAATCAAACTTCTTGACATTATGATAGAGCTTTTTTAATGGACACAGTTCCAAATCAAGCAATAATTTGTAATGGAATTGAAACAATGATATGTTATAGTGCATTGGTCAAAATATCAACAACATTTATTTAATTATTTTTTCTTTACGACGACCAAAGAAACATCCGTATATAGCAACACTCTTTTTTGATTATATTTTCTTACCTTGGGTATCATACAACACTTTCCAAATTCAACACATCAACTATCCGAACAATTATAATATTCGAAATAAAGATTTTCAATTCGCCGAATGTTGTTTTGAAGCAATTTATTCTAATTCGCCGCATTATAAATTTTACTAAAAAGATCAAATTTTATTTCAGAATTAAGAAAATTGATTTATCAGTTGAATGGGAGCTCGAATTCGCCGCAATATAGAATTTAAGTTAAATGCATTTTTATGAAATAATCGATGTGTATGTGCTAGCATTTAATAATTATTACCAACACCTCAATTAGTATATAGACTTATTTTAAAGAAAATTGTGGGGAAATTTGCCGCATTATAAATTTTAAAAATTTCTGATTTGCTAAAAGTTTAAAATATTTTAGTCATTATTATGCCGAATTTGCCGCATTGTAAATTCGAGAGAAAATGCAATATACAATTTTTTAAATAGGAAAGTATTTGCAATTGTTTCGATTTGATGTACTTTACAGTAATAATAGCTAGAATTCGCCGTGTCAGAAGAGTTTGCAACCAAAATATGTTGCTTGCGACAAACATTAATTAAAAACACTCGTTTTGTTGTGAATTCATCTCTCAACAAATTTTTATGATATAAACAGTGAGAGTTTGTCTTATCTGATTTCGCCGCATTTTTATTCTTGATTTGTATATTTAATTTCCCTCCCTATGCGACTTACTGTGTAATTGCGTAATTCGCCGTATTGTAAATATGAGGAATAAAGGTAATTTAATATATATATCAAATTGGTAAAATAATTTACATATCTTATTCCCAATTCGCCGCATTTTTTTTTCTATAAATGTTTGTTCCAAATCTGATAGTTTAGCTGATTCCTGCCATTTATGTGCATAATTATTCCTCTTAGAGTATTAAAGCAAATTCGCCGCATTGTAAATTTGTAGCAAAAGCTGATTTAATTAATTTTTAAAATCATTCATATATTTCTTTTAGAAAGTAGCTAACTTCAATTACTTGTGAAAACTAACTTGAAACGGGAAATCAAAATCATAGTCAAAAATAGTTTTTTGTCAATTCGCCGCAGTAAAACTTGATGTTTCTATTTTTTTTATTAAATTTGAATTGGCTCTTAATTTGACTTTTCAAATTTTGTAAAATTTATTCTTAGTTTAAAGCAATTTTACAATATTTCCTAATTAATGAAGTGTTCCTTCTTCTCATATTCTCGTATTCTTCCTCCCTCTTCAGGTTTCTGATAAATTCGCCGCATTTTATTTTCAAAATTTCAGAACCAAATTTTATATAGATGTTTAATTGAGATGTTCAATTTTTCAAACTAATTATGGGCATGTGAAACTACCTTTAAGAATATTATTACGAGTTCGCCGCATTTTATATTTTACTACTTGCCAGTCAGGTGAAGCTGTCGTCAAATGTATTTGTCTTTGAGATCAAGAAATTTAACTGGGTATGTACTCTTAGAAATGTTGGTGGCGGATGATCCGGAAAACCAACTGGTATTTTATTTAATTATTACATCCAGTACAACCAAAACAATTTGTAATGTCTGTAAAAAATTACAAAATTTTAGGGCAATAAATTACAAATTTAGGTTTCGTGAGAAAACCCCAAAATTTGCTAACAATCTATATTCAATTGCTGTAGGACTGCTTCTACCGCACTACCAAACGCATCAGTAGACACGCTATAGCGTGCTTCGTAATTGGGATGTGCCGACAATGTCGCGTTGGTAAGTGCTCTTTTAATTTGGGCGAATTGTAGTCGTCAGGGCAAGAAAAGGATAGTTTGTTCTTGGTCATTTTGTGTAATGTTGCCAAAATTAAATTAAATGACACTTGCACTCTTCCTTATTTTTCCTTCCCGAATATAAAATCTAATCCATTGACCACTTCAATTATATGAAGCGCTGGAAAGGCCGCCAATCGGCGCTGTTTTTCTACTTTACCATATGAATAGGTGATGATACCGCAGCTGATTCCGGTCTGCATATGCCTTAGACCACATGGTCCCTCGAACTCGGAAAGCGCAGTTTTTTGAATTATAGAAAGTCGGCCTTCGGTGAAAACATAGTGAACCACGTAAATTTTACTGGATTGGCGACTGGATTCTCCGATGTGTTAACCAAAAAATAAACATGTTCACAAGCGAATCAAATTCATTTTTACAACGTTATTTCCCAACCCAGCGGACGAACGTTGTTTAGTTGATGGTCTTTTTCTATTTTCGGTGGATACTCCAGCAAATCGAACGAGAGCAACAGCCGAGACCTATGATGGCACATTTTGTCTCATCATCCAGCCCGCTGATAACCCACTTACACCACGCGTTCTTTTCAAAGTGTTTTCCCAGGCTGTACAACTTTTAATAAGTTCATTGATCGTTGTAATATCAGATGCCAGAGTACGGAGTATGGCATTGTAGTGTTAAATTATATACAATAGAAAGTGGTAACATTTAGTGACGGTTTCCCGTAAATCGAACCATTTAACCAGAGAATTATGCTTCCTGAATATCACACCAAAGCTAGAGCTTAGATAATTACATGTGTTTCACCTGATAAGGACTTCGTACTCAATCGCGTAGGAGAAACAGCAGCATCCATTTGGTAAAGGCGCACATATCAACGGGAATTCCTATGGAATTTGACAGTCCGCCGATGGTAAAATACCAGCTTGAAGTGTCTGATTGGGAATATATTGGTTCGTGAAATTCTGGTTTACAAATTGTTATTTATATTATGTAATGGGGCACGACCAGGAGAAAAATGCGAATTAGAGATCTCCGCTCTTCTGGGACATGTCTGATATTTGATATTTGAACTACTGGAGGCCCTAATGAATTACCAACATGAACATAAGCCACCGGAATAGGAGGTGTCAAGCACGGGTGAACCAAAGCAGTCGGAATTATTACTCCGGGATTCATTGCAGTTTAACAAACCTTTTTTAACTGGTGCCGAATGTAGTCGGAGCTCCACACAATTAGCCGTCTCAAGAGATCGGTTCAACTGATTTATTCTGATCTTTTCGTGAATCGTGATTGGCAAAAGATATATGGATCGGAATTGATAAATAGAAAATATTTAAAAATTGAACTGTACAAAACATTGCATTACACCTCATCCCAAACAAAAGACCAATCTCCAAAAGGAGGACATACCTAGTGGATGAAAGAGGCAAAACACGAAATTTATACCGGCACCCCAAGGCTGCCTCAAGTGTTTCACACCTTGCTTTTTTGCTTCTTTGCCTTACGCCATTACCAGCCAAATCGAGGGCGCACATATATAAGTTCGGATATAGGTTTGATTTTTTAAATTTTATTCATCTATACATCACTCAGTTGAGTTGGTCGACTAGGGTGACGCCACAAAATTCTTGTCTTCCTATATCGTTAAGATCTGTAGAGAGTAATGATTGTGATAAAATATTTGTTCTACTCAGGCAGTGAATAGTATTTGCTACAGTTGACTGGTATGATGTACAACAAAGACTTCTATATAAATAAAAAAAAATACTTTGCAATAAATCTTTCTGCACTTCTGAATAATTCCATACCCAATGCATAATTAAATTTCATTTTAGACGACATAAAACCAGCATACATGTATGTATATATGTATATACCTATGTAGGAATTAGGTTACAACATCCAAAGTTGATAATTACGTAAACAAAATTAAAAAACAGGAAAACTGCAGATATTTTATTCCGAACATTCTTTGCCATCAGTAATTTAAAATCAATTTCACGCTTCGTTCAACAATTTCATTTTTAACTACACATTAATTATTCCCACTTTTCCAGTGTCGCTATACATGAATATAGAGCTTCCTGTTTGTAGTTTCATTTTCTACTCCCAAAAGGAAGCGAAATTACAAAAAAAATTAGGAAATTTACGTGAGTTTTTACACGTCTCGACTTACTCGTACATACGTGTAGGAAAATTGTCTATAATTATGCGATGATGATGGTGTACAAATTTTGGGAGTCACGTTTGACCCACAAATTTTAGTTTGGGCGCCAATATGTATATATACGAGTATTGTGTGCCAAATTAGGGCGTTTAGTATTGAGATTTTTGTTGTACGCCAAAAAAACGCAACTCGCTCGCGGTCTACATGTATGACACCCAGGCTATTCAATTGTTTGAGTGACGATAAATTAAACATTGTTTTTGACCCATTTTGTGATGTATCCCTAAAATAAATAGGAATATATATTAGATATTGTGTAATAAAGGGGTTTGTCGCAGCCCCTTTTATACAATTCCCATAAAACTAATAAATTGGAAATATTTTACGAGGTACGCACAAAAAAATAAATATTTTAATCAAAACTATTGATTGATTGTATATAGTGAATTGTATTTTATTTTTTATCGTTAACAAAACTACTGTAGTAAAAATAAAATTGGGTCAACAGCAAGGACTATAAATACATATATAGATGAATGATTTTTAGGGGATAGGACGGGTTCTATTTTTATTTGATTACGTTTCAAATTAAATAAAACGAATAAAATATATAAAGTGTGTGTGTGTATACTATACGAGTATATAAATATTTTGAAAATATATAAAAGTTGAGCTTTTGTAGATAGGTACGTGACTTATGTAAATTTAATAAATCAAATATAGACATAATTCTGGTGTTATGAAAAATTTAAATTATATGCTGTGTGTGTGTGTGTGTGTAGATGTGTATACAAAACGGCTGTTGAATAGCTCGCATTTCTAAATTTGATGAATCAATTATTGAAATAACGAAAATTTAGAATTATTTAGAATTATGTCACGTAACGTTAAATGCGTATCACGCGTCACAAACAATTTATGGGGTAGATGCCGTATACAGCATTGATAAGAATGACCAAGGCTGTTTGGATCATAGTCCATGGCTCTACGCAGCGTTGATATTTTAAATTGAACAGGAGCTTTTAAATAACAACCGGTAACATTTTATTATGAGAATAAATCACCTTAAGAAATGTGACGTTAGCGGAAAAACATAGTAAGAGAGAATGGTTTTTTCAATTTTTTCATGATATTTTTAAAATTGACAACAAGCTCCTTCAGCAAATAAAGATTTCGTAAAATTTACTAAATTAAGTAAAAGCTACAAAACCGTTGCAGCTTTCTGAAGCTATAAAACGCTTATCTAGAGCAAAAGCTAAAGATTCTTAAAATAATTCACCTCCATCTAATTAAAATGAAAAGCTCTATAAAAGTTCCAAAAATGAATGAAATTTCTGCTAATTCTTGGTACTGTTAAGTTAATAAGTATAATTTACTATTCTTAAAAATACATTTTATGCACAATGAAAAGTTTGAAATAATTAAAAGCTTCTATACTTATACAATCACAAACACTCTATCTGGAAGCCCCAACCAATTTCAAAATTTTAATCATCAGAGAAACCTAATAGAAACGAACGAATTTTTTTAATTTTATTTGGAAGATATTGAAAGCTTATTCAAAACTTTATAAGATACCAATTTGATGAATAAAACTTAATGAAGACATTAAATTGTAAATCAGCCATTATGAATATAAAATAAGTATATTAAGAGCAAAAGCTTATGCAATATTATCGTCGAATTGAAACTTTCAGTACGGAAAGCTTAGTTTTGCTTTTATGTATGTTTGAGGATATTCCTCTATAATTGAATCCAAACTGAAAATTATCGTATTATACGCTTTGAAAACTTTTTTCGATGAAAACAGAGTAAAAGCTCATCGATTCACAAGTAACTTCTTTTAAAAAATTTCACATACTTGGTGGAAAAGCTAGTAGCGGCCAACAATTTAAATACATAAAAAGCTCAACCAATTAACAGTTAACAGTTTAAAAATGTGTCGTAAAAAGCTTTTAAATTAGTATAAGCTCATTTGAAAATTCAAACATTTTTGTTGAACAGAGTTTATCATAGACATAAGTTACGTTACTAAAGATTTCTGAAATTATGAAGGGCTCGTTAAGGTCGATAGGTTATGTAATTCATGACTAATTGCAGTTAATGCCAATTTTTAATGATTAGGATGTACGAATTTATTCTGCCAAAAAGCCATTCAATGTCTAGTGTGAGAAATTTCCCTCTAAACTTTAAATAAAACAGTCAAAAACGCTTATTATATTCAAAAAAAGTGAAGGAAACTAACTGGAAAGCTTCTCGAGAAATTAATAGTTTCAACTTTGGGAAACTTGAAGCTTTTCAAAACGTCATGAGGTTTATACAAAAATCGATGTTTTATTTAATAAAATTTATTTGGAAACCTACAAAACGAATACTTGAGAGGGCTCCAAAATTCAGAGAAATTTTATAATTTGCAACAATTTCTATTTACTGGTGTTGGAAAGAAGTTGCCAGAGAGATATACGAGTTGGAAACTGGGGTTTCCTGCATCAGTTGATCTTTTAAATTAATCTTACGTAATTTTGGGGGCGAAAGATTCAGAGTTTTCTTTGCACTAATCCAATTGGAAGCCGGGAATTGAAATTTTCTGAACTTTATTGCAGTTTTACGAAAACCCCTTGTAAAAAAAATGTATAGTAACCGAGCTGTCATGGATCAGTCAGGCTCTATATATTTATAAAATGTATTTGGTTCTTCCCTGTGCTTCTCGGTGCTTTCCTTAATCCTCAATTAAAATATAATATGTTTTTCGGCGTACATCCACCACAGAAGGATACAAACGGATATCTATCCTTACTTTTTCAGTTTTCTGCAAACCCATAAATAGTTTTTGGAGATTTTTAATCACAGTAAATTTGAACAGTATACTGTAACTATTTAAAAATCAGTATGTCCCCATCCATATTTTTGGGATCAAATTGGCTAGCCTACGAAATAACTCTCAGCTCGATAACGTTTTTATGACTGGCCCGCAAATTAAGTTTTAAATTTGTCCCATCTCTAGCTTATGGTTACGACTTAACCATTACTTAATACCCCATATTTTAATAATTTTGCCTGCCCAAAATATTAGTTAATATATTAAGAGCGGTTGGGGACACATATGTGGACCCAACACCGAAAACTGAAAGCTAGTTAATAATAAGATTGCACTACATGCTAGAGCCTCCATTCTCACATCTTATGATTCCAGAATTCACGGATAGGAACATGATGACCAGAAGGGGACATAAGTCCAACTCCAAGAAGGTGGTTGATAATAATAATAGCCCCAGTCTACAACCTAGGTAATATGGTGGAGGTTTCTTCCAGCAATGTAAAAAGATCTCGTAAGGTACTGTGAGAGTAGCGCAAGATACTGTATTATCTGGAACCACCGATATGTATAAACGAGTTGAGTTATGACTTGTCTATATTTTTCTCAGATGTTAGACAAATAACGTTTAACGGATTAAGAAGGTTTAAACTTTTTTTAAAAGGTTTATTACGGACATAGAATACAATATCCCTGCAATATAGCGGAGCAAACAACACAATCAATAAGTGGATAAAACAAATGTTGCTAAGCACAGAAATATCAACCAACTTAAAAAAGAAAATCTGTCAAGTAAAATAGGTGCTACCAAACGCTACTTACAAGGGTCTTCAATCGCCAGTTTCTGTCTACTATCACCTCTATTATGATTGCGAGTAATGGTTTAACTTCTAACAGATCTAGGCCAGCTTCATTAGAATGTGATAGGGTATGCCTACGACATATTCGTAAGAGTTAGGGGCAACCTCTCGATCTCACTGTGAGAGAATTGTTGCAAAATTCCTCAAATCTCTTCTGGATTTGGCGGAAGAAAGAATAAGACTAAGTATTAACCACTATACATAAAACTTCAATCATACCATTTACTAGGAGGAAGAAACTCAACATTTCATTGTGATAGATGGAATGCAACTTGACTTTGACACGGTACTCATAAAGAGTTACGTTGGATATAAAACTAACTGGGAAACACACCTTATGAAAATAATAAAAAAAGGTAATAAAAATGCTATCGGCTCCTAATAATTTGTTCCAGGAATAAGCTAAACCATAAAACTGGTTCTGAGATGGATAGAAAATGGAAGAAGAAGTAGGAAAGTAATTTATCCATGGGGAACCAAACAAATTTCACTCACAAATGAGGCCACTATCTTCCAGGCAGAAAGCAGGAACAAAAATAACTGAGAATCAAGGGGAATCACGCACTCAAACCACCTAGCAAGTAATGAAATGCTTTACAAGTGTCCCTGTTATTATGGCGGTCATCAATAAGCTCGTACTTGTCTGGGTGTCTGGATATGAACAAATCGGGGCAACGACAATCTAGACAAACAAGCATTACTAGTGGGTGCGGCCAAAACCTTTATTGAACCATCGCATTTTTATGGGTTCCACGACAATTCATCGGAAAAAAATTTCAACGAAAATTAAAGTAATCACAAATAATGAATTTGAATTAGTTGATGGAAATGGACTAATATAATCATTTTTGGAAGTTCTAGAATATGACCACCACAGGAACGGAACTAGACTATTCTCTAGCCAATTATGATGAAACTCGGTTGTTTGTTGGAAATGGAATTGGAACGAAACTAGTTAATACTGATCGATTTTTATGAAACTCAGTATGTTGTCATGAAATGGCATTGTTAAATGATTTTTGAACAATGTTTTGAATAATGACCAAGAACGAAATTAGACCTTTCCATCATCGATTATTATTAAATCCAACATGATGGATATAGAAATTCGAACGGAGCTAACCCAATTTTGAGAATTTTTATTACCAATCGGTTAAAAATTAGTATTGTTCCGTTTAGTTAAACGCTTTCCAGAACATCTGCCAAAAATCATTTTATAATCTATTTTCTATTCAATATACTATGTTTAATCATAATCTGTCAAGGAATGGCCTAGTCTCGTTTGTTACTTTTCACAAATTCTGCCAATTATCGTTTTAGAATTACATTTCCATCAAACATAGTTTCATCATTATCGGTGAAGGTACGTAAGTTTCTGGTTCTAGTTGACTATTATCCGGTTCAGTCAGTTTCTGCCATTGCGAAGCTTAATAGCATACAAGGTAAGGATTGTCGAGTCATTACAAGTGCTATGTCTTCGTCTTCTATACTTATTTTGCAGTCAATCGTATTTCTATACCCCCCCCCCCCCCCCCCCTCGCCCCCCCTCCCTCCTGCAGTTGGTCATTCTAGGCACAATATGCTACGTTTTGTTTCGCCTGCAGTGTATTGGTACGTGGAACGCTCTCGGCCTGATCATAGGCCATAGATTAATCTACAGTTTATTCAGTTCATATATACCAGAAATTGATATGGTTAATACAAATTCTTGCCAGAAGTCTACTTTGATAGTTCTTTCTCGGTGGTTTATCCAGCAAGGGACTCGTGGTTGTTTCGCTGACGGGTCTCACTCTAATTTTGGTGCAAGTTTTGGAACTTATTGTCCTGCACATGATTCATTACGGAATCCTATCATCACTTCCAAACTGGTTAAGGACTGTAAATCTTTTATTAACGTCCTTTGCACTAATAATCCAATCAGGGTTATGTGGGTTCCGGCTCACTGTGAAATTCATTTGACCTGAACCGGCAGTGCCCCTGATCTTTAGTTGTGGTAAGAAAGCTATTAAGAACTACATGTTTTGCATGATAAGTGGCTAAGTTCTTCATTTGTGAACCTAATCTGAGGCTTAAAAAGTTTGCTTTATATTTGAAGAAAGACCAACTGAGAGTTCTGGTCGCTATTTTGACCGGCCATGGTCGTTATAAACTTCATTACAAAGAAAGGGACTCGTTCAAGATTCCTTGTGTGACAACTGTCTTGAAGATGACGATGACAACAAAGTGAATGTTTGTGGTGGTCCCGCTTTCGAGGTAGTTAGGTTTTTGCGAATTTTGATAGAATTCACGGTTTGGACCATGAGCCAGAATGGCATTCAGTGCGGATTTTATCCAGAACGTTATCCAAAAATCTTTTTATAATTCCATTTCAGTCCAATATACCGAGTTTCATCAAATAATTGGACAACGAATGGTCGAAGTCCGTTCCAAATGGCCTTTTTACAAAACTTCTGGCAGCAATCATTTTATAATTTCATTTCCATCTATCACAGCGGGTTTAATCATAATCGGTCATGGCATGGCCTAAATCCGTTCCTGGTGGCCACACGCCACCATTGTTGCCATATATTATTTTTGAATCCCATTACCATCCATCATATACCGAGTTTCACCATATTCGGTCCGGTGAAAGTATAGTACTCCAGAACTTCTGTCAAAAATAATTGTATATTCAATCGGTCATGGAATCGTCTAGTTCCATTTCTGGTTGCCATATTCTAGAACTTCTGCCAAAAATCACTTGAAAATTCCATTTTTATTAAAAAAAACCTCGTTCATCAATTGGGCAAAGATTGGTATATTTCCGTTCCTGTTTGCCAAATTCCAGAACTTCTGGAAACAATCATTTGATAATCCCATTTACATCCAACATAGCGCGTTGCTCAAAAATGCAGATCTACAAATAAAACTATTGGGTACGGCTAAACTTTATATTTTTAGGGCTTTAATAAGAACAACGTACTGGGGGATAAGTAACAGCACCAAATTGGAAACCAAAATGCTACATCAACAATGAAGGGCCATTTCAATCAAAGGAATCTATAGAACTTCTTGAAGAAATATTTGAGTCTAAGGGTTTAAGGAGCAGATGGATTGACAGCAATTTTTGTATTATTTTATTTTGTACCACGTCATTGGTACACGTCGAAATTTTTACTTTTCGTGTAACCCTAACTTCTTGCTGAGAAGACTACGGTGGATTGGGCATATCATAAAAACACAGCTAAAATTCAATTTTACCATTTAGATGGGGCTATAAGATTTTAAATTTATTAGAAAATCATGCAGCACAATCCCAAAAAAGGCAACACATTTTACTTGGATCCGAATCTAGAGCACATAAACAGAAATCAATAAAAGGATTTAAAATTCGAACCGGAAATCAGGAATCGAATCCAATCATGCAAAACAGTTCTAAGAAAGAGCTGCTAAAATCTACAACCGCACATCCTATTAACAAATCATTGTTATATAAAATCTGATTATACAAAAAAAAAAAAAAAAATCTCTACACAAAATAAAAAGTCTCCACAAAAAAATTAATTTCCCCATCAACTCTCATTCTCTATACGTATACGTATATATACTATAGGGAAAACTCTCATTTTTCGTATAGACGAAAAACACACAAAACAAAATTAATTTTCCGACACACACACACACACACATATATTTTCATTCTCTATTTTTCTTGCGATTTTCGTCATCGTTTGTTTGTTGTTGTTGTTATATTCTTGTTGTGTATATATCGTATAAAGTTAACCAAAACAAAACCAAATAAAAACTCAAGAAAATGTTAACAACATGAACTTTTCATTTTCATCCAGCATATAAAACAAAAAACTTTAGTTTTCATCCAAACGTAAAGCTTAACGGACGGCTTTTCCGGATTTTCATTCGTATTTTGTTAAATGTAGTATTGTATATAGAGAGTGACATATACAAAGTGATGTGTACAAAATAACTTTGTCTCGAATCAAATAAATATATTTTGAGTGGAAAAATTATTTTGCATTTTGGAAAATGGAAAATGGGAAAATTAAAAATAAATAATTTTCATTATTTATTTATTGATAAATTTTTAATTTGGTAAAAAAATTATAATTTATTGAGTTTTGTAAATAAAAAGAAAAAGTTTGATAAAAAATAGAAAAGATGAAAGTGAAGTTAAATTTTAAAAGAAAATTGAATTTTCTCGTGAAAATGTGAATACCAACCATACAATTTTTTTTTTGAATTAGATAAATAAACATTTATTTATGTTCGAGTCTATATATACGTATATACATAAAGGAATTACATTGATAATTGTATATAAATAAAAGGTAAAATTAATTTTGTTTTGTACGGAAAATTGGAAAATTGTGTTGTGTGTGTGTGTGTATATATTTAGATGTGAAGTGGATTCGTTATATTTACCCAAGAAAATTTATTCAAATTTTATACTCAAATCAAAAATAAAATAAAAAAAAGGTTGAAATGTGGAATTGATTATACCCAGAAGTTTAGACAGAGCTGCTGTATATGTATTCATCTGGCGTATAGATACTGGTTAATGGTGTGATAAAATTATTTTGATCTATAAAAAAAAAAAAATGATAAATTGTTATAGAATATTTGGATATATGTACATAAGTACGATGACATGAAGTATTTGATTCGGTTTTATACAAAATCGCAAATAGCGCGGAATTCTATGTGATAATTCGAGTGGAACTGATCGGCTTATGTGCGTTTGATAAAAAAGATATTTAAATTCAGTATACGGGATTAAATGGGATCAGTTCGAAGGCTTTGGTATTAATTCCGATTTATTATTTTTTTTTAGTGTCTTTAAGCCTATCCAAAATGAATTATGTATTATGTGCGAGAAAGGAATTTATTGTTTTGAGATTTGAGTTTCAAGAAGCGTGCGTGTTTTTGTTAAGCGCACATTAAATTTTTGATGGATTACAAATATTTCGATTTTATTTTTTTATGGTTCGTCTGAGAATATATAAGATGTTTTGGTTTGTTTGTATATAGTATACCTCCGGTGTTTGTCTGGAAATAAATTTTTAAGATTTATTTATTTTCGTATGATTTGACAGCACAACATTATTATATGTTTAGCAACTGTAAATAAAAGCAGAACAATTCGTCTTATATTTGTTGAGTTTAAAAATTTCAATTCAATTCGAGGTTTCGATATATTGCTCTTCTTGTGGACCCGCAAATGTGAAAAATCACAAAAAATGAAGCAAAACATTAATTGATCAATCGAATGGCAGTCGCGCGAAAAACTGTGTGTCCAATAAAAATAAATGATCGGACAAAACTTTCACAGACCTAAATGTCTGGCAAGCTGTCTGTAGCTGCGTATTCAATATTTTAAGGATAACGACTCCAACTATTCCATGAGATGAGACTGAAAAGAAGGATTCTGCCCCAAATTTCGTTGAAGTTTTGAAAATCGCGTCCGCAGAAAATTTTGTTTTGTCAAATGTTAGCGAAATGAAATAAATTTTTAATTTTGTTTTAAACACGTGGCTTTCGACTTTTCAAGTTCAAATTTGAAGTCGGAGTATGCAAATTCAAAATATCAACTATTTTCAATGTTCGAGAAAAAAATTAGATTTTTTCGCAGTAACTATGCTTTTGTTAAAGCTTTTATAGATTCATTCATGTACCTTGTTCATGCGATCTGTTTTGTTTAAAAAATTGTTTTCTTTTAGTTAGTGTTGTGAGTTAGGTAGGCTAGGTTAGGGTCAGGGTTAGCGAAAGCTACAATTGGGTCCGTAGCTGTACCATATTTCTGTTACCTCCTCTTCACTCGTTAAAAAATTCTGAGCTTCCTTGGCTTCGATCTTACTAAGACCCATCAGGTCGTCCAAATGGAAAGTTCCCATCAATTTTGAGAAAAGTGCAGAAAAGATGGAGCACAGTTTCTTCCTGCTTGTCATCACCACAGCTACGGCAGAAATCATGGGCAGGGTTACCCAGTCTGCGCGCCTGTAATTCAATGAGACAAAATCCCGTTATAGCTCCCACGACCATAGCAATATGGTGCCGTCGAAGCAAGATCAGTTGGCCGGATCTGGACTGGTCAAGTCTAGTCCTGCTTTGTGATATAAGGCGTGCTGTTCCCTTGCCGGCCAGCTCATCTGCACTTACATTCCCTGCGATATTCAAGTGCCCTGGAACTCACGTCAATCGTATGTTGAACTGATCAGCCATCTCATTTGAGGATGCCGGACCGTTTTGGGGTACCTTCGACGTCAGGAAATGTGATTCTACTTCAACCCGTCCGTGACTTCCATTATCGCGATAAGTTCTGCTTGAATAACACTGCAAAAATCGGGAAGACGAAAAGAAAGGATGACCCTTAGTGCCTCACAGAATACCCGGCAGCCAACCCCTCTATCTCTTTTTGAGCCAACCGTGAAGAAGTTTAGTACCTCATTGTCCATAACCGTCTAATCCACCTAGTCGTCTCTAGTGGGATACTCGTGGATACTTTAGAATCTCACTGCAACAGATGGCGAACGGATAGCGTCGTCGGTAGTTTCAGGAATACCTCTGTTCGACAGGATAGATGAGTGCTCTAAATTGTTACAGGTGTACACAGATATGGATTTGAGCCGAATGGCTGTGCAAGATGCCAGCTGCTTGGCCACACGATCCAAGGGAGTGAGATATAAGATAATCTCCAGAGCTTTGGTGGGTGTGTGGGCTCCACTTATATACAAGCAGGCGGTTTTTTGGTCTTTCATTAATAGTTTCAGGTAAGCCTTAATTTTTAATGCTCGCCACCAGGCGACAAATCCATACAGTGGTATAGGTTTGACCACTGAGACGTAGATTCAGTATACTATGTGGGGCTCCATACCCCCTTCTCTTTCCAGTGGCATTTTTGCATGAGTTGAGCGGTAGGTATCTTTACTCTTTCTAAGATGTTTGGTTCCGAGCTTAACTTATCCGTAAAGGTCAAGCGAGTTATTATTTAATATTGGTGGGTCAAACTGAGGAAGTTTATGCTTCCTGGTAAAGAGGACCAGCTCTGTTTTCTGTGGGTTTGCGATCATTCAACATATGTTGCACTGCATGCTCTAACTCATCGTACAAGGATATTTACCGAAGACCGCAATAGCAACATCAACCACGAAAGTAACCATCGTAAAGCATTGCCCTTCCAGTTTTAATAACGCAGGTAACAATATTTATCACGATTTTGTCTTAGACGCAATACGTAGTTCTAATTTTAGATACATCGGGTGAGTCAACGTGCTAAGGTTCTTAAGACCTGGGGATCTCCAGAACCTCTTGAACCAGGCGGTAACTTACACATTGGACGTACTTGTACCCCTCTACTACAGTTTTCTCATCCTCCAGTGGGCGTATCAGCAAATTATATCGACTTCCGCCATTACAGTAAGCTGATATGCGCCATTCGAAGAGCGCGAAGAGCGGGAGATGGCTTTACTAGCGCCAGAAGTCTTACTAAAGACTTCCATCCAAGATCCGCAACCATCAAAAACACGAATGGAGAGCTGAGAACAAACGTGGATGTTGTTCTTTCAGTTTGGCAAACCCACTTCCAAAATTAACTTAGTTGGTCTATTTAATTGCCACCTATCCGAGCCATCGCTCCACCAGGTAAAGAGGTATTTGTGTCATATCCCACAGTTGAGTAGGTTGATTCCTCAACGGAATCTTCGCAGAACTTTTAAAACACGGAGGCGCGACTATGGCTTCTAATCTGTATGATCTCGTCTTAATGATCTTGGACCAAGAACAGGTGCCTGAGGAATGGAATACCGCACTCATATATACGCTGCATAAAAAAGATGACCAACAGGCATATATCGCGAAAACCTTTGGGCCACGCTCATACGTCTATAGGGATTCTAGAGGAACTTGTCTCCCTATCTAGAGGAACTTGTCTACCTATCTAGAGCAACTTGTCTCCCTGTGCAGGCTAACAACATCTGGATTATATGAAATCGTAGTGCAGAGGTACGTAATAAGGAGAAGTGGTCTAGAAACTGCGCGGTTCATATTCAATAAGTCAGGCCTAATTCTGGGATATGCAGATGATATTTGTGCTTCTCCGGCCGAAGATCGAATGATATCGGGGACAGTTTGGTAGCACTTGATTGGTACGCGAAACGACTTGGTTTTAGAATCAACAGCTCTTATCCAGATCTTACATCGAAATCCCATTCGTGTTTCGTTAGTAGTAACCAAAGGTTGTAGTGCTCCTAACCGTCCTCGTTTACGTACAATAAAATATTGGAAATCTCGAAAACACGGAAACGATTTTATCCAGCCCCAGATCTAACAGATGTTTATCTCGGTATAGGCATCTGGGTTATTTTCAGTGTACAGTAAAAGCCCGATTATCCGGCATCCAATTAACCGGAACACTCAGTTAACCGGAATTTTAATTTTTCGGAATTTTTTTCCTTTTTTCTCTTTCACAAGGGAAATAATTTTTTTAATTATTCGGGGATTCCCAGAAAATATACTTTCCTTTACTTTTCTTCTGTTTTATGCATTATTCTATTTGAATTGAATGTGTAAAATCGTGTTACATAGTTAGGTTAGTGAAATATTGAATATATTCATTAGTATTTAATTTGACGATACATATGTAGTTCAATACCTTTAATGTAAATTAATAGTAATTTAATTATCCGGAATTTTCGATTATCCGGAATGCTCTCATCCCCAAGCATTCCGGATAACAGGGCTTTTACTGTAGTTCCTTCTTTGGTATCAGAAATTTTGGTTTCTAATTATCCAAATTCCGACAAATTGGGCTTAGGAAAAACCACTGTTACATGAAGATGTTGATAAAACAAAATCAGCGGTCAAAGGATAAAACGGCGTTCACAGTACCCGGTTAGTCATTATACCAATTTACGATAGTGCCTTTCGGGTTTTATAAAAAGCCGCAACGAATGTGTCGACTGATGGACAGGGTTATTCCATATAACCTTCATGATCGTATATCGTCTATCTTGAACATCGGAAACTATTGAGGAGCATCTATCATTACTCAGAGAAGTAATAATATAATCCTTATAGTCAAGTGATTTTTCAATCGGCCCAGTAAGTTAATGGAGAGCTGTTTATCAATGAGTCCAAAACGAAATAATAATCTCTGAATAAAGCGATAATGGCACACCTGATTTTAGTAGTGGCCACTTCACGTCTGAGGAGGTTCAAATATCTAGGCTCTCTTATTACGAACGCAGAATTTAGGGCCCAAAACGCGAAGTAGATGGCACATACCGAGATCTGTACAATATCGAGATCAGAGATCTGATGAAGATCCCTGATATTGTACATGAAATAAGAACGAATTGTGCAGCGATCTCTGAGAGACGAGCAACATCTGGTACGGCTCCATGGTACAATCTTCTGCAAATTATCTAGAATGAAGAATGCATGAAGACCAAGCCCATTACCAAAACTAAATCAAATTTTTAAATTAGTTTCTATGTAAAAAAAAATATTTTGACAACAACAACGATTTCGAATTGACAACAACAACAACTTAGCGAACGATTCAATTAAAGTATTTTAATGCTAATGGCCAATGATTGTATGACGCTAAGATTTAGGTGTCAAGGATGTTTGATACTTTGAAAATAAATTACGAAATTTTTTATTTAAAAATGGCGGATCAAAGATGGCGGAAGAACTTTGATAAAGAATGTTTTATTGGAGGAAAACCATAGTTGAAGTAAAATTATCTAAACTTTTTTCAGATTTAGTCTAAAAATGGCAAATTTGATTTATAACCAATACAACTTTATAAACCATTCACCTCTTTCATACACTTTACATCATTTTAATTATAAAAAGAACATTTTTATGATAAATGTTGATAGTTCGAGACTTGTTTAAAACAAACACTTGTTCCCGCATATATATTTGTACACATTTATCAAAATAATAATCGCGCATAAAAAATAAAGTTTGAAATAAGTTTTCTTTAATTTCTTTTTTTTTTTGCAAAGACAATCAAAATCTTCAATTTCGTATATATACAGGTGTTATTTGGAATTAATGTATCATGTAAATGTAATAAAATATTATTAACACTGTGCGCTCTAATATTATTAAACACGCAGTCATGAAACTAAAATACAATTTTCCATTTGATTCGGGGTGAAAATGTTAGATTTTTAGCGACTCAATAATCAAAGACACCGCACGTTTGGAATGCGAAAACATGAAATCATCAAAACTTTTTATTTTTTTTTATCATTTTACCTATCTTCGTTTAATCGATTTTTCCAGCGAATTTTTCGTATTTTTTATAAATAATGATGGCAACAAAATATACAACTCGGCATGGAAAAAGAAAACTTTTGTGAACAAATAAAAATTACCTATGTATACATATACTCATAAATTAATTACCAATATTATTCCAACCGTCTGTATACGAGTATATACGAAAGTAATTCAATTCATATTGAAATTTTATTGAATTATAAAATTTTTTGAAATAAAATGAAATTGGAAATGATTTCCCATCATACATAATACTTATGTATGTATGTATGTATATATGTATATAATTAAGATTATGTTTACATAATAAATAATTTGTTGTGTATCAATAAATTATAGATAGGCACTTGAGGTAACCCCCACGATCAACCTCCATCCAAATATAAGACGACATAAATTATTTAATTTTCATAAATTAAATAAAACATTTGGTTCAAGTTTATTTAACTATATGTACATAAGAATTGATAGGTAAATAATTTACTGCTAGTTAAAACATTATTTAGAAACATACAAGACAAAACCGGATGAGGTATAAAGGAAGTCAGAACAAATCGATACATATACATATATTCTAACGCCAATTCGTCTAGTTGGGTGATACATTTTTCCAAATAAAGTTGACATAATTCAAATTACAGCCAACTTCATTGAATATGTATGTAAATGTATATACATACATAATATATGTACATATATGAAAAATGAGAACATTTCTTTACATTATGTATGACGACGACGATGGAAAGATTGGAAAATATGGGTACATATCCATCTATATCGGTATATACATATATGTACATATTCGTTTAAGTATAGATAACTTATTCATTTGATGCGCAATTTTGTCTGAGTTATACTATATGAGTGTGTATGTCAAAACTTTAAATAACACTTCTCAACTAACTGAAGATTATATTATGTATACATATACGGATATAAACTTGGGGTAAATGTTATCGTAAAAAAATTTCCAAACACGTAAACCAAATTTTTATTTGCTGCTATTTAAATTAACATAAAACACTTTTTTCTCCAAATTCTCATCTATATAGCATGTCGATAAAATTTATTCCACGGTTTGGGTGTAATAATGGTTTTGCAATTTGTTATATAGCGAAATGTCATACGACACGTGTGGTAGAATTCTTTTTGTTGTTGGCGTGTATCGTTCATACATACAATTGGAACGAGCATAGAAATGTTTAAAAATTGTTATTTATTACACTGATTTTGGCATTCGTCCTGTAGTACAAACCCGCTCATATATTTTTGTCCAATTCTACCTTTTCGTATATACATGTATACACATACAGATAAAGAACAGAGTTATCTTGGGGCTGTATTCAATGTGAAGTTATAACTTTGGGCACATTGAAATTGATCTGTATTATGCCTCCAGCAAGTATCAGCAAAAGAAGAATTCGTGCTCCAATCTTACATTCCTCACGACTGGCCAAATGCTGATAGAAATTCTACAAAAAAATCGCTACGATGGATTTGACAAATTTAATAAATTTTAAGAATTTTAAGAGTTTCATTTTATGAATTTTATGACCTTTTGAATTTTATGAATTTTTTGAATTTTATGATTTTCTCGAATTTGATGAATTTTTAATTCTATGAATTTTACGAACTTTTTAAATTTTATTAATATTATGAAATTTATTAATTTTATGAATTTTATGAATTTATGAATTTGACGAACTAAATTTAATAAAATTTATAACTGTGAATTCATTATGAATTGAATTGATTCAATCGAATGAGTTTCAAACGTTTAATAAATTTTAGAATAAGTATTCATCAGTTCGCTTATGATTTTAGGAATTTGATGAATTCTGTCAAACTTTTGAATCAAGATGAATTTTACGATTAAAGAATTATAGCTTAGTGAGTTTTCTCCAAACCAAACCAATAAATTTTATGGAAGTTAGTTATCAAATTTATTACAGAATTTACGTATGCACTTTTGAAATTTAATAAATTTAATAAATTTTTTAATTTTATGGATTTCATAAATTTTTGAAAAATATACATTTTACGAATTTGTGTTTTTCATTTGAATTTTATGATTTTTTGATTTAATGAGTTTATACATTTTGTGAACAGTATCATGAATCAAGGTGAATGACAGAATTTCACAAATAACGTATTATAGTTTTGTGCGTTTTCCGAATTTTGTAAACTTGTCGAAATCTGTGCAATCTTGAATTTCATCAGTTTTGTACATTTTATGGGGATTATCTAAATTATTTCAAAATTTTATGCTACGCATTTTTTTTTTTAATTTTCCGAATTAAATGAATTTTACAAATTTTTAAACTATTATACCTCCATCCAGCATCTGCAAAAGAAGAATTAGTGCCCCAATCTTATTTTCCGCACGACTGGCCAATTGCTGATATAGAAATTCTACAAAAAATTCGTTACGATAAATTTTACAAATTTAATTAATTTTATGAGTTTTAAGAATTTTATAGATGTTATGAATTTTTATTAATTTTATGAATTTTTATGAATTTTATGGATTTTATTAATTAAATGAACCAATTTTATAAATTCAATAAACGTTTTATGAATTTTATTAATTTTATGAAATTATAAATTTTTTGAATTTGCTGAATTTTATGAATTTAATGAATTTTATGAATTTTGTAAATTTTATGAATTAAATAAATTTTATGAATTTTATAGACTGTTTTAAACTATATAAATTGAATTTTATAATTTTCATGATTTTATGGATTTGTAAAATTTGAATGAATTTTTTATGAATTTTTGAAGAATTTTTCAAAATTTACCAATTTATCAAATTTTTGAATTGATTGAATTTAATGAGTTCCAACCGGATAATACATTTTGTTCAAAGTATTCACCAGTCTGTTTATGAATTGTATGAAATTTTTGAATTTAATAAATTACATGAATTGTATAAACTGAATTGAATAAATTTTATGAATCTTACGAATTTTTAGAATGGTTTGGATTTTTTGAATTTGATTTATTTGATGAATTTTATTAATTCAATGAATTTTATGAATTTCATGAATTTTATTAATTTTATTAATTTTATGAATTTTATTAATTTTATCAATTTTATGAATTTTATCAATTTTATGAATTTTATGAACTTGATGAATTTTATGAATTTTATAAATTTTTATAAATTTTATGAATTTTTATAAATTTTATGAGTTTTATGAATTTTATGAATTTGACGAATTTTACAAAATTTTAATAATTTTTAATAATTCATTATGAATTTTATGAATTGAGTTGATTATACTTAATGAGTTCCAAACGTTTAATAAATTTTAGAAAAAGTATTTGTCAGTTGGCTTATGCTCTTATGAATTTGATGAATTCTGTCAATTTTATTAATCAAAATGAATTGTAAGAATTTTACGATTAAAGAATTATAGTTTTGTGAGTTTACCAATTTTAAAAATTTGTCAATTTCTTATTAATTGAAAATTTTTTTTCAAATTTTTTTGAATTTTATCTAACTTATAAATTTTATGGAGGTTATCAAATTTATTATAGAATTTATGTATGTATTTTTGAAATTTTATGAATTTTATAAATTTTTTAATTTGAGGATTTTATGAATTTTCGAAATTATGAATTTTATGATTTTTTGAATTTCATGATTTTTTGGATTTCAGTATTCATATTTTTATTATCAGTTTTATGAATTTATTTAATTTTATAAATTTTATGAATCAAGGAAATGGAAGAATGGAAGAATTTTACAAATAAAATATCATAGTTTTGTGCGTTTTCCGAATTTTGTAAATTGGTCAAAATCTGGCAAATCTTAAAATATTTATTTTGAGTTTTATTAGTTATGTAAATTTTATGGAGATTATCAAATTTATTACAAAATTTATGTTACGCATTTTTTTTTTAATTTTACGAATTTTATAATTTTTCGAAATTAATGAATTTTACAAATTTTTAGAATTTTATTAATTTTATGCGTTTCGTGGTTTTTTGGATTGTTTGTTTTCGAATTTTGAATATTTTGAATCTATTTCATCAATTGGTTTTGAGTTTTCTGAATTTAAAGAATTTAAAATTTAGATGAATTATGTGAATTCAACGAATTTAAAGAATAATCATGAATTTTGTCAATTAAGAGAGTTTGATGAATTCATTATATTTATATTAATTTTGAATTTGCAACAGATTTTACGATGAATTTTATTTAGTTTTATGTTACATTTAATGAATTTGGTATAAATTTAGTTGTGTTCTATGAGTTTAATGAAATATGGAAATTTAAAGAGTTTGATTAAATTTGAAAAATTACCGAATTGACGAATTTTTTGAATATAATTGTTTTAAAAGTCTTTTAAATTTCATGGAGATTTATTGAAACTAATTTCATGAATAATTCAGTTCTTTGCAATATTTGATTCAGATAAATTTTATTATTTTTAAGGGTGTTCAAGTTTGTTAGATTTTGTGGAATTTTAAAACATTTATGTTTTTTTATAATTCCGATTAATTTTAAGAATATGAATATATTTTATGACTCATGAGTTTGGTGAATTGATCAAATTTTATTGAACTATGAAATGCAATAAAACTTACAAATTAAAATTCATAACATAGGAAAAATTCCTAAATTCTTAAAAATCATCAACTGTACGAATTTTATGTTTGTGAATTTAATGAGTTTTATAAGGTTTTAAAATTTAGATGAATCATTCAGGAATTACGTTAATCGAGCTTTGTTCGTTTAGCAAAAATTTATTATATTTTTTTTTGGTATTCAAAATTTTAATGGTTGTTATGATTTTTGTAAATGTTAAGACTCTTTCGAATCTTACAAATTTCATGAGTTTGAATAAATTTTATGAATGATTTTTTATAAATTTATGAATTTGAATTCGAAAATTGTGTTATGAGTTTACGAATTACGAGAATTTCATGAATTGCAATGAATTTTACTCAATTTTTGGAATTGTATAAACAAATAATGAACTTAGGGGTTTTAAGTTTTTTTAAATATTACCAATTTTTTATTCCAAGAGATTTATTGTTCCAATTTCATAAATGACTGAGTAGTTTGCATTTTTTGATTCCGATGAATTTTAATGAACTTTGTGATTTTTAAGAACTTAACAGGTTTTTATAATTATATGAGTTTAGGCTTTTACGTTTACGAATATAATGAGTTTTATAGGTTTTTTTGTATTTTGTGAATCTGTTACAGCTTTAATGAGTTTTATAAATTATACACTATGTTAACTTTATGAGTTTTACGAATTTCCTGAATTTTTGAAATTAATGAATTGCGTAAATTTAATTTAATTTATGAATCAATTATGTGAGATTATGAGTGATGCCTTATTATACATGTTATGGATTGTATTTCGTTCCAAGCATTGGACAAATATTTTAATGAGTTTTATTTAGATTCTATTCCATGGACTGGGTTACTGATTTACTGGAAAAACGAAATAAAAAATATAATCTAAAAATCTATTCGGGTGAAAATTTTCTGTCCGTTTCCAGTAAATCAGTAACTGAGTCCATGGAATGGTATCTTTATACTTTTAATGAACCTGTGATAATTTAAATTGCTGTTCCAAATATATCATGTATTGGATCATTCTAAATTTCACAAACGAAATGAAATCTGCGTGATTCTGTTTTATAAGAATTTTATGAATTTTGTCAATTTTTGAAATTTTATGGAGCTAAAATATATTACAAAATTGTCGTTATGAATTTTTTGATTTTTCATTTTGAATGATATTTTATCGAGCTTCATTTTGTGAGTTTTTCAAAATTTGCAAATCTATAAAAAAATTCTAGAATTTTTTGAGTTCAATAAATTTTGTGGATTATCAAATTTTTTATAAATTTCATATTTTACATTTTTAATTCTAAGAATTCATTTGTCAAAGTTCTACGAATTTTATTAATTTAGGAAATTTTATGTTTTCGATTGTGAGTTTTATGAATTTAATGAATTTTATCAGTTATACGAAGAATGATGAATTTGATTAATTTGATGAATTTTATGAATTTGATGAGTTTGCTGAATTTGATGAATTTTATGAATTTCATAAATTATATGAATTCGATAATTTAAATTTAAAGAGTTTTACTATATATATTTATACATTTTGTGAACTGTACTCATTAATTAGTTACATATTAATTTTGTAACACAAAATTTTGTGAGTTTGATGAATTTCAAAATTTTTGGGAATTTTGCAAATCTAAAAATATTTCAATCAATTTTATAAATTAGTTGAATTTTAGAAATTTTCCGTGAGATTTTCGGAAAATTCAACTAATTTGTAAAATTTTATGATAAATTTTATAAATTTATTAATTTTAATTCGTAAATTATTATTTATTGGTATTTAACTTAATTCTGTGATTTGTACAAATTTAATAATTTTTTGTTTTTAAAAGTTTTTAAAAATTAAAGTTTTGAGACACATGATGAATTTTATAAATTTTACGAATAAAGTATATGATTATATAATGATTTAAAATTTAAAAGAATTTTAATGATTTTTACCAATGATTTTGAGTTTTTCGAATTTGCAACAAATTTTAAGATGAATTTTAAAAATTATTGAAGTTAAATTCGTGAATTACGTCAGTTTTATAAGCTTTACGAATTTCACGAATTTCACAAATTTAATGAATTGTATAAATTTAGTGAGTTTTACAGGTTTATTCAATCGTGCGAGTTGTTTGCATTTTGTGATTCAGATGAATTTTAATAATTCCTGGAATATTGTTAATTTTATTAGTTTTCGAATTTTAAGTTTTTTTTAGATTTAATGAATTGTAAGAATTGTGAATGAATTTCCAGAACCAAATAACTGGATTTATGAGTTTCTTGATTTTTATAGCTGTTCGAAATTGACGAATTTTGTGGATTTGTTGAATTTAGAGCTTTATACATTGTATGGAGCTTTATGAATTGTAATAGGTTTTATGAATTTAATGAATATTATTAATTTTAATAATTTTATGATCTGCGAAGAATTGTAATGAATTTGGTGAATTTGGTAAATTTTGAGATTTGAAAAACTTTTCACGAATTAAATATTTTTATTATTTTAAGTAAGTTTTATATATTTTTTATTGAGCTTTACGGATTGTAACAGAATCTATGAACTAAGTGAATTTTTAAGAACTAGACAAGTTTTTTAAATTTTACGCCGCTTTATGAATTATAACATATTTTAAGTTGTAGCAATTCCTAAGTTTTTTGGATTTATAAAAATTCAGATAATTTTTGGAATTTTACGAATTGATCTTATGTCTTACGAATCTCAAGAATTTTTTTCATTTTAAATGAGTATGATGAGCTTTATAAATTTGGTTTATTTTATGAATCTCTAAGGAATTTATGGAACTTTTAAATTTTTTTCTAAATTGGACTATGTTTATGAATATCTGTGGATTCTATGAAATTTGCAAATATCAAGAATTTCGCGAATTTTCAATTATGATATGTTTCAAACCAGTAGTTCAAATTTTATCGGTATTAATATATACTCGTTTACACAAAAATTACAAATTTTATAAATTTTACAGACGTGCTTTAAGAATTTTATCAATCACAATAGATTTTACAATTTTGGTTGAGTCTTTGATTTTTATGCATTTTACAAATATTATAAATTGTGTATAAATCAGATACGTCATATAAGTCGTAGGTATTAAAGAAATTAATATTTTGATTTGTTTGGAATTTTGCCTGCAGAATGATTGTAGATGAATTTAATTTATTTTATAAAACCATACTGAATCAAAAACCCTGGAATTAAATGGACCTACCTTGTAGGACCTAAACAATGTTCGTCATCAGTTTAATTTTATTACGACTTTTGCGATACTCATACAAATCATTCGATTACCATAAAAAATGCTATTCGACGACACGATAAAAATCAAATATTTGTATTCAAATTGTTACAATTGTAAAAAGGTATTATTGTGCGTGTATATATGAATGAGCACGACATCATTTCCAAATTAAATTGGAAATTATAATTTTTTCGATTCAAACAAACATTAAAAAATTTGCAATCAAATAAAAATTATGCCAATTGATTTTTATTGCATTTATCTCAAATTAGAATCGTCAAAATCTTTTCATTTCACATTTTTAACGATCGAAATTTTAATTTTTTGTCGATACATATATATGTTCTTGTACTACTTATTGTGTGTCTAAAAAATATTTCGATATTATCCTGTATAAGTTCTTTGAAATGTCTAGACTCTTAAGAACTGATAATAGAATACTAAAATTGCAAATTGAAAAGTTTTTTTTTTTTTTTTTTTAATTTAACAATTTGTACAAATTTTATTGTTATTCCTTCAAATGAGATAATATATAAACTGAACTGTATACACAAAAACTACTTTCTAACTGAATACATTATTGATGTTGATTTTTGTGTATTGGATTTATTTTTTTGGAAAACTATCAAAACACAAAAGATTTATATTGTTTGTACAATGATTATAAATCACTCGACTCGAGTTCTTATAGCTGAGTAAGAAATATGTTGATCTAAAGAGATTATGTTGTTTATATAAGAATGGTAAATATCTATCGCGCAGCACAACAGGTTGTATAGAATTTTATTTTTATTCTGTATATAGCTACGTACGCAAACTATTTTTAGAAAAACAAACCACACCATTCCCACATTTTCCAATTATCATGTTACACAAAATAAAATCGGTAACAGTAATCACCCTCCCAAAAAAAAATGTAATGTTTCCAACTAAACGTTTTCCACGCTGCCTCTATATAGTTACGCAAATACCTAGCACCAAAATTAAAAATGTATTTCCTAGATTTTTATTGATTATTTCCCGGAAATCCCTGAAATTTAATACAGTTGTGTGTGTATAAATATGTGCTGGGAAAATGAAAAATTTCTGTTCCAGGAAAAATATGTCATTGAGTGAGTTTGAAAATGTAAATGTTATCGTGTGAAAATACATCATAACACTATATAGACATTGTAAATACATACATACTTATAGCAACAAAATTGGCGAAACCACAGTGTTTGTGCGCTATGCTCTACTCTACATAAACTCGCAGCAGCGAAACAACATTTACTTAACCTCAATTTGTTAACATATAATAAGTGTATTTATGATAAACTGAAATACATAAAAATATATTTTTCATCATAAATTACATCATGAAAATATGGAACTCAAGGTTCTGCACACACTTATATTGAAATTGAAATTGAAATTGACATGTTATCTAATTTTTACATTAAACCGTAGTCTAGGCGATCTCTTTGGTAAGAATAGTATTCAAATTATTTCTCAGAATCTCTAGGCTCTTGATGTCAAAATATTTTTGTTATATTTTTTTGATAAATATTGCGCTCAAAGCAACTCATATATTGAGGTTCAAGTTTTAAGCGGAATATCCTCTAACAATTACATCGAAAGCTTTCATAAACGTTAATAAAAAATTGTATTATAATTTATTGAAAATAAGACCAACATTTCAGAAAATAAATTCTTATTTCCAGAATTTAAGTTTCAAAATTCGAGATATGCTGAAGTTCTAAAAATGTATTCCATATGGCTAATAATCTCATTAAAAAGTTGAACTTCGTTCAAAGGTTATAGATTGGTAGTGGCATTACCTATTGGTATCGCACTTTTTCCGCTCCACTATTAAAAGCTTAATTTGAGATTAGGTGCTAAAGCGATCTTGGGTATCTAACAACAATTCAGAATGCAGGGTAACCTAAAATCCCATGTGTTTGAATAAAGAGAATAAGCTAACGTTTGGATTACCTAACAAATCTTATTTAATTTCTGACAGAGCTCTTAGTCGATTAAAATTCTTTCCATATAATTTTTAATATTTTAAAACCTCTTATAAAATGCACATCGATTTTTCTCTGTAAGTGCTTATACCAAAATATGACCTTAATTGGTAATTTGACCTTTCAGTTAAACTAGAAATTCATATAAATTGTTGCTTACAAACTAATTTTTATATATAGTAAAGCTCATTTATAAAAATAAATAAATGTTTATCAAAATTAAAATCAGAACAAAAGCTCACACTGCTCAAGCCTTTTATTTTGTTTTACATTAATCAAGAATTTCATTTAAATTGGTATTTGTATTGTAATTAGAGTACTCTAGTAAAAATTGCCTAACATTAAATTTTTGAGAGCTTTTATTCAAAAATTGTGAACCTGGTTTATAAAAGCTCAAATTTTATATCGAGTGAAAATGGGACTCATACTAATTTTATAAATTCACTAATTATACTATCATATTTGAGTTTATGATTTAGAACCACAAAAGCTCAATCTGAAATGTTTATATTATTTATTATTCAACAACAATTTATTCAAACCAGTTTACGTTTATAAAGCAAATTATTAATTAATGAGTTTTTTAGTAAATGCGTTCATTTAAGGGCGGCACTCAGTGTGGAAACATATCCTATCATCTAAAGAAATTCTGTAAATATCTTTTTCTTAATTAAATCTGAGCTTAAACCCCACTTAATTCTTTATGACCTATACAGCTTTAAATCGTGTATCTGATGAAAACATTCGTATTTGAACGTATTACCTATACATAACCACATAATAAAATGCTTAAATATTATTTAATTTTAATAAATTAAAATTTTATCAAACATTAGGGAGCTTTTCAAATATTTATCGAGCTTTGCGATACAAAACTACTATTTACTCAAAGCTCGTCCTTCACAGTAAGCCCATATACTAACTTTGAATTAAAAATTTTGTTTAAGGAATTTAGCACAGCCAAAGCTCATCCAAAGCTTTTTTGGAATTAACGTATATCCATATTAAAACTGTTCTTGATTTGTTTGTTATTTTATTTTTTGAGAGCTTTTATCCAATTAAATTGGGATCAGATTACAAAAGTTCAGTCTATGATTACAAATAGATCTGATGTATTACATTTTAACAGTTTGAAAAGTTTTCGAATTTACGTTAAAATGATGATATAAAATATTCAGTTATAAATTGTCCATTGGTTGAGCTTTATGGCTAATTTTTAATATTCTATTAACATTGATGCTAATTGATGTAAGTAAGTTTTCTTAATCAGTGTTTTTATCAATTTTATCAATACCAACAAAAACTGCAGATTTCTAACAGAGCTTTCGCAAAACTATTTCATTTTTTATTTAAAAGCAGTTTAATAAATAACTCAAGATGAGGAAGCTTTTTTTCAAGGAACATATTATTAAGTAAAACACAGCATTTTTAAAACTAAATGAAATAAGTGTACTCTATATTTTACTGCAGCTTTTACTTAAAATTTAATATATTTTATTTTATTACTAAACTAGAAATTACCTTAAATGCTGTTGATAAATTTACTAGCGATGCTTTTACAAGAAAGTTTAAGTAAATGGGTTGTAAGAACCAAGATTTAAAGTTGAATTTAAAACAAGTAATTGTGAAAGTTAAGTTTAGAAAGCTTTCATGTGTTCCCAGAATACTTGAAAACGGGAAAGAATAAACAAAAACTCTGTGATATTGACCTAAAAATTAGTTATGTGTTCAAGCCCAAGTTTCAGTATCAATTGTTCGGCAACTAAAGCTTTCGAGCTTAATGATTTTTTTGAAAAATTCTTTATACAATTAAATTACTGATGTGGTTGTACTGAGGACTCTTATAACAAACATATTACATTTTATTTCGATGAGCTTTTAACTCAGTTATTTTGTATTAGTGTATGGAAGCTTAAATTTTGTTTATTGTATTTTATAACATTCTTAAATTATTTTAAAAAATTATTAATTTTTCTGTTTCTGAACGATAGCTTTGATATTTGAGCATTAAATTTTAAAATGCAAAAGCACACAATACGAAACGATTAAATAGTAGAATATATTAATAAATTGAGATTTAACTTCTTCTAACTACTTTTTTCCTGCTTTTATACTTGAGCTTAATCGTTAAATAGTTTTAATAAAATAACATCAAAATAAAAATTAGTGAGCTTTTTAAATATTTAGTATTAGTTTTGTAATTTCACAAAAAACTGGAACTGTTTATATCACTGTTGAGAATTAAAAGTTTATAGATTTAAACTTTTAATCGACAAAATCACGCCATGCAAATTATATAGCTTACATATTAATTATAAAAGCTTTAATTTAATGAGCTTTAAGTACCAAAATTTGAAGTGTACACAAAACAAGTATTTATTAAAGCTTACGTTTTCAATGTTAAATCTTTAATTAAATACATAAATTCCAATTATCATTTTCGTAAAAAACATTCATGAGTACAATTTTCGTATGGTGGTTCTTTTAATCTTCTTTTTTGGTTCATTTGAAAGCTTTGAGATTTTGTACTTTTGCCATGCTAAAACCATCGATTAATAGATCTTTTAATCAAGATACAGAAAAAGCTAGCTTGAACTTAGTGAGCTTGCAAGGGCTTAAAAATTTGGAATAAACTTTCGTTTTCGCAATCCTTTGAATAACTACTATTCTCCAACAGAGCTTTAAATCGTTAAAAAATATTTCATTTATAATTAAAATCAGTATAATGAATTATTCCAGATGAGGCAGCCTTCTTTAAAACAAAATTTATCATTATTCTGAACACAATATTAACTAAAAAATTAAAATGGTAAAAGCTCTTATAAAATACACTTTGATATTTTCTGAATACAGTAAATTTTGACTTAATTTACCTCAGATTATACTAACGATTTAATATATTTGGTTTTATTACTAAACTAGAATCGCTCATTATTTGGTCGCTGCAAAGCTACGGTGGAAGTTTTCGTACAGGTCGGGGAACACAGCGAAACGGATGGAACGTTTCGACTGTGAAGGTCTGATAAATGAAGATCAAAAGAAACGATATCAGGATCTTGTCAGCGACAACATTGAGGGAGCTAATTACCAGTCTGACTGCGTGAACTCTGTCTGGGAGGTACTGAAAACTTCGGTTGTCAGTGCTGCTCAACAGACTTTAGGTATAGTGAAAGTCAGACCCAAGAATGATTGGTTTGATGACGAGTGTCGCCTTGCAGTTGAGCAACAAAATATAGCCCATAATGAAGTGCAACAACGTCTCACAATCGCAAGGAAAAACAAGGCAGCTCTTGCAAGAAGGGCAGCTAAGCGGATTTGTAGACGGAAGAAGCGAGAATGGTGGAAGGCCGAGGTTCTGAAAGTACAACAACTCAGCAATGAGCGTAGTTCACGTAATTTCTTTAAAGGAATTACTGGATTGCACCATACTTTCAGGCCTTCGTCAACCGCCATTCGGGACCGGGATGGAAACCTCTGTGTCAACATCGACGCAGTACTTGACGCATGGAGTGGACACTTTACTGAGCTGCTTGATGTTCATCATGCGTCACAGACTGTTGTTGAGCCACCTCTAAAACAGTCTGCGGAGATTTGCACTGAGGAGCCATCCCATAAGGAATTCACTAAGGCCATGCAGAGAATGAAACGAAACCGCTCACCTGGAGTGGACTGCATTAATTCGGAGCTCTTGATATTCGGAGGGGATACTTTGTGGAACTGTCTTTTCGACCTTATTCGATTAGTATGGCGAACCGAAGTTATGCCTGATGAATGGAAAGTGGCCGCGATATGCCCCATCTTCAAGAAGGGAGACCGCTTGAAGTGTGAGAATTATCGCGGTATAGCTCTCCTTTGCACAGCATACAAGTTACTGTCATACATTTTATTGGATAGAATCACTCCTGTGGCGGAGGGCTTGGTTGGTGACTATCAGGGAGGGTTTCGTCCGAATCGATCAGTCACTGATCAGGTCTTTTCGCTGCGGATGATTCTATCTAAATATTATGAGACATCCATCTCGGTACATCAGGTTTTCCTGGATTTCCGGCAGGCCTACGACTCGATCAATCGAGAGAGTTTGTGGTCTGCCCTGGAATACCTAGGAATGCCAACAAAATTGGTACGACTGTGTAGGATGACAGTGACGCAGTCTCAATGCTGTGTTAGAGTTGAGAACAGGCTATCGACAATTTTTGCAGTTAACTCGGGTGTTCGGCAGGGAGATGCTCTGTCCCCGATACTCTTTAATCTCATGTTGGAGTACATCTTTCGTAAAACTGAAACACCTCAGCGCAACATCTTATATCGTCAGTCCAATCAAGTGCTTGCATATGCAGATGACATATGCGTGATTGGACTGAATAGCAACGGAGTGAAAGAAATACATGATCCGCTTGTAGAGTTTTCAGCTTCTGTTGGACTCCAGATCAATGAGTCCAAAACGAAATACCTGATCTCTGGTTTTAGAGACAATGGCACACCAGATTTTAGTAGTGGCCACCACACGTTTGAGGGAGTGAGGAAATTCAAATATTTGGGCTCTCTTATCACTCACGATAACAGTGTGGGTGAGGATATTAAAGTGCGGCTGGCAGCTGGCAGTCGTTCTTTGTATCCTCT
Source organism: Tipula unca (assembly GCA_951394425.1). Classification (NCBI taxonomy): domain Eukaryota; kingdom Metazoa; phylum Arthropoda; class Insecta; order Diptera; family Tipulidae; genus Tipula; species Tipula unca. Next base: position 23,375,628 of record OX596382.1, on the reverse strand, counting down.
AAGGCCACTGCTAAAATCTAAACACTTATCAAGTGCCGTGAAGCTGAAGCTTTACAAAGCGTTGATCAGGCCCGTTGTTATGTTTGGATGTGAAAGTTGGGCGCTGACGGATGAGTACGAGAGATGGCTCCTTACATTTGAGAGAAGAATCATGCGTGTGATTTACGGCCCTAAACGCGAAATAGATGGTACATACCGAGCTCTGTACAATTTCGAGATCAGAGATCTGATGAAGATCCCCGATATTGTACATGAAGTTAGATCTCAGCGAGTACGCTGGCTCGGTCACGTTCTGCGTGCTGATCCGGAACGAATTGTGCAGCGATCTCTGAAAGGAGAGCCACCATATGGTAGGCGCAGAGGTCGTTGCAGGCGACGATGGCTCCACGATGTAGAGAACGACTTGGCCTCTTCAGATTGTCTAAGACAGTATGAAGACCAAGCTCAGGATCGAAACCGTTGGAGCCAGATTGTTGATTCAGTAAGGGGCCAGTAATGGCCTTTAACACTGTTTATTATTATTATTACTAAACTAGAAACTAAATTGTTGAGCTTTAAGTACCAAGATATGAAGTAACACAAAATAAGTATTTATTGGTGTCTTTTAAAATGCGTTCAAGTGTACCAAGCTTTTTTCAAAATGAAAAGGCTTTAAAGCACACAACAAAAGCTTACACTGCTGGAACTGATTAAATTTTAATTGTTAACTAGCAACTCTAATAAAATTCATTTCGAATTGTATTTATTAGAGCTTTTAAACAAAGAGTTTGACACTTGTTTACCACAGCTCAAATTTATATGTTAAATCCACTAATTAAGCTCTTATCTAGATATGTAGCTAATTTGAGCTTCTTATTTAGGGTAAAAAAAGCACAAAACGATCTTAGATATTTCAGCCTTCGATAAATTACAGATTAAGTGCCAAAAAATTTGAAGCTTCACATTTTATTCATATTAAGTATCTGAAGTATTACATTCTATAAATAACATTTAAAAATCTTTCATTCGACAACAATTTTTCAGTTTGAATTTTAAGCTTTGTAGAATAAATATTTTACAACGAAAGCTGGGCAACTGAAATTTTTCAATTTTATTTTACAAGAATGAGGACTTTACATTTAAATTATTAATGTTGTGGTTATGCTAAAATGTTTTATTATAAAAATGTACTTAAATTTTAATTCGATGAGCTTTTAATTTATTGGTTTATGGAAGTATTTTCATTAGAATTCGTAATGATCTTAAAATTATTTGAACATTACAATTATTTAGCTGTTGGTTGGAACGAAAATTAATTTTGTTTCCAGTTTTGGTTCAGGTTCAATTTTTTATTTTATTTCTGTTCGGTTCCGGTTTTCAGTTCATCAAACATAGTGGTTAATTACGGTTTTCAGTTCAGTTCCGGTTTAAGTCTCTGCTTGCAACTAGATTTGATGCATACATTTGTTTCGTTAATATTAAAATTACCAAACCAGAAACTCAAATAAATACTACTTACAAATTCGTTGGTGAAGCTTTTACACGAAAGCTTTAAATTAATTAGCTTTAAGTGCCAAAATTCGAAGTTGAATACAAAACAAGCATTTATATTAGAGCTTACTTTTGACACCTTTCAAGTGTACCAAGAATTTTTCTTAACGACAGAGAGAAAACTTTGAACAACACAATAAAAGCTCACATTGGTGGAACTGACGCGCTTAGCAAATCTTCCCATATTATGGATTTCATTCAGGCCTTAAAATTTGAAGAATATTTCATCGGAAAACTTTTGATATTTTTAAAATATCTAACGCCAAAGTTTGGCTAGGAAGCATTTTAAAAAACAGTCTCGTTTCGTCTAGTGAAAAAGTGAAAAAATCCGTTCTTTTTTGCCACTTAAAATTAGTTAGTTCTAGAGGAAAAGTGCTCTACCAATCCTTTGGAGGAACGAGTATTTTCTCATATTAGATAATATTTGGACCTTATATTACTCATATTTTTTGGATTTTGAAAATAGTGAACGACTACAAAAATAAATGTTTCAACTTTGCAATCCTTCGAAAGAAAAACAAGATCAAATTCAAGCTTTTATAGGACCTGCTTTAAATATTATCTGTCATTTCATTTCTTCAATAAATATATTCCATTAGCACCACCTGCCGCTTCCAATACTGACGAGTTGCTATTTTTCTGCTCTCTTCCGTAAGACTTTACTCCGGATGGGCCATTTTTAAAATATGGCCACACATCTTTGAAACATATTTCGCTTGGGAACCGTTTAGAATAGCACATTTTGAAGTAGGACTTCAAAGAATAGACTGTACATATTTAAAAACAGGAATAAGGTTCAAAATAGCATCAGGTATGAAACCGGATACAATAAAATGGGATAAAGTACAAAATAGTATCACAATAGGAATGGAACTACCTAGGTTACTTCTTAACCGATTGGATAGAAGCGAGATTCTAAAATCACTTTTGGACGAAATTCTGAAATAAGAGCGGAATTAGGCCATTTCTTGACCGATTAATATAAATATCTTGGGTGGAAATGGAATTAAAAATTCATTTTTAGGAGGCTCAGAAATGGCCTATAGAAAGAGTCCCCACCAATATTACGATGCGAAAATTCCAGGCTGGTGAAAACGTTTGGCCTTTTTTTTCGAACTGTGTACTTTATTTATGAGCCAACTGTAGACATTTCGGGGATGAACCAACTATGTATAAACTAAACGTTGTTGAAATTTTGAATGGGTTTTTTACGCTCGTGTTTCAGACATAATTTTTAATTTACCTGGAATCAAATTTTGGGATTAAAAACACTCACGTGCCAGTTCCATGCATATTTTTATAGCACCAAATAAGTATATATACGTGCCATTGAATTTGACACCCAAACAAATAAAAATTCGATTAAAAATATTAAATTGGATATAAAGTCATAAAGTTTTTACCAAAAAATCAAAACTTTTTTTCGAAAGCGCTCACAACAAAATATGTAAATGTAAATACAGCATGTCTATCGAAATACATGAAACTAGATAAGCACTTTTTTCGTATAATGATTGTGTGTGTATGTGCTTCACGCCATAATCATATACAGAAGACATTAGCAATGATATTCAAAAAATTTCTAATACACAAAAGACAGTTTTGTTAAAAAATTAAAGTTTTGAATATATTTTGTAATTTTACGGAACGTGAGTACAACAACCTTTTCAATTTTCCAAAACCACCAACAATTATTGGTTCGAACCAAAAAGCTTTAAATAAATATTATCGATTGTAATGTTCCATATTGAATAAAACTTAAATTTTAAAAGCTTGAGAATATTTAAATATTTGTGCGGGTGGTCTTGGTTTGATCGTATTAGAGTCCGCCGGTTATGTCCGCGCCAAATTAAATTACACCTTGTCATCAAATTTGTCTGAACATTATACATTCTATATATGTCTATATATGTATGTACATAAATACAAAAAAATATTTTTTATCTTGTCCGTTTTATAATAATAATATTAAGGATAAACAGAACCTTTATCAACCGTATATATTTCTATATACACCTATAGTAAAACGTCTTGAAGACGAAGACAATATATATAAGAAAAATAAAGTTATTGACATAAATTCGATAGTAAATTGGTATTTCTGTATACAGAATACGTAATAATGTTTGGTCATGGTTTAATATTACAATTTTATGTTATGTACATATATACATACGTGTATACCTCTTGACGTGTCTCTAACAATAACAATTTTCCGATGGTACATACATATGCATGTACTGACAATCAACAAATTTTATCTGATTTTCTTTTGTTAAATTGTGGTGGAGATAACAAAAAAAAAATCTTATTTTTCCCAAGGATTATATCGATTTTTGTGTGCGGTTCATTTTGTGTTGTCCACTCTCCACCATGTATATGGTTGAATTTTGAAATTTATTTTTATCAATTGAACTTTAATTTAATACTGATTCGATTTTTATATTTCTTTTTAACTCGGGAGGAGGTATAGAAAGATTACCTGTCGTCGTAACGTAATGCTTATTGTGATGGCAGATATTTTCATTTAAAGCTGCTTGATGATGACGCAGGTTAAGGTTATCAATTTTGTTAATTTAAAATTTGCTATAATATTCTACAGTAATTATATTCTTAACAGTCATCGGTAAATTGAAGTGTTTGACATGGCTGAAATCATGATTACCATACTTACATAACCTCCATCAGGTTATGTAATACAAGTATAATTAAGAGATGAGCTTTAATAAACTGTGATTGGTTAAAACCAGTAAAAAAAATCTAATAATTCTCAAAACACAAACACTAACAATTTATATATTTTTATTTTTAAAAAAGGCCTCAGTTTCTACATGTGCTTTTGGTGGGTTAACATTTTTTAATTGCATAAGCTTTTCATTCTGAATGCCGTACTTTAAAAAGTACCAGTTTTGTGTTAAATTACAAAAATTTAAAAAAAAATAATTTAATTATACTAAATATTTGAAAAGCTCATTAAATTTTAAAAACATTTGAGCTTATTAAAACTGTTTAACGATTAAGCTCTATTATGAAACCAGGAACAACATCATAAAAAGAAGTTTAACATTGGCGTTGATTTCGAACGAAAACAAAAACAAAAATTCTTAAGTTAAGAAGCTTTTTTAGAACTACTGTTGTTTGTAAGAGAAGATTACTAAAAAGCTTCTCAAATTTTAATAAGTAAAATCAAGCTGATTATTTTATATCTCCAAATGGTTAGAATAAATTTAATAAATTTATTAACATATTCTACTGTTTAAAAGTTTTGCATAGTGTGCTTTGTAACTTAATTAAGTTTTCGTTAAGAATCAATCAAATTAATAATAAATTCAAATAATTTCTTGAACATTATAAATCTAAATGAAAAAAATTATTAAATCAAATTTACTTTGAATTTCAATTTAAGGTTAAATAAACTAATTAAAAACAATAAAGTTAAAAGCACATCGAAATAAAATTTAATATGATTGTTATAAGGTTCTTAGCACAACAACATTAATAATTATATACAGCTTAATTTTTGTAAACCCAAATTATTAAAAAGCTTCAGTTGCCAAGCTTTTCAATTTTTTTTTCTATAAATTCCAAAGTACTAAATCTCCAATTATTTCACCGAATAAAAATCTTAGGTCATTTTGTGCTTTTTGGGCTATAATCTAATTGCTCAAATATAAAATCCTTTAGTTAATTGCCTAACTAGTGAATGTAAAACATAAATTTGAGCTTAAGTAGAAACATAATTATTTCATATTAGAGGTTTTAAAACCAGTATGAGCTTTAAAAGTTTTCTCTTTCACGTTTAGAAAAATTCTTAATATACTTCAGAGCTTTCAAAATTAGGCTCTAATTAAAGCTCAACAATTTAAAGCTTGCATGCAAAATCTTCTCGAATTGTACGAATCAAATCAAGATCTTAGTAATTAAAATATGAGTTTTGTTATTTTGTAAATGGTTAAAAGCTCTCACTATAAAATCTAGTAGTTCGCAAAACAACAACACTAACGATTTGCGTCCATATTTGTACTTTGAAAAAAGTTTCAGTTTCTAGATGAGCTTTTGTTGAGATTAAACTTTTTTAATGTATAAGCTTTTTACTCTGAATGCGCGGTATTTTAGCTTATTAAAACTGGTTTTTGCGATTAAGCTCTACTATGAAAGCTGGAAAAAAAATCGTTAGAAGAAGTTTAACAATGACGTTGGTTTCGAATGAAAAAACAAAAATTCTTATGTTAAGAAAGCTTTTTTAGAATAACTGTTTTTATAAAGAGATGATTACTAAATAGCTTCTCAAATTTGTATAAGTAAAATAAAGCTCATTGTTTTATATATAAATATGATGAGAATAAATTTTGTTTTTTCCAATTGACTTGAAAGTCAAATTTAAGCTTCCATAAATTATTGAAAACTCAGTAAATTAAAAGCACATCGAAATAAAATGGAATATAATTGTAATAAGATTCTTACAACAACAATAGTAATTTAAATGTAATCAGCTTAATTTTTGTAAAAGCAAATTAGTTAAAAGCTTCTGTTGTCGTGCTTTTGCAGTACTACAAAGTTTAAAGATGAGAATGAACATTTATTGTTGAATGAATGTTTCTTAATGAAATCTATCGGATATACTGCTTCACAATTCATACTAAACGTTCAGCTTTAAGGCATTATCTATATTTTTAAAGAAAAGCTGAGTATTTATAACACTTTAAATGTTTTGAATTATCAATCAAATTTAAAGTATTAAATGTATTTTACATGAAATGCAATGTTTTACGAAAAATATTCTTAAGGCGTTGAAACCTGATTTATAGTAGCATTTTTTCTATAAATTACAACAAAACTCCAACTGTTTGACCGACCAAATAATCTTTAAATCATTTTATGTTTATTGGGCTATAAACTAAGATCTCAAATGTGAACGTCTTCAGTTAATTGCTTAACTTGTGAATAAACATAAATTTGAGCTTAAGTAGAAACAAACATTTTTCATATTAGTGGTCTTAAAACCAGTGTAACCTTTCTCTCTCTCGTTTGGAGACATTTTGATACACTTGAAAGCTTTCAAAAGGAAACTCTAATGAAAAAAATTATTATGTGCAATTTTAAATGTCGGTACTTAAAGCTCGTAAATTTAAAGCTTTAACATTTGCGTGGGTTTACGGTTTAGTAATTTTATAAATACTAACAAGTAATTAAAATATGAGCTTTGATAATTTGTAAATGGTTAAAAGCTCTTCTAAATATGAATAGTTGTTCTTGTCGTATACGACAAGATTTCAATAAACGAATTTTGGGAATAGTTGTTCGCACCCATTTTTGGGTAGTTAGATGAAAATGTTGGAAGAGCAATAGCGGTGAAAGTTTTCGTACTGGTCAAATCATTAGGCAACAGTATATCTACAATCCATCATGATGGTGGTGCTCTTTCATATTTAACTGGTTCATTAAATGAAATATTCCAGTGGAAACGGAATACAATACCAAAGAAAATATGGACCAACATGGGCAAACATTTCTACACAATTGGCCACTTGTTCGAATGGATATAGATTGAAACGTTTATATAGAACAAGACAACACTTCCGTTTACTACCCCAATTAATATTGATATCTAATTTACAATTCCAATTATGGAATTTAGTCTTTTGGGAAATTATTAATTTTGTTACTAAGTAATTAACTAGGATTTAGAAATAAGGGAATTATGGCTGCTACACCTATAACTAAAAGAATAGTTAGCGGTTAGTGCTATAGTATCTTCATGGATGTCTATTCAAAAATTGAATTGGTTACGTTATTATTTTAAAAATTTCTTTGTACTACATTTTAGTCGACTTTGTTAGCTCCACATAGTAAAAGGAATGAAAATTAGCTTTGCATCACGGCTAAACTATTGTTCGTTTATTTTACTATATGTGTCCAAACCGAATTGCTACAATTTATAAATAAAATTAAAATATTAAAACGCCTCGATACCAAATTTTAGTTGAACTTGCCAAGCACTCACATAGTAAAACTCACGAAAATTTCTCTTGCGTCAGTGCGACACACTTTTTCGTGTGTCTTACTATGGAAGTGCTTGGCAAGGTCGTCTAAAATTTGGTATCGATTTTGCTTAACATTTTTGTTTATTAATGTTTGGATTGGCCATAATCACATTTGATAATTTTATCACATTCTCGAGCTAAGAAACTTAAGTAATAAGAGATTAATACAAATGTCATCATTATACAGATCATTGACCCGAGCTGCTGTATAAAGGTTAGTTATATAAACAATAAAATATTTGATTGGACAAACTTTCTAATGAAAGATAATATGTATAGAAAATTTCGGTTAATGTATCGATGTCATCAATATAGATAAATCACAGTAAAAAAAGTATTTTACGATTCATCAATAGTTTGACAACCTAATATTTTTATTGTTTACATAAAATGGTTCACAGCCATTTTCACAGAATTTTCGTTTGCTAGAACTAACCATAAACTGTATCAAAACATACAAATAAAAATTAATTACTGAGCATACAAAAATTTTGGATCGTATACACATGTATAAGTACATGCTTGCAATTAGGTGATGGAAATTCCAACTATCTTCTAAATATTTTTGATTCCAGGTACATATTTACATTATCCAATGGCATAATTAAGTTACATTTTGCATAACCGCACATTTATGTAATTATATGTATAGTTATTAATTTATTTGGTATGTGTGACACGTCAGTGGATGGTGCTTAGGTAATCGATTTGGCAAAAATAAATAATTCAAGTCATATAGATGTCCTTGAAATATCTCTTATGTAAACAATAAGGATGTCAAATTATTGTTTTGTAAAACGAAAAATATTTTTATTTTATTTTTTGAACTGTGATTTATCTAAAAATTGATGTTGATGAAGACCCATATTTCCAGCTTGAGGGGAAAATTGATCGTCTCGATAGATATGAATCGAAATTTTCTACATTTTTGCTATATCCTTAGGTGATTTGTTCAATAAAATATTTTGTTTACATAAAATTTATTTTCAAGTGTTGTTGATAACAACATTTTATTATTTGAAATATTCAAGTCCTTAACTATTTGGTCAAATATTTCTTATGTATATAGGTATGTTTTGTATTTTCAAGTGTCTATATACACATATGATTTAACAACTTTTTAAGATAATTTTTACTTACTACTTCCTATTCAGTAAAACCTTTTTTTAATTGGACAAGAAATAAAAAAACTGTACACTGTTAAATTTAGTTTGTTCCAATTGGAATTTTATTTATAGAAAATTTTGAATTTGAGGAATTTCGTTATTTTACACAAATTTTAATAATTTTTGCTGCCACTCCTAGAGACGTTCACGGGTACCCTATGCACAATTTCGGAGAGTTTAGATCATCTAGGATTTTTTTGGTAATGCAAACCCAGGATTCTATCCGAATTCGCAGAAGCGCACTGCAGCCCTAGCAAACTGTACAAGTATGAACCAAGATATGAAGGACAACTGATCTACATTAATAGAACTACAGCTGAAAACCTGAAGCGGAATAATATTGAAAGCTGTACAACCGCACACGAAGTGCTAGCTGTCATTATCTTCCTCAAGACAGTTATCACAAAAACGGTCCTAAAATAAACCCATTCGATGGAGATGTGTTCTTTTTCAAAGATAGAGCATATTTAGGTGATTTCAAATTGGGCTCGCTAATGAAGTTCTTCGCCAAACAACAACTGAAAGTAGCAAGCCACTGTAGTCTTAAATCTTTCAAAGCGTAGTTGTTTATAACTTTCTCGGCGTAGTTCAATTATAGTTAGCTGGGAACCGGATTTGGCTAAACAGTCCGCGATCTCATTCCCTTCGATATCACATAATGTGCTGGCAACCACATTACCGTAACGGTATTGTAGCAACGAAGATTAATGAAGTGTTTGCAATCCTTGACAAGTTTGGAGACAGTCAAGGGGTTTTTCAATGAACTGAGCACAGCTTTGCTATCAGTACACAAAATAATGTTTTTATTTTTAACAGCAAAGTTCAAATCTTCCATAACACTATACGTCAGCGCTATGAGTTCAGCTTGGAAAACAGTGCAAAACGAACCGAGACTGCCAAAAAATCTCAGATTGGACCAAGGACAGTAGATTCTAAATCCAGCACTGAGGCTAGAGCGAGAGCCATCTGAAAAAAAGACTATTGACTCGTCTAATTGGAGAAAATCCTTCGAAAACCACAAATCCCTTGAAGGATAAACCACCTTGAATAAGTTGGAGAAGTTGTATTCAGGTGATCTATAATTAACCATATCGATTTCTGGTAAAAATGAAATGTAGTTTTTAAAGATTTGTCTATGTTCCACGTTAAATCGAGAACGTTCCAGGCCCCAATGTACCTCAAGCGAAACGCTGTAGAACAAGCAGTGTCTCGAATAAAGTTGTGTAACTGTGGTAAGGATAGAATGGACTCTATATAGCAAGAAGTGGAGTCGAGGACATAGCTCCAGTAACAGCCCTACAAGCCGTGTTTTGAAGACTATTAAGTTTAGCAATAGAAGCCTTTAGATTAACAATTGGCCAACACACAACAGAAGCGTTAGATAATATCGGTAAGACCAGCGATTTGTAAATATAAAACAACATCCTCGGTTTTAGACCTCAGGATTTCCAAAAAAAAATTTGTAGTTTGGAATCAAGATTAGGTTTCCAAGAAACTTTGTTATCTAAGATAACACCATAAGGTGATCGACTCGGTAACATCTGGTAATCGGTCTCCCAAAAAGAGATGGAACGGATAGATCCAGGCCACCATGCAAATCACCATGCCTATAACTATGTGCAAAGAAGTCAGATTGCTGCAGCTTAACCGCAGTATTCCGTCAATGACCAAAAGCCACAGCAGAGGCGAGAACACACCCCATCCAGTTCAGTCTCTACAATGCGAGACTTGAGCATGGATTCAATCCGGTGTGATTATTACCAAAATTATAACAGGCATTAGTAATTGAGATAAACGAGGTAAAAGCTCTCGCTATATTGAGGAAAGTACCTACAAGAAACTCCTTATTATAGTGGGATCAGTCAATCCTATAGTTACAAGTTCTTGTAGGGCAGTTTAACAGGACTTACCAACTCTGTAAGCTTGTTGCATGTTACTGAGTATATTACTCTAAAAAATCGGTCGACGATTCTTTCTAAGGCTTTAAGAAAAGTTGAAGACAGACTAATAGGTCGATAAAACTTGGGATCCGTATATTCCGTTTCCGTATAATCGAATAGTCCTGCTCCAGGATTAAGGAACAGTGCAGAAAACATTACACGGCTAGAAAAGGTTTATCAGATGGTCCTGAAAGATATAGGAAAGCAGTGCTGTAATTCATCCGGGAAAATACCATCAGGCCTACCAGCCTTATAAGGTGCAAAGGAAAATAGACTCCAGTAGTCACAGAAGAAATCTTAGAGAATATATCATCTGAGTTGAAAATGGCATAACCAGAGAAATGAGCAGATAGAAGCAACTCAACAACTTATCTATGGTAGGAGGTAAGCTGACCGTCAGGTAGACGAAGAGAATCAGGTCAACAAACACTATTCTAAGCCATGGCTTTATTTAGTTTAGCCGTCGCCGACAGGCTATTAATTTCCTCGGAAAAGTTAAGCCACGAAACTCTGTGAGCGGATCTTAAACTTCGTTTATATTCTTTTTGTACCACCAAAATCTTATATTTAGAACTTCAAGTTCTGAAGAACTTAAATAGTTGAACAAGATCCTCTCTGGTAAATATTCGATGCAGACTTTACTATTGACATAATTTTAAAATTTTGCATCCCCGATCCCAAAAAATATTCACGTATACACTGTCTATGCTGTAAGTTTAGACCACTTAGAGTTTTAGTAGTCAAAAAATTAAATTCTGATGATCTTATCTATTTATTGCACACTCTGTTACAATTAGCCGACAGTCTCTAGCGAAAAATATCGATAAAGAAGATTCAACACTTGCATAGAACAAATTCTAGTTGGTCTAAACTGAATGAGTTTGAGTACCCGTGGAAACCTTCTCGACACAAATTTGGCAGTTGGTCTAAGCTTTATTTGAATATGTATTCGAGAGAATGTGAACATCTCTAAAATCGGCAGCACAAAACTTACAAAATTAAACGGAAAAATAAAATTCCAATTGGCATAATAATCAAATTTAACAGTGTACGTCTTTTTTATCTTTTTAATATTAAGTTCACAGTCATATTTGATCGGTATTTTAGAGATTTTCAAGTCATTTTTCAAAACATTTATGTTTAATTTATCTTTAATAGGGTAGCCAAAATATACATCATTCCAATTCAAAACGCCACAGCGTTTTATGGCGCATCGAATTGTTTCCAAAATTTTTACACAAAATCTACCTGTATAGGTACAAAAATGTGTGCCTTTTTATCTTTCAAAAATGGAACGTTGAGTAAGATATTTTTGATCTAAAAATTTTTGTTGAAAATAATTAAATTCGAGTTAGAAAATGTCAATATATAGGCGACTAAATAAAATCACCAGGTGTATAGATAGCCCAAACCGAAAATTACAAAAAATTTTTTATTGAAAACGAAAAAGGTTCATTTGTATGTACCTTGCCCCGTATATACATAAAGGTCATCAATCGATAATCCTTAGGTAAATTGATTCATTTACCTTTATATCTACATCAACGAGTGTGAGAAGATGAAACAATTAATTAAAATTAGTCAAAATGCGTGGTACATAATGCGAGTAACACCTAAAAAACATGGTTAGTTTCGCTGAGTTCGTTAGAATATCAAACCTCATATTCACCGAAATTACAGTGAATCTGTTTAAACACAGACCTACGATCATCTGAACTTAATCAATTTATTACATTTGACTTAAAATCAGTGGTGTGCGGTATTTCTTTATCTGGCTTTTGATCCCACTTAGGAGTAAGTTTCAGAGTGTGTCGCCCCACTTGATAATTAGTGTGTCAGCAGAGTATCGGCACGACGAACCGGAAATAACAGCAGAAACTTCGGAAACACTACTACTACTAATACATACGCATTCTCAGTTTAAGATCAAACCAGAAGGCCTAAGTATTCGACAGCAATTGTGTACCAAAAGGCTGCTTAGCAAGATTAGATTTTATAATTGTCTTTTGAAGCTTTAAATACCTCAATGCGTTTTATGTATTGTCTAACTGAATTATCAACATGGCCAATAATAATGGTGAGTCATTCCAAACGCTACCTTAGCTGAACCCAAATGCGCGGATAATCGTGAAAATTTTTCAACATATCGTTTCTTCTATATGAAGGAACTACAACAACCAAGGTAATACAAACTTGCCATTCCTATAAATCTAGAATATACTTTTTCTGGGTCGGTTTCTAAACCCTCTCTCACATTCATTTGCAACTGTAGAAATTTCAATTTTTCTATGGATTAATTGTGAGATTAGCTCACCCACCACTGCGACAGATTAGACGGTATATATAGATACCGCTTGATTCATGTATACTGTTGTTTCAGGAAGAAGCCATGAAAGAAACGAACGTCAGATGGTTTAACGCCAGTTCGAGTGTAATAACCAGGCATTGACTGGTTAAGATCCGGCCAACTGATATCATTTTGACAGTACCACATTGGTATGGTCGTGGGAGCTAAAACGGAACATTGTTTCATTGGGATTTATGCGTGCAAACTGGTCGTCCCTGCCCATGATTTCTGCCACACCTGCGGTGATGAGTAGCACGAGGAAGAAAGTATGCTTCTTCTGCTCTGTACCTGTCCTATAGTGTAGCATACAGCAGAACAAAATTAATGGACACTTCCCCTTTGAACGACCTCACGGATCTTAGTAAGATCGAGGTCCGGGACTTTAAACGCTTCTTGGTAAGCTCAGGATGGTTTAACGAGTTAAGAGGAGGCAGCTCGAATGTGGTATAGCTACGGCCCAATTTTAAGACTATTCTAGTTCTTTAGGACGGCCACCGTTACCTAACCTAACCTAATACTAGCCAAATTTAGAACGACTCCAACTTCTCAATTCTACTCCAGTGATCCACGACACGTGTAGAAAAACATCTTACTGCTTTGTAACAAGCAATTATAGTGAGTATCTCCTGCTTGGCTACAATTCCAGGTACTAAGGTTATTTATTTATGTATGTTCGACGGCGTTACTACCGGAACAAGTCGCAATACGTTTGGGTAAAAAAAATGTTTGAGTCGAACGATTCAAAAATGGCTCTGAAAATGTGTAGGAATTTTCTAGGAGTCTAAGTTTGATATTTGCGGGACCTTTGGATTGAAATTTTCCTTTTATGAATTAAATATCTATTAGTCTGAAGCCTGGAATCTGCTTTAGATATTTCAGAGAACCAAGGGAAGGTTCTGCAAAAAATTCCTGAAATGGCACCGAATTATAACTATCATCAGACTCTGGAAGATTCAACAGCTTTTTCTGCAATATTCGAATTTGATTTCCGTTTTTATTTGAAACAACAGCATTGAGCAGATAGCTTCCCTTCCAAATCTAGTTTTACATTTTGACGGCTCAATCCGCCTCCTGCCTTTGTTCCTTTGTACTCTCTAATTCCGGGACAATTAATATTAAGCCAATTAACAGGTTAATATTCCGAATCATACTCCTTTCATCCAATTTTGGCTTCAGTTCAAAGCCGTAACTTTAAGTTGAGGAATTTCGTCTACCTGGATGATCTGCTTGTCACTACAGCTACCCTTGAGCCGGATTAACCATCAATGTAGTGGGTAAAGAAGGATTGTTGTGGGTAAAGAAGGATTGAGGCCCAATCTGGACAAGGTTCGGGCCATTGCGGCGTTTCCAATACCTAAAACAGTGAGGCAAATGAGACGGTTTATGGGTGTCGCGGAATAGTACCGGCGGTTTGTAAATCTATTTTCAATGTTGTCGGCCGCCCTTACGAGTCTTCTGAAAAAGGACAAGCGATTCCAATGGACTAAAGAAGCTCAACAATCGTTTGACTCATTAAAATCCAATTTAGCTTCCGCACCTGTACTAGCTACACCTGACTATTCAATGCGATTTTATATTCAGTGTGATGCCAGCTCCACTGGAATTGGCGGGTCTCAGAAGTTAAACGTAGTGCAGAGAAATTACAGCGTAACAGAGCTCGAATGCCTATAACTGCGGTACAAGCTATAAAAAAGTTCCAATCTTATGTCGAAGGTTTACCTTTTACGGTCATAACCGACTACGCGAATTTAACGTGGTTAATGTCCACAAATGATCTTACTTGTTGACTATAGCCAGATGGAGATTGAAACTCCAAGGTTATGATTTCCACATAGAGTATCGGAAAGGATCACAACATGCTGTACCAGATGCTCTGTCAGGCGTAAACATGGACGAACTATAGACAAATTGATCGAGAACTGCTCAAAAACGTCAAACTTGAAAATTCTCGATGGGAAAGCCTATTTAAATGTAAAAGTCTATACGGATGCTGCTCTGGTCGGTGATTTAACGCATGGT
Source organism: Tipula unca (assembly GCA_951394425.1). Lineage (NCBI taxonomy): Eukaryota > Metazoa > Arthropoda > Insecta > Diptera > Tipulidae > Tipula > Tipula unca. Next base: position 23,360,582 of record OX596382.1, on the reverse strand, counting down.
AGAATCGGCACGGCTTAAAACTCATGTTAAGAACTTCATTAGTAATTGTGACACGTGCAAGAAGAACAAGGCAATGAACACCTCAAGCCGCCCACTAATCAGTTTCTTTTCAGTGATATTCCGACCGTGGCAGATAGTTTATCTGGAATTCCTTGAATACTTCGATCCATATACCACTTGACCACTGCTTCAAATTTACCATAACTCAACCTATTAAGCAAGCCACGGGTAATGTAGTAGCTAGGTTCTTGGAGTTCCAATTATTCTTGATGTTCGAGGTCTCCGAAGTCATAGTCACTGATTGTGAAGGACCTTTGTGGTAAGTACGAAGTTAAACATGTCTTCACTCCGAAATATTCACCACAAATTACTGCTTCGGAGAGAGTCAATCGGACGTTATTGGCTGCCATTCGTGGCTATATCCAAGAGGATCAAAAGTTGTGGGATAAAAACCTTTGCGCAATCTTCCATGCCATGTCCTTCGCAATTGCGTACATGACACGACGGGATTCTCTCCATACTATGTTGTATTCGGACAACATGCCATTTTGCATGCTTCTACATATAAAATTTTAAATGGCCATTTAGGAAAGTTCACCGCTTATCTTGGAATACGGAATTCCAATCAATGATTGGTATGCCAATCAGTCTTGTATACTTTTCCTAGCCTATGTCTAGAACTCTTCAAACGGATTTAGATCACGTTCAGTGCCTTTTGACTAACCCCGCTTATAATTCTTCAAAGTTTGATTCACGTCCTGAGTGAACTCTCAATACCAGAAATTCCTTGGACCGATAATTCGTACTGCAGGTCATCTGCACTATGAAAACCTAAAAAATGAAGAGAGAAAAAAATACATTGGTCCCACGTTGCGCACCAAATATTTGTATCACGCAAAAATTGTAAATCAAATTCAAGCGTTCAACATCCCGATATCAAACAGGTATTTGCATCCGCCCAACTATGGTCAATTGGATCCAACGTGACAATAATTTTGAACAAAAGGCATTGATTCACATTTAACCCCGCACTTAAAAGTTTATTTTTGCCGCGCGTATTCTATCCCAAAATAAATTCTCCATTAAAGTATCCTCCCGCACAGAATTGGTATATACGAATGCTAATTCCATTTTATTATTTTCCATGTACAGTACATATTCTTTGTGTGCGGCACGCTATTAAAACCCAAAAATAAAACACTTAAATTGCTTTTTATTCGCTTTTGAAGTACACAACAACGAATTTGATATAAAATATCACTGTTCACAGCTTTTCTATTATTTTTCAAAGCGCAAAATCAAGGTGGAAAAATTGTTCTCGTGTATTTTATTAATAAATATTTAGATCCTAAATATCACCATGGGAAATATTTTGAACAATAATAAAATCTGGCAAAAATAAATTATAAACAAAGTTAAGATCTTTATTAGCAACCGCAGATACCTACTTGACAGCAACAACAATGTACAAAATGTTAAATTTTATTTTCATTATCCGCCCACGGAATAATAAAATCCGGTATGTACGTTATGTAGATGTTGTCTAAGCATAAACTATTGCTGGAATGGGACGTACTGGGGCAAAATTACCGCGGGTCGGCGGAATTCGAATTACTGGCTGATGAGAAGCGTCTGCTCCAGCACCTCTATTATCTAGATCCGTTGTACTCAAAGAATTAGCATAATACGGTAGTAATGGAAATTGTTGTGAATACGATGCATTGAAACCTGATGATGGTCTTGTTAGTTTATACGACCCTGGCGTACTCGTATGATCAATAGTTTGGGGTTGTGGAACTCGTCTGGTGCGTCTATTTGGGAATGTGCCGGTTCTATTGTACCCTGGAATTGGATGCCGACGTCTACAAAAAAAATTATATATACATACGTTTACATCTTCAATTATGAAATGATAATGAAAACGAACAGTGACATACTCTTGTCTACTCCATGTAGTTGAACCATCAACTGTAGGCTGAGCTGATTGCGATTCTGAACTTCGAATATTCCTGAACGAAACACTACCGTACACCGCCACTGACACACTTAAAATCACGCACAATGCCAAATAAGATCGCATGGTTATCGCTAAAGTTGCACGCAAACACTAACTTATGATTAAATATTTTTGGAAACATTTATTTATTTATGTACAGTATGACCCACAAACTCGTTATTTTCCAAAAAAAAAAAATGTCTAGCTGAGTTCATAAATTGTTTATAAAGTGCGCGATAAGGGTAATCATGTGAATGCGAGAATATAGCAAAAAAAATATATTGCGGTGACCCCGACCCCAAACAAAAAACCTAAAATGCAAATAGACGTCTTATCTATGACTATTTCTTAGAATTTCGTAACTGCCTTTACGTAATTTATGGATATTTTTATTAAAACGGTTGGAACCTATACAGAGGGTCCGCACTCAATGCCACTATGGGCCCATGGTGCAAACCTTGAGCATCTGACCTAATTCGCATAAGCATCACTGCAGTCGTAGCAAACTGTAAAAATTTGAACCAAGAGATGGATAATAACTGATCTACGTTGAAAGATCAGAACGAGAACACTTCGGATCTGGCTTCGACAAATACCGGAGAGCTGCAAAGGTAGTGAAGACAGTCGTCCACGTTCTCCAGACAGTCGCCACCAAGATCATCCTGAGCAAGTCCCGTGCGTTGGAAATGAAGCTAGAAACGTCCGTGGCTTGTAATAAGTGCACCAGAATTCTGAGTTGGGTCTTTTTATGACCCCAATGTTGGGCTCAATGATGAACCGTTTTGCCTTTCGACAGCTAGGAGTAGATTGTGCCAGTTTAAGTAAAGCGAACTTCTTAATAGCGTCCTTACAACCATTGATCCGCCTATCGCTAAAAAATCAGCTACCTCATTTCCCACAACGCCACAATGAGCAGACACCCAGTTGCCCATTATCCTCGTATTAGAACAAAGAAGATTAATGAAGTGTTTGCACTCTTTGACCAGTTTAGATGTAGTCAAAGGATTTTTAATGGTATTGAGCACGGCTTTACGGAATATATGTGACTTCATCTTATTAACAATCTGTCTATGCCCTGTACAAGTCTCGATGGTTTTCTATGCCCCAATGCATTTTAGTCAAAATGCGGAAGACCGCGCTATACCAAGAATTTAAAACTGCAATTCGGGCAAGCATATAGAACAGAATTATCATAGCAAAAAGAGGAGTAGACGACATAGCCCCGGTTATAGTCCTACAGGCTGTCATGTGCAGTCCATCCAGCCTTGCTACGGAAGATGTCAGTTTTACGACTGGCCACCATACAACTGCTGCATACGACAATAAAAGTAAAACCAGTGATTTGTAGATGAATAACATCATTTTGGGGGTCCCGACCCCAGGAATTGCCAAAGACCCTTCTGCTTTACCAAAGAAAGCAATGGCCTTTTGGCAGCTTATAATCAAGGTGACATTTCCAGGAGAGTTTATTATCTAAAATAACGCCTAGGTATTTCACGTGCTGTATCCTTGTAATTGCTCTAACAAATAGAGCGGGAACAGATATAATACAACCCATTTTCAAGACACCAAACTTCCACCATATTAAGGGAGTTCTGCATCAGATCAGATAAACAGTTCAGATATTTACCAGAAACTGTTAAAACGAGATCATCCGCGTTGCTTTGCACGATGAACCCAGATTGCTGCAATTTAACAAGTAATTCATCGAAAACCATGAGCCACAGCAAGGGTGATAGTACTACTTCTTCCGGGTAGCCTTTGGCTATACTTTGTCAGACACTTATGAGCGATCTAACTCAGTCTCAATTATACTGGACGTGAGCATTGAATCGAAGATTCTAACAATGATTTGGTTATAAGTGCTACCAAAAGCTCCCGTAATGTCTACCTACCTACAAGAAATTCTTTTTAATTAAGTGATCGTTCAAAGTTACGCGTTCATGTAGAACATGTTTCGCAGGACTTGGCAGCTCAGTATAAGCACGTTGCATGTTACTGAGTGGGGAGCTTTAAGAAAAGTTGTGGTCAGACTAATAGGCCTAAAACCTTAATGGTCAGTATAATCCGACTTGCCAGCTTTAGGTATGAAAACTACTCTACTCTTGCTCCAGGATCGTGGTATTAAAAGTAATGCAAGCCTGGAACAGATCGATCAGGTAAGTATACGATTGGTTAGAAAACCATGCTGCAATTCAGCAGCCGTCAGGGCCACTCGATTTGAACGGTGTAAACGAGAAACCACTCCAGCGTAGAACATCAGTAGTGATCAGTCTGCGGGCTAAGTTCCAATCCGGAGTACCGACAAAAATGTCAGGAGGCAGCCACACCCGAGTCAACAGTGTAACACCGAGGTAGGTGGACAGACAGCAGAAGCTCACCAACATCTCGCTTGCAGAAGGTGATTTTCCCGGAAGGTAGGCGAAGACTATCAAGTTTATAAGTTTCGTTCTCAGCCAGAGGTTTATTTTTTATAGGCTTGTTGAGCTACCAAAAATTGATTCCAATCATGATTGATCCAATCATGAATGAGTTTCGAATAAACTAAAGAAACATATAGTTAAAGAATTGAAAAGTACATGAGGGTTAGGTTTGGTTAGGTAAGGGGTGGCCATCCTAAAGGACTTGCATAGACATAAAATTGGTCCGCAGCTGTACCACATTCCCGTTATAGCTCCCACGACCATACCAATATGGTGCTGTCAAAGCGATATCAGTTGGCTGGACCGGCTAGATCTGCCTGGTTATTACAAACGAACTGGTGTTAGACCATCTGACGTTCGTTTCTATTAGGGCTTCTTCCTGAACCAGCAGTTTACATGAAGCAAGCGGTATCTTGCTATCCCGCCTGCTTTGGCATGTTAGGCGTGCTGTACCCTTCCGGGCCAACTCATCTGCCTTTACATTCCATGCGATATTGAGATGCCCTGGTACCCACATCAAGCGGATGTTGAACTGATCGGCCATCTCATCTAAAGATGCCAGACAGTTCTGGGCTACCTTCGACGTCAGGGAGTATGGTTGTAGCATTTTAATAGCAGCCAGGCTGTTCGTAAAAATGTGAATATCCCACGCAGGTATTACATTATACTTCAACCAGTCCATGACTTCCATTATCGCGATCAGTTCAGCTTGAATAACGCTGCAAAAATCGGGAAGACGAAAAGAGAGGTTAACCGTTAGTGCCTCACAAAATACCCCACAGCATCGCTTTTTGAGCCTTCCGTGAAGAAGCTTAGCGCCTCATTGTCCATAACCGTTTCGTTCAACTAGTCCTCTCTGGTAGAAACTCTGTTTGGAATCTCATCTTAACAGATGGCAAAGAAATAGCGTAGTCGGTAGCTTCCGGAATACCCATAGTTGCATAGGATAGATGAGTACCCTGCATGGTTACAGGATTTAAGCCAAATGGCTGTACAAGATGATAGCTGCCCGGGCAATATCCAAGGAGGTAAGATGAAAGAGAATCTCCAGAGCTTGAGTAGGTGTGCTCCTGAGCGCCCCACTTATACAAAAACAGGCCGTTCAAAGTACCTACATAAAACAGGAAGTAGTGGTGAAAATAGAGGCAATTGATTGGTAAGATTTCCGAAGAAAGTGAAAACAGGAAGGCTATTGCACACATGACAACAGAATGACGATACAGTTGGGCTTGGCTCGCTTATACAAGAAGAGAGAACCTTATTGTATGATGGATCGTGTTCAAATGGAATCTGATTATGCCTGGATCTCAATGGTATCCACAGTTTAAAAGTGGTCTGAATACTCAGCAGTTTTATTAATCGAATGCTGAAAATTATTAGAATCTTTAACTGAAAACCTAATGACTACAAAGACCAGCTGTGGGGCCTCAAACTAAGTTCACATGATTCCAAACACTACTTCCCGCATTATTTTGTATTTGCCGACCACAGGTCTTACCGCATGTTTTGCGAAACCTTTTGTTTAACGGTAATCCAAATGAAATCTAAATCTTGTCCAAGCCAGATCAGAGACAAGATTATCCACAGTTTACAGGTTGCCAACGACAAAGTTGCTCGACTGTATAATCTCCGAAGTACAAAAATCGAAGTTTGACTGGCTACCACTTTTATTCAAGGGACATCCGCGCGTAATACTTCATTTTTTACTATTATCTGACAACACATTTTCATTTTGGATAACACAATGGTTACGTGTGCTATTCGCTGAAGAAACTTTCATCGGGTCGGTTTTACGATTTTGTAACGATTTATAATGATTGCAAGTTCTGCATTTTTGAGAAGTGAGGCAATCTGATGCTATATATTGATGTGTTCATCGAAACTATCAGACATGATGAGGAGGTCGGCCAAGCAAACTGATGTACAAAGGACGACCAGGAACGATAAATGCTAGCTTATCTCGGAACTCCTAAGTTACGGAACCTGGCAAAATTCATGTTTTAAGTCGATACTTGAGATAACCGACTCAAGAGCCCGTCAATGATAGACAGCGGATACACGTCTCTGATAGTCACATAATTCAGTCTGCGAGGGGAATTTCATGCGCTGTTCGACTACTCATTCACGCAGAGTACCAACATTCGACCCAACTTTTAATAGATAGATTTCTGGATAGCATTTCCAACGTCTTGTTTCTATAGTGTTTCAAGAAATGTTTCGGGTCTGAGCATTTAAGGCAGTTTCCCGTGAGTATGGCAGAACGACCGCACTCAAAACAAAATCTGTTTGAAATATATCAGTGAGTGAAATATAAGATGGCAACATTTATAAGCGTGTCCCATATCCGGACTATTCCAACGTATGATTAAATTGTTTTCAAACACTTCACGCAACCCAGCGTAACGTGTTAGTCATATGTTGAGAATTGTACTTGACATTCGGTTGATACCTATGTATTATCCGGCTTACAGTATTCATAAACTTCCTCGTTTGACGCTGAAACAGAACTATCCATCAGGTATACTCTTGAATAGTCCTGCGTGAGCATATTAATTCGAATTCATATTGATTGAGCGATTGTCAAACATCATCGTAATGACTATCAGCTAGAACTAATATATTCCACTCTCTTATTTCGGTAATTCGATCGTCGTGTTTAATATTTTCCATTGGCTTATGTGGTTTACTCTATAGCGTACACTTCTTTAGTTCTCGAGTAGGACGACAGCTATTTACTGGCATTGAATTCGCTTAGTTTATCACACCCACGTCGAGGATACCCATTTGATACAAAATAAGCAATCCTTATTCCCCATCAAGTATGAAACAAGAGAGCAGATACGGTGACAATTTAAAAATAATTCAAACAGCTATTCTCGGATGTTGCCATATAACCGTCTAACATGGCAACGGTCATTTATTGGTTATGCCAGAAAATGCGCTCATAAACGATATGAGTACAAGAGGGGAGAAGTCTGATAAGAATGATAAGGAATTTCCGAATTTATATTAAGATTTTTATTAACAAAAAGATAATTCACAACAACAACTGCACATCAAAAAGTTAAAATTTTATTTTGGATCCGTACAAATTTCGCAAGGTCTAAGAATAATTCCTAGGATTATAGTATTCTGGTAAAGCTGGGCGTGAAGCATTTGGCGCTTGATAATTTGGATGGCCCCATGTATTTGCACCCTGGCTTGGTTGTTGTTGACCACCCGAATTTGATCCACCATAAGGCTGATAAGATGGTTGATTATTTCTGTTTGCATCATAATTTGTATTTGAGGCGGTACCACCTCCATACGTTGATATTGATTATTTGGTGCTGGATGAACATTACCAGCAGCACCAGCACCATAAGCGGGATACGGACTAATTGGAGTGGGGTTAACACTTCCACCACCGTATGCCGGATATGGACTTATTGGAGTGTGGTTAGGACTTCCACCACTACCACCACTGTATGTCGGATATGGACCTATTTGACTCTGGTTAGCACGTCCACCACCACCGTACGGTTGGTAGGGATTTGCTGGGGCAGGATACGCACTTCCGTCCGATGGTGTCACAGGAGTAGCACCACCAGCTCCACCAAATCGGTTACCTAAATCCGGATATAATCGTGGTGATGTTGAATTTCGGGTCGAATTCCATGCGCCGCCAGTTTGTGGTGGGCGATACGCCGGTTGCTGGGGATACGATGGATAGTTAACTGATGGTCTTGATTGATTGTACGACGGTTGGTATGCACCGGGCGTACGTGTTTGATTATATGTTGGTGGTGGTTGATATCCGCGTAAATGTTGCGGAACTCTTTTTTGTCTATATACAAAAAAAAAAAAATTAATGGAAATGTTTTCTATTTAATCACAAAAATTACTCTGGTCTTACGCAATATTTTGCCAACCCCATGAAGCGGAACCATTATAGGGCTGGGCGGTTTGCCATTGCGCACTTCTAATATTCCGGTACGAAACACTACCGTACACCACCGACACACTTAAAATCGCGCACAATATCAAATTAAATCGCATGTTGATCGCAATAGTTCTAGTCGATCACTAACTTTGTGCTCAACATACATATTGCGATTTAATAATTATCTGAAATGTATATACAGACAGTATGACTCACAATCGTGTTTGTTTGAATGCGATGTATATTTAATTACAAATTTGTTGTGTCTCATAGAGTTAATAAATTTATTATCAATTGATAAGCGTAACCGCATATGCTTGCTGTGTACACAGAAAAAAATACAAAACGAAATAGCGTAGTCGGTAGCTTCCGGAACACCCATAGTTGCATATGATAGATGAGTGCCCTGCATGGTTACAGGATTTAAGCCGAATGGCTGTGCAAGATGAAAGCTGCCCTGCCGCAATATCCAAGGGGGTAAGATGAAAGAGAATCTCCAGAGCTTGAGTAGGTGTGCTCCTGAGCGCCCCACTTATACAAAAGCAGGCCGTTCAAAGTACATAAAACAGGAAGTAGTGGTGAAAAGAGAGGCAATTGATTGGTAAGATTTCCGAAGAAGGTGAAAAAAGGAAGGCTATTGCAGACATGACAACAGAATGACGATACAGTTGGGCTTGGCTCGCTTATACAAGAAGAGAAAACCTTATTGTATGATGGATCGTGTTCAAATGGAATCTGATTATGACTGGAACTCAATGGTATCCACAGTTTAAAAGTGGTCTGAATACTCAGGTGTTTTATTAATCGAATGCTGGTTATATATGAGGATCATTAGTTATTTCGTCACGTTTTTGTTTTTGAAAATATCTTGTGGATACTGGAAATTAATTAAGTTAGTTCATCATATTACGATTGAGGAAGAGTTTCGTTTTCGCTTGGATACCGGCAAGAATCAATAAACCTACTGCTGGATGCATTGTATTAAACCTTCTGTATTGAACTCGCTTCTCAAGTTATGTCATTGGCAGTGAAAAAGTTACGCTCTGGGGTCTCTCTGGGAGATCATTTTTCACTACGGGTCACCGTCATTTTTGGACGAAGGGTACGTCAAACAAATTCAACATGTTAAACTACTGAAAAATCGTTATCACGATTGCTCCCTCTCCTATATGGTTTCATGTATTTGAAGTAAATTGAATCTTCCTTTATCTTTAACGGAAAACCTAAATAAACTTGACTACAAAGACCAGCTGTGGGGCCTCAAATTAAGTTCACATGATTCCAAACACTACTTCCCGCAATATTTTGTATTTGGCGACCACATGTCTTACCGCATGGTTCTGATTATGTTTTGCGAAAGCTTTTGTTTAACAGTAATCCAAATGAAATCTAAATCTTGTCCAAGCCAGATCAGAGACAAGATTATCCACAGTTTACAGGATGCCAACGACAAAGTGGCTCGACTGTTTAATCTCCGAAGTACAAAAATCGAAGTTTGACTGAGTTTGCGGTAGTTTATCTCGGAACTCCTAAGTTACGGAACCTGGCAAAATTCATGTTTTAAATCGATACTTGAGATAACCGACTCAAGAGCCCGTCAATGATACACAGCGGATACGCGTCTCTGATCGTCACATTATTCAGTCTGCGAGGGGAATTTCATGCGCTGTTCGACTACTCAATCACGCTCAGTACCAACATTCGACCCAACTTTTAATAGATAGATTTCTGGGTAGCATTTCCAACGTATGATTAAATTGTTTTCAAACACTTCACGCAACCCAGCGTGACGTGTTAGTCATATGTTGAGAATTGTACTTGACATTCGGTTGATACCTATTATCCGGCTTACAGTATTCATACTTCCTCGTTTGACGCTGAAACAGAACTATCCATCAGGTATACTCTTGAATAGTCCTGCGTGAGCATATTAATTCGAATTCATATTGATTGAGCGATTGTCAAACATCATCGTAATGACTATCAGCTAGAACCAATATATTCCACTCTCTTATTTCGGTAATTCGATCGTCGTGTTTAATATTTTCCATTGGCTTATGTGGTTTACTCTATAGCGAGGTTCTGTTACTAGAGTTAAATATTCATAATATTCATAATCTAAAAATATTGCTGTGTGTTGTGTACAGGCCACCTAGAGCGAAAGGTATTTCCGACTTGCATAAGCTACTTTTGAATTTCATGAGTTCGTATTGTGACATTATTTTGTGTGGCGATTTCAACTTTGATTTGCTTAAATCTAATACAAAAGTGGCTAAATACCGGGACATGCTTAACAGTCTTTCCCTTGACATTGTTAATACATGCGAGCCAACACATTTCCCAGCTCTTTTCTCTCCATCTCTGCTTGATCATATCATAACTAACAATACTAAAATTAAATTTTTAAATCAATTATCCGTGGGATTTACCGATCACGATTTTATCTATTTTTCCTATGATGTTCCCAATCCTAAAATTGAGATCGATACATTTAATTTTAGAGACTTTAATAATATAAATTATTCTGACATGTATAATTATGCTTCTTCCTTGCCTTGGCAATGTATTTATAACAGAAGTGACCCACAAGATCAGTTATTGATGTTCAACGAATTAGTCAGGGACGTTTATCAGAATTTTGTGCCCATCAAAACATGTAAAATCTATAAGAATCGGCCATGCTGGTTAACCAATAAAATTGTATCGCAGATCGAACTGAGAAACTTTGCTTATGAATTGTGGAAAAGAACCCGCAGCGCGATTAATTGGAGTTCATATCAAAGGCAAAGAAATCATGTAACTAGTTTGATCAGAAAAGCAAAAAGTTGCTTTTTGCAACATTATCTTAATCCTGATCAACCTAGCAAGAAATTTTGGAAGAAAATCAAAAACTTGGAGCTCGGTAAACGTAAATCTGATAGTACGATATGTTTCACAGCAAATGAATTGAATAGTCACTTTTCGCACGATTATGTTCTCTCGGTTCCGAAGTCAAATAAAGAAACTGCTTATCCAATTCCGACTAATGTAGCACCAATAGAATTTTCTTTGAATTGCGTTGGCCATTCAGAATTTCTTTCAGCCCTGGGCTCTGTCACTTCAAATGCAATTGGACTTGATGAAATTCCACTCATATTTATTAGGATTCTCTTACCAATTATTGAAACTCAAATTTTGTTTATTTACAATAACATCATAACGACATCCAAATTTCCCCTTTCTTGGAAACATGCTAAAATCATTCCACTAAATAAAGTTAATCATCCTAAATCCCTGGCAGATTATCGGCCAATAAGTATCCCTCCCGCTCTATCGAAAGTCTTTGAAAAAATTTTACAAGTTCAAATAACTACGTTTATTGAAAAATATAATCTCATCGATAAACACCAATCAGCTTATAGGAAATTTCACAGTACCAGTAGTGCTGTTCTGAAAATCTCAGACGATATTCTTAGAGAACTTAACTCGAAAAAATGTGTACTATTATGCCTTTTAGACTTCAGTAAAGCTTTCGATACTATTGACCACAACCGTCTGGCAATAAAATTACAACAACAATATCATTTTCATAGTACTGCTAGGAAACAAATTTCATCTTACCTCACAGATCGCTCACAAACCACAGTATGCAATAATACGTTTTCAAACATTCAGATTCGAAATTCAGGTGTACCCCAAGGTTCCGTGCTCGGGCCAGTATTGTTTACTCTATATATCAATGATATTGTAAAATCTATTAAGCACTGTGAATATCATATATATGCCAACGACGTTCAGCTTTATGTTAGTGGCAGATACGCAGATATCAAGAACGTTTTTAATTTTATGAATACTGACCCTCAGAATGTCTTTTTGTGGAGCGCGAATAATGGATTACTCTTGAATGCTCAAAAGACGCAAGCTATTGGTCTAGGATTGCAGGGGAGACTCCCTGATTCCCTGAAACTCTGAAACTATCTATTGGTAATACCGTATTGAACTTCTCTCATGTTGTTAAGGATTTAGGGCTCTATTTAGATGAACAGTTGTCTTGGTCATATCACGTAGACAATACTTGTAAAAGGATTAACTTTTTGTTGCGGAAGTTATGGACCAGCACCGCTTTTGCGAATTTAGATGATTTCTATATATCTCGCGGAATTTCTTGTTTAATTTACGATGGCTTGAAAAAAATAAAATAAAAATCATTCACGGAGCTTCACTCCAAAACTATATTATTACAGATCATTATTAGATTCAATCAATTTGTATTAAAGACTAAGCGGTTCTATTTCATTTTTTTTTTATTATTAGAGGTACATTTTAGATTTCTCTGCCATAAATTTTCCGATTAATGATTTTTCAATCGATCTAGGTGACCCATAGGTAGCCTTTCTTGGATATCTTTAATGGAATTAATTGCTGATGTATTATTGAATGTAAATTTTGAATAGTGTGGTTCGTAAAAGTTGGTTCTGCCTCAATGAACTAATTGATTTGCTGTGATTCAGTTATTCTTAGCTCATTGTCGGAACATATTTGAGTAACCATACACTATATCTCTACTTTCAAGTAAACCCGCAATAGTGTATCTCTAACATTTAATAAACTTGCCATACATTTATTTGTGACATTTATTTACCCATTTCTATATGTGCGTTCTTTATCGTTAACAACCCCCCTTCCTAAATATTTTTGTTGGATTTAAACTTATTATCTACGTTTGTTATATTATTATATTATTATTCTTTTCTTATTTTTGTATTTTTGAGTATCGAGAAACTTATTGCAAATTTATACATTTATAATTGAATTTTGGTTACTTTTTTTTTATTTTGATATCATATTACTATAATCATGAACTTTGAGGATTATATTAGTGCTCTCTCCAAAGAGGAGCGAGATATTGAGTTTATCGTTCGCGATATTGATTCGAAGTCGCCTAACGCAAGAGAATTACTACTAAGTCGTATGTCCAAGGAAGTTGCAACTCCAGATGAGTTGCCAACTAAATCTCATACTAGCAGTAATCCTGGTTTGGAAGTTGGTACCGCATTAGAAGTTGCGGATTCGTTAAATAAACTTACAAGCACGAGAAATCAACCCATACCAAGTAAAGACTTAAATCAAGTGTTATTTCGAGCAGTGCATTGGCAAAGAAGAATGATACGTTTAATAAATTCGTTTGGAGATATTTTGAATATTACCAGCGTTATCACGAAATTTAGACGTTTAAAACAATATGCGCGAAAACTGCTAGAGGAAGACCATATTAATTTTAACCTGGGTGGTGATACTGGCGATCAATTTGATCAACGGAAAGAGGTTCCAATCTCTGATGGTAATCTTAACATTAATAAAGATGAGTTAGGAGCATCAGCAGTATCTCCAGTGGTGTCAGTAGCTCCACCCATACCTGATTTTCCTATCGAAATACGCAATAATGTGTGGTCTAATCCCATGGAGCAAGCTAATCCTAAAATTAACGACCAACTGGGGCTCCCAAACAATCCATACCAATTTCCATCCACCGATAGAGGTATTGAATTAACTGTACCTCCTATTTTCATAAATAATTCCATTGATTATGCTTTACACCAAAGGAACATCCATCCTGCTGACAAAATTCATGACAGAATTATTACATCAAGAGTCAACACGGATCGGTACATACCGGAATTGTCAAACATCACCGGTGCTGGACCTAAATATCGTAATCCGGATTTATCGGAAAACACTGTTAATTATCATAGACAACTTCCTAAATGGAAAATTACGTTTGATGGTAGTTCGAAAGGGCTGGATGTGCACGACTTTGTGTTTCGATTGGAGACGTTTGCCAAAAGAGATGGTTATTCGGAAAATAAATTACCTTTAATTATTTATAATTTTGTGAGCGACAACGCGGAAAAATGGCTTTGGGTGTACGCCCGTGGCAATCCTATTGCAACTTGGATGGAAATGCGATCTGCCTTTCTTTCAAGATTTTCAAGTCATGAAAGTGAACGCGAAACTCGTCGTTCAATAGAACGTAAATTGCAAGGTAAAGAAAGTTTTAATGACTTTGCACTAGAGATACAGACTTTGAATGGTCATCTCTCAAAACGTTTTTCCCGAAATAGAACTCGTAGAAATCCTACGTGAAAATATGAATCCCGTTTTGAGAACTGCTACTCTATCCCAACAAATCAACAAAGTAGAACAGTTAAGAGTTGCTTGTCAGCAATATGAACGCATTTGGTCAAATTCCGGTTATGACCCAAGACAATTGGTAGAACACCCTAAACGACGTTTTAACGTTAATGAAATTGATAGAAACATGGAACCCACTGAAACAAAATTCAATAATTTAAGTATTAACGAAGACCTATCACGCGATAATATAAATATTGCAGCTTTTAACGCATCTAGAAACGATAAAGGTCCAATACAGACCAATCATTTAATATGTTGGAACTGTAAAGGCCTTGGACATCGTTATCAGGACTGCCTTATGGATCTTCAAGGATTATTTTGTTTCGGTTGTGGAAAGCCTGGAGTGAGAAAGCCAAATTGTCTTAATTGTGCCAAGTATGCTTTAAACCAGAAGTCGAACGTGATCCATCCTGGGGAACCTCGTTCGGGACACTCGACTCCCAGGAATCAATAGTCTCTAAACCTCGAATTTCAAAAACCATTGCTACGCAAACAACTAGTTCATCATTAGAGACAATAATAAATGATCAATATCTGGACCAAAGCGACTCAAATACTATCGTTGATACAAATAATTTTATCCCATCGGTAAACTCAAATCCACTACAGGGAGTGCCTGATGATACCAAGCAAGTGATGCGGACTAAATGTTACTGGCGTTATCGCCGATCCACTGGTAAACTGTTTTGCACGTCTATCATACATTTTGAAAATGACCAAAGACCTCATATTAATATTTCTATTGAGGACCAAAATATTCTAGGCCTTCTAGATAGTGGTGCATCCATAAGTGTGCTGGGTAAAGATGATCTAGAATTTATTTGCAAGGTATAGGTCTTAAAATCCGCAATTTCCGCTCCGTCGTGAAAACGGCAGATGGCACACCTAAACCAATTCTATGAATCGTGGAAGCTCAAGTGAAATATAATGATGAAGTCAATTCTATGCGATTCCATGTGGTACCAAGTTTAGCCAACAAGCTTTATTTGGGCATTGACTTTTGGTCAAAATTCAATTTAGCGCCCGCCATAATCAATGAGATTTCGGTTCCTCAAACCAATGAGTCCACTCAACATTGTTTAACTCCGTCTGAAACCGCAACTCTTGAGTTGATTAAACAAATGTATCCCTCATTCGATGTACATGGCTTAGGCAAAACAAAACTGACCGAGCACGTAATTGACGTGGGTCAAACGGCTCCGATAAAACAGCGATTTTATAATGTTTCACCAGCAGTACAAGAGGTAATGTACAACGAATTGGATCGAATGATACAATTGGGGGTGATAGAAGAGTCGACTAGTGCCTGGAGTTCTCCCGTTGTCTTAGTTAAAAGAGCTAATGGTAAAGCAAGGATATGCTTGGATTCTAGAAAGTTGAATCAGGTTACCAAGAAGGATGCTTACCCACTTCCTTATATTGATGGGTTGATAGGCCGCCTTAATGTTACCAAATATATTAGCGCGATAGACCTCAAAGATGCCTTCTGGCAAATACCTTTGGAGGTTTCTTCACGGGAGAAAACGGCATTCACAGTACCTGGTAGACCACTCTACCAGTTTACTGTGATGCCGTTTGGATTATGCAACGCACCCCAAAGTATGTGTCGGTTAATGGACAAGGTCATACCCCACCAATATCACGAGCGTGTTTTTGTCTATCTAGATGACCTATTGATAATTTCGGCCACCTTAGAAGAGCACTTCGAATTGTTGAATTTTTGATATTCAAATGACAATTCATTTTATTTTAAAAACATCACAACCGAAGTACTTATCAGAAAAATTAATTCCTTTGTCTTCTAACGGTTGAATAATATTACATTGCCTCGCAACAGAATTAAGCGTTTTAATAAGTCATTTATGGTTCGTGGTGTTCGCCTATGGAATTCTCTCCTCGCTCATGTCAAGGCTTGTTCTTCGTCCAGTGCCCTCAGGAAAAAATTGCTAATAAACTTTATGAATTAGGTTAAATAAATACAAAGTGTTAGTATTTTAGTATGTTTGGTTTAGTTTTAGGTCAAGCTTAAATATTTTTATTTTTAATGTTTAATTTTTCTTTAATTTTGTACCATCTGTAACACATACAAAAAAGTTGTAAAACTTAAATGTGTATTGAATGATTAAATAAATAAATAAATAAAAATACGGTGACAATTTAAAAATAATTGAAACAGCTATTCTCGGATGTTGCCATATAACCGTCTAACATGGCAACGGTCATTTATTGGTTATGCCAGAAAATGCGCTCATAAACGAGGTGTTGCTTGTCGTATGCCGCAATTTGTGAGTACAAGAGGGGAGAAGTCTGATAAGAATGATAAGGAATTTCCGAAATAAGATTTTTATTAACAAAAAGATAATTCACAACAACAACTGCACATCAAAAAGTTAAAATTTTATTTTGGATCCGTACAAATTTCGCAAGGTCTAAGAATAATTCCTAGGATTATAGTATTCTGGTAAAGCTGGGCGTGAAGCATTTGGCGCTTGATAATTTGGATGGCCCCATATATTTGCACCCTGGCTTGGTTGTTGTTGACCACCCGAATTTGATCCACCATAAGGCTGATAAGATGGTGGATTATTTCTGTATGCATCATAATTTGTATTTGAGGCGGTACCACCTCCATACGGTTGATATTGATTATTTGGTGCTGGATGAACATTACCAGCAGCACCAGTACCATAAGCGGGATACGGACTAATTGGAGTGGGGTTAACACTTCCACCACCGTATGCCGGATATGGACTTATTGGAGTGTGGTTAGGACTTCCACCACTACCACCACTGTATGTCGGATATGGACCTATTTGACTCTGGTTAGCACGTCCACCACCACCGTACGGTTGGTAGGGATTTGCTGGGGCAGGATACGCACTTCCGTACGATGGTGTCACAGCTCCACCAAATCGGTTACCTAAATCCGGATATAATCGTGGCGATGTTGAATTGCGGGTCGAATTCCATGCGCTGCCAGTTTGTGGTGGGCGATACGCCGGTTGCTGGGGATACGATGGATAGCTAACTGATGGTCTTGATTGATTGTACGACGGTTGGTATGCACCGGGCGTACGTGTTTGATTATATGTTGGTGGTGGTCGATATCCGGGCAAATGTTGCGGAACTCTTTGTTGTCTATATAGAAAAAAAAAAAATTAATGGAAATTTTTTCTATTTAATCATAAAAATTTCTCTGGTCTTACGCAGTATTTTGGCCACCCCATGAAGCGGAACCATTATAGGGCTGGGCGGTTTGCCATTGCGCACTTCTAGTATTCCGGTACGAAACACTACCGTACACCACCGACACACTTAAAATCGCGCACAATATCAAATTAAATCGCATGTTCATCGCAATAGTTCTAGTCGAACACTAACTTTGTGCTCAACATACATATTGCGATTTAATAATTATCTGAAATGTGTATACAGACAGTATGACTCACAATCGTGTTTGTTTGAATGCGATGTATATTTAATTACAAATTTGTTGTGTCTCATAGAGTTAATAAATTTATTATCAATTGATAAGCGTAACCGCATATGCTTGCTGTGTACACAGAAAAAAATACAAAACGAAATAGCGTAGTCGGTAGCTTCCGGAATACCCATAGTTGCATAGGATAGATGAGTGCCCTGCATGGTTACAGGATTTAAGCCGAATGGCTGTGCAAGATGAAAGCTGCCCGGCCGCAATATCCAAGGGGGTAAGATGAAAGAGAATCTCCAGAGCTTGAGTATGTGTGCTCCTGAGCGCCCCACTTATACAAAAGCAGGCCGTTCAAAGTACATAAAACAGGAAGTAGTGGTGAAAATAGAGGCAATTGATTGGTAAGATTTCCGAAGAAAGTGAAAACAGGAAGGCTATTGAAGACATGATATCAGAATGATGATACAGTTCGGCTTGGCTCGCTTATACAAGAAGAGAGAACCTTGTTGTATGATGGATCGTGTTCAAATGGAATCTGATTATGCCTGGATCTCAATGGTATCCACAGTTTTAAAGTGGTCTGAATACTCAGCAGTTTTATTAATCGAATGCTGGTTATATATGAGGATCATTAGTTATTTCGTCACGTTTTTGTTTTTGAAAATATCTTGGGGATACTGGAAATTAATTAAGTTAGTTCATCATATTACGATTGAGGAAGAATTCCGCTTTCGCTTGGATACCGGCAAGAATCAATAAACCTAATGCTGGATGCATTGTCTTGAACCTTCTGTATTGAACTCGTTTCTCAAGTTATGTCATTGGCAGTGAACAAGTTATGCTCTCGGGTCTCTCTGGGAGATCATGTATCACCGCGGTTCGCCGTCATTTTTGGACGAAGGGTATGTCAAACAAATTCAAAATGTTAAAGTACTGAAAAATCGTTATCACGATTGCTCCCTCTCCTATATGGTTTCATGTATGGGAAGGAAATTGAATCTTCCTTTATCTTTAACGGAAAACCTAAATAAACTTGACTACAAAGACCAGCTGTGGGGCCTCAAATTAAGTTCACATGATTCCAAACACTACTTCCCGCAATATTTTGTATTTGGCGACCACATGTCTTACCGCATGGTTCTGATTATGTTTTGCGAAAGCTTTTGTTTAACAGTAATCCAAATGAAATCTAAATCTTGTCCAAGCCAGATCAGAGACAAGATTATCCACAGTTTACAGGTTGCCAACGACAAAGTTGCTCAACTGTATAATCTCCGAAGTAGAAAAATCGAAGTTTGACTGAGTTTGCGGTAGTTTATCTCGTAACTCCTAAGTTACGGAACCTGACAAAATTCATGTTTTAAGTCGATACTTGAGATAACCGACTCAAGAGCCCGTCAATGATAGACAGCGGATACGCGTCTCTGATCGTCACATTATTCAGTCTGCGAGGGGAATTTCATGCGCTGTTCGACTACTCAATCACGCTGAGTACCAACATTCGACCCAATAGATAGATTTCTGGATAGCATTTCCAACGTATGATTAAATTGTTTTCAAACACTTCAAGCAACCCAGCGTGACGTGTTAGTCATATGTTGAGAATTGTACTTGACATTCGGTTGATACCTATTATCCGGCTTACAGTATTCATAAACTTCCTCGTTTGACGCTGAAACAGAACTATCCATCAGGTATACTCTTGAATAGTCCTGCGTGAGCATATTAATTCGAATTCATATTGATTGAGCGATTGTCAAACATCATCGTAATGACTATCAGCTAGAACCAATATATTCCACTCTCTTATTTCGGTAATTCGATCGTCGTGTTTAATATTTTCCATTGGCTTATGTGGTTTACTCTATATAGCGTACACTTCAAAAGTTCCCGAATAGAACGACAGCTATATATACTGGCATTGAATTCGCTTAATTTATCACACCCACGCCGAGGATACCCATTTGATACAAAATAAGCAATCCTGATTCCCCATCAAGGATGAAACAAGAGAGCAGATACGATGTGAGACGACGTGATCCGTCTGACTGAAAGTAGGATTAGGGAAGACGTATCAAACAGCTTAATAGCAATTAACGATTTTCAATGTTATCGTAATGACCGGTCGCGAAATATAGGGGGCGGTGTTTGTGTCTATATTAAAAAGCGTATCTTGGTGAATGTAATCAGCTGTATAAATACAGTTAATTTCGAGGTTCTGTTACTAGAGTTAAATATTCATAATATTCATAATCTAAAAATATTGCTGTGTGTTATGTACAGGCCACCTAGAGCGATTTCCGACTTGCATAAGCTACTTTTGAATTTCATGAGTTCGTATTGTGACATTATTTTGTGTGGCGATTTCCACTTTGATTTGCTTAAATCTAATACAAAAGTGGCTAAATACCGGGACATGCTTAACAGTCTTTCCCTTGACATTGTTATAATACATGCGAGCCAACACATTTCCCAGCTCTTTTCTCTGCATCTCTGCTCGATCATATCATAACTAACAATAATAAAATTAAATTTTTAAATCAATTATCCGTGGGATTTACCGATCACGATTTTATCTATTTTTCCTATGATGTTCCCAATCCTAAAATTGAGGCCGATACATTTAATTTTAGAGACTTTAATAATATAAATTATTCTGACATGTATAATTATGCTTCTTCCTTGCCTTGGCAATGTATTTATAACAGAAGTGACCCACAAGATCAGTTATTGATGTTCAACGAATTAGTCAGGGACGTTTATCAGAATTTTGTGCCCATCAAAACATGTAAAATCTATAAGAATCGGCCATGCTGGTTAACCAATAAAATTATATCGCAGATCGAACTGAGAAACTTTGCTTATGAATTGTGGAAAAGAACCCGCAGCGCGATTAATTGGACTTCATATCAAAGGCAAAGAAATCATGTAACTAGTTTGATCAGAAAAGCAAAAAGTTGCTTTTTGCAACATTATCTTAATCCTGATCAACCTAGCAAGAAATTTTGGAAGAAAATCAAAAACTTGGAGCTCGGTAAACGTAAATCTGATAGTACGATATGTTTCACAGCAAATGAATTGAATAGTCACTTTTCGCACGATTATGTTCTTTCGGTTCCGAAGTCAAATAAAGAAACTGCTTATCCAATTCCGACTAATGTAGCACCAATAGAATTTTCTTTGAATTGCGTTGGCCATTCAGAATTTCTTTCAGCCCTGGGCTCTGTCACTTCAAATGCAATTGGACTTGATGAAATTCCACTCAGATTTATTAGGATTCTTTTACCAATTATTGAAACTCAAATTTTGTTTATTTACAATAACATCATAACGACATCCAAATTTCCCCTTTCTTGGAAACATGCTAAAATCATTCCACTAAATAAAGATAATCATCCTTAAACCCTGTCAGATTATCGGCCAATAAGTATCCTTCCCGCTCTATCGAAAGTCTTTGAAAAAATTTTACAAGTTCAAATAACTACGTTTATTGAAAAATATAATCTCATCGATAAACACCAATCAGCTTATAGGAAATTTCACAGTATACCAGTAGTGCTGTTCTGAAAATCTCAGACGATATTCTTAGAGAACTTAACTCGAAAAAATGTATGCTATTATGCCTTTTAGACTTCAGTAAAGCTTTCGATACTATTGACCACAACCGTCTGGCAATAAAATTACAACAACAATATCATTTTCATAGTACAGCTAGGAAACTAATTTCATCTTACCTCACAGATCGGTCACAAACCACAGTATGCAATAATACGTTTTCAAACATTCAGATGCGAAATTCAGGTGTACCCCAAGGTTCCGTGCTCGGGCCAGTATTGTTTACTCTATATATCAATGATATTGTAAAATCTATTAAGCACTGTGAATATCATATATATGCCAACGACGTTCAGCTTTATGTTAGTGGCAGATACGCAGATATCAAGAACGTTTTTAATTTTATGAATACTGACCTTCAGAATGTCTTTTTGTGGAGCGCGAATAATGGATTACTCTTGAATGCTCAAAAGACGCAAGCTATTGGTCTAGGATTGCAGGGGAGACTCCCTGATTCCCTGAAACTCTGAAACTATCTATTGGTAATACCGTATTGAACTTCTCTCATGTTGTTAAGGATTTAGGGCTCTATTTAGATGAACAGTTGTCTTGGTCATATCACGTAGACAATACTTGTAAAAGGATTAACTTTTTGTTGCGGAAGTTATGGACCAGCACCGCTTTTGCGAATTTAGATGATTTCTATATATCTCGCGGAATTTCTTGTTTAATTTACGATGGCTTGAAAAAAATAAAATAAAAATCATTCACGGAGCTTCACTCCAAAACTATATTATTACAGATCATTATTAGATTCAATCAATTTGTATTAAAGACTAAGCGGTTCTATTTAATTTTTTTTTTATTATTAGAGGTACATTTTAGATTTCTCTGCCATAAATTTTCCGATTAATGATTTTTCAATCGATCTAGGTGACCCATAGGTAGCCTTTCTTGGATATCTTTAATGGAATTAATTGCTGATGTATTATTGAATGTAAATTTTGAATAGTGTGGTTCGTAAAAGTTGGTTCTGCCTCAATGAACTAATTGATTTGCTGTGATTCAGTTATTCTTAGCTCATTGTCGGAACATATTTGAGTAACCATACACTACATCTCTACTTTCAAGTAAACCCGCAATAGTGTATCTCTAACATTTAATAAACTTGCCATACATTTATTTGTGACATTTATTTACCCATTTCTATATGTGCGTTCTTTATCGTTAACAACCCCCCTTCCTAAATATTTTTGTTGGATTTAAACTTATTATCTACGTTTGTTATATTATTATATTATTATTCTTTTCTTATTTTTGTATTTTTGAGTATCGAGAAACTTATTGCAAATTTATACATTTATAATTGAATTTTGGTTACTTTTTTTTTATTTTGATATCATATTACTATAATCATGAACTTTGAGGATTATATTAGTGCTCTCTCCAAAGAGGAGCGAGATATTGAGTTTATCGTTCGCGATATTGATTCGAAGTCGCCTAACGCAAGAGAATTACTACTAAGTCGTATGTCCAAGGAAGTTGCAACTCCAGATGAGTTGCCAACTAAATCTCATACTAGCAGTAATCCTGGTTTGGAAGTTGGTACCGCATTAGAAGTTGCGGATTCGTTAAATAAACTTACAAGCACGAGAAATCAACCCATACCAAGTAAAGACTTAAATCAAGTGTTATTTCGAGCAGTGCATTGGCAAAGAAGAATGATACGTTTAATAAATTCGTTTGGAGATATTTTGAATATTACCAGCGTTATCACGAAATTTAGACGTTTAAAACAATATGCGCAAAAACTGCTAGAGGAAGACCATATTAATTTTAACCTGGGTGGTGATACTGGCGATCAATTTGATCAACGGAAAGAGGTTCCAATCTCTGATGGTAATCTTAACATTAATAAAGATGAGTTAGGAGCATCAGCATTATCTCCAGTGGTGTCAGTAGCTCCACCCATACCTGATTTTCCTATCGAAATACGCAATAATGTGTGGTCTAATCCCATGGAGCAAGCTAATCCTAAAATTAACGACCAACTGGGGCTCCCAAACAATCCATACCAATTTCCATCCACCGATAGAGGTATTGAATTAACTGTACCTCCTATTTTCATGAATAATTCCATTGATTATGCTTTACACCAAAGGAACATCCATCCTGCTGACAAAATTCATGACAGAATTATTACACCAAGAGTCAACACGGATCAGTACATACCGGAATTGTCAAACATCACCGGTGCTGGACCTAAATATCGTAATCCGGATTTATCGGAAAACACTGTTAATTATCATAGACAACTTCCTAAATGGAAAATTACGTTTGATGGTAGTTCGAAAGGGCTGGATGTGCACGACTTTGTGTTTCGATTGGAGACGTTTGCCAAAAGAGATGGTTATTCGGAAAATAAATTACCTTTAATTATTTATAATTTTGTGAGTGACAACGCGGAAAAATGGCTTTGGGTGTACGCCCGTGGCAATCCTATTGCAACTTGGATGGAAATGCGATCTGCCTTTCTTTCAAGATTTTCAAGTTATGAAAGTGAACGCGAAACTCGTCGTTCAATAGAACGTAAATTGCAAGGTAAAGAAAGTTTTAATGACTTTGCACTAAAGATACAGACTTTGAATGTTCATCTCTCAAAACGTTTTTCCCGAAAAAGAACTCGTAGAAATCCTACGTGAAAATATGAATCCCGTTTTGAGAACTGCTACTCTATCCCAACAAATCAACAAAGTAGAACAGTTAAGAGTTGCTTGTCAGCAATATGAACGCATTTGGTCAAATTCCGGTTATGACCCAAGACAATTGGTAGAACACCCTAAACGACGTTTTAACGTTAATGAAATTGATAGAAACATGGAACCCACTGAAACAAAATTCAATAATTTAAGTATTAACGAAGACCTATCACGCGATAATATAAATATTGCAGCTTTTAACGCATCTAGAAACGATAAAGGTCCAATACAGACCAATCATTTAATATGTTGGAACTGTAAAGACCTTGGACATCGTTATCAGGACTGCCTTATGGATCTTCAAGGATTATTTTGTTTCGGTTGTGGAAAGCCTGGAGTGAGAAAGCCAAATTGTCTTAATTGTGCCAAGTATGCTTTAAACCAGAAGTCGAACGTGATCCATCCTGGGGAACCTCGTTCGGGACACTCGACTCCCAGGAATCAATAGTCTCTAAACCTCGAATTTCAAAAACCATTGCTACGCAAACAACTAGTTCATCATTAGAGACAATAATAAATGATCAATATCTGGACCAAAGCGACTCAAATACTATCGTTGATACAAATAATTTTATCCCATCGGTAAACTCAAATCCACTACAGGGAGTGCCTGATGATACCAAGCAAGTGATGCGGACTAAATGTTACTGGCGTTATCGCCGATCCACTGGTAAACTGTTTTGCACGTCTATCATACATTTTGAAAATGACCAAAGACCTCATATTAATATTTCTATTGAGGACCAAAATATTCTAGGCCTTCTAGATAGTGGTGCATCCATAACTGTGCTGGGTAAAGATGATCTAGAATTTATTTGCAAGGTATAGGTCTTAAAATCCGCAATTTCCGCTCCGTCGTGAAAACGGCAGATGGCACACCTAAACCAATTCTATGAATCGTGGAAGCTCAAGTGAAATATAATGATGAAGTCAATTCTATGCGATTCCATGTGGTACCAAGTTTAGCCAACAAGCTTTATTTGGGCATTGACTTTTGGTCAAAATTCAATTTAGCGCCCGCCATAATCAATGAGATTTCGGTTCCTCAAACCAATGAGTCCACTCAACATTGTTTAACTCCGTCTGAAACCGCAACTCTTGAGTTGATTAAACAAATGTATCCCTCATTCGATGTACATGGCTTAGGCAAAACAAAACTGACCGAGCACGTAATTGACGTGGGTCAAACGGCTCCGATAAAACAGCGATTTTATAATGTTTCACCAGCAGTACAAGAGGTAATGTACAACGAATTGGATCGAATGATACAATTGGGGGTGATAGAAGAGTCGACTAGTGCCTGGAGTTCTCCCGTTGTCTTAGTTAAAAGAGCTAATGGTAAAGCAAGGATATGCTTGGATTCTAGAAAGTTGAATCAGGTTACCAAGAAGGATGCTTACCCACTTCCTTATATTGATGGGTTGATAGGCCGCCTTAATGTTACCAAATATATTAGCGCGATAGACCTCAAAGATGCCTTCTGGCAAATACCTTTGGAGGTTTCTTCACGGGAGAAAACGGCATTCACAGTACCTGGTAGACCACTCTACCAGTTTACTGTGATGCCGTTTGGATTATGCAACGCACCCCAAAGTATGTGTCGGTTAATGGACAAGGTCATACCCCACCAATATCACGAGCGTGTTTTTGTCTATCTAGATGACCTATTGATAATTTCGGCCACCTTAGAAGAGCACTTCGAATTGTTGAATTTTTGATATTCAAATGACAATTCATTTTATTTTAAAAACATCACAACCGAAGTACTTATCAGAAAAATTAATTCCTTTGTCTTCTAACGGTTGAATAATATTACATTGCCTCGCAACAGAATTAAGCGTTTTAATAAGTCATTTATGGTTCGTGGTGTTCGCCTATGGAATTCTCTCCTCGCTCATGTCAAGGCTTGTTCTTCGTCCAGTGCCCTCAGGAAAAAATTGCTAATAAACTTTATGAATTAGGTTAAATAAATACAAAGTGTTAGTATTTTAGTATGTTTGGTTTAGTTTTAGGTCAAGCTTAAATATTTTTATTTTTAATGTTTAATTTTTCTTTAATTTTGTACCATCTGTAACACATACAAAAAAGTTGTAAAACTTAAATGTGTATTGAATGATTAAATAAATAAATAAATAAAAATACGGTGACAATTTAAAAATAATTGAAACAGCTATTCTCTGATGTTGCCATATAACCGTCTAACATGGCAACGGTCATTTATTGGTTATGCCAGAAAATGCGCTCATAAACGAGGTGTTGCTTGTCGTATGCCGCAATTTGTGAGTACAAGAGGGGAGAAGTCTGATAAGAATGATAAGGAATTTCCGAATTTATATTAAGATTTTTATTTACAAAAAGATAATTCACAACAACAACTGCACATCAAAAAGTTAAAATTTTATTTTGGATCCGTACAAATTTCGCAAGGTCTAAGAATAATTCCTAGGATTATAGTATTCTGGTAAAGCTGGGCGTGAAGCATTTGGCGCTTGATAATTTGGATGGCCCCATGTATTTGCACCCTGGCTTGGTTGTTGTTGACCACCCGAATTTGATCCACCATAAGGCTGATAAGATGGTTGATTATTTCTGTTTGCATCATAATTTGTATTTGAGGCGGTACCACCTCCATACGGTTGATATTGATTATTTGGTGCTGGATGAACATTACCAGCAGCACCAGCACCATATGCGGGATACGGACTAATTGGAGTGGGGTTAACACTTCCAGCACTACCACCGTATGGTGGATATGGACCTAATGGACTGTGGTTAGGACTTCCACCACTACCACCACTGTATGTCGGATATGGACCTATTTGACTCTGGTTAGCACGTCCACCACCACCGTACGGTTGGTAGGGATTTGCTGGGGCAGGATACGCACTTCCGTACGATGGTGTCACAGGAGTAGCACCACCAGCTCCACCAAATCGGTTACCTAAATCCGGATATAATCGTGGCGTGGTTGAATTTCGGGTCGAATTCCATGCGCCGCCAGTTTGTGGTGGTCGATACGACGGTTGCTGGGGATACGATGGATAGCTTACTGATGGTGTTGATTGATTGTACGACGGTTGGTATGCACCGGGCGTACGTGTTTGATTATATGTTGGTGGTGGTCGATATCCGGGTAAATGCTGCGGAACTCCAAATGTTCCGGTTCGATTGTATCCCGGAACTGGATGCCGTTGTCTATATAGAAAAAAAAATTAATGGAAATTTTTTCTATTTAATTATAAAAATTACTCTGGTCTTACGCATGAGTATTTTGGCCACCCCATGAAGCGGAACCATTATAAGGCTGGGCGGTTTGCCATTGCGCACTTCTAATATTCCGGTACGAAACACTACCGTACACCACCGACACACTTAAAATCGCGCACAATATCAAATTAAATCGCATGTTGATCGCAATAGTTCTAGTCGAACACTAACTTTGTGCTCAACATACATATTGCGATTTAATAATTATCTGAAATGTATATACAGACAGTATGACTCACAATCGTGTTTGTTTGAATGCGATGTATCTTTAATTACAAATTTGTTGTGTCTCATAGAGTTAATAAATTTATTATCAATTGATAAGCGTAACCGCATATGCTTGCTGTGTACACAGAAAAAAATATACAAAAATCGGCGATGATCCAGAACAACAACAGATTAAATTTCATTAACGATTTTAGTCATGGTGTATTATGCAATCGACTTATTTTTGTCTTAAATAATTTTTTGTCGCACAATTTGCGTATAAACAACATTCGTTCGCGGAAATAATCACTTAAATGGAGATTTTCGTAATTATAATTCGTTCATCGTAATCTCGCGCACATAATCGAATCTTGTTTACAAAATAGAATATAAATTAAGATAAAAGTAAGATAAAAAAAAAATTAAGTATTATTGTTGTTGTTGTACAAAAAGGTACGACAATTTAATTAATTTCGTATATAATCCGGTGCGTCTTGAAGAGGATGTTGTTTTATTAGGGTATACACGCGTCTACATATATATACAAATTGATACAGACGTTGCGCGAGAATGTGTCAGCATATATACAGCCATCGGACCTTGAACCAACATTTTGTTCACATATATACGTTAACTCATCATGACTCATGACTAACAAAATCAATTAAACTTTCAATTTTTCATCAATTTTGTACCAATGACTGGTTTGGTTTGATAGGCGGTTGAATTGTTTGTAATTAAATATTCAACTCACTTGATGTAATTAAAAAATAATTAAAAGATGTTTCCAAGATTCCGTCACTCTGTATACCAAATCTCATTAATTTGGATTTATTTTTTACTGAAATGAATTATAGAATTGAATTGATTTTGGGGTGGGATTGAAGAAGTCATCCTTATGTATGCGGAGGGGCATGTCATAAAATTTATCAAATTATTATCAATTAAGCTCATTTATATCGTTTGTTGTTGTTGTCGCTCTTTATTTTTATTGAATTTACCAGCACCAGTTGAAAACATTTTTCCGTTTCAATTGTTGTAAATGAAAACATGACTATTGATTTTCATTTTCATGTTGTGTTTTGTGCTTTTTATATATTTCGAAAGCTTCGTATAAATATAATAAGCTTATATTTATATACACTATATACCAAAAGCGGTTCTTATCATAACAACTAAGTGCTTAAAATAAATGTATTTTGAAAAGATTTCTTTTTTTTTGTTGTTGTCGTATACTCGTCGTTGCAGCGTATAGTATGTGTGTGTGCTCTAAAATGTATTTTAGGTTTTCATTGAATTGGTTGAATAAATATTGATTGGCTTAAGATAATACACCATACGAATTTGTTGCACTTGATAATGAAATGATTAATCATTGTGGTGAAAGTATTAGTCATTCAGTATTCGGTGTGATGCGGTTTTTCACACTTTTTTGCACAAAAAAATTGTATTTATGCGATACATAAAGCTTAGGGTGGGCCATCTATCGGTTTAAATTTGAACCACCGGTTATTTAGAATCTGGGATTTATTGGAAATCAAAAAATTTGGTCACAGAATAGGACCAACAGTGCGCGGTATACACAAGTTTATTGTTAAAGTTGAAGCTGTGACTGATTCACGCACCAGTTTACGTCGAATTTTGCGAAAAGATCTCGGTATGACGCCTTACAAAGTTCAATTGGTTCAAGAGTTGAAGCCGCATGACCATCCGCTTTGTTTTCACTTCGCTAGATGGGCCAATGAGAAACTGCACGATGATGTCGATTTTGCCAAAAATATCATCTTTTCGGATGAAGCTCATTTTCATCTTGGTGGGTATACGTTAATAATCAAAATTGCCATATGTGGGGCGTAGAAAACCCACACGTGGTCTTATAGAAGCCAATGCACACATTACGAGTGACTGTTTGGTGCGGCATGTGGAGCGGAAGCATCATTGGCCCATATTTCTTTGAAAATGAAGACGGCGCAACCATTACGGTCAATACAGAAACACCTATCGCACCATGATAAATTTTTTTGCGCTCCCTCTTCATGGTATTGATGTGAACGATGTTTGGTTTGAACAGGATGGTAACAGGATTACCATAAATATTGCAACTTGCCACACATCACATGCCACAATCGATTTATTGCGTCAAACGTTTGATGGCCATTTAATTTTCTGTGGGGTTAAGTTAAACACAAGTGTTATGCCGACAAACCATGCCATCGCCGAGATACGACCCCGTACACTCGAAAAAGTGCTCGAAAATTGGTCCGATCGAATGGAGTACTATGAGGCCAGCCACGGCGGTTATATGAATGAAATAATATTCCATCTCTAACCGGAACAATTGTACTTCACCACAAACAAATAAATTTGGCAATATTTCAAACCGTTTTTCTTTTATTGCATTTTTAAATATAAACTTATAAATGGCCCACCCTTTAGTATCGAAATATTTCAACAAATACTAATACAAGACACCAAAGTTCCAAACCATCCAAACGTCCGTCAAATGAGTTTAGTTCAGACTAATTTTGTATTATTCTGTTCAAATTGGAATCCATTCATACTGAATGGATTCCAATTATTACTACTACATTTATTGGAACTAGTTAGAGCTACTTATATAGCGTGATTTGTCCCGCATTTCACAGTTTTCGAAATCAGAGAGGCTGTCCATTAAGAACATACCCATATGTTTATGCCTTCAGTGTGCTAAGGCCGGACATCCACATCGATCGTTTTTAAACCACGTCTACGTAGGGAGATTAGTAGTTGGCCAGACTTGATCGATTACATTTGAGATTGTTAGTCCACCTCTCGTTCGCTGCCTCTTTTTTAAGCATTATCGATCGCATAAACTGCTCACTTTTCTCATTTAGAGACAAGTGGCTACCCAACGCCACTCTTGATTTCAGAGATTCTTATTCCAGTGACTTGATTGCCACTTGATGTCCACATAAATTCAGATATCAATATCGTTGTCACCTTCTTGAAGGTCACGTGGTTCGATATCCTGTGTCGAAGCATAATGTTGGTATAACGTAGACTAGATTCGCCTGTTCCTTCCTCATCGATCTAATTTTCATCGATTGTCTTGTCTGACGACATTTCCACTGAGATACGGGTGATAGTCGGGTGATCGTTTTCGCCACCATCTGCTTACCATAAATATTGACAGGGAAAAGGTGAAACATATCTTCTAAAGCGAGGATACCACCTTCTCGATCCAATTTGTGTAGGTTACTTTCTCAAGAGCTGGCTACAGCACACTCACCCCATACATATGTATAGGTTTTAAAACGGCCATTTTTTTCCGATGGTGTTTCTGCATGAGTAAATAATAGCTATATTAGCCTTGTTTACTCTTTTCAAGGTGTTGGGTTTCCAACTAAGCTTACTGTCCAAGATTACGCCAAGAAATATTGCCTTACCAATAAAAGCTAGGCCTATGCTGTTTAAGGTAGGTGGGTCTACTACCGCAATTTAATTTTTCTTGGTAAAGCAGTACCAGTTCAGTTTTGGTTTAGCTGATTGCCAGTTCACATCTGATGGACCACCTCGTAATGAATACGGGGAATTTTGAATTATCTCCTTAACCTTTTTCAAATATTCTCCAGAGACAGCTATCGCTACGTCATCTGCATAAGCAATCACTCCAATCCCTTCACTCTATAGCTCCAACAGCAACCCATTAATAGCTGTGCTCCTTAATCACCCACCCCGTAATGGTGGATTCCCCTAGTTCGCGGGTTAACCATCCAGCTTTATAAACATCTATCAGACTTTCCAATGTTTTCAACAGAAAGAATGATAGAGTTATGAGTCTTAAATCCTTTGGGTAGTCATTTGAGCTTTACGCCGCCTTCTCGGAGTACAGACCAATTTTAAAGATATTTTAAAGATAACTTCCAGGCAGGGTAGAATAATCGACGAGTTGGTTTGAATTGTCGCTTTTATAATTTGGTCAGGACCAACCGATTTATAAGGTTTGAAACCTTCAAGTGCCCATATAGAATTCGTTTTTTAAATACAATATCTTCTTTGAGCAATGAGTATGTTTCTCGATGAGTACTAGTTTCTATCGAGTCGTCAAAGCTTCCTGGATAGTGGGTTTCAATGAGAAGCTTTGCAGATTTCTCACTATAAGCAGTCCAAGATCCGGCCGGTTTAATTAGATAACTGGGAATGTTCGGATTATTAGACAGTATCTTTCTTATAGTTGATAGATCTCGGAGACTTCCTCCATTTTAACACAGAAGAGCCTCCATGACCTTTTCTGTGCCTCCCTTACTTCTTTTTTATATTATTTTGAGCCCTCCTTATAGTAGTCCCAATCCTGAGTCTTTTCTGTACTTTTGACTCTAATAAAGGCTCTCCTACAAGCCTTTCGGTAGGTTCCCAGTCCCCTCGACCACCATGTTGGTTTTTGCTTACCCCTAGGCTTAACTACTGGGCAAACAGTATTAATGGACCGGTTGCAGGCACGTGAGAGAGTAAAAACATATGTTGGACCTATACTTACCAATCTTCACTCCCCGCTGCAGCAAGTGTTTATATATTGATACCAGAGCATTCGCCGTGGTCGCCCATATTGCCTCCCCTGGTACTTGGTTCCGAGATGCGTCTCAACCTTGTCCTTTTTAATGAATCTGAGAGTAATTGACCCGAAACCGAAGTCAATTCCTCCCTTGGTCACAGCAAGTGGAGCCAGGGAACCCTTGTTGATTACCATAGTGGATAATCTATAGCCGTTTATACGCCAGTCCTCTTGCTTTACTATCTACCAGTTATCGGTTGGAAGACTTGAACTGCTAATTCTAATTATTTTCACACGCAATCCGTGGATTAGCGATGATACATGGAGAAAAATTAAAAAAAGCTGTCACCTATTGATAAAATATGCCAACAAACTGGTGAATCGCAGATACGAAGATACAGCTCGTCAAGTAAAGAAAATGGCAAGAATTGATCAAATGAACATACATTCACTGGTACTAATAAAGAAACTATCAACAGCCAGCCACCAACGGAGCAGGAATCTAAAAGGGTCATCGAGAAGCTGAAGAACAACCAGGCTGCTAGAACAACCAACAGTTAACACCATTAACACAAGAGGTGTAATAGAATACAACAGAAATGGATAGAAGGTTTGATAATTACGATACACAAGAAAGGTGACTTAAAATAATGCAGGAATTGTCGTGGAACCATCACTCTACTCAAGACAACAATCAAAATTCTCGCGGTGATCATCCTTGACAGAATCTCACCTGCGATCAATAAATAAGAAACGAGCAAGCAGGTTTCAGACTAGGAAAATGCTGCACTGGTCATATCAACTCAATTCGTATCATCATAGAAAAGAATAGGAACATAAAATGGCAAATAGTTTGTGAAATGGCTATCACAAAGAAGATAGTTGAATTTAGAATGTGTACTTCTGTCCTAGATACGAATGTTCAACTCGTGTGTAAAATCGGTACTACTTACCGTATGAGTGTTGTGAGAGGTGGAAACACACTGAGCGAATCATACAAAATTTACAGATGTTCACTAACAAATGCCTCAATATAATACTGAGATTCTTCTTGTCGAATACCATAATCAACTCAGAACTGCACAGGGAAACAAACCAGGTGAAAATCAACCGGTCACGGTCCATTGTGATACCACATAATCTTACTTCCCTATTACATTTATTGGAAGCGTGATTTGTCTCGCACTTTACAGTTTTCGAGATCAGAGAAGCTGTCTATTAAGAACCTATACATATCTAAATGCGTTCTATGTGCTAAAGCCGCACATGAGCATAGGCAGTGGACTAAAGTCTCTTGCTCCTCCTCGTCCGTATATAGCTTCTGCAAAAATCATCTATATATAGCTTCTAGACCTAGCCTTTTCGAATATTCTCCAAACAGGCAGTGTCCTGTGAGTATTCCCACGATCGTTTTTAAACGACGTCTAGGGAGATTAGTAGTTGATCAGACTTGCTACATCACATATATGAGAGTGTTAGTCCACCTTTCGTTCGTGGAGCATACTGCCTCTTTATTAGGCGCTCGCAATCGCTTGAATACCTCACTTTTTTAATGCTCTCTGCGTCGGCAGTGCTGGATTTACCTTGGGTTTTGCTTGTGCCCGGCTTTGGTGCCATGAAGTCGCCCACTCTGGTGTTGTGGAGGGAGTCCCATCTTGACGGTTCGAGTTCTCCCTTCGGTTTTTTTTTAATTAGCTGATATTGTAGTCCCACGAGTAACGCAGAAATATTGGTTCATCCGCACAGAGCTTTGCATGCGCAGATAAAGCTACTTACAACTGGAAGTTGCGACTCAGCTTTGTTAAATGAGCCTAACACCTTCAACCGCCCACCTGCTGTCATTTAGCGTGATCCGCTCCACATCTAGATCGCTTTAGCCCACCCGTTCATAATGAACGTGAACCTGAAGGCGACGACATTTGTGAGGCGGTTATAGGTGTTAATGGCTCATTAATTTTATTTTTATTCTAAATTATAGTCAACACCTATAATCAGAGATTTGGACCCATCTGACAGTCCGATTCCACTAAACCTAAAACCTACCCCCACAAAAAAATTAATCGGGGAACGCATATTGAGATTGCGAAGAAAATTATTAATGAGCCATCACCAATGGCTCTAATTTATTACCGGCTTAATCGTGACAGAAATAGAACGCCTAGCCACACCATTATTGTACACTGCTCAGGTACCAAGTACAACTACTTTTTAAAAATTTCTGATGTGCCTGCATGACTCTATCACACAAATATGTTGAAGAAGGTTAATTATTCGTTGCTCAGCTAAAATATCACGATCATCAGGAGACAATATCTATATGATGTGTGAATTTATATTAGAGCCGTCAAAGGCACTCCTCTATAGTTCAATTATATTTAGTCACATTCCGGAACTTTCCCGTTCGTGGACGGGGTAACTAAGCTAATGGAACCCTGTAATTGAAACATATACTATGATAAATATAAAATTAGATAAATTGACTGTATACTGTGTCACGGGGGGTGAATTATTCGTTGGTCCAAAGCGCTTCTGTGCATAACTTTGTTCTAGGCTGTAAATTATAAGTTAAAATAGAACTCGAAAAAGATGTAGGAGTCATATGTCAGAATTACGTAGTTCACTTCAGCTTCTGTTAAGTTTAAAAGATGGGTGTAGCGGTGATTTTACGGCGGTGGTGAAATAAGCTGAGTCATTGCCTTTGGTTTTGTGGACCTGAGTTCAAGCCTCGAAAGAGTAACATTTTTTTAATTTAATTCCAAATTTGGCATACCTTCATTGAATTCTTCTCGCCTGTTACATCAAAACAAATAAAATTTGGAATTTAAGAGTGTGATATGTGATTTGCCAATAAATTAAAAAAAATAAACTCCCTTGAAGGGAGAAAATTGAAAATTTTACCTCAGCTTCTGGTAACCAATTTGAAATACGAAATTAGATTAAAAAGGTTCTGGCCCTTACCGAGACTTGAACTTAATTTAACGAAACCAAAATGAGTCACTCTACTTGCTTGATCACCTAGGTTTACTAGGAAAGAGGTGACCGGTTGGGAACATCCCCAGAAATCAATTGTCGACCAGTATGCAAACCATTAGTGCCAAGTGCAACACTAAATAATAGGTTCGAGAAGAGTGGATGTTTTAAAGGACTAGCATAGATACGGGCTAAACGAGGACAAGTGCTAAGCAGGCGGAGTACCGTTTCTTACTCTTCCTTATTTTCGCAGGTTCAGCAGTATTAATAAGCGAGGGCGCCAGTCTGCGCGCATGTTTAACACTTTACATCCGAGAACAACCTCAGCGTATCATTCCATATTCGCCTCACTCATCCTTTCCTCTCTGGTTGAAATTTCAGTTAGGAATCTTACCTCTTAATATCTTACATATGGATTTGAACCATGTGGTTGTGCACACTGCCAACTGTTTGGTCGCAAGATACAAGAGAGTTTGATGAAAGAATATCTCCAAAGCTTAAATATAGATGCCCTCCAAAGTGCTCCACTTATACACGAGCAGGCCGTTCTTTGAACTTTCATCATCAGTTTCCATTTCACTATACTACTATAGTAGTATGGCCCTGGCCACCGAGGAATAGGGGCCACTGACTATGTGAGGCTCCAGTTCCCATATCTTGCCAATGGCATTTTTACTTGTATAGCTTTGTAACATGCTAAGCTTATTGTCCAAATTTAGGCCAAGGTATTTTGCTCTATCCGCACGGTTCAAAATGGAACCATTTAGTGTTGGCGGGTCAAGTAACCACCTTGAAGCCTTGCCCTTCTAGGTGTAGTAAAAGGCCATTTATGACCAAATTTCAAAAAATCCACCACTTATAACTCTACTGGCAGAATTTTCACCCAGATGAGCTGTCACGATCCTGCTTCTAAACATTTGGGACTACAGGGTTTTCCTGCGTGTGTTGCTGCTCCCCTCTTCTCTTGAGGGTGTGAATGATCATTTGGCATTATACGGATGGTCCTGAGTGTTTGGCGGCCTGATATTTATCAGTCGTACAGAGAAATGCGCATGATGGTTTTAATCGATCGATTGAAATATTTTGATTAATTGATACGATGAAATATTTACGAAGTCGTTGTATGGCTTTATCGTGTCGACGAGATAATCCCGCGCTACCGTTATCCCTCCGAACGGAAACAAAATCACATTTGTCTCGACTTTATGGGACAAAGATATTATTGTATTTAGAAAGCCGCGTGAGTGTTGGGGTATAGTCTTAGCTTAGTATTTTGGCGGTAGAGCAGCTTTGAGCTGTCAATAGAAGTCTTTTACTATGCCATTGGCTCGCAGATGATAAGCCGTTGTATATGTATCCGATGTGAGCCGAACAGTTTTATCGTTAATTTAAGCAACACCGAATTGTGTACGCTGATTTCAATGAATGGAGTGGCAATGGTTGCAGCTGACATGTTTGCCATGCAGTAAGCTTCGGGCCGGCGAATGAGACGTTCGATTCAGATGAGTAGGTAATAATATCCAATATAGATGAAATGAGTGGTGCCACGATATATAAATGGAAATTTCAAATAATCCATGTTGAGGTATCGTGTGTCTTTTCACTTTCTAACGAAACATGACTGCGCGTGCCGAATGCGTTACTTCCTTTTTTATACTAAGCGGGGTTGCGAGGTAGTGTAGTGTGTCCAAGATGTTTTTCACGAAGTGGCTCTGCGAGGTTTCTTTGAGGCCAAGTACTTTAAAAAACTCTTGTTTCATTGATGGTTTTTACATCGGCTTTTCATGATCAATAGTGTGTGATAGTGTATCTGCAACCAAGTTGTCAGTACCATGCACATGTTGAATGTTCGTTATAAATTCTGTAATAAAATCAAAGTGGTATACACTTGCCTTGCGTTCAGGTTTAGACTAGCACATAGTCAGAGCTTTGAGGTCAATGCATATAGATGGGGAAATCCTTCGAGAAAATTCTAAATAAATTGATTGAACTTGGGGCCAAATTACGAGTAATTTCCGATCCGAGAGTTTCTTTCAGATAAATCCAACCGGTTCCTAAGCATTGTCGTTCTACTATTACAAAACTACCTCGATACATCAGTAATTATCCTGAGCATTGAGTCGCTCAGTGGATGAGACAAGAATGTTGGTAATTCAGTTTTGGGTGGCGTGAATGATTTTTATTTTACATATTTTAAAGTGAATTAGTCCGGGAGGGAAGGCGCTTTGGTTAAGATTTTTTAGAACATGGCCATTTTTTTATCTAAGTGGTCGTACTTTGGCATGAGTCTATATTTGTAAAATATTTTTTTTGGTGGTTCTATTATCGGTGTCAACTGGAAGTTCTACCGATTTGTCTGTTTAGGCATTCAAATTCTGATTTCTTGTATTATGTAGTTTGCATTTTTATTTATCCCAATCAGTGCCACCGAGCCAAAAGAGGTTCAAATTTTCATTACTTGCCTAATTCTTTTGAGAAATATATTTTTCATAATTTTTCAGGCTTGGATTTCTGCTGGTAGCTTTATGGATCCCCATGATGAATTTGTCGTATGGGTTCGACGTGAACATCAATCCTTCGCCCATCACCATTTGCTGGCTCGTTTACCTGTAAAAAAATTTTGTTCATTTGAAATCAAGGACCAGCATACCTATTGTTGAGCGATTCGATTATGCTTTTTTGGTCACACTTAGAACAAAAATCATTTATTGTTGCACTTTGCGCATATGAGCCAACTGGTGTAGGTGGTTTCGTGTCTTGAAAAAAATTGAACATTTGTTCACATTTTTGTGTCGGAAATCTATTTTTATATGTGATAAGAGTGACCGTCATACGAATATTATCTCATTCACCATATCGAATACCAAGAATGTTTTGCTCAAATAAAAAAAGGTTTCTCGAATAACAATAAAGTACAAATTCAAAACTTTCAAATCGTATGTGACAAAAATACTTAAAGACTTTGACAATATTTCAAATATTGTGTTATCCATTTAAAGCAGAATACTTCAAAATTATTTCACCAAATATATGTAGGAAATTTCGGTTCATTGCGATACGATCAATTTTCTGCTCAAACTGAACAATAAAAAAAATGGGTCTTAGCCATCATCAATTTAGATAAATCACAGTGAAATAAATCGATTTCCCTTTTTTTCGGTTTATTTTTATTTTTTTGTTGGTTTTATTTATAAATAATTGGACATCCCTCTATCTATTATTATTATGTAAACACACATATAGTTCATGGATGTATGACCAGTATTTTATTTAGCTTAATCGATTACAAAAGTTGAACTTTATACCATCAACTGACATAGATACGTACATACATAAATTTTATTTAATTACTTTGCATATTATTTACATACATAGTTTGCTTTATTAGTTATATAGAACTAAATTGCAATCATAGATGATGCATAAAGTATTGTTTAATTAGGTCAAAATAATTTCTATAACCTAATGTATATGATATGTACCCATTTCGATGTAAATATACGATGCCATTAATACTTGTTTCTTGGAAATTGTTGTTTTTATCGGAAACATTAACGATTTATGTAGGTTTATGTACTATAAATTAGACGTGATTTAGCAGAAATGTTATCAATATATATTGACTAGTGTATATACAACTATAAATGTTAATTACCGATTTATGTACTTAGACTGTGTCCGAAACCTGTGATAAATATTTTTTAGTACAGAATTTTGACATTATTTGAGAATTATTCCCCTACATTCACAAATTTTTATTATGCCGTCCGAAATGTATAATAAATCTCCCCACCTCAAATGCCTCACCACGTTATATGTTTTTTTTTTAAACGTCAAATTTTTGTGAAAATGAACGCCATTATTCAGTCGTGTTTTTCTTGTTATTAATAAATTCGTGTCGATATTTTTATAAAATAAAAGCTAATTTAAATAAAGTTTTATTAATATTTATTTTACTACGGGAATAATTATTTTTATTAATACAAATTTTGTTGTGTTGGTTACAAATAAAAAAATAAAATTGAAAGTGACATTGAATTTTTTTTCCAATAAAATGGATCCTGAAATAGCAATGCAAAACCAAGCATCAAATTATTCCTCAAAATATTTATATACATTTAAAACCTGAATTAATTAGTTTAAAAAAATGGCTTATGCTGAAACAGCCCAAGTAATAGCACTACCATTACCTCCGGCCCAGTATGTGAATTTATACACAGAGGAAAATATACGTAAAAATTGTGCCACGCGACCTCCACCACCCATCCATGAAACATACTCTATGTTTGGCAATTCGTTTAACAACGATGACACTATAATCAGACCTCTTGAAAGTCAAGAGTTCAAGCGATTAAATCCACAGCATTGTGATCGACGGAAAGAATTAAAAAAGCCGAATCATTCGTTATTTGTAAATTTCTTGGACCTTACCAACCTACTCATTCACTACCCGGACAGCCCGAGGCGAACAGAAAAGGTATGAAGGACTCCTTTAGTTTATATAAATCATCATCATATTTCTAAAAGTATATTTCATTTAGATTGAAGATTTAAATCTTCTATTCGTCTACATCCACCACCACCTGCTAAATGAATTTCGGCCACATCAGGCGCGTGAAACCTTTTGCGTCATTATGGAGATGCAAAAGAGGCAACGAGTTGAGATTGCTGAACGATTCCAAAGACATTTAGAGAAGGTGAGAGAGATTGTCAAAAATCCATTCGCAGCATTACCAGACAATATACATTTGGACAATAAACTCATGTTGCCTGATAATTTTCTCGATATGGATAACGATTCACAGAATAATGGGGCGGGTGAAGATGGGATTTATCCTCACGACAGACTTATGTGCAGTATTGTAGATGATTTACTCTTATAATTAAATTAATAACATTAAATATATTAAATTATAAAGCTTTTATTTATTAAAAAAATCATTTTTGTTTATTCGAACTTTTATTTATTTTTATTTATCTTTTAATCATTTCATTTTATATTAATTCAGTGTGTGTGTTCATATAAATTATATATATGCTCGTATGTATATAAATAGTATCATCCCGCCAAAAACATCATAAAATTTCGATCCATCCGCCATTTTATATGTATACAAATTTTTTTCTATTGCTCGGCCTACTACAACACAATGATATAAATTATTCGTACGGATCTGTCAAAAATTATGATAGCGATAGACTATAATAATTTGGGTGTCTTGGATTTTTGCATGCAAAAGTCAAAATTCTGTACTAAAAAATATTTATCACAGGTTTCGGACACAGTCTTAGTAGAGCTTCATTCAAGATAAATACGAACAAATAAATATTTTTAAGTACAAATCATTATGTTTAAGTGACGT
The DNA here is from genome assembly GCA_951394425.1 of Tipula unca. NCBI lineage: Eukaryota > Metazoa > Arthropoda > Insecta > Diptera > Tipulidae > Tipula > Tipula unca. Next base: position 23,319,982 of record OX596382.1, on the reverse strand, counting down.
AAGCGCGTTGTATAAGTACCTATATATACGCAGACAACGGGTTTTGTTATTTTTTTATTTAATTTCGACACATAAATCTTTAATTCAATTAAAATAACGAACCGTCGTCTCCTTATCAACAACACATTTGTGGTTCATACGAATTTTTTTTTTTAAACATTTTGTCGTGAAGAATGTTCCACCGAAAATTTATTAAGTCTTGATAACAAAAAAGAATGGCCATTAATGCTATATATACCTTTGTGTGTATAACATACGAGAATTCTTGTATTTTGGGTCGCCAGGGGCGATATGATCGTATTTGTTACACGCAACATAAATTTATTTGTTCGTATAGATAGCTATCCTATCGGTGGTTGCAACAAAGGGTTGAACGAATACCGAAAGTTTCATAATTAATTTACAAACGAAATGCACTAAATAGGCTGCCATCTATTGAGCAATATAATGAACTATAATAATATGTTTATTGTGTTAAACAGTACAAACAGCATATTGCTGGATTTGTGCGGTCCTAAGAATTTATCAGTAAAATTTATATTAATTTTCAGCTTTCAACTTAAAAATCTATGTGCAAGTTACAAAAAGCAAATGAAATATTACTCTCGTAATATTTACAAAATCCTGGTTAACAAAAGATTGGTTTTGAAAATCATGATTTTAAAATCCTATCTCCAAAATCTTGATTTTCAGAAACATGAATTTCAAAATTCTGGTTTCGAAACCCTGGTTTTCGAAATCGAATTGTGATTTTAATAAAAATTATTTTTATTAATTGGTGCTAACCGAGTTAGTAAAAATATTTTTTTTAAACTAGGATTTGAAATCAATGATTTTAAGAGCTCTGCTAATACCTAAACATAAGTAGCATTCTTCGAAACTTGGTAAAGAAATAAGGAATTCTATAACCATCGGTATACTACCGATTTGAATTTAAAAATATTCGATTAAAGCACATACCTGAAAGCCTATATTACACTGGACCAAATCTACACCTATTAAAACATTCTCGCCTCTGATGGTCTCTTTTGAGAGACACTCGACAAAATTCGAAGACTTCTATTTATGTCTATCTGTTTCGTGACTTAGAATCAAAAATTTCCAGTCCTATGTACCTGAAAGCCTATATTTCGGAAATTCTGTATTGAAACATGATTAATTCGTGGATATTTTTTTACCAAGTTTTATGTTGTTTTACATAACTCTACCCGAATAACGTTTCATACAAGCCTGGTGCAATTCTAGTTGAGTTTTTTGTACTTTTTTATTAAAACTCTCTGATTTTCTATGACATTTTTACTCATATTTTGTATACATCATATTCCAATTTACAACTTCAGAACTTAATCAAAGCTTTAAAAGAATGGCAGATCCGCCTCTTGCTCTCTCTCTCTGATGGATGGATATCATGGTAAAATATGTACCCACGAATTCTGGCATACGAGGAGTTAGTAAAATGGGGTTCAGAGATTAGACAAATATCAATTTTTTGTTTAAATAGATTTCATATTTGTTTATATCAGACTTTCTAGCGCGATTTCTTATATTTTGTAACTCTTTAGCTACCTCACAGCCACGGTAATTAGCTGGATGTTGACCTTTGCAATTAATGCATTTTGGAGCTGAGTTCCTATCTATAATGTACACGTGCTCGTAAGGTGGTTACCAGCACATTTAACGCTTCCTGCCATACGTCCACAGTATCTCTGAGTTTCATTAAAGCCCTGAAATTTTTTGCATTGGACTATCTGCAGAGACTTTTTCTTCACTGGTTCTATTCTGACTTTCATATTTTGAATGGCTCGAATATCATGAATTTTTTGAATATTTTCCTCTTTGCCAAACGATAGCATGAATAGCTGCAGCCCGCGTTTTATGATGTTTGCAGCATCCTTAATGTCGAATCCTTTACTCTGCAGCTCGGCAATTATATCTTCACTCTCGCATGTTTGATGTAGTCCTCTAGCCATAACCTTAATTGGTCTTTCCTGCTTGTCCTCATATTTGTTCCACTGAACTTTCTCAGCATTAAGCTTCATAGAGAGATTTCTATAAATATCTGAGTCTGGAACATTTACCTTCCAAACATCATTATTTAGTGCTACTAGCTTGTAATCCTTGTCCGTAATTGAGATCATCAGAGCCTTGACAGCCGGGTAGTCTTTAATACAGGAACTTGTAGTTATGTAATACACTAAATAAACTTTATTGTAAATTATTTAGAATTTACAATTTGCATTCATTCTTAAGTTCTAGATTTATTAATTATAAAACGGACACAGGAGTTTCGAATTTATCATTTCTCGTTTTTTTTATTCAAAAAAATCAATTCAGGAAATTAAAATCTTGTAGTTTTAAAATAAAAATTGAATGCCTTGAATTTTAGGAGCATGGATTATGAAATGAAAGGTATGTATAAACTAATGAAATGTGTAAAACAAGCTCGTTTTACAGGTGCTCTCGTTATACCAAATCACTTCACACATGAATCACATCAAGTTTTTATAAGTTTAAAGAATTTTTTAAATTTAATAGTTTTATGAATTTTATGTTTCTGAAATTTATGATTTTTATAAAGCAATGCGCTCTACCAATTATTTGAATTTTACAAATTTCGTGTATTTTATGAATTGTATGAGCCTGATCAATTTTTAGGCCAATTAAGGATAAATTATTTTAAATTTATTAATTTTTATGAATTTTGTAGTTTTTAACAATCTTCAGATTCATTTCATTAATGCATATTTGAAAAATAATAGATTTAAAGAATTTTATAAATTCACTGGAATTAATTGAAATTAAAATTAAACATTTAATATGTTTAAAGTAATCTTTTCAATATGATTATTTAAAAATTGTGTTTCAAATTAATATACAAAATTATCAAATTGTTTGAAATGTTTTAATTTAAACAAGAAATTTTAAATATGCAAAAATGGAAAATTCTTAAAATTTTCTTGTCTCCTAAAATAAACAAATTTTAAGCATTAACAATGTTTAAATATTTAACATCTAGAAAAAATTAACATTTATTGTTTCAAAATTTCGAACGAAACGGTTTTATCAATATTATTTGTTTAGTTTATGAATTCAGTAATATCAAACTTTTTTTTAAGAAATTTAATAAGTTATACGAGATTAAAAAATGTTCACAAAATTTCGGGACAAGTTTTAACAAATTTAATTTTTATTTAACTGTTTTACAGATTTGAATTTTATGAATTTTAATTTACTAATTTAGTGAAATTAATTGATCTTTCGAAATTTTTCAATATTTTAAATTCAATGGCTTTTATTAATTTTCAGATTCATTTTAAAACGTAATTAACTGCATTAATTACGTTTTTCAGATAATTTTAGGATGAATTTGTTAAATTTATAAAAATTTTTGAATTAAGCAATAATAAATTTTATAAACGAGTTTTATCAATTATATTCAAAAATATTATAATAAATTTATGAATTTTAAAAATTGGATGACTTCTCCACAAATTTTATCAAAATTTATTTAATGAATTTTTTGAATTTATGAGAAAAATTAATTTTATGTTTATTAAATTCTCTTTCAAATCGTTGTGAGGTTTGGACGTGGAATCGGAGAAGTGTAATCGAAAAAATAGAAATAAAAAAGTGCAGTGTTAGCTTTTTTATTTTTTTTTTATTTTTTTTATTTTATTCAAAATACACTCCCGGCCAAAAGTATTGGGTCGATGAGTTGTTTGTTAGTTTAAATTAAGGTGTTACACCAATAACTATATTGGTAAATCCACGAGAATGAGTGATTCAGAAATGGATAATATCGATCCTTTCCAAAAGAGTCAGGTTCTACCGAGGTCTCCTACGAGAGCCTGTAGCACGTTCACCGCGAAGATTAACAAAATAATACCTACAGAACTTGTGGAGTTACCGAGAAATGCCTTTCCAGAGGACAAAAATTCTAAAAAAGAAGAAATGCTCTATCAGGAATTGCGTAGGCCCAATGCTGCATTGGTTGAATCTAATAATATAAATAAGCAATTAAATGATGCAATTGCTTGGATGCAGGAACATATAAGAATTCTTGAAGACGAAGTTAAAGCCCTTAAAGCAAAGGAAAACGTTGATTCTCCTCCTACCCAAAAAGTAATGGAACAAGAATACCATACGGATGAAGAAGAATTAGCTCACGAAACTGAGTGGATTAGAGTCAAAAGACAGAGAAAAAAAGGAGAAGGAATGATACACCTACTCCTCCTCAACTAAAGGAGACAATTCCTAAAATAATCCAAAACAATCCAAAAAAATTACCTCCACCACCCTCAATAGTTATAGATGGAGTTGAAAACTATGATCTACTGTATGAGAAAATTAAAACAGTAACTAAAACAGATAAGTTTAATACAAAATTGATGAGTGGAAACAACATCAAAGTAAACTTAGCAGATGGTGAAACCTACAGAGAAATGACAAAAATGTTAAGCGAAGGGGGACATTCTTGGCATACGTTTGAAAACAAACAAATCAGACCAATTAGGGTAATGGCTAAAAATCTGCACTCTACATGTAAACCAGAAAAAATAATTGAGGACCTGAAAGGAAAAGGTTTTAATGCAACTGAAGCATCAATTAAGCTAAAACGGAGAAGTAAGGAGCCTCTGAACATGTATATGCTGACATTCAGCGCAGATGATGATATTGAAAAAATACATCAAATCAAGTACATCTTGGGATGCAAAGTCAATATTGAGCCCCTAAGAAGATCTAGGCTTATACCACAATGTAAAAAATGTCAAGCATATGGACATACTCAAAAATACTGTAACAAAGACCCCAGGTGTGTCAAATGTCTAGGTAAACACCATACTAGAGATTGTGTCAAACCCACAGATGTACAGCCTAGATGCGTACATTGTGGAAAAAACCATCCAGCTAACTACAGAGGATGCAGTGTTGCTATTGAATTGCAAAACATCAAAAATAAAAACATAAATACTAAAAATACAAATGTAATAAAGAAGCAAACTGTTAGAATAAACAGGCCTGAATCATTTAAAGGAGAGTTAAGGCGTGAATCGTTGATAGCCTCTCAAGAAGAAGTGGGCAAAAAAACTTACGCTCAAGTAATGATGAGTAACGAAAACAAACAAAAAACTCCTCAAACAGACGACATAAATCAAACGCTTAAGCTGATATTAAGCAAACTTAATACTTTTGATCAGCGATTACAGAAACTAGAATACAGTACTAAGGGAGCCATCCCTAAACAAAGCCATGTCTAACGACTTAAGAATTTTATGCTGGAATGCCAATGGACTCCAGCAACACCAACAGGAATTGCAAATGGTTCTGGACGCAGAGAAAATCGATGTCTGTCTCATCTCTGAAACTCACTTCACTAGACAATCAATTATCAAATTTAGAAATTATAAAACATATCACACTATTCACCCGGGAAATACTGCCAAGGGAGGTAGTGCTGTTATAATTAGAAATAGCATTAATCACTTCGAGGAATTAAAATATGAAACAGAACAAATACAAGCAACAGCTGTTAATATCAAGACCAAAAATAACTCTATTAGTGTTATTGGAATTTACTGCCCACCGAAATACTCTCTAAAAGAAAAAGATTATCTTGAATTTTTCAGTAAACTAGGGAAAAGATTTGTAATTGGAGGAGATTTTAATGCAAAAAATATCCACTGGGGTTCTAGACTAACAACAACCAAAGGGAAAGAACTCCTCAATGCTATCAAAAAATACGGTTGTGAAGCCTTATCAAATGGTAAACCGACCTACTGGCCAACTGATCCAAATAAAATACCAGATCTAATTGATTTCTTTATAGTGAAAAGTATATCTGTAAATTATATACATATAGATGAAAGTATTGACTTAAGCTCTGATCACTCCCCAATACTTTTGATATTAAGTGAAAGGATCATTCAAAAAGAAAGCTATCCCAGTTTAGTAAATAAGCACACAAATTGGGAATACTTTAGACTGTCGTTAGAAAGAAAAATTAACTTAATGGTTCCGCTAAGGAGTGAGGAGCAATTAGAAAACGAAGTTCACAAGTTCATATGTGACATACAGCAGTCAGCTTGGGAAAACACACCTCAAGTTAGAAAGAAAATTAAGGGAAACAACTACCCTAGAGAAATTAGAGAGCTTTTGGCAGAAAAAAGAAGGGCAAGGAGAATATGGCAACAAACTAGAGCCTCTCAAGATAAAACTAAGCTAAACAATCTGACTCAGCTACTTAAAAGGGAAATCAAAGATTTGAAAGACGAATCTATCAGTAACTACCTCAGAAAATTATCTAATGCTACTAGTACTGATTATTCTCTCTGGAGAGCAACCAGAAGAATTAAAAGGCCAATAATGCAGATTCCTCCAATCAGAACAGAAGATAACAAATGGGCCAGAAATAACGAAGATAAAGTACGAAATTTTGCTGAATACCTGGAAAAAATATTTGAACCACATGATGACCAATCATTGGAAGCTGAAATAATAACTGAAGAGGTTGTACAGGAAAGTGACGAAATCCTACCAAAAGAAGTCATGTATGAGATAAAAACAAATATGAATCCGAGAAAAGCGCCGGGTTATGACCTTATCACAGCAGAAATTTTAAAAGAACTACCAAGGAAAGCACTATTAAAGCTCACCAATATTATAAATGGCGCCTTTCGATTGAAATATGTACCCAGCCTCTGGAAAATTGCAGAAGTAATTATGATTCCGAAACCTGGGAAACCACCACACAAAACTGGATCATACAGGCCAATATCACTATTACCAGTTATGTCTAAACTCTTTGAGAAGTTATTAGTGAAAAGGCTAAATCCGATAATTGAGAGGAAAAACCTGATTCCAAATCATCAGTTCGGTTTTCGCAACCAACACTCAACATTAGATCAAGTACACAGAATAACTAATATTATTGAAGGAGCATTAGAGGAGAAAAAAGTCTGCTCAACGATATTCTTAGACGTTGCACAGGCCTTTGATAAAGTTTGGCATGAAGGACTTAACTATAAGTTAAGAACTGTACTACCAATGCAATTCACTACAATATTAGAATCATACTTGAAAGATAGATTCTTTAGAGTAAAATTAGACGATTCCTATTCTGAATTGAAAGAAATCAAGGCAGGAGTACCGCAGGGCAGTGTATTAGGTCCGGTTCAATACCTTTTGTACACTAATGATCTCCCTGTATTAGAAAACAACACTGTGGCGACCTTTGCTGATGACACGGCAATCTTAGCTGTTGGAGATAGCAACGAAGAATCAACACAGAGTTTACAGTTGGCTATTACTCAAATACATAACTGGACCAAAAGATGGCGAATTAAACTTAACGAAACTAAATCAGTTCACATCAATTTTACAAACAAACGACTCGAACATATTCCGGTTACAATTAATCAAGAAATAATACCGTATGCCAACACGGCTAAGTACCTTGGCATGACACTAGATGCAAAATTACGATGGAAAGCACACGTCAAAAAGAAAAGTGAAGAACTAGGGCTTAAATATAGAAAGATGTATTGGCTGATAGGAAGGAGCTCCGCTCTATCAACATACAACAAACTTCTATTATATAAACAAATTTTAAAACCGGTTTGGACTTATGGTATCCAACTTTGGGGTTGTACCAAACAGAGCAACGTGGAAATCATCCAAAGATTTCAAAACAAAGTATTAAGGAACATCGTTGATGCACCATGGTATGTTAGAAACAGAGACCTCCATAGGGACCTTAAAGTGCTGTTAAACAACACAGATATTGTACGCAGGCTCAAACGAACTAAACCTTTTGAGCTGGTGTAATTGCTATTGTAAACAGCGTAATGCTGATGTAAAATCCACAATAACGATGTGGTTTAATTCAATTTATCAGACACTATGGAACACCAGTGGGAAGAAGCCATAGATTAATACAACATAGTAAATTAAGTTAGAATAAAATTGCTCATTAGTCCAGGTGACTAGATTGTAATAATTGTTTATTTAAAATATTTAAATAAAAATGAAAAAAAAAAAAAAAAAAAAAAAAAATGTTTATTAAATTTATTAATTTTAAGAATTTTATTAATTTTATGAGTTTGATCATGTTGTGGGTGAATTTGTGTGAACCTTGTGACTTTTCAGTTTAAAATAATTGACAGATAATAATTTTAATTTAATTGATTGATTTAATGCATTTAATTGATTTTCATATAAGTTTAAAATTTCTAATTTGCTGTTTCAGTTTAATTTAATTTCAAAATTCAAAATTAAATATTTGAAATTTTCGAAATATTTCGCAATAAATTATATCAAGTTTAATAATTTAATGAATTTTATGTATTCAATCAATTTTTTGAATATTTTAAGGATTATTAGATTTGTGAATTATATAGAATCTTTGAGTTTTATGACAAGTTCATGATGATATTAGATTACAGTTTTCCAACTTTGAAATGACATATGCAAAACACTTTGAACGGCATGTTATTTTAGTGCCTAAAATTCAAAAGCCCGAAAACTTTCTGGAAACTTTTAAATTATTTAGATTATCTACTTTATTAACTTTTGTGCTATCAATTATTTTGATATCAATAATTTGGTATTGTAACCGAGTAAGATACCACCAGAAACATGTTGTTATCATTATGATATTTGATGTTATAAAAATACCAATAATGCAACCACCATCGCAATCACATGGAACATATTTTGAAAGAATTATCGTCCTTTCACTTTGCTTTATTGGGTTTGCATTCTATATTCACTATCAATCTAGTATGATCTCAGATTTCATAACGCCAAAATATTATTCGCCACCCAAGACAATTGAGGAGCTCAACAAAACTAATCTTATTGCCATTGCATTAGAATTAAACAGCGGATTCAGTTTCTATCCAAATGCTCAATATCTGAAGAAATCAATTTATGAAATTATTCGTGATGACACATATGAACAAAAATGGTTTATTATCAAAGAGTCCGTGGCACGTCAGTTTCTTGCATCTGGTTATAATCAACGAGGGAGGTATCAATTTTTTCAGGTAATGCACAAGAATTTCGGCACGATGCATTATTCGTACTATATTTCAAAACAATTACCATTGCAACATAAAGTCATGCAGCTATTAACTCAAATATTTGAAGCGGGGCTAGAAACGTATTGGACAACAGTAACCGAACATGACATGTTATAATAAATTAAATAATTAAATAATAATTTTGAATTTTAATGATTTTTGGAATATTGGTTTTGCTTTACTATTTACTCATCCGTCAGCGCCCAACTTTCACATCCAAACATAACAACGGGCCTGATCAACGCTTTGTAAAGCTTCAGCTTCACGGCACTTGATAAGTGTTTAGATTTTAGCAGTGGCCTTAGAGGATACAAAGAACGACTGCCAGCTGCCAGCCGCACTTTAATATCCTCACCCACACTGTTATCGTGAGTGATAAGAGAGCCCAAATATTTGAACCTCCTCACTCCCTCAAACGTGTGGTGGCCACTACTAAAATCTGGTGTGCCATTGTCTCTAAAACCAGAGATCAGGTATTTCGTTTTGGACTCATTGATCTGGAGTCCAACAGAAGCTGAAAACTCTACAAGCGGATCAAGTATTTCTTTCACTCCGTTGCTATTCAGTCCAATCACGCATATGTCATCTGCATATGCAAGCACTTGATTGGACTGGCGATATAAGATGTTACGCTGAGGTGTTTCAGTTTTACGAAAGATGTACTCCAACATGAGATTAAAGAGTATCGGGGACAGAGCATCTCCCTGCCGAACACCCGAGTTAACTGCAAAAATTGTCGATAGCCTGTTCTCAACTTTAACACAGCATTGAGACTGCGTCACTGTCATCCTACACAGTCGTACCAATTTTGTTAGCATTCCTAGGTATTCCAGGGCAGACCACAAACTCTCTCGATTGATCGAGTCGTAGGCCTGCCGGAAATCCAGGAAAACCTGATGTACGGAGATGGATGTCTCATAATATTTAGATAGAATCATCCGCAGCGAAAAGACCTGATCAGTGACTGATCGATTCGGACGAAATCCTCCCTGATAGTCACCAACCAAGCCCTCCGCCAGAGGAGTGATTCTATCCAATATGACAGTAACTTGTATGCTGTGCAAAGGAGAGCTATACCGCGATAATTCTCACACTTCAAGCGGTCTCCCTTCTTGAAGATGGGGCATATCGCGGCCACTTTCCATTCATCAGGCATAACTTCGGTTCGCCATACTAATCGAATAAGGTCGAAAAGACAGTTCCACAAAGTATCCCCTCCGAATATCAAGAGCTCCGAATTAATGCAGTCCACTCCAGGTGAGCGGTTTCGTTTCATTCTCTGCATGGCCTTAGTGAATTCCTCATGGGATGGCTCCTCAGTGCAAATCTCCGCAGACTGTTCTAGAGGTGGCTCAACAACAGTCTGTGATGCATGATGAACATCAAGCAGCTCAGTAAAGTGTCCACTCCATGCGTCAAGTACTGCGTCGATGTTGACACAGAGGTTTCCATCCCGGTCCCGAATGGCGGTTGACGAAGGCCTGAAAGTATGGTGCAATCCAGTAATTCCTTTAAAGAAATTACGTGAACTACGCTCATTGCTGAGTTGTTGTACTTTCAGAACCTCGGCCTTCCACCATTCTCGCTTCTTCCGTCTACAAATCCGCTTAGCTGCCCTTCTTGCAAGAGCTGCCTTGTTTTTCCTTGCGATTGTGAGACGTTGTTGCACTTCATTATGGGCTATATTTTGTTGCTCAACTGCAAGACGACACTCGTCATCAAACCAATCATTCTTGGGTCTGACTTTCACTATACCTAAAGTCTGTTGAGCAGCACTGACAACCGAAGTTTTCAGTACCTCCCAGACAGAGTTCACGCAGTCAGACTGGTAATCAGCTCCTTCAATGTTGTCGCTGACAAGATCCTGGTATCGTTTCTTTTGATCTTCATTTATCAGACCTTCACAGTCGAAACGTTCCATCCGTTTCGCTGTGTTCCCCGACCTGTACGAAAACTTCCACCGTAGCTTTGCAGCGACCAAATAATGATCGCTGCCTACGTATTTGGTTGCTGACCGATAAGTTCTCACATCCTGCACAACCCGAGCTCGCCCTTTTGAAATTAACACGTGGTCAATTTGGCTCCGGGATGTTTTGCGAGGATGTGTCCATATCTCTAGGTGTATCTGTTTGTGAGGGAAGAATGTGTTAAAAATTAATTAAATAGTATATAATTAAATAGTTAATACCTAAATCAAAATCGAATGGAAAAATATGGCGTCGGCTCTATACGATATTTTGCAATCAAATCTATTAAAATTGTTCAATTTTGGAAGTTACAATAAATCAATTCATTCAAACGGGGTAGTACGGACGATACAGCCCTTTCCACGTGAATGTTCAAGCCACTTGATTTATCGTTTCTTAGCAAGTATCTCTATGTCTACAGGAGAGTATTTTTAACGACAATCAAATTGGTTAGCTATATATGCTTATGCTAATCATGATGGCCAGCTATATGCTTTGTGATTCAATATATTCTTAAGCACGACGAATATTTATTTTCAATTCGCGTTTATTGCTCAGTCTGATATTCCATAAAAAATATTGAAAGAGCTTAGAGATCTTGAAATCAACGTGGCTATTAAACTATGAGACCAATAGAGATCCAGTGATTTATTGAAAAGCATTCATATGTTTTTTCACAATTTTTCCATTATAAGTATCAGCTAGATTTGTTATCTATATGTAGAACTACTTATCATCTAGCATATTTAAATCCAACAAATTGTTTAGAAAGCATCGATAAGCAGACGGTCTTTCAAAATAGTATAGATATTTTCATCCAAAATATCACTAAGCCAGTCATACGTTTAAAAGAACTCTATAGAAAGTTTTAGCGTTCTTTGAATCGCTGGAGATCAGAGCTATATAATTTTTTTTTGATATTCTAAATAGAGAGTGTTCCATTTAACCTGACAAAAACGAATGGCTAAAAAAAGATGAGGTTTTAATGTGGGTCGGTTTTGAATGTCAAATCAAGGTCAACTTTTTTTTTTTGACTTGAACAACTTTTGTGGGAGTTTTTTTTTAACTTACATTTTTAACCCAACAATTCTCATATTTGGGAATTCTTGACCGAAAACTAAAGTATACCATTGTCAATCACGAGGACCTTCTACAATAGTCGATAACATTCTTCAAGACATTTCATTTTCTTCGAGGCACCATGGCACAAATACTGCACATCCCATTATAATTTATATATATATATTAAACTACTGTATGGTAATTTTCTTCAAGTTATTCAACTTAATAGCCAATCATTAGCAACATTACGTCACTATTATAGACTTTTCTTTGTTGATGTTAAGACCATGGGCCAACTCTTCTGGTAGGCCAAGTATACCTTATCCTGCAGCAGCTGTAGAAACTGGCTAAGATGCAAAACACCAACCATCCATTAAATGAACTCAAAAATGATTACTGAAACGAACACTTTATAGAAAATAGAAACAATACAAGCTCGCCAATACAAATATCAACCCTTGGCTATCGGAAAAATCAAGGTTACCACCAGTTGAGAAAGAAATGGAGGATATAACATCTATATGATTAGGTCTCAGTGAAGCAAGATAAAAAATTGACAGATAATAGATATAACTTTACGAGCACAGGCAAAAAATCTGATATTCGCTGGTTGAATAAAAGACACGAATAATACATTGAAATTGTCCAAAGAGATTTCAATCCAAAAATTGGAATTAATAACACCAGCATGCGGCATCAGTTATGGGTTGACAAACACTAGATTCTGCACGAAACAACAATTGTTTGACTATGAAAGCTGTCAACAAAAGCAGCTTCATGCCTCCAAAATACAGGCGAAATTTAGGAGAAAATATGAAAACAAATTAAGAATGATCAGAAAGAAATAAAATACGCTGAACATGTCGCACGGTTAATCAATTTGTAAAAATAAACTGAAAAGACAGAAATTTGGAAGCGCAAGTGGAGATGGATCGGACATACATGGAGTAAAACAGAAAATCATAACCAGAATTTCATTTGAAAGGAATCATTAAAAAGAAAAGTATAGGAGCACCAATGACCAGAATTGTGGCTTTCATTTCCTCCCATGTTTTACCTCCTATACACTCCCAGAACTGTGCTATTGGAAGTAAAACATTGAAGAAATGAAAGCCATTGTTTCAACCATGTTAGATGATCCCGTCTAGTAGACGGCGTATATGCTGGTCTGTCGACTTTAAAGCAAATAGTGTATTTTTTTATTTGGGCTTATGCTATACATTGAAGAGATTCAGATTCCTTTTTATTGTAATATCTAAACGATATTACAATAAAAAGGAATCTGAATCGTCGATTGATCGATTCATATGCAGCTAATTGTGGATTAGACTGCGACCTGCAATTACCTCAATACACCTTAAGTACTTCATATATTTAATGAAATTTATTTGCGTACTTGATGAGTTTTATGAATGAATTTTATAAAATTTGCGAATTATATACATTTTATACAAAATTTGCGAATTCTCAATTTTTTAAGTGAATTTATGAAAATTTGTATTAATTCTATAAGATTCATCCAATTTCAGTAAGATCTGATTTTCCCATGAAAATAAAAAGTTTGTTGAATTTTTTTTTTTATATTTCAGCTAATCTTCAATATATTTTAAATTTAAATTCTAAATATGAAAACTTTAAATTTTAATAAATGAAATTGTAGTTATGTATTTACAATTTAATTTCGTAAATATGAAACACTTAATTTTTATAAAATGGACGCAGGAGTTTTGAATTTGTCATTTCTCGTTTTTTTAACTCAAAATTCAATCTCATTAAAAAAGTTAATTCAAAACTTGAGTGCCTTGAATTTTAGAAGCATGGATTATGAAATCAAAGGTATCTGAACTAATGAAATAGGTAAAACAAACTCGTTTTACAGGTGTTCTCGTTATACCAAATTTCTTCACACATGAATCACATCTTCAAATCCATTTGAATTGTTATTTGTAATGTTAAAAATACAAAATAAAAATATTCTATTTTCATTTGGAATAAAACTTGGAAATGTACGATAATAAAAATCATCAATTCTGATGTTCTCTATGTATAAAGCCAAACAACCAACGTCAATCATTTGTATTATGTATTTCGAATGGAAATATTAGGCAAAAAATGTTTAACTCACCAAAATGACTTTTTGATGATATATAAATATTTTGGTTATGTGCGAACATTGAATTCTAGGAAATAAAAATATATTATGATTTATTATATATAAGCTTGAATAGACTGGAAACGCTTAAAGCATAAATATAACCAAACGGATATATCTCTTTAAATGTAATGTCCTGTTGCTGCGTATACCACACTTTGCTTTTTCGTTAGATAGCTAAAAATAACTTAATTGGAAAAATGAAAATCTAGAGCATTATACAACACAAAATTCATCATTTTAATAGCAATCAAGCAATTTAATTCAGACAATAAAATAATCACATAACTTCGCAAGTTTCAATAACACAAAAAAAAAAAATTAATATTTTGTAATTCGTCATACCTCGCGGATGGTACCATCCCTTAATGGTATATAAATTACCATACGTATATATTCTAAATTTCTAGAACATGTAGGTGTGAATTTGTACGCTGTTATTAATTATTATTTTTGCCACCATAATCGAGTAGCCAGAGGTCGTCAACACTTCATCAAAATCCTCCCATACATTTTTATAAACAAATATCTGCGTTGAGTGAAGAGTATACATACATAAAATGCGTGCGGCATTTGCGAACACAAAATTAATTAAAATATTAATTAAAAAAATATTTGTTTATTTACATAATTGAATTTTCGATTTAAATTTAAGAATGTATGCATTGTTGTTGTCATATCTATTAAAGTAGAACCAAATTTGTTATTTTGGGATTATAAAATCTTTGGAATTATTTATGTTTAAACAAAATTTTGTGAAGCGTAAATTTATATTGTCTTAAGAAACTGAACACGAAAATAAAAAATTAATCAGATTATTTATTATTATTTTAATAATAGAATAATGCTTTTTATTTTTTGTGCCTTTTAATTTTTATAATATATGTTCGTGCTTGGCAAAAAAATAAAAATGGTTAGGATGGAAATAATTTTGTTTGTATAGAGATATAAGATTGTCTATCTAGCTATTTAGCTTTCACGCTGAGTTAATCTGACCGTGACATTTTTATGATTGGTTGTATTTAAATCGGACATTGAATTTATTCATTTGGAATGAGTCTAAAATCGATAGATGTTTCGGGGCCAAAGTTCTGTTTTGATTTTGGTCAATGGCAAAACTCAACTGAAATGAAAAGTGGAGCTAAATAATTTCTATCTGATGGTGGAGGTACTGTTATCATCATAGTTAGCATTATGTATTTTAAATAACTCAGCTGATTCTACTTATCATATCGCCCCCTACACGATAAACGGTATGCTCCCTGCTTTGCATGCTCTCAATGCATACTGACGGCGTTTTACTTTTCAAATCATTTTAAAATAGAGACTTGAACTTAAAATTAATTTGATTAATCATGTCAGACTGTAAAATCAGGTGCAAATTTGTTAGAAAAAGTATTTGATATAATCGTTAAATTCGGCATGCGAGGTCCTCTCATTTTGCCGCCTGCAACCTATTCCCCTCGAAACGTATCATGACAATGTGTATCAAATGATATGTGATAAAAGTATTCCTCGTAATCACAACAATTTAATTTCGTTATGAAAAAAATCTGAGATAAAACTGAAAACGTCTATCTAGGATAGGGTGGGATTCACCCCTACAACAAGTTTACAACTAAAAAGCCGATGCATACTCTCCTTTTCTTTCAAACACTCCTGGAAAATGGTTTTTATGAAAGTAAATGCAAAAATTGGAAACCGCTTCCCCTATAGTGGTTTTTATGGTATGTGATGGAAAGTCTTAAAGGTGATGGGGGTAATTTCGAAAATAGTGTCAATCCAAGTTAAGTTTAGTATTTTACATCAGACCAAATTCTCAAAATACTTGTAAAGGGTTTTCGATTTAAGAGAATTATAATCAAGTTGTAGTAAATTGGTAGATAACTTGTCGTTATTGACTCTTTCTTTTTCTTTCATTTTTTACGACCGACATACACCTGCATGTCCTCCTAATGGTAGATCATGCTTCTCGTGTAGAATTTTCAGTTTAGTACTAGGATCAGTAATTATTTGAACCTGACGTGGCTCAAGTGTTGTAGTAATTGTTTGAGGATCTGTGGTTTCTATTTGTATTTTTTTAGTTTTGGCCCGAGTAATCACATTGATTTCTACGGATTTGGTACGGATTTTGTAATCGTACTCGCTATTTTAAGATTTGTGTCGGCACGTTTTAAAGGTCGCCAATTAGAGGTTTGTGGTCTTTTCTAATCGTGAATTTCCTTCCATATATAGATAGGGTTTAAATATGTCTACCGCCCATTTCGTGGCTAGCGTCTTTTTCTCTATCATAGAGTTCTTCTCTGCTTGCTCTAGACAGTAAATCGTTGTCATTGTGGATTTGGCTCAGTATTGCACCTAACGCCGTAATCACTAGCGTCAGTGCTGAGGTTCGATAATGGTATAAAAACCTGGTACTAATTTTCTAAAATAACTTGTAAGACCTAGAAAAGCTTTCGTTTCTCGTGCATTATGAGGGACTGGGAAATTTACAATTGCTTCCACTGTTTTGGAGTATATAGTTTAATTACATCAGTTGTAATGGTATGATCGAGATATTCTATTTTTTGGTTACTGGATTTTGAGGTTATTCAATCTAAATGCTTCAAAAACTGCTCTTAGCTTGTTATAATGATCATTCAAGTTTCTTCCTACGGCTATCATTATTTAGAATGCACTCTGTGAGTTCTTCATTCCAAATGGCATTCGGAGGAATTCGAAATGACTGAAATCCGTGCTGAGAGCGGTTTTGTGCTGATCTCTGTGATCCATTTGAATTTGATGGTAACCACTTGCCATATCTAAAGTGGTAAAATACTGTGATCGACCTAACTGATGGTATATATCATTTTTGAGTAGAAGAGAGTAAACATTTCCAAATGTAGCCTCATTTGCTCTTCTAAAGTCAACGCTGAATGGACTTGTACTGTATGTGATTATGTTATCCTCAAGCATCTTTCGTACTTGTTCGTTAATTACATATTTTAGGATTTGCAGTAATTTATATTGTCTGGTCTTGATAAGAGGTCTATCTGAATGACGGTGCACCTGATGGCACCTTCCAAGAATGCCATCTTGGTTGATTGGGAATTCATTTCCTACTAAATGGATGTTTTGATATATTTTGAGTCTAGAAGTCATGTCAAGGTGTGTGTACTTGTACCTATGATTTTTCTTCGAGCGGTCAGCAGTTGTTCCACAAGAATTGTTACTTCAACAAACTTTCAAAGTACTTGAAATATTTTTATAGAAAGACTTATAAGAATTAGAACTGTGTTACTGGTCAATTAATCTAAAATTCAAATCATTCAAAATTGTTCACTAAAATGTAATAATTTTAAAACTGAAATTATTTCTTAAAATTTTGTAAATGTTAAAACATTGAATCTGACTTATTGTGGATTTTCTATGGACAGTTTAAATACTAACACTGAAATTTTTTAAATTAGATTTAAGACTTTTTATTCAGAGTTTAATCAAAAGGTCTACAATTTCCGGACTTATAGGTATAGAATTTAATTTGGAAACAAAAGTTTTAAAGCCTTATTTGTTAAACTTCGATTCTGAATTGCTTGGTAGCCTTCAAGTCACACTCATTAATGTGAAAAAGTGGAATTTTATTCAACCATATTCAACGGTCAAGCGAAATTTATATTGAAACAGATGGAGACGGAAATATCAAAACTTTTGAACAACATAAAAGCCAAGTCTGGTAAGGTGCCAAAAGAACTCTTTGAGTTTATTGATTGTAATCCATGAATAATTGTTGCTATTAATATCGCGGAAGCATTCAGGTGAAGTTGTCCTAAATCTGTCCTAAAAAAAAAAAAAAAAAAATTATGATTTTTTTTAGGACAAACTTCACAATTCTATATAGACGCGTGAAGTTTGTCCTATAATTGTACTAAAACACAACAAAAACAATTTTCGTTTATGTGTGTTAGTGTGCAATGCAGATTGTCTCGATATAACGAATTTTAACTAAAAGAAACAAAATTTGCTAGGAAATATATATGATTTCCTGAATTTTCGTGCTGAAATCCTAGGAAGACGCATATACCAAGATACCCTAAGGTCTAAGCTATGCCAAAAATATTTCAATTTTGGAAAAAGTGAGGGATTAGAGGGTTTAGGATAACCAAGTTTGGTATGACCTTATGTATATCTATTATATATATGAGTTTTCTAATTTTCCTGGAAAAATCCTAGGTAACGGCCACCATAATGACGCATATACCAAGATGTCCTAAGGTCTAAGCTATGCCAAAAATATTTCAATTTTGGAAAAAGTAGGGGATTAGGGGGTTTAGGACAACCAAGTTTGGTATGACCTTATGTATATCGATTATATATATATGAGTTTTCTAATTTTCCTGGAAAAATCCTAGGAAGCGGCCAACATAATGACGCATATACCAAGATGTCCTAAGGTCTAAGCTATGCCAAAAATATTTCAATTTTGGAAAAAGTAGGGGATTAGAGGGTTTAGAACAACCAAGTTTGGTATGACCTTATGTATATCGATTATATATATGAGTTTTCTAATTTTCCTGGAAAAATCCTAGAAAGCGGCCACCATAATGACGCATATACCAAGATGTCCTAAGGTCTAAGCTATGCCAAAAATATTTCAATTTTGGAAAAAATTAGGGATTAGGGGGTTTAGGACAAGCAAGTTTGGTATGACCTTATGTATATCGATTATATATATGAGTTTTCTAATTTTCCTGGAAAAATCCTAGGAAGCGGCCACCATAATGACGCATATACCAAGATGCCCTAAGGCCTAAGCTATGCCAAAAGTATTTCAATTTTGGAAAAAGTAGGGGATTAGGGGGTTTAGGACAACCAAGTTTGGTATGACCTTATGTATATCGATTATATATATATGAGTTTTCTAATTTTCCTGGAAAAATTCTAGGAAGCGGCCACCATAATGACGCATATACCAAGATGCCTTAAGGTTTAAGCTATACCAAAAATATTTCAATTTTGGAAAAAGTAGGGGATTAGGGGGTTTAGGACAACCAAGTTTGGTATGACCTTATGTATATCGGTTATATATATGAGTTTTCTAATTTTCCTGGAAAAATCCTAGGAAGCGGCCACCATAATGACGCATATACCAAGATGTCTTAAGGTCTAAGCTATGCCGTAAGTATTTCAATTTTGGAAAAAGTAGGGGATTAGGGGATTAAGGATAACCAAGTTTGGTATGACCTTATGTATATCGATTATATATATGAGTTTTCTAATTTTCCTGGAAAAATCCTAGGAAGCGGCCACCATAATGACGCATATACCAAGATGCCCTAAGGTTAAAGCTATGCCAAAAGTATTTCAATTTTGAAAAAAGTAGGGGATTAGGGGGTTTAGGACAACCAAGTTTGGTATGACCTTTGGTATATCGATTATATATATGAGTTTTCTAATTTTCCTGGAAAAATCCTAGGAATCGGCCACCATAATGACGCATATACCAGGATGTCCTAAGGTCTAAGCTATGCCAAAAATATTTCAATTTTGGAAAAAATAGGGGATTAGGGGGTTTAGGACAAGCAAGTTTGGTATGACCTTATGTATATCGATTATATATATGAGTTTCTAATTTTCCTGGAAAAATTCTAGGAAGCGGCCACCATAATGACGCATATACCAAGATGTCCTAAGGTCTAAGCTATGCCAAAAGTATTTCAATTTTGGAAAAAGTAGGGGATTAGGGGGTTTAGGACAACCAAGTTTGGTATGACCTTATGTATTTCGATTATATATGTATATGAGTTTCTAATTTTCCTGGAAAAATCCTAGGAAGCGGCCACCATAATGACTTATATACCAAGATGCCTTAAGGTTTAAGCTATACCAAATATATTTCAATTTTGGAAAAAGTAGGGGATTAGGGGGTTTAGGACAACCAAGTTTGGTATGACCTTATGTATATCGATTATATATATGAGTTTTCTAATTTTCCTGGAAAAATCCTAGGAAGCGGCCACCATAATGACGCATATACCAAGATGTCCTAAGGTCTAAGCTATGCCAAAAGTATTTCAATTTTGGAAAAAGTAGGGGATTAGGGGATTTAGGATAACCAAGTTTGGTATGACCTTATGTATATCGATTATATATATATGAGTTTTCTAATTTTCCTGGAAAAATCCTAGGAAGCGGCCACGCTATGCCAGAAATATTTCAATTTTGGAAAAAGTAGGGGATTAGGGGGTTTAGAACAACCAAGTTTGGTATGACCTTATGTATATCGATTATATATATGAGTTTTCTAATTTCCCTGGAAAAATCCTAGGAAGCGGCCACCATAATGACGCATATATCAAGATGCCCTAAGGTTAAAGCTATGGCAAAAATATTTCAATTTTGGAAAAAGTAGAGGATTAGGGGGTTTAGGACAACCAAGTTTGGTATGACCTCATGTATCTCGATTTTATGATTTTTCTAATTTTCTTGGGAAAATCCTAGGAAGCGGCCACCATAATGACTTATATACCAAGATGCTTTAAGGTCTAAGCTATACCAGAAATATTTCAATTTTGGAAAAAGTAGGGGATTAGGGGGTTTAGGACAACCAAATTTGGTATGATTGCATGAATGACAATTATACGATTTTCCTGAATTTTCTTGGCGAAACCCTTGAAAGCGGACACCATAATGAAGTATAACTAAAAATTGGTTAGCCGATTTTTTTTTAGATATTTTAGGAGCAAGCAAAATTTTGTATGTAATCTGAAATACCATTTACCAGACGTCAATACAAAATATAAAAATTCAAATCATAGAAATTATATTTCAAAATTATCATTTTATCAAAGAATACAGTAGAATGCCCTAATATATAAAAAAAAATATTAAAATTTCGCAATACCAAGTTTTAGTCAAGAGCTCACATAGTAAAGTACAAGAAAAATGGTGTTGCATCTGTGCTCTACAATATTTTGTGTGATTCACTATGTGAATGCTTGAAAAGGTCAATTAAAATTTTGTAGCAAATTGTTTTTTTTTAAATTTCATTCACTTAAAACAAATACTAATTCTCGATACCAAAATGCAGTCGAATTTTTGAAGGACTCACATAGTAAAATTCAAGAAAAATTGTGTTGCAATAGCGCTAGACACTGTTTCGTGTGTTTTACTATGTGATTGCTTGAGAATATCAAATAAAATTTGGTATCAAAATTTTATTTTATTGTAGAATTTCACTGACTTATATTTTATAAATAATAACAAAAAAAAAATATTTAAAGTTAATCTCGCCAGCCTAAACTTACAGTACAACTTACGACTGTTATTAGTTTGATGTTGATGGATTTATTTGTTTATAAGCATATTTTTGGTTGGATAGTGAAATGAACTGTATAGATACGAAATGACGAAATGACTTTGCTCAACGTCACGAGCCTCATCTGAAACACAATCACACACAGAGCATTCACCGGATTTGAATACTTTGCGAAAGATGTTAATTATCGCTGAAAAATGATCATTTCATAATTTTGTTCTTCTCTGCCGACAAAAAATATCTTCGTTATCCTTATTGACCGTACATTTCAGAGAACTGCTTGAAGTACATGCTCATGTGCTTACTGTTATAGGCAAATCCTACCCTACTTTTCACCCTGCTATAATATAATAAATAATTCAGAAAACTTTAAGCACACTCGCATCGTTACCAAGAATTTATAATATTTACCGAACATGTTTCAAATTTTGTGCAAAAGGTTTATCTATACCTAACAAATCATCATTTTATTTTTTGTATAGATGTTTGAAAATATCAAACAACCGAGAATTTTAGATACATGATCCGTGATGTGTTCATCTTGTACAATGTTATATCGTATAACATTAACATATACAAAAATATTTATTCCAATTTAAATATAATTATGCAAATTTGTTGTTTATTATACTCAGGATGCTGCAACATATTTCACTGTTTATGTTTAAATATCTAGATATTTATATTTATCAAACACAAAATGATATGTAGGTTATAAATATTCAAATTGCAATATATACTCATCAACTCGTATACCATACCTACATATTATTGTGCAAATCATATTCACTTCATTCATATTCATATAAATTCGTTTTACTGTGTTTGTAATTCAATGTATAACTTTCATCGAGACTGGGAACGAGACGAAAACATCAAGAAACTTTTCTAGGCTCTTCAACATGAACCAATTTAATTAAAAATTTTCTTGTTTTCATTATCGCAACAAAAAAAAACTGTTTCAACTTCATTATGGAAATTTTATTTAGGTTTTAAATATTTACCACATTCAACGTATTGAGTAGGTATAGAACGAGGTAGATTTTGTAAGCTCGACTGATGTCAAATATTATCTCTTAATTCAAACTTGAGCATAATAATGATTATTCAAGCGAAATAATTTTCATATTTAATTATAAGCGATCAGGGGATTATGAGTTTAAGTCGCTAATTACCTTATCTTGGATGGCACAACAAAAAAAAAACTGTTCACACCCAAAATTCGCGTATTTTGTTAATTTCGAATTAAGTCATTAAAATGTTTTGGTCGCGACGACCTAATGAATGGGATTGGTTTAATTATTTGTTAATTTGGTTAAGGTGGTCAAATCAGATTTCGAACGAGTAAATTTGTATAAAGTATAATGCTTTAAATAATTCAGCACACAAAAGCTTTCATTTAGGACGATGTCATAAAAGTTTATTTGAAAACGAATACAAAAAAATGAAGCCTACATCATCGATGGCAATTGATCCATAAACTTTAATGGTTTACATTTTTATGGTAAACAATTTTTAAAACCAGCAAACAAATGCAAATCATGGAAAACCGTACCAGTATCCATATATACAAATAGCAGATGCTTGTTGAACACATTTGGCTGGATTTAATATAGCGACGTTTCAAATTATGTATTAAAAATTAACGAATTTATCTGTGAATTGAATGTATGCGCTTAACATAAATAGAATTAAGTTAATTTGAAACATCAACCTTAAATATATAGAAAAAAAAACACGCTTTTTATTCGTAATATAATGAAAATCGTCATTAAAAATTAATGGTAAATGGTACATGTTGGCCCAGAATTCATATTACGTTTTAAGCAATAACAGCAATATGGATTATGATTTACAACATCTAATCATTTTATCCGTTGCCACGATAAAAAAATTGAATTTGTTCAATCATTTTTATGTTCTTGTTCGTCTGTCTGTGATGTTATATTAACACCCCCTTGAGGTATACCAGGATTTCGTCCCAAGATTTTTTTAAAATACCTCTGAAAACACAGGCGTAAATAATTCATCCCAAACCTTTTTATTCATATCGATTGAGTTTGGGACCTTGTTTTAATTTTTTAGAAATTCTAGAATTTTGGCTATAGTTGTACAAAATATATAAAATTTCTTTAAAATCAGATGACATATATGGTGACCCAAATGGTGACCTTACGACGGGGAAGGTTCAAACCGGCTAAAATTTGAAATTTACCAATTCTCATCAATTTTCTTTGGGGAGAAGACTCGTAAATGTTAAAGAGATTATTTTAAACTTATCCATACCACGGAACGGAATAATTTAGACCAGTGATGTCCAAACATTACCACGCGAGCTATTTTAAAATTAAAGTTGGACGGATGACTAGTATGAATCCTTTTTTGCAATAATCTTAGTGATGCTGTTACTGTCATAATTAAAACCATAGCGTGAACGTACCTATATTGGACCGCCTTATAGTAATTCTACACCTTCATTCCATAAAATTTTAACATTACCTCTAACTACACGAGAGTAAAAAGCCATCCCAGTTATACAGTTGGTTCATCCCAATATTTTTACATTGTATATTCATCATACATTCATTGTTGATTCATCACAGACTTTCTCGTCATCTACAAATGTATACAGTTGGTACAAAAATATTCAACACTTTTTTGACAATAAGATTTAATTTTTTTTTTTTTTTTTTTTTTTTTTAAATTTTATTTAAATATTTTAAATAAACAATTATTACAATCTAGTCACCTGGACTAATGAGCAATTTTATTCTAACTTAATTTACTATGTTGTATTAATCTATGGCTTCTTCCCACTGGTGTTCCATAGTGTCTGATAAATTGAATTAAACCACGTCGTTATTGTGGGTTTTAGATCAGCATTACGCTGTTTACACTAGCAATTACACCAGCTCAAAAGGTTTAGTTCGTTTGAGCCTGCGTACAAATATATCTGTGTTGTTTAACAGCTTAGTTGCCTCAGTGTTAACATGTTGTTCGAGCCTTTGCCTATGTCTCACTGCATTTTTTTGGATTTCCTTTGAAACAGTGTCCACTTTAAGGCCCCTATGGAGGTCTCTGTTTCTAACATACCATGGTGCATCAACGATGTTCCTTAATACTTTGTTTTGAAATCTTTGGATGATTTTCACGTTGCTCTGTTTGGTCCAATCCCAAAATTGGATACCATAAGTCCAAACCGGTTTTAATATTTGTTTATACATAGTAGAAGTTTGTTGTATGTTGATAGAGCGGAGCTCCTTCCTATCAGCCAATACATCTTTCTATATTTAAGCCCCAGTTCTTCACTTTTCTTTTTGACGTGTGCTTTCCATCGTAGTTTTGCATCTAGTGTCATGCCAAGATACTTAGCCGTATTGGCATACGGTATTATTTCTTGATTAATTGTAACCGGAATATGTTCGAGTCGTTTGTTTGTAAAATTGATGTGAACTGATTTAGTTTCGTTAAGTTTAATTCGCCATCTTTTGGTCCAGTTATGTATTTGAATAATAGCTAACTGTAAACTATGAGTTGATTCTTCGTTGCTATCTCCAACAGCTAAGATTGCCGTGTCATCAGCAAATGTCGCCACAGTGTTGTTTTCTAATACAGGGAGATCATTAGTGTACAACAGGTATAGGACAGGACCTAATACACTGCCCTGCGGTACTCCTGCCTTGATTTCTTTCAATTCAGAATAGGAATCGTTTAATTTTACTCTAAAGAATCTATCTTTCAAGTATGATTCTAATATTGTAGTGAATTGCATTGGTAGTACAGTTCTTAACTTATAGTTAAGTCCTTCGTGCCAAACTTTATCAAAGGCCTGTGCAACGTCTAAGAATATCGTTGAGCAGACTTTTTTCTCCTCTAATGCTCTTTCAATAATATTAGTTATTCTGTGTACTTGATCTAATGTTGAGTGTTGGTTGCGAAAACCGAACTGATGATTTGGTATCAAGTTTTTCCTCTCAATTATCGGATTTAGTCTTTTTACTAATAACTTCTCAAAGAGTTTAGACATAACTGGTAATAGTGATATTGGCCTGTATGATCCAGTTTTGTGTGGTGGTTTCCCAGGTTTTCAAATCATAATTACTTCTGCAATTTTCCAAAGGCTGGGTACATATTTCAATCGAAAGGTGGCATTTATAATATTGGTGAGCTTTAATAATGCTTTCCTTGGTAGTTCTATTAAAATTTCTGCTGTGATAAGGTCATAACCCGGCGCTTTTCTCGGATTCATGTTTGTTTTTATCTCATACATGAGTTTTTTAGGTGTTGCTCGTAGGATTTCTTCACTTTCCTGTACAACCTCTCCAGTTATTATTTCGGCTTCCAATGATTGGTCATCATGTGGTTCAAATTTTTTTTCCAGGTATTCAGCAAAATTTCGTACTTTATCTTCGTTATTCCTGGCCCATTTGTTATCTTCTGTTCTGATTGGAGGAATCTGCATTATTGGCCGTTTAATTCTTCTGGTTGCTCTCCAGAGAGAATAATCAGTACTAGTATCATTAGATAATTTTCTGAGGTAGTTACTGATAGATTCGTCTTTCAAATCTTTGATTTCCCATTTAAGTAGCTGAGTCAGATTGTTTAGCTTAGTTTTATCTTGAGGGGCTCTAGTTTGTTGCCATATTCTCCTTGCCCTTCTTTTTTCTGCCAAAAGCTCTCTAATTTCTCTAGG
The DNA here is from genome assembly GCA_951394425.1 of Tipula unca. Lineage (NCBI taxonomy): Eukaryota > Metazoa > Arthropoda > Insecta > Diptera > Tipulidae > Tipula > Tipula unca. The sequence continues at coordinate 23,293,734 of OX596382.1, read as the reverse complement.
GTAGTTGTTTCCCTTAATTTTCTTTTTAACTTCAGGAGTGTTTTCCCAAGCTGACTGCTGTATGTCACATATGAACTTGTGATGACAATAAGATGGAAAATTAATTATAGAAATAAATTCTGGTGGCCAACGATTGGTTCTCTTAACGATTGAATTTGAGATCCTATTGTCCAGCGCTGATATATTTTTTGATAGATGGAATTGCCGCTACATAAAAGTCCATCTTCTCGAACTTTTAAATGTGAATAAGTGGAAATACAAATCGTATGTCCAACGATTGAGTTTGGGATCCAACTGGCCATCACTCCATCGCTGCTATTATTTTGTTTAGGAGAGTTTCCGCTACATAGATAAATGTGTTTCCATTGCAAAGTTTTGAAAAAATATTAAAATCGAAGAAAAAGTCGTATTCCCAATCCGCTACTTCGTAATTAAGATTTGTATATGAATGACTCGTTAACGCTGTGACGTTTGAATACGGAAGTACCGGATTTGAATCCGAATAGAGCTAGGCAGCCATTTTCCAACTAAGCAAAGACTGTCATGTGTGGATAATATTATAGCGGCGCCACCTACTGCAGGGTTTCATTTTACTACCAGGTTTCAAATTACATAACCCAGATTCTGGTACTATGTACTATATACGGCTAAACACAGAGCAGGCAACAAAAAGTGGAAAGGGCAGTGGGTATGTTGGGTGGTCAACAACACCGGCGGTGTCGTTATGCAAAAGAGTTTTTTATAGGCAACGAGAATGAAGAGTCTGTGTTAACACATCAAAATAAAAATTTCAGAAAGAAGCAGGCTATCTCAGTTCCATAAAGGGCGCCGTCCACTCGTTTTGCCTAGAGTTCGTGAGTCCCAAATGCCGACTAGCAGAGTAAACGGGTAAATGCGAACGTAAGGTATCTTACGCACATGCACTGAAAAGTTTAGCAATAAAGGCATAACTCCTTGAGCCAAGTCCTAAAGTTAAAAGTACAAATAGAACGACCCGCAGAGTCGTTTGCTCAGAGTTATCATATACGATGTGAACGTGGTGAAAAAGATCAATTTATAAGCAGAGTGAGATCAAAATCGAGGAATTAAAAATAACCTGTAAGACTGGGCTAAAAATGGCAAAATGGTTTACTGGGTCATTTACGTATCGCTTTTTGCCAGAAATACCTGACTCTAAAATCGTACACTGAAAGAAATAATATGCTGTTATTAACAAAAAAAAAAGTAAACTTTACAAAAAAATAAGTTCAAACTCAGCCTACCTAGCGCTATGTAAATAAACAAAAAATGATATTGTAAATTTAACTAGTTGCAATGTTATATCTGCATAAACATGGCTTAAAAAATATTTGATAAGTTTACATGAGTGAAAAGTAAAATTAACTAAAATTAAGGTAAATGTATGAAGTCAATTAGTAAATACTTTACCTCGATCTATGTAAAAATAGTATTATAGAATTAGTAATTTTAAAAAACTGAAGAAGGAGACATCCGAAATCGATATTAAAATTAAAATATAAAAAACAAAAAATATTATCACAAAAAGGAAGAAAAATAAAAATAAAATAAAATAAGAAATAAAAAATAGTTTTATTAATATACATTAATAAAAATAGTAAACAGAAATTCTAAATTAATATAGCAATATTGTCTAATTAACGTAGCTCCAGTTTTAGTTATTGCAAAAATTGCATTGCTGATTTGTCAAATTAACATTGCGCTGACATTAAGGTAACATAGCAGTATTGTGAAATTGACGTATAATACCATGTAAAACTTTGAAACAATATACATATATATATATATATATATATATATATATTATATTATATATATATTATATTATATACATATATATATATATATATATATATATATATATATATATATATATATATATATATATATATATATATATATATATATATATATATATATATATTATATTATATATTATATAGTATATATATATATATATATATATATATATACATATATATTAACATGAAATTTTTGAATCCAATTATAATAAATAACACATAAAATTAATTTTTTAGAACATTTCATTATTTATTGTCAAACTAATTTAAAATTTCAAGAAATAGACATAGGTAGGTACATAGTTCACGCATATACATATAATAGTATTATATCATACTTTAATTAAATTTAATCACAATTCTTATAATATTTTATAAAAACTATTAATTTGTTTATAATATTTATATACATATTACATATATGTTTCTATTTATATATCTATATATTATATGTATTTATACAAATATAAATTAAATTAAAAAATCTAAGTTAAATAAGAATTATAAAAGTACAAAATTCAATTAATTTGTATATTAAATCATACAATTAAATTTAATTATATGGAAGAAAATATAAATTTAAAAAATATTAATGCAAAATTTGAATACCAAAGTTATGTTTTACTATGGCCGATTTTCCAAATCAGAAATTAGGGACATAACAGATGGTATTGTTTTGTCGTATACCGTCTTAATATTGTAAAAATATATTTGTAGAAATATACATATATTGTAGCAAGGTTCTGGCATAAAAACTTGATGAATTTTAAAACATAAGCCGAGTGCCTCTAGAAAGCTCCCGCATATAAATTTAAACCCATCCACAAATATAATGAATTGAACAGCTTCAAAAATTTTACCGATTGTTATTAACAATGGTTGTAGTTTGGTTCGTTCATTTTTACAAATTTTTTGAAGTTTATCAATTTCAATATCCATTTCAGCTACTGTCAGCTACCGACAACAAAAAAGATTTCTCACTGTTTATATCATCTAATTTCTTTCAAATTTCTATAAATGATGACTTATATTCCTCCTGTTTCAAATTTGACATAATTATTGACGTAATTTTTTTTCAAAATATCGTTCCATTTTGAACATATTGTTGGTTGGCTTGGGTACATTGTTAAGTAGTCGATACTTATCTGCAGAAAAAATACCAAAAAGTTTAATAGGAAAAATTATAGGTCTTAAAATCATACAAATTTTGCCCCAAACGCATGTTTATAAAGCGGCCATTCCTCACATGTTTTAAAAAGTGAGGAGTCCTGATTTTCCAAAATCTCATTTACTCTATTTTTGGAGCTTACTTGCCATTTTTTGAAAACTAAATCTCGCGGGCTTCTCATATTGCGAAGTTAAGTTTTAATTAAATTATAATCCGACTGGTCGAGAATATGGCCACATATAATCTAATAAAAATTTCATTAAGTATAATTTACTCAAATTTAAGCAAATAATTGGCAATATTGACATGCTACCTGTTGGCTTTAACTCGGTGGCTCTCATTTCCTTTGATGAACTGCAACTGTCAACAGGTTTAATAAATTTATTTTATTGTTCTGATTCTGTAAGTAAACTTATTGTACAGTTTAAACATTGGTGGCACATGTTCTCTTTAAATAAAATAAGTGTTCTGAAAATAAAAATGAAAAATAGTTAATTATATGTGAAATTTTGAGTGTTGAATTGCATACTAATAAAACGTACCATATTTTCTCCTGGAAAACATTGAAGTATTTCTTCAGCAATTTTATGAATTTGTTTTTTTTCGGTGTTCTGTTTTTAATTATTAAAAATGAGCCACAATAAGGTTGCAAATATTTCCCGGCCGCTTCCTATTTGTTGAAGTATTTGGTTTACTGTCTATACAAGAAAAATATTACAAAAATTAAGGTAACAATAACAAATATTTTTCAATAGAATAAAAGAGAAATTACCATATGTATCTCCTGACCTCCTGTATCTCCATATCGTATATATTTAAATTTGTGATTGACTAAACCAATCCCTGTGAATAAAAACTAATTACATATACCAAAAGTAGAAAACTAAAATGATATTTACTTTCAAATTTTGAGCGTAGGAGCTCCATTCCCCATGATTCCAATTAATCTGTAGATTCATCTTTCTGTACCTAACCTAAATTATTGGATTTATCTAAATTTGTCGAAATTGTTGATTGGCTGGGCTCCTCAATTGGAATATTAATATTATTGTTATGAGGCACTTCATGAGTGTTAGTTAAAATATTTTGAAATTCTGATAAATATATACTTGATGCATTATCGATCTAATCTAAACTGTCAAACCATTCACTTAAACTATCAGAAATAGACAATGTATCCGAAAAACTCGTTTCAGATATCGAATCCTAGAATATAATAGATATAATGATAAAGTTATGTTAATTTAAAATATTTACCGATATTGAAAAATATTGCTCACTGTTATTTGATGTTCCCGTTGAATTTGTACACAAAGTGCTCGACTAGTATTTGATGACCCAACTATTTCTCCTGAAATAGTTTATTAATTTGGTTGTGTGTCAGGTTTAATATAAACATATATAAGGCCACTTTATCTAAAACAAAAAATTTAAAAAATCTTAAGTTTTAATAGTTGTATCTACATAAATGAAAAAAACATGTGCTCCTTCACAACGGTATACGAAAAATAAATTGCATACACACATTTTTAAGTACATATTTTAAAAATATAAAAATTAGATTATTATTTATATACCAGCTATATACTACTTCCATATACAAAACTAAATATGATCAGATTACAAATAGGCAAATAAATACAATTTACACTAAAAAGCTAACCATTCGCCAGGCAACAAGCGGATAAATTTAATTAATATCCAACGTTGTAAAAGAAGACAATAACTTTGTTATAACAAATACACCCATTTACACGTAAATAAGTACAAAATTAATTAACAATGATTACACTAACTTACCTTTGAATGAATCAAATAGCTCTGGGGTATAAACTTCTATATTTAAAAGAAACTGTTTAACTAAATATTCAATTTTTATTGTATCCATAATACTCGTATTTCACCGGCACTCACTAACACGTTCACTTTAGTACTGTTTCACGATAAAAATAAAACGCATTATAACCGATATTTCATTGCAATGATATTTTAATATTTATATGTAAATTTTACTTACTGGTAATAAAAATTAACATTCGAATAGAATAAAATTTTCTTAATAGCTATGTAAAATGAGCATTATTCTAGTGAAGTTTTTGTTGCGATGATAATATTATATAATTGCTAAGTAAGCTGAGCTTGAGTTAGGTGAATTTTTCCTAGCATAATGTAACATTTTAACAATGATATTTCCAAATTTATTTTATGCATATTTTACTTGTCTGACTTTAAATTTAGCATCGGTATTGGAAAAAATTTACTTATTTGCTATGTAAAACGACCATTGTTATAGTTGTATTTTTCTTAGCAAATGTAATATTTTACAAAGCATATAAAAATTTTACAAGGCATTTTTGTAAATAAAACATTGCATTTTTTTCAGTGTAGGGTGTAGCTTAGTTGATCTTCATGCATGTTAACTGATACGCTTCAAATGTCAGATTTGGGTGTATTGGCAAATTCTGCAAAGGGAAAAACCAAATATGCGGGCATTGCTGCGAGAGCGGTTATAGCCATAGGGTATGTTCGAAACTCATCGAAGATCCGAAATATGTTTGCTGCAAGAAGACAAACAGAGCATTTAGTCATTCTTAAATCTTAACGTAGCTAAGTATGCACAGCATACCGAACGGCGTTGAACCTAATGATGTGAAAAACAGTATGATAAGTAATAATATCATTATACCTCAATTAAAGAATGTCCAACTAAATATGCTAACTCGAAAGTTGTGGGACATGAGATAAGACACAAAGTAGATAATCAAATATTAACACCCTGCATGCATGCAAGAACTTTATTCGGTTATAGGTTAAATCCTGGTAACCTCCACAGCCTTAGGGACTCTCGATAATATAATGACGTAGCACTGAAATATGTGCGCAATGCTTTGAAGTTTGATCAGAAATGGGTATATTTGATGTAGTCATCGTCTACAAGAATAATTTAATGAAATTTTACAAATGTTTTCATAAATGAATGATAAGAGAAATAGTTTTGCAAACAATAGTTCTGTTATAAAGTAATATAAAATTCTATAAAATTATATTTAAATTGTTCATTAAATCTTTTTAAAATACTTTGTATCAGCAATTTCTAATATTCTGTTCAAATTCTAAAACATATTTTTTTTTAAAATCTTAAATTATCAAATTTTAAAATTTTTCTTGAATACAAAACAAAATATTTAGTAAAATTCTCTTGAAATTCGTTTTAATTCATTTAAAAATTTGTAAATAGTCTCTAAAAAATTGTTGAAATCCTATAAAATGCTTAATCCAATTCATTTAAAAGTTTATTAAAATTCAAATAAAATAGTTCGTAATTTTCCAAAATTCTATTAAAATATTAGAAAATACACTTTTTAAACCACCTTCCTTAAAATTCATCACAACTTTGTCAATATTTTTTAAAATATCCTTATAATTTTAAAAAAAATTTACAATATTTATGGACAATGCCCCCTTTTCTTCAAATCATTTAAAAATTTGTTAGATGTAATTTTTTAAAATCTTATTAAAATTGTTTCAAAATTCGCTTCAAATTCTATTAAAATTCTGTTTAAATTCGAATGAATTCATTGAATATTTTATAAAATTTGATTCTAGAAATTTTTTTACTGTCTAAATTTTCGTAGAAATTCTTGATCTCTGATTGTTGAACAGAATGAAATTCTACAAATTTTGTGTGATAATCTCGCACTACCACCTCTTCCTTCCCTTGAATTCATTAAAAGTTAACTGTAGAATCTTTTGATGAAATTTCTTTAAAGTTCCATTTATATTCACATGAAATTCTTTTGAAATCTTATTAAAACTCCCATGTGAAATTTTTACAAATTTCTGAAATATTAAAAATTTAATTAAAATTCTTATCTAAAAGTTGCTTTACAAATCTGGTTAAATTCAAACTTTTTGGAAACAAATATTTGTGAAATAATTATTAAATTTTCGTAAAACCGTTTCTAAATATTAACAAAAAGTTCTCTGTACAGTTTTCAAAATTCCAGTACAAATTCGTGTACTCTTTACTTAAAATTTCATCCTTTTAACTGTTATAATTCTATAAAATTATCACCAATACGGGATTTCTAGAAATTCTTTTAAATTTATTGAAACATTTGTAAAAAAACCAATTTTTCAAATTTGCTTTAAATCATCTTATAATTTTAAAATATTTCAGTGCTAATTGTGTTAGAAACACTTTAAAAGCAAGTTTACTTTTAAGCTATAGTTCGCTTCAATTTATAATAAAATTTTCTAGAAATACCACAGTTTTTGCCAAACTCTACAATTTTGTTGGACATATTATGTAAAAACCGTTTCGTTCACTCAGTCCTCTCTGGTGGGAAACTCAGTTTGGAATTTCATCTCAACAGATGGCAAAGGAATAGGGTAGTCGGTAGCTTCCGGAATACCCCTGTTGCATAGGATAGATGAATGCCCTGCATTGTTACATCTCCACATAGATATGGATTTGAGCCGAATGGCTGTGCATCAATACTTTCATCAATGGTTGGCCATAATTTTTAACGCTGGCCACCAGACGACAACCCCATACAGCAGTATAGGTTTGACCACTGAGACGTAGAGCCAGTGTACTATGTGGGGCTCCATACCCCATCTCTTTCCAATTGCATTTTTGCAGGGGCAGAGCGCTATAGCAGCTTTCTTTACTCTCTCTACGATGTTTGGTTTCCAGCTTAGCTTGCTATTCAAAAGTAGTCCGAGGTATTTCGCTCTATCCGTAAAGAGCGAGTACCATTTAATGTTGGCGTGTCACACTGAGGAAGTTTGTGCCTCGTGGTAAAGTTCCACCCAGATAAGCTGTCACGATCCTGCCTCTAATCATTTGATCTATCCAGCCTCTGAGTGATCCGTCTACCCCCAGACACGCAAGGGCTCGAGTGATTGCCGCCAGTCTGACGTTGCTAAATGCCCCCTCTATATCCAAGAAGGTTAACATTGAATATTCCTTATATTCAAGTGATTTCTCAATCGGGGCTATAAGGGAGTGGAGAGCTGTTTCCACCGATCGTCCCTTACAGTATGCCTGTTGAGATCCCGACAGCTCACCCGGCTTGATTGAGCCTCTAATGTAAGCCTCTATTTATCTTTCCAGTGCTTTCAACAGAAAAGAAGATAAGCTTATAGGCCTAAAATATTTGGGATAGCAGTGAGAGCTTTTTCCTTTTCGTTTTTGAGCTTCCATTATTGCACTGCCCAACCTACCTGGTGGTATATTTTCCTCTATATTTTTTCATCTCGATGCTAGCCACCACTACCTCAGCGTTGCTGTAATTCAGTAGTATAAAAATATTCAGATTATTTCTAGCGAGAATGCAGGAACGCATCTTACCTTCATTCTTCGCATGTAGTATTTTATATTTGGAAGTTCTGAGGCCCAGCACCCGGTCACCATTAACCCAAGGTTCCAAGACTCAGATTCCATTTTTAGCAGAAGGGCCGCCGAGGCCCTAATCTAAAATCCTATTAAAATAGTAAAAAATTCAATTTTAGGATCACATTCTTTAAACTTCCTCACACATGTCGCTAATATTTTCGGAGAATTTACTTCAATTTCTTGAAAATGTTTACAACGTTTATGGGCAATTTACAGGTATTGATTTAATTCTTGAATTTTACGTGAATCAATGCTCCTAACTCTTTGTGTGAAAATTGAACAGATATAATTTCTACCAATTTTTTTCTACCTTGACCTCCTTTAGAATTTTGTAAAATCTATTTCTTGAAATTTCCAAAGAGTGTGTTCTAATTCTCCAATAAAATCAACATTTTCTAATGATTCCAAATTTTATAACTCTCTGTTAGTTTTCATCTGCTATAAAAATCTGTTCTTATTTTATTAAAATTCATTTAAAATTCTGTTCAAACTCTAAAATACATTTTGCTCGACAAATTCCTTCTTCTGAAAATTTTGTAGAATTGAAAGTCAAATTCTGCTAATAATTCTTTCAAACTATGTCAAAACTCTCTTAAAAGTTCCCTGAATTCTATAAAGTGTTTGGTAAAATTTTTTTCTCTTAAAATTCTTTTAAATTTGTTAATAAAATTTGTGAAAAAATTATCTCCAAAGTTAGAGTAGCTCCTATACAATTTACGACAATTTTTTAACGAATAATGATGACCTAGAAGAATTTTTGTTACCATGAACAATTTAAAATTATTTATATTCAGAACCATATCTGTATATCATATACCGATATTAACTTTTAAGACATTAATCCTGATTTGGTTTGATACTACGAATCGAAAATTTTCTTTTTGTTTGATTCGTTGGAATTGACCTGTAAAACCTACAAAAAAAAATAGTCACTTAGTTACGCGTAAACAATGACAAATGAACTAAACCCCAAAAAAAAAAATGTCTCCGCATATTACCTTGACCATTTTCCTATATACTATATCAAATTACGTGTATCCTTTATTTACAATCCCTATACTAATGTATATATAACAAGGTTACCTGCAATATGTACGTGCGTATAAACCAAAAATATAAATAAAAAACTTCCCGTAAAAATGTAGGTCAATCTAGAATAACAATAAAAGTGATAGATTACCCTAAACTATATATACTCGTATATATCGTATAATCCCCCTAAAAATATGTAAGCTTTGAGCTTTTATATTTTCTATACTTGTATACCTATACAGCGATAACAATTGACAAAGTGTCTATATACGTTATATAGTTCACCTTAATTCGGAAATAATTGTATTTTAACAAACTAAAGGTATAATTAAATATTTACGTTTTAGTTAATTAATCCTGGAGAAAACCCATTTCCGACCAAAATAAAAAAAAATTACAATTCTTGTTGTTGTTAAGCTCAATGGCATGGAAAATTAAATGTTTACTTTGTAATAATATAATATCGCATTTAAAAACAAATAAAATATTATTCGAGTAGATAATATATTTTATTATTAGACCATTATACAAACTTGTGTGTGTGTGTATGCGGATCCTTATATCCATTTCGATATGAGGATATGTTGTTGAATTTTCATTGGATTATAATTTTATGACTATCATCGCCCAAAATCTGAAAGGCAACAGCACAACGATATATGGATAATTCTCATAAAAATTATGGCTTCTCGTATTTATTATTAAGTTGATAGATATTTGAGAGCTTTCGTTATTTTTTTATTTTTATTTTTTGAAGAAAAATGATGGAAATTCGGTTTTTATGCAAATTCAAGAAGTTTGCTGGGGGTGAATAAACTTCTCGACATTTTTTTTTTACTTCTGCTTGGCTAAAGATACGAATTTTGTTCGTTTTTGATTTTATTATTTTGTTATGTTGCGGATAGATGAGTGCTTCTATTATTTTGATCAGCATAATATTTTTTAAAGTGCGCTCGTCGAAAAAGGGCAAAACTGCTATAAACTAAATTTGGGTTATAGATTTTGATTTCCGGATTTATTTTGGGATTTGGTTTTATGTGAAAAACGTGAACAAATTTTCGCGCGAATCAATAAAATTTGTGTCATATTTTTTACGCGGAATTAGCAAGAAAGAAAACTCGGTCAAAATTATAAATTTTGATTATTTATGACGACTGCCACCTGTGTTTGTGTGTGTGTGTGCGTATATCTTATGGCGATATTAATTTCGTATTTTATGTTATGTTTGTTAGGTAGGTCCTTCCGATATATTTATATTCAAAATATTATTGTGCGTATATTTAAATATTTAATTTGATGGAATGTGATGGTGGAAAACAAAGGTGGGATTCGTATATTTATATCACAATAGTTCTGCTTTGAGTGGGAAATATAGAAATTGACAAATAAATTATTTGAAGTGGATAAATAATAGTCACACGCAAGGAGTTTATATTTTGATGTATTAATTGGAATGTATATGGCTGAGGTCAGTTTACTTTAAATTAAGATATTTCTCTCGCTTTACGTTTATCTGTGAGCGTATATAAGTCCTGACATGCAAGTCAAACCAAAAAAGCTTGAATCGTTTGTATACTATTTTAATTTCGTAATCGTGTATATACCCCCTTAAAGTTATCCCAGGATTTCATTACACGATTTTTTTAAAATACCTCTGACAACACATATCTCTGGCACCTTGTTGGCTAACTGTGCCAGCATTGATTTTTTTTGGCTGTTGGAATTTCTGGAAATAAATTAAAGTGGCGCCTTTCCCAACTTTTCTAAGAATACTAAATTGGAAAAATAACGTTTGGCCAAAATTTTGTAGGGTCGACTATTTTCTTATAACGATTGAGTTTGGGACCTTACAACGGTCAAAACATACACGGTGGCACAGTAGTGGTCAACAAGATCTCAAACTCAATCGTTATGAGAAAATAGCTTAACCTACAAAAGCTTGGCCATACGGTTTTCTTTCGATATCAGTTTTCTATGGAAAGTTGGCAAAGGCGCCACATTTAATTATATTGCGGAAATTCCAACGGTTATAAAATTATCAAAGCTGCTAATTAAAATTATCAATGATTATCAATGGTTGCTAACAGGGTCCTTTCATAAAATTCATCAAATTCATAAAATTCATTAAATTCATCAAATTCATCAAATTCATAAATTCATAAAGTTTAACAAATTCATCAAATTCTTAAAATTCATCAAATTCATCAGATTCATAAAATTCATCAAAATCATCAAATTCATTAAATTCATTAAATTCATCAAATTCATCAAATTCATAAATTCGTAAAGTTTAACAAATTCATCAGATTCTTAAAATTCATCAAATTCATCAAATTTATCAGATTCATCAAATTCATTAAATTCATTAAATTCCTCAAATTCCTCAAATTCATCAAATTCATAAAGTTTAACAAATTCATCACATTCTTAAAATTCATCAGATTCGTAAAATTCATCAAATTCATCAAATTCATTAAATTCATAAAACTCATCAAATTCATAAAGTTCATAAAATCCATAAAATTCATAAAACTCATAAAGCTCATAAAACTCATTAAACTCGTAAAACTTATAAAACTCAAACTCATAAAACTCATTAAACTCATGAAACTCATAAATCTTATACAAATCATCAAACTCAAAAAATTCACAAATTATTTTAACAAAAAAACGATAACACGATCTTCAACCATTTCATCAATGGCTTTAACATGATTTTTTCCGCCACTTTCTTATTGAAATTTAGAATGATCTCCTGTAGAACCACAGCTATTTCAGTTGCTCGCAGGCATGAAGCTCCAAGTAACGTTTTTTTTGTCTTTATGCAGGAAAAGTTCAATTTGTCCACATAATTTCCCTTTTTTCTGAGAAATAGGATAAAAAAGATGAAAAGGCTTTAAAGTTAAGGTTTATTGAAATCGAAAAACTCGATAGCTCTTTATTTTCCAACGATAATTTTAATCCTTTCGCTTATCCTAAGACCTGTTACTTAAACTTACTGGAATATCTAAGCTCACATTGTTTTTATTTTTAGTTTTAGTTTTCTATCGGTACCCCAATGGCTATTTTCGAACCGTATATGCGAACCATACTAAAGACGACTTTTTAAAAGAGGGTCCTTTAGAACTCTCTGTTCTGTGGCATATATGTATATAATCGAGTGGTATTCCTATATAAATAGTGTGCCTTAATTTGAGTGTAATAGCGCGGAGGATCTAAAGCATGCGTAGTTCGTTTGCTCACTTGTGGATTTTCTCAATTCGAGTTTTTTTATTTATTGGTCAAAATTTGGTGATTGAGACCTATAGTGTAGAATTACAATATCAGGTAATTTTCTTCAACTTAACACAACAACAAACAAGGTAATTAATAAATAAACCAAAGAAAATTAAGAAGACCCAAGGCAAAATCCACGATTCTTCTCAAGTAGATTTCTAAAAGAAATTGGGTGATTATTGTTTTATGCAGCTGTAATTCGACCATACTGGCGATGTCTCTGTTCATCTGTCTGTGACTCTATGAAACAAAAGCACAATAATGGTTCTTGAAGAGCCGCAGAACAATGCTGACTATACCTTGCATAATGTGGACGTATAAAGTAAAATAGATTATGTGTAAATCTAGTAACGTAGCCAACAAATTGCACGAAGTATTCTAATCCCAAAACTGTCTTAAAACGTAATTTATTAAGCACATGATTATTATTAGGAGCAGAATCATAAAAATTAGATCATTTCTTCAAGATAATATTATTGAATTAATCAATTTAGTTTATATACGATTATTACGGCTGTTGTTGTTCTAAATAAAATGTCTAAAAATAAAATGTTCGTTGCTGTAAACAATAAGAACAATCAAGTCGTTCAGTTTTTTTGCTATCTCATGTGGTTTCTTCATTTTTATGTTTTAACGTCTTATACTCTTCCATTTCATACAACCAGAACTCTACTTGTTTGAATGGAATTAATCATTAATTTGTTTTATTTCCTTCCAAGTTTTTATTAATTTTTGTTGTAATAATATGTCTTCTTTTATCTCTTTACAGAAATCTTATACAGTGCTCCATTATAAATGAAGAGTAGCAACAACAACAATAAAAATCACGACATAAAAATAATTAAAAAAATAAGTCATGCAGAAACCGTTTAAAATGTGAAAGCACACACACACACAAAAAAAAAATTAAAACTGAAAAACAATTTCCATATCGCATCTATATCGTACATACTATAACAGCATTTTGTTTGTGCTATAAAAAAAAATACGACGATACCATAAAAACTTTGGTACTATAATTTTATAGTACATACATAATATTTTATAGTAAAGAAACGGAACACCAAAATCAAAAAAAAAATGTATTTAAAAAAAATTTTGGAAGAAACTTGAAACTATGTTCGTCGTAGTGAAATAAAGTTTAATTTAAAAGTTTTTTACATAGCAAAGTTTAATTAATTAATTTTCATTGGTTGTACCCCCGAAAAATGAAAAATCACATAAGCAGGTAACAAAAAAAATGATGTGGAAATTATATAAAAATTTATAAGACGAGGACGACGACAACAACAACAACACTAAGAAAATCGTGATTAAGAAGAATAACAACAACAACAACCAAATATTATATAAACGTGTGTCGATAGAGCTTTTTTTGTTTGTTTAACTTTTGCGGAAAATTATGACAAAAGTTTATCCAATTGAAACATCGCCAAGTTATTGTTCTGTTATTTGGGGTGCAAATAACACAATTGATTTTCCATTTAGCGGGGTAAGTTAACATAAAACAGCAAAAATGAAAAGCTTTTTAATTTTTTTGAAACATTTATTTTTATTTTTTTTGTCACCATTGATGTTTTTCGTTTTACTCTCTAATTGATTAAAAGCGCGCTGTTCACATTAATTGGGTTGGTTTATAAAAAAATCTTAAAGATTGTCGTCTTCATGGAGAATGGACACAGTCGATTAATTACTGTGATTTGTAAATGTAAGGTAGAGTCCTGCTATTCGTCTAGCGTGATTCAGAATGGACGTAATGAGAGCCCCGTTGGATGACGTGAATGATTTTACTGAGATCGACGCTTCGTTGAATGCTCAGAATGATTTGATGAGTAGTGAAGAAGCAGTTTAATGTATATGGTACAACTACGGACCAGTTTATATCTATGATAGTCCTTTGGCACTACCACTCGAACCTTAACCCATAACTCTCTTATTCCAGGAAATTAAAACCTGTCGTATGTATAGTTTTTTATATTTAATGTTATCGGTTACACTTTTGTATGTCTTTATGAAGAGTATTAAAGTAGGTTTAATGAGTTTGAAATGTTCGATTGCTCTATATTCTCTGAATGTAATTTTAATCTCTTTGCTTGCCTTAGACCTGAAGTCATGTACCTATTCTTGCGTGTTGATTTTGATTTTATTATTTTGTCATTTTAAAACCAGTGGGTGGTTCGCGTTAAAGATATATTCTCGAAGTCAACCAGTTCAGCTTCTATTAAGAAACCACTCAAGGTCTCAAATCATTCGACGAATTGTTAAAGGTATTATTTGCCCATTCGTTGACTAACCTCGACCAAAACCTTCGATCATGGACCCCAGCTTCTTAATACAGCAGTTGTAATGGATATGACCTGGCAATTGACGATCGATCCAGAAAGGTTGCCACAACTGCATCCTACCACATCATCGCCTACTCCACAAAACCAGCAGCGATGAAACTACCATAGTTAACGAAGCAACAGACAAAAATGTTGATATAAACAGTCTGTTTGGTGCTTGAGGATTGATATATTTTCGTTGTAGGACGACACATCGGTAGTCTGACTTTTCGACGAAGATACGAATTGGGATTAGATGACCCTATTCAGATACTCAAAAAATACAATGGACAGTAAAACAATAGGATGATTGAAAAATCAGCCAGTATATGTCGCAACTAGATGAAACCTCAACCAGGTGAAGCCCTGTATTCTACGCCGCGTCAAATTTCCCAAAAAATTTCATTCAACAACAGAAAATCATAGTAATTCTAATTCAACAGCAATACGCCCGGGATCATCAACCTCAAAAATTATCTACGGTCTGTGAAACGGACGATAATCTGATTAACACTATTGTATGAATTTCAAACTAACTAGAGTCATAGGGACGCAGAGACAACATTAACGTTTGGTACGTTTTGGTGCCAAAGAACAGTGAAAATTTGAATCATGTGGAACAGATGCTGTGACAAAACATCGATTGACCCCTAACCGATACACGAAGCAGTAACATTCTCGAAAATATTATGAGACGTATTCGGGTCTTGACTTATATGATAAAACGGAATGTGAATATTTCCAGAAAATAAAGTAGCAGCAGTTCCTGCGGCAACACTTTATCTAGGCAGATAAATTCGAGACAAAACAGCGAGATGCATTAGATGCAGCGAGCGGGAAATTTCTTAATGATTTTTTTACTATCCGAATCCGACTTGTACAATTCTTTAACAGATCCGTCCAATCGTAGTCCCAGATATGTTTCTACAAGTCATTATGGAGGGGAATGATCCGACATCGGGAATTGGTATTTTTCAGTTTCACTTGCGGATCTGTTGTTTATGACAGTTTGTGGGTTTCCAATTTGTATGCTTACACAGCGGATGACCAACTATAGATTTTAACCATAACCGCCAAATAGAACAAATTTTAGGAATGTGATAAATGTGTTCAAAAATATTATGAATTACAATCGGCCCTTATCAATGTGTCATTTTTCAATATGACCACACGTACTGAAAATCATCATTTCCGTCTTCGATTCTCTGGGATTCCATTCAAGTTTTCTGGTTGACTGGAAAATGTGCATGCAATAAATATAAAAAGTGAGAACGATTGAGATGACAAAGTCACCAACCGATAGTGTGATCATATTTTCCCAGCAATTCAGAAAATATTCTTCTTTGGATCAAGTCACACGCGAAACGATTCAAAGTGTTGGTGTAAGTTAAGATTTGACAAACGAAAATTCTGAGGAGTTATACATTGACACCAGGGACTTTGTCATTGTATACTAGATTCCGAGTTCAAGTTTCACGTTTGCGTAATTTAAAGATTTGCGTCTGGGCCTTTCTGTAGTATAGAATGTGATGTTCATCTCGAGACAACCATCAACAAGAAGTACATTGCCAAACTGTCTACATTCCATTTATTAAACCAACCAAATCGCCATTTTGTATTAAATATATCTGGAGGCAAAATCTAAGTTTTGTACGTCATATTCAAATATTGTTTATGTCATATCCAATTCCAGTCGATCACTCGAATAATTAAACGAGATTAGATATATTGCGAATTCAATATAATGTTTTCACTCCAAAGTTGGCCAAAAAATGAGTTTGATTCAATTGTACAATTATCAGTCCAGGCCAATCCATTATTGATTTGGAATAAAATTAGTATTAAATGTATGAACATTATAGCGATGACCATATAGTTTAGTAGTTAGCCAACCCTTTTATGTATACTTGTGGTTTAGTATAAAATTTTAATTAATCCATTAAGCGATTTATTATGTATGTCGATGGTGAAATATTGTCTTGAGCAATTTCGTAATAATAATTTTTAGAGGAGTTAACTCGTATAGGTGAAGGTACTATTGAATTGAAAAGATGAACAAGGTTTTAGAAATCGAGGTGTACTCAACAAGAGACTATAGTAATCAGTATTTTACTAAAATTTTGAAAATATAATTTTCGTTCCTATATTTTATTCCACTTTCCAAGCACTCCCATAGTAAAACACACAAAAATTTGCCTCGCTCTGATGCAAAACAATTTTTCGTGTGTTTCTCTATGAGCGGTCGATGGAAGGTCGATTAAAATTTCGTGCCTATTATTTTTATTTTTAATTAGTAAAAAAAAAAATTCGAATCCGAATTTTAGTCGACCGAATTACAGATATTTTTCTAAATATCTCGCTGAATATTTTAGATCACTAAAATTTCTCCCTAAAGGATCTCCCTTGATGATATTTTCAAAATTTTTTCTATAATTGAGTCATAAAGTTAAGAAATTTTGTAACTCGCTGGACAGTTTGATTTTATACAAATTAAACGAAATAATTACCTAACTGTTCTAAAAAACTAATAAAGTGCCCATTGTTTGTTAATAAAACTAACTATCTGCAGATATATCAACTTTATGTGAATTAAATAATTTTTTATGTTTCTGCCATCTCATTAAATTGAGAATTGCTTTAATTTCATAATAGCCGTGGGCAATGAAAATATCAGAAATTTATTATTGAAAATGGGTTTGAGCTACTACTGTGGAAAAACATACACTTTTTTCCGTTTTATACAAAATTTGTGTAGCGACCGCTACTGGATCGTACAAAGTTTTTTATCCTTGAGTTATCCTTGACTTAACATGGGGAAAATGGACAACATATTCAACCGTTTAATATATGAATCCTGAATTTCTCCCTGACGGATCGCTAATGAATCTTTTCAAAAATGGGAAGGCCTATTCTATTTCATTATACTATATGGCCATTTGAAAATATCTAGAGGACCAGCCCCACAGAATTTTATGTTTTACCAATTTTGGTATTCGGTAGGATATATGAACCAAGTTGGTTAACTTTGATGATCCGATACAATATATGAGATATTTTTTGGTGATGAGTAAGACCCATTCATTCACATCAATAATATGGCCAATTGGAAAAACTTCTAGAATAATCTCTACAGAATTTTATGTTTTACCTAATTCGTTATTAGGTAGGATATGATGTATGAAGCAAGTGGAAAGACCCTGACGAGCCGCAAAAATATGGAAAAAAAATTTATATGATGAGGAAGTTCCAATATATTTCAGTAACGATGTATGGCCAATTTTTAAAATCTCGAGGAGCACCCCATAGAATTTTAGGAGTTATCAATTTTGTTGTTTGGTTGCATATGAATTATGAACCAAGTTGGTAGATCCAGATGATCCTCTAAAGGCTCTATTAGATAAATAATGCATTTTCTATTCCATTATCTGTCTGATCAACTTAAAAATCTTGGGGACCAGCTCCACAAAATTTATGGATATGACTAATGAACCAAATAAGAAGACCCTGACCCTGGTGTGCTTAAATATGGAAAATATGTTTTCATGATGAAGAAGATCCATTCTACCCCATTAGCTATATGGCCAATTGGCTATGTGTTTAAGATCAGCTTCAAAGAATTTTATACTTTCCCAAATTTATTGTTTGGTAAAATATAATTTTTGAAGCAAGTGGTTAGTCCCAGACCATAATATGTGGTATTTTGTCAAGATGGAAAAAGCTCTTTCTATATCACACCAACCAAATAGCCATTAGCAAAATCTCTACGATCAGCTCCACAGAATGTTATGTTTTAATTAATTTGTTATTGGGTATTGGACATGAAGTAGGTAGAAAGACCTTGTCGAGCCGCTAAAATATGGAAAATATGTTTTCATGATGAGGAAGATCCATTATTTCCCGTTGGCTTTATGGGCCAATTGGCAAAATTTCTAGGAGCAGTCCCACAAAATTTTATGTTTTATCAAATTTTTTGTTTGGTATAGGATATGATCTATGACCCAAATTGGAATACCGTCAAGGTATTTTTTTATGACGAGGAAGGCCCATACTACCACACCAATCATACTGCCAATTAGCAAAATTCTTACGATCAGTTTCACAGAATGTTATATCTTACATACATAATATGTCCCCGATATTGTGCATGAAATAAAATTTCAGCAATGACTTTGCTTCTTCAGGTTGTCGAGGACAGTATGAAGACCAAGTCTAGGATCGAAACCGGTGGTGCAAGATTGTTGACTCAGTAAGGGGCCAGTAATGGCCTTTTATCACAGTTTATTATTATTATTTTGTTTTTGATGTGGACAAACAAAGTTCAAATATTGATTGAGTTCGTTGAAGAAACTTCGTTGAAACGTTTCTGGCACGGGAATGGTGAGATAGTATTTGAAGAAAATTTAGCAATCATTTAAGTGCATGGGGAATTCTTGTATGTGGGTATTCTAACAATATTTTATCACCGAAAACTGTCAACAGGATTCTAATAGTGATCTTTATTCTTGACGGTATATGTGGTGCGCAAGAAACGGAAGATGTCGCGATGCTCGGCAAATTCTTGATCCCACCTCGCAGCTCTCTGACGGCTTCTACAAAGCATTAAATATAATAGAAAGTACAATTTGAAAAATTTGAATGTTTCTATATACGTAGAGTAAGACAAGACGTACAGTCATTCTGAATGAAGAAAGGCTCAGCATTATTTATTGTGCGGTCATTATTGTTGACAAATTAGATACTTTGTTACAATTTTTGAAATTAGTAACACCTTCAGTAAAACAGCATAGGTGTAACTCGATAAGCCCAAAACAACCCACAGTATCAATTTGTGTGCTTGCGAACTCCGACATACCTGTCGTGGTTCGATCCATAGACCACAATTTTACTTTCCAAACTCCAAAAAAACATGAAATTGCCATCTCACATTCTTCGATAGGAATCATTAAACTCTTGTTGTAACTAAAACATCAAATATCCTTATATGAAAAGCTGGAGTTATTTAGGCAAGGTTGTGAGATTGAGAAGCTTAACAATTTATATGTAAGTACATTTTCTATTTATTCACATTGGTTGGAATAATAATATATTTTTTTAACCGAAGGCGTACATGCACGAGCGACCATCATGTATACCCTAAATTCATATAAAAGAAAGCTGTTGGGCGCATTTCGGTATATTTCTTTTATTCCAGAAATAATCTAATTTGCTGTCCGCACCGCTGAAAATTCAATTCAATTTGTAGACTGCGATACAAAAAAAGGTACACAATTTGAATTCAATTCAATTAGGCCGTATCAATCGATATTTAATTAGCAACCTTTGATTTGAATTTTCTTTTACCATTTTGTCCCTAAAACTTATTTGCTCCATGCTCTTAATCTTGTGTGTGCGACGTGCGTATATGTATATGTGTAAAGAATGGCCATAGATTAGTACGATCCTAAATTATTCAAAATGTTCTGGTTGGCGCAGACAAAATAGCTTTTGTTAGGCAAATTTATATATACGTATCTCATCATAGAGATTTAATGCCTCGCATACATAACCATAAAACATGGTGCATGGTATACCCACAAAAAAAAAACCAAAACTGGAGAGTTATTTTCATTTAGCACATGTGGAGCTAAATTTATTATACATAATTTCCTACATTATGTGTTAAAAGAAAATTATACAGCAGCACAACAACAACAAGAAAAAAAGGTTTAACACTTGATGGATTAACTTCATCACACCACCGCATATATACGTATGTACATTATACGAAAGCTCAATTGTTTTCGCTTTATTTTAATCAACCGACTTAATAATTTTCATTTTTTTTACAAAGTCATGAATATAAAATGCGATTTCACAGTTGTTCTATAAGCATACTATTTGTGTGTGGTGGGAGTACAAAAAAAAGCTTTTTATACGTACATATAAATGGAACAAAAAGCACAGAAAATTATTTCCGTTTTATTATCTAAATTGAATTAGATTTTTAGTTTTTATACCGCACGTTCCCGTCTGCTATTTCAATTTTTTTTTTTTGGTGGGAGTCATGGGAGAAAATAATGGATATAATTTCATCTTATTGTGATTCTCATACACAGATTAACACAATAGTGGAAATAATAGAATTTTTTTCGGTCGGCATTTTCTAGCAGTGCTTCCTAAACTTTTGATAATCATAAAACAGCAAATAGCACAACAATTAGGTGTTTGTTAATGATGGCCTGCTTTTTTATACAAAATAATGCCGCTCGCCATTATAAGCCATTAACACCAACAGTAAATCATAAATTATATTCCCCCTGCACTGTGATGTTAGATTTAAACACCGAAATGAATCTAATTCGAATATATCGAATAAATGTGGTTCCAGTGGATATCAGAAATTTCAGTAAATGTGAATTTGTCAAAAGATGCTTTTTTATATGTTTTTTTTTTCCAATATCGTTAAAAAAAATGGTCGTGTTTAATGCTTATTATAATAGCCGAACTTCATTAAAGTGCTTAATGTACAATTCATGATGGCAAATACTCGATGCCGGTGATTGAAGACCAAACTCCTTTAATTTTACTCAAGGTACATTCTGTCGCCAAATATTTTGTTTATATTTTTAAAATGACAGAACTGACCATTATTCATGGTAGCACGTCTGTAACCTGTATTTTACACTTATTGATTGAACACTATCACGAGCTAGCACGATTTTCTGATTATTTTATTGATAATAATAAAGAAATAAAAATTAGGACGTTTTTTGAAAAAATTAATCTATAACGAAGGATGCGCGCTCTAAAAAGTAAAGTTAATTCAATTAGTTTATGCATAAAAGTTGTGTTGTTGGTAAAATGGTACTTTCTACTTGAAATACGTTAACATTAAAAAAAAAATAAGGGCGTTTTTTTAATTATTACAGAATACGCGTCTGTACAAGCAAAGTAAATTATAATTGTTCTATCATATCGACAATACTTGGAAGTATAAATTGGAATACTATGAAATCATAAAAACGCCCTAGATTTTGTCTTCAAGTAAAATCAAGTGTCGTCATTTTGAAAATCTCAAGGTAAAATTATTATATTCGAGGCTGGGCACGAAAAAAGAACTCTAGAATATTCATGTTCCGCGTAACAAAATTTGAGAAGCAACGTCGCTCTGAACTCATTATAATTAGAATGTAAATCATTTCCTTCTCACTATACATACATATACGGATAACGTTCTGTTCGTAGATTTTCATTTTCGATATACGTACGTATATACAAAACACAAAAGATTATTTAATTAAATTGAAGATTTGATATCATCGTATACACTACTCTTTATACGATACACAAGAAGGATTTACCCTATATAACCATATAAATCTGGTCCAGAATATATTTTGTGTACTAACAACACTAAAAAAATTGTATCTAATGTAATTCATAAATCTTATATGCGATAATATGGTTTTGGAACACCAAACCTTGGTCCTTTGCATGCGCTCACAACACAAAGCATGTTGGTTAAATAGTTTATAATTCAGCAATGACAATAAATTTTTTTGGAATTGCTACATAAATTATTTCACTCTCTGCACTCATATGAATAGTTGTATAATATCTGGAAAATACCACATATGTTTTGTCTGGCAAATATTAATAACATATACTTGCTTTTAATAATTTATTTGTATATCCATAGCTATGTATAAGGGATCTTAACAAAAGGAATCATGTGTGGAGAGATTATAATGTCTTATATGGTTTTCAAAAATATAAAATTCCGTCTATATGGGCTGTAGGTAATTAATTAAAATACTGAAGTTTCATTTTTACGAGTTACCATTGTGTGCATTGTGAAAGGTATTTATTGTTTGTTTGGTATAAGTATATCCACTGGACTTACATATACACAACTATTCAAAGGTTAAGTCTGTGTACAATAAAGTGCTTGAACCTGAAACGTAATAAATCCTAATGAACTTTTCAAAAAAAAAATCTGGTTTGAACTCCGATAAACTGAGCTTTTTTGTAAAAATATATGAAAATTTATATTTTAACACGAAAAGATGACCAAAAACTGGTAGATCAACCAGGGTTGATACTCTTGGACAACGTAAATAGTATTTTGGGCAGGTTACCCGAGAATATGAATTATAATCTGAACTATAGTAGAGTCCATCGGAATTTAGTGTTTTCGGGCATATACATATATGCAGATTTAAGGTTAACCTAAGAAAATTTGGGTGAAATCTTGTAAACAACTGTAGAATCGTGGCTGCGATTTTTTCTTAAATTCCATACAAAATAAAAATAATAAAAAATTATCCAAATCACTGAAATCCTGAATCCCGTAAAATTTTGGTAATGCTCGTGAGAATTTATGCCACATTAACACAGACTATCACAGGCAAAACATCTCATAAAAAATTAAATATAAAAATGCATGATTACAGAAAAAAATTAGGGCGTTTTCGTATTTTATAATGATCAGTACTGCAGAATATAGCCCAGAAAAAACCAAGCTTAAAAATTGTGATACATAAATAATGAAATAAAAACGCCCTAGTTTTCATCATCACCTACTTTTAATTGTTTTGTGCAAAACTCTAATAATTTTAAATTCTATGCCATTCGTTAGGAAAACTTATTAGTTATTAATTACAAAATTATTGAGTGCGCGATTTTAAACTTGAGCTTTCGTGCTCTTAGTCAGTATTTTCAAAAGTGTTTATAAAATTGTTGTTATTTAAAAAATCGAATATACAAATATATAGTCGTAAAAAAAATTGGGGCGTTTTCGTATTTTATAATAATCAGTACCGCAGAATATGCCCCAGGAAAAGCTAAGTAAATTGGAGTGGTTTAGGATATCGGAAATAATTTAAATTTAAAATTGCAATACATATTATGAAATAAAAAAAACGCCCTACTTTAATTTTCATCTTTGTTCAAAATATAAGAACATACATTTTTTGTAAAAAATTTAATAGTTTTAAAGGCTATGGCATTCATTCGTTTTGAAAATTAAAATATCAAAATCCTCAAAATTCGAGGTTTTTTAACGTTTTGGACATTTAAAAAATGCAATATGAAAATTTATGACTTTAAAAAAAATTAGGGCGTTGTTTTTATTTTATAATAAACGGTAATGCAGAACATGCCCCAGAAAAAGTCAAGTATATTGAATTGGTTTCAAAAATCGAAAATAATTTTAAATTAAAATTTGCAATCCAAATCATGTAATAAGAAAGGCCCTGTTTTCTTTCTTAATCCTTGAATGTAATACGCATTTAAAAAAATAACATCTTTGCTCAAAATATAGAAACATAATATCTAAATTTTGTGGGAAACCTCTAATAGATTTAAATTCTATGTCATTCGTTTGGAAAATCAATTAAAATATTAAAAATCTAAAAATTAGAATAGGTGTTAAATAATAGCAAAATTTTGAATTTCGAGCTTTTCTTAATTGAGCTTTGGTAAATTTAGTTTGAAATGTTTAATTTTCGAATTCTGAGTAAATCCCAGTATTTTCATAAATGTTTATAACATTTTTGATATTTAAAAAATCCAATACAAAAAAATTTAACATTAAAAAAAATTAGGACGTTACTTTTATTTTATTATTATTAGTTACGCAGAAAATGACTTGGTAAAGTTAATTTAAATTCTACCAAACATATTATAAAATAAAAAGCGCCCTCTTCTCACTTTTTAAAAAATATCTGTGCTCCAAATGTTAGAAACATTTTTAAACAGTTTTAAATTCTGTGTTATTCGTTAGAAAAATTTATTAAAATATTCTAATCCTAAAAATTAAAATTGTTGTTCATTAATTACAAAATTATTAATTTTGAACTTTCGTCAACTTAGTTAGTATTTCCAAAAGTGTTTATCAAATTGTTAATATTGGAAAAACAATATAAAAATATATCAAAACAAAAAAATTAGGGCGTTTTCGTATTTTATAAAAATCAGTACCCATATTATGTCCTAGGAAAGCTAAGTAAATTGGAGGCGTTTATGATATTGTAAAGTAGGTAATTGAAATTTGAAATTGCAATACGTATACTTCGAGCTTTTTAACATTTTAGATATTTAAATAATCGAATATACAAATATATCACTTTAAAACAAATTGGGGCGTTGTTTTTATTTTTTAATAACCAGTAACTCAGAAAATCCACCAGAAAAAGTAAAGTAAATTGTAATGGTTTATAAAAGGCCCTTGTTTTTTTCTTATTCAACATTAAATTTTTTGTTCCAAATATTAGAAACAATTTTAAACAGTTTTAAAATCTATGCCATTCGTTAGAAAAATTTATTGAAATATTATAATCCTCAAAATAAAAATAGTTGTTCATTAATTACAAAATTATTAACTTTGAGCTTTTTAAACTTGAACTTTCGTGAACTTATTATTTTCAAAAGTCTTTATCAAATTGTTGATATTCAAAACAAAACATATAAAAATATATCACCACAAAAAAATTAGGGCGTTTTCGTATTTTATAAAATTCAGTATCGTAGAATATGCACCAGAAAAAGCTAAGTAAATTGTAGTGGTTCACGATATCGAAAACAATTGAATTTTAAAATTACAATACGTATTATGAAATAAAAGAACGCCCTAGTTTTATCGTCATCCATTTTTAATTATTTACTAACAAAAAATAACTTTGCTCAAACAATATGAAATATAAAAATTACAGTATCTTGAACTTCGAGCTTTTTAACATTTTGGATATTTTAATAATCCAACATACAAATATATAACTTTAAAAAAAATTGGGGCGTTTTTTTTATTTTTTAATAAACAGTAATGCAGAACATGCCCCACAAAAAGTAAAGTAAATTGTAATGGCTTATAATATCTAATATAATTGAAATTCAAAATTACAATACAAATCATGTAATGAAAAAGGCCCTGGTTTTTTTTCTTATCCACATTAAATTTTTTAAATGTGACTTCAAAAAAATAACATCTTTGCTCAAAATATTAGAAATAAATTGTCTAAATTTTGTGCGAAAACTCTAATAGTTTTAAATTCTATTCCATTCGTTTGGAAAATCTATTAAATTGTTAAAACTATAATAGTTGTTCATTAAAACAAAATTATGAATTTTGAGCTATTCTATTGTAACTAGAGATCACTGTATTTCATAAGTGTTTATAATACCAGTTGTTTATAACATTTTTCATATTTAAAAAATCCAGTATAAAAATATATAAATTAAAAAAAAATTAGGGCGTTGCTTTTATTTTATAATTAATAGTACGCAGAAAATGCCCTAGATAAAATAAAGTAAATTGTTTTGGTTTATGACATCGATAATAATAGAAATTAAATACTGCAATACATATTATGAAATTATAAAGGCCCTAGTTTTTTTCACGTTTTAAAAACTATCTTTGCTCCAAATATTAGAAACATAACTGTACATAATATTGTGTTCTGTAACTCATACGCCAATATGTCTAAAACAAGAAAATTTCCGATTTCGAGCAATTTTAATTAGAGTTTTTGTAAACTTCGTTTTATTAATTTTCAGCAAATGACAGTATTTTAAACGTTAAAAAATTAGGGCGTTGTTTTTATTTTATAATAAACAGAAACGCAGAAAATGCCCTAGTAAAAGTAAAGTTAATTGTATTGGTTTTATTAAATTTTAAAGGCCGTTCAAACAAAACAGTCAAAACGATCCAGCAAATGATTTCTGTGTAGTATAGAGGAAAACTGTGCAAGGGATACCCTTTTCTATCGTTTTAATAAAACACTTTTTAAAAATATCAGGTACAGAGTAAAAATATAAAAATCTAATAATCGTGAAAAAAAATTAGAGCCTTCTTTTCATTTTATATTAATTAATGATCTAGATTACGGACCAAACAAAATACGCTTTAATTTAATTTTTATTTAGTTGGTTAGTTTTGAAAATATGTTGGCTATTGAGTTATAAAATGAACGCCCTAATTTTTATTTTTATCGTTTTTAATTTAATTTATCTGTATATAGGACATAATGCTTTTTAATATAGGACAATCTTAAATTTTATACCAACACTTTCGTAATAATGGGGGGTCGGATTAATCTCGCCCTATAGACAATATTTAAAAATTAAAATAAAACAGCCAATAAAATCACTGTTGTCTGTAAACGTAAAAAAAAAAAATTGGTTATTTATGTATAAATAATTCGTACATCCATCTGTTGAACGAATATAATTTTATTGGCATTTTTATTTTATGTTTATGACACATACAAAAAAAAAATTATGTTTTATATCTTGTAATCCCAATATACATATGTATATAGTATAGGAGAATATGTACATAAATTATGATAAATTTAATATGTTGTCCTAATTTTAGGCCTTACTTATATATGTACATATACTAACGATTTATTTTGTAATTTATTATATTTAATTTTAGTATAACGAGGATCCACGCACCGAGGCGCTGATGAAACTATCGTACGGATTTTTTCTACCGATTATATGTTTGCTTGGGATAATCGGTAATATATTAAATTTAATTGTGTTGACGCGACGTAATATGCGCGGGACTGCTTATATCTATATGCGAGGTAAGTTAAATGATTGATTTATGGTATATATTCGATATAGAGTCATGGTACAGCCGGTATATATATACATATATGTATGTAATAACGAGTTAGGTGTGTTCAGCTGTTTAAAAGCTCGAACGTGCAGTCTTTTATTTTTTTTCTCATAAATATAATTTCGCCAATGAATGGATGAATGCGGGAGAGAAAAAATGGATATGATTGATGGTTTGGTTTGGATCATAAATTACCTTTTCACAAAATGTGGTAATAAATAAAATTGGTTTTTATTCATATGGTGGATGTGTATGAATATATGTTTTTTTGTATTTTGAAGTTTTGGAATTATTTAAATTATGTACATTGAATCTTTTGATATCAAATATAATATTATTTATATAATACAGCAATGATTTATGTAAATGGGAAATTCGTTATAATCATGGAAGCAGTCAGACATTTTTCGAAGGACATAGAATAAAATTGGCAGTCGAATTTGGTTTTATTTGAATATTGATGTGTATGAATATGGCTTTTTTGGTCGAACGGAAGTTCCAAATATATAACGGACAGAAACTAAAATAATAGTTGACCTAAATATGTCCAATAATCGGAAATTATTTGTTTCGATATTATTTCCTATAATTTATAACAACTATTCATGTATAACACGATGAAATATAATAAAAGCTTTTCTCTTCTCTAGTATTGATTTACATCAGAGCTCTGATGTTCTATATAGTACAAAACTCGGTAAGTAATTTGTGCGGCACACCCTAAATCATGTAATGTTACGCTATAAAGCAAAATTGAGCTGAAGATAATGCTGTGTGCTATTTGCAAACCAAAAGCTTTTTAAAAAATTGGAAAATCTCAAAAACTCGAAATTTCGAGACTACGCTCATCTAGCAATTTATCTTTCAAATTATGTATATCGCACCTGTTGTGAGTTAATTTCTATCGATAAATGGTAAACCTTTTGATATGTTAAGTTAATATGCATGGATTTCGTCTCATTAAGCTTGATTCGCCAACAATTTGTCCAGTTACAAACCGCATTGGTAACATTCTGGAGTTTGCTCGTTGCATTAGTGACATTACTTCCCATCGCCATAATTGCTGTGTCATCTGCGTAGGTGGCTATGATTCCATCATTTGTGGTTGGTAAATCCTTTTTATATAATAAATACAGGATTGGTCCTAAGACTCTCCCCTGCGGGACACCGGTTTTCTTTAGTTTAGAGTATAGTTCTATTGGATAAATAAGATCTTGGTATGGCATAGAATTGCCTCGGCAGATCTCTACGTAGCTTGTATTCTAGTCCACTGTGCCAAACTTTCTCGAAATATTGGGCGACGTCCAGGAATATGCTTGAGCATACTTTTTTACATTCTAAGGCTCTTTCAATTATGTTTGTGATTCTATGAAATTGTAGAATGATTTCCTTTGAATCCAAATTGATAAATAATGATGGTTTTCAACATTTGGGTACACTAATTTTAAAGTATATTCTTTAATTTTAACTAGAGCAAAACTTTATTTATGAATTGTGAACAATTGAGCAACTGGCTGTGAAATCTCATACCAGTGTTGCACGAAATATTTTGAATGGCTAACGTTACATTGTTGACTTTACTAATATATTACTTGGGTTACATGCTCCTGTAATCTATTAGAGGCATCCAAAATAAATAAATATAACCGCGCATCTCACATAACTCTATTTCGGCATGCAATTCAATGATTGAGCAAAAACTGATGATTTTCACCGAATTTTTTATTCTGGTTTGTTCAAGAGTACCGGAACTGGTTTGGTTTATTCCATTGGCAAGTTACAGTTAAATGCTAAAATTACAAATAAACTTAAGTATATCTTGAGACTTATTTTAAAAAGCATTGCTAAATAAGTTTCGTTTCCCGTTTGTGCGTTGGTCATTATTTTTAATTTACTCTGTTAGTCTAACACTTTTAACAACCGCACTTATAAATTAAAAAAAATACCCAATTTTAGTCGAATTTTCAAAGCCCCGACATAGTAAAACACACGAGAAATAGTCTTGCACTCATGCAAGACAATTTTTCGTCTGTTTTACTATATACCTTTTCAAGGTCGACTAACATTTGGTACGGAGATTTTTATTTGTTTATTTCGTTTTGGCTAGTTTATTCCTTCTACTCAAGCGATGTGCTTTTAGAATCGAGCAGTTTTTGAGATTTATTTATAAAATCGTTGTAAAAGATGTAATGTAACGATTTCATTGATAAAAGAGATCTACCAATTGTTTTTGTTTCTTTTTTTTCAGTTTTAAAAGAGCGTTACTGGCCCCTTACTGAGTCAACTTTATGGCTCCAACGGTTTCGATCCTGAGCACTGCCTAAGACAATCTGAAGTTTTCAAGTCGTTCTCTACATCGTGGAGACATCGTCGCCTGCAACGACCTCTGCGCCTACCATATGGTGGCTCATCTTTCAGAGATCCCTGCACAATTCGTTCAAGATCAGCACACAGAACGTGACCGAGCCAGCGTACTCACTGAGATGTTACTTCATGTACAATATCGGGGATCTTCATCAGATCTCTGATCTCTATATTGTACAGAGCTCGGTAGATACCATCTATTTCGAGTTTTGGGCTGTAAATCACACGCATGACTATTCCCTCAAATGTTAGGAGCCATCTCTCGTACTGATCCGTCAGCGCCCTACTTTCATATCCAAATATAACAACGGGCCTGATCAACGCTTTGTAATACTTCAGCATCACGGCACTTGTTAGGTGTTTAGATTTTAGCAGTGGCCTTAGAGGTTACCAGCTACCAGTCGCACTTTAATATTCTCATCCACACTGTTATCGTGAGTAATTAGAGACCCCAAATATTTGAACCTCCTCACTCCCTCAAACGTGTAGTTGCCACTACTAAAATCTAATGTGCCATTGTCCCTGTAACCAGAGATCATGTATGTCATTTTTCACTCATTGATCTGGAGTCCAACAGACGCTTAAAACTGAAGATGGGGCATATCGCGGCCACTTCCCATTCGTCAGACATAACTTCGGTTCGCCATACCAATCGAATAAGGTCGAAAAGACAGTTCCACAAAGTATCTTCTCCAAATATCAAGAGCTCCGAATTAATACAGTCCACTCCAGATGAGCGGTTTCATTTCAATCTCTGCATGGCTTTAGTGAATTTCTCATGGGATGGCCCCTCAGTGCAAATCTCCGCAGTTTGTACTATGGTGGCTGAACAACAGTCTGAGACGAAAGATGAACATCAAACAGGTTAGTAAAGTGTCTAGATTAGGTAAGGGTGGCCGTCCTAAAGGACTAGCATAGACACAAAATTGGTTCTGTACCACATTTGAATTTCCTCCTCTTCACTCGCTAAACCATCCTGAGCTTACCAAGAAGCGTTTAAAGTCCCGGATCTCGATCTTACTATGATCCGTGAGGTCGTTCAAAGGGTAAGTTCCCATAAATTTTGTTCTGCTGTACGCTAGACTAGGACAGGTGCAGAGCAGATGGAGCACATTTTCATCCTCCTCCTCAC
The DNA here is from genome assembly GCA_951394425.1 of Tipula unca. Lineage (NCBI taxonomy): Eukaryota > Metazoa > Arthropoda > Insecta > Diptera > Tipulidae > Tipula > Tipula unca. The sequence continues at coordinate 23,262,613 of OX596382.1, read as the reverse complement.
AGAATACCCCGCAGCCAACCCCACTATCCCTTTTTGAGCCATCCGTGAATAAGCTTAGTGCCTCCTTGTCCATAGCCGTTTCGTTCACCCAGTCCTCTCTGGTGGGAAACTCAGTTTGGAATCTCATCTCAACAGATGGCAAAAGAATAGCGTAGTCGGTAGTTTCCGGAATACCCCTGTTGCATAGGAAAGATGATTGCCCTGCATTGTTACAGGTCCACATAGATATGGATTTGAGCCGAATGGCTGTGCAAGATGCAAGCTGCTCGGCTGCAATATCCAAGGGAGTAAGATGAAAGAGAATCTCCAGAGCTTGAGTAGGTGTGCTCCTGAGAGCCCTACTTATACAAAAGCAGGCCGTTCTATGGACTTTTATTAATAGTTTAAGGTTGGCCCTATTTTTTAACGCTGGCCACCATACGACAACCCCATACAACAGTATAGGCTTGACCACTGAGATGTAGAGCCAGTGTACTATGTGGGGCTCCATACCCCATCTCTTTCCAATGGCATTTTTGCAGGAGTAAAGCGCTATATTAGCTTTCTTTACTCTCTCTACGATGGTTGGTTTCCAGCTTAGCTTGCTGTCCAAAAGTAGTCAGAGGTATTTCGCTCTATCCGTAAAGATCAAGCGAGTACCATTTAATGTTGGCGGGTAACACTGAGGAAGTTTGTGTCTCCTGGTAAAGAGGACCAGCGCCGTTTTCTCTGTTCAGTCCGCAGCCGTGTGTCCACTCAGAGAGATAGCCAAGCGCGCACTGCATGCGCTCAATCAGCGTACTAGGATATTTACCGAAGATCGCAATAGCAACGTCATCCGCGTAAGAAACCATCTTGAAGCCTTGCCTTTCCAGGTTTAGTAACACGTCATTTATGACCAAGTTCCAAAGAAGGGGGGATAGAACCCCATCTTGAGGTGTCTCTCTACTCACGTATCTTTGGCTGACATTCCTCTATATCCAAGAAGGTTACCATTGAATATTCTTTATATTCAAGTGATTTCTCAATCGGGCCTATTAGGGAGTGGAGAGCTGTTTCCACCGATCGTCCCTTACAGTATGCGTGTTAAGATCCCGACAGCTCTCCCGGCTTGATTGAGCCTCTAATGTAAGCCTCTATTAGTCTTTCCAGTGTTTTCAACAAAAAAAGATAAGCTTATAGGCCTAAAGTCTTTGGGATAGCAGAGAGAGCTTTTTCCCGCCTTAGGTATAAATATTACTTTTATGTCCACTTTCTAGGAATGTGACAGAGTTCTAGGCTGCCTTTGAAGATAACTTCCGGCCAGGGTAGGGTTAAGTCTGTAGTTCGCTGGATATCCGCAGGGATAATGCCATCAGGTCCTGCCGACTTGTATGGCTTAAAGCTGTTTATTGCCCATAGGATATTCCGCCTCTTTACTATATGACTTACGGAGTCTATACCCCTATTTATCATGGGCCTCTCCGGAGCTAGTACCGAGCTCTCCGGGAAATGTGTTTCTTGTAATTGCTCAAGGGATTCCTCACTACATGTAGTCCATGAAACATCCGGTCGTTGTAGATAACCCGGAATGGAAGGACTAGAACATAGTACTTTTCGTAGTCTGGCCGCCTCCGAGGACTCCTGTATATTGCCACAGTTGTGCTTCCATGCCCTTGATGGCTGCTCTCAGCTCGTACCTATAGGTTTTGAGGACTTCCTTATAACAGTCTCAATCTGCAGCAGCATTTGTGTTGTTCGCTTTCTTGAACAGTCTCCTGCATTTCATACGAGTACCTTGGAGTTCTCTCGACCTCCAGGGTGGCCGAGATTTACCCAAGGGCCTACTGATAGGACATGCACCTAACATGGCCTTGTTAAAAGCATCAGATAGCTTTGTTACTAGAGCATCAAGCTCCTGTGAAGAGGGCTCCTGTGCAGGAGGGTTTGGAACCGATACCAGTAATAAGTTACCCAGAATGGTTGTGAAACAATCCCAATCAGTTTTCCTCCTATTTCTGAAGGGTGTTTTGCTAGAGGGTTTTGTATCCACTTCGTACTGGAGATAACAATATTCAGAAAAGGAGTGGAAGCTTACACAATCGGTTGGAAATCCAAAACAGCGTTCTTTACCTGCGGCCCAAGAAGAAACCCAGCTCCAAGATTTTCGAGGTCATCTCTACTGTAGAGCAACGTATAGCCCTGGGACACATGTTACAAGTTACAGCCGATACTCCATCATGCACGTGATTAGGCGTTCCAACGGTCCTAGTTTTCTAAGTGATTGCGCTGGGTACTTGCACAGGGGTCCGGTGTTTCTTTGCAGTATCCATTTTTCTTTTTGTTGACTTTATTGTATAAACAATTGATTTTTTTACGGATGCGGGTCGTCAGCCCAGCGACCAAATCGTTTAGTCGCCTCCTACGACAAGCAAAGGATACTGTGGTGGTATTCTTGGGAAACATGTTTGTGCAATTTAGATTTACGACATGTTTTGAGTGCCCCCCGACCACAGTGACCAAAATTAATTAAATTAAATTGGAAGCCACCGATTTTTATTAAGGTTTATTGCGTTTACTAATTTTCATTTTGTATTTCCATCATAATAATTGAAAATTGCTCAAGACACGATTATTAATTCATTATCGCCTGAATTATAAATCACGTAATTTACTTAGTTGTATATATAGATACATACATAACTATATATAAGATTTAAAGTGGAGGTATAATCAGTCATAAATATCGTTATGTTTATACAGTTGGTAGTAATTTGGTTTCAAATCAATAATGGACTGGCAACTAATTCGTGTCTTCAAGCATCTAACTCATTTTTTGGACAATCGTGGAATGAAAGCTATAAAATGGTGGAAAATGGATTTGTTGATACGTTTTCGATCGAAAATCATGTGTATCATCAAAAGATAAACCTTACGATATATGATGACATGAAATTTAACAGACCAATATGCACCGACAATATTAAATGTACTACCAAACAATTAATATCGTATTTGACATCAAAATTGAATTATTCGCATGGAAGAGTAGGAATCTCCATGAAACGTGTTCTATTTGATGATAACAATCAAAATATATTATGTGATCTTACGCTACTAACAGCGAAATTGCAACGCTTTAATGGTACGAGCATAACATTAAGTGGATTTATTGATTCCGCAAAAATAGATCAGACAAAAGATGAATTGGAATCGCCGTATGTAAGAGTATATATTAGCAGTATTCGTTCCTGGTTTGACTACAAAAATTTGGAACTCCACAATAAAGGTGTACTAGAGATTAATATCACATTCTATTCTACGGAAGTTGTCGAGATCCATTATAATCACAAAATCGATGTTATTTATGTTGGACTGATAAGTATTTTATTTTTAATTACACTTTTCATCTGTGTTGGTTACTATATTGTGCAACTGAAATGTACCAATAAACATAATGTCACTATCGACATGGTGAAAGAAGTAGCAGTATCGTAAAATAAAGATTGTTAGTCTTAACCAAATAAAACCTTTTTGTACTTAATTGAATTTTAATTTAAAAAATTTCCGTTTCATTACTATTCGTTTGTGTGATTTGAAACTTGTGATTTGCCTGTGACATTTTGTAACACTTAAAGCATCAATATTCTGGGATCATGTTTACTTCAACATTATAAAATCATCAATTCCCGTTTTCCTCCTCTAATGTTTTCCCCATCCGCTACTCCTACTATGGTTGATGACACTTTTTAAACATTGTTACTTATGAGCCAATATTGGTTTTGGTTCAACCAAATTCTGTGCGAAGCGATTAACAAATGAGGAAATTTGAGTTGAGTTCTATAGCCCATGTGTATTAAATACAATTTTACCTTTTTAACGTTATTTTCTAAAAAATAATTTTCTTAAATTTAGAAATATAAAAATAATTCGAGTTACCACTAATGTCCAACTGTCCAGGATTAGTGTTTTAATTACTCTTTAGGTCAGCTAGTTAAAGTATTCGTGCAAGTATCTCTTAACCGAAGTTTAATTCAAATTAAATGTGAAACCATGGTTACATAAGATCCATGACACATTTCATTGAAATCATTGTTATAAAAATATAAAAAATATTAAAATATAAAAATGCGCAGGTATAATTAGGCTAATGTGGGGGATTATGACGAACCCTAATGGTATTTCCAATATTGACATCGAAAAAATTTCATTTGGAGCCAATATAAGTCGGGAATTGTGCGATTCGTTATCTATGTCATGCTTGGTGGGCCAGGAACCAAAATCTTTTGTGATATAGACCATAGTCAAACCATAGTCAATAACTTGCCGCACATTCAACGCATCTGTCACTTGAATTCAATAACTTGCCACAAGTCATAGCTTTGTCCAAGTGTCAACAATTAATTTTCGGGAATTCCTCGTTAGATCAACTAGTCGTTATTCAAGTATCCGTAAAAATATCTCTTACCGAAGTGTAAGTAAATCTGAAATCATGGTTAACGATGACACATTTAATTGGAATCATGGTTAAGTTAAAATTATTATTATCGGAACTATACATATGTGTCAGTAGAAGGTATTTTAGAAATATTTTACAAACATAAAACCTACTAAACCATTCAATTTTTTTTTAAATGTAGAGGATTATGGGTTTTAGGACAACCAAGTTTGGTATGACCTCATAAATCATATTGAATATCCTAGGATTTTTCCAAGAAAATTCAGAAAATCATGTATTCATATTTATTCGATAAAATTATATATGAGGTCGCCCCAATGTTGAATTGTTCTACCAACCACTTGGGTCGTTTTATATCTTGGAGTCTTTTTAAATATTCAGAGCACCATTGTATTCAAAATTGTTGTGTTATTTTGGTTATGACTTTCCATCTTGTGACAGTCCACACATTGGTTATATCAGGCTCTGGCGCGGCTATTATTGACCTTCCTATTAAGAAAAGTACTGATGCCTTTTAGGGTTTCTAGCCAGTCTTGTAATAATGTTTTGTTGTTGCTGTTCCACTATTACAAGTTGAATCCACCTCCTTGTAATAGTAAACTTAACTGATTTCTAATAATTGTTGCTACTTCGTCGACATAAAAATACTTGAGAGCTATTTGTATATTTTTATTTTTTATTTTTTAACCTTTATCTCCAATTTAGGAGCATAGGGCGTCTACTAGGTGCGACCATCTAACTCTATTGGCTGCTACTGTTTTAATTTCGTTCCATGATTTGCCGAGATTTACCTTCCTTTTCCCTTGAGGGTTCCATTCTAAGGTCATGCGTGTTACGTCACTTGCTGGTTTTCTTAGTGTATGTCCGATCCATCTCCACTTACGTTTTCTTTTTTCATTTTCCATATTTTCCTGATAAGTTACTCTATGGAGTTCCGAATTTAATATGGTATTCGGCCAGAAGCACTTTAGCATTCTTCTTAGACGTTTGTTGACAAATACTTGTAGTTTGTTCGTAATCTGCCGATTTTGCTTCCATGTTTCGCAGCCATATAGGAGTACTGATTTTACACACGAGTTGAACATTCGTATCTTGGTGTTACGGGAGATGTCAGATGTATTCCAGATTTTGTGTAACATGTTGTATGTCGTTCTGGCTTTGTTTATGCGCTTGTTAATGTCTTCCACGGTTCCGCTTGTTTCTGCTAGTGTACAACCTAAGTATACGAATTCCTTTATATCTTCTATATTTTGTTGGTTGACGCTTATTATGGTGTGGTTATCGTAGTATTTATCTTCATCGTCTTGGTTTTCGTAATGTTTTTTTTTAGACCAACTTCTTTCGCTAAGTCCGATAGCTGTTCTATTTTCTGCTGCATGTCCGTGTATTTATGTGTTAGCAGGCATATATCATCAGCGTTATCCAAATCGTTAGGTTTTCCTGTTAGTGCCCATTGGATGCCATTTGGCGATTTGTGGTCCATTTTCCGCATGAGACTATCTAATACTAATATAGGTACAGTAGTTGGGAGAGTACGCATCTCTGTCATTGCTATTGTAATATGCATTACTTTGCTTGCTCTTGTATTCATGAACTCGGTTACCTGCATCATGGTATATATATTTTTTAAGTTATGAAAGTTTCCAACAATGGGTACACTAATTTTAAAGTATATTCCTTAATTTTATCTAGAACAAAACTTTAATTATGAGTTGTGAACAATTGAGCAACTGGGTGTGAAAACTTATTTCCAAAACTTATTTCAACAATCATGTTAGAATTTTAATTTCAACCGAACATGTCGGATTACATAATAATCGGTTAACCTATCATCTAAAAAATCATTTTAAAATTCTGTTTCTATCGAAAAAATCAAATTTCGTCTTATAATTGGTCGAGAAATAGACTAGCTCCATTCTAGTTGGCATTCAATAATTTCACATGTTTCAAATCATAAATCATTTAAAAATCTCATTTCTATCCGACATGTCGAGTTCCATCATAGTCATGAAATAACCTTGTTCCGGCCCAGTTTAGATCCAACATGTCGCATTTGATAATAATTTAATAATTAATTATCGCGATGAAAATTTTACTGCTGAATCGTGTCAGCTAATTAAGTCGACCACTATGCAAACCGCTTGCCATCATAACTCTTCTTGCAAATTTACCTAAGTTGAAGTGCTTATATTTACAATGCTCCCGTCACTATTTTTGGCAAGATACATACTTTGACCTGATAACCAAATTAAATTTCACGTATATGTTTCGTCATACATCAAAACACATACATCACTAAATTTTGTCAAAACTTGGTCATAGTTTAGCGGACAAGGTCTAGTTTTTCTCTTATAGCCTTCCTGAACTTGAATTCGTTTCACCATGCAACGGGATCTGCTATTTTAAGGCAGTATTCGTAGAGATTTGAAGAAATGGATTAGAGGATTAAAAGTTTTGAAAAACATCGCCTTAACCGTAGATGATGGGTCAACATTTTTAATTTGGGTTGTGCCATGTGATATATCAAATGAAACGTATTTTTATTAGCAACAAAGAGATAATATAAATGACTTTGTCTAATTTATACCCAGATAGTTTTTTAGAAATTTAAATTATCCTCAATTGTTATTGTTTAACAGCTCTTTAAAATTCACACTTGTCAGAGTAAGTAATTGTCCCTTGAAATTCTAATCCGTTAATTCTTTTTTAAATCATTACCAAAATCTCAAGTTGGGTGCTATTTTAATCATAAGTTGGAATTTCCACTGGGAAAGTTTTACATTTGTATACAATTGTATACAATTTTATACAGCAAAGTCCATTGATTCATATATTGTTATGTAAAATATTTAACAACTTGTCAATATTTTCAGATTTTACTCGTAGTTCCGAAACATTTATGACAGCTTTCTTTATATAATTTTTAAAGTTTCACATTATCAAATTCACTCTACAAAAATATGATCACATTAATTTTGAACTAGTTAAAATTTAGGGGTTGTCTACATTATTGACATTTTCGACGTAGAAATTAAAAGATGACGCGTATATATGCCCATCCGTGCTTTCGGCAGAACAATTAAATTAAGGATTAAACTATAGTTTTTAATTTTAATACACTAAGCTAATTGGCTTGCTCCATATTGACTTGAATTAAAGTTTCCGCTTTTTAGCAGTTACGAGTTAGCTAATTTTTATATATAACAAGGTTTCTGCAATTGTGCCATTGTTTGGCGTTAAATCACCAACGTGAAAATTTTATTGTTGTATTTTATATCGACAACTCAAAATATTTCTTTTTAGTCTTCGGTAAACTGATGTCACAACAAATTATGTTATGTTATTTTAATCGAAAAACATAACAATATAAAATGTTAAAGAGTGGTCACGTAAAAGATTTCACGTGTTTAAATAAATTAATTTTTAGGATTTAAATTTATTAAGTAAAATAAATTTTTCTTAATCGAAATTTACTTAAATACTGAAGTCTGTGTTGACTAGATACCGAAATCGTATGACAGAGGAATTCATACTAAAAAAAATAACAAAAAATTACACTGTTAAATTTGGCAATTTTTCCAATTGGAATTTTATTTATACGAAAATGTGAATTTGAGGTGTTTTGTAAATTGTATGCTGCCGATTCTAGTAATAATTACATTCTCTCGAGTAAATATTCGGATAGCTTAGAACAACTGCGACCTTTACGTCCATAGAAATTAAATTAGATTAAGCGTGTAGATTTTCACAGAATTTTGAAGTTTCGTGATTTTAAACCAATTTTAATCATTTTTATTGCCTGTCATAGAGATGTCCACGGCAACTCATGTATATTTCCGGATAGTTTAGACCTTTTGTGGATTTTTGTGGTCAAACAGATTAAATTCTGATGAACTTTTCTATTTGTTTATGGAATTTAAAATTTCTTGGTTTTGATTGATTTTTAAAATTTTGTACCTGCTAAATTTAACAGTGTAATTTTTTGTTATTATTTTTAGTATGAATTTCACTGTCATGAAATCGTTTATCAGGTAGAGCCTTGATAATTTTGTAAGTAATCAACCATGGGGCTTTTATAACATTCTTGTTACTTTTCATTTCTTCTTTCAATTCTTTGAGAGTTACTGGGCGTAGGTCACACTCATCTCGCTTGTGAATTAACATTATATTTCCGTTGGAAGTTTGTCTTGTCACACTAGCATTTTGGATCTTTTGAGTTTTTTCGTCGTCTTCCACAGAGGGTAATTAGAATGTTTTTCATCATTTAAGCTAACTAGATATCTGTTAATTGATTTATTTTTAACTTCTGTAAGAAGGGATTTGAGAGTGTTACATAAATTGTTAAGAATGGTTTTGTTCTGCGGTATTTGATTAATTTGCCAGGTTTAACGTGTCCGTCGTTTTTCTCTTACTAGCTCTCTAACTTCCATTGGTTAGGATATGTTAAGTATCTCCTTATTTTATATAATGGGGATGCTTGCCAAAGCAGCATAGTTCTTAGATATACCTCTAGCATAAAATTCCATTAGGTCCGGAATATTAATGTCGCGACACTTTCATAGTACTATCATTCCAGAAAATCACTATAATCTGGAATTTCGTACCACACCATCTCAATATCACGAAAAAAAGATACACAAATAAGAATCATTAAAAAACGTAAATCGAACCATTCAATGATTTGATATATTAAGTCGGATTCAGAAGAGATTGCGATAAAGTGATGTTTTCGAAACAGGGCAAACAAAAACTACTACATCGAAACACTCGAGCCAATGTCGGACTAGCTCGGGTGTTTTTTAAGTTTGGCATATTAACTCCAAAAATTTCTCTAATTTATTCTCTTGTCTGGAGACGATGGGACTGGTGAAATTATAGGTATATATATATTTTCTCTGACTCCAAAATAATTTATAAACTATAATTCAATTAATATTTTTATTCTTTTTTATTTTATAAAATATTAACTATAATCAAAATAAAATCAAAAAATTTTAATTTACGAATTAATAAAGTTGATAGAATTTATCAACCACTTTTTGTCAGGCTACTACTAATCATAAAAAATATTTTTATTTTTTAAACGATCGAGTACGTATATCTAAAAAGAGACGAATATTTAAATTCGTATGCAAATTCCATTATACGGTGATAAGGATGACAGATAAGAAATAATTTATTTTATACGTGTGTGTACAAAATATATTGCGAAACAAAATTGTCGCACACATGCATACGCATCTGTATTGTAATTGAAAAGCTTTTGAAAGCTTTTTGAAACAATCAAAGTATGCGTACCTAACTCGTATACAAAACGATAAAGAATAAACAACTTGAATCTCGTACTGTTGTGCAGTGGAACTAAACCTAAAATACATTTTGTATAAATTGGAGCGCGGATAAATATTAATTAAAAATAAAATAAAATTAATATTTATCTGTTGCTACAGTACTCTCCTCCTAGTGATTCTGAGAATTTAGAATCCTAAAAACGAAAACTAACAGCTTTGGATGTTCGGGATTTTAAAAATTGATCAACCGAACTCAGAATTCCGAAAGCTGGTTTCAACCTATCGATCGAGATGGTAACATTTTTACCCTTGATCAAAACAACAAAATATTTTCGAAGACGCCTAATTACTTTGAATGGCCCTTCGTAAGGAGAGGTAAGTCTAATACGAACCTTATCTTATACCTTATACGAACAACCATTGGATATTGGCAAAGGTCCAACTATATCCAAGTGAACATGTTCAAAACGACCAGGTGGAATATTAAATTTTCCATGAGGAGAAATAGTATGCCGTTGCACTTTGGCACGTTATCATGCTAGGCAAGAACTCGCCCACTGGGTTACGTCCTTGTTAATATTTGGCCAAAAATAACGAGCTGTAATCAATTTTCGAGATGCTCGAACACCGAGATGTGATAAATTATGCAAAGAATCGAATATCTTACGGCGTAACGATTCTGCAATGTATGGGCGATTATTCCCTGTTGAGGTTTCACAATATATTTCGAAACCTGACCATTTAATAAGTTCGAGCTTCATATTAGAAGTCGAACGTCGGCATGAGCCGTCCAGCATTGTCTGAAGTTCATCATCAGATTGCTGTGCCTTAATAATGTGGTCAAAACTGATAACAGTGTCGACTAAGGCTGAATCAATATTAATGGTTCGCGATAAAGTGTCGGCAACGACATTATCGGAACCTTTTACATGTTGTATGTCCACGGTGAATTGACTAATGTAATCCAGATGGCGTGATTGCCTTGGATTACGTTCAGTTTTAGACTGGAGAGCTCTAACTAAAGGTTTATGGTCTGTGAAAATTGTGAATTCACGACCCTCGACGAAATATCTAAAATGCTTCACTGCTTGATACATCGCAAGTAGTTCCCGATCAAACGCTGAGTATTTTAACTCAGGACTTGTTAATTTCTTTGAGTAAAAACCCAAAGGCTCCCACCTCTTCTTATTATACTGCTGCAGAACAGCGCCAACGGCGATGTTAGATGCGTCAGATGTTATACTTATAGGTGCTTCACTTAAAGGGTGAGCAAGAAGAGTAATATTAGCCAAAATAATATTTAATTGAGAGAATTCGTTCTGACATTCCTCAGGCCAAGAAAATTTTTTGGGTGTCTTAGGCAATTTATTAAGTGCAGAGAAGTGGCTATGTATGGGAGCTAAAAATTCCGCTAGCTTGGGAATAAATCGGTGATAATAATTAATCATACCGATATAACGCTGTATGTGTTTAATTGAACACGGTATGGGAAAATCCCTGATGGCCTTAATTCTATCCTCAGATGGATAGATTCCATCAGGAGTGATCTTGTGGCTTAAAAAGTCTAATGAGGAAACGCCAAAAATACACTTTGGAATTTTAATGTGAACATCATACTCAACCAGTCTCCGAAATAATTCTTCGAGATGTAGTTGTTCCATTGATTCCGAAAAAACTAAAATATCGTCAATGTAGACGTAAACAAAGTCAAGTCCTCGTACTACTTCGTTCATAAATCACTGAAAAGTTTGTGCTGCATTGCGCAAACCAAAAGGCATACGAGTAAATTCGTATAAACCAAACGGGGTCGTTATTGCCGTTTTATAAATATCTTCTTCAGCGACGGGAATCGAATGGTATGGTCTTACAAGATCAATTTTTGAAAAAAATGTGCAACCATTTAAATTCATGGAAAAATTCTGAATATGAAGGATTGGATATCTATCTGGTGTCGTGACCGTATTTAATCTACGATAATCACCGCAAGGTCTTCAATCAAGATCTTTCTTTTTTACCATATGTAAAGGGCAAGAAACAGGGGATGCCGACGGTCGACAAATTCCCAATTCCACCATATGTTGGAATTTTGTAAATGCTGCTTTGTGCCTTTCAGGATTTAGCCTGCGAGGTCGCGTCACGGGTAAATGCCCTGTTGTAACAATATGGTGTACAACAGAATGACGGACTGGTAAATTAAAATTAGGCAAGGCTGAAAGTGAAGGAAATTTCTTCAGAAGTTTGCCATAATCATTATCTATATAGAAATGCACGGGTGTAGGAGTTATATCACTCTTTACCATTGCATCCACTGAAAATTTACTGTTTGAATCTATTAATCGCTTTTTTGCGAGATCCACCAATAGACCAAGCTTAACTAAAAAATCGGCACCGATAATCGGACGATTCACAGATTCTATAATAAACGCATAGTGAAAACTATGTTTTAAACCGATATCAATTTTCAACAATCTCGTACCATAAGTACGGATTGTTGAGCCATTTGCTGCTGTCAGAATCAAATCTGACGAATTATGATAGCTATTTATATCATTGCAAAACTTCACTGGGATGACCGAAAGGTCAGCGCCCGTATCAACTAAAAAACTTAACTTATTTAAACTGTCATATAATATGAGTCGCCTAGTGTGGGAATTCAAATTACTAGCCGACTCCACCCTATCACCTATAACTATAGTCGTTTTTTGAAACAGAAGTTGAAGTATTCTGTTTCGTGCTGGGATTCGATTTTACTGTTTTTGAACTATCCCATTCGCACGGCGGTATACATTTATTTGCGCGAATACCGTAATTAAAATGGTAAACACAAAAACGACTATTAGGTTGGCGATTGTTTCCGTACGTGCGCTGTCCACTTTGTGAGCGGTTAACATTACGCCGAGTGCTCGAATATGTTCGACCCCGATTAATAATGATGTTTGTTAAGGCATTCACTTTTTGCTCTAATCTATTTATTCGATTTTCGAGCGAAAGAGGTTTCTTTCCACTCGATGGGACGTCAGGCCGCGGAAACACTAATCGCTGCGATACCGACGTTTGGTCATGCGATCTAGCGAATGCTGATACGGTTGCCGATGGTTTAATTGCCTCGAACAACTTATCAGCTAATTTGGCCATATTTTCTAGGGAAGCATTATCTGCTTGCGTAAGTATTGTTAGCTTGATTACCTCTGGCAGGCGCCGTGTCCAAATGGATCTAATTACACTTTCTCCTATAGCGGTACCTGCCAAACCGCGAATGAGGCGTAATGATTCGGAAGGCTTTCTGTCGCCAAGATCATGTCCGGCTAGCAAGGCTTCCATACGCCGATCTTCGGACGGAGCCAACCTATCCAGTAATACACCTTTTATAAATTCATATTTATTGTCTACAGGTGGATTTGCTAAAACGTCAGAAATTGCTGACATTACTGTAGGTGGCAAAGATGCAATAACTTGGCCCCATTTCATTTTATCCGTCTTAATTGATTTTACATCAAATAAAATTTCGGCATGATTGAACTAATCACGAGGGTTAGTTGGCCAAAATTGTTGTAAGTTTATCCCTAAGGATTCTTGTTTTGATCCACCCGGTGTGGTATCAATTTTTTCGTCATCTGACATATTGAATTACGTTACAACAATTTTATGACAGAATTTCGGTTTTTTCGGCCAAATTAAGTGTGTGAAAATAGTTGTGATAACTTTTGTTACAACGAATTAAAATTGCGCCTATTGTGCGCGACGTAGATGAAGACGATTTTTATCTTATCGAGTAGAAAAAAATGCCAAAAAAATATACGGTTATCAACAACTGTTTTGGTCGTACCCTAGAACCAAAACTTTCATGTTGGTGTCTTGGGACAGGATTGGAATTGCCATTGAATATTTTGTGAGGTCGTGCTGGATTTTTTTACGGATGCGGGTCGTCAGCCCGGCGACCAAATCGTTTAGTCGCCTCCTACGACAAGCAAAGGATACTGTGGTGGTATTCTTGGGAAACATGCTTGTGCAATTTAGATTTACGACAGGTTTTGAATGCCCCTCGACCAGAGTGACCAAAATTAATTAAATTAAATTGGATGCAACCGATTTATATTAAATATTATTGCGTTTACTAATTTTCATTTTGTATTTCCATCATAATAATTGAAAATTGCTCAAGACACGATTATTAATTCATTATCGCCTGAATTATAAATCAAGTAATTTACTTAGTTGTATATATAGATACATACATAGCTATATATAAGATTTAAAGTGGAGGTATAATCAGTCAAAAATATCGTTATGTTCATACAGTTGGTAGTAATTTGGTTTCACATCAATAATGGACTGGCAACTAATTCGTGTCTTCAAGCATCTAACTCATTTTTTGGACAATCGTGGAATGAAAGCTATAAAATGGTGGAAAATGGATTTGTCGATACGTATTCGATTGAAAATCATGTGTATCATCAAAATATAAACCTTACGATATATGATGACATGCAATTTGACAGACCAATATGCACCGACAATATTAAATGTACTACCAAACAATTAATATCGTATTTGACATCAAAATTGAATTATTCGCATGGAAGAGTAGGAATCTCCATGAATCATGTTCTATTTGATGACAACAATCAAAATATATTATGTGATCTTACGCTACTAACAGCGAAATTGCAACGCTTTAATGGTACGAGCATAACATTAAGTGGATTTATTGATTCCGCAAAAATAGATCAGACAAAAGATGAATTGGAATCGCCGTATGTAAGAGTATATATTAGGAGTATTCGTTCCTGGTTTGACTACAAAAATTTGGAACTCCACAATAACGGTGTACTAGAGATTAATATCACATTCTATTCTACGGAAGTTGTCGAGAACCATTATAATCACAAAATCGATGTTATTTATGTTGGACTGATAAGTATTTTATTTTTAATTACACTTTTCATCTGTGTTGGTTACTATATTGTGCAACTGAAATGTACCAATAAACATAATGTCACTATCGTCATGGTGAGAGAAGTAGCAGTATCGTAAAATAAAGATTGTTAGTCTTAACCAAATAAAAACTTTTTGTACTTAATTGAATTTTAATTTAAAAAATTTTCGTTCCATTACTATTTGTTTGTGTGTTTGAAACTTGTGATTTGAATGCCTGTGACATTTCTTAACACATAAATCATCAATATTATGAGATCATCAACTACCGTTTTCCCCCATTAATGTCGATCGGCAAATCTTGTTTATGGCACATTTTAAACATTGTTAATTATGAGCCAATAACTCTAATGGTATTTCCTATATAGACATCGAACAAATTTCGTTCGGAGCCAATATAAGTCGGGAATTGTGCGATTTGTTACCTATGTCATGCTTGGTGGGCCAGGAACCAAAAGTGATATAGACCATAGTCAAACCATAGTCAATAACTTGCCGCACATTCAACGCATCTGTCACTTGAATTCAATAACTTGCCACAAGTCATAGCTTTGTCCAAGTGTCAACAATTAATTTTCGGGAATTCCTCGTTAGATCAACTAGTCGTTATTCAAGTATCCGTAAAAATATCTCTTACCGAAGTGTAAGTAAATCTGAAATCATGGTTAACCATGACACATTTAATTGGAATCATGGTTAAGTTAAAATTATTATTATCGGAACTATACATATGTGTCAGTAGAAGGTATTTTAGAAATATTTTACAAACATAAAACCTACTAAACCATTCAATTTTTTTTAAAATGTAGAGGATTATGGGTTTTAGGACAACCAAGTTTGGTATGACCTCATAAATCATATTGAATATCCTAGGATTTTTCCAAGAAAATTCAGAAAATCATGTATTCATATTTATTCGATAAAATTATATATGAGGTCGCCCCAATGTTGAATTGTTCTACCAACCACTTGGGTCGTTTTATATCTTGGAGTCTTTTTAAATATTCAGAGCACCATTGTATTCAAAATTGTTGTATTATTTTGGTTATGACTTTCCATCTTGTGACAGTCCTCACGTTGGTTACATCAGGCTCTGGCGCGGCTATTATTGACCTTCCTATTAAGAAAAGCACTGATGCATTATAGGGTTTATAGCCTATCTTGTAATATTGTCTTGTTGTTGCTGTACCACTATTACAAGTTGAATCCACCTCCTTGTAATAGTAAACTACCAGCTATCAATTACCCAGCTGTCTTAAGGTTTTAGTTGCTAAATATGCTACTACTAATAAGCTACTTTGCATATGCTAATAAGCTACTTTGATTTGCCGGAACATCTTCTCTATGTTTGCAGTTAACACGAAACGATGATTTCTCTACCTCATTAACATTGTTATTAGGTTATCCTGAAGAGCGTTTAATACCAACTCACCTCGTATAGTAGCTCCATGTGGTTAAGCTGTATATATTCGTTAATGAATTCATGGTAAAGCGCTACTCTATATGGATTAAACTGGCTATTGCTCTGTTTCTCGATTTTCCAAGTGGTTATTCTTGGAGTTGGGTATTAACTGGAATCCTAACCTTTTAATTTCCATTTTCTAACCTTCTGTGCGTTTTATGATAGTGTTATTCACAAATTGTCTCTTCAGTGGTTATCACTCTTTATCAATGTATAGCTCTTCTGATTCCCACAATTATTTTAGGTGCCTATCGATGGCTCCTATTGTGACGAGGCCGCTTACAATTTTTTGCAGGCAAGAGTACTAAATGAGTTTGATGTGCCGTGCATTTGGTAAAGAATAAAAGTTGGAATAAGACTCTTTTTAACCCTTCTGGTATGATCTGTTCGTATAAATCAGCTCCAATTAGTATGTCAATTGGGCCTAGAGTGTTGAAAAATGGATCTGCCAGGAAGATTTATTTAATTTAGCATGGTGTAATCTAATTCAATAAGGTTGTTGACAGGCAGTGGCTTTGTTATATTTTTTATAAGTATGAGTGCGTTATCTCTATTTATTTCTGAGATATTTTATTTCATGCTGAAATGCCTGAGATCAGTATGTGTACGTTCCTTTTTGGTAGGTTTAATAATTTTGCCTCCTCTTCAGTTATAAATGTTATAGCTTCCGATCCTGGGTCGATTAATGAATGCCCCTATTAAATTGAATCCTCCTTGGTGGTTTTTCACTTTTAGGCTGTGGCCAATAGTAATTTGTTATTATGTTGAGCTGCATTCACCTTGATACTTGCGAGTTCTTTTTTGACGTGTTTTCCTGTTTCACTGTCTAATTTTTTATATGTCATGAAGTGTTAATGCCTGCGTTTCTTATGACGTTCATTTGCAAATGGTTTTTGTTGCGTTTTAGGACAGACTTAGGACAAATTTCACGTACAATGATTTTGTTAAAAAGAATGATTTAGATTTGGACTGCCTACAAATAATGATTGCTGAATAATTGTGATCCCCAATTTAGCAAATGTTTTCCTAAATTGGATCCGAAATTCATTAATCTTTTCAAAGGTAATTTGAAGCTTGCGATTATGACTTTACATTTCATTGACTATTGTTAAGGTTTTATGTTTTTTGCATACACCTGTGCTCAAACTTTTCTAAATAATCTTCTGACCACAGCCTCTGTCAGCGCTACAATGGCTCAACCATTTTAGATCAGTTATTATCCTAAATTCCAAGTGTCCAGGATTAGTGTTCGATCATTCCTAGTAAGATCAGTTCCTTGTTCGAGTATTCGTAAAATTACTTATTACTGAAGTTTAATTAAAACTTAATGTGAAAACATGCTTAACCATGGTTAACACATTTGATTGAAATCATAGTTAAGTTAAAATAGTTATTACGGAACAAGTATATGTGTCAGTAGCAGTAGGAATAATAGAAGCTCTGAATTTGTGTAGTTAATTATGTTGGATTTACGTACATACAACTTACCAAACCATTCACTCCAAATTCGTATGTTTTCGGTTAAATAGAAGTATTACGATCAAATAAGGGCCCTCGTAGTTACCACGAATGTCCAAGTGTCTAGGATTAGTGTTCGACAATTACTCTTCAGATCAGTTAGTCCGTTGTTTGAGTATTTGTATACAATTATCTCTTAACCAAAGTATAATTCAAATTAAATGTGAAACCATGATTAACCATGACACATTTGATTTATTTATTTTAATTGAGAAAAGTCTGCAAATATGACTTGAGAATCTAGAATTACATTGATAAATAGAAATAAAACTAAACTTCGAATAATATTATATCGGAGCATAAAACTCCTTCAGACTATGTTTAAAATTACCTTTGTTTGAACAAGACTCAAATAAATAGTCAACTTTGTTAAAACTCTTGGACATCATATTCACTGGTTCATTGTCATATAGGATTGTCTCCTATTTAAATATTCGTCCGTTCTGACTTCATAAAAAAACTAAACACAATTAATAAATGTTTATTATAAAACGTATTTATTAATTATTTTATTATTTTATTTTATTTGTTTTTATAATTATAATTTATTATTTAATCAATTAACAATTATATTTATTTATTAAATTCGTTTATGTATTTTAATATGCACTACCACAATGGCTACGGGAGAACGCTTGTTTTTTTTTTATTTGGTGGAATAATAAAAAGAATGTAGTGAGATTGACTTGTGTGTTGTTGTGGAGGTAAAATCGCAATGGACGCAAAATGTTGTTGTTTTGTTTTTGGTTGTGACGTCGCCTTCGTGTTCGTTTTGTTGAGGGAACACTTGCGCCGGCGACGGTCGACATTGCACTTATGCATTAGTGTTGCATCACCGAACATTGTTGTTCGTGGTGATGTTGTTAGATGGCGACTTGTTTTACTATAAATGTTTGATAGTAATGGTTCGGTTATTAGATAGTGGTGGTTGGATAGATGGATATGTGATGGGGTTAGTGAACGCTTAATTCAAATAAGTTGGTTTATATTTGAATTTCACTAATTGTTTTGTTTGTGGCAGTATCGAATATCGGTGAGTCGAATATTCGAGCTGCTACAGTCACCATAATTCGTCCTGCGTCTATCTAAGTGGAGGAAGTCACGATCCCTTAACTGCCGACTAGGTTTATTTATTTTAATTGATTCCAGAACATAAGGCGCATCAATTTGATCGAGTAGCAGATTATCGCTGTAACTGAACGTGGTATGGTAAATCATGATGAAACACAAATCCATCTTTCCATGTCAAGTAGCCTATATCAATTTCTTTTAGACTTTTTTGACGTTCGGGATGTATTCCTCGTAAAACGGACTCCACACATGACCAGCACATTTATAAACTGGGATCGAACGTATATGTACAATACAAGATCTTAATTGTCTCCAAATCCAAACTGCTGCCTGTTCATCGTTTAATAAAACCGAGCATAGAATTAGCTCTAGAGACGCATATCTCGATGTGCTTTATAAACGCATGTTGTCAACGAAAGTAAGCCCTATAGGTCTATAGTTTCAAATACTTTCTGAACAACTACATCATTTATCTTATATTGTTGTGTAACAGGGTTAACCTTACGATGGAATTATAGAGATTTACACTTATCAATGTTGAAATTAAGTGAATTAGATTTTCAGGTCACTATAGCTAACATTAGGATTTTGCAGTGCTGCATCACTTTTTGCAACACCGGAGGTAACTTGAATTGTTTCTGATCAAGGTACAACTCTTTGCTCAACATACTCTAGGTATGGTATCGAAGTCTATTGCGAAGTCGGTGTAGATTACGCCCATTTTTATGTGGTTCTCTATTTATTTAATCGTATAGCTGATAAATTCGATAAGGTTGGTCGATTTTGATCTTTAGGGCAAAAATCCATGTTGATTATGGGACACAAACCGTTCTACTAGAACTCTAAATGACCTGCATACTTACAGTTCAAATAATTTTGGTATTGAAGATATAGATGTAATATTACTTCTGTAGCATGACTTCTTCTGACCAAAATCGGCGTTACTCTGGTTATTCAAAAATGAACCAGGAATACCATCCGGACCAAATCCTTCTCCAAAACCATCTAATGCTCGCTGAATATCCTTAGGCTCGATGTGTGAGGTAAATATTGATGCACTTTAATCAGTAATAGTTAGATCCCTGTAGTTATCCATATCTTATAGTATATAAACTGATTGGAAGAACTTACCAAACATAATGGATATGATCAGCGGGTCACAGTATTTCTATTCTTGAAATGTCATCCAGCTGGGTCACTATCAGTTACGCGTTTGTTCAACCCCTATAAGTCGCTAATACAGCTCTTGTATTTTAATTCAAAGTAGGACACCAAATATTGGTTACACATGGTGCATTCAAATTTGCTATCTCGGGAACAGAATTTCAGGTTTCCTTTATAAGCCTTGTCTTGTTTTTTTTAAGGTTGATAAATTGGCCATCATGCCATGGAGGGTAATTGTTTGGTCTAAAAATATTCTACTGGTTTATATCTATGTTATTGCTGTTGAGTTGATCTTTCCAATTTGTTTGGCCAAAATATGGATTATGGTTGTTTAAATCGGCTTTTTTGACCTTGTAGTAAGGTTTCCAGTTGAGGCAGTTGGTTAAATCATCCGGTTGAGGCAGTTGCTTAAAATTATTTCAAGGCTGGATCATTAGTAAAAATTAGGTATAATATACGATCTAGTCCATTTTTCAAATCACAAATTTAGCCTAGATTTGAATCAAAGAAGCCATCGATGCCGAGCTCACGTTTAGAGGCATAATGTCGTATATTTCTTCGTCATATGTCCATCTAATATCAGACAGATTTAAATCCCCTGTAACAAAAATTATGTCTGATGGATCAGCCGCTCTGGTAATTTCCATAATTGTATCACAGCATGTAGTGTTAGATGATATAGATGAATCAGGCGGGATGTATACAATGTAAATCTGATGTATCAACCACATAATTGCCAGGAAGGAACTCAAAACTTCGAATCTTATTGTTGAATGATGTTTCACAGAAGATGTAAACCTTAAAAGTGTTTTTAAAATAAAATTCTGAAATTGCGCTGCCTTCGAAGTTATTGTGTTTACATTTGGGAAATAAAACGTATGCTTTCTAGTCTTATGTGCGGTGTCAACAATGATAAGGTTTCATGATTCCGTTCCGGAGTCTCCTTAGCGATGATATTACCAGATTTTACAGAGATTGGGCGGATGTTTTTCTCACAATCTGTTAATACTATTCGAACCATAGAGTGCAGTTGGTCTTCTTCAATCGGTGAACAATGGTGGTTAAAACCACTATAACGTGTGGTAGGCTGTCGAATAATTGAATACATTTATCTGTTAAACGAACACAGATCACACGAGTCGATCTCAAGCCTTGTGCTTCGTGAATTGTCAGAATTTTACTCGAACTTGATTAGATAAGTTTACTCAGCTCTTTTTTTTTATCTGTATTTGACATTACTGGGATATCACTAATGGACTGGAATTTGTTGAAACTTCCGGTTCTTCTCGGCTTAATACAAGATTTTTCCCGAGTGAATGGGAATTTATAATCCATGTTGAGTTGCATTATTTAATAATATTATTATGGAGCTAAATATGTGTCATTAGTAGGTATTCTAGAAGCTTTGAATTTGTAGAGTTAATGTTGTTAGTATTTACGTACATAAACCTTACCAAACCATGCAATCCAAATTCTTATGTTTTAAGTTCAACAGGAGTGGTATTATCAAATGGGGGAATTGTAGTTACCACGAATGTCCAAGTGTCCAGGATTAGTGTTCGACAAGTACTGTTTAGATTAGCTAGACCGTGGTTAGAGTAATCGTGAAATGGAAACCATGGTTAACCATGACACATTTCATTAAAATCATAGTTAAGTTAAAATAATTTTTGCGGAACTAGATATGTGTCAGTTGTAGCAGTAGGTATTAAAAAATGTTTTTGGATACATAATTTCTACCAAACCGTTCAATCTAAATTCGTGTTCTTTGGAGTAAATAGGAGTGTTACGATTAAATGGCGGCCTTTGCAATTATCCCGAAGATCCACTTGTCCATAGGGTTAGTGTTCGACAAATCCTCGTCAGATGAGCTAGTCCGTTGTTCGAATTTTTCTACAATTATCTCTTACCCGAAGTTTAATTCAAATTAAATCTGAAACTATGGTTAACCATGACACATTTCATTTAAATCATAGTTAAATACAAATTATTACCAGAACTAGATATGTGTCAGTAGTAGGTATTCTAGAAGCTCTGAATTTGTATAGTTAATGTTGTTGGATCTACGTATATAAAATCTACCAAACAATCAAATTCGAATTTGGGGATTATTGCCGATCGATTAAATAGAAGTCTTTCAATCAAATGCAGGCCTTTGCAATAATCACCAAATGTTCCGGAATTTTTGATTAGATGAACTAGGCGTTGGTCGAGTATGCGTGCAATTACCTCTTATCGAAGTTTAATTCAAATTAAATGTGAAACCATGGTTAACCATGACACACATTTGATGGAAATTATTGTTAAGTTAAAATTATTATTATCGGAACTAGATATATCGTCATGCCAGTGCTATCTTAGTGTATGTCCTAAATTCTGGTTTTCCAGAAACTTGATTTTAAGTTTGAATTTCGTTTTCCCTGTAACTGTAAATACTTCTAACGACTTTAAGATTTATTTTTATTAAGAATACTCCCCTGCATCGATCTGCATTATGATTTTCAAATGAATTCTTCAGTAAATCATTTCCGGTACTTTAACTGATTTAAGTTTTGTATTTCGTACAACAAATGTTTTACGGACAAAAATGGTGGGAAGTTCAATGAAACAGAAGCTGCATTATAATTCCGAAAATCAGCTGGTTTCAGTTGAATGAGTTTTAAACATACCTTGTTTGATTATATAGATTTTATGTGCCTTAGTAATGAAACAGGACTGTAAATGTCCAAATTTTTTAAATTTCTCTCGATAGTACTGGGGACGGCATCAATTTCCTGAATCTGCGTGTGACCTGGCTCAGAAATTTTTTTGCCTAATTTGTATTAATTGTTGGTTGTTCTCAAGTAATTTCGTTAGCACTTGTGAAGTAATTCGATTTTTATTTTGTGGAATGCACGAGTCAGACCACAATATTAATTTTGTAACTGCAGGATTGTCTTCTAAGGTATTCACTATAATCTTTACAAGCGCTGACGCTATATCATTCCCGGTTCTTCCACTTAACGCTTCATGTCAAACCGCACAATAGGTTACCTTGTTTTTATTGCAATGGCCTGTCAGATTGTACACATTAAATTTGCGCTTTTAAAAAAAGCTGGATACGTTTTCTTTCGGAAGAGCAAACACATTCTGAAGGTCATAGCAAATAACGGCGGTGTTGTCATCTAGATTGATGCGGTCCTTGTCCCTTTCCAATTTGGCTTGTTGATGTGCTGTTTTGTGCTTGGTAAACAAGTCCTTTTCGCGTTCACTTGGAGTTTTCAAGAGATGAAATTCAACACAGCGATTGCATTGGTCTTTTTTAGGATGGTGGAATGCGTAATTGAATTCTTCATTGAATACTTTAGAAAAAATATTCATTTTTATCGGGTTGTCGATATGACTTATATACAAATTGTACATATTGGTAAGATTTAAACCTGGATCTAAATACTGCTTTGCCGAGTTTGCACGACAGTAATGCGATTCCATTACTGGGAATTGCTGAATATGTTCCTAAATTGATAGCTTATCTGCTATCGCCAGACTTAACAAAACTCTGGCTTAGAATGGTAATTGCAAACTTGATAGCCTTCGCCTACCTTCCGGAAAACTCACCTCCTGTAGGCGAGAAGCTGGCGAGCTACTGTTGTCTGTCCATTTTCCTGGATGTGACACTGTTGATTCGAGTGTGGTTGCCTCCGCGCCTCCGGACATTTTTGTCGGTACGCCGGATTGGAACTTAGCTCGTAGACTGATCACTACTGATGTTCTACACTGGAGTATTTTCTCGTTTGCACCGTTCAAATCGAGTGGTCCAGACGGCATTTTCCCTGCTGAATTGCAGCATGGTTTTATTCCCATCCGTACTCACCTGCTCAATCTGTTCCAGGCGTGCATTGCTTTTAGCACTGTACCACGATCCTGGAGCAGGAGTAGAGTCGTTTTCATACCTAAAGCTGGCAAGTCGGATTATACCGACCCTAAAACTTTTAGGCCCATTAGTCTGACCTCTACTTTTCTTAAAGCATTAGAGAGGATCATCGACAGATTTATTAGAGATAACTATTTAACTACATCCCCACTCAGAAACATGCAACATGCTTACAGAGCTGGCAAGTCCTGCGAAACTGCTCTACATGAACTCGTTACTAGAATCGAAAGATCACTTAATTACAAAGAGTTTCTTGTAGGTACCTTCCTGGACATTGCGGGAGCTTTTGATAGCACTTCGTTTTCTTCGATCACGAGTGCGTGTACCAATTTTAATATTAATCAAACCATTGTTAGATTCATCGATTCAATGCTCAAGTCCCGTATAATTGAGACTGAGTTAGATGGCTCATCAGTGTCTGTAAAAGTAGCCAAAGGCTGCCCGCAAGGAGGAGTACTCTCACCCTTGCTGTGGCTCTTGGTTATCGATGAATTACTTGTTAAATTGCAGCGATCTGTGTTCATCGTGCAAAACTACGCGGATGATCTCGTTTTGACAGTTTTTGGTAAATACCTGAACGTCTTATCTGATCTGACGCAAAACGCCCTTAGTATAGTGGAAGTTTGGTGTGTTGAAAAGGGGTTGCACGTCAATCCCTCGAAAACTGATCTGGTTGTGTTTTCCAGACGTAGAGACAGTGCTAACTTATCTGTCCCCACTCTATTTGGTAGAGCTATTACAAGGACAGAGCACGTAAAACACCTAGGCGTTATTCTAGATAGTAAACTCTCCTGAAAATTTCACCTTGATTATAAGCTACAAAAGGCCATCGCTATATTTTGGCAATGCAGAAGGGCCTTTGGCAATTCCTGGGGTCTGACCCCTAAAATGATGGTGTTCATCTACAAATCACTGGTTTTACCCTTACTGTCGTATGCAGCAGTTGTGTGGTGGCCAGTTGTGAAACTGACGTCTTCTGTAGCAAGGCTGGACGGTCTGCAGTTGACAGCCTGTAGAGCTATAACCGGGGCTATGTCGTCTACTCCCCTTCTTGCTATGGAGTCTATTCTATGCTTGCCCGAATTGCAGTCTTACATTCTTGGTATGGCGTGCTCTGCTGCATTTCGACTGAGGTCCATTGGGGCATGGAATGCCTTCGGGACTTGTACAGGGCATAGACAGATTCTCAATAAGTTTAGGTCACATATTCCGGAGGTTGAAATGGTGAATGACAGGCTATTGCCCGAATTTAACTTCACCAATTCTTTCTCCGTCGTTTTCCCCTCGAGAGAACTGTGGATCTCTCAGGATTTCTATAGACAGTTGTCTGAGTCGATAGTTTTTTTTGCGGATGGCTCTCGTTCAGAAGTCAGTGCAGGGTTTGGTTTCTTTTGTCCAAAGTATGGGCTCAGATTCTCGGGTAGTCTGGGCAAACACTGCACGGTTTTTCAAGCTGAATTAATTGCACTTACCCATAGTGCAATTGAGGCGTACAAATTTACTCAATTAGGCAAGGATATTATTATCTGCACGGATAGTAAAGCCGTGCTCAATACCCTTGATAACCCTTTGACTACATCCAAACTGGTTAAAGAGTGCAAACACTTCATTATTCTCCGTTGCTCTAAATCGAGAGTAAGGGTCATGTGGGTGCCTGCTCATTGTGGCATTGTGGGAAATGAGGTTGCTAACTTTTTAGCGAAAGCTGGATCGCGTAATTTATTTTGTGGTCCCGAGCCAGCAATTCCTCTTTCCGTCAACGGTGGTAAGGGTGCTATAAAGAAGTTCGCTTTACTTGAACTGACGCAGAAGTGGCGTTCTACATCTAGTTGTCGAAAGGCAAAACGGTTCATCATCGAACCCAATGTGAGGGTCACTAAATATGTGTTATCTTTAACAAAGAACCAACTCAGAATTCTGGTTGCTCTTATTACGGGCCATGGACGTTTCAAGGCTCATCTTCAACGCATGGGACTAGCTCAAGATGATCTTTGTGACGATTGTCTGGAGGAAGTGGACGACTGCCTACACTACCTTTGCAGCTGTCCGGCCTTTGTCGAAGCTAAATCCCAAGTGTTCCCGTACGGATCTTTGAACGTAGATCAGTTGTTATCCATCCCTTGGTTCAAACTTTTACAGTTTGCTAAGGCTGCAGTGCGCTTATGCGAGATAGGATAGATCCTCAAGGTTTGCACCGTGGGCCCATTGTGGCATTGAGTGCGGAACCTCTTTAGGTTCCAACCGTTTTATAAAAATAAAATAAAAAAAGAAGTGATTGCACGTTCCACGTGCCGATCCTAAATCTCGTATCCGGGTACTTGCGCAGGGGTCCGGTGTTTCTTTGCAGTATCCATTTTTATTTTTGTTGACTTTATTGTATAAACAATTGATTTTTTTACGGATGCGGGTCGTCAGCCTGCGATCGAACCGTTTAGTCGCCTCCTAGGACAATCAAAGGATACTGTGGTGATATTCTTGGGAAACATGTTTGTGCAATTTAGATTTACGACAGGTTTTGAGTGCCCCCCGACCAGAGTGACCAAAATTAATTAAATTAAATTGGATGCAACCGATTTATATTAAATATTATTGCGTTTACTAATTTTCATTTTTAATTTCCATCATAATAATTGAAAATTGCTCAAGACACGATTATTAATTCATTATCGCCTGAATTATAAATCACGTAATTTACTTAGTTGTATATATAGATACATACATAGCTATATATAAGATTTAAAGTGGAGGTATAATCAGTCATAAATATCGTTATGTTCATACAATTGGTAGTAATTTGGTTTCAAATCAATAATGGACTGGCAACTAATTCGTGTCTTCAAGCATCTAACTCATTTTTTGGACAATCGTGGAATGAAAGCTATAAAATGGTTGAAAATGGATTTGTTGATACGTTTTCGATCGAAAATCATGTGTATCATCAAAAGACAAACCTTACGATATATGATGACATGAAATTTAACAGACCAATATGCACCGACAATATTAAATGTACTACCAAACAATTAATATCGTATTTGACATCAAAATTGAATTATTCGCATGGAAGAGTAGTAATCTCCATGAAACGTGTTCTATTTGATGATAACAATCAAAATATATTATGTGATCTTACGCTACAAACAGCGAAATTGCAACGATTTAATGGTACCAGCATAACATTAAGTGGATTTCCAGTTTTCGCAAAAAAGGATCAGACAAAAGATGAATTTGAATCGCCGTATGTAAGAGTATTTATTAGGTGTTTTCCTTCCTGGTTTGACTACAAAAAATTGGAACTCCACAATAAAGGTGTACTAGAGATTAATATCACATTCTATTCTACGGAAGAAGTCGAGAACCATTATAATCACAAAATGGATGTTATTTATGTTGGGCTGATATGTATTTTATTTTTAATTACACTTTTCATCTGTGTTGGTTACTATATTGTGCAACTGAAATGTACCAATATACATAATGTCACTATCGTCATGGCGAAAGAAGTAGCAGCATCTTAAATTAAACATTGTTAGTCTTACCCAAATAAAAAATTATTTATCATAACTTTTTGAACTTGATTGAATTTTAATTTGAAAAGTTTTCGTTTCATTACTATTCGTTTGTGTGTTTGAAACTTGTGATTTGCCTGTGACATTTCTTAACACATAAAGCATAAATATTATGAGATCAATATCATCATTTTTGGAGATACAACAAGATAGCACTGATGTGACGATATGTCAGTAGTAGACATTAAAGAAATTGTTATCATACATCAAACCTACCAAAGCATACAATCCAAATTCGTGTGCTTTGGGGTATAATAGCATTTTTACGATTCAATGGGGACCTTCGCAATAATCACGAAGATCCAAGTGTCCAGGACAGAGTTCGACCATTTCTGGTTAAATCAGCTAGTCCGTTGTTGAAGTATCCATAAAATTACCTCTTACTGAAATTTAACTTAAATTAAATGTGAAACCATGGTTAACCATGGTTAACATATTTAATTGAAATCAAAGCTAAGTTAAAATTATTTATTATGTGTCAGTAGTAGGTATTCAAGAAGATCTGAATTTGTGTAGTTAATATTCTTGGATTAACGTACATGAAACTTACCAAACCATTCAATCCAAATTCATATCTGTTTTGGGTTAAATGGGAAAGTTACGATAAAATAGGGAATCGTAGTTACCACAAATGTCTAATTGTCCAGGATTAATGTTCGACAATTACTATTTAGATCAGCTATTATTCCCACAATTATCTCTTAACCGAAATTTAATTATAAAAAAAAAATTAGTCGAGTTCTTAGTCGTCAAATTTATTCTCCTTTTTGCCCGACTTTATAATGTCGTCCATGATTAGAATAAAACAGATCTACTACTGTGCTCATTACTCTGGTATCCACTAACTCCTGCACTAAACTGGAGGCCATGACCAGTTTATTTGCCGAACTCCTCTTCACCTCCTCTCTCTGAGGAACTCACTAATTTTGTGACATAGTGTAAGAATAAGCATACCCCTTTGGTGATTGGCTGTGATGCTAATGCTCATCACACGATCTGGGGTAGTACGAATATTAACCACATGGGTTCTTTTCTGCTTAACTATATAAGCTCCTCTGAGCTTGAAATTCTCAATACAGGTTGCGAGCCTACTTTTGTCAACTCTATCCGGCGGGAGGTGATTGACATTAGTCTATGCTCCATGTCCATTATTGATTTAATTTTAAACTGGAGAGTGACGGATGACATCATCATCTCTGATCACAGGTGTATCTGGTTTAATATTAATATTATTACCGCAATCGGAAATTAACCGATTGGGGTAATTTCTCTCGCGAGCTAGGTTCTTTAGTTGCGCCTCCGAAGGTTATTCGGTCGAGGAAGGACATTGAAGATCAAGTATCGTCACTTGCATTGGCAATTACGATAGCCTTCGAAAACTCGTGCCCTCTTATCACTAATCAAAAGATTCGGAACAAACCTTTCTAGTAAATCCTGGAAATCTAACAAAAAATTAAGGTAATCTACTAGCAAACTGAAGAACAAAACAAAAAGGTCTAAGCAACAGATTGATTAGAATAACTTATTGTTAACACAAAAGGAATATAAAAGAAGTTTAAGATCCGCTCTAAGACCTCGTCGTTGAACTTCTGCGAGGAAATCAACAGCCTATCTGCCGTCGCTGGACTCAATAAAGCTTTAGCTAATAACAGTTTGTGTAACTTGATTCTCTTCGTTTACCAGACGGACAACTTACCTCATCCAACAAGGAAATTTGTGAGCTGCTCCTTTGGGCTCACTTTCCTGGTTGTGATATCGTCTACTCGGATGATGTTGCTGCCGAGCTGAATAGGACGTCTGTTGCAAGTCCCGATTTGAGTTTGGCTCACAAGCTGATCAGGCGTGATGTCTTGCTATAGAGCTTATTTCCTTCGCATCTTATAATGCTGGCGGCCCTGATGCTATTTTTCCTGCTGAACTACAGCACGGCTTACCTCTAATTCAGAATCATTTCCTCCACCTTTTTCAAGCGTGTATTGCTTTTAGGACTGTTCCAAATTCTTGGAGCAGAAGTAGAGTGGTTTTTATCCCGAAAGCTGGTAAGTCCGATTATACGGATCCTAAGTCCTTTCGGCCTATCAGTCTATCCTCAACTTTTCTTAAAGCTCTGGAAAGAATTGTCGATAGATTCATTAGAGATCATTCAGATCAGATTCATTTTTCTTATCACCTCTCCACTCAGTAACATGCAACATGCTAATAGAGTCGGTAAGTCCTGTGAAACTGCCCTACATGAACTAGTAATTAGGATTGAAAAATCCCTTAATAATAAAGAGTTTCTTGTATAGTTACTTTCCTGGATATTGCGGGAGGTTTCGATAGCACTTCGTTTGCTACGATCACTACTGCCTGTATCAAATTTTGGTATTGATCGCACCATTATCTTATGGATTGAACCCCAAGTCTCGCACTGTGGCGGCGGAGCTGGATGGGGTGTTAGTTTCTGTCAAGGTTACCAAAGGGTGTCCTCAGGGAGGTGTTCTTTCACCTCTGCTATGGCTTTTGGTCATTGGCGTGTTACTTGCAGAGCTGCAGCAATCTGGCTACATTGCACAGAGCTACGCTGATGATCTCGTTTTGACAGTCTCAGGCTAATATCTCAGTATCTTATCTGACTTAACTCAGCATGCCTTAACTATTGTGGAGGGTTGATGTGTTGAAAAGGGTCCTCACGGCAAGCCTTCTAAAACTGATTTAATTGTCTATATACAAGGGAGAGGAATACTCTTGAACTATCTGTTCCCTCCCTTTTTGAGAGAACGATCACTAAATGTGACCACGTGAAGCACCTTGGTGTTGTCCTGGATAGTAAACTTTCCTGGAAGAATCGCCTGGACTACCAGCTTCAAAAAGCTACTGCCATTTGGCAATGTAGAAGAACTTTTGGTAAATCCTGGGGTTTAAGCAATAGGATGCTTTCCTTCATTTATAAATCACTGGTCCTACCGCTACTATCGTACGCTTCTATTGTGTGGTGGCCAGTGGTTGACCTAAAGGCTTCTGTAGAAACTTAATGGTTTACAAAATTGTGCTTGCAGAGCCATAATTGGGGCCCTGTCATCGACCCTACTTCTTGCCATGGAATTCATTCTTTCCTTGCCTCAGTTGCCTCAGTTGCTTTCTTTTAAGCTCAGCTTGTTCTGCAGCATATCGTCTGAGGTGCATTGGGGCATGGCATGTTTTCGGTTCTATCGTGTATTCGGCTCCCAATTTACTTTAATTGGTCCTGAACCAGCGGTTCCTGTTTGTTTTAACTACGGGAAGAAAGTTATAAACGACTACGCCTTGAAGGACCTAAGGTCTCAGTGGCTTGAGAGTTTTAGTGGTCGTAAGGCGAGGTACTTCATTAATGAGATCAATTTGCGGTTAACGAAGTTTGCATAATCTTTAAAAAAGAACCTGTTAAGAATCTTGGTAGCGATTCTTACGGGACATGGCCGTTTTATAGATCATCTACATCGTATATGTTCAGCTCTTGATGTTATTTGCGATGACTGCCTTCACTTCGTGAGCAGTTGTCCTACTTTCAGTTCTATACGAATTCAGGTATTCCCATTTATTTCTTCTAATTTAGATCAGTTGTCCTCTTTGCCTTGGTTTAAACTTGTTCTGTTTGCGAAGGCAGCATTGCGCGTTTGCGAATTGGGATAGAATCCTAGGTTTGCACCATGGGCCTTTGTGGCATTGAGTGCGGAACCCTCGTGGGTTCCAGCCAATTTTATTAAGAATAATAAAAAAACTTACCAAACCATTCAATCCAAATTCGTATATCTTGGGTTAAACAGGAGTGTTACGACCACATGGAGGCCTTCGTAGTTACCACGAAGTGTCTAGGATTCGTGTTCAACAATTACTGTTTAGATCATCAGCTAGTCCGTCGTTCGAGTATTCGTACAAATATATCTTAACCGAAGTTTAATTCAAATTAAATTTGAAACCATGGTTAACCATGACACATTTGAATGAAATCATAGTTATGTCAAAATTATTATCAGAACTAGATATATGTCAGTAGTAGTGATTCTAAAAGTGTTTTACCTAATCGATAGTTTAATTATTGCCAAAAAACAAATGTGTATATACTCTGTATCACAAATCTGTCTAAATTAACATGCCAAAATATGCCCACAGTATTTTTACATTTTAAAGTTTTATGAAAAATTGGTTGAAAAAAATCCATCGAATAGCAACAAATCTACGGAGATTAATGAGTCTATTCAAAAACAAAGTTACAGACAGTATTTTTGTTGTTTTTTTTTCGTTTTCGGACTTGTGTGAGTGATTAATTTTCATCTCTCGAGATAAGAAACAAAAAATATGTAATATTCATGAATCATTTGAAATAAAAATGTAAATGTACAAAAAATAAATTTACAATAAATTAAAAACAGGCTTTAGTTCTGTGAAGAAAATTGATTCTAGACGATAAATTATCATCTTTCATTTTCATCTCTCGACTATATGCTGTGCCTACCATATACCCCCTATTGATATTCAATTACAGGAACTATATATGTATACGTATATGTATATAAATTCGACATATACCATAACCTCACTTAAATTTCCCAAATATGTATTTTGTATTTTTTATGTTGTACATACATGTATATACAAATATAACATAAAATTAATGATTCTCTACTAAATGAAACATAAATTTAATGTTCGTTTTTTGTACGCAATTTTTCAACCCCTTTCTCTGGCGCCCGTAATAAAATATATAATATTATTAATTTAATTTCCCTAATATTAAATTACCCCCAATATAATTTTTAATTTTGAAAATATTGCGGAAAATCGACAAAAATTAAAATTCCTAACCGTTTTCAATGGTGAGTTATAGCGTATTGGTTTTCTGTTTCCACTTGCGGATGGCTGCGGCATTAAATAAAATAAACAACGCGCGAGTATTTTTTTATCGGTTAGCGATCTGAAAGTGAAAAACATATTTTAATTTTTTTTTAAGGGGAGGTGTAAAAACGATTTTCAAATAAATATTGATGATTGACATCCAAATATTCAGAATGTATTAATTAGCACGGAATTTAATTAACTTTGTTGAAATCGAATTTACGGTATGTAAAACACCATTAAACCAAATTTATATTTTTATGTGATTTATAAGATCGTACGGATGTATAAACATATTTTATTGCCAACAAAGTGTAAAGTTCATTGTATTGAAGCACGATGTCCTTCGAAAATTTGATTCCCCCCGCACATAAAGTTGCTTGCCTTCGATTATAATATTAATGTATTCGATACGGTGAGAGAGCACACAGCGTATTCGTCCAAATGATTTATACGATTTGATTTTATTGTGCAAATATTTTTATATCAAGCAAAAAAAAATACTTGGCATGGTCAGTAGAAATATTGTTTGTATATCGATTTTTTTTTGTTCCAAGAATGATTGATACAATAAACAGACCTACCTTAATACCTGTAACACAATAAAAATCACGATTGTTATAAAATATCCGTCCACTTAGCATTAGGTCTAAATTTCCGTATTTATAGACGCCAGGTAGTATATATTTATAGGAAAATCGTTGGCTATTTACCAAAAATGGGGTTATACACAATTTTCATTACATTGAAAGCGTAGGTGTAACAAAATTTGTTCTAATATACAACAAGCATTTTTATTGTAGAACTTTGTCTTATTATGTAAAGTATGTATATATATTAAGAAAGCATTACCATAGCAGTAGATAATTTAGGGAAGAATATTAGACAAAGGCGGTATATTGTTATTGTGCGATCCTAATTAAACAGATGCGGTGAGAATTAAATAATAAAACTTTTTCGAGGAGTTATGGAGATAAGCACATAACGTTAAAACAAATTTAAAATAATAATGGTAGGTTTTAGGTAAAATTCTCTTGAATGAAAGACAAGAGTAGGCTATAGACGAAAACCATCCTCGACCATTATTTCAATACATAATTGGTCGGCGGTATTTTCTAGCAATTGGGTTTTATGGACCAATCAAACCAAATTGTTTGGATGATGTTAAAAATTAGTGAAAATAATAAATAAATGTAAGGGTCCCCCCGAAACTCCGAAGGGCCCGGGACCTAGACTACTCAGATGTTGAAATGCTTTCTTCTCTCGCTAAGATACGAGAGAACATTGTTAAGTTGTACAAATAAAACACGTCCATTAACACAACAAGTTAGTCAGCAGTGCAATACATTTATTTGTATAATACAGTGTTGCCATAAACAATTTTACAATAGTGCCTACTATGTTTAAACTTTGGAAGCTCCTTTTATTTTATTGTATCGATGCCTTTTAAACAAAGTAAAAAATTTTAACATTTAAAATTGGTGGTCTTTGGAATGGTATGTAGCACATATGTGTGTGCCATGCCAACTAAAAGTGTCTCAAATTCAAAAGTGGTTATACGAGATTTTCAGCAGAATTGAAATCGAATAGACCGGGTCGAATAGACCGGGTTGAAATAATTTATCCCTCAAGAACAGTAGATTTGGAGTCGTTACGTATAGGCTACAAGAAATGTGTGAAGTGATCCCAAGATTCCATCCCAGAAAAATTAAAAATGTTCATCTGGTTATACTATTCTCATCCCAACCCAGGATTTTAAAAATCATCCCAAAATTTGATATCGTCATTTTAAAAATTTGCAAACAACGTTTATATATTCTTGTCGTAGGAAGTAATTGGCACAATAGGCTCAGAAATTCATATGAATATGGCCCCATACATAAAATTAGGAGTTTAACGACTGCCGGAATTTTTTTTTTTGTTTTCGACTTAACAATATTCACTTGCTGTGATAAATTATTGAATACCAGCCGTATGTTGTAATTGGCGCAATGGCCTCACATGTTTATGGCCCATATAAGAAATACGGATTTTAATTAATGGTTTCCGAGAACCATGAGTACCGGAAAAAGTTTCCTTTGTTTTCGACTTGAAATGATGTCCGCATACTGTGATAAATCGTTGAACACCAGCCGTATGTTGTAATTGGCACAATGGGCTCAATGGGCCCGAGAACCACGAGTGCCGGATTTCGGATAAAACTTCCTTTGTTTTCGACTTGACATGATGTCCATTTGCTGTGATAAATTGTAAAACATCAGCCGTATGTTGTAATTGGCGCAATGGGGTCATACGTATATGGCCCCATATAAGAAATAAGGATTTTAATCAATGGTTCTCGAGAACCATGAGTGCCGGAATAATATTAATTAATGTTATTTAGAAGTACAGCAAATGAAATCGTGCCGCACATAAGATCTCAAGCCTCAATAACTTCATCTTGTAACTGCTACACCCAGTCTAGAACTCTGTCTATATGTGACATTAACCTTGTCGCCTGCGAATGCTAATGCTGAATCACTAAAGATTATCGAACGCGCATGGTTCATTTAGGAATACCATTTAGATTGATCAGATGCCGAACTGCTTTTCAATATGGTCGTCACCTTTCTGGAATATGTCAATAATGAATTTTTTACGTAATTTACCTAAAACCGGCAACAGGATGAGAAACCTATATTAGCCTGGGGATCGAATACATACATTTTCTTGTTTAGTTGTGATTTCAATTTTTCGATGCTTTTTCGATATCCACCACAGACCCTACCTAATGTAGGACTTCGTAAGGCGATGTCAGCCTAGTACGAATTTTATCTCCCCTGATAAAAAAGAGCTCACATTCACGCAGCATTTTTCGAATAAATATATGGTTTTTCCGAGCATGTTGTTACGCAGCTGGAATTAGATTGCGCATAGGATTTCGTAGATATTTTTAATAATCTGATCGGAGATTGTCGTTGACCTGGTGATTCCATAAAAAAATCGCTTGGCAATTTTAGTTGTTGTTCATAAACTAGTTCTGCCGGGGACCATTATATATTATCTTTTGGTGTAGCTATTATGCTAAAAAGAACTATTGACATCTCCGAACACAAATTTATCGTATCGCCTCTCGCTTTAAGAGTTGCTATTATGTAGTTGGGGATGAAAACGTTGATATATCCTAATATTGATATACCATTTTCCACAAAACAGTTGCGGTGGTAATATCCTTCATAAGTTAATCTTCTGGCCATATAGTGAAACGATCTACTGCAATTAAAATGTATGCATATCCGTAAGATAGGGAAAGTGGTCCAATGGCTGTTTAAATTGCCATAGTTCCGATTTCGTATGTCTTTGATTTTAGATCTTTGGCATGAAAGGCAGGACTGGGTTCAGATGTTAACTTTTTTGTTCACGTTAGGCCCAAAGTAACGATCCGTTTTTAATTTTCTAGTTGTGAGACGAAATAGATTTGAGATCTTTATAGTTGTTTTCGATATAGAGGTAGTTTCTCGCTATCACTTATTCGTGACAGACTGTCAGCGATAAAATTATCTTGGACTAAAATATATTGATAATGTCCGTTGAAAACTGCGAAATAAAATCCAAATGACGAGCATGTCGTCAACTTCTTTCTGTTTTGGAGCTTTTGATCGAAAATATTTAAACGCTAGGTATATGGCGTGTAATTCCTTATCAAATACTGAATTTTCCATTTCGGCTGGTTGTAACTTTTTGGAGAAATATGCTTGAGGTTCCCTTCATCCATTTTTGAGTTGCTGCAAGACGCGACTGTGGTGTTCGATCACGCAAAATTTCTTGCAGTTTTTAGGTTTCTTGCAGTCTTTAGGTACATAAATCGGAGATAACAGTTTAGCTAGTTTAAGTTTAAAGCGATGGTAACAGTTAAATATTCCCATAAGGATAATTTTTCGAGTTAAGAAAGTAAAGAGCATTATCACCAAAAACTCATTTTGAAGTTTTGATATTGATATGAAAATCATCTTTTAAACAGTAGTTGCAAATACAATTTGTACTTTCTCTGATTTCAAAGCTACAAGAATATCAAAAACTTACAAAGAACCAAAAGGCATTCGCCTGAATTCGGATAGGTCAAAAGAAATGGTAATTGCTGTCTAAGCAATATCTTCTGTAACAACAGATTATTAAATGATAAGATTCGATTACCAAAACAAGGACGCTACTTACTGTTCCAATGAGGGTGGAAAGAGTATATAGTACAACCGGTTAAATTCATAGAAAAATATTGCATGTGGGATATAGGGTAACGGACAGGAAGGGTGATGGTGTTTAATGTCCTAAAATCACCCCGAGGCCCCCAATCAAGTTGTTCCTTTTTTCTAACCATATATGCAACGGACCTGAAATACATGGTGGGATTGAGAAAATGCCATCGTGCTCTACAGTGTTTACTCCTACACTCTACACTGTAGAACACGATGGTTGGCATATTCCCAATCCCACCATGTATTTCAGGACGTTTGGGACAACATTAATTAGATAAGTTTCGTACCAATTGGGCATTTAACACTTTTTTTTAAATTAATCGTTGAAATGATAAAACAACTGACTATAATGTAGTTTAGTCGATTTATACTAAACTTGCATAGAATTGATACCAATATGAAGAATGTGACAAAACCGACTCTTGAGTCCACAACTGCAAATTCTTTAATAAATTTTTACTACTAAAACCGATTTTAACGACGCTGTGCAGACAATGCAGATTAAAAATAACTTTTTTTTGAAGTGTCGATTAAAATCTGCGTTATTTTTGCGCCTCATTCGATTAAGTCTGAGGACTAGCAAGGCAATTTGTTTTGATAGCATGGTTCATAAAATATGCTTTTACCACGCTAAACTGCAGGTTTTGATAGGAACTGTAGAACTTCTCCCAATTGGTATGCTTAATCGCAAGTGAAATCATTCCATATGATTGATTACCACTTCGTGTGACGTCCAAGTACTTGGTAAAAAAATATTTTTGTGTGGTCGCATATCGTTCTGATTTTCAGAACCGATCAATTATTTGCAGTTCTTTTCAACATTGCTGGGATGGAAAATTGGAAAGTATATAACTTACGTCAAATACGCTAATCATTGCACTAATTAACAGTGACCGAGCTTGGTTTTGGCGTGTTTTGTGTACTAGAACGTTACACCCATAAATCATTTTTAGAGCTGTTCTGGAATATGCCACTGGCATATTATAGTTCTACCCACAAGTCATACATATTCTCCCCCCTCCGAGAAAAATAAATAAAACGACTTTAGATAAAAATATAAAATCAATTTCGAATGTTGTCGCATCACCCACTTGACGAATAAATTCAACACTAAATGATTCATTAGACATATGTAGGTTATGTTCATATATAAGTGAAAAACGACCTTAATTTATTTTTAGCACATACAAATTTACATTCCCATAATTTTCGGTATACAAACAACATTCTCCTTATCAATTTTGCCGCACAAAAATTAACGCACCAATATTTTTTTTTTCTATTTAACTTTTCGTTATCTCAGTTTTTCCACTTTATGATTGATTTTGCACGGGTAAAGCGTTGGTGCGGGCAAACAGTCTACGAGCCATATAAAATTTATCAAAATGTTATCTAATTTACATAATTTTATACCGCGTGTCATTTTACTAATCACATGTATAACGTATATGGCGTTATCTGTCCCAGACAAATCGAACGTAAAATGCAAATAAGCTGCCAAAAAATATATAAACTTTTGTAATTCTCACTAATTAAATTGTTTTGGTTAGCTAATTAAAAATAATGAAATAATCGTTAGGAACATAATTTATGTGTACTAAAAAAAATTTATAGTACACACCCAAGTAACAAACCATTGGAGCTTTTGTAAATAAAATAATTTTTTCTCATTTTTATTTATTTGCAGGATATTCAGCGGCTG
The DNA here is from genome assembly GCA_951394425.1 of Tipula unca. NCBI lineage: Eukaryota > Metazoa > Arthropoda > Insecta > Diptera > Tipulidae > Tipula > Tipula unca. Next base: position 23,224,485 of record OX596382.1, on the reverse strand, counting down.
CGCTTTTAGCAATTGTTTTTGCCATACCATTCGGTGTTCGTATGTTGGTGCATAAGGATTCGGGACGATGGCGCCACCTGAGCCAAGCTTTTTATTCAGCACACTTAGAATTATTTTTAGGAAATGGATGCATAGGTGTAGGTGTTATGATGTTATTAGTATTAACGATTGAACGATATGTGTCGGTGTGTCTGCCGGGCCATGTACGACCGGTGATGGGTCCACCAAGGTATATATATATGCGGTATTTTATAACGATATCCGAAAGTTTTTAAATATTTTTTTTGTATTTTATTTTTAAAATTTTTGGCAGATTGACTGTGATTTTAATTCCAATAATTACATTTTTAATGTATTTACCAAGCGTATTTCGTGGCGAAATTATAAAATGTGTCTTAACCGGTGATGAAATCGCGCTATATCACAAACGAGATAATTTAGAATTTTTGAATACCATGTTTTATGCGGTGTATAAAGTAATTTTAGAAATAGTATTTAAGTTAGTACCAACCGTCCTTATAGCCGGACTTAATTTACGAATTATGATTGTGTATCGGAAGACGTGCGAAAAGCGGCGCAAAATGACAATCTCACGGACCTGCCTCAAAGAGGATGATCCGCGCAAATTTGCCGAAGAACGACGACTTATAATGCTGCTAGGCAGTACATCAATATTATTTTTGGTTTGTGTATCACCAATGGCCATACTGCATATGACGCTGTCAACAGAAAATTTATCCAGTTTTTCATTTCAAGTGAGTATATATAAGAGGCTGCGTTTAACATTAATTTTCTAATATTGTAAATATTATTATTTTTCTATACACCACAGATCTTCCGGTCGCTAGCGAATATACTCGAATTGACGAATTATTCAATGACATTTTATATTTATTGTTTGTTCAGCGAGGACTTTAGAAATACGTTATACAAAACAGTGCGGTGGCCGTGGTTTGGGAATCCTTTATGTCAACGAAAAAATGATGTATGCGCGGATTACACCTATCGTCCATATACCATAGATAACAACATGTTTTATTTTTTATATTTTAGCTCCAGCTAACGTCCAAACCGATTCTGGATAATAATCTGCTATCCGTCAAAAATAATATTCACAATACAACAACGTCAGGCCTATGTACAGGTGTGGGCGGCCGGTCAAGTAGTATATGATATACAGTTGGTTGTGGTGGTGAACAATCTTATGTTTAAACGAAGGACTATATAGTAATATATTATAAATTATTTATATTGTCCATTTTAATATATTACACTATCATTTATAAAATGCCAACAATTATTATTTATTCTTAAACCTTCTGGAACTCACCACAACCTACTCTTCAAATCAAATCAAACCAAACCAAACCAAAAAAAAAAAAAACAACTTGAGTCAATTTCTATATCAATAGACGGAAACCAACAACTGCGTGGACGATCTCACCGGGGCGGAAAAAAATATTTAAGAATTTTTTTTTTAGGTGAGATCGTTCAGTCACTATATACATACATACATACATATATAATCAAATCAAAAAAATGTTTAATAGTTTTTAAGTAGAATACAAATATTATACCAGCACCTTTACTATATATAATATCTAGATAAATAAATTTAAAAAAAAATAAAAATAAATCACAAACACTATTTTCGTATGTTCACCAAAAAATAAAAATAATAATTTAAATAATCTGTACAGTAAAAAAGTTAATTAAATGTTATACTAAATCAAAAAAAAAAAAGCAAATATATGTCCACTCAAAAAATGTGTTGTATAAACCGTGTAACATTTATATCATCAGTATATCCAATTTATGAAGTATTGCAAACTAAATTTTATGAATGTAATCCGATGAATACATGGTGGTTACACATCAAACGAAGACGTTGGACGTAAATGTGGCAAAATGTTTATCTGTAAATTGCAGGAGGAAGTGTATCAAAAGCTCTCTGCAATAAGCCTAGCTTAAGCTTTAATGGTCAAATCATTCAAAAAGCCCGGGTTGTTCTTTATCTCGCTTCAGGTACTAATTAGATTGAGCTGAAAATAAACGAGCAATTTTAAGGGTACTGGATTCGAGCTTTAAGCTTTTGTAAAAAACATCTAAAATTTATTAAGTTCACACGTAAATTTCGATTAAGAATTGAAAGAAATTCAACAAATTTTGAAATCATGTAATGAGCTTTTTGACAAAACAGAACAAACTTTGTAAATATTATTTTGTGAGCTTTTTATCATTATAGTGATCTTTAAATTCGTAACTAGTGTAAATTTAATGTATTACAGCGCGTAGCACCATGAATTCGTTAGGTTTCACCAAAAAGCTCTAAAAGCTCTAACATGGTTTTTGGCTTTATTTCTAGAACTGCTAAGTGGATTTGTCGAAAATTTTCAAAAGAAAACCAATATACGGTTAGCTTTCCACTAAAAGCTTTTAAAAGGATGTGAGCTAGCTTTCAATAAGTTGTATAGTCACCATCGTCCTTATAAATAAGACGCCAACCTCTCCCTCCGCTTCCTCCTTGACTGCAATGAAACTGCCCGTTCTAGAAATTTTCGTTGTTTACTCTAACGCTTCCAACATTTTTCCTAATTTACACAAATAGTTCCAAATTATATAGATTTTGAACATAATTTGGGGAAATTGAAAAACTGGAAAGACCACTGTCGCTTATTTATTAAATTCGATATCGTTGCTTCCAAACTAAATAATTTATAGCATCACGGGACAGGCCTATGATTAAAAATCAATTTAGCAGTCTGCCCTCATCCGGCAAGGTTTGAGTTTTTTTGTCGAGCCTCCTAGAGTACCAAGATATTAAGCATGGTGAAGATAACTCGCAACTAAACAATGAAGAGTTGACAACATGTGCTTTTATTGCGATCAGCACAAAACGTTCGATTTGTGAGGCGACAATTTCACCCTAAAGCAGATTTCATAATTAGTACCCTACAATTTATTTGATCGTTACTTGGAGAGTATAAATAGCTCTAATCAAAAGTTCTCTGTAATAAGATTAGAATAAGCTTAAGCATGCTAATTTATAGTTAAAATCAATCAAAAAGATTGCTTTGGCATACAGGATTGAGCAACATGAATCGCTTAGCATGGGATACAGGACTGCGCAACATGAATCGCTTAGGCTTCTGCAAAAAAGCTCTATGAAGCCTTAACAGCTTTTAAGTAGGTGGGGCTTTTATTTTAGACCTTTAAGTTAGATTTGTCAAATAATTTGAATTAAACACAATGACCAATTAGTTAGTTTTTTAATAACAGCTTTGAAAGCTTTTGTAGCTGTTGCTTTTAATAACACCTTAGAAAGAGTAGCTTTCATATAGATCATGAATTTACATTTTATTTATACATTTCAGCGCTTTCGATGAGTTCAGGATTATCTAATCTATAGTTTTTGGATTCTTTCGAATCACGATGAACTCAATCGGTTTTATAGTTTCGTTAAACGTTTCAAATCGTAATTTCAGAATATCAAAATATGTTCCCGGCTGTTAGAATATTGTGACTGACAAAGTCCCCAAATTAAGTACGCTGCTGAGTCTTTTTGATTTCGGTTTTCATTCCCATTCCATTTGTCACCATTTATATCAAAAAAGAATTTGTCATGTGAGAACAGGAACCAGTCCAATTGTAAACAATTAATGGTCATTGCATTACACTAAATCATGGTTTATAACTAAGTCATAGGTTTTTGAACAAATCTTCTTAACAGATATTTTTATTTGTAAGCTGAAAATGGAACACTGCAAAAACTTGCCATCGATTACTAGGAGAATACCAAAAGCTCTCTGCAATGGGAACATAATAAGCTTTTACAGATAAATCATTTTTATGGGATCAGGTATATTGAATTTATTTTCAGTTATTTAAATTAGCATGCACTAACCAATAACGAGTATTGCAAATGTTATTGAATAAGAGCTGCTAAGTTTTTCTAAAAATCGTCCGAAATTTAATCGGCAGTTTAACTTTCGTTTAAGAATTAGTAAGATATAAACAAATTGTTGAATCATTCAAAGAGCTTTTTGGCAGAACACCAACGATGCGATACAATTAGTTTACATAAATCAAAAAGTTTGATATCGTTTTGTTTGGTGATCGTTTTAATAAATAAATATTGATTTTTAAGTTGGTAATAAGCGTACTGTATAGCATATAGGAGTGAGCATCGTGAATCGACTAGCTTTTCCCACAAACCTAGAAATCACACTGCAAATCAAATTACCATCTGTTACTAGGAGAGTGTCGAAAGCTCTCTGCAATAAGACTAAAATAAGCATTAATCGATAAACGATATTATAGTGCTCGGGTATTTTGAATTTCGTTTTCGTTACTTATATTAGTTTGCACTAAACAATAATGAGTATCGCAAAGGTTATTGAATAAGAGCTTTTAACGTTTTCTAAAAATGGTCCTAATATATTGGTAAAAAATTAACAAATTTTGAAATTATTTAATAAGCTTTTTGCCAAGAATGCGATACGATTAGTTAAAATCCAAAAGCATGATTAGGTTTTGATTATTAGGAATTGATTAGCATTAAAAAAAGCTCTATAAAAGCTCTGGAATGGCTTTAGATTTTATTTTAGATTTGTAGAATAAATAGCATAAATATACGATTATTTAACTTATTACGAAAAGCTTTTAAAAAGTTGTTAGTTAGCTTTCAGTTAATTATAGTTAATTGAAAGTTTATCTTTAGTTTGGATTTTGTAATATTCCACTTCATTTTTTGAAAGTGGAGCTTAAATCGTTTTGAAATTGGAACATATTTTTTCTGCAAACCAACGACAGGGCTTTTTATTAGGTCAGCAAACATTTTGATGTTTTCAATTCAAATTAAATTTTTATGAGTTCTTAGACTATATTCAAGATAAATGAAAGAGGCTGTTTCCAAAGATTAGTTTTATGGTTGTAATGATGTAATGATGCGCATGGTCACCAAAAACATAATGTGCCAATTTTAAGCAAACTATACATCCAATCATAGAGAATTATTTTTAAGTTATACAAGGCAAAAGCTTTAAGGAAACCAGGTTAATGGTTAATTCATAACATTACTCCAATAAGATCCAATAGTTGATAAAACAATCTTGACATTTGACAGCCACGTATCTTCCGAAAGCTCATTGCAAAATTAATGTATGATCGAGCATTCAGATCAAACAAAGACGTCCTGAGCACTTGCCGAGCTATTTGATAAACTTATTGTGCTTTTTAAAGATCATAAAAAAGCTTAAAATATGATAATTCAAAAATAGGAAAAAAAATAGAATTTTGGAAAGCTTATTGACATTTTTGAGAAAATCGTGCGATTCCTTTATTTAAAAATGAAAGCTTTTTGGAATTCAATCGATTCGAATTAATAAATTCAAAACATATAATTTTAAAGCTTTTAGAATTTTTACATCAGCACCGAGTTTCTAGATTCATATTTGTTTTTAAACGATTAGATAAGATTCAAAAAGCTCACCAGAAATACAATGGGGTAATTAAAAGTTCTTTTTTCTGAACAAAACATCTGTTAAAAATATTTTAAATCAGCTTTTTTTAAAAGCCCCAGGACAAAGGTCATCTTTATATATTTAGCCTTGCCGAGATTAACGCCGACTATATTTCAAATTTTGAGTTGCAAAGAGTTATCTATAAAGCTTTCCAATAATGGTTTATTACTGTGGATTTTAACGGCAAAATTCAAAGACCGCAGACTCCAACCGTTGATGATCTGATGTTTTTTCAGTATGCAATGTAGAACTACTGTCGGACTTTATATACCAGTAGATCGTTTTCTGCTTCAGAGGACTACAAATATATATTTTTTATTCTGGTGTTTGTGTCGTTTCGACTTTAGGTTTAAATCCGAGTTTGTTCCAAGCTCTAAATCGAACTTCAAATCCCAATTTCAACCGTGTACGTAAAGAATATCTATTGAACGATTTCGAAATTTCGTTATTCAATTCGAAATCGCACTATCGAAATTCCTAAATTTTACCGCATGTTAGAATATGATGACTTTTGGGGCCAGGCTGGGTTGTTCGCTGTTCTCAGTCTATGGTGCAAACAATTAATGTTTTATCCAATTCGATTTTTTGTGGAACCTTATAATTATAAATTATATGGAATCTGGATTGTTTTCTTTGGCAGTTAATATATGTTTTATAGAGCCAAATTCCTTCCTGGAAACAATAAAAAATGCAACATTTTTAGAACCATTGACAATAGTTTAAATTTCTAGAAAAACATCGGAATATAATTATGTACCTATCAGTTTTGAGAGTAAAAACTTATAAATTGAACCATATTGAAAAAAAATTGGGGCGTTGTTTTTAAAACATAGATTGTAAAATTGTTTAAATGAAAATATAATATTTTGAAATTACAAGAATATAAACGCCCTAATTTTTTTCCTTATTTTTAATTAAATATATTTTCATATGACATAATTCAAATTTATGATTTAGGGAAATCCTCAATTTTAGTAAACAGTTATAGAGTCAAAAAATGGGCCATCAATTTACAAGGGCTTCTCTAACAAATTTAATTTGATATTTTTTATGTACTGGAATGGCAGAATTCAACAGATAAATCAACCAATCAATGCCAAATTAGTTTTAACTTAATTAAATTTATGTACACATTTATTGTTTATGGCGGTTTTTTGTGCCTGTCAGTTTTGTTTTAAACCAAATTTATAGAGCAAACCTAAAAATATTTATTCAAGCTTTTCAGCACTCATTTGCATAATTGATTGAAAAAAAAATTAAAAATCGGCAAATTATTTATTATTTCACAAAAACAGATTATAGCTACTATGAATATATACATCGTGATTGATATTGACGTTGCGCGTTTACAGATAAACAATACTGTCATGTTTAATTTAAATATTATTTATGCGTGTTTACATAAATTATATACAAATTAATTTATTTATAGCTGCGCGGCATTTAATAATAATAAATTCATAAATATTTTATTTTGCAATACACTTTAATATATTTATGAACATAAATCAATATTTATACATGTTTGATTGATATATACGATTTAATAAATAATAAATAATTTTATGACAAAAAACCATAAAAAAAAAATAAAAATGTGAAATAGTAAAAAGCAACAATTCTAAATCACCAACATAGCCAGCCATAAGCGCAAAAATATAAATGAAATTATTCTTGTACTTACATATATGATGCATATACTCTTATAATTATATAGGTATTTATAGGGTCAAAGTTGAATAACCTCAAAATTAAAATTTAATACGCTGCAGTGCTAAATAAAATGAAACGCCTAGTTTCTAAAAGGCTTTGTGACTTCAATAGTATACATAATTAGACAGCGACGAACGCTTTACTTCGAAATGTAAAAAAAATCCTCTTCTTAATGTGATCCTTCCTTGAATCATCAATGAATTTGATTTGAAATTTGGTGACCTTGGAGAGGTCCGCTGGTTCAAATTTGCTAATTTGAATACGATGTTAGTCATGCTCAGCTTGATTTTCTATCCACATTAGAAAGGTTGGACGCTCAATGATTCATTCAACCCTATAGTTGGTCAGTTATGACTTCTTTGCTAAATATATCTACAGGATTCTCTACCATTTTTCTATTTTAACTTCAAATAACGCGTTTATCTACTTAGAATCGACAACTTATATCAATTTAATGTAAGCACCATATGCTCAATTCGTGACTGATTTCGTCCCAGTCAACAATCAGATTTGTACACTCAGGTTTCATCGGCGTCACTTTAACATCACATTTGTGAACGTTCATGCGCCTAATCTTGAGCAAAATTCCGCAACATGACATTGACATTGTTTTGGACGACTTAAATGCTCAAATTGGAGTGCGGGCAGCACTTATCGTAACACCATCGGCCCAAACTCCTTGCACCCTACTTGGTGGTCGCCAGCACATACTTTCCACATAAACGTATCCATAAAGCCACATGGAAATCTAACGCCGGGACAATGGTCAATTAAATTGACCACATCATCTTGTCCAATACTAAATGTGGAGCTGATATCGTCTCGGACCTTTTCCGGGTAGTTACTGAATTAAAATTTCGCCTCTCCACCACGTACAATCACCGTTTTTAGAATATAACTCGTTGGAACACAGCGGCATTGAACAACGAAGTAACTAGGACCGCTTTCGGGACTATTTTATCGGAAATCTTGGAAGATAAGCAACTTCCTGACACCATTCAACAACAAAGGGTCATCATCAAAACGGCGGTAACCAATTCTTCAACGTCCACCATAGGCCGAACTCCACCCAAACCTTAAAATCGTTGGTTCGACGATTATTGTCTAGGTGCCATTCGGGGGAAAGATCGCGCACGTCAACGAAATCTATGATTGCAAGGAAAATTTTCAAAGAAACAAGAATGTACAATAGGCGATGAACATCAATATTCAACCGCGTATAGCAGCGCTATTCGCAACGAATCCGGTGAATTATTGTTGGACACTAAAACCGTCCTCGAATTGTAGCGGAGGTATTTTTCATTACTTCTTAACAAACAAGCACCGCCTTCCGAGCAACAACCTCTCTTACATAAAAGAGACCTGGTGAGGATGGTATCTGCAACGAAATGCTCAAATATGGCGGCGATTATTTGTTTTGAGCTAATATCAATAATACGGTCTACATATACTACATCCCAGAAGAGTGGAAGATAGCTCTTATCTGCAACAACTACCGCGGTAAAGCTTTGCTGAATACAGGCTATAAAGTTATCAGCATACACCGAGAGGATCTTGGGTGATTATCAATGCGGTTTTCGCCCGAGCAGATCAACAACCGATCAAACTTTGACTCTGAGGATGGTGCTCGAAAAATGCTATGAAAAGGACATCCCTTGGCCCAGTCTGTTCGTAGACTTCCAGCAGGCGTACGACAGCATTAAAAGGAATATTTTATGGAAGGTTTGTTCTATCTGGACATACCGTCAAAATTGGTTTGTTTGTGTCAGATTTTAATGGATGGCTCAATATGTAAATAGAAAGCAAAATTTCGGATGCCTTCGAGATAACAAATGGAGTGCGGTTAGGAGACCCGATAGCTCAGATTCTCTTCAACTTATCATTAGAATATACGATTCGTCAGCTTAATATCGTGCAGCGCAGCCACGTATAGGGATTTCATTTCTGGAGAAATACAGTATGAACAAGTTGAAGAGCTCAAATATCAAAGATCCCCGATCAGTGAACAAAACTCAGTTTCTGTCGACATCGCATCGAGGTTTGCAGCTGGCTACTGAGCATTTTACGCCAACATTAAGGTCTTCAAGTCTCCCAACATATCGCACAAAGTGAAACTGAACATCTACAAAGCGGTGATATCACCGAGAGTCTTGGGGGCGCAAAACATCAAAAAAATTGCTGTTACTGATCGTAAAATAACTCGCATAATTCTCGGTCCCATTTAAGAGGGAGTCACCTACAGGATGCATATGAATCACGAGATCAGAAAAGATCTTGATAAAGTTGACATCGAATCACAAAATCGGCCTTAGAGTCGGCACCAACGAAAGTAGAACCTCGCGGGAGACCACCTACCCGAGGGATGGACGACGTCGAGGGAGACCTGATCCTCTTCAAAGATTCCTATAACTGTCTGGCTAAAATTGTTCCAATCGCTAAGAACAGGAAACTGTTGCCACTACCAGCAACTTAAGGTAAACCTTATGTTTGACAATGTTGTCCTAATAACGCTTAGTCCACACTCATTGTGATGTGTTCGTTCGATCCATACTATTAATTCGCTCGTCTGTCAACAAAGTAGACAATATTGATAATGTAAACCATTGCTACAATGATTTTGTGAACAAGGTCTAATCTATGGAACTAAATTTATTAGAATCAATGTGGGTGAAAGCTTTAGAATCTCTTTCAAAGTTGCTTGACGTGGGTATTTACCGTAAATATTTACATCCGAGCTCTAAACCAAAAAAATCATTTATTTTCCTTCTTTCCAATTAAAATAATTTTATTTTATGGTCAGTAGCTATCCATGGGTTTTAAACCATAGTGAGCAACATGTTGATAATTAAAATCGACTTTTTTTATAAATTTAAAAAAAAAATTTATTTGGTTCATTTTTGAAGCATTTACTTGGTAGAACACACGAAAAGTTGACTTGCACTAGTAGTCAACAATTTTTCTTGAGTTTCACCATGTGAGTGCTTGACAAAGGCAACTAAAATTTGGTATCGAAATTTTATTTTATTATAAAATTCTATTTACTAATTTACCTCGCCTATCCCTGGTCGTTAGACAAACCACGTTCTGACCGTCTAAATGTATTATTTTCAGATTGTATACTCTTCTACTGGTTATCCGATCATCATGAAATTTTAATTAAAAGTCAGATGCTCCCTCAATTGCTCCACAAGTGATATTTTATGTAACCACGACGTTTCAAATTAATTTTTTTTGCTCAAAATTTACAGTGGACAGTTGTTTTGGTATTCAGGTCGTCCTTGATTTATAATAGTGTAGATTATTTGGCAAAAAGTGCATTTTAGCATTTCAGACAAACATTCTGGATCCATAAAAAATGTAAATTTAATTTTTGAAACAATTGTAAATAGTTGGTCTGAAAACTAATTCTGTTTACCATGTAGCTTGCATTTTTACAACATTTACTTGAAGTCTCATTAAAAGTCTTTTAAAATATCTATGTGTCTCGTGTTAAATAAGAGTGTATATATGTATATGTATATATATATATATATATATATATATATATATATATATATATATATATATATATATATATATATATATATATATATATATATATATATATATATATATATATATATATATATATATATATATATATGTATATATACTGTGTTTACATTGTATGTTTTGTGGGGGGACACCGAAGCCACTTTCATAATATAAATTCATTAATCCTATGCCAATAACACATTATTAATTTAAAAAGCTATCTTTAAAATAATTAAAAAATGTATTTTGTTAAGAAAATATATACAAAACTTTATTAGTAAAATAAGCCATAAACTCAATTTCCAAAAATAATAATTAAAAAAATAAATTGAAAAAACTATTTCTGGAATAATTCCTAATCAAAAACCAATTTATTTAATTTTATTTTACTAATAATTCCAAATGCTAGCTATATATATACTAATACAGTGGTTATATACATAATAGTATATTTTATAGTTACATACCTAATACTGACTATAAATATTATAATTTAATTCAAAAAATAAACTAAAACAGAAATTGTTAATTTATAAAAGTAAACAAAATTTATAAATATATTCTATATACAATTATTATTATTAAAAGAATGTTTCAAAAAATTTAAAAATAATATTTAAAAAAATAAAAATAATTAAATGATGTGATAATGTTATAAAATGGATAAAAATAAATTAATAACAAAATAAAATATATGAAAAATTGTAATTGTTGTGTTTTAGTTGGAAATCGTTCGTTGAAGTCTAAATATTTAAAACAAAACTGTAGCTCAAAGAATGAAGGTACGTACAGTGTCTAATATTAATTTCCCATATCGTCGTTTTTCACCATCTCTAACAAGATCAAATTTCCACCCTTTACTTCAGAGGAGGTACAACTATTTCATTTAGTCTCTTGCAATCATTGAGAGAGAACTGTGCTTAGAGTTTTCATGAAGAAAATTATCAAGATGATTTTGGGAAGCAATAGCAGATTTACTTCAGTCAATTATGTTTGGAGTCTGCGTGCATTCAATTTATTTCCATTACACATTTCATCTGTTTCAAAGAATAATGAAAATTACCAAAAACTTCATTTATTTATAAATTATAATCTAAAAAATGATTCCAATTTGCCGCCGATTCTAGATAAAATGCTCCCTAGTACGGATAATTCAAATTTAAATTTTCGTATAAATAAAATTCCAATTGGAAAAATAGCGAAATTTAATCACGAAATTTTGTGTTGGCAGTGGATCTAAGCTATCCGAATATGTACTCGGGAGCATGTGATTATCTCTAGAATCGGCATGTGATTCTCTTTTTAAATTTTACGCTATTTCGTGAATTCAATTTTGATTTTTTTCTATTGCGATCTCAGCCAATTGGAATAATTTTGCACTCTATCCCTTTTCCGATTTCGCTACAAGGTAATGAAATAGAAATATGTGGTGATACATTTTCAAATGTATAAAAAGAAATAGAATAATGCTTTATACGAGCATGCTGCGATCGCAATAGAAAAAGCGAAATTAAAAAAAACATGTGAGATTTCATTCTTAAAAAAGAGACAAAATCATCGATCGAAAGGATGACAATATATGTTTTATTTATTTATTTTACCTACACATTCAAATAAATTCATGTTTACATAAATATGATAAATTCATATTTAATTTTGATTTAATGTTTATTAAATTAATAAAAGGTTTAAGGTTCTGACTTTCAGATATGTGCTAATTCAATATAGAATCAATTCCACAAAGTGTTTATCGAAATGAAAGATTTAACTTTTCATTGATGAAAAGTAATTCGAAAATGGTCATTTTTACATTGATTCTTATGGGATAATGCAAAAAGTAGTTCCTCTAGAAAAAGCTCGACAAAAAACATGGCTGATCCTTACGGCTCTGTCTATATAGGTGGCTCTGGTCTTATACTGATGACAGAATTTAAAATGCTCGTTGGAAGATATGAGAATGGGTTGTTGTAAATTTCTTAACCCACATTTATTTCTATCCTGTCAATTCCAAGGCTAAGCAAGAGTGTCAGTTTTTTATGACGGCAGTCAAGATTGGTTAATGACATTGGTGGGTGTTTTAGAGTTTAAAAATTAGTTTAAATTAAATTTATCATAGCTTTTAAAAATAAACTCTAAATTAAGTTCAAATAATAAAACATCTCAAAAGTGAAAAAAAAATCATGGATCAAAATCCAATTAGAAAATGCAATAACAGACCTGTTTGTGTAAGGTTATTACTATAAAATGGAGTATTTAACTGTACAAGAAGAAATTGAAATGGTCCGGGTTTATGGAGGTGCTGGTCGTAGTATTGATAATGTGGTCAATCTCTACGCGTCGCGTTTTCTAGATAGGATTCGGTCACGTGTTTCATTTTACCGGACTATCAAATTCACTGCTGATGAAAGTGTTTGACCGAAGCAAAGGACCCGTCGAGCAACAGTCGCTGAGGTAAATAATGAAACTGCTATATTGGCTGCAGTAGCTTATAATCCTCATATAAGTACACGAGAATTAGCTAGCGAATCCGGAGTATCCCATACCAGTGTTGGGATATTTTTTAACTGATATAAGTATCACCCGTGTCATGTGGGTTTACACCAAGATCATCATGGCGTTGATTCATTTTCAAAATCGGGAAACTTTTTGTCAGTGGGCACGTGAACAAATACAGCAAAATCCCAATATTTCCACTATGTATTGTTCTCCGATGAGTCATCTTTTACAAACCATGTAACAGTTAACTGACGCAACATGCATTACTGGAGTGTTGAAAATCCACACTAAGTTGAACAACAGCGCCCTTGGCCGTGTGGTGTGGAATAATTGGCAACCAACTCATCGGCCCCCATATTATTGAAGGCAACTTGAATGGTCAAATATACCGAGACATTTTAGAAAATAAACTGCCAACATTACATGAAGAGTTAAGCTTAGAATTGCGTCAGAACATGTGGTTTCAACATGATGGTTGTCCAGCACACTATTCGTTGGTAGCGCGTAATTTCAATGGTCGCTGGATTGGTAGAGCTGAACCGGTAAATTGGCCTGCCAGATCACCAAATCTTACTTTGCCAGATTTCTTTTTGTAGGGCTACCTCAGTAGACAAATTATACCAACAAGTACCAACAACACATGAGAATATGGTTGAAGGCTTGTGCTGAAATTCCAGCATACACGTTTCTCAGTTGTGTACATTCATTTGAAATGCGGATTAATTAGTGCATTGAAGTCGAAGACCTTAAATTTGAGTACTTAGTTTAATTAAAAGATGATGTCCACGTCGTTGTTCCTGGGTTGCGCTAAAAGTAGTTTTTTGACAAGTCATTTTTCATAGTAATTAAAAATTTAAGAAATACAATTTGTTTAAAACTAATTTCGAGTATTTACATTGAAAACGTGTTAATTTTAATGCAAACATATTGCGGAATCGTATGCATAATGTTCTCAATCTAGGAGAAATCGAAATAAAGTCTATTACAGCGCCATCTATCATGAATCGAAAAAATGTTTCAAGAAAATCCTATGTACTTTTAACCGTAGAATTCGAATCCGCAATAAAAAATAGGGGTTCCTAATTTAGATTACAAGTTGCCCCCACCCCCCCTTACAAGGGCGGGGTCCTAATTTTACCACTAATGTATTTTCCTCCCGGAATCGCAGTGCACTACAAATTAAATTAAACTTCCTTCACCTTCCTTAGACACTAAATCAATAATTGCATTTGTTAAAATGTTATTGATTGCATTCGACTTATCATTTCGTTCTACAAAAAATCAGATTCTTTTAAATTGAAACAAAAACGTTCAGATTATTTTCAGATGCAATAAAGCAGACGTCTCTAAGTGTTACATGTACATCGCAACATATAATCGCATGTTACAAAAAGCATAACCAACTTACTTTTAAAACTTTTTTTTTAATTGACTGCTAATTCTATTTTATTACATCACAGCTAACCAGATAGCAAATCTGTAGATCGATATACAATTTTTACCAGTATACCAGTTTAAGACATCGAGACATTATTACTAATTTTAAAAATCAATTATCCATGTTCAGCATACAGAAAATAAAATAATTAGATCGTCTCGTACTGGAAAACTGTGTTGTCTAGCCACATACAAATTTAGCTTTGTGACGTTAAAAATATTATTTACGGATTTCAATTAAAATGCAAATTAATTTGTTTTGTTGAAAATTGTAAACATTTGTTTTTTTTGTGTTGCCTCTGGCTTATTAACAATTCAAATGAATTTTTAATTATGATTGCTATATTCAACTGTTGGTGCTTTTTAATTATGCTAGCTTTTACATAATATATTTATAATTCAGTTAGCATATTAATTTTAGGCACAATCAGAGTATTTATAGTATTGGTATATTGTATATGAATTAATTAATGTTAAATCGATAGACAAAAGCTTATTTTAAAAAAAAATACAAATCGAAAACTCGATAATAAGCAAAATTAAGCATCGCATGTTGGTCCATTATCATAAAACTGAAATGGTAAAATAAATGCAAAACTCGTTCCGCTCTCATACTACCGGCATCATCTATATAAAATAATGAAAAAAGATGAGACGTTGAAAATCGACAAGAAAAGAAAATTGAAAAAAATAATTCCAGTCTTAATACCTATGTACATACTCTCTGTGTGTGCGCCTCTATGCTAACAATGCACTCAAATTTAATATTATAAATTGTTAAAAAATTTAATAAAAAATTCAAATTACATTCAATCTTCCATGAAACATAACAAAAAAGGATTTACCTAGATGGATGGGAAAACTATTAAAAAATGTTGTTGGAAAATAGAAATTGTCATTCAATTTAACAGAATTGAAATTCAATTCTATTTTTTTTTTGCTGCGTTATTACTTGTAAATGGAATTTAAATGTTCTTCTGGAAATCGGTATACTATTATATGCAAAGATATTCGTTGAAATTATATTTAAAAAACAAATATAATTCTGGGTATTAGTAAAAAGGATTATTTTTTTAAAATAGGATTGCGGATGAGGGATGTAATTTGAGTAGCACGAAATCTCATTTTAAATTGTATAGAAATTATTTTCAATTTAAAAATTGGTTACATTTTGATTTTAGCATGTTTTATATATTTTGTACAGTCCATTTATAATAATTGCTACACTCCCAAGATCGATTTCATTGAAATGTCATTGGTAAAATGATGAAACCAATTATGACCATTTGACTTGTGCAACACCAGCTAGATGACAAAAACTATAAGCTAAATTAAATTTGGTTATACCACTTTGAATTTCAAGTTTAAATAATTTACTTCTGCCTGAGGTTCTGATCAGATATTATATTTAAATCATTATTGGATTCATCGCTTTTTATTCTTAAAATCAATAAAGATTAATTAATAATAATATTTGATTATTAATAAAATTTTAAAAATCCATTTAAAAAGAAACCCATACACCTGAAAGGGTTAAAATCCATTTTTGAATTTAAACAAAATTACTAGCATATAAGGTAGTCAGTATCTGTCATATCGTCAATATACAAAAAGACGACCAATTCTATAATCAAATAATAGCGAAAAACTTAAATTGACAACAACAAAAACTTTGAACTATGTAAGTTTACTAACCTGTGATTGGGAAGAGTTTAAATCGAGTTTAAAAATTTCCTTAATTTTACGAGTTTTATTAATTATAATAAATTTACTAATTGAATAATTTGAATAATTTTATTAAAAATAATAACATTAAAATTTAAGTTCTTTAACTAATTTGTATAATTTGAATTATTTTACGAATTTGAGCTATTTTAACAGTTTCAACAATTTTATTAACTTTAATAATATTATTGAATTTAATAAATTAATTTTTTTAATAATTTGAATATCTTTAATTATTTTAGGAATTTCCCTAATTTTATTGATTTAATGATTTAAAATTTATAATAATTTTTTAAATTTTATTAATTCCATTAATAAGTATAATTTTAAAAGTTTTAATAACTTAAATAATTTTCATAATTTTAGTTATTTAAATTACTTGAATAGTTTTAATAATATAGTTTTTATAAATCAGTATACATTAATTATTTTTATAAAATTAACAATTTTTATTAATTTTATTGATTTTAATGATTTACGTTTTTAAGTTTTATAATTTTTATAATTGTAATAGTTTTAATAATATTAATAATTTTATCCAATTTATGTTTTTTTTACTAACATTAAGTTAAATTAATTTTTGAAAATTTGCCATTATAATTATTTAACATTTACATACATATTTAAATTTTCTAAAATATTGGGAAGATTAAAATTAATTTAATTATGGTTTAAATTGTGCAGCGATCTCTGAAAGGAGAGCCACCATATGGTAGGCGCAGAGGTCGTTGCAGGCGACGATGGCTCCACGATGTAGAGAACGACTTGGCCTCTTCAGATTGTCTAAGACAGTATGAAGACCAAGCTCAGGATCGAAACCGTTGGAGCCAGATTGTTGATTCAGTAAGGGGCCAGTAATGGCCTTTAACACTGTTATTATTATTATTATGGTTTTAATAATTTTATTAGTTTAAATAATTGTAATAAATTCATTACCATTGATAATTTTAAAAATTTAGGTTATTTTAACAGTTTCAGTAATTTTAATAATTTAAAATTTATAATAATTTTCATTCAATAATTCTTTTAATTTTAATAATTTTAATTATCAAATTAATTTTAATTGTTTGCTGAATTTTAATTTTGTAATTGTGTTACTAAATATTCTAATAAATATTTTAAATTTCTTAGTAGCTATATAAATATATATTTCCGTAATTTTACGAATTTCAATAATTTTTACCAATTTACTAATTTAAATAATTTTATTAAAAATAATAACATTAATAATTTGAATTTTTTAACTAATTTGTACAATTTCATTTTAATAATATAATTTTTTTAATAATTTAAATATATTTATTGATTTTTATTATTTAAATTAATTTTACAATGGCAAACATTTTATTAATTTTAATAACTTTGATAATTTAAAATTAATTAACTAATGATTTAAATAATATTATTATTTAAAATTGATAATTTTAATTTTATAAATTTAGAAATTTTTTTAACTTTAAAACTGTATTAATTTAAAAAAATTCATGACTTTTCATGAGTAAAATAATTTTGATAATTTCGATAATTCTAATAATTTTATTAATAATAATTACATTAATCATTTGAATAATTTTACAAATTAATTTTTTTTTAATGTTTCAATGATTTTATTTATTTTATGATTATAATGAAATATGAAATTTAATAATGAAATTTTTTTTAATTTTCATAAATTTTATAATTTTTATAAATGTATTAATCTTAATTATTTTAATAATATAATTAGTTCTATCAAATTAAATAATTTTGATTATTTTAATAATTGTATTGATTTGATTAATTTTATTAGTTTTAGTTATTTAAATATTTTAGAAAAATTAAAAATATTTGATAATATTAATAATTTAATATTTGTTTAGATTTGCCAGACTATTTAAATGATTAAAATTATTAAAATTAATTTAATAATAGTTTTAATAATTGTGGTAATTTTAAAAACTTAATTAATTTTAAAAAATTTACGAATTTTGATTATTTTAACAATTTCTATAATTTTAATAATTTAAAATTGTTTATAGTTTTAACAAATTCTTTAATAACATTAATTTTAATAAACTTAATTGATTATTTTCTGAATTTTAATTATGTAAACAATTTTTTTAATTCTAAAAGTAATTTGGATAATTTTAATATATTAAAAATTATAATTATGTAAGTAAATTACAAAATTTTCAATTTTAATATTGACGCCCTCGTTAGAACAGTAAGTAGCGTGCTTGCTTTGTTATTCGAGTGACCAAAAATCACGGTTGGGTGTTTCTAATTTGTAAGTATATGTGTTTGTACGGGTATCGCACCGTGGGCCCATTAGTGACATTGAGTGCTGGAGGAATTCGCCCAATTTTAATTTAAAATTATTTAAAATTTAAAATTTAAAATTTAAAATTTAAAATTTAAAATTTAAAATTTAAAATTTAAAATTTAAAATTTAAAATTTAAAATTTAAAATTTAAAATTTAAAATTTAAAATTTAAAATTTAAAATTTAAAATTTAAAATTTAAAATTTAAAATTTAAAATTTAAAATTTAAAATTTAAAATTTAAAATTTAAAATTTAAAATTTAAAATTTAAAATTTAAAATTTAAAATTTAAAATTTAAAATTTAAAATTTAAAATTTAAAATTTAAAATTTAAAATTTAAAATTTAAAATTTAAAATTTAAAATTTAAAATTTAAAATTTAAAATTTAAAATTTAAAATTTAAAATTTAAAATTTAAAATTTAAAATTTAAAATTTAAAATTTAAAATTTAAAATTTAAAATTTAAAATTTAAAATTTAAAATTTAAAATTTAAAATTTAAAATTTAAAATTTAAAATTTAAAATTTAAAATTTAAAATTTAAAATTTAAAATTTAAAATTTAAAATTTAAAATTTAAAATTTAAAATTTAAAATTTAAAATTTAAAATTTAAAATTTAAAATTTAAAATTTAAAATTTAAAATTTAAAATTTAAAATTTAAAATTTAAAATTTAAAATTTAAAATTTAAAATTTAAAATTTAAAATTTAAAATTTAAAATTTAAAATTTAAAATTTAAAATTTAAAATTTAAAATTTAAAATTTAAAATTTAAAATTTAAAATTTAAAATTTAAAATTTAAAATTTAAAATTTAAAATTTAAAATTTAAAATTTAAAATTTAAAATTTAAAATTTAAAATTTAAAATTTAAAATTTAAAATTTAAAATTTAAAATTTAAAATTTAAAATTTAAAATTTAAAATTTAAAATTTAAAATTTAAAATTTAAAATTTAAAATTTAAAATTTAAAATTTAAAATTTAAAATTTAAAATTTAAAATTTAAAATTTTAAATTTTAAATTTTAAATTTTAAATTTAAAATTTAAAATTTAAAATTTAAAATTTAAAATTTAAAATTTAAAATTTAAAATTTAAAATTTAAAATTTAAAATTTTTAACAGTTATAATATTTTTACTAAATTTATTAAGTTTATTTTAATAATTGTATTAATTTTAATTATTATTTTAAATTAAATTATGTTAACAGTTTTTTAACTTTAGATAATTTACACTGATAATTTGACTTATTTTGTTAATTTTAATAATTTAATTTATTTATTAAATTTGCGAACTTCAATTATTTAGAATAAACTTAATGATTTATACAACATTGATAATTTAAATAATTTTAGTTAGTTGAATAGTTTTATTATTTAACATTTTTTCGTAATAATAATAAATGAATACGGTTTTAAAAGTTATAATTATTTGATAAAACTAAATTTTTAATTAACTTTCGAATTTTAATAGTTTTGATAGTTTTAGAAATTTTATTAATAATACTAACATTAATACTCTAACTATTTTGCATAATTTTATTAATTTCAATTATTTTCATAACCTTAATATTTTAATAATAATATTTAAAAATTATTAAATTTTAATAGTTTTAATAACTTTATTGATTTTAATATTTTAAAATTTATAATAAATTAATTAACTTTCATAATTTTAATA
This sequence comes from Tipula unca, assembly GCA_951394425.1. Lineage (NCBI taxonomy): Eukaryota > Metazoa > Arthropoda > Insecta > Diptera > Tipulidae > Tipula > Tipula unca. Next base: position 23,204,078 of record OX596382.1, on the reverse strand, counting down.
ATTTTAGTAATTTTAATTATTTTCTTAAATTTAATTGTGTTGACAGTTTTATTTAATCTAGAAAATTTACAAAATTTACTAGTTTTGATAATTTTAGTCATTTTATTGATTTTAATAATTTATCTATATTTACTCAATTTACAAACTTAAATTATTTAGATTAATTTTAACAACATTGATTATTTAAATAATTTAAAAAATTTGAATTATTTGAATAGTTTTAACAATTTTATTAATAAAACATTTTATGAAATTTTTATAAATAATTATAGTTTTAAAAATCAAATTATTAAAACAGTTTTAAAGGCCATTACTGGCCCCTTACCTAGTCAACAATTTGGCTCCAGCGGTTTCGATCCCGAGCATGGTCTTCATACTGTCTAAGACAATCTGAAGAGGCCAAGTCGTTCTCTACACCGTGGGCCATCGTCGCCTGCAACGACCTCTGCGCCTACAATATGGTGGCTCTCCTTTCAGAGATCGCTGCACAATTCGTTCCGGATCAGCACACAGAACGTGCTCGAGCCAGCGTACTCGCTGAGATCTTACTTCATGAACAATATCGGGGATCTTCATCACATCTCTGATCTCGATATTGTACAGAACTCGGTAGGTACCATCTATTTCGCGTTTTGGGCCGTAAATCACACGCATGACTCTTCTCTCAAATGTAAGTTGCCATCTCTCATACTCATAACAACGGGCCTGATCAACGCTTTGTAAAGCTTCAGCTTCTCGGCACTTGATAAGTGTTTAGATTTTAGCAGTGGCCTTAGAGGATACAAAGAACGACTGCCAGCTGCCAGCGGCACTTTAATATCCTCATCCACACTGTTATCGTGAGTGATAAGAGAACCCAAATATCTGAACCTCCTCACTCCCTCAAACGTGTGGTGGCCAATACTAAAATCTCGTGTGCCATTGTCCCTAAAACCAGAGATCAGGAATTTCGTTTTGGACTCATTGATCTGAAGTCCAACTGAAGCTGAAAACTCTACAAGCGGATCAAGTATTTCTTTCACTCCTTTGCTATTCAGTCCCATCACGCATATGTCATCTGTATATGCAAGCACCTGAATGGACTGGCGATATAAGATGTTACGCTGCGGTGTTTCAGTTTTACGAAAGATGTACTCCAACATGAGGTTAAAGAGTATCGGGGACAGAGCACTCCCTGCCGAACACCCGAGTTAACTACAAAAATTGTCGATATGTTCTCAACTAAAAATTAAAAAAAAAAATTTTAAAATTAAAACTATTTTAATAATTTTGTTAATTTTAAATGTTTTATTGAGTTTACGAATTTTAATAATTTAACTAGTTTTATAAATTTAAATAGTTTTAATAACTTTAATAATTTTGATAATTTGAATAATTTGAATACTTTAACTATTTGAATGATTTTACGAATTATTATTATTTTAAGGTTTTAATAATTTTAATGATTTTATTGATCTTATTGATTTTATTAATTTTAATAATATAATTTTCCTAAATTTTTTAATCTAAATATCTTTATTTATTTTAATTAAATTAATAATTTTATCAATTTTAATCATTTTGATTATTTTAATAAATGTGTAATTTTAATATTTTAAAAATTTTAATAGTTTGACGAATTTTAACAGTTTATGAAATTCAACAAATTTAAAAAAAATTTTTTATTTAAGTTATATAAATATTTTAAAAATTCAATTAATTTTAGTATTTTAAAATTTTAATAATTTTTTTAAATTATTAAAATATTCAAAATTTTCAAATTTATTAAAATTTTCTAAATTATTAAAATAATTAAAATAAGTTCAATTATTAATTAATTTATTAATAGTTTGAATAGTATTAATAATTTTTGTAGTTTTAATAAATTGAATAATTTTATTAATCTGAATAATTTTAATAATTCTACTTATTTTAATAATTATATTAACTTAAATTTTAATAATTCAAATAATTTTTAATAATTTTGATAGTTTTAATTTTATTAGTTTTAATAATTTTTTAATCTTAATTTAACTTATTTTAATAGTTTCAATAATTTTAAAAATTTTACAATTACATATATTATGTGCAGAACATCTGTTGGCAAAATTGGTCAAATCAATAAAACTCACTTTAATAGTGGCTATTATCTGCCTTCCTGATTGAATGAATTATTTATTAATTGCCATTGTTTTTATCGAAAAGCTCTCTTTTGCTTTGAAAGTAAACATAAAAACTTAAAAAAAGTTTGTCCTCCAGATATGAAAAAATAGTTTTGTACAATTTGTAGAATTAATAATCCAGTTTTATTGTGCACAACATTAATAATGCCATCATTCAATTTACATATCAATATAAAAATCGAAATACCGTAAACTTTCATTACTAATCGATTATACAAATAAAATCCATGACACGAACAAAGTAAAAAATTAAAATTAAAAAGCTCCCGAACTTATAAAAATTTAATTACAAAAATCATTTAATTTTCATCGTCGACGCAAACACAAAGCGAACAGAATTGAATAAATTATTTCAAAACTTAAATCATAAATCTTGCGTATTATATCATTATATGTGTATATACCACAAACCAAGAGGATAATAGAATGTATTGCCTACATATAGAATAGAAGGGAAAAAGCTTTCTGCGTATTGTTTGGAACCAAAAAAAAAAAAAAAATACAAACCGAAATTCCTGACGCTTTCTCCCTTTATATTTATACACCATAAATCAAATTCTATGCTACTCTATTGTTTTATGTTATAATTTCCTGTTGTTTTTCTTTTGCGCTCCAAATTATACCGCCTCCTTTCCACCCACATTTCACTTGTGTGATCAAAAATAATAATAATTCATTAAAAAAAATTATTTTAATGTCAACCATAAAACAATGAAGAAGTTCTAACCTAAATTTGTACATAGCTATAAGCCGAGTGTTGAAAAGCACGCAAATATATTCGCGTACATATAGGATGCAAAAAAAACAAAATGAAAATCAAGGTTATTTCCATATACATATGTATACATAATAATATTCGAAAGCTTTTATTTTACGGAGAGTTTTGTCTTTTTTACTTCCTTTATACTTTCCAGTGAGAAAATCATTTCGTTCTCACGTTATGGAGCTTAATATTTAACCAAGCGTGTGTGTTCAGGGGAATTTCGTTTTATTTGTTGTTGTTTTCCTGTATGTTACAAAAAAAGCTTAAAATAAATGAATTTTTGGTATATATACATAAATGTAGACACAAATGTCTAGGGATTTGCGATATGGAAGAAAATTGCATGACGATTTTTGTTGTTGGTGTGCGATGCGGAGGTAGTTTTCTCGCAACACAAACAGTTTCTTATTTTTTATATCTTTGATTGGATTATATTATCTAGATTTATTTATTAGATTTGATTAAAAAGGAGATAAATGTAAAGCTGTATTCAATTGTTTGGATATAATGAAAATGTTGGTTTTTTCCGCATTTGGGATGGAAATAGTAGTTTATAGTAATTTTTGTATTATACGAAAATAAATTATTTGTAATAAAATACATGACGTACTGATCAGAAAGGTGAATGTCTTACACTATAAACATATATACGAATAAGTTGAATGAAATATCAAAACTATATGACTAATCTCTTGTATATCATATAAAAAAGCTTTGGTTGGTGTGACTGTCTTTTTTATATCATATTATATGAATTGAAAGAGTCTGTTTTTTTATCAGTACCATAATCCTTCTAAAGTTTCATTACTATACACTCTATGGAGATAAAAAAAACAAACTATTAAACGTACATAAATATACGTACAATTAATGGTAATAAAAAAGAAATTTTAAGAATTTAATACACTCTAGAGTTAGTTCTCAGTATTTTTAGATACATTTGCAATGATAAAAACTTTTAAAACCAAACAAAATCTTTATATTTCATAATATTCTCTAATGTAAAACTTTTATTATACTTCTTATATAACAATAACACTGTGTACTAGCACACTTTAAGATTTTATTCGTATACATACATATACGTACACTAATATTGTGTTTAACAATAAAAAAATATTTTACAGCTTCTCGTATATCTAGAATACTTAGATGCGGTAATGATATAAGTATTTAGTCTGCACGTAGTGGTTGTTGCAATATTTTATTTTATTCCTTTTCTAAAATTATCCCAATTTCGAAAGCAACAGCATTCTACTTGGTTTGTATCATGTGTTGTGTGGATTAATTTAATGTTGTTGCTGCTTTGCATTTACTGCAATTGGTGAGGTACTTGGTGGCACAATTAGGGTATTTCACTAATGTAACCCCGCGTCCTACATATTGTAAAACAATATAAAGGGCTTTTCCATTTCTATTTTCGAAATTTTATTTGTTGTTTTATTTCGTCCTCTGTACGTTCGATTGAAATCTGTTTAACAAATCGCTCTTAAATTGTGCCCAAGTACCATCGTGATGTTCTTCTAGAAGGCTCCATTACCAAGCTCCTGCCTGCTCTTTTAATATAGAGCCAAGTTCATTATAAAGATCTGGTTCTGTTATCCAGAAATTCCTGGCTTCATGCTCCACTCTAAACTAGAAACGATGTGGTGAGATACGATCAAGTCTTTCAATAAAGATTTCCGAATATTTTTGTTTTAGTTAAAAATGATTTTGTGCACACCATCTAGAAGTCTTGAATCTTCGTCTTCAGCCTATGGTATTATACGATATCCAGTAACAGCTTAGGCGCTGCTTTTGGGTCAGAAAGTAGTTTGGAGATTATATCTAGACTGCAAATCATCTGATTATCTTGTTGATGATATTTTTCGACCTGATCTTTCAAAAAATGATTTTTTTTTTTTTTATTGTTGGCAACTTTGCATTATCGTTCAAACAAAGACGTTCAGTCTACCAAAAATATGATAAGCGAAAGGCTTTTCATTAGAAAAGTTAAATGTCCATGAATTCAAGATTTCACAGTTTAAATTATTGAATTTAATTTACATTTTTCTAATTATAATCGTAAAACCTAGCGAGAAAGCGTTTCTTGTTATTTTGAAATATAAATTCGGAATTTTTTGCATTAATTAAAAATTTAAAACACAAAATATTTGTTGTTAAACAATTTTCTAAATTCTAACAACTTTAGAATAAAATATTTAATAAAACAGAATCTATAAAATTTAAGTTTCAAACTTTCTGAAATTCCATAATTTAAACTAAAATTCTAAAATATGCATGTTTAACATTTTTTGGAATCAAATTTTTAAATTCTCTGCTTTTAGGATCAAGGTCCGAAAACTCTTCCAAAATTGGAAATTGGTAAAAATTTTAAGTTTAAATATTTTTGCAAGTTTCAAAATTATTTAATTTGCTAATTCCTAATGTTCTAAAAATTGAGAACCTGCATTGCGAGACTCCAAATTATTAAAATTAGCATACATTTATTTTTAGAATTTTAAAAAATTCGGGTACTCCTAAATTCTGATAATTTCAAATTTCAAAATTTAAATGTTTATTACTTTCAGATGCTATAATTAAGACTAAAGATTTTTATTTACATACAATAAAATTCTACAATTTCATAATTCTTTGACCTGAAAATTAGGAATGATCGTTGATGAGAAATCTAAAACTCAAAATTTTTCATTAAAAATTAGAAAAGTTATATATAAAATTTCAGAATAAAATATAAAACGAAACTTACAAGTTCTGAAGTCCGAATAATTACGGATTTCGTAAGAGGTGGGCAGTTTATGGAATAATTTTAATGAAATAGGCCTTGACCGCAGTTGAGCTGGTATTTTTTTGTTAGGCCATTGTGCTTTTAACTGTTTAAAAATTAAAAATTGAGTAATTATTTAAATTTAAATCTACTTACATGTTCAAAACTGTTAGAGATATTTTTTGCTATGGTCAAATGATGAATATAAATATGAAATTATTGTGTTAAAAATTAAGCCTTTTGTAAAAATTCTGACGTTTAAGCAATTGCCAAAATTGAACATTTTAATATTAAATATGATTCTAGATTTAACATATATTATGTACATTGTCAATTCGTCTCAATTTTAAGATAATGTACTGCAGCAGGATTATAGACGCACATCAATTGGTGCTACTATTAAACGGACCATTAACGCAGAATATTTTTAAACTGGCTAATTTTAAAAATTCTACGTTCATAAAATTGAGAACCTGCCTGTAAGATTCCATATTTTAAAAATCTATAATTTTGAAAATTTAACAATTCTGCAAAGCTGTTAAAAATCATTTTTTAACGTTTATGAGTTCGACATTGTAGAATTATTACATTTTCATAATTGTGAAAAGCATTTTATATGTTTTATTAAAAATTAAAATATTTTCATATTCAAGTGCATAAACAATATATAAAATTCTGACAATTCTAGAATAAAATATCGAAATAAAAATAATTATCAAAATAAAAATTTGGGAGAACCCACATTCCAAAATAAAAATGTCAGATTAGAAAGTTTAAATCTCTTACAATTTTAGGATTAAATTTTTAAGTTCAATGTTCTTAAAATAAGATAGATTAAAGTTTTAAAAACAGAAATTATCTAAATTCTGATAATTAAAAAGTTTAGCTGTAAGAATTTATAATTTTGAAAATAGCACAATTTTCTAAATGTTCTAAAATATAATGTTATTGAAATTCAGATTCCACAGTTTAAATTATTTAAATTTAAAGAAAACAAGATTGTTGTTTTATTATTACATTTTTATAAATATAATTGTGAAACCAAGTGAGAATTCGTAGCTTGTTATTTTGAAATATAAATTCGGAATTAACGTATTGATTAAAAATATAAAACTCAAAATTGCCCTAAACAATTACTAAAAATTTTATTTCAAATTCCAATAATTTCATAATAAAATATATAATTTACAAATTTTTTTAAGTTTTGGAGATACCAGATTCCAAATTAAATTCTAAAATTTAAAGGTTTCAAACTCAGATAACTGTAGAATCATATTTTTTAATTCTAAGTTTATAATATCAGAAAAAAACCTGAATTAAAATTATTTAAATTTACACCATTTTAGCACATTTTTAAATTTGATAATTCTAATAATTCTAGGTCCCAAAAATTGAAAATCTGCACCGACTTCATATTTTAAAAATATTTATATTTGTTTTAACATTTGGATTGGTTTTTGTTTAGAAGAAATATAATTTTAAGTTTAAAAATCTTAATTCTATTCCTAATGTTTGATAATTGAAGAGCTTTCTATTTAAAAATTTTCAATATTTAATGTTCATGATATCAAGATTCCGCAGTTGTAACAAAATTCTAGAATAATTTTTATGTTTTCATAATTGTAGACGTGAAACTGTGCGAGAAACCGATTCTTGTTACTTTAACTTTTAAATCCGTCATTAATTTAAAATTAAAAAATTAAATTTTTTTCATATTCAATTGCAAAAACTAATTTTTAAGTCCAATGCTCTTAAAATCAAATCGATTTAAGTTTTAAAAGTTGAAAATTCTGATTATTAAAGTTTAAATCTCAAAATTTTTATTTTTCTATTTCAAAACTTAAGAAAATTGAGAACTCCACCAATCTTAATTTTGAAATTTAAAAATATCCTTTTTTTGCAAAATGTTGAATATTTCTTTAAGAAATTGACGCATTCTTAAAAATATGAACTTTTGATTAAGAAATTTAAAATATTTCTAAATTCTGATAATAAAACATCTTTATATTTAAAAGTTTAGTTGTAAGAATCTATAATATTGATAATTGTACAATTTTCTAAATTCTCTAAAATATCAGAGAGAATTCCAAATTTTAAATGTTTATGAATTTCAGACTCCACAGTTTTAATTATTGATTTTAACTTACAAATTCACTGATTCTAGAATTATTAAATGTTCATTATATGTATGGAGAAAACAATATTGTAGATTTATAAAATTTTCATAATTATCAGCTTGAAACCAAGCGAGAAATTCCAAATTTTGATTGGTTTCTGATTCCAAATTAAAATTCTGACATTTAAAGGTTTGAATCTCGGAAATTCTAGAAACTAACTTATAAATTCTAAGTTTTCAACTTAAATTTTTTTTTTAAATATATCGTTTCTACAAGTCTCATAATTTGAAAATTTGATAATTTTGAATTTAGAAGTCTCGAAAATTTAACAAGTATAAATTTTGTAATGTAAAAGGGTATGGCCTAAAATCACATAATTATTCCAGCTACCATCATGGGCTAAATTTTTCACTTTCAAATTCCTTTAAAATTGAAAATTTTGACACATTTTATGATATTTGGATATATCCAATCTCCAAAGTAGATAAATTATTGCGTGTTATAAAACTGAAGAAATGTTTATCCTAAGATGAAATAATTATTTCAGCTGCCATCATGAGCTGGATTTAACTTCCAAATTTATATAAAATTGATGATTTTGAAACATTTTATCATATTTGGACATCAAATCTTCAAGGCAGATGGATTATTTCCTGTTGTAAAATAAAGAAATGTATGGCCTAAAATAAAATAATTCTTCCATCTGCCATCATGGGCTAGATTTTTCATAAGAAATTCCAGAATTTCCAAATTCATATAAAATTGATAATTTTGGTATAGTTTATTATCATATTTGATAGTTTATCAAATTTTAGAATTAAATTTTTAAGTTCAATATTCTTAAAATCAAATGGATTAAAGTTTTATTATCTAAAATTTAACATATTTGAATTTTCAAATTTTCTACCATTATCCTACAATTTCCAAATTTGCTGAAAATTTTGTTTTAAACTTTTTTTTAAATCTCAACAATTTTAATTTTTCTAATTCCAAAAATTCTGGTCATAATCCATATTTTAATAAATGATTTACAAAAACCAAAAAATTATTTTTGTTACAAATTGACGCAATCTTAAAACTAAATTTGTAATTAAGAAATTTAAAATTTTCTTAAACTAATCTTCTTACGTAGATTCGACAGTTATTGATTTTAATTTACAACAAACTGGATTTATTAAATTTACATAATTATATTTTAAATTCTAACAATTTTAGAAAAAAATATCGTCTAACCAAAATCTTAAGTCTTTTGGTTTTTGATATCCTTGATTCTAAATTAAAAATTTTAAATTTAAAGCTTTTGAACTCAGTTAGGTTTAGATCATACATTTAGATCATATACTCAAAACTTCTAAAAATCTAAATTCGAATTTAAAAAAAATTATATAATTTTAAAAAATAAATAAACATAGAACTAAAGCCCAAAATGTTATTTCCAAATTTCAGTATAAAATACTGGTTTTCAGTTACAAAAAAATTAAATTTTGAAAATTGAATTTTAAGAAATTCTAAATCTCGGTGGACTTTAGTCAGCACAATATTGAAATTAAACTTTAAAGCTCATTTAGTGAAATTTTCAAAAATCGAATTAAAGTTTACATTTCGAAGGATTCGACACGATTTTAAAATTTTCTTGTCTACGTTATGAATGAGAAAACATCGTACGTAAAAGCATCGAATTAGATTATTTTATGAACAATGTGGGTAAAAATTGTGTGTTGTCCCATAATAGTTTAATTAGTTTGGTTGACTGCTGCACAAACACTCGTAAAGTTTTACTTCATTAAATATAATAAGATAAGCTCGCTGCTCTGATATTTGAATAATGTTAAAGCTTTGGGATTCAATTGAAAAACCACTAAAAACTATCACGAAATTGGTACATGGTGTGCTGCATTTTAATTGATATTCGTAAAAGTTAAAATTTTGATAACCTAAATCTTTTAGGCTTTAAAATTTGTTTTCCATCGGAGCTGCCAAAATAAACGATTTAATTGAGCTAAAATAGTGAGCTTTAAAAAGTTTTTCAATTATTTAGTTAAATTTGGTTGTCGCAGTAAAAACTAATCACAACTATTAACAACAAATTGTCAAAAACTATTGTTCAGTAATAAATTTTAAAGCAGCAGGCTTTTTAATAAATAAATATAATGATTTCTAGTTTATACATTCCACTGGAAGCTTTTTACACAATTTCATATAGTTTCAGGTGTAGTCACAACATAATTGTATTCAAATGTTGAAAAGCAAAACTCGCTAGGTAGATAAAATGTAGAAGTATTTCTCTATGATTGTTAAAGCTCAATTTCTTATTCATAAAAAAAAAAAATTGTACTTTTACCATTATTTAATTGATGCTTGGATAGTTGTGTTATTTTTATTGATGGTAAACATGAAAATAAAAGTACAAAGTCTGTGGTGGGATTGAGTCTTTCTCGATCAAATTACGCGAAAGTTTAGATTCCTAATAATAGTTTAATTTTAAATTTTAGAATTTTGTCACCCGTTTATAATGAAAGCTTTCAATTTTCACTTGTTTCAAGCTTTTAAATATTAGCGTTTTTCTTCATCAGCATGTTATAAGGCAACATCATAATAATGGTAAGTATATCTAAAAAATTAATAATAGAGCTTTTTGGCAAATGTGTGCAAAACAGTGTTATAATTCGCAATAGCTCAAAAATATTTGTAAAGAGGTTTTTTAACAAATCATTTCGTTAATTTGAACCAATTATTACCGGGCTACAAATTATGTTGGTTACCTCAAAAAAATCAATATTACCGATTTTATCTGAAAGCTTTTAGATTTTAAAATTTGCTCTCTAGTGACAAAGCTTTGCATTCAAAATAATGAGCTTTCAGTGGTTATTGGTTAATTATCTGTTTAAATTTTATTGCACTACTCATCCAAGCTTTATACTTTTAGAGCTTTTGAATTTTAAGTGATGGCAAATAAGTTTCACAGTAATATCTGAACGCTTTTGATTTAAATGATTAAATTTCAATTTAATTTTTTAGTATAACTATAATTAAAAAACTCTTCAGAAGGTTCATAATAAATTTAATATGAGGTTAGAATTTTTAAAACTCATTATTTTACGACAATGTGGGCTAAAGGTTTCGATTTATATGTCAAAACTGGATACTCCCATAATAGTTTAATTCGTTCGGTCGATTGCTGCAAAAACACTCATAAAATTTTACTTCATTAGAAATAATTATTCAAAGCTCGCCGTTCCCATTTTTATCTGTGATATTAGTAATTGAACATCAACAGCGAATAGCTAAATTTATTGTGAAATCTTTAGGTTCAAGTGAAAAATCGGTAAAAATTATTATGTGAATGGTACACATGTGCTGTAGTTTGATTCATGTAAGTAAATATAAAATTTTTGTTAATCTAAAGCTTTTGGGGTCTTAAATTTGTTTTCCGTCGGTGCAGCATAAATTAAGTATTTTATTGAAATAAATAAACTACGTAAAAAACGTTAGTCAAAAATAATGAGCTTTGAAAAGCTTTTTCAATTATTTTGGTTAAATTTGGTAGTCGCAACACTAACTAATAGCAACCATTAACATCAAATTGTAAAAAAATATTCATCAGCAGTAAATTTTATAAGCAGCGGAGCTTTTAATATATAAATACAATGATTTCCATTTTATACATTCCAGTGCATTTTGCATTTTGAAAAATATTAAACGTCAGAGCAGGTTTAGTCACAACATAATTGTATTCAGATGATAAGAAATAAAATTGCTAGGTAGATGAGATACTTTATACCAAAAATGTAGAGGTATTTCGAAATGATTGTAAAAGCTCAATTTTTTATTCTTAACAAATATTAACTTGTGCTTTTAACGTTATTTAATTGATACTTCGATAATTTTTGTTTTTTTTATTGTTAAAATAAAAATTCATTTGTGGTGGAATTGCGCCTTTTTCAATAAAATTACGCGAAAGTTTAAATTTTCAATAATATTTTAATTTTATATTTTATGTTTTTATAACAAAATATAAAATTAAAAGCTTTTTAATTGTATACAAACTAGAAGCACCAAAAATAAGCTTTTAAAGAGCCTTTAAAAAATTTAATATTTATATTATAGGTAAAGAGCTTTTAGCGGCCTAACCCCGATACTCACTTACAACATCGCTAATCTAAATCAGCTATTATCGGGCTTCAAAATAATGATGTTTATTTAAGCTCAAGATTCAAAATGACCAATTTTATCTAAAAGCTTTTAGATTTTAAAATTTGCTCTCTAGTGGAATAGATTAAAAATTTAAGTTAGTACAAGATATTGAGCTTTACAAAGGTTTTCAATTATTTTGGTTGTGTTTGGTTATTGCAATAATAACTAAAAGCTTTTGGTTAAAATAAAAAATTTAATAGTAAATTTTATAAGCAGCTGAGCTTTTAATATATAAATATTTCCAGTTTATGTATTACTATAGATTTGATTTTATGTATATGTATATACATCCTGAAACTAATTTAAAAGCTCATTTTATATTAAAAATGTAATAATATGTCTTTCGGTATTAATGAGAAAGTTCAATTTGTGAGCTCGAATTGTATATCTTAAAATTGAAATAAAAGCTTTAAAACTTTAATAATGAAAAGCTCAAAAGCGCATGAAATTATAGAATGCAAATTTGTCTGCACAACTTTGTTTAAATTGTACAAACAAATATTATTGCTTAATTGATTTATATCACGCCTTTACACATATGGAATTAATTAGTAAAAAAATGAAAGCTTTTAATTATATATCCACTCATAGTTCGTTGTCTCCAAAATAAATAAATAAAATTGTGAAAAATATGTATACACATTGTCTGTGCGATTTCCAAGAGCATAAATATTTTTTTAATCTCATATGCGACAATACAAATATCTTCAATAATTTATCCAAAACTACAAATTATATTTAAAAAAATTCGTGAACAAATTTTTACAAGATTCTCGGACAAAGTACAATCTTCAATATCGATAAAAAGTTCTTTAAAAAATAAATTAAATCAATATTTTCAAATGCCAAACTATATGCGATACACGAGCTTTTGATGTTCTTTATTTATGTATAGAAGAGGAAAATTTTTATATTTTTTTCATTTATGAGATGACAGATAATAATATAATATGTTAGCAGCATCAATGAACGAAAAAACAAAATATTGAAATATTAAAGGAATGAAATTGAAATGGAAAACTTATAAAAGCATACAAAATTGGTTTACGAGTATAGAGAGAAAAATGCCTGACAGACGCCATAAAATAGTTTTCGATCTGTTCTGAAAAAAGAAATCCACCACCAACAGAATATGAAGAGGAAATTTATTATTCTTGTACACAATATAGTTCGGTTCATTCCATTTTATGTTTATGGCATTCGTTGAAAGCTTATATATTTAAATTGGATTCAATAATAATTTGTTTTGGGATGGAGAAAAAGCTCATAAATTATTATACACATATATTTAGCCATGGTCTGAATCGCTAAAACAACTACCGTACATACATATAATATAAAAATAACTTAACCAATTTGACCTCTAACATGTATGGATTTTTATTTAAAGCTATCACAATTGATATATCCAACCATTTGTAACGTAACGTAAAAGTATGTTATACTAAGAAGAACCAGGGAAGAATTATTTTCTTAGCAGTATACTACCATTATAAATAGACATACACACACATATACACTTTTTACTACTATATACAAAACACTTGAAATATTCATAAACAAATGTTATTTCGTTTCTTACGTATAAATACACTTTCTATAAATAAAGCATGAACGAAAAGCTGGAAGTTCGTTTTTGCGATTTGAAGAGAAGAAAAATCCCACGCAATTTTCATTTTATCTGGTATATATGCTTTTCTTGTATTTGTTATTATTTATAGAGAAAAAATAAAAACCCATAACACTTAATATAAAAAAGTGATGCGTATGAAGGAGTGAATAATTTGCGTGTATTTGGTAAAAGTTGGGATGGAATGATTTTTTTCACTATTTATATTGAATGTCTGAAGCATCTGGAGTCACTGATTTTCTAACTTTTTATTTTTTTACTTACATCCAAAAACATTCATGATATTTTGATCGTGTGTCTAATTCTGACAGATTTGATATTAAATTTCCCACACAATTCTTACGAATTTTGTCTGGTCTGCGCCATTATGCTAAAAGTTTCAGCAGATGCTTAAATAAATCGTTAAATTAAATTTTGAACATGTAAACGTTAAAATGTCAGAATCGTTTAAAATTAGATTTATAGCAACTTTATATAAGGAACATATACATTTTTTTCACCAGTTTCGTGATAAATATAATAAGTCGATTTAAATAAAATCCGTATTTAAGTGAATTTTATTCCTAATTAATTTCATCTTTTAATTTGCAAAGCTTTTGTTAAATCAATTCTAGTTATAAGTAAATTAAGTAATGACACAAAAGCTTACGAGAATTTTGAATACTTTTTTATGAAAATCATAATTTAAATTAGACTTAAATATATAATCTATGAGAAAAGCAAACCGTTTCGTTCGAAAGCTTTAATAAAAAAAATCCAATAATGAACTTAAAGCTTTAATCAAATATTTTTAAAACTTTTTAGGGTTTTCTAAATAGAGCCATGATAACGAAACTGGTAGCCAAGGAATTATAAACTTTTCGGACCACTTACAGACTCAATATTTATCTTGCTAAATGGGAAGCCTTCGAGAATCCTACAAGGATAAACCGGACTTGTATAGGAGGATTACCCCAAAGATTATATAAAATGTAAAAGTTTTGGATACTCTTTTGAGACCCCTCGCCTCAAGGTGATTCTCGGTATCAGTCATTATCCCCAGTTATTTCATTACATCGGACGATTTTTGGACAGATTCTAATGACAAATCCTTGCTTGAAGCTTCTCATCGTGTTCTACCTGCCAGAGAGGTTTAACGACTTGACGGAGATCAGTGTACTCCAAGAAAATTCTAATCGCACACTATGGGAACTAAAAAGTTTTAAATCTATGCGAACCACAGATTATATCAGCGGAAATCTCAAACAAATCGACGATTATCTTCCACTGACTAGAGGGCGGCTAAAGGAATGCAGGAACACCATTGGAAATAGATGGCGACTGAAACCGCATTGGTTTCGTTAAAAAGCTTTACTTAAGTTCAAAGTGCGTATGAGGACCGTTGTGTGATAAATTTAATGTGAAGGTTTCCGTTCGTCTTCTTGAGTAAGCGGCGGAGGTATCTTTTATTACATTATTATCTATATCTCAGCAGTTATGGATTCAATATATCTTACATCGCGGGTAGCGTTGGGGTTCCACTCTACTGTTAATGAAATGAGGGGAAATTTTCAACATCCGGATAGCTTGGGTCTTATGGCGCTCCAATATGTTAAATAATCGTGAATTAGGAATGGTCATGAGGATACTCACATGACACTTTTTTGAGAACATGCGAGAAGACCAGATTTGGAATTAAATGACTAATGAACCAAGAGCCTTTAGTTCACGTGCAGCACTACCACACCGAATGCATACACATATAAGTACCTAAGCGTTGCCATTATATATTTCGTGATTTGATAACAAAACCAAATATTTATTCAAAATATTCTCCATCAAGCTCAATACTTTTTGGCATGCATTTGAACCAAATTCCGATTCGCAATTTATTTTTGATGTGAGGGAATAAAAAAGAAGTCACTGGGTGCCAAATTAAGACGGGTCACTCATTAATTCGATGTTTTGACTGCTCAAGCATTTAATTGTTTGTGCCGGTGTGTGAGAGCTCACAATTTCGTGGTAGCGAATGATCGGTCGTCGGCGGTTGGCTATCCTATAACATGCCGAAGGCTCCTGCGAAACAACAAAAAATTGGTAACCATTTGCATCGTAGTTCTTTGTGCACGAACAACTTCTGTTGAATTTGGTTTACATTGGATCGCCCATACCGTCCACTGTTGTTTGATTGATTGAGCATTTTTGTCGACCAAATGACACATGTTTTTTTTGGCGGTTATCAAATTATGCGGAATCGTTGAATTGGCTATTTAGATCGTGTGATACCTCTAGACTCTATTCTTTTTGGCTAAGCAAAATCCAAAGTCCATGTGAATATAAACCACCTAGATTTGAGGCAATGGAAGCCAACACTACTCGTGTCATGAGTTGCATTTGAGTAATTTACCATTTTTTCGTAAAACGAATTCGAATTCAGGAAGGCTATAAGTGCTACCGCGTTATTAAAAAGTCAAATCGTTGAGAAAATCAACACTTGTTCGATAAAATATGTGCCAGACTGATGACAACATTTTCACAAAATTTAGTGGATGTGTTTTGATGGATAACGAAACGTACATGAAATTGGTTTTGAAACATTTCAAGTTAGATACATTTGCACAAAAATGTGTTATTTGGCCAGCAATTTGCAGTTGTGGAGCCAGGTTTTCGTCACAAATGTTACCTCAAAGAGTCCACAGGTTCGAAAAATATTGGGCTGTAGTGGAAAGGGGACTAAAGTGCGGTAAAATTCGTCATTATGAAAAATGTAACAACCTTATTCCACTACTGCAAATTGGTGGCCAAATCATACATTTTTCCAAATGCATCTAACTTGAGGTGGTTCTACTTAACAGGAACATTGCCTTGGTTTTTGGTAAGATGCAGGTTTCACCTAATTAATTGTTTCAAACCCAATTTCGGTATCAGTCTGTCCAACAGCATATTGCCTGAGGTATATTGGGGCATAGAATGTTTTCGCTTCTATCGTGAGATATACTGGCTCATTGTGACAAAGTCGTAAGGTGAAGTAGTTTATTAAGGAACCCAAGTTGATTTCAACGAAGTATGCCTTAGCGTTAAAAAAGAATCAGTTAAGAATCTTGGTAGCGATTCTTATGGGACATGGCCGTTCTAAAGATTGGCTACTTCGTATGCGCTTAGCTCATGATGTTATTTGCGAGACCTGCTTTGAGGAATATTATGACTGCCTTCACTTCGAGAGCAGTTGTCCAACTTTTAGTTCTATTTCATTCATTCAACTTTATTTCTTTAAATTAAGATCAGTGGTCCTCTCTGCCTTGGTCTTAACTTGTTCAGTTTGCGAAGGCAGCGGTGCCCGTTTTCGAATTGGGATAGAATCCTGGGTTTGCATGTATATGTTTTATTAGTAGTGATTACTACAGATATTTAAAACAAACTAGCGCTTAAAGCTTTTATATTAGAAGCTTTTTAATTAATTTTCATTTTATTATTAAAAATTGACTGAGACAAACTGGAAAGAAAATCGTTTTTACTCCGGAACTAAGCTTTTTATAAATTGAGCTTTTTTATAAGTTTTAAATTAAAAATACTTTCTGTATACCTTTCTATGTCTGTATTGCATACACATATAAGCTTTGTTAAATACTCAAATTTTTTTCAATAAAATGTTTGTTTTACAATTGGAACTTTCATACCAACCCAATCCATGTTTATTTGTTTGCCGTATATCTGCGATATTTGTATTTCTCTCGCAAAAATAAATAAATACAAATATACATAAATAAAATAAAAATACAACTTTCTATTAAATAAATATATGTACATAATATACATTTGATAAATTATGACATGAATTTGAAAAAGGGTGACTGCGTATACATACTTATCAGAATTATGGCAAAATTGTGTAAAAGCACACACATAAAAAATAAGGGTAGGGTTCTCAACGCAAAAATAATAATAAATAAAAGAAGTTGCTTTTATTGACAAAAGCACACATACAAGAGGAGGTATAACTGGATTTAACAAAAAATAATACTTTTATATAGTGTATCAGTACAGAATGATTCAAATTACGTACGCCGTACCTTTCCTTTTGTACTATATACCCATCACTACTCTGGTTCCTATATTATACGAATAAAATTTAATTCTCGTCTTATTATCATATCATTCCGGAAAATAAAGATGTTGTTTAGATAAGATAAATTGTTTGCGTATATACATATATATGTATGTACATACACGCATCCAACACAATAAGTATTTAATATATTTGGTGTGAACATGATAAGAGAAAACAAAAACATCGATTCACATGAATAATTTTCATTTGTGGGTATCAACCCACTCAATTATAATTTTTTCTTGGAATTATGGAAAATTTGCGACGCCACAAAAATGTATCAACACTTTATGTATAACTACATAATATGTATTAAGTGTGGATAATTATGTACGTCACTAAGCCGGATTCATATTATAATGTATCGTAATCAACATTTTGTTTTGTGTGTGGTCTTAAATCGTGTGTGAAAAACATATCTTGGAGGTGGTAGAGTGTGGGCTACCAACATGATTGAAATGGGAATAACATTTATGTTCTTACTAGCTTACTACAAACGTACACAAAAAGATCGAAAGATGCGAAACGTACTTAACCACCGTACAATATCCGTCTGGGGTATAGTTAAAGTTTAAACAAAATTTCATAAAATTCAATAAATTCATAAAATTCATCAAATTTAAAAATATCATGAAATTCATAAAATTTATAGAATTCATAAAATTCATCAAATTCATGAAATTCAATAAATCCATAAAATGCATCAAATTCGTTAAACACATCAAATTTATAAAATTCATGAAATTCATAAAATTCAATAAATTAATAAGTTCATCAAATTCATCAAATTCGTAAAATTCATAAAATTCGTAAAATTTATGGAATTCATAAAATTCATAAAATTTATGGAATTCATAAAATTCATAAAATTCGTAAAATTCATCAAACTCGATAAATTCATTAAATTCATAAAATTTAAGAAATTCGTAAAATTCTATAAAATTCATAAAATTCAATAAATTCATAAAATTCATAAAATTATTAAAAATCGTAAAATTCACAAAATTCCAAAAAATTATGAAATGCACAAAATTCGTAAAATTCATAAAATACATAAAATTCAAAAAATCATAAAATTCATCAGATTCATATAATTCATTAAATTCATAATATCGCTAAAATTTAAAACATTCGTAAAATTTTATAAAATTCAATAAATTCATAAAGTTCATCAAATTCGTAAAATTCATCAAAACCGTAAAATTTATGGAATTCATAAAATACATAAAATTGAAAAATATCATAAAATTTATAAAATTCATAAAATTCAAAAAATTAAAAAATTTCAAAAATTCATAAAATTCAAAAAAAATTGTAAAATTCATCAAATTCATATAATTCATTAAATTCATAAAATTTTTAAAATTTAAGAAATTCGTAAAATTCTGTAAAATTCATAAAATTCAATAAATTAATAAGTTCATCAAATTCGTAAAATTTATGGAATTCATAAAATTCATAAAATTTATGGAATTCATAAAATTCATAAAATTCGTAAAATTCATCAAACTCGATAAATTCATTAAATTCATAAAATTTAAGAAATTCGTAAAATTCTATAAAATTCATAAAATTCAATAAATTCATAAAATTCATAAAATTATTAAAAATCGTAAAATTCACAAAATTCCAAAAAATTATGAAATGCACAAAATTCGTAAAATTCATAAAATACATAAAATTCAAAAAATCATAAAATTCATCAGATTCATATAATTCATTAAATTCATAATATCGCTAAAATTTAAAACATTCGTAAAATTTTATAAAATTCATAAAATTCAATAAATTCATAAAGTTCATCAAATTCGTAAAATTCATCAAAACCGTAAAATTTATGGAATTCATAAAATACATAAAATTGAAAAATATCATAAAATTTATAAAATTCATAAAATTCAAAAAATTAAAAAATTTCAAAAATTCATAAAATTCAAAAAAAATTGTAAAATTCATCAAATTCATATAATTCATTAAATTCATAAAATTTTTAAAATTTAAGAAATTCGTTAAATTCTGTAAAATTCATAAAATTCAATAAATTAATAAGTTCATCAAATTCGTAAAATTTATGGAATTCATAAAATTCATAAAATTTATGGAATTCATAAAATTCATAAAATTCGTAAAATTCATCAAACTCGATAAATTCAATAAATTCATAAAATTTAAGAAATTCATAAAATTCTATAAAATTCATAAAATTCAATAAATTCATAAAATTCATAAAATTTATAAATATCATGAAACTCATAAAATTTATAGAGTTCATAAAATTCAACAAATTCATAAAATTCAATAAATCCATAAAATGCATTAAATTCGTCAAATACGTAAAATTCATGAAATTCATAAAATTATTAAAAATCGTAAAATTCACAAAATTCCAAAAAATTATGAAATGCACAAAATTCGTAAAATTCATAAAATACATAAAATTCAAAAATATCATAAAATTCTTAATATTTAAGAAATTCGTAAAATTTTATAAAATTCATTAAATTCAATCAATTTAAAAAATTCATAAAAATCACTTGATATTCAAAAAAATTTAAAAATTCGTAAAATTCATCAAATTCGTAATATTTATGGAATTCATAAAATTCATGAAATACATAAAATTCTAAAATATCATAAAATTCATAAAATTTATGAAATTCATAAAATTCATAAAATTCAAAAAATTCAAAAAATTCATAAAAATCGTAAAATTATTAAATTCAAAAAATTCCTGAAATGCACAAAATTCGTAAAATTGATAAAATTCAAAAATTTCATAAAATTCATCAAATTCATGAAATTCATATAATTCATTAAATTCTTAAAATATAAGAAATTCGTAACATTCTATAAAATTTATAAAATTCAATAAATTCATAAAGTTCATCAAATTCGTAAAATTCATCAAATTCATTAAATTCATAAAATTTCAAAAAATTCGTAAAATTCATCAAACTCGGATCAATTCAATAAATTCATAAAATTCTATAAAATTCATAAAATTGAATAAATTCTTAAAGCTCATAAAAAAAAGTTTAATTCATAAAATTCATAAAATTTATAAAATTCATAAAATTCATAAAGTTCATCAAATTCATCAAATCCTTGAAATTCATCAAATTCTTGAAATTCATAAAATTAATCTATTTCGTAAAATTCATCAAACTCGATAAATTCAATAAATTCATAAAATTTAAGAAATTCGTAAAATTCTATATAATTCATAAATTGAATAAATTCTTAAAGATCATAAAATTTGTTTAATTCATAAAATTCATAAAATTTATAAAATTCATAAAATTCATAAAATTTATTAAATTCATAAAATTCATAAAATTAGTAAAATTCATAAAGTTCCTCAAATTCATCAAATTCTTGAAATTCATAAAATTCATGAAATTCATCAACTTCATAAAATTCGTAAAATTCACAAAATTCCAAAAAATAATGAAATGTGAGCATAATAAAATATTTTTAAAAAAATTCTGTTTTTTGATCCGTTTTTTAGAATTAATTTTTTTAAATTCGAAGTTTAAATATTTGGGAATAAAAAATTCTAATTTTTAGTAGTTTTTAAGAATTAAGAAAAATTATTTTAAGAATTAAACCAAAATTAGGCAATTAAGCGATTAATGAATTTTATTAATTTTACATTTTTTAGAACCTATTTGATTGTTTGAGATTAATTAAACGATTTTTAGTAAATTTCAAAAACTTTAATAATTTTAAGAATTTTAATTTTTTAATAATTTTGAGAATTTTAAGATTTTTTTTAAAATTAATTTATGAATTTTGTAAGCTTTAGTATTTTAGAGGCTCAAGAATATAATTTAATTTTATTTTGGTTTTTATAAGTTCTTAAAATTATTTTAATGAAGTTTAGGGATACACCGTTCGAAATTATTTGGAAAAATTGATAGTTAGGTTATCAATTTTATAAATAGAAAAATAAATAATTGTAAGCCTTGGGAATTTAACGATGAATTAAATTACGAATAACATGAATACATATGTTGTTACAAATTTCAAGAATTCTATGAATAGTTTTTAATTTAATGAATGTTATAGGCATTTTCGTGAGTTTTATCAGTCGTTGGAAATTGATACTTTGTAAGTGTCTGCATTTTACGAATTTCACAAATATTTATTAATTTTTCAACGTTCTTATCTTTATAAATTTTGCAAATTTAATTAATTTGTTAAATTATTAAATTAATTTAATTAAGTTATTTAAAATTTTGTAAATGCAGATGAATTTTATGATTTTAGTTAATTTTTTAATTTTTGGGAATATAACGAAGTTTAATTTTTTTTATTTATTTTATGATTTATTTATAATTTTTAAGATCTAACAGGTTTTTGATTTTTATTTATTTAAAGAATTTGATGAATATTTTGGTTTTTTTAACTCTGGATGTTACGATAATATTAAATTTTTTTAAAATTTGGCTTTGCTAATTGCATTTTACAAAATTTATGATATTTTTGGAAATATTATTTTATGAGTTATAAATTTTATGTAAGTTTTTACTATTTGAAGTTTTTAAACATTTTGAAGTTTATGAATTTCATTAACTTCAAAATTCTTGTCAATTCTTTCACCAAATTTAACACAATTTTAAATGTGTGAAATTAAATGAATGCATCAAGTATCATGCATTTGTTAGAGGTTTTTGTTTAATTTTATGAATTTTAAGAATTGTATGAATTCCATTAGATTATTTATTTATTTTACAAATGTTATGTTACATTGTTACAATATTACAAATTTTTAACGAATGCAGCCGAATTATTACAAAATTTCATAAATTTATTTAGCTTCGAAATACACAAACCTTATAAATTTTGAGTCAATTAAATTTTCAATTATTACAATTTCTAGTAACAATAGTTCTCCAAGTGAAAGTTCCTCCTCAACATAAAATGAGTCAATAAACCTTCTAGATAATTCTAATAATAATAGTTGGTCCGAGAATCAAGAGGCGAGGATAATAATATCATCGAATATTTCGGGGGATTTTAAAAATCTTGCTGGTATTAAACATTTTTATGACAAAAGTATATTAAGGATGTAATTTACTGTCGATCAAATGCTTAACATAGTTCCCGAATTCGATGATAACTCTTCGGAATTAAATCGATTTTTCTCAAATGTTAAACTTTGTCACGATGCTGGTAAGGATGAAGAAAACAATTCTTTTGCTATTAGATTAGCTGTAACTAAATTAAAAGGCAAAGCGAATAATAACACCAGTTCGGAAACATTTACAAGCTACGTCGAGTTCGAAACCGCTTTAAAAAACAATTCGGCGAACAGCATTCTGTTGAACAACTGCGAACAGAACTTGTTAAATTCAACAAAAGAAAAATGTGGACGTGAGGCCGTATGCAAACCGTGTTGATCATGTGAGCGGGTCGGTTGCACAAAAGAAATCAAGGCATGAAGGAACCTATTAAACTGATTGTAAAGGCGTGTCGTTTCAGTAATTATATGTACGTATATCGATTGTATGAATAAAGTAATCGAAGAAGAAATGCTTCACAATTCTGTAAATGCCACAAGTCAATATAAAAATATTTGTTGTCAACTTTGTCGAAAAATATAAATTAAATGAAATAAATTAACCCATCAAATTCGCCAGTTTCTCTTAATTTTACAGAAGGGCCGGAATTATAAATAAAATCTAACAAAAAATCCAGTCTGGATTGTTTGTTGGAAATACTATCACAAAAATTTCTGATTCAAAAGCTCAAATTTGTCTAATGAATGCAAATAATTATCCAATTAAAGTTTCTAATTTTAATTTTGAAGCTAAAAATTTAAATAAGTTTGATGTATTACCTAATCCTAAAATCCAAATCGATGTCAATGATCGCCTCAACTTTATCGAAAAGTAAATCAAAGTAGAAACTCGAAATTTTTAAGAAAAATCTTCAATCTTGAAAATATGTCGTGAATTAAACGATATGTTCTACCTTCCTGGTGATAGTTTATCAATCACCAGCGCTGGCGAACATTCAATTCCTTTATTAGCTAATTCAAATGTAGTCAATGTCAAACCTTATTGCCTACAATTTTCAGTAAAAGAATGAAATTAACAAGCAAATCGATAAGATGCTGAAATATGAAGTGGATGGAATTCTCCTTTTCTTGTGGTTCCTAAGAAATCATCAGCGTATGGTCATAAGAAATTTAAAGTTAAGCGTACATTAAGCGAAATGTATCCACTGCCTAATATAGTCGATATATTAGACCAGTTGGAGAAAGCTAATTGATAGATACCATCAAGAACAAATGCATCCAGCAGATAAATTTAAAACCGCGTTTAGTACCGACGCACGACCTTTTCACTTATCGCATGTCGTTTGGTTTAAAACGTGCACCATGCACCTTGAAAGAAATACTTGATCAGCTTGTAGAGTTTTCAGGTTTTGTTGGACTCCAGATCAATGAGTCCAAAACGAAAAACATGATCTCTGGTTATAGGAACAATAGCACATCTGGTGTTAATAGTCACCACACGTTTGAGAGAATGAAGAGGTCCAAATATTTGTGCGGCTGACAGCGGGCAGTCCTGCTTTGTATCCTCTAAGGCCACTGCTAAAATCTAAGCACATATCAAGTGCCGTGAAGCTTAAGCTTTACAAAGCGTTGATCAGGCCCGTTGTTATTTTTGGATGTGAAAGTTGGGCGCAGACGGATAAGTACGAGAGATGTCTCCTTACATTTGAGAGAAGAGTCATGATTTACGTTCCAAAACGCGAAATACATTGCACATATCGAGCTCTATACAATACGAAATTAGTGATCTGATGAAGACCCCCGATATTGTACATGAAATAAGATCTCAGCGAGTACGCTGATCCGGAACGGATTGTGCAGCGATACTGCAACTATCAAGATACTAAATCATCGATCAGCAAAATGGGAGACGGTCGTTCATATATTAACTAAGTTACTGCCTACAGACATATCCAAAGACTATATAACCTAAATTTGATGATTCATGAAAAATATTGCATTGCAGACTTATAAAGAATTTTTTGGAATTATTTTAACCAACCATCGGGTGTTACGCAAAAAAGGTTATTTGACTGGCCTGTAATTTATTGATATTGCTCGTAATAAACCAATTTAAGTCTCCCCACAAACTAATCTATTATTTTTACGATAATAGCAATGATGACCTAATGGTTTATATGTAGGTATATACATTGAATATTTATGTACCTTTCATAAATAATCAGGTAACCTTTAGCTCCCCATTTATTATATGACATTCAATATCCAAACCATATATACTGCCATACATACATAACACATTAATGTAAATGAATAACACTGTGGGACACTATTTATCATTATATGTATATGCTGCTGCCTGTTTCACATATTGTATTATGTCATTTCTTGTATCTTTATGTCGAAGTATGTGGGCTTGGTATATTATGTTCATACCGAATTCAATAACACAAAAATTTCAAAGGATATTATGCTTAGTGTATACAACACATGTTGGTTTGTTTGCTCTGTGTGTTAACATAATCGTATTATATCCTTATTGAAATTAAATTATCTCTATATACGTACATACATAGATGATGTACAAATACGGTTGATTTTTAGGATTATATGTTGAATGACACACAAAAGTATCATAAATTTTTAGGTTTGTTGCTGGGTAATGCTATAATTTAATTAGAATTGATTTTTGGGTATATATAGTTCATAAAACACTAAAAATTAGAAAATGAATTCAATAATCTTCAGTGAGAGTGAATATAGTTACTCTCCAAAACATATTTGCGTGGACCCATGCAATGGTATCTCAAATATGAATTTTAGTTTTTTGTATCAAAATTTGTCATCATTAAGCCAGATGATATTTAATATACTACTTTTAAGGTTAAATAACTTAATTGGACGAGCTGAAAGAAACGTGACACATCATTTACAGTCTCCAAGATCTATTCAAAAAGGTATGAATTATTACAATCGGATGTCTATTACGGAATTAATTTTTTTGCGTAACTTTCCGGTAATGGCCAGACGATTTTTTTTTTTGCATATTTTATAGACATAATTGAGCGATCTGGTAACTGATTTGCAGATCTGTCTAAGATTTTTTCATAAAGGTATGAACCAACGTACTAGAACCTATAATAAAGATTTTAAATTTTTCGTCTAAAATTTTTAAGACGATTTTTACTGAACAACAATATTTTACTTAAAATGTTTAGAAATAATTGGCCGATCTTAATACAACCGAGCACATCATTTTTAGTCTCCAAGACCTATTCAAAAAGGCATGATTCATTACAATCGGATCTCGATTACAGAATTCAATTTTTTTTGTTCAACATTCCGTTAATGATGGAACGATTTTTCATAAATTTATTTTTTTTATGTGAATTTTGTAGTAATAATTCAGGGATCTGGTAACGGATTAACAGATCTATGTAAGATTCATTCATAAAGGTATGAACCAACCCACTAGAATCTATAATACAGATTTTAGATTTTTCGTCTAAAATTTTTAAGTCGATTTTTGCTAAACAACAATATTTTACTTAAAATATTTAGAAATAAATGGTCGATCTAAATACAACCTAGCACATCATTTTTAGTCTCCAAAACCTATTCAAAAAGGCATGATTCATTACAATCGGATCTCGGTTACAGAATTCAATTTTTTTTGTTCAACATTCCGTTAATGATGGAACGATTTTTCATAAATTTATTTTTTTATGTGAATTTTGTAGTAATAATTCAGGGATCTGGTAACGGATTAACAGATCTATGTAAGATTCATTCATAGAGGTATGAACCAACCCACTAGAATCTATAATACGGATTTTAAATTTTTCGTCTAAAATTTTTAAAACGATTTTTACTAAACAACAATATTTTACTTAAAATATTTAGAAATAAATGGACGATCTAAATACAACCTAGCACATCATTTTTAGTCTCCAAAACCTATTCAAAAAGGCATGATTCATTACAAACGGATCTCAATTACAGAATTCAATTTTTTTTGTTCAACATTCCGTTAATGATGGAACGATTTTTCATAAATTTATTTCTTTTATGTGAATTTTGTAGTAATAATTCAGGGATCTGGTAACGGATTAACAGGTCTATGTAAGATTCATTCATAAAGGTATGAACCAACCCACTAGAAGCTATAATACGATTTTTAAGACGATTTTTGATAAACAACAATATTTTACTTAAAACATTTAGAAATAATTGGACGATCTAAATACAAATTACCACATCAGTTTTAGTCTCCAAAACATATTCAAAAATTCATGATTCAATACAAACGGATCTCAATTACAGAATTCAATTTTTTTTTGTTCAACATTCCGTTAATGATGGAACGATTTTTCATAAATTTAATTTTTTTATGTGACTTTTGTAGTAATAATTCAGCGATCTGGTAGCGGATTTACAGATCTATGTTAGATTCATTCATAAAGGTATGAACCACCGCACTAGAATCTATAATACAGATTTTAGATTTTTCGTCTAAAATTTTTAAGACGATTTTTACTAAACTACAATATTTTACTTAAAATGTTTAGAAATAATTGGACAAATACAATCTAGCACATCATTTTCAATTTCCAAAACATATTCAAAAAGTTTGACCATCACAATCTGATTCATTAATCAGACCTTGTACAGTATTGTCCCAACATAATTTATAGATTATCCTTAATAATCTATATTACGAATTTTAGATATTTCTACTAAACTTTTTAGGACGATTTTTACTATACTACAATATTATTTGAAATGTCTAGAAATGTTTGTACCCAAATAAAACCTGACACAGTATTTACAGCCTTCGAGATCTGTTCATAAGGGTATGAGTAATTACAATCGGATTTCTAATACGGATTTTTTGAACCAAAATTCCTTTTATGGTCAGACGATTTTTAATAAATTTAATTTTTTATGCGAATTGGGTAAAAATAATAGGGCTATCCAAATCTGACTAGATAGAAGAATATTTACAGTCTCTGAGACTCATATAAAAGTCTCTGCAGTCTCTGAGACTCAAATTCATAAAAGTATGAAGCAACGCGCTAGACTCTGTATTGCGAATTTTAGAATTTTCGACTCTTTTACGATGATTTTTATTTAAAATTTACCCTCGCACGATTTTTAATAAATTTAATTATTTTATTTGAATTTTGTAGTAATAATTGAGCGATCCAAATTAAACCTGCTGTAGTATTTACAGTCTCCAAGGCCTATTCAAAAATGTTTGAACCGTCACAATCGGATCTCTATTACGAAATATATATTTTTGGACCAACTTCATTGGTCAGACTATTTTTAATAAAATTAACGTTTTTATGTGAATTGTGTAGAAATAATTGACACCTCTGACTCTCACATCTATTCATTAAGGTATAAACCAACACACTAGAACCTATATTACCATTTTTGGACTTTTCGTCTAAAATTTTCAAGACGATTTTTACTAACGTTTAATTTTATTTAAAATGTCTAAACACTAGTAGACGATCCAAATAAAATCTGGGACAGTATTTATAGGATCCAAGGCCTATTAAATAAATAATGACTCCTCATAGTCGGATATCTATTACGGAATACGATTTTTAGACCAATATTCCTTAATGGTCAGACGATTTTTAAAAATATATTTTTTTTATTTGAATTTTGTTGAAAAATGTTTTAGACCAAAATTCCTTTATTTCCTTTTTTCATGTGAAATAGAAATAATAGAGCGATGCAAATCAGACCTGGTACAGTATTTACAGTCTTTCAGACCTTTTCATAAAGATATGAACCTATGCAAACAGATTCTATATTACGGATTCTAGATTTTCGACTAATATTTTTAAGACGATTTTTACTAAAAAAAAATTTTAAAAAATTTACACAATCCAAATTAAACCTGCTACAGTATTTACAGTCTCCAAGGCCTATTCAAAAATGTATAAACCATCACAATCTGACTGATTCAAAATAGACCTTGTGCCTTTGAGACCTTTTCATAAAGATATGAACCAATGCACTACAACCTATATTACGGATTTTAGATTTTTCGTCTGAAATGTTAAAGACGATTTTTACTAAAGTTTAATTTTATTTATAATGTCCAGAAATAAGTGAACCAGCATAGTATTTCCGGTCTCCACGACCTATTCAAAAAGGTACAAACCATCACCAGATCTATATTACGAAATTTATAATTTTGGTCCAATATTTATTTTAATGGTCAAACGATTTTTAATAAATTTTAGTTTATTTTATTAATTGTATAGAAATAATTAAGCGATTTAAATCAGACCTGGTGCAATATTTACATTCTCTGGGACCTATTCATATAGGTATGAACCAATGTGCTACAATCTATATTACGGATTATAGATTTTTCGCCTGCATTTTTTAAAACGATTTTCAGTAAACTACGAATTTATTGTTAACGAGTCAAAATAATTGTGCAATCCAAATAAAGTTTAGCACATTATTTTCACACTCCAAGACCAATTCAAAAAAGTATGAATCGTTACAATCGAATACCTTTTGGTCTACATTTTTCGACGATTAGCTCAAACGATTTTTGTAAACTAAATTTTGATATTCATTGCCTGGAAATTGTGGAACGGTCAAAATGACACTGAGCACGGTATTTCATTTCATTTGAGGTGTCGCTTTGATAAGAAGAACGTGTTCCCAGATGGTCGTGCCTTTCGCATATCCAACGCGGACTCACAATTCTTAAAATATTATGCCATCCTGTCTTTGGTTAATTGCGCTTTTTCTTGAATACTTTTTCTTTAATTTCCAGCAACCTTATCGTCCGCGAATGCTACTTCTTGGCCTTCTTGATGGATGCTTCCGTTGAGGACAATATTCCAAAGGTGTCGGCTAAGGATGGTATCTTGCGAACATCCTTTATTGACAATTATTTCAAGAGTTCGAAATTTGAAAAACCTCAAGATCGTTGTTGAGAATGCCAATTGCTACTTTAATATTTTCATTGTTTCCAACGATTATTCTTGTGGAGGTGGTCATTCCACCTATAACCCCTTTAACCGTGTATGGTTCCTGCATGCAGAATATGTCAATCGCTTATTTTTTAATAGATTGTCTGATCTCATGCCCAACTGCTTTAACATTTTGCATATTTAGTTGGGCGATCTTCAATCGACAATTATTTTTAGTTTTAACTGTCATAGGCAGTTCTCTTCATAGTTAGGTTCAAAGCCGTTTTGTATGAGTTACAAACTTTACTGCGTAACGAATGATCAAAAGCCCTGTTTGCCTTGCGGCAAGAAGCGTCTTTTTTGTGCATGGCATTTCTAGCATTTTGTCAACCTGACGAAGTCTGAGACTCTACATGAGGACCAGCCTAGATATGCACGACTGCTTTTGATGAGGATATTTCTGGCTTCTGCGGGGATACCTATATCACCCAATGGACTGACTAGGCCTCTTTTGGCCCTGTCATGAAACTGTGATTCAAGTCCTCGATCTTTATAGATTCAGAGCTTTGTTTTATTAAAGCTTCTTTAATTTCCTCGATCTTTTCGGCCATGTCCACATCATAAATGATAATCCTGGGTAGCCGCTTTTCTGGTAGCGATGCTACTAGCCCAGCGTTCGAAAGCTCCTTACTGGTTAGGAAGAAATCCTAATCTTAATTTCTTCCTGTTCCGATAAGACCGCTATCCGTAATGTTTGTGACTTTCCTAACCGAAACATTAGCCACTGCCGGATTTATAATTGCTGGTAGTTCATTTTTAACCTTCTCACTATTAGAGAAGGAAGTTTTTCTATGGCTTTGACAGAGACAACCTTAGATGGTTGCCACTGAGTCTTTCTTTTTGTTCATGTTACTAGGACAGGGAACTGCGGTACCGCATTATTCAAAGTCTGCGTGTACGAGACCTTTTTTCAGATTTCCATTATCTCTAATCTTTTAAGAAGTCGACCTTTAATGCCGGCGATCTCAAGGTCCATGAAATGGCCTGCGTCTACAATGGCACTTAGACAATCTGGAAGTTTTGCCTTTTCCCAATTGTTAATCTTAGAGATCTGTCTGATCTCCAGTTCTAATGCGTTCACAGCCTCCTTTAGTGCACCGACTGAGTTAGCGCCTACAAACTGTGTGGTGGATTGCTGAGATCCAACATGCACAGGCTCGTTGTCATTAGTTTCAACTCGCTTGTTGCGGTTTGAAGCTGATGAAATAGGTGATCTCTCGACCTCCATTTTTCTCACCACCCTATCTACACTGGGCTCGCCTGTGTTTTGCCGTACAATGGATTTTATTGCACTCTTAAGATGTGACCACTAATTCGTTGCCTCCCCTCGACCTCGTAGTGGTACCGTACTGAGCATGGTATTTATAACGTCTGAGATCTATTCATTAAGGTTTAAAGCACAAATCTCAATTCATAGTTTTCGAATTTTGGAACAATATTTCTAACCGCTGCCCAGACGATTTTTTTTACAATTTTTGTTTTAAACAAGTTGAAACTATTGAGGTTTAAGTAGAACCTGAAATTATTTGGAGATTAAGATTTGCATAAGGCTGTAAAGAGAAAATACATTCTGACAACAACAACAACAACAAGGTGATTTCATATTTTACGAAATTGTCAGACGATTTGGAACATTTGTTAAAATATGTTGTTTTATGTCCTGTTTTTATAATTAAATCAATATTTCGATTAATATCGCCGGTTGAGTAAAGAATTTTATCCGTATTTGATTAACTTTATCGTGCCATTAAAATTGTTTGCCTTGAGAATATTGTAAATACATATTGTTATTAGATCCTTGAATAGTCTCATTTATTATATGTATCCTTATCGGAGATGCTATAATTTAATATTTTCAATATACAATATGTACATTGGCAATAACCTTCCGAAGAAATAAATTACAGACGTTTTGGTAATAAAATTCAATCAAAATGTTCGTATAAATTTCATTCTGAATCAATGAGCATGCAATACACAAGACATTGTGATTTCGATTTCTTTAAAATGTGCTGGAATCCTTGAAAAATATTCGTAAATACATAAAATAGCTACATATATACTGTTGTTACACAGAAGATGTGCTTTTTGATTTTCGAAATAAATAAATTGTTTTTTATTCCATATACGCCGCCATAAATACATAAAATTCTTGATTTTTGTTATTTTATTAGTCAGTATGTAAGCATGAATAAAATTATCATTGAAATTTATTTATTGATAAGAGAAGACTTAAAAAAAATCAGAATAAAAAACTATATATGAAGATACTGAATGAAATTCATTTCAGGATATGTGATGCTAGCGGGGAAAGATGTGGGGTTTGGCAGATGAGTGTCGATATATAAAAACATAAAAATCAATCAATTTCGATTTTAGTTGTTATATACTTGAATCGAATTCATTTTGGTAAAGTTTTTAGTATTTATTTGACATTTTCATTTATTCGTAAAGAAAGTATACAATAACCGTATGAAACACCTTGAACGTTTAACGCAAACATTTGTATGTGTTAAGCATTTTTAATAATTTTCGAAAAATATCTATACTAGCAGTCCGTACGTGCAAATGTCTGTTTATTCTTTGTCTCGACCACCATCCAGATCCTATATACAAACACTTTTTTGTTGTTGTTGTGATTGCAGGTTGTCTTTAAATTTTAAATCAGAAGAAGGTGACACCACAATCTGACAATTTACCACACCTCCAGGATACACTACTTGACATTTTTTTCAAACATTCAGAAAACTTTGGGGAGCTTTTAACATTTGAACAATCGAAAGCTTAATAATTTGTTAGTTAAAAGCGTCCTAGTAGCACTTAATTTTTAATAAGTGATTACAACGCTTATAGATTCTTAAAGTTTTTGAACTCTTAAATTCCTGAACAACAGTTCAGAAAAGCACAAACATTTCACAACAGTTCAGAAATGTGCTTAAAGCACATACATACATGTTTTAATTGCAGTTTTATAAACTGAACTGAGACTATAAATTTGTCTGCTAAATTTCTGAAAGATTGGAAATTATTGTGAACTCAAAAAACATATGAAAAGCTTTAAAAGCTTTAAAATTTACTTAAAATAAAATAATATGAATTCAATAAATGCTTATTTAATTAATTTGTCTAAAAATTTAAAAAAGCTTTCATGAAGTGTACTAGGCATTTTGGTTACAAATTGAGGTTTGAGTGAAAACCAGTGGGAAAAATTAAAGCTTTCTCATACATTTAATATTAAATCCTATAATTTTAAAAACCATCACTTATTTAATCAGTTATGCTAAACCATTTTTCTTATTGAAAGCTCAAAGAAAAGTTTATACTCATTTATTTAAGAACTCTTGAGATTTGTCTCGAATTTGAAATAAGCTTTTATGATTAATTTAAAAGTTTATTAAGCATCATATGAATATATACTAAATTTTAAAAGCTGGATATTCAAAAATGTGGTTATAAATGAGCTTTCGTGAAAAATGTTGTATAACAATTATTTTTTATGTTCTAAAGTCAGAATTTATTTGATTACATTTTTAAAAAAGCTTAATGTATTTGAAGTGGCCGATTTTTTAACAGGTATTATTGAAGCATACATTGTAGGAGATTTCGTTAATGCTTTCAATTTCTCCTTAAGTTAATTCATTAGACGATTCAAAATAAATTCTTTATCGCAAACCTTTTTTTTTAACTATAGGTAGTCATTAAATTTTACTGACAAATTTGGGTTAAAGGTCCTTACGGCAAAGAAGTAAATGACTCCACAATCTTTAATGTCTGGAACGTAATTTTGAAACTTCATGCATATTACTTAGCAGTGAAATTACTTTGAGTTACAATTGAGTTAAAATTGATGACAATCTACAACAATCCCAGGCTATAGTTCTTGTTTGGGGCTATAATGTGTAATAAATTTATTACAATCATCAGTTTTATGGCAATATCAAATTATTTTATTGTGATGTGATTGACTGTTAGTTTCTAATGATTGGACTATATTACGTCTTCAGGTACATTTTTAACAAACATTTAGACATTTTTGAAGAGCTTTTAACATTTGAACAATCGAAAGCTCAATAATTTTTAGTTAAGCGTAATTTTTAATAACTGATTCAATAAAAATGGCAACTTTTATAGATTCCTAAATTTTGTCCATTTTTAACTTTTAAACTCCTGAACCACAGTTCAGAAAAGCTCATCAATTTTTTTCCGGCCCTGATTATTCAATCACAATTTTACTGTACAATATGATATCATATCTGAAAATTCTGAAAAGATTGGTTAATTAATGTCACTCAAAAAACATATAAAAAGCTTTAAAATTAACAATTTCTTAAAATAAATTAATATATGAATTCATTAGGAGCTTTTTTATTTAATTTGAATAAAAATCGAAAAACAAATATGAAACGTGTTTTGGTTATAAATTGAGCTTTCGGGCAAAACCTGTGGGAACAATTAAAGGTTTTTTATTACATTTATTATCTGCCATAAAGCTCTTTAATATTTAAATCCTGAAATTTTAAAAATCAAATCTGTTTTGCCCAACCTTTCTTCTTATTGAAAGCTCAAAGAAAGTTTTCAAATTTGGAATAAGCTTTTATGATTAATTTAGGGTATTGAATAGAATATGCACAAACTCTAAATATTAAAAGCTTTCAACACATTATTCATAGTCTTAAAGTTCTAAAAAAAATTAGACATTTTGGGTAACAATGAGCTTTCGTGAAAAATGTTGTAAGTTAACAATTTTGCTTTTATATTCAAGGGTCAGAATTTATTTAATTCAAAACTTACAGCTCGATCGATTTTATAAACAAGAGTCATTGAATAATGGAATCAGTTGATACAGTTACATTCCAACGTACTTCAACTGGGAGATTTCGTGTAAAACTGTCTATTTATCGTATAAGTTAATTCATTAGGCGATTCAAAATTAATTCTTTAAAGTAGACTTTTGAGTCTTGATAAACTTCTTGGTCGTGGTTTTACACTAAAAGTGGTATACGTTGATTTCAGGGGCAAATCGTAGTTCATATATATGTTAAGTGTTCTATGTTTCGGCGCAAACAACCTCTGGTATTTCATTCAAATGATCTCCTGCAATTCTCGTGAATGGCGCTCCACCGTCATACTGCTGCATTGCTCCTCGAATGTGCTTACATTCTACTTGACATGGCCGTCTTGACAATGCATTTGCATTACCATGTGTACTCCCTTTCCGATATTCGAGATGGTAATAATAATTCTGTAGCCGCTCAATGTAACGCGCTACTTGGCCTTCTTGATTATGAAATTCTTGGCCATAGGGGTACTTCTGAAAATGTTTCACATATTCCACTATAGCCAATAATTTCTTACGAGTCACACAATAGTTACGTTCTGGTATAAATAACTCCTTCGAGTAATAAGCTATTACTGTTTCTTGCCCTTCAATTTCTTGTGAGAACACTCTTTCGATGCCAGTATTACTTGCATCGGTATCAAGAATAAACTTTACACCTGGTATAGGGTATGCCAATAATGGTGCTGTACATAATCGCTTTCTCAATTCATTGAATGACTCCTCTTGCTCGTCATTCCGTTGAAATGCTCTGTTCTTTCGGGTCAAATCATGTAAGCTCTTTGCAACATTGGCAAAACCTGGCACGAATCGCTTATAATAAGTGCGCAACCCATGGAAGCTTTGTAATTATCGTAAATTTTTAGGTCTTGGCCAGTCCGTTACCACTGGTATCTTGTCCTCACCGCTGTGGATTCCATTTGTCGTTACCTTGCGCCTCAAAAATTCTACCTCCGTTCTGAACAATGAGCACTTCTTCGGATTTAACTTTAAACCGGCTGATTGTAATCGCTTCCACACCTCTGACAAATTTCTTAAATGTTCTTCGAAGTCCTGTCCCATAACTATGATGTCATCTAAATACACGAGGCATGTCATCCAATGTAGTCCCTTTAGCACGAGCTCCATTAGTCATTCAAAAGTTGCCGCACCATTACATAATCGAAAGGTATCACGTGAAACTGCCATATCCCATTATCCACACTGAACGGCGTTTTTTCACGATCTTCCTCTTGGGCTTCCTCCTTCCAATACCCGCTTTGCAGGTCCCACGTTGAAAACACTCCAGCACCTAATAATGTGTCTAACGTGTCATCGATTCTTGGTAATGGGTAGCTATCCTTTTTCGTCACTGAATTTAGCTTTCGGTAATCGCCGCAAAAGCGCATTTCCCGTCCTTCCTTTCGACTAACACTACTGGTGAACTCCATGGACTGTTTGATGATTCTCGGTGCTTGGCGTATAGGTGTCTGCGTTCCGGTATCAATTCGATGTTTCACCATGTTAGCCGTTCCATTATTATCCGATGTACTGCAGAATATCGACTTATATTGTTCGAACAGTTGTCGTGCTGAATTTTTCTGGTTCATGGTTAGATCCCCAGTCCATTTCTGCATGAGGTGTTCTACTATTTGTTTCCGTCCTGCCGAATCGGTGCTTCTAATCGAATTCTTATGTTCGCATTTCATAATTGGTGACACCTCTTCACATTTACCGATAACAGTGCCTTTCTTTAATCTTATCCGAGAGATTTAGGGTCCTAACCGGTACCCTACATTCGTTATCAGATTTTACTAATGTCCTCCCTATCAAAATTCCTTTGGCTTCGCATTCTTCTTTACTGGCTTCTACGTCTACCCAGGTAACCCAGAACCTCCCTCAAATCTATTATTACCCGCCCAGTTGCTGTTTCTACATCGTCTATTCGCAGTGTTAACTCGAAATTATCACAGTCCAATACTCCTCTTCCAACAGCCACCACGAAGCCATTCGCCGTCATGAAGTCCATCCCCAAGATGACTCATCCACTATTTTTGCGCCCAGCACTTCGTGTTGGAATTGAGCATTGCCTATCTTAATTCTCACAAGCTTCCTGCCATTTTTGTCTGCACTCTCTGCTGTGACTGTGCGTAATTTCAACCCATTGGCTGTATCCCCAAGGACAAACGTAGGAGATCGTGATCTCGTACGTCTTCATTTTACAGTCTCTCGACATATGACCCATTTTGTCACATGTCCAATACTTTATTTTGCTACCACCTTCCCTGCATCTTATGAAGGTCGCCTTAGGTGATAACATCACTGCTTTACGTGTTTCCGGATCTCGTATTCCATCGATGAATGCATCAATTTTAATCCTACCCATGTAATCGGGAGATGTATACACATATGCCAAATACACTAGCCGTTCGACATTTTTTTTTATTTTGGGTTGAGAACGAGTAGTAGATTGGTGATAAAATATCGATTCCAAAAATCGGTCAAGACGCAACAATAACAATTATTTAATTATTTTGAACATTCTTTCGTCTTGTGCAATATTGATAAGATGAAAAACCATTTATTTTGCCGTCTTGTGAACTCGAGTATTTCATATAGGGAGACAAAATTGTTTTAATTTTTTTTTTGTGTCCAATACAGAACCTATTTTGAATGACAATAAAATATTGTTTGGTTGGCAGTAATAATCGCTCCGCAATAAAAATTTATTACATCAGCACAAAATGTTTGTGTGTAATCGCACAAAACCTATTACAAATACATAAAACTATCATTCAATTCAATTTATTGCCATATCGTTAATGTCGTTATTGATATTTCGATTTTATTTCTTTTGTGCTTTATGGTGCTTTTGAAGGATATAAATAAGGTTGTTGTATAATTAAGTGTATGCCGTATATGCATATAAGGAGGTATAATGGTCTTGCATAATTTATAATTTACATACAATGGTATGCACAACACAACAGGTGAATGTTGCGTGCACGCGATGTTTAAGGCGTCCCTTGTATGTTTGTTTTACAACTTTAAGAAATAAACTTTTAAGTGTTGGTTTTATTGTTTAAAAAAAAAGGTATATACGATACGCTTAAACGCGATATTTACGTTTCAGAATCTATATATAATGAGAAGTAGGTCAACTTGATTTAAAATTACTGCATATCCTTTGTTAAACCTGATCGATACAATTTAAATGGAATATATGTTTTTTTGATTCCGTTGGACTTTTAATTAAATTCTTGCCAGATTTGGAGACCGGAATATTCAGAATAAATTTTTTTATTTGAAGTAATTTAAACTTTCTGGTCCATGAACGAGCCAAAAATAACTACTTTTAATTACGTTGAGCTTTCAATAATAAATAACAAATCTGGAACCTGAACCCATAGAAAATTCTCGTACCGAAAACAATTTTCAACCCAGTTACCAAAGATGTGTGATTCAGTAATAACTTTTAATTAAATTCATTACAAATAAGGAGACGTTAGAAATTGAGAGACATTTTTTTATCTGAAGATATTTCCATTTTCCAGTCCAGAATAGAGAAGGCACTTTCAAATGAAGTTAAAATTAAATCCTTTGTAATTTCTACGGGGTCTTGAAACTATCTAACTGAATAGTTTTAATAAATTTTAAAGTTCAGTTAAAAGCTCCGCACATTTGTAGATAAATAAAAAGCTCCAGATAAGGACATTCAACATTTCTCGATGAGTTGCATGAATTTGTTGGTAATACCTTGATACCGGCGAAGATAAATGAAGATAGACTTCGGTTGGAAGCATTAGTTGCTAAGCGACCTGAATTTAAATATCAGTGAACCCAATCGATGGAGGTACGCGTTCTACTATAAATCATATTTGGATGTGATTGAGGCCTGCACTTAAAGACAGTGTGGCTAAATCTGAGAAGAGGCCAAAAAATCTCATCTTAAGAAACTCTTTATAGAGGATATATTTGCTCGCAAAGCCATAGAAAACTTGGACTTGGAAGATCGTCGACTATTGAGAAACAGATTAAATACAAAATAACATAAATAACTGAACAAATTTGATTAGATTTGCAAAGTTGATAGCAACACACAAAGACATAATGAAAAGAAGAGGCGCCAGTTAGTGCACCCCTTACTTTAGATGATATATCCAAATCTATCAAAAATAAAAATGATTCACTCAAAGTGCAATATTGCTTGAGATACGAGATTCTAAACGTAGTAATGTTACATATCAACCAAAGAATCAAAATTCTGCTAAATTAAGGCATCCGAATTCATTTAAGCCAATTATGCGCTCATCCGACAATTATGTCGACCACAGTCACTAGTTTTGTAATGTTTGCTACAGCTGAGGTTGGAGTTGCTGTACTCAAAATGGAAGTGTTGATTCTGTACAAGCTATGATCGACTCCGGCTCTCAATTAAATTTCATCACCAAATCGTTTGCATCAAAACTTGATCCTTCAACTTCAATGTTTCGTAATGGATATTCCACATAACATATAAATGACTTATCCATGTTTTCATTCCTGCCAAAGAATCGAAATGGTTATAGGCGCCGCATCTTTCTTGGGATTGCAGTGTGTTGGCCTATTGAAAATAGGTCCTGATTTTTTGTCGCATAGATATACCCAAACCAGACGAAATTTAATGGCATCTGAATAAAAGGTAGATGATTAAAACAATTCCGCCAACCCATGAAAATTTATTGATTCGAAAACTAATTTGGAGTCTTAAGAAATGGCAACAAAACGTTTCACCATTCTTGAAAGTCGATTAGACAAAGAAATTAGATTGCATGGTGCGTATAATCAGTTTATGGTGGAATATCGTGAATTAGAGCATATGTCTCTAGAAATAAACTGATTTCAAAATAATTATTATCTACCACATCATTGCGTTTTTAAGCCGGAATTTTTATCCACCACTTTACGGGTAGTACTCGATGGCTTTGCCAAAATAACAAATGGAAACGTTCAATTCATCGTTGAAAAAACTCACAAAATTGCGGTCATTGCTGATATAACTAACCAAATTTTGAAACATTCTAATGACCAGTATCACCAATACATTATCTGGCAGTTTCATACTCAAGATGCGATGCAGACTAATAAGTAGCAAACTATTATGAATGGCACGATTTTACGACTTGTTGCAGTTAACTTATCAAAGTGAATCCCAATCGTTAAAGCATATCCTTAGACAAAGTGTTCAACTGAGACAAAATGTTTCAAGAATTCTTTAAAGTGCCGGGTGGCCATAAAAATGGGTTTCCAGCAAAGAGGAGACCAATGCTAGTATTTCTAGTAGCGGTAGTCGCAAAATTCATTATGTAAGATCTTTGGGACAAGTTACTTCCAATTTAAATTAATACTGTTTGGTTTTAATGCCGAATTTGATGAATTGGAACATCTTCAGCGTTTTTACATTTCATTACATCTGTCTAACAGAAATCCATTGCCATGCCAAAATTTAACTACACAATTTCGCTGGCACGAGCAAAAAATGTTATGGGGCAGCCCTGAACGTGCGATCTAAAATGAGATGTGATTTTTGCATCGGTTTGCCGTATCAAATTCAAGCCGTCGCCAAATCGCGTCGAATTACGTCTGCTGCTGTTTACCCTGCTAAATATAAATCCATACCTAATTATAGCATCTGAAATACGTTGGTCTCGTTTTGTAGCTAATTCAGTTCAAAAAATTCACTGACTAAATGTCGGGAAGATGATGAGAAGATCCTTCATGTTTAGCACAAGATGATGATTGGGAATAAAATGTTTGCTGTCAATACATTATAGAATGTGAGATGCACATGTCTGTGTCGTTTTACTCACTACCCCGA
Source organism: Tipula unca (assembly GCA_951394425.1). Taxonomy (NCBI): domain Eukaryota; kingdom Metazoa; phylum Arthropoda; class Insecta; order Diptera; family Tipulidae; genus Tipula; species Tipula unca. The sequence continues at coordinate 23,163,652 of OX596382.1, read as the reverse complement.
GTTAACGTGTCGTTGAAGTCAATGAAAGGGGGGATATGGCGAATAATTTTACGTACAAAACGCCATTTCTTACTCTACAATAAAAGTCAACGGCATGTGTATACGAACTGTGTTTTATTCACAATCTGAGAAACTCATTCATTACACGGAAAATCCGGACATCAAAACTATAGTAAAATGATGGTCTGATGACGATCATACGTCAAGCTTAAAAATTTGTTTCTTGAAAAAGTATAATGGCCTGAAATCTGCAAATTATGTAAGTAATAGTTCCTCGCTCGTGCTCGGTAAATCATCCTGCATTTTACAAATGCACTAATTACCAAGCTTGTGTTAACCAAGCTCTACTCTCTATTTTGTTTTGGGGTAGTTGATTATTGGGGGCGTATTCTACTTCGTCTGCATGGTAACTATAGATGAGTACATTTGTAACTCGCATTATGCGATGACACCGGAGTCGTTTATAGGCTTAAAACTATTCAAGCGACTTCATTGGTGCAAGAAGTCTTGAGGAAGGGTCTTCGGAGGTATTCTTGAGGCTGCTATAAAAGTATCTAAACATTATTTGTGGCGGCTACCCTACAACACACGATTTATTTATGAAGAATTAACCACATCAATGAAACAAGTGGAAGCTGTGCTAAACTCTAGACCGCTGGTGCCTCTTTAAGGGACCTGCAATAAGAGCATACCACGTTAACGTGCTGCCAAAATGAAACTGTCCTGGTGGACGCCTGAACTCTCCAAGAAGAGGGTTACGGTTCACAAACTAAGGAAGTTTTACCAAAGAGAAACGAATCCGCAAATTCATTTGAGCAAAAAGCTTAATTATGCCGTACACCGTAATGAATACATATACGAGACATAAATGAAACAAGCCGTAAAAGCTTGGAAAAATTCATAACGGAACATGGTAACGCAGAACCTTGCGGTTTCGTATACAAATATAGTGCTGGATAGCTTAAAACTCCAGAGGTACTTAGTACTCTTATTGGCAGTGGTGGCCAAACAACTACGTGTTGGGAGAACACTACTAATTACCTGCTAAATATTTTGCTACCCGATGGTAATGTTGAAAGTGACACAAATGCTCAAAAAGTGATTCGAGCTGCAAGTCTTATCACGCCAACCAATGGCGAAGAGGTTTCTTTCAGCAATGATGAAACCATATCCGCCATAATGTCAATGAAAAGAGGTAAAGCACCCGGCCTTGACAATGTTGAGATTGAGGTGGTCCAGCCTATTATAGGACCTAGCATTACCGATCTCATGAATGCTTGTCTGAATAAAGGAGTTTTTCCTAAAGCTTTGAAAAATGGTAAAGTCATAATTATAAAGAAGGGCGGCGATCGAGCTCCGACCGACCCTAAAGCTTATCGAGCGATCATGTTGGTGCCAGTCTTAGGTAAATTACTTGAGAAATTGGTTACTAGCAGGCTGATGGACATTTTTCAGAGTAGCGGTAGATATAGTGAGAAGCAGTTCGGTTTCAGAAGAGGTCAACATAGTTAGAGGATCGAGCAACAAGTACGCCCTTGGTGTATTCCTAGACGTATCTGGTGCATTTCATAATCTGTGGTGGCGAAGTATAATGAGGGAGTTCAAGCAGATGAGTTGCCCAGCGACCCTTTCTTCCTTGTTGTACAGTTACTTCTCTAATAGAACCGCAACTGTAATATCTAACCATGGCACACTCTCTAAGAGTTTAAACAAAGGTTACCCACAAGGCTCCAGTAGCATGCATGACGAGATCCAAGAAGTAGCATTTGCGGATGATAAAGTTATGATCTTCACTAGAAATTCTATACAGGCAATTCAGGAGGCTGCTCAGCGCGGCATTAACAGTATGGTTAAATGGTGTGATTTTAATAAGATGGAGTTATTTTCTACCAAAACAGTGATGATCCAATTGAAAGGTTCACTCGACCTAAGGAGACCACCGTTGGTGTATGTCGGAACCGAATGGATAAAAATGGTGAACTCTGTAAAATGATTGGGAGTCGACTTCGATGAAAGACTTCGTGTCACTACTCACGTGAAAACGGTGGCAGAAAATAGCAAAATAGTTTTCTACGCACTAAGAAGAGTTGCTAAATAGACGTGGGGCCTGAAACAAGGCACACTCGTAACGATATACGTAGGCCTAGTGGTTGCGACCATGGCATACGCTTGTGGATGGGCCGACAGGATGGACTGTCACCATCGCAGAACTCTATTAAGCGCTCAAAGGTCAATTCTTCTTGGGATAACGAAGGCATACCGTACGGTTTCGGCGGATGCCGTGGCTGTAATGGCCGGTGTGATTCCCATGGACATAGTACTTAATGAAAGGTTAATTAAGTACAAATTGAGGAAGAATCAGGAGTTCATTTATGGCAGTATGCAGTGGCAAGGCACACCAAGTGACCTATCGAACAAGACATCCTTCAAAAAAGAAATTCGTAAAGAATCCATTAAAATCTGGCAAGACAGATGGAGGCAATCTGAAAAGGGCAGAAATACCTTTAGTTACTTACCGAGTATCGAAGGTAAATTAGAGATGCGCCTATCCATAAGCGCCTCTTTTGCGCAAATGCTAGCCGGCCATGGAAAATTTGCTGATTACATATTTAGACTTAATTTGACGGACACAAGCATGTGTGAATGTGAACAATCTGCTGAAACAGCTGAGCACATTCTTTACGACTGGGCTCTGGCCACTGAAGCCAGAGAAGACACGATTAATGCAATTAACGCAGAATGGCCGGCAGGTAAGCTAGTGCTGATGGTGCCTGCAAATATCGCACATCTTAAAAGATTCTGTGACACTGTACTTTGTGGTAGGTAGGCTAAAGATCAAAGATTCGTTTTAAGGTATTAAACAAATGACAACGGCATAGCCCGAAAATTTTATCTTAGTTATAAGGAGTTTAAGAAAGTAATGACACTAGGTTACAAACCTAAAGATTTTTAAATAATTGAATGTAGTTCTTGGCCTACGGACCACAAAGCTGAATAAAGCTTATGAGTATTTTAACAAGTCACGCTGGATATACATCTATATCCAAGTAAATTTTTAACCAAGCATTAGCAATAGTAGGAAAGTATGCGCCTCCACGCGGCAGGGATGGTAACAGGTCTCGGACCTGGCTAAGCATACTAAACAGTACTGACATACAGAATTGGATATAGGCACAGCCTGGGTGCCATTCTTAAGCGAAAAACGTCCAATTTCAACAATGACAATGACAATGATTTGCCCAGGACCTTTAAAATCTAGAAAGAAATGTGGTGTTCATTGATTTTTTATGAATGGTGCAAGATAGCAGGCTGTTCGTTGGAATGGAAAATTAAATAAAATCGCAGCAAATGTTAACCCTTTGCTACTCCAATCCATATGGTAATGGTTTTATTATTTAATTGGGAATCATGTCTAATACGCTATGGTCGATTAAATTTGACTGAAACATTGTCAGAACCTAAAAAAGATCGGGACACCAATTTTTGAAACTCGCCAAACAATGTTTTCAATGAATCTCGAAAACAGGGGCCCTACTATGACTTTCGACTACGATTTTCGACGACAGTCGTTTTCCTATTGTAGGCAAAGGAAGAAAGAGGAAACCAATGTTATAAATTTAATATTGTTTACCTTTTTCTTCCTTTGCCTACTATAGGAAAACGACAGATGTCGAAAAAAGTAATCGAAAGTCATAGTAGGGCCTCTGATTTTTTATTTTATGTTTTAGCTTTCTGACTTTTATGTCATTAATAAAATATTTATTTGCAGAGTAAATATAAAAAGGACAGTGAATTAGTTGTTCCTGGATACACCTATATATGTATACATATAGTATATAAATGAAGTAATGTTTGATTAATACTTAAACCGGAAATCCTGCTTTTTACCATTTCAAACGATTTCCTTTATACTATGTTCATTATAAATTTCGTTTGAAGCACCAAATCTCTTACAGCATTTCTTCAACAAATAAAAATTAAATTCGCACGGGAGTTTCTTTATAAGATAGGAATGATTTTTACATGCAACTAATCTCAAAAGCTCTAAAAAATATTATTATTCCGTATACACCAATTGATACTTACACATATAAAAATACCTACCACCAGAGCTTTTTTTTGAAGACATACTATTATGTGTATTTTATACGTCAACAATGTATAAACCAAAAATATTAATTTCACTGGCGTATGTACCTACATACATATTGGTCTAATGGGGATGAGTTTTATTTAAATTTGGTGTTTTTTAAAACCATGTCAAGTTTGTTACAGAAATATCGAGAGTAAACTTTATGGAATTACCCGCACGAAAGACGAGGTCGTAAAAACGTGCAAAGCAAATAAACTTGATTTGCAAAAATCTCAGTGCCATAAAAAATTGTATATATAGGTTTATGTATGCAGTACCGTATGGGATAAATCTACCATCTCATGTATATATTTATTATAAACGATATTGTTTATATGTATTACATGTATGGCACACCACTCATCTAAAATTCATTTTTATTTTGAATTGCTTTTGTTGGTTGCAATCAGACGAATATATTAAAAATAAAAAGATGAACAAGCAAAAAAAAAAAAATTATGAAAACTTATTCTAAGTTGAACGAAATTTTTTTTAACAAAATTAGAAAAGTCAAACTTTATTTTATTTTTTATTAAAAGTTTGGAAGAAAATTAAAGTACGAGTAGCTTTGGTTTTCATCAAAGTAATAAAATTAAAAACCAAATCTTAAAGAGGCCAGACGAGAGTGTTTATTCTTGTAAAAATTTTGGACTTTGCTTAGTTTTCAATTTAGAAACTTTGGAAAAAAATATTCAATAATCTTATAAGCGTTTTTATTTTTCCAGCAATCAAGCTGTTTTAACAAACATTCTTCAATTTAGAGCTGCAATATTTGAAATTGAACATAACCAATAACATTAAGCATCAATATATTTAAAAATTAAACTTCATAATATGGGGAGCTCTTTACCAGCATATACCCTCTTTAATTTAAGTGTAATTTGATGAGACTCAATATAAGCGCAACATTTGTCGAACTTTTTATACACATTTGTTGCAGCTTGCATTCAATTAGATCTTACATGTCAAAACTTTATTTTGAAATAATCTTAATAATTTTAATCATTTTCATAATTTTAATAATTTTTAATTATAATAATTTCAAAAATTTCCTAATTTTATTAATTTAAATTATTTTATTAATGTTAATTCACGTAAATTTTGTTCTAAACCTGTCCTAAAAGTAACAACAGTAAATAAATATTTATATGTGCAAGTGTAAATATAAATATAATAAAAGTCTTGTTTATTTGAAGCTTTCAGGTATTTAGGACTGCAAATTTATGATTCTAAGTCACATAACTGAAATACATATATCGAAGGGTCCGAATTTCTTCGTGGCCACATGAATTATTTTTTTAAAACTTTTTAATTTGTTTAACAATGGTTCAATCGAATATTTTTAAATTCAAATATAATACTGAAGATTAAAGAATTCCTTATTTGTTTACCAAGTTTCGAAGCATGCTGCTTATCGTGTTTATAGCAATTAACATTAAGTTTAATTTAAAAGTGGATAATTTTGAAATGTATGTAAGTTATTAAAAAAATTAATTTCTCTTTAATTGACAATAAAAATTTAAAAATTCGTTAAAACGAGACTTTATTGTTGGTATTGATTTAGGACAACATTAATTTTACTAATTTTACTGATTCAAATATTTCTAATAATTTTACTAATTTAATAAATTTAAAAATTAATAATTTTGGTACGGTATTAATTCTAGTAATTCTGCTCAATCTAATTATTTTAATAATTCTAATATGATATATAAATTTAATAATTTTAATAATTTAGTAATTTTAATAATTAATTAATTAATTCTACTTATTTGAATAAGTTTACTTATTTTGCTATATTAAATTATTTTATTAATTTTACTAATTCTACTTTTAATTTTAATAAATTTAATAATTTTAACCATTTAAATATTTCTAAAAGCTATCACTAATTTTAATAAATAAAAAAATACAAATAAAATTAAAATTAAATTGAGAACAACAAAAACTTAATACTAATTTTACTAATTACAGTTATCTAGCGATTTCTATTTTTTAATCATAATAATTTTAATAATTTTATGAACGAATATTAATTGTTTTAAAATGTTATTAACCTTACTTATTTTAATAGATTTTTTAAAATTTAACAATTTTACTAATAAAAGTAGCAATAAACATTTTATTAAATTGACGAATTTGAATAATTATACTGTAATAATTATATAATTATATTGTAATAATTTTACGAACAAATACTAATAGTTATTAACAGTTTTACTAACTAAATAATTCAGGTTTATTTATTCTAATAATTAAAGAATTTTAAAAATTTTAATAATAATAAATAATAAATTTATTAATTTAACGAACTCTAATATTTTTGTATGTTTTAATTATTTTATACGTTCTACTAATTATATAAAATTTTAATAATTGTACGAATTTTACAAATTTAACGTATTATGATAATAACAATAATTTGATTAATTTAATTAGTAATTAATTACAATTAAAAGTTAAAATTAAAATTGCAATAATTTAAAAAATTTGAATATATTTAACAATCATAATAATTTTATTAATTTAATGACTTAAAATTATTTTAGAAATTTCAATTTTAATAAATTTTAGAATATAATATATAAATCATTAATTTAACATTTAATTTTTATTATAAGGTTCAGAATTAGTATCTTTTTAATAATTAAAAAAAAATTTTTTTTATCGATTTGGATAGTAAATTATTTTGTTTCTATTTTTTTTTTAAAGGTTATTGGTCTAAATGTGTTTTGCATTAGGATTTTAAAACAAGTTTAAACATTTGGTGTAAACAATTGAATATTAGTATTGAATGAAAAGTGGTTGAAGCAGCCGTCCAGATATAAAAAAGAAATCAAAGTATCAGCATTATAAAAATGGTAAAAAAGATAAATTATATTTTGGCATTAGTTCAAAAATGTATATTTTTTAAAATTCTGTAAAGTTTTATTAACATTCCAAAATTCGGTTGGATTAAAACTTAGGAATAGGATTACATTGATAATTTCAAATAATTTCAAACATAAAAGAATTACATTATAATAATAATAAACAGTTTTAAGGGCCATTACTGGCCCCTGACTGAGTAAACTATTTGGCTCCATTTCGATCCTGAGCATGGTCATCATACTGTCTAAGACAACCTGAAGAGGCCAAGTCATTCACTACATCGTGGAATTTCATTAGAAAAATACTTGAATGTGGTGAATTCAAAATGCATTTGGCTTTAAATTCGGGATTTTGAAATCCGGTATTTTAAAATTTAAAATATTTTGTGAGCGAATTCAAATTGGAATCCTACCTTAGAATGATTAATGAGCAAAAATGGAATTTATGATCGTCGAATAGCAGACCCAACTAAGAAATGCAACGTTTAGTAAAATTAATTCCTGTTTGACATAGAGGGAAATCAAATCGAACTTAATTTAAAAAAAAATTTTTGGCTGGTCGCCTGCTATCCATGAGCATAATAAAATACAAGATTTTTAATAAAATAATTTAATTAAATTCTGTTTTATTATTTATAATTTTATTATTTTTAATGAAAGTTATTTTAAAAATCACAACAAAATAAGGCATTTAAGCGATTAATGAATTTTAAGGGACAATAGGAGTTTAAAGACTACAAATGAAATCACAGATAAATTAATTTGATTAATTTAACGAATTTTTATAATTTTACCAATTTTAATAATTTGAATAATTTTTCTAATTTTACTATATTTAATTATTTCAATAATTTTAATAATTTTACGAATTTGAATAATTTAAGTGAATTAATTAAATCTACTAATTTTAAAGGTTTACTAATTTTACCAATTTAAATTATTTTATTAGTTTTGCTTTTTCTACTAATTCTAATGCTCGATATAATCGTCAAGATGTAAAAATTAAATCATATCTTCAATTGTATTACTTTACTAATTTATATTTTAAATTTTGAAATGTATCAAACAAACAAACACACAAAAATTAGGTATCGACATATGACGAATATATAGATTAAATTTCGACTTAAAAAAAATTTAAAGTTCGATTTCACAAAACGAAATTTTAACTTAAAATCGTTGTATATATAATTCGATTTTAATAATTTACAATTCGGTTGGCCTAAAATTTAAAATTATGGTTGTTAATTTAGTTGTCCTGAATATTTTTGATTTATGGCTTAGTTTGATAAATTTGGAATTTGAAAATATGTTTTAAAATAATTTAATAAGATTCAGGAATAAGATTTTAAACATTAAATAATTATTTTAATATTACTTTAAGCGTAATTTTGAGAATTCAGTGTATTTTTAAACAGACACATGTTTTAAAAAAAATGTTTAATTGAATACTTAGATAGTTAATAATTTTACATTATTTTATCGATTTTTTTTTTAGATTTAATTTTAACTAATTTAATTTATTATAAGAATTATAATAATTTTATTAATTTAACGTATTTTAATAATTATTATATTCTAAATGATTATAATAATTTTATTATTTTCAAAATTTGATTAATATAAGGGAGTTTAGGAATAAAATATTTTAATATTTAGCCGTTCTCAAATTTCAATATTAAAGTAAAATAAATTTAAGAATTAAGAAAAACTTAGTCAATTAATTGTAAACGATTTGAAGAAATAAGCGATATTTAATAATTTTATTAATTAAACTAATTAAAATAATTTTATAGATTGTAACAATTTTAATTAATTTTTTAATAATTTTATTCATATTAATAATTTTTAAAATTTTACTAACGAATAGTAATAATTTAATTTTTTTAATAATCTTAATTATTTTATTAGTTAAATAATTATTCTTATTTATTTTTATTTAATTTTAAGAATACTAAATTTAAGAAGAATAAATTAATACTAACAATTTTAATAATTATAATTATGTTATTAATTTAACAAGTTTTAATAACTTGAATAATCTACGAATTTTAATAATTTTATCAATTAAATTAGCAATAATCAATTTATTAATTTAACGAATTTGAATATTTTTTTAAATGTCAAAGATTTTAATAATTTTAATAGTTTTACGATTATCACTTAATTTATATTAAATATTTTAATAATTATCATAATTTGATTAATCAACGATCTTAAATAATTCAATCTTTATTATTTTAATTATTTTATTTATCATACTTATTTTATAATATTTTAATAATATAAATTAATAAATTAATTTTACGAATTTAACTAAACTAAAATTATTAATTTTATTGATCTCACTTATTTTACTTTCTTAGTAATTCAAGTTTACTTATACTAATAATTTTCGGATATTAATAATTTTAATAGGCATTAGAAATTTTATTAATTTAATGATTTTTAATAGTTTTATTTATTTAACGAATTTAACTTACTTAAGCTATTTTAAAAATGATAATAATTTTATTAATTATTTTAATAATATAATTATAATGATTTGATTAATTTAATTAGTAATAATAATTTGAATATGTAAAATTTGAATGTATTTAAAAATTAAAATAATTGTTTAAATTTAACAAGTTTTAATAGTTGTAATTATAATACAATGATAATATTTATTTTATTTATTTAATGATTTGGCCCCTGTGGTCGGGGGGCACTCACATGTCTCGTAAATCTAAATTGCACGAACATGTTTCCTAAGAATACCACCACAGTATCCTTTGCTTGTCGTAGGAGGCGACTAAACGGTTGGATCGCTGGGCTGACGACCCGCATCCGTAAAAAAATCAACTGTTTATAAAATCAACAAAAAGAAAAATGGATACCGCCAAAACAACACCGGACCCCCGCTCAAGTACCCGGATACGAGATTTAGGATCGGCACGTGGAACGTGCAATCACTTAGAAAACCAGGAGCGTTGGAGGGTCTAATCACGTGCATGAAAGAGTATCGGCTGGAACTCGTTGCTCTTCAAGAAACTCGCTGGCCTCAAAGTGGAGACCATGTGTCCCAGGGCTATACGTTGTTCTACAGTGGAGATGACCTCGGAAATCTTGGAGCTGGATTTCTTCTTGGGCCGCAGGTAAAGAAGGCTGTTTTGGATTTTCAAGCAGTCAATAACCGATTGTGTATGCTTCGCCTGCGCATGAAGTTAGCCAACCTATCGATAATTTGTGTACATGCGCCCACAGAAGTCAGCCAGCCCCAAGATAAAGACTCATTTTACAATGACTTGGACGATCTGATGGGATCTATACCCGAACACGATGTTAGAATGGTAATTGGGGACTTTAATGCTAGAGCTGGCAGAAATCAGGCCGACTTGTGTGAAAACATAGGTCCGTACTCCCGACACGAAACTGCGACCGATAATGGTGAGAGAATGATGTACTTTGCAATTGCTCATGATCTTAGAGTAGCAAGCACATTCTTCCCTCACAAACAGATACACCTAGAGACATGGACACATCCTCGCAAAACATCCCGGAGCCAAATTGACCACGTGTTAATTTCAAAAGGGCGAGCTCGGGTTGTGCAGGATGTGAGAACTTATCGGTCAGCAACCAAATACGTAGGCAGCGATCATTATTTGGTCGCTGCAAAGCTACGGTGGAAGTTTTCGTACAGGTCGGGGAACACAGCCAAACGGATGGAACGTTTCGACTGTGAAGGTCTGATAAATGAAGATCAAAAGAAACGATATCAGGATCTTGTCAGCGACAACATTGAGGGAGCTAATTACCAGTCTGACTGCGTGAACTCTGTCTGGGAGGTACTGAAAACTTCGGTTGTCAGTGCTGCTCAACAGACTTTAGGTATAGTGAAAGTCAGACCCAAGAATGATTGGTTTGATGACGAGTGTCGTCTTGCAGTTGAGCAACAAAATATAGCCCATAATGAAGTGCAACAACGTCTCACAATCGCAAGGAAAAACAAGGCAGCTCTTGCAAGAAGGGCAGCTAAGCGGATTTGTAGACGGAAGAAGCGAGAATGGTGGAAGGCCGAGGTTCTGAAAGTACAACAACTCAGCAATGAGCGTAGTTCACGTAATTTCTTTAAAGGAATTACTGGATTGCACCATACTATCAGGCCTTCGTCAACCGCCATTCGGGACCGGGATGGAAACCTCTGTGTCAACATCGACGCAGTACTTGACGCATGGAGTGGACACTTTACTGAGCTGCTTGATGTTCATCATGCGTCACAGACTGTTGTTGAGCCACCTCTAAAACAGTCTGCGGAGATTTGCACTGAGGATCCATCCCATGAGGAATTCACTAAGGCCATGCAGAGAATGAAACGAAACCGCTCACCTGGAGTGGACTGCATTAATTCGGAGCTCTTGATATTCGGAGGGGATACTTTGTGGAACTGTCTTTTCGACCTTATTCGATTAGTATGGCGAACCGAAGTTATGCCTGATGAATGGAAAGTGGCCGCGATATGCCCCATCTTCAAGAAGGGAGACCGCTTGAAGTGTGAGAATTATCGCGGTATAGCTCTCCTTTGCACAGCATACAAGTTACTGTCATACATTTTATTGGATAGAATCACTCCTCTGGCGGAGGGCTTGGTTGGTGACTATCAGGGAGGATTTCGTCCGAATCGATCAGTCACTGATCAGGTCTTTTCGCTGCGGATGATTCTATCTAAATATTATGAGACATCCATCTCCGTACATCAGGTTTTCCTGGATTTCCGGCAGGCCTACGACTCGATCAATCGAGAGAGTTTGTGGTCTGCCCTGGAATACCTAGGAATGCCAACAAAATTGGTACGACTGTGTAGGATGACAGTGACGCAGTCTCAATGCTGTGTTAAAGTTGAGAACAGGCTATCGACAATTTTTGCAGTTAACTCGGGTGTTCGGCAGGGAGATGCTCTGTCCCCGATACTCTTTAATCTCATGTTGGAGTACATCTTTCGTAAAACTGAAACACCTCAGCGCAACATCTTATATCGCCAGTCCAATCAAGTGCTTGCATATGCAGATGACATATGCGTGATTGGACTGAATAGCAACGGAGTGAAAGAAATACTTGATCCGCTTGTAGAGTTTTCAGCTTCTGTTGGACTCCAGATCAATGAGTCCAAAACGAAATACCTGATCTCTGGTTTTAGAGACAATGGCACACCAGATTTTAGTAGTGGCCACCACACGTTTGAGGGAGTGAGGAGGTTCAAATATTTGGGCTCTCTTATCACTCACGATAACAGTGTGGGTGAGGATATTAAAGTGCGGCTGGCAGCTGGCAGTCGTTCTTTATATCCTCTAAGGCCACTGCTAAAATCTAAACACTTATCAAGTGCCGTGAAGCTGAAGCTTTACAAAGCGTTGATCAGGCCCGTTGTTATGTTTGGATGTGAAAGTTGGGCGCTGACGGATTACGAGAGATGGCTCCTTACATTTGAGAGAAGAATCATGCGTGTGATTTACGGCCCTAAACGCGAAATAGATGGTACATACCGAGCTCTGTACAATTTCGAGATCAGAGATCTGATGAAGATCCCCGATATTGTACATGAAGTTAGATCTCAGCGAGTACGCTGGCTCGGTCACGTTCTGCGTGCTGATCCGGAACGAATTGTGCAGCGATCTCTGAAAGGAGAGCCACCATATGGTAGGCGCAGAGGTCGTTGCAGGCGACGATGGCTCCACGATGTAGAGAACGACTTGGCCTCTTCAGATTGTCTAAGACAGTATGAAGACCAAGCTCAGGATCGAAACCGTTGGAGCCAGATTGTTGATTCAGTAAGGGGCCAGTAATGGCCTTTAACACTGTTATTATTATTTATTAATGATTTATGAGAATTTTATAAATTTTAATAATTTTAAAATTTTGAGAATTAAAAGCGTTATAAAAATTTTAATAATTCATTTAATGATTATTTTATTTTCTTCTAAATTATTTATTCAAAATTATGATTTTATCAATTTAGTAAATCATTTTATTTCTATTTTATTTTTAAAGGTTATTGTTCTAAATTTGTTTTAGGTTAGGATTTTAAAAGTATTAATTATTTTAATAATTTTAATAGTATTAATAATATTAATAATTTTAATAATTTAAATATTTTTAAAAATTACATTTTTTAATATTTTTGAAAATTTATATTTAATATTTTAATAATTTTATTAATTTCATAATTCATTTAGTAATGTTAGTTTTTGAAATAATTTAACGGTTTCAATAATTTTGTTAACTGTAAAATTATTTATAAATCTTATTTTATAAACGAATATGATATTTAACTTAAAAATTAATTTTTATATTTTCAAAATATTAATAGTTTTGATAATTTAATTTTTTTTATAATTTTATTAATTTAAATAATACCACATTTTATTTTTAATTTTTAAAGACAATTTTTGATCAAAACATGTTTTGAGGATAGGATACATGTTTTAGGGTTTGGTGTGAACAATTCAATATTAATATTAAAAGAAAAGAAAGAAAAGTGATTAAGATTAATTTAATTAATGCATATCTTTGATTGTTTAACAAAAATTGATTGCAGACATACAAAAAATTAGGTGTCGAAATGTGACCAACTAAATCAAAATCGAACTCTTAAAAAAATTTAAAATTAGATTAATCAAAATGCAATTTTATCTTAAAATTAAATCCCTTCATTAAGTTAACCCGGATCTTTATTTGGCCGACTATTTAAAATTTAAATTGATTTAAGAATTGGCTTAGTTTGATATGAGGGATATAATTTTAAACATAAGATAATCATACTAAAATTACTTTAACCGTACTGTAAGAAATCTAGGGCATTAATAATTTAAATGAATATTTTAATGAATTGTATTTTTTTTAAATTTTATATATATTTAAAAAAAATTAATTAAGGGAAAAAAAATTAAACATTTAAGTCTGAAATATTTGTAGAATTTACAACAAAAAATGATTGACAACAACAACAACAATTTTATAATTTATCTTATTAATTGCAGATTATTTGATGTAATTTCATTAATTTTAATTCGAAATTTTAGTTTTACGGGTTATTAATTTTCCAACAGTTTACTTGTCCGCTGTTAGTTTCCCGCAAAACAAAAACTATAAATTTCCCCTACATAAGAGACGTTATGCTCTCACTAAAATTCTCCTTTCTCAAGCGATTTTTACACCAATACCCTTTTGGATGCTCACATAAAAAAAAAACAAAACACATTCAATTCCATTTTCCGTTTTCTTTTCGACATTTTTTTGTTTTTGTTTTGTTTCTTGTTCCTTAACAGCTTCGCCTAGCCCAGAGAGTTTTACAAAAAGCTCAGTATTCCGTTATCTCTTCATCAGAGAACATATAAACAGTATATTACTTCTGTTAGTCGTGTGTTGGGAAAAAAACAATTTTTTTTTTGATGATTTGTTTTAAATACTAAAAAAAAAAATAATAATAGTAATAATTTAAAATTATTATTATTTTATTTTAAGTTAAAATAATTGTGTGTGTTATATGGAAATAATAATAAAAAAGTTTTCCGGGATAATATTAAAAAATTTGTTAAGTTTGTGTTAGTGGTTCGGTTTTGTTGTTATACATAAAAAAATTTTTTTAGAAAAACAAACGAGGAAATATTTTTTTGTTAGTGATTACATAAACGGGCACATTTTAAGAATAGTGAGTGTTTTAGTGTGTGTGTGTGTGTTCTTGAGTGTGTGTGTGCGGAAAATTTCCAAAACTTAATCGTTTTTAATTAATATATGTATACACACATTAAATATTTTGTATAAAATATCATAATAAATTTGTATTCAATTGGATAGTTTTTCGGGTATATAAAATTGGGTTATATACTTAATTTTTTTCGGGTGCGGAGGTAATTTACAAAAAAAAAAAAAAAATCATAATAAAACAAAAATAAAAGGAAAACGAAAATATTTTTTTTTCCAGTTAAGTTCGGTATATAGTGTGTTGTGTGTGTCCTTTATTATCGATTTTAGAAAAAAAAAAAAATATTTGTTCAGTTCATATGTATGTACGCAGGCAAACACTCTGTAATAAAAATACAAATTGTGTATAATAAAAAATAGTTGTTGTTGGTGTATATTTGCTTCACTGAACACACACAAAAAATATACAAAAAAGGATCTATTAAAGAAAAAAAAATAAGGAAAATTGTAATAAATTTTCATCAACTTAATTTCTGTTGAAGGATATTCATTAATTTGTTTAAAGGTTAGACATATGTACAAAATACATTTATTATATTTTATTACAATTTTGTATCCTATCTAGTTTGTGTAATTTGTGTAGTTGATGTACAAAAACAAAGAAAATTGTTGGTTTTAATTGCGCCACATGATAAAAAAAATAGTTAATATGTTGGAACGTGCACTGTTCTCCGTGGAATTTTATTTTTAAGCATTTGGTTGTCAATTGTCGACCTTTGTCGTATTATATAATGTAAGTGACATTAAACGTTAAAGGTTATGTTATCGAAATGTTATGATAACAAGTTTCTAAATTGAATTTTGGGGATTTAAAAGTAAATTTGTAGTGAATTTTATTTTATTTTTATTTCAATTTGATGTCTCCATTATAAGATTAATTTTTTAATTTTTGAACCAAACCTCAATTACACCTGTGAATTGTACTTAATTAATTTGAGTTATGAAAATATCGAACTTTAAGAAAGTTTCCTAAATATTGGATTGAATTTTGATGGGAATTTTCTAAATTGTATTTACAATTCTGAAATTTAGTAAAAGCTCCGAACTAACATTTTGCATTGAGTGATTCTCTGAAAATTTTTAAAGCATATATTGATGATTTTGATGGTTTTATGGTGGAATTTGCAAAAAAAAATCATGAGTTGTTACTAATTTTGAATCAAATTATACAAATTTTTTACAAAATTTTTAATTCTACAATTTCATATTTATCAAGAATAACTTTTTATTGTGAGTCTATTTTACATAAATTATGATTAGTATGAGCTGAACACAATTTGCAAGCAAATTAAAATACAGTGATTTAGATCACAGACTTTTGTATTAAATTCTAATGAATTTAATTTGATAGCAAAGTGGTATACTCTATACCATAAATTACAAAACAATTGAATTATGCTCACTTGGTTTTACTATTTGTTAACTAAAATCAATTTCACTTTTTTGGCCTCTAAAATACAACTTGTAGAATGCATTCATAGATTGGAGTAAATAAATAATTTCTACAAGCCAAAACTTTGCTAGACAGCTTCTTGAAAGTAATCCTATAAATTGGAAAAGGTTTACGAACAGCATTATTGATATGCATTCAAGGCTTCAAGAAATTGGGTTACATAAAATAACTTTCCTAATTTAGATTTTTTCAATCTCTGTTATGTAATATGACTGCCACAAACCCAAATTTCTCAATTCTGGTTGCGCATATCAGGTTTCACAATGATATGGGTGACACACTTAACAAATTTATATAATTTGAATGGTCAGTTAAACTATTCAATAGTCAATAAATAATTCAAATTAGTTGTGAATCTATGGTTAATCAGCTAGGATTTATAGACGTATACATAACAACTTTAAAGACACATACTGAAACCAATTTTGATAAAGTTTTTGTTCAGTATTTCATTTTTTATTCGAAACAAATAATTTGTGGAAGCTTTATCGCTAAACAGTTTACATAATTATAAAATCACTTATTATGTACTGGGTGGCCCAACGAAAACAAAATGTCTGGGTTGTTGCATTAGATTTAGGTGCATAGCTTCATCCCGCTGTCGGGTTGGGTTTCCCTTACAACTTTATTATAAAAAGTTTAATTTATGCTTTATCACAAAAAGCTTAATGATAAAAGTTATTACATAATTCACGAGTTTAACGAGTACCAACAATTACAAGAAACCTAAACTCAAAGAAAAACTAAATTCAAATTGAAAATTCTACAATTTTGATATTCGTAAATTTTAATAATAAGCTTTCATATAATTACCTATAAAATGTTGAGTCACAAAGCTCATTTTTTCTACCAAATTTAAAATTTAAATATTTAAATATTTTGAAACTTGATTAAGCGTTTGAGATTTAAGCGTGTATGTCATAGTCTTTAATCTTTATATTTTCTATTAATACTCGATTTGGTCGGTTAGATGTTTTTTTTAAAAAAGCTTTCATAAAAACGTGGTGAAATCTGGGCAAAATGCATATAGTGTCTTATATTAGGGATATCGCTTTTGTATTCAAAAATCACGAAAAGCTCTATTCATGGTTAATCACAAAACGCTTAATTACGATTTTTATTATAGTAAAAAGCACAATATGTAAAACTATTGTTACTAAATGTTCAGTCAGCAAACAAAGCATTTAAAGCTTTTGTAAATTCAATCGTAAAAATAAATTCTTTGTAATCGAGTAGTTCTGGTTTTATATTTTCTAATGAAACCATAACTCAATAAAGAAGAAAACGTAGACCATTAATTTGGTTGAGAAAACAATTTATTTTTTATATTTCAATTTATATTTTTAAATTTGTAAACTTTCAAAATAAGCTTTCAGAACGTAAATTTCCAAATCATGTTATGTATTGACTAAATGAGTTTTAAATTTTAAAAAAGGAGAAAATATTTATCCTTTTAAGAACTGTGAAATTTTTACTAAACAATTATTAATAATCAGAGATATGAATCTCTGATACATATCGTGGTATATTATATTGATTAATTACTGTCAATTGTAAATACTTCATTGCCAAGGCAATTTTGATAATTCTGCTGATATTTGAAAAAAGATGTTTTGAAAATATTTCACACTGTTGAGTGGCATTGAGTGCGGAACCTCTGTAGGTTCACACTATTAAAAATATGGCCTTTAAGTTATGCTTTTTTCGTTAAACTAATATATTTTATAAGCTTTTTCTAATACAATTTTCATATAAACTAACAGTTAATGTAATGTGATTTAGGATGGTTCCTCAAAAATGTTTTAATTTACCAAGATCTTAATGTTTTAATTTTAACTTTTTGAACAAAACGCTTTGAAAGTTTTGGCTGTTTTAAATTTTAAATATAATTAAGCATTTATGTCCTCGCCTTTGGTTCTCATATTTTCTATTATAACTCAAACAATTTAAATTAGTCGATTAGAAGCTTTTTTAAAAAAAATTCTATAAATAACGTGGTGGAAGCTCATCAAAATGCATATAGTTTCTTATATTATGGATATAGTTTTGATGTTATACAATCACGAAAAGCTCAATTCAAGGTTACTCACACAAAGCTTAATTAAGATTATTATTATGTTTTATAAGAAGTATAAAGCGCAATATGTAAAACTGTTGTTACTTAATTTTGAATTAGCAAGCAATTACAAAGCTTATAAAGCTTTTGTGTTTTGTTAATTTCTGTGGAAAATGTATTTTGTGGAATCAAGTTAGGGTGTTATATTTTCAAATGAAACCTTAGATCAATAAAAAATAAAACGATTCATTTGTTTAAAAATATTTTTTTTCTTTTAGATTTTAATTTATGTTTTTGAAATTTGTAAACATTAAAAATAATTAATTATCTCTGAAATGTAATTATCAATTCAAGTGATGTTTTGACTTCATTAATTCTAAATTTTAAATAAATATTCTGAGAAATATTCTGGAAAAACTCGTACATGTCTTTTAAAAACTGTGAAGTTTTTACTAAAGAATTACTAATAATCAGATATATGAATATATCGTGATATTGATTAATTACTGTCAAATGTTAATACTTCAAAGCCAAGGCAATTTTGATAATTCTGTTGCTATGTTAAGAAAATTGCTTAGGATATATTTCACACAATTAAAGATGGCCTTTAACTTATGGTAATTTATGTAAGCTTTTTCTAATAAAATTTTCATATAAGTCAACAGTTAATGTAATGTAATTTAGGATGGATCCCCAACATTTTTTTGATTTATCAAGATCTTAATCGTTTAATATTAAAATATCTTTTAGAACAAAACGCTTTGCAAGTTTTAGCTTTTTTGAAGTTTAAATATAATAAAGCGTTTATGTCCTCGTCTTTGATTCTCATATTTTATATTATAACTCAAGCAATTCGATTAAATCGATTAGAAGCTTTTTTAAAAAAGCTTCTATATAAGTGTTGAGGAAGCTAATCAAAATGCATGTAGTTTCTGATATTATGGATATAGCTTTTGTGTTTAAAAAAAACAACAGTATGTGAAACTTTTGTTACTAAATTTTAAGTAAGCAAACAAAGCTTATAAAGCTTTTGTGAATTCAATCGTAAAAAGAAATTCTTTTTAATCGAGTTGTTCTGGTTTTATATTTCCTAATGAAACCCATACCTCAATAAGAAAAAAAAACGTAGATGATTAATTCTGCTTGAGACAACAACATTTTTTTTTTAGATTTCAATTTAAGTTTTCTAGATTTGTAAACTTTCAAAATAAGCTTTCAGAAAGTAAATTATTAATTCAAGTGATGTTTTTACTACATTAGTTCTAAATTAAATTTTTTAAAAATGACTGAGAAATATTCAGAAAAAACTCGTACAAGCCTTTTAAGAACTGTGAAGTTTTTACTAAAGAATTACTAATAATCGGATATATGAATATCGTGGTGTGTTATAATGAATAATTACTGTCAAATGTAAATACTTCACAGCCAAGGCAAGTTTAATAATTCTGTTGCTATGTTAGGAAATGTTTCACACTATTAAAAATATGGCCTTCAAGTTATGCTTTTTTCGTTATACTAATAACTTATGTAAGCTTTTTCTAATACAATTTTTTTTATAAATTATTATAAGTTAATGTAATGTGATTTAGAATGGTTCCTCAAAATTGTTTTGATAGGCGTTTCTGTCCTCGTCTTTGATGCTCATATTTTCTATTATAACTCAAACAATTCGATTTCGTCGATTAGAAACTTTTAAACAAGAACTTTTATAAAAATGTGGTGGAAGCTGATCAATATGCATTTAGTTTCTTATATTATGGAAATAGCTTTTATGTTCAAAAATCACATAAATCTTAATTTATGGTTAAACACAAAAAGCTTAATTAAGATTATTATTATGTTTTGTAACCAGTAGAAAGCACAATATTTAAAACTTTTGTAAATATTTACTAAATTTTAAATTAGCAAACAAAGCATATGAAGAAGGTAAATTTGATTTACCAAGATCCTAATGTTTTAATATTAGAACCACCTTTAAAATAAAAAGCTTTCATTTTTAGCGGAAGCTCAGAAAAATAGTTTATTAAATTTAAGCCGTGTGAAAACTGTCTTTGAGAAATTTTAATTAGCTTATGGCAAAGTAATAACCAATGAAAAAGTTTATGTATTTGAATTTTTCATTAAAAGCTTAACTGGGTTTCACAAAAAGTTTTATTAATACTGTAGAACCGCAAGTTTAATTTATTAATTTCTTAAAATAAGCTTTCTAGAATTAAGGTTCTTCTTGATAATGTTTTAATAAAATTTATAGTGTCAACTATATATGTAAATGTATATAAGCGTTTTTAAAATGACTCGAAATTTATGTTTAACACAGTTAATCTGGAGCTTTTCACAATTCCGATGACATTATCAAATAGCGTTTTATACAGCATATTATAATAAAAATATTCTAAACAAATAAATATTAATTCCATTGACATCAAATAACAAGCGCTATTAGGAATAATGCTTATTAAATTCCAACTTTCTTCAAATTACACAATCAATATAATTTTTAAAATCGTTAAATCGTATTTATGTTTCCCATTGAATTGAGTTTTATCATCCGCATATATGGTCGTTCACATTAAATTTTATTTAGCTATATACATAAATAGCGGTTGCGTCGTTCCAACCGATCTGAACATAAAAATTTTATAACCGAGAAACTATAATATAACAAAATTGTTTAATTTCAATTTTGGTTTGCATTAAACTTGAAAGCCTTAAAAACGATGGCGTTTATGTGTGTATAAATATAATGAATGCGGCGGAAATTGTATATGAATAGTTTACCACCGCACCAAAAAAAAAACGGTTAAATGTCACAAGTATATCTAATATATCTATACCATATACATAGTGCTAGGGAATTAGCCGCAGCACAGACATGCAAAAAATATATCTCTAATCCCCACAAGTCAAAAAAAAAAAAAAAATCAATTTTTTTATTTTGGGTTTCATCTTTTTTCTATACATCATATCGTGTCCTAGATTTTATACCCACGTTCCCCAAGGATATTACAAAATAAATAACTAATTTTTTTATCTCGCATCAACTGTCTTGTTTTACGATATATCTTGAATTTGAGTACCAAAAAAAAAAACTAAAATCTGGATTAGATTTTATTTGATTTAACCAAACAATGAAACATTAAATCGATTTGCGGATATAAAATATTTATTGGTGTTGTTGCCGTTGTCAAACTGAATAGTTGCTCTCGGCTCAATATATTCTTGAACTTTATAGTATCGTAGTGGTGTGAAATTAGGTTGATTTCCTATATACACTTACACAAGTTAGAAGCGTCTCTTGAATATTATGAATTTAGATGTGCTATACCTATCGCGAGGAATAATAGAATTTTCTTTTAGATTAAAATTTCATGATATGGCATATGTGCCCAAAAAATCGATCGAGCTAGCGTTGAGACGACACACAACAATAACACGTAAAAATGATGAATCACTCTAGAAGCTTTCATACAATTAAATTATGTAATCAATAACCAGCAATTCGGTATATACAACAAAAGTTTATACTCAACAATGTGATTGTTCACACCTCAATAAAAGTTTCGACATCCTTTATATAGAGCTTTTATATAAAACAACACTGTATTGATTTTCATATCGTCTGTGTATACATAGATCCAAACGGTGAAAAAGCTGCTAATGAACAGAGGAAGTAGTTTAACACAATTCGCTAAATTTATAAATATATTTAATTGATAAAAAGTTCATTAATTAAATTTTATTTTTTGTCCTGTCTAACTTAAAGCACGAAAGAATTTAAAATTCGATTATAAGCATTTTTTTTGTGTGACTGGAGAACGGAAAAAAATGTAATTTTAGGCATTTCGAAATTAAATGTATTTTTAATTAAAAAAACATTTTTTTTTGTTATCTCGAACTATCATAAATAGAGCTTTTATGTACTTTCTGTTTTGTATCATTTTACTAATGCGGTAAATATTTGGAGACCTCTGTGACAAATTTAATTCCCACATTGCGATCTTTATGAAAAACCAAAATAAATAAAAATCGTACTAAAGACATAGCGAATTTATTGATTACTGTGCTCTCCGAACCACATGTATATAGCAAAACAGTCGTAAATATTTTTTTTTATTGTTCATCTGTTGTATACAATACATTTTATCCATCTTATGTTGTGTACGCTTCTTCTTATTTTTTACAAAGGCATTATGGAATAATACTGGCTCTATTGTTCTCTAATTTCTATGTAGTGTATGTATGTACACACATATATCTACCAACATAAAAACATTATAATTAAAATCATAACAAAATTACGATTGGATGTTCATTAATCGAATAACATTTTTATTGTTTTGTACGAACTGTGGATGAACTAATTGCGTGTATATGGTTCAATGTTCAATGTGGTGAGAAAACATAGAAATTATTGATGAGAAATTTAATGTTAAACAATTATAGGAATAGTCGAAAACGCCTTTGTGTAGTGGAATAGAATTGTGGGTCAATATTACGTTTATTTGGACCAGTAGAAGTACTATACAAGGTACTGGAACAACTGTGTTACGAATTATCAAAAAATAAATACAATCTGGAGTGTTGGGGGCCACGTGTGTTCGAAAAGCTCTTTATTATAAATATTTATTAAACGAGCTTTTAACTTAGGATCATCAAACATTTGTTATTTGATGTGTTACTTGTCATTAGAATGCTTTTTATAATCGATATCTTAAATTCCAAATGATTCGCTTGCATCAAAATCACTTAACAGATAAATTGAAAGCTTTTACCTTCAATACTAAATCGGTATACAAGATGCTCGAAAAAAAGTGTTGATTTTAAGAGCAAAATAATAAAATTCAATAATTTATTCATCATTTGAAAATATATCGAAAATTATGTTAAAAGTTTTTTTCAAAATGTACAAGAATTTAGGTAAAGCTTAAAGTTTGTGAAAATATAAAGTTCGTGAACAATTAAGAAACTTACAACATACATCAGATTTTATAAGTGATGAAAGAGTAATTTCGTACATAAGATATTTCAAACTAATTGAGAGCTTTCAAAAGTTCATACAAATTTTTAATGAATATCATTCAGAAAGCTTACGCAAAATTAAAAAAATTTCATGTAATTTTAAAGCTTTCAAGATAATTTCAAGTAAGACGAATAATCTGATCAAAGATTTTGTACAGTAAGTTTTATGCGTTACAAATTTTTACTTTACTTTAAAAATAAAAGCTTATTGAAATTAAAACATATTAAACTTGATATAGAACTTGAATTTCACTAGGCTTTGTGAGATAATAAGACAGCTCTTATGCAGTACAAAAAATCGTATAGGTCAACTATGTTGCTTTGATCCGCGATTTAAATTTTTTTTACAGAAAGCTTCGGGATTCGCTTTAAAAAAAGCTGCTCAATATTTTTTATTGAAAATAAAATAACTGGTTTAAGCTAAACCAACTTTCAATATTTTTCTTTATAGTTTGGTGTTTTAAAAACATTCTAGTCCTAGTATTATATACGTAGAGCTGAAATGAGTTATAAACAAAGGAAAATATAATTCTTGAGGCAAGTCCATTTCAGGACAGTCGAGCCTTTTTCAGATAAAGATATGACAAAATATTTAAGCTACTGCCTTGAGCTTTACAAATCTTATTGAAAAAATGGTTCGGAAAGCTTTTACGATGATCAAAGCAGTCCAAGAATATAATCTATAATAAAGATGAAAGCTTTTAGATCGATAAACCAATATCTATAAATTAATCAGCTTTCACATAAAATATTTACAATTCCTGACTGTAAAACACAGTTTTTACGAGTTTTTAAATACTGATAAAAAAGCTGCAAAAAGAAATATTTAGATGGCCATGCTTAACGGATTATTTTATTTTAAAAATAAAAGCTCATTGATATTAAAATATCAATCAGAGTAAATGTAGATATTTTGTACAGAATTGGACTTTTATTAGCCAACCACGTTAGGTGATAATAAGATAATCTTTGTGAAAAAAGCTTTTGGCAAAACAATTGTGTATGTTGAGTTTAGTGCTTTTGTTCATGATTTGAAAACAATTTCTTATTATGAAAAAGCTTCAAAAAGTCCACTGCAGCCACTGTTAGTTTTATAGTTGATGAAAAGCTCTTCGATTTAAAACTAAATTTGTAAATTAGTATGCAGTCTTATTTAATTCAGTTGCTCGGAACCAATATTTAAAATGTCAATTGTGTAGAGTGATGTCCGTGATATGTCGATATTATTAAGCTTCATTACTGAAGAAAGCTTTATGAATTGCTCTAATTTTAAAATCCATGAATAAATTTGCATCTTTTTCATTCAAATCTAAATTCTGATTTAAGTAAAACCGACAAGTTCAGGTAAGGTGCTTGTAGGTGAATTTTGTAACATCCGAGTTCTTTTTAAAATAAACGAGGAACTTATATTTTTAGGAAACTAGCTAACATCTGAAATGACAGAGATTTTTATTAAATCAGCAAACATCACATTTCCAGGCTATTTCCAGTGATTTGTTTTATGCTTAATGCCGCTCATGGTCACCAAAAACAGTATAGTTCGTGAGAAATCACAAAGATAACGTTTTTTTATCAAACGAGCTTTAAAGTAAAAACTATAAAATGTTTAGCTTGATGGATTGATTGAGCTTTTTAAAAATTGATATTGTTAATTATGAATAAATAATTATTAGTTTTAATTTAATTCCAAGGCTTTTTAAGATTATCTCATGTACGATGAATTTTTTTTAATGAATTTAAGTCAACACTATTTTTCAGCTTTAAGCACAACAAATTATTTGCATAGTAGAATATTTTCTAATGTGAAAAACTACTATTTGGTTGTGATTATTATTTTATTGACATGACGAACTATTATTAGGTTATGTGGAAATTTTTTAAATTTTATGCGTACTTAAAAAGCTCTTGAAACAACTAATACCGAAACAATGAGGTTAAACCTAGATTATAGTTAATATGATATCCTGTATTGAATATGCTGAATGGTGGATTTTTAATTAATTATCTCGAGCTTTATAAAAAAGGAAGCTTTTTTGCACAATGAATTGTGAATTTTTGTTTCATTTCAAAGCTTTTAAGGTTAATCTAATGTATGATGAGAAATTCGGATTTAATTAATGCCTCAACACAATAATTTAAATGTTCGTAGAGCTTAAAGCACGCCACACATTTTATTTTTAAATTTTGCGCATAAAACCAATATCGAAAATCCAACATCTATAAATTAATTAGCAAATAAATGAAATATTTGCAATGCCGGCTGTATAATGGCCAGATGTAACCACTTTTTTTCGGCTATAGTTCCAAACTATAAAAAATTCTTAATTTTTCTAGAGGAATCGAAGAGCTTTTAGTCGGAAGAATTTCACATAAAGAAGGGGCATTCGTTTTGTTTTAGAGTTTTGACCACAGAGTTTTTAAATACTGATAAAAAAGCTAATATAAGTGGCCAAGTGATATATTTAAATGACCCAGGTTAACGGATTCTTTTATTTTAAAAATGAAAACTTATTAAAACTGAAACTTAATAATTTCTGATTAGAGCAAATATTTCTAGATATCTGTTACATAATTGAACTTTTTAAGGCGGCCATATTTTGTGACAAAAGCTTTCACCGAAAAAAATCATGTATGTTGAATTTAGTGCTGTAGTACGTGATTTGAAAACAATTATTTGTTATGAATTTCCACTGCTGTTGTTACTAGTTTTATAACTGGGAAAAAGCTCTACGATTTTAAAGTGAATTTGTGAATAAATAATGTTAGTGACATGTCAATATATTTAAGGTTCTTTACTGAAGAAAGCTCAAGGTTATTCAAATCAAAAGTCAGGTTTAAGCTAAACTACGAGGTCTCTTTGGATTTTGTAATGTTCTACTTCGTTTTTTTTAAAGTGGAGCTTAAAACATTTTGAAATGTGAACATATGTTTTCTGCAATCCTTTGTCGTTGGATTGCTTTTTAATAGGTCAGCAAACATTTTGATGTTCCCAACTATTAAACATAAAGATAAATGAAAGAGGCTGTTTCCAAAGATTAGTTTATGGTTAATGATGGCCATACATGGTCACCAAAAACATAATGCACCAATTTAAAGCAAACTAAACATTCAAATCATAAAAAATTATTTTAAATTCACACAAGGTAAAAGCTTTAAAGAAAACAGGCCGTGGAATTATCTAAAGTTTCTAGTAAACTCATTAAGATCAAAAGTTGAAAAAACAATCTTGCAAAATTAATTTATGATCAAGGATTCCGATCACAAAGACGAAGACGTCTTGAGAACTTGCCGAGCTACTTGATAAGCTAATTGTGCTTTTATTTAATCGAAACATGAAACCTTTCTTGAGGGTTAAATAAGATGAAAACTGAATTATTAGTTGTAATGTCATTTCAAGGATTTTTAGGCTTATCTCTTTTTCAGTGATGAAATCGTATCCAAATTATGTCGCAACACAATCAAGTTAATTTTTGTAAATCTTTAAGCTGCTCAAAAATACTTTTTTTATTGTAGAATTTTCTCTCATGTGAAGAAGTACTATTTGGTTGTGATGATAATTTTAAAGGTTCGGGCGTCCTTGGAAAACTGACGGAAAATTCTATAAGTAATGTCAGTGGGTGGTAGTTACAAGGTATCTACTATACATAAATTTGAATGATTCTCTAATTTTATATCCTGAGGCGTCAAGCAAGCTTTCGGTCATCATTTTTTTTTATCATATCAGGTCTTATCGAAATTTTAAGGTTAAGCTATCTTAGATACAGAAAAGAGCTTTTGTTTTGAGTTGTGATTTTGGTCTCACAGAGCTTTTCAACTTTTATTGACAGTTTATTAAAATTAATTCAAATCGATTTCTGGCTATGAAAAAATCTAGAATTGGTTTTAAATTTGACTACAATTATTGATATTAAAAGCCTGAGATGTTGATGCCTGATTAAAGAGCTTACAATATTACGTTTTACAATTTCGATTTATTAAATGTGGTTTATTTGAAACTTTTTCTATTAGTTGACTTTGAATCATGGAAAATATATTTCTTCAGAGTCAACTCACTTCCAAGATAGCAGAGCTTTTTATAAGATTAGCATACATAAATATATTTAAGATATATTTTTAGAGCTTTTAGATGGTTCACATCATAATTATATATGAAAGAACCAGTTTCTAAATTCATATTTGTTTTTAAGCGATTTTATTTGAAGCTCACATGAAACACAATGGGCTAAATAAAAGTTCCTTTTTCTGAACTAAATATCCATTTAAAATATTTTTAATCAGCTTTTGGTAAAAAGCTTTCAAGAAAAAGGTCATCATTTTATATTTAGCCTTGCAGAGAATAACGCCGTTCTCTCATGGTTTTTGGGTATGCAATGTAGGACTACTGTCAGATTTTATATACCAGTAAATCGTTCTCTGCTTCTGAAGGCATATTTTTTTTATTGCAGAGCTTTTTTGTGTCGTTTTGATTTTTGATTTAAATCATAGTTTATTCCTGAGTCGAATTTCAAATTCTGTATATAAACTATAAATTATACTCAATATTAACCGTATACGCAAAGAATAAATTATATCCGCATTGATCGAATATTTTGTGGCGAATCCATAGCGCATATCCAATCAGTTTCAACAAAACTATATTTTACAAATACGCGCTGATTATTATATTTATTCATATAATATGCGGGCAATCTATTTTTGTATTTCGATACAAATACGCACATTTCAAATTCAGGTACACGACCACACATATCTTGAGCCAATAATATGATGATATACGTGATCCAAATACAGATTTATGATATACCCGAAGAAATAATAAAAATGTTTACGTCTATACTCTCATGTAGATTTGTATAATAAATTTGTGTCATAAAATTTCATATACATTTATATAGTTTGTATATACTCGTAGGAGATATGGGTTGAACAACCATCGCAAATTTTATATATCAATAGTGGCGCCCGATAACTTTAACAATTTATTATGAATGTATTTCCAAAATCAACATTGTATACAGCATCCTTTTCCGATTCATCACTGTAATTTATTCGATTTATTCAAAAAACAAACTTTACATATTATATTATACGCGACCACCCATCCCCAAAAGTTTAATGATATTGACAATAGCAACAACATTTATTTTCTTTTATCCCATTTATCAATTTATATACAAATACAATTTATTGTTGTTGTTGCTTTAAAACTATAAATAATAGTTACATATACAAAGCATAAACGAACAATTTGTATCCTTTGAGTTAGATTTTTTTTCTCCGATTTCCGCTCCATTACACATAGTGCAGAAAAGAGCGGGAGTAGCGTTTACAAAACTATATATTCTGTTGTTTATCGAGTGAAACCGGTTTTAGATTAACGATAAACTATTCCACTATCTAGAAATAGAAATTATCGAAATCCACTATATTGAATAGAACGGAAGTTATGGTTAGTTTAACGTTTATGCTAATATCTAAAAATTAACTCTTTCAGACTTTTTCTTTTTTGGTGCCCAAATACCTCGAACATTTTCAGTATTCTGTTTAACTATCCAAAAAAATTAATGATGTCTCTAAACACAAACAATTATTTCAATTGCTGGAATTATTTTCAATACATATGTAACATACGTTTGTAATTTTGTTGTTGTCAATATATTGTTGTTGTTGTCAATGTAAATTAAAATAATTTTATAATGAATCTGATATGTAGGTGTGCCAGAGCAAAATATTCGAGGGTCAGCTTTGATCCAGAAATGATTATTGGATTAACCGTTACCTGCAAATATTCAAAATCCGCATAAAATTCCATAAACTGCTGCACTACTTTCTTTAACCTTCGAAAGCAATCTAAATATTTTTCTAGTAAACTATATGTCGTTTGATCCATTTTGGTTTCTCATCTTAAGAAAATTCAGCTAGAAACAACTTGCCTCAATTCAAACTTTGTAGCCGTAACCAACTTATGATGTGATTGGGATTGATAAATTGACAACAGCATTATTTTGGGTTGATGACTGTATACATTTTCAGGTTGTGAATAATCGCAGGATGGATCTGGCGAAAACCGCGGTAGGTATCTTCGTGGTGATCATAAATGTCCGCTCTAACGGAGCTGTGGTAAGGTGTGTCATTCCGTTATGATGAGAATATTCTTGTTATAAATGCTGTAACTCGGTCTACGGGTTGTAATGAGAATAAAAAATTCTTCTTGGATACTTTTGGAACGTAGTGTAAACTTCATAAAACTTAATTTGGCATAAACTTCACACCGAGCAAATATTATTCGGATTATTCGTAAATATTATGAGATAAGGAAATATAATATTTAAAAAAAAATGGTTAGGACGAAAAACGGGACGAACTTTTAGAAACCATTCTAGTAACATTATTTCCTGATTAAATATTTAAATTTCAAGTTTCTTCCTGTTCTGAACCCTAATCCATATAATTAAAACAAAAATGTCCATAAATTTTTGCCACATAATCAAATAAAATGGAATTATAGGCTATTTTGAAAGGGGTATACAGATATTACAACAAAAAAATTATTCAAATATCCTTCCCAAAATATTTAGCAAATCAATTAACCTTCATCACAAAATTGTTTTTAATGGTCGATATTTTAATGAAATATTTTTGGAAAATAGCTAAATAAAAAATATTTCAAGCGGAAATATTTTTGACAGTCCATTTATTAGCGGTGTCTAATACTACTGGCCTCAAATTTTTTACCTATATATAAAACACAAACGTTGTTGTGTGCAGGGAGTAGATCAGGTATGCGACCTCATTGCAAATCAATTTTGCTCGTTTTTTACGAAATTTTTTAATATAAATGTTTCATGGTTTGGTGTTAGTTGAACTTTGAGCCTGCCCACACAAAAATTGCTGAATTTAACTTTACATCGTTGTGTTTTATCTTTATGAATCGGTGTTGCTTGAAAATGGTTGCCGAATAAATATCTCAGCAGGACTAATTCTCCAACAAGTTTGAACAGCAGTATTAACAAATGAGGTTCCTATTTAGGTACAAATGTTTAAAAAATTGCGTTGATCATCATTTTTATTTCGCGAACATTCTACACTTTAGTTTTTCGAGCCAACCATCCTTCGGAAAAAACACATTTCAAATGCCATTTTCAATACGGAATGTGGCACGAACGTTTCAGGTTCACATAAAAAGCTCAAAATTCGCATACGGCGCAATCATTCTTGATATCCTCAGCCAA
The DNA here is from genome assembly GCA_951394425.1 of Tipula unca. Taxonomy (NCBI): domain Eukaryota; kingdom Metazoa; phylum Arthropoda; class Insecta; order Diptera; family Tipulidae; genus Tipula; species Tipula unca. The sequence continues at coordinate 23,133,150 of OX596382.1, read as the reverse complement.
ACGATCATCCCCAATAGTATTCTACCTTTCAATGAACGAATAGGTGCCAAATGAGTCAAGACCATTCAGCATGGTACACTATATACTACCACCAATTTGCGTTAAGGTTTTTGTTGAGCTTTTTGTTAAGCTTGAAATATCCTTAGCCACAAGACTACCTTAATTGATTTTATGGCTTCTCAAGAACGAATTAACGCCATAAGGGAATTCCCACCTGCCACAACAATCAATAGCATTTAGCGCTTCGTAATGTGACATACCTACTGTAGTTTATTTTTTCTGATAGTTTTGACTGTGTACCGTGTTGTCTAAAATTTAAAAAAAATTTAAATTGGGCGGATTATTCCATGCACTCGATGCCACTACTGTGTCCATGGTGCAACACCCAGACAAACACATATACTTACACATTAAAAACACCCAACCGTGATTTTTGGTCACCACCGGGAATCGAACCCGAGACCCTCGAATAACAAAGCAAGCACGCTACTTACTGTGCCAACGATGGCGGCACCGTGTTGTCTATCAAAACTTCTGCTAAACAACTTATCAACATTTTTTTCAGATACATTGAACGTACTATATTTGTAACTTGATAGCATTGTATTTGATATTATCTTTTGCTAACTTGATTCGATCTATATTTTACCAAATCTACGCAGTCCAATACCATCTATTTTGATTATATTGTGAACCCTTGTTCTGGCCTTATTCTTTGTAATTTTGTAGTTAGGAATCAAACTATTATAGTATATTGATTCGTAAGTTTTAATGAAGAGCCACACATAATTGTATGACCTTGAACAAACAGTATTTTTTTAAGTTCCAAAATATTATTTGCATATTCCGCAACAATTAAAAATGATGGATTTCCAAGCGAAAATTCAATACTGTCTTTGGGTTTGCAACAGATTTGGGACTATGATCTCACCTTCTTTTTTCATGTGTATTGTGAATGGATGAATGTGAAGTTTTTGCGAAACTTTTACAAAACTATTATTCTGTATTCATGATGAAAAACAGGCACCATATTTTAGCGGATCGTCAGGTTCAAACGACTTGGTTCATTAACCATATCCCACGAAGTAACAAAACGGGGATTTTATATGACAAGTTTTACTAAATATTTTAGTAAGAAAATTAGTAAAAACTTCTCGAACATGTCAAGAGACACTATTTATACTATTATTCTTCGGAGCCAATCTGAACCGCGATGGATTATTATAGTTTTGCTAGGAATTATTGGTACTCGAATAATTGGTAGAGTAACGTGCTTAAATGACTTTTGTTTGTGTGGACGGGTCTAGAAGCGCCTTCTAGGCTCCTTCCTTTAAAAATCATTAAAGGTCAAATTTGGATTTCGTTTGATTTTAATTTTGAATTAATCGGCTGAACTTTCAAATACCGTTGCTCTCAATCTTGAAATTTGAACAATTTTGACTAGTTAATATTAAGCTTGATACAATAAGCTTTTGCTTTATTAAACAGAAAGTTTAATAAAAAATTTCAATATACCAAATGTAGTTCAGCAATTCACTAGTGTCAACCAAAAAGTTCAAAGCTTTTTCAATAATTACATCAATTAAATGTGTTATATTCGCTCTGCATATGTAAGCATTATTTCAGTGGATTTTAACTAAAGCTCGATTAACTAAACCTTCTTCAAATGGTTCTCATTGATGACGTAACAAGTGTTCAATACACAGAAATCCATCTTAGCTTCCAGATAGTTTTTTGCATAATTATTGTTTAAAGCTTTCAGTTGCAAAAAATGTGTCCTTTCATTAAAATGGACATCGACCATTTTGCTAACGATGAATGGAATTTAAATTCTTAAAACATAATAATATCAATACACAGTGCTATAAGTGAACACCACAAGGTTTAAAATTTAACTGGTTTGGTTTTAATGATTTTTTTTACCAAAAAGCTCGTTGTACTATTATGTGTGAAGTTTCGATGGTAATTAATGTAAAGTTTTACAGACAAAAATTAAAGTTGTGTTAAACCTTGCTTTTACAGCTATTAACATAATAAACCGTTTGTATTAGTGTAGATATTTTTTTAATCACAATAAGCTTTTGAAAGCTCCGATGATTTTTATTTGAAAGCTGATTCGTTCTTCAAGTTATGATAAATATCAATAAACAATTGTATTAATCTTTTACGTTTTTAAAATTTTTAGTGATTGAAGCTTTTCAACAATGATTAAATGTTATACCAAATTAAAATAATAATTTTTGTACTTTAACTTTTGCAGTAATAAGCTTAATTTTTGAACTTCTTTTAATTGCATCCAATGATCAAATTATATTGTATAATCCACACAAATCAATCTTAATCCAGTCAAACTTATTTTTATGAATGATAAATTTTTAAAGATTTAAATTGAGAAAAGTTCGAACTTAATTATAATCCTGATTGTTGGATTGGATAATTATTTTTTAAAGGAAGCTTTAAAAAGCTCGCTGTGCTACGATTGTTGTAATTGTGGTAAGTGGTAAAATACAATTTATGTTCTTAAATTCTATATCGCAGGTCTAACGTATTAAAAATTATATGTGTGAACATGTGAAGAAGCTTTTTTTGAATGGCCTTTCAATCCATGGGGCCGTGGTAGTTTGCTAATACAGTAAATATTATACGTCAAATTTCTACACAATAGTTAAAGGACACATTTTAAAGGACATATTTTTGCACATAACTAAACAATAAAAATCATTTAATTCCATTGAAGGTCACCAAAATGAGAGCTATTCTTAAATTATTTTAACATAATTTTTTATCGGCCCTTTATTTTGTATTAATCGCCTGAACTTTTTCATCAGTGCTCTCCAACTAGAAATTAGACCGAATTTTGAACAGCAAGTATTAAACTTGATACAATGAGCTTTTGATTTATAAAATAAAATAGTCAAAGAACTCAATGAAAATTTTATTTCTGTCGATTTTAATTAAAGCTCGATTTATTAAAATTTATTCAAATGGTTCTCATTGAAGATGTAACAGAAATACATCATAGCTTCCAGAAAGTTCTTTACTCATTATGTCCAAACCCTTTCGTATTCATTAAAATGGTTTTACCGTTTTGTTAACGATGATTTAATTTAAATTCTTAAAATAATAAAATATCAGTGCAAAGTGCTATAAGTCAACAAGGTTTAAGGTTTAATTGGGTTTTAAGGATATTACACCGAAAAGCTCGTCGTACTTTTATCAGTGTGAAGTTTCGGTAGATTCGAAAGAAGCGTAATTAAAATTAAAGTTGTTTAAAATCTTGAGTTAAATGTTATTTTCAATATTAATCATATTTATTGGTCTAAATATTTTATTAATCGTGGTAAGCTTTTGAAAGCTCCAATGAGTTTACTTTGAAAGCTCATTTGTTCAACGCTTTATGGTAAATTTTGACAAATAAATGTTTTATTATTTTAAATTTTTAAAGGTTTTAGACATTCAAGCTTTTCCAAGGTAAGCTTTTCAACAACGATTAAATCTTTAAGCAGATTTGACTTGTATGTATATAGACGCTAACTAATTAACGTTTAAACCACTAAAATAATTTTTTTAGAAAAAAGTTTATAACTTTTGCAGTAAAGCTTATTTGTAAACTTATTTTTATTGCATCCAATGATCAAGTTACCAAGTGTTAAATCCACACAAACTAATCTTAAAACAGTCATATTTATGGTAATGAATAATCATAGTTAAAGCTTTTAGTTGAGAAAATTTTGATCTTAATTATAGTTCTCTATGTTGGACTTGATATACATTTTTCAAACGAATCTTTTGAAAGCTGGCATTAGTATATTCCATAACGTTTAATTTATGCTTGAAGATTTTCTAACAACTCTTTGTAAGCAGCGTTGAAAGTTTTTGTTAGAAGCATTTTTGATGTTGGGTGCCACTTACTGTAATTTATGCCTTAAAACTAAAATAAATTGGTCATTGGTTTTTTTCTTGGATAGTTGCTTGTACAGTTAAAAAGCTCTGCAGTAACATAAATAAAATAAGCTGCCTTTAAAAGTGATGAGAGTTCTAGTAAAACAAATTGTCATTCCAGTGAACAAATTGTTTTGGAGTCTGGTTCATTCAATTTTTACAGAATTTGTCCTAATTATCCAAAGTAAGAACAATTTTTCCATCACGTATATTCAGAAAAGCACGAACCACTTTAGCGCATGTAAAATAATTTTAATTAGGCAAAATATTTGTTCATTTATTTAATTCATTTTAGGTCTGCAAAAAGCTTATTCAACAAAAAAATGTCCGAAATTTATTGGGAGGTAAAGTAGAAATTAAATTTTCTTAATAGCAGCGTAATTGAAATTTATATAACAGATAGGTTGGATTTCTTCGACTATAAGACACACATTCTTGGTCAAAGCACAACGAGACCATAAATTTGTGCTTTTTTATAACATATAATAAATTGATGTCGTGAAAACGGGTGTCGGTATATATCTATTTAACAAACAAATTTTTTATATGTTTGACAGTCTCATATATTTTTTCTGGATACATACATACACACACACACATATATATAAAACGAATATGTTCTGGGTACGAGCAATAAAATATTTAATTACAAACCGAATTTTATTATTTTTTTTTATGTCTGTTTTTTAAGAATTCTGAAAATTTTTATTTCGACATTTTTAATGTTATTTTAATGATCATTAAAACGAATTGAAATAAATAGAATTATAAAATTGTTGCGTGTACGTACGTACTTTGTTAATATATATGTACTTAGACATGAATAATTTATACATGTTACAATTTGAATAATTTGGTGGAAGCTTATATCTTATCAGTCACAGTGTACCATTAAAACAATAAAATGTTTTTGGGATACATATCTAGAGGCGGATATGTCAACTATACAGATGGATGGGAATTTAATTGTTTTTTTTTTTTTTCATTTTAATGGTAATTCAACATACGTGTACCTATATATGTATGTATATCCCATAGGCAATTTTAGCATTTATTTGATATTCATGTCGAGTTTTCAAAATGGACAAAAAAATATAAAAATATCTAATCCTTTAAAATTGTTCAAACACACACGTACACACACTACGATTTACAATTTATACATAATTTAAACTTTTATTCATTGGATACGTTAAAGGTCTGATGAATGAAAGCCTGATGAATTTGTTAATTAGACAAACTTTATCTATAAAAATTTATTTGTTGTAACATAGATAAGAAAAATAAATATATTTTCTAATTTAAATTAAAACGTTCGTACATACTTTCTATCTGCCTGCCTAATCTTGAATAATAAAATATTCTAGTACTATAAATTTTGTTGAGCTTTTCGACCAATTAAACATATAATAAAATGAATAATAAAATAAATTTGAAGATATCCGAGCCCACAAAATTTATCATCAAATAAAAATTGGGATTGACGAAGCAAGGTTTCCTTTATATTTGAAAGCCTTAATGGTCTAAAACTGTTTTTGTATAGTCCATTGGTTTGCCTGATTTTAAGATTTCAACAAAACATTTATCAGAGTTTTTAAATTAATCGAGCTTAAAGCACTTCAAATCGACAGCGTCATTTACTCTCCAAATTTTTAACCCGACCAGTTTCACTTTCGAGTTTCACGAACGATCATATATAAGTCGATACAGATATGGAAACAACTCACTCCCAGGATTAAACTAACGGCCAGTCAGCAAACCAACAAAATAAATAAGATAGAACACGCCGACGGATTGAACTTGGGAAACTCTAATGTCAGTAAGTAAAATCTCGAACATTTATACTATAACATACGCTCATACTAATTGGTCGAAGTAGGGGATTGTTATGATGAATGATATTTGTGCGCTTCTGCTTCCAAATGCCTTTTTCTTTTTACATTTTCATATACTTTTTCAAAAGTATCGGATTTGTGATCGAGATACAAATAATTTCCATTCAAATATGATGGAGACCATGTCGTAACTGTGTATTGCACGCATCAATTGTCGAGTGGTCCGCTGTTATCGGTATTATAAATTACGGAATCCTGAACATTAGGAATATCTGTAGTTTCAAGAACACTTACTCACGGCTTCGGTGGTGGTTTTTGGTATTAGTAAAATATGGCAACATCATGAGAATTGGTACACATCTATATATGAGGATTGAACTGTTATTTACAGGAGTACGAGGGTCCTAGAAATTTCAGATAGCCAAAGCAACTGCACTCGATGGTGCTAGCAAAGTTTCCTTAAGACATAGTTACCAAGGAGTTATATCAACGAACTATATCGTATCCATATATGTGGCAAGTCAATGCCAAAGTCAAAACCTTGTGATTTCATTTTCATCTGGCTTGTTAGGTGTTCTGGTGTGGACATGTAAGGTCTACTGTGAAAGGTAAACCCCTGACAAAGCATATTACGCTATAATTTATATGTGCCGCGTTCAGCTTGTGGGAGGTATGTGTATTCCTCATCGTTTTCAGAGAGCATCGCACCAATTTTCGTAGAAGTGGTATGACACTGCAGGTAGGAACTCATGACGTAGCTAATTTGCATTCGTTTATTCTTTTTCAAAAGATTCACTGGAACAGCCGATACAAACCACTAGAAAATCGGCGATACAATCCCGCAACACCCAAAAATCGCCTTAATTGTTTCATTGTTTTTGGGGGTTGGAAAACTTTGGAATGATCCAGATTGAACCTCATTCTCCATCGCTAACCACATAATCAATTTAACTGATGTTACAGTTAGAGAATTCGATTATGACTAGAAATAATGCTTAAAGATGGATAGTAAGGTTGTGTTGTTTCAATCACAAAACTAGTCCTCACAGCCTAAACAAAGCTGCTGTTGCAGTGAAGAGACATTCAAAATGTTCAACACTGCCATTTTCCCGTTATATTGAATTTTTACTTTCATATTTTTACCGCCTGAAGAGTGCCCTCAGCTGTTTCGAATCGAATAAAAATTAAAATTGGTTTCGATTTATGGAAATTGATTTGAATACCTATATCATCAGTCCGCATGTCAATAAGTCTCTAAACATATTGGTGACCCATCATACATAACTAAAAGTTAAGTTGACGTGGTCGCTTTTTTACGGCACACATAGACCAGTGATGGTCCGTTGTGATACCACCTCCATTCACACACACATTCATTCAACTCATTCATTCATTCAACTCAATCACCCTCATTCACACATTTTTTTACAGTGTACCACCTGCGCAATGCATAGCTCCATGTCACCCTGTACAGTGAAATGGAAGGTGGGTCGGCCCTTGAGTTCTAAATTCCAACTGCGGTTTAGATGTATAGTTTCGATTAGTCATCCCCCCGTTTGTCAGCGAGATGAAAAATCCCTTAAAACACATCCCCGTCTTTGTTGGGATTCGAACCCGGTACCTCCCGATCCAAACGTCGCAGCTTTAACCACTGCGCTGTTTGCTCGGTTCATACATAACTAAGATTATACATTAATTCATACCTAAAATCACCTTTCAGTGATATAAATTACGAAGGTAACAAGAAAAATAAATATAAATAATCGATTTGACAACAACAACAATTTTTTGACAACAACAATGTCATATTCTATTTAGTAATCAACATGATGAATAAAAAGTTTAAAAAAATTTGTGTATTGCCTATTTGTTATAATAGCGAACTTAGGGATGCACTAGACTTTTCAATACATTTGTAAATATTTCTAAAGCTCATGCCTGAAAGTGTTAATTTCTTTTATTTATTATTCTTATTTGAAATTTTTAATAAGCAAGTAATATTAAAGAGTTATAGGTATATATACTATAGTTCACTTGTCGCTGGCCAAGTATGGATTCGAGCTCAACCCACACTAAATTCCTTTATCACCACAGATTTAAAATCTGTTTACAATTTCGGATCAATTTAGAGACTCAAGTACTCCCAATTTTCGATTCGCTAACAAAAATCTGGTTGTGATCGCAACCATCGCTCAGGTTAATATATTACGCAATATTTGAATCGAGTCAGCGTTAACAATGCTTTTGACGGTTTTTTAAAATAATATGCCGTGGTCACCGAGGCTCCAAATCATAATTGCCATACATAAGAAAGGCAAACTCAGAAGAAATGTCTCTTTATCCGAGGAATATACTGCATCTTTCAATGAGGTGGCACTTTTGTGGTACATCCATTACACGATATTGATTTCTACATTACCACCGACGCTTCCAGTATAGCAGTTACAGTGTTCCAGCGAAATTAAAATACTCTATATTCAATAGTAAATCTCTTGCAAGACATTAAGCAATCTTTCACGATTTCCTCGAGATATTCTCACCAGAAAACAAAATTACTCGAACTGTAACAAAGTGACAACGAGTTGCAGATATTGATTTCAGCTCGGAATCGAAAATGAACCTGTCCACTTACCAGACAAATACCTATATAAATTTGTTATGACACATTAACAGGGTACCTTGACCTTTCGTTGTTAAGGACGCACGATGGCCAATATTCGAAAGCACGCACCTTTAACATTCTGGCAATAATTAATGGCTTCAAAATACTTCTGGCCGAGAATGAATAACTTCCTTAAATCATTTTGTATCCAATACCAAATGTTAAACGTTCAACTGCACAAAAAATTAGATTTAAGTTAATTCAATCGGCCTAGTTAGGTAAGGTCAAGTTAACGTGGTCGCTTAATGGACTAGAATAGACACAATTTGGTCCGTTTAGCTATGTATCACATTTAAGTTACCTCCTTTCCACTCGCCGACCTACCGTATGCTTACCAAAAACCGTTGAAGGACATCGATCTTACTAAGATCAGTGAGGTCGTCCAAATCGCCAATTCCCAGAAATTTTATTCTGCTTAACGCTGGACTAGGATTTAGCAGCGATAAATTCAGCTTGAAAAACACTTCAAAAGTCGGGAAGACGAAAGGAGAAGTTGATCCCATAGCATAATCCCTTTTCCCATTTTTGAGCCAACCATGAAGAAGTTTATCGCGCATAACCGTCTCATTCACCCAGTCCTCTCTGATTGGAAACTTAGTATGGAATCTCACCTCAACAAATCGCGAAGAAATGGCCTAATCACTAGTTTCAGGAATACCCCTGTGGCCTGGATAGATGAGTGTCTTAAATTGGTACAGCTCACTATAAGGATAGGATAGAAGACTAGTAACCTGTTATGGCGAGATAGGAAATATATCCAATATATTTAGTAGTGTTCGAAGAGTAAATCCTCTTGCATGCAAAACTGTTTAAAATATCACAATGACGGCCATGGGCCTTAATCCTTATCTAGTGAAACATTGGTTAATGGAAACAATCTAATGAACACAGTTAGAATGAGAGATAATCCAGGTACAAAAGATAGGATAATCCAGTATAAAACTTTTCCGTTTTAATCCAACGTTACAACCATCCTCAGGTCAAAATAATACAGAAACCTTATCGGCTGAAATACAAGGGTTGAGAGAATCCGTGCTTTATTTTTTTTCCCAAGTAAATATGCGTCAAACCAGCGTTAAACCAGAAGAACCTAATCCTTTACTCAATAGCTCGGGACTACACCAACCAAGTTTCTTAAGTCAAGGAGTAACGCATGACAAACAATTCGCTTATCAGTTTCAAAACCACTATAAACTCAATGGAACAAATGGTAAATAATGATGGATTCTCAGAAAGAGCTTTACCGAAAGTATTACATCTATTCTTATCAAAATAGCAGAAGATTGGTTCTGGCTGTACAAACGAGATAAACCAAGTCCATCATGGATCACGTTAAAAGCCGCAATAGTTGCATATTTTAGCCGCTTTGATCACGAAGATGAAATCCCTGAAGAGATTCTTCAGCGACACCAAGGAAGCAGAGAATTTTTTTTTTTGCTGACTTTGCGCTTGATGTTCAGAAATTAAATGTGAGACTTGAGGAGCGCGTACCAGAGACCCGTCTAGTTTACCGGCAATGTAAAAATTTTATCCCAGCGTTACAAAATGTGACATTACCATAACAAGGATCTATTAAAACAGTTGAAGAACTGAGAGTTTTATTCGGATAAGAAAAGAGCTCTCTCATGAAATGGAAAGAATGGATCCAAACTTCCAAGAATTGGAAGAAGTTTTGGCTGACCAGCATATGATTTGAAAAATGACGACATTGATGGTATAAATGTCTTTAGAAAGATGCCAACGAAGCCTGATTCGGCAAACATCCATCTAATTTGTTGGAATTGTAAAGATTTGGGTCATTGCCACCAGGATTGTTCAGAGGAACTACTGGAACACCTTCTGCTTCAGATGTGGCGTTGCAAATGTACGAGAACCAAACTGTCAACGGTGCCAACTGAAAAATACTGCGGAAAATTGTCAGCCGGGTGTGGACATAGCGAGGGGGTCACGCTACGGGATGAATTCTGCTCAACAATGTTTCCATTTCAAATTCTAATCTAACCGACGAAAATACCAATACAACAAGAATCACCAGCTTTAATTCTCCACCATCTAGATAAGTTGCATTCGCCTAAACAAAAAAAAATTTGTCGAGTCAATAACTGGGAGGCAACCCTTACCCGGCTTGATTTAGCCTCTGATGTAAGCCTCAATTTGCCTTTCTAATGATTTGAATAGCAAGAGGATTAGGTTATAGGCCTAAATTTTTTGTGATAACAATGAGAGATTTTTATGCTAGTTTTACTTCAGTCCATTTCCTAAGAATGTGACAAAGTTCTAAGCTGCCTTTGAAGATGACTTCCCGCCAGCGTAGGGTTAAGTTAATAGTTCGCTGAATATCCGCAGGGATAATGCCATCAGTTTAAAGAATGTTGGCTAACGCCCCGCCCGACTTTACATTAGTTACATTAGGTTAGTACTTAAAACAACCTAGTTTTTCCACTGCCTTCCAATTTAGCCATTGGCCAGAAGTTTGTATTTAAGACTGCCAAAAAAGAAATAATGAACATATTTCGAATAAAAAATGTTAATCGAGGTCACGAGGCTCCTAGGTTCACATCGCATTCAGAAAACCGCAAACATCACGAAAGCTTGTTGAACTATTCCACAGACAACTGAAAAAGGCGTCTCACGCAGGTTGATGTAATATATCCTATTTCTGTTATGTACGTCCAACCGTATTAGGTATTAGAGCCTCAGTCAAGGATAACTTCACAGGACCACTTCAGATAACCTCAAGTACAGTACGAACAAAACAGCCGTATAAACGTCGTAATTGAGAACCCCAACACAGATACTTCAAATTTCATAAAGCAGCTCCTTACCTACATAAAAGCTCTATAGTTCCTACAGAACCAACACATCCGACGAAACAACATACGTCTATACTATACAAAATATATAGAGAAATGCAAACACGTATTCTGGACTATATGAAATTTAAAAATTCTCCTATTTTTAATTAAACGAGTTAAAATAAATTTTAAGTGCTTTACCCTACCTATACAAGGACAAGGCATGTACCATGCCCACTGTCTGCCATTTATTTTTTAAATAACGTGTAAACAGCTGGGAATAAAAAAAATAAATATCGATTTGACAACAACAACAAATCGTTGACAACAACAATGCAATGTATGCATAGTATTCTTTAAACGCGAACGATTAACAAGAATTAATCGATTTATCAAACCATTCACCAATGAATGGTATTCACCTATTGACTTTTTCACACATTTGTAAAAAAAAGTATACCTCATGCCTGAAAGTGTTAATGACTTCCATGTAATAATTATTTTTATAGGAATTCTCGGCTTAATTATCAACTTTAATTATGATATACCAGTAATTGACTTTTGTTGTTTTTATTTTCTAATTAACCCTTCACTGTTAACCCTTTCGGAGGTGCGGTATAATTATTTTAATCATTAATCAAATATTGGAAAATTAAATTTTCTGCTTTCCGAAATCATAATTTAATTATGATTTAAAATATGATGCACGCACCCGTAAAAATCTAATTATACTTAAAATTATAATTATTTGGGAGGGTACGCGTTTTGAAGGACCTGTGTATAGTGAAAATATTCCACAATAATAAAAAGGAAGTTCACGTTATATAATTATCGTAACGAAATATTTATCGATTTTTTTTTCCAACGGACGTTTTTTTCCGCCCAAATTTTTTTTCTGTGTAAATTCGTTTCCTCCTCCATTCTTTGTTTTTGATGAATTCAAATTAGATCCATATACACACACACATATATATGTATACTTTCGAAAAGAATATCGTGAGCTGATTTTTTAATGAACATTTTTTTCTCGTACTCCTACCGTTTTTTGTAGAAGTGTTTTTGTTTACTACCATCTTAAGACGAGAGATAGAAATTCTTTATTATTTGTAATTACGATTTTTGTTTTTGTTGTAAGTAGACGAGTACAAAGAAAAGAATTTTTATTATTTAAATTTTCGAACTTTGGTTTGTTTACAAAATTGCTGCATTATATTGTAAATGTGAACATTAAATTTATGAGCAGTTTGTTAAGTCGCCCGTGGGAAAATCCATTATTAGAATTCGAATAGTTGTGGAACATTATTTGAATAAATAATCGTTTTAATCACATTCAAGTCGAGACAGAAAATAGGATTTTTTATTTTTTATTATTTTAACGCTGGAGACTATAGACTCTTCAATAAAGACATAGCCAAAAGCTATATATATATAGATATTATCTGTCACAATTTATTAAAATTTATTGTCACATCCATAATTCAATCAATTTTCAACAGATTTGTCAATATTATAGCGAAGCAAACAGACAACAAAATTTAATTTAATTATAGCACACCAAACAAAAATAAAATGTGGACATTATATAATCCACTGTATACAGATAGGTTATCAATAATATAATAAATTGATTTATTGATAAAATATACAAGAACATACCTAAGAGGAAATTAAATATTTTTTTGTGTGCTTTGGAAATGGTTGTCGCCCGCCTCTACTACCCCAATTCGTTTTGTTTTAATATTTAGAAAATCGATTCGGGATTTTGATAACAAACCAAATAAAGCTTGAAACATATAAATTATTTAGGTGTCGCGTGATTTCTCTAAAATATATTTATACTCGCACAAAGATTTATTTTAAGGTTGTACTCGTATTATATACAGAGTGTTTTTTTACGTTTTCAGGTGGGAGATATAAAATACTTAATACATAATATAGGATCATTAATCATTTTGTACGCAACAAAAGATTTATAGTGAGGACTATTAATTTCCTGTCGTGTGTGTATGGGAAGAAAAATAAAAGTTTGTTTCTATTAAAAAATCAATAAGATCGTGTGCACAGGGTGTGCATATATATATGAACTCGACCCAACAATTATATAAATATGTCGACCATACTGCGCATTTTATAACAAATTCACAAATATTCACCCAAAAATAATAAAATTTCAATTTTGATTGAAATCGGCATAAAAATAATATTGACCGTAACTATGTCTATAGGGTAAGAATACCATTATGATATTTTATTGAAAACCAAATCGATTTTTCAATTATCTATTATACCGAATATCAATAATAAATTACACTTGTGATTGGAATTATAGTGAATATTTTATATAAATATATTTTTGTGAAATATGTATTTGAACGGGTGTGTGTGTGTGTGTGTGTACAACAATATAGTTTTTCAAAAAACTATACAATAGTATTTCCAATTAATTATTTATAACAACAGGTATTTAATACGCACAGTATTAAAGTACTCTGGATATAATGGGCACTTCATTTACGATTGGTTAAAAATGGTTTAATAACATTAAAGCGCCTTTTGTGTTGAAATACCTCCTTCCTGAATTTTTAGGGAGCATTTCAAATTTATTTTTATCAACTGGATTTTATTAAGTTTGGCTAAAGGTCTAAATGTTCTAAAATCAAAAAAATAATTTCTATATTATTATTTGCCTAAATCGTCGGTAAAAGGTTAAATTACAACAAAACAAAAAATCAATTACACTGGCGGTTAAAAATATACAATTCAATACTTGAAACTTTTGATTTTAATTATCACTAAAAAATCACGTTTGGCGATATTAAGAGCAATTTGTGAAACTGGAAAGTTTAAAAGTAGAATTAAAAACATGCAAATACATCCAAAAGCTCAATAAATATGAAAAGATTTCATGACTGTCATCGTAAAGCTAAACAAAAAGAACTGATCTGAAAACCAAAGACATATGCATAATCCATTAGCATGAGCTTTTATAATAAATTTTAAATCATCAAAGTTGAAAGCTTTTATTAAATTAAATTCAAAACAAATCGTGAGCTCGGTTAAATTGAATAAACGCCAAATTTATTTAATTTACATTAAAGCTCCAAGCATTGAAACATTCACTTTAATCTTCAAATTTCTTATCAATTCCTAAATACTTTAATGTTTAGAATTTAATATGCATTGGTAAATTGAATTTTTGTCATCTAAGACCAACCTTACCAAATTTTAAAAGCTTAAAACATTATTTAAAGCTTTATTACTATTTTAAAATTTTGAAATTGATCGATTCTTATCATAGAACTACTATTTATCTGGGAAAATAAAATAAACTTAAAGCTTTTATTACTTTCAAAGTTGTATACATTTTATGATTACATTTGAAAAGCTCATTAAATCTTTTAACAATTAAATGCTACCAGGAAACCAATTTAATTTTATTGGAAAACTCCGTAATAATTGGAACCTTAACTCTTAATAATCATCAAAATAATGAGTTTTCAACCCAAGCTTAGAAACTGTATTTTTAACTTAAACTTGTAGAACTTTAATAATTTTATATCAGTTTTCACACTTAAAAGCTCGAAACTCCAAATAAATCATTTTGTTTTCACGATATTCATTCAATTTTTATTATTTGATCGTTTCGTTATCTCAAACTCTTTAAGCATTATAAAAGTTACAAATAATAAATTCGCGTGTTATTAAAAAAAGTTTGAATCCGAATTTACATCAATCAAAATGACATCTTTCAATTTACTTAAAAGCTCCAACCTTTAAATTAACATTATAACTCGATATTTATTAAATTTTCAAAAGATTAAATGTTTAGTATTTACGTCGCATCGATAAATTGCATTCATATCGTTTACGATTGAACCCTTACTACCAATTTATTTAAATTTTAGAAATAAGTTTTCAAAATTATCAAAATTTCGAAAAAAAGAAGCCTGTTTTTAAGACCTGAATAAAAAAGCTTAAAGCCTTTACACAAAATTACAACCAGTACTTATATTTCGACTTGGCAAATGGGGGGCAATTAGAAGAACGACCAAAAAAACATTGTATTATTGATATCAGCTTTTAAAACTTTTATAATTTTAAAAATTTAGTAATTATCGTTATTAACGTTAATGAACTTTTATTTATTTATTTTAATTTGTTCAAGCTTACCACGGTACGGAATCATTCAGCACAAATCACAAGTCATCCAGTATATATATTAATATAACATAAAATACTTAAAAAGCTCGGTACTAAATAAATGTGTATACACTTCCCTATTTAACTGTTACCATCAAACTCTATAAAAATACTGTTCTGAAAGTCACATATTCTATTAGAATGAGCCTTTGTAATAAAACTATAAAGATATAAAGATTTTATTAAAATAAAATTTTAGTTCACGATTCTTAATAAATTTCCAAAAAATATAATGTTTAGCATTTACCCCATCAACGATCCACCTACCTATACTGCCACTTCAAAAGCTTAAAACAGTAGTCGAACCTTTATAATTATTTAGATACATAGAAATTTGTTTGTGGACATACAACGCAAAAAGCTTAAAGCCTTTATTTAAAAAGAAAACCTTTACTTCTAAAAACTATCGATGAAAATTTATTCAATTTTATTAATTTTATAGTTTTATAAATGTTGTAATTATATTTGAAAAGCAGAGCTTATTAAACCACTTTAAAATTTAAATCTAGCAGAAAAAATATTGATTTGAGTGTAAAGTTTCTCATGGTCGGACATCGTCGACCAGTCAACTGTTACAGCATTATTACATATAAAAGCTTTCAAAAGCTCAAAATAAAATAAATTGATATTTTATGCAATTATGAGTTCTAACATGACCGTCACCTCTTAATAGCCTTGAATGCCCACAAATTACAAATTTTCCTTTAATTCAAATTAGAGCTTTAAATTGAATTTTTTTATACTGAATTGATAACTATATTTAAAGCTTTAAATATAAAATACGCTTATATTTAATACTTATTGCTACTTTGTTAGACCCAAAACTCTAAACCATTATTAAAATATACTTAAGAGCTTTCAAATCTAGCTTTTTAGAAGCACTGCAAACTACGTTATTTATTAAAATGTTTAAATTTAAAAGCTTGAAGCTCCAAATAAGCCATTTTATTTGATTTCATTGTATTTTAGTGTCATTGCATTCTAATTGTCAAAAATCTTTTTTTAATCTCAAAAGCTTTAAATATTACCTGTAGGTTTATATATTTGAAACATTTAAGGAAATTATCGATAATGAGCTTCAAAAATATTTGAAACTTAAAGCTACTTATAGTTTTTTACTTTTATTAACTTGAATTTAAAATAAAACTTCGAGTTCAGCTTAATTGTCTAAAATATAATGACCGTTCTTCATAATGTCCAATCCATTAAAAGCTCGAAATTTTCAATTTTTTTATTATTTAATTTTAGTTTTAGAATATATTTAACGAATTGTACAATTGCATTCATCATGTACTAATTTGAAAAGCTTTAAACGTACCTAAGAGCTTTGTATTATATCATTTGAATATAAAAGCTAAAACTTATAAATAAAATTAAAAAATCTTTCTTGACTTGAAAGAATAGAGCCAGACAATCCCAGAACAGTCAGAGCTTTATTTTTGAAAAGCTTATTAAATCTTAATACATAATACAAACGAGTTTTTAACCTTACACCTAAAACAGCAAATATTATTAATTCTATTGTTAAACCTTGGGATCAGTGGTCTGTTTTTTTAATGACCTTGACCTATCATTGTACTTAGCAAGAGCAAAGTAAATAATTTTTAATTTCATAATTATTTAATTTACCTTAAAAAGCTTCAATGTTTATTATTCGAATATAATAGTTTTATTGCATTTTACTCGTCATTAGTCGGCTTTTAAATGTACGAGTCTTATATACTACCTAAAGCTTTGAAAATATTAGTGTCAATTTTGGAATTAACATAACATTCAAGTATGGTAACTTTTAAACCTTTTGGCTACTTTTTTAGATGAAGCCCGTTACATAAAGCAATTATAACATCTCAAATGACCTTGACCTAATCATTTTTATAATTATGGTTTAAGCTTTATATCACCATGCAAACTTTAATGGTTTAAAGCTTTCGTGAATTTCTTTTTATTTGCCAAAACCATAAAAACTCGATGCTGCAAATAAGTCAAAATAATTTATTCAATTGTCAAAAGCTTTTCTAATCGTCAAAAATATCTTTTAAGCTGAACTATTACTTAAATTTTAGTAAACGATCGTTTATTGTTTCAAAATTGTGTAAACATTCAAAAATAAAAAATGAAATTTTAATTTTCATAAAATAAAAATTAAAAGCTTTTATAATAAATCTAAAACAACTTTCCAAGATTATTTGAAGTAGGCCATAATTCAAAGAAATATACTAAGTCATCATTAAAAATTCATAGTGATCATATTATGTAAGAATATTTGAAAAGCTGTGGGAAAACTTAATGCCACCAACTGAAATTTTTAAACATTTCGTTAAAAAAATTTCTTAACACATTTTGTAAGGAAAATTTTGCCATAGCCAATACTCTTTAATTTCAAGGAAACATTTTTAAATTGTGACGATAAGCTAAATTTAATTTCAAATATTTAAAACATTACTTAGAGCTTTTGAAGTTATGCGGTGTTAAAAAATTGACCGTTTCTTGGCTTAAAATTATGTAAATATTTAAAATCTTCAAATAAAAAAAAAATAAAAGCTTTAAATGATTAGAAATCACCGGTTTCCTTTTTTTATTTAAATGACCTTGAACTATCAATTTACTTATAAACTCGAAATTTCTTTTTGATTTTACAGTATTTAATCAATTTCCAAAAGCTTCAATCTGTATTATAAAATGAAACAGTGTCATTGTTAGATTATTAACATCATTAGCCTTAAATATTAACTGGACCTTCGGAAATATTAAAGTTTAAACAATTGATCAATTTTTAAGCCCTAATTCAAAAATGGGCGCAGCGATATACATTTACTTTATAGAAAGTTTTCTATAAATTTTGTAGGCAAGATTTAAAAAACTGTTGGTTATACCATTAATGAAAAAATCCATATCATTAGGAGCAAAACTCAAAACAATAATATTTTCATTTTTAATTTAAAAACCTAAGCTTTTACATATTTTTAAAATATAATATAAATCGATATAGTTAAAACCTCAAAGCTAAAAAATTGTTAACTTTTGTGTACGGTATTTAATTAATTTTAAAGAACTTACAACTTCATTATTGAATCGTTATCAAAAAGAACGTGGTGTCTCAAAAGCTTTAAGCATTGGTGCTATATTAATATTTAAATTTTAGAATCAAATATATTCTTAGTTGAGAATAACACAGACATTTTAATAAAAAATAAAAGCTTAAAGTTTATAAATTAAATTTAAACTACTTTTTACCATGATTTACTCAAGAATAAAATTTACTATTTTCGTTGGTAGTAAATGAGCCTGCGATTATCATATTGGGTGAGGTTAGCGTGTTATAGATACCCTAGTTAGTTCGTGGCCTTCACAACTTACAATTCAATAAGTAAAGCTTATAAAAAAAATTATTTACCATGAGCCATACCGTTCAAAGTCAGACGGAGCTTTTAATTAACTTAATAAAATCATTAACATATACGTTGTAAATATATTTGAAAAGCTTATTAAATCCTAATACCAAAAACTTGTGAAACTTATGGCTAACAGCAATATTGATTAATTTTTTTGTTAAAGCTTTGGAACCAGTGATCAATATACTTAAAAGCCCGAAGTACTATAATTTTATTATAATCAAGTAGAACAAAATTTCTCGACAAAATACATACAGAAAAACATATGTGAAAATCTATTAAAGTTAAAAATTTAAGTTGGGATCTTTTAGTTTCAAAAGTTCACAGCTTTCCAAATTTAATACCAAAATGTAGTATAAAGTTTTATGAAGAATTGATTGTTTTCGTCTATCTTTGAACTCTAGCTGAATAATTTTGATTTGGTTTTGCATTTGTTTTTCAAATAGGTAATACAAGCCACGATATATCTATCCAGGGTCCTATAATTTAAGCGCTTTAAATAGTAAAACAGTATTAAATTATGAAGCTAGTCGGCAACCACCCACGTACATTAAAAAATTCTTCGCAATTAAATTACGAAAAAAATTTGACATGTTTTCAATTATAATTGAAAAAATGGTTTACTCCCCCGCCCGCGAACAATAAAAAAGCACAAAAGAAGGTTGTATTCGGTAACATTTTAATTAAAACAATTTGTCAACTTAATTATAATTATAATTATTATTATTGTTTTTAGCAAAAATAAATAAATTTAAATATTTTACTCGTAAATAATTCTTAAATTAATTAAATTTTTTGTTTTTCTCTGCTCTTCTATAAATTTTAGATTAATCAGCGAAATTCATTTTCCACACAAACGAACCACATAGGCGTATACACAACAGCAAATAAAAACAAATATAAAATTTGACAACAACAACAAGTTTGGATTTAAAAAATAAAAAAAAAAAGTTTCGTATTTTAACAACAACCAAACAAATATTAATGAGTGGAATCTAAATAAAAAAAAATTTAAAATTAAATAAATAAATTAAAAATGCTATGTAAAGTGTTTATTGTTGGTAAATTACGTTAAGTGCGGATAAAACAATTTTTTTTTTCCAAATAATCTAATTATTGTTATAGTAATTTAGAATCGTTGTTTTAATTCTAAATATACAAATCAAAGTTTGTTAAAAATTTGCATTAAGTCCGCAAAATTGCGAATCAAAATAAGTAAACATGGGTAAAAAAAATTCAAAACTAAAACAGGACACAATCGATCGATTGACAACAGATACATACTGTGAGTATTACCTACTAAAATTATGCTATTAAATATTTTATTGGTGTTTTAGGATGCGATATTTCTAATAAAAAAATTTGTTAATAATTTTATAACATGTAATACACCTGGTCAGGTGTTTCTACATTATGTTTAATGGTTTTAAAAAGCATTAACATTTCTACACTTTCTCCGTCCGTCTAATAAACGTATACAAATCAAACAACCATAGAATAAAAAATGTACCTGATAACACGGGTACAAAACTTTCTGGTTCCAAATCGAAAGCCACCAGAGCGCAAGCATAAAAGATTTATTTCACTTTGTAAACTTTTTTTTCTACTTTGCTTTTTAACAATTGTTATTTTGTAAAAGTTTCCGAAAGCATTCAAAATTAAAAAAATTTTTTGTTTTCTTTTCGAGAAATCTGCTGTTAAACAATGGGTTTGGTGATTTTTAATGTGATAGCATAATTATTGTGCTAGATTAGAAGAAAAAAAAATGTTGAAGCAAGAATTTTATAAAGATGATGATTTTTTTACGATTTTGTTGTATTTTATAGCAAGATACTAGTGATAATCGGTTCATTGGCTTGGAATACATTAAAAAAAATTGCGAGATTGATTTAAAATTGGCTGGTACATTTATAAACAAAGGTTGGTCGACGCACCATCAAATGTTGGGGTTATGTACATCATGTTCAAATTAATGGACTGCAATTTAATTTACAAAAACTAAAAGTGTATAAATTTATGTAAAGTCAAAGGTTTAGTCAAACAAATTTTATACACACACTTAAAGCTCACGAATAAAAGCATATTTAACAAATCTAATTGGACGACCTCATTATGAATGTGAGTTTTGCAAATTAATAAACAAAAGCAATAATTAAGTTTAAATTAAACATTATTCAAGGATGGAAAGGTTATTCAATTTGAGTGCTGAATTTTCGATGCAAAAGCTTGATTAATTCATTCTTAATCAGAATTCATAATTATTGTCTACGCTTTAACTAAAGCTTTCTGAACATTTTTTAAATATTATTTGAGATCAAATTCAGAGCATTCATGGGTTTAAAGTTTGTTTAAACTAAAATTAAACATTTTATTGCATCGTAAAACTTGTATAACATCAAATATTGCAATAAAGCGATAAAAAAATTAAAATGGCCATTTATAAACATAATATTATGTTTATCGTGCATAACGCTGTAGTAAGGTTTATGTATGCCATCCATTATTATATATGATTATAATTAACTATATAACGAAACTATTAAAATCAGCAAAATCATAAAAAATATATTTTTATTATAGCTTCCATCCAGAATTTATGTAATTTTTTATGATATTAGATCTTTGAGAAGAGAATTCAATAATTTCTCAAATACAGGTGCCATATAAAATGAAAACTAATTTACCAATTGTTTTTTTTTTAGATAATTGAAAAAGCTTTTGTACGGTATTAAGTTCTTAAGGGTATCGTAAAACAATTGAATATCGAAATTTAATGTGGGTAAGGTTATAAATTGCCACGGTTTTTACAACCGCACGGTAAGTGTTTTAAAATGATTGGAACATTTATCAAATTTATAGTTTCAAGTTTATTAAATTTGCGGTTATTTTCATTATAAATTCAATAATACCGTAGTCTCAAAATGAAAGCACAGAATAAATGAGCGCATAGAAAAAATTATTTGGGTGATGAAATTATACCGCCTTGAAGTTAACCCAGACTTTTATCCCAGGTAGGATGATTTATACAGGTATTTCATCCTGGGCTTTTGTTACCTTTAAACCGTCCCAGAATTTTTCGCGATTTCCAAAAATTTACACTTAGTACAATAGATACTCATCACAGACTTTTTTAATATATAAAATTAATTTGGTTCTGTAGAAAAAAAATTCTTCTGGCCGAGTCATTGAAAGGACGGCTTGTGTGATTAGTGGTCGTTATGGATGTTATGAACCACTTGCAAATGCGTCAACGTTTTGGAATATTTCCATTTTCAAATTTAACACTGATACAATATAACATTAAAAAAGAATGGCAATTTTTTATTTCAGATTATAATTCAATTAATTGCAATTCAACATTTAAAAGCTTCAACAACGAATATTTTAAAATTGAGCTTATGTTATCGCCATAAAATTGGTGAAGTTCATAAAACTTATACAGACCGTGAAATTATTTATAATATTCGTACATCCAACTGCATTTAATATTTTCAATTACCACTCATAAAATTGATCAAATTTATTTAAAATTTGTAAAATTCAAAAATGACCGATTCATAGAATAGTGACTTGTATTTGTGAAATTTAAGAAAATCGTCAAATTCTTAAAACTCTGAATTTCATCAAATTAATAAAATGTAACTGGTTTGAAAAACATAAATAAAATTATCAAATTAATAAAAAGTATATATTTCATTAAAGTTTAAAATTTTTAAAAATACAAAAATACAAAATGTGTTTTAGATTCATCTGAATTTATCTAAACTAAACTGCATTCAATACATTCATTAAAGTTCATTAAAATACATTAAATTTCTAAAATTCATTAATTTCATTAAATTTATTAAATTCAAAAAAATCATTAACTTTATAAATTTAAAAAAAAATATTTTTCTTAAACTCGGGAATCCATCAAATTCACAAAATTCTGTTTTGTAGAACATAGTACTTATAAAATTCGCTAATTGTGTTAAATTCAAAATTTGTAAAATTTTATAATCAGAATTAAAGTTTAATCTATACGTTTCTTAAAAAATCACAAAACGTTTTAAGTTAACAATTGATACAATAATCAAATAATTAAAATTAATTAATTTGAATAAACTTTTAAAATTAAAAAAAAATACCTAAGTTCATCTATTTTCATTTATCAATATTCGAAGACATTCATTTAAATTAATAAGATTAGTAAAATTCCTAATATTGAAGAAAAATCATACAATGTCAATTTGAATACATCTGCATTCATAAAATTCATAAAATTCACAAAAATTCATTAAAATGGTCATTAAATTCATAAAATGTATCATTAAATTCGTTTTATTCATTAAATTTATTTAATTCAATATAATTTATGAAATTAATAAAATTTTAAAAATTATTAAAACTCATAAAATTTATAAAGTTTAAAATTTATAAATATTTGTAAAACTTATAAAAATCTTAAACTTATTAAATAATTTTAACTCAACTTAAATACATCTGCAATTCATACAATTTATTAAAACAACAAATTTTAAGTAATTTTTTAAAATTCATAAAATTCTTTATAATTTATAACATTCAGAACATTATGAAAATTCATAAAATATATTAAATTGATAAATTTCATTAAACTACTGAAACGTTAAAAATTTATAAAGTAAAAAAATTCATGAAATTATTAATATTCATAATGAATTTATAAAATTATGAGTTTTATAATTTTTTTTATAAAATTCATTAAGTTCGTTAAATTCCTTAATTTCATTAAATTTAATAATTTCATTAAAACTCGTAAACATTATTAAACTCGAAATTTCATCAAATAAATAAAATTATCTGCATTGAAAAATGGTATGCTTTTAAAATTCATTAAATTCAATATAATTCATGAGATTTATCATATTCAATAAAATTAAGAAATTTGATAAAATTAATTTTTAAAATTTAAACTTTTGAAATTCATAAAATTGATTTGAATTTATTTTTATTTAAAACATCGATATTCATAAAATTTATTAAAATTCGTAAAACTCATTAAAATTCAACCTGAATTCACTGCATTCTTAGAATTCGTTAAAATCATAAATTTCAATAAATTCATTAAAATTCTTCACTGATAAAATAAATTAATCTCATTGAATTTAAAAAAAGAATTGGAAATATATCTTAATTTAACAATAATCGTGAACATACATTAAAATCAAAAAAACTCAGAAATGTCCTTAAAATGTAGAACTTCATAAAACTTTATGTATGTACATCTGAATTCATTAAATTCCTTTAATTCATAAAATTATTTTATAAACTCATAAAATTTAAAAAAATTATAAGATTCAATTTTATTCAATTCAATAAATCAAAAAATTCATTAAATTCATAAAACTCATAAAATTCAAATTTAAAATTCACAGAATTGCTAAAAATCATAAAATTGAGTAAAATCATAAAATTCATAAAATTCTTGAAACTCATAAAATTCATAAAATTCTTAAAATTCATAAAATACATGAAATTCATAAAATACATGAAATTCATTAAAATTCATTAAATTTTTAAAATTCATAAAATTCTTTTATGAATTCATAAAATTCTTTTATGAATTCATAAAATTCTTGCGATCATAAAATTCATTGAAATTATATAATCCATAAAATTATTGTATGAATTCATAAAATCTTTTTATATATTAATTTTTTTTTTTTTAATTTTTTTTGCTAAATCTCGTGTCCGCGTACATGAGCGGGGGTCCGGTCTTGTTTTGGCGGTATCCATTTTTCTTTTTGTTGACTTTATAAACACTTCATTTTTTTTACGGATGCGGGTCATCAGCCCAGCGATCCAACCGTTTAGTCACCTCCTACGACAAGCAAAGGATACTGTGGTGGTATTCTTGGGAAACATGTTCGTGCAATCTAGATTTACGAGACATGTGAGTGCCCCCCGACCACAGGGGCCAAATTATAAACTCATAAGTTCCATTAAATTTATTAAATTCATAAAATTCATTTTATTCACAAAATTTACAAAATTGTTTTAGGAATTCATAAAATTCCTAAAATCCATAAAGTACAAATTCATAAAACTCATTAAATTCTTAATAATCATAAAATACAATAAATTCATTAAAACAATAAAATTTATAAAATCCTGTTAAAAATTCATAAAATTTTTAAAATTCGCAAAATTATAAAATTCATTAAATTCATTAAATTGATTAAAATAAAATTTATGAAATTTTTATAAATCATAAAATTCATAGGATTCTTAAAATTAATAAAACTCACAAAATTCAAATTCAAAATTCCTAGAATTCTTAAAAATCATAAAATATATAAAATTAATTAATTTTATATAAATAAATTTCCTTTATGAATTCATAAAATTCGTAAAATTAATAATAATCATAAAATTAATAAAACCATAAAATTCTTAAAATTCATTAAATTCAATTAATTTATTAAATTCATAAAATTCATAAATTTCTTAAAATTCTTAAAAATCATAAAATTCATTAAATTCATTATATGAAATCATAAAATCCATAAATTAATTAAAGTCATGAATTTCTGAAAAACATAAAATTCATGTATTTTATGATTTTCAGAAATTCATGACTAATAAATTTAATAAATTTTATGAATTTTATCATTTTTATGGATGTTATGATTTTATTTAATGGATTTAATTAATTTTATGATTTTTAAGAATTTTAAGAATTTTATGAATTTTAAAATATTTATAATTTATTTTTTTTTAATGAATTAAATTAATTTTTAAAAATTCATTAAATTCATTAAAATTCATTAAATTCATAAAATTCTTAAAATTCTTAAAAATCATAAAATTCATTAAATGAAACCATAAAATCCATAAAAATCATAAAATTCATAAAATTTATTAAATTTATTAAAGTCATGAATTTCTGAAAATCATAAAATTCATGTATTTTATGATTTGCAGAAATTCATGACTTTAATTAATTTATGGATTTTATGATTTTATTTAATGAATTTAATGAATTTTATAATTTTTAAGAATTTTAAAAATTTATGAATTTTATGAATTTAATAAATTTTAATGAATTTTATGATTTTTAAGAATTTTAAGAATTTTATGAATTTAATAAATTAAATGAATTTTTTTAAATTCATTAAATTCATTAAAATTCATTAAATTCATAAAATTCATAAAATTCTTAATATTCTTAAAAATCATACAATTATTTTATGAATTCATAAAATCATTTTATAAATTCATGTTTCATTAAATTTATTAAATACATAAAATTAATTTAATTCATGAAATTCTTAAAAATCATAAAATTCATAAAATTCTGTAATGAATTCATAAAAAGATAAAATTCATTAAACTCATTAAGTTGATTAAATTCATAAAATTTATAAAAGTCAAATTCATAAAATTTTTAAAATTCGTAAAATCATAAAATTCATTAAATTTATTAAATAAAATCATACAATCCATAAAAATCATAAAATTCATAAAATTCAATATATTTATTAAATTCATAAAATTCTTTTATGAATTCATAAAATTCTTAAAAACCATTAAATTCATAAAAATCATAAAATTCATAAAATTCATAAAATTCATAAAATTCATAAAATTCATAAAATTCATAAAATTCATAAAATTCATAAAATTCATTAAATTCATAAAATCATTAAATATTTAAAATTCATACAATTTTTAAAATTCTTTAAATTTATTAAACTCATAAAATAATAAAATTCTTTTATGAATTCATAAAATTCTTAAAAATCATAAAATTCATTAAAATCAATTCATAAAATTCTTAAAATTCATAAAATTCATCAAATCCGCAAAACTCATTAAATTTATTATTCAATTACATTCAGAACATCACTAAAGTTCGTAAAATTTATTGAATTCGTCCAGCTTAAATAAATTACGTTGGTAACAATAATTTATGTAAGCAACAACGCTATTTAAATCGTTAAAATAAATAAAAAGGAGTAGCATATTTAGTTTTTTGTATGATTTGTATATTTTAGTTGCAAACTTAAGCAATTTTATAAGATTGATTATAAGATCCAAATTGATAATCACGAGAATTAGTTCGTAAAGTTTTTATTTAACCATAAAGATTCTGCGGCTATGAATCCGAAAATTAAATATCCAAATCTTAATGGTAGTATTGTGTAATGGATGTCGATTAAGCTGCTGGAAAAAATTACTGTTTAATTGGTCTAAAATAAAAACAAATTTATGTACAAATTTAGTTGGTGGAAAATTATATTTTTATGTTTTACGTTGATTAGTATACATTAGCATAAATATATACATTTTTCGTCTGCGGTATGGTTTTGAAGACAAAAACAAAATAGCAATTTGACTGCGGGCGAAAATAAATTACATCCGGCCATTTCGATTTAAAATTTACCGACTTGCTCGATCATTTGCAAAAAGCTTTCAATATACAATTTTTTTTTATATCACAAAATCGATTTCCGGCATGATAAATTTTTTCAATTTTAGACAACACCCGTGCGCCCTAATAACGTTGTATTCAGAGTATACGGTAATTCATGAAAATGTATAACATGACTGATGCTTTCAAATCGATACACCAAAAAAACCACAAACGTTAATTAGACATTCATGTTTATTATATCGGTGTGTAGTATAGAATCTACTGTACGTTCATTAAATTGGTTTACACAAACAGAGTGTTAATTAAGTCACGTACATATCAATTTTCATTTATGTATTATGTATACACAGTACCAAACAAATATTTTTCTTGGAATCTCTATATACTATGCTTTTGTGGTTCTATACACAGTCGACGAACTGGTGTAGAAAAATAAATTTTTTAATTATACGTACATGTGGCATATACATAAAATATAACATTTTGTTGAAATCTATCCTTCGCTATATACGTACATAAATTTAATGTATGATAAACAATTAGAATTTAATTGATAAACAAAAAAATTAGGGGACACAAAATATTTGATTCCTTTCAAATCAGATAATGAGTGTTTGTAATTATAATTTATTGAAAAAGCTAGGGTGCGTACAATGGTTTGAAGTATCGAATAAGACGACTAATTAAAAGGTTCTCTTTGGTAGCAGTCAGTCTTTATATAATGATTGATTTCAAAAACGTTAAAGAAATATATTTTATACGTATTTGACAATGTACATACAGATATACAAATTACGTATTCAAAGTTGGTAAAAAAATAAAATATTGACAGAATTTGGGTTAAGTAAAATAAATTTAATAAGAAATTAGCTCGCAAATCTAATTTTAAAACCGCATGAGCAAAAATTGAATTAATTTGCAAATATGCTCTGCACAATTGGCACGATTTCACTCCAAAATTTTAGCACAGTTTTTGATATTGATGCATTTCATAGAGTTTTTGGGGGAATTGACTTTAAAATATGTATACGTGTGAAGATTTTCCTAAACCATTCCAAAATGTATAATTCTGTTCAGGCTCCATAACTATCATAATGAGTGATATTTGGGACTTTTTTTGTTACTTCTACAAAACTTGCAGCCTGCAAAAATTGGAATTGTAGTGCGCTAAGCAATTGAGGTAAAGTATAAGTCCAACTGAAAATTGATGTCAAAATATATAAAAGAAAATCAAAGTCAAAATAGAAGACAAGTCAAGAAAAATGTCGAAGGCGAATGGAAGTTATGCCAATCAACTTCATTGATCGTTTAATAACATAATTCGCTGTAGTTCCTTGATGACCTTGAAAAATGTTAATTAAATTATCGTAGGCCTTTGAAGCATCCCGCAAATCATAAACATCACTCCATTCCTCAAACAATAGTACAGTCTAGTTCATGTTCGCCTCTAGCCAACTTAGTTTACTTTATTTCGTTATTCAAAAGCCCCAACAAACTTTATGTGGAAAGTTTTCATACTAATCCACATTTGATTGCCGGAAACATTTCATGTGATATGTTTCTGGTATACATGAAACACACAGCAGCACAGGCCTATTGGTCAGCCAAACAGAATTTATGGCTTTTAATTAACTGTTAATTGATTTCTTAGCTCATGATTTCAGTTTTTTTGTACGATTAAGTTGACCCTTTGCGGACATTTTGCTAAAAGTTAAAAAATATATTTTCTCGGTACGAATTTCCATCAGGTCAAAGTGAGCAATTTGCATGGTTAAACGTTCGAGTCTTAATTGTGTAGACGGACTTGACTCTACATTAGCAATATCAATTTTTGGTTGAGTTTGTCTAAACATTTTTAGAGTCCTTTACAATTTACATGAGCTCCGAATACTTTCAGATATAGTCCTGTATGTGAATGTTAAGTTATATAACGTTGTTCTTGACCAATTCAGATTAATATTTTGATGTTATGCTCGCTATATGCATATGCAAAACCTTCAATATTACACAAACAGTATGCCGTGTTATTTTATCAGTGCTTTCACCAGGAGAAGTTTTGACCTTACTCGATCTCTATATATACATATATTTACAACATAAATCAGAAAATCTATCTGTTTACTGTCTGATCTTGGTTAACTCTAATATATTGGCAATTTACTGTATCACGATTCAGCTCAGAGTAAAATTTAAAAGTAAGGTAAATCAGTTCATTTCATTTTCCAATTTGGGTTTAAATATCATCAATGACCAAACTGGTGCCTGCAACGTGCCGTAACATAGTAAGTTGTATGGAAGTAGAATGCAACATCTCACCAGGAATCTGAGGATGATCTTGACAGGTTTTCCGAGATAAAAGAGCGCTCATGAATGCCATTCATTGTGCTATTCGCCGAAAATTTCAATCGAACTCGTTAGGTCTCCTGAAGGAGGCAGACATGTAACTTAAATAATTATGTCCATCCACGACAGCGGGGTTCTCCCCCAAAATCTCGGAGAGAGAGAGAGAACAATATTGGCAACAACAAACGAAACATTGAACAACCTGCATGAGCCAATCAGAAAATTAAAATGTGTAGATAAGGCAGTCAAATTCAAGCTGAACCTAAAACCAGCAGGCCACCTTAATCCAACAAAACTCTATGACGGAACCAGACTACATGGTCGAATGAAAACTATGAAAAAGAAGCTATCCAGTTCTCACTGGTTGCATTACCTAAATTCGTTATTCCTCGCCTTTCATTAGATATTTTTAATGTATTCTAATAATCCAGTCCCAATCTGATGATAGACGGAATAAACCTTTCTGATTGGCATTTCACTCACCGCCAGCTCTTACTCTCACTTTATCTCAGTGTACCACCTCTATCTGCCCATCTATTAATAGACTCAGATTTCCTAATTCTGATCGGTGTGATAAGCAACAGGCATATGAGATTTCCTATACAATTCACGCGCTGAGCCACCGTTCAAGTGGACGGTACTGCATACTGGCATGGGCAAAATATTGTTGGTTTTTGATACGAAAATATTTTTTTGTAAACAATCGGGTGAAACATGGATGGGCGAAACACGGTATAAATCGATTTAAATGAACAAATAGACTTATTGGGTCATTCTAAACCCCAGCCACTTCACTGCTTCGTATAATTGGATAAAAAGTTAAACCGGATTCCGAATATAAAAAAACGGTATGCAAATTGTATGACCACCTACTTAAACTTAAACATATGAGGCATGTTGCGCCGCATAGGGGCAATGACTATATACCACACAACATGGAGAACTGAAAGGTAAAAATATATCAACAAAAAAGAATGCAGAAAGAACATTAGTGTTAACAAACCATCTTCTGGGGGGAAAATAATCATCAAACCCCTACAAGAATATACCAACTCGTAAAAGTGAATTTTATGTAGATGACTTACTAACTGGAGCTCACACCATCGAAAAATGGAATTAAGTAAATTGTCTAGTAATCATCAAGCCAAGCCCTCCTAACGACATCTTCGAATGATAAAATAATGAGCGGGGACCTTACATTCGATATTACAAGTGGAATTGGGAATCCGTCATGTACATCTACCACCCAATCACAGAAAATTAACAAAAAGGCACTTCATATCGGAAATGTCACAAATCTACGACTCTTTGAGATGGATAGCATCATTAACCATAAACTGTAAAATAATAAATCAAACATGATGGGCGGTGAATTTGGTTTGGAATGACCCTCTGCCAGTCGAATTTGCCGAGAAATGATAAGGGACCTAAACGATAACCGCAATCCATCCGTATTCCTTCGTACCTTAATTTTTACACAAGGTTACTGTATCGTTGAGCTACACGGTTTTTGTGATGCTTCCGAACACGCCTATGCTGCTGCAGTCCACAGCAAAATTACTGGCAGCAAAATACCATTCAGCCCCGAGGAAGTTCAAGCTTACCATCCCGAGGTTAGAGCTAAGTGGAGCACTCTTGCTCAACCAGTTAGTGCAGCAAGTAACTAAAGCACTAGAAGTGAACATCAACAAAATTAGTATATGGACCGATTCCATAATCACATTGACTTGGATCCGAAACCCATTCACTATATACAAAGCGTGCGTATCAAACAGGCCTACTATTGGACTGGGGTTATTGCGAAACAATACACAGGGAGCAATATGTTTACGGTGGCATACATCCGCAACTGTTTCTTGGTAACAAACGCACAAATGCGGTGCCATCGTCTCAAAGCCAAAGTATCAGAACAAGCAAAGTATCACAACAGTTCGCAATTTCCTTGTTCTACGAGAAACCAAGCTCGACCATTTTCGCATACCGGGGTTGATTAAGCAAGGAACCTGGAATCTGTTTTAGAAAAGCAAATCTGCATATTAAGCGGGATTTATATGCGATTTTATAGGCGTTTCACTACCTTTTGGTATAATATCGCCCGCAGCTGTTGAGTAACAATGAGGCGAACTTTGTTGGGGTTAGCAAATTTTTGCAGCCTATATCAATTGGACTTTCATTCCGCATTATTCACCACATTTCGGAAGTCTATCAAAAATCAAGATATGCTTAAATTGACAACCGTTGTTATGTCCATTGTTTGAGCATCTCGAGTCACTGGACGTCTTTTTTTTTTTTTTTTTTTTTTCAAAAAGGTATTGGCATAGACACTCTTTTGGTCCATAGCCTTACCTTACATTCACACAACATTCATTCAAACCATTCATTCATCCCATTCACACAAGTACAGTATACCATCTGCGCGTTGCATAGCTCCATGTCACCCTGTACAGTGACATGAAAGATGGGTCGGCCCATGAGTTCTACATTCCAACAGAGGGTCATAGATGTTTTCAATTTAATCACCGATCGTAATCGGGAGATGAAAAATCCCTTTTGCATCCCGCCTCTGTTGGGATTCGAACCCGGTACCTCCCGATCCAAACGTCGCAGCTTTAACCACTGCGCTATTTGCTCGGTCACTGGACGTCTTAGCACCAAGGCATTTCGTAATTGGAAACGCATTAACGTCACCGCCTGAAATGTAACAATTATGATATCCCGAATCGATATTTTTTCGTATTTAAAATTAGTCCTGACTATGCGTTCTCGATTCTGTCAAAAAATGGTTTTCGACTAGTAGTAGTTAGTTAGTTTATAACAGCGACCTAAGTGGCAACAAGAGAAACCAAATGTGCAACCAGGAGAAATCGTTTTATTGCGGTATGAATTGCAACCACGTCAATCACCAAATTTTTACTATTACTAACTCTAAAACCAATAAAAGATGAGAGTACAAAAGAGATAGAAATGTCTCCACCACAGCTACGACAACAACAGCCCACTTGAAAAGTAAGAGTCATGGCCCAGTTCCACCAGCGAGTGCTACTGTATACCAAATCGATTAGGTCGAATTAGTAGCGACAAAATGGAAATTAATGATCGGAGGCCTGCACCAACGCAAGGTATATGAACTGTGACCTCCTAATACAACAACGTCGGTGTTAATTCAACAACATCAAGCAGGATAACGAATTTTTGATTCTCTAGGATTGGGGTCACCGGAAAATAAGACAAGGAGGCCAACATTATTGGGCCACTATCGAAAGCAACACAATATAAAGAACAGTTTGAGAATATCCATCTAAATGAAAGCTCGAAAACTAGAATTTAACCATCGCTAACACGGTATGGTTATTTAAACACAAAAACGACGTACCCTCTCAACATCTGACACAGCTCCTGGAGGCACTTGAACTACATCAATTTTATCGAATAAAGAAAAATCAAGACAAAGCAGAATCAAGATTATTTTCGGCCTTACAACTAGAATTAGTCAGCGAACATTTAAGGGATACTAAAAAAAGTTTCCTTCAAGTGGTGACAAGTTCAAAAACCATATAATCTATCCAGCATTACTGCCATCTAAACAGCTGCTCCAACAACAAAGTCCGGTCCCACCCGTCGACCAGGTACATCCTATAGTGGATCAATTTCGAGAGTACTTTGCAGATATGGGTAAGACCGCGGGTCTATAGAAGCAACCGAGTTTATGCCATTCACGGGCCGGGCCACCTTTCCAGTCGACGCTGTTGTTACATACCGGGCATGGACAAAATCTGGTTTGTTTTTTATATACGATCTTGAGAAGCAGCATAAAATGTAGCTACCCATATATATCTGAAAATAAAGTGGAGTCCGTCTCTAAAGACTGTAGCGCCATCTAGAATAAAATTGAATGTATTATGCGTTACATATACATACTCGCACCACCTAGAGCTAAACCATAAAAATTTTGTTTTTTGTTCAAACTTAATCCGAATAAAGACTTTCATGCGCCTTTGTGTATAATTTCTCTCCATGCATATTGAATGAATTTAGCCGCAAAACATAAGCAAACATAAATAATAACTTCAAAACGCCCTTTTGAGATTATAAAAGTAGGATTTGCAAAAAATGCGGCGCGTCGGAGTAAAATCTTTAAATATACCAAAAAAATAATAAAAGAAGAATGTCTTTTTGGGTTTCCCCCTCGCATTTTCTTTTTTCTTTCCGTAGAAAATGATAATTTTCCCTATGCTTTAATGATTTTTATACTCTGTGCGGTATGTACATAGGTATATATGGTTTAGAAATAAAACATAATTTTAAGCATAAATACAAGAAATATTATTATGTTTAAAGAATTTAATAGCCGCAAGTAAATTATGTTTAATGTATAGCATTGTATACGAGTATGTGTATATGACGAGTCGGGGGAGATATTAACCGCGCGTATCATAACAATATTTCACTTTAACTTATGTTTTATGGAATGAACATATAATTATTGGCTTCAGGTGAGCAAATGTTTAAGTCTGATTTTAAATGTGGCATTTATGCGAGCTTTTAAGTGAATTTAACATCCAAATGACATTTTTTGATCAATTTAGCTGTAACATCGTAATAAAATAATCCAACATAAATGATTTGATTACGTGTATACCAGCAATAATTTAGATTTAGTTTTTTTTTTTTGACTAAACAAAATCTAATTTTCTAACAAATATCATGATTTTTTAGTTACGTGATTTTTATGAATATATACGATAAACTTTCGAATAAAGTTTGAAATCAATAAAAAAAATTATAAAGTTTAATAAGTTTTCTTGCATTTTCCAAACGGAAAAACAGATTGGTTTTTTGCTGTCTAGCTCGCGTTGGTACAAACGACAAGCGAAGTTTTGTAATGGGTAATTAAATACTAGCGAAAGCTTTAATAGAGTGATGTATTCCGCTTATTTATATAAAAGCTCAGCGATTTTTTTTTTCAAACATCAGAACACTAAGTGAATATGCTAAGCTTTCGATGAAAGCTTGATTGACCAATACTAATCCTATTTGATTATAGTTAAAATTTTGATTTTGAAAAATAATCTTTTCCAATGGAGTTCATTATCATCTCGGAGGTTATGTCAACAAGTAAAATCAACATATAACCATGGAGAACCATGGAGCTCAGAAAATCAACATAAATAACCATGGAGAACCTGAATTTTGGACCGGTGGCATCGATGGTCCATTTTTGTTCGAAAATGAGCAACGAGCCGCCCTCACAGTCAATTGGGAGCGTTACCGAGCGAAATTCTCTGTTAATTCTGCGATTGGTTTTTCACAATTAGTAGGTGCGGATGGATCAGATAGTATTTGAAGTGACACCGTTTCTTTTTCCTCTTTGTTGGTATCTATTACATCATCATCTGACTGATTTTCAATCTTGTTAAAAAAGTACTAACATTCAAGGAATGAGCAATTTTTCTAATTTTAAGGAATTTTTTTGTAAAAACGGGCCAAAAATGATGAAAATCTTGTTCAATCTGTGGATCATCTATAATTTCGTTAAACACCTGTTTAAGCGAATTTTCCATATCAGCTGATACTGTTTGCGCTGTACGAATATTGATTAATTTGGTTGAACTTGAAGTTACGGATTTTGAGCGGTTGATTCTGCACAGTCCGTTGCTAACATGCAATACGCCAGTGGTCAGATCTGAGATGATTTCCTGTGTGAAATCATGTTCTTCGGAAAATGTTTGAACCTGATTTTCGATGTTCCTCAGTTTAGTACTGCAAAGCTGTATCTCGCGTTTTGGTTAACAGCGATTATATGTGCGCGTGTCGGTGGGTTCATAGCATTCTCCATTTCTTTGTTCAGAATTTCTTGTAGCTTCGCCATCTTGTTCAGAATGGTACCAATTATATTTCGTACCGAGCATTCAACGGCAAGTTCATCACAGTCTAAGTATTCTACGTTCATTTTCACGTTTTAATCTTTATTTGATTATGAGTAAAAATAAATGACACTCTGAGTGGAACAGTTTCCAGTATAAAAAAAATTAGGATTAGGTCGAACGCATCTGGTCACACATAAAATTGATGTTGGTATAATCACAACCAGTTAAACAGCGGTATTATTCTGTATCACCTGCTAAACAAGCAGAAATGTATATAGAGCTGAACCGGATGTTAGAAATCCTGGTCATCCCCAATAAGCAGCGTAAGTAGGGCAAATGGAAAAATTCGGCTTTGCCTGGATGCACGTAAAGTAAACTCAGTGTCGGTGACTGATGCTTATCCTTTGCCTATGATTGATGGGCTGCTTAGTCGATTGGACCAAACACGCTACATCAGCTCCATCGATTTAAAGGATGCCTTTTGGCAAATACCCTTCGATTACGAATCAAGGGATAAAACAGAATTCACCGTCCCGGGACGTCCATTCTACCAGTTTGTCGTCCTGCCGTTTGGGTTGTGCAATGCAGCCCAAACGATGTGTCGACTTATGCATAAGGTTATCTCACACCAGTTGCATGACTGGGGTTTAGTCTACCTTAATGATCTCCTTGTCGTCTCAACGACCTTTGAAGATCATATTATGTTACTATCTGAAGTAGCGAGATTGTTGCGAGAGGCAAAACTCACTATAAATGTGGAAAAGAGTAAATTCATGCTCAAGGAGACAAAATACCTTGGTTATGTAATAGGTGATGGGTGCCTCAGAGTGGATCCGTCCAAGGTCCAGGCAGTAGCCGAATACCCCATTCCTCACACGACTCAACAGATAAGGCGATTCTTGGGGATGACTGGTTGGTATAGGAGAATGCGATGTGAGCACTACCGGCATTGGTAGTGTGCTTTTTCAAAAGAATGGAGAAGAAGAAGAACATCCCATCGCATTTATGTCTTCAAAATTAAATAAAGCACAAAGAAACTATACCATTACCGAATTAGAGTGCTTGGCTGCAGTGATGAGCGTGAAAAAATTTAGACCTTACATTGGAGGATATTCATTCACTATTATAACGGAGCACTCCAGTCTAAAATGGCTAATGGACCAAAAGGACTTCTCTGGACACTTAGCTAGGTGGGCCTTGAAGCTTCTTGAAAAGGTACACAGAATATCTTTCCAGTTTCGTCCATCACTTCATATATCACCGTGCCGATGCGCTTAGATATTTTAGTTTTTGTGAATTTTGAAGCAAATTTGCTAGAAAAATTCTTTTGACCAAAACTTTGAACAAAACTGCGTACATATACATACGGTTTGACCAAGATTAAAAATATTCGCGGTCTGCTGGCGACAAAAGTTCTATATTGCTGTCATTGAAAAGTGAGGTGTGAATCCGATGGATGAGTGAACTCCATTCCTCAATGCTAAAGCGATTTCGTCTAAATGGCGTTTCCAGTTTTTATGGTCGTCTTTAATGTATGCCCTGATTGCTGATATTATGGACCTGTTTACTCGCTCTGATACGTTGGCCTGCAGAGCGTAAATTGCTGTTAATTCATGGCATACTCCATATTTTTCCAATAGCTCTGCCAATAAAACTTATTTAAATTGAGGGCCATTGCCCGCAAACAATACTTCTGGTACGCCATATACATGGAATATTTTGTTTTCTAAAAATTGGCCAACTTTAGCAGCGGTAACGGTGCGCAGCGGCTCGAGTATAGGAAAACGAGTGTAGTGGTCTAGCAATATCAGTACATGAGTGAAACCGTTTGTGCTACCTGGATATGAACCTAAAAAATCTATGTAGAGCGTCTCGAATGGCCTTACAGTTTCGATAAATTTTCCCATTTCTGGAATAGTTGAAAAGTTCACAGGCTTGCTCAGTTTACATACTTCGCATCCATTTATGTAGT
Organism: Tipula unca; assembly: GCA_951394425.1. Classification (NCBI taxonomy): domain Eukaryota; kingdom Metazoa; phylum Arthropoda; class Insecta; order Diptera; family Tipulidae; genus Tipula; species Tipula unca. The sequence continues at coordinate 23,095,744 of OX596382.1, read as the reverse complement.
TTTTGACCTACACAGCCATTGAATTCCAATAAAATTCACGTCTTAGTATCTCTAATGTTTTGGCAATTCCCTGATGTGTTGCTGAAGGTGGATTATGAGCCTGTTCAATTAGATCATGTGTTGGACCAGCCGGAACCACGAACTTCCATGGCGAGATATCTGTCTCGGTATGGGTAGTATCTGTAACATTGATGAAAACTTTACCATTGCCAACCATAAAATTTGTGCTCGCTTGGAGAACCTATGTAGCGGACCATAAATCAATAATTTATATTCTTCCACGTTAACTCGTGATAAACTGTCTGAGACAATATTCAATGGCAATAATGCACACTCGTTTTTGAATTTAGGGCCAAATTAAATTCCAAACTTTAAATGATTTATTAGTTTGTAGGAGCACGGATGTAACTTGCTCTTCCAAAGTGGGTTGGCAAGAAGGTTATTAATAGGTATATATATTAATATAATAGGTATATTAATAGGCTGTCAAATATCAGGGTGTCACCACCGAATCCAAGATGCTTTTTACTGTGCTGACTGCCGGACACGGCAGATCTATACATCTGCCAAAGGTGTTATGGTGTTGACAGACTAATGGGGGTCCAAAGTTCAGTAAACGCCATCTTTTGATAGGCCGTTTCCTTGAACAAGGAAATGTATCAAAAATGACTAAGCTAGATACTGAGACGTGAAGTCTTGCGGTTAGCCTCAGCCTATCGCAGGTTATCAGAACCCGCCATAATGTTAATAGCTGGACTCCAATTGACCTCCTGACCAAGAGCAGTGTCTATACAACGAAAGCTGTTGTTGAGAGGCAAATAGCAACTCTAAAAGAAATATCATGCACCATGGAGTGCTGACAGGCATCCTTGGTACGTGAAATAAAAGAAAGATGGTCATCGAAATTCAACAGTTGGGCCTACGGATTAAGACGAAACATATTGTGTTTATCCTAAGATCCTAAACGATCATGAATATTCTCGATAATACTTATGTAGAGCGCACTTTTTTGCGCATGTGGCAAGGGTGAAAGTATTCCTCCTTGCAGGCAGCCTTTGGCCATTTTGACGGACACTTATCAGCCATCCAAGTCAGTTTCAATTATTTGCAACATATATTCAATACCTGAAGACTTTTACAAAATTGTAATCATCAAACCATTAGGCTTTTTTAATATACTCGAAAGCCATTAAAATTACTAAATGCGGCCAAAACATTCAAGCGTGAACGAAACCGTTCGCATCTACATTGATAACATTCTTGTGACATCGAATAACGATGAATAAAACAATGGCTCGTCAAGTTTGATGTCCACATCAAAAACTCAAACTGCATAGTCTGTGCATTCATGACTTCGTCAGCCGCGTGACGTGATAACACCTAATGGTATTCTATTAGGGAATTCCCACTTGCTACAACAGTTTAAAATATTCAACATTTCTTCGGAGTAAATTACTATACCGCCGATTTATTCCGAACTTTGCTGAAACACCCTCACCTATATGCACTATCACTAGCACATTCCACAACTCAAAGAAATCGAATAGGACAAACCAGTTCTCTTGGCCCGAAGAATGCGCTAAATGTTAGGAGTCAGTAGGATTTTTCTCAAAGAAACCCTCGGATAGGTAATATTCGGCATTCGATCGGAAACTACTCGCCTTTTTCTGACAATTATACATTTCAGATACTTGTTGAGGGTCGACCACAAACCTCTTTGACAAGAGGAACTCTGTAAAAAACCGAAAAAAAATCCACAACTGTACAACAGAACCATTACATCGAACTTCGATACGACTCTTCAACACTCTGCATTACATCTCATATCCAAATATCCGTTCCACACGTGAATCTCAATATTCATTCTAAATCAAAACGTAACCCGGCGGGCAAACTTTATAATTTGAGTTGGAAAATGCTTTTCTGCTTGGTTGGCGTGATTTGGTTCACTCAGGTACAAAAAATATTTTGTATAGCAATGACACGCCGATGTTTTGAATTTTAATGGTTCAAAACGTTCAACGTATTATGGTTTATTATTTATGGCATTTTTAGAATTTAGTGCATCAATTTTGGAATATAACATTGTACGAGTATAAGAGAAGGTGGCTGTAGCTTCACCGTTTACGGTTAAAAGCAAATGAACAAAGCATAAATTGCTGCAGTGATTCGGTAAAAATTGTATGCTGAATTGAAAGTGCTCTAAAAATAATAAAGTTTAGCTCCCATAGAATTGATCGAACTCCTTTAATCTAAAGAGTTGAATGTTGTTGCATAGCACGATATGGCAGAAAAGAGGTGTTGTGATGGTTTACAAGTACGATGGCAGAACATTTTAAACAGGCTGTGTATGTTAATCGAATTTTACTTCCTGCATGTAATTAGCTAATGGTCTTTATTATAATTTTAAATTGAAATTTACTTTTGGAAACAAAACCATCATTTTTCGTACTGGTGTTGAATTATTCAAATTTTACTTCCTGCTTGTAATATATAAATAGTCCGCATAACTCTTCCTCATCAAATAATTAAAAGCTTCATTCTTTTAAATTAATAACCAACCAGATTACGAATAACTTTATATCTGTTTGATATAGGTTTGATTTGACTTTGAATACAGTTTGAAATGATTTTGATGAATTTTTTATTATCATTCAGAAATGGTGTTTTTAAGCGAATTTAAATGGAAACCGCAAACACATCAGCCGTTTATAAAACTAACAACTCTTAATACTGATTAATACAAATCATTACAGATCATTTAAATGAACATTTAAAATTTACTACAAATTAGAGCGAAGCAAGGATATTTTCACGATACGGTATTCGAATTTCACTTCCTGCATGCAATCTATTAATGATAGTTTTAACTTTTCCTCATCAAATTACTGAATTCTTAAATTGTTATTGTAATCGATAGGTGCGACCAGATTCGATTCTTTAACATATTTTGATTTAAAATAGTTTTACCGAAGTTGCTCTGTGTGGGCTCAGCGAGCGCTGTATGGAGAAGTGGAAAATTGGTCACCACTATGAAAACTATCCTATAAGAAGGAGAACTGCTTATGGAATTGAGAAAGACAAAAATAGCAACTTAGACGGAAGTATCCAATGCAGGGAGACCAACCTACCAAGAGCTGAACAAAAAGGAAAACAAAAGCTCAAATTACAGGGCAAGAAGGTTGTGGACTTCTAATATATATATACTTATATAGGCGTTATATGGTAGTAAAGCCTTCAGTAAAATTTCTATGACAAATGCGGGGTTGCAGCCTGCATCTCTTCTCAATGTCAGTTTTATGCGAGTAAAGCACTATTGCAGCTTTCTTCAACTTTTCCAGTATGTTAGGAGATCTAAGTACTTCGCTTTATCCGTAAAGGTCAAGGTGGTGCCATTTTAAGGAATAGAGGTTCAATACGAAGAAATTTGTACATACAAAAAAAGAACACAATTTCTGTTGTTATGTGGGGAGTATTTTCTGTGCATTTAGCCCGCAACTGTCTGGCCAAATTCACTAAGGGCATATTTGCATTGACAATAACTTTGAAGCCACTATCTTTCAGTATCCGCAACATGTTGTTTTAGGCCAAATTTCAAAGTAAGGTATAAAGTATCTGAACAGTGCTTTATTCTCAGAACATTTTTCAATAAAGTGTAAATGAAAATCGAAAGTTGTCTCCACTGACTTCCCACTAGATTTCCCGATATGTAGCAGGCGTTATGTGAAGGAATGACAAATATGAAAATTTGGCACCAAGGTGTCCGAAATTTACCTCTTGGCCTGCTGAAAGGACTGATCTATTGTGTCATCAAGGTTTTGTGTTGGCTCGGGAAATTTTATACCAGAACTTTTAATTTTAGATACATCCCATATCCATTACAAACTGATCGGAAAAGTAATGAGTAATTTTGACACTTTCCAGTTTAGCAGCCTGTTCATCATAAAATTTGAGAGTAACGTAATATCTAATAAAGATTATAAAAGTCAGTTTACTGCCAATGTTACAAGTGCTTAGTACTTTGAACTTTTAGTTGCACTCGTTATAGCACAATAAGTAGCAGCCATAATTTGGTATTTGAGAATTTCATGTCGGATTCCAAAAAAATTCAAAAAATCACTGTTGTTTGTTTTAAATGTGTAAGTATTTGTTGGCTGGGTATTAGACCATGCTAAGTCATCCGCTCAGAAATTATGTTTGCTTCTTCTAAATGCTGACCGTTGCTATACATCTGCAGGCTGTAATATAGTAACAGAAAGCTGTTTAAATTATTCTTAGTGGGATTGCGAGACATTCGCATCCAAAAGACTACATTTAGGTGTTTTCACGGTTTAAATGTAGTCAGCCTTTGTTTTTTCCCATGTTGTCCATTGGTAGAACCGATGTGTCTCTAGGTGTACATACGGACTCTTGGGTAGCAATAAACGCAAGGCTGGTGGATCAAAACTAATCTACTTCTTGCAATCTGCCAACCAGTTGATCCTTGAGCACCTCGTTCAAAGGACATTCTCCCTGAGGTCTATTTCATAGTCGTTTTATACATTTTCCGTTCTTTCTTCCAGCATAATCTTGTTAAGTTTGTTCGAAATTTTTAGACCTTTCTCCTGGTGTTAGAGACCGATCTTGAGGTACCATAAACTTTCAAGTCCCGAAACAATTTAGTCCATTATTTTGATATTTATTGTAAATTGTATACTGCTGAATTAATGGTTCGCATATACCCACACGAAAAATCGATTTTAAATTAAGGAAAGTAGGTATATTCACTGGGTGTATTTATATTTTCATTTCAAAGATATAATTTTAAGCTTTTATATATTTTCATAACCTATAAATATTTATAACATTCAGTAGAATACGCGTACAAGAATCTATAAAGCTCCTTAAAATTAATAATCCATAAATAAATGTCTTTATGAAACATTTAACTTTGAATATGAATTAATGGTACATAAAACAAACGAGTTATGATAAGTTTTGATCTCATAAAATCGTGACTTGGTGTACTTACTCGTATATGTCATGTACATGCCATAACAATTCATATACAATTTAAATCTTTAACTAAATCGTTTTTGGGATATTAGAATGAAAAGCTTTGTTGCAACATTACATATAATTATGATAAATAATTTTCGGTTCTTCAATTTAATTCACTTTTAACATCTGCGGTGTAGGTATTTTTATTTATTTAAATAAATCGAATACGTGTTTCAGATACAAAATGTATGTATGTTTATTCAATACACAACGTTTTAGTTTTGAATGCATACATGTCACGTGTCTCATCGTCACCACCATTTCGAATATTGAGATTTGATTTGAATAAGAAAAAAAAAGGTTTGCCAAAAATAATATTTTGTGTGAGTTTGACAAACACAGCCGCATAAGCCAAATAAATTAGACAAATAGACATAACATCTAATAATTTTAATGAAATTTGCGGTGCCAGACAGATGTTTACCACAAATATCATTAAATATATGTAAATTGGATTTAATAGTAAAACTTCAATTGAATTTTAAACAGTTCACAAAACCAGACACATAAAAACCATTATGTTTCATAACTATGTTTACCATTTTTGAAACTTTTATATTTTCTATAAAATTATCCATGTGCTTTGCACAAATTGAATAAAACACACAAAATCATTAGATGGCAATCTATATACGTATTGTTATGAAAATAAACTTTATGAACTGAAACCAATTAAACCGCAAAAATTAGTTAGTTTTGGAATTTACTAACTAACTCAAAAATATTTTTTTTATAAGCTGCAGAAGCCGCACACAATTGAAAAAATTGTCACTAAAAGTTTTTCGTTACGACAGTTACACTCTTTCATAGAAGCTTATAAAATGCTTTATGTATACGTGGCGACCCATATAAAAATGGTCAAGCAAATTTATAGGTCGATCGGACCACGTTCAACTATGTGCCCCACTTCCACTATCTTAGTGCATCCGCCATTGACGTCCCTGACGTTAAACAATAGGCAGCCTGCATAACTTGACTCCCGGTCGTTGTAACGTGACATTTTTGGTTTTAACTGTCACAACTCTCACCATATCGTCGTTTCCTGGATGTATCTGAATTACTCTATACCTAAGGGCCATTTACAAACTGGAGTGTTGTCCTCTTTTATTAACACGATGTCATCTATTTTGAGATTTTTGTTGGGGTGTTGCCACTTAATTCGCTGCTGTAGTGTATTCAAGTAATTCGTTGAATATTTTTTCCAGAATAAGTGTACCCTGCTTTGTACTCTCTGCCATCTGGACAGTAAAGAATCTACTTTCGACGGTAGTGGTATTTCAGCAATAGTCCCAGTTGATATGCCAATCAAAAAATTACCTGGTATCAGGACCTCATAGTTCTCGTCGTTTAATGTGGTATAAAGCGGGCCCCGGTTTACTATATTTTCTATATAGTAAATTGAAGTGCGGCCATCTCTTCGAAAATTAGATTGATAGTGTGGACCGACTTGAGTAAGTGAGTCTTAACCGATTTTACGACAGATTCCCATAGCCCACCGATATGTGGAGAATATGGTGGTATGAAATGCCATTCTATATTCTTGCTACTTAGAAATTCTGAAAAAAGATAATTTTTAGTAATTTTTTGTATAAATTTACAGGCGTCGTTCAAAATTCTCTTAGCGCCTTTGAAGTTAGAGCCATTATCCGTCAAATTTTTCTTTGGCACTCCTTTTCTCGCCATTAAACGCTTAAGAGCCACCTAAAAGACCTCACTGATTAGGTCGCTCACAGGTTCAATGTGTATTTTACCGATATACAGACAAAAACCCATAAATAACCCTTGACAGAGGATTCGTTTCCCCTCTACCCTTCTTTGATGCGAAATAAACCATACCCGCAAAACCAATTCCAATTGCTTACTAGTCTGGTGTGCATATTTTACGCAGACCACACAACCTTTCAATATTGACCGTATTTTTTAACGTCAGTTAACAATCCAATATTTTTGTCTTATGATATTATTCGTCAATGTTGGACCAGCATGTAGATTATTGTGATGTACCTCCCATATCATTCGATCTGTAAACACATGATCAGCAGGCAGTATGGCTGGATGTTTGCTGTCATAATCACAATCAGCGATGAACAATCGCCCTCATACCTGTAGTATGTAATGCAAACGGATCTTGCCTCCTCTATTTCGACTGACTTTATCTCACCAAATGGTCGGTTTTATGGATTTCGACACAATAAATTTCTTCAGTATCGTTTAATGTATGCAACGACACGAAGAATCTTATTGAGTTTAGATATTCTCTCAAAGAGTACACTCAACCATTCTACCTTGATTACAATTGTAAAAACATTTTCTGGCAATTTAATTTTGTTAAGATCCTTCTCTATAACTGATTGGTTGGCTTCTGGGTTTGGTTCGCATTCGGGTCCATACCACCATTGCTTTAGATTTACCAATTGCCGATCTCACGTGTGCCAAATGATGCCGCGGAAACTTGTCCAAGATTTCACACGTCTGATTCGCTAAAAACGTTGAAAGCTATGCGAGTGCCATGGCGGAGTCGGTACAAGCGTAATATCTAGTTTTAGGGCTTGACATTTCTTTAATTGCATGCATCAGTTGACCCAACAAATGAGCAGCACAAAATTTCAACCGAGGCACTGATATTTTCTTTAGAGGTGTGACTTTAGTTTTGGCTGTCAACAAATTAATGATTATTTCTCCATTTTCATCAGTAAATTTACTTTAAACGACGGCGCTGTAGGCTCTTTCACTGGCGTCTGCAAAACCAGCATAATGGTTGGTAAATCGCGGAATTTTGATTTTTTCGAAATACTGGAATCCTTCTCACATTGCCTTTGTACTCATTTTCGTACGATTCAGGGAGTTTTTCATGCATGGATGCTTCTACCTTGATATAAATCGGACCAACTTCGTATGTAAAAATGAGGAGCCACGTTACATATGTATATAACTTCGAATTCAATTTCGACTATTTATCGCATCCAATATAGTTGTATCGAAGGTTGACACCTAGCTGGTAACGTAGGCCCTGGGTACCGAATATGCAACTCTTTTTTTTGTTCATTTTGTGCTTCCTTGGTAAATTCATTGGGTCTTTTACGTCGTCTGAAGCATCTACATTTTTCAACCATCGGCCGATTATTAAATGATCTGTTAGATAGATCAAGATCATTATTGCGAAATAATTTAATTTTAGCGCTAAATTTTTTGTTCCATTCACGAGAACACCAAGAACAAATGGATTTATGTTACCACTCGTCTATGCCATCATAATATGTTCATCCTGATGAACATTAGTTGGTTCACTTAACCGCATAAAACCATTTGGTGAAAGACACACCTTCTAAAACGAGGGTAACTGTATAATTTTTCCTAGCCATCTTAAAATTTGCTTCGTCTTGGAACGTCGAGTAATCGAAGAAGAAACGATTTCTCTCATCTATAGCGATCGTTTTGTAAATAAGATTAGTGTGCTCAGCAAGACCGCTCGACTCAGTGATTGGTTAATTGAATCATCCAAGTTTTGGAGGAATTATTTCTGGAGCCTTTTTCTGAAAATTGGTATAGGGAGGTACCCTATACCAATTTTCACAAAGATTATCCAGAAATTATTCCTTTACATGGTCAAAATAATTTATGGACGTAAATGTATTTCACTTTTACCATTAATCGATACGAGGAAATATTTACGAAATCGTCAAATGATTTTGAACAGACCTCCCTAAGCTAAATATAATACCGTGTGAACCTTGCCTGCCCTAACAAAACAATATGGCATTATGTTCCCCAGAGCCATTGGAAGAAAGATATTATTTTATTTGGATAGGTACTATTCCGAATTGGATTATTTCCACTTTACAAAGTTCTGTTCCAAGTCATACAACGATCAATTTACTTAATGTGTGAAATATTAACAATAAATCGTAATAAAAAACAATTGATTGTGAATATATAAAAGCCCTCCGCATGTGTGTGTTTCCCCTTCCCGGCCTTTTGAGTTGTTTTGAGCGTTTGGGGGCTCTATGTTTGCGTTTAGTCGAACAGATAATTATGTATGCTGGTTTTGTTTAATGTCTCTTGGTTATGTCGTTCAATATGTATATACGAACAAAACCAATCAATTGTATAAATAAACTTTCCAAAATCGCGGGAGAATTCGGGTTCAAGGTACCCGCCTTAAAACTAACTTTTACGAACTGCGCATAGTTTTATATTGTAGAAATGTTAAAGAAGGTGAGGACTCACGGGCTTTCCCATACAAATTTAAAGCTGGTGAACTGGTCTGTTTGAGATCAAACAAAATATTTGGACAATGTGCCCTAATTTATGTTAAGAACACTCCCTCCTCTTGTAACACAGCTGTCGCCATTTCATATTTTCGAGTTCAATTTCAATTGTTTGAAATTTACCATCTAGATAGCTTTCATAATGCTCGTGGGTCAAAATCAATCCGGACAATTCTCAGCTCAAGCGAGCCATTCGATGTTCTCCTCGATTAAAAGCGCTTCGCCCGTATGTTGCAACAAAGATTGCATTGAAATTGTAATTCCGGAAGTGATGTATTGCTGTTTGCGTACATCCCGTTACTATATTTGTCTGGTCTTTCGCCAACAGTGACAATGACAATCGACTCAATCGTCAATTTTTGGAAGCGTTACAATTCGTTTGAAGACAGGAGCATGAGATTACATTGTGGAAGAAGAATACTTTCCGATGGCTATGTAAGTTGGTCCTAAGTATTCCATTGCCGCATTCTTACCGTATAGCCCACTTTGTATGTGGTACGGCATAAACTGATGGAATAAGTTTATTTTTCTCTGCCAGTATCGGTTACAGAAATGCTGTACTGAATAAGCATCAGAATCGGTGTTGGTTTTCAATATTTTTAATGGGCGTCATTTTCCGTTTTTATTAGTTTGCCTGCGGTATACGTTTGATATACATATGTCGTTTACCCTCGGTTGTATTTAAACAAATTTAATAATTTCCTCGGTTAACTCACACTGGTGACGATCATGAACCGCTGAATCGAAAAAATCAATATAACAAATTATTTAAACGTGCCCTTTTGATGCATCGCTCTCGTTGTAAATAACATGCCCATTGATCTTCTTTTCAAGATTTCACAGGTCATTTACTTCTATCTGCCATTGTCGTATGGTTTTTGGAGCGGTTGTCATTAAATAAAGCATCATACAATTTAGACTTACTCATTAAACCCTAGAAACAACCAAAAAAATTGGATTAAATAATAACTATCAACAAAACCATGTAACTAGTTTTATTATAAATAAAATTCTCCCTCAACTCCTCCAAACAACTTTTTAGAAATTTTATCCTCCATAATCTTGTTAAAACACATTAAAAAAAATTGTTCTACTCAAGAACGTCGTTTAAGTCAAAGCATTAAATTAAAATACAAAAGAAAATGTTGTTGTTGTCAATATCAAAACGATCTAGCCGAATTGTTTCGACAAAGTGAACAACATTAAAAAAATCTCGTTTCTTTCTATAAAAAGTCTTAAATAATGTTTTAACAATTATAAATTTTAATTTCACTTTTACGAACACAAAACCATTAAAAAAATATTATTTCGCATAAGATTAATGAAATCTCAAAAGCATGTTTTTACCAAAAACAAAAATAAAAGGAAAAAATGGAAAAAGCACTCTCCCACTCATTACCTAAATTACGGGTTTCCTTTTTCATTAATTATACAAAATTATTTTAATCAAACTTTTTTGTAGATTTGAATAAATGTAATTAAATAATTATACCGAACGCATCAATTAAGACAATTTGTAATCTGCAACGTCTTGAAAATAGTATAAAGCTCAGCGCGCGTGCAATGCAATAAAATTATTCCAATTTTCATCAAGTTATATTGATTTCACCTTATGTATAAATGACAGGTATATACTGTGACTTTTTTGTTGTCTTTGCAAATTTATTTTTCTTGTCGTGTCTTTCGATAAATATTAACAATTTATATTGATAAGTCAATTTAACCATATTATCGTGTCTTTTCTATATCGAGTTGTATAAAAATAAGTCCACAATAATATAAACAAACAGATAAATAATAATACAATAATATTGTTTGGATAATGGACAACCTGTCAATATATTTTTATTCTATTATCTAACTTATTTCTTATTTATAAAAATATTTGTATAAAAAATATATTTTTTGATTTGTTTGATTTGATTACATAAAAGTGTACATACCAAGTAGAAAATAAACTTTTCAACATTAAATTTTATGTTTTTGTAATAAGATTTATTATTTTTAATTAAATTTAAGTAAGTTTTGAACATTTTATTTAATTATAGCAGGATTATGTGTATTCAAAAGAGTTTTGTAAAAACTATTTCACATCAGACTAAATTTATTGGCTTTTTGAACTTAGTTTTGTCAAAGTTAATCGAAATACCGAAATATTATCATCTTTTCCCAGCTGTTCAAAGTTAATAAGAGTTGGTTACATTAAAGTTTAAAGAACAACAACAAGAATATTTTTACAAAGCTTTGTTCGTGATTTGAAAAATGAAAAGTTAAACTTTAGATTAACCACGACGTTTCAGAAAAGATGTTGCAACTAACAGCTTTTGTTGTTGTCAATAAAATTATAACGCAGACTGGATATGTTCTAATCGATAATCTTATTTATTTAAAAGCATTTAAACTGTTTAAGTTTGACTTATTTTGTCGGAGAATAACCTGCCAATTTATTCTTACCCTTGCAAAAGTACTTTTCATTATTTTTCAAGTATTATCTGAGAAGCAAAAACGATCTATTCCATAGGTCGTGGCAAATCGCGATTTTCAACTTTGACAAATCTCGAGTGAAATAAATTTGTAAATTGCATTTTCAAAATGGGCAATTGCCAGCGGAGACGCGAGAAGACAATACAGTAGGCATCAAATTTGAAGATTGAGCGAAAAACATAGTTGATTTTATTAAATCCAGGTGAGCTTTTAATTTGCAAAAAGTGGAAAATGAAGCTAATCTGAGATTGCCTGTCAAACATTCCTACTTTCGAATCATATATCGAACAAATGGTTTAAAAAACCTAGTCATAATGAAAAAGCTCCGTATATACAGACTACGCGTTAAACAATTTTACGATTTATTAAAAATGAAGATTTTATTAGCGGTTAGGCTACATAAATTTAAACAATATTAATACTAGCCGTTTTGTATCGGATGAATGCGTTGGTCCAAAAAAAAAATATCACGATGGTTGTCGTGCTATTTTACTGGATGGTATCGCAAGGTTCGCACGAAACTACAACAGGTTGAGGCAATATACTGAATTGACAACTTTTTTATTCCACTCCCCTAAAAAAAATGAAAAATCAACTCTGATTTGTAATAAATGCTTAAGTCTAGAAAAATATATTCTAAGCTTTTGAAAGCATCGAAAGCTCAAAAAAGGGATCTATAATTCTTAAACTAAACCTTAAAGTTTATGGCATATTTCTAAACCGAATAAACCAAAAATTATAAGTTATTTATTTTCAGCTCATTTAAAAGCTCAAAGCTCTCAATATACAAATAACATTTATGAAATTTTCTAATGTTCAATTGGAATCAGATATAAGTATTTCAAATACACTATCACAAAAATAAGCTTTAAGTTTTCCTGTGCTTTTTCACGAGTAAAGTAATGTTATGTTATTTTAGCAATATTTGTACCCAATTTTTTTGAAGTGATCATTATTGAACTTAAGCGTTTGTTACTTTGATTTAAAAGATGTTTAAGCTATGATAAATACCAAATGTTGGCCACTTCCAGCTCAAGAGCTTTACAGAGTAAAACATTTTTTTCGAAAGCATACTAAGTCCATAAAAAGAATTTCAATATTTAAAAATTATGTTCAAAGAGTTAAAATCTATTGTAAATTGTCAATTCGACTATGTAGGACACTCGAGCTTTAAAGTATTAAATTTCTCTTCCTTATTTAAAGAAAACTATTTGGTGGAACAAGAAATCAGTCAGAAAATTCGAATAAATATTTAAAATCAAATGGTTTCCAAAAAACCTTAATTTCATAAGCCTTTAATCTTGGAAATTTGATTAAAATATCTCTTTCGTCTATAAGCTTTTGAACTTTGAAAGGCTGAGAAATATGGAACCGAAGTTCTCTTAAATTAAAAACTAACGTTTAACGCTTAATTCTAAATCGAATAAATCAAAAATTGCAAGATATGTAATTTTTTTTTATTAAAAAGCTCAAAGATTTTAAAAAACAAATCTCTAACTTTTTGAAGTTTTGATATAAAATGTATTGAATGTTTCAAAGATACGATATGTTGGAAATTTCTACTTCAAAAGCTTTTCAGAACTACAAATAAGTTGTGGGCTTTTTGTTTTACGATTTGTGTAAAGCAAATAATCTCCTTGAAAAATTAACAGTTAGAATGTAGGACAAATTAAACCATTAGATTATTCTTCTAATATTTTAAGAATGCTATTTGACAAAATACGCTAAAAACCTTACCGGCAGAACTATTTTTTCAAAGATGTTTAACTCAATAAAAAGCTGAAAGCTTTCAATATATGAATCGCAATTTTATTGTTCAATTAGAATCAAATATAAATATTTCAAATACACTATCATAATTTATTATCTAAAACCACATAAGCTTTAAGTTTTTCCTGTGCTTTGGTTCACGAGTAAAGTAATTTGTGTTAATTTAGCAATAGTATTTTTTTTTAAAATAGGATTTTAAGTGGAAAAAGGGTTGAGAGGGATCAGAGTTCTTGAAGTTTTCTATTCGCTAAAGTTGCGGATATTTATAAAATTGAAATTACCATTATAAATATTAAAGCTTTCGGAGATACTCAATGTTAGGCATTTCCAATTCAAGAGCTCCTCTGAATAAAAATTATTCTTCTAAATTAGATCAAGCCCTTATGGAGAACGTTAATATTTTCAAATTAAGTTCAAAGAGATAAAATCTGAAGTAAATTATGTAGCAAGCTCGATCTTTTAAATATTTAATTATTCTCCCTATTTTAGTATTCTTGCCTAAAATTATAGAGCGACCTGCCCATTATCCATATAACCAATTTGAAATCGCAGATTGAATTTCCGTTGAATGTCACAAAACTGAATAATTAAAAATAAAAGCTTTCCAAAAATGTTTTATTCCCTAAGCATTTAGCCTTGGAAATTTGATAAAAATATCTGCATCGTCAGAAAATATTTCAAATCGATAACTCAATTTTGTAATATGTTCAGATCTAGATAGGTTTATTGTAAGCTTTTGAACATTGAAAAGTTGAAAAATACGGAACTTCGCTTAAATTTAAAAAAAACGTTTAATGTTTATTTCTAAATCAAATAAATCAAAAATTACAAGATAAACAATTTTGGCTCATTAAAAAGCTCAAAACTCAATTATGAAATTTTTGATTGCTTTTTGTAAGTGTTTGAAGATTTTATTAAAGATATATTGAAGCTTTCAAAGAAATAATATGTTAGGAATTGCTTTGTACTAAAAATGAGCTATGGGCTTTTTGTTTTATTTTTTGTGTATAAGCAGATAACCTCTTTGAGAAATTGTTAATTCGAATGTAGGACACCCGAGCTTAAATCTAGTTGACAGAATACGCTTAAATCTAACAGACAGAAATATTTTCTCAAGGATTTTTAGCTCCATAAAAGCTCAAAGCTTTCAATATATAAATCGCAATTCAATTGTTCAATTGGAATCAAATATGAGTATTTCAAATACATAATACATTATCTAAAACCAAATAAGCTTTAAGTTTTTCCCGAGCTTTTATTCACGAGTATAGGAAATTTCGTTATTTAAACAATATAAGTACTCTATTATTTTTAAATATAGGCATGCAAAATAGAAAAATCTTTAGAGGGATTAGACTCCTTATATCTAAGCCTAAAACCAAATTTAAATTCTATTCGCTTAAAGCCACGTAAGTTTATTAAACTTGAAATTACCATTATTGAAATTAAAGCATTTGTAACTTTGATAGATTATTAAATTATTATTCGTTTTTAAAGATTGAAATTTGGTAATTTGGTAGAATATGCTGGAATTCTTACTATCCGAAAAATCATAGAGCGGAAAAAAGTCCAAAAAGTAGAAAATGGTTATTGAACCTAATCTGAGTTTGCCTGTTAAACATTCCTTTTTTCGAATGGTATTTCAAACAAATAGTTAAGAAAACCAGGTCCGAACGGAAAAGCTCCGTATCTACAGACAGACTACACGCTAAACCATTTTACGATTTATTAAAAATGAAAATTGAATCAGCGGTTAGGTTACATAAATATAAACAACAACAGCTGTCCGTTTAGTTTCGGATGGCTGCGTTGGTCTAAACAAAAATATCACGATTTTTCGTATTCTATTTTATTGGATGGAACTGCAAGATCCGCACGAAACTAAAACACGTTGAGCCAATATACCTTGTTGTTGACCACTCCATTAAAAAATCTCAAATATATACAACTCTGATTTGCAATAAACTCTTAAATCTAGAAAAATATATTCTAAGCTTTTGAAAGCCTTACAAGCTCAAAAAGGGACCTGATCCCAAAAGCACAAGTTATGCAATTTCAGCTCAAAGCTTTCAATATACAAATCGCATTTATGAAGTTTTCTATTGGTCAATTGGAATCAGATATAAGTATTTCAAATACACTATTACAAACAATTTCCAAAATCAAATAAGCTTTAAGTTTTTCCTGTGCTTTTATTCACGAGTAAACTACTTTATGTTATTTAGCACCAAATTTTTTTGAAGTGACCATTATTGACCTTAAACTTTTGTAATTTGGATTTAAAATATATTAAAGCTTTTGTATATACAATATGTTGGTAATCTCCAAGACATTTTCAGAATAAAGCCCATAAAAAGAATGTCAGTATTTTAAATTTATATTCAAAGAGTTTAAATCGATTGTAAATTGTAAATTTGACTATGTAGGACACATTAACTTAAAGTAATAAATTATTCTTCCGTTTTTAAAGACATGTAGCTATTTGGTAGAATATGATGGAATTTTTGCCCTCCAAAAAATCATAGAGCGCGATCTCTGAGCGGGATGTCTGAAAATTCAATTAAACATTTAAAAACAAATGCTTTCCTTAAAAGTTTTTTTTCATAAGCATTTAATCCTGGGAATTTCATAAAAATATCTCTCTCGTCTAGAAGCCTTTGAACTTTGAAAGTTTGTATAATAAATTATCAAAAATCGCAAGATATGTAATTTTTATTCATTAAAAAGCTCAAAGCTTTTAAGTAGCAAATCTGTTATGGAGTTTTTGTAATAATATAAGAATTGAGCTTTACGTTTTAGAAGTTTTGATTTAAGACGTAATGAAGCTTTCAAAGATACGACATGTTGGGAATTTCCGTTTCAAAAGCTTTTCAAAAATAAATAAGAGCTGTGGCATTTTATTTTAATTTTTATGTAAAAGCAGATAACCTCTTTTAAAAACAGTCAATTGAATTGTAGGACACCCGAGTAAAAACTAGTAGATTATTCTTCCAATATTATAAGATTGCTATTTGGCAGAATACGATATAAATCTTGCCGACAGAACTATTTTCTCAAGGTTCGATAAAAAGGTTAAAGCTCTCAATACCCAAGTCACAATCCATTTGTTCATTTGAAGCCAAATAAAAGTACATATATCAAATACTCTATCACAATACATTTTCTAAAACCAAATAAGCTTTAAGTTTTCCGTGCTTTTATTCACGAAAAAAGTAATTTGTGTTATTTTAGCAATATTGTACCCCATTAGTAAATGGGCATAAATGTAAAAATGTAAAAAGGGATCAGATTCCTTGTAACTAATATTTGGAAGATAATAAGCTTTCGGAAATACAATATGTTGGGCATTTCCAATTCAAGAGTTTTACGGAAATTAATTTGGTTTTCGAAAGCAGACTAAGTACTTAAGAAGAACTTTGAAATTTTCAAATTAGGTTCAAAGAGATAAAATCTCATGATAAAAGTCAGCTCGGCTATGTAGGATACCCGGGGTTGAAACTATTAAATTATTTTTCTTTATTTAATGAATTGCTACTTCACAGATTGAATTTCTGTCGAATGTCAGAAATATTTAAAATCCAGGAAGGAAAGTATAATAAAAATATCACTATCGTTCGATAGATCAACTCAATTTTCTAATATGTATAAACCTAGATAGGTGTATTATAAGCTGTGGAACTTTGAAATGCTGAAAAATATGGAACTTATCTTAAATTAAAAATTAACGTTTAATGATTGTTTCTGCATCAAATAAATAAAAAATCGCCAGAGATGTAATTTTTACAAATTTTTAACAAAACAATCTCCATTATGAAGTTTTTGATTGCTTTTTATAAATGTTTGAAGTTGTGTTGAAAATTTCAAAGATACGATATGTTGGGAATTTATACTACGAGCTTTTCAGAACTAAAAATGAGCTGTGCACTTTTTGTTTAAAGTTTTGTGTAAAAGCAGATTATTCCAATATTTTAAGATTGGAGAATACGCTTAAAATCTACCCGGCAGAACTCTCTCAAAGCTTTCAATATATTAATCGCAATTCTATTGTTCAATTGGAATCAATTATGAGTATTTCAAATACACTATCACAGCTTTAAATTTTCCCTGAGTTTTTATAATATAGGCATACAAAATGGAAAAAGGTTTATAGTGATCAGAACTAAGCCTGAAACCAGATTCTATTTCCATTCGCTTAAAGTCACTTGAAATGACCATTATTGAACTAAAAGCGTATGTAATTTTGATTTAAAAGATATTAAAGCTTTCGGAGATAAAATATGTTGGACATTTCCAATTCAAGAGCTTTTCAGAAATAAAATTTGTCTTCGAAACAGACTAAGAAGAATTCAATATTTTAAAATTATGTTCAAAGTGTTAAAATCTCATGTAAACTTTCAGGTCGACTATGTAGGACTACCGAGTTTTAAGTCATTGAATTATTTTTCCTTAGTAAAAGATTTGCTATTTCACAGATTGAATTTCCATTGAATAACAGAAAATTCGATTAAATATTTTAAAAGAAGAAACATTACAAAAAAGCTTGACTTCAGAAGAATTTAATTTTGGAAATTTGATAAAAATATCTCTATCGCCAATATTTCAAATCGACAACTCAATTTTGTAATTTGCACAAATCTATGTAGCTGGGTGAATTCTAAGCTTTTGAACTTTGGAAAACTGGAAAATATGGAACTGAAGTTTCGTTAAATTAGAAAAAAACGTTTATTGCGTATTTCTGAATCAATATTGTTTCATTAAAAAGCTCAAAGCTTTTTTCAAACAAACAAATTCTTATTATGAAGTTTTCGATTGCTTATTATAGGAATCAGATATAAGTATTGGGCTAAAATCTTTTGGGGTTCTCATTTAAGATGTACTGAAGCTTTCAAAGATACGATATGTTGGGAATTTTAATTTGAAGAACTTTTCGAAACTAAAAATTATCTGTCGGTTTTTTTTTTTTTTTTTGGTGTAAAAGCAGATAACCTCCAATATTTTAAGATTACTATTTGACAGAATACAACAAAAACCTATCCGGCAGAACTATTTTCTCAAGGATGTTTAATTCAATAAAAACCTCAAAGCTCGCAATTTTATTGTTAAAATGGAAACAAATATCATTATTTGAAATACATTATGACAATATATAATCTAGAATCAAATAAGCTTTATGTTTTGCCTGTGCTTTTATTCACGAGTAAAGTAATTTATGATAATTTAGAAATAGCCGAACTGTATTGTTTTTTAATAGGCATACAAAATGAAAATATGGTTTTGACGGATCAGATTCCTTGTAACTAAGCCTGAAACCAGATCTAATTTCTATTCTCTTGAAAGATATTAAAGCTTTCGGAGATACAAAAAATTATTTCCTTATTGTTAAAATCACAATTTAATTGTCAGTTCGACTATGTAGGATACCCGAGCTTTAAATTATATAATTATTCTTGATATTTAAAGACTACTGTTTGGTATAGAATATGCCGAAATTCTTGCTTAAAATTCGTAATAACAATTGGAAATCGCAGAATGAATTTACGATGTCAGAACATTGAAGTAAATAATTAAAAATAAAAGATTCCCAAAAAGCTTTATTCTATAAGCATTTAATATTGAAAATCTGAAGAAAATATCTCTATCAACCGAATATATTTCAAATCGATAACTCAATTTAATTAAGCTTTTGAACTTTGAATAGCTGAAAAATATGGAACTGAACTTCTTCTGAAGTAAAAACAAAAGTTTAATGTTTACTTCTGAGTCGAATAAATCAAAAAGTACAAGACAAGCAATTTTGGCTCAATAAAAAGCACAAAGCTTTTGACACACCAATCTTAATTATATAATTTTCGATTGCTTGCAAAGAAGTAATGAATCAGATATAAGTATTGAGCTAAAATATTTTGAGGTTTTGATTTAAGGTGTATTGAAACTTTAAAAGATACGATATGTTGGGAATTTCCATTTCAAAAGATTTTCAGTACTAAAAATTAACTGTGGGCTTTTTGTTTTAATTTGTGTGTAAAAGCAGATAGGACACCCGAGTTTGAACCATTACAGTATTCTTTCATTTTTTTCTGATTGTTTTTTGACTGAATAACAATATGCGTGGAATAGGGAAGCTCTGTTTTCGGTTTATTCCGTATTTATTATTTGATATTAGCTAAGAATAAAATAGGGCAAGGAATATTAATCCATACCAGCCCCCATATTGTCATTCGGAAAATTTTTAAAATGCCAGATAATTTTATATCAAAACGTAATTTCATAACACGTATCACATTCAGGCCACGAGTCTAGTATTCGTGATTTTAATTCCAGATAAATTAAAAATATTCGATACAGAATAAAATTTCTTTACACAGAATATACCAAAAATAGAAGGTCGAAAATTTATAGATTTTTTATATCTCCAGCCTCATACTATATCATATGCGAATATATCATAAACCAAATAACTAAATTTACCATAAAAACCGCACAGATATATGGTAATAAATTTTGTTTGTTAAAATCTGTCTGTGAAACTATGTACTAGGATTAACATACACAAGTTATTTTGTTATAAAATTTTAGTAGATTAAATTACAATTTTGTATGAAATTAGATTATTTTGGTTTTAGGTAATCGTTTTTTTTTGAAACATTGCAAATAATAAAATAATTGCTTTTGATATTTATTGTTTTAATTTTTATTGGTTGTGTTTTTAAAATATGATTTTTAATTTAGAATCGACGTGTGTTTATTAATAGTAGATCGCATTTGAAACAGTAGGTGGGCTAACGCCTTATAGATATCAATGCGCGAGAGGAGTTTTTTTTTTTATAAAAAAAGGTATGATTTTTTTTAAAAATTTCAAAGAGCCTTCCCTAACCTTATGAAGAGCCTTCCCTACCAATGAACAAGTAAAATCCATATAAATTTCATTGAAATCGAGGTTTTCAGACCCAATAACAAATGATAATTTTTCATCTGGCTAAATTTTATGTCAAAAAACCATCTTTAACCTAACATTTACATACGCGAAATTAAAAATCTTGAACCAGTTAAATCCATAAAATATTTTAGAAATTAGGATTTTTTAGACTCATAAGCAAATGATAATTTTTTCAACTTATTTCGTATTAATATGCTAACAATACCTGTTTGATATATTACAACACCGCACGTTTTCCCGATACAATAAAATGGTCTACGCGACGACGGTGTAGTGGTTTTGAGGGGAACCGAGTTGAAATAACATCATGTTAACTTCTTCCTGCTTCACTAAAACTAAAAACAAAAAATTATTTTTAAATTGACGTCCAGTGAAATAATGTTTAGAATCTGTTATAAAGAATATAGGTTTTCATTTGACTGATCTTGAAAATGATCCTTTAACCAAACAGTAAAATTATAAATCAAATATCTTTTGGTTAAATCATTTTTGATTAAACTGGTTGTTCTACGATATATTCAGACGTTTCAACAGTATAATTCGAATTTGAGTCAGGTTAGCAAACATTTATAATTTTTTGACCGTAATCACGTCATCTAAGATATTTGTTTAAAAATAATTTTACCATCTATTATATACAATTCATATAGTTCATGGACTTTTGGGAATCTATGAAAACGATTAGACATTATGTCCGGGTCTTACTTGCGCCTATAGATCGGGCCTTCCAGAAAATTGGCGTATCAATATTTCATTAAATAAATTGAGAGATGCTGCAAATAAAATCGACCCGCATCAGAAATTTTGCAGAACAGAAGGCACTACCGATACAAAATATAATCCATAAATTAATGGCAGATACTGAAATCTCGTCACAGCCCGGTTTAAGTGATACTTTTTTAAATTTATAAAAACATTTTGTCAAAGAAATTCTCAGGCACATCTCCAAGCTATAAATGTTGACCGAAAACTGAGCACTTGTCAGGCTAGGGGATTTAACAAAATTGCTTTTTTTAAATTATTTATCCTATTTTCGTTAATTGCATACAAAAATTAATGAAAATTGTAGATACCCTAAATGTTATTTATAAACTTCGCCGATTTTGGTAGTTATACTAAACTGATTATTCAATACCTCTTAAAGTATAGGAGATACACCAAAACTGATTAAAAAATCGAAAAGATTGTATCGAGTTCGGTACATAAATATCAACTATCTAACTGAAAAAATATATTTTTGAGATAAAACAAGTTAGCATTGGTACTACGATAAACGTCTGATGAATATTCTAATCAATATACTCATAACTGGCAGTTTGGAAATCCACACCAGATTGACATGAGAAAAATGTTACAAAGATTTTTAAAGAAGTGATTTTTTAAACTAGAAGATTAATTAAAATATGCCAACGCTTTAGTCTAGCGGAAGATAACCCTAACGAGGGAACCAAACAGTTAAAACAATAACAAAAAAAATGTCAATACAAGAATATCCATCCTAACATCGCCCACAAAAACCAGACTATTCACTATAAAGAGCAATAAAGCAGCTGAAACGGCCACTATATCCATATCCAAAACTTTCAAGACAAACGATTGTGGTATTCTAAGACATTTGGAAACGCCTTTACAATAGAATCTTAATGCTTTTCTAAAATAACGATCAGATGTGCTGACGGCTATTAATTACCTATCTGAAAACTAGTGTCTTAACTACGCATTTTAAAGGCCATTAATGGCTCGCTACTATGTCAAATACAGAACCATCTTGAGCTTATGATACTGTCTTAAACAATCGGCAGAAACCAAGTCATTCTCTACTCCGTGGAATGATCGCCACCTGCAACGACCATATGTTGGCTCTCCTTTCAGCATACTCGCTGAAATTTTTCTCTCATGTACAATGTCGTTGATCTTCATCACATCTCTGATTTGGATTTTACAGAGCTCAGTATGTACGATTTACTTCTCGTTTTCTCTCAAATGTAAGGAGCCATCTCTTGTACTCATCCGTCAGCGCCCAATTTTCACATCCATACATAACAACTGCCCTGATCAAGACTTTGTTCATCTTCACAGCACTTTATAGGTGTTAAGGATTTAGCAGTGCGCTTAGAGGATACAAAATCTATAGCTTAACCATCAATTTCATTATTTTCGTAGGTTCCGCGTTTCAAGTTTTTCGATGGAATACATCCGATTTGTGAAAACGTTTTCGCAACACGACAAAGAATATTTACGTAGTGTTGTAATTTTTCCATGGATACAAGAATCGTATATTGTATTATACAACTTTACTGTAAATAGAAATAATTAGTTTTTCACGTAGACTCAGAACAGCCCATATATTCCCTTTTTTTTATTTATTGAAACGGTTGGAACCTACAGAGATTTGTAAAAGTTTGAACCAAGAGATGGATAATAACTGATCTACGTTCAAAGATCCGTGCGCTGGCTTCGGAAAATACCGGACAGCTGCAAAGGTAGTGTAGACAGTCGTCCACGTCCTCCAGACAGTCGTCACAAAGATCATCCTGAGCAAGTCCCACGCGTTGGAGATGAACCTTGAAACGACTATGGCCCGTCATAAGTGCAACGAGAATTCTGAGTTGGCTTTTTTTAAGGATAACACATATTTAATCACTGACCTTCACGTTGGGTTCAATTATGAACCATTTTGCGTTTCAACAGCTAGGAGTAGAACCCCACTTTTGTGCCACTTGTGCCAAAAGAAACCAAACTCTACATTGACTTCTGAACGAGGAGAGTCATCCGCAAAAAAAAACTATTGACTCGGACAACTGTCTATAGAAATCCTGAGAGAGCCACAGTTTTCTCAAGGGAAAAACGACGGAGAATGAATTGGTGAAGTTAAATTCGGGCAATAGCCTGTCATTCATCATGTTAACCTCCGGAATATGTAACTATAAAACTTATTAAGAATCTCTCTGAACTCCGCACAAATCCCGAAGGCATTCCATGCCCAATGCACCTCAGTCGAAACGCAACAGAGTACAAATAATATAAGTCTGCAATTTGGGCAAGCATAGAATAGACTCCATAGCAAGAAGGGGAGTATACGACATAGCTCCAGTTTCAGTTTAACAACTAGCCACCATACAACTGCTGCATACGACAGTAAATGTAAAATCAGTGAGTTGCAGATGGATAACATCATTTTGGGGGTCACACCCCAGGAATTGCCAAATATAGCAATGGCCTTTTGTAGAATAACGCCTTGGTGTTTGACGTGCTCTGTCCTTGAATATGCTCTACCAAATAGAGTGGGAACAGATATATTAGCACTGTCTCTACGTCTGGAAAACACAACCAGATCAGTTTTCGAGGGATTGACTTGCAACCCCTTTTCAAGATACCAAACTTCCACTGTATTAAGGGCGGTCTGCATCAGATCAGATAAGACGTTCAGGTATTTACCAGAAACTGTCAAATCGAGATCATCCTCGTAGCTTTCCACGATGAACCCAGGCTTTGGCTACTTCGACAAATGAATCTAACAATGGTTTTTCAATTAATATAAAAATTGGTGCACGCACTCATGATCGAAGAAAACGAAAAGGTATCAAAAGCTACCGCAATGTCCCGGAAGGTACCAACTAGAAACTCTTCGTAATAAGTGATCTTTCGATTCATGTAGAGCAGTTTCGCAGGACTTGCCAGCTCTGTAAGCATGTTGCATATTACTGAGTGGGAAGGTAGTTAAATAGTTATCCCTGATAAATATGTCGATGATCCTCGTTAAAGCTTTAAGATAAGTAAAGGTCAGACTAATGGGCGTAAAAGCTTTTGGTTCTGTTTAATCCGACTTGCCAGCTTAATGTGTGAAAACTACTCTACTCCTGCTCCAGGAACTTGGTACAGTACTAAAAGCAATACACGCCTGGAATAGATTGAGCAGGTGAGTACGGATGGGTTGAAAACCATGCTGAAATTTAGCAGAGAAAACGCGGTCAGGACCACTCGATTTGAACGGTGCAAACAAGAAAACATCCCAGCGTAGAACATCAGTAGTGATCAGTCTACGGGCTAAGTAGATTCCCTTACTCGCATCACATCATCCAAATGACGAGATCTGCGATGATCTAACTGCCGTCAGATCATATTAACTAAACTTATCGGCTAGCCGCCGTAAATTAATTTTTTTAAAGCTAGCGAAATGTCAAATCGGATTATGACCAAATTTTCAAATGACTAAGGTAACACGATTTACACGACGATTATCAGTTTAAGCGACTTAGGTGACATGACTAAGAAAAAAAAAAAGTTGCGCTTCAAATGACCTTGAAAATAACCTCAAAGGTAAAAAAATAGAATTGTATAGTTTTATTACTCTTTCAAAATCAAACTACTTTTTTAAAACTATTTTTGACCCAAATGCTATAGTTTAGCGGTATATTCAGTCGGGTCAACCTAACTCGCCTGGGTGATTCCAACTTTGAATATAAGATTTATTTTTTGTTTATTGTTTTTTTTCATGTCTGTACTGGCACATAAATCTATCCTCCAGAAAATTAGAGATAAAACTGTTTTATATTGATCATATCAGGATTCTTCGATGCGGGACCGAGTATTTTGCAATAGTTATTGGGTAAGGTTACTGCCATGTATCTCGAATTTATTTTAAAAATTACAACTGTCCCGTCTCAGACCTTAGGCGCTTAGGATTTAAGGCCACACACAATAATCAAATAAAAATATACACGAAGCTTTTGGACAATAATTGACGCATGTTCTGCAAATAAATAAATTTAAAATGTAAGGCATCGTGAGGCATCAAACATCCTCTTCAGCTTAATTTAGTAAATTTGCGGTTAAAAGCTTATTCAGTTTATCTATACACACGTGCCGTACCACAACTATACACAACAGAATACAAATATGATGCGACGCGTTGTACATCTCAATGATCTCGATTTTCATCAGAACAACGCCAACAATTTATTCAGTTTATCATTAAAATGTTAAACAGCAAAAATTGTCCTTTCATTGTAAACTGAATTAATGAATATTTTTTATATAATTTTGGGTTAATTCAACAAAAAAAAATTCATTTCCCTGATTACCATTTTTCCCCAATTAAATACTGTATCTCGTAGAATGTACACCATATAGATAACAACAGCTGAAGTGATGACGTAATAATATAATCTGGGATGCTCGGGCATATATGTAATTATATTTAAATTTTTATATCCTTTTTAATTATACATTTTTAAATGACCCCATGACCCCATGTAATCCATTTAACAGATACAATTTTTTATCTCATACGAGTATGTTGCATTTTTTATCAAAATCACCGAAAAGTCTCAGAGTATTATTCTATGGCAATTTATTTTTAAATTCAATTTGCATGCAATTTATAAAAGTCATAATAATGTTTTTTGCATGTACGTATACAAAAATTGCAATTTAAATTACATAATTTATATTTATGTGTCTACTGTCTGTATATATCGTATTTAAACAAAAAGTACTTTAGATCTCATTAAAATAAAAAAATAGTTTTTTTTTAATTTCCCAGACCACATCCTCATAACTATGTTTATGACAAAGAAGATATGAATTGTATACTAACTAAATACATCTCTTATGTACTTTATATGTATACATATAGTTGCGGAAAACGTGTATGCACATAATGTATATACAAACATTTTCATCCATGCTAATTACCAATGCTTTTGTTCATGACCTCATTTTTCTTCATCAAAATTCACAAACTCATTTGCTTTACATTATTTTGAAGCTTTGTGCGAAATGAAAATAAATTATTTTGAATGTGGCAACGGAGAAGATGTAACTTTCTCGCATCATAAGATCATAAAAATATATTAACAATAAACTAAAACGTGATACAAAATAGCTTTTTATTGCTCTACACTCAAAGTGAGATCAGAGTTATCGTTAGGCAGACATTATGACCGTGTTTTGTTTAATAAAAGCCTATATTTGTAGCGATTAGAGTGTCATAAGTGCTGAATTATTTGAATTCATTCAATTACAGTTACGCTCCATACTAGACAAAATCCTGCCGATTGCACATTTAATGGTATCGAAACCTCAGTGCTGGCAAGATCCCAACTAGCCCAAAGAAGATTCAGACCGACCAACGATTTTGTAATCAACTGTACAAAAAGACGTATTCTGTGATTCTTTTGAAAAAAGATCCGTTTAGGTTCTTGATTATTTTACAAGCTCACCAAACTACGCTCCACAACTATGGATAATAAGTGAAAACTTACTTATCATTATAGAATTACCTCACCGTACTATGCCAAATTAAATTGATTTAAAATTTCAAAGCGATGGACCACTTGGTCGTTGGTCAATTATAGTCTTGATAAAAATACGAAGTGCGCCCAGCAACATAAAGAGGTGATTTCGTACTCACCCAGTCGTAAAACTGTCTCTGCTATCAATTGCAGGCATTACAGACGGTAACAGACGGTAACGAAGGGTGATGTCGATGAGAATTAGGAATTAATTAATAAATTGCGTATTATTCGCATAAATTGAATTCTGCTCAAAGCAAGTACAAAGTTACTGAGCTTGAATGTTTATCAGCGGTAAAGAGCGTGAACAAATTTAGACCATTTATGGAAGGGTATTGCTTCACATTAATAACCGAACAAACAAGTCTCTGTTAGCTAATGGATCAGCGGGATTAATAATAATCAATCGAGAACCTCCTCGAATAACAATTTTAATCAATCGAGAACCTTTTCGAATAGTAGTTTAATTCATCCCTCAAGAACCTTCTCGAATAATAATCTTAATCCATCCATCGAGAATCTCATTGAATTATAGTTTTAATCAATCGAGAACCGTTACCAATAGCAATTTAATTTATCCCTCGAGAACCTCTTTGATTAATAATCTTAATACCTCCTAGAACCTCCTTGAATTTTAATAATAATTAATCGAGTACCTCCTCAAATAACAATTTTAATCATTCGAGAACCCCCTCGTATAGTTGTGTAATTCATCCCTCGAGAACCTCCTCGAATAATAATTTAATTCAATCGAAAACCTCCGCGAATAACAATTTTAATCAGTCGAGAACCGCCCCGAATAGTAGTTTAACTTATCCATCGGAAACCATCTCAAACAATAATACAAATCCCTCGAAAACTTCCTCGAATATTAATTTAAGCTATCCATCGAGTTCCGTATCGAATAATAAAATCAATGACCCATCGAGTTCCGTCTCGAATAACGGTACTTCGAAGACAATTATTTTTGTTCTTTTATGTAAATCAATTTGAAATTTTTAACTTGTTACAATTTTAATTTGTTGAATAATTTAAATATGTGAAATTATTTAGCCGATTGTCTTTTTTAAATAAATAATATTAAACAAAATAAAAAAGTTAAGAATCTTGGTAGCGATTTTTATGGGCCGTTTAATTAACTATCTTAAAAACACGTTATACCATTTGTTTTCCAGAAATTTTATTTAAATAATTTAGTTAACATACCCCGTACCTAAAAAAATTAGGGCGTTGTTTTTTTTTCATAATATCAAATGATTTACCAAACAAAATTATTATTAATTGTTACTTAGTTAATTTGTAATGTCAATACGTCGAAAAAGTTATGTCATATAAGAATAGAGATTAGATACAAATTTAACTAAAAATGGATGAAGATAAAAATTAGGGCGTTGTTTTATTTCCAAAATTTCAACAATGCTAACAAAAAATAACACAAAATATATTTTTAAAAAAAAACAAAGCCCTAATTTTTTTCAGATGCAATTCCTGCATACGTCTTATTTATCGCATCGAAAAATGTGAAGCCATAATTCACGTCCTAAAAAAACAGTTTTTAAAATTTAATTCGATTTTCCAAAAATTATATTTAAACTACTTTAATAGCGTACTTTTTAATAAAAAAAATTAGGGCGTTATTTTGATTCGACGTAAATCAAATTAAAACAAATTAAATTTTAAGTACTGATATTTAAACGCGTGTTCAAATTTGCATGCTCCGATATCTATTAGAGATATCAGACATAAATAAGTCCAACCACGTACCTCAAAACATTACATAAGCAGGAAGTAATTATATTTTAATGTTTGGTCTTATTTCCATGCTAGTGCAATCTATTAGAGTGTGCATAAATAAATAAATTCAACCGCATACATCACAAAATTACAAGCAGGAAGTAACGATATTTAAAAGGCTTGTTTAACTATGTGCATTTTCCTGTAATTTACTAGAGGCATAAAAAATAAACAATCACAACAGAGTAAATCCTAAAATTCTTAGATTCTTAACTTCTTAAATTCTTAGATTCTTAAATTCTTAAATTCTTAAATTCTTAAATTCTTAAATTCTTAAAGTCTTAAATTCTTAAATTCTTAAATTCTTAAATTCTTAAATTCTTAAATTCTTAAATTCTTAAATTCTTAAATTCTTAAATTCTTAAATTCTTAAATTCTTAAATTCTTAAATTCTTAAATTCTTAAATTCTTAAATTCTTAAATTCTTAAATTCTTAAATTCTTAAATTCTTAAATTCTTAAATTCTTAAATTCTTAAATTCTTAAATTCTTAAATTCTTAAATTCTTAAATTCTTAAATTCTTAAATTCTTAAATTCTTAAATTCTTAAATTCTTAAATTCTTAAATTCTTAAATTCTTAAATTCTTAAATTCTTAAATTCTTAAATTCTTAAATTCTTAAATTCTTAAATTCTTAAATTCTTAAATTCTTAAATTCTTAAATTCTTATATTCTTAAATTCTTAAATTCTTAAATTCTTAAATTCTTAAATTCTTAAATTCTTAAATTCTTAAATTCTTAAATTCTTAAATTCTTAAATTCTTAAATTCTTAAATTCTTAAATTCTTAAATTCTTAAATTCTTAAATTCTTAAATTCTTAAATTCTTAAATTCTTAAATTCTTAAATTCTTAAATTCTTAAATTCTTAAATTCTTAAATTCTTAAATTCTTAAATTCTTAAATTCTTAAATTCTTAAATTCTTAAATTCTGAAATTTTTAAATTCTTAAATTCTTAGACTATTAAATTTGACCATTTTCAAATTCACTTTGGGGCGTCAAAATCTAAGCGACAAACTTCAATTTTTTCGACTATGTACCGTTACATATGATGTATGGTAACTGCACCATTTTTTGATTTTTGCTGCCTCAAGATGATTGCCATAAATTCACATCCCTTGTATTCATTAGGCTCTGGTATCCTGGAGAATGATGAAAGAAACTTCTTGAAAACGTTAGGAGTACATTGGTAATCTTACAATGATGAGTTTCACATAAAAATCAACCTATCCCAAAATACATCGAAAACAAGGTATTAAACTGCATGGCTACGCAGATACGAGCGATAAATGGTATGGTTCTTAACTAATTGAAAACTCTATACGTCACTACTTTGCCTCAAATCTGAAGTTATTCAACTATGTAATACTACATTGCCACGTTTTGAATAATGTGATGCCCTACTACTTTTACTACTAAAAAGCATCAGGTCTGGCGTAGTGATATTGGCCAATAGAAAATTTGTAAATTTTCAAAATATTTTGTAGAGCTGGTGTATTGGTGGTCAATATTTTTCCGAAGGTCAATGCTATGAGAAAATAGCCATCTCTGCAATGGGATGGCTAAAAGATTATTATTATTTTTCAGGAATGGGTGTTTGTGCCATCAATAGTTCGGTATGTGTAAACTGTATAACAGGTAAATAGAAAAAATCATCGGATGAAGCAAATGTGTAAATTATATAGTTTTTAGAAAGTCGCTCGTGTTGTTAGAGGTCATTGTAATTTTCTTATTGAATCAAAGTCTGGAATAATTTCAACGAGGATTATTAAGTCATCTTAATTCAAATATTTGAATATTACATTTTATCACATTATTGCAAATAATTAGAAGCAGAATATTGAGGCTTTTTGCTAATAAAAATTTTGACTTTAGTAACAAAACCTTTGACCGCGATATATTAACATGTTGGTTTGAGCGGCCTGAGTGATTAGAATAAATATCAAAAAATTCTACTAAGGCCTTCTCCCTTAAGTTGAACAATGCAAGATAGCACGATATCTCCGTTGCTTACTTCAATGCAATAAGTTTTTCATGCTTATCATAAGTCTTTCGAATAGTTTGAAACTTTAAAAAAAAGTCGAAATTTTGTTGTACCAAAGTTATGGAAACCGTAACGGGGCAATGTGCCTTAGTTATCAGCTTTCTTTGAGCAATAATTTTTTTAAATCGTTTGTGTTTGCAATTTATTTTATTTATGTCCTGGGTTGATAGTCCCTATATGGAATTTTTGTATGGAACTAATATTTGTCCATAGCGTTCTTATAGCGGACTTTCATGTAACTCATTCTTTCACAACTATTTAATCCTACTTTGATACATTTTTGCGGTAAATAAATATTTGTTGCGTGTGGTTTATTGATTCTAAATAATTCTGTGCATTTGATAAGTTTAATAGTTTAGTAACAGAGATTTGTTACGATATTTTCAGCCTCGAATATTATTTAGGCACATTGCCACGATACGATTTTCCAAAAAAAAAAAAAACTTGGTATTCTCTTCATCGCTATTTTTCATAAATTCGACATGGCCGCACCAGCGCATTCTTTGTAGGCTTCATGGTTTTAACGTATCTCCATCCTCCTGTATAAAAGTGTCTAGAACCGATACAAAGACCACATACAGCGAGCAATATCCTACGTTTAACTTATAGACTCATAGTGTCGTTAGAGTCGAATACATGGCCAAATTACGACATAACCAAATTAAATTATCCAGATCGGATGCTGTTATATATTCATCGCTTTAATATCGATAAAGAAATGGTGAGTATCGATTTGTAACTTCATGGTGCTATGCGGTCAGTTGTTAATTTCAGTAGCCTAAGTCTAAATTTTGTACACGGAGTTTAATAGCAGATTAATACACTGTAGTAGAAGCATGCTTGTTAATTGTTACTCTTTCCTATGAACTTGTCGGATTATGCTGAGTCACTGTCACTCGGTTCGGTGTTCTCGTACGATATTGACTCCATTAATCCGTATAGCCACTGCAACAGGACTGGCCTATACCTGCTTTGGTTATAACTATAGTTCTGATGGTATGCAGTCGGTTAGCCGATGGCTTTATAGTTCATTAATCTGTCGATGATTGATTCTTCTTGGTTGCCAGTAAATCTAAAATCTGTGATCATTTGGTTTGTAGACGTATTTAATTAAATCACTAATCTCTAATTAATTCATTATTGTAAAGCTGGTCAAAACTATAGAATCCACGAGTAAATTTTTATTGAAAGCTCGATCGGTAAAATAAAATTATAAATGTGCCCGAATTTTGTTTAACAACTAAAAATTCTACAAATCTTAAATCTTATATACATAGGTCTGAAATAAATTCATAATCTCAATTCCGGTACATCAACGATTATAGTTGTGCTGCATAAAACGCAAAAATAAGTTACATCGTCTATACATGAACGCAAATAAGTTAGTTTTAATCTTGGGAGCTTTAAAGTATTGAGGCCAAGTTTTAACTTCACGATAATGAAGCTTTTTAATAAATTATTTAGAAAACTCTATGTACAAAAACGGTAACTGTAAAACGCTCTATAGTATAAGACGCACTTCTGAACAGAGCTCTGAGAAATCTTAAAATCGATCGAATTATGGAATTTTTGCTACATGTATATATGAAGCTAATAAATAAAGTTTAAAATTTAATTTTTTTAAATTAAATCTATGTGCCAAAAGCTTAACGTTTGAACAGTATAATAGTCCTTCACCTTGATTTAAAATAATTCAACGCTAAAGAGTATATAAAAATGCTTTTCTTTCAGCTAAAATGTAGTGCCCAATTTCTATATACTCGTCAAGACTAAGAATTAGCTTAATTAGATTTTTCAACGCTTGTCATCACCATGGTACTGAGGAATAGCACACCATATGCGACACATGGTTTCAAGAAATGACCTGCTTCTTTCATATGCAGTATAATTTTTTGTTTATAGTTTAGAATTATACCTTAAGACAAACTTAGGGCAAACTTGACTACTAAACCATCTGCAAATAAATTTTTTACAAATATTTACATTTGTGGGTACAACCTTTTCTTTCTTCAAAAGCGAAAAAAATTTATGAAAATAAATGCGAAACTATAGCTATAGTATTTGAACTTAAGACTGCGCAAATATAGCAAAAAATAACAACCCTTAAAGGTTTAGCTACCTTTATATAATTTTCCTAAAATAGATTTTTTTTTTATTTATTCATCCCTTATACTATCAATAAAAATGTGTTATTGTTTAATTAATTTGTCGATATTGAATATTCTGTTGAATCGGTAGAAACGTGCCTATACATCATGTATCCAAAAATAGACCAACCACGCAAATCATAATATCTTACCTAATTTATATAAGACGATATTTTATTGTAGGTGTGTGTAAATGACGTAATCACTAAATAAGATGAAACAAAATTTTAAATCTCTTAAATTTATTTTTGGTAGAAAATTGAAACAAAAAAAAAATTAAATCGGTGTGAAGGACATTTTCCAACTTATTTTTTTTTTGTGTGTGTGTACGAGAAATGATTTATTTATAAATCCTTTTTTCCCGAGGAAATATTTACCGCAAAAGGGACACAGAATAAATATTTGACTTTTATAAACATATTTTATATATGGAATGGGGATCAACTTTTGTTGATCTGGGTGAAGCATTGAGTTATTTATGATTATAAACATATTTGTTTTTGTGGTCCATGTGCGGTTCTATACATAAAAACGACTTAATTCGGTCTAAAATTATCACAAATATAACCACAAACCAACCAGGTTAAAATCCAATTACCAATGTTAATGTAAAATAGTATTTCAGTCATCATATTGTGTTGATGTGCTTTGTATACATTTAAAAGCTTCATGAATTTAAAATTGCACATAACATAAATTCAAATTTATCTCGCTCAGTTCAGCTTCATGTATATGGTGTTACATTAATTTTGTACAATCAGCTTGTGTTATCGTATTTTTAAAATTCGTCTGTAATTTATTCAATTCTAGCTAACCATCTCACCTTTAAAAGAGCTTTTTGTGTTCACAAAATAACACAATCTAATTTATTTTATAGGATAATAGAGTTTGGACTAATTGCTGATATATAAGAAAAATACATAAATGCAGAATTATTCATGAGCTTTATAATAAGTTCTCTCATATTTAATTGGCACATCATATATTGCTTGAATATGAATTGAATATAGCAAAATTAATTTTTTAATTAAAAGCTTTTATAACCAATCTTAAACTATTTATAATACATCATAAATATTATACTGTTCAAACGTTAAGCTTTTATACGTAAATTCAATTTTAAATAAAATAATAAAATTAAGTTAATAAACATTGTTTATAAGCTTTTAGAATTGGCATAATAGAAAATAAAATTCAAAATCATATAAATATATACATATATATAGAGCAAACGCTCCATAATTCCATAGATTTAATTATTTCTCAGAGCTTTGTTTAAAAAAGCATCTCATAGTATAGAGCTTTAACAGTGTACCTATAATTTTGTACATAAGGTTTTCTAACAAACTTATTAAAAAGCTTCATTTTCGAGACGTTAAAACTGGATTCAATACTTGAAAGCTCCCAAGGTTAAAACTTACTTATGGGCTTTTTCTGTATTAAGTGAGATTATGAAATCATCTCAGACATAGATTTGTAGAATTCTTAGTTGTTGAACAAAATTCGTCCACATTAGAAACTTATTTTAACGGTCGAGCTTTCATCAAAAATTTACTCGCATTCTATAGTCTCGACCTGTTTTACGATCGAGAAATAATTGGAGATAAATTTACCAATCAGGAAGACTAATTAGCTCTGAGGAAGATTTAAATATTTCTCAGAGCTTTGTTTAAAAAAACGTCTCATAGTATAGAGCTTTTACAGTGTATAATTTTGTGCATAAGGTTTTCTAACAAACTTATTAAAAAGCTTCATTTTCTAGACGTTATTACTGGATTTAATACTTGAAAGCTCCCACGGTTAAAACTTACTTATGGGCTTTTTCTGTATTAAGTGAGATTATGAAATCATCTCAGACATATGGATATAAGATAACAGATTTGTAGAATTTTTAGTTGTTGAACAAAATTCGTCCACATTGGTAAATTTATTTTAACGATCGAGCTTTCATCAAAAATTTACTCGCATTCTATAGTTTTGACCTGTTTCACTCCAATCAGGAAGAGATACTGATACAATTGCGAAACAGAAAACTTTAAGACAGTGCTAACAATTTTTCAACAATCGAACTAAATATTTTATGCGTTCAAGCTTTAGCAACAACGACTATTTGCTCGTACCGATCGAGTTTTGGCCTTTTGTCAAATACCACTATGCCAGAGCCGAAAATTTGGTTGATTGGGGGAATTACCACTCTTACCGTGTTAGATTAAATTGATTTCTTCTGGAACGAAACTATGGGAAACTTAATGAGTTATATGATAAATGTAAATTAGAACATGTAAATCCTATCTTTGAACGTGTTCCTTATTGTTCTGTTACTTTTTTAGAAAATCAATTCTTAAATTTATTAATGATCCAATTTTAACTCCCTTGAAGTTATTCCAAGCTTGTTAACGATTATACTATCCCCGACTTTGCCGTCAACTAACTAATAAAATACCCATGCCAGACTTTTTAATATGTACAATTTATTTAATGGAAAAATAATTCTTCTGTACACAACCCATACGCCAGGCTTGATAATTTTTTGACGGTTGAAATAACCGCTAAATAAATAAATGTGTCGCCTGAAAATAAATTAAACTCGAAAAAATTTTGTATGGACAAGCTTTTGTGGGAACGGCCACTTTCTCTCAGCAATTTAGTTTGAAATCTTGTTGGCTATCACTGTGACAGTGTTGATTTTTTTGAGCGTTGGAATTTCTACAGTATTTTTAAATGATTCGCCTTTGCCTTTTAAATCGTAAGCCAAACTTTTTCAAAAATTCGTATTAGATGTAAAAAATCCTGGGATGAGCCAACTGTATATATTATAAATTTATTTTTTAAAAGTCGGAGATGGTTAATTTACGCTTGTGTTGTAAAAGGTATTTTTAAAAAATCCTGTGGTGAAATCGTGGGATTACTTCAATGGGGTCGATTTTAATATTTTTTGAGCCATACCTATAGTTTGAATTCAAAAAACCCCTATTGGGTAAATAAGTTAACTTATATATTGTACGAGCATATTCAGCGTGCTATCGATTATTAGATCTTGGCCGTTTAGATCACAACTTAAAAATCTATTTTGTCAACCTCATGTCCGATGTTTCGTATTTCACATCGAAATTTAATTACTTCTTTAAAAACCAACTATAGATGATTGGGAATCGTTACTTTTTAATTCGAAATTTGATTGATTTGTTCATTTATCATTCAGAATTTTAAAATTGTTATGAAATAAAAATGAAATTTCCTAAATTTCCAAAAATGTTTAAACCGGTTTTTAATATTCATATGCTAGCCGCTCTAAATATTGATTAGAATTAAACATTTGTAACCTTAATCGAAATTTCATATATGAGAAAATCCTTTCCGATAGTTCTAATTTAAATTCGGAATTCAGCATTGCAAAATTCAGTTTTAAAAATTCAAACATCGATAGACTTCAAAAATTCTAAATTTTAGACTTAAAATCTCAAAACACAATTATATCATTTAAAATTTGTTAATTCTAAAATTCGAATTTATAGTTCAAATTTTGAACCGTAGAAGTTTGTTTTTAGATAAAAGTTTGGAATATCACCAACTGGAACCGAAATCAACCATTTTATTTTATTTTTTTTCAACACAAACGAACTGACTTCCAGCTGCAATAATTATTTTGTTTTAGGCCCTAAAGGTTTTTTCCGGCCGCACAGTTATCTACATTGATGATCTCCTGAAACCTGGTAAAATTGCAACAGAGGGCGGCACAATCTCAAATCCCAGTAATTTACATTACACATCACAGTAAATACCATCTGTCACTAGACAGAAATTAAAATTTGCAGATAGATCTGTCATTTGGTTCAGTTTTGGCACCCATTGAAAACCGACAGCCCATTGTTTTTTAGCAAACATGGAAAAAAGTGAATTTCGTGTGTTAATTAAACATTATTTTTGGCGTGGAAAAACCATGGGGACTCTTCACCATCGATTGAAATGATTCACAAGTGGTTTACTGATTTTCGTTGTAATCGTACAAGCACAACTGATGCCGAACGTTCAGGACGCCTACATGAAGTCACCACACAAAAAATGGTTGTCAAAATCCATGGAAAGGTATTGCAAGACCTCAAAGTGATAGTACGCGAGATAGCTAAGATTAACGTGTGCGCAATATATTACACGATCGTATTTTTGGCGAATCAAGACAATGTCTCGGGCGCACACGTGCGTGTAGTTGCCATGGGTAAAATCCATGAATTATGATGCTTCGAATTTCTTCCACATCCGTCATATTCTACAGACCTAGCTCCCTGCGACTATTTCCTGTTTGCGAACTTGTATAGAAATGGCTCGGCGGAAAGAGATTCGGTTCTAATAAGGAGATCATCGATGCAACAATCGCTTATTTTAAAGGGTTGAATAAATCGTATTATTCGGAAGGGATCGAAAAATTGGAAAAACTCTGGGCTTAGTGTATCGCTAAAAGGTGACTACTTTCAAAAATAAATTTGTTTTTGGGCGAAAATAATATTCTTTGGTTCATTTTTACCAGACTAAGATCAAATTTTTAGAAATTGGCAATTTGATATAAATTTTGAAGTTCAGGAATTTCTTGCAATTGGAATAATTATTGTAATAAGGCCATACAGTTTTTCATTTTCTGGACATGTCACAGTTTTTTAAGAGATTTCATATCCAAATATGATAACATTTCCAGAAATGAGCAATTTTATTTGACAGTTCAGAAATGAAATAACGAATCGCAAGTATTTCAGTTTTATTTGTAGAACAATCAATATTCAAATATGCTACCTTCTCTTTGCACTTTATTGAGATTACCGGTATAACCCGATTGGGTCATAGGCCAGTTGGACTTAAAAACTCAAAAAGCAT
Source organism: Tipula unca (assembly GCA_951394425.1). Taxonomy (NCBI): domain Eukaryota; kingdom Metazoa; phylum Arthropoda; class Insecta; order Diptera; family Tipulidae; genus Tipula; species Tipula unca. The sequence goes on along the minus strand of OX596382.1, from coordinate 23,058,100 downwards.
AAACCTTGATAGAACACAGAAATAGTGATGATTACCGTTTTCTCCATGTCATTCGAGAGTCGAAAATACCAAATACTGTCTTCTTCTCTTTAACGTGACATAGTATGAACTTTAGATTTGATTACAAGTTGCGTCGGAATTTTTGTATTGGGATCGAGCCCTTTTTACATTTTGGTATGCATTTCAAGTGATGTTAACCCTAACTGGGTTCTTGTAAAATTGTACAATTCTAGGTACATTTAAGTTGTTTAACTATATACGCATATTTGCACATTAAACAACAACTTTTTTATCGGTTTGTTAACGTCGTGCAATTGTGTTTCCCGAGTTTTCTTCTCAATTAGTTGCAAAGTTCTCTGTCATCATCGTGACAGCGTCCATTTAAAAAATGTCCATATATTTTTATAATTGATGCCGATGATCATCCACGGTTGAAACAAAGCTCTAATTTCTTGTCTTCTAAATATTTCATCTAAATCAGAACGTATTTGAGTTTATTTACAGTTTGGGCAGTAGCGATTTTTTACGAAAAAATGAGGGGGGCAATACCTTTCCTTAAATTGTAATGTCCAGATTTTCTTTCAGTTTCTAGATAATAGTCTCTAATAATAATAGGATCTCAGACCATTCTTGCTGAATAGCTTACAAGGTATGGCTTGTCGAGCTATTATGGGTGCTATGTCCTCGTCTTCTATACTTGCTTTGCAGGCAATTTTATTTCTGCCCCCACTGCAGTCAGTCATCCTAGGCACAGCATTCTCCGCTGCCTTTTGCCTGCGGTGTAATGGTGCCTGGAACACAGTCGGCCTGGTTACAGGGCAAATACTTATCTACAATTTATTCAGTTCATAAATACCAGAAACTAAAATGGTTAAAGACAAATTGTTGCCAGAATTCTGCTTCCTTATCTCTTTCTCGGTGGTTTATCCAGCAAGGCAATCGTGATGGTCCGAAAAATTCAATGACAGGGTGGCTCAATCGCACGTGTTTATCGCTGACGGATCTCATTCTAAGTTTGGTGTAGGTTTATCTGTGCTCAATTTATTACGGAATCCTATGATCACTTCCAAACTGGTGAAGGATTGTAAACATTTTATTAACGTCCTTTGCTCTAATAATCGTGTCAGGGTTATATGGGTTCCGGCTCATTGTGGTCTTAATGGTAATCAGATAGCTGATGTTTTAGATAAAGCAGGCTCAATTATGGAATTCGTTGGACTTGAAGAATGGGACTTGTTCAAGATTCCTTGAGTGACAACTGTTTTGCAGATGACGATGACATCATTCACTTTATTTGTGGTTGTCCCGCTTTCGAGGTAGTAAGGTCCTGAGTTCTTAATCATAGATCATTTAATAAAGTTTAATTGTCATCCCAACCCAGATTTAAGCTGTTACAGTTTGCCAGAGCAGCCGAGTGCATTTGAGAATTGTGATAGAATCCTCGGTTTGCACCATGGACCCAGAGTGCCATTGAGTGCGGAACTTGCTTGGGTTTCTGCCAACTTTAATAATAATAATTATAATCTTCACTGGGCTTTTTCTTTATCTTCAATAAGCAAAATAAAAATGTTGGCAAGTATTGAACAGTTTTTTAAAACAACTGGAATAGTATGGATCTAATTATTAATTGTCTTAATTTTTAGTCTCTAAAGTTACCATAAATTTAAGCTGCAAGATACGTTCGGTTTTGGGAAACACTTTTCTTTTTTGGAACAATTATTTCTCCCAAAAATATTGACTTCCCGTCACCTTTTAAATATATTTTGGAAGCTAAACTACTCCATTTAAAAATTACGTTTTAATTTACAAAAACTTCCGACCTCAAAAATCATAAACTACATTTTTACAACAATTAACTTTTATTAAAACCGTTTGCAACACTGTTGGGACCTCAAAATTAAGATAATGGAAAAGTCTAGCCAAATTTACTGGCCATGCAAGCTTTCTTGTACCTACTGGCCTTATTATGTACTTGCAAGATCTGTCCAAAGTGTTATCAATTTGTGGTAGAGAAAACGAGCGCTGTGTCATGCCTTCATTCAATTTTTGGTTTGCAGTGACCGTGCTTGAATGAACCATGTGGTTGGTGACCTAGCCTCAAACGGCAATAACTTTATGGTCGCCATTTACTACTCCGGATAACACGAACCTTCACAATTTTACTATATAAACTGGTATAATTGTCGCGTGTTTTCCAACATTGACTGATTGATTAAAGCATTCAGGCATATTCCTATAGCTGAGGAGTTTTTCCACAAAACAACTATAACAACACCATTCGGTTTATTTAAATTTAACCGAATGCCATTTGTCGTAAGAAATCCTAGTCAAACCATTCAACAAATCATAATTTCAGTGGTAAATGGTCTAGAATTCGTTTTTACACGATATTTTAGTATTCAGTTAATGGGATGAGGAACACAGGACTCATTTGTAAAAACTTTTTAAACGGTTAGCTCACTATGGTCTAAATATATACTCAAGCATTTCAAATATTTCATCGAAAGCATAGAATTACAAACCACTGACGAAGGCACGTTAATCCAAAACTGAACATAGCCCTCGTCAGTCTATAGACACTTGAATTATATTGCGTAAATCACAATCGACATTAACATATCGGTGGGGAGCACATTGTGATTGCAGATTGTCTTTCTCGCAATGGTAGATTTAGTGAATCTGCATCGACGCTATTAATTTTACTGTACCATTCTCAATTAACAATTGTGGGATGATGAAAAAATTAATTTATTCCCAAGACCAAAAGCCCAGTTCCAAAAAAAATTTGGAATTTACTGGATTTCCTTTAACTAAAGAGCAATTATGGTGTGACGTGTCAATAGACCACGTCCGTTTGTGCCAGTACCACTAAGGAAAAGTGTGTTCGACCACATATAAATCGGTAGCAACCAGGATTTTTGGCCCAATTTATATAAAGATTACACTGAATGGACAGAAACTTGTCAAAGAAGTAAGATTAACCGTGACACATGATCAGCGGTTTGTACAGATTTATTTGGATTAAGTAGGACCAGTACCACAGTATCTGTAGATAGGATTACCAGGTGCCCAGGCACCTAGACCCAATTCATATCTGCGTGTACAGTGGCTAAATTTGGAAATTTCTCAATACATACCACGTTTTTGGATTCCACTGGAGATAACTACCGACCGTGTTTCATCGTAGAATCACTGAACAGAGTACTCAAGTCTTCCCTTATAGTTCGTGGAAACAACGAATTGGTACGATGAAGACGTACGAAAAAAGACATGAAACATTCACCAGCTATAGGCTTGTATATACAAGTTAAATTTATTTAATGAGTTTAATATAACAAATTATTTTCTTTGGACTAAAGTCCACTTTATTAGATCCAAACTTAAACTAAAGAATTTTGTTACAATATTTTCTATTTATAATAATGTGGGAAAAGAATAAGTGTAAAATGAGTACACACGCGCTGTATGTACACCCGAAGTATATTTTGCTGAATTGCAAATTTATCCCAAGCTGCAAAATATGTTAATATGCACTTGATGTCACGTTTAGCTGATTGTGCGCTTTTGCCGTCTTAACTTACATATTGAAACATTAAAAATTCAAGCAGAATTATTTTCGCAAGTTAGAAAACCTTCTCTTGATCTCAGCATTTTGTTAGTATGATAAGGACTTGAATCCTGATGGACCGTTTATAATTTTAAAACAATTAGGAAAGTATTTTTTCGTCGACATCAAAGCTGAAAACACATTTGTGTCAATAGATGTGTTGAAACTTACGTATACCTCCGAAATCTCTACTAGGTTGAATAAACTAGCTACATCCAGGGTTGAGTGGATTAGGTATTCGTAGTGCTTCCCTGGAAGAATACACGGCTTGGTCATATACTTTGCATCGGTAGTGTAAACTTAAAATACTTTGAAAAAGGTATTTTTAAGAATCCCTACTTGACCCAAATGCCTCAACAGGTTCTTTTTTTTCTCGAATTATTTCTCTGACGTTTTCAATCTTGGCTATAGAATGAAATATAAGATTGTGTTGGTAGGATGAGTGAATAAAATATTGTTTAGCTGTTAGGCATTTGTTCCACAATTTAAGTAAAATGTTGCTTAAAAGATTTAAATATTTTCTTCGTATTTAATGGTTTCTACCGCGTGATATACATTACACATAAATAATGTGGAATTAACATAAATTTCATGTAGCGCAATTAATATATAAACAAATAATAAATTATGTAATTTGGTTGGGTTTAATATTAAGTAAATTAATAACAAAATTTAATTTATATCTTCGGAATTTTTCATGTACTCACTTGACGTTAAATCGATACCATATTTTGGTAGTTAATCTATAACCCTTTGTCTTTGAGTATATTTGATTAAAAAAACATCTCCCTCAATAAACTGTATGTTTGCGCAATAGAAAATCAATTTATTTTCTCGTTGTTGTTGTTATTGTTGTCGTATCAGTTTGGAACGTTCGAAAAATGAATTCGTTTTGTTTTCCCTTCCCGCATGAAATAAAAAAAAACGTTTACGTGTAAATTGAAAACGAAATCGAATTTACAGACTAAAAAAAGGATAAAATAAAAAATTCCTATCTATGAACGTATGTGTTTTAAAAATTGAATATTTTTGTTGTTGTTGCATTTAAAGCTTTTAAAGTAGTATTTTATAGATGTTATCATTGGTGCAAAAAAATAGTTATTTCCATGATACCAAAAGCCCCATGGACATTTGAATTGATATGATTTAATTTTGTGATTAAAAATACGTACGACGGAATGTCGAATATTCTCACTTTGCATATACTTATATTAAGAAATATCCATAGTTTAATTAAAGCTCAAGTCATCTTATAGGTGTTTACTTTAACCAGTTAATGTACATATTTATGATGCAAATATTTATGTGTGTTTATTCTATCACATTTTACGTGTTAGGGATTGTAGCGGAAGAAAGCCAAATCTGAGGTAAAATTTAAATATTTAATTAGGGATAGTTGCTATGTATAGATGTGATATATAATATAGTGGCCAATAGTATAATAAAGTTAACCGGTATGAGCAAATAGCCGCGCTCTTGTAAAAGTTTTCGTGGGTTTACGTCTGTATGTCTTGCAACCATAAAAAGATTCAATTGCTGTATGATCTGTCCCTATAAATACTTGGCCATCCGATATTTATTTATGTATAGCAGCTATCCCTACTAGGGAAAACCAATTTTTAGTGATATTCAGGTAACAACTATTAAATTCTATAACCTGTGCATGCCTCCTTATTTGAGTTTCCTGGAAAACCCAATTTAATTGTTTGTTTCCGATTTCAAAAAATTCTTATTTTTATAAATTTTTAATTATACAAATCGTGGTATTTTCTGGGAATGAATAGCTGCGCGTTCCAAACATTGCAATTCCATCAATATATAGTATTTATGTGTTGGAATACGATAAATTAATAAATTCCTTGTATTAACTATAATTAAATATTCGAATGCTACTTTTTAGAAGGTTAGGAGGTTACGCTAGAGTGTGATATCACAGAACCTTACTTCCCTTTAACCTTAAGCGGAGCCAGTCAAACCTACTGATGTAGCGTAATATATCGCTGCACACTTTACAGTCCATTACGCATCCATTCATATGCCTATGCCTTCTATGAGTTTAAGCCGGACATGAGCATAGGAAGTTAACTTAAGAAACTTCCTCCTCCTCGGCTAGTATAATCGAAAAAAATCCTTCCCAAAGTTTTAAAAAATATTCAATTGATTCATCCTAGACATTTCTTGCAACTGATATAGCTTTTTGGTCGATGAAATAACCGCTACGTAAATAAAAGTTCATTTTTCTTAACTTTTCTAAGAAAAATAAACAATTTGAAGCATGAGCTTCACTTTACAAAGGCTAGATCGGGTTGAAGAAACCATCAAAACTACAATTATTATGGCGAAAACAGATCCAATGATGCCAATAATGATCGCCCATTAACTCGATCACGAACAAAAGCAGCGGCAATTTCTAATTCACTTAATAATACGCCGGATATATCATCTAAGCCGACCATTCACCAAACTGCAACTTCTAACAGCCTAACAAATATTAACTTGCCCCGATCGACAGACTCGTTATCAAGTACTAATTCACAACATCAGCTTGAAACGGTATCTCATCTTGATGTAAAATGCACTATCCACACAGGAATAATTGAAGAAACTGTACTTACGATTCCAATGTATAACCCGCACAAAATTCTATTGAACAAATTGTGGAATATTTAATTTCCAGGTAGAAGTTTTTATTGGTTTAAATCTTTAATTGTTAATCGATCTCAAAAGGTTCGAATTGATATGTGTGTGAGTATTTCTCTGGATCTGGAGGCTGGAGTTCCACAGAGTCCAGTACTTTGTCCTATCTTATTTTTAATTTATATTAATTCGGTTTTTAGTCAAAGTTTTAAAGTGAAGTTAGTGGCATATGACCTTTACATATATAATTGTTTCAGCAATGCCAACCTGTCGGCAAATATTAATGAAGATCTACACATTTTAAGCTATTGGTTTGCTGCTCACAAGCTGCTATTGAGTTCTTAACCTAAATCCCTCATTGCCCTATTAATGGTTCTAGTTGTGCAAATACCGATCGAAACAGTGAATTTTTTTAAATATCTAGGCATAATGTAGATAGTCGTTTGGATTGGAAAAGTCACATGTCTGAAATAAGGAATTCCCTTTATTCATGCATTAGAAAATTTTATTTATTACGTTGCAACTGTTCTCTAGGGGTAGCTAGCTTTCGTTATTACGGAGAAAATCACGCACATGTTGTTTGATGCTTCCTGTTTCTGGTACAACTACCGGTTTGACTTTTGCACCAAAATGATTTCATTAACGCGTCCACCATTCTTCTTCAGCACTCTTTCCAATATAGCCCAATATTTTTCGATTGGTCAAAAACCTGTGGAATCAGCTTGTTTGAGATATGATTGATTTGAGTAGTCTCGTACAAATTTATTGCTTCTTTATAGGCGTGTGAACTAGCTTAATGGCCAGAACATTACTGCTGGATTGTGTTGAAGAATTATCGGCAAAAGACGTCATTATAAAAAATGTGACAAAACTTGGCTTCACAACTGTAAATTGCTGGCCAAATCATACATTTTTTTGCAATTGTATAACTAACTTGAACTGCTTATATGTACTTAGTAGGAGCTATGCCTCGTTGTTTGGTAACATTCACGTTTTGACCTAATTAATTGTTTCAAAACCAATTTCACGTAAGTTTCGTCATCCATCAAAATTTTGTGAAAATCTGATTATCAGTGCGGCACAAGAAAAAATGAGCTCGAATTCGTTTAATCATGGCGTGGTGTGTTAAATTTTATGGCACGGTCATAATCGAAGTTCCTCGGATTATTTTGAACGAAATGATAAGTTTTTGTAAAGATTTGTATCAGTTGTTCCGATTTTTGTCAGCGCTGTTCTACCGTTCCACCGTTATAAAGAGGGTCCTATCGTATATCATATCGCTGAGTATATGCTGATGGGCGGTATTTATTTATGGACGATTTGACCGTTATTTGTCGCTAAAAGTTCATATTACGAATAATGCACTTGAAGAATAAATTGCATTCTTCTTGGGCATAGTTTATATTCAGTAATCTTCTGAAACCATTGAATCATCTTTATGTATACAATGTTATGAGTACAGAGTACCGATTAGGAGTGGAAATCGGTACTGGAGTTGCCAGAGTTATGGTTAAAATTGTTATGATTAAAAATGTTATGATTATAATTTAAGTAAAAGGTTTCATTGTGTTACAATGTAAGATTATTGTTTTGTTGTTGTAGTAGGTGAAGTCATCGAACATAACTCCTCCCCTCTAAGAGTTGACCATAACCTCTTAGGTTTTTGGTAGACTGGAACTGCTGAATCGTCTACTTCGATGCTGATAGTTGTATTCTCCTTACAGCATTTTGTTCTTGTATATATGAATATAATGATGCTGATGGTTATAGTAATAAGTATATAGAAGGTGTAATTATGGTAGTGTTGGTGAGTTGTTTTAGCATGTAATAGTTGTATATCAACTATGTTAAAATGTAAAAATGTTTGTAAAAATGTATTTTCTGCGCGACCAAGAATGTGTATAGGAATGGACGACTGAATTGTTTGTTGTTTTTGTTTTGTGTGACGTCGCCTTCGTCTTCGTTTTGTGATGAGGGAACACATGCGCCGGCGACGGTGAATATTGCACTTATGTTTGTAGTGTTGCATCACCGAACATTGTTGTTCGTGGTGATGTTGTTAGATGGCGACACGCTTTACTATAAATGTTTTATAGTAGTGGTTCGGCTATTGGATGTGTGATGGGGTTAGTGAACGCTTAATTCAAATAAGTTGATTTTATTTGAATTTCACTAATTGTTTTGTTTGTGGCAGTATCGAATATCGGTGAGTCGAATATTCGAGCTGCTACAATCTTCTATATTTTGTAATGTTTTCTCTCGAAGTTCTGGTAAGTTGGCTTCTTGGAAAATGTTTGTGATATTTACATCATTATATGGTTGCAGGAATTGTAGATCCTCTTGAATTTGTATTGAGGTAATGTTGAATGTTGTTTCGTTGAGTGTTACAGAACAATTTTGGTATTGTAATAGTTTTATTCCTTTTATAGATCTTCCTCTATAAAGATGTTGTCTGCATGTTGTTTTAAGTGTTACCTCATGTTCTGATTGTATGTAGATATTTCCTGGTGTTATTTCCTTAATTTCATCTTTGATTTCCTTTTGAATATTTGTACACTTTGTTGGGATGTTTTGTATGATTGGTATACAGCTTTTAATTTTCGTGATTTCTTTATTTCGGCAATATTTGATTCCTTCTATGTTAGTACATGGATTTATCAAGAAATAATAGTTATGTTCATTTAGGATTATGTTAGGAAAGGGGATTTTAATTATATAGGTATAATTTATAGGTAATGGATATAACTCATAATGATCGTAGATTTCTGGATAAAAGGTGGGTTTTTTTATTGAAAATATTAGTTGGGATTGGTTAAAATATGTTTGAATATCGATAATTTCAAAAATATATTCATCTGATATAAATTTTACGTTAAATTTGCTTAGTTCGGTTTTAATAATATCTATTTCTTGATTATTGAGGATGTGTCGTGAAATTATTTGTTGTTTAGATAAGCCTATTGCATCTTCTATATTTAATATGTGTTCATTCATTACTTCTATATTATAATTTATACTATTTAAATTTTGATTGATTTGAATTTTGTTATAGAATTGTGAGTTATATTTTCTAAACTTTTTATACTAAATTCTACGTTTCTTGTTTGGTCACCGACAAACTTTTGGATTTCGTTAAATCTGTAGCAGCTCGAATATTCGACTCACCGATATTCGATTCCGCCACAAACAAAACAATTAGTGAAATTCAAATATAAATCAACTTATTTGAATTAAGCATTCACTAACCCCATCACACATCCAATAGCCGAACCACTACTATAAAACATTTATAGTAAAAGCTAACAATGTCGACCGTCGCCGGCGCATGTGTTCCCTCTTCACAAAAACGAAGACGAAGGCGACGTCATACAACAAAAACAAAACAACACAAATATTGTCGTCCATTTGCATTTTATTACCTCTACGAACAAGTACATGTGTAAAACGGTGGTGAAAATAATAAAATTAAAATTAAATAAATAAATAATTAATAAATTTATAAAATAATTAAATAAATTAATAATTAATAAATTTATAAAATAATTAAATAAATAAATAATTAATAAATTTATAAAATAATTAAATAAATAATAAATATTGCTGTGTGTGTACATGTTTTCATTTTGAGAAGTCCGCACCGTATAGACAAAATAAATAGGAACGATCCTATAAATCTTTCTATCATACCTTTATTAAGCGTTATTTGCTTTTGATTTTGTTCTTTTATTAATTCTTCGTTGCGACTTAAAGCTTCTAAATGTTTTCCTATTTCTTCATAATCTTCTTGATCTAAGTTTCCTGTAATTGCTTTAATTATGTTTCCTAATCCATTAATTAATCCTCGTTTTGCTCTTGTTTTGATGGGTTTTAGGTGGTAGAAACTATTTAAGAGGTTTTTAAACTTATTACTAGTAATTTTTAATTGTTCCCTAAAGAATGGTTTGTTTTTAATTGGTATTCCTTCTTTAAGAGAATTCACACTCTTTCCTATATTTACTATATTATATTCGTAATGTCTAAATTTATTACGTGTAAGATTCTTGAGTATGAATTTACTATTCTTGCGTTGCCAGTTTGTATTGGTAATACACCTCTGTTGTCATCGTAGTCAGTTATTATCAGTCCTTTTGTTGATTGGATCAGCAACCTGTAATATATGTTTGATTTTATTTTTATGAGTTTTTCCTCTTTTAGTAAAAATAGTGATTCTATTGTTTTTAGTAACATTTTCTTTTGAGAATTTTCTGGCTAACTTATTTCTACGGTTATCTTTTATATAGACTGTCTGTCCTTCTAAGTAGTCAAGTGGTTCCGTTCGTTGGGGATTTTCTTTGTTTAATACTATGTCTTTGATTCGTGAATTCCGTTGTTTGATCAAATTTAAAAGTTTATCGTAGTTCATTTTGTGATGTTCAACATATTCTTGTTTTGAACTAAAGTCTACTTGATAGCTAAATGGGGTATTTTGGTTAATATGCCCATGGATTAATTCGAATGGGGTATATTTAGTTGTTGAATGAATATCATTATTATAGGTAATAATACTTTCGTTCATTATTTGATCAGAATCCTTTTTTGAATCTTTGGAATAGATAACTCTATAAATTTCCGTTAAGGTAGAGTGAAATCGTTCAACGGGTGTATTACCTGTTGAATTTCTTGTACACGTATAGTGTATTTTAATGTTCGTATAGTGTTTAGAACACAATATTCTTTAAAGTTTTTTGTTACGAATTCGACTCCATTGTCAGAGACGATTTTGTCGGGAATTCCGTGATTGGATATGTAAACTTTTTTTTTTTTTTTTTTTTAATTGCTGCCAATGGCTTTATTCTTGAATCTTTCTACAAAAGAAACTAACAAGAAGTATTCAAATCTTATGCTAAAATTATTACATATTTTAAGTCTTAACCCAGTGTTAATACTTGTTATTGTGCTCACTATTTACTTAATTTAGATTACATTTATATGTAAAACCTAAACGTTTAATATATTTACAGGTTCATCAGTCCAAGTGGATCTGCTCTTTTAAGTCGCCTAAATCGCGGCTGTTTTAATATATCCCTGGCCAATTCATTGGGATGTGTCTCTAGTTTTGAGTAATATTTCGAACTGAATTCTTTAATGGTTTCTTTGATAGTTTTAATTCCAAGATCATCGTGTATATTACTATTTCGAATGTACCACGGAGCATTGGTAATACTACGAAGTATTTTTGCTTGGGTTCGTTGCAGGAGTTCTCTGTTTGACGCGCTGGTGGATCCCCATAACTGAATACCATATGTCCATATGGGTTTGATTATCACTTTGTACAATAAAACTTTATTGGCTAATGACAGCTGAGATTTTCTTCCCATCAACCAATACATTTTGGAAAATTTTATTTTTATTTGTTTGCGCTTTGCTTCGATATGATGTTTCCACGTTAGCCTTCTATCCAGGTGCATTCCTAAGTATTTGACCTTGGTTTGTTGAGGTATATTTATATTGTTTAATTCCACTGGTGGGCAAGTGCGTTTGTTTAGCGTGAATGTGACGTGAGTTGATTTGTTTTCGTTCACTTTTATGCGCCATGTCTTCAGCCAGTTCTCGATTTTGTTTAGATGATTCTGTAATTCCTTTGAGGCAGTTTCGGGATTACCGTGTGACACCAGGACGGCCGTATCATCGGCAAAGGTTGATATGACTACCTTGTTGGTTACATGTAAGTCAGCTGTGTACAGCAAGTATAATATTGGACCTAGAACGCTGCCTTGTGAAACACCTGCGTTGATATCATTTAAACAAGTAGTTGCATTATTTTGTTTAACCATGTACTGCCTTTGAAGGAGATAGTTTCCCAGAACTGAGTGAAATTTCTTCGGTAGAAGTCCTTTAATTTTGTATATTAGCCCATCATGCCAAACTTTATCAAAGGCTTGTGCAATGTCCAAGAAGGCAGCAGAACAATATTTCTTTTCCTCAAAGGTGTTTTTGATTGCATTTACGATTCTGTGTACTTGTTCTGTGGTACCATGTTGGTTTCGAAACCCAAATTGATGGTCTGGAATAATATGCCGTTCTTCTAATACTGGTTTCAATTTCGTTAGTAACATTTTTTCAAATAGTTTTGAGATTGTAGGCAGCATGCTTATTGGACGATATGATGAAATATGTGTTTCATTTTTTCCAGCTTTATGTATCATTGTGATCAAAGATATCTTCCATTTTTGAGGAATATAACCAGTCCGCATGATTGCGTTGAATATGAATGTTATTAGTTTTATGCATTTGTCTGGCAATTCCCTTATCATTTTTCCAGTAATAAGATCATGCCCTGGTGCCTTTTTTGGACTTTTACAATTTTTAATTGTATTCTTAACTTTCTTCCACTTATATTGTATGGGTTTGAAGAACAAACCATCATCCATTTGGTCGGGTAACACGAAGTTATTAGTTTCTTCGTGTGGTGCGAATACTGTTGTTAGATGAGCAGCGAAAGCATTGGCTTTTTCTTCATCGCTTCTCGCCCAGTTTCCAGTTGGTAGTCTAATCGGGCGATTCGAGTTTGTTGGCCTTTTTAACTTTTTTGTTGCCTTCCACAAAGAATAATCTGTCCTCTCGGTTGCCGAGAGTTCATTTAAGTAATTCTGGACGCTCTGGGTTTCTTCTTCCCGCAATGCAAATCTTAGAGTCTTAATAGCTCGATTTAATTTCCATTTTAACAACGGTGATTTTGTTTCTTGCCATCGGCGGCGAATTTTCCGCTTTTCCTGGATTAGTTCCTGTATATTTTGTGACAGTGTATTAACTTTTTCTGTACTATTTAAGATGGGTGTGGCCTTTTCAGCTGATAATGATAAGACATCTTTTAAATTTGCTTCCCCCGCATCAATATCTGCTGGTGTGTTAAGAGGGATATTCAGTACACAATTTTGTTCGACTAGCCTCTTATATTGATCCCAATCAGTTTGTTTGTTTGTAAGCCGTTTTGGCGTTTCTATTCTTAGGACGCCGGTGCTCACTCTTACAATTACAGGTGAGTGATCAGAAGACAGATCATTAGCAATCGGAGGCCTTAGCATATGTGCGTGGAATGCCTTTAGTTACACAAAAGTCAATTAAATCAGGAATTTTCTTTTTATCTGTGGGCCAGTACGTTGGGTGACCGGCAGATAAGTAATCCAGGGACTATTCTTCTATAGCTTCATAAAGTTGTTTGCCTTTCGGCGATGTTAATCTGGAACCCCATTGGGGGTGTTTGGCGTTGAAATCACCCCCCGCAAGAAATTTATTACCTAGCTGGCTGAAATAATCCATAAACTGCAGTTTTTTTAAAGCATGTTTTGGAGGACAGTACACTGCTGATATGACTTGTGCTAGGCCGTTTGCATTCCATATGGCTATTTTGAGGACAGTCATTTTTGGTTTTTAACGACTACCTGCATCAGCGTACTCATATTCTGCATCATTAGATTTATGGTTCTCTCCATCATCGCCATGAAGCTTTGCATCATGTTAGTTAACTTGCTTAAATCTGCTGCGATGTTTCCTTCTTCGCTTGTTTGCACTTTAGGAGTGGTACCCTTAAAGATACTTCCATAGGAAACCTCTGGATGCACACTACTGTTAACAGTTGCTTTTGGTTGGTTATTTTGTGCGTTATGCTATGAAAGTTCTGGTCGCACGTTTGGTTTAGTGGAAGAATGAAGATTAAGCATTCGTTGCTCTGCTCGTTGCCTTGGATTGATTCTTTTTTTCAATTCTAGGTAAATTGGACACCCTCTATAATTTGCAGTGTGATTTCCGCCACAGTTGCTGCATTTTCTCACTGATGCTTCCGTTTTTTCTTTGTTGCATGCATTTGAGTTATGGAGTTCACCACAGATAACACAAACATCGCTTAAAGTGCAATACGCTTTAGTGTGTCCATACTCTTGGCACTTAACACACTGTACCGGTCCAGTTCTTTTTCTGGGTTCCTCTACGATAATTCTTCTATGCAGTAGATATTTTAAATAAAATATTGAATGTTTCTCTTTGATTTTTTTATTATCTGGTTCTAATTCCAGACGGAACAATGGCTGAGGCAACTTCTCACGGTTAATAATGTTGGTGATTGATTTGCATTGAAATCCTTTTTCAGCGAGAGCGGCTCGTATTTCATTTGCATCCACGTAGGTACCTTTTAACACGACGACCAAGCCTTTTTGGCTTTTTAGTTGCTAAGAGTAGTAATGTTTACCAACTTCGTCGAAATGTTTAACTAACGCTCTGTAAGCGTCAACATTCACCGGTTGAATTTTTGTTTCTTTTATATCTCCTTTTTTTATCACGGAGATATAAAATCCTCCATTAGTAATGAACTCGATTGTTTTTGTGAGCTCTCTATTTGATTCCTCCCTCAAATAGATTGGTGGCGGTTTCTCTGGTTTTGGAGCTTTTTCGGCCGGTGGGTCTTCAACAACCAAACAAGAATACCGGTTGCTTTGAGTTAATTCAACACTACCTAGCTTGGTGAATTTATTCACGTTTGCACTAGCCGCTGATCGAGGGCTTCTCCTTCGCTTTGAGCTGACAGTAATATACCTGTCCAGCCCTGTTTGCACTAAACACTGACCTACATCACTGTTTATTTTATTATCATCTGTTGTTGATGCACTTTCATTGTTTTTTTCATCGTCATTATTCATGTTCACTGCACTGAGTTTATTTGCTGTTGAAGCGTTTATTTTTTCACTTGCATTTTTATTTATTTCATGTTCATTTGCTGTTGCAACATTTATTTTTTTACTAGTATTTTCTTTTGAGTTAAAAGGTGGTATTACCAAATTTGCTAAATTTGATGTCGAAGCACTTTTTTCATTTTGCGTTATTATATTTTTTTTGGGGCTATGTTCTACTTTACCCATTGCATGCATTGCATTATTCTGATTTAATGCTGATATTGTTTTTGGGGGAAAATAGGCCCCTTATAATTTTAGCACTAATTATTATTCGTTATTGCACAGTAATTAAATTAAATATTAAAAAAATAATAAAAAAGAACTAACACTGCACTTTTTATTTTAATTTTATTTTACTTTAATTATATTCCGCGCACATTGATTTTACGTCCAAACTGCACGACGATCAAAAATCAATGAGAACAGAATATGTAAACTTGAAATTGTTTTATTACTTCTTGATTGTCTCGTTTCAGTAGTGGTAATGCTTCACCAAATTTCGAAAATTTGTCCAGAATAGTCAAATAAGTTTTGTTGTTAATAGCATATATGTCCATATGTACTATTTGAAAGGGTTGAGAAGGGTCTTCGGTTTTCTCGAATTTTATTCTTTGTTGATTTCGATTGTATTTCATTGTCTGGCAAACTTCACATTTGTTTGTAATGGCATTGACAATGTTCCTCATGTTAGGAAAATAAATAGTTCTTTTTCAAATGGGATACAGTTTCCCAAATACCACTATGGTTAGTTTGGTGATGGTAGTTTAAGATTAAATGCTTTTGTTCTATTTCGTCTTCTACATCCTGTAATAATAAGTTACTTTTTTCTAATTTTATATTACAATTGCTAAATTCTAGGTAAATTTGTGTATTAATTACGGAATTACACATAAGTCCAGTTAATGAGTTGGGTTGTATATAGTTTTTAAATATTTGTCTCAGTATAGTATCATTAAAGTCACGGTGTCGTATTGTCCAACGTCTTTTTTTCATGTGTAATATTTTAAATTGAACATCCAATTGTGTTCTTTTCGAATCGAATTCTAGTATAATTTGGTTGTTGAATTCGTTGATACTACATTCATCTGTAGGTATTGATTCGTTTCGTGAGATTTTGATTTCGCTTCGGATGTCATCTTGCGAATCCTTTGAAGATAATGTTTCGTCCACTGAGTTAGTGTTGATTTCAGTTTCTGGAATGATGCGGGATAATGCATCGGCATTCGTATTTTTGCTTCCCTTTTTGTAATTGATTTCGTAGTCAAACTTTTCTAGTTTGAGACGCCAACGTATCAATTTACTATTTGGTTCTTTTAAACTAAAGAGCCAAGTGAGAGGTTTGTGATCCGTTACGATCTGAAATTTTCGTCCGAATAAATATGGACGGAAGTATTTACATGCCCATACTATTGCAAGTAATTCCTTTTCGATTGTTGAATAATTTTGCTCGGTTACCGTTAAGGTACGAGAGGCATAGCATAAAGGTTAATCCTGACCTATTATACCTTGACTTAATACTGCTCCTAATGCTACATTTGAAGCATCGGTTGTGAGAATAAATTCTTTAGAAAAATCGGGATATTGTAATATAGGGTCTTCTATTAATAATTTTTTACATTTTTCGAAACAGTTGTTGTATTTTTCGTTCAAGACTATGTTTTCGGTTTTTCGAAGACATGATGTTAAAGGCTTTGTAATATTAGCGAAGTGTTTGATGAATTTCCTGTAATAGCCTAATAATCACAGGAAACTTTTTATTTGTTTTTCCGTTTTAGGAATGGGGAAATTTTGAATTGCTTTAATCTTATCTGGATTTGGTTTTACTCCATCAGTTGTTATGACGTGTCCTAAATATGCAATTTCTCTATGAAGAGATCCAATTGTATTTTTAAATTGGCTTGGCTTAACCTATTAAATACCTGTTTGAGACTTTGAATATGTTCTTGTAAACTTGTACTGAAGATGATAATATCATCCATATAGCAAAGGCAAATTTTACCTTGAAGTTCCTTTAATACATTGTCCATCACTCTTTGAAAGGTGGGCGGTGCATTTTTTAAACCGAATGGCATTCTTACATATTCATAGTGACCGTAGTCGACTGTGAATGCTGTTTTAGGAATGTCATTATGTTCAACTTCAATTTGATGGAATCCTGATGCTAGGTCGAGTGTCATAAAATACATACACTTGCCGAGTTTATCTAAGATTTCCGTGATGTTTGGTAATGGATATCGATCGTCGATGGTTTGCTCGTTTAACTTGCGGTAGTCGACCACAAGCCGCCATTTTACCTTACCACTGGCATCGGCTTTCTTTGGCACGATCCAAATGGGAGAAGACCAGGGTGAATAGCTTGGCCTAATTATTTCTTGCTCGAGTAATTTAGATATTTGTGAATTAACTTCTTCCTTATGAATTTCCGGATAACGATAACTTTTAACGAATATAGGTTTTTCGTTTTTTATTTCAGTTTTATATTTTACCTGGTTAGTAAAGGTTAATTTTTGTTTTTCCTGTTGGAAGAGATATTTGTATGCATTGCATAATTTTAGAATTTCCTTCTTTTCTTCATCGTTTAGATGTGATGTTCTAACTTAATTAGAAATGGGGTTTTCATTGGTTTCTTCTGAAGAAAATGAATGATTTAATTCAGTATTGAAGTTACTTAGATATTCCGTTTGTAAAGTTTGTTCGATTACGAATTCCTTTGATTGGTTTGAGCAATTGATTACTTCGATTGGTGATAATCCATTATAAGCATTGTAAATTCCTTCAGCGATAACTAGACTTCCTTGAATATTGATAGGCTTAACGTATATTTCACCGTTTTCTCTATCTACTGGAATGTTGAAAATTTGTTTAGTTCTAGGTTCTATTGAAAATACTTGAGTAGTAATGTTAGAGAAATTTAGAGGAATGCATGTATTTTGCATTTCAATTAAGAATGGAATTTTGAAAGTTGATTTTTGTGTTAAATTTTTGAAGGGTTTCTAAACCTATTAATTCGTCGAAATATTCATGAAATTTAAACAAGAGGAACTCTATAGGTTCTTTAGTTCTGAATTCCATTAATCCATTAAAGGTTACGGCATCGGTAATTTCATGTTCTTTAAACATGGTTTTCACTGTAACAGGGGGAATATTTTTTATTCGTTTGGGATGAATATGGATTGGGTGGATAAAATTGTTATTTGCACCCGTGTCAATAAGAAATTTCAAAATTTTTGTAGAACTAAATTTAATAAAAATGAAAGGAAGTGCGGAATTTTGGAGTTTATTTAATTGGATAAATCCTACTGATCCGAGGCTTCTTGCCGAAAAACCTCTTCTTCTATTTCTGGATCCTGTGAGTAGTCATACTCTATGTTTTCTTCGCTGTAGTCATCAAGGTTGGGGTGATAATTTTCAATAGGCTGTTCCTGGTTATTTACTGCTTCTGGTTCTTGATTTTCTAAATTGTAAATTTCCTGTGCCTGGAATCTGGGTGGTCCAGTAGCTTGGAAGATATTCCTATTTTGGTTATACTGGGGTTGTTGTGAGAACCTATTTTTATTAGATGATTGTGGTATCCATTGGTTCAACTTTCCTATTATCTTGTGGAAATTTGTTGTATTGGATTTGAGGTTTATTAAAAGGTTGAGAAAAATTATTTCTATTGGGTGTATAGAAATTTTGATTTGGATTCCTGAACGTATTATTAAATGGTTTATGATTAAAATATTGGGGTTTGTTAAAATTCTGGAATCGGGGTTGATAAAGTGGTTGAGGGTGGAAAGGTCTTGGAGGTAATAATGGTTGAAAATTGCGAATAGGTAAAGATGGTAATGGTTTTTTGGGAATTATTATTTGATGATTAGATTTTCTTGCATACTGAATATTTTGTTCTTTTAGACAAAATTGGAATGCTTCTTGAATATCGTCAGGTTGCATAGCTAGAACCAAAGAACCTAAAGGTTCCTGTAGCAGCTCGAATATTCGACTCACCGATATTCGATTCTGCCACAAACAAAACAATTAGTGAAATTCAAATATAAATCAACTTATTTGAATTAAGCGTTCACTAACCCCATCACATATCCAATAGCCGAACCATTACTATAAAACATTTATAGTAAAGCGTGTCGCCATCTAACAACATCACCACGAACAACAATGTTCGGTGATGCAATACTAACACATAAGTGCAGTATTGACCGTCGCCGGCGCATCTGTTCCCTCTCCAAAATACGACACGTATTTTGGACACGAAGGCGACGTCATCACAACACAACACAATACTACAACTCAAACAACAATTCAGTCGTCCATTACGATTCTGAATTTTTCAAGACAACGCTCTCAAACAGTGTGGTGGTGAAAATAAATAAATAAATAAAAATTAATTAAAACATAAACAAATGATAATAAATATTTACAACATTAAAGGATAAAAATTATAACAACAAATAAATTAAAATTATATAAATAATAAAATAAAATTGTGTAAAATATAAAATATTATTGTGTTTGTGTAGCTTTATTTAAATTGAGAAATCTGGCCGGACGGCATATTTAAAATTAGGAGCAACCTCCTAAAGTGGTGACCCCGACGGCGGTTTTTATCGCCAATTAATAACAAAAAAAAATAAAAAACACGCGGGCAAATAATAAAAAAAAACGTGGAGTAGGGGACGTCCCACCCACGCACCGAGGGATACAAAAATTTAAGCGGAGACGTGCGTAGGGCCATCCCACGCAACAACGAGGGACACCGTGGGACAAGCAAACGGTGAAGCGATCCACCCTCACCGCAGCGGATGACCATCAACAGCAGCAGACCAATCAACAGCAGCAGAAACAACAAAAAAACCGGTACCAAAGTTTTTTTTTTATATAAATTTTTTTTCTTTGAACATTAAATTTTTTATTTTTTTTTTATTAACGTAAAATCATTTTTTCAATAATACAAATTAACGTAAAATCATTTTTATTTTTTCAACTTAACGTAAAATCATTTTTTAAATTGTAAAATTTTTTTTTATATATATTTTTCACCACCACAATCGTTACCCATCCATTTTCACACACACTGGTCGGTTTCTCGCTGCACATAAAATCCGCTGCTCCAATTTCACCTTGCATTTTCTGAATTGTTGCTACAAATTTCAACGAGCCCCCCCAATATAAGGTAGGACGAAAGGAACTCCATATTCGGGGGTTTTCCCCTCACACATACAAACACTGGCTAACAACAATTTTAACGAAAACATCATCAAATCACTGTAGATTCGAAAGATGCCGGAGTTGATTCGCATAGCGCTAGTAGCACAGCCCGAATCCTCCACGACACAAATGTTAGCCAGAATTGCCGACAAGATGTATGATGTCATAAACATCACATCTCAAAGCGTCAGCCAAATCAATGTACCATACCGGCGACAACCACAAAATGAACGCAGTGGAGACAGAACTCCCCGTTCAACAAAGCAAACACCATTATCTCTCGAAGCAAGACTCGCACGAATCGAGTCAAGACTAGAAGGGCTAACACGAGGTCGAAGCAGGTCACGCGACCGACGAACTCCCTCACAATATAGACCCCGCAGTCCCAGCAGCAACAAATACCAACGAGGTATATGCTGGTATCACGAGAAGCATGGTCAAGCCGCGCGAAAATGCACGCAACCGTGCAATTTCAAATCGCCGAAACAATCGACATCCGCGGCTACAGCAAGCAACATGGACATTGATCACAATTCAAAAAACTGCTAAAGTCACGGGTTGAGAGTATCACACCTCCCCTGACACCAACTTATACGTCACGTTTGTTTGTGTACGATAGACACAACAAACTCACCTACCTAGTCGACACTGGCGCTGACCTTTCGATTATTCCAGCTATGAATTTCAAATTGAATTACACATTATCAAATCGAAATTCAAATCTAGTCTTATCGGCTGCCAATGGTTCAATCATCCACACGTACGGCACAAAATTGCTTAACGTGGATATCGGACTCAAACTAACCTTCACGCATGCTTTTATACTAGCTGCAGTGAATCGTCCGATCATTGGCGCCGATTTTCAAAGCAAATTCGGACTTCTTGTCGATGTTAAGAACAAACGGCTGATTGATCCAGCTACAAAGCTGTCAATAAACGCCACAATGGTTCGTGTTAACATACCAACACCGATCCATTTTAACATCGACAACGGCTACGGCACTCTGCTCAAAAAGTACCCACTACTTACAGCAGAGCCGAACTACAAAATGCCAGTCCGACACAACGTGGTACATCACATCGTCACGGAAGGCCATCTGCCCGTGTCGAGACCACGCAGACTAGATCCAGTGCATCACAAAGCTGCACAAGCAGAATTTCAGCATATGGTGGAATTAGGAATTTGTCGAACATCGACATCTTCCGTTTCTTGTCCATTACACATGGTCAGGAAGAAAGATCACGATTGGAGGCCATGTGGGGACTATCGGCGTTTAAACACGGTTACGATACCGGATCGCTACCCGATACCCCACATTCAAAACTTCACCATGCACTTGCATGGCTGCAAAGTTTTCTCCAAACTTGATCTCATCAGAGGTTATCACCACATTCCCGTGGCACCTGAAGACGTTTTCAAAACGGCAATCACCACACCATTTGGCCTCTTCGAATACACCCGAATGTCATTTGGATTACGCAATGCCGCACAAACGTTTCAGCGCTTCATGAACGAAGTCGTTCGAGATCTCGACTTCGTTTTCGTCTACATAGACGACATTCTTGTGGCATCTCAAACTGAGGACCAACACAAACTCCATCTGGAAACACTTTTCCAACGACTTGTCGAGTTTGATGTACACATCAAGAGCTCAAAATGCGTCTTCGGCGCATCCACTCTTGATTTCCTCAGCCACAAGGTTACCGCTAATGGCATCCTTCCTTCACAAGAACGAATCAATGCCATTAAAGAATTCCCAGCTTCAACCTCAATCAAAAGTATTCAGCGATTCATCGGCATGGTAAACTACTACCACCGATTCATACCAAAGCTCGCTGAAATACTCAACCCAATTCACAGCCACCTGGCAGTGCTACTACGTAAGCCCAAAACCGCCAAGAACTTCTCTTGGCCTGACGAATGTCAACACGCATTCACGTCACTCAAGGCTGAATTGGCACGCACAACACTCTTGTCTCATCCACTGAGCGACTCAAAGCTCAGCATTACTACTGATGCATCAAACACTGCTGTCGGAGCAGTCATGCAACAGTACAACGACAAGTGTTGGGAGCCCCTGGGATTCTTCTCAAAGAAGCTCTCGGATGCCGAAAAGAAATACTCTGCATTCGATCGGGAATTACTCGCAATATATCTAGCAATCAAACACTTCAGATATTTTGTCGAGGGTCGGGACTTCACAATTTACACCGACCACAAGCCTCTCACTCGAGCAATTCAGTCTAAAACTGAACGCAATCCAAGGCAAGCACGCCACTTGGATTACATTAGTCAATTTACCACGGACATCCAGCATGTTCAAGGTACCGACAACGTTGTCGCGGATACACTTTCGCGCACAACAACAAACGAAACGGCCACAGTCGAGACTCACTTCGACTGCAACAAGATCGCACAAGCGCAAAAAGCAGACTTGGAACTTCAGAATTTTCTTTCTGGTTCCGCTTGTCACGCCAGTTCATCACTGAAACTGGAGCTTTTCAAACTACCTGGCCTCGAAATCTACTGCGAAACATCTACGGGTGCAAATCGCCCGTACATCGCAGAGCAACTACGTCGAACCATCTTCGACACACTACACGCAACTCGTAAATTGATTACTGCTCGATATTTTTGGCCAAGCATAAACAAAGACGTGACCCAATGGGCACAAGCATGCTTATCTTGCCAAAAATCGAATGTCCAGCGACACACAAAATCGCCTCTTGAACAATTCGCAATTCCACCTGGTCGATTCGAGCACATCCATTTGGATGTCGTAGGACCACTTCCTCCATCCAATGGATACACATATCTACTCATCTGTGTCGATCGTTTCACTCAATGGCCAGAAGTGTACTGCATGAGCGACATGTCTGCAGCAACCATTGCCACCACATTCATACAAAACTACGTATCACGATTTGGCGTTCCACTTGACATCACAACTGATCAAGGAACCCAATTCGAGTCGAAGCTTTTCTCGGAGTTAACGAAACTCCTCGGCTCGCATCGGATACGTACAACGGCTTACCACCCGCAAGCCAATGGCATGGTTGAACGCTTCCACCGCCAGCTCAAAGCTGCTCTCAAGGCCCGAGGCAACACAATACACTGGAGCTCCGAAGTACCAATCGTTCTACTTGGTATTCGAGCAACGGTCAAAGAAGATTTGAAGTGCTCACCAGCTGAAATGGTTTACGGTCAAACCATCAAGCTACCCGGTGAGTTCTTCATCGAACATCCTCTACCGTCTCCATCCACAACCGACACAGTCATCGACCAACTCCGCACCACCATGCAAAATCTTATCCCCACGGCAACAAGGCCAACGAATGAAAGCAACATATTCGTTCCTAAATCGCTCAACAATTGCGATTACGTCTTTGTCCGGGTTGATAAGGTTCGAACTGGATTACAATCTCCATACGATGGGCCATACAAAGTTATACGCCGCTTACGCAAGCAATTCATTGTCTCAATCAAAGACAAACATCACTCAATCTCAATCGACAGATTGAAACCGGCGTACGGTATTCTCAACACGGCTGATCAAATATCAGCCAGCAAACGATATAAAACCGTCCGGTTCAACGTATAACGTCTCAAAACCTATGGTTTCTCATCTGGAGAGGGGGTACTGTAGCAGCTCGAATATTCGACTCACCGATATTCGATTCTGCCACAAACAAAACAATTAGTGAAATTCAAATATAAATCAACTTATTTGAATTAAGCGTTCACTAACCCCATCACATATCCAATAGCCGAACCATTACTATAAAACATTTATAGTAAAGCGTGTCGCCATCTAACAACATCACCACGAACAACAATGTTCGGTGATGCAATACTAACACATAAGTGCAGTATTGACCGTCGCCGGCGCATCTGTTCCCTCTCCAAAATACGACACGTATTTTGGACACGAAGGCGACGTCATCACAGCACAACACAATACTACAACTCAAACAACAATTTAGTCGTCCATTACGATTCTGAATTTTTCAAGACAACGCTCTCAAACAGTGTGGTGGTGAAAATAAATAAATAAATAAAAATTAATTAAAACATAAACAAATGATAATAAATATTTACAACATTAAAGGATAAAAATTATAACAACAAATAAATTAAAATTATATAAATAATAAAATAAAATTGTGTAAAATATAAAATATTATTGTGTTTGTGTAGCTTTATTTAAATTGAGAAATCTGGCCGGACGGCATATTTAAAATTAGGAGCAACCTCCTAAAGGTTCCCTTAAACCGGCGAGAAATGTAGACAAATACATGTCTTTAAATAAATTGTTTTTTGTTTCGATAACAATTAAATTACTTTCGTTGATTTTTGTGAAATTTATCATTGTAGATTGTAAATCTATAATTTTGGAATAATATTCTTCAATCGTATCACCTTGTTGACTGATTGAATGTAAATCTCTAATTAAATTTATTTCTGATCTTTTATCAGCATAATGGCTCACTTAATTTTCACGGATGGTATCCCAATTTAGGGGAGTTCCATACATATTTAACACTTCGTTGGCTTCTCCAACGATTTTATTCCTAATTGCTCTTAATAATATTCGTGTACACGGTACACCACTAATTTCGTCACATATCTCTAAAATTTCATTTACGTTTTCAATGAATTCGAATATGTGGTATTCTTAAGCTATGTGGTATTCTTAAGCTATTATAAAGTATATTTATATTTGTTTCTGGAACTCTTGCCCCTTCGTTTTCATGTATCGACATGTTATCAATTTTAATTTTTTCGAATTTTTTGATTAAACTTTCTATTCCTGTTTCATTAACCGTGAAACAGATATTATTACTAATTGAACTTAAACTATTCTCATGAACCGTGAGATGATTATTTTTGAGATTATTATTTGATGTATTAGGGAATTTTAATTTTATAGATTTGAACATAAAATATTATAACTTGACTCACCAGATTACTATGATGTGATGAATCATCCCTCGACTTGAAATACACGAATTTTGTTGAAATATTAATGCGTTTGCTGCAACTTTTGTTTCTCAACTATTTATATATATATATGTATATACATATATTTTTATATTAATAATTTTACTTTTTAGGTGACTGGTACTTTCACTAAATACTGATATTCACTCAGTATGGAAAAAAAAATTTTTTTTCCTCGAATAGTACACTAACTATACTTAATTTTATTAATTATTAATTATTCACTTTTAATTTTTTCTTTAATTGTTAATATACCGTTAACAATTACCGCGTTAATTACTTTTTGAATAACTTGTTTTTTTTTTAAATTACTTGTATTATTTTGGAATTATTAAAATAAATCCTACTACCGACTGCGCCAATTACCTTCTGCAGTTGTGGACTTACATATATAAAAAAAACACTTTGTATTATATTTTTATTTTATTTAAGAACGTTTTAATTTATTTGAAGTAGTTAGATGTTACTTGTTTCAAGTCTAATAATAATCTGCCCTTTACAATATTTTTAGAACTTAAATCATAATACAAAAATAAAGACTACAAAGAGAAATGAACAAGTGTTCATTTCGATAAATGCAATATCGTCATTTAATAAAGATAAGACAATTAAATAATAAATAAATATTTCCTTTGGAAAAAATGTTATGGTTAAAATTGTTATGATTAAAAATGTTATGATTATAATTTAACTAAAGGGTTTCATTGTGTTACAATGTAAGATTATTGTGTTGTTGTTGTAGTAGGTGAAGTCATCGAACGTAACTCGCGCTCCAAATATTTTAATTCCATCAATATGGTATTTATGTGTTGCAATACGATA
The DNA here is from genome assembly GCA_951394425.1 of Tipula unca. Taxonomy (NCBI): domain Eukaryota; kingdom Metazoa; phylum Arthropoda; class Insecta; order Diptera; family Tipulidae; genus Tipula; species Tipula unca. The sequence continues at coordinate 23,032,122 of OX596382.1, read as the reverse complement.
TATTTGCTTTAATTAAAAATTATGGTTGGGTAGATTTCCCTCCTCAAATAAACTACATACACCTACATATTTGGAAGCTTTGTTATTTTATTGTTATCATTCAGTCTGGAATCAGTTTTATGTTATTTTTAATAATAAAACTGCTGCTATATTGTAAACGAATATTTAATTATTGTTGATTTTACTGTACATACAGATTTAATTATTTAAATTACTTTACACAACAGAATATTATAATTTTTTTAAAATAATTATTTGTTGTATTTTATTGACAGAACATGACAGCTTTTAATTTATAAAAATCTATTTAAATGTGTACACACGTCACTATGATACGGTACCGCATACAATTTTTCCAGCTATTTGATTGTAGACCTAGCCTCCTTAAGCGTTATAAGTCCACCTTTGGCCAGACTTGCCTTGCTACACTACACGAGAAAGTGTTGGTCCAGCTTTCATTCGCTGAAGCTACTGCCTCCTTTTTAAGCACTGTCTTGAGTGCCTTAAGAGGCCTCCCCGAATTTGCCCTTTCCAGTAGCAGTTGAAGAGTTGTACCCTGCCTAGCTAGTTCGGTACTCTGCCTAGCTAGTTCGTCCGCTCTGTAGTTCCCCATGACGTTCGGGTGGCCAGGGACTCAGACTATCTGAATGTTGAAATGCTCACTCATCACATTTAGAGACAAGTTGCAACCCAACGCCACCCTAAATATCAGAGAAACTGAATCCAGCGACTTGATTGCCGCCTGACTGTCCGCATAAATTGCGATATCAACCGAGGATACCGCATTATATGTCAACCAATTCAAGACCTCCTCAGATATATCTACTTCCAACCGTGTAGCTTGGAGCTATCCGTAAAGAACTGCAATGCTTGTTTCCGAAACCGACAAGGTCCTCCAAGATTCACTTGAGAGACAGGTAGTTCGGAACCTTTTCTCGAAGCATATTGTTGGTGTAACGTGGTCTAGATTCGCCAGTTCCTTCTTTAGCTCTTTAGATCTGTTTATCGTCGAGTGTCCTATCTGAAGACATTTCCACTGAGATATAATGGCTGATAGTCAGGTGGCCGTAATCACCACCATCTGCTTACCATAAATATCGACGGGGAGAAGGTGAAACATAACCTCCAAGACACGTGTTGGTGTGATCCTCAGTGATTTGCTTATAAGCATGCGGCCCGTTCTTTGCACCTTCTCGATCCCCTTCTTAAAGCTTACTTTATCAAAAGCTGGCCACCACGCGCTCACATCATACATAAATACAGGTCTTACAACGGCAGTGAATAGCCAGTGTACCAGCTCCAGCTTCATTGTTCAAAAATTTTGACGCTCGGTTAAAATGCGAAGAAACTGATGAAGATCGTCGGCCAACAAAACCCCATACAAACAAGCATTGCACTTCCCGAACAATGAGATTTCATCTTGTACATTTAAATTACAAAATGTACAATCTCAATTATTACGTTATGTTAACTATATGCCATGATTGATTCTGAAGAACTGGAACTATTCACTTCCAGAGTAAACCATTTAAGAGGGCGTCTACATCGCCTTTTGTCAGTAGATATTATGAACTACCAGCAACAAAATTGGTTAAAACTTGCGATGCGGTTTTAGAAATTTGTGTAAAACTGGGGTCAGATACAGTTCCACCTCTCAATGAATCCATATCATTTATAAGCGCGTTATATAGTGATCCTCCTGATTTATCGGAAATGATAATTATGCGACAGACAGAAAATAATAAGGAATACGTTTCATCGACGCCTAAAGCTACCAAGCCAATTGATGACGGAAAAAGTACCAAAGAGAGGCCGCATTTCACATAATAATAAATCATAAATAAAATAATAAAATATAAAAATTCACGAAATCTACCTCATCAAAATTTACAATTTGCTACCACATCAAAACCGTCGCATAATCCGCAAATAATCACTAATAACCAAACCTTACAGCAACCCTTTAATGTTCAGTTTACTACACCTCATAGATGGAAGTTAAGATTTACTGGTTTACCTTCTGACATACCAGTGGACAATTTTATTTTCCGGGTAGAACATCTTGCTTCCAAGAATCGTATTTCTCTTGACCAACTTGCGAATGAAATATGCTTTCTCCTGGATGGAACAGCAAAGGAACAATATTGGCTAACCCTGAGCAGCAATCCCAATTGCACATTGAACGATATCAGAAATTCAATGATGCATAAATTCCAAGATAGACGGACTGACTATGATATTGCTGGACGCCATTTTACAGTGCCGGCAAAATTTGTTCAAACTTTCATTTTTACGGAAGATACATGGAGAAATATGAATTATGTCCCAAAATTTACAATGAACGTTCGACAGCAGCATGTGAATCATGAACTGCCTCCCACTATGAATTGCAATCTTACTCTGATGAAATCAAATTATATCGAGCCACATTATACTGGAGATATAGAGGCTTGCAATATTCGTTTGCAGCAAGGTAATATCGGAGCACTTCCACGTCCTAATGTTATCCACTCCTGCTGGAATTGTGGCAAAGCAGGTCACCGCTTTACATATTGTGATATTCCATCCCGAGCTCAGGACATTCTCAAACCGCATTGTTTTGTTTGTTCAGCTAACGGTACTGTTACAGTACTTTTATCAGTTTAGTTTTATAGCAGAGCGAAGAAACATTGGACTAAGGACTGATGGAAGAACCATGGTAAAGACGTTTTAATTGTCTCTCTTTTTGTCCTTCAATTTTTCGCGTCTGGCTAGATTTTTTTTTTAAATTTGATGTTCAGCGTATGTGGTATCATCCACAATTTTTGTTTTATGGCCAACACATATGTCGCATTGATCTTTTTTGGGTCGATACAAACTTAAATTCAAATTTTTTTTTTTTTTTTTTATATTTATTTATATTACGACTGAGTCTTGTACCCATTTAGTAATTTACATTGCATAATACAGTATTTTGAAAAGTCGGCGTAATCAAGTGATTATCCCCAGTTAGTGTAACTCCTCCCTCAGATTTTTCGCCACAGTAAGTCTACTGACCTCCTGGTTGCGATAAGTCCAGTGGTTTGGTTCTTTGCAGTCTTCTTGTTAGAGATGTCGTCAGCATACAGCGTATGTCCAGATTTTGATGCTGGTGCAGACGTTGTAGGTGTTTTGTTGCATAATGCTTAATTTCATCCGCGACAAGCTCAATCTTGAGATCTCGATGGAGGTTGTCGTTTCGAATGTACCACGGTGCATTAACAATACATCGTAGGATTTTATTTTGAACTGTTTGTATGATTTTAATATTTGTCTTCTTGGCACATCCCCAGAGTTGGCTACCATATGTCCATACAGGCTTCAGAATTTGTTTGCATAACAGCAGTTTGTTATGGATCGCTAGTTCAGATTGTCTCCCTAGGAGCCAATGCATTTTTCTAAATTTTATGTTTAGTTCTTCTCTCTTATTTTTTATGTGTTCCTTCCATCTAAGCTTAGCATCTAAAGTCATACCAAGATATTTGGCAGTGTTTGCATGGGGTACTACTATTGAGTTTATCATTATTGGTATATGGTTAACTTTTTGATTTGTAAAGTTCACTTGGATTGATTTTGCTTCATTTAATTTAATTCGCCATTGCTTTGTCCAATTACATATCAGGTTAGTAGGCCTCTGTAATTTACTAGTGGAGTCATTGATGTTCTGTGCTGTTGCAAGTATTGCCGTGTCATCGGCAAAAGTCGCCATTGTTTCTTCTGTAATTGATATACCTCTAGTATATAGGAGATATAGGATTGGCCCAAGAACACTCCCTTGTGGTACTCCGGCTGTTATTCTTTTTAGTTGGGAGTACTCATTCTCATACTTTACTCGGAAGTGCCTCTCTGATATGTATGATTTTAAAATTTGAAAAAATTGCTCCGGAAGATCTCGATGAAGTTTGAATTCTAGCCCCCGGTGCCATACTTTGTTAAATGCTTGCGCTACATCAAGGAACATAGTTGAGCATATTAGTTTGCTTTCTAGTGATTTCTCGATTACTTCAGTAATTCGATGTACTTGTTCTATCGTAGAATGTTTTTCCCTAAATCCAAACTGATGTGAAGGGATAAGATTCCTTTCTTCGATAATTGGTTTTAGTCTTTTAAGAAGAACTTTTTCAAATAGTTTCGATAATGTTGGTAGCAGAGAAATTGGCCTATATGAAGCTTTATCATGCGGAGGTTTGTTCGGTTTAAGTATCATAATTACTTCTGCAACTTTCCATTGCCTTGGTACATATCTTAGTCGAAATGTTGCATTAATTATATGCACTAGTTTCCTCAACGCTTTCTCCGGTAACAGTTTTATTATCTGACCTGTTATAAGATCATATCCTGGAGCCTTATACGCATTCAGATTATTCTTGATTTCCCATTTTAGTTCTTTCAATGTTACAGGTGTAATATTTACTTCATCCTGTTTATTTATTGGTGTAATATTTTCCTCTTCCGTTTGTTTTTTATATGGTTGGAATGTTTCTTCAAGGTGATTTGCAAACAAATCTGCTTTTTATTTAGCATTTCGAGCCCAATTTTCATTATTTTTAATTGGAGGATTGGAGGAATTTGAAGTTTAGGTCTTTTAATATTCTTAGTTGCTTTCCATAATGAATAATCAGTATCTTTTTGCCCAGTTAGAGTGCTGAGGTGTTTATTAACTGATTGATTTTTAATGCCTTTTATAAGGTATTTTAATTCGTTACACAAATGATTAAATACTCTTTTATTTTCAGCATTTCGATGTTTTTGCCAATTCTTCCGTGCTTTCCTTTTATTTTTAAGAAGTTCTCTCACTTCCTCTGGATAGCTAGCATTGCGCTTCATTTCCTGCCTATTATTTGGAGTGCTTTCCCACGCAGCATATTGGATATTATGGATGAGCTTATCTAATTCGTCTTCTATTTGGACTGGTCCCTGAATTGGGTTCTGCAGACTAATTCTTTCTGTTAACTGTGTTTGGAAGAGATCCCAATTGGTTTTGAAGCTCGTTAATTTCGGGTTGCTCTCTTTCAAAATAATTGTTTGGCTAAGTATCATAATAACTGGTGAATGATGATGATAGACTTTCACTGTTCTCTATATGGATATAATTATCTGAAATCCCTTTTGTAATAAAGAAGTCTATAAGGTCTGGAATCTTACTGGTATCCGTAGGCCAATAGGTTGGTGTACCGCCTGAGTGAAACTCGCATTTTAGTTGTTTGCCTGCTGCGAACAGTTCTTTTCCTTTAGCGGTCGTTAACCGAGATCCCCAATATGTATTTTTTGCATTATAGTCACCTCCAACTAAAAAGACACTTCCTAGCGTTTTCAGAAGATTAGTATAATCTACTTGTTTGAGATTGTATCTTGGAGGGCAATATATTGCTGAGATACTGCATGTTTTAATATTGCTTAATTGTATTTTGATTGTTGTGACTTGCATGGAAAGGTTCTCAACTTTTGGTTCTTCGTTATGTTTTATATACTCTTTTATGAGGATAGCTGATCCACCTCTGGCTTTGTTCTCAGGATGTAGTGCATAGTAGCAATTATATCCTTTTATTTTACAGAATGAAGTTTTGGAGAAATGGGTTTCTGATATAAGACATATATCTATATTATGCATGTTTAAAAATATATCTAGTTCTTGAATGTGTTGCAATAGCCCATTTGCATTCCAGGTTACAATTCGTAATGTTTTATTCATTTCTTTTGTTTACATATAATTCGATTTTATATAATTTATATTTTGATACACTCGATCAAGGTTTTCTTCTACTCTTTTATTGAAACTAGTTTGTGATTTCATTTCTTCTAGTGTTTTCTGCAGACTCATTACCTGCGAAATAAGTCTATTGTTAATGTTCTCTAGATTTCTCAGTATGCCCTGTAGAACGAGATCTACTTTTAACTGTTTCTCCTCTGTTTGCTGAACTACTTGTGCATAAGTAACGTTTTCGTTTACTCTCTGGCTTTGTATGTTATGATAAGCAGTTGGTGGTTCTTTTTATAGTTTGTACATTTATTGATGTACCTGGTTTGCGTGATTTATCACTCATTTTTTGTAGTTCTACTGCAACTTCACATCCTCTGTAGTTGGCTGGATGCTGGCCATTACAGTTGATACACTTCGGTGTTGTATCTCGGGGGACTGTGCAGTCATTTCCTGCGTGTTTTCCTGCACATTTAACACATCTGGTTTCACGGTGGCAGTACTTTTGTGTATGATTATAATCTTGGCACTTTTTACATTGTGGTATTAATCGAGTGACCTTTCTCGGTGTTTCTATTTTAACTCTAAGGTTGAGGATAGCCTTAATATTATAAATATTTTCGATTTTTTCTTGGTTGTCGAAGGTTAGCATAAAAAGTGGGAGACCTCTTCTCATGATTTCAACATTTCCGTCCCTGTTTTCTCTTATCTCTTTTCTGATGATGTTGACTGCATCGATTATTTTCAGGCCTTTGTTTTGCAGGTCCTCAATAATTTCATCTTTTGAGCAAGTTGGATGGAGACCTCTTGCCATTACTTTAATTGATCGATCATTTTTGTCCTCGTAGGTATACCACTGGTGACCATCAGCATTTAGTTTGTTAGCTAGAGCTTTATAATCTTCAGGCTCTGTTGTATTTATTTTCCAAATATTATTGCTGAGCGATATTACTTTGTAGTCATTTCGTACTACTTCATTCATCAGTTTCTGAATACTACCGTGGTTGGTTATTCCTAGAATATTGATCGAAGGTGGTACATGCTTTTTCTTTTCTGTCTCATGCAATTTTGATCCAGTAAATGCTTTGTCAGTTTTAATGTCGGTTTGCATTGGCTCAACTTCTGGTGTTGATTCAGCTTTCCTTTTGCTTGGGTTGGTTTCTTCTCTAGGTTTCTTATTTGCCCTCTTGGATTTCTGTAGTCTCCAATTTGTTTCTTTTTCAAGCTCATCTTAATCAGTTTTATATTCGGCTTAATCTGCGAGTACTTGAAATTGGTTGTTCATTATTGCCAAGTTTCCTGCGTTGTTATTTTTATTTACGGTTTCCTTTAGCATAAGGTTTTCTTTCTTTAGCACGGCAACTTCATTGTTCAGTTGCGCGATTAATTTCTCCATTTGCTCAAATTTATTTATTAGTTCCGCGTTATGTATTATAACTGCTTGTGCGCTGGACGTGGCTTCGGCAGTTGGCTTGGAATTTTTATGCTTGATGGAAGAGGTATTTTCCTCCTCATTGTTTACTTTACACAGCAGTGTGGTGTTCCCTGGCGGTGGGGTTGATGGTGGTGTTCTTTGGAGTGCCGTACTTCTTCCACCAAAGGGCCATTCATGTATCGCTTGTTCCTTGCTTCCAGTAGTACAAATAGGATCAGTCTGGTTGCCGACCGACGATTTCCTTTGCAATGTCGTGTTCCTATTGAAAGAAAATGGTTCCTCGTCGTCACTCATTTTACCGACCGGATTTGATGTTCCCCATCGACCCAATAATTTTGGCCGGGAGTGTATATAAAATAAATTAAAAAGCTAACACTGCACTTTTATTTTTTTAAATTCAAATGCTCAAATAAAATAGAAAATGTTGTTTTAGAAGCGGTCGCGACTTTTTATTTTGGGCACCAGTAATTTGTACAATATATTCATGATAGAGCCGATTTTTTCAAATCCACTGTGGCTCTAAGTATAATTTGGTAGTTGACGCTCTACAGTAGTGAGATTCCATTTTAGCGAAACTTTCAATAAAAATATTTAAACAATGTTTTATAGCTTTAGAGTTTAATTGGAAAGGGGTAAGCTTGTTCTCCGAATTCTTTTTAGTAGCAGTTTCTTTTTCTGATTTAACTTAATTATTTATCCAGTTTAACATCTTCGGGGTATTAACGGACATATTAGCGAACGTATTTTTACAAACTCTATATACTGAACTAGTGTGCCGATTTTCTGCAAGAAAAATCCGAGTGAATTAGTTCGTCTAGAAACGGCAACAAAATAATTCGTTCTTTATCGAATTCTGCGATTCACAAACATTTTTTTTTCATCCCAGCTCATTGCCCAAAAATCGTTGAATAAAGCTATTCTGTCTTATGATCCGTTATCGATTGCCGTATCCCCATTGGCTCCATTTTCTGTCTCCGAATAGCATTTCTTTTAACCTTCCAATGATTTCTACCAATTTCAGCTCGTTTACAACTGGATTTTTAGGTGTCCATTGTGTTTGCTCTTCAATGTCAGTATTTTTCGAAGGGGCTGTAAAACTTAAAATAAGATATAATATAAAGGCTTACCACAAGAATTAAATTGTTGTGAGCTCTAAATCATTTTCTAAACAAACTACTATAGGAATATCAGAGAATTCTGGTGCTACGTTCTGTTCAATTTCGGCAATGGAGTAGATGGCACATATTTCGAATTATTAAATATCTCTACTTTATTTGAATCCAATTCAAATACACAGGGTTTTGCCCCTGTGTTCGGGGGGGGGGGGGGGGGCACTCACATGTCTCGTAAATATAAATTGCACGGACATGTTGCTATAGAATAACACCACAAATGGTTGAATCGCTGGGCTAAAGACCCGCATCCGTAAAAAAGTCAACAAAATAAAAAATGGATACCGCCAAAAAAACACCGGGCCCCACCCCCAGTACCCGGATACGAGATTTAGGATCGGCCCGTGGAACGTGCAGTCATTTAGAAAACAAGGAGCGTTAGAGGGCCTAATCACGTGCATGAAGGAGAATCGGCTGGAACTCGTTGCTCTTCAAGAAACTCGCTGGCCAAAAAGTGGAGACCTGTCCTAGGGCTGTACATTGCTCTACAGTGGAGATTACCTCGGAAATCTTGGAGCTGGATTTCTTCTTGGACCACAGGTAAAGAACGCTGCTTTGGATTTCCAAGCAGCCAATACTGTCGATAATTTGTGTACACGCACCCACAGAAGTCAGCCAGCCTCAAGATAAAGACTCAGTTTCCAATGACTTGGACGATCTGATAGGATCTATACCAGAACACGATGTTAGAATTGTAATTGGAGACTTTAATGCTAGAGCTGGTAGAAATCAGACCGACTTTAGTGAAAACATAGGTCCGTACTCCCGTCACAAAACTGCGACCGATAATTGTGAGAGAATGATGTACTTTGCAATTGCTCATGATCTTAGAATAGCAAGCACGTTCTTCCCTCACAAACAGATACAACTTCTAGAAACATGGTCACATCCTCGCGGAACTTCCCGCAGTCAAATTGACCATATGTCAACTTATCGGTCAGCGACCAAATCTCTGCCAAGCTACGATGGAAGTTTTCGTACAACTCTGGGAACACAGCGAAACGCATGGTACGTTTCGACTGTGAAGGTTTGAAAAGGAAGATCAAAAGAAACCATATCAGGATATTATCAGCGACAACATTGATGAAGCTCTGTAATTACCAGTATGACTTGGTAAACTCTGTCTGGGAGGTACTGAAAATTTCGGTTGTCAGTGCTGCTCAACAGACTTTAGGTATAGTGAAAGTCAGACCCAAGAATGATTGGCCTGATGACGAGTGTCGTCTTGTGCAACAACGTCTCGCAAAATCGCTCACCTGGGGCGGACTGCATTAATTCGGTGGTCTTGATAATTGGAGGGGATACTTTGTGGAACTGTCTTTTTGACCTTATTCGATTAGTATGGAGAATCGCTTGAAGTGTGAGAATTACCGCGGTATAGCTCTCCTTTGCACAGCATACAAGTTAGTTTCCTACATTATATTGGATAGAATCATTCCTCTAGCGGAGGGGTTGGTTGGTTGGTGACGATCAAGGTCTTTTTACTGGGGGTGATTATAACTAATTATTATGAGACATCCATTCCCGTACATCAGGTGTTCCTGGATTTCCGGCAGGCCTATGACTCTATCAATCGAAAGAGTTTGTGGTCTGTGTTAAACTTGAGAACAGGCTAATGATAATGTTTGCAGTCAATTCGGGTGTTCGGTAGGAAGATGCTCTATCCCCGATATTTTTTATTCTCATATTGGAATACATCTTTCGTAAAACTGAAACACCTCAGCGCAACATCTCTTATCGCCAGTCCAATCAGGTGCTTGCATATGCAGATGACATATGCGCGTGATTGGAGTGAATACCAACGGAGTGATGGAAATACTTGATACGCTTGTAGAGTTTTTAGATTCTGTTAGACTCCAGATCAATGAGACCAAAACAAAAAACTTGATCTCTTGTTATAGGGACAACGGAACTTCAGATTTTCGTAGTGACGTTTGAGGGAAAGAGGAGGTTCAAATATTTGGGTTCTCCTGTCACTCATGATAACTGGCAGCCATTTTTTGTATCCTCTAAGGCCACCAATAAAATCTAACACTTATCCAGTGCCGTGAAGCTGAATCTTTACAAAACGTTGATCAAGCCCGTTGTTATGTTTGGATGTGAAAGTTGAGCGCTGACGGATGAGTACGAGAGATGGCTCTTTACATTTGAGAGAAGAGATCTGATCAGTATCACCGATATTGTACATTAAATAAGATCGCAGCGAGTACGCTGGCTCGGTCACGTTCTGCGTGCTGTTCCGGAATGAATTGTGCAACGATCTCTGAAAGGAGAACCAAAAATATGGTAGGCGCAGAGGTCGTTGCAGCCGACGATGTAGAGAACGACTTGGACTCTTCAGATTGTCTTAGACAGTATGAAGACCATGCTCAGGATCGAAACCGTTGGAGCCAAATAATTGACTCAGTAAGGGGCCAGTAATGGCCTTTAAACTCTGAGTATTATTATTATTTAAATCCACTAGTTCAGTGACAATTTGTGTAGTTCTCTCAAAATCAGCACAAACCTCAATTATATATTCTTTTCGGGCTTTCAAATGTCCCAAAATGGATGTACATAGTTGGCGAGTCTCACCGACGTAATAGTCCTATCGTAGGGTTTGTGTTCATATTATGTTGAATTTTAAATCGGAACATAACTAGAAAAATCTGTTCTAGTTTATCTGTATCATATATGTATATATATATATATATATAAAAAATATTGTGGATTATACTGTACATACGAGTATATATAAGTACGGGTATTTTAAATTCTGAAAAATGATTTTCTCGTTTGTATATACATAAATACATATACTCTGCTGTATGCAAATAAAATTTAATCCACAAATCAATATTCCCAGTACTGTATACATACGTTCATATATTTGTATATATATGACAAGAGACTGGATATGCAAATCCAGATAAAACTTTATACCACACACATAACTTTATACGATTTTAATTTAAACTGGCACATCAACAAAATGTTTGCATAAGACAATGCTAGTGTCTGCATGTGTACATTTACCATAATTATATAATGTATATTGGGTTAATAACAGAGTTTATTATGTATGTAGATGGTAAACATTTTTGTGACAGTTTTTAGTCATATACTATATGGTATGGTGCGACATAAACAGTTCGATTAAGATGTTAATGCAAATCATACCGAATGTATATGCCACCTTATACACGAAAAAGTTATAACGACGTGAACATGTATTTGTACTTAAAAGTAATTTTTTTTAAACATAACATCGGATGTTTAATGTTTTTGAGAAAAAAATATGGTCTGTGCAGTCTTCTGCCAGCATAACTATAGTATACGTACTTAAAGACGAAAGACGGAAGTTGCTTCCTTTTTTGTGTAATGATTCTGTAGAAAACATGAATGGAACAAGTACTTTGTGTTGAATTGTTAAGAAAAATAAGTGAATATCCTTTTATATGTAACTATTTGTAGGTAATAAGTGCAATAAATTGTTCGTAAAGTAGTGTGCCAGTCTCAATCACTCATCTAGCAATTTATCATTTTCTAATGCATTTTTATTTCATCTTTGGTGCATTCCATTGGTAGGTCCCTGTGGAAGGTCTTCATTTCTTGTGCAACACTGAGCATTTACGATGCAACGAAGAACCTTATTTTGAAACGTCTGTATCATTTTGGCGCTCGTTTGTTTGGAACATCACCAGAGTTAATAATACATTTACGAGAATTGTGAAATTTATTTCAAAATCGGTGTTCAGTGAAAAATTGTATTCGTGCTCCTTTGGTGTTCATTACTTTCGAATGAGCTTCTCATTTTCGACTGAATGGATACTTCAACAATGAAAATTGTCTTATTTGTGCTGATGAACAGCCAGAAGAGATTCAAGAGTTGCCAATGCATTATGAAAATGCACTGTTTGGTGCGGTTTATGGGCAGCTGGCATCATCGAACCGTATTTCTTTAAAAATGCGGAACGACAGCGTGTAAACGTCAGTGGTGCAAACTACAGAGCAATCATAAATGAATTTTTATTGCCAAAAATTCAGGATATTGGGTATAGCCGACGGTTTCAACAGTATGGTGCACCGTGCCACACAGCAGGCCAAACCGTCGATTTATTGCAAGAAAATTTTAATGAGAACATCATATTAAGAAAGGGACCGTGAATTGGCCTTCAAGATCTTGTGATCTGACGCCATTAAATTACTTTTTATGGGGGTATCTGAAATCACTTGTTTATATCGATAAACCACAATCGATTCCTGTATCAGCCGAAATGCTCGAAAGAGTGCTCGAAAATTGGCCCCATAGAATAATGGATCAGCCAGTAGCGGGCATCATTTAAAAGAAATTATTTTCAAACATTAAATATTAAATTGATTTGAATGCGTTTTATGTTTCATTGTATTCCTGATCACTGCGTCAAATTTTATGGAATGCTTTGGCGACTTCCAGGAATACGCTTGAGCGTACTGTTTTACATTCTAACGTTCTTTCAACTATTTTTGTGATTGTATGCGGCTGTTCGATTGTAGAATACTTTCTCTGAATCCAAACTGATGTGGGACAATTAGTTATCGGTCCTCAATTATTGGTTTAATTCTCGTTAGTAATTCTTTGAGAGTTACTGGGCGTATGTCAAATTGGTAGTGGTTGGAAGGTTTTCTATAGAGATACTTCGCAAACAGATTAGCCTTCTCTTTCGGAGCTCTTGCCAAGGTCCAATCATACTTTTTAAGAGGTGGCGCTTGCATTTTGTGCACAGTGAGTAATTAGAATTTTTTTTATCGGTTAGGCTAACAAGATATCTGTTGATTGATTCCTTCTTAACCTGTTTAAAAAGGGGTTTGAGACTATAGGACATAACTTGTTAAGAATTGCTTTGTTCTCAGGTTTTACGTGCTCGTCGTTTTTCACTTACCAGCTCTCTAACTTTCATTGGATTGGATATGTTAAGCGTCTTCTTATTTTGTATTACAAGGGTGCTTGCCAACGCAGCGTAGTGAAATTTTTGTTGCTCCAATTTGTCTTCCAACTGGTGAGAATTTCTTATCGGCACCTGGAGATTGTTTTTTTCCTCCAATAGTTTTCCACTTTCCCTTCATATTACTGTTTCACTGACTGTCATAATAACCGGTGAGTTATCCGGTACTAGAGAATTGCTGTTTTCAATGTGAATTTAGTTTTGAGTTATACCTCTTGCTACATAAAATTCTATTAGGTACGGAATCTTAGCTTCGTCATTTCGTCAGTATGTTGGGCAACCACCAGAGTAAAATTCACATTTTGATGTCTGCGCTGCTTGAAACAATTCTGTACCCTTTGACGTCGTAAGACTAGGAAAATATTGATTTTTTCAGTATTTAAAAATATTACTAGGTCTGGAAAATGCTGCAAAATCCAATTCGCATTCCAGATTGCTATTCCTGAAATCTTAGAAATTTTTTTTTTATCAAATTGAGTTGTGGGAGTTACATTTTCTTCAGTTCAGAATTTTCTAAACCTTTCACTACCTAAACAAATGGTTCTGGGTGGCTCGATAATTAGCCGGATCTTGACCCTTATAATTTATACACTTGGTTGGCACATCTCTCCCAATCGTACATGCCTGAGTAATATGTTTTTCTGAACATTTTACACATCTCGGATCCCGACTGCAATCTCTTTTGGTGAGATTAAATCCCTGACAATCCGGGGGATACGTAGAGTGTTTCTCCTCATTGGTTCAACTTTTACCTTCATGTGAAGAATTCTTTTTTTATCGTTATTGTTTTGAACATTCTCTTTGTTATCAATAAAGAGAGAGTAACTTGTAATTGAAAGTTGGGATTCCTTCCTGGTTTTCTGATCTTTATTTTTTTAACAATATTCAGAATTTAGTATTTGAAGATCTTTATTTTGTAGGCCTTCCATTATTTCTTGCTGAGCAGGTGTGATGTTAACATTTTGACATATCTTTTATAGGTCGAGCCTATTTTTAAACGACTGATACTTTTCAGCATCCAACTTCATAGATAAGGTTCTATAAGTATCTGAGTCCAGAGTATTAATTTTCCAAACGTCATTGTTTAGTGCTGTTACCTTATTCTCTTTCACAATAACCGATTTCATCAGTGACAGAATTTCTGGGTAACTGGTTATGCCGACATTATTTATTGGTGGTGGTGTTTTTTTTTTTTTGGTTGTGCCAAATTTGGTGCAATGTGACTGGCAGATTTACGACCTTTTGGTTGATTGACCTCAGGATGAGACTGTTTTGGTTTGGTACTTGTAGTTCCGCTACCATTTAACTGTTCAGCCTCAGTTGACAATTCAGCTTTTCTTTTCTTACTCTTCCTGGACTTTTTAATTTTTTAATATAGGGTCCAGTTCATTTCCGTATCTAATTCATCCTCATCAGTGATGTGGGTGAATTTATCTGGTTCAATACCTCCTATTTCGCTGTGTTCTTCAGAATCCTGATTCAATGTTAGGTTTTCATTTTCTTGCTCCATTTAGTAACGTCACCAAGAGATCGATATTTTCATTTCCTAGGCCTTTGATCATCATACTGTAGTGGCCAGGTGGTGAACTACAGCATGGTGGTCATTGCGTTCCGACGACTGGAAGCCCACTCGCTTACTCCTGACAGTTGCCGGTAATGGGTTTTCGAGTCCCCGCACCGTAAAATTTTCCAATTCACTCCCGCTGATGTGTTTTTTTATCGAGATATCGGTCCCCTAGAATTTTAAACCAAGGCAGTTTAAACGGCCAGGTAAGAAGTATTCAGCCGCCTTTTAGATGAGGAACAGATGCTGTTTGAAGTCGCTCTTCCTGGTGAACAGACGATTCCCGCAAGTTTTAAACCGGTGAGGGCTCCCCCTGCTCATCCACAACTTAGGGACGCGCTCGATAGGAGACTTACAATTCCCACGAGACTAAAAGTGTAATGAACAATTTTGTTGTTGTCAACTCATTTCTTGTGTATTATAGCATACAATGTAACATAATATTGTGATTCGGGTGGGATAGACATGCAAATTCAAAAATATCATAAACAGGATCTAATTCAAATTCGATCGAAGGACCTTTAGATTATTGATGCCTAAAACTTGATTGGAGGAAAAAATCTGCGGTTCATAGAAATAAAATAAACGTCATAGTTTTCGTTACAAATGTAAAAGAAAAATGTTGATTCGAAAATCAAGATTATTACCGTCACTGTTGTTAGTATTATCGAAACGGAAATTACAGATAGTTCGCCTACAATACTGTTTAATCGAATCGAAGCCATCTGGTACTAGAAAACAAAATGTTGAGTGAATACGTCTTATAAAAGTGCATCCCACACATTACTTTCAAAGAAGCATTGTGATAATGTGTTATCCTAAACATTCGTATCGTCTTCCTTACACATAAATACTGATCGAATAGCAGCGAGTAGCAAGTTTCTCAAAAAAATTCGTGACATGGGAGATCACACCAAATATGATGATTTTGCACATCTTAATCCCTTACATTGTTCTAGACTTTGTTTTCGGGTGGATGCGGAGTAATCATATATCTTGATATGAATGCCACTTTGGAGTCAAATTTCTAGGACTCGGATAACGTTTTTGTAAATTTACCGGTATCATGCGGTTTTAGAACGAGAATATATT
Source organism: Tipula unca (assembly GCA_951394425.1). NCBI lineage: Eukaryota > Metazoa > Arthropoda > Insecta > Diptera > Tipulidae > Tipula > Tipula unca. Next base: position 23,016,179 of record OX596382.1, on the reverse strand, counting down.
GGGAAGGGTTTTAGTATTTATGTTGATATTGAGTTTTCTCAAAAGACATACTTTTCGGCCTGGCTAGATGGAAAAGTTTAATAAGGAAGATTCCTATACACTTATGGAAATTTATCTGTCCTAAAAAATCGTTTTCCTAATTTTTTTTAGTAAAATTTAGGACAAACTTCACACAAATCGTTATGACGTTTGCATAATAAATCTATTCTGGATAGCGTTAAAAGTGTGAATTTAACTTACAAAATGCAAGTTTCAAGCCACTGCATTTTACGTGGCCGAACCACAAAATAGGACTAACATTTTTAGTAGTTGGCATACCTATCCATATTTTGAGCAATTAAGGCGCCCTTAATTATAAATCCTTACTATCTTTTGATAAGTCGTTTGTGGCTTTCAGCTTTTCTCGATATTATCGTATGGTGGTGTAAGCATCTTTTGTATTGGCTGAAATGTATGACAAAATTTAAATTAATTATTTTAAAGCTTTAGGTCATCGTATGCAAGAAGTTTTTATTTGACAATAAAAGATTTTGGGGAAAAAAATGCGGCCGAAGATAGAAAAAATTGAGACTGTCAGACAGTTTATCGACCGTGCTAGCTGTACAAATTGATAGCTCTGGTCGTTGTATAAACAGTCAAAATATTAATAGCGTTATAGTTTTGGGAAACAAATTTTTAGTAATAAACTCTAATTATCTCGGAACAACAACAAAAATATGGTTCCACCGAGTAGAACATTGATAGATCCGCCTGAAATGGAGCTTGATGTATTTATGGTAAACGCAGCTCTTTAAATAAATGATTCAGAAATATTTGTAACAAAGGATTAATTATCGGACGAGCCAGCACCAATAGATGCAACAACATTTCATACGGAAAAGGTGGCCGATCGACACCTAGGGACCATTGAAACCACCTGCGATTCCATTTTTAATAGTAATCCAGGTGACTATTTTGTTATGGAAAAAGTGGATGCTTTAAAGCAGGTGTGTCACCGACTCTCCGATATAGACGTACCCATCTTTACATCATGGAAATTTTTATGTTTTTCCGTAGGCAACACAGCATATTATGTTTTATTTTCCTTGTCAACAGTAATTACTGTACGATAACGAACATTTATAAGATAAAATTGTATTGTGGTATAAGCTTTCGATAGTACAATTCACTATATCGCCTACAATATTTGTCCAAATAACAAAAATTAAAGCTTCGTTGTATTACAAGGTTATAGAAAGGTCACACTACAGATGCAAGATGAAGCGTTAACATTATGTTTTGAATTAAATAATGGAAAAACTAAATGGACAAATCAAAATTTCCGGAAAAAATTTTAGAGCGTTTTTTAAAACATTTATACAATAAAGGTATACGGCGTGCTACAATAATTGAAATGACCATGCTTTTGGTCCAGAGCACCTACCTAAAAGTCAAAAATTTAAGCGCTTCCGATTTTGGTTCGGATAAAGCGAGTGGAAATAAAAAATTGTCCCCGAGCAAGAACAATTATACAGTTTTTGATTTCTAAGCAGTTTTGTGATAACACAGGGTCGCATATTGTCCATAAAGTAACAATAGCACCTCGCAATAGACCATCTTTAACTGTTATATTTCACCTTATTTTTACACTTTATAACTATTAGGTCCAACCACCATTCCTAAGAAAATCAGGAAATATTTAGGTATTATGTAAAATTGTAACCAAACATTTTGTATCGGTACAATTGAGGTTTTGGGTCTAGAGAAAGAAAATCTATTCTTGTGAACGTATCATGCTATGTCTAGCACAAACACGGATTACCAATTCTTACTCTGTCCTTGTGTCACACATCACATACAAAATAAACACGCGTCCACACCTTATTATTAATTTTCTGTTCATGCCATTTGTATACTTTTATTCTAATCCCAAGGTGAACTTAAGACTGCTACCAAGAGACAGCACATATCATCGAAATTAGTATTGCTTCCACATATACATAGACGAACAAAATATGTGTTACCTACCTACCCATAAATTCAACATTCTTGTGTGTCAAATATTGTTAACATACCAATAATACATAACATTCATAAACATTAATATATAATTTAATTAAAAAGGCAGAAGCTATATATAATATAACAAATTTGCGTGCTCATCATCAATATTGTGTATATATGCGCGACTACAAAATCAATAAAGTGCCATCGTATTGTTCCAAAAATTATCCAAAATTAAATCAACCAACCGCAAAAATAATAATTTATGCGCGTGATGAATGTATCAATTCGAGTTTGAATAAATTATGACTTGTATAACTTTTGAATTGAATTTATATTTATCGCACACAAAATAAGCAAACACGAGAAAAAAAAAAGTTTTCGTACATTGTATAAGCTTTTCTACATATGAATACCCAAAGTTTCAATAAACAGATAAGGGCTGTGGGAATAAAAAGTTTTGCGTATTAGCTGTATTTATATAAATGCGTATGAGAAAGAATTCTTTATCCGTAAACAAGCGATGATTTTGTTTTCATCTTGTGTACTATACGGCAGATATGATGGATTTATCAAAATATTTATTTATACAATTTATTTGTAATGAATATTAAATATTCGAGAGATAAATCAAATCCATGGATTTATTCTTAAACCCATAATTGTGTAACAAATCATAAAATATTATTTTGTGAGAGCCTTACAAAATAGTTAAAATTACTTATTTATAGTTAAAGGTGCTCAATTATAACATTTATTGTTTTCAATGTGGTAATGACATAAATGTACGTACTGTTTGCCCTTACCCTGAAAAATTTGAAGAGTTTGAATAGAACTATAAAACTCTAAGACATCATTTAATGAAAATATGGCTGATTTTTGCCATATAAATTTAAGGGAACCATGTATATGGTGACCCCTTGGGTGACCCGTTAAAAAATCTATAACTTCAAATATTTAATGAGGTTATTTGTTGAAAGGAGAAATTTATGATCTCCGGAAAGAGTTAAGGCGATTATCTTATATGTAAATTTACGAGCGCCACAAACTTAATGGCGCTAATTGTCGAACAGTGAATTGCAGGCAAAACGTATTTGAAAATCTCAAAATTTTTTTTTTGAATTGATTTTATTTTTTAATGAATTAATCGGAAAAGATGGCCAAGCTATAATAGTAATCATGGATTACTGACATCGATTACTGTCAAACTGTAAGCCAGATGATTTTTCCCATATAAAAATATTTGTTTAAGGTAAAATAATAAGGTGACCCCTTGGGTGACCCGTTTTAAAGTTTATAAGTTTAGGTACTTCATGAGTTATTTTTGTTAAACAGAGATGGTTATGATCTCCTTAAAGAGTTAGTGCAATTATTTGATGATGTTCACGTGATTGTTTATATGCTGATACCATTATCTAGAGATAAATGATGTATTCAAATTTCTATGAAACATAGATCCAATCGTAAAATTTGGGATTAAATTGTTTAGATTGTTGCACCACTTTGCTGCTTTGATTAGGTTTAATGAAAAGCTCGAGTTTAATTGAATTTATGATTACAGACATAATATGTACTTATATACATGTAAAACCTTTTTTTGTCATCGCAACAAACTAACCATATTCTTCTTTTTTTACTTTCAGTCACAGAAAAAGAAATACGACAGTGGTGAGTTTTTAAGATTATATTTTATATAAAATTGTTGTTGGGATTAACTTAATATACGGTTGTGACGGTGACGTTTGTTTTATTATCACTGTGAGCTGTTTTAATTGGTTTTTAGTTCAACAAGAACATTTTATATAAATAGATATTTACGATAACAGAAAAATTAATTTTATTTCACAGGCATAAAGGATTTCTAAAAGATTGTCCGAATGGATTACTAACAGAGCAAGTAAGTTGATTTTTTTCATTGTTGTTATTTTTATTGCTAATGTATAAAATAATTTGAGCAAAGCGATGTCTCTACGTATGTACATACATATAAATATAAAAGACAATGTCTAATTATATTACTTATGGTCCGGTGAATAGTAGTTGTATTTATTCACAATCAACGGATTGTTTTTTTTATTGCTCGTAAAATTGATAATTTGTGAGCTATCATCTTGAATCAGTGTTTCGGTGATAAAACATCACGTGTCAAAATCATAAAAACGCAAGTCACAATGAAAACGTATTTGGTTTTGAACTTGAAATAATCATATTGCCGAAGTATTTAGTTTTATCTAAAATTTAATTAACTCCACACTTTACAAAAAGTTTATTAGTTGGAAACTAATTTAACCATTTTGCTTTTATTTATATTCGATAAGTTTTATATTTTAGCTAACCATAAAAAATTAATTGTTTTACAAAAAACTGTTATTATTTGAAAACCAGTTAAATTCAATTGACAATAGAGCTTTAGCAGTAAAAGTTTATGCCATATTTAAAATTGGTATCATAAATTATTTAAAAAATGATAAAAGAGTCTGGGGTATTAAATAAACTATAACATGTATACAGCAACTAAATGTATGATTTCAGTTTTGTATTGATGAAAAAAGCTCAATGAAAAAAAAAATTGTAACCAAATACTTTTTAAAAGCTCAAAAAAAATACTTAAAGCTTTTCTATTAATCCCGCATCTATAAAAAAATTAAAATATTAAAAAAGTTTGGTTGTTCACCAGTAAAAGCTCCGAAAAATGGCCAAACAAATTAATTAAGGAATAAGGCACAAAAAATGTCTTGCATATATGGTATGTTCTTTTAAGCTCATATTTTGCTCTAATTTGAGCCCTTCTTTTTACGCAAAAGGTTTGTACCTATTACCTACTCACAAATTGATTTTCTGCGATATTTAAAAAAAATTTCAAAAGCTTATTAATAAATAATGATATAATAAAGTTGTAATTTAACTTGACTTCAAAACTATTTAAGGAACAAGCTTGTCGAAAAACTTTCTCATTTATCAGCAGCTATTGTGCAGATTCGGGGAAGATCTGGAAAAGTATGTCAAATATTGCTGGATTCTTGCATCGAAATTGTATTGTGGTGTGATTTAAATTTGTGTCGGTCTAGCAGTTTTTATCCATGATTCAAATATTAATACAAAGCTTTTTCACTATTTCTTGCGCTCTCTAACAAAAGAATGGTCGTTGTAAATATTTCCTCTCAACGTTTTCAGAATATATGTTCAGTTCTTATTGCAGTACTTTTCACTTTTAAATAATTATAAAATTGGCGGTGCAGAATACACATTACATAAAGCTCCTCACTTAATCGCCAATTAGCGCCCAGCCGAAACCATTGGTACTTTAAGGCTGTAGGGAGTACTGGGTTGTAACTTTCAACAGAATTTTTTTGTGCCGAATTATTAAATAATAAATGGATGTGGCTTTTTTTTCAAATTTTTTTGGAATACGTCTGGCTCGTCCGATTTAATATAAATTGCGTTTTCAACCTCACCAAATTAAGCTGAATTATTAGACGTTTTGTGCGGAATGATAAATTGATGGTTATTTAGCTAAATGAGTGATGTTTTTTTGAAAAACCGTATTAAAAAGCGTGTTGAAAAAATTAAGCTCACTCGGGAGCTTTTACTTTTTTGTTTGTAATATTATCTGCAAACTGTGCAACAGCAACTTAATAATTGTTTCAGGTTCTCCAAGCTTTTGGCTATAATTTAGAGTTAGTTGTCTAGTACTGTTAAGCTCTGACCGAAGAAATAGCGTATTGGTTAATGCTGCGACGTTTGGATCGGGAGGTACCGGGTTCGTATCCCAACAGAGGCGGGATGCAAAAGAGATTTTTCATCTCCCGATCGGTGATTAAATTGAAAATATCTATGACCCTCGGTTGGAATGTAGAACTCATGGGCCGACCAATTTTCCATGTCACTGTACAAGGTGTACTTTGGTGTAGTAAGGTGCTTAACTTCGTATTTTGTCAGTAATGACGTAAACTCACCAGGCACAAATTGTTTTCCAATGTCAGTTAACACTGTCTCCGGAAAGGGTTGAACATTAGGCCTTCGTAAAGCTTTAAGGAATACGAAGCGAGAATACTTATACAGGATAATTATTATAAATGCATTGCCTCGTTTTGTGCGGGGACCCAATAAAGCGAGATAAAGCCATTGAAATGGCCGTGTAACTTCAGATAGCGCTCTCATAGGGGGACGTGAAATAAAATTAATTGGAATACATGTTTACAGATTGTACAGTTAGAAATATATTTATTTAATATATATTTTAACATCTTTAGCCATTCCGGTCCAAAAAAGATACCTTTAAAAGCACTCTAAAGTTTTAGCGATCCCAATGTGAGTTGATAAGGGAGATCATGCGCTTGATTCATCACAGAAGAATTAAGCAACTGGGATATAACTAACTTCCACTCCGGTAAACCAGTGTAAACTACCCTCGGGACATATGATGGACAAATCAAAACTTTATGATCCTCGATGCGCAGGTTGGGATTGGCATTGTTTAAAGAGTTAACCGAGTTCAACATCGCTACGTATTCCGGATCAGTCAGTTACACGCGAAATTTTTGAATACCCCAGATTACTGCATAAAATTCCAGCTCAGTAACTGAGTAATTTCGTTGCGCTTTGTTGAGTTTATTGGACATGTAGGGTATTGGGAATTTTTCTTCCTCTGAACCTCTCTGAAACAGAACACTGCCAACCCCTGTGGAGCTAGTATCACATGCGTGCTTAAGTGAATCGAACGCGTGTTATGCCTTCTCATTCTTAACACATTTCTCACCTTTTTTTTAAATAATCAGTAATTGGTGCACTAATGAATACGTAATTGTCGATGAACCGGGTAGTTTCCGACCGAAGACAGTTTGTCCAAGTATTTAATCTGTTTTAGCAGAAATTTACTTGATAGTGAGATCGGGCCTGATCAAAAGACGCGAGACTTCTCGCAGCAGCTCAAAATGTTCTTCGATGGTAGCCGACGTTATTAATAAATCGTTCAAGAAAACAAAAACGCGATACTGCAGATAGAAAGGTATCACCTGGTGCATTATACGACACATCAGTTGTCGCCCTTGAACAGTGAAAGCGGAATATTGCCGAAAGGCTTCGTCTAATGAGATTTGCCAAAAGGCATCTTTTAGATCCAAACTAAAAAATGAGTCTGGTTTGCTCTAATCTACCCAATAACCTCTCGATCAAAGACAGTGAATACGCGTGATTCACTGTGACCGCGTTCAGTTTCCGGACATCGAGACATAGTCATACTTTCAAATTCTCTTTAATGTTAACTGTAATATATATACGTATATATGACACCATCAACTGTTGCTTTCTTCGATATCACCGAGGGGTAACATACAAGGAATTTCTTTATTCATAATGGTCTATTTAATCGGGGAAACAGCATAATGCCGTTGCTTTACTGGAGAGGCGGACCCGACGTCGATGGAATGTGTAGTCAGCGTAGTTGACCCGAGACCAAGGTGTTCGGAAGCCCAAATTTTCTCCAAAAATCCATACCTAGGTAAAACGATTGTTGAAGATCGTCGGGCAAAGTACAGACGGCTAATCTTGGTTCGATCATAATAAGTGATGGGGATATTAAGGTAGCCAAGGATAGAAGATTTGTGTTTGCCACCAGGATGCGTGAAATACGGTCTGGGAGGATTGATTTGCTGAATATGCGCTCTCCCAATGAAAGGCATCACCAGAGGTTGCTTTTCCGATTTAGGGGGATTACATTTAACGCAATTTAGTTTGAGTACAGATCAAATTCGAGTCGGTTGAGAAGTTGAGTTAGCAAATTTAAAATTTAGTTTGGAATCGCAAATTTTCGGAGCTTTTTGTATTTTTTAGTAAATCAGTTTGTTAATTTATAGAGCTGTTATCAGCCTTATTTTGGTCAGATTGAATTAATATTTACTGTCGGGATTTTCATCAGCTCGGTAATTTTTTTAAAGTAGAATTCGTAAATTATTGGGATTTTTATGAATTCTGCGGTTTATGTGAAACCAAAATCACAAATTTCACTTGGAGCTTTTAACAAGTTTGAAAATGTTCGATATGCTGAGTCACGACCATATAATTTAAGGCCTTGGTTGGAATCGTTAAATTGTGGGATTTTTGTTAAATTCTGATAAGTTTAGAAGATGAATCTGAGAATTTCCAATGTCATGGAATATTTTAAAGATGGTAAATTTCGAGATATTTTGATTATTAAGTTTTCGGAGCATAAACTGGGAAAAGTTTCTGAAGTTCTAGCAAAGTAGATATATGGATTTATCAAGTCTAGAAAATTTCGGTTTTTGAATAGTGAGTTGGTTATTTTTCAAAACTTTCAAGTATGCAACAAAATATTTTTGTTAACCTACTAAAGCCAAATTTTGTGTTAAAATGTGCCTGTGAAATTAATTAGAAATTCAACTGAAGAATTTTTAAATTCTTGTAATGACCTTTTCGGCTTTACCGCAGTTCTTCTGCTAAATTAAGTGTTAAACTGTGGCAGAAATCCGCTATAAACTAAATTTGGGCTTTTTCATCCACCCCTGAGATGGTCTCATAAAATGTGCCAAGCATTTTATTAGAATGTTCAAGTTATGATTGCAACTTATAAAATCTTAAAAAGCCTGGGAATTTTATGTTCATGAGATTCTATATGAAAATATTGTATCTTTCAAATACAAGTATAGGTTAGAATATATTCGATTTTCATGAAAAAGTTTTGCTATTCTTTAATGTTTATACAAGAGCTGGAATTTCTAGATTATACTCTTACGTATAGAAAATTTGAAAAGTATCAGTAGATGGTATGTACATTTGACTCGAGGGACGTGCTCATACATATAACAACAACAATAATGGAATATTTATTTAAATTATGTTTGCTATAAATTATAATAAATAATTCCAGTATTTGAATATTAATCATATTTATTTATAATGTTCTATATACGAGTATTTATTTATCATACAAAAATTCTGAAATATATATTTTTATTAGAACTGGAATGTATACAAAATATTTATGGTTCATATACACAATACAATAAATATTTGGTTTATCCTGTACCTGAATGGTACTGACGTCGAGGAATTTTTTTTTGTTGGCAAATATTTTATTTCATTCGAAATATACTTATCCGCAACCACACAGCCATAATATAATAAATTTTGTGCGCCCGACATATTTGCATCCAAATATATACATAGCTGTATACATTTTGTTTAAAAAAACCAACCACCAAAAATATGTTTAGTGAACTCTTGCCAAAATCATGCTCAAATTAAATGTATCCAAAAATTGGAGTTAATAGAGAGATGAACACAAATTTGTATACAAGGTTATGTGACTCATGGGTTTTACTCATTGAATTTTCACTGCATTATGTGATATACCACATACATAACAATACATTACCAACATACATATTTAATATGTATTTATATGTGCATAAATTAATGTTTGAAAAGATAAGAGAACACAAAACGCTATAAATGTTATAAAAAAAAAAGTTTTGTAATTAAAATTATGGAATAATGAGTTTGTATTGTTTGAAAAATTCATGTTTTAATTGAATAAATACATATACTACTTACATTTTTAAATTATAGAAATTATTTAAATTAAATTTAATTGTCGTGGCACAATTTGAAGCAATTTTTTGAAATGCGGTTCCAGGAAATACCATAATTTGTAAACTTATACATTTCATTACACCTCAAAAAATTTTCAATTGTATCATTTTTGAAAGATTTTAATTTCCATAGTATTTGTATTTCATTTAATCGATAATAGGAAAGCTTTGTATTATTCACAAAACCATTTATAACACTTCAGTGTTCATTTTTGGCTGATATACGTAGGTATGGGCCTTAAACATTTCATTTAATTTTTCCTTAACTCAAAAAGCTGTTTTTATTTCCGGAATTGTTGAGCTTTTGGAAGCTTTTAAATCCTATCAAACAGTTTCTTAAATAAATTTAATTTTCAACAATCTTTAAAAAAATGTTTCATATGGAGAACCTTTTCCTACTTACTTTTATCTGAAGCTCAGCTTAATTTAAGCTCCCTGAAACCGTCGAAGTTACTCAAATTTCAATAATAAATCGAACCTAGATTTCCGTTAATCTTAATCTTTAAAATTAATGGTTTCACTTATTCAAGTACTAAAAGCTGTAAATAAAAGCTTTTTTGGAAATGTTTTTAAAATAAACTATTTTCTGGTAGGCACGAATTATTTAATAACAATTTAATTAGGGCCGTCGAGTTTAACGGCAAAAAATATTTGAAGCTTTTCTATAATTTCCGTTTTGTTAAATTCGAAAAAAAATATTAATTAATTCGTTTCATTTCTAGAAAAAATTATTTTGTTACGAAATTTCAGACTTCGACTAGATCATATATAAAGTTCAGTTACAAGCATAGAATTTTTTTGAAAATCGAATGAATTAAGTCGTATTTATGTTCAAGTTTTCATGCCAATTTAATCATATATATAAATTGTAAAACTTTAGTTAAAGAGATTAAAGCTCAACACATTTTAATAATAAAATAATGTAAAGTGAAATGGGACCGTTCAGATTTTTAATATTTGCAAAGATTATATAAAAATGTTTGGTAAACAGCCACTACCCAAAGCTAATAAACCTCTTGTACCAGCGATTTCCAATGTTTTTAATTATTGCGAAAAATTGGATACGTTAACATTTCTAATGAAGATATTGATGACATTCTGACTAATTCGACAAAACATTATTGCTACCTTTCGTCTTAATAACATAATTTATTTAAAAAATTGAGCCAAGTCTTTTGTTTAATTTTTAATTAAAGTTGGCCGGATTACTCCAGCACTCATTGCCACTAATGAGCCCACGGTGCCATACCCGTACCAACACATATACTTACACATTAAAAACACCCAACCGTGATTTTTGATCACCACCGGGAATCGAACCCGAGACCCTCGAATAACAAAGCAACGACGCTACTTACTGTGCGGCAGTTCTTTATAACATCATTTTTTTACACGATATTCTCTGGATCGTAGTTACCGTGGAAAAACAGGATTAGTTGTATTTGTCCGATTCGAGACCTGAAACTTTTTTTTTTGTGTCGGACATAATATGCCCAAATATGGTCGTTTTGGAAACTTTACATTTTTTCAATACATTAGGGCTGAGTCAAGATGTGAAACTTAAAATTTTTGGAATGTCTTGAGATCATGAACCTCTGACATAATCGGTGATTACGTCATATGCCCATATATATATATGGTCCTTATGGAAATTTCAAATTTTTTCATTAATTAAAATTTTTCAAATTGTATTAAACATTCTCACAGCTCTACAATCCCGGTCACTAAGTTATTCAATTAATTCTTCTGCAGTGGCCTCAATTGAGTGTCTATAGCCCCATTTAGCTTCGGTAACGTAAGTCTACATACCATCTCATTTATTCAGAAATAAATCACGGTGCACTCAGTGCAGGTGCAGAAACTTATTGTTTTACATTGTTGAAGCAAATGTGAAAGACATTGGATTAACACGAGCTCTTAAAATGTAGTTTTAAGCCAATTCTAGGTTTTATTTTTTGGACTGAGAATAATTTTGGGATATTTGTTTTTTGTAAACACATCAATCAATCTGATTTTTAGACATTTTGTCTAAAATCCCGCATTCCTAAAATCCTCGGATATCTATGTTTTATATGTAACATTTTCATTCAATTCTTGAAATTGAAATAAATAAGCTTAAAAGCTCCAGGCTAATAAAACTATAATATTTGAGTTTTGAATATTCTCCTTTGGGCATTTCCAAGATTAAGATTGTGATTGAAGCTCAAAATTGAAAGAATGTAAGCTCAACTAAATTCGCTCTTATGCGTAAAGTCTAGAATAGAATTATTGAAGTAACTATTGAAATATTTTAGAAAGCTTACAAAAAAAAACCAACACAGTCTGACCTCTGGAATCTTACTTAAAATTTCAGTTCAGAGAGCTTCATGTGTCTTGATCTGGATTCAATTTTCGTTAAGTTTACAGTTTTACAAGTTTAAGATACCCGAAAAGCTTTGGACTAACAGAAGCTTCAATACATATTTGTCTCATGACTATTGAGTCATGTTCCATTTAATCAATTACGAAACATTTTTAATTCTAGGCTTGCAAATTTTTAGGAATCATTCAAAACCAGAATAACTTTAAATCGACAACTCAAAAGATAAAATTATCTATTTGCATAAAAATGAAAAAAATATTTTAAGATTTTAGGAAGCTTAAAGTTCATACATTGCTACCCTTTCAATATAAATGTGTTAATGGTTTAACGATCATTTAAAGAAACACAAATTGAAATTGCGCCCAGCTGCTTCCTACCATGTGTTCACGTTCATTCTGGCGGGATCAAAGAAATTATTGTTAGTTTGGTTGTTTGGTTTTATGTGGCGTTGCTCGAAGCTAACTGAACATATTTTAAATGAAGTAAATGCATTAGTTCTGCAATTTTTTCATGCTAAGTTTCCATCAGTTTTTAAAGATGAGGACTGTTTTGACTTAAAACTTTCTGATGAATTTTATAAGATTTAAAAAAAATTTGCAGTTTTAATAAATTTAACAATTTTAATAATTTTGATCAATTTTAGTAAATTTATGAATTGTTTGCAATTTTTGAATATTATGAAGTTTATAAGTTTGATGAATTTGATCAATTTGAAGAATTGAATGAAATTTATGAATTTTTGAATTTAAAGTATTTAAAGAATTTTAAGAATTTTAAGAATTTTAAGAATTTTAAGAATTTTAAGAATTTTAAGAATTTTAAGAATTTTAAGAATTTTAATTACTTTAATAATTTTAATAACTGTAATTATTTTAATAATTTAAATAATTTTAATAATTCTTTGAATTTCATGCAATTTTTGAATTTTATGAAGTTTATAAGTTCTAATAATTTTATAAATTTTAATAATTTTAATAATTTTAATTACTTTAATAATTTTAATAATATTAATCATTTTTATAATTTTTATAATTTTTATAATTTTTATAATTTTAATAATTTTAATAATTTTAATAATTTTAATAATTTTAATAATTTTATTAATTTTAATAATTTTATGAATTTTATGCAATTTTTGTATTTTATAAGATTATAAATTGGATGAATTTTACAAATTTTTTTAATTAATGTATTTTATGGATTTGATGAATTTGATCAATTTGATGAATTTCATGTAGTTTATGAATTTGATGGGATTCAAGAATTTGATAAATTTGATGAATTTGATGAATTTTTTTAAATTTTAATAATTTTATGAATTTTAATAATTTTATGAATTTTAATAAGTTTAATAATTTTAATAATACGAGTATTATGAATTTTATGCAATTTTTGAATTTTATGAATTGTATGAATTTGATGAATTTTACAAATTTTTTTAATTTATGAATTTTATTGATTTGATGAATTTGATCAATTTGATGAAGTTCATTTATTTTATTAATTTGATAATTTCAAGAATTTGATAAATTTGATGAATTTTTTGAATTTTAATGATTTTAATAATTTTAATAATTTTAATATTTTTAATAATTTTGATAATTTGAATAATTTTAATAATTTTAATGATTTTTTGAATAATTTTAATAATTCTAAAAAATTTAATAATTTTCATAATTTTGATGAATTTTATTAATTTTTTGAATTTTTAAATTAAATTAAATTTTTAAATGAATATGATGATGTTTATGAATTTGACGTATTTGATGGATTTTTTTAATTTTAATGATTTTATGAATTTTAATAATTTTAATATTTTTAATAATTTTGATAATTTTAATAATTTTAATAATTTTAATAATTTTAATAATTTTAATAATTTTAGTAATTTTAATAATTTTGATAATTTTAATAATTTTAATAATTTTAAAAATTTTAATAATTTTATGCAATTTTATAAGTTTATAAAATAAATTTTATATAATAATTATATAAAATTAAATAAATTTTAGCAATTTTACAAATTTTTTTAATTTATGTATTTTATGAATTTTAATAATTTTAATAGTTTTAATTATTTTGATAATTTTAATAATTTTAATAATTTTGATAATTTTAATAATTTTATTAATTTTAATAATTTTAATAATTTTATGAATTTTATGCAATTTTTGAATTTTATAGGTTTATAAATTAAATTTTATATAATAATTATATAAAATTTAATAAATTTAATAAATTTTATGAATTTGATGAATTTCAAGAATTTGATAAATTTGATGAATTTGACGAATTTGATGAATTTTTTTAATTTTAATAATTTTATGAATTATAATATTTTAATAATTTTAATAATACGAGTATTATGAATTTTATGCAATTTTTGAATTTTATGAACTGTATGAATTTGATGAATTTTACAAATTTTTTTAATTTATGAATTTTATGGATTTGATGAATTTGATCAATTTGATGAATTTCATGTATTTTATGAATTTGATGGGATTCAAGAATTTGATAAATTTGATGAATTTGACGAATTTGATGAATTATTTTAATTTTTTAATTTTAATAATTTTATGAATTTTAATAATTTTATGAATTTTAATAAGTTTAATAATTTTAATAATACGTAATATGAATTTGATGAATTTTACAAATTTTTTTAATTTATGAATTTGATGAATTTGATCAATTTGATGAATTTCATGTATTTTATGAATTTGATGAGTTTTTTTTGAATTTTAACGATTTTATGAATTTTAATAATTTTAATATTTTTAATAATTTTGATAATTTGAATAATTTTAATAATTTTAATGATTTTTTGAATAAAAATAATAATAAACAGTATTAAAGGCCATTACTGGCCCCTTACTGAGTCAACAACCCGGCTCCAACGGTTTCGATCCTGAGCATGGTCTTCATACTGTCTAAGACAATCTGAAGAGGCCAAGTCGTTCTCTACATCGTGGAGCCATCGTCGCCGGCAACGACCTCTGCGCCTACCATATGGTGGCTCTCCTTTCAGAGATCGCTGCACAATTCGTTCCGGATCAGCACGCAGAACGTGACCGAGCCAGCGTACTCGCTGAGATCTTATTTCATGTACAATATCGGGGATCTTCATCAGATCTCTGATCTCGATATTGTACAGAGCTCGGTAGGTACCATCTATTTCGCGTTTTGGGCCGTAGATCACACGCATGACTCTTCTCTCAAATGTTAGGAGCCATCTCTCGTATTCATCCGTCAGCGCCCAACTTTCACATCCAAACATAACAACGGGCCTGATCAACGCTTTGTAAAGCTTCAGCTTCACGGCACTTGATAAGTGTTTAGATTTTAGCAGTGGCCTTAGAGGATACAGAGAACGACTGCCAGCTGCCAGCCGCACTTTAATATCCTCACCCACACTGTTATCGTGAGTGATAAGAGAACCCAAATATTTGAACCTCCTCACTCCCTCAAACGTGTGGTGGCCACTACTAAAATCTGGTGTGCCACTGTCCCTAAAACCAGAGATCAGGTATTTCGTTTTGGACTCATTGATCTGAAGTCCAACAGAAGCTGAAAACTCTACAAGCGGATCAAGTATTTCTTTCACTCCGTTGCTATTCAGTCCAATCACGCATATGTCATCTGCATATGCAAGCACCTGATTGGACTGGCGATATAAGATGTTACGCTGCGGTGTTTCAGTTTTACGAAAGATGTACTCCAACATGAGATTAAAGAGTATCGGGGACAGAGCATCTCCCTGCCGAACACCCGAGTTAACTACAAAACTTGTCGATAGCCTGTTCTCAACTTTAACACAGCATTGAGACTGCGTCACTGTCATCCTACATAGTCGTACCAGTTTTGTTGGCATTCCTAGGTATTCCAGGGCAAACCATAGACTCTCTCGATTGATCGAGTCATAGGCCTGCCGGAAATCCAGGAACACCTGATGTACGGGGATGGATGTCTCATAATATTTAGATAGAATCATCCGCAGTGAAAAGACCTGATCGGTGACTGATCGATTCGGACGAAATCCTCCTTGATAGTCACCAACCAAGCCCTCCGCCAGAGGAGTGATTCTATCCAATACAATGTATGACAGTAACTTGTAAGCTGTGCAAAGGAGAGCTATACCGCGATAATTCTCACACTTCAAGCGGTCTCCCTTCTTGAAGATGGGGCATATCGCGGCCACTTTCCATTCGTCAGGCATAACTTCGGTTCGCCATACTAATCGAATAAGGTCGAAAAGACAGTTCCACAAAGTATCCCCTCCGAATATCAAGAGCTCCGAATTAATGCAGTCCACTCCAGGTGCACGGTTTCGTTTCAATCTCTGCATGGCTTTAGTGAATTCCTCATGGGATGGCTCCTCAGTGCAAATCTCCGCAGTCTGTATTAGAGGTGGCTCAACAACAGTCTGTGACGCATGATGGACATCAAGCAGGTCAGTAAAGTGTCCACTCCATGCGTCAAGTACTGCGTCGATGTTGACACAGAGGTTTCCATCCCGGTCCCGAATGGCGGTTGACGTAGGCCTGAAAGTATGGTTCAGTCCAGTAATTCCTTTAAAGAGATTACGCGAACTGCGCTCATTACTGAGTTGTTGTACTTTCAGAACCTCGGCCTTCCACCATTCTCGCTTCTTCCGTCTACAAATCCGCTTAGCTGCCCTTCTTGCAAGAGCAGCCTTGTTTTTCCTCGCGATTGTGAGACGTTGTTGCACTTCATTATGGGCTATATTTTGTTGCTCAACTGCAAGACGACACTCGTCATCAAACCAATCATTCTTGGGTCTGACTTTCACTATACCTAAAGTCTGTTGAGCAGCACTGACAACCGAAGTTTTCAGTACCCCCCAGACAGAGTTCACGCAGTCAGACTGGTAATTAGCTTCATTAATGTTGTCGCTGACAAGATCCTGATATCGTTTCTTTTGATCTTCATTTATCAGACCTTCACAGTCGAAACGTACCATGCGTTTCGCTGTGTTCCCAGACTTGTACGAAAACTTCCATCGTAGCTTTGCAGCGACCAAATGATGATCGCTGCCTACGTATTTGGTTGCTGACCGATAAGTTCTCACATCCTGCACAACCTGAGCCCGTCCTTTAGAAACTAACACATGGTCAATTTGGCTGCGGGAAGTTCCGCGAGGATGTGTCCATGTCTCAAGATGTATGTGTTTGTGAGGGAAGAATGTGCTTGCTACTCTAAGATCATGAGCAACCGCAAAGTACATCATTCTCTCACCATTATCGGTCGCAGTTTCGTATCGGGAGTACGGACCTATGTTTTCACACAAGTCGGTCTGATTTCTGCCAGCTCTAGCATTAAAGTCCCCAATTACCATTCTAACATCGTGTTCGGGTATAGATCCCATCAGATCGTCCAAGTCATTGTAAAATGAGTCTTTATCTTGGGGCTGGCTGACTTGTGTGGGCGCATGTACACAAATTATCGACAGGTTAGCTAACTTCATGCGCAAGCGAAGCTTACACAATCGGTTATTAACTGCTTGGAAATCCAAAACAGCGTTCTTTACCTGCGGCCCAAGAAGAAATCCAGCTCCAAGATTTCCGAGGTCATCTCCACTGTAGAACAACGTATAGCCCTGGGACACATGGTCTCCACTTTTAGGCCAGCGAGTTTCTTGAAGAGCAACGAGTTCCAGCCGATACTCCTTCATGCACGTGATTAGGCCCTCTAACGCTCCTGGTTTCCTTAGTGATTGCACGTTCCACGTGCCGATCCTAAATCTCGTGTCCGGGTACTTGAGCGGGGGTCCGGTGTTGTTTTGGCGGTATCCATTTTCTTTTTGTTGACTTTATAAACACTATATTTTTTTTTACGGATGCGGGTCGTCAGCCCAGCGATCCAACCTTTTAGTCGCCTCCTACGACAAGCAAAGGATACTGTGGTGGTATTCTTGGAAAACATGTTCGTGCAATTTTGATTTACGAGACATGTGAGTGCCCCCCGACCACAGGGGCCTGGGGATTTTTTGAATAATTTTATTAATTCTAAAAATATTAATAATTTTCATAATTTTGATGAATTTGATGGATTTTTTTAATTTTAATGATTTTATGAATTTTATGAATTTTAATAATTTTAATAATATTAATAATTCAAATAATTCAAATAATTTTATCCAATTTTATAAGTTTATAAATTAAACTTTATCAATTTTACAAATTTTTTTAATTTATGTATTTTATGAATTAAATGAACTTCAAGAATTTGATAAATTAGATGAGTTTGACAAATTTGATGAATTTTTTTAATTTTAATGATTTTATGAGTTTTAATAATTTTAATTATTTTGATAATTTTAATAATTTTAATAATTTTATGTTTTTATGAATTTTATGGATTTTATGAATTTTATGCAATTTTTGAATTTTATCGGTTTATAAATTAAATTTTATATAATAATTATATAAAATTTAATAAATTTTATGAATTTGATGAATTTCAAGAATTTGATGAATTTGACGAATTTGATGAATTTTTTTAATTTTAATAATTTTATGAATTTTAATAATTTGATGAATTATAATATTTTAATAATTTTAATAATACGAGTATTATGAATTTTATGCAATTTTTGAATTTTATGAACTGTATGATTTTGATAAATATCAAATTGATAAATTTGACGAATTTGATGAATTTTTTGAATTTTAATGATTTTATGAATTTTAATAATTTTAATAATTTTAATATTTTTAATAATTTTGATAATTTTAATAATTTTACTGATTTTTTGAATAATTTTAATAATTTTGATGAATTTCGATAATTTTTTGAATTTTTAAATTAAATTAAAATTTTAAATGAATATGACGATGTTTATGAATTTGACGTATTTGAAGGATTTTTTTAATTTTAATGATTTTATGAATTTTAATAATTTTAATATTTTTAATAATTTTGATAATTTTAATAATTTTAATAATTTTAATAATTTTAATAATTTTAATAATTTTAATAATTTTGATAATTTTAATAATTTTAATAATTTAAATAATTTTAAAAATTTTAATAATTTTATGCAATTTTATAAGTTTATAAATTAAATTTTATATAATAATTATATAAAATTTAACAAATTTTATCAATTTTACAAATTTTTTTAATTTTTACTTTTATGAATTAAATAAATTTCAAGAATTTGATAAATTAGACGAATTTAACGAATTTGATGAATTTTTTTAATATTAATGATTTTATGAATTTTAATAATTTTAATAGTTTTAATTATTTTGATAATTTTAATAATTTTATGAATTTTATGGAATTTTATAAGTTAATAAATTAAATTTTATATAATAATTATATAAAATTTAATAAATTTTATGAATTTTTTTAATTTTAATAATTTTATGAATTTTATTAATTTTAATAGTTTTAATAATTTTGATAATTTTAATAATTATATGAATTTTATGCAATTTTAGAATTTTATGAACTGTAGGAATTTGATGAATTTTACAAATTTTTTTAATTTATGAATTTTATTGATTTGATGAATTTGATCAATTTGATGAAGTTCATTTATTTTATTAATTTGATAATTTCAAGAATTTGATAAATTTGATGAATTTTTTGAATTTTAATGATTTTAATAATTTTAATAATTTTAATATTTTTAATAATTTTGATAATTTGAATAATTTTAATAATTTTAATGATTTTTTGAATAATTTTAATAATTCTAAAAAATTTAATAATTTTCATAATTTTGATGAATTTTATTAATTTTTTGAATTTTTAAATTAAATTAAATTTTTAAAGGGCATTACTGGTCTTTTACTGAGTCAAAAATTTGGCTCCAACGGTTTTGATCCTGAGCATGGTCTCATACTGTCTAAGACAATCTGAAGAGGCCAAGTCGTTCTCTACATCGTGGTCGCCTGCAACGACCTCTGCGCCTACCATATGGTGGCTCTCCTTTCAGAGATCGCTGCACAATTCGTTCCGGAACAGCACGTAGGAATTTTATAAATTTAGTAAATTTGATGAATTGAATGATTTTAATGAATATTATGAATTTTATGAATTTGATAATTTTAAAGAATGTGATATATTTGATGAATTTGAAGAATTTGATGAATTTGAAGAATTTGATGAATTTTAAGAGTTTATAAATTTAATAAATTTGATGAATTTTAGGAATTTTGTAAATTTTATGAATTTGATGAATTTAAAGAATTTGATAAATTTGATGAATTTGACGAATTTATTGAATTTTACGGATGAATTTTATACATTTTTGGAATCATAAGAATTTTATAGTTATAAATTATAGTTATAATTTGCTGAACTTCACGAATTTTATGAATTTGATGAATACGATGAATGAATACGAATGAATTTACAGCATACGAATTTTATGAATTTGATGAATTTTTTGAATTTTATGAATTTTATGAATTTAAAGTATTTAAATAATTTTAATAATTTTATGCAATTTTTGAATTTTAGAATTTTATGAAGTATATAAATTTGATGAATTTGATTAATTTGATGAATTTGATCAATTTGCTGAATTTTAAGAATTTTATGGTTTTGTTGAATTTTATGAAATTGATGAATTCGATAAATTTTATGAATTTTAATAAATTTGGTAGTCTATTAATACGAGTATTATGAATTTTACGTAATTTTTTAATTTTATGAACTGAATGAATTTGATGAATTTAATGAATTTCATGAATTTGATGATTTTTATGAATTTTAATAATTTTAATTATATTATGAATTTTATGCATATTATGAATTTGATAATTTTATAAATTTGATGAATTTCATATATTTGATGATTTTGATGAATTTTATAAATTTTAAAAATTTGATGAATTTTATGAATTTTAAAAATTCGATGAATTTGGTTCCCTCCATTTTATAAATTATAATAATATTAAAAATTACAAATTTTATAAATTTAGCAAGTCCTACGAATACGAATTTTATTTATATTAAATAGAAATTTACAAGTTTCATGAATTTTTAAAAATTTACAATATACAATTGGTAAGCGTTAAACGTTTAATGAATATTACGAATTTATTATTTAAATTATTTCACGAATTTCATCAACTTTATGGATTTTATTTTTAATATCATGGATTATCAGAAAGTTTTTAAATTTGATGGATTTTCTAAATTATACAAATTTTTGGAATTATAAAAACTTTATGGCACTGATTTTCAAAAATTTTACAAGTCTGAGAGATCAAGAATTTTTATTTTATTTACAAATTCTTGCAATAATTATACAAGTCTCATGAATTTTAAAATTTTTAATGAACTAATGAATTTTTAAAAATTAAATTTTTTAGTACAGGTTTTTTTTACGAATTTCAGGAATTGTATAGATTTTTTTAATTTATTACACAAATTTTAAGAATTTTAATAATTTTATGGATTACATAAATTTTTTCAATAATAAGAGTTCCAGGAAATTTTAAATTTCACTTCAATAATTTTTAGAATATTTAAAATTGTAGGAATAACAAAATATTTAATTTTTAGATGTTGCGTGGTTTTTATGAGTTTTTGGAAATGTTTGTTTTATAATTATCATGTATTTTAGGAATTTGACGATTTTTATGAAGTTTAATGATAAATGCAGACGAATTTTATGATTTTAAATTTTTTTTATATATGATGATGAATTAGAAGATTTTTAAATTTGGTATTTCTAATTAATTTCATAATTTTTTTAGTTTTATTAATTAAATGGCTTACTAAATTTTACAAATCACGGGTAGTTAAAATATGGATTGTGCAAAACTATTGTTTTCCAATTAGTGGCGATCATTATTCCGAGAAGTATGGTATGCATACTGATTAAATACAGTGGTGGCCTTTACAGTAGCCAAAAAAGTATAAATAAAAATATTTAAAAATATCGATAACAAACTTTAGTTGTCCTTTTCAAGTACACACATAGTAAAACGCACGAAAAATGATCAAGCATCAGTGTCACATATTTTTTCAGGTGTTTCACCTTGAAAAAGCATGATAATGTCGACTAAAATTTAGTATTCAAGTTTTGTTTTCTTATAAAATTATTCTTATAAAACACATGTAAAATTATTTTGCATCAGAGCTAGACAATTTTGTGGTGTGTTTTACGGTGTGAGTGTTTCGCAAAGTAGTAGTCGGACTCCGCCCGCGTCATTTTAATATGCCGGCTAACTGATTGTACAAGATTTACAAAACAAAACTTGTTATACATACTTATACATACTTATATGTCGTTCGCTAGACGATATGTGTGCATATAAGCTAAATATTAATCATACCCAATCTTAATCCCACATTTCAAATCCAAAAATCCCCTGCACATATAAAATATATTCTAAATAGAAAAACCGATCCCATAAAAAATTTCGCGTATGCATGATTATAAAATTATCTAATTAAATAAGGAATATAATAACAATAAATTTAATAAGATTTCGTCTATAAATTATACAACACACTTTTCGGGTATTATATAGGTTCGGATTAGCATTTAGAATTTAATAAAAATATTTAAATCTGTATTTTACTTAATAAATAGATTCGGTGACAGACTAAATCTCGAATTATCATATTCAATTTCAATTTTAAATCCTGTAATGTGGTTAAAGTACATAAAATATTTATTAATAAAATGTATCTATCCGTATCTAGAATATTATTGGTTTACAATTCTGTATCTGAACATCAGTACAGATATATCGTACCATACAATACAATATGGCAGTAAATTATATGAGCTTTCACGTTTAATTAAAAATTCTGTTTATGTGCGCTATGCAGAACCGTGTGCGGTAAAAATAGTAAAAAACTGTTGTGGTACAAAAATACCTCATTCTTGCGGTTTATAGGTATATTCTCTATATAAACCAAAAGACCAATGTTTTTTCTTGTATTTATATATACATACATTTTATGTATGTACATGCGTATATAGGATAGAACACAGCTCTACATTATTATATTGGTAACCTAAATTGTTAATAAACTTTATTTAAATAAAACATTTTTTTTTCTATTTCATTAAAGGGTTTCATCAAAATATATAAACAATTTTTCCCTCAAGGCGATCCAAGCAAATTTGCATCTTTAGTGTTTCGGGTATTTGATGAAAATAATGTAAGTATACGAATTGTTTGTTTGCTTTAAATTATGAACGCACATACGATATTGATTTTTATGGTATAGTAGGGAAATGTTAAAATTTTGGGACACCAACCGAAATCACTGCAAAAATCAATATTTCAATTCTCATTCCACCAGCTAAATTTGTGGCAATAATTCCTACCTGCGTTTTGTAAACGTAAAATAATAATAAAATATTTGCGCGATAAGAATAATAAATTTTCATTACCATCTATAAGATCGCGTCTTCGCCGCCCATAATAAGGAAATATTTCCGCCTTAGCCATAAACAATACCGCGGAAAATTGAGAAATCGTGTACATGCCTATATACACATAATCCCAGATATGGGAATCATTAAATTTATGCGATAACAAAAAACTATATACATACAAATTAATTAATCGTCGCTCGATGTACCTACATAATACCAAATATAGGCGTGCGCGTGCTTTTCTTCTCAATTTTCTCGGCACCAACATTTTTTATTTTAGTTTTTGTTAATGATACAAGAATTTTATTTTTTAAATTTAAACGAAATCCTATCCTTCAATTTATTACTGCGATTATTTATTTTGTATTTTATTTTATTTTTTTCAGGATGGTTCAATAGAATTTGAAGAGTTTATTAGGGCATTATCAATCACATCAAGAGGAAATCTAGATGAAAAATTACATTGTAAGTATACATGTATAGAGCATTTTGTATTGTTATTTTGTTTAGAAAATTAATTGGTATACGCACGAGGGGGGTGCGATGTTAAAATGAAATTTCCAAACGCTATTAGTATGTATCCATAAATAAAGGCGTTGTTGTTTAATTTAATTTTTGGGCAGCAAAATATTATGTAAAAATAGTAGCGTGATGTTGGATTGGGTAGAAAAAAGATAACTGCACAACTTTAACAACTTTGTTTTATCTTTAACCGTATGGTAACTCAACTACAATGATTTATATGAGTGTGAAGAACATACTAAATAAAATAACAAAAATGTTCTCTTTTACATTTTGTGATATTTCGAATTAAATACACCAATTTATGAGGTTTTCACATGCTCTCGACTATATTTTCGGATATCTTAGATGAACAGCTTTCTTTGTGTTATAAGAATTAAATTCTCACTTGATATTCTGTACTGCATAAATTACAAAAAAAATTCTGATTGATATACTTGATAACATGTTTTCCAAGAATACCACCACTGTATCACATTTGCTTGTCGCAGGAGGCAACTACACGGTTGGAATGCTGGGCTGACGACCCGCATCCGTAAAAAAAAGGAATCTGTTTATAAAGTGAATAAAACGAAAAATGGAATTAAATATTATTTAACCAGGTGCGTTAGAGGGCCTGCATGCAGGAGTATCGGCTGAAAATAGTTTCTCTTCAAGAAACTCGCTGGCCTAAAAGTGGAGATGATGTGTCCGAGGGCTAAACATTGCTCTACATTAGATATGACCTTGGATAAGTGCTAAATTTCTCCTTGGGCCGCAAATAAAAAAGGCTGTTTTGGTTTTCCATGCAGTGAATATCCGATTGTGAACCTGTCAGCCAGCCCCTTGATAAAGACTCATTTTACAATGACTTGGGCGATCTGAGCCGAGCACAATGTTAGAATGGTAATTGGGGACTTTACTGGTAGAGGTGGCAGAATTCAGGCCGACTTATGCGAAAATATTTGCCCGGCATAGGTACTCCCGATACTATACTGCGACCGATAATGGTGAGAGAATGATGTACTTCGTAATTGCTCACGATCTAAGAGATCTAAGGATCTAGTCAGGGACTGCATTGAGGCAGCTAATTACGAGTCTGATTGTGTAAACTTAGCTGACCTTAGATATAGTGAAAGTCAGACCCAACAATAATTGTTTTGATAACGAGAGTTGTCTTGCAGTCGAGCAACAAAATATAGCCCCTAGTGAAGTGCAACAACATCTCACAATCGTGTGGAAAAACTAGCTTGCTCTTGCTAGGAAGGTAGCTAAGACGATTTGTAGACGAAAATCTAAATGTCATTGTCATATGTTGGATGTGTCGTCATTCTTTCTATTTATGTATGTCTCTGTTATTGCTAAGCTTAGGCAAGTTAAACGTGTTTCGGTACCTGCCGCTTGTTTCTAAAAAGTTCTCTTGTATTTACCGGCCATACTGCTTTCAGTTACATTTTCACTGTGCCCTACATAGCTAGTGCACAATCATATAGCACGTGATCAATTGTCTCCTCAAACTAACCAAATTCTCACAGGTTGTGTATTATGTTCATTCAATATATGTAGGACGATATCTGTGGTAACAGTGCGCTTCGGGCTAGGTTTTTCTTCAATGTTTCTTCAATGTTGGCATGAAATTAAAAGTTGTCCTGCCGTCCATCTAGTTAGTCCACCTTTCTTGCCAATGTGGTATTGATGCTTTTCGTGTTTGTTTCGTTAGTGAGCTCAGATCGGGATTGCTCCAGCTGGTACCGGTCTGAAAGGCTTTGTGATCCCAAACGGAATACTCTTTGGGGGCTGAATGTTTTTCGATAGTGACACGCAAAAGTCATAAACGCCATTTCTAGTTTTTGGTATATTGTAGAAGGTGTACTTTGCTCTAATTCTTATAACTACGCTACTCATTTAAAGACCGGTGAACATTTTCTGCCTGTTCTCTGTGACCCTTTTGACGTGTGAGGTGACACCAAGTAGTTCGGTCTTTACCATTTGTATGCTCTGACCATAAACAGACACCAGAGGTAGTCTCCTAATGTCGAGTGTTCCTGTAAGTTGGATCATGACAGTCTTGGCGGGAGAAAGGTCCATTTTGTACTCTCTGAGTTTTTTCCTTAAATTTTGTAGTGAATTTCTAGGAAGTAACTATATTGTATCTTCCGCGAATGCTACTTCCTGGACATCCCTCTTAATGCTGCTGTTGAAAACTATGCTCCAGGTGCCCATTGTGGGCCCAATATGAAACTCTGCAGGAAACCTTTATTTACATTCTTTTGGAGTGTGCCATGGTTAGTAATAACAATCGCAATTCTATCAGAGAAATAGTCGTTTGTAATCGAGTAAAGATTTGCTGGCCAACTAATATTCTTAAGCTCCTACATTATACTTGGCCATCACAGATTAACAAATGGCCCAGATACATCTAGGTTTTGAAAGTACCACAACGCAATTTATTTAAAGGAATTAGCGGATTGCACCGTTCTTTTAAGTCTGCGTATTCAGCATCGATGCAGTACTCGACGCATAGAGTTGACACTTAAACGATCTACTTGGTGTTCATCATGCGAATTTAGTTGGCCATGCGGAGTTTAAAACGAAACCACTCACCTGACTGAATTAATTCGGAGCTCTTGATATTCGGAGGGGATGCTTTGTGAAACTGGTTTTTCGACCTTATTCGATTACTATGGCAAACCGAAGTTATGCCTCATGAATGGCAAGTGGCCGAGATATGCCTATATCTTCAAGAGGAGACCGCTTGAAGTATGAGAATTATCGCGGTATAGCTCTCCTTTGGACAGCATACACGCTATACTGTCGTACATTACATGGGTTAAAATCAATCCTCTAGCGAAGGGCCATGGTAGTTGACTATCAAGGAATATTTTGTCCGAATCAATCAGTCACTGATCAAGTCTTTTCGCTGAGGATGATTCTATCTTAATCACATGAGACTTAACATAAGATACTTAACCGATCAATCGAGAGAGGTTATAGTCTTAATGAGACTTTTAAAATTATGAATTTATTTTAAACTTATCACAAGAGATGAAATGTATAATATTGTAGATGCCATATATCATATACTTACCAGAAGTTTTCCTTTAACACTTTTACAATTTAAGTTAAAGATTTGCGTTTTAAAGAGACTTTTAAAATTATAATTTATTTATTTTAAACTTAAAAACTACTTAAGATTAACGAATGATTCTTAATGTATACCTTGTTTGACGCATTGTACTAAATTAATGACTTGTTTGATGAATTATACTAATTTAATGACTAGTTTGATGAATTAAACTAATCAATGACTTGTTTGGTGAATTATACTAATTTATTGACTTGTTTCATAAATTCTACTAAATTAATGATCAATTTGATGAATTATACTAAATTATTGACTGGTTTGACAATTAAACTAATCAATGACTTGTTTGACGAATTCTACTAAATTATTGACTGATTCTATGGAATTTACTAAATTAATGACTTGTTTATTTATTTTTTGTCGCGTAAATTTGAAATGTGATAATTGTTAAGTACTCTCTCTATCTTTTAATATTTTATATATATGTATATTTTTTTTTTATTGTAAAGACAGTGGTAACTACACGTTTGAGGGAGTGATGTAATTTTTATGTTTAAAAGACTATTCAATCGAAAATAACATGACATGTTAGTTCCACACACCACAAATCACTAATCTTACATCAACAACAGTAATAATATAAAACATACACAATAGGTCGATAACATGCAATCAAACTTATATCACATTATGTCAATCATCATCATCGAACAGTGTATACGTATTTGCCCAACATATTACTTAACCGTGCGAACATCGCATATACTAGATAATTGTAAATCAAAATTTATTTTATTTTGTAAAAACGATAAAAGCTCAAAAGCCTCTTATCATGATTATTTTATATATTAAAAAATCAAATAAATATACGTTTCTTGCGATGATGAAATGAAACTTAAGATGTTTTTTTTCCCCTCTTCTGTCGTAAACGATAACGTTATTTTTTGCTACTGATGCTGCTGCTGCTTTAATATTTTATTGATTTTAACTATATACATAAGATGTTGTTGTTGTTGTATATATTTAGTTGGTTTAAACCTTAAGCGAAGGAATTGAATTAATCACGCCAACGACAAAAACAAAACAAATATTTTTAGATGAAGATGGATATGGGATTAAATTTACATATGTGTGTGTGTGTGTGTTTATAAGAATCTTCAAGATGCAAAACTCGTTGATGATGTACGGGAAATATAATTACACCACTTCAAAAATAGTTATGTGTAGATAAACGAATTTTTTTCTCCCCAACTTCTCATAACTTACGTAATTACAGAACAATCGCAATTAAATTACTCGACATAAATAAAGATAGATGCCAGCTATACGTATAAACAAACCAAACAAATAATAGTTAAATTAGTTGAAATGAAAAACTAAATAAATTTACATAAAAATGGAAAATTACCAAAAAAAATCGAGAGATAATAGAGAAAACTTTTTTACAGTGTGGGAAATAATTATTTATGTTTTAGTTTTGAGTTTTTTATGTACCCATGTACATAACATAAATTTGGTTTAATTTATTATTTTCAGGGGCGTTCCGGCTGTATGACGTTGACAATGATGGTTTTATCACAAGAGATGAAATGTATAATATTGTAGATGCCATATACCAAATGGTGGTAAGTAGTAAATTTACAGTAGTTTTTTTTTAATATGAAAATACCATTTTATAGTTGTTGTGCTTATCGTTGTTGCGCGGAATTTTATTATGTGATTTAAATTTGTTTTAATGGGCCAGGATGTCGTATAAATTTATGGCAGTAGTTAACAATTTTGTTTATAGTTTTTGTTGTTATACCTGATAACGTGTTGTGGAATACTCGCGTATCAAAATAGCAACTTTTCTGAAATTATTGGTATGCTAAATAGTAGTATTCTAAATTTGATCGGTTATTCTGCAGGCAGCGAGCTTTTAAAATATGCTTTGACCTAACACGAGTATGAAGCTATCGCTAAAATAATAATGATTTGCTACGACTCTGGCAATAGTTTTCAACTAGGATGTCCCATTAACACACTCTATTGAACCATTCATCGATCTAGTTCCAGTGACTATAGTTTCTAATAAACTGTCAAAGTGAATTTATTATGAAGTCACAGAGCTCTCATACAATTTTTTTTAGAAATTTTCTTAAAACCGTCTGATGAGGAGAAAATGTTTCACAACCCGAAACGATTACAGTCAGTTAGATAAAAATCAAGCATTTCTCCCCGACTTGCCTTTGCAGACAAATCAATGTTTTCTTGAGGTAGATGGGATTATTTCGAAAATCCACGCCTATAAGTTCCCATGCATTGTTCTTACATTGGCTACGCGCACTAGTCATCGTCCTGCACTGTAAACTTCGATCATCCAGGTATTCCGTTGACCATCGATTCCAAAATGTTTTATAAAAAAGTCAATTCGTGGGGAGTTAATGGAAAACTTCTCAAGTTTCGCACCCGTTTTGTTGTAGTTGATCCTTTAATTTCTGAGATGAAGGGAACCCATAGATATCGAGTAACAAAATAAGGTCAAAGGTCAAACGGAAGGTCATTCACGAATACGATAATGAACAAAAAAATTGTCCCGCAAAATCTATCCCAACCATGTAGAAAGTTCCGGTGGTAAATGTTCTATCTGTTGGGGTCATGGGTATCGGTCGAATCCGAAACCAATTCTTCTACTCTCGAATTAACTTTTGCAGCCAAACACCAACTCGAACAATATCGTTTTTATCTAGGAACAACGATAAGGAACGAACCGATTGTTGTTTTACTCCGAAATTCGTATTTTTCAAGCACTCGCTACGAAAACATTGGCTCTGCTCAAAACATACAAAACGGTACCGTATACGCGCTGGCTTGCATCAGGAAAATTCATGTATTTCAATACTATAAGTGGAAGGTTTGAATTGACGGTCAATCGTAGACTTATTGTGTACGATGGGACTTTTTCAAAAAGCTTTCGCTAAATTTATAATGAAATGGCACGGGTCTGGTAATAGTTTTTTATTAAAATGATGTCCTCTGAATACACTCTCCCGCTTGCCTTCGGGGAAAATTTATAAACTGTCGTGGACTCGCTAAAAAGTTTAAAGTCTGCAAGTTTGTACACTGTCTTAGTTCCAGTGGCAATGATAAGATTGGATTATAATGGCAGTCCCAAAGGACTAGCATAGAAACAGACCGGTTCATAGCTGTTCATATGAATATCACTGACGTCGCTCTCACAAAGACCCATCAGGTCATTCAAATGGGGGGCTACCGTAAGTTTCATTTTGCTTTGCGCTAGACGTAGGCAGGTGCAAAGTAGGTGGAAACTGTTACTTTCTTCTCCTTTTTAGCTTTGCAGCTACTGTTGTAGCGAAGACTCCCAGTTTAACCGCATGTTTACCGATGAGACAGAGTTAAGTTATAACTCCCACGACCATGCTAATATGGTGCCACCCAAGCGATAATAGCTGATCCACTTTTTACCATATCTGCCTAGTTATTCCCTCATAGCTTTGCATATATGACATCTCAACCAGTCTGTCACATCCTATATCGCGATTAACTCAGCCTGAAAGACACTGTACCAGTCAGGAACACGAGAAGAGAGGTTATCATTCTTTTGGAGTAACTCATCTCGCTCATTTAGGTCTGTAATTCCCCTAATTATTTGATAAGCATTAGTATCAGTGGTGACACCAGCTTTTCGTTTTCGAGCATCTATTATTGCAAATCTTCTTATGACCATCACTTTTGGTGATACAAGGTTCCTGGATCAGAACCACATCTATCGTCTCAGTTTAAATTTTGAGCAATTTTCATAAAATTCAGCATCCTACAAAGTGTGCTCCCTTTCACCACGATTGTAACGGAATCACCTCCAGATAGTGCGTCCGACTAAGAGTTCATCTGGAGTACACAACGCAACCCCATCCATCTTTACATTTTGGAGTCGATCGACCTAGATTCCGCACAGTCTAGTACCCCAAAGCGCCTGCTGGATCATCATACCACGAGAGGTATCCTCACCTGTTGTCGCTGCCAGTGACGCGATTTTAGAGCGTGATCGCTACAAATCCATAACTGACCAATCCGTTGGTCCTCAAAAGTCAATTCGTGGGAAGTTAATGGAGAATTTCTCCTGGTCCTGATGAATTTTTAAGGAAGTGACCACTTCCAGTCTGGTTTCGGACCAGACCTCACCTAACTTTTCATTAGAACATGTTCTCCTTGGTTCGCAAACTTCCGTACGCACCAACTCACGTGCAGTTCTGATGTTTCCTTGGACTTTTTCCAGTGTTAATCCATTAATATCTTCATTTGTATACTGTCGGTCCGGGCGACTTTTCCTTGCTTGGGCGCTTTCGTACCCTTTACGTAAAATAATTCTGAACTTAAATTAAATGTCATGCATCGCGTTTCTGAATTTGGTAGTTTTTTAAGCGAGATTTAATTGTAGTTCTGAAGTTATCAGAGTTGACTTGTGTGTCCATCATCTGGTTGATAATAATCTGGAAGGTGGAAGGAAAAGTTAATAAGAAGTTTTGAATCGCTTGGGATTGTTGGTTAGCTTTCGCTCAATTTTTTGGTGATATTCTGTCGAATGGTATTTCATGGTTTAGCTTTAACTGAGTTTTTCTATTGCTCAGTTTTAGCAGTTCTTTAGCTATCTCGCATCCTCTGTAGTTTGCGAGATGATCTCTTTTGTAGTTTACATATTTCGGGACGGTAGTTTTCTCCAGTTGGCAGGCTTGTGCTAGATGTATTCCGGAGCATTTTACACATCTAGCCTCTCTGTTACAATATTTCTGGGTATGGTTAAAGCCTTGGCATTTTCTACATTGGGGTATTAAACCAGTGGCCTTTCTTAATGCTTCAACTCTAAACCTCATATTGAGAATAATTTTAATGGTAAAGATGTTTTCTACTTTTTCATTATTATTAAAAGTATAAAGCATGAATAATGGGAGCCTTCTCCTGTTAATTTTGACCCCTTGATCAGCTTCCTGTTTTTTTTTTTAATAATATTGGCGGCGTTTTCTATATTCAACCCCTTGACCTTTAAATCGTCTATTATATCCTGTATTTTACAGGTAGGATGAAGACCTCTGCCATCACTATTATCAGTTATTCCCATATGGAGTCGGAGCCTTATACTTGGGTTTCGCTATCTCAGCCACTGGTTGAATTTCCATCATGTCATTTGATTTTGGGGATTGATTTGAACCTGCAGTTTCTGGGGAAGATTCAGCTTTTCTTATTTTAGAAAGTCGTTTCTTTCTGTTTTTTTAAGGACCCAGTCTGTTTCGTCTCGTAATTGATCTTCATCAGTGAAGAATTCTGGTGCAGCTTGGTCCTGTATTTCTTTGGCTTGAAGTGCTTGTTTACATTTTCATTCTTAAGTATGTTTATCTCTATACTAAGTTGAGATGTGATCTTTTCTATATTACTTAATTGTTTACGAAGTTCTTCGTTTTAGTTTTCATAGCTACTAACTGAGGAGATCACCAACAATCTCGGTACGAGAAGAAAACGAGATTATTGTTGTGGAACAAATATTGACAGGCTAATAATTAGCTGTTCAGAAACCCCATCGTGGAAATCTTTCCAACCTGGATAAGGTAACAATAATAATAGCATCATTAAAATTCAAACATACATTTATGTACATAATTTAAACTACTTAAGCTATCCATAAATTAAACTCAAGTTCGATTCCATGAATAAATATATTTAGATACGTAACCGTCATTTTTATAACATAAACCACAGTTGGTGGTTTATACAGCACATAAGAGATGTGATTTATCACCAGTTATACACAGGCATTTTTACGTTTTCCATCGTCTTGCGCGATACCAACACAAAAAAAAAAAATTAATTCAATTATGATGAATCGTTTCGTAAGCCATATATTTTCTATCTTGCGACTATAATACCCTAACATCTATATAGTTTTTTTTATTAAATTTAATTCGAAATAAATTAGATTTTAATAGTTATATCGTTTCATACATTATAGGGACAACAGCCACAGACCGAGGATGATAATACACCGCAGAAACGGGTCGATAAAATTTTCGATCAAATGGACAAAAATCATGATGATAAATTAACATTAGAAGAATTTCGTGAAGGTAGCAAAGCAGATCCACGAATTGTTCAGGCACTTAGTTTAGGTGGTGATTAACCATCTTTTTACGTAGTTATTAAGTGTTATAAAATTACTATATTACAACAATTATGTTATTTTTTATAATAATTTAATCGAGAAAATTTTTTATTTATTCTTTTACATTTTATAATTTAAATTCTATAATTTAATAATGTTCCAGATAATAAACAATAAAAATGAAAAGCAGGAAGTACAAAACGAAAATTTATAAATTAGTAGTAATCTGTAAAAATAAAAAAGTCGTGCCAAAAATGTCATTTGAAAATTTTCTAGTGGTTACATTTGAAAAACATTTTATTTCTAATATTTTTTTTTTTTAAATTTAATAATTACTATTGTACTACGAAGTATCAGCGTGCCTCTACTTTAAGCCGTACATTAAGGTAAATAAAATCTAAAATAATAATTAGTGTAAAATTTAAGGACGATCGACATTAATTTTTGTTTCCATTTAGTTTTAAATTATTTCATTAATTTTAGAGGCAAACTGTATTTCTTAATAAAATCATTACCTTTTTCTTAAAAAATTTACTAAAATTTTAAAATCTATTAAAATTTATTAAAACTACTTATTAATAGAATGTACAGTTTCGAAAAAAAAAATTATAAATATTTAAAAAATATTTTCTCGGTTTAAGCAATAAAATTATATAATTTTATAATTTTTAAAAATAATTATAATTTAGAGATCTCATAAAAAAAAAACCATACAAAACAAGCAATAAATATAATTTATAAAATAAATTTAAAAAAAACTAAATTGTAAAATAAATTCTGTATAAATAACTAAAATTATTTTTACTTCTAAAATAAATTTAATTTAAAAAAAAAAATTAATGTAATCAAATTCAAACACCAAAAAAATTAAAAATTTGAAAAAACCAAAAAAACTTAACTTTTAACTTTAAACAAACAAAAATTGTAATAATTAATATAATAATATTAAAATGCTTGCATATTTAATTTAATTTATATGATATACATTAAAATTATTAATCGCACGACATAAATTATGTCGTACTAATTTATATATTTAAATCTTTAATTTATCATTTTAATTTATATATAGGCTTTTGTGAGTTCTGACTATAAAAAAATAATACATTTTTTTTTCTCTATAATTATTATTATTATTATAAATAATTATTTATTTATATAGACTATAAAAAAAAATTTTAATCAAAAAAAAAAATAAAAAATAATTTTTAAATTATAAAATCGTTGAAATTAAAATTTTACGAGGAAAATTTTATCGCTTTATTCTAAACATAAAAATAAATTATTTATTTTTACTAAACAAATGAAATTAAAATTATGGCTTAGTAATATATGATTACATAAGTAATTTTACAAAATATAATTAAATGCAATTTTTATTGGTTTTGAATAATATTTTAATATTATTAATAATACAAAAATATTAAAACAAAACAAACTTCTATGAAATGGTTTCTATTTTACTACAAAAAAAAACTACAATGATAATTATATTATAATTATTATTAATTAATTATTAGATTTTAGTTGTTTTATTAAAAAAAAAAAAAAAAAAAAAATATTAATAAATTTTTTAAATTGAGTTTTTTATGTCGCTTTTAGCACAAATAAATTACATATTTTTTTTTTTTGATGTTACGATTATACAATATATACATTATGTTCGCTGCCCTTATGTGTGGCAAATAATTAATTTTCTTGACATGCGGTGATTTGGTGCGCGGGGGCCATACAGAAAAGGTAAGTCGAATTTATTTCGGGAAGGGAAAACGTATTTTTCGTTCAAAAAATTATTGTTCCGACGGAATTTTTTATTTTCACAGGGCTGTCCACTCACGATATTTTTGTACGAATGCAACCAATATTAAGAGCAGTTGTATACCGATGAGTAAACATAATATTCTGGGACGGGTACTTTGCAATTTGCTTTCCTTTTATTCGTTTCAAACTGAGATTCAAAGATGCAAGCCGATCCTCCTTCGCTAATATCTCTAAAGTAATTGAGTCTGGATTAACATCGCAACGGGCTACTAAACGACCATCAGATAGCAATATGGTTTTTACATTAGCAGCTTCTTGCAATGCTACAAACTAAATTCTGAACTTATTCGAATTGAAAAATATTTCAAATTTTAAAGTTTTGACTTTAGATTATATTTTTAAATTATTTTGTCGAGTTTTTAAACGTATACGATTTATTTTGTCAAAATTTGAAATTATTAATACGTTACCAAAATTATGGTATTTGTACAACTCTGAAAATTTGTTCAAGTCCTTTTTTAATATTGCGTTTTCTTTGTATTCTGTAACTCCTGATCTTTAAGTATTTGAAAACATTTATAAAAAACGATATTTTAAATTTTCATCTCATTCCCAAATTTAAAAATTATTTTTTGTTGATATTTTGGACTTTTACGGTTAAATTATTTTTCTGAACATGGTTCCAAATATTTAAACCTTAAAATATTTCAACGTAGTTTTTAGATGTTAGATATCCGAATTGCAAAATATTTAAAATTTTGGAAAGGTTTTGAATCTCTAAAATTATGACTGTGACTTTATGCACCAGAATTTTTTTTTTTAAATTTGAAATTATTTATCAATGGTTTGGAATGTTTGGTTCATAAGTATTCATTGTGTTTTGAAATGCGGAATTAATAAAATTGGTTTAACCATTTTAAACTCTAAATGTGTTGCAGAATTGTTGTAGCTATACTGTTATTTTGAATTTTCATCTCATGCCGAAATTTAAAAAAAAAATCGGACTTAGAACAAATATGAACAAATTCTGAATGCTTAGAACAATTATGAACAAATTGAGAAGATTGAGGTCAAATTTATTTCGAAAAGGGTAAAATTATTTTTGTGGACATTTTATTATGATGTTCAAATTCAATGAATCTAAATTCTATGACTTTTCGAATTGCAAAATGTTTTAAATGTTTAAATAGTTTTGTGAATAAGGTTTAACAAATATTTTAAATTTTTTTAATTTTTAAAGCATTTTAAACTTGTTGTAGAATTGTAATGTTATTTTGAATTTTCGTCTCATTCCAAAATATAAAAAAAAAATTGGGATATCCGTAGGATTTAAATGGAAGACTGAAAATCTGAAGGTTCAAACAATTAATAAAATTAATTCTGAAGTTTTTCGAATTGAAGAATTTTTATCAAGTTTGGAATTTTCATTAAAACATTATTTGGGTAAATTATAGATTTCATATGGTGCTCCATTA
Source organism: Tipula unca (assembly GCA_951394425.1). NCBI lineage: Eukaryota > Metazoa > Arthropoda > Insecta > Diptera > Tipulidae > Tipula > Tipula unca. Next base: position 22,979,871 of record OX596382.1, on the reverse strand, counting down.
ATTCATGTATTCTAAATATTTTTATCAGTGCTCTCGATTTCGTCAACCTCTGAAATACTGAATTATCATAAAATTTAAAAATTGTTCGTTGCCAAATTACGTTATTTTTGGTATTTTCATTTCTTTCTGAAATTAACAAAAAATTGAAAATTTGTAGAAATCTGTAAGAAATTTAAATTTAAATTCTGAATTTCCCATTGTCCAAAATTCAAATTAAAAATATTTTTTTTTATATTTAGTTTCCTTCCTGGTATTGGTAATTATAGCACGAAATATGTAGATTAAAACATCTGGGTTCTTCATTGATTTTAACCATTTTAAGAGCACTATTACAACAACGGTGATTGGACTGAATAGCCACGGAGTGAAGGAAATACTTGATCCGCTTGTAGAGTTTTCAGCTTTAGTTGTTGGATTTCAGATCAATGAGTTCAAAACGATATACCTGATCTCTTGTTTCAGGGACAATGGCACACCAGATTTTAGTAGTGGCCACTAAACGTTTGTAGGAGTGAGGAGGCCACTGCTAAAATCTAAACACCTATCAAGTACCGTGAAGCTGAAGCTTTACAAAGCGTTGATCAGGCCCGTTGTTATTTTTGGATGTGAAAGTTGAGCGCTGACGAGTGAGTACGAGAGATGGCTTCTTACATTTGAGAGAAAAATCATGCGTTTGATTTACGGCCCGAAACGCGAAATAGATGGTACATACCGGGCCCTGTACAATATCGAGATCAGAGATCTGATGAAGACCCCCGATAGTGGACATGAAGTAAGGTCTCAGCGAGTACGCTGGTTCGGTCACATTCTTGGAATTGTGCAGCGATCTCGGAAAGGAGCGATGGCGACGATGGCTCCACGATGTAGAGAACGACTTGGCCTCTTCAGATTGTCTTGTAAAAATTTTACAAACTTAACTCTAAAGTTTCCAATTTTTTTGAAAAATTGTTAGAAAGTGAACTATTATTCTGGTAAAAATTCATCAGTCTACGAGCTGTTCATATTTTAGTTGAAAATTTTATTCTGTTACTTTCACCAAATAATCTGAACCGGGAGAAACTGTACAATTTTGAAAATATTCATCATGTTATCTACTCTAAAAAATTTGGTTTGATTTAGTAAGTTAATTCTTTTTTGTAGCAGCAAATAACTTACATTATCTGGGTTCTTCAAAAGTTTTAACCGTTAGCTGGAATTGTAACATAAGTATCACTAAAAGTTTTAAAAATTCCAAATTTATTTAGAAGTTTAAAATTGAGTACATTTTGCGAATCTTTAAATTTTTGACTTTGATTGTGTAGTAGCTAGTGGAGTTATGTATAAAATTTGATGATTGGAAAAGTTTTGTAAATTAAATAACGATATTAACTGTTCAACTTTAAAAATTTGGTTTTGTGCTTTTACCTTTAAGCTTTGATAATTTGAATGTGCTTTTATTTCACAAACAGCCAATGACGTATCAAAATAACAAAAAAAAAAAATTGAAATAGGAATAGTTGAATGGCTATATTAAACCATTCATGCGAAAAATTAATATTTTGAAATAAAAACAACGCCCTAATTTTTAATTTTTTATTTCTGTTAAACTGTGTAAACAGATAAATATTTAAAATTTGTGAACAGTATATGATTAAAATTTAGCAAAGAAAGCTGTGTTGAATGAAATAAGCTTTCTTATTATTTTTGAGAATACCAAAGTTTTTAAAGTAAATGTTTTAATTCACAGATTAGCCGTACAAATATATGATTATAAATCCTAATCATTGTTTTACAAATTTAAATTTTTCAGTTTTATCTAACGTTTTAAATTATTTTTTAAATCCAAACACTAACATCAGTGACACCCTTATTTATGAGTAGTCAATTTAAAGAAAAATTAAAAAGTAACGAATGGTGGCAATGGCGTATTATCATATCTAAAAATAGCAAAAGTTTAAATTTAACAAAAACAGAGAAATTCAAAAAAAAAAAAAATCAAATAAAAAACGCCCTTATTTTTTCAAATCAAAAATGCTAAATAATTAAATGATGTTCAAGATTTTTCAACAATAATTGGTTGAAATTAATCAAAAAGCTTTCCAAGCTTTAAGAAGTCTTTTTCAATAAAAGAAGCTTTCAAATTATTTGATTGAATACAACAATTAATTAATAATTGAGCTGAACAAATATAACATTGATTTTAACTTTGTAGGCTTTTCATAATACCTGTAATAAAACATATTCATTGAGACAGGATGTAATTTAAAAAAAACATCACATAAGCTTTTATCATAAAGCTTTTTTGACACGCAATCATTTACTATAAATAATTGGTTGATGTGAGTTTTTCAGAAAATTGTAAAAGCTTTTCGTCTTTAATTAAATGTTGACCCATAATTAATTATCCCACATTATTTTTATTTAATAGACAGCTTTCGAGAATATCTTGATTATAACATGCTTTTAAATAATAAATGTTAAATAGCTTTTAAACGTTCACGTTTAAAAACCAATTTTCATTAACGCCCTAATTTTTATTTTTAAATTAGTTTGAAATAATCAGATGTTGCTTCCTTAAATAATTGGATGTTGCTAAATATTAAGATTTTTAAGGTTGAAACTAAGTCAAAAGCACAACAAACTTCAAAAATCATTTTTAATTAAATAAGCTTTAAAGTTCTATTCGCAAACTATAGATTTCAAATTAAATGATTTAATTTATATAAAAATATACGATTACAATTCCTAATTGCTCCTAACTTGTTATTCAAAAGCTCCAGTCAATAATATATTATAAAAGTCATTTTTTGTAAATAACAATATTGTAACTGGTTGAGCTTTATTTATATAAAGAATACAGAAATAAAAAAAAATTGCGGTTTCAAAACATGTTGGAACGAAATAATTTATCACGTAAGCTTTCATCATAAAACTTTATATTATGTACACAAAAAAATTCCAACATAATTAAAATGGTTTGGCACATACCAAGAATTTATTACATGCTGAGCTTTTCAGAATTTTTTAAATCCAAATGACAATATTTGAAACAGTCGCTTAGACCACGTTAAATATTTTTGGATATTTTATTTCTATTATTCTAGGTTAAGTAGAGAAACCTTGGTTACAATTCACAAATCTAGTTCCAAATGTAAAACTTAAGGAATGGTGTCCAATTCGGACAAAAATCTTTAAAAGAATTTACATTCATCTTTCTGATGTACACAAAAAAATTAATCCATTCAAAATTCCCGAGAGATTTACGTTTTATTGGTTTCTAATAAATTACATAAGTTCAAATATTTTTGAGAGGGGGCCCAGACGTCGATGCACCAAGTTGTTGTATTATTTGTCACGATTTTAAAAAACGTGTCACGTTTTCTCTTTCAAAATTTATTATAAATAGAAACGTTGGGAATTGAGTAATCTATTTCACCGTAGTGATATTCTCATTTCTATAAAGGTAAGTCAAAATAATGTGGAACCATAAGCAACACTTAAATCACCGAGTCATGAAATACAATACCGATATTAAAATCGTATACAATTGTGTTATTTTATTTTAGGTCGTCTCGATTTTAAAATTGTTTATAATAAATTTATAATTTAATTGTTAAAAACGGAAATTGTGATAATTATTAGATGTTACACGTTACTAGAAAAACAATTTATGGTTATTTAAGCAAAGGTTATAAGGTCAAAATCGCCAGCAAATGTAATACACATAATATATAAATAAAATACCGTCCTCTAGTAACAAAATATAAATTTATTACTAAGCAATACAAAAACTCTTTTAATTAATTTAATTTTTTGTTTATTTTGCTAATTAGCACGAATTTATTGTCAATTTATTTTGTGTACACTGTATGATTTAAAACTAATAAAAAAAAAATTAACAAAAAATTTGGGCACCGCACACAAATTTTAAGATTTTATGATCTGTAACAAATAGAAGAACATGCCGCTTCCTTTCGTTTTAAACTTTTCTGTGATAAAATACAATCGTGAACTATAATTTCACAAACATATAAGAAAAAAATTATTTAAAATTTTAACAAAAAACAAAATTAAATTGTATATTTTATTGTAAGGTGGCTACGCGTTCTTTATATAATTTTGACCCTATATAATGCCTATTCCCACAAACCCCAAATATATAAATGATTTGCGATTTATATTATTGGTTTACCAAAAAGGTTAATTAATTAGATCTTTCCTTACTCTTATACCCCCTTAGAATTTATAAGACTATTTGAATTTCAAGCACAATTTTGTTTTATTTATATTTCTTACAAAAACTCTTAAATAAATAACTAATCTTATATATACATAATTATATATAAAAATTTCCTCAAAAAGAATTACTAATTTAATTAAAAAACTTTTTTTACAATTTAAAATATAAAAAAAAAAAATTATTGTTTATAATAAATTATTTTAACTCTCGGCCGAGCAAAGCCCGGCGATCAGCTAAATTAATAAATACATAACTAAACAAAAATGAATAATTTATTAATAAAAAAAAAATATCTCTTTTTTCTCGAATATATTATAGAATACTAATAAATTTAACAAAATAAATCTTAAAAAAAATATGTAAGAAATTGGTAAAAAATTAGTCGAACATTTTTGGTTTTCTATATAAAGTTTCATCATCAATCAAATCAATATATATTTACATTCACAAATTTTAATTTTTTATATGTATGTTTAAATAAAAATTATTATTAATTGAACACAAACAAAAACTTAAATAAAAAAAAAATAAACCAAATTAATGATAAACATCTTTTTTTGTATTATAATTTATTTGTAAATTTATTAAAAATAATTTGTAAGAAAAAAATAATAAATAACAAAAACAAAAAAATTTATTTAATATTATATATATAAATAAATAAATAAAGTTAACAAAGTGAAAATAAATAAAAATCAAAGAAAAATGAAAATAAAAGAAAAACATTAAATTTAAAATACAAAAAAAAAAAATAATAAATTTAAAAAAATAAATTTTAATTTTAATAAAATATTTATGTATGTGTGCAGTTATTTGAAAATAAAGTTATGCAAAATTAAAAAAAATACAAAATCTATAATTATTATGTTCTGAAAAAGCCAAATAAAAATTTTATTTTATGGAATTATTTAATTTATATTTATGGTAAGTTTGTAAACTGTAAGAGTATATTCGAAAATATATTTAAAAATGAATCAAGGCTATAATTAGGGCGTTAATCCTATTTCCTAATAACCAAACTACAACAAAATCTAGACAAAAAATGAAAATAAATTAAAAAAATTTAAAAACGCCATAATTTTTTTCGAAATGAATTATTTAGAGTGGGGAAGCCAATAAAAACCGTAACTAAATAGTTTTAAATACAATAATTTACAAAATATAAAAACGCCCTAATTTTTTTTACATACGATTATGAATTTTAGATCAAATCTGACAACAAGAATCACAGTTTTACTTGGGTTATGCATACATTTTTAATATTGTTACGTTAATTTAAATAATTCCAATGGTGCTCGATTATGTTTATGTAGGCGTATTCAAATCCATCAAAGTTTTAGATACTTTCACAACCAAAATAATGGTTTTATTTATTAAACATATTTTCAAGGCAAATAATTAAAAGAATTAAGAAATATCGAAAACACCCTAATTTTTTTTCATTCCGATTCATTTTGAATGATATTTTTATTTCCCAATAACCACATGCGCAAAACAGTTAAAAAAAGTTACAAAATATGTTCAGGACACATTTGTTCAACTAAAATAATTAACAAAATTATAGAAACGCCCTAACTTTTTTTATTATGTTTTTATTTTTAAGTTGCGCTTTCTACTATGTAATTTTATCAGATCTGATATAAAATGAAAAAAAATATTTATCTCTTGATTATTAACAATGGAATGGATATAAAAACGATATGAAATGTACGAAAAAAACAGTTTTTGTCTGTGACTATTGGCTTATGATGAAATAAAAAGTTAAATTAGTAACTACTAAATTAAAATAAGAATCACATTTTTACTGGGAATAAGAACGATGGGAAGGAAATGTTCATTAAAATATGATACATTGTAACGTTGGTTTAAATAATTCCGTTGGTACTCGATTATATTTATGTACAAAAGTTGGCTCCAACGAGTTTGATTCTAAGCTTGGTTTCATACTGTCTTATACAATTTGAAGTCGAAATCAAGTCGTTCTTTACACCGTGGAGCCATTGTTACCCTCAACAACCTATGTGTTTATAATATTTAGAAATAAGTGAAGGCGAAAATAACAGCTTTTCTTAAAATAGAATGGAAACTTTGATCAGACCAACAAAATCTACATTAACACATCGTGACCCGTGAATATCAACAAAAAATTATTAATTAATTATTTTGATGTATATGATAATTTTAACTTATTACGACTGATTCATATTTCAGCTTTTTACTACTTTTATGTTTCTGCCCATGTGTTAAAGCTTTAAACCTACGAGGTGCTTTCAAGAATATTATTATAAATTATAGAGGAACTTTAAATTTCATGACACCGTGGAAAGTTTAGACATTGTATTTCAATATAATACTTCAAAAGCTTCGAGAAGTTGAATGTTAAATATGTTTAACATTAAAAGCTTAAATGAAGCTTATGTTAAGGCGATTATGTTATAAAATTAGGATTCGTTCATAAGGTTCTTCAGCTTTGTTTGGTAATCGAATATAAAATGTGGATGGGGTTTACAATTTTTTTCTTTCTAAGTTTAACCTGAAGCTTTTAAACTTGGAAAATAAAACCCTTTTCCAAGCTACGTGTAAACTAACTACATATTTATGAAAGTAGTTTGGAAGCCTTCAATGAAGCTTGTCACCACAACCTTTAAAACAAATTATTTTCAAATGTTATGAAAAGCTTAATCGATGTAAGTTAAATATAATTTAAATTTTGTATGTAGTTTGATATCTTCTTATAATTTGGTTTCGAAATGGTTCTAAAAATGGAGCTTAATATCAAAGGTAAAGAACCGAGTTTATAATTTAATTAAAGATTTAAATATTTTGAATACGTATATGTCCAAGTGCCTGTGAATCACATTCATTATTTAGATGTATTTTGGTAGATTGAGAAAATTTCAAAAAGCTCGTTTTAAATTGAATCAAGTAAATTGATATTTGAAAGCTCATTTTATAAATACTTGTAATTTTTCAACCTTATTAAGACTTTTGCAAATAAGAGCTTTTAATATTTTTTAATCTTTTTTGTTTAAACACTTACTACGCTAATCTAGAAAGCTCCCAAAGTACGTCAAATTCTAATTTCCTGAACTCATTGTAAATATTAAAATAAAAGTGAAGCATACGAAAGCTCTAAATAAATTACGTTTTCAGATTTGTTTTTTAATTTAAATTAAACGATCGGTAGGTTGTTTGAAATAATTTTTAGGTGTCAAAGATATGGAACACAATTTTTAATTGTTTTTATTGCTAGAAATTTATCATGAATTTCCGATAAACTTTAAATTTCAAACAACCAGCGACAAAATTTTGTAAAAATTTCAAAACAACTGTTTGTTGTTTGTTACTTATAAGCTATTTTTCATATTATGTACTTTTGCCAATTTTGCTTTTTGTTCAAATTTACTATTACACATTATACATTTGTAGATGAATCCGTTTAGTTCAATTAATGTTCTATGGAGATGTATGCTCCTAATAAAACTTTATTGTCCGGTTTGGACTTCTCACAAATAACAAATATACACAATAATAACTTCTTTTATTTTCGCAAATAATATATTTATTATAATTTATTTATTTATTAAAAATTATTTATTTATTATAATTTATTTATTTATCACAACTTATTTATTTATCATAATTTATTTATTTATCATAATTTATTTCACAATTTTAATTTATAATTTATGTAACTGGTTCACCACCATGTACTCCCAAGAACGTAAGGTAGAATTCTGATGGCGCATCACATGCGCCAACCGAAAAACGGAAAAGAGAGAGAGAGGATTCTAAATCGCATGTATATAAAATTCAGCAAGGGAAATATTGCATAGACCGAGAGAATGCACAAATAGGAAATATAAATTGTTGTGGAGTGTGCGTCGGTCATTACGCGCGAAAATCTCAATCACCTAGACGAAATAACATGTACATGTTATTTCGTTTTGTTCGTCATGAATATTGGTGAGAATAGAAAAACATATGACGAAAGATGATTGGTACATAAGTATCACGCCATAGAATGTTCTCGTGCGTAATATTATTATGCGCGTATGTATTCGAGAGAGAAATTGTCTCGCTATGTACATGAATATAAAATTTGGTTGTACATAGAATATCGAATACGAGGAAATGCAAAATATTCTGTATACATAACAAGAGTATGAGTTGCATACAGAAAGTAAATAATGTAATGTTAACCCGTTGCCTCGTCGATAAGTGGAAATGGGCAAACGCGAAATTGTAGTGATTACGATACAATTGAAATTAAGGCGATTGCCAATTAATTGTATCGGTCGCTACAGGACTCCCCTGCAAGTGAAGATCCCCCCTAAATGAAGCTGATATAATTATTTGAATTATATTGCTATACGTACTGTTTTACGCGCTCGAGATGCTGATATTTGATCAGACGAGGCTAGTATTCCGTAAGCTGGCTTCAATCGATCAATAGAAATATTATGATTCTTGTCTTTGATCGAAATAATGAAATGTTTGCGAAGGCGTCGAATGACTTTATATGGGCCTTCGTAGGGTGGTGATAATCCTGTGCGAACCTTGTCCGTGCGAACAAAAACAAAATCACAAGTGTCCAACGTTTTAGGGACAAAGATTGTGTTTTGATTAGTTGTTCGAGTTGCTGTCGGAACCAGATTTTGCATGGTATTGCGCAATTGGTCGACGACTGTGTCTGTGGTTGGTAAAGGTGGAAGAGGATTTTCGACGAAGAACTCACCGGGTAGTTTGATAGTTTGGCCATAGACCATTTCCGCTGGTGAGCACTTCAGATCTTCTTTCACTGTAGCTCGGATTCCAAGTAAAACAATGGGAATCTCAGAGCTCCAATTACTAGTATTTCCTCGAGCCATTAGTGCTGATTTGAGCTGGCGGTGAAAACGTTCAACCATGCCATTTGCTTGAGGATGATAGGCCGTAGTACGTATACGATTTGAGCCAAGGAGTTTCGTTAACTCAGCAAAAAGTTTGGACTCAAATTGTGTTCCTTGATCAGTAGTAATATTTAGAGGAACCCCAAATCGGGATACGTAATTAGATACAAACGTAGAAGCGATTGTAGCTGCAGACATATTGTCCATGCAGTAAGCTTCCGGCCATCTAGTAAAACGATCGACACAGGTAAGTATATAAGAATATCCATTGGATTGTGGAAGTGGTCCAACAATATCTAAATGGATATGTTCGAATCGACCTGGTGGAATTTCGAAATGTCCAAGAGGCGATTTTGTATGCCTTTGCACTTTGGATTTTTGGCAAGCTAGGCAATTTCGTGCCCAATGGGTCACATCTTTATTAATGCTTGGCCAAAAATATCGAGCAGTGATCAACTTACGAGTAGCACGGATACCAGGATGTGAAATATTGTGTAATGCGTCGAAAATGGTTCGACGCAGTGATTCTGCGATGTACGGGCGATTTGCACCCGTAGATGTTTCGCAGTAAATTTCTAAGCCAGGTAATTTAAGGAGCTCTAGTTTCTGTGATGAACTAGTGTGACAAAGAGAACCAGAAAATAAATTCTGAAGTTCCAGGTCGGCTTCTTGAGCTTGGCTAATTTTGTGTAAGTCGAAGTGAGTCTCGACTGAGGCAGTTTCGGTGGTGCGTGATAAGGTGTCCGCGACCACGTTGTTTTTGCCTGTCACATGTTGGATATCCGTAGTGAATTGCGAAATGAAATCCAAATGACGAGATTGTCTAGGATTTCGCTCAGTTTTGGATTGAATTGCTCGAGTTAGAGGTTTATGGTCGGTATATATAGTGAATTCCCGACCTTCAACAAAATATCTAAAGTGCTTAATCGCTAGATAAATTGCTAGTAATTCCCGATCGAATGCGGAGTACTTTTTCTCGGCATCCGATAGCTTCTTAGAGAAGAATCCCAATGGCTCCCAAATATCATTATTGAGCTGTTGCAGAACCGCTCCAACCGCAGAGTTCGATGCATCAGTCGTAATACTGAACTTTGAAGCGTCCAGTGGGTGTACTAACAGAGTAATGTTAGTTAATTCACTCTTCAACGAGGCAAATGCATTTTGGCATTCCTCGGGCCAAGAAAAGTTCTTGGGCGTCTTGGGCTTTTTAACTAGAGCAGCCAAGTGCGAGTGAATAGGGGCAAGTGTTTCAGCAAGTTTCGGAATAAATCTATGGTAGTAATTAATCATACCAACGAAACGCTGAATGCCCTTAATTGAACTGGGAGGAGGGAAATTCCTGATAGCATTAATTCTTTCTTCAGCAGGTAGAATACCATCAGGTGTAATTTTGTGACTGAGGAAGTCAAGTGTGCTGGCGCCAAATACGCATTTAGCACTATTAATGTGAACATCAAACTCCACTAACTTTTGGAATAGTTGATCCAAGTGAAGTTTGTGTTGTTCCTCAGATTTCGAAGCAATTAAAATGTCATCAATATAGACGAAAACGAAGTCTAAATCATGAGTGACTTCGTTCATGTATCGCTGAAACGTTTGAGCGGCATTGCGTAGTCCAAATGGCATTCGGGTGTATTCGAAAAGGCCAAATGGGGTAGTGATTGCCGTTTTAAAAACGTCTTCAGGTGCAACGGGAATATGGTGATAACCTCTAATAAGATCGATCTTGGAGAAGATTTTGCATCCATGCAAGCGCATGGAGAAATTTTGTATGTGGGGTATAGGATAACGATCCGGCGTAGTAACTATGTTAAGTCGCCGGTAATCCCCACATGGTCTCCAATCGTTATCTTTTTTCCTGACCATATGTAATGGACAAGAAACGGAAGATGCCGATGGCCGGCAAATTCCTAATTCCACCATGTGCTGGAATTCGGTTTGTGCAGCTTTATGGCGAACCGAATCTAGCCTTCGTGGTCTTGAAACTGGTAAATGTCCTTCAGTTACTATATGATGTACCACGGAATGTTTGACTGGTAAATTATAATTTGGCTCGGCAATTAGGGCCGGATACTTTTTGAGTATCGTGCCATAGGCGTTGTTGATGATAAAATGGATTGGTGAAGGTATGTCAGAGCAATCCATTACGGCAAGGGTTGACAGCTGAGTCGCTGAATCAACTAGCCTTTTATTTTTAACATCAACTAATAGGCCAAATTTACACAGAAAATCGGCGCCAATTATTGGACGAGTCACAGCAGCAATTAAAAAGGCATGCGTGAAAGTTCGTCTAAGCCCGATATCAACCTGGAGCAATTTAGTTCCATAAGTTAAAATGGTTGAACCGTTGGCGGCCGAAAGTACTAAATCTGAGTTTTTATTATTGAAAAACTTTAGATTTAAAAATTGTTTGACAGGGATTACTGATAAGTCAGCTCCAGTGTCAATTAAAAAATTCAGATTATTCCTACTATCGTAAAGGAATAATCTGCTCGTTTTCTGGGTGTTGCGATTCAATGAATCTACCCGTGAGTCTGCGAGTTTTTTGAATGTAATGTATCGCCGGCGGTCGGTGGGCCTGTAAAATTGCAGGGCTTAATACACCTGTTCGCTCGGTTACCAAATTTAAAATGGTACCAGCATTTGTTACCGTATCTCCGGTTATTTTGCGGGGAACGTGACCGCGGACGTGAACGCGAACGTGACCGAGATTGCGATTTTGATCGAGATTGCGATCTATCTCTAGGTCGATTTGTCTGACCACTTAAAGCTTGGTCGATCTTTTGTTCGAGTCGAGCTAATCTGGCTTCGACTGAGTCGCGTTTTGTTGATGATGATGGTCGAAATTGTTGAGACGATGAAGATTGATTGTTTTTCTCTGCTACTGTGGCTATTTGACTATGCGGATTAATGTGTTCGTACATAGTGTCCGCAGTTTTGGCGAGAGCATCGATATCTACTGAGTCGGAATGTGCGACCATCGCAATTCTTATTATTTCTGGGAGTTTCCTCAACCATAGTGATCGCAATACCGTATCATTTAATCTTCCTTCGGCCAATGTTTTAATATGTCTCATTATTTCTGTAGGCCGCATATCCCCCAAATCTTGGCCACTCAATAACTGAGTGAGTTTCCGTTCTGCCGACGGAGCCAAACGATCTAAAAACGCCTGCTTTATTGTAATATAGCAATTCTGTTTAGGCGGATCGGCGAGTATATCGGATATTTTCGTACTCGCTTGCGGGGATAATGCGTTTAGTACAAGCATGAACTTCGTCTTGTCGCTTGTGATGCCTTTTAGATTAAATATTATCTCGACCATGTTGAACCAGTCAGACGGGCTTTCTAACCAAAATGGTTGTAACTTTATGCTCATGTCTGACAGTTCATTATCATTCCCAATTTCCATTTTATCTAAATTGTCCACTAATTCGTCATTCAATTGACTTGGGTCCAATTTGGGTGCCATTTTGTAATTTAATTTGGAAATTGGCAATTTACTATTCGAGGTTTTATTTAGTAAAAACTACTCGGCCAAGCGTTTTCCCTTGTAGGTACTTAATCGGACCGAGTAAAAAAAAACCTCCAGTAAACCAATGTGTGGTGCTGGTAAAAAAATAAAAGAAACAATGCGAATAAAAAAAACTATACGAAGTGTATCGTTAAGCACAAGGGTCTTAAACGATGACACTAGCACTCAAAGATGCGGAATCCAATAAAAATCAATCAAATTTTGAATCGGCAGAAATTCAAAATTGGTTTTGATTCGAACGCTTTTGTTTGAGTGATTACAGCGGGCTGAAATCACCGTCGTTGGGTGGTTTTAATAAAAACCGTTTTTTTTTTTTGTATTTGATTAATTTTTATTTTGAAATATCAAATTATTCTCTTTTTAAACCCAACGATTGTGATGGCGGGAGGAGTGCAACAAGATACGACCTTTGTGTAGAATTTGGATGGGTGTACACGTGGTGGTGAAAAAGTATTTATATATATATATATAAAATTTTTAGTATTAGTACGTTACGTTAATTGAATTTTTAATCAAAAAAAATATTGACTCTACGTTATATATAATTAATTAATTTATGAATTTACGTTAAATTAATGAATAAAAAAAATATAGTACAAGAAAAAAAAATTGTATAGATAAAAAAAACTTGGTACCGGTTTTCAATTGTTGTTCTGCTGCTGCTGATGGTCCTGTTGCTGCGGTGAGGGTCTGATCGCTTCACCGTAAATCCCGCGCTGCGTGTGTGGGTCTTCCCCTACGACACGTGGTTAATTCCTATCTTCCCACGCGGTTGCGTGTAAGTTTAAAATAATTGTTCCCGCGATGGTACGTGGGATGGCCCTACGCACTGTTGAATATTTTTTTTGTTGTCTTCCCACGCGGTTGCGTGACTTGGTTATCAATTTTATTTAATGTGTGTTTTTTATTTGTTATTTCGCTACGGTAAAAACCGTTATCGAGGTCACCACTATGGAGATGTATGCTCCTAATAAAACTTTATTGTCCGGTTTGGACTTCTCACAAATAACAAATATACACAATAATAACTTCTTTTATTTTCGCAAATAATATATTTATTATAATTTATTTATTTATTAAAAATTATTTATTTATTATAATTTATTTATTTATCACAACTTATTTATTTATCATAATTTATTTATTTATCATAATTTATTTCACAATTTTAATTTATAATTTATGTAACTGGTTCACCACCATGTACTCCCAAGAACGTAAGGTAGAATTCTGATGGCGCATCACATGCGCCAACCGAAAAACGGAAAAGAGAGAGAGAGGATTCTAAATCGCATGTATATAAAATTCAGCAAGGGAAATATTGCATAGACCGAGAGAATGCACAAATAGGAAATATAAATTGTTGTGGAGTGTGCGTCGGTCATTACGCGCGAAAATCTCAATCACCTAGACGAAATAACATGTACATGTTATTTCGTTTTGTTCGTCATGAATATTGGTGAGAATAGAAAAACATATGACGAAAGATGATTGGTACATAAGTATCACGCCATAGAATGTTCTCGTGCGTAATATTATTATGCGCTTATGTATTCGAGAGAGAAATTGTCTCGCTATGTACATGAATATAAAATTTGGTTGTACATAGAATATCGAATACGAGGAAATGCAAAATATTCTGTATACATAACAAGAGTATGAGTTGCATACAGAAAGTAAATAATGTAATGTTAACCCGTTGCCTCGTCGATAAGTGGAAATGGGCAAACGCGAAATTGTAGTGATTACGATACAATTGAAATTAAGGCGATTGCCAATTAATTGTATCGGTCGCTACAGTTCTTTTCAGTTATCTAACAAAAATTCTAATTTCAAATAAATTAAACATTTAGCATTTTAAATAGTCGGCTTAACTTATAAAATATAGTCAAAAGGTTTGATTCGTTGATAAAATTCTTCAGTTTATATGAACACTTATTTGTAGATTGGCTTTCAATTGAGTTTTTTGCTAAAGCTAACACTTTTTACGAAAAAAACTGGGGATCAATATGTCAAATTTTACTTAAATAAATAATTTTGTCCAATTCTGTAGGGTTCTGATTCACTAGGCCTCTTTAGTTAGAAAATAAATGACCACTTTAAGCTTAATGTTGATAAATATATAGTTTAATTTAAATGGATGAAGAGTAAAATTAGGGCGTTGTTTTTATTCCAATTTAAAAGGTATCCAATTTAAAAGGTATGGTCCAGCTAATATTAGCAACCCGTGCGAAAAGATTTATTAGAATGAAATTAATTAAGACATTTTGTTACCATGAAATGAAAAAACGCGCTAATTTTTATTTTTAAAATGTTTCAATGTTCGTTTATTAAAAATTAGGTTTTGTGGATTACAATAAATTAAAGTTAAAGCGAAATTATATAAATATTATCAAATCGCAAGAAATTAGAAAAATCAAAACTAAAGTTTTACCGTGTTAATTAATGTTGTCATTGAACAAAAATTGGTGCCCAACATGGCGTCGTGACATTTAATATAAACTAAATAAATATATTTAATTAAAAATAAGGGAATTGATTTTATTTTCAAATAACCATAGACTCAAAAAGCATTAAAAAGAAAAAAAAAAATACTTTCTAGGCAAACAACTAAAATAATTTGAAAAAATATAAAAACGCCCTAATTTTTTTTTCACATTTCCAAATTGATGTAACATTAGTTGGGTAATAAATGAATGTAAGATAAAAAGAATAAATAGTTTTTGGTTGTGGCTGATGGTGAAATAAAAAGACAAATTCTTATTTTTAAGTGAAAAATTAAATAAATAATCACAATTTTACGGAGAATAAGAGAGATGCAGCCAGGAAATTTTCTCTTTGTTAAATTGTATTATTGATTACATTCATATACATGCAGATTTATCAAAATTTTCGAATATTTCCACCAAACCTCATCTAATTTAAAAATGTTCACATACTGTAATTAATTTGACATCAACGTTCTGTTTTTTCCCCGAATTTACTCACGTTCTAATAACAGTCAAATATAGGATTAACGTAATTTTATTTTTGAGCAAGTGATAATTTAATGACAATTTTGTGGTAAATTTATAAACATTAAAATTTAATTTTCTTCGTTTGATGTTCAACCATGGAATGGTTTGGTTTAATTTAACACAGCCAACTCCTAATACCAATAAATATTTTTATTTTTTTTTTATTTAAAAATTATATTCGTATTTTATTTAAAAATATGATTTTTATGGAAATTAATCGCATGTGATGTATGGTTTTGATGTTTGTGTGCGTACGTCAATTTACTAAAATGTAACAGGTGGAAATAATTTCGTTTAAAGGAAGGGGTGAAATTATATATTCCAGAGAAATCACCTGAATATAATGTGTTATTTGTGATGGTCGACTTTAAATATTTTTAGAATAGGGTAGTAAAAGATTATTTTTATAGCAATGTTTACTTGAGAGTAAACTTACCAGTATGTTATATCACCTATATATACATCATCTTATTTTACATCTCAGAATGTTTATATACTTTTTAATTTTTTATCGTCTGCTACTTTTTATCACTCAACTTCCAAGTATTGCTGATGTATGTTATTTTAATCGAAAATGGGAAAACAGAATTTGTGTGATCCCACTCCACTAGACTATACGCTAGAATAAATAACTTTTATCAGCACCACAAAAAAATGTCTCACAATGTTTACCAATTTAATGTACTTGAACGTTGAATTGATTTCGAAAGAAAAACAAAAATTGTTGCCATTAAATATACGGGTTTTTGGTGAAAAGCTCGATAAAACCCACAAAACCAATAAATTACACGACATTATCGAAATATTGGATAAAATTGAAAATAATAAATTGTCGCATGCGGTTATTAAAAATAATATATTAAAAAATAAAAAAATGGTTTAAGAATTTGGTTTTTGTTGGGATTTTCATCTCATCTTAATAACAATGAATGATTTAATTGGCGTGGAAAATCCTAAGTAAATTTAAATTTTTACTTGGAATTATTTTATTTGCAGCTTATTCATATTATAGATAAACGTTCGTGGATGGTTGAAATTACTGTATAAGTACAATAATTGTTGAATTAGTATCACATTCGACAAAACAACATTATATTGCGGAGCTTTTGAAATACTTTAATCAACATATCAACATATTTTGTATTGTTTAGTCAACAATTATTGGTTAATTATAACTAGGGTATATTAAGGTATTTAAAACCGGCAAGGAAAAAATGAATTAATAATAATTAGGGCTTTTTTACAATTACCTATGACGTAGAATGTTTTATACCTTATCATCAGTTACATAAAATACCTAAATTTATCCTGATTCTACTCTCCATAATTGTTTCATTTTTTTATGTTTCATAAACGCCCTGATTTTTTTCCATTTAATTAAACAAAATGATAGTTTGTACGGGTTCTGGCATCGTGCATCCGTTTGTGTAATCCAAAGTATTAAAGAATTAAAAGAGTTAATAATATTAAATTCCATTCTAAATCAGTGATGTTGCTTGAAGATTGCAACTAGAGGGTCATTCTCATTACTCCTCGGAACGGAATTTTTTCGGATTTGGCTTAAAAATTGTGTTCTCAAATTTCATTGTGTTCTCTGATTGCAACTGAGACGGATACATTTTATTACTTCATTTATAACTACAACAGTACCAACGATTTTTTTGAATGGTTTCAATATTTGTCACAAAAATCAATTACGTATCCTGGGTACTTACAATAACATAATACAAATTTTTCCACATAATTTGTTTTCATCTTTCTGTACCTTGATTCAGCATGTTCCTCAATAAATTCTTCGATTTAACGCATTTTCTCAATCAGTTTATCGAAATTATCTGTTCTCCTGATTTATTGTCTTTGAGTATAAAGAACGTAATTAAAATTAGTCTAATCAGATTTCATAAAATTTAAACACTCAAAAATCGTGGTACAATGTTAAATTCATTAAAGTGATTACGAAAAAAATTAGGGCGTTTTTACTAAAAATAAAAAAATTATTCGTTTTTATACTTTAACTTTTCGGAAAGATTAAAATTTGTTTCCAGAGTTCAAGTCTAGTAGAAAAAATATGTTTAAAAATTAATTAGGGGTTTATTTCAATTAAGAAATTGCAAAGTTTAAATTACGTAGTTAATTTTTCCATTAGATTAAATATTGATTTTTTATATCTACAATACGAAATTTAGTTTTAAAGGGGAAAATATTTATTTGAAATTCAAAAAAACGCCCTAATTTTTTCTTCATTTAATTTTACTTAAATATAAATGTCAATAATCTATATTTCGAATGTGGATTCCAATAAAAATTACCATACATTTTGTTTAAAATCATTGAAAATTTATTAACTTAAAAAAAATTATTTTTCAAGAGCTTTTAGCATGATTGATTCTTCTAATAAACTTTTCGCTTAAGTTAAGGTGTTAATAAAAAATGTTTGTAAATAAAATTTTGTTTTGTTGAATATGAAATTTTGAGTAAAATTTATAAAAGGAATTCTGTAAATTTTAAATGAGCTATAAATGTAGAAAGAATTTTACGGACATTGCAAACATTTTTACCATTACCACAAGGTACTAGAGAATTTCAATAAATTGAGTGAAATTAGATCTATTAACTTTTTAGTGAACTATTTTGCATGAAGTTCGGACACAAATTTCAGGGTTCGTTTTTAGTGAAATTTACATTACTTATAATGAGTGCGGTTAAGCTTAAGAGATAATTTGAGTGAAATTTAAAAGAGATCTATATCATTAGTTTGAACTAAACTCTATGGTTGATAAGTTGATTTGTTTAATATTTTGCGTAGATTTTAAAGTGCAAAATTTTTGGAGTGAATTTATTTGAGTGAAATGCTTATTAAGAACTATTGATTAATAAATTTTGTTCAAAATTGATCTCATACAATACTTTTAGCTCAATCGCACCTAATATTACCATTCCGAATGTCTCCCAATTTCTATCAAAATAATTTTATAGACTTAATTCTTTTTAAAAATTTGGAAAATTAAAATTCTAAATTTCACTCAAAAATTAAAAGAAAAAATTTCACTCAATTTTTATAAATGTCTGGAAGTTTGGATTAAAATGTATTTTAAAAAATCTGTAAATATAGATAGACCTACCAATTTTTGATTTGCTTTGAAATTTCTTCTCTTGTCATTGCTAAGCACTATAACTGCCTAAGTTTAGCGCAAATAAACTCATATATGGTAAATATTTGTGCTGCAAATGTATTCCATTCCATTAGGAAGTTTAAATCACTATTTCGAAATTAAATTTTAATCGAAATATTTTGATCAATTTTCACTCAAATAATTTCATGAAACGCATCTCGGTGTTTAATGCTGCACATGCCTTCTAAATTTCACTCAAAAAATTGAACTCAATATTAATCATTTCATAATATAGACTTGGCAAACATGTAGAAAGTGAAAATTGCAAGTTTCACTCAAAAATTAAAAATCGTATTTCACTGGATGTATTTAAATTTCGGAAAGTTCTTTGTAAAATGTATATGACAAATTCTGTAAATTTAAAAATGCCTTTTATACTTAATTACTTTCTGAATGAAACATGAACACGATACAGAATTTCCATTCACCAAATTTTAATTGAACTCTTTGAATGTAATAATGAATTCGTTTGGGCTAAGTTGAGTTTAATGGAAATTTTCGATAAAGGGAAAAAGTTTTGGCTAAATAATTAAGTTTTAAAAAAACTTGTGAAGTTTCAAATATAAAAGTCTTGCCCAAAATGTATCATTGAATACCAAGGCAACCAAATACTTGTAAATCATGGTATTGCCAGAGGCTAGGAATGAAATCCAAATTTCAAATCCATTATGAAAAAAATGTATTTTCAATGTCCAATTGTAATTTAATCTACTAATACATTTTGTACTCAATGCTTGAATCTATATATTATCACCGATATATTTCACCAAAACCAAATTTATTTCATTGTGTATCAAATTCACGTACTATCGTCGTTCTTCGATAGTAAGAGGCTGGACACCAACAAAAAATAAAAGGAAATTTACGACCGTACTATACCGTACTGCGATGTATATTGATTGATTTTGTGTTGGACATTTTACTTATCTGTAATTAAAATCCAGTCAAGTACATTGCTCTTCATTTTGTCACCATACTATACAAATATATAAAGACGATGGTGTACACATGTTGTTTATGTGTGATTGATGGGGGATAAATTGAATTACATTTTTTTTGTATTTTATGATTCACATCTATATCGCCCATAGATATAAAGTGATATAAACTAAATTATTGTACTCATCTTATTGCAAAGGCACACTATATATACATAGTTATAGGTATAAGTCAAGAGTACTAAACAACGAATTTTTCGTCTCAAGCATATAAAACACTTATTACGTTTTATATACCTTTCCATTGCTTATGGCACTTCAAAAAAAATATATTTTTTGTATTCAAATAGGACGAAATTTCATTTAAATTAAAATATCGATTTAAATGGAATAATTTATTTAATTGAAACACTTTAATACTAAAATGAAATTTCATTTGAATTTCGTCTCATCGCAATTATAGGAATGCGGAGTATGACAATGAAACTATAAAAATATTTCCCTCGACTCACTTTAGAAGTATATAGGATGGTTGCTTTTTACCATTTCTATGGAATTTTTAACCAAATTTAGTTTCCATTTGAATGGAAAATGGAATATTTGATTATGTTTTGTTCAAATTTTTATTATAAATTTATTTAAATATTTTTTTTTAATTCTTTCTCGATTTTTGAAAATTTTTAAATTTTGAGAATATTATTTTGAAATCCTCTAATCAGACAAGATTTACAAAACAATTATGTATCTCTCGTTATTATGGATGTTTTCCTAAACTTAACGAAGAATAGGCTAGAAATGTATTATGCATCGTTACCAGTAGCTTTAGAACTGTATAACTAAACCTGTTATAGATACCGACTCATAGTAGGCAGATGGTTCCTAAAACTATTTGAATCATTTAACTTAATTAGTTTTAAATACTACATTATCAAAAATGTCTGTACCGTACTGTAAATCTCGCTAACCAACTAATAGTTGAGAAAAAATAGAGCCGCTCCTATTTTTGAAGTGTGACACGTGACGCGTGACGTGTTGTATAAAATACATAATTTTTAAAATTTCGTACACTTTAAAAAGCTTGTCGCTTCAAATATAAATAAATTTAAAAACTCGTTAATAAAAAGCTTTCGTTTCTTCCAAAATCTAATTTGGAAAGATAGAAAATATTTTTGACACAATGCAAAAACGTTTTTTTAATTTCGATTAACTCTAAATGATTACTATAAATAAACAGAAAAGCTTTAAAAATGTTTGCCACATTTAAAGCTTTAGAACTGTAAGTATCCAAAACATATTAATGCTTTTAGTTCGGTAATTTACAAACTATCTCGTTTTCAAAGTTAACAAATATATAGTCTCCTATTAATATTGCTCATGCTCAATTCAGATTTTAAGGTAAGCTTTAAGTTGTGCAGTACAAATTTTGAGGAACCTTTAGTGCATTACAATGAATAATTTACAGCTTACGGCATAATTTTAATTTAATACAAAAAAAAACCTCAACTAAATATTATAAAACGAAAAGCTCTTAAAATTAATTATTTGCAACTTTATTCAAAAAAAATCTTTTAATTTAAGCTTGTGATACCTAAAATGCTTGTCACTAAACATATTATGTATATCTTGTAAGCGTTTTAACTAACTATAATTTAAAAGCCAGTTAATAAAAAAACTTTCGCTAATTAGTGCTTTTATTGAATTTCTAACGTTGTTTTCAAAGAACTACAATCATTCAGAATTGAGGTGAAGAATTCTTAACAAAATTGAAAAAGCTCTGTAATTTTTTATTGAACATTTTGGTATTAGCCGAAATTCAAAATTGACAGATGAGCTTTAATTTTCATTCTAAATACTAATTATCTTTAAATTTGGTTGGTGAGACAGAACATATGAGTTTTGCAGTTAAAATTTAAACTATCAAATAAAATAGTATTACTGGCAAATTCTGATGATTTTTACTAAACTTACTTTAACGTTTCAAAAAGCACGAACCTTTACAAATTTAGATATTTTAATTTAGGATCTTTAATACATATGCTGTTGTTAAATTCCTTGAAAAAATTGAACAAATATCCGAAAAATGGATGATGTTCATATACGAAATGTGACCTGTGACGTGTGACGGGTGACGGATTGTTTTATTTATTATGTGGTCGAATTCTACGAAAACCTTATAAATTTTCAACTATCAAACTTTACGGTTGATTCACATACTATGTGTAAAGTATGAATGGTTAGAAAAAGCGTAAATTTGGTAGCAACTATTTATATATTATGTGACGAACCATAATATATCCATAAACGATTTAAAATTTGGTCAGTAATTTTCAATGCAATTTTGTTTTCAAACTAGGTCTATGTTTTAGCTCAATTTATGTTGTTGCAAATAGTAATTTTACAAAGTTCTAGATGAACTTTTGACTTTTATTAATATTTCTCAATATTTTAAAATGTGAGAGAAACTGTAAAACCTCATAACTGACTTAAAATAATATAATTTAATTAAGTACATGGAAAAGCTTCCAATAAATATTAACATACACAAAGCTCTGAAAATTATTGCAGCTTTACTTGTTACTTCTTCTTTTATTTACATATTGTAAATATTTTTTATTCACATTTAGAGACAAACATTAAAAAGGAAATATTAAAAATAATCTTTTATCGGTTAGTGCTTTTTCTGAAATTTTTAACATTTTTTTTAATAACCGTAGATCGTTGTACATTGAAGATTATTCTAATTATTGGTTGAAGAGCTTTTATTTCACTTCTTTATTTAACATCTTCAAATTTAATAACTGAGCTGTTGGCCTCCTTAAAAGAATTTATTCTGTATGAGCTTTTCAATTTATTTTATTATTATTTAGTATAATTGTTGATTTAAAATAAACTTTTGTTAGGCCTTAACATAAGAAAAACCACGCATATTAACACAATTAATATACAAATTATTTCAAATTTCACGAAATAATTGAGCAAATATCAAAAAAATGGATGATTTATATAAACGAAGTGTTACGTGTGACATGTTATCGAATTCATCAATAAATTTCAATCTTTGAACTTAAAGGTTGATTTACACATATAAGACTGGTGGGGTGTCGCGAATCAAACAATTTTACAAACTGATAGAGGAGCTTTAAACTCCTAAAAACATTGCTTGGTATTTTTTATATATAAAATAATAAGTTATGTCAGATTTTAAAATAAGCTCTTATTTAAGGCATTTAAGCACACAACTAATTTAAAATTCCATAGTTTTCATTTAATATATGGAAAAGCGTCCAAAAAATTATTAAACACAAAGTCTTTAATAAGCTTTATACATAATTATACAAAAAAAATTAACCAAACATCAGAGAAATGAATGATTTATAAATAGGAGGTGTGACGTGTGACGGGTGACGGATTGTTTGAAAACATATTACGTTGTTTAATTCCAGGAAAAACATTTAATTTGAACTTAAAACTTAATAAACATAAACGACGTGTGACGGGAGAGGAGTGAGAAAAAGCATCGTACTATCATGATAATAATTATACTGATTATGTGACGGGAATCAACGATTTTATTTATGTGCCTAGCATAGTTGTCAACTCTTTTTAGACCGCAAATTTGGTATTAAGACGACATTATGACTGTTTGGACACTTTATTTTTAAACATTCAAATTTAGATAAAGTATATATGAATGGGATCGCGATCGATAAGATATTCTTTTCTTCGACATCAAATTTGGGTTAGATTTAGTTAACGTGAAAAAAATTATTTTCATATTTAATAAATCGTTAACAAATCCCGTTTTTTATTGGAAATTATTATTCCATTAAGTTTATAAAGGAGCTTTGCTCCTTTTAATAAATTTTGAAGCTTAAGAACCATGATACGTTTTAATACTAGTGATTAAGACCATTTTAAAATTTAAAAGTCAAACTTTTGTTACTTATATAATTGTTTACAAAAATATAGATGATCTTTTAACTCTTTATGCTCAGTATTATTTAAATTCCAAACAAATTGCGATTTTAGATTTCAAGGGAGGTTTTAAGGCATAAAACCTCACAAAAGGTAAATTATTAAGCAAAAAGCTCTGAAAATTATTTGCAGTTTAAGAACTGCTTATAAATGTTTTAATTTCAGCTTAAATGCTATTCACCCAAAATACTTTTCACATCATCTTTTATTTAAATACTGTATATAAGTGAAGCGTTTTGGCTAACTTCTACCCTTTATCTACATTCAAAGGTTAACATAACACAAATTCCTCGATTGGAGCTTTTTGTTGGATTTCTATTTATTTTATGCTAATTCTATATCGTTAAATTATAATGAAAATCAAGAGAAATTTAACAAAACGCTCTAAACGAGGGATTTTTGATTATCAGAATATTTACTACACTGAAGAAATCCAATCGTAAATCATTCTGCACTGAGTTTAATAGTGCTTTTTCACTTGAGAACGCTCTGTAACGTATTAATTAAGGTTTTGATTTTGTTCCGAAATTCGATAATGGCTAATTTTTTACTTATTGGAAGAAAAATTGATTGAACTTTTTCTTGTCAAATTCGAAATTTCCGGAAAAATGGAACAATATCTTTTCCTGGGGTAATGTAAAATTAACCGGTTTGTTGGGCGCTGAATTAAATGAGCTTTTATGCACTTTTAGAATCTGAATTAAAAATTTTGGGAATGGCCACTTATCATTTTTATTACAATAATTCTTGACAACTGATTTAAATAAAATAATTTTGATTTAAGATATTAAAAACTTCAAATAAGTTGTATCCAACAAAAAACTCTGTAAATTATGCGCTAAAAAATCTTTAATTTAAATTGGAACTATCGAAAATGCTTAGCACTACACATATTATGTACATATTGTTAGTCTTTTCGCTAATTATTACAATTTAGTCACATTCAAAAAAGTTAGTGTCTTCTGTTGAACTTTTAATTTTTTTTATTGATCGTTAACCATTTTAAAAGCTCGGCATAGGCTTTGCGTAGTTTTTAGCGGAATTTTGATATTGACTAATGAGCTTTTATTTACATTCTAAATATAAATTATCATTAAATTTGACCACCAATCGTGACAACGATTTACATATTATGTGACGAGTAATACGAAATATTTTATACATTATAATAACCACAGTTTCACATGGGCCCACACTCATGGCAACGGTTAAGATAATCTTTACTTCTACATTCAATGCGGCCTACATTTAGTTAAAGTAAAAAACATATTTTCAGTTTTAATTAAAAGTTAATAAAACCATTATCAAAAAAATATTATTCCATTAAGTTCCAAAAGCTCGGTTATTTATTTATTTAACTCAAAGCTTTAAAAAGTTTGTTTGATTTTTTAACTCGCTATATAATTATAAACTATAAAAAAATTTTTAAAAGTTTAATTAAATATAAATATAGTTTTAAATATAGTTTAAATATTAACTTATTTTAATATAAATAAGCTTTTGAGATACAAAAGCTCACAACTATATTTTTGAATATCATAATTAATTTTGATTCAATGTTTGGAAAACGAGCATTAAATTATTAAACACAAGGCACGAAAAATTATTTACAGCTTTTGAACTGTTCGTTAAAAAAATGATTTATTTTAAACTTAAACTCTTTTTGTTACCTAAAGTGCTTGCCTCACAAATTATTTACATATTGAACATATGTCAAGCTTTTTGAATAATTAGAAGAATTTATTCACATTTAAAGGCCAACAAAGAAAAGCTTTTTTCGATTAGTGCTTTAAGGTGGATTACTATTGGTTTTTATACCTATTTTATAATTGAACGAACTATTTTCAGAATACTAACAACGTTGATGTTGATAATTTAAGAAACTTTTAAAAAAGCTCTGTGACTTATTTGATAAGCTTTTGATTTTGATCAGAAATTCAATATTGACTTAGAGTTTGGTGAGCTTTTATTTATATTCTAAATATATAAATTACATTTAAATTTAGTTGAAGAGCTTTTAACTAAATTTTTCAATAGAAGTCAAATTTCCAACTGTTAAATACGGTGTCTAAAAATATAACTACAAGTGTATCGTATACTAGAAGTGAAGCAAAAAGTGGAGGAACATAACACCGAATTAAAAATATAAAAATTCCAGTAGAAGAACAAGTTTCGGATGCCACAGAAATTTTATTCATTAGATATTTTTAAAATTATTATTATTTAAATTTCGAGTGGCTCTTAAGTTTTGTAGAGTGTTTGTCGTTCATGATGAGCAACCATATATCCACATAAAATTTGAAATTTTTTTTAAGTACATCACCTTTCAGAACTTATATTATACAAAACCAACACCAAAATAAAATAAAAATGATCTTCAACTATATACATGGTTGGTTTTTTGTTCATATGGATATAAATTCGTCTCCCAAAGCATCGTAATACAATACATAATATGTATAATAAATATCTCTCAACCAAATCCACATTTATATTATAAGCAAAACAAAAAAAACGTAATCAATCCATCCACCTTAACCGCTCCCATTAATAGCGCACACAATAAGCAACAATTCTGTACATCTCAGCTAGTATTCTTCTGGGCTTAACACGAAATATTAGTTTGGTAACGTAATACGTATATATAATAAATACTTCACTGTATCCGCGCTCGAACAAAAACAAAAAATCTCGACTATATATACCGCACAAGGTGGCTAGGTCGCTGTATAATATTCTAGCTAAGAACAAAAAAATTGGGATAAAGTCAAAAGAAAATGGTTATATAAGCAACATGATTTATGGTTTAAGTTATGCTTTCAAACAAAAACAAAATATTTTATTTTTCATTTTCGCTTTTCATTTCATGCTTTTATTACAATTTTCCGCTTTTCTTTTTCATTTCATTATTTATTTTTTTGTTGTTTTATTTAGTGTTCAAATATGACGATTGTGTTCTGTGATTCTCTATGTTAAGATACGTACAGATCTGTATACAGTGTAGGAAATAATTTTTAGATGGATTTGTAAAATATATTTCGAAATATGATTTAATGTGCGCATGAAAACTACATACAAGAATTGTAATCAAGGTTTTGTTGATGTGCTTCTGACACTTCAACCGTCATTGTGTAATGTACCAGTCCATTCCGTAGATGTACCAGAGATAACTTATTTTCTTCGTAATGCGTGGGTGCTTTATATACGTCTCTATACACAGATTTTGATAACCTTCCGCATATATACTCGTATATTTGAAGAGATAAAGTTTATTTTTATTTTTTTTTTATCTGTACACATTCCTTCCACATCAATTGATTTCGAAGAGTTTGGTATTTTTGCTTCTGTTTACATGATTCAATACAAAAAACAAAAAAATGGAAAATTTATTTGCGCGTTTAAGAAGAAAACAAACTTTCAAGATTTTTTACTTTATGTACTATGTAAGCTTTCGAAAATTTAATAGATTTTCATGAGTAAGCAGATTATATATTTTAGTAAAGATAACCGTTTATATATATTATTATAAAGTTACAATTCAGCATTAAATTATTTATATGTGCGTGTGATTACGATATACTTAACTCTACTCCCCAATTTCCATATATATGTATACGTTCGAGTACAAACATAATTCCATAAAATTCGCAGAAAAATTAATATTCCGTATCGTACGCACAATTTTTCGAATGAAATTTAAAATGGGAGCAATCAAAACTGATTTTAATTTTAATTCAACTTACATAATACAAAATCCTTAAGCATAAAAGTAAACAACATCGGCAATATGCGACTATGTAAGTATTGTAAAATGTATACAGTAGATTACATAAGCGCACAAAGGATGAAAGGGATCTTCTTGTTTGTTTAATATATTTCCTTGGTTTTTAAATAGAAACAAAAATAAAAGAAAATCGAGAGAAAGGAAAATTATAGTCATTTCGGCGCCAACCAATTCCAACGAATTTTATTATTTTTATCGTCTTTGTTTTTATTTCAACTTGGACAATTTTCTTATATAGAAAAAAAAATGTTTTTATTTTATCTATATATGAATACACAGAAGAGATAAGAGCGTACCCCCGATAAGGAATAAAAAAAATATGTTTTTTGTTTCACTCAATACCAAAATTGAAGCAGGAGGAAAAATATATTCAACCGTTTTTTTTTTGGTTGGAAAAAATTGGAAAATCAATGATGTGTGCCCAAGAACCTTCGTATATATAGAATCAAATTATATCAACATCATTAGAATAAAAATCATAATAGCATTAGAAAAAAATGTGTTAGCCACATTTTTAATACACACTTTGGCATACATCAGCCATCGTCCTCTAATCTAATCAAGATTACAGTTTACGTGTTTAGGCATCATACCGTAAACAATATCGAAATCTTGTTGACCTTTCCAGTACACCAAAACGTCATGCGCTATGTTACCTAAATATTTTTTCATGTTTAGTATTAGTTTAGCAAAAACTTCCCGTGCCCAAAAACGACATTCAAGATGAGGAATTGCAAAGAAATGAATTCCAACGGAGCTTTGGGAAAATGAAACATTAAAATGTACCATACTATGATCGCTCATGTGCGCAGGACCCTAAGTCTTTGAAATTATTGTGTCTTATAGGACTTTTAGAATTGTGATCTGAAATGTGGTATTGTGACCTGAAATGTACATTAAGAAATAACCATTTCACTGGGGGTATGTTATTGGCTATGATGAGAACAATATTGCCAATTGTCCGCTAAATGTGCCAGACTGTGTTTTGACAAAATTTAGTGAATATGTTTTGATGGATGACGAATACGTGAAATTGGCTTTGAAACAGGTCAGTTGGTCAACAACTGTATATCTTTCCAAAAATAGTAACAATGCTTCCGTTAAATATATAAGCACTTCACGTTAGAGAACTTACAGTAGTTGTAAAAAGCGATTTGCAGTAGTGAACTCAAGAGCCAAGTCTTTGTTACATCCTCCACAGTTACACGTCGAATATGTACGTAAAAGAATGACTACAGAAACGGTTTTTGTCTTTAGTTCGCTGACACAATTCAGCATTAAAATGTTGGCCTCATTAAGCTAGTTACACTGCTCTAAAGCATTGAATACATTTTTTTAATTGTTTCGGTTTTGGATTCAGTTCCAAAAGATGTTCCGGTTTCTGCTCCGGTTTTAGGAAATTCGTTTTTTAAATTGAATATTGGGGTATTGTAGCAAGGTTTCAAGAAAGCTTTAAAACGAACAATTTAATACGAAAATATTTCGATAAATTACGGTTTAATGGTTCACCGAAAGTACGAAGTGTTTGACATTAACCAGCGTAAGCTGGTATGGTTCGTATAGATCGTAAACGGATACCCGTTTTATATATGGTCTGAATTGTTGGATGCTCAGTACCGCAGCGTTGCACCCAAGGTCGGTCACCGAATAATTTCTTTGAGCTGAATTTAGCTTGTGCGAAATGTACTCGATCTGATGTTCTTCACCAGTCGAATCCGTTTCAAACAGAACACTACCTACGCCAATGGTACGAGCGTCTCATTAAATGAAGGAATATAGCATATCGCATGTTATCGATGTTGGAGAGCCAAAGCCTATATAAAACAAAGATTTTACGGGCTAGAGATGCCTTTGGCAGATCTTAAAGAGGCCACCCGACCCACAATCTAGGAATAAAATGGCGTTTACGGTACCTGGACGGCTCTTGTATCAATTCAAAGTCATGCCTTTCGGCTTGTGCACCGGGTGATCCCTCATCAATTACATGACAAAATGTTTGTTTACTTAGACAATCTTTTGGTCACCTCAGCTAACTTAGATCAATATTTTATCCTTTTGGAACAAGTCGCTCAATTGTAAAAAACGAATTAACCATAAATATAACTAAAAGTCAGTTCATTTTAAAAAAAAAGTCAACTACTTGGGATAAATAGTAGGAGATGGTTGCCTTCGTACAAATCTCGACAGATGCAAGGCCATTTTAGAGTTTCCCCCATCAAATACCACCAAACAAATAAGACGATTCTTAGGTATGTGTGGGTGGTACCGCAGATTTGTTAACAGTTTTGCATCCTTAGCTGCTTCTCGAATCCTGATAACAGCAAGCCTTTCTTCATTCAATGTGACACTAGTACCACTGGCGTAGGTAGTGTTCTCTTTCTAACGTATATTCGACAGGTGAAGAACATCCGATCGAGTACATTTTGCACAAGCTAAATGCTGCTCAAAGAAATTATTTGGTGGCCGAACTTGAGTGGTACGCCGCCCATAAATTCAGTTCATATATAGAGAAGGGTATCCGTTTACGATCTATATGCTGGTTATTGTCTCAGCGGGACTTATCAGGACGTCTAGCACGGTGGAGCCTTGAATTGCAGGAGTTTGATTTTAAAATTGGCTACCGAAAAGGATTGATATTCTGAACTATTTCCTCGTGTGATACCAGTGAAATCACCAAAAAAAAAACTTGAAAATCTTGTGCAACCATCGGCCGTTGGTGACGACATGACCAAGCCCAGCGAAATATGGTATGTGATATCCGATATAATTTGAATGATTCTTTAATTTCTTCTGCTGGCTTAACTAAATCGTCCTTTTACAAAACGCATCTGGAAACTGGCGCATTATATTTCAAATCGTTAAAATATCGTCGATTGTTGACATTGGCTTAATTGTCGATTGCCAAATAATCTACGTAATATTTTACGTGTCGACAACTGAGTATAGATTACATGGCGTAATCTACCTGGCCCATCCCTGATTGCACCGCACAGCTCCTATCGAGGAATTATTC
Source organism: Tipula unca (assembly GCA_951394425.1). Lineage (NCBI taxonomy): Eukaryota > Metazoa > Arthropoda > Insecta > Diptera > Tipulidae > Tipula > Tipula unca. Next base: position 22,949,327 of record OX596382.1, on the reverse strand, counting down.
ATAGTATCCTCATTCGGCTTAATTAACGTATTTTGAAGCATCAGAATCGGGAGGATCCGGTTTTCTGCCACAAGATTTTAGACATAAATTTTTACTGAAGTTATTGCAGATGCAAACCAGTCCAAATAATGAAAACTCGGATATTCTACTGATTAAAAGAAGCCTGCTGTTGAGATACACTGAAGTTCCACTATTTTGAATCCACTGCTGCATTCCTCTATTGTTGGTGGTTATGTTACTTTTGTTTGGCACATCTTTCTGAAATCCAATTTTGTAGTATGGAATTTTATTGTAATCTTCCAATTTGAATTCATCTCCAATTGCCGTCATTAGGTCATTCATTCATCTGATTCTTAATGTGCTTCAGTTTTTCTGAGAATTGAACATTATATTTGGCTGCTGCTTCATTCGATGCATACGGATGGTTAAATATGGTACACTTGATGTAACCAATAGGTAACAGTTGCAGCTCGTTCGAGGTAAAATGAGTATTCGGTGATTATTGCCGTATTATTTTTCAGGATTTCCTGTCTTATTGCAATCTTATATATTTTCAGAACACTCTTAATTTGATTGTAACGGTGCGGTGCTCTTAATGAGGTTGATAATATTCCTGCCTTGGCTTTCGTTGAATGTTTTCATATGCCCCAATTGTATAATATTTTGGGTCTGGAAATCTTTGTGCATAGAGGCAAATTTTTATCTTTAGAAGAGTTTCAACAATGAATATATTTGTTGTAACGCTGCGACAAATCACCAACCAAAGCATTTAGAAAAGTTTGACTAATGGGCGTCTTCAAAATATTTTTCTTCATTGGACAAATGGTTAGCTCAGTAGCTATAATGATTTCCTACAGCATGGGGCTATTATTGGAACTGCCAATATTATTTCTAACAAATTGCCTCGATATCCCAAAATAGGTCAAATTATGATTTTATGGTTTTTAATGGCTTCCAAAGTATCAACTAGTGACAAAGATTGTAAACCATATAAAATATGATCAAAATTGAGTTAAAAATTGAATCCCAAGGACTAGTTTAGAAACTTGAAAATTTGAAAATGATTTGTTTTCAAGTTTTCGAAATTAATGTGATCCGCGGAATCAGGGAGGTGGGTATCATAATGGTGATAATTACAGGCATTAATACAATTCTTCGAAATTAGGGTAGAACACCTAATAATGGGTCCACTTAAACGAGTTATTTATTTTACGGAATAATTATGATTTAACCAGATGACAAATTTTACTAATGTTGTGTTTTTTATGTTTGTATAAAAAAAATTAAATCACATTTCAATCGTGCCAAAAAAGATTTTCACTTTGCACCTTAAGCTACACAGTTTCAGTCCTAAACAATTAGACATACAAGCTGTATAATGGAATTCATCATTAATATTGATTGTCCCAGCATAGTCCTTTAGTATGGTACCTTCAACATTTGCATAAATTGCAAGCAACTTTAAGTTTGCTACTAGTAATGTGTCCAGCACACTTGAAGTACATCCCACATGTTACGTTTGTATCGTGCTCTTCCAAAACCAATTTTTGAATGTTACATTCATAAGTAACGTTAAGAGCCTCATTACTAATATGTTGAACCATCCACGAATATTTGTTTCTGCTACTTTAGAGCTGGCATCGGTTATCGGTTCTGGAGTCCGAATCTGGATACCGTTTACGGGAACTCTGGTACCTGAGTGGGAACCTTTTGCGTGATTCACACGATTCAAATGATCATTAGATTGTAACAACGACGTTACCGTCTGGTTTAAATGGGAAGGGATTTTTTAAAACCTGTACATTTCGCAGTTTAAAAAGTGAGTAGTTGGTACCCTGTTCGAAGTATGTATATCAACCGCTCACATCGGCCATTTTTAACTTGAAAATGATTTGACAACATGATTTGTAAAATGCCCAGATTTGTACAATTCTGGAACAAAATTTTGACGCGAAGATTAAAAATTTTAAATCTACATTACAAAAATTTGATCAATTTATTGTAGGTGTTGTTGTTGTCAATTTGCAAAGTTTGTTGTTGTCATAGATTTGGAATTTTATTTATTTTTGAGAATATCTCATACGATTATACAATTTTGGCAAGACCAACATTACCCAGTTATTTATTTACGAGTTACTTCGAATGTTGCATGCAATATGCAACATTTGTTTCAAACTTTAAACAAACTTTTATTTAGTTTTGGTTTATCAGACACCCTATTTTCATGCATATTTAATGTCATTGTTTATGCAAAACAACCGCGTGTATTAACATCCTGGCAATAGTAATGTTCTTTTCATAGAGGGGCATTGAATTCGACAACAAAGTCTGCTTTGATGGTGTTAATAAAAAGTTTCGTGCAGTTTTTTTTTTTTGTTGGCTCGTCGAACAAAGTTTTCTTGTTTGTTTGAACAATTTGAAAAAATCCTAAAAATTAATAATTTTAAATGTCGGATTTTTAGTTGTTGCTTTCGTGCTCGACTACATGTTGACGAGCAAAGAAATGTTTCTTATATGTGAAGATGACAGCTGTTAGGAATGCGCAAAACTCGATAAAAAAATTCTTATTAAAATAATTAGCACACATAAGATTGATCCAAATAATTATTTCTTTGCGAACGTATTATACTTGTGGTCAAACTTTTTTTCAAACAAACTTTGGTATTTTGTTTGTATGTGTATATACGACAAATACAAAGCTGTTCGTTTGGTTTTTCTTTAATTTTCCATAAGCAAAATATATTTTTTTTATGTATGTATGTATGTATGTACATACGAATCCGTATGTACATAATTTTTTGTTGTGGATAAAACTGAGTTAGCGTGAAAGCCACAAAACATAAATAAAAACATGTGTGTGGACCAAAATGTATTACAGAGATATTTGCTGTTGTTGCAGCTCTCTATATATACATACAATACATGTCTCTGGGGTATTTTGTAAATGGAGTTTCTTGGTATTTTTAGGGAAAGATCAATACAACAAACAGTAATGGAAATAACCCATCAGTATTATAGGCTTATTAAGACAAGATGTTTAAATAATTATTGTGTTCCTTTGAGATGAATACAACTGCATCACTTGTTTTGGTGACTTAAGGATAGTGAAATAATCGAGTTGTAATTGTTATTGATTTTGATCCAACTAATTGAATATATTTCGGAAAGCATAATCGAATTTATCTTGTAAATTATAAACTCTATCATCACGGATTTAAAATTGTAATTTTTTTAAATTTAGCAAATTTCACAATTGCTAGTTCTTGCTCGCTGTAATAGTAAATTAGAATTAAGGATTTTAAGTTTTCTGAATTGAAAATGTCTTATTCACAAACTTTAATTTTGGATTATTAGTTACGAGGGAAAATCAATATATTGGTAGCATCGATACAAAACAGCTATAAAAACAGCTACAAATTTTATTTTTATTTTTCAACATAATCTACTCCAACATTTATGCATTTATTACATCCTTCAAATAATTAATTTAAACCGTCGAAAAAAAAATTATTTTTGTCTTCAAAATAACCTTCAGTAGCGGACATGACTTCATCATAATTTGAAAAGTTTCGGCCCCTTGATTGTTTTTTAAATTTGGAAACAGAAAAAAATCACTAGAGACCAAATGTGGACTATAGGGTGGGTGAGGGATTTCTTCACAGCCGCATTCACGCAGAGCAGTTTGTGCAATTTTAGCCTTATGAAGAGGCGCGTTGTCGTAGAGAAGTAAAATCTTACTTCTAGCTTTACCATGCCGTTTTCCGGGATGGCAACATTCAATTTGTATAATTTTCCGCATAATAGTTGCCTGTGATAGTGGAGTCTTTTGTGGCGTATAATCGATTAATAGAGTTCTTTCTGCATCCCACAAAATTGTGGCCATAACCTTCCCAGCTGACTGTTGAGTCTTAAATTACTTCATATTTTTTCCATTGCATAGGTTCTTGCTTGGATTTCGGATCCCAATGATAAATCCATGTTGTGTTATTTGCCAATGAACCTGGTTGAATATTTACCATACGATGCGCACTGCTTCGATTCGCCGTGTAGGATCAGTGCAGGGTAACTTTAATGCCTCAGTTCAATTTATGTGTTGTATATCAGTGCCGGTTATGATAGCGTGCATCCAAATATAGATGAAGGGGTATGCCGTGTCCAAAAAAAGCGTTAATTCACAATTCTTGATTCTCTGTTATCATAGCCGCAGTTGATTTTCGTACTGACTTGAAAATTGTTAAACATCACACAGTTAGTCAAAAGTGGTTCTCTTTTTTTTTAAGACACTGAACAAAAAACTAATAACATAATATAATTGGTTGAATCATCACTCGGTTAGTCAAAGTGGTTTCTTTTTATTCTTTTTATAACAATTGATATTTTGCTTTGCAGTGACACCTTGCAGTGAGTAGATGATTTAAAAACTTATCTTAGTTACATATTTCACAACTTTGCTAAAATTAATCTATTAACTATTGGGTTACAAAATAAAACTTTTTAAAAACAGTGAACACAAATATGAAAATACATAACCATTAAGATAAAATTAGATACAAGATAAGTTTGTGAAATATGATTACAATTTACATTTAAATATAATAATTTTGTTTGTTTTATTTTTTAATATCGGATTCTTCCTGGTCCAGTGTTGAGTCATCTTGAACACATGTTTCATCGCCCGTCACGATACTATTTATGAAATTGTCAGAAGCATTATCTTTCATATTTAAAAGGTTTCTTGAAGTTTCGACACGAATTTTTTCCTGTTCCGCGGTTAGCAAACGGGGAACCCATCTTGCGATAACTTTTAAATGATGAAGATAATCATGCAGAATTGTAAATGTGGTACCAAAAGAAAGCCTGAGATTTCTCGATAATTCTGCAATATTTACACGGCGGTCCTCTAATAAAAAATTTTCTGCCAAAATAACGTTTTCATGCGTGATGGCATCTCTAAATTGAAATTCCTCACTCGAAAACATTAATTTGAACCCATCTGTACTACCTGAAAAATTTACAAAATTTCAGTTAAAATTATTGATTTGAAAATATTTACCGTACAATTTTATTTAATATTCTGCAAATTTCAGGAATCAAAATAACTTTTTATTTTTAAATTTTTAATTGTTAAATTTTTAATAATATTCTAAATATAAAATTTTAAAAGTTTTAGTATATTCTAAAAAATTTCATCTCAATATTAGAAATTTAAATTATATTATTTTAAAATGAATATTTAAAAAAATAATTTTTTTTTTTTTTCATTGTTTTAAATATTACAACTGATTACATATATCATCTAGTAATTTCTCTATCTTTCTTATGTTCAATTTGCAGAGATATAACGCATTAGTTAGTCTCTAAAAATTTGGCTACCCTATTGTAGTCTTCCCTATTCCAGCGGTTTCTTTCTTTGGAGCCTTCGTACTCCATTTGTGTTACTCAGCATACCACGTAACTCAACATTTTCATGTTGACCAAGCCGTTGTATGTGTTTCTTTGCATGAATTGTTATTTCTTCGCTGACGTTTTCCATCCGGAGGTCCCTATGTAGGTTATCGTTTCTTATGTACCAAGGAGCGTTCACTTTATTTTGAAAAGCTTGTATTATTTTAATATTGGTTTTCTTAGTACAGCCCCAAAGCTGAATACCATAAGTCCATATAGGTTTTAAAACTTGTTGGTATAGTAGCAACTTATTAGGTATTGACAGCTCTGAATACCTTCCAATTAGCCAATACATATTTCTATATTTAATGTGTAGTTCCTCCTTTTTCTTTTTAATGTGCTCTTTCCATTTTAACTTAGCATCGAGAGTCATGCCAAGATACTTGGCTGTGTTAGCATAGGGAACTTGTTTGAAATTTAGTTCTATTGGTATCCAGTTAACTATTTGATCGGTGAAGTTAACGTGCGTTGATTTTTCTTCATTTAGCTTAATGCGCCATTTTTCGGTCCAGTTACTAAGTTGGTTTGTAGCCCGTTGCAGTTTTCTGGTTGCTTCGTCTACTCTTTAACCAGTAGCTAAAATTGCAGTATCGTCCGCAAATGTTGCTATTGTTGTGCCGCTTGTGTTTGGTAAATCACTTGTGTAAAGTAAATACAACACTGGCCCTAGCACGCTACCTTGGGGAACCCCTGCAGATACCCTCTTTAGCTCGGAAAATTGTTCTTCACTTCTAACGCGAAAATATCTGTTATCAATGTAAGATTTCAATATCTGAAAGTATTCTTTTGGCAAATCTCGATGCAGTTTATATTCCAATCCAAGATGCCATACTTTATCGAAGGCCGGCGCTACATCCAGAAATATTGTTGAGCATATTTTCTTATATTCAAGTGCATCTTCAATAATACTTGTAATCCTGTGAATTTGCTCTATGGTGGAGTGGTTTTCTCTAAATCCGAACTGATGTGGTGGTATTAGCTTTCTTTCAAGTATTATAGGTTTCATCCTTTTGTATAACAGTTTCTCAAAAATTTTCGAAAGTACTGGAAGCAGAGAAATTGGCCTATATGACTTTTTATTATTAGATGGTTTGTTCGGCTTTGGTATCATAATTATTTCTGCTACTTTCCAATGCAGAGGTACATATTTCAGTCGAAATGAAGCGTTGATTATATGAAGAAGTTTTCGCACCCCTTTCTCAGGAAGTGCCTTCACTATTTCACCTGTAATTAAATCATAGCCAGGAGATTTTTTCGTATTTATGTTATGGCTAACTTCATTTTTCAACTCTCGTAGAGTTACAGGTGGTATTTTCCTACAATCCTCCTTGTGCACTGGTATTATATTTTCATCCGCTGATTGTCTAGCATATGGTTGGAACGTTTCTTCTAGATGAGATGCGAACAGTGCTGCTTTCTGTTTGGCACTTGTTACCCAATTTCCCTCATCATTTTTTATTGGCGGTATTTGATAATTTGGTCTTTTTAATGCTTTTGTAGCTTTCCATAGAGAATACTCTGTTTCTTTAGTGTCTGTAAGACTACGAAGATAACGGGTGACCGATTCATTTTTTAGTTCTCTAATTCTTTGCTTAAGCTTATTGCAGAGGTAATTAACAATTCTTTTGCTTTGTGGTGCTCGGTTTCTCTGCCATGTTTTCCTTGCTTTCCGTTTTTCATTAACCAAGTCCCTGATCTCGACTGGATAAATGAAATTATTACGCTCCTTGTTTTGGATTACAGGGGTGCTATCCCATGATGCTTGTTATATATTATTGATTAATAGTTCCACTTCATTTTCTAATTGAACCGGATCCTTGATTGGTACAAGAAGATCGGTGTTATCTTCAACCAATTTCCTAAATAATTCCCAATTGGTTTTGTTATTTGTTAGTCTAGGTGGATTTTCCTTATTAACAATCGTGGAACTAACAGTCATAATGACGGGCGAGTGGTCCGATGAGAGACTTTCACTATTTTCTAGAAAAATGTGATTTTCGGATATACCTCTTGTAATGTAGAAATCAATTAGATCCGGAGTTTTGCTTGTGTCAGTAGGCCAGTACGTTGGTTTTCCTCCTGAATGAAATTCACAATTGTAAGCTCGTCCAGCGGCGTATAGTTCTTTACCCTTTGGAGTTGTTAATCTTGACCCCCAGAAAGTATTTTTTGCATTGAAATCACCTCCAATGATAAAATTAAATCCTAGCTGGTTCAATAACTTTTTATAATCCTCTTTATTTAAATTATATCTTGGAGGACAATAAATTGAACAGACATTGAATATTTTTTTATTGTTAAGTTGAATGCTGCTAGTAGCTACCTGCATACTTTCTTCTTCAATTTTTATTCCCTCATGATGTTGAATATTTTCTTTCACAAATATTGTTGATCCCCCTCTTGCTCTTTCTGCTGGATGTAAAGCGTGATAAGAGACGTAACCACGTATTTTGGTGTATCAGGTTCTAGTAAGATGGCTTTCTGATATTATACATATATCAATTTTTTCAGTATTTAAAAAGATCTCTAACTCTGGAATATGTTGGATTATTCCATTTGCATTCCAGATAACAATTCTTAATGTTTTATTTATCATATTAGTTTAGTATAATATGGATGTTATTTCATCCACTGTTTCTCGGCTATCTAGTCGCCTGTTCAAAGCATCTATGGATCTCTCTTGTCTTATAAGCCGTGTATTTAGCGCTTCGATGCTTTTAAATATTTTTTCAAGCATAGATATATCTTTCGAGTCTTTGAAATTTACTGATTTGTGTGGGGTCGTACTTTGTAGCGCGGATGCCACCACTTGTGAAAACGACTTGCGATCAGTTACTTTACTCGATATAGATGTGGTAAAGTTTCCTAGGTTGGTGTTTACGCTATTGGCTATCGGCGTTTTATAATATGATGGACCTTGCCGTGATTTGTCTCTAATTTTTTGTAGTTCTTTAGCTACTATGCACCCTCTGTAGTTTGCAGGATGTTGCTCTTTGCAGTTCACATATGTTGGAGGGGAATTTCTATTTAGTGGACTAAGGCACTTTACACATCTTGGCTCTCTATTGCAGTATTTTTGCGTATGGTTAAAACCTTGGCACTTCTTGCATTGCACTATAAGCTCAGTGGATTTCCGTAGTGCTTCTATTTTAACCCTCATATTTAAAATAGCTCTTATATTAAAGATGGCTTCTATCTTTTCTTTGTTATTGAAAGTTAACATAAATAACGGGAGACCTCTTTTAGTAACTTTAAATTCGGACCCTTGTTTGACCTTCCTTCTATTTATTATATTTGCTGCATTTTCAATTTGCAGTCCTTGTCGATGGAGATCTTCCATAATGCCTTTTATTGCACAGGTTGGATGGAGGCCCCTTGCCATAACCTTTATTGGGCGGTTGCTTTTATTTTCATATGTATACCATTCGATTTTCTCTAAATTAAGCTTTGTTGATAATGCTCTATAAGTATCGGAGTCCGGTGTGTAGATTTTCCATACATTGTTGTTTATGGATATTACTCTGTATTCCTTATCTGTAATGGATTTCAAAATATTTTGTACAGCTCCATATTCGGTTATAGCAATAATATTAATTGGTTTTTCTTCTTTCGGTGGTTTGCTTACACTTTTATCTCGTTGATCCTCATGGGGCGATACCTTTGCCTCCTCCCTATTAGTACATTCTGTCTGCGAGCTACTAGCTACTTCCGGAGAGTATTCTGCTTTCCTTTTCTTGCTTGGACGTTTTTTCCGTTTTGACAATCCATTCGGTCTCTTTTGTTAACTCCTCCTCATCAGTATAGAACTCTGTAGTCTCGTTACTAATTTGAGGTACATCATTGACTTTGGTTAAAAAACCTTTTCTCAATTCTTCATTTTCTTTCGTCAGCACCATAATTTTGCTACTAAGCTAATGCGTCTTCTTTTCAATTTCATTGATTTTTGCGAGAAGGTTCGCATTTTCTCTTTGTAACTGAGAGTAACCAGTTGATGATGGCATCAGGCTTGAAAGCCCTTCTTGTGATAACAAGTCTAAGTTAAAATTTCCGCTGGCACCACTTCTGGCATTAGAAGCATCGGCTTGATCAACTAACGAGTTAATACTTTTTTCTTTTGTAGGGGATCTTCTTATATTTGATCTTCTTTGGAACGGATTTGATGTTCCCGGGTTATTGTCCTCTTCAGAATCCATTCTGCATAAAGCGTGGATTTACCAATTTTGATATTGGTGTACCACCTTAATTTAAATGGACACTAAACTCATCGAGCCAATAATTTTGGCCGGGAGTGTATATAAAATAATTAAAAAGAAGCTAACACTGCACTTTTAAGTTTTTTCACAATATGTACTTATAAAATAATTAAAAAAGAAACTACTAACATTGCACTTTTTGACTATTTTATTTTTATTTTATCGCTTACTTTATCGATTTCACGTCCAAACCCCGCAACGATTGAAATCGAGTGAAAAATTTAAAAAAATGAAAATAACTCGATTGTTAAATCCAAAACAGTACAACTAAAATTATAGACTACAAAATTCATATTGTGACACATTAAAAAATTTTAAATTTTATAAATTCAGGATCAAATTTCTATAATTTAAATTGATCAGTTATTTTTTGATAAAAATTTTAAAATCTTAATTTTGAAAATGCCACATTTAAAAAAAATGTAGAGATACTTTGAAGGCTGCCTAACAACAGGGTACGTCAAAAATTTGAAATATTTAATTTTGACATAAATTAATTCAAAAAATTTCATATTTTTTCTCCATTATTTAATTCCATTCTCGAGTTCAACTTTTAAAAAAAATTATTTCTATGTAGTATAAATTCAATATTTAAAGATCTTAAAAAATTATATTTAAAATTGCAAAATAAGAGTTCTAAGAATCACAAAATTTTGAATTCATTAATTCTAAATAAAAAACAATTATTTAAAATTTTATTATGCTAACGTTTAAATATTAGCTATTTAATTCGTAGAATTTAGAAAACTACAATATTTAATTTCAAACCATTTTAAGGTTTAAAAAATTCGAATACTGAAATCTTAAATTCTTTAAAATATCGCTTCAAAATTTTGTTGTTGTAAAATTCTAGGTTTAAACAATTCTAAATTTAAATTCCAGAAAATTTAAATTTTAAAGATTTCTCTACAATATAGGTACTTCTCTTAAATAATTTTAAATTCAAATTTTTAAAAAAAATATAATTTTGGAATATTGAAATAAACGTTAAATTGTTCTGTTAAACATTTTGTTCTATTTACAAAAAAATTATTTAATTAAATTATTACATTAATTAAATAATTCGTAAATTAAATTTCGAATTTTTTGTAAATTAAACAAAAATTTAATCATTCTATTTATAAATAATCTATAAATATAAAATATACATTTTTCGTATTTTGAAGTTTCAGATCATATAATACCATATATTTTAACCTACAATTTTTAAAATGTTAGAGGTGATACAATTGTAAATTTAAAATTTTATATTTTCAGTCTAAAAATGTATCGACATTTGTAAAATTTGAATTATTTTATATTTGTCAAATCTCTTTTCTATTAAAACTAGAACAACCGTTTTAAGATCATAAAAAATTATTATTTTGTATTACAATATTTACGATACGCGCTATGAATTGAGACCCTCTAAGCTCAGAGTCCATGTGTATAAAATTTATTTAAAAATATTAATTCGGCAATATGAAGAAACATTTATAAAAAATATATTTAACTATTTTGAGAAATATAAAACCAACTCGGATTCTCTTTTTTTTTTTTTTTAATTTTTAATACACAACTCATAATTCGAAAATTTTAATTCTAAGAAACCTTACTTCGAAATCGTTAAGTATAAAAACCTTAAGTTTTAGGATTATTGATTTTTAATTTCCGAAAATATTTAAATATTCCTAAAATTTGGGGTGATGAATCCAAACCATTAAAATGTTCTGTTTAAGTTCAGAAAATACGAATTTATTTATTTCCATACATTATATATAGATAACCAAAAACAGAACATTTTTAATTACAAAAGTCAAGTTTTAAAATATTAATAATCTGTTTTAGCTTAAAAAGAGGAATTGCAGTATTCGATAATTATAGAGATAAAAACCGTCGAATACTGAAATTCCTCATGTTTAGCTTTTTTAAAGTCCGAGAACTGCCCTACAATTTTAAATCAAAAATATTAAAAATGTTAAGGTTATTTCAATACCAAAAGAGAGTTTAAAATTTTGATCAATTTCTAAAAATTCCAAATTCTCAATTTCAAATAACCAATTTTAATAGCACGACAGAATCAGTTCTATTTATCTTTAAATTTATCTATTTTTAAATTTTTGAATAATAATAATTGTTTTAAAAATTCAAACATTTACTTACTTTAATGAGTAGGATTAAATTAAATAAATCAGATTAAAATATATTACTTTTATATTTTAAGGTCATAAGTTTTTAATTAAAAATAATAACGTAATCTTTGTGTTGTCAAATTAAAAATAATATTTAAATCTTTCTGTTAATTTCTGGAAATTTTCTAATTACAAATTTAACTAATATAATTAAATTTTCCTAAATTGAAAGTTTTAACTTATATTTTAATTTATAATTCAAATGTTTTTTGTTAAAAAATTATAGTTCCTTAATTTGTAATTTCAAGCAGTTCCAAAGATTGGAATGAAAAATGTTATTAAATTAAAAATGTAAATTGTTGAATTACAACTTCAAAATACATCGTAATAAAACATTTAAGTAATTTTACAAACAAAATTCTATTAAATTATATATTAAATCTTAAAATAAATGAATTTTTAATTCTTATTAAATTCAAAATTTTTTAAAATTTTAAACAATTTCATGCCTCTAAAAATTCACAACCCGAAATTTTAAATTCTCAAAAAATATCGCTTTAAAAGGTTTTTGTTTAAACATATTTTTGTGGTTTATTCCGGAAATTTCAAAGATAATTTGAAGCTTCATAAATTTAAATTTTTTTTTAAATTTTGAAATTGTGAATATTGAATCCACAACGTAAATATTTGTGTTTTGTGTAACTTCGGAAAATTTGAAACAAAAAAATTAAAATTGATGGTCCCTTGAAATTCGAAAAATAGCCTTATTTTGAAGATGGCTACATGTCCGTCTTTTATTTATCCATTTGCACACTGTACAGCTTCAAACATGAAAAATGGGTCGGCCTAGATGTTTTCAATTTAAAATTAGGGATTCGAAATCGGTACCTCTAACTCCAAACGTCGAAGCTTAAAACACTGCGCTATTTCCTCGGTATTTTAAAACTTTAAAATCGTAGTTTCGATATTATTTTATTGTAAAATTGCATATCCAAATATTATAATAAAAACTTAAATCTCTTTAAATCTTTAAAAATTTTGAGAATCTTAAGAATTCTCAAAATACCATTAAATCTATTCTAAATTTAATAATTTTAGACCTAAAATCCTTAAACCGGATTTTTAATTTAAGGGTTAATTAAATTACACCGGATAAAATATATTATTTTTATTTATATTTTAAATTCTTACAATTTTAATTAAAAAGTATTTATTATATCTAATATTAAATATTATTTAGTTCGTACATTTCCAATCTCGGCAATTTGCCACATTCAAATTGAACAATTCAAAGTTTTAAAAATTAAAAATTTATTATTCAATTCGTAATATTTGAGTTTAAAAATTCTAAATATTTACGTTTACAAAGCCATTTAAACTCATTATTTAAATTTTTCAATGTTATAATTCTTAAATTAAATGCGGATTAAATTTTGTTTTTTAAGTTGGATAATTGCATTCAAAGCAAAAAAAATTAAGTTAAATATTCAGATTTACGTACGGTATAAATACATATCAAATTAAAAATACTTAATTACAAAATTCAAATTTTAAATTAATCGAAATTTATCAACGAAATTGCCTGATAAATGTTTCAACATATGTTCTGAGATAGTTAATTTAAAAATAGAATTTTTAAAAAATTTCAAAAATTTCAAAAATTTCATATCCATTATAAATTCTCCATTTCGACTTACGAAATTTAATCAGAATTTTAAACTATAAAATACTAAAATAAATTTGGGATTATAAAAATCCTATTCTGGAATTCTCTAGATTTTTTACTAAATTCCATATTAATTAAATTGGATTAAATTTTTAAATTCGTTAACTTTAACTTTAAATAAATATAAAAAATATTTATTTCACACAGTTCCAAACATCGAGGCCAACCAAATTTAAGTTCAAAAATGTAGAGTTAATAAAATTTTAAATTTTAAATTAACAATTCGAAATATTTAATTTTAAAAATGTCAAGTTTTTTCTTTATAGATTAAATTGTTTTAAAATTAAAATTCTAAATGCTTTGTTAATTAAATCCAAACTTTTACCAAACTTTTAATTTTTAATTAAGCATTACCAAATTAATTAATTTAAATTCTAACAATTCTGGAACTAAAGCTGTAAATTATTAAACTCAAGTTTAATATTCTAAAAGCTGATAAATATTTAAATTTTAAATTATCTTTGAATTCAATTAATCAGATATTATTGCATTATAAAAATACATAAACATTTGCCATATAGTTTAATCATTCTCTTACAAATCGTTGTGGGGTTTGGACGTGGAATCAGTGAAGTAAGCGATAAAATAAAAATAATCAAAAAGTGCAGTGAGTGTAGTTTCTTTTTAATTATTTTATGTATACATTGAACATAGTGAAAAAAAAAATAAAATAAATAAAAAATAAAAGTGCAGTGTTAGCTTTTTAATTTATTTTATATACACTCCCGGCCAAAATTATTGGGTCGATGGAGAACATCAAATCCGGTCGGTAAAATGAGTGACGACGAGGAACCATTTTCTTTCAATAGGAACACGACATTGCAAAGGAAATCGTCGGTAGGCAACCAGGCTGATCCTATTTCTACTACTGGAAGCAAGGAACAAGCGATACATGAATGGCCCTTTGGTGGAAGAAGTACGGCACTCCAAAGAACACCACCATCAACCCCACCGCCAGGGAACACTACACTGCTGTGTGAACTAAACAATGAGGAGGAAAATACCTCTTCCATCAAGCATAAAAATTCCAAGTCAACTGCCGAAGCCACGTCCAGCGCACAAGCAGTTATAATACATAACGCGGAACTAATAAATAAATTTGAGCAAATGGAGAAATTAATCGCGCAACTGAACAATGAAGTTGCCGTGCTAAAGAAAGAAAACCTTATGCTAAAGGAAACCGTAAATAAAAATAACAACGCAGGAAACTTGGCAATAATGAACAACCAATTTCAAGTACTCGCAGATCAAGCCGAATATAAAACTGATGAAGATGAGCTTGAAAAAGAAACAAATTGGAGACTACAGAAATCCAAGAGGGCAAATAAGAAACCTAGAGAAGAAACCAACCCAACAAGAGGAAAGCTGAATCATCACCAGAAGTTGAGCCAACGCAAACCCACATTAAAACTGGCAAAGCATTTTCTGGATCAAAAGTGCATGAGACAGAAAAGAAAAAACAGGTACCACCTCCGATCAATATTCTAGGAATAACCAACCACGGTAGTATTCAGAAACTGATGAAAGAAGTAGTACGAAATGACTACAAAGTAATATCGCTCAGCAATAATATTTGGAAAATAAATACAACAGAGCCTGAAGATTATAAAGCTCTAGCTAACAAACTAAATGCTGATGGTCACCAGTGGTATACCTACGAGGACAAAAATGATCGATCAATTAAAGTAATTGAAAAAGGTCTCCATCCAACTTGCTCAAAAGATGAAATTATTGAGGACCTGCAAAACAAAGGCCTGAAAATAATCGATGCAGTCAACATCATCAGAAAAGAGAGAAGAGAAAACAGGGACGGAAATGTTGAAATCATGAGAAGAGGTCTCCCACTTTTTATGCTAACCTTCGACAACCAAGAAAATATCGAAAATATTTATAATATTAAGGCTATCCTCAACCTTAGAGTTAGAATAGAAACACCGAGAAAGGTCACCCGACTAATACCACAATGTAAAAAGTGCCAACATTATAATCATACACAAAAGTACTGCCACCGTGAAGCAAGATGTGTTAAATGTGCAGGAAAACACGCAGGAAATGACTGCACAGTCCCCAGAGATACAATACCGAAGTGTATCAACTGTAATGGCCAGCATCCAGCCAACTACAGAGGATGTGAAGTTGCAGTAGAACTACAAAAAATGAGAGATAAATCACGCAAAACAGGTACATCAATAAATGTACAAACTATAAAAAGAACCACGGAGCCTAAACCGTCAACTGCTAATCATAGCATACAAAGCCAGAGATTAAACGTAAACGTTACTTATGCACAAGTAGTTCAGCAAACAGAGGAGAAACAGGTAAAAGTGGATCTCGTTGTACAGGGCATACTGAGAAATCTAGAGAACATTAATAATAGACTTATTTCGCAGGAAATGAGTCTGCAGAAAACACTAGAAGAAATGAAATCACAAACTAGTTTCAATAAAAGAGTAGAAGAAAACCTTGGTCAAGTGTATCAAAATATAAATTATATAAAATCGAATTATAAACAAAAGAAATGAATAAAACATTACGAATTGTAACCTGGAATGCAAATGGGCTATTGCAACACATTCAAGAACTAGATATATTTTTAAACATGCATAATATAGATATATGTCTTATATCAGAAACCCATTTCTCCAAAACTTCATTCTGTAAAATAAAAGGATATAATTGCTACTATGCACTACATCCTGAGAACAAAGCCAGAGGTGGATCAGCTATCCTCATAAAAGAGTATATAAAACATAACGAAGAACCAAAAGTTGAGAACCTTTCCATGCAAGTCACAACAATCCAAATACAATTAAGCAATATTAAAACATGCAGTATCTCAGCAATATATTGCCCTCCAAGATACAATCTCAAACAAGTAGATTATACTAATCTTCTGAAAACGCTAGGAAGTGTCTTTTTAGTTGGAGGTGACTATAATGCAAAAAATACATATTGGGGATCTCGGTTAACGACCGCTAAAGGAAAAGAACTGTTTGCAGCAGACAAACAACTAAAATGCGAGTTTCACTCAGGCGGTACACCAACCTATTGGCCTACGGATACCAGTAAGATTCCAGACCTTATAGATTTCTTTATTACAAAAAGGATTTCAGATAATTATATCCATATAGAGAACAGTGAAAGTCTATCATCAGATCATTCACCAGTTATTATGATACTTAGCCAAACAATTATTTTGAAAGAGAGCAACCCGAAATTAACGAGCTTCAAAACCAATTGGGATCTCTTCCAAACACAGTTAACAGAAAGAATTAGTCTGCAGAACCCAATTCAGGGACCAGTCCAAATAGAAGACGAATTAGATAAGCTCATCCATAATATCCAATATGCTGCGTGGGAAAGCACTCCAAATAATAGGCAGGAAATGAAGCGCAATGCTAGCTATCCAGAGGAAGTGAGAGAACTTCTTAAAAATAAAAGGAAAGCACGGAAGAATTGGCAAAAACATCGAAATGCTGAAAATAAAAGAGTATTTAATCATTTGTGTAACGAATTAAAATACCTTATAAAAGGCATTAAAAATCAATCAGTTAATAAATACCTCAGCACTCTAACTGGGCAAAAAGATACTGATTATTCATTATGGAAAGCAACTAAGAATATTAAAAGACCTAAACTTCAGATTCCCCCAATTAAAAATAATGAAAATTGGGCTCGAAATGCTAAACAAAAAGCAGATTTGTTTTCAAATCACCTTGAAGAAACATTCCAACCTTATCCAAAACAAACGGAAGAGGAAAATATTACACCAATAAATAAACAGGATGAAGTAAATATTACACCTGTAACATTGAAAGAACTAAAATGGGAAATCAAGAATAATCTGAATGCGTATAAGGCTCCAGGATATGATCTTATAACAGGTCAGATAATAAAACTGTTACCGGAGAAAGCGTTGAGGAAACTAGTGCATATAATTAATGCAGCATTTCGACTAAGATATGTACCAAGGCAATGGAAAGTTGCAAAAGTAATTATGATACTTAAACCGAACAAACCTTCGCATGATAAAGCTTCATATAGGCCTATTTCTCTGCTACCAACATTATCGAAACTATTTGAAAAAGTTCTTCTTAAAAGACTAAAACCAATTTCGAAGAAAGGAATCTTATCCCTTCACATCAGTTTGGATTTAGGGAAAAACATTCTACGATAGAACAAGTACATCGAATTATTGATGTAATCGAGAAATCACTAGAAAGCAAACAAATATGCTCAACTATATTCCTTGATGTAGCGCAACATTTGACAAAGTATGGCACCAGTGGCTAGAATTCAAACTTCATCGAGATCTTCCGGAGCAATTTTTTCAAATTTTAAAATCATACATATCAGAGAGGCACTTCCGAGTAATGTATGAGAATGAGTACTCCCAACTAAAAAGAATAACAGCCGGAGTACCACAAGGGAGTGTTCTTGCGCCAATCCTATATCTCCTATATACTAGAGATATACCAATTACAGAAGAAACAATGGCGACTTTTGCCGATGACACGGCAATACTTGCAACAGCACAGAACATCAATGACTCCACTAGTAAATTACAGAGGGCTACTAACCTGATATGTAATTGGACAAAGCAATGGCGAATTAAATTAAATGAAGCAAAATCAATCCAAGTGAACTTTACAAATCAAAAAGTTAACCATATACCAATAATGATAAACTCAATAGTAGTACCCCATGGAAACACTGCCAAATATCTTGGTATGACTTTAGATGCTAAGCTTAGATGGAAGGAACACATAAAAAAGAAAAGAGAAGAACTAAACATAAAATTTAGAAAAATGCATTGGCTCCTAGGGAGGCAATCTGAACTAGCGATCCATAACAAACTGCTGTTATACAAACAAATTCTAAAACCTGTATGGACATATGGTAGCCAACTCTGGGGATGTGCCAAGAAGACAAATATCAAAATCATACAAACAGTTCAAAAGAAAATCCTACGATGTATTGTTAATGCACCCTGGTACATTCGAAACGATAACCTCCGTCGAGATCTCAAGATTGAGCTTGTCGCGGATGAAATTAAGCATCATGCAACAAAACACCTACAACGTCTGCACCAGCATCAAAATCTGGACATACGCTGTATGCTGACTACATCTCTAACAAGAAGACTGCAAAGAACCAAACCACTGGACTTATCGCGACCAGGGGGTCAGTAGACTTACTGTGGCGAAAAATCTGAGGGAGGAGTTACACTAACTGGGGATAATCACTTGATTACGCCGACTATTCAAAATACTGTATTATGCAATGTAAATTACTAAATGGGTACAAGACTCAGTCGTAATATAAAAAAAAAAAAAAAAAAATATAATTTAATCAATTATAGTCTAGACAGAGTTCACCATTGATTCCTAAAAAAATTACCAACCTATCTCTTTCATCTTAATCTTCTTACACAAACCGTTTTTCTTCGTATAATCGACAGTACACAATTTAAATTGTCTATGTTTATAATTTTATCCAGTTAATTAATAGACGAATATTATCCTAGATTATGAGGGTAAAAATAAATAGACATTACCATAATTTTGACAGATGGAGGCAATAATTGTGTATACCTATATGAAAATTATATGTACGTGGCGATAATTGAAAATTTTAATTTATTTTTTTTATAATTTATTAACTTTGTATCGTACTAAGGATTATAAAACTGAAATTAATTCTTAAACGAGTATATCACTTGGTATAGTTGGTATAAGTAGCTATAAAATTTAAATCGATTTAAGTCCGGAATTATGTAGAATATTAATTATTTTAGCTGTATTGCGTGTAACCCAAAATCGGAACTATATTTTATTCAGCCATAAGTTTTAGATTCGTATAATCTAAATCGCGATTTAATTTGGGCCCGGATAAATTATATAATTTTTTGTTGTTGCTGTTTTTGGTACAGCACATTATAGTCTGTGTGACATCGATTTTTCCTATATTTGAGATAGCTCAAATAATATGAGTATCAAAAAAAATAAATTTTCCAAACATTTTCCTAGATAATATGAGAACGCAGATAAATGTAAACATACATAGCTATATAGAGCTTTATAGATTGGCTTATTTTTTTGTATGATTTTGTGTCTCGTATATGCGCGCGGTAATCCCTCTATACGAAAGATTATAATCTTTAATATTTGAACAGAAACATTATTGTTTATATGGCATGTAATCGGAGAATGGTTTATATGGTGTTTTGATATACATACGTCATATATGTATATATGAGACGAGTGAATTTAGTCATGTATTGAAGGTAATTAGTGAATAAATTATGTGTTCACGCTTGTCAGACAAGAGATAATCGGGTTAATTATTTCATCCGAGTAAAACATTTCCTTATTTATTTTATTTATTAATGGATTAAGACTAATACATATGTACGTACATGTTTGTATATAATATTATACTAAGCGATTTTCATCAATAAATCCCTTAAGGATTACCGTATATATATAATACTCATAATTTCTTTTACGAATCATTATGAACTCGGGTGGGAATATAAATTCAGATTTATATAAAAATAGAAAGAGCTTAATGGTAAATGTTTCTAGAGGATTGAATATTTCCAAAAATTACATTAACCCAAGTATAATACGAAAGGTCGAACTAATCCAAAAAACATCATAAAAATAAAGATATTCCGAAGAATGGAATGAATTCGCGGGAGATATACGAATCCATTAATTTAAATTCTACTAATCCGGATAAATACGAAACAGCTTTACAATCCCAAGAAATCAAAAAATCATCAAATATACCAACCGTATCAACTGTAACTGATCGAGAATGTGCCAAAATCGAATTCTACCTGACGAACTCAAACTCTTCGTGGTATTTTGTTACCCCGAACTGTGGAGCAATACAAATAACTCGATCTATCTAAAAAATAAAATGGTTTAGTATTAGTAAACATGGAAGGATATTTAGCCGAAGTTCATCTTGGAATGTCTTAACATAATTTCATTGACCTTAAAACTCAATTTAGTTATCCATGTTTTAATGAAATTTATATCTTCCAGGGTTTCGACATAATTGGCAAATTGGTTTCTCTAATTCCCTTAATTGAGTGTTTTGGCGGGCAATAAACTGGATATGACTGCCGGCCAAAACACTCAATTAAGAGAATTAGCGAAACCAATTTGCCAATTATGTCAAAACCCTGGAAGCTATAAATTTCATTAAAACATGGATAACTAAATTGAGTTTTAAGGTCAATGAAATTATGTTAAGACATTCCAAGATGAACTTCGGTTAATTTTAAATTATGTACGCATGAGGTATTTGTCTGTTCCATCTTTCAAACAAATTTGTATTCATAGTTGTTTGAATTAACTTTTCGTATTATCGCATCTTGCAACTCTCCGCTGGGGTGCTTAGTAAATCTTGTATATTCTTTAATTCCTTGATCGTCGTATGAATGTAGATTGAATTCCCATTTCATCGCGTTTTATCTTTAGCTCCAACTTGCTTTATTATTATAGTTTTCGCAAACTATACACAGCTGGCAGTTTATAACAGTTCCCTGAATGCATATAAATTCCTGATATTTGCGGTGTATTGTAGAATATAGGCTGTCGTTTGTATCCCTCTAAATTGGTTAATTTGCCAACAAAATAAAATCAAACCTGAATCCTTTGGTGAAGGTTAGTTTGTTGTTAAAGCGATTAGAAAATTAAGACGAAGTGACCGTAACACAAATTTATAAAGAAAAATTTGAAACAGACAATTCCTGGAAACAACAAATCCTTTATGGAAGAGTCACAGTCTTGTTTTGGCTATTACCGTACACATCATCTTGAATTTGATTTCGGGTAAATTCAATTCAAAAATTGCTAAGCTACGAGTATATTTACCAAAATTCTCGAGAAAATAATCAACCAAAATTTTAGGATGATTGACCATACCTTTTAATCAAATATACATTCAATTATATGAATGGGGCAGCCCACTTTTCATGAGAGGGTCTTCTTGTTTGCAATAAAAAAAGGATGTCTATAAAAATGAGTATCCAGTGTATTGAGGATTCTCCAGAAACAAGAAAAGCTAGATGATAAAACGTTGAAAGTCTCAGTGCGCTGGAAATACCCCCCAGAATCTCATCTAAGGATTTTTTTTAAATACCTCTGACAACGCAAGGGTAAAAATTCATCCCATACTTTTTTGTTATGCATGAAACTTCTTTGATTCTATAGAAAAACAATTTTCAAGCCAAGTCGTATAGAAGGGATGATTATGCTAAGGATCCGGTTGGAAACCAATATGCCAGCGTTGATAGATTTTTGACCGTTAGAATTGCCGCTATATAAATAAATGGTGTCTGTCGTCTTTGCCAAATTTTCAAAGAAAACTAAAATCGAATGGCCAAGCTTTCGTATGCCATCGCTGACCATATTTTTATTCTTGTAGTTTTCGTAACACATCCAAATGCTACGATATAATTGCCGTCCTCGGAAAAGGATTGGCAATTCAATCAAAAAATTGTCAACGCATATTGGTTGCCAACAGGATTAATTACTTAATGATTTTGAGAAAATGGCCGTCCTTTCTACGACTTGTCCAGAAAAATTTATGCAAAGTATGTTTTAAGGTTGAGTGCCACTAGATAAAATGTTGATGAGGTTCTCACAAACGTAAAAACTTAATTAGAGTATATTCATAGACCAAAAACTATGTGACTTGTCACAATAATCTTGGCTACCTTTGTAGAGACTGTACACGTTTGTTAAATATAGGATATCTTCTTCGGATGTGGTTAGGTAAATGTTATCAAACTCCATTGTTTCAGTTGTAAAAAAAATAGTGAAATAAAGAAACCCTAAGTCGAATGTACATATAACGATGCACAGACCATCGCACACCAAAATAAAATGAATACGAAATTTAAATTGAAACCAAACCATGACTTGTCTCATAAAAAAAGATGTAATTGAAAAAAGTGTTTTGGCCTACCTTCATGATTTATTAATCGTTTCATCATCGCCTTTTGCAGTGAGCTTATCATCTCACCAATAAATGCGATAAATCAGAAAGTTTCCGTATCCATCTAAGATCAAGGTAATCATAATTTTCTATGTAGTAATAAAACAAGTACGACGAATCCGGATTAGTCCAAAAATATCTAATGGAACAGAAGTTCGTGCGTTTTCATTTTCGGAAATGCGCTATATTACAATTTTTGGTTTGAACACAAACAATTCACGGTTTTGACTGTTGCTGAGATTATTATCAAATTTAAACTTCCAGAAATTGCAACTACACACAACTTTGGTGCTAAAGTTGGTATAAAGTATACGAATTAGACCTTGACAAGATAAAGCATGAGTAATGGGTACAAACCTAGTGGTTGAACTTCTGCGAGGAGATCAACAGCCTATTTGCTGTCGCTGGACTCAATAAAGCTTTAGCTAAGAACAGTTTGTGTAAACTTGATTCTCTTCGGCTACCGGACGGACAGCCAGTTACCTTTCCCAACAAGGAAATTGGTGAGCTGCTCCTATCGGCTCATTTTCCTGGTGATGATGTCGTGAACTCAGATGATGTTACTGCCGAGCTCAATACAGGACGTCTGTTGCAAGTTCCGATTGGAGTTTGGCTCACAAGCTGATCAATCGTGATTTCTTGCGATGGAGTTTAATTCTCCTTCGCATCTTATAACGCCGGCGGTCCTGATGGTATTTATCCTGCTGAACTACAGCCGGGGTTCCTGATCCCTTTCCTTTCAGGATCATTTACTCCACCTTTTTCAAGCGTGTATTGTTTTAGCACTGTTCCTCTTAGTCTATCCTCAACTTTCCGTAAAGCTCTTGAAAAAATTGTCGATAGATTCATTAGAGATCATTTTCTTGTGGGTACTTTCCTCGATATTGTGGGAGCTTTCGATAGCACTATTATCTTATGGATTGTAAAGCTGCAGCAATCTGGCTACATTGCACAGAGCTACGCTGATGATCACGTTTTGTCGGTCTCAGGCAAACATCTCATTGACTTATCCAACCTAACTCAGCATGGTTTAACTATTGTGGAGGCATGGTGTGTTGAAAATGGTCTTCATGTCAAATCTTCTAAAACTGATTTAATTGTCTTTACAAGGAAGAGGAATACTCTTGAACTATCTGTTCCCTCCCTTTTTGGGAGAACTAAATGTGACCACGTCAAGCACCTTGGTGTTGTCCTGGATAGTAAACTTTCCTGAAAGAATCACCTGGATTATAAACTTCATAAAGCAGCTGCCATTTTTTGGCAATGTATAAGAGCTTTTGGGAAATCCTGGGGTTTAAGCTCTAGGATGCTTTCCTTCATTTATAAATCACTGGTCCTACCGCTATTATCGTACGCTTCTATTGTGTACTGGCCAGTGGTTGACCTTAAGGCTTCTGTAGCCAAGCTTAATGGTCTGCAAAATCTTGTTTGCAGAGCCATAACTGGGGCTATATCATCGAACCCACTTTTTACCATGGAATTCATTCTTTCTTTTCGGAAGTCTTGGTTTGAATTGTACTGTTTTTCAGGCGGAACTAATAGCTCTGAAACGTATAGTTATTGAGGATTTGAATTTTGCTGTTAAAAACAAAAGTATTCTACTGTGTACAGATGGTAAAGCTGTACTCAACTCCTTAAGAAATCCCTTGACTGTTTCTAAACTCGTTAAGGAATGTAAACATTTCATGAACCTTCTTTGTTCTATATACCAATAAAGTTACGGTCATGTGGGTTCCGGCTCATTGTGACATCGTAGGCAATGAGATCGCGGATTGTTTAGCCAAAGCTGGCGGTTCCTGTTTCTTTCAACTACGGGAAGAAAATTATAAAGGACTACGCCTTGAAAGACCTAAGGTCTCAGTGGCTTGAGACTTTTAGTTATCGTATAGCGAAGTACTTCATTAAGGACCCCAATTTGAGGTCAACGAAGTATTTTCTTTTCTTTATCTTTAAAAAAGAACCAGTTAAGAATCTTGGTAGCGATTCTTACGGAACATGACCGTTTTAAAGATCTTCTACATCGTATGTATTTACCTCATGATGTTATTTGCGAGGACTGCCTTGAGGAAGATGATGACTGCTTCAGTTCGTGAGCAGTTGTCCTGCTTTCAGTTCTATACGAATTCAGGTATTCAACTTTAGGTCTTTAAATTTAGATCAGTTGTCCTCTCTGTTTGCGAAGGCAGCAATGCGCGTTTGCGTATTGGGATAGAATCCTAGGTTTGCATCTTGGGCCTTTGTGGCATTGAGTGCGGAATCCTCGTGGGTTCCAGCCAATTTTAATAATAATAATAATGGGGACAAGGAACACAGACAAAGGCTACCATGTAGAATTATTATGAGCAGCCTTCATCTACTCTATACACAAGCATTAGGAAAACGTGGATAGTAGATCATGTTCCGCAATTGTGTTAGACCAACTTTGCGTATCAGTGTAGTTGATATAGCAATACAAATTTAGTGGAACGAAATAACATTACGCATTCGCGTCTATTACATTGAAGAACCGGCTGCACAATAAGGCGAATGGTGTTAAAATATGAGCGTTGCTGGGAATTACTTGTAAGGCTTGAGTTGATCCCGTTTGGCAGTTGCGACATAACCGGTTCCCATTAAATGGTAAAGCTCATATTCGAGCCAAAACCTTCAGATACAATTTCATTCTGCTTGCGGATGTGCTCTAACTTAATTACGGTTGAAAAATAAATTCGTTACAGTACGTATAACCTGGGATCAAGTCAGCTCGCCAAAATATGTTTCATATCGAGTTTGTTTCAAAAGCAGCAGTCAGTCAGAAAATGGGCATTTATAACGCCTATGAAAAATGTTCCAGGTAATACAAGCGGATGTCATCTGGCTTGTTGCAACTCTAGCTAAATTCGTGCTGTTTGATAGAACTGGTCCTCGGGAACAATTTAAAACCAGCATGCTTGTTTCTCTAGAAAAGCAAGATGGCGATGGGATGGCAAAGTCGTTAGTATAGGTCCACGTGGGAACAAATTGAACCATTATGCCTCTGCTTACATCCAATTATTTGGCCAACAGGTTTAAGCGGGTTAAATCGCTCTAGTCGCCACTTTTTTGCAGTTGCATTTTTACAGAAACAAATCCTTATTGTAGCTTTTTTACTCTTCCTATTTTGATTTCCAGCTAAGTTTTCTGTCCAAAATAATTTTGGTTTATCCATAAAGCCAAGCAGGTACCATTTAGACTTGGTGGATAAATCTGACGAAGTCTAGTTATGTTTTCAAAGACGAAATTTGGAACATTAAAATCACCAAAATAAATATTTCCTAAACTAATAGCGTTCAAGGCCGATACGAAAACACCATAAGTTAGAAGATCCAAAGCATGTCTGTACCAAGATTAAAACATCAAACCACATTTTTTGTTCAGGCGCTGCCAAAGTTTTTATAAAGGAATCTTAAGATATATGGTAGTCTTTACTGAACTGACAGCTCGACGTTGATGTATACCAATAGTACTTTTGGTCAAAATCAACTTGTTAGTGTTAGTTAGATTTGTCTAACTTTGTTAACTTTCATGTCCTTGTTGGACGCAGGCTAGAATCAGATAGTTACAGCAAGAGTTTAAATCAAATAAAAATAAAATTATTTCAACCAAAAATTTTGCTAAAGTTAATTTATTTCTTAAATCCTCATACCATCTTTGCCTTCTAAATAATCTGAAAGTAACATCTCCCTTCAATTCGGACAGGAATTGATGAAAACAAACTTGGTTTTGCTGGATTTCAGCAAAGTATACGACCGTAAGGATAACTTAAAGGCAACTTGAAATGTTCATCTATAGCTACTCGTCATGATTTGAGTTGTACGTTAACTCGACTGTCGCGAGCGCACGCAAATTTATGAAGTTTGCCATGGATGGATTTTTGTGCCATTTTCGTTAGGTCAATCTGAACATAAATTCAATAACTCGATTTAATTTGACAAATTTAAAGTTTGTTATAGAACAGCACTGGCGAACGTGTCTTTGACATGCCCACCAGTGGTTTCATTCAAGATTACATATCTCGTTATTAGCCAATCGGGTAAGAACTGTCGGATATTGTAATAGTTAAGAAGAGAGATCGCCACCGAATAATTGATGTCCTTGCTAAATATTCAACGCCAGCTCTTTCTAGTCAGTATTGGAAATCGAAGCAGAAAACTTTGTAATTGTTTATGTAATGAACTCTGTAAGCGATGGGTCACAAATGTATCGGGATTGGTGATTGGCCGTGCATCCCACAAACCACTTTATTCATTCTTAGCGACCAACTACAGGAAATTTTCGTAAGATCAACTTGATTGGACCATACCACCGCTATATACCATTATTTAAATTATCTAGAATGGTGGTCACATGAGCGATGGTCCGCAGATTTAAATTTTGAAACTGGAGCTTTCGAATTTTTTTTTATTGGAGCTGCACTCTTCTTTCAGAGAATTTCATATAGCTTGAATATTGTCCTTTTACCCCAAATTCTCCAAAACAAATGTAACAGCTAATTTGTCATTCTCTATATACACGTACATGTTTCGGATATTCCTGTTTGATATGAATAATCTTTAAAACATACAACTTCCATCTTCTTAGTTTTTTGTCCTGATATCATGTATAATGTACATCGTTTGAAATTTTTGTCACGTATGTCTAATGATGACAACCTTAACGGTAATGTCTGCACTTGGGAATATGTATATCTGAGCATAGTAGAAAAATTATACAAAAAATGCTTTTTTAATAACATCACGTGGCCTAGTATGCGGATACCAAAATAGTTGTATATACGTTTGGTTCACGAAAGCATGCTGTAAATATTCATCCGACCCTGTTTATTAAATTCGATACCTACATACTCGTCGTAAACCAATTTTATGTAATGATCAATATTCAGATACCGAATCAGCACGAAACAAAAAACAAATAATTTTATACAACTTCCGATTCCAACTTCCTGTGTTGTTTATCCATACACATGTACATTTTCTTAAGATGTTGTGCTGGTTGAATGAAACTATCTCAAACACAACAGAAAAAGTTATCTTTGTAACAAATATTATTCCAATATATGTGAGATATGTATGTGACTTCATGATTTCCCGTACTTTGGTACATTATAATCAGCTTTAATCCGACTAAATATAGGTCAATTACCATACCTATAAGGGATTGGCATATGCAAGGTTTAAGACTAAATTTATTTTTATTTTTATCAGCCACATGATAGCAATAAAAAATACAAAAATCTTTTCGGAATATAAAATTTAATCTTATGGGGTGGCAGTCTTGGATAAATTAAACTTAAGAATATTTCGCATACAAATATATTTAAGACGATAACAAAAGAGTACTTAATTCAACACACATACATAAACTCGTATGTATGGATGGATGCTTCTAGTCATATATAAGATACATCTATAACTTAGACGAAGCACTATACAAAGTTATATAATATTACGTTCTCGAGTAACTTGTATATAGCAAATTTTTTACAAAATAGGTAAAAGTTTGAGTCAAGTGCTTCTCTTCTTATAAATTAAAACAACGTGTAATAGTAAATTTTTATTATAGTTTTCAACAAAATTATAAAGAATTTTCTTAAAAATATATATAATTATAAACTAAGTATAGAATTATGGTTATGTCTATCTTTTGTATAGGTGAACAGGAAAGTGGAAACAATTTAAATCTAAAAGTTTTAAGAAATGTTTTTTGTGTCCTTTGTGGAGATAGCTTGTATATTCTATAATTAAATGTGAAATGTGAAGCAATTTGCTCTTCAAGCTGTATAACAGTACAGAATGGCCTCGTTAAACGCGTTTCAGAAATATTTTCATCCATTTTCAGGGATACCTTCCCAGCCCAACTAACTTTAACATTCACAAAACAACTTGTATTAGCGTTAAGCAATTAAACCGAGGCTAGTTCCTATCTTTTTATCTATCTCTGACAGATGATAACGAGAGATGACCCTTTACCTTTGAGGCAAGAATCATGCGTATGATTTACGACCCAAAACGCGAACAAGATGGTACATACCGAGCACTGTACAATATTGAGATCATATAGATCTAATGAAGATCCCCGATATTGTACATGAAGTAAGACCTAAGCGAGTATGCTGGCTTGGCACGTTCTGCGGGCTGATCCGGTAATATTTTTACGACGATCTCTCTCAGGACGATAGCTCCACTGTGTAGTGAACAACTTAGCTTATTCAGATTGTTTAAGACAAATTATGAAGACCAAGCTCCAGATCAAAACCATTGGAGCCAGATTGTAACTAAGTCAGATGCCATTTATGGCCTTTATAAACGTTTATTATTATTACTAATTTTAATAATTTGGACAATTTAAAATTTTTTGTGATTCCAAAAAGTTTAATAATTTTACTGATTTAAATGATTTAAAATGCTTCCATTAAATTAAAAATTTTAACAATTTTATTAATAATAATGCACAGCATACAAGTTACTGTCATACATTTTATTGGATAGA
This sequence comes from Tipula unca, assembly GCA_951394425.1. Classification (NCBI taxonomy): domain Eukaryota; kingdom Metazoa; phylum Arthropoda; class Insecta; order Diptera; family Tipulidae; genus Tipula; species Tipula unca. The sequence continues at coordinate 22,920,270 of OX596382.1, read as the reverse complement.
ATCACTCCTCTGGCGGAGGGCTTGGTTGGTGACTATCAGGGAGGATTTCGTCCGAATCGATCAGTCACTGATCAGGTTTTTTCGCTGCGGATGATTCTATCTAAATATTATGAGACATCCATCTCCGTACATCAGGTTTTCCTGGATTTCCGGCAGGCCTACGACTCGATCAATCGAGAGAGTTTGTGGTCTGCCCTGGAATACCTAGGAATGCCAACAAAACTGGTACGACTGTGTAGGATGACAGTGACGCAGTCTCAATGCTGTGTTAAAGTTGAGAACAGGCTATCGACAATTTTTGCAGTTAACTCGGGTGTTCGGCAGGGAGATGCTCTGTCCCCGATACTCTTTAATCTCATGTTGGAGTACATCTTTCGTAAAACTGAAACACCTCAGCGCAACATCTTATATCGCCAGTCCAATCAAGTGCTTGCATATGCAGATGACATATGCGTGATTGGACTGAATAGCAACGGAGTGAAAGAAATACTTGATCCGCTTGTAGAGTTTTCAGCTTCTGTTGGACTCCAGATCAATGAGTCCAAAACGAAATACCTGATCTCTGGTTTTAGAGACAATGGCACACCAAATTTTAGTAGTGGCCACCACACGTTTGAGGGAGTGAGGAGGTTCAAATATTTGGGCTCTCTTATCACTCACGATAACAGTGTGGGTGAGGATATTAAAGTGCGGCTGGCAGCTGGCAGTCGTTCTTTGTATCCTCTAAGGCCACTGCTAAAATCTAAACACTTATCAAGTGCCGTGAAGCTGAAGCTTTACAAAGCGTTGATCAGGCCCGTTGTTATGTTTGGATGTGAAAGTTGGGCGCTGACGGATGAGTACGAGAGATGGCTCCTTACATTTGAGAGAAGAATCATGCTTGTGATTTACGGCCCTAAACGCGAAATAGATGGTACATACCGAGCTCTGTACAATTTCGAGATCAGAGATCTGACGAAGATCCCCGATATTGTACATGAAGTTAGATCTCAGCGAGTACGCTGGCTCGGTCACGTTCTGCGTGCTGATCCGGAACGAATTGTGCAGCGATCTCTGAAAGGAGAGCCACCATATGGTAGGCGCAGAGGTCGTTGCAGGCGACGAGGGCTCCACGATGTAGAGAACGACTTGGCCTCTTCAGATTGTCTAAGACAGTATGAAGACCAAGCTCAGGATCGAAACCGTTGGAGCCAGATTGTTGATTCAGTAAGGGGCCAGTAATGGCCTTTAACACTGTTATTATTATTTATTAATAATAATAACATTAATAATTTAATATTTTAACTAATTTGAATAATTGAAATAATTTGTGTAACTTTACGAAATATAGCTAATTATTTTAAAGTTTCAATAGATCCAAAAAATTATTTTAATGGATTATTGTTTTTAATTATTTATACATTTCACAAAATTTAAATAAATTTAATGATTGTAATAATTTAAAGATTCTCAAATCTTTTAAAAATTTTGAAATTATCAAATTAATAAAAGTATTAAAATTAATTTAATATTAGTTTGAATAATTTAAAAAATTTTTAAAATTTTAATTTTGAAAATTAATTAAATTATTTTAATGATTTTATTAATTTCAATTTTAATAATTCTGTTAGATTAAATTTTAATATTAGTAATAAATTTGTTAATTTCATAAATTTTCAAACATTATTAGTTTAATAATATTAATAGTTTTAATAGATTTAAAAATTTGAATAATTTTTATTTTTAAGTAATTTTATCAAAATTTTACTTATTTTATTATTTTCAATTTTAATAGTTTAAATAAATTTATTGATTTAAACAATTTAAAATTAAAAATAATTTTAATTAATTTATTAATTTCCATAATTTTAATAATTGAAATAATTGCAATAATTTAAAATTTGAAATTTTATTTGTTTTAATAATTTAAATATACTAATTAAATTTACGAACTTTGATTAGTTAGATTTATTAAATAATTGTGTAAATTTTTTTAATCAACATTTAAAATATAAATAATTTAATTAATTTCAATTAGTTGAGTAGTTAATTATTTTATTAATTAACTTTTTTTTAATTATTTTTGTAAATAAATATAGTTTTAAAAATAATTAATATTGCTAAGTTTAAAAATTTAAATCTGATTCATTTGAATAATTTTTAAAAATTTTAATAATTTTAATAACTTTAAATATTTTACGAATATGAAAATTTTGATTTACTTTAATAATTTTAAACAATTGATATAATATGTACAATTTTTAGGCCCAAAACGCGAAATAGTTGGCACATAATAAGCTCTGTACAATATCGAGATCAGAGATCTGATGAAGATCCCCGATATTGTTCATGAAATATGAACGTTCTGCGTGCGGATCTGGAACGAATTGTGCAGCGATCTCTGAAAGAAGAGCCACCATATGGTAGGCGCAGAGGTCGTTGCAGGCGACGGTGGCTCCACGGTGTAGAGAATGACTTGGCTTCTTTTGCTTTTCTAGGACAGTATGAAGACCATGCCCAGGATCGAAACCGTTGGAGCCAGATTGTTGACGCAGTCACGGGCCAGTAATGGCCTTTAAACCTTCAAATGGCCTTTCATTTCCTTCAAAAAATTATTCTAATTGGTTTTATTGATTTTAAATATTTAAATTTTTATTACCTTTATTTTTAAGATTTTCTGAAATTTTGTATTATATTATTTTCTATAAATTTGATTTATTTTAATAGTTTAAATATATTTAATAATAATAATAATAACAGTGTTAAAGGCCATTACTGGCCCCTTACTGAATCAACAATCTGGCTCCAACGGTTTCGATCCTGAGCTTGGTCTTCATACTGTCTTAGACAATCTGAAGAGGCCAAGTCGTTCTCTACATCGTGGAGCCATCGTCGCCTGCAACGACCTCTGCGCCTACCATATGGTGGCTCTCCTTTCAGAGATCGCTGCACAATTCGTTCCGGATCAGCACGCAGAACGTGACCGAGCCAGCGTACTCGCTGAGATCTAACTTCATGTACAATATCGGGGATCTTCATCAGATCTCTGATCTCGAAATTGTACAGAGCTCGGTATGTACCATCTATTTCGCGTTTAGGGCCGTAAATCACACGCATGATTCTTCTCTCAAATGTAAGGAGCCATCTCTCGTACTCATCCGTCAGCGCCCAACTTTCACATCCAAACATAACAACGGGCCTGATCAACGCTTTGTAAAGCTTCAGCTTCACGGCACTTGATAAGTGTTTAGATTTTAGCAGTGGCCTTAGAGGATACAAAGAACGACTGCCAGCTGCCAGCCGCACTCAAATATCCTCACCCACACTGTTATCGTGAGTGATAAGAGAGCCCAAATATTTGAACCTCCTCACTCCCTCAAACGTGTGGTGGCCACTACTAAAATCTGGTGTGCCATTGTCTCTAAAACCAGAGATCAGGTATTTCGTTTTGGACTCATTGATCTGGAGTCCAACAGAAGCTGAAAACTCTACAAGCGGATCAAGTATTTCTTTCACTCCGTTGCTATTCAGTCCAATCACGCATATGTCATCTGCATATGCAAGCACTTGATTGGACTGGCGATATAAGATGTTGCGCTGAGGTGTTTCAGTTTTACGAAAGATGTACTCCAACATGAGATTAAAGAGTATCGGGGACAGAGCATCTCCCTGCCGAACACCCGAGTTAACTGCAAAAATTGTCGATAGACTGTTCTCAACTTTAACACAGCATTGAGACTGCGTCACTGTCATCCTACACAGTCGTACCAATTTTGTTGGCATTCCTAGGTATTCCAGGGCAGACCACAAACTCTCTCGATTGATCGAGTCGTAGGCCTGCCGGAAATCCAGGAAAACCTGATGTACGGAGATGGATGTCTCATAATATTTAGATAGAATCATCCGCAGCGAAAAAACCTGATCAGTGACTGATCGATTCGGACGAAATCCTCCCTGATAGTCACCAACCAAGCCCTCCGCCAGAGGAGTGATTCTATCCAATATGACAGTAACTTGTATGCTGTGCAAAGGAGAGATATACCGCGATAATTCTCACACTTCAAGTGGTCTCCCTTCTTGAAGATGGGGCATATCGCGGCCACTTTCCATTCATCAGGCATAACTTCGGTTCGCCATACTAATCGAATAAGGTCGAAAAGGCAGTTCCACAAAGTATCCCCTCCGAATATCAAGAGCTCCGAATTAATGCAGTCCACTCCAGGTGAGCGGTTTCGTTTCATTCTCTGCATGGCCTAAGTGAATTCCTCATGGGATGGCTCCTCAGTGCAAATCTCCGCAGACTGTTTTAGAGGTGGCTCAACAACAGTCTGTGACGCATGATGAACATCAAGCAGCTCAGTAAAGTGTCTACTCCATGCGTCAAGTACTGCGTCGATGTTGACACAGAGGTTTCCATCCCGGTCCCGAATGGCGGTTGACGAAGGCCTGAAAGTATGGTGCAATCCAGTAATTCCTTTAAAGAAATTACGTGAACTACGCTCATTGCTGAGTTGTTGTACTTTCAGAACCTCGGCCTTCCACCATTCTCGCTTCTTCCATCTACAAATCCGCTTAGCTGCCCTTCTTGCAAGAGCTGCCTTGTTTTTCCTTGCGATTGTGAGACGTTGTTGCACTTCATTATGGGCTATATTTTGTTGCTCAACTGCAAGACGACACTCGTCATCAAACCAATCATTCTTGGGTCTGACTTTCACTATACCTAAAGTCTGTTGAGCAGCACTGACCACCGAAGTTTTCAGTACCTCCCAGACAGAGTTCACGCAGTCAGACTGGTAATTAGCTCCCTCAATGTTGTCGCTGACAAGATCCTGATATCGTTTCTTTTGATCTTCATTTATCAGACCTTCACAGTCGAAACGTTCCATCCGTTTCGCTGTGTTCCCCGACCTGTACGAAAACTTCCACCGTAGCTTTGCAGCGACCAAATAATGATCGCTGCCTACGTATTTGGTTGCTGACCGATAAGTTCTCACATCCTGCACAACCCGAGCTCGCCCTTTTGAAATTAACACGTGGTCAATTTGGCTCCGAGATGTTTTGCGAGGATGTGTCCATGTCTCTAGGTGTATCTGTTTGTGAGGGAAGAATGTGCTTGCTACTCTAAGATCATGAGCAATTGCAAAGTACATCATTCTCTCACCATTATCGGTCGCAGTTTCGTATCGGGAGTACGGACCCATGTTTTCACACAAGTCGGCCTGATTTCTGCCAGCTCTAGCATTAAAGTCCCCAATTACCATTCTAACATCGTGTTCGGGTATAGATCCCATCAGATCGTCCAAGTCATTGTAAACTGAGTCTTTATCTTGGGGCTGGCTGACTTCTGTGGGCGCATGTACACAAATTATCGACAGGTTGGCTAACTTCATGCGCAGGCGAAGCATACACAATCGGTTATTGACTGCTTGAAAATCCAAAACAGCCTTCTTTACCTGCGGCCCAAGAAGAAATCCAGCTCCAAGATATTGTATAAATTTGTTATGTTTATACAGAGTGTTTGTAAATGTTAATTTGTGTATATTTATACGTGGGGATTGAGATAGCGTCGATATTATTAAATGGTTGTTATTTTAGATGTAAGAGTTTGGATATTGTCGATATATTGTTGATATTAGGGACTATGTGTGTATGAGATCTGTAGAGTCAATCTTTTCTAGATGTTATTGTTAGTGTGTGTTAATTGGGTGAGTTGTCTTGTAGATACATTTACCGATATATGGCGTAGTATTAAGAGATATGTAATGATTGAGGCAGCAATGAAATACTATTAAGTAAGTGTATTCGTCAAAAGGGGAGAGGAAGTTTAACGGTATTACATATGTTAGTAAGTAATTTGGGAATGAGTAACCTTAACTACCAGAAAGGAGTCTGCGCGCCCACAGACGCTGCGTATCTGACTCCGCCTTGGCCGTGGCAGGTAATTAAAAGGAGACTCACTCGGTGCCTTGAGGTTAGTAGTTGATGCGTTGAACAATACCCGCTTACCACTGGTGGGGGCTATGACAGTATTGTTTTGTTTTATTTAATGAGAGATACTTACTTGTCTGGTGGATATTCCCGAATTTTGATTTACAACACCGGATTTTTATTTTTGACTCTAACTTAACTATTTTATTTATTAACTTTGACTGCAACTGCTACAACTGATTTTGATTACAAATTTTTGAACTATATATACTAAAATTTTGGTTAATTTCTGGGTTAACTGAACTTATAATTAATTTTGTCAAATGTGCATTTTATGTAGTTTTATGTATTGGGTAATTGACATACTAAAATTTTCACTGTTGATTGCAAAATTTGTGTTTTGTATTAATCTGTTGACTATTCGATTTATTATTTAGGTTAGCACTGTATTTTAAAAAGAGAGTGCGCGTGTAGTATTTAGTCTACATTTAGGTGTTTTAATTTAATTTAAGCTATATCTAGGTGTTTTCTTTAATTCGATTTATAAATGGGCGTTTACTTTTGAAATTACTTTTATATTTATAAAAGGTGGTAATGAATTGAATGAATGAATTTCTTTATCAGGGGTGCACAACACCTTCCCCCTTTATTAGTGAAATCTTCTTATGGAAGATTTCGCAGTTATGGGATACATAGGGTCTATATTTTAAGGCTTATTACTATTATTATAATTATTGTTATTTTTGTTTATTATGTTGTGGGTAATTCATGTTGGTCTGGTAGTTGGTTGTCTTCTGTCAGTCTTCTTTGTATCATAAAATTTAGTTCGGTCATGGATTCAGTATTCCATTGTTTAAATGTTGTATTGTTGTATATGGCTGTGGTTGATGTTCTGGCATCGTTTCTTGGCTGTCTACGGTCCAATCGTTATCCGTGTATGTTCAATTTTGTGGTTTGTTAGATGCGGTAAGTAGTTTACTATAGTGATTCTGTGCCAAATCTGTGCTGTTATGGCTGCTTCGTCAGTATCGTTTGTCTTCATCTTACATATGTCTTTGCGTTTTGCCTTGTCGTGTGCCTCATCGTTTTGTATTTCTTTTGTTGTGGTTTTGTTTACAATGTCATGTTGAATCGTGACCATGAACTATATTTTATTTTTGCTTTGGAATTCTGTCGTTTTGCATTTTATTGCCATTTGTATTATATTATATTATTATTTCATTAGGTTATTAACTTATATATATTTTATAATTATTTTTTGTAATCTAAGCTAATTTTGTTTATTTTTATTTTTACTGTATGAATAATATAATGAAATGTATGCATTTTGTAATATGAGTTAATATTTATATAATTGAGGAAAATTTATGAGAATTTTATTTACTACTTTGTATAATTTGTATATATATTTTTATTTTGTTTTATTAAAATTGCTTATCTTAGGGTTTTGTATGTAATTTTAGTCACAAGATTTTTGTTTTGTGTGACTGTGCTACTTTGTCATTTTGATCTTTTACTCATTTTAAGTTAACGTTTGGTGTTTGTGAGAAGGAAATTGAAAAAATGTGTTTCTATTATTTAATTTTTTGGCTAAAAGTGTTTTTATTTTTTTTTTTGTGTTGGATTTATAATTTTGAGTTTAATTTAACGTCAATTTTTAAGTGAGGTTTAAAAGTGTGGAATAAAAGGTGTAATTTGTGTTTCTTATGGAAAAATGTTTTTGAATTGTGCTTTTAATAAGCAATTTATGAATTTTGAGCTTATAAATACTAGGTATGTGCTAGTTTTAATTATTTTGTTTATATATTTTTCATCTTTATCGAATTATAGAAAAATTTATTTTACATTGAACTCTGATAATATATGTTTTTAATTTTTTTTTTTTTGATTATCGTTATGGTTTTTGACTTACAATTTTTCTAATCTACACAAATGATTGATTTTTGTTTTTATAATATAATTTATTTTTTGCTTATGTTAGGTTTGTCTTAATTATGTGTTAGTTTTATGTTTTTAATTTCTTAATTTTTAGCTTGTTCTTCCTCGAGTGTTAGTGTTTGTTCGATGAAGAAAAGGCTAATTTGTTTTTTTTTTTTTGAAAATATTTCCCGCGTGTTTTATGTCGGTTAAAGTTAATGTTGTTGGTATTTTGTTTCCGTTGTTCGTGTTCTCTCATTTCTTGGATCATATTTTGTATTTCCAGGCCTATTGTTCTCATTTCATCTATTTCTGTGTTTGGTTGTTTCTGGTGTGGTGTTTTTCCTATTTCTTCGATTATGTTCCATATTGGATCATCCATTCTAATTAGTGACTCAGGGTCGCCTCTTATTAGTTCGATCATTGGTTTTATTGACACTGTAAATTTATTTATGATGCATGAGTTTCGGTTATGGAATGTGCGGGTTGTTAATTTATGGCGTGGAAGTATTCTTTTTTGTCTGGAATGGTTTTTATACAGTGGTGGTGTCGTCGTCATTTTCATGTGTTTTTCTTTTTCTTGTTTTGTCGTTGTTCTGTTTGTTTCTGTTGCCGTGTGATTCGTTGGCTTTGTGTGTTGAGTTTAATATTGTTATTGTTTTTGTTTTTCTCCGTCTGTATTTTATTACTATTGCGGTTATCGCTATAAACATCAGTAAGCTTGTCCCTGATAGTATTCCAGTTGTGATTTTGGTTGTTTGGTTATGGTCTTCCTGTAATTTTAGTTCGTCTGTGCTTTTTTTTAGTTGAATTATTTTGTTTGTTTGTTCTAAAAATTGCTTGTTGTGTGTCTTGTGGTCGATGAGTTGTATTCTGCTGTTTTTGGGTTCTTGGTCGTCTTTTTGTGTGTTCCTGATTACTTCTTCACTTGACTCAGTCAGTATCTCTTGTTGTTCTAGCTCGATTGTTTCTGGGTATCCTATTACTATTATTGTGAATTCTTTTGTTGTTACTTTACATGTTGTTTTGAAGATCAGTAGTCCGTTATTTATAATTTGCAACTTTTCTGTGTTGTTTTGACATTGTATTGTTATGTTCGTTTCTGTGCTCATCGAGTAAAGTAATGTGTTTGTGGCTTCTAATTTCACTATCATGTTGTGAGAGTTCGTTGGTAGTGATTTGCAGTTTTGTTCTGCATTCCATGGGTTGTTCCATAGTGTCGCTATACAGTGTGGATTATGGATTGGTAGGATTGGCTTCGTGTTGTGGCATATCAGGAAATCCTTTTCTAGGCTGTCGTTTATTTTTTCACATCGGTTAACGTCTTCTGTGTGTAATTCTATTATCTTCGTTTTTTGACTGTTTATTGCTACGTACTCGGTGTTTATTTCGTATATGTTGTATTCGTTTCTTCTGACGACTGGTAGTATGTATGGTTTGAATAGTGTGTATTCTTCGTTATCGATTATTGGGATTGTGATTTTAATCATGACTTGTCCTTTTATTTCTATGTGGTCTGTTTTTACGACTTGTCTTAGGATTTCGAATCTTTCCAGTTTTGTGTTTGCATCCGTTGAATGGGTGCGTATTATGTCGACTACTTTGTTATGGGTTATTATTAGTGGGTGCAGTTTTTTCATGTTTAGTGCGGTTATTATTTCTGTTGCGTCTTCTTGAAGTTTATTTATGTGCATGCATTGTATGAGGATTAGGGCTGTTAGTTCCGCGGTGCGGTGTGTAAGGTTTTGTTTCCTTTCTATAAATGTGTCTTGATCATTTGTTCTGGTGATCAACTGGTTCAGTTTTTCCTGTATTTCGTTCGTTTCATTTTGTAATTGGTCTACTGGTTTTGATAGAGCTTCGAAGTTTGTCTTGATTATTGCTATTTGTTGTTTTTCTACGTCTAGTAGTTTTACCTGGTTATTTTCTAAGGTTTTTAGTTTACTGTATATTTCCGTAGCGTCCTCCTGATCCATTGTTCCAAATACGAATTTTGACAATTTGCCACCTACGTCGATAAGTCCTCTTTTTTGTCTTCCGTACATGTCATTCAGCTTGCCCTCCTGTCGCTGGATCTCGCTTACGTGCCACTTTAGTTCGTGTCTGAATGACTTGCATAAATCGTCAGGGTTTTTTTCCGTTAGCTCTTGGCATAGGGTTTTTAACATGTGTATGCACTCTGTTAGTGTCTCTGTTAATTCTTTTGTCTTGGGTATGCCGATTTTGGTGATTATTATTAAATTTTTGTTGACCGTGTCCATTTCGGATATACTTTCAAAAAATGCTCCTATGTTTTTGATTTTCCTATTTTCGAAATGAGTTCCTGTTGCCAAGGAGATTAGTCCGATTATCGCTAGTATGTTCATTTCTGTGGAAGATATTTTTTCGGTGTTTTATACGTGTCTGTTTTTCTTTTTCTTTTTTTTTCCCTTTTTTTTTTTTTTGATTTGGGAAGTGGTCGTCTGTTCGGTTCGGGCCGTTCGTTTGTCTGGTTGCCCATTTGTTTGTTTGTGTAATGTTTGTTTCGTGGATCGGTTCTTGTGTGGTACGTTGGTGGTCTGTATGCGTCAAGACTCCACAGTCTTGGTGGAAGTTCATCTGTGTTCCTTAATTGTTTTTTGTCAATATTGTGTGTGTGTTGGAGTTGGATTTTGGTTATTGTTTTTGTTTGTCTGGGGTTGGGTTGCTTTGGTGAGGATTTTTGGGTTTTTGGTTATTCCGCACTTTTATAAAAACATTTGTTTCAACAAAATTTTTTTTTTTTTTTTTTTTTTTTTTATTTAGAACATTTATTGATTTGTACATTATTCTCCTTCAATCTCTTCTATTCTTATGATGACGACATCACTGTCGTCATCCTGCTCGTCCCTGTTGTTTTCGTGTTCGGGTGCGGCCTCCTCGACTGGCTGTGGCAGTGGTGGTTGGGCCTCGGCTTCTTGCCGTCGAGCCCTTTGGTGCGGTCGTCGTCGTGCTGGCCTCCGCCAGCGGCGTCGGATGTTCCGGACCTGTCGGCATCTTTCGCCGAAGCTGTCCGGTGCTTCGTGGCTGACCCCGAGTATCGTCCCCTGCTCCCAGTTCCGCCTGATGTCCATCATTCTCTGGATTAGGCGGTCGAACGACCCCCATCTGTTTGTCTCAATTGTTAAACGGCGTTCCATAGTTGCGGCTTTTGGCTTGTTCTGATTTCATATTTGGTTTTTGCGTCGTTATATATTCTTTTGTTTTGTTGAGTCAGGGTTTTGTTTGGTTTTTTTTTTTTTTTTTTTTTTTTTTTTTTTTTTTTTTTTTTTTTTTTTTTTTTTTTTGTTTTGTAGTGTCTTGTGTCCGTTACATGGAGTTTTTACTGCATTTTTTTTTTGTTATCAGGTTTCGACTATAGTTTTGCTTTGTTTTCGTTTTTGTGTTCTTTACCGTTGGGAGTTTACTCTGGTGTCTTATTTATGTGTAGTGTGTTAGGAGTTATGTTTCGCATTGTTTTGTTTTTCAGTTCTTGGAAATGGAAACGCGTGTTTTTTTTTATTTTTTTTTTTTTTTTTTTTTTTTATTTATTAATTTGTTTGTTTTAGACATTTTTCCTGATCATGCTTTTTATTTCTTTTAATTTGTTGTTTATGGCTATCATATCTCTTGGTTTGGTGCATATCTTATTTATTCTTTCCAGTTCTTTTCTTTCTTTTTTCAGTTTGTTCACTCTTCCGCCTCTGCTCCTTTTCTTGTTCGGCCCTGATTCGGTATGTGTTTTCTCAGTGCTATTTTCCCTTTGTATGTTGGGAGAACTTCTTTTTCTTTCTCTGTATTCCTCTATTGATATTTTTTTATTTGTTGTTGTTGTGGTTTTCTCGGGTTGTTCTTTCATTTTAGTAGTCTCCATTGTTGTTTACTTTTACTAGTCGTTTGTTGATTTGGACTGTTGTGTTAGTGGGAGAGTTTATTTCTGTTACTCTGTATGGGCCTAACCATAGCGGGTCTTGTTTGTTTCTTCTCATGTCGTTTTTTAACCATACAAGATCGTTGACTCTTACGTGTATATTGTTTACTTTTTGTCGTACTGTGCTTTGGTTATGTGTTTCTTTTGAATGAGTCGTTGTCGAGCGATTGCATGCGCAAGTCTTAGTCTGGCTTTTAATTCTGAAGCGTAGTCATCGTAGTTGTATGTAGGTTCTGGGTCCTTTTTTATCGCTGTTGGTATTAATGCTGGTCTACCGTAAATTAATTCGTGTGGTGTATAATGTGTAGCGCAATGTGGTGTAGTGTTATAGACGAATACGGCGTAGTGACACATTTCATCCCAATTGTTTCTATCGGTATCAGTGAAGGATCTTAAGTATTCCTTGAGCGTATTGTGGGATTTTTCAAGTGCCCCGTTAGTTTCAGGGTGGTATGCTGTGGTAGTTAAGTGTTTAAGTTTGAGTACTTTGCATACATCTTCAAATGTTCTGCTTTTGAAGTTGGTGCCTTGGTCGGTTAGGATTTTCTCTGGAATGCCGTGTTTGGTAATGTAATACTCGCAAAGTGCTTTTGCTACCGTATTTGCATTCTGGTTTGGGATTGGGATTGCTCCAGAAAATTTGGATAGGTCGTCTTGGAATGTGAGAATGTAACTGTTTCCTTTCTCTGTTGTCGGCAAAGGGCCTACGATATCGAATGCTACTCTTTGAAATGGATATTCTGACGTGGTTGTAATTTGTAGTGGGACTTTTGTTTTTCTATGGTTCTTGTTTCGTTTGCATAGATGGCATTTCCTTATAAATCGGTTTATGTCTGTCAGCATGTTGGGCCAGTAGTATAACATTTTTATTCGTTTGTACGTTCGCCATGTACCTGCGTGTCCACCTAATGGTAAATTGTGGTACTCGTCCAGTATTTGTTGACGTTTCTTCTGATCTAATACGATTTCTATGTTAGTTTTATTTGTTATATCCGTTTGTTTCAACCTAATTTGAGCTTGTTCGTTCCCGTCTTCTTTTCGTTCCGCAGTTTGTTGTTCTATTGTTTCCCGAGTCTTCTGGTTCTGTGCTCTGGTGATTGCTAGTACTTCGTTATATTTGATTCTGCTTAGTGCGTCGGCGTTTGTATTTAGTTTCCCTGACTTGTGTATTATTTCAAAATTGTACTCTGACAATTTTAAATTCCACTTTAGTATGCGGTTTGGTATTTTTGTTAAATTTCCTGTGAGTGGTTTGTGGTCCGTAACGATAGTAAATTTTTTCCCGTATAAGTACGGTCTGAAATTATTCACAGCCCAATATATTCCTAGCATTTCTTTTTCTATGGTGCTGTAATTTCTTTCTGATTTGCCTAGCGCTCTGCTGGCGTAAGCGATTGGAAATTCTCCTGTCACGTATGTCTGTGATAGTACGGCTCCTAAGCTGTAGTCGCTTGCGTCTGTTGTGAGGATGAATGGTCTATTTAGATCGGGATACTTAAGGATTGGTGGGTTTACTAGGCATGCTTTGAGTGTTTTTAAGGCTTTTTCACTTTCTTCTGTGAATACGAATGGTACTTTTTTACGTGTGAGTTTCGTGAGTGGTTCTGCTATTTCTGAGAATTTTGGGATAAACCTGCGGTAGTAGTTCGCTAGGCCTAAAAATGATTGGGTTTCTCTTATGTTTCTTGGTTGTGGAAAGTCTTGTACTGCTTGTGTTGTTTTTGGATTAGGTTTGATGCCGTCTGGCGTGATAAGATGTCCAAGAAATGTGATCTCTTTTTTGAGGAATTGGCATTTCGCACATTGCAGTTTCAAATTATTTTTTCGACAAGTTTCAAAAATTTCGATTAGTTTGGTATTGTGGTCATTTAAATTTTTCCCGTAGACGACTACGTCGTCCAGGTATACGAATCCTTTTAATCCTTGGAATCCACGGAGGATGTGGTTAATGGCTCTTTGGAATGTGGCCTGGGAATTTTTGAGTCCAAAAGGCATTCTCGTGAACTCGAAATGTCCGTAATCTGTGCTGAAGGCAGTTTTGTGATAGTCGCGTGGGTTCATTTCAATTTGATGGTAACCACTTGCCATATCTAGGGTTGAGAAATATTGAGCATGTCCTAGTTGGTCTAGAATGTCGTTTATGTTTGGGAGTGGAAATGAATCGCCTATTGTTGCTTCGTTTAATTTTCTGAAGTCAACTACTACTCTCCATTTCGGTATTCCGTCCTTTCCTGCTTTTTTTGGTACTGCTAACAGTGGACTGTTGTATGGACTGATGCTTGGTTGGATTTTTCCTTCGTCTAACATTTCGCTGACTTGTCTGTTTATCTCATCTTTGTGTGTTTGTGGAAGTCTGTATCTTTGAACGTGGATTGGTTTGGTGTCTGTGTACAAGTTTATATCATGTTGTACGCCCTTAATGCTTGTCAGTTTGTCTCCTTCCAAGAAAAATATGTCTTCGTACTTTGTGCAAAGTGTCAGTATTGACATGTTTTCTTCGACGTTGTTTGTTAGATCTAGATTTTCTGATATTATCTTAATGACTTCTTCTGTTCGGTTGTCGTTTGGTTTATTTTGTGCTTGTGTATCATGCTGGTGTGAGTAAAGGCTTAGTTCAGGGTAAAATTCGTCTAGTATTGTGTCTTCTGGTAGTGTGTTGGCGATTAGGATTTTGGCTTTTCTATTTTTGGGTTGTAGAAGTATGTGTGGAGTGTGTATTCCTGGGATTATTTCTGAAGCATTGGATATGTATTGGTCGTCGGTCGGGGTTTGTATTTCTATTAATGTTTCGCTCCTTGCTGGGAGTGTGTTCGAAAAATGTACAAAGTGTTCGTTTATCTTCAGCATGTTTTTGCTGTATAATATGTCGATTTTATGTTTTTCGAACATGTCTCTACCTATTATTCCGTCTTCCGTTATAGGGAAATTGTCTTGTACTACGTGTAGTCTGTGATTAATAGTTAGGTTGTTGGTGAGTTGTATGTCTGCGTCGATCGTTCCTATCGTTATTACTTCTCCTTCTCCTATTCCTGTTAATGCTGTTTTCATGTCAGTGTTAATTTCTTCTTTCGTTGCGTATTTGATCTTAAGTAAGGATACGTCTGCTCCTGAGTCTATTAGCAGTTTCGGTTTGTGGTCTCCTATTGTCGGTGTAATTGTGTCGCGATTTGTTTTATATTTTGATATAAGTTTAATGTGTCTAGGTTCTTCTAGATGGAATAAGACTGCTAGTATGTCTTCTTGATCGTCAAAGATATTACTTTGTTCTGGTTTATTTGTGTCATTTTTAGTTGCTTTGCAGGGAGTTTTTTCATTTGAGTTTTCGTGTATTGTGTTTCTTTCGTGTGGTTGAATTTGTTCGTATGCTCTGGTTTTGGGTTCTTGGGGTGAGTTTTGTTTGTTTAGTAGGGACAGTCTGGGAGCTGGGATGGGTTTGAAGTTGGTATTTCGAGTTGGTTCACATTCGTGTGTGCTTGGTTTGATATTTATATTGTTTAATTCGTTTATTTGGTAAGCGTCTGGGCTTGTTTCGTTTGTGTCTTCGTCTGTTTTCTTAAATTCTACTATTTGCGTTGGTCGGGCAACGGCTTTGTGTGTCGGGCTGGCGACTGTTTGTATTTGCTTAATATCTACGTTTGGATTCGTTCGGTTAACGTGAGTGGTTGTACCCGGTCGGTTAACTTGAGAATATTGGTTTTGTGTCGGGCTGGCGACTATTTGTGTTTTCCTAATAACTAATTTTCGATTCGTTCCGTTAACGTGAGTAGTTGTACTCTGTCGGTTAACTTGAGAATATTGGTTTTGTGTCGGGCTGGCGACTATTTGTGTTTTCCTAATAACTAATTTTCGATTCGTTCCGTTAACGTGAGTAGTTGTACTCTGTCGGTTAACTTGAGAATATTGGTTTTGTGTCGGGCTGGCGACTATTTGTGTTTTCCTAATAACTAATTTTCGATTCGTTCCGTTAACGTGAGTAGTTGTACTCTGTCGGTTAACTTGAGAATCATGTGTGTTTTGTCTTGCGTCTTTTGTTTTTGTAGTTTTCAGGTATGCTTCTGGAATCATACCCATTGGGAGAGAATATTCATGTCCATTTGTTATTTGCGTTTGGTGTTCATTGTTATTTGCGGCTGGATCCAACTGCGGCGGCTCTCCTACTGCTGGCTGGATCCTTGGTCGTTTCCCTGGTTTCTATATTGTCTGTGTGTAGCAGTGTTTTCCATCGGCTGTTGGATGACTGTGTTGAGTTTCATTGCGTTGAATTGGTTTCCTAAGTTCTCTACTTCATTTGATCGCGGTTGGTTCCGATATTGTCCCGTGTTGTAGTTTTTATTTGTTTGAAATTTGCTTCTGCACTCGTCGAATGTATGTCCCTTTGTTGTTTTGCAGTGTGAGCAGTATTTAGGAGGTCTGTCTTGGAAATTTGGGATTGTGGGTTGTCGGTAGTTTGTAAAATTGTTTTGTTGCGGTGGAGTGTATGTGATTTGTCTTGTGGGGGTGTTTGGAAATTGTCTGGGTGGTGCAGTGTATTGATTTTGTGGGGAGTATTGATTGTTCTGTTGTCTTTGTGTTTGATAATTGATTGGTGAATTTCGGTAGTATGGTTGGTTCGTTCGGTATTGGTTATTTTGGTATTGAATGTTTCTTGGTCCCTGTTCTCTAAATATCCTAGTGCGGCATATATCCCACGTGTGGTTTGGTTTTTGACAGTAGTTACATATTATTTGGTTTCTTCTAGTTGGAGTTTCCATGTGTTGGTTTTGTGTTGGTTGTAGAGTTTGTGGTTGTTGAGGGATTACGTGTTGGGTTGGTTCGCCAGTTATTATTGTTAGTATTTTCTCGATTCGCTCTGTTTCTTCGATTATTTTGTCTATATTTGTTGCTGCAATTGTTGCTACTTTTTCTTTCAATATTGTGTTTGTCAGTCCTCTTTTGAATATTTCCACACTACTTGCATCTAGGTGGTTGGTGTAGGTGTCGTCCAGGTTTGCTAATTCGTACTTTGATCTGTAGCCAATTTTGTACAGGTCTAGTGCTTCGCCCAGTCTGTAGCCGTAACTTTTGATAGACTCTCCGTATTGCTGTCGTATTCTCATGTAATTGTTTTCAAGTTCTGTCAATGAGTATACTGGATTGTACATCTTTTTCAGAGTGGTTTTCAATGTTGGGTAGTCTTTTATTCGTCGTCTGTGTACCCTGGTGAAAGCGGTTCCTGTTAGCCGGTACTTGATGATTCCGTTGAATTCTTCCTTTTCGTCATTTGTTTCTAGTCTATTATAGATGTTATCTGATGCTCCGAGGAATTTCGCAAGGCTGGTTGCGGTTTGTGCCGGGTCGGTCTCGTCTCCACTGAATTCTGGTACTAAGCTAGTTACGCTCTGGTGTATTTGTTGCGGATTCATTTTGTTAAGGTGTTGTGTATTACGGGTGTTGGTTATGTTTGTAGGTCGTGGTGTATGTGGAGTTTGGATTGTAGGAGTAGTCGGTGTTCTGTCGTTAGTTTTGGTTGATGGAAGGTCGTCTGTCACTTCGATTTTTATTGGTCGGGGGACTTGTGTATTGTCGTTTTGACGTGCAGTCTTACTACGAGTATTGTGTACTGTAGGTGTGTCGGTAGCTTGTTTAGTTGGGGATCGCGATGTCAAACCGGATTTTGATGCAAATGGTGAATCTTTGAACATGTGGGTCTCTATTGTTTAATTTTAACCTAACTAATTCGCCACAGGTGCGAATTTCGGCAGCGCCAATATTGTATTTAATTTGTTATGTTTATACAGAGTGTTTGTAAATGTTAATTTGTGTATATTTATACGTGGGGATTGAGATAGCGTCGATATTATTAAATGGTTGTTATTTTAGATGTAAGAGTTTGGATATTGTCGATATATTGTTGATATTAGGGACTATGTGTGTATGAGATCTGTAGAGTCAATCTTTTCTAGATGTTATTGTTAGTGTGTGTTAATTGGGTGAGTTGTCTTGTAGATACATTTACCGATATATGGCGTAGTATTAAGAGATATGTAATGATTGAGGCAGCAATGAAATACTATTAAGTAAGTGTATTCGTCAAAAGGGGAGAGGAAGTTTAACGGTATTACATATGTTAGTAAGTAATTTGGGAATGAGTAACCTTAACTACCAGAAAGGAGTCTGCGCGCCCACAGACGCTGCGTATCTGACTCCGCCTTGGCCGTGGCAGGTAATTAAAAGGAGACTCACTCGGTGCCTTGAGGTTAGTAGTTGATGCGTTGAACAATACCCGCTTACCACTGGTGGGGGCTATGACAGTATTGTTTTGTTTTATTTAATGAGAGATACTTACTTGTCTGGTGGATATTCCCGAATTTTGATTTACAACACCGGATTTTTATTTTTGACTCTAACTTAACTATTTTATTTATTAACTTTGACTGCAACTGCTACAACTGATTTTGATTACAAATTTTTGAACTATATATACTAAAATTTTGGTTAATTTCTGGGTTAACTGAACTTATAATTAATTTTGTCAAATGTGCATTTTATGTAGTTTTATGTATTGGGTAATTGACATACTAAAATTTTCACTGTTGATTGCAAAATTTGTGTTTTGTATTAATCTGTTGACTATTCGATTTATTATTTAGGTTAGCACTGTATTTTAAAAAGAGAGTGCGCGTGTAGTATTTAGTCTACATTTAGGTGTTTTAATTTAATTTAAGCTATATCTAGGTGTTTTCTTTAATTCGATTTATAAATGGGCGTTTACTTTTGAAATTACTTTTATATTTATAAAAGGTGGTAATGAATTGAATGAATGAATTTCTTTATCAGGGGTGCACAACAAAGATATCCGAGGTCATCTCCACTGTAGTACAACGTATAGCCCTGGGACACATGGTCTCCACTTTGAGGCCAGCGAGTTTCTTGAAGAGCAACGAGTTCCAGCCGATACTCTTTCATGCACGTGATTAGACCCTCCAACGCTCCTGGTTTTCTAAGTGATTGCACGTTCCACGTGCCGATCCTAAATCTCGTATCCGGGTACTTGATCGGGGGTCCGGTGTTGTTTTGGCGGTATCCATTTTTCTTTTTGTTGATTTTATAAAAAGTTGATTTTTTTTACGGATGCGGGTCGTCAGCCCAGCGATCCAACCGTTTAGTCGCCTCCTACGACAAGCAAAGGATACTGTGGTGGTATTCTTAGGAAACATGTTCGTGCAATTTAGATTTACGACCACAGGGGCACTCACATCAATATATTTAATAAGTTAAGTTATTTAGATTAATTTAATAATTGTATACATTTTATTAAGTAACATTTAAAATTAAAAAAATTAATTAATTTTAATTATGTGAATAGTTTTAATAATTCTATTAATTAAATTTTTTAGTGATTTTAATAAATAAACCTAGTTTTAAGAATAATTATAATTTTACTTGATTTGATAATTTTAAATATTTTATTAATAATATTACATCAATAATTTGAATATTCTTACAAATTATAATTATTTTAAAGTTGCAATAAAATAATAATAAACAGTATTAAAGGCCATTACTGGCCCCTTACTGAGTCAACAACCCGGCTCCAACGGTTTCGATCCTGAGCATGGTCTTCATACTGTCTAAGACAATCTGAAGAGGCCAAGTCGTTCTCTACATCGTGGAGCCATCGTCGCCGGCAACGACCTCTGCGCCTACCATATGGTGGCTCTCCTTTCAGAGATCGCTGCACAATTCGTTCCGGATCAGCACGCAGAACGTGACCGAGCCAGCGTACTCGCTGAGATCTTATTTCATGTACAATATCGGGGATCTTCATCAGATCTCTGATCTCGATATTGTACAGAGCTCGGTAGGTACCATCTATTTCGCGTTTTGGGCCGTAGATCACACGCATGACTCTTCTCTCAAATGTTAGGAGCCATCTCTCGTATTCATCCGTCAGCGCCCAACTTTCACATCCAAACATAACAACGGGCCTGATCAACGCTTTGTAAAGCTTCAGCTTCACGGCACTTGTTAAGTGTTTAGATTTTAGCAGTGGCCTTAGAGGATACAAAGAACGACTGCCAGCTGCCAGCCGCACTTTAATATCCTCACCCACACTGTTATCGTGAGTGATAAGAGAACCCAAATATTTGAACCTCCTCACTCCCTCAAACGTGTGGTGGCCACTACTAAAATCTGGTGTGCCACTGTCCCTAAAACCAGAGATCAGGTATTTCGTTTTGGACTCATTGATCTGAAGTCCAACAGAAGCTGAAAACTCTACAAGCGGATCAAGTATTTCTTTCACTCCGTTGCTATTCAGTCCAATCACGCATATGTCATCTGCATATGCAAGCACCTGATTGGACTGGCGATATAAGATGTTACGCTGCGGTGTTTCAGTTTTACGAAAGATGTACTCCAACATGAGATTAAAGAGTATCGGGGACAGAGCATCTCCCTGCCGAACACCCGAGTTAACTACAAAACTTGTCGATAGCCTGTTCTCAACTTTAACACAGCATTGAGACTGCGTCACTGTCATCCTACATAGTCGTACCAGTTTTGTTGGCATTCCTAGGTATTCCAGGGCAGACCATAGACTCTCTCGATTGATCGAGTCATAGGCCTGCCGGAAATCCAGGAACACCTGATGTACGGGGATGGATGTCTCATAATATTTAGATAGAATCATCCGCAGCGAAAAAACCTGATCGGTGACTGATCGATTCGGACGAAATCCTCCTTGATAGTCACCAACCAAGCCCTCCGCCAGAGGAGTGATTCTATCCAATACAATGTATGACAGTAACTTGTAAGCTGTGCAAAGGAGAGCTATACCGCGATAATTCTCACACTTCAAGCGGTCTCCCTTCTTGAAGATGGGGCATATCGCGGCCACTTTCCATTCGTCAGGCATAACTTCGGTTCGCCATACTAATCGAATAAGGTCGAAAAGACAGTTCAACAAAGTATCCCCTCCGAATATCAAGAGCTCCGAATTAATGCAGTCCACTCCAGGTGCACGGTTTCGTTTCAATCTCTGCATGGCTTTAGTGAATTCCTCATGGGATGGCTCCTCAGTGCAAATCTCCGCAGTCTGTATTAGAGGTGGCTCAACAACAGTCTGTGACGCATGATGGACATCAAGCAGGTCAGTAAAGTGTCCACTCCATGCGTCAAGTACTGCGTCGATGTTGACACAGAGGTTTCCATCCCGGTCCCGAATGGCGGTTGACGTAGGCCTGAAAGTATGGTTCAGTCCAGTAATTCCTTTAAAGAGATTATGCGAACTGCGCTCATTACTGAGTTGTTGTACTTTCAGAACCTCGGCCTTCCACCATTCTCGCTTCTTCCGTCTACAAATCCGCTTAGCTGCCCTTCTTGCAAGAGCAGCCTTGTTTTTCCTCGCGATTGTGAGACGTTGTTGCACTTCATTATGGGCTATATTTTGTTGCTCAACTGCAAGACGACACTCGTCATCAAACCAATCATTCTTGGGTCTGACTTTCACTATACCTAAAGTCTGTTGAGCAGCACTGACAACCGAAGTTTTCAGTACCCCCCAGACAGAGTTCACGCAGTCAGACTGGTAATTAGCTTCATTAATGTTGTCGCTGACAAGATCCTGATATCGTTTCTTTTGATCTTCATTTATCAGACCTTCACAGTCGAAACGTACCATGTGTTTCGCTGTGTTCCCAGACTTGTACGAAAACTTCCATCGTAGCTTTGCAGCGACCAAATGATGATCGCTGCCTACGTATTTGGTTGCTGACCGATAAGTTCTCACATCCTGCACAACCTGAGCCCGTCCTTTAGAAACTAACACATGGTCAATTTGGCTGCGGGAAGTTCCGCGAGGATGTGTCCATGTCTCAAGATATATGTGTTTGTGAGGGAAGAATGTGCTTGCTACTCTAAGATCATGAGCAACCGCAAAGTACATCATTCTCTCACCATTATCGGTCGCAGTTTCGTGTCGGGAGTACGGACCTATGTTTTCACACAAGTCGGTCTGATTTCTGCCAGCTCTAGCATTAAAGTCCCCAATTACCATTCTAACATCGTGTTCGGGTATAGATCCCATCAGATCGTCCAAGTCATTGTAAAATGAGTCTTTATCTTGGGGCTGGCTGACCTCTGTGGGCGCATGTACACAAATTATCGACAGGTTAGCTAACTTCATGCGCAAGCGAAGCTTACACAATCGGTTATTAACTGCTTGGAAATCCAAAACAGCGTATTTTACCTGCGGCCCAAGAAGAAATCCAGCTCCAAGATTTCCGAGGTCATCTCCACTGTAGAACAACGTATAGCCCTGGGACACATGGTCTCCACTTTTAGGCCAGCGAGTTTCTTGAAGAGCAACGAGTTCCAGCCGATACTCCTTCATGCACGTGATTAGGCCCTCTAACGCTCCTGGTTTCCTTAGTGATTGCACGTTCCACGTGCCGATCCTAAATCTCGTGTCCGGGTACTTGAGCGGGGGTCCGGTGTTGTTTTGGCGGTATCCATTTTTCTTTTTGTTGACTTTATAAACACTATATTTTTTTTTACGGATGCGGGTCGTCAGCCCAGCGATCCAACCGTTTAGTCGCCAAAGTTGCAATAATTTTATTAATTTTAATAATCCAAATATTTTTATAAATTTTAAAATGTTTATAATAGTTATAGTTTTACTTATTTAATTATTTTTTAATTAAAATTTTTAATAATTTATCGGATTTTAACAAATTTATTAACCCTTGTGTTTACAACCGAATTTTTTTCTTCATTTTTACAAATAACATACCCGGGTATGTATTATAGATTTCTAAACATTTTATATAAAATTTTGAATTAAATTTTAATTTTAAGAAAGTATACGTAATTTTTGATCATTTCAATTTTATTTATTAATTCAACCTGCTAATTTTTGTTCTGTACAACCCTGTTTTATTTATGGTAACTAAAATTTCTCCACGCAACAGACAAATTAACAGGAATATTATACAAAAATTTATACAAAAAATAGCAATAAACGAAGATGATCCAGTATCTGATGAAGAAGAGCGAAATTTACCAGAATTCATCCCTGAAGATGAGAGCTCAGACATAGATATTATAGGAGATGAGTTGACAGAAGAACCCGTGGAACAACCGAACCCTATGGAATATAAGGCCAGGGATGGAACAGTTTGGAGTGAAATTCCACCAACAAATCGCAGAACTCTGTTGCATAATATTTTGAAATCGGCGGCTGCAGGGCCAGCAAATAAAACCCGCGGACTAAGCATAATCGAAACGTTCAAACTATTTATAAGTGCGGAAATTTGTGACATCATAATTCGCGAAACCAATCATAGAGGAGCTCAAAGTTACCAGACATGGAACGACAATCATCCAGATAATATTCGGGTATGGAAGCCAATAAATGAATCTGAATTTGATGGATATCTTGGCATTATAATATTTGCCGGTGTCAGCCGATCCAAGAATGAACACATCTGGATTTGTGGAGGTCTAGTTCTCACCCCCTTTATCGCGCTACGATGGGTGTTCAACGTTTTTATACAATAAGTCGATATATCCGGTTTGATAATGGGAACACTCGTGCGCGACGGTTACTTTCTGACAAAGCAGCTGCTATTTCCGATATTTGATTCATGTTGAACCGAAATCTTCGAGAGTGCTTTGTAGCTGGGCCAAATGTCACGGTGGATGAACAACTATTCCCATATCGTGGTGGAACACGTTTCACACAGTATATTCCATCAAAACCTTGGAGATATGGAATTAAGGTATGGTGGGTTTGCGACTCCACTACATCGTATCCAATAAAAGGACAAATATACACTGGAACGGCACCAAATTCACAACGAGAAACTAATCAAGGAGAACGAGTTGTTAAAGACCTATGCTGTACTCCCTTTCGCGGAACTGGTCGAAATATAACATGCGATAATTTTTTTACAAGCTACAGTTTAGCCTCCAGTTTGATGCGTGATTACAATTTGTCAATTTTGGGCACAGTAAACAAAAGACGGCGATTCGTGCCAGCAGAATTCCTAATCGAAAAAGACAAACCTCGACCTGTCGAGTCGTCTATTTTCGGATTTTCGAACAATATAACTATGTGTTCCTATATCCCAAAAAAAAACAAAGCTGTGGTGGTTTTATCCACAATGCACTACGACAAAGAAACACAAGGACCGGCAAATAAACCGACAATGATCTTAGATTATAATAAAACAAAGGGTGGCGTGGACAACATGGATAAAATGCTCGGTGAATATTCATGCAAGAGAAAGACGAATCATTGGCCAATCGCATTTTTTTATAACATTTTTGATGTTGCGGCTTTGGCAGCACATATTGTTTATGTTGAAAATAATCCGTCACTAAAAAAAAACCCAGTCACCGGCGAAAATTTTTGCAACAATTATGCGAGCAGTTGGTTATGCCGGAAATAAATGAGCGTTCCAAGAACCCGCAAATAATGCGACATTTCAGTACCAAAAATGGTATTGAAAGTATGTTTGGCCATACAATGGACGCCGAAATAAGAGTGGTACAAAGCACATCTAGCGCAGAAAAACGTGACGCAAGCGGTATTATTATTCATAAAGGAAACTGCTACCTTTGTTCTAAGAGAAGACCAACCCGAAAAAATAGTGCAAATTGCAAAAAACCTGTCTGCGCGCAGCATATATTGGCCGTAGCAACTTGCGTACGATGTACAACAACAACATAGTTAAATTAATTTTTTTTTGTTTTTTATTATTTGTTGAGTTTTATAAATAAATTGAATTACATCATATAAACTTTTCTATTTATTACTATCTATTTGCATTTAGTGTTAAGATTTAGTTACATACCCGGGTATGTAGGTTGTCAATTTGAGGGGTTACTTTCAAAAAACTTTCCTGAAAGCTAATAATAATAGAGTTTTGGAAATTTTATCTTAAAATTCCATTCATAACATATAATTGTAAAGCTACTAAAAAAATTATGTCGATACAATATCAAAATCTATAAAATTTTGGCCATTAAAAATTAAAAACATACCCGGGTATGCGGTTGTAAACACAAGGGTTAATTTATGAAGTTTTAGCAATATTATTTATTTTATTAATTTTAAGATTATTATAATAATCAAATTTATTTAAATTTACAAAAGTATTTAAGTAATGAAAATTAATTAAATTATTTTGATTTATTTAATAATAAATTTAATAATATTTTTTTAGTTTGAATAATTTTAATAATTTAATAAATACACACCATTAAAGTTTTTTGAATTTTATTAATATAAGTAGTTTTAGTAATTTTTCTGATTTTAATAATTTTGATAAATCAAATAATTTTATTAACATGTTTAATTTTAATAATTTTAATTATAATAATAACGTTAATAATTGGAAAATTTTAATTAATTAGAATAACTGAAATAATTTGAAAAATATTACTCTACAAATTTTATTAATTTAATAATAATTAATTTAATTAATTTTAATTATTTTAGTAGTTTTGATAATTTTATTAATTTAATTTTTTAGAATTTTTACAAATAAATGTAGTTTTAAAAATAATAATTATTTAAGTAAATTTGGTCATTTTTAAAATTTATTGAATTTTTCGAATTTGAATCATTTGAATAATTTTAATAAACGTACGAATTAAAAATATTTTAAAGTTTCAGAATTTTTATTAATTTTAATGATTTTATTGATTTCGATAATTCAAATTTTGTAAATCTTTTATAAATTTTATAATTTTAATAATTTTAATAGTTTTAATTATTTTAATCGTTTCATAATAATTTTAATGATTTTAACAAATTTAATAATTTTGATTATTTTAATATCTGTATTAGTTTTATTAATTTAAATTTTTTAATAATTTTACGAATTTTAGCATTTATTATTTTATGAAATTTTACCATATTTTAGAATATTTAAATAAATTTGATAAATTAGTTTATTTAAAGAATAAATAAATTTTTAAACTATTACAGATTACAGTAATAGAAATTATCTTATTTTTTAAAATTTTCAAAAATATTTAATTAATTAAAATTAATTTAATAATAGTTTGAATAATTTGAACACGTTTAATTATTTTAATAATTTTAATAATTGAAAAAATATGAAAAATTTGAATATATTTTATAATTTAAATAATTTTTAGAATTTTAATTATAAAAATTATCTAAATTAAATTATTTTAATTTAAGTAATATTATTAATTTTAATAGTTTCAATTGTTTAAATATTTTTAAAAAATTTAATAATTTTTAATAAATTTAATTATTGGTCCCATACTGAGTCAAAAATTCGGCTCAAACGGTTTCGATCCTGAGCATGGTCTTCATATTGTCTCAGACAATCTGAAGAAACTGTGGATCCATCATCGCCTACAATGGTGGCACTCGCCATGATTTGTCATCTGATCACTTGCCAGCTGCTGAAATTAATGGAGCATCAGAAAAATTAAAACCATATTCAAAAGAAGTGCCAGAAATAGCTTCGGAAAAGTCAATAAGATACCTTCAAACAATCAAATACTGAATTAAGAAAACAATTGCAAAAATCGCCGATACATAAGAGGAAATTAAATTAAATTATGCGAACAAGGCACCAAGAGAATTAACGAGACAATAATACTTGGAATATTTTCTCTGCTTAAATGCTTTTTGTGGTCGACAAAATAATAAAGATTTTGTTTCTGATTTGCCAACCCCTGTTGAAGAATGTATATGTGGTTATGATGTTCTCATTTCGGCTGTTGATCGCTTTCCCTACAAAAGATTTTATAAATGATATAACTTGCTAGAGATTCATCCAGAGCATCCGTCACCTTTCGGATGTTATTGCGTATGCCATATTTGGTGGCCCCTTATAGCCACTTCCTGTCATACCGCTGTACAAATTTCTCGAACTTATCATTATAATTTGCATCATATGACAAGTTACTGAATAAGCGATACTGCCTCTCCCATTATAGCAAACATTATGACTGTCATACCATGTAATCCCCATCAAATGTTAGGATGTAGATTTTTGGAAGGCTTACTTTTATATTTTGATGCTGTGCTGTACTTATAGTGTTTTCCAACTTTTATGCAGAAATGCTGGGCTTGCGTATTGTAGCGGTTAACCTTGCTAACACCTCGGAATACTTGTCTTCGAAATTAGGAAATTATGATTGCATTTCGAAGTCTTAATCGAACATGTCCCAATCTATGCTCTGGAATTCGCTTAGCACGTTCTGTGCACCTTCTTGCTTTTCGTACATTTCTTCAAGACTAATTTTCTCCATGTTTCTGATTATGTCAGGAGTATTTTCCATTTGCTGAGGTTATTTTACTGGAGCAGTCCTGCACGATTATAGTTATGGGTTATACAATTTTTGTTGCTGTTGTCAACCAAGTTTTGGTTGTTGTCGGCATATTGAAATTATTTTACTTTCTTTTGTTAATGTTAAATATTAATTCAAAATTGTCTTCACTTTCAAACGTACGATGTATAAAGATTGCTGAATATGGATTTGTTTTATTCACTCAGGTGACAAAATAATTTGTTGACATACCATATTCACGAATGATTTATCATCATAATAAACAAATAAAATAAATTGAATATATTGTAGGGGTGAACGAGTACACAGTCTTATATCAAGTACAAGAGCATATTATGTACTCAATGTGAATTCGTAGTTGTGTGCGGAAATAATAATAAACAGAGTTGCTGTATAGAAAAAACTTGACTCGGTGTGTACATACATAATTTATAAAATATATTTTGCTTATCACTATATTGCATTGCATACAGACGAGAGTTAAACAGCAAATATAGGAAAGCACAACACACTCCCCGCATAGCGAGAAGGAATGTAGAACATTCAGAGTAAAAGTTTTATATTCTTATTGTTGGCAAAATAAAATAAGGAAGTTTCTGTCTGATGTATATGTATATTTATATAAAACAACAATAACCCAACAATTTTGATTTTCAGGAAACGAAATAATAAAATAAAAGTTTCCTTCACAAAAACAATAGAAAAAATTGTTAATACTTCTTATATACTTCTCGAGGAATTACACTGTATTTTATTGACTTACATTTTTCGTTTAACATTAAAACAAAAAAATAACACGGTGGGATGGTTCTTTTTTTGCTGTGCGTTACTTACTTTTCTGTTTTGCAAACTTGGAATATTTTCTCTGCTTAAATGCTTTTTGTGGTCGACAAAATGAAAATTGGGTAAACTTGTTATAAATGTTATTTACATTTTTCATTTTGTGAAAATATGCGGCATTCCAAAATGTAATTTAACCCTTTTGTTTAAAATTGGTTTCTTTTAATCTTTAACAAGTTACTTTCACGCTGTATTTTTATTATTTCAACAGCTATGTATATATGGGAATAATGTAGGCGGTATGGAAATTGAATCCAACAACTATACATAAATCGAGTTGTATTGCGTCAACGAAACCGAAATTGTTACTCGTTTTCACTACTGAATACAAAATTTGTCAAAACAAATTTTTTTTGTTATAAAATTTAAAAAAAAAACTAGGGCGTTGTTTTAATTTCATAATAATCAATTTCATAATAGGATACGTAATCCCAAAACCATTAATTTTAACTTTTAAATGTGTTTTCAAGTTCAATATTTATCCAAATCGATAATCCACATTGGTTAAAAATGGTAGGCACATACAAAAAAACGCCCTAATTTTTATTTTTACTTCGCTTTCCACAATATATCTAAAGAATATTTTGTTTCATCCTCTAAACCTGCCCAAGTGCCCATTAGCAATTCTTTGTTGCTTGTTTCAATCGTTTACAGTTGCATGTTTTAGCTACTTTATGTGTGGTGTAAACAGTTCCCTTAGGCTAACAACAAAACTCAGATTTTTTTATCACTTCTCGCTCAATAGCCACCATTTAGTCAATAGGTGGACTCAAGCTCGCTTGATCATCCTCTACATCAAATTTTTTAAGCACCAAGGTAAGCGAATGATAATGCTGTTCAAATTCTTAAACCTTCAGGTAAATCTCTAGGCCAGTATTACTCTAGTCATAAGAAAAAATTATGCATGGGTTAATCGCGCGTCCGCATCTACTGCAGTTAACGAAAACGGCCGATACAGTATGTTTGCAATTAAGGGCGGTGGTAAGATCCAGAATAACATCTACAATGGTCTGGTGGTAAAACATTAAACCCTACACCCTTTCGGCGCTTCCAAGAGACAGAAACAATATACCACGCATATTTTTATTAAAATTCCTGTTTAAAATACGAAAATTGGAAAGCATGGTGTGCATATGAACATTTTGAGCGGCCTGAGAAGTTGATGTGCTAAATGAACAGATTAAATGAATAGAAGGAGAAATTGGAGATTTTCCGGCCTCAACTTGCATCATGCTGATGAATCTATCTATTCCAATTAAGGGTTGGTCCATTGCAAACGTGAAGCTTATCGCCAATCTATTGTTTACCGGGTTAAAAAGAAAATCTTTCGAGAGAATAACTGGTGCCGGCTTTTTGTTGCAATACGTTCTGAAGAGGATCTTTCTTAAGATTATCTCTGGTTCGTAAACTACTTTTAATCCTCTTATTCTTAGAATTTAAATATTGCCCATATAGTGAGTCAACTTAATTTGAATTAAGAAAATTTCTGTAATGCATACAGATATCTACTTCAGGAACCGCATATACCTTCTTGATAGTTCCGTCTCTGAATTGAATTTCATCAATGCCAGAATCTTTTGTAAGAATCTCATTCCTCTGAGGAACGCAATAATCTTACGACATGATGATGAAGCATGCGCATACTCCTTTGGTGATTTGCTGTGATACTAATGCGTATCGCACTCTTCTTCTTTGTTTAATCATCTGGAATTTCTAAATACTAAGACGTTCGTCGTTGTCCAGCTAGATTCTTTACTTACCCCACCGATGGCAATGGTCGAGTGAACGAACATTAAACATTATGCATCGTCGTTTTCAAGTTTGTGTCCTCATATCACTTGTCAATAGACTCGGAACAGACCGAGGAAACTGATGAACAAACTAAAAACTGGATGGAGTGTAAGTTTTGGTCAAGATTGCCAAGGACTGCCCCCAATGAGGTTAGTTCTCACCTCTGCTTTGGCTTTTGGTCATTGGAGATTTACTTGTTAAGCAACAGTAATCTAGTTTGATTGCACAGAGTAACGCTGATGTACTTATTTTGACAGTTTCAAGCAAACATCTAAGGGTCTTATTCAACTTAAGTCAACATGCCGCATACAATTGGTGGAGGGATGGTGTGTTGAAATGGGTTTGCACGTTAAGCCGTCTAAAACTGAATTAATTGTCTTTACTGGGCGTAGGAACCTATCTGTTCTCTCTCTCTCTCTTTAAGAAAATGATCACTAAATAATATGACCACATTAAGGTTATATTCTCGACTCCAATTCTTACTATTATTCATTCCTTGCCTAAGCTACGCACCATTTTTCTAGGCACATCCTGTTCTGCAGCATTTCGTCCGAGGTGCATTGAAACGTGAAATGTTTTCGGTTCTATCGTGAGACATAGACAAATTTTAAAAAATTTATTTTATGTTTACCAGAAATCGATAAGGTTAATTACAGATTACTGGCCGAATTCCACTTCTCAAATTGACTCTCGGTGGCTTATCTTAAGGTAGATGAGTTCATAGTCTTCTTTTCAGAAGGCTCTCGTTCTAACTTCGGTACTGGTTTTGGACTCTATTGTTCTTAGTCTGATCTGAGACTGATCTGTAGATTTCGGTGTTAAAGACAAAAGTATTTTTTGTGTACAGATCGCAAAGCTGTGCTTAACTCTTTAAAAAATCCCTTCGCTGTCTCAAAACTAGTCAAGTACTGATATTACTTCATGAACCTTCTTTATTCCAATTAACTACGTAAGGCTATAGTGGTTTCAAATTTCTACCTGTTGTAAGGCAAAACATTTCATTATAGAGCCCAATTTGATGTCAACTAACTTAAGAATTTTGGTAGCTTATATCTTATGGGCTTATAGGTAATAAGGACTGCATTGAGGCGGGTGATGACTGCCTTAACTTCGTAAAGCTTTCAGTTCTGTTCGGCTTCAGGTATTGAACTTTAGGTACTTAAATTTAAGTCAGTTGTCCTCTCTGCCTTGGTCTAAACTTGTCCAGTTTGCGTAGGAAGATAGAATACTGGATTTGATAATATTTTGCCAATAAGGAAGATACTACTGTGTGACTATATTTTAAAAAAGTTTTGCTCCAGTGTTTTATCCTATTGACGTCATTATTGCCAACGAGGTTGAGTATCGATTTGCCGCAGTTTCAGGTAAATGCAATATTGAATGAGCGATGCTTAAATGATGGATGAGAATAAATAAAAAAATCCCCAGAATTTGAGTTTGTGCCAATTGAAGGTCCATTGGTGCTAATATACGATTTAGTACTTTTTTATGGGATCTGGCATTAAAAAATAGTATTTTAATGTTTAATATATTTTCATAGATAAGCAATGCTGATTGTATCCGTACTGTACCGTGCTGAAGACCAACTTTTTGGTATAAACAACATACATATACGAAGTCACGAAAAAAAAAAAATTAGCATCGATTGCAAAAAAAAAAACCGGGCCATGAAACGATTTTGGGAAAGATTTTCAATATTTGTTTTGGGTTGGAATAAAAACTTTAATTTATCGTTTGTACACCACTTGTGTTGGAAGTGTATATAGGAAAAAAACCTTCCATTATTCGGATCAGCATTTTATTTACAGATTATATACAGGCAAATCAAAATCTGAATGCGCGTGATTGTGCGTCATACACCTGATCGATTTGCCCATCCTCAAAAATCATTTTAATCCATCAATGAATTAGGGACGCACAAGTCATCACCTATCACAATCAAAACTTTATTATATATTTCAGAATGTATCTCAAATCAATTGATGGATATATCTTGAAAAATGTCCTTTTTGCGAATACATATAGACAACAATGGGTATTGTAAAAAATGTGGTAACAAAAACCGGATTATAGTTCTCTATTCGTCTTTCTAAACAGACCGTGGCGTAATATATAATAAAAACCGATTTAGTTCAGGATGTAAGTTGGTAAACAGCTCTCGAGTATATATCGTTATTTATAGGGAGATGGATATGCATTAAGGTAAATCTATAAGAATTTATTATGAAATTTTTTTAGTAAAAAATACCTTTTCCATGGTTTACGTATATGTTGCACCAAATTGATGTTTTATCGAATATCCTAAGTATCACAAAATCAGGTAGTCTGATGGAGGATTTCATTGTACTTGAGATAAGATATTGAGTTTTGATAAGATACATTAACGAGCTCTATACCAAAAGGTATATGTTTGTATAAATCTCGTAATTCATAAATTTTGAATGCGGGTGCGCGTAATGGATATCATAATTTCATACCACTTTTTGGTGTACATATACGCAAAATTCACAACGATTAATGCTAATTACACAAAACACAAACAATACACAAGTAATTTATCATTCAAACACATTTCGCTGTATAACGTGTGTGTGTGCCCGAATACAAAACGCCGGTACAAAGTATACCGAACATAATCTGCACACAATGTGAAAACATTATACCATCATCATCATCATCATCATCAACGAGTCTTGTTGTACATTTTTTGTTAGACTGGTAATTAATGGGACTAATTTATAATTTTTGAGGTTATGTTTTATTTTTTTGTTTGTTTGTTGAACTGCGAATGCTATTTATTCAGGAATCAGGATGTGTACAGGGAAAAAAAGGTACAGATATAAATTATCTGTGTGCAGTTATAAATAAATTTATATTTATGCGGTATCCAAGTAATGATTAGAGATAATTACTTGGAAATAATTTTAAATTAATGTCATTTTTCAAAAAAACATAAAGATGTTCAACACAATAAGATGTCCTTCATTTAAGACTACGAAGTTATTTTCATCGTACGACTCAAGTGGAATTTGTCAAGTTTCGAATGAAGGCCACCAAAGTAGTCCAAAATATTCTTGGCAGTAACACTGTTGATCCTGGTTGGCCGGATCGCCTGCCATTTTTGCCGGTACTCCAGATTGAGACTTTCTTCTACGTTAAATTAGTTTTTCGTTTTTAATTTTTATAACGAGAGGTCCTGTAGGAATTTTCCCTGCTGAATTGAGGTTTGGCTATCTCGTCATCCAGCAGTAACATGCTTAGTTTTCTCCTTGCGAGAAATTACCATAATTTAGTCTGCGACCTGGATGGCTCGTCAATGTCTGCCAAAATGACCAAAGGATGCCAACAAGAAGGAGTACCCTCACCCTTGTTGTGGCTCTTGGTTAATTTATGGTGTAATTTTACGTGGATAATGTAATTTTGATGTTTTTTGCTATAAATACCTAAATGTCTTATCTCTTAATTTTGCGCAGCACGCCAAAGGTATGCCATAGGTATAATCAGCATTAAAAGCTCCATCTGCGAATAATTCGGACGATTTCTTTGATAAAGCGGACTCCTTCGGTAAGTATGAATTAGAATTTGTGAAAGTTTTTATGAAATTTAATTTCAGCAAGAAAAGCTTGCGAGGTGGTTTACACCATGGTATGCGGTAAAATTTTTGGTCGGCTCAGAGATGTTTCAGGGAAACGAATTTCTTCACAAAGCGGTCACTAAAACGAAGTTTCATGGACAGGACTATAAAAATTCAAAATACTTTCCTTATCCGGGAATATTTGTCATGTTATTAGATTAGCTGGTCTGTATTCGGTTGATTCAAGAACCTATTATCAACGGCGATGACTCAATTGGAAACAGACAACATGATTTATTCAAAATGCACCGTAATTGGCGTGTTTATGGCGAAAATAATGTTTGGTCAGCTTTGAAGTTGAGGTTTCCGTAATCTTTGTGTGTCAGCCGAGAGAGTAATGTAATTGATCGGATTGACACTCGGTTTTAGGCAGCGTATAGCTATAGGACGGGTTTAAGACGGCTTGAATATTTGGAACAATTTTCCAAAATGTTATCTTGTAATTTTACGAACAACTTGAAAGTCCAAAAATGCAATTTTAAGGTGATTATTGACCTGGTGGAGCATAGAACGACGTTCGGACTAACCTCATATCTTTTAAGTGGTGGGACGAACATTTTTCTTGGATTAGGAAGTCAAAACTTTGGACTCACAAATTTCATTAAATTGTCTTCTTGGTCCGGAATATTTTTCGTCTGATCAGCTGGACCGCAATTGGTCGATACAAGAAACCAGTTTTCTTTCATGAAATTTTATGCACAGCAGTTATACAATGAAGGGTAATATTGTTAGTTAAGAACGGTAGAACGTTTGGTCAGTGTCGAAGTTCAGGTTCTCGTACAGTTTCTAGGCTTTCTCAAATTATTTGCCATTAGAAAACTTTGTGATGATTATATGAAATTAAACACCGACACCGTTCCTTACCGTGTTACCCTATACCCCACATTTCTCTATGAACTTAAATTGTGTCTAAAACTGACTTAGTCAGGGCATATCATTTAATACCTGTTGCTACAGAAGAAATTGCTAAGACAGCAATTACCATTCTTTTTGGCTAATTCATTTACGCAACGCTGCTCAGACATTTCAAAGGTTCATGAACGAGGTAGTTAGAGAACTGGATTTCGTGTTTGCATACATATAGAAGATATTTTTGTAGCTTCGAAATCAAAAGAAGAGCACAAATCGCATTTGAAACTCAGGCTTGCCGAAAAGTTTTTCGTGTTAATGCTCTTAACTTTGTAAGGCACAAAATTACCACTACGGGAATATTCCCATCCGAGGAAAGAGTTGAAACTTTATCGGTATTTCCAGTGGCTACATCCATTCGACAAATTCAACAATTCATTTCCATGGTTTGTTGTTACCATCGCTTTGTACTAAAACTATCTGAATTGTGATCGCCGATCCCGAAGCGCATCTAGTTTTGTTACTCAGAAAGCGAAAAAATACAAGAAATGTTGCTTGATCAGAAGAGTGTAATGAAGCATTCACTTAGAATAAAAGGGCACTTGCTCATGCAACATAATGCAGGGTTCAGTATTACTACTGATCCTTCGAATTCCGCAGTCAAAGCCGTCTTGCAGCAATTCAAAAATGGATGTAGCATATTTCTCCAAAAAGTTACAACCGGTTTAGCGGTTACACATTTTCGATATTTTGTGGAACGTTGAAAATTTACGATTTACACCTAACCTTCATAAGCTCCAAAACAGAAAGAAGTTCACGTTAAACTTATCATTTCAATATATAATAGCCAAATATAATGTTATCGCTGAGAGTCCGCCACGCACAAGTGAGATCGAAATTGCTTCTATCGAAAAAACACGAAATCTCAAATCTAGTTCGGAACTTCAGAACTTACTTTCTGGTTCCACTGGTCTCACAACTAGAAAATTAAAAACGATACTTTTGACCTAACATGAACAAACACGTAAGCATCTGAGACAGGACTGTGTCTTTCATGACAGAGATCTAAATTCAAAGGCACACATAATATCGGAATTAAGACAATTTACACAGCCTTGTGGTCATTTTGGATACATTCATTTGGATATCGTTAGAATTAACGAAGCTGCTAGGCACACATCGAATTTCGATAACTCCTTATCACCCACAATCTATTGGAGTGGAACGTTTTCATCGCCAACAAAAGCATCTTTAAAAGCGATAGGTGATACGACAAATTGGAGTTTTTTATGGAAGCACCAGATCAACAACCTGGAGATTCCGATCAGGTTATTAAATATTTACGAAATACTATGCGTAATCTAGTTCCAGATGCGCCACAACATGCTTTGAAAAACGATATATTTATTCCAAAAACGCTGGCTGACATCGCTTTACGAAGGCCTACTTAAGGTAATTGACGATCCATAACACATCCAAAAAGCTCACCGGTTTTTGAGTTATCCAAAAATATTCGACAGATGTGAAAAGAATCCTGAAAAAGAATGGTGGATGCGGCACTGAAATTAGTCGGGTTGGTGACGGGCAAAAGACAATAGTAGTGTTCAAAAAGGCCAATAAATTTTGTCAATATCTGGACACTTTGAAAAGGTAACAGCACGACGATTTCGGGAGCTCCAACTAATTTTTCTATGATATAAAGGAGTCCGCTAAGTTTGAATTCGAATTTTGGAAAGTTGTTATGAAATTGGTTTTCAGCCAGAAAATCTTTCGAAATGATTTACACCATGGTAAGCGGTAGCATTTTCGGTCACCCCAGAGATTTTTTAGGTAATCGAAGTTCTTAGTTTTTAGGTAACGCAGTATTTTTTGTGAAGTGATCGTGGTTCTTGGCATGGAACCTGCGCCCTATTAACGATGAGCTCAAAAACAAAATGAAAATGTGACAAAAAATCAAATGTTTTTAAGTTTGGGGTTAGTGGCCTATTTATATGGCCTTTTGATTTAGATTAAAATTATTGTTATGATTGAACTGTTGTTGTTGTCACGGCTCATCAGTCTGACCTCCTTTTTTCTTAAAGCTGTAACATGCTTATAAAGTATAGCAAGTAGTGCGAAATCGCTCTACTTAAACTCGTTAAGAATCGCAGAACCACCAACGTCTTAGACTTTCTAAAGGGAACAATTTTGAAATTTGCGGGAGCTTTTGATAAAATCTTATTTTGTAGACGATGGCTCGTCAATATCTGTCAAAAAGACCAAAGGCTGCCTATAAGAAGAAAGAATACTCGCGCCAAAGCAAACCACGTCAACCACCCAGGTGTTATTTTAGAAGGTAAACTCCCCTTGCAAATTTCACCTTTACTATAACTTGAAAAAGACCACTACTATCTTTTAGTAATCCAGAAGAGTTTATGGCCATTCTTGAGGTCATACTTTTGATCTCTTATGCACCAGATGATCTCTCAGAATTTCTAAAAACTGTGTCGTCTGAGTCGAGAATGTTTCTAGCGGATGGTTTTCGTTCCAAAGTCAGTGCACGGGTTTGGATTGTTTTGTCCCAATTACAGGGTAACATCCAAGGGTAGGTTGGGTAAACACAAAACGGGTTTTCAAGCTGAAGTAATTGCGCACTTACACAAAGTGCGATTGACTGATGAAACATTGCAAGGACTATAATTATCTCTCCTTAGCTTCAATACTACAATAACATTCAATTTGGTGCCTGCGCTCATTGTGAAGTTGAGGAAAATTAAGTTGCTGACTTTTAAACAAGAGCTGATTCCTGTATTACAATTGTTGGTTACAAATCAGCATCTCCTCAATATTTTTCAATTGCGTTTACTACACTGTGGCATTGTGGTATAGAAATTCATTAGTGTTAAAATATTGAGAATTGGGAAGATGATGGGCATTTTCAAGATTTTCGGAAAAGTGGTAAGTTGAAGGCGGCCTCCACATGTGGATTCACGATTTTTTGACATGGAAGTTCAAATTTTGTAAACCTATATATGTGTACCCATAGCATGGGAACATTCCACCTGCGAATAATTCAGAATATTTCGGGAAGTAGAACCCATTTTTCGAGGTATATTCGGTCCGGTAAATGTGAATTCCGGTTGGAGCTGAAAACGAAGAATATAATATAAGTTACTGTTCTCATTTTTATGAAATTAACCACTAACATTTTCTTTGTCTCAGAGGTACTTCAGGCAATGACCATTGATCATAATTCATTTACCAAGACGAAGCTTTAGGAATTAAGTCGGTCGTAACAGAAGATATGACTTATTCAGAGGGCACCCTAATGGTCGATTGTGCCAGTTGAGTAATGCAATTTACTGCAAAGTGGTCAAGTTGCCTTCTTGATTGGACTGACACTGGATTTCAATGTAGCTTGACAGAGATATAGCAGCATTAATTTCAACTCGTATTGTCTGTCATTGGCCTCACATTTTCACGTAAGGTGTACTGCAAAATGATTTATTTTTGAAGCTTTCCAAGAGGTTATCAACTCAAGCAACCATCAATTTTACTTGGTGCGGAAGAGAGAACCAAGTTCGAGCTAACACCATAATTTTGAGTGGTGCGATAGGAAGCTTGTAAAATTAGGAAGCCAGGTCTTCTTCAGATTAGCTGGATCGCATTTGGTGAATACAAAAATCCAGTTTTATTTCGGAATCACAAGCACTCGGCGTTATCTCGAATTGGAACAAACAATTCGAATAAAAATTGCAGAAGCCACTATAGACTAATAGAAATTGACTGGCGAATGGAATCATACCATTCTGGTGAATTGAGACGACTTCTTTCCATATTCTAATTTCGAAGAGTAGCCAACGTTTTTTGAGTCATCATTGAGGGTGAAATGACAATAGTAGAGTTCAATTAGGAGGGCAATATTTGCCAGTTACGAAAACCAATGAAATCTGTAAACTTCCTTGAAATCATAATTTAAGTTCCAAGAATCAAGCGTTTTTGCAATTCAAATTGTGATTGTCAAATGAATTTTGGTTATTGCTCCGAGGGGCAAGGAGTTATAGTTGTGGGTGTTGTCGACCCCAAAATAACGTTTAAACACCAACTATTTATTCTTTATAATTTTATTATTTTTTTATTTTTATAAATAAATTTTACAGAATTTTAAATTTATAGAATTAATTCTATCTAGAACGACTGCTGATTAACTTCTGATCTTTATTTTTATTTTTAATACAAGAAATATGATTCCCGCTAAAAGTTAATAAAACCAATACCAAAATAACATTATAATTTATACATATATGTAATTATGAAAAGGATAACATTAAATTATGTGATCGTTCACTGCGTTGGAAAAGCTAGAGAAAACGAGACAAATAATTACAATGACAATTGCAATTTATACGAGTACATCTCAAACTTGATATTGTATTGCTAATTATGTTGTTCGGAATAATTTATGTTTGTGTGTTATTGAGGAATATAGATTATAATAAAATGTTATGTGTTAGGGTGCAGGCAGGTAAAATGGACAATTAACTTGTTCTGATTAAATGTATGAAATATATATGTACATACATGTTTATTGTAATTTAAATAAAATTATTATTTTATTTATTTTTTTTTCTATACTTGTGTTATAATTATATACAAGATTTATATGCCAAGATTAAATTTTGTGTCAAAAACACTCCCATCGTATGACATTGTTCATTCGAAATGTAAAAAAATGCTAATTTAATTTTGCGAAACATAAATGTAACACTGGAAAAGTTTGAAAGTCTCTCCATGTAGATATATAATGTTTAAAGTCAGACATAATGGAACTCACTATAAAATAGTTTTTTGGCGCCAGTTAAAACAGTATACCCCTTCTATTGTGCGTTGTACGCGCGTATATCTCTAATCAATATGTAAAATATTCCATAAAAATATGTATCGTGAACAATAAAAATCGGAAAACATAAAAATAAAAGTTTTATGCGCCCATTACGGGTAGTTCAACCCCTTCCTTATTCATTCCAATGGTTTTGTTTATTATAATCCAGGCTTAAATATGGTCCCTTCCGAAAACTATACGGTCATCTAACCGTTGGTTCATGTTTTGTACGATCTGATACGAAATTTAATAATTAAAATATGTTTTTAAAATTACTTAAAGTTTGACATTTAATTTAATTTAATTTTAGTTTTAAACAAACTATGAGAGAAAATATCCAGATGCTTCTGACATTTGTCACTCAATAACTATGGTATATACAGAAAATTTTTATAAAACTTTTGAACTTTTATTTTTTGGATGTGTGCATTTAGATGGTACTCTAATTTTTGGTTTTATTTAAATATAGAATTTAAATTCTATAAATATTTATTTTTTGTATTCAATTTAGTAAAAGGCAATTTATTTAATTTAATTTCGTAAAAAATCAAAAAAATAAAAATAAACGAAACTTTATCAAAAACTTTTTTGACAAAAACTTTATTAGATTTACGGAGATTTATGTTGTGAAAGTTATGTATGTACATATATGTATATAGACATACAATATCCTAGAAATAATTTATAATGTGGTTTTACTTGATGAATTATGGCAATTAATTTAATACTGTCATAATATTTGAAAAGATTTTGTTTACTAGATGACTAAATTAATTGGTCTGCGGCAATAGCGATGAAAAGAAACAGGAGATATGGAATTATCAGTTGGAATCACGCATATTGTAAGTTGTACTTCGAGATGGTGCAGAATAATCAGGCATTCTTCTCGATCCACTAAAATTTTAGTCGAGTGTTAAACGCTGCAATAAAATAAATTTCCTGCCGCGAAAAAGTTTTAGAATAAAAACTAAACTAAAACCAAAACTAGCAATTATATTGTGTCGCAACAGCGAACTATGGCGAGTTGAATTGATTCCTAGGACCATCATATATTTCGATTAATCTTCAGCTACAAAGCATGCATGTGTATATAAAGACAAGTCATATATGGCATTTGACAATTCGCCACGTAGTAAAGTTTGTCCTCATACAAAACGGCTTTGAACCTAATAATGTTACAACCTAACTGTTTATGACAGTTAAAATCAAAATTAACTGTCGATTGAAGCAGTTAGGCATGAGATCAGACAATCTATTGAAAAAGAAACGATCGACATATACTCCGCACGCAGGAGCCATTTGCTGTTAAAGGGGCTATAAGTGGAATGACGACGTCCACAAGAATAATCAACAATGATCTTGAGGTTCATCAAATTACATAGCACTGCGATTCACACTGTGTGGAGACGTGAGATCTGACTTAGGAACTTTTTATCTGGTTAGTACTTGCTTCCCATATTCAGACGATCCACTGGAATATGTGTATAGAAACTTGATAAAATCATGGATGATCTAAAAGACCATCTCATTATAATTACTGGCGACTTCAATGCTAAGAGAGAGGAGTTCTCGTTGATGAATTTATAGGAAGAAGTGGCCTATTCGTTATCAACGAATATAGCGCTACTTTAACCACGTTAACGGGCTCGTAAATCAAAATTGTCTCGGTAGTCTCCGGACATAACTGAATCAAGAAAAGTGGTTCGTAATTTGCGCAAGTTATTTCAAAGGGATAAAATTCCTGAAACTCGAGAAAGCAAAAGGCTCAACTATGTGATTCACCGAAAGCCGTATTTTAAAAGCATAAGAGACAAAAGCCAAATAAACTTAAAAGAGTTGATCATGGAACATGGTAAGGCCGGGCTTTGTCTATAAGTTTAGCACAGGTAAATTGAAAACCAGTGAGGTACTAAGTATCCTGGTGAGCAGTGGTTATCAAACAACAATTCATAGGGAGAACACCATAAAATGCATGCTTAACACCTTACTACCCGACGAATCCGCGCCGATCGTAACTCAGTACCAATTACACCAAACGTGAGCTACTTCAGTAATGAAGAGTCCACTTTATCATGTCTATGAAAGCTGGTAATCATGTCTATGAAAGCTGGTAAAGCGCCAGGCCCATAGACAATATCGAGGTCGAGGTAATGCAACGTGCTTAGCTTATTATAGGGCCTAATATCACATGATTAATTAAAACCTGTCTGAGTAAAGGAGTTTTTCCCATAGTGAGGAAATTGCGGGGATAGGTATGAAACCGAATTAAATTATTTGAAAAAAAATTACCGGCAGGCTGATGGACATATTCCAAAAGAATGGCAAAGGGTGCCCACAAGGCTCCATTTTAGTCTCAAATCCATGGAATATTGTAATTCGGACGAGCAAGCTAAGCTATTTGCTGGGATCTGTAGCCACAGTATTAAAAAAAGCCAACTGGCCATAGACACAATGGTAAAATGGAGTATGTCCTCCGCCAAGAAAGTTTGATCCAACTAAAGGGATCCCTTGACATTAGAAGAAGTTAAGTTGGTAAAAACTGTCAAATGGTTTGGATTGGACTTCGCTGTAAGGCTCGGGGTCACCTAGCAAAAATGAGAATAGCTAAAAAGCTTTGGGGCCTCAAAAAAAGTACCTAGTTTAGCATACATGAAGGCCTCGTGGTTTCCTCAATTGCTTACGCGCATGCGCTGGATGGGCTGACAGGATCAACTGTCGCCACCGGTGAACTCTAATCACTGTTCAAGCAGGTGTCTTACTCGGAATCACCAAGGCGTACAGAACGGTGTCAACTTTAAAATAAGAAAAAGGCAAAATGTGAGCTATACGGAAATAGAAACTCTGTGCAATCAGATACGGGCGAACCACTTGAGATCACACAAAAGACAAACAAGAAATGGGTCAATAGCCATATGGCAAAATAAATGGTTACTTACGGTTACCTACCAAACATTGAAGAAAGGCTTGAGAGATATATATCTTTAAGTGTATGGTTCACACAAATACTAACTGATCTATGACTATGAGCTTGCTTAAGAAGCACTAGATCAACTTCGCCTTAATATAAAAGTTGAGTAGCCAGCAAGTAAACTTGTTTTGATGACGCCAAACAATCTCAACTCTATTTAAACATTTGGTGATACCGTACTAAGCGGTCTGCATTAAAACGACTGCAACCTCATACTTCGAGTATAAAATAAGCATTAATGTAATAGTATA
This sequence comes from Tipula unca, assembly GCA_951394425.1. NCBI lineage: Eukaryota > Metazoa > Arthropoda > Insecta > Diptera > Tipulidae > Tipula > Tipula unca. Next base: position 22,878,006 of record OX596382.1, on the reverse strand, counting down.
GACAATGCGCCTCCAGATGACAGGGATGGAAACAAGGAAACCTGGCCAAGCATACCGATCTGTAATCAAATTAAAAGCGATGTAAGACGTTGTGGGGATGGATATAGGCCTTGCCTGGGTTCCATCTCCACTATATATCGTAAAATAAAGAAGGGTTGGAGGAAGGATTTACCCCATCGGCTGACGAAGCCAAAAACTGTCTTCAAAAGATGGCCCGGCAAGTGAATTAAATATTGATCTCAATTTAGTGACGATAATGACCACAGTACAATACTGGATAAAATATAGCAAACTGGTAATCAGTAGGAAATGAGGTGACAGAGAAAGCCTATACCGATCCTTAATCATATCGACCTATCATGTTGTGGGCAGTCTAAGGTAAAATACTCGAGATTGACTACTGGTATGGTTAACAAGTCTTTTCCAGAACAGTGCGGTGCATATAGTGACAATTAGGCTTTAAAAAAATAAAATAAATAGAGGACGCTATGGTGAAAATGATCAACATAGTTAAAGAATCTAAACAAAAATACACTATATAGGCGTTTTTCTAGATGCCTCTGAAGCTTTTGATAATATGCTGTGGGCAGGCATCATGAAAGAGCTAAAGAATGTCAATTGCGCAGCCAATATTTTTTCGATCACAATTAGTGTGCCATAATACCCCGTTTAACGACTGAACTTACTGTGCGGAAATGTTAAACCATCCCGAAACTGGGATGTCACGAACGACTTACCTTAAAATTTTACCAAGTTACCATAGACATAAATTGATACAAATCGCTTAAACCTGGACCGATCGATATTTAATTACTATCTGATTTGGAACAATCATCGATGAAACCCATTATAAAGATCCATTAACTGCATTGCGTATATTCAACCAAAAATATAAAAACGTATCTTGAAGCAATTTTTTCGAAAGTTTTGGGAAATGGTGGCATTGCCGACAAATTTTCATCTTTCAGATGGAAAAGCATTTATGTGCCTTATTCGCTTTTAGAAAATTCCAGCACCACACAATGTAGAACTTTTACGAGAGTATATGTGCTCTCAAGGTTAGATACATAGTTAATTTCTATATAAGCATGGCACAAACAAAGCCTGAGATGCCCTCTTCTATTCACCACACCGTCCTCAGTGTTTCAGGAGTTAAGTACTACCATGCGCACGCATATTGTACCTGCCGAAATATACATGATTGTCGCATTTTTATATATGAGGCCGACCCTATTTTTTGAAACCCCCAAAATGGCGTGATTACATTATTAAAGTGAAGAAAGGTATGTTACGCAAATGGCTAGAAAATACTCCAACTATATTCTAATCGTCTTGCCGTCGAAGAGAAAAGCCAAAATGGCCTATAGGATATTTTTGTGGAAAAAATTGCAGTTTCCTCATAGGGCCATAAATTCATGCTATCTGATGATAGGTCTCAAAATGCTAAATCACAAGCTCGCGGTTGAGGGAATTGAAACTGATTTACAACATTGCCGACTAAAGAACAAACGCAACCATCCTCACATGTCACCCAATTATTACGTTTACAATTGAATTTGTGAGACTTAAATAATATCCCAACATCTATATTTGGCCATTAAAACCACAAATGGTTTGAGAAACGTATGAACCTAACCGTAAGAAATAATCCGTTCCCAAAGTGGCATAATCTAAATAAAAATTTTAAATTGTCACGTTGACAGTCATCTTAAATCAAAAATTGCTCCCTTCCAAGGTAAGTTGATATCATTTATTTTATGATCTGTTGGGTGAAAATAATTAAAATCGTTGATTTGAGCAAAGCGCAATATAATTAATTTAAACGTTGTTCAACATAAAATATATTAAAAGATAAATGAGCTGCGAGAACATTGAACAAAAAAATATAAAAGTATACAACCATAATTATTTATGTACAATATCATAAATTACATAAACAAAAACATAAATAATAATTATGCAAACAAGCTATATACCTACACTCGTTTACATACATACATATATACGCTATGATTTACTACAAAAACCTCATCTTGCTGTGTTGTTTTGTGCAGACACAAAAAAATTGAAAACTTTCATAATTTTTAAATTAAAAAGTTTCCAACAAACTAGCAGAATAAAGTATGGTTCTAGAAATAATTAAAAATGGAAATAGCGTTATGTAAATTCAAACAAAATTGTATTGTTCGTACGTATAGATTGCTAAAGTGCAACAGTTGCACATAAATTACGTAATTGTAGTTTCTGGTTATATCGGTTTTAAATGGAAACTTTGCCATTGGTGCTTTATGTTGATTATGCATAACGAACCTAATTAGATGACTGTTTGAGATGGTAATTAAGTGAGATAACTAGACAACTTATAGATTGCCAATTATAGCTCGGTCCTATTTCCGTCATAAATTTGCTGTGTAATAAATGTTGATGATGAACTACAGCGATAACAATTTTTACAACCTCAGTTATAATTAAAATTCAGTTCTGCTTTATTTAGAAATATTTTCGAAAGACGATTTTTAACAACTTCGATAGATTTACAATTTACTCACATTCGTATTTGTCTATACTTACAATAAAGGGAATTTAAAAAGATTGTATTTTAAGCTTAAACCTAATCCCTTAATCCAGAAACGTAATCTTAATCTTTAAACCATTTAAACATTAAAATTTAAACGTTAAACCATATTCAATAAACATTAAATAGTAAACCATAAACCTTAATCCTTAAATCATAAACCTTATAGCTTCTATCTTAAACCATAAACCTGCAACAGAGCTCCCTCCAACTGGAACTTTAAACGTAAAACTTCGAACCGTACATCTTAAACCTTAACCTTAAATAATACCAATAAACCTCACATCTGGAGCTTTAAACCATAAACATTAAGTCTTAAACATTAACATTAAATATTAAACTTTAAACCTTAATCCATATCCATAAATCACAAAGTTTAATTTAAAACCTTAAAACTAATAACCCTTACCCTTACATAACCCTTACATAGGGGCGAAATGCAATGGGAATTCTTTATCCTTGATTTCGATCGGGATGATGATGAACACATCTACAACCCTCTGTTGAGAGTGCAGAATCCATCGGCCGAGCCATCGTTTATGTCAGTGCAGGCTGGCATGGAGCTATACAAGGTGTAGATGGTTAAATAAATCGGACCTTGGGCCGTGAGTCCTTGATTTAGCTGGCAACGGCGTAAGGCAAGGACGCAAATAAAGCTAAAACTGCGAAAGAGCCGGGAGAGCATTAAGTCACCATAACAAGTAAAGATTATAACTTAAAAAAGAACCCTTACATAAAGCTAAAAAGAAGGTTGAATTAAACTTATTAATTAAACCATAAAGTTTAAACCTTAAACCTGAAACCCTAAAACCTTAAACTTTAAACCTTAAACCTTAAACCTTAAACCTTAAACCTTAAACCTTAAACCTTAAACCTTAAACCTTAAACCTTAAACCTTAAACCTTAAACCTTAAACCTTAAACCTTAAACCTTAAACCTTAAACCTTAAACCTTAAACCTTAAACCTTAAACCTTAAACCTTAAACCTTAAACCTTAAACCTTAAACCTTAAACCTTAAACCTTAAACCTTAAACCTTAAACCTTAAACCTTAAACCTTAAACCTTAAACCTTAAACCTTAAACCTTAAACCTTAAACCTTAAACCTTAAACCTTAAACCTTAAACCTTAAACCTTAAACCTTAAACCTTAAACCTTAAACCTTAAACCTTAAACCTTAAACCTTAAACCTTAAACCTTAAACCTTAAACCTTAAACTTTAAACTTTAAACCGTAAACCTTTAACCTGAAACCTTAAACCTTAAACCTTAAATCTTAAACCTTAAACCTTAAACCTTAAACCTTAAACCTTAAACCTTAAACCTTAAACCTTAAACCTTAAACCTTAAACCTTAAACCTTAAACCTTAAACCTTAAACCTTAAACCTTAAACCTTAAACCTTAAACCTTAAACCTTAAACCTTAAACCTTAAACCTTAAACCTTAAACCTTAAACCTTAAACCTTAAACCTTAAACCTTAAACCTTAAACCTTAAACCTTAAACCTTAAACCTTAAACCTTAAACCTTAAACCTTAAACCTGAAACCTTAAACCTTAAACCTTAAACCTTAAACCTTAAACCTTAAACCTTAAACCTTAAACCTTAAACCTTAAACCTTAAACCTTAAACCTTAAACCTTAAACCTTAAACCTTAAACCCTAAACCTTAAACCTTAAACCTTAAACCTTAAACCTTAAACCTTAAACCTAAAACCTTAAAATAAAAACTTAAAACCTTAAACTTTAAGCCTTAAACCTTAAACCTTAAACCTTAAACCTTAAACCTTAAACCTTAAACCTTAAACCTTAAACCTTAAACCTTAAACCTTAAACCTTAAACCTTAAACCTTAAACCTTAAACCTTAAACCTTAAACCTTAAACCTTAAACCTTAAACCTTAAACCTTAAACCTTAAACCTTAAACCTTAAACCTGAAACCTTAAACCTTAAACCTTAAACCTTAAACCTTAAACCTTAAACCTTAAACCTTAAACCTTAAACCTTAAACCTTAAACCTTAAACCTTAAACCTTAAACCTTAAACCTTAAACCTTAAACCTTAAACCTGAAACCTGAAACCTTAAACCTTAAACCTTAAACCTTAAACCTTAAACCTTAAACCTTAAACCTTAAACCTTAAACCTTAAACCTTAAACCTTAAACCTTAAACCTTAAACCTTAAACCTTAAACCTTAAACCTTAAACCTTAAACCTTAAACCTAAAACCCTAAACCATAAACCATTGTAGGAATTCTTTTTACATTCGTCCTTGCTAGGATTACAAACTCGTCTAAATAAATGCAGGGACAAAAAGTCCGGCGAGTTCAAAAGGTGCTATTAAAACTTCCAACCACCCAATCAGTATCTCGAATGGCTGTAAACTTTGAAAATTCCAATTTGTTTATCAGCAGTATTGGGTTACCGTATAGTCGGTTTCGCTCGATTCAATCATTTCTTTTACAATTATTTGTTTAGATTGCAGTCTAAGTTTCCAATGGCGAAAGAAGTCTCATTTTTTGTGAAATGGTTTCTCATCCAGTAATGCAACTTTCATCTCATTTTTGGGGTCCGTTATTTAACAATTACACTTATGATTTGGTCGTATACTGGTTTATTTACAAAGTGAACTAAAATTTATATCGCCATGTTTAACGAAGAACGACTTCCTCTCAGGAAACAGTTTTGGTCGATTTCTCAAAATCGTGATCTCAGTTACTGGTCAATCTTTCTTTCAAAGCAGCCCGTTCTCCCGACAAAGCAAGTCTGGTTTTTATTTTTTTCCTTACTCTCTCAAACGATTGACAAGTGTTTCCTTAATGTGGTAAATTTGGCGACTAGTCGGACTGTTCACGTTTGCCACCGTTTCATTTGGACAGTTTGTTTTAGTCAGCTATAATCTTGAATTATGATGCTTGAATATAAAAAATGAACGCCCAACGTTATATAATGCTTCACGATTATGGTTCATTTTGTGGTTTTAAAACATTTTACCTTCAAAAAATATTTCTATACGGCTGAGGCACAATAAGTTTTTATTGTATTCATATGTGTACCACAACCATACGAAGCTTTTAACCAATGTTTCATGTTAGGGAAAAAATGAGTAATTTCGTGTACAGGATACATATACCGTGTTTATGTTGTGGATGGTAAGTTTTATGTACGGCAAAATAATTATTATTAATAAAATGTTTGGAAGGATATTAATAATAGTTGGTGATGTTGTGTACGAAAGAAAAAAATTAAGTTAAGTGAATTACATTCGTTTGGACGGTTGTGTTCACCGAACGATGGAAATTATTTACTTTGTGCTTATATGTACGTTTGCGAATATGTTACACTTGAATAACGTATATGTATATGTATGTAGAAAAAAACTAAATAACGCTGAAATATTAACGTACCTACATATATATGCCCGATTGATTTTTTCCCGTAAAGGTACTTAAAATTCATGAAAATGGAAAATTGCCTTAAATATAACCAAAAGAAGGTGAATACAAATAGATAATAAGTTTTATTACGTCTTCTAACCTGTTTATTTTTAAGGTTCAATAAATTTTGTATATAGATTTAAACAAAACATCATTAAAATTGCCAGAATTTGCGTGATTGATTGGCGAAAAATTTAAGGAACAAATTATTTTTTTACGGTTTGTAGCGTGGTTCTACCTATTAATTGCGGTTGTTGTATACTCTTTATGGGTATGGCCAAAATAATATCTCAACAAGGAATTTTCAGGCCAGCTAAATCTGTATAAGTTAAATGTGTGTGAACGATGATCTCCGGATGATCTCAGTAAATGAGAATTTTGAATTAGGCAGCTCTAAAAATTGTAAACCCAATGTAAGGTTGTGTGAAGTTATCCCTAGCTTATACTTGCTCATGCGGTTTAATTCGTTTTAGGCGTCTAGTGCTTGTATTAGGTCAAGAAGTTGTATTGGTTCAGTATTAGTATGTGGCTGCAATCTTCTTACATGATTGATGGCAATTTCCTGGATTACTTCATCAATCCATATAACATTAAGGTCATGTATGCATTTGTCATTGCACGTAAAAAATTGTTTTGACAACATCGAATTATCGATTCGTAGTTTGAGGCGTTTACAGTACAGGCTAAGCTTAGAATATTTTCCTATCAGCCAGCTATTTTTGTGACGCAAGGCATGTATTACATGGACTGATTTCAGCTCGTTCACCTTTAATTTCTAATCCCTGGTCCATTGGCTAATTTTATCGAGTGCCTGTTGTAAGTATTTAACAGTTCTGCGATTCGCTTAAAGTTAATACTACAGTATCATTAGCAAATGTTTCGATGAAGGCTGTTTACGTTAGTACGCTAGGCCCCCAAAGGCCCCAGTCCATTACCCTGAGACACTCCTGCTGTACCTGGGTAAAAGTTAGAGTATTTGTATGATATATACTAAATGTATGATATACTCTAAATTTACGTTTAGAGAGATACGAATCGAGAAGTGGGCAGTAATTTTGTGGCACTCACTCATGCCACCTTCTATCGAAAGCGTGTGATACATCTAAAAATATACAGCAGGGCAATATTTCTTCTCCTCAAATGCTTCTTCCATCTTTTCGGTCGACTGTTCACCTCTGAATCCAAACTGGAAATTAGGTATAATGATCATTGGTTGTAGTCGTTTCAAAAACCACTTCTTAAATAACTTTGAGATAGTTGGTAACAACGAGATTGGCCGGTATGATGCCATTTGCTCACCGGGTTTGTCTGTTTTTTTTTATCATAACTATTTCTGCAGCCTTAAAACATTCAGCCACATATGTTTATTCTGCGTTACATTTTTTGACCGACAGTTCACCAATCACGCCACGCCATCGTCTCCTTTAATTCATAAAATCCAAACTGAAATTGGTAACTCGAGAACAATCAATTTTTCATTCGCTGTCATTAATTGTTGCGTTTAAGCCACGCGTCAAGCAACGTTTGATCGACAGATTATGAATAAAACAACCAATATGGCCGTATATTTCCAAATAGTTCCTTTATTTATTTTATTTCACGTGAATAAGTGAATAAGTGAATAAGTAAATAAGTGAATAAGTGAATAAGTGAATATGGGAATAAGTGAATAAGTGAATAAATGAATAAGTGAATAAGTGAATGAGTGATTAAGTGAATAAGTGAATATGTGAATAAGTGAATAAATGAATAAGTTAATAAGTAAATAAGTGAATAATTGAATAAGTCAATTAGTGAATAAGTGAATAAGTGAATTAGTGAATAAGTCAATAAGTGAATAAGTTAATAAGTGAATATGTTACTAAGTGACTAAGTGAATAAGTGAATAAATGAATAATTGAATAAGTGAAAAAGTGAAAAAGTGAATAAGTGAATTAGTGAAAAAGTGAATAAGTGAATAAATGAATAAGTGAATGAGTGAATAAGTGAATTAATGAATAAGCGAATAAGTGAATAAGTGACTAAGTGACTAAATGAATGAGTGAATAAGTGAATAAGTGAATAATTGAATAAGTTAATAAATAAATATCTGAATATGTGAATTAGTCAATAAGTGAATAAGTTAATAAGTGAATATGTTACTAAGTGACTAAGTGAATAAGAGAATAAGTGAATAAGTGAATAAGTGAATAAGTGAATAAGTGAATAAGTGAATAAGTGAATAAGTGAATAAGTGAATAAGTGAATAAGTGAATAAGTGAATAAGTGAATAAGTGAATAAGGGAATAAGTGAATAATTGAATAAGTGAATAAGTGAATAAGTGACTAAATGACTAAGTGAATAAGTGAATAACTGAATAACTGAATAAGTGAATAAGTGAATAAGTGAATAAGTGAATAATTGAATAAGTGAATAAGTGACTAAATGACTAAGTGAATAACTGAATAACTGAATAAGTGAATAAGTGAATTAGTGAAAAAGTGAATAAATGAATAAGTGAATAAATGAATAAGTGAATGAGTGAATAAGTGAATAACTGAATAACTGAATAAGTGACTAAGTGAATAAATGAATAAGTGAATTAATGAATAAGTGAATAAGTGAATAAGTGGCTAAGTGACTAAGTGACTAAATGAATGAGTAAATAAGTGAATAAGTGAATAAGTGAACAAGTGAACAAGTGAATAAGTGAATAAGTGAATAATTGAATAAGTTAATAAATAAATAACTGAATATGTGAATTAGTCAATAAGTGAATAAGTTAATAAGTGAATATGTTACTAAGTGACTAAGTGAATAAGAGAATAAGTGAATAAGTGAATAAGTGAATAATTGAATAAGTGAATATGTGACTAAATGACTAAGTGAATAAGTGAATAACTGAATAAGTGAATAAGTGAATATGTGAATATGTGAATAAGTAAATAAGTAAATAAGTGAATAAGTGAATAAGTGAATAACTGAATAACTGAATAACTGAATATGTGAATAAGTGACTAAGTGAATAAATGAATAATGGAATAAGTGAATAAACTTATGATTGGAACAATTTAGTACAAACTGTTTATGGTATTCTTCCCTTCTGAAATAAATAGGTCGCCTCAATCGTAACAATATTATTGAAATTCAGCTGCCATCTTTAGAGGAATAAATTAACCACATAAGTAATAACAAATTTAATTAGGTGAATATACGATTTTAAAAGTATCCATTGTTTGAATCTATACGATTTTTTTCAATTAAATTCTAGAATTCATTATAGAATTCTACACTAAATACAGAACAAAAAAAAAAAAAAACAATTTAAAACTAAAAAAAATACCTTCGTGATATATATAGCGTGACCAAATTAAGTTATCCGTATATAGGTAATATAAAAAAAGAACATTGGATTTAACGCAACCACAATAGTAACAAAAAAATTCAAAGAAACAAGAAATATACCCAAATGGATTTTTCTCGTATCCATATAAGGATAAGCCACATAATACTCCAACACACACAATGAAATGTAGAAATATTTTCCGGATATGATGAAATCATGCTAAAGTTATATTATTTTTTATATATAATATCTCCCCAGTTGGAAATTTGCCGACTGTAAAATGAAACCTATATACACTGTATTATGAGTATATGTGTTTCCGGATCAAGGTGATTACATTTCTTAAACGACAAATTCGCGCGATTTATTGATTAAACAACTTTTTGAATTTTGAAATGGTACTCAAATCCAACACTGTTCCCGAAAGACTATTACATTTTTATATGCGTCCGATTATGTTATTTTTATATGATTTATGATTTGCATCAAATCTAATGGCATGATGATTCAATTATTGTGGCGGGATACCATTATCCTACGTACATATTTATGCGGATATATTTTTAATATATACCAAAATCGGCAAAAGTTATGATAATCCTAGAACATTAAAAACAGTTATGCCGCTTATAAAATCATGTTGATTCGTAAAATTTTATACTTTTGAAGAACTTAAAAAAAAATTGTATAAAGCTTTTTTTTTTATATATTTCGAAGAAATTTTAAATGTGATGGTGAGAGTTTTCGATTATGTTTATGGCGTAAATTACGTATAATTCGTCGAAAACGTAGCGAAAATTTAATATATTACAATGTTTTCGAACAGGACTGGAAGCACTTTGTTTGAACTCTGAATATAAAAAGATTTTGACAGTCCAAACTCGAACGATTTTAATGCGGTCATAAGCCTACGAACGAAACATTGATTGGTGTTTTGCATAAGTATAAGTGAATTTTACGCAACAGTTAGAGGAATCCGGGTTAGATTTATGCAATGTATGTTAGGATCTTTATGTACTGGAAATTATTATTCCAGTAAATTTACTTTAGGGGCTGTAAGTTTAGAATTAACTGCAAAATAATCAATTCGGTCGGGAAAAGTTTCGTTGAGAATGATTTTCACATTAATCGTAAAGCTTTGCGGAACAACAGATGAACTGATCCCTGTTAATTTCTGTTAAATATTCCTCTTCCTTAATCGCTTAAACTAAGGTAGAATCACGATTTAAACATTATTACCGCTTGCATATTTTCATGCAGTTTCGAATTCAGAAGCTTTTAAATGATAGAATTCCGACATTTTGTGTAACTTAAAAAAACGGTTCTACTAATATTCACAGAAAAACAATTCACCGAAAAACTGGATTCACCGAAATCGCAATTCACCGAAAACGACAATTCACCGAAAATGAAAATATTTACATGGGAACCACTATACCGATAGGAATTCGAATTATTTATTGGAAATGGTATTCTAAAAATATTTTTGGATCCATCTATGGAAAATAGCTAAATATGGAACGGAACTAGACAAATCTTTGACCGATTATCATGGAACTTGACAAGTAAAATAATTTTTCTATAAAGTAGCCCAATCCTTGACCGATTTTCATAGAATTTGACAAGTTGAATGAGGATGGTATTGGAAAATTATTTATGGTTAAAATTCAGGAATATAGCCATTTGAAAAGGAACTAGGTCAACCCATGACCGATTATCATGAAACTTGACAAGTTGAATGAAAATGGGATTGTAAATTGATTTTTGAATAAAATTCTTAAATAAAGCTATTTGGAAAGGAACTGGGCCAAACATGGCCATTTACATTCAACTTGCCAAGTTTCATGATAATCGGTTTGGGATTTGCCTAGTTACGTTCCGGTTCAGTGCATCGTCAGTCTCTGATGTATAGTACCAGGGAACGACATTCAGAACCATCAGATCAAGGAATTTTGTACCAATACAGAAAGAAATTGGGAATGCAATGGATCTGGTAAATAAACAAAAAATGTTCAAACAAATTTAGAGACTAGATTGTATATCATTAAAAGATTGTATGCTTAATACAATCTGTGGCCAAATAAACTCCCTTCCAGATACATCAAATCACATTATTGTCGAAATATGGGCAACAACATATATTTTTTATATGGCGATTAAAATGTGGCAAATAGTCCTGTCCAAAATCTTTTACCTCTTCGTCAGTTCCGGGATATATTCAACCATCATTGTATCTCGGATTTTTGATTCTAAAGAAAGATCGATGCAGTCAACGTGTTTGCATACGATAATCAGCCACCAGATGAAAAGAAAAGCTTGAAATAATCCAAGCTAAATATCTAATCAAAGTTCAAGAAAGAAGAGATAAAATTGTGACAACCGTTTTTGATTTTTCACAAATTTTCAAAGTACCGCTATCACGGGCTTCTATCTTTTATTATAAACGCAAATATTTTGTTTACATAACTTCACCATTTATTGTCTGAATAGAAAGAAAACATTTTGTTTAATTTGTCATGAAACCATTGGAAAACATGGAGGGAATGAGGTGGCCAGTTGCTTGAATCAATTTATACAACTCCATCCGTCTTCGACAAATTCCAGATATTTGTCTGACTTCCAAAATTTGAGGACCAGTTTAAAACAATCAATCTAAAACATAGAGGACGCAACACTGCAAAATTGAATTTATTAAATGTTGACTTAAAACCGGTATATAGTACCACATTGGCACTCTCAGAAACCAAACTTAATGATATTCAAGAAAAAGAAATTAAATCAGTCTATCATAATTCTTATTCTAAACTTCAACACACATAACCTGAAATTGGAAAATCAGATGATGAGTTCATGTCGAGCATTAAAAGTTTTACCTATATAAAATTGTTTGAGTAATGGTCAACAATTTTATCGTTAGTAAGCTTATTCAATCAACCCTCAAGTACGTTTAATCACGCTCAGTGCTACTGTATACAAGCGACCTGCTTTGTGCGTTTAACCTTGTTCAAAGCAAACCTGGCGCATTTACTTCAACAAATTCGCTAAGTTCGAACTAGTAGCGACAAAAGGGAAATCGATAATCCGATACAACATGACCGTTTATTGGCAAGATCTCAAGAGTGTGGAGACTGGATTAACACTAAATGGATAAGCCTGCACCAGCGCAAGGTTAATAAACTGTGACTATCTGATTTACAATAACTTAGGTGGCACTCGTAATTTTTGAATCCGGATTATTTACGGATTAGCCAACATCATCGGGCTCCTAACAGGACATATGTTAGGAATCCTTCCTCAAAAGGAACCAATACAATATGAAGAACTTTTTGAGAAAATGTATCTAAACGAAGAATACACGCCTTCGACAACACGGTACAGGTATTCAAACACAATAAGGGCATAACCGCTCAATATCTGGCACAGCCCCTGCGGCAAGTAAAACTTGAACTATATATCAAACAAGTTCAGACAAAGCATTCCAGGATCAACATTATTTCTGGCCTTCAACACCGTTTTCTTTCGATGTCCTACATACAACACGAAAACACCCGGGTATACAGTGTAATAAAATAATATGACAAATATAAATGATCAAAGAAATATGGCAAATATAAGCGATCAAGTTCTTAACACCCGTCATATGACTCATGATGAAAAGGAGGAATACCTAAGACAACTGATTGATGAAGTTCCGTGTGATGATATTGACTCTGACCATGATAATGGCGATTATGATACAGAAGACATCTATTTTTTCCCTAATAACGATGATGCCTCAGATGCAGAGCCAGAATTCGCAAACCCGGAACCAGATTTAGACGAAGATGTTAATGATGAATATACAGACCAAATTGAACGTGATGGGACAGGACGGGCAAAAAAAACACCAAATATCCATCGCGTTATTTCGCATAATGTAATAAAGCAGTATACGCTGGCCCTCATAAGTCCACTAGAAACCTCACATAAATCCAGACTTTTAAATTTAGTTTTATGTCTGAAATGTTCGATATTATCATAAGACAGACAATCTTAAAGTGCAACGTTCATATGAGTAATGGAACAATGAGCACCCAGGTTCCATTAAAATTTGGAATTCGGTAACTCCACAAGAGTTCGACACATATTTAGGAATTCTTCTAACTGCGGGTGTATCAAGGTCGAATTACGAGCACACGACCGATATGTGGACAACCTTTTCGTTGTATCGAGCAAGTATGGGGACTCGTTGTTTTTTGAGTATCACACAATTTATAAGAAAATACACGAGCAAGACGTATCAAAATTGATAAAGCTGCACCAACCGAATTTGGTTTTTATAACAACTCTACATTATGCTCGTATGTTCTAAAACAAAAACAAGCTGTGCTAAAAATAAACCAGATATCATCCACTACCTCAAATCCAAAAAGTTGCAGCTGACACCATGGATCAAATGTTAGGCGAGTATACCACTAAACGTAGGCTCATAAATTTTTTTTAAATATGGATGTGACTGCATTGGCTGCTCAAATTATATATACCGTCAATAATCCGACAGCATCCAAAGCCATCTGCAAAAGTAGAAACAATCTTCAAGAACTAGGATTAACCGTCTATATCGAACAGCGTGGATTTTGCATTTTCATACAAAACGCTTTATAAAATTAAATACACTCCCGGGTATGTTCGTAATGATCAAAAGTAGTTTGAGACTCGAATTGACACAAAGGTTAAAACAGATGCCAGAATCAATCATCATCCCAGGACATGAACAGTTAGAGTGGCACCATCTATACCGTAATTGATAACCGTTAAGACCCGAGTAACCACAATAACATCCAAGACCGGTTTCACCCATCGACCAGATACATCTAGGTCCACCAATTTCGAGAGCAATTTGTAGGTATTTCCTCAGAGCAAAAGACCAATACATAGCCGGCAAAGTGAACGAACACAACCCAGTAGTATCGATGTTTTTACACTTATCGATTCAACACTAGAGCCGCATTATGGAGCAGCGCAGAATTTTTGGGCAACCAAAGTCTGGCCATTGAGGTTATGTTTTGTGCTATAGCAACGTATAATGGCCCAATATTATTACAATCATGTTGCTTCATCTGAATATTTAAGATCTCATCAATTTCCATCGAACCAGAATCCGGTTTGGTATATACTTCAGCTTCGAGATCACCACTCTAAATACCACCGCTCCAGAAAGAGAATTCAGACAACAAAAATATGGCGAGCGATACACATTAGATATACATTAGAGTCCACCATGTATACGATTTCGTATTGTGAGGGTTAGACTTACAACCTTTAAGCACACAACTTGTTGGATTACACTGTTGTTCACGATTTTTAGTTGTCCAAAGAAATGGGGTTGGATTCTTTTTTGTTTGCCCTATTTTTGCTTGCCAAACATATTTCCAATGTGCGGATATCAGAATCTGTAATGCTTAGAATATTCAAGTGCGAATATCGAGAGTGGGAACACTTCGTTTAAAGGTACAGTGTAGGAATATAGCAAGGAATATTCAACTACTGAGGCGACAGTACCAGATACCATACTACTCTTATCGAGGACAATATTTAATTATTTTCTATTTAACTACACACCACCATCATTATATTCGACCTTTAAACATAACCTACAATATTTCAAAACTCGATAAGTAGCTAGTTTGTAATTCAAGTAAACATATAGTAGTTTATACCATAAAACTATTTTATTGAAATTTTACACAAATTACATGGCTGTATGTAGTCCACCTACCCGTTTAGCAGGCATAGACATACTCGTATATAAGAGACATTATGTTAATCGATAGTAGTAGTAGAATTATCGAGCCGCGTATATATTTTAATACAACGTACTCGTATATACGCTATAATTTTAATTAACAGTTTCATGGATTGTAATAAATCAAAAACGAAGATTACGTATATAAAAGCTTAATTATATAAAATATAACAAAAACCGTTTTTATTATATTTACTACAAAATCTAATCGTATATACTCGTATTACAATAGTAATATACTTTGAACACGAACATTAACATTTTTATAGATTGACATTGTTTGGTGTATTATGTGCGATAACGATTATCTTAATTTCATTCTCTTTATACATTGAGTAGATTGTTCTATTCCAATCTGAATTATTTTTAACGAGTTTATTTCATTTAATTACTCCATTTTATAGAAATACCTATTGACAAAAATCATCTGCTTCAAGATATTCCAGGATTTTCAAAAACTATCTCTGACAATCTACGCGTAATAAATCAATCCCAGACTTTTCGAAAATATTTTATTTACAAGTTGTCTCTGAATTACATTCCAGGAAATAAAAAAATATGAATCAGGCAACTCTAACAATTTTGCAGAAAGCTCCAAACCATTTAATGCAATAGCCCAAGAACATTGACGTTTCTTTAATCAGAGGCGCACTTTGCAGAGAAAAACTTTATCAAAATTATGGGATCAACGCCTATTGCCACAATGGGCCCACGGTGCAAACCAAGAGGATCTATCCTAATTCGCAGGAGCATACTGCAATCTGAGCAAACTGTAAAAGTTTGAACCAAGGAATGGATACTAACTGATCTGGGACAGCTTCAGAGGTAGTGTATGCAGTCGTCCACTTCCTCTAGGCAGTCGTCACAAAGAGCATCCTGTTCTAGTCCCATATGTGTTGGAGATGAACCTTGAAACGTCCATGGCCGGTGACAAGTGCGACCAAAATTCTGAGGTGGTTATTTTTAAGGGATAATACCTCAGGTTGGGTTCAATGATGAAATGTTTCGCTTTTCGACAGCTAGGAGTAGAACACCACTTTAGTCCCAGGTCAAGCATAGAGCGGACTTCGTAATAGCGTCTGAAGGATAGAGGAATTGCTGGTTCGGGGCCAACAAAATTACTACGCGAACCAGCCTTCGCTAAAAAGTCAGCAACCTCATTTCCCTCAACGCTACAATGGGCAGGCACCCACATGATCTTTACTCTCGTGTTAGAGCAAATGAGAATAATGTAGTGCTTGTAATCTTTGACTAGTTTGGACCTAGTCAAAGGATTAATGAGGGTATTAAGCACAGCTTTACTATCTGTGCACTTAATAATATCCCTCCCTAAAACGCTAAACTTTAACGCCTCAATCGCACATTGCGTATATGTAAGTGCAATTAATTCAGCTTGAAAAACCGTGCAGTGTTTGCCCCGACTACCCGAGTATCTTAGCTCATACTTAGGACAGTAAAATTCAAATCCTGCACTGACTTCCGAACGAGAGCAAAATCCGCAAAAAAAAATTAGCGACTCAGATAACTGTCTATAGAAATCCTGAGATAGCCACCATTCTCTCGAAGGAAAAACTGCGGAGAATGAGTTGGTGAAGTTAAATTCAGTCTTTTGCACCATGGGCCTTTGTGGCATTGAGTGCGGAATCCTCGTGGGTTCCAGCCAATTTTAATAATAATAATAAATTCAGTCGATAGCCTGTCATTCACCATTTCCAGCTCCAGAATATGTGACTTATACTTATTGAGAATCTGTCTATGTCCCATACAAGGCCTGGAAACATACCATGCCCCAATGCACTTTAATCGATACGCAGCAGAACACGCTGTACCCAGAATGTGGGACTGCAATTCGGGCAAATGTAAAATAGACTCCAGAGCAAGAAGTGGAGCAGAGAATATAGCCCTACCGGCTGTCCTCTGCAATCCATCTAGCCTTACTACTGAAGACGTCAGTTCCAGAACCGGCCACCAATCAACTGAAGCATACGACAGTAAGGGTAAAACTAGTGATTTATATATAAAATACATTATTTTGGGGGTCAGACCCCAGGAATTGCCAAAGGCCCTTCTGCATTGCCAAAAAATAGCAATGACCTTTTGCAGCTTATAGGTGTTTAACTTGCTCTGTCCTTGTGATCGCTCTACCAAAGAGAGTGGGAACAAACAGATTAGCATTGTCTGTGTGGCTCGTAAAGACAACCTGATCAGTCTTTGAGTGATTGACGTACAACTCCTTTTCAAGATCCCAAGCTTCTACCATATTAAGGGCGTTCTGCGTCAGATCAGATAAAACATTCAGGTATTTAGCAGAAACTTTCAAAACAAGATCATCCGCGTAGCTTTGCACGAAAAACCATGAGCCACAGCAAGGGTGAGAGAACCCCTTCTTGGCCGTTGGCTAATTTGACGGACACAGTTGAGCCATCCAGCTCCATTTCGATTATCCGAGAGTTAAGCATGGAATCGATGAATTTAACAATGGTTTGATCAATATTAAAATTGGTACTAGAAACTTTTTGTAGTTAGGTGATCTTTCGAGCTTCGTTACGAGTTCATGTAGAGTAGTTTCGCAGGACTTGCCAGCTCGGTAAGCATATTGCATGTTACTGAGAGGGGAAATAATTAAATAATAGCTTTTAAAAGCTCTAAAGCTTTTAGAAAAGTGGAGGTCAGACTAATGGGCCTAAAAGCCTTTAGGTCAGTATAATCCGACTTCCCAGCTTTAGGTATGAATACTACTCTACTCCTGCTCCAGGCGCGCGGTACAAAACATCAGTGGTGATCAGCCTACGGGCCAAATTCCAATCCGGCGTACCGATAAAAATGTCAGTTGGCTCGGAGGCGACCACATCCGAATCAACACCCAGACAGTGGACAGACAATAGTAGCTCACCGACTCCTCGCCTACACGAAGTTAGTTTACTGGAGGGTAGACGAAGGTTATCGAGTTTTCACGTATCACTCTTAGCCAGAGTTTTGTTAAGTCTGGCGACAACAGATAAGCTGTCAATTTCCTCACAGAAGTTTCTCCACGTAGTCCTGTTCGCAGATCTTAAGCTTTTTTATAAGCCTTTTAAGCAAATAAAAATCGATTCTAATCCGAAATGAGATTCGTTGTTTTGGCTTTATTTTTAATTTTATGCACACTCTTCCTTAACAGTTTAAGTTCAGAACACCAGAAGGATTTGTTATGCTTTTTCTGGTTGTTAATAAAAGGGGATGACTTTTCAAAAGCAGACGATATCGATCTCGTTAGTGCAGTTGCCTACTAATCAATATCTGCGATTGACCTAATCTGGTTAGGTAGATCTAATGGTGAGACGAGCTCAAAGGCGACAGTATCCCAATTCGTAAGTTTCCTCTTGCGATATGGTTTAACCGGTGGTCTTTTAAAGTTAATATTAAAAGAGATGCACTTGTGATCAGAGGTGAGAATATTATCCGTCACTCTCCAATTTAGAATGAGGTCAACGACGGACATAGAGCACAAACTAATATCAATTACTTCTTTTCGAACCAAGCTGACAAACGTTGGCTCACCTCCAACATTGAGAACCTCTAACTCAGAAAAGTAAATGTAATTGGACAGTGAGAATCATCTATTATTAGTTACTGCCCCAAATGGTATGATAAGCGTTAGCATCACAACCAATCACTAGAGGTAGTTTGTTGACCCTATACACGACATTATAAGATTCACCATTTCCTCTGATGCAATGACAAGTTTGAAACGTGAGTCAGTGCATACACGAGAGTTATCAGCACTGCCGTAAGATCAGCAGTCCTACATTCATCAAGAGCGGCATCAATAGCATTAAAAGTGCACGCTTTAGTTTTATGGACAGTGGACTTACGAAAGATCCAGCCAAACTTCGAGTTCAAGCCAGAAACCGCACCATCAATAAAATACGGTTCCTGGATTAGACAAAAATCTGCGATAGTGCGACATAGCAAGCTGTTACCTCAACTCATAGGAAGCTGACTTGCTATGTTGCATGTTGACCTGTTTTAATTTAAGCATGGACGTCATCATGAAGACCAGTTGTAAACAAAAAAATAATAATAAAATAAAATCCTACGGCCTTGAGATAACCCTGAAACGGATCCTCTCAAGGACATATTGAAGCAACGCATCAGACCCAGTAATTCCGGGCAACCCTGACCACAATTGATCGGCGGTTAAAATTTCTTCCGGGCAACCCTAATCACAATTGATTGGCGGTTAGCCTCTCGTTTGTATCGGATCACCTTCCATCCGGTAGTCATCACATTTGGATTCATAAAGCCGATGTTAGTAATAACTACACTCGGATTCTCCGGTGGCTCCGAAATCCATGAATGCAGTATAAGCGATTTCGGAAGTTCCCCAACCGAAAGTTGGCAACCCTCCCAGACGTCCTTGATTCTGTCGATCTCTATATAAAACCAAACGTACGTCTCATCATTACTTACATGATGACACCATCCGCCAGGTAACAACCCAGCAATTGCAGAACAAAGCCGGAAGATTTCGGAAGAGGAAGAAAAGCCGGAAGAGAATACGACGACCAAGTACTTTTCGGAAAAGTTGCAATTTGTCCTCATTCAAGGCGATGGCCGGGTTCAATTCTTGCACACAGAATTTTTTTACAGTAGCATCGGCTACTGCTTCAGCGTACGTGCGCGCTGTTTGAGAGGCCATTTCTGGCGTAGTGTTGGAGAGACAGCAATCTTAATCAAACAAAACATCCTACATATCAACCCAGAGGAACTTAAAGAGCCATTTATGCAAGCTACCATAATAACGATTAACCATGGTGGTGTTGAACTAAATCTAGGGACGATCGGCTCACCAAGGCATAAATCGCAAGAAATCAATTTGCCAACATTTTTAATAAAAATTTAGACCATGGTTTTTTATAGGAGGTGACTACAATGTAAAACACACTGCGTGGGGATCACGACTC
The DNA here is from genome assembly GCA_951394425.1 of Tipula unca. Lineage (NCBI taxonomy): Eukaryota > Metazoa > Arthropoda > Insecta > Diptera > Tipulidae > Tipula > Tipula unca. The sequence continues at coordinate 22,857,941 of OX596382.1, read as the reverse complement.
ATAACACCAGGAAAAGGAAAAGAACTCCTATAAGTGCAATAAAACTGTCAGATTGTGAATATCACAGACTGTGAATTTCACTCAAAAAAGTTTCTGATTTGATTAATTTTTATACTGTATCTTGAAAGGAATATCCTCCAATTACATTGAAGTTATAGGTATTGAAGACCTTTCTGCCGATCGCACACTGGTTTAAATAACTCTGAGTAAATTAGTCTTTAAAAAGAAAAGGAGACTTAACATAAATAAATACCGATTCGTTACATAACATAAAGAGGCTTGTATTGAAAATCATCTGAAAGGACTACGTCCTGAAGCTAACAAAAAAACTATTCTATTTGGAAAGCTACTAAAAGATATAAAAGGCCAATAATCCAAGTATCGCAAAAAGTCACCTGAAATTAACGAAATTTCGTCATGGCTGTTTAAGGAGTTATCAAAAAGAGGAGTCATTATGTTAACATATATGTGTATCAGGGATGGGTGTTTACGCGTCATCTATTATTTTCGTTTATATCATTCGTAGATAACGTCAACAACGTAGACAACGTCGATAGTGTTGACAATTCCTTAAGTATAGTTTTGTCAATTAGTTCTAAACTAGACCAAATTTTTTTAGGAACAATGCGTTATTACTTATTAAACCAAAACAGCTAAATAGTTTAATTTAATGATATAATTAAAACGATAAATCATAGTCATACTTATACATATATTGTAGATATTTAATTATCTAATTAAATTACTTACAGACATATACATAATTATGATTTTGATATAATTATATAACATAAATCATTGTCGTGATTATGACAGAAATCCAAATAAAAATTAAAATGAAAAACATTAAATTTAATGTATACTGCTGTACATAATAATAGTGTTATCAAGACATATTATTAAAACATAATATGTTCATACCAACAAATAAATAATTATTATTTTATATAATCTGGGTATTATGGGAATATCTAGAGAGTCTAAATGTCAAATATATAATTAACAAAAATTATTCAATCAGATAAGATTTATATACCTACATATTATATACATACAATGTTATGGACTTTTATATTTCTTATAATTAAAACCATAATCATGCAACAGTAAATTGTATTTAAAAAATTATGAAATATATTTAAAATTAGATTTAGCACAAGCTAAAAATCAAATTTTTAAATAGTTCAGAACAGAAAAGAACACCTCTACTGCATTGAATATAAAAACGTTAAAATTAACATTACCTATACAGTACGCCTGAAAGAGTTAACATCCATATTCATATAGAAATTTGATCTCTGTACATGACTTGATAGCATTACGAAGTTGGTTGTTTATTTCAATGTTGTTTCAATTCGATTACTGGATTATTAGATTAGAATAACCTAATAATACACGCAAATGTTGTTGTTGTCAACTTGACAACAACAACATTTTATTATTTAATTTCGAATGCATGTTTCCTTTTTGCCACCTGTGTGTGTGTGTTGTTGAATTTTTATGAAGTCACTGGGTGTTTACATATTATAATATATTAAAGCTAGTTAATAAAACTGTGAACCATCAAACAAAATAAAAAAGCTTTAAAGCTAAAGCTTTAATATTAAGTACCAAAAATAATTTAACAGAATTATTTTTGTTTTGTTCTCAACCATTAAAAATTATTACTATTGGTGTAAATTTATGTAACTAACTATAATCTGTTTTTGACAATTAAACAAATAACGTCTCTGTAAAAGCTTTTAAAACTTCTCTTCCCTACAAAAAGTTTAATGGTTTGGTCAACGCTTTTAAAATATTTTTAGAATGAATATTTCAAATTATTTAACATTACATTTTAATTCACGCTTGTTTTAAACCTGTCTATTGCAAACATTTTATATCGAGAAAAGATGAGAAAAACAAAGGAAACCACAGTATATATATAACTTGAGATATTTACTGCATCGCAAAATCACTGTGGAAAAACCCAAATAGCGAACCGGACCAGTACAATGTATGAAGTGCCAAGAATACGGGCACACAAAAGCTTATTGCACGTTGAGTGAAGTTGCGTTATCTTTCTTCATGATTAAAAAAAATGCGATCAAACGAGAACTGATCCATCAGTAAAACGCTGTAGTAATTGTGGAGAAAATCAAACTGCAAACTACAAAGGTTGCGCAGTATATCTGGATTTGAAGCGTAAGACCAATCCAAAGTTGCGATCTGAGCAACGAATCAAAGAAATATGACTCCAAGAAGTACAATTGCCCAACAAGCGAATGCACACTCAACCACACAAAATAACCTGGAGAATGTTACAAGCAGTTTTGCACAACCTAGAGTTCCCTATGCCAACATCCTAAAAGTTGCCGCCAAAAACCGAAAGTTCATTTCAACGAAAAAGAATTAAATATTCACGCAACCGTAACCAAACTGACCGAAACGATCCAAAGTTTCATGATGATGATGCAAAATATGAACACCCTAATGCAAATTATTGTCAAAAGCCAAGCTGTATGGAATGCGAACGGTCTTTCATAGTACAAAGCTGAGATTCTAACCTTTCTTGTCGATCAAAATATAGACATCATGCTAATATCAGAAAAACACTTTACAAAAAAATACGTTTTTAAAAATCAACGGATATTTAGTTTATGACACCAAACATCCAGATGGAAGAGCACACGGCGGCACTGTGGTCTTGATCAAACGAAAAATAAACGATTATGAACTCAACAAATATGATAAAGATTACATCTAAGCAACTAATATCTGCCTAGAGGAATGGTCTGGCAATTGTGTAATATCGACTGTTTACTGTCCACCGAAACACGCAATCCAAAAGCAGCAATTTATAAATTATTTTAATCAGCTGGGCACTAAATTTCTCGCAGGGAGCGACTACAATGCTAAATATCTGCAATGGGGTTCGAGATTAATAAGACCTAAAGGAAAGCAACTATATGAAGCAATGAATGAAAAAAATCTAGATTATTTATCTTCTGGACACCCAACTTACTGGGCCATCAGATAGAAATAAAATTCCAGATTTAATAGATTTCTGTATAACAAAAGGAATTGCACGCACCAATGCTCAGGCAGAAGATTGCTATGACTTATCATCCGATCACTCACCAATAATAATAACTCTGAGTACCAGAGCTGTAAAAGCAGAACCACCTTAAGGTTTAACAAATAAATTAACTAAATGGGATCTATATAGAAATATTGTCGAACAAAATTTCCGCGGCGGTGGATGATTTAGCACATATATTGGAAATAGCAGCAGAAGAGGCCACCCCGAATATTAACAACTCTGACAAAGTAAATATGCCTTCACCTAATATAATGCAGTTAATCCATGAGAAAAGGACAATACGCCGGCTATGGCAGCAGCAAAAATCTCCATTACTAAAAGGGAAATTGAATAGGACTTGTAAAGCCCATAAACGAGAATTGTTAGAAGAAAAAGACTCAGGAATCCAGAGTTACCTTACTGAACTCTCGGCGACCGAGAAATTTTCGACAGATTATTCAATATGGAAGGGAACAAAAAAACTAAAGAGGCCAATATTATCAAATCCACCAATTAGGCAACCAGATGGACATTGGGCCAGAAGTGACGTAGTAAATGCTACTGCTTTCTCTAACCAGTTGAAAAAAGTATTCACACCAAACGAAAAAACTAACAACAGTGAATTACCAAAGTTTACGGAAGATCCTTTAAAACCAATTCCTTTAAAATTTAAGTGGAAAAAAGTCAAAAATTCCATTAAAAATTGTATAAACCCAAAAAAAGCTCCAGGACACGATTTTATTACCGGAAAAATGATCAGAGAATAACCTGATAAATGCATAAAACTCTTAACTTATATCTTTAATGCGATTATGAGATGTGGGTATTTCCCTAAAAAATGGAAAATAACGCGAATTACAATGATTCCAAAGCGTGGAAAACACGAAACACAATTCGCATTGTACAGACCATGAAGTATACTTCCAATGCTTTCTAAACTTTTTGAAAAAATGGTATTACAAAAATTAAAACCAATATTATCTGAAGGACAGATTATACCAGACCACCAATTTGGGTTTCGAGACCAACATGGCACGGTAGAGCAGGTGCACAGAGTTGTTAGCATATTGTTCGGCAGTTTTCTTAGACATTGCGCAAGCTTTCGACAAATGATGGCATGAGGGTCTTATATAATAAATTAAAACAAGTCTGCCAAAAATATTTTATGTAGTCTTTGAAAGCTAATTGTTTCAAAGATAATACCAGGTTAAACACAATTCAGCCATTATTGAACTACGTGATTTAAACGCGTAGAAGTTCCACAAGGCAGCGTACTTAGGCCAGTATTGTATTTGCTGTATATTACGATGTACCAACAACTGATAAGGTTGTAACATCAACATTTGCAGATGACACTGCTGTCTTGTTTTCACACCAAAATCCTCAAACTGCATCAAGAGAATTGTAAGATCACTTATACTTATTGAAAATTGGCAAAGAACGTGGTGTATTACTTCTTGGTAGTTTCGCATAAAGAAAGATTCAAGAATAAAGCAATTGGCAGTTGCCCAAAAACTTAATGTATTGTACACGGGTGGGAAACCGGATCCCACTATAAATGAAGCTACATTAAAAATCATTAAACCTAAAGCTCATAATAGAAAACTAAAAGCTCTCGTAATTGCTAAGCTGTTGAATTTAAAAATTCTGTTTAAAAGCTTCCTTCACAAAAAATAATCAAAACTAATTGTCTTGATTTTTTAATCTATTAAGATTTACTCCCCCTATGAAATTTATAGAATTATTGACAAAGCTCTATAAAATGTAACAACACGTATTAAAAGCTCTAGAATTTTCAATTAGAAAATTAGAAAAATGGATAATTAGGAAATTTGCTAATTTGAAAATTTGATATATTGATAATTTGAAAAATTGAAAATTTAGAAAGGTGAATATTTAGAAAATAATTGGATAACTAGAAATTTTGAAAATTTGAATATTTGAATGTTTGAAAATTTGAATATTCCAAAATTAGAAAATTTGATTATTTAAATTTTGAGAATTTGAAAAATAGAAAATTTGAAAATTAGGAAATTAGTATACTAGGACGGCTTTCGCTCATAGAGAATCAAAGTCTCTGAAGTTTTAGTCAATGGTTAAGAATTTTTTCTGAATCAGCTGTTCAATGAATGACATTACCTAGGACAGATTTTCACTAACTGTGAGTTCGGATTGTTGCGCAATGGAGAAAGTGGCAACTCTAATTTATAGCAGTTTCACTTAAACTGTCTGTGCCTAGTCTCTTTATTTGGTATTATAACACGTAACAAATTTGTTCCTGTATTATTCAAATGAATTCATCTAAAGTGCTAATTCAATGCTAATTTAAAATAAATGGAATACGAGTATAAATAATACGAGTAAAATAGGAATACGAGTATTATTTACACATTAGATGACGTAACCGTTTAAATTTGCTCGTGTAGTAATACATAACATGTATATGTGCCTAAACAGCATCGCGTATCTTAATTGCATCTAATCAGTACGCAGAGAAAGAAAGACTTTTTAAATTACAAAAATTACATTTTCTACTTTAGAACCTTTTTTGTCATTGTCGAAGTTCTTATCTCGTTTCAACCATCTCACTAAATTCTTTTTACGTTTTCTGCCAAAGCAGCGAGAAAAAGAAATGTTATCGATGATGTAACTTAAAGATAATTATTATGAAAATTGAAAGTATCATTATCTTATATACTATAGGGAGACCCTAATATTAAGTGTTATGATTATTTGTACAGGTAACATATATCTTTTTATGTGTACAGACAAGAATACAAATTATAATTTATCAGCTAGCTATAAAAGAATATTCGAAATAAGTTTTAAAAGCATGTCATGTTATTTGATCAACATGTGCTAGACATGGTAACAAAAACCCTAAAATAAAGTTTAACAAACATCACACAGCACATATTACACAAAATTGAGACAATGACAGTTGCTTTTATTATTGTCTGTGCGCTTTTATTGCCACAATATAAAAAAAATACATTTTTAGGGAGTACATATACAGATAAGATGTTATATGCTTTTTATTGTTATGAAGTATAGACAGATACGCTGAACAATGGTAATAAATAATAATACTTGTTTTAATCTTTTGTATATCTGTGACATAAAATGACAAAACACTCATTGTTTAAGATTTTTCATGTGATTTTGTTTGGAGCTTAGTTAAATCGATTAAACTAAACGATCAACATTTTAAAATAATTGTCTATTTACCAAACTTCCAAAACGCTATGTTTTGAAATTTATTTTTTACTATTTACATAATTAATCAATAGATGTCACTCTATTTAACACAGATATATTGTCCATTCACGAAATAACTTGAATATTTTATGATTTCTGTGGTTATTTTGGAAACCAGTAATAAATCCAATCCATTATAGTAAATTTACAAATCAATAATTTCAATTAGTTTAAAAGCTTTTCAGTGATTCCTGTACAATTTTACAGTATTGATAAAATTATAACAATATTTTGTTTTATTCAACAAATCACAATACAAATATGAGTTATTGTAAAATACTGTTCAATTCATTCTTATTATTTAACTGACCTCGATATTTTCTTCTGCAATACATGTTTTGTTATCATTTCTACAAAAATGCCAGAAGCTTTTTATGTGAGTGTTTGAAAAAAAACTATAAAAAGACGTTATTCACATCTCTTGTATGTACTCTTTGTTAAAACTAATTTTTATAAAAACATTATTGAGTTTTGAATTTAACATTTGCTGGCCTTCCTCGACCCATTTTATCATCTTTTGTTGTAATTGCATTAGATTTGGCGTTTTTTATTAATTTCATGCGGGAAGAAAACATCAAATATTAAAAATTCGATAAGCACGATAATACTTAACTGCATTCTAAATAGAAAAGGAAGAGAATGATCTATTGTTTAATCCATTATTTGAAGAATCTGGATCTATTGGCTCAGACTGTGTTGGTAAAAGTCATCCGAAGAGTAATTTTCCAGGCGTTAATATAGTTGAAATACATATATAATGACACAATGCATAACCTTATATTGTTTTAGCTGATCGAGCCACTGCTTTTCACAGGCGACTATATGCTGTGGTGATGCGAGCGCGGTCAATTGTCATTTGTTAAAAGCATAATGGTTGCGTCCCCTATAACGAGAGTTAAAATATTAATTCGCGTACAATCCTCTTACTGAGAGCCACCACAAACTTAGATCTCCAATAATTATGACCAGTTAGTCGGAAGTGCAATATAAATGAGTGCGGAATCTGATCTTAACATTCGTTAACGCAAGTTGTGATCTTTTACCTAATATGTATACGATAAGTGATGTTCAATACGGTTTGGTTATGTTGATCATCGTCTCTGCTCCGGTTGAAGTCATCGACGGTGTTTCAACGGCGGCTGCGGCTCCCAAACATGATGGCTCCTTTTATCATACAAAGTAGTTTTCCAGCGATAGTTCGCGAGCAGCGTAATCTGGTTGAAGATTTTCTGTGTAAATATATATCGCAATTGAAAATTTTTAGGGCCTTATTCAATTAATTTAGTAATGGATATATTATAGCAATATTGATGTCATACATTTACCTTAAATTAATTGTTTGAGCATAAAATAATATGTTTTTCCAATTTATGCTTATCAATTATGCTCGTATTTGATGGGGAAAATTATTTTGGAAAACTTTCAGGGCCTTATTTAGGTTAATTAGTAATCGATATATTGTAGCAATATTGATGTCATACATTTACATTAAATTAATTGTTTGAGCATAAAATAATATGTTTTTCCAATTTATGGTTATATATTAATGATATCAGATATCGGAATGTTCCTAGTAGTAAACTGTTTGCTTTTGACTAGCATGTCTCAGTTGAATGGGTGTAGGTCGTTCTTCACTTTTACGAATAGTTGAAATGTTCACAAATCTAACTAAGGAGTTGTAATCTCTTTCATTGGGGCGACCTTTGTCTCCGTTGTTACAAGGGAAATACTCATAAAGCCGCCTTCCTCATGCCAAGCCAACATGGTATACGAATCTCAACTAACTTGTCTAAAGATCTGCATTCGTCAGCCGAAGTAGTATCGCAGTTCAGCTGGTATAGTGATTTATTCAAATCAAGTTTTTCTCGCCGTTAAACCTGAATGATAATTTAAGCAGCCCCTTTATTACTGGAACCAACATGCCGGTTAGATCGTACAGCTCAATTATATCAATGAGACCGAGGCGTTTAATATAGGCATGGTATCTGATTCACAAAATTTGATTCTGTAAAACAGCGCACCGGTAATCGAGTTCTAATGAAAACCAAGCAAGGGAAAGGGAATTTTAAAAATGTAGCGGCAGTTCTATTATTCTATTATCTACACATATGGTCGACCCAAAATACGCTTGTGGTTGTTGTAAATGAAAAACTACTGAACCTCTTGAACTGGTATACACAACAGTGAATTATGTTTCTGACAAAAAAATTAACGCACATCGGCTTGACAATGATTTTGAGTCATAGGAAATTGAATCGGTTGCAGCTGCTTTTCAAATAAAGTGTCTCTTCCCACGCGCATATGATTTACGGGTGTTTCATCTAATCAACGTAAGGGTTATCGAAACATTGCTTGAGTTCGATCCACATAGGTTTTAATCTAACTATCAGTATAAACTCCAGCAATCAATGAAACATTTTAGCTTTTAGCATATTGATGGAGTTTGCAAGAGTCTCCAGCATTAAATCATAATTTTGTTATTTTTTTCGTTATAGTAAAGTATTCAGGCCGGTGTCACATATCCGCAGTATGGACAAAATATATTCGATATTTAGGGATATAACTCGGGTGCACATGTTTATGTTTTATAATTGTTTTTTTTTTTTAAATTATCCAAAAAATATATTTCGAAAAGCTTTCATGTTCAGTAGGTAAATCCAAAATTATCAATGGTAAAGCATTAATTATTTTAGTTTGTACGAAAAGTTTTTAATCAAAACATAAATTTAGTCATTCATTATCTGGATTAAAATAAATTTTTATTTTTTATTTACGTAAGATGTGAATCGGAAAAAGGTGCTTGGTTAAGGTATACATGAATATATAGATTTAAATCTTATATTCAAATAACCTGACGTTATCAAATCAGCGATGATTTTATATATACGCGAGTGTAACAAAAAATTTTTAATTGAATTTTCATATTTTTCGGGCGAAAAAATAAATTTTAACGACAAAATGAAAATCCACACCGCGGCGCATCCACAAAAACAATTTTCGTTTACTTTTGTTTCAATTACGCAAGCCAATTGGGATTTGTTCGTTATTATATGACACCGTACAAGCCATGATGACACTTCACGTTTTGCACGTTTCATAAATTTGATACTTTTCTGTATCGGAATTCTATATGGTATAAAAATAATTGGAATTCTATATGTACGATGACAAGATGAGTTTACCGGTGTGAAGTTTTAGACATTAATAGAAAACTCTAGCTAAAATGGCCTATTAAAATGAAATTAAAGTACTAACGAAAAATTTGGTAATTAAAATTTTAATTAAACGCCAAACAAATGTCCCAAAACGGTAAACAAATATTTATCGAAATTAAATTGTAAGCAATTACATTGCCAAGTAACAAAAACGTCAGAGATATCGCCATTAAGTGGATAAATTAAATAAATAAACTAAATATAACTATTAATAAACTCAAAGAGATTTTGATAATGATCGTCGATCGGTAATGTTTCTACATTTATACATTCATTAAAAATGGATAAACTCAAAGAGCAAAATCTCTCTTATAGTGATCGTCGATCGATACTTTTTCTATAATTTAGATTTATCAAAAACGGATCAACTCAAAGAAAGATTTTGATAATGCGATCGTTGATTGGTCATATTTCGATAATGATTGTCGATCGCGGTAATGTTAGTACCATTTGATTTCATCAATAACGGATAAACTCAAAGAGAGATTTTGATAATGAACGTCAATCGGTTATGTTACGGATCAACTCAAAGAGAGATTTTGATAATGATCGTCGATCGGTTATGTTTCTACAATTTTTATTTATCAAAAATGGATCAACTCAAAGAGAGATTTTGATAATGATCGGTAATGTTTCGATAATGATCGTCGATGGCGGTTATGTTTGTATACAATTTGAATTCAACAACAACGGATAAACTCCAAGAGAGATTTTGATATTGATCGTCTATCGGTAATGTTTCTAAAATTCAAATTTATCAAAAACGGATCAACCCAAAGAGAGATTTTGATAATGATCGTCAATCGGTAATGTTTCTACAATTTAAATTTATCAAAAACGGATCAAATTAAAATTTTTTTTTATTACTGATGGTCGATCGGTAATGGTTCTACAATTTGAATTCATTAAAAACGGATAAACTGTACTGTAATAAGTGAAATAATGTTTTGTTTCTGTATCCTTGACAGTAAGAGCAAATTGAGCCTTTAAAATCTACTGAAGATTGCAAATATTATTATTTTGTTGGACCGCCTCTTGCTTTTATTACAGCGATACACCTCCGATACATTGAATTTGATAAATTTTTCAAAGTCGCAGGAGATATGAATTCCCAAATCATCATCAACAAACTTTTAAAGGTTCAATCGATTTTGGGCGCTTCCTTGCTACTTCTAGCTTCATTATAGACTAAATTATTTCAATTGGATTTAAGTCTGGACTATACGGGGGCCAGCTCAACACATCGATACCTTTTTTTTCGAAGTACTTTTTTACCTTTAAATGAAGAGATAAGAAAAAAAACAACAACTATCTACAATTCAAAATTAATAACTCACAATTTTGGCGGTATGGCATGGAAATATCGGGCGGTATATCCTGTTGAAAAATTTAGCAATGAATGTCTTTTAAGAATTCCACCGAAAAAAGAAGGAGTTATGGTCTGGGGATGCTTTTCTGGAACTGAAACCGGTCGATTGTGCTTCCTTAGTTCAAGCGGTACAGCAGCTGTTTATCTGCAGGTCCTTCAGAACGAATTTGAGCCTTCTGTGTTAAAACTTTTTTCGAGACTTGCAAATTTATTTTTCAACAGGACAACGATCCGTGCCATACCGCCAAAATTGTGAGTTATTAATTTTGAATTGTAGATAAACAAATTGGCTTTCAGATAAACATAAATAATTTGTTAAAAACTTGTTTTTTTTCTTATCTCTTCATTTAAAGGTAAAAAAGAACTTCGAAGAAAATGGTATCGATGTGTTGAGCTGGCCCCCGTATAGTCCAGACTTAAATCCAATTGAAAATATTTGGTCTATAATGAAGCTAGAAGTAGCAAGGAAGCGCCCAAAATCGATTGAAGCTTTAAAAGTTTGTTGATGATGATTTGGGAATTCATATCTCCTGCGACTTTGAAAAATTTATCAAATTCAATGTATCGGAGGTGTATCGCTGTAATAAAAGCAAGAGGCGGTCCAACAAAATAATAATATTAAAGATTGAACTTCTATAAATCAATAAAACATAAACAAAAAAATAAAAAAATAAGTGTTTAATTTATTACATTACTTTAACACCCATCAACGTATTTTGAATATTTTGTCATTTTTCGGGGTTTTGCCTCTAAACTGCAGGTACATTTTTTTTTTCAAAAAATTACGTCATACATGTTGCAATAAATTGTTCGCCCAATTATTTTTTCCCAGCACTGTATCTCGAAGCGGAACATAAAATGTTGGCTCCAACTTAGGAATTTGGTCACATTTTAAACATTTTCTTGTTTCGGTTAATGGTGACAAAAGCACGTTTCCCAAAATAAATGAAATTGGCCCGTAGCATCAAAGATATCGCTTTTCATTGAAATCACTAATTCTTTCGAATAATTCAGTCCGATAATTTTAGTCCGATTAAATAATCAAAATTTTATAAAAACTTAAAAGTTTGATGATAAACCGATCAATACTACTACTAATGCCTATAGCATGGATCTATGCAGAGTGTAAGTGGCGAATCTCTATTCGTGTACAAAATTAAGCTATTTTAGAAGCGAAAAGCCTCTAATTAATGTATGTATATGTGTTGGTATTTAAAAAGCTTTTCAGAAAACCAAGTTAGATTTGGAGCGCTTTTTCAACAGTCAATAATTTAGTAAAAGGTATTTTCTTTAAACCAATGTTCGCAAATATAACATTTTCATAAGTTTAATTTGAGCTTTTTTGAAATCTTTATTATGATAATAATTTCCAATTTAAATGTTTCTTAGGAATTTTTACATATATTGAATACAATGTTAAAATAATTATGGGGAGCTTTTACGCTGAAGCACAACTTGCGAACGAAACTTTTAGTGCAAATAAAATGCAACATTTTAAAATAAAATTATTATTAAGCCATTTGACAGGTCCTTTGTTTAACAATGAATTGGAAAAGTAAGCTTAAACTTTGAATATTATAAAAAGCTCCACTCCAAGCTTTCTTAAACAATTTGAGAGAATATGTGAAATTTTGCATGTAAGTTGACTTAAGCGTATAAAATGTGTTTAATATATGATATACGCTGTAGAGTTCGTGTATTACATTCATATTGAGCTTTCAAACCGATTAAAAGTACGAACAATGGTGAATCGAGTAATAACTACTAGATTCCAGAAAACTTTAATATTTACGATTCATCATAGCTCTTCACCCCAATACAGAAGTTAATTATATTTTTTTTGTAGTCATTATCTGTCTGTTAAAGAAAATAGGGCGAATCTAAAATGTAATCTTTCACTCTAACCAACAATTTTGATTTCCAATTATTCACCATAAAATCAAAATAATATTTCTGTTATTTTTATAAGAGCGATGCGATACTATATAGATACACACATAACTGGCGCCTTAATGTCAAAAATAATTATTAATTCTGTCTGACATCAGCACAAATAAAATAAAAACGACACAATAACATGACTGCCTGCCTAACCATATATACTCGTATACATATATTTACTGTATGTAGAAATGAATAAACTTTTTGATTGTTTATTTTTATGATGGTACTGTGCGTCTTCTTTTTTATAATATGTATATAGAAATTAAATTGATCAACATAAGCACAGGGCTAATATATTACCATGCTATATTATGTTGATGTTGTTATCCAACATGGTAAACAACCAACGCAAATACATGAATAATAAATAAATTTAATTTGTGTTGACATAAATTTAATTTAATATCCATTTTCGATGTCAGACTAATATGATTTTGTATGTACACCTATATGCTTACTGATATGAATAAAAATATTTTAAAGGATGTACGAATGAGAGCAGATAAACAAAATTTAATTACTGTCTTAAAGCTGTACAATGTACAAGGTAGGTATATACCTACATAAATACTTTGTACTTGTTTGTTCACATCTTATTGCCTCTGATGTTTATACACCGACGTAGAAAAAGTTCTTGGAATTTTTTATGTGTATTCTGGGAAAATAATCATAATAATGGGGGGAATGAGGTTAATAAGAAAAAATGTCACTGCGTACTAGTTATAAGTATCCTTCCGGTTTTTATTTGATACATATTCATTGAATATGACAACACCAAAAACTGTATTAAGAATACAACGGCACCATGGGCCCAGAGTGGCATTGAGTGCGGAACCGGCTTAGGTTCCAGCCAACTTTAATAATGCAGTGGTGTGTTGAGGTGGCAAATCTTGATTGGCAAATTTTCCAATTTGGGGATAAGGATTGAGTTTCGATCAAACGGTTTTCCAAAGTCTGTAGAAACAACGGCGAGTTGATGCCTGGAGTTTAAACTATCAAATAAATTGTACGTACAAATGATGGGAGAAATACATTTTCTGGTATGCATGAGCTGAACTCTACGAACCAAGAATTTAATGACCTTGGGTATGACAGATAATTTATACACGTCGTTTTTTCTGCACCCAGGTACTGGAATTTGCTCCGCTCACAATGATAAGCTGATCGTTGGGATGCATACTAGGTACATATTAAAGAAGAGTCTGATTAAGCTGGTTAGCCATTTAAGGCTAGCATGGTCTGCTATGATTGTTATTCTGTATCCCTCAACATAATGCTGACATTTTTTTATTGGGAGAACAGCAGCCAAATATTGAATTTCCAGGCGGTGTATTTTTTTTGAGTAGAATTCAATTTTTCAGAAAAATAAGGATAGAAAAAAAATAAGGATCGAATAGCCTCTAATTTCTTCCTTTTTTAAGAATGAAACTCCTCAAAGATCCCCTCTCTACCCGCGTCTCAGCAAATATAATTATATCGGTACATCTTATGCTTCTAATATCCACGTAAACTTGCTTAATTTAATTTAGTGGTTTGGAAAGTTTGAGAGTGGCGCTGATATCTCGGCATAAATAGAAATAAATTTTCGGTACCATCCCGCCATTTCGAAGAACCTCCCCAACAATGTATTCGAGAAATTTTATTTGTTTCATACAAAATTTGGTCTAAGTTAATTGTTAAACCAGCATTAACCAGTTGGGAAGCAACCTGTTCCAGCAACTTTTGGCACTCATCATAATTTGGAGAAATCATCAAGATAAATGTAGACGCAACTTTATGCATTAAACGACTAAGTATTATAGAGGCCGAACGGCACTGTAAAGGTGGTTTTCTCTTTCGATGTTTCATCCAGCTAAACATGCGCAAACAAATCCCTCAAATCTAAAATATTTATAAATTTAGTATTCTTTGGAAGCGCAATCAAGCAATCAATTATGAATAAGGGATAACAATCTTTGATAGTAGCGAAAATTAATTTCCTTGAGTCATGAAACACTCTTGACTTACTGTTAGCCCTTTAGATGAGAACTACAGGTGACGATTACGCGCTTCGACCGGGCTTTACAACTTTTAAAGCCAAAATTCGGTTACATTTGGAACGAAGCCATCGATACTATCCATTATTTTCGGCTATAGTGATGTCGATATGTGGACGGATGCCATTCTCTCGATGAAATTTAGTGTTGTTGACGCACATTCTCTAAATAACCGTAGTGACATTTTATTCTCGAAATTGGTAATTGTTAAGTAACTCAAGAGGGCTGTTATTCAAATAAGAACTGATTGCTTTGCTTGCCCCCATACTTCATCTTCGACGTCGAATAACGAATTATACCAGTTCCATGACACATTGCGTTGATTTGACATACTTCGATGTTTTGGGTTAATCGGATATAACATCTCATGTCTTTTCCAGTGGTTGGTTTTGCCTGGCATAACGAATTTGTGACAAATACTCTATTCCAAATTTAAGAGTCTATACGACATCCATGTTAGTTGTCCGGCAAAATATGCCTAATAATTCCATAGAACAGCCTTTGTACACCACGGGTCTACATGCTTATTTTCATTAAACTGATTTTCATTTTCTATTGCGTAATTTATTCCGAAACGCGGGATGAACTGGTGAATGATCATGTTGTAATAATCCAAGCCAGGCCCGTACAGAGAAGAAAAACTGAATGGAATAGTGGACCACCATCTCCTAATTGACTGAGTATGGTGTAATTGGTCAAAATTGGCTGCCTTTTTTCTATACAGTGGGATTAAACTGTCGGTCGGTTTAATCGGATATCGCTACAAAAATGTTCCTTGTTGAAACAATAACGTTAGCACTCTGCAGCTATAAATAAAAAGTAAGGACAGTCATTACCGTTTTTGATGCAACTGTCGTTTTTAGTGAACTCCCAAATATTAAACTGTCAACGTGATAAATATTTAAATTGGCAGTATTAGTATATATCATGAAGAGCTGTCGAGTAAATAAATTATAAGTATAATAATATTCATAATCTTTGAGAGGATTAACGCATGAAATACATAACAAGTTTAAGATCACCAACCTATAATTCGCTCAAAACCAGATACAAAACATCGAAACACAATACACTAACATATCTCCTCAGTATATACGTTTTCAAATCCTTGAAATGTATCGATTTTTCTCCTCAATTAACCATTATGTGTTCAGATATTTGCTTTGCTTATGTGTGCCATTCAAAAAATAGTACAACCTCGTACGATTACATAAAGAAAGGAAACAAGATGGTAAAAAAAATTGTGATCTGCCTTTTTTTTTGTTACATCGCATCAGCCAACTGGTTTTCGTTTAATTTTTTTTTTGCTTTACCAAAGTATTCGCAATTTTTTATTATGTTCCACGGGAAGGATTCTTTAATCAAGAAAAATACTTTTTGTTGTTATTTAACGGTACAAAAAAGGTATAAGTATACCTATGGACTTGGATTGATGTAAAAATTATTTAAAAAAATAACAAAAATTACAAAACATAAACTTTCAAAAAAAAGTTCAAAACGAACAAAAAATTTATAAATTAAAAAGCTTTTTTGCGTTTACACACAGTACGAGGCGATGAAACTAAAGTAATTTTACATGTATGTATATGTATAGATGTGATTTGGACGGATAAAAATAAGATTTGGTATCCGTAACACGCATTATGACTCCTTATATTGGATAAAGGGATGAGAATGTCTCAACCACAGATCAATCAATTTTCGTGTAAACAAACACAAACTTTATGTTATTCCTCCAGACACAATCGCATGATTCTAAATATAAAAAGTTATGCTACCACAATTCAAATACGCACGCACGCACATACCAATTTATGTATGCGTACGTACTATATTGGAGCTAAACTATTAATAGTAAACACATATGTGCACAGCTGATCCATTATTAAATTAAAAATATAAACAACGTTTTAATTGGTTTAAACACGCAGCTCCTGTTTTTAATTTAAATTATATTTTATGTTCTTTAAAGATCAAGCCTGTTTATACTGTGTGTCCATTTAGTTGTACAGGCCGACAATACTAATAATTCAGACACAAATCAATCTCACGAAGAGTACTAAAGAGCCTATTTTATATTTATTATTTGAAGAAAATAGTCAACGGTTCAAGAAGATTTTAGGTATCACTTCGATCAGCACGTAGAGATTGCAGTAAAATCTGTTGGATCGTTGGAAATGGCAAGCTAAAATTTGAACAATTGAAACGTGATATTCTTCCAAAGTCAAGGAAAGCAAACCACCTTCCCGTTTCATGAGCCAGAATTAATTATTCTTTCATGAAAAGTTTCTTTGAATAAATCAATTGTGGCATGTGGCTCCGTCCTGTTAGAACCACATGTCAGCAGGATTAATGCCAGCTAATCAAGGTACGAAACAATTTTTAATCATGTCCCTATACCGCTCACAAACAGTCATTTTTTGTGGATGTAATGGTGGTTCAACAAAATCTTGTGTATTATTCTCACTTCAAATGTGACATCTCTGCTTATTTATGGACCCATTGAATCAAAAATGCGCTTCATCGGAGAACAAAATTTAGAATGGAATTTCAACATCAATATCAATTTGTGATTCAGCCCATTCGCCGAATTGGCGCCGAATACGATGGTCGTTTGGCTTTAATTATTGCACAAGTTGAATCTTGAAAGTTTTTAAGCCAAGATCCTTTCGTAAATTCTTCCAAGGATACAACATCAGTTACTGACAAGGATGCAACCTCAGTTACTGAGAACGGCGACGAATTGATTGATTTGGATCTTCTTCAATGCTTTCCTGTACAGCGGCTACAGCTTCTTCAGTGCGCACTGTTCGGCGTCTCACGGGATGCACATTTTCATTAAAAGTAAACGTGATCCAAAAACGATCTATTGTTATTCGAATTAGCCGGTCTGAAGGACGATTATGTACGCCGAAGGACGATTATGTAATTTGCAAGCGTTGCTCTGATGTTAGTCTATGTTGAATGGGTTGACAAATAAAGCAGTGTTGCCAACTGAAAGTTGTGAACCTCTAAAAACACTCTTTATATGCTTGAAACAGCGGGGAAACTACTGGAATGCCTGCTAGAACCACTGCGATCCAGGTGGTAGGAGATCTATCAGAGAGACAGTATGGCCTCAGAAAAGGTCGATCTGCAGTCGGTGCCATAGAAGAAGTGGTCAACGCCTTCAGAAAGCTCAACAAGGAAGCCATTCTTCAAAGAGGATAGTGTTGCTATAGCAATGCTGGATGTGCGTAACGCCTTCAATTCTGCAAAGTGGACGGACTGCTGGTGGCTTTGAAAAATGTGTTCCTTATGCCACATTCTATACTGAGAATAATGTGTAGCTACCTAGAAAATAGGATATTGCTGTTTGAAACTACGGATGTCCCACGCAATAGAGAGATCACGGGAGGCGTATCTCAAGGATCTATTATAGGTGCCGACTTGTGGAACATCTCATGCGATGGCATCCTGCGTATGGAGATGCCCGAAGACAACTTTCTGATAGTAGAAGACGGAGTTAGTTTTGCTTCTCATTGGAGAAAACGGACTTAGTTTTGCTAACGCGAAAACGAGGTAACACTGGCGCGGATCAGGCTGATGACGAACGTTAGAGAAACAATGTCTGGGCAACGACGACTTGATGGCTGATGAAATGGCTGCGGTCCAGCGACGGGGTGTGGGTGATGGACAAGAAGATTACTCGGAAACCTGGCGGTGTGATTGGATAGAAGATATGGAGAGGTAAATTATTATATTACACAATTTCTTACGAGTTATGGGTATTTCTGCGAATACCTGCATAAGATGGGAAAGATGGATGATCCAACTTGCATCAACGAGGACTCTACGGTCGATGCAGAGTACACATTTGCCAAATGTGATAGATGGAAGAAAGAGAGGCAGCAGCTTGAAAGGCGGGTTGTATTGGTATTGGCCACTTAACGGCGGATAATATGATGGTGCAAGCTATGCTCAGTAGTAAGTTGAACTGGAACATGGTGGCAAGTTATGTGGAAAAAATACTGAGGAAGAAGAAATCGGTGATGAACCAACATCATCAGAGATGAAAGGAAAATCATCGGATGATGATTGACGCTGCAAAAGGAACGGAACGAGAGAAGAAGTAGGAGTCTATATGGAGGCGATATACGAGACACCATCCTGATGTAATGCGGAGGATGGTTTCAGGATGGAGTGATGTTTGAAAGAACAGAGGAGGTTTTAAGTGGGTGCGACTCCCACACAGGCAAGGTATAAACGCTCTGACAGTGCATAATGCCTTTTCCTTCTCTCAAAAAAAAATAAAATAAAAATATCGATCAAATAAATTCAAATCTGAAGCCGGAGTACAAATTATAACTGAAACATTTTTCCTGATCTTCTTTTAGCTGATCTTCAAATTTGAATTTGTAAAAGAAACGGAGTATGTTGTATGTCCTCTATCTAGTTGTATGTCCTCTATCTACATATCTCTTAAACCAATAGGCCTAAAATAATGAATGTTTATAGGTTTTGTGGTGATCATTTATATCTGGAAAATCGTGCACCTTAAATTGTAGTAAAAACGAAGCATTAGGTAATAGGAACCTTCATCATTTGTTTAACCTTATCATGAGCAAGCACTGACGTGGAAAAAAAATCTGATTTTGACGGATATTTTTTTTCATGCCCTAATGTTGCCTGAGGCGTACCCAACTGCTATCTCATCACATCGACGTTGGAGATGCCACCCCAATGAAACAACGTCACTATGCCGTATCCCCAGCTATCCAGAAATGTCTTTATGAAGAGTTGGATAGAATGGTGGCACTCGGCATGATTGAGGAGTCGAATAGCGCATGGAGTTTCCCGGTGACATTAGTTCGAAGATCAAATGACAGAGTTTGTGCTTAGATGTTCGCAGATTGAATGAGGTGACAATCAAAGATGCGTATCCGCTGCCTATCATTGAAGCACTTTGGGGTCGGCTGGGTCGAACTAGGTTTATCTGAAGCATCGTCCCGTTGACTCAGGAGTCTCGAGATAAGACATCGTTTACTGTTCCTGGTCGTCCCTTATATCAGTTTGCGGTCATGCAATTCGGTCTTTGCAACGCGCCACAAACGATGTGTAGGCTTATGCACCGGGTGATCTCACATCAACTCCATGATCAAGTTTTTGTGTACTTGGACGAACTACTCATCACGTCGGAGACTTTCGATGAACTCATAAAATTACTGCATCAGGTTGCCTCGCTCCTGATTTATTTAGGGTATGTGGTAGGTGATGGATGTCTGCGGGTCAATAAGCAGAAGGTAAAAGCCATTATAGATTTTCCCGTCCCCAATACTCACGTACTCAACTTACTTAAAAAAGTTCGACGACATTTAGGGATGTGAAGATGGTATCGAAGATTCATTCCTTCATATGCCATCTTGGCAGCTCCCATATCTGACCTAATGAAATAAAATGCTATGTTTGTTTGGAACAAAAGAAGAAGTCAAGCGGCCTCCGATAAATTAAAACTGGCCTTATCCACAGCCCCAGTGTTAACTCATCCCAACTTTAACAAACCGTTTTGTATCCAATGCGGCAAGCGCAACGGGTGTTGGAAGCGTTCTATATCCCAGATAAGTGATGATGGTGATGAGCACCCCATCGCGTATATGTCACGCAGTACAGTAGAATTATTCAATAACAGAATTAGATGGTTTTGACGCTGTGCTGAGCGTACCCATTTACTATCATTACTGACCACGCAAGCCTTAAATGGCTCACGGGTCAAAAAGATTTGGCTGAAAGACTGGCGGGATGGAGCCTTAAGCTACAGGGTTTCCAATTTGACATTCAACATCGCAAAGGTTCACAGAATATAATGCCAGATTCACTTTCAAGAGCTTTCATGGAAGGCGCACATACCATTTCTGAAGAGAAATATTCTGTACTTCACGTCGATTTACATGCTACAGAATTTAAACAAGAAGAATATGTCAAATTCACTAAGATCGTGAAAAATGCACTTTAACAATATTTAAATCTTCGAGTCATAAATGGTAAACTTTATACTAACACGTCGAATCAGTCGGAAGAAAGCCTTCCTTTGCTAGTATGTGGATTGCCTGAACTTTGTTAGTATGAGGATTTTCTATATAAAATTACCGTGTTACAATGGAGGTCGAGTATTCGCAAATTTTTATAGTAAATCTATTTAAAAACAACATACTGTTACGTTTTTGCCTTGTCAAATTCAAGGTTCGATCACTGGATTGTGAATAAAACAAACGATGTAGAGATTACACTAAATTTATTTATTCCGATTATTTACACTAAGCACTAATTTAATTATGTATTTCACTTATTTAACTTAATTATTTAACTTCACAATAATTATTTTACTACACTTTAACAACACTATATTACACTTTAATAACACTTTATTAAACAACTTTCCTTTTAATTACTATTAGCACTCTCACGGTTAAAAACACAACTGATCTCAAAAACACAAATATTCGAACCATTCTAGAAATCTCTACAATATTCGATTAGTCTAGATTAGTCTAGACACATCTATCTATTTTCTCTACTTTATAACAGTTTTACATTAACGATAGTGTCGCTACTCAAACAGAGATGACGCTATGATCGTAACAATGCTGTTACGATTTTGCCTTGTCAAATTCAAGGTTCGATCACTGGATTGTGAATGAAACAAACGATGTAAATTCTAGAACACACTAAATTTATTTATTTCCGATTAAATACTAATTTAATTAATTCACTTATTTAACTTAATTATTTAACTTCACAATAATTATTTTCTACACTTTAACAACACTATATAACACTTTAATAACACTTTATTTTACTTTATAAACACTTTCCTTTTAATTACTATTAGCACTCTCACGGGTAAAACACAACTGATTTACTCCCAAATGTCTGTCGCGTATTTATACCAAATATTATAACCATTCTAGAAATGTTCAGAATATTCGATTAGTCTAGATAAGTCTAGACACCTCTACTGTTCTACTTTATAACAATTTTACATTAACGATAGTGTCGCTGTTCAAACATAGATGTCGCCACGATCGTAACATAAACCCCTACCTAATCCTGATTCGCCCCGAACAGGATCCAACTCACTACCCCTGTAGATCGCTAATCGCTCTATATGCACCACCTTCAATTTTCCTCGCTGCCCTTTCTTCATCCGGTAGACCACGTCATTTATTTTGGTGATGATGGTATACGGCCCTTCCCATGAAGGTTGCAGCTTTGGTGATAAACCCTTCTTCCGTTGTGGGTTGTAAAGCCATACTAACTCTCCTTCTTCGAAACCTTTATTATTTGCTCGTATGTCATATCGAGCCCTCATCCGGTCACTTGATACTCGTATCCTCACTCGTACAAACTGGTGTATCTCGTCGAGTTCTCATCTCATCTGGTCAACATAATTCTGTCTTTCTAAAGCTGATGACGGAACAGCTCCAAACTTTAGATCTCCGGGTAATCGCAGATTATTTCCAAAAAGGATTCTCGCTGGTGTTATTCCCGTTGAGTCATGTACTGCTGATCGATACGCCATTAGGAACATCGGAATATGTCGATCCCAGTTGTGTTGATCATTATCCACGACCTTTGCTAAATATTTCTCCAACTTCCCGTTGAATCTTTCCACCATACCATCCGACTGTGGATGCAGAGGCGTTGTTCTTGTTTTATTTATACCGAGCAACTGACAGACTTCCTGAAATACAACTGACTCAAAATTTCTTCCTGGTCTGTGTGAATCTCCATTGGTACTCCAAAACGACTTATCCAATTATTAACCACGGCGTCAGCTATCGTGGTTGCCTCCTGATTAGGTATGGGATACACCTCTGGCCATTTGCTAAAATAGTCCATTATTACTAGTCCGGAATGGTCCTGCCACATCCATTGCGAACCTTTCAAACGGCGCTCCAACGTTATATTGCTGCATTGCTCCCCGACTTTTCCGTGCAGGACCTTTTACCGCCGCACATTGATCACATCTTTGGCACCACTCCACTACAGATTGTCTACATCCTGACCAGTAAAAACGTTGACGTATTTTGGCAAGTGTTTTATTAATTCCCAGATGACCACCACTTGCCCCCCGTGATACTCCTTCAATATCTCGGCAATGCTAGACTTAGGCACCACTTTTACCAATTGCTTCACATTACCGTCCGAGCTTTCCCATCTTCATCCGTCCATTCCTTATCGGGTAGTATTTGCATAAGCCTGATGTCGATAACGTCTTCCTTTGCTTCTATACGCCCGCAGTGCTTACATTCCACTTGACATGGTCGTCTTGACAATGCATCAGCATTTCCATGTGCACTCCCTTTCCGATGTTCGATTTGGTAATGATAGCTCTGTAGTCGCTCAATCCAACGCGCTACCTGTCCATCTGGGTTCTTGAACTGCAGTAGCCAACGTAATGCTCCATGGTCCGTTCGTATATGGAATTCTTGGCCATAGAGGTACTTATGAAAATGTTTCACACATTCCACTATAGCCAACAATTCCTTACGAGTTACACAATAGTTACGTTCTGGTTTAGATAACACCTTCGAGTAATAAGCTATTACTCTTTCTTGCCCTTCAATTTTTTGCGACAACACCCCTCCAATGCCATCATTAATTGCATCGGTATCAAGAATAAACTTAACACCAGGTATAGCGTATGCCAACAATGGTGCCGTACATAATCGCCTTCTCAACTCATTGAATGACACCTGTTACTCGTCATTCCATTCAAATGCTCTGTTCTTCCGGGTCAAATCATGTAAGCTCTTTGCGACATTGTCAAATCCTGGCACAAATCGCCTATAATAAGTGCACAATCCGAGGAAGCTCCGTAATTCCCGTAAATTTTTAGGTCTTGGCCAGTCCTTTACCGCTGATATCTTGTCCTCATCGGTGTGGATTCCATTGGTCGTTACCTTGTGCCCCAAAAATTTTACCTCTGTTCTGAATAATGAGCACTTCTTCAGATTTAACTTTAAACCGGCTGATTGTAATCGCTTCCATACCTCTGACAAATTTCTTAAGTGTTCTTCGAAATCCTTTCCCATAACTATGATGTCATCCAAATACACGAGACAAGTCTTCCAGTGCAGTCCCTTTAACACGCGCTCCATAAGTCGTTCAAAAGTTGCCGCGCCATTACATAATCCAAATGGCATCACGTTAAACTGCCATAGCCCATTACCCACACTGAACGCCGTTTTTTCAAGATCTTGCTCTTGGACTTCCACCTGCCAATACCCGCTTTGCAGGTCCAATGTTGAAAACATTCTAACCCCTGACAATGTGTCTAACGTGTCATCGATCCTTGGTAATGGGTAGCTATCCTTTTTCGTTACTGAATTTAGCTTTCGGTAATCGACACAAAAGCGCATTTTCCCATCCTTCCTTTGGACTAATACTACTGGTGAACTCCATGGACTGTTTGATGATTCAATCACTCCAGCTGCCTGCATGTCCGTTACCATTCGATCCACCTCTTCTCGTTTTGCTAAAGGTAACCTTCTCGGTGCTTGGCGTATAGGTGTCTCCGTTCCGGTATCAATTCGATGTTTCACCATGTTGGCCCTTCCATTATTATCCGGTGTATTGCAAAATATCGACTTATACTGTTCGAACAGTTGTCGTGCTGAATTTTTCTGGTTCATGGTAAGATCCCCAGTCCATTTCTGCATGAGGTGTTCTACTATTTGCTTTTGTCCTTGAGTATCGGTGTTTCTAATCGGATTTTTCTGCTCACATTTCATTATCGTTGATACCTCTTCACATTTACCAATAACAGTTCCTTTCTTAATTGTTTTTGCCTTTTCCGAGAGATTTAGGGTCCTAATCGGTACCCTACAAACGTTATCTGATTTTACTAACGTCCTCCCTATAATAATTCCTTTGGTTTCGCTTTCTTCTTCACTGGCTTCTACAACCCACAACCTGGGTGGCCCAGAACCTCCCTCCAATCTCCCCCACACAATTGTTTCCGAATTCGGTGGCAGCTTTTCCCGATGTTCTATTATTACCCGCCTAGTAGTTGTTTCCACATCATCCACTCGCAGTGGTAACTCAAAAATATCACAGTCCAATACCCCTCTTCCATTATCCACCACGAAGCCATTCGCCCTCATGAAGTCCATCCCCAAGATGACTTCATCCACTATCTTTGCGACCAGCACTTCGTGTTGGAATTGAGCATTACCTATCTCAATTCTCACAAGCTTCCTGCCCTTTATGTCTGCGCTCTCTCCTGTGGCTGTACGTAATTTCAACTCATTGGCTGGCAGTACTTTTCCCTTTACTAGATCCTCACGGACAAACGTGCGCACCGCTCCTGTATCCAGGGTAATAACACA
Organism: Tipula unca; assembly: GCA_951394425.1. Classification (NCBI taxonomy): domain Eukaryota; kingdom Metazoa; phylum Arthropoda; class Insecta; order Diptera; family Tipulidae; genus Tipula; species Tipula unca. The sequence goes on along the minus strand of OX596382.1, from coordinate 22,832,688 downwards.
GCTCTTTCCGTCAATGCTTCCTTTAATTGTTAAGCTGTCACCTCTTCGTCCCAATCTCGAAATAGGGATGGAGGTTATGGGGCAATTGGTTGTGGGAGTCAGCTTCTGCCCCTTTAGGCTGACTCGTTGTAGTTTAACGACTCCTTTCGTTCTTGGCCATCTTCCTTGACCAACGCTCGCTCTCTACTTAATACTCGTCGTTGCATAGGAGATCGCGATCTTGTACGTCTCCATTTTCCTTCTTTACAGTCTCTCGACATATGACCCATGTGTCGAGAGTGCTAATAGTAATTAAAAGGAAAGTTGTTTAATAAAGTGTTATTAAAGTGTAATATAGTGTTGTTAAAGTGTAATAAAATAATTATTGTGAAGTTAAGTAATTAAGTTAAATAAGTGAAATTATTAAATTAATGTTTAGTGTAAATAATCGGAATAAATAAATTAAGTGTGATCTAGAATTTACATCGTTTGTTTTATTCACAATCCAGTGATCGAACCTTGAATTTGACAAGGCAAAAACGTAACAATATGATATTGGCTGTTCAAAACAACAGAACACCCCTATACAATTTGATGTCATTTTTAAATCGGATGAGCACAATCAAATATTATTGTTGAACTATATAAATTATTATTGCTTTATATAAAACTAGCTAATAAATTTCTATATCTAAATGCAGATTAAAAATGATGGGGGAGGACAACTGAAAGCGATATTGAAATATTTGTCATAAAGCTTGATTGTGTTTTTATTATTCGTCTATAAAATTACGATTAAACTTTATCTATCGACAGTTTTCGATTTTCATATTCCAAATTTGATTAGTATTTCCAATCCATTGCCGGAAATGTGTTTCAAATGCTTTATTTATGTACATTTATATTGACTAAGCATTTTACATTTCAATTTTTCCGCGCGCCGTGAAAAATAATAACAAAATAATAAATCGAATTCTCACCAACCCTATATACACGAGATTCGATTTTGGATGGTAGAAAAATTTCCCGATATTTTCTTTCGCCAGTATTTTTTTTTTTAGTTCAGTGATATATTGGTGTACATACGAACGAGTATATATGCCAATCTGTCGAAATTATATTTTTATATATATTCACCCGCTTTAATATAGAACTTGATCTATATACATATATGCGAGCTTATATATGTCTATAGGCTATAAGCTTTGTTTTATATAATTTCGTTTCCAATTTTCGTAATGCATTATGATTGTACGAGTATGTACACCAAATCAAAAAAAAGTTCAATAACGTAACACCCTCAATCTAAATTTGTGTGAGTTGGTGCTTTTCTATGATGCGAGCTTATTTTATTTTCTGTATATGTTGATTGTTATATAGCTGGATGTATGTATGTTATGTATAGTAATTGAAAATCCATATCAAACATTTTTTTTTCATCGAACGTGATTACATGCGGAACGTGTACAAAGTGTTACATTTATATTTACTTTACAAATTAAATTCCAAATCTATATTAAAGTAGATTTTTTATATAAATTATGTAGTCCTTTTAAATTTTGTATATACACCCCAACGAAATAAAAATGATGATAAAACACCCAGGCTTATATATTGTTCTCAACTTTTGCCCAGAACCTCAAATACCAAATTTTTATTAAATGTGGTGTGTGTGTGTACTATACCCAAGAAGCTTTTTTTTCAGTTAACATTTTGTAATAGGGTAAGTAGGAATGTTAAAACACAAAAGTACCAAAAACTATTATATAATATTTTTTTAATGTTTTAATTTATTCGTTCGTATATAGCTATTTGTATTGGAGTTATGAAAGAACAACATAAAACTACATAATTTATATTTTTGTTAAGTTTTATTGTTCTGTTTTTATATCTCTGAATACGGTCATTATTTATAATGTTGATGAATTGAATGTGAAAAACTATATTTGGAAAGTTTTAATGGAATCTATATTATTACAGGCGTTCGTGACCAATGATGTATCGACGCAATTGTACGAGATTAGCAAATCTTTGATGTTCAAACTTTTATTACAACAAAATTTGGTATGATAAACCTTAAATTGTTGGAGCCGTTTCAATTTCTAAAACTCAGGATTTAGCTGATTGAGCTGATTGCCAGTCCACATCTGATGGCCCATCTCCTAATGATTAGGAGGGTATTTTGGATTATTTTCTTCACCATGTTTAAATATTTATTTCTATCGCTATGTCATCTGCATAAGTAATCACTCCTATCCCTTCTCTTACCAGCTCTAACTGCAACCCATTGTTTGGTTTGTTCCAGACACCTTCCTGCGGGGTTTCCTTAGCCACCTGCCTCCTAATGGTGGATTCCCCCAGCTCCGAGTTAACCACGCTGCTCCTCAGCATATAATTGATTAACCCACTAACAAGGTAGTACATCCCAAGAAGCACCAATCCCTCCAGAATTTCCTTCGTCTTCACATTGTTAAAGGAGCCCTCAATATCAAGGAACGCCACCATACAAAATTCTTGCGAGAATATTGATTTCTCAATTCTACTTACTCCATGCAGAGTGTTCACAGATTTTCGTTTACATTAAGCATGTTGAGACTGTGCCCAGTCCCATGGCTTTATTTTTGATCGTATAAAGATTTCTATCAGTCTTTCCAACGTGTTTAACAGAAAGGATGATAGAGTTATGGGTCTGAAATCCATTTACCCTCTTTCGGAACAAAGATTACCCTGACCTCTGCCCACCTCCGCGGAATACAGACCAATTACAAACAACCTTTGATGATTACTTTCAGCCAAGGAAGAATAATCGACAATTTGTTTTGAATTCCCGCTGGTATAGTTCGGTCAGGACCAGCCGATTTATAAAGTTTGAAACCTTCAAGTGCCCATAGAATCCGTTTTATAGTTACGATATCTTCTATGCGCAGTGAATGTGTTTCTCGATAGTACTAGTACTAGTCTCTGTCGAGTCGTCCGAGCTTCCTCACTAGAACCAGGCCAAGATATGTTTGGTTTAATTAAATAACTGGGACTGGTTGGATTAGTTGACAGTATCTTCCTAAGGCGAGAGGTCTCGGAGAATTTTTCCATTTTATCACAGAAGAGTCTCCACCTCCTTTGTGCCTTTTTTAATTTTTTTTTTTTTTATATTTTTAAGTCCTCCTTATAGGAGTCCCAATCTTGCGCCTCTCCCGGGGCAAAACAAAACGGGAAATTTGAATTAAATTTTTTTTTGGGATTCCGATAGGGACAAATGTTTTTATTTTTTAGTTGGTAGTACTGTCACTGTCATCTGTGTTTAATTACACGATAAAATATTTATTAGTGTTAGAGATACGCGACCTTTTGTAAACAGCTAAAAGGTTAATATTTCGTTTTCTATAATGTCTGACTATTCAACAACGCAGTTCCATTAAATTTTGTGTGCGGAATGTAATTTCTGCTACCGGAAAGTTGAAAATTTCGCAGACGGCTTTTGGTGAGCAAGCTCTATCAAAAACAAGAGTTTATGAGTGGTACAAAATGTTCAAAGAGGGTCGAGAAAGCGTTGAAGACGAGGCACCGCTAGGACGACCATCAACATCAACTGATGAGTTCACACGTCATTAAAATTAAATAATTGGTACTCCAAAATCGTAGATTGACAGTCCGAGACCTTATTGACCTTGTTGGAATATCGGAAGGATCAGTGAAAAACATTTTGAGTGACCATTTGGACCTCAGAAAAGTGAAATCTCGATTGGTGTCAACAACGCTTAATTTCATGGAAAAACATCGCCGCGTTGAAGTGTGTATGAAACAATGGTCTACGCTTACGACCCGGAAACAGCCGATCATTCGGGTGAATACCGTGGCAAAGGTGAGCCAAGCCTGAAAAAATCGCGCCAAATTCGCTCAAAAATCAAGGTTATGCTGACAATTTTCTTCGATTATCGTGGTGTGGTGCATTATGAATTCCTGCCAACCGACCAAACTGTCAACATGCAATACTATTTGGGTGTTATGCGTCGTTTACGTAATGCTGTGCATCAAAAAAAGACCGAATTTGTGGGAAGACTTGGAAGACATGGAAGCACCATGACCCTTCTGGATATTCGCTAAACTCAAGGGACCGCTGCGTGGACACCGTTTTGAATCGATAGAAGAAATAAAAACCGAAACAAAGGAATAATTGAAGACTATACCGGAAGAGGACTTTGCAGCATGTTTCGAAAATTGAAAAAAACGTTGGCATAAGTGTATTGCATTCGGGGGGGGACTACTTTGAGGGGGATGTAATGAATTTATAAGAATAAATAAGATTTTTTGATTTATAAACAAATTCCCGGTATTTTTTGCCCAAGATATGATATTTTTCCTTTTCTGTCACCGCACATATTCTACACAATGTACTTCAAATACACATTTTGCTCAGCTTCTTGCCACAGCCACCATGTACCAGCTTTGAAAAATACGTGACCATATTCCAGTATTTCATATCACATTGAATCATTTTTTGAACCTTGGTCTTTAACTATACTCGGTCGATAAGTGGTAATTAAGATGATTGATGATTCCCAATTCTTGTTGCTGTCATTCACAGGTTTTCTTTAGAGTAGCATATATATTCCGAGATCTGATTGTAAGCGCAGGTATATTTCATCTGAGAGTTAAACATATACCATAACAGAAGGATATGGTTATTAGAGCGGTAACTTTAGTTAACCCATGACGCGGTATGATTTATTTTATCAAGGCCATTTTGTGATATTAACTACACAGCGCCTTCGGGTTGATTTTTTAAATATATTACAGCTCTCAAACTTCACTTTCTTGCAAATCGATTTCCTCCTTTTAGCAAATCAAATTTAAAATTTTCCTGCAACCTCAATTCGGATGTAAACATATTTGTATGGCACATTCAGGATCACAGATCAAATCCAATTTATATTGGTAGAAGATTTTTTCAAAACTGTTAACAGCCCATTTACCGTTCCATCTTAGCCAATCTCTATACGTTTTCCGGCCATAGATCAGATTAAACCTTTCCTTCTACCAAAATTTTTACTTGTTTCAATTTAAAAGAACTTCGAGAATTTTTCGATCTACAAAAACTAAAAATTTTATATTCCGTTCCATTGTATTGTAGATCTAGTAACTTGTTACGGGTAACATAAAACCATACACATTTAAAGGACACGAAACCAAACTATCAAACCAGCGGACTGCCAATGAGAAAGGATATAGTGCAAGCGAAAAAGCTGAAGGCCAGTGAGAATTTCGTAAGATGAGGTAGCTACAAAATCCCATAATATTCCAATGGTGGGGGTCAAAGTTAAACCTACTCTAAAGAAATGTTAGGTAAGCTAGAAAAAACTGGCAAGAAACCAGATTGATCTCGCAAGCATATTTTTGGAATTATTTAATGGCATTGATTCGGTCCTGTGACGGAAGGATGCCATTAGCAGTGATCTTCTGACTGAGGAAATCAAGAGTGGATGCGCTGAAGACGCATATTGAGCTCTTGATTGAACACCAAACTCGACAAGTCGTTGGAATAGCGTTTCCAGATGGGGTTTGTGATGCGACATGAATGTCGCATATGTATAGACGAAATTGAAGTCGAGGTCTCGAACGACTTCGTTCATGAAGTGCTGAAACGTTTGCGCGGCATTTCGTAATCCAAATGGCATTCCGGTGTATTCGAACAGGTCAAATGGTGTTGTGATTGCCGTTTTGAAAACGTCTTCGAGTTTGGAGAAAACTTTGCCGCCATGCAAGTGCATGGTCATGTTTTGAATGTGGAGTAATGTGTAGCGATCCGGTATCGTAACCGTATTTAAACGCCGATAATCTCCACATGGCCTCTAATCTTGATCTTTCTTCTTGACCATGTGTACTGGACAAGAGACGGAAGATGTCGATGTTCGACATATTCCTAGTTCCACCATGTGCCGGAATTCTGATGATGGCCTTCCGTGACGATTGTGTCGGAATGGCATTTTGTAGTTCGGCTCTGCTGTAAGTAATGGCTCCTTTTTGAGTAGAGTGCCGTAGCTGTTGTTAATGTTAAAATGAATCGGTGTTGGTGTGTTAACATGAACCATTGTAGCGTTTACTGACAGCCTTGTAGCTGGATCAATCAGACGTTTGTGCTTAACATCGACAAGAGGTCCGAATATGCTTATAAAATCGGCGCCAACGATCGAACGGTTGACCGCAGCTAGTATGAAAGAATGCGTGAAGGTTCGTTCGAGTGCAATTTTGTGCCGTACGTGTGGGTGATTGAACCATTGGCACCCGATAAGGCTATATCTGAATTTCGACTAGATAATGAATATTTCATTTTAAAATTCATTACTGGAATAACTGAAAGGTCAGCACCAGTGTAGACTAGGTAGGTACATTTGTTTGGTCGGTCATACAAGAACAAGCGGGACGTATTGGTTTTTTGTTTTGCTGATGTTTGAAGTAGATATGGGTATGATTGGTGGAAATTACATATGGTTGCATACATTTCTGTGCAGCGTTTCCATGTTTGGAATAATACCAGCATCTACCTTGTCGAGGATTGCAATGTGTTCGGGCACGTGATTGAGACCGTTGTCCACGTGACCGGTTCCTGCTTCGGAGCAATCCATCGAGTCTCGGATTCGATTCGCGGCAATCGATCCTCGACAGTAACAACGGGCAAAAGTGGACTTCAACCTCCACTACCCGCAATTTATGATACATTTGAGTCATACTGTGATACATTCCTGTATACTGGTTACGTTGGCCGATGTTTATTATGTCATACATACGATCTGCTGTTTTGGCCAGGACATCGTTGGGTATTGTTTCTGCCTGCGCGCTCAGATTTTCTCGTCCTTAATGAGGGGATTATGGTCTCTGAGAAGTTGTTCTCAGCGAGAGATAGGATTTTCAGCGCTTTTGTGGGGTTTCTGTTACCCAGCTACTGGCCAGAAACGAGAGTCTCGAGTTGTCTCTTTGTTGGACGGTGCCAGTCGGTCCAACGGTATGTTTTTGTTATAGTGGTCCTTGGTTGGCGGTTCTTCGAGGAGATGTAATATGTGCTCACAAACGTCCGGGACAATGAAGTTATTACTTGGTTAAATTTTTATTTTTCGCTTTTGATCTCTTGTATGTCGGAGTGGATTTCGGGTAGCGCAAACCAATTAAATTCTAATTTTCGAAGCCATTGTAATTTGATTGATTTGGTAACTTTTTACTCATTCATAATAAATGAGTTAGATAAGAATTAAGGTTGGTAGATATTATTTAGTTGAAATCAAACAAAAGTTGTTTCCTCAAACAAAATATTATAACTTTTCCAGATTAAATGGAATAAAACTTTTAACATTTTTATAAAAATAAAAATAACTATAAGTATCAATCAAACGAAATTGGTTGTTGAAGGGACAGCTATCTATATTTATTATTATAAGTTTATAGGATTTTGAAATATTTGAGGAATTATGAAATTCACAACAAACAAAAAATTTTTGTTTAAGTTATCAAACATAAAACACAATGTTACACAATCCTTGTTCGACATTGTTGCATCACGGAAGTTGTGAATACATAATTTCAGCTCATGAAATATTCACTAATCCGTTTCGAAATATTTTTACCCCAAACACCATAACACCAAGTGAACACCTTCTATAGTTATAAAATATTAACATTCAGATCCTGAACATATGTAGATATATGTTGTGTATAGATGTGTTCACACAACGAGTTCAACAATAAATTGTATGTACGTGGATTAAATATGATTTTTTGTGTAAAATACTTTTGTGCGGTTGAAATGATTGCCTTTTGTTATTGCAGAAGGATGATTTGGTTGGGGCAAATTAGAATTTTATAATCGTCATGCCATTAAAATTAAACAATTGCCGGTCGAATACCAATTCTAATTTCCGTTGCGATTTGTTTTGGATAAACTCGTGTCGAATTATATTGGTCAGAGATTGTTGACCCCTGCATCGTTATATATAGGGTTAAGATTATGTAAACAGCGAAATATTTAACACCAACACTATTCGAATGCAATAAATTTTGTGCATTAACATTTACAATATACATAAACAAAACTACCAAAGCTTATCATTTTGATTTATACCTGACCAGATATTTCATGAAAATGACATTAAAAATAATGTTCAAACCATAAAATTGTATTTAACATTATGTACAATTCAATCATGGATTAAAGAGTGTTGAATACGATTATATGTACAATTCGTTTTTAATCTGTTGTGTTAAAATATTTTGTGCCGTGAAATTTAAATTGCATAGTACTATTGCTTTTATTACTGGCATTTACGTGGAAATCAAATTATTGATACAAAACAAGCAAAATAATAGTTAATTGCATTCAGGTATCAATTATATATTTTCAAAATTATCAAATCAAAATTGTTTTACTCTGACGGTATAGCATTGCCCTAGCAGAAATAAGAAATATTAGAAATACAATTTAGCAAAATTCAATGAACATAAAAAATAAGGAAAGCACTATCTGGTATTACATATGGCATAACCATTCTAATACCAGCCATATTTAATACCATTCTTTCGAGATTCGGATGATTAAATTCTTTTAGAACGGTTACGACATCGGCCAGATAGTTAAGATTGTTATCTTAGAGTATATCTTTAGGTAACAAATTGCCAATGGGCAAGGATGGGCGGGGTAGATTACGCCATGTAATTTACGCGATTGTCGACAATGTCAACAACTTACGATATTTTTGCAATGTTGAAATTACAAATCGAAGGCGGTCGTTGATAATGAATTAAAAGTGATCGTTAAAAATTGTTCGCAATTGATTTTCGTTTACTTAAAGCGATGCATTAATCAAATCAGCGATATTGGCCAAAACACTTGGCAAGCTTTTGTGTTCGAATATAACGGATTTTGGACTTTATGATTTGCCTAAATTAGGTGCTACTTTAAGATATTTCTCTTAAGATATCGGATGCTGGCTTAGAAATTATTGCTAGAAGATTATATATGTTATTCTATTTAAATTTAAGAGGATGTGAAGCTGTTAGTTACTTGCGATTCAGATAAGCCTTAGGACAAATAATAATTTGACATTATGTGAAATATGTCTTAAATCTCTCCACTAAAGCCACAAAAACAATTTCCAAACTAACACCGTAATGGGTTCATACATAATGACATACATACATACCACGATGCCATTTGTTCTAATTATCTGGAAATTTATTTAGTTTTAAAAAATGTAGAGTATTAGAAGGACAACCATTCGGAAAAGTCATAATGAAATATTGGAATATTCGGCATTATGATGTTAGCTATCTGCCTAGGATTTTCCCAAGAAAATCCTGAAAAATCTTTTAATCGACATACCAAACTTGGTTGTCCTAAACCCCCTAATCCCCAATTGTTTCTAAAATAAATTTTTTTCGGGTACCTTAGACCAAATGACATCTTAAAATATATACGTCATTATGGTGTTAGCTTCAATTTTGGAAATTTATTTGATTGACATACATGAGTTGTAGGAAATTCACATAATCGGTTTTTAGGATTTAGGACAAACTTTGTTAATTAATTTGACTGGTTTAGTTTTCATTTTATCTTTCCTAGTTGACAGAATTTTAAAAAATAAAATCTAATTTTGTTTGAACATTCAAACGTGATTCTAAATTTCTGGAGATAGATTATGAAAATATTTTAATTAAAATGCATCGAAAGGGATTATAAAACTGACACCAAATATTAGTGTTGAATTTTGGAACTATACGTACTGAATATGACGTGTCTTCGATTACTTGGTTTGCGCGTCTTTGATAAATTCTAAACGCCATTGGTTTGAATACACTCCACATTTAGAGGCAATACACTAAAGCACTATACTAAATTTACACTAATATTTGGTGGGTCCACTGCATTGTCAGCAGAATATCTGGCTCAAGTAACGCGATACCTACTATTATAACGAATAGTCTACGTTGTCTACGATATCTACGTTGACTAGGTTGTCAACGAGTCGTAGAAAATAATGTGGCTATTGCAAGTCGTATGCCACTGGGTAACCTTCCTATTTTCATCATATTTGTCGCATTGTCTAATATAACAGCATAAATATTAGTTTTATACATTCCAAGAGCTAATTCAGTTGATTCCAATACAACGTCGGCCAACACTTTTCCTGTTTTAGACTCTGTTGTGAAATTCGGCGCATTTAAGAAAACCATTTCAACGGATGTTATGGATCATCGTTAGAACGGTTTTTGAATTATTGGCCGTACTTCCCATCCGTCAATAACCATAACCGAATCTATACTACAATTTGCGAATATATTATGTACAGATTTCTTATACAAGTGATTGCGCATTTTTGATGAAAGTGATTGTCGGCCAAGTATTTTATCGGCGTAGCCCGGCCGTAGTGCTCTGATAAAATTTTTGAAGTACTCTGAATCTACCACGCTACATGGAAGATTACACCCAAAGAAGAATTTAGCCAGTAATGCATTTATCTTTTATCCTCGTCTTTAGTAAGGCAGTCAACAAATCCGCTCATCTGTTTTCGAGGATTTATAGTTTTCCGTGATTTCGATAGAGTTCGGCTTGTTAATTTATTTAGCGTGGCATTGGCAAATAAGTAATTATTTTTCGATGAAATTTCTGGTTTACGAGGATGCCGAAACATTTTAAGATTCTGAGGTTGCGCCACTGGATACCTCAGTAATTTCTGGTTTGGAACATTGAGAAAAGATCGGAGTTACGTCTGAATCTGACTCAAGATATACACCACTTGTTAATTGTGTTGTATTACCACTAGTTGTATTAATAAGTGGAAAAGAAATCAATTAAAGCGATGAGCCAGAATTGGTTGATGAAGGCATTCCGATTCCACCGGGAGTTATATGGGTCCATTTCGATCCGCTATGACGATATGGCCGGCAGCGGCAGGTGCTGGATGAACGGTGATTATGATTCTACCAGAGTTTACTTGGAATGAAGTTTAACCAGCCTTAAGAATTTAACCGTTCTCAGATTTGAATTCTAAATATTATCGATTTTAACAGGACCTTTCCCAACTATTTCGCCTAACCGCAGTTAATCCGAGTAATCTACAACATAAAGGAACCAAAGTTCGATTATCAGATTTACAGCTTTTTCTAAGTTTTAATAATTTTCATTGCCATTTTCATTAGAAATCTTTAAAGTTTTTGTTGGTTACATAATTTCCCGAAGTCACAGTTTCATGAACTGCAATATAACATCGAATAAGAGTCTGATCGAGAAATAGAAGGAACAGAATTAGAAATGGGGGCGATGGTGGCAACTCTGAATACGAAAACGTCTCTATTGACGAGGATGATGAGTTATTTGTAACAAATGAAGATTTTAAGGAAGACAGAGAAGGGAGCGAGCATTTTGTCGGAAAAGACTGCACAAAATGGAGAAACAAAATGAAGGCACTTCCTCGCAATCGCGAACAGAACATATTTCGAGACCGATTTGTAGGTCCTAATCCAAACACGAACATTTTTACGACGTGGATACGTTTTTTGCAATTATGCGCATATCGATTAACACAATCATTGGTCGGGGCATATACTAATCGCAAGACCGAATTAGAATATAATAATTTCAATGAAAAGAATCCCGAAAATTGGCGAAAAAATGGACTAGAGAAGATGAAGAGGAACTGTTAGCTTTCTTATAGGAATTTTCCTGTCCAAAATAATTTCTTATCCACTATATAGAGCCACAATGTCAGCGAAACAGTTTAGAAATACTACCAGGTATCTTCGCTTTCATCTGCGCGACAGTGCAGCACCATAATAACTGAAATTTTCCAAATGCTAGTGGAAAATAATCCCCTAAATTATAAACCATCGGAAAATATAACTGTTGATGAACATTCAGAGGCAGACCCAAATTTACCTAATACATACCATCGAAAACGGCTAAGTATGGTATCAAAGTGTGGTGGGCATGTGGTGCGAAATCATGTTATCCATTGTGTGGCCAAATATATACTGGAAAGGTGGAAAATAGGAGGGTTGTAAATCAAGGGGAGCATGTAATTTTAGATCTCGTGGAACATTATAAAAATAGCGGCAGAAATATCACGACGTACAATTTATTTACATCCGTTTCTTTAGCAGATATTTTGCGAAACTAGAAATTATCGATTGTATAGGAACCCAGAAAAAGAATAAGCCATATTTACCGGATAAAAAGCTGGGGCAACACACACTAACAACAAAATTAATCGGTGACCATTGGCTCTGTTTTATAACATACTATAGATGTGGCAGCTCTTGCAGCCAATATAATTTATGTGGAGAACAATCCGTAACATTCAACTTCAAAAACAAGTAAGAAATTAAAAAAATGTATTTTCATTTATGTTCAGTACTAAATGTTTATTTATATTTTACAGGCTGGCGTTGAGTGTTCTTACAAGCTCTAGGCGGGCCTTGGTGGCAGCCTCTAATAGAAAAACGATCCAATAATCGTAGTGTTACATCATATTTCCCACAACTAAAACGGTCACGTGTTAGCAGTTCTGCAGAAATGTTTCTTCCGGATGACGACGATCATCGTAACTCGATCGGCAACTCGAAAGTGAAAGGGTTGTGCTTGATGTGCTTTCACGAAGAAAAGAAAACGAAAAGAGAAACGAGAATACTTTGCGTGGTTTGCCCAAAACCTGTCTGTGTCGAGCATAGCCTAACCTAAACAAAATGTGCAATTTGCCGCCTTGTAATAGATGTCTAAATTTTTCGGAAATCATGTCAATGTAAAGTGTTTTCTAATTAGATGTTTTTTTGTTATGTTGTAGATGTTTCATTGTAAAGAGGAAGGTATGCCATTAACATTTGAAAACAATATCAGCCAAATGGCTACCGCGGCTATGCTTCCAGCACCATGTCCGTTTCATGAAATTTTCCATGACACATTCGAATACGAAATCCATCTTTAAGGTGTTGAATCGATTGTGGAGCCTTGACATAGACCGCATTTTTCACGTGGCCTCAAAGAAGAAAGTCTAAAGGTGTTAAATCACAAGATCTCAGTGGCCAATTGTGATCACTTCTTCGAAAATAAAACGGTCAGGAAACTTTTCTTGCAAAATTACGATTTTTTCGTTGCTTGTATGGCACGTAGCACCATCTTGCTGAAAATAACCGTCGTCCACATCAATATCTTCGTCATATATCTCCATAGCTCGGTAGCGCAATCTATTCACCGTAACAGTTGCACCAGCCTCATTTTCGAAAAGGTAAGGTCCAATCACACCGCCAGCCCAAAAACCACACCAAACAGGGACACGTTGACGATGGAAAGGCTTTTCTACAATCATTCTTGGATTTTCTGAGCCCCAAATGTGACAATTTTGTTTACTAACGTACCCACATATGTGAAAATAGGCCTCATCATTGAAGATGAATTTTCGATGAAAATCCGGATAATTTTGATGCATTTGAAGGACCCAATCAGTGAAGATACAACTGAACTTTAAAAGCCTTAAGACCTAAGTCTTTATGCAAATTACGGTGTAATGTCGTTTGTGGAATCTAATTTCAAAGATCGACGAGGAATCGACAAACCTGGGTTTTCTTCAACACTACGGGTCACAGCAGCAATATTCGCAGTTGTTCTTGTAACTTGTCTCAACAGTTCCAATTTTTTCACCAGTTTCACTATTGCCGGGCGAGTGGGAGCTTCACGACGACCAAAAAGTACTTTAGTTTTGCGATCTGTGACTGCAAAATTTCCACCATTTTTGAAGTGAATTTTAACAATTTCAATGCGTTGTTGAAGCGTGTATGGTACCATTTTTAGTAATGTCGTAGTTATTACTTGTCAAATGTCAAAAGATGACAGCTTCAAAATTGAGAGCTGCCCAAATAGCAGACTATTCAAAATGAAACCTCGTATTGGAAAACCCTTGTAGGATGTCGCTCCTAATTCAATATTTATATATGATCCGGATTGGACTTCTCAACAAAACACAATAATAACTTTTTAATTTTCACAATATTTCAAATTTTATTTTTACAATTTAAATTATATTATTTGTTGAGTTTAACTAATAAAATGAACTTTATTTATTTTTGTATTAATTATTATAATTTATTTTAATTTGTTTATAATTTTAGTTAATAAAATTAATTTGATTTAATTTTATTTACACCACCACGTTGTTCCAAAAAGTATTTTCATGTAAAAAGATGGACGACTCTAATTTTATTATTTTTGTTGTTGACGTGTTGTTTGGTTTGATGTTGTATAAGTTGTGTGACGTCGCCTTCGTGTTCGTTTTGTTGATGATGGAACACATGCGCCGGTGCCGGTCAATACTGCACTTATGCGTTAGTATTGCATCACCGAACATTGTTGTTCGTGGTGATGTTGTTAGATGGCGACATGTTTTACTATAAATGTTTTATAGTAATGGTTCGGTTATTAGATAGTGGTGGTTGGATAGATGGATATGTGATGGGGTTAGTGAACGCTTAATTCAAATAAGTTGGTTTATATTTGAATTTCACTAATTGTTTTGTTTGTGGCAGAATCGAATATCGGTGAGTCGAATATTCGAGCTGCTACAGTACCCCCTCTCCAGATGAGAAACCATAGGTTTTGAGACGTTATACGTTGAACCGGACGGTTTTATATCGTTTGCTGGCTGATATCTGATCAGCTGTGTTGAGAATACCGTACGCCGGTTTCAATCTGTCGATTTAGATTGAGTGGTGTTTGTCTTTGACTGAGACAATGAATTGCTTGCGTAAGCGGCGTATAACTTTGTATGGCCCATCGTATGGAGATTGTAATCCAGTTCGAACCTTATCAACCCGGACAAAGACGTAATCGCAATTGTTGAGTGATTTTGGAACGAATATGTTGCTTTCATTCGTTGGTCTTGTTGTCGTGGGGATAAGATTTTGCATGGTGGTGCGAAGTTGGTCGATGACTGTGTCGGTTGTGGATGGAGACGGTAGAGGATGTTCGACGAAGAACTCACCGGGTAGCTTGATGGTTTGACCGTAAACCATTTCAGCTGGTGAGCACTTCAGATCTTCTTTAACCGTTGCTCGAATACCAAGTAGAACGATTGGTACTTCGGAGCTCCAGTGAATTGTGTTACCTCGGGCCTTGAGAGCAGCTTTGAGCTGGCGGTGGAAGCGTTCGACCATGCCATTGGCTTGTGGGTGGTAAGCCGTTGTACGTATCCGATGTGAGCCGAGGAGTTTCGTTAACTCCGAGAAGAGCTTCGACTCGAATTGGGTTCCTTGATCAGTGGTGATGTCAAGTGGAACGCCAAATCGTGATACGTAGTTCTGAACGAATGTGGTGGCAATGGTTGCTGCAGACATGTCAGTCATGCAGTACGCTTCTGGCCATCGAGTGAAACGATCGACACAGGTGAGTAAATATGAGTATCCATTGGATGGAGGAAGTGGTCCTACGACATCCAAATGAATGTGCTCGAATCGACCAGGTGGAATGGCGAATTGTCCAAGAGGCGATTTTGTGTGTCGCTGGACTTTTGATTTTTGGCAAGATAAGCATGCTTGTGCCCAA
The DNA here is from genome assembly GCA_951394425.1 of Tipula unca. Taxonomy (NCBI): domain Eukaryota; kingdom Metazoa; phylum Arthropoda; class Insecta; order Diptera; family Tipulidae; genus Tipula; species Tipula unca. The sequence continues at coordinate 22,817,138 of OX596382.1, read as the reverse complement.
TGGGTCACGTCTTTGTTTATGCTTGGCCAAAAGTATCGAGCAGTAATCAATTTACGAGTTGCGCGGACACCAGGATGTGAGATACCGTGTAGTGTGTCGAAGATGGTTCGACGTAGTTGCTCTGCGATGTACGGGCGATTTGCACCCGTAGATGTTTCGCAGTAGATTTCGAGGCCAGGTAGTTTGAAAAGCTCCAGTTTCAGTGATGAACTGGCGTGACAAGCGGAACCAGAAAGTAAATTCTGAAGTTCCAAGTCTGCTTTTTGCGCTTGTGCGATCTTGTTGCAGTCGAAGTGAGTCTCGACTGTGGCCGTTTCGTTTGTTGTTGTGCGCGAAAGTGTATCCGCGACAACGTTGTCGGTACCTTGAACATGCTGGATGTCCGTGGTAAATTGGCTAATATAATCCAAGTGGCGTGCTTGTCTTGGATTGCGTTCAGTTTTAGACTGAATTGCTCGAGTGAGAGGCTTGTGGTCGGTGTAAATTGTGAAGTCCCGACCCTCGACAAAATATCTGAAGTGTTTGATTGCTAGATATATTGCGAGTAATTCTCGATCGAATGCAGAGTATTTCTTTTCGGCATCCGAGAGCTTCTTTGAAAAGAATCCCAGGGGCTCCCAACACTTGTCATTGTACTGTTGCATGACTGCTCCGACAGCAGTGTTTGATGCATCAGTGGTTATGCTGAGCTTTGAGTCGCTCAGTGGATGAGACAAGAGTGTTGTGCGTGCCAATTCAGCCTTGAGTGACGTGAATGCGTGTTGACATTCGTCAGGCCAAGAGAAGTTCTTGGCGGTTTTGGGCTTACGTAGTAGTACTGCCAGGTGGCTGTGAATTGGGTTGAGTATTTCATTGAGCTTTGGTATAAATCGGTGGTAGTAGTTGACCATGCCGATGAATCGCTGAATACTTTTGATTGAGGTTGGAGCTGGGAATTCTTTAATGGCATTGATTCGTTCTTGTGAAGGAAGGATGCCTTTAGCGGTAATCTTGTGGCTGAGGAAATCAAGAGTGGATGCGCCGAAGACGCATTTTGAGCTCTTGATGTGAACATCAAACTCGACAAGTCGTTGGAAAAGTGTTTCCAGATGGAGTTTGTGTTGGTCCTCAGTTTGAGATGCCACAAGAATGTCGTCTATGTAGACGAAAACGAAGTCGAGATCTCGAACGACTTCGTTCATGAAGCGCTGAAACGTTTGTGCGGCATTGCGTAATCCAAATGGCATTCGGGTGTATTCGAAGAGGCCAAATGGTGTGGTGATTGCTGTTTTGAAAACGTCTTCAGGTGCCACGGGAATGTGGTGATAACCTCTGATGAGATCAAGTTTGGAGAAAACTTTGCAGCCATGCAAGTGCATGGTGAAGTTTTGAATGTGGGGTATCGGGTAGCGATCCGGTATCGTAACCGTGTATAAACGCCGATAGTCCCCACATGGCCTCCAGTCTTGATCTTTCTTCTTGACCATGTGAAGTGGGCAAGAAACGGAAGATGTCGATGTTCGACAAATTCCTAATTCCACCATATGCTGAAACTCTGCTTGTGCAGCTTTGTGACGCACCGGATCTAGTCTGCGTGGTCTCGACACGGGAAGATGGCCTTCTGTGACGATGTGATGAACCACGTTGTGTCGGACTGGCATTTTGTAGTTCGGCTCTGCTGTAAGTAGTGGGTACTTTTTGAGCAAAGTGCCGTAGCCGGTGTCCATGTTAAAATGGATTGGTGTTGGTGTGTTAACACGAACCATTGTGGCGTTTATTGACAGCTTTGTAGCTGGATCAATCAGCCGTTTGTGTTTGACATCGACAAGAAGTCCGAATTTGCTTAGAAAATCGGCGCCAATGATCGGACGGTTCACTGCAGCTAGTATGAAAGCATGCGTGAAGGTTCGTTTGAGTCCCATATCCACGTTAAGCAATTTTGTGCCGTACGTGTGGATGATTGAACCATTGGCAGCCGATAAGACTAGATCTGAATTTCGATTTGATAATGTATAATCCAATTTGAAATTCATGGCTGGAATAACCGACAGGTCAGCGCCAGTGTCGACTAGGTAGGTGAGTTTGTTGTGTCTATCGTACACAAACAAACGGGACGTATAGGTTGGTGTCAGGGGAGGTGTGATACTCTCAACCCGTGACTTCAATAGTTTTTTGGTGTGTCAATATCCATTTTTACGGCGGCCGCGGACGTTGATTGTTGCAACGTGTTGAAGTTGCACGGTGGCGTGCATTTTTGCGCGGCTCTACCAAACTTGTTATGATACCAGCGTTTACCATGTCGGTATGTGTTGTTGCTGGGACTGCGGGTTCTATTCTGTGAGGGAGCTCGTCGCCCACGCGAACGGTTACGACCTCGGAGTAGCCCGTCGAGTCTAGACTCGATTCTCGATAGTCTTGCTTCGAGTGTGTTTGGTGCTTGTGTTGAACGGGGAGTTCTGTCTCCACTGCGTTCACGTGATTGCCGGTATGGTGCATTGACTTCGCTGACGCTTTGTTGGTTGATGTTAATGACATCATACAATTTGTCGGCAATTCTGGCTAACATCTGTGTCGTGGAGGATTCGGGCTGTGCCACCAGCGCTATCAGAATCAACTCCGGCATTTTACGAATCCACAATGTTTTAATGATATTTTCATTAAAGTTGTCGTTAGCCAGTGTTTGTATGTGTCTTAACGCGTCAGATGGTGTGCGATCGCCTAATTGCTGGCCTGAAAGCAATTGTTCTAGTTGGCGTTCGCTCGATGGTGCTAGTCGTTCTAGCAGCGTTTGTTTTAGTTTGTTGTATTGGTTGGTTGTCGGCAGATTGAGGAGGAAATCCGAGATCACATCGCACGTTTCTGGTTGCAAAGCTGATAATGTTTGCAGGTACTTTGTTTTATCAGCTGTTATGCCTTGCAGCCCGAATTGTATTTCGGCGAGCTGAAACCATGTGTTTGCTCTTTGTGGCCAGAAAGGTTGTATTGCGATTCGTTGATGTGATGCCGCGATCTCTATTTGTGGACTAGCGCCTTCAGGCGTGGTGTCCATGTTTTGTGATAGATGTTTTGCATCTTCTGTCATTTTTGTTCTTTTGTTAGAAACAAACCAATACAATACAAAAAAAAATACAACAATACAATACTTTGAGAAACCCCCGAATATGGAGTTCCTTTCGTCCTACCTTATATTGGGGGGGCTCGTTGTAAAAAAAAAAAAGAGAAATTTTTTTTTTTTTTAAAGCGGATGATTTTGAAGGCCGGGATGTTCCTTCGGTTTAACGCCCGATGCGAGATACCCCCGAATAGAGGAGGCCTCTTGTGTCCTTCCAAGCGATTGGGGGGGCTCGTTGAAATTTAATATTGATAATAAACAAAAAAAAAAATGTAGAGGTGGAAACGAATGTAAATTTGTCAGTGGCTGTATGTCGCCATCGTGGGTTCTCGTGGTTTTTATAAAAACCGATATATTATTCTTTTTATACCACGATGGTGATGCTGGGAGGACGGCAATGAGAATACAACCCAACAGATTGCAAGGAAAAAGTGTGAGTGCGGAACGGGGTGCAAATATATATGTACGACGTATGGTGGTGATAATAAAATTTAAAAAAAATTTTACATATGTGTATTGATAAATTAATTCTACGTTACGTTAATTGTGATTAGAAATAATAATAAACAAATGATTCTACGTTAAAAAAATTGAATTTACGTTAATTATGAATAATACTAAATTGAATTTTGTTTAACAAGAAAAAAAATAATTTTGTAAGTAAAGAAAAAAATAAAATTAAAAAAAAACTTGTTACCGGTTCTTCTGCTGTTGCTGCTGTTTCGTTACGGTGTGGGTGGGTCGCTACACCGATGCTGTTGTCCCTCGGTGTCCTGCGGTGTCCCTCGGTGCGTGGGTGGGTTGTTCCCTTCGCCACGTGCTCCTTTTTGTCTGTTGTATCCGCGTTGCGTGGGAGTGTTATTTTGGTCTCTGCACACTTTTATTTATATACTTTTTTGTGGTGGTAATTATTATTATCTGCCTACGTAGCGTAACGTGGTTTTTTAAATAGTTTGCCACTTTATTAAAATTAATTTATTTTAAGCGATAAAAACCGCTGTCGGGGTCACCAATTTGTAGGATGTCGCTCCTAATTCAATATTTATATATGATCCGGATTGGACTTCTCAACAAAACACAATAATAACTTTTTAATTTTCACAATATTTCAAATTTTATTTTTACAATTTAAATTATATTATTTGTTGAGTTTAACTAATAAAATGAACTTTATTTATTTTTGTATTAATTATTATAATTTATTTTAATTTGTTTATAATTTTAGTTAATAAAATTAATTTGATTTAATTTTATTTACACCACCACGTTGTTCCAAAAAGTATTTTCATGTAAAAAGATGGACGACTCTAATTTTATTATTTTTGTTGTTGACGTGTTGTTTGGTTTGATGTTGTATAAGTTGTGTGACGTCGCCTTCGTGTTCGTTTTGTTGATGATGGAACACATGCGCCGGTGCCGGTCAATACTGCACTTATGCGTTAGTATTGCATCACCGAACATTGTTGTTCGTGGTGATGTTGTTAGATGGCGACATGTTTTACTATAAATGTTTTATAGTAATGGTTCGGTTATTAGATAGTGGTGGTTGGATAGATGGATATGTGATGGGGTTAGTGAACGCTTAATTCAAATAAGTTGGTTTATATTTGAATTTCACTAATTGTTTTGTTTGTGGCAGAATCGAATATCGGTGAGTCGAATATTCGAGCTGCTACAGTACCCCCTCTCCAGATGAGAAACCATAGGTTTTGAGACGTTATACGTTGAACCGGACGGTTTTATATCGTTTGCTGGCTGATATCTGATCAGCTGTGTTGAGAATACCGTACGCCGGTTTCAATCTGTCGATTTAGATTGAGTGGTGTTTGTCTTTGACTGAGACAATGAATTGCTTGCGTAAGCGGCGTATAACTTTGTATGGCCCATCGTATGGAGATTGTAATCCAGTTCGAACCTTATCAACCCGGACAAAGACGTAATCGCAATTGTTGAGTGATTTTGGAACGAATATGTTGCTTTCATTCGTTGGTCTTGTTGTCGTGGGGATAAGATTTTGCATGGTGGTGCGAAGTTGGTCGATGACTGTGTCGGTTGTGGATGGAGACGGTAGAGGATGTTCGACGAAGAACTCACCGGGTAGCTTGATGGTTTGACCGTAAACCATTTCAGCTGGTGAGCACTTCAGATCTTCTTTAACCGTTGCTCGAATACCAAGTAGAACGATTGGTACTTCGGAGCTCCAGTGAATTGTGTTACCTCGGGCCTTGAGAGCAGCTTTGAGCTGGCGGTGGAAGCGTTCGACCATGCCATTGGCTTGTGGGTGGTAAGCCGTTGTACGTATCCGATGTGAGCCGAGGAGTTTCGTTAACTCCGAGAAGAGCTTCGACTCGAATTGGGTTCCTTGATCAGTGGTGATGTCAAGTGGAACGCCAAATCGTGATACGTAGTTCTGAACGAATGTGGTGGCAATGGTTGCTGCAGACATGTCAGTCATGCAGTACGCTTCTGGCCATCGAGTGAAACGATCGACACAGGTGAGTAAATATGAGTATCCATTGGATGGAGGAAGTGGTCCTACGACATCCAAATGAATGTGCTCGAATCGACCAGGTGGAATGGCGAATTGTCCAAGAGGCGATTTTGTGTGTCGCTGGACTTTTGATTTTTGGCAAGATAAGCATGCTTGTGCCCAATGGGTCACGTCTTTGTTTATGCTTGGCCAAAAGTATCGAGCAGTAATCAATTTACGAGTTGCGCGGACACCAGGATGTGAGATACCGTGTAGTGTGTCGAAGATGGTTCGACGTAGTTGCTCTGCGATGTACGGGCGATTTGCACCCGTAGATGTTTCGCAGTAGATTTCGAGGCCAGGTAGTTTGAAAAGCTCCAGTTTCAGTGATGAACTGGCGTGACAAGCGGAACCAGAAAGTAAATTCTGAAGTTCCAAGTCTGCTTTTTGCGCTTGTGCGATCTTGTTGCAGTCGAAGTGAGTCTCGACTGTGGCCGTTTCGTTTGTTGTTGTGCGCGAAAGTGTATCCGCGACAACGTTGTCGGTACCTTGAACATGCTGGATGTCCGTGGTAAATTGGCTAATATAATCCAAGTGGCGTGCTTGTCTTGGATTGCGTTCAGTTTTAGACTGAATTGCTCGAGTGAGAGGCTTGTGGTCGGTGTAAATTGTGAAGTCCCGACCCTCGACAAAATATCTGAAGTGTTTGATTGCTAGATATATTGCGAGTAATTCTCGATCGAATGCAGAGTATTTCTTTTCGGCATCCGAGAGCTTCTTTGAAAAGAATCCCAGGGGCTCCCAACACTTGTCATTGTACTGTTGCATGACTGCTCCGACAGCAGTGTTTGATGCATCAGTGGTTATGCTGAGCTTTGAGTCGCTCAGTGGATGAGACAAGAGTGTTGTGCGTGCCAATTCAGCCTTGAGTGACGTGAATGCGTGTTGACATTCGTCAGGCCAAGAGAAGTTCTTGGCGGTTTTGGGCTTACGTAGTAGTACTGCCAGGTGGCTGTGAATTGGGTTGAGTATTTCATTGAGCTTTGGTATAAATCGGTGGTAGTAGTTGACCATGCCGATGAATCGCTGAATACTTTTGATTGAGGTTGGAGCTGGGAATTCTTTAATGGCATTGATTCGTTCTTGTGAAGGAAGGATGCCTTTAGCGGTAATCTTGTGGCTGAGGAAATCAAGAGTGGATGCGCCGAAGACGCATTTTGAGCTCTTGATGTGAACATCAAACTCGACAAGTCGTTGGAAAAGTGTTTCCAGATGGAGTTTGTGTTGGTCCTCAGTTTGAGATGCCACAAGAATGTCGTCTATGTAGACGAAAACGAAGTCGAGATCTCGAACGACTTCGTTCATGAAGCGCTGAAACGTTTGTGCGGCATTGCGTAATCCAAATGGCATTCGGGTGTATTCGAAGAGGCCAAATGGTGTGGTGATTGCTGTTTTGAAAACGTCTTCAGGTGCCACGGGAATGTGGTGATAACCTCTGATGAGATCAAGTTTGGAGAAAACTTTGCAGCCATGCAAGTGCATGGTGAAGTTTTGAATGTGGGGTATCGGGTAGCGATCCGGTATCGTAACCGTGTATAAACGCCGATAGTCCCCACATGGCCTCCAGTCTTGATCTTTCTTCTTGACCATGTGAAGTGGGCAAGAAACGGAAGATGTCGATGTTCGACAAATTCCTAATTCCACCATATGCTGAAACTCTGCTTGTGCAGCTTTGTGACGCACCGGATCTAGTCTGCGTGGTCTCGACACGGGAAGATGGCCTTCTGTGACGATGTGATGAACCACGTTGTGTCGGACTGGCATTTTGTAGTTCGGCTCTGCTGTAAGTAGTGGGTACTTTTTGAGCAAAGTGCCGTAGCCGGTGTCCATGTTAAAATGGATTGGTGTTGGTGTGTTAACACGAACCATTGTGGCGTTTATTGACAGCTTTGTAGCTGGATCAATCAGCCGTTTGTGTTTGACATCGACAAGAAGTCCGAATTTGCTTAGAAAATCGGCGCCAATGATCGGACGGTTCACTGCAGCTAGTATGAAAGCATGCGTGAAGGTTCGTTTGAGTCCCATATCCACGTTAAGCAATTTTGTGCCGTACGTGTGGATGATTGAACCATTGGCAGCCGATAAGACTAGATCTGAATTTCGATTTGATAATGTATAATCCAATTTGAAATTCATGGCTGGAATAACCGACAGGTCAGCGCCAGTGTCGACTAGGTAGGTGAGTTTGTTGTGTCTATCGTACACAAACAAACGGGACGTATAGGTTGGTGTCAGGGGAGGTGTGATACTCTCAACCCGTGACTTCAATAGTTTTTTGGTGTGTCAATATCCATTTTTACGGCGGCCGCGGACGTTGATTGTTGCAACGTGTTGAAGTTGCACGGTGGCGTGCATTTTTGCGCGGCTCTACCAAACTTGTTATGATACCAGCGTTTACCATGTCGGTATGTGTTGTTGCTGGGACTGCGGGTTCTATTCTGTGAGGGAGCTCGTCGCCCACGCGAACGGTTACGACCTCGGAGTAGCCCGTCGAGTCTAGACTCGATTCTCGATAGTCTTGCTTCGAGTGTGTTTGGTGCTTGTGTTGAACGGGGAGTTCTGTCTCCACTGCGTTCACGTGATTGCCGGTATGGTGCATTGACTTCGCTGACGCTTTGTTGGTTGATGTTAATGACATCATACAATTTGTCGGCAATTCTGGCTAACATCTGTGTCGTGGAGGATTCGGGCTGTGCCACCAGCGCTATCAGAATCAACTCCGGCATTTTACGAATCCACAATGTTTTAATGATATTTTCATTAAAGTTGTCGTTAGCCAGTGTTTGTATGTGTCTTAACGCGTCAGATGGTGTGCGATCGCCTAATTGCTGGCCTGAAAGCAATTGTTCTAGTTGGCGTTCGCTCGATGGTGCTAGTCGTTCTAGCAGCGTTTGTTTTAGTTTGTTGTATTGGTTGGTTGTCGGCAGATTGAGGAGGAAATCCGAGATCACATCGCACGTTTCTGGTTGCAAAGCTGATAATGTTTGCAGGTACTTTGTTTTATCAGCTGTTATGCCTTGCAGCCCGAATTGTATTTCGGCGAGCTGAAACCATGTGTTTGCTCTTTGTGGCCAGAAAGGTTGTATTGCGATTCGTTGATGTGATGCCGCGATCTCTATTTGTGGACTAGCGCCTTCAGGCGTGGTGTCCATGTTTTGTGATAGATGTTTTGCATCTTCTGTCATTTTTGTTCTTTTGTTAGAAACAAACCAATACAATACAAAAAAAAATACAACAATACAATACTTTGAGAAACCCCCGAATATGGAGTTCCTTTCGTCCTACCTTATATTGGGGGGGCTCGTTGTAAAAAAAAAAAAGAGAAATTTTTTTTTTTTTTAAAGCGGATGATTTTGAAGGCCGGGATGTTCCTTCGGTTTAACGCCCGATGCGAGATACCCCCGAATAGAGGAGGCCTCTTGTGTCCTTCCAAGCGATTGGGGGGGCTCGTTGAAATTTAATATTGATAATAAACAAAAAAAAAAATGTAGAGGTGGAAACGAATGTAAATTTGTCAGTGGCTGTATGTCGCCATCGTGGGTTCTCGTGGTTTTTATAAAAACCGATATATTATTCTTTTTATACCACGATGGTGATGCTGGGAGGACGGCAATGAGAATACAACCCAACAGATTGCAAGGAAAAAGTGTGAGTGCGGAACGGGGTGCAAATATATATGTACGACGTATGGTGGTGATAATAAAATTTAAAAAAAATTTTACATATGTGTATTGATAAATTAATTCTACGTTACGTTAATTGTGATTAGAAATAATAATAAACAAATGATTCTACGTTAAAAAAATTGAATTTACGTTAATTATGAATAATACTAAATTGAATTTTGTTTAACAAGAAAAAAAATAATTTTGTAAGTAAAGAAAAAAATAAAATTAAAAAAAAACTTGTTACCGGTTCTTCTGCTGTTGCTGCTGTTTCGTTACGGTGTGGGTGGGTCGCTACACCGATGCTGTTGTCCCTCGGTGTCCTGCGGTGTCCCTCGGTGCGTGGGTGGGTTGTTCCCTTCGCCACGTGCTCCTTTTTGTCTGTTGTATCCGCGTTGCGTGGGAGTGTTATTTTGGTCTCTGCACACTTTTATTTATATACTTTTTTGTGGTGGTAATTATTATTATCTGCCTACGTAGCGTAACGTGGTTTTTTAAATAGTTTGCCACTTTATTAAAATTAATTTATTTTAAGCGATAAAAACCGCTGTCGGGGTCACCAATTTGTAGGATGTCGCTCCTAATTCAATATTTATATATGATCCGGATTGGACTTCTCAACAAAACACAATAATTACTTTTTAATTTTCACAATATTTCAAATTTTATTTTTACAATTTAAATTATATTATTTGTTGAGTTTAACTAATAAAATGAACTTTATTTATTTTTGTATTAATTATTATAATTTATTTTAATTTGTTTATAATTTTAGTTAATAAAATTAATTTGATTTAATTTTATTTACACCACCACGTTGTTCCAAAAAGTATTTTCATGTAAAAAGATGGACGACTCTAATTTTATTATTTTTGTTGTTGACGTGTTGTTTGGTTTGATGTTGTATAAGTTGTGTGACGTCGCCTTCGTGTTCGTTTTGTTGATGATGGAACACATGCGCCGGTGCCGGTCAATACTGCACTTATGCGTTAGTATTGCATCACCGAACATTGTTGTTCGTGGTGATGTTGTTAGATGGCGACATGTTTTACTATAAATGTTTTATAGTAATGGTTCGGTTATTAGATAGTGGTGGTTGGATAGATGGATATGTGATGGGGTTAGTGAACGCTTAATTCAAATAAGTTGGTTTATATTTGAATTTCACTAATTGTTTTGTTTGTGGCAGAATCGAATATCGGTGAGTCGAATATTCGAGCTGCTACACCCTCCACTTTGTACCAGGAATTGGCACTAGCGAATAAAATGTATACTTCTCAAATAAAACATGAATTAAAAAAAATATTTACAAATGTAAATCCCTGCCCATTATCGTATAAATTTTTAAAAAAGTGCTGAAAAAGTGTTAAACAAATTTTATTTAATTTTTTTGCTGACGTTTTCGGATGAACCTCAAAAAATTTGCAGGAGGATTTTCAAAATTAAATGAATAACGTAGATTTTATTCAAAACTGAAAATTCAAATATTTGCATTTGTAAATCCGGCCCAAGTTAAGGTTAATCCGGTTAATCTACAACATAAAGGAATCAAAGTTGGATTATCAAATTTACAGCCTTTTCCAAGTTTTAATAATTTTCACTGCCCAGAACTCACACACTTATTAGAATTCTTTAAAGGTTTTGCTAGTGACATAATTTCCCAATTTAATAGTTTTTGGAAGATAATTTGACTTTGGACTTTACAAAATTTGCAAAATTTCAGTTTTTAGGAATTATTTCTAAAATTTTAGAAATTACGTGAAGCTAAATTTGATTTTAGTTAAAAGTTTAATGTTGGAGAATTCAAAAAACCAATATTTTAAAAAATTTTAGAAATAAGTTTTTCACTAAATTATAATTTTTTGCAACTATCTCCAATCTTTCCGAATGTCAAATTTAAATCAATGAAGTTATCAAAATTTAATAATAGCTTTTAGAAATAGCAAATTTGTAATGTGTTTTATGAATTTGGCCAGCTCTAAAAATTGTTGAGCTTTCTAGCAAATTTTAACGCAACTTTTCGAAGAAGGGTTATTCAAAATTGGATTTAAAATTTTAATTTTGCATGAACTCGAGATATAAACAATTTTAACTTCTACTTTTCAGATTTAAATTTTCTTTTAAATTTTGGATGAATTTTATAATTTAAATTCTCGAATATATTTTGAATGATTGAAAATTGATATAAAAAATTCCAATTTTTGTTCTAAAATTCTAACACAAAATTTCATAAAAGTATTATTCAAATTTGGATGATATGCTCGAATTTTGGATGAATTTTGAAATGTTTACCCTCGAATTTATTTTGCATGAAAATTTTGAGATTTTAAAAATATTCTATTTTTAGTTTTTGGAAATATTAATTCTGAGATATGTTTAAGAAATTTCAATTTTAACACAAAATTTTAAAGAAGTGATATTCAAAATTAGGGGACACATTTGAGTTTTAGACTAATTCAAACTCAGACTGGGCAAAACTACCAATAACCCAACATCAATAATTATTCCAAATAATGTGTTCAAATTTTCAAAGAGATGGAATGTGGTTAGGATTGTGCCCTTTTGAACGAGCATATAAAAATTACATTTCTCGTTTTTAATCGATTTTTGAATTTTTTAAGTTCTTTACCCGCATGTCATAATTTCAAACTCCAAAATCTGTTGTTTTTTTAATTTTTAAAATTGTATGAAAATGCCTTAATGTTTTTAACTGAGAATATAATAAAATTAATTATTAAGATTAAGTTCAAGGTAAAGTTTTAAATCACATTCTAAATGCCATCTAAACACATTACAAATTAATTGGAGTCGGATAAATTAATAAGAGTTTTCGAATTCGATGGATGTCCCTATATGACCAAATATGTTGAGTTTGTTTATGGCAACAGATAGATGAAATCGGGTTAGGATTGTGCCCCCTTTAACGACCACATAAATATAAAATTAGTCGTTTTTAATACATTTTTGAAAGTTTGATGTTCTCTTCCCGCATGTAATATTTAGAAACTCCAAAATTCGTTGTTTTTCTGATTTTTAAAATTGATGTTTTTAACTGTAAATATATTGCAATTAATTGTTAGGATTAAGTTCAAGGTAAAATGTTGAATCACATTCTAAATGCCATCTTAAGACATTACAAAGAAACTGGAGTCGGATAAATTTATTAGAGTTTAAGAACTCGATTGATGACCCAATATGACCAAATATGTTGAGTATATTTATGGCAACAGAGAGATGGAATGTAGTAAAGATTCGGCCCGTTTGAACGAACATATCAAAATTAATTGCTCGATTTTAATCGATTTTTGAAATTGTTATGTTCTCTTCCCGCATGTAATATTTATAAACTTCAAAATTTGTTGTTTTTCTGATTTTTTACCTTCATGATTTTGACTGTAAATATATTAAAATAGTTTGTTAGGACTAATTTTAAGGTCAAATTTTGAATCACATTTTAAATGCCATCTTAAGACATTACAAAGAAATTCTAGTCTTACCTCAAATTGTTAAAAGCTTCTGTTTGGTGTAGAAGCACAACACGCCAAATTTGAAAAATTCTTTAAAAATCACAATACTCCCATCACGCAGTCATTACTCATGTATACGAAATAATATTTCTGATCTATAGTTAATATATTTATTTACCTGACATTCTTCCAGAAATCTAAACATGCCAATCAAAACCAAATTAATTAATTATTTCATTTTGTGTCTGTATAACAATGATTGTTATATAATTCCATAGCAAAATTGAATTGCCTCCCTCTGGCCGAACAATTGATAAAAATAACAATAATTTAATACCCAACGATTTATCGTAGATTATTGGAAATATATTTTTCTACTGTGTACATAATGATTGATGATTTGATTACTGACAATAAATAAATTTGCTTTGTTACATATACATACATACATATACTGACACACACACGCATACTTATTTATTTATAATACAATTATAATAGTTGTATTGAGCTTTTTTTTGGGTATTCATCTTTGAAGAAATTCAATCAATCACAATTATTTTTTAATTAATTTACGATTTTACTTTATCGTTGGAATACATTTCAATTAAGTATCCCTAAGCTTTATGATAGTGTTTTACAAAGCTTTCTTAAACATCTATATACTCGTAATTCATTTATGTACATTAAATTTGTAGGTGGGAGTGTGAATGAAATCAATTTAAATTTTATTTTAGATTTTATATTTTGGCGTAAAAATCTAATTTTCCTAATGGAAAACACTGAAAACCAAATAAGGTTATAAATTCAATAAATCACGAATGCTGTATATTCCATTCAATTTGTGAATTTGATGGGTTTGTCTATATATTAGGAAAATTTGTGTTGGCTGTGTCATAATGAGAAAAAAACCAACGCGGCTTGAGCTCGGACTTTCTTTCTGACTAATATTTATTGCAACTTATTGCCTTGATTTTTGTGCAAAATCCCAGTCTTGATAAGCAAAAAAACGAATGACAACGAAAGAACCAACCTGAGGATGGAAAATGATGAATTTTGATGAAGGCGATTTAAAGATCCAAAGTCGCTTACCGAAATTTTTCAGTCAAACAAAGATTGGTAAGTCCTTCAAAATCATTGCGTCGTGCGTCAAAAACTCACAAGTGATGGAAATATTTTTTTCAAACCCCGTCTGGTAGCGAATAGTCAGGTCCAAAAGCATTAAATCGACTATCAGGAAAACTTTATGACTGGCTGTGGGATTTAATAGTTCAACATAGAAGCAGTGTGCATGAACAAATCGAGTTTCAAAAATACCGATGCTGAAGTCCCATCCCTTCTAATAATTGAATAAAATTTCCGACAAACAGCCAGCATTGGAAATCGATGTTTCAAAACGGTCAATTAATTCCAATATCAGTCGATCCATCATTTAATGAGCTCCATGAAGTAGGTTTACTTCTAGGAGCTGATATATTTATTTCAAATTGCAATCTATTAGTCAAATTAACCTCGTTGAAGGCTTGCCTGTTCTGGAAAACACCATACTAGGTTGGGCAGTCGCAGGTGGTTCTTCCATTACTTCAATTGTAAATTAGTTGTCTCCGATTTTGGAACATTGATGAGTACCACGTTAGTAAAGAATCATTGACGAAGTATGATTGCGAAAAACATTTCAAAGCTAACGAACCTTCTAACAATAATGGCAAATTTAAAATGTAGCTTCCGTTTTTCTACTGTTCATGAGAGAGTACGAAACGTTAAACTATATGGAGTTGGTTAAAACTATCATAGCCTCTGAATAGTGATTAACCACACTACGATGTAGTGAAGCCCGAATCATCGACAAGCTATGTAAAAACTAAACGTTTAAAAATTAAGTTAAACTTATATATCGATACTTGTGGGGTACTATGAACTACGTTATACATTAATGTTGACTGAGGTGAGGCCGGTGAAAAGAAAACAAGATGTTCTACGACACTGGAATTGTCTCTTAGTTGTGTGGTGGTACCAAATCGTATACTTACCAGCTATGATATAGTTAAAGTAGTAGTAGTAGTAATGGACGCATTGAGAGAGCCTTATCATGTGGAGTATGTTTCATGGGTATGCATCAGATTCAGTTCTTAAACAGATAATAAGTAATTTATCGGATGAACGAGTTAATCTAAACCAGAATGTCAAAATATTAAGGTGTCAGACGAAGAAAATGAAATTCCGCCTTCTATTGATTGTCCACCTCAAACTTTAACAGAAAGTCCAATAGTTCAATTTAGTAATGATGAAACCAACTCAAGTCGCTCCGAAAATGCCATTCAACGAGAACTGCAATCATTGTCCACTCATCCTCCAATACAACATTCTTCACCTTCTCATCCACACGTTCCTCCATTCCATACTTTTCAGACTCAACCTCCCAAGAGTGGTGTCACAAGGTGTCGCTTCATAATAATCTCGTCTGCCACAAGAATTTAATTCACGTACAACACTTGTCCATAAATGGGGAATCTCATTCGACGGATCCGCATCAGGATTGGCTGTGGAAAAGTTTCTTTATCACGCTGAACAAAAAAATTACTATTGATTGAAAAAAACCATTCACGGACTTCTACTATGATATCCTAAGCTAAGCTTTATCATTGAAAGTGCCTTTCTCAGAACATCAAATTCTTGAGATCTTAAAACAACACATACGATAGCTGGGTTACAAGTCCACCTTGCAGACAGACAAATCTTATCCATTTCAGATCTAATCAGTACCTGTGTAGCTGCTGAAGACATTTGGCGAAATGTTGGACTACTTCCTGAACAGGTGGTACAAAGATCTGATCAGTTTGCACGAGTGCATGAATTACACGGCCATGATCCTGAGGACATTTTCTATTCCATCCACTATCGTTGAACCGTCCGTTTAACGAGTCATGCAACACCCGATCGTTTCAAATATTCAAAATATTTCAATTGGTGAACCATTTAATGTAGAAGCTTTCAAGTCATCTTCATCTAAACTTCCGACGGTATCTCAAGTACAACCAACAAAACCGCCAGTTGCTTTTTGCTGGAACTGTCGACGTGTCGGGCATTTTTATATGGACTGTGACCTGGTTCAACAACAAATATTTTGTTGCGGATGTGGTGTACAAAACGTTTTGAAATCACATTGCACCTTTTGAAACAAGCAAGGTCCCTCTTTAAACAGTTACAAGGAAACGATTACCAGGTGATCGGGTTGCCCTCTAATTCAAATTTCTCAACGATTCCTGCCTCAAAACTTGCAACCATCATTAGCTTGACGATAGAAGCAGGAAAAATGTGAAAAACACCAGTAAATTCATTCAAATCATCTATTCAATACCCAACTTACTGCCATATTAAATATTTTGAAAACCGTCGAAAAATGTATCAGAATATCTCTAAGACCAAATTCTAGAAGACAATCGCCCTTACGCGATTGTGACCATCAACGATACGGAAGTTCAGGGCTTGCTCGGAGCCAACATCTTTGCATTAGGGAAAAACGCCTTTAGCTTCATCAAAGAACATAATTTACCTACGTGCTCCATTCCTGCAGTTGTTCAAATTGCCAATGGTACTTCCCTTAAAAGTCATGGTTTTGTAAATACCAAAAGTTCATATAGCAACAAAACACATGATATGAAATTTTTCATTGTTCCAGCATTGCACCAAACTCTTTATTTAGGTTGCGATTTTTGGCAAAAATTTGGGATAGAACCCAGTCTAATTACTTCAATTACTTCGCTACCTTCAACTTCACCAGCATCAAATATGAAAAACTGTACTGGATCAGTTACCTAGTTCCGAACATTTAGGACTGGGTCGAACCCATTTACTGCATCATATAATAGACTTTGGGAATGCAACTCGGACGACTATTATACCAATTTGAGGTCATAACTAACTTTTGATGAACATTAATCTTTGCTCCAGGATGTCGCTGAAAGGCTGGACTTACTATAAATGTTCACCAAAGCACATTTCTTCTTAAAGAGATCGCATACCTGAGTTTTGTAGTTGGTGTACGAGGATGGAGACCTAATCCAGTCAAGGTCGAGGCCATTCTCAAACTTCCTAAACCGAAAAACATCTGGCAAATGAGAATATTCCTTAGCGTCACGGGATGGTATACGTTGCTTAGTGGGTAGTCCATGTTGTCCGCTAATCTCTCTCCACTGTTGAAAAAGAACCAATAATTTTGGTGGTCCGATGAAGCTTTCGCGTGTTTATGTTGTTGTAAATCAACTATTTTTAATATAATCTGCTTAACCTAATATAAACCTTGTAAGCAAGGTTTACACAACAAGAGAATACGTTAGTAAAAACCAAGTTTTTATAGAACACCCATGTTATATAATAGGTTATATCAATTAATTTGCTGTTAAATTAATCGGAAGTAAATATTTAAGTATTACTGCTTTTTGATATACCAACTAACATACCATAAAATAGGAAATGTTTACGTACACAAATATGCGTTCAATTGTAAACCATGGTTGGGCAACTTAATTTGATTATCTAACACACAAAATATATTTTTATAGTAAAATAAAATCCTCCCATCAATCAAACACTTCATATTGAATAATTATCTGAAGTTAACTCCCTAAAACCTAAATGTCGTATACGATATGAAACAAGACATATTCGAAAACAAATTACTTGTTTTTATCAATGATAGTTATTTTAGGTCCCAAAATAACAAATAGGTAAAATAAAAACTTTTAATCTAATCGCAAAGTGTATATATACCAATCGATCCTTTACGGTATAGGTCAAATTTTCATTATAAAAATGGTTATACCTTACAGCATGTAATTTATTGGTTTGTACAACGTTATACATAAGGATACTAAACATAAAATAAAGAAACGAGGAAAGTATTGTAACTGCCTGAAAAAAATAATGAGACTTTGTACATACGGAGCTATTTCCAATCAAAAAATTATTATGTTTTTCATTAGTCGCAATTGGTAAATTTATCGATATAGTAAATAGTAATGTGTACCGATGTTGATGAAAATTTTGAGATACGTAGGATTTAATTTGATTTTTGTGGTTTGATAAAGTTTTGATAAATTGTAATTACCGTGTTTATTCTACTCAATACATTTATACAGTTCGGGAATCACTAATATAAATTTGTTTATTTATTCCGAAATAATCAATCTGCGAGTTTAACTCAAAAAATTGGTTTTATCTGTTTCAAATAAAAAGAAAATAAATGAGCATTTTATAATAATTGTATTGCTGTGACCTGACTTTAGTAAATTTGCATCTTTAAATTGGCAGCAGCCTACGTTAAAAAAAGCGCTTTGGGCATGATTTCAATTCTAGAGTTATTTCAAATATTAATTTTAGTATAGCATTAATAATATCAAATAGACGTTAAACAAATACAGTTAGTTTTTAATCGAAAGCTTTAAAACCTCTTAAAAGCTCTTAAACGCTTCCAAAAGATTCAGTTCATGAAAGCTCTTGAAATCATTTAAAAGGGGAGGCACAAGTGTTTTAGTGTTGGTATTAAATAAATTCAGACAGTAAAATTATGCACAAGCTCCTTTGTTTTCTAGAATCAGCACAAGCACCTTTATGCAATATCAGGAAGCGGGGCGAAGAGGTGACATACGGGACATTTTTCAGTTTAAATGTGGAGAGAGGTTTATGAGGTGATTTTATCCACAATTGATTGAAAACTGGAACCACTATCATAATAGAATTTTGTGATTTTCCACTTGAGGTTTTGCATTTTGGGTAAAAATGTTCCATGTGACCTAACCTCTTGTACTCATCGATGAAATATTAATAGGCGGAAAACACTTCTGGTGATTTATGGAGACGTCTTTACAATTATAAAAAATACTTTGGAGTCGCCTAGAGTCTACGGATCAGAGGAAAATGTGAGTTTCACAATGAGTCGCCTCTAATTCTTACGCGTGGTAATATTTTTAAAATGGTTTTAAACTTCTTCAGATGACAGTGGCTTAGATGCAACGATGGAAGGTCCCAATGACCCTAAACTTCTCAATTTGATTACTCAATGTAATTGGAGCGTTTATAGTTTGATTTGCCCAACAGATAGTAATTCCTGATAAATTTCTGCATCCAGTAGCAAGTCGATGTCTGGGAACTTAAAGTATTCTGGACCGGTGAATTGAAGATTTTATGGAACTGTCCAAGATTCCATATTATCAATCGATGTGATTGGCTGGTAACTTTTTATTTTTGGAAGAAAAGAACGTCCCACGTGGTACAGAAATAGGTTGTTTGTGATTTCCCTGTTATTGTTGTGCTACCGGAACATGCAACAACATTAGACTCAAGAATTCTGGCTCATCTGTTGCGACGTGAAAGCTTCATTATTGACATTATTCGTTCATAAAGTTAGCTGGCAATCTGATTTCAAAAGTGATATTCCATATAATAACCGTTTGTCTAAAATAGTAAAGAAAGTTGACGGTCAAATAGATAAAAACCGATGATGTTGTAATGGATTTGGCAGCAAAAAGTGACGATGGCAGTGCAGTAGATGGTGAGTCATCTTTTTAATGTATGGAATCTAGCTAACTTGTAATTTTGTGAAACAACGAATGATGTGATGAATTAAAGTGCCGACAGCGAAGCCTCACTGGATATATTGAAATTATATAATCAGGCCTAAGAAAATTGTGATCCAATTTGGTTTCAGTTACAAAATATTGATTTTAATCAACATCTGCTATCGATAAACACAGTACTACATTGGCATGGATCTGTTTTTCCCACCAGTGAGCTCTAGAACTCAAAATGTTCAAAAAAAATGCCGATTGGGTAGCATTACTTCATTGGATTTTTGTTTCTGGTTCTAGTTCTGAATCGATGATGTATACGATTAAGTCATCGCAATGATTTACAGGTCTTTTATGCGATTTTTAGGACCACAAATGTACCCAGAAATGGTCAAGTTAAGGCAACATCCCTTTGGGATCAGGTTTACTGATTGATTCGAATTGAAACAATGCGTGAACATGTTGTTCACAAATATAATTTCGCTTGTCAAATGAAGCTATATGAATATTTTTAGGCTAACTCGCAGGTGTCAGTTATTTTGTTGACTATGTTGTTCTACTTTATACTTACTAACCAATGAGGCAATTGTGATTCTTTAATCCGGGCTTAGTTACATAATACATAATTTTTGGTACCGATGAAAGTCAAATACTGCAATCAAAACCAGTTAACGATATATTTACATAAGCGTAAGTATTTAGGGGAATTTTAAAGAACATCGGTAGTAAACAAATGAAATTAATGTATATACAGTGTGACTTAAGTAGACGTATGCTATATAGATTAAATTTAATTTGCGGTGATACGCGTCAAAAGAATTATTAAATAGTATTATGTAGTATTATTAAGTAGTATTATGTAATAGAATTATTTAAGTGCGTCGAGCAAACCATTAAATTTTTTGTAGGGGAGTGGTGGAGAATTTTACGAAACGAAATTACAAAAATAAACGATAAATGAGATTTTTTAGTGTTATTTATTAACGATATAATATCAACTACTAACGATATAGTAATGAGTCTAAAATAAAAAGAACTATTATATATATGTATATACCTACTTAAAATTATCCCCTACTCCTTATAATATAAATATAACTATAAACAAAGATTTCTTATGTACTATAATATCTAACTATGACTACCTGGTCTATATAATATACATCTTAAACTAATTAAGCTTAAACCTAACAATATCAATTTTATTGCTACTATTAAATTTAGGGCAGAAAAATTTATTTTAAATTGTTGGGAATTTCCAAATTATTGGTAATTTTACAGAGACTAATTTGACCATCTGGTCATGGGTTTCTCCATTCTCCTCCCTTTGAAGTACTATAACTTCAATGAAATACATTTATTATAAGTAAATTTTAAATTCTAAATTACATGTACTTAATTCTTATATTTTATTTTAATTAAAACATTTATTTAAAACTATTCTAGAATAGGCAGTTTACAAATCTTGCTGATGGGGCGTTTTATTACCCCAGTCTTAATTTTTATACTAAATACGCGATTTACTCCATCTGATCCCGAGATAACTTCAACTATTTTACCCATTAACCATTGTGTTGTAGGAAGATGTTCATCAACAATCAGTACAATATCATTTTTTTTAAAGTTTTCACGTTGGTCTTTCCATTTTTTCCTCTGTTGCAGCGTATGTAAATATTCAACTGAAAATCTTTTCCCAAATAACTGAATCATTTTATTGACAAATTGGAATCTGGATAGTTTATTCGATGGTATATCAATGACATTATCTTCAGGTAAATTATTGATTAAACCACCGGTCAAAAAATGTGCTGGGGTTAATGGTGTTGGATCATTTAGATCTGTCGAGAGCATTGTAAGTGGTCTGAAATTCATCACTTCTTCAATCTGGATTACAAGAGTATTCAATTCCTCGTATGTCATTATTGAATTGGATGTTACTCGTTTTATGTGTGACCTCAAAATTTTTATTGAGGATTCCCATAATCCTCCGAAGTTTGGAGCTCGTGGTGGTATGAATTTCCATTGTATTTCTGAGAAGTTACAAAAATTAATTATTTCATTCGCATGGTTATTGTTGTGAAATAATTCGTATAATTGTTTAAGTTACGAAATTTGTGCCATTATCCGACCAAATAGTAACTGGAGTACCTCGACGAAATATAAATCGTTTAAGGCTTGCAAACGATTCCGTTGTCATGTCTGATAAGATTTCCAGATGTACACCTTTAGTTGCAAAACAAATGAATAAGCAAATGTACACCTTGTGATTCGATCCTTCTCGTTGATTTTTATTTTTTGTAAAAAATGGTCCACAAAAATCAATCCCAGTTACTGCAAAAGGTCTAGCAGGAGTTAACCGACTTTCGGGCAAATTTCACATGATCTGGTTAATTGTGTATGGTTTTGATTTGAAGCATTTTATACAGTAACGAGTTATTTTTTTCGCCAGAATTCTGCCACGTAGTGGCCAGTAGCGTGGACGTACCATCGATAATAATTGTTGAGACCCGCAGTGTAGATGCTTTACATGTTCTTCTCGAAATATTATTGTAGTAAGGTTGCTTTCATATGGCAGGATGAGTGGATGTCTACTTTCATATGGTATATAATATATAGCCTTTTGTATTCTGCCACCAACTTGTAGCATATCTAGTTCATCGATGAAAGGATTTAGATCCTTAAGTTTGCTTGAGTGTGATACGTTTCTTCCATATTTTAGTGCTTGAATCTCATCACTGAAGTATTCCTTTTGAATTTCTTTTATTAAATATTTCAGGCTATTTTTAATTTCAGCAGTCGTCAGGTATCCTTTCAGTTTTTGTTTATGCTTGTTGATGTTGTTGACAAACCGTAATATATAACTTACCACACGGACAAGTTTACGAAATGAGCTGATTTTTTCAATTAGCATTGTAATATCTGGATTTATTATTATTGTTAATGGTATTGTGTTTTCGGGTTTAGTTTCTGCGGCCACTTGTTGAAATGCATCAATTGGTGTGGTTTTAGGCCAATTTTCTTGATGTTCTTGTAGAAATAGTGGTCCGTTCCACCAAGTTTGTGATTCTACTAAATTTTCAATACTGGTGCCTCTTGAAATGAGATCAGCTATATTGTTTTGACTATTTACATGTTGCCAAGTGCAATTTCCGGTTAAGTTTTGAATTTCGGCTACCCTATTTGCTACATATGTTTTTAAACGTACTGGGTGCATTTTGAGCCAACTAAGAACGATGGTTGAGTCAACCCAAAGACAAATTCTTCTAAAATCAGTATTGAAAGCTTGAACTACCTTGGTTGTTAATCTTGCTAATAGTAGTGCCGCATTTAATTCGAGTCTGGGTATTGTTACCTTCTTTAAAGGAGCTACACGAGATTTGCTAACTATTAATTTTGTAGTATAACCACCCATTGGATTCATACTGCGAACATATAAACAAGCACCGAAAGCTTTTTCAGAGGAATCGGCGAATCCATGTAGTTCTATCGTTTCATCGGCGAACGGCGACAAGTATCTATCTAGGCGACAATTTTTAATTAATGAGATAGAGTTTCTGAACTCTAGCCATTCCTCTTCGTAGTAGTTTGGAATATTTTCATCCCAACCAACATTCATTTGCCAAAGACCTTGTAGAAGTATTTTGCCTTTAATAAGAATTGGAGAGAGGAAACCTAAAGGATCGAAGATTTGGGCAATATCTGCTAAAATTGTTCGTTTTGTGATTTTGTTGTTCACGGATAATTTTGGAACAATAATTTGTAGATTATCAGAAGTGGGATTCCAAGCTATTCCTAGTGTCTTATCAGATTGTATAGTTTTCTCCAATAGTTTTATTATCAGATTGTTCTAGGTCCGAAATTGGAATTGCTTTTAAACATTCCTTTGTATTAGATGACCATTTTCGAAGGTGCATTCCAGATTCTTTTAAAATGCTGATTAATTCGTCTCTAATATAATTCAATTCGTCCAGATTATCACAACCAGTTAAGCAATCATCTACATAAAAATCTTCTTTTAAAACTTTGGAGGCCATAGGATGATTTATTGAATTGACGACACCGATTTCTTTAAGAACTCTGGTAGCTAAATATGGGGCAGAAGTCGTGCCATAGGTGACTGTCTGTAGTTCGAAAGTTTGTATATCATTAGAATTGTACCATAATATTGTCTGAAGATGTGTTTGATTAGGATTAACAAGTATTTGCATATACATCTTTTCAATATCCGCCGTAAATACATACTTGTGGCGACGAAAACGTAATATTATATCAAACAATTCCGATTGAACCTTTGGTCCAGTCAATAAAATATCATTGAGGGATATATTATTGTCTGTTTTACTAGAAGCATCAAACACAACTCTCAATTTCGTTGTGCTACTAGTCGGTTTTAAAATTGGATGATGTGGTAAAATGTAGCTGAGATTACTATTTTTAGTTGATAATTTCATATGACCTAAATTCAAATATTCTTCCATGAACTTATTATAACCAACCTTTAAATTAGGGTCCCGAATCAATCTTCTCTCTAAATACGAAAACCGTTTTTTTGCCACTGAAAGCGAATCACCAAGACAGTTTGGATTGAGTTTTAAAGGTAAACTCACAACGTAACGCCCTTCTTTATTTCTATAAGTGGTTGATTTAAAGATTTCTTCGCATAATTTTTCTTCCGAAGTTTCGACAAGGGAATTTTCGCATGCCTCACTGTGAAACCACTGTTCTAATTTTTTATTCAATTCCCTATCTTCATTTTCATCTTGTAAATGTAAAGTCACGGGATCTATTTCGACCTTTCCTCCTAATACCCAACCGAGTTTTGATTTAAATAGAGTTGGTGCGGAATTCCAATTAAGCTGAATCTTATCTTTCAAAAGAATATCGAAAAAGATTTCAGCACCTAGTAACAAATCGATCTTATTTGGAATATTAAAATTAGGATCAGGTAGAATTATATTTTTTGGTAAACTCCATTTAGAAATGTCTAATTCAAATTGAGGTAATAAGTTTGTTATAGTTGGAACTATTGCAAATTCTAACTGGGCTTTATAGTCAGAACATTGTGAATGGATAGTTGTGGACAATTTTCCAAATATATTGGTTTTCTGTTTATTTAAACCAGATATTACTAGTTTACTAGTTTGTGATTTGAAACGAAGTTTTTCGAACAGATCTGTGGTAATAAAATTAGATTGTGAAGCAGAATCTAAAAGAGCACGACATGAAATAAAACTACCATCTGAATTTTGAATTAGAATTGTTGCTGTTGAAAACAACACTTGGCTATGAGACATATTATTTGAATGATGTGTTACACTATTTTCAGAATTTGTAATATTTTGAATAGTTTTAGTTTTAGGTTGCTCAATTATGGTTGCTTCTTTAATCGGTTCTATTTGGTTTCTATGTAAAAGTGTATGGTGCTTTTGAGAGCAATGTCTACATGTCGAACTTGTGCATTGAGAAACCATATGGTTTGGCCTAAGACAATTAATGCATAACAGTAATTGCTTTACCTTCTGGAAGCGATCTAATGGAGAAAGTTTAACGAAAGCTTGACACAATGCCAGACTATGATCACCATTACAATTAGGACAACGAACGAATTGTTATTTTTGAATGTGCGAAGATGAAGCAACTAGTGTAGATCTTATTTTGCGGTTATGGTCTTGGGATTCTATTTTTTTATGTGGTCCTATTGCCTCTAAAACTCGTATCTTTTTTTGTAGGAATATTTGAAGTTTTACCATAGTAGGAAACTCATCTAGGCCTAACATACTTTCAAATTCCTTTCTTGAATTTATGTCTAATCGCCCTATAATTATTCGAAGGATTAAAGCTTCAGACAACCTGTCCAGCCTAAATTCCCAGGTTTCTAGCGAATCGATATTGGCAGTTGAAATATCAAAGATAGATTTTATTTCGGCTAAACTATTATTTGACACTTTCGGTAAGTTCAATAGGGCATCTAAGTGACACTCGACTATCGTTCTTTCATTATTGTACCGATTTAAAAGAATTCGCCATGCGTTTTCATACCCGGTAGCCGAAATAGGAATATGAGCCACTAACAATTTAGCTTCACCCCTCAATCTACCCAATAAATACGAAAATTTAGCAATATCACTAACCTGATTATTGTCATGCACTGCTGCTTTAAATGTGTCTCGAAAGCTGCGCCATTTGCTGAATTCACCATTGAATTCTGGTAATTGTAGTTCTGGTAACTTAATTTGACCAACTTTCTGTTCGATAGCACGTTTGTCTACCTCGATATTAAGTGTTTCTTTAGCATTTTGGAGTAACATTTCAAATTTAGCACATTCATTGTCACATTCACGAAACATCTCATCTGTACACTTATCACTGTCAATAATTTCATTTTGAAAATGTTTATACTCGGCTTCATATTCACTTATATATTTCACTTGATCTTTAAGTGTACATTGTGCCGTTTTACTACTATCCTGGTTTTTAATCACTTCATGTAAACGCACAAACTTTTTATAAACGGCATCTTTTCTTCTAATTAACCGATCCATATTTATTTAAGAGTTTATTTATTTCACTTTAACTGTTTTTATTAATGGACTGTATTATTTAATTATTTTTAACTATGGCGAGCACTATTTGACAAACTATTCGATGAACGATACAAATTCTATTGTGATTAACTATCCGGTTTGATGGACCAAAAATATGGTGGAGAATTTTACGAAACGAAATTACAAAAATAAACGATAAATGAGATTTTTTAGTGTTATTTATTAACGATATAATATCAACGACTAACGAAAAAGTAATGAGTCTAAAAAAAGAACTATTATATATATATGTATATATACTTAAAATTATCCCCTACTCCTTATAATATAAATATAACTATAAACAAAGATTTCTTATGTACTATAATATTTAACTATGACTACCTGGTCTATATAATATACATCTTAAACTAATTAAGCTTAAACCTAACAATATCAATTTTATTGCTACTATTAAAATTAGGGCAGAAACATTTATTTTAAATTGTTGGGAATTTCCAAATTATTGGTAATTTTACAGAGACTAATTTGACCATCTGGTCATGGGTTTCTCCAGGGAGAAAAGCTTTAAAAGCTTTGACAGAGACTTTAATTGTTTAATTATCAAAAACAGCTTATAGTAAGTTTCAGAAATTTACACCAAAAGTAATATTTTTTAATGCTTGACAACAAAACAAAAATAATTCTGTTAAATTATTTTTGGTACTTAGTATTAAAGCTTCAGAAGATTTCTTATTTTGTTTAAAGCTTTGACAGCTTTATTAACTAGCTTTAATGAAATATAATATGTAATTGACCCTGTGACTTCATAAAAATTCAACAACACACACACACACACACACACACACACACACACACACACAAATGGCAAAAAGGAAACATGTATTCGAAATTAAATAATAAAATGTTGTTGTTGTCAAGTTGACAACAACAACATTTATGTGTATATATTAGGTTATTCTAATCTAATAATCCAGTAATCGAATTGTTGTTAACATTGAAATAAACAACCGGCTTCGTAATGCTTTCAAGTCATGTACAGAGATAAAATGTCTATATGAATATGGATGTTAACCCCTTCAGGCGTACTGTTTAATTTAAATTTTAACATTTTTATATTCAATGCGGTAGTAGGTGTTCTTTTCTGTTCTGAACTAATTAAAAATTTGGTAAATTTAAATACTTTATACTTTCAATTGAACTCCGCCGACAACAACATACTTTACACTTTTCACCACATTCAACCACTTTTTGAGTAAGCTTCTCAATTTTAGAATGGGTTTATAAAATTAATAATTCGATATTTTAACTGAAACAATATGTTGTTTTGCGTTGCTTGTATAAATAAAACCTCAAATACTTAAACATCAGTTTAAAGAGATCATCAGCATCTAATAAAAAAATTGACATATCTAAGCTTTAAATTAAATGAAATGTTTAAGAGTTGTAGCATTCTGTTTATTTTTTGTATTGAAAGCAAAGAACTGAACTGTTTGTTTTCCTAGTCCAGTAAAATCATTCTATGATTTTTATTTTATAGTTCAATTAAGAAAGGATGAACTATGATATTATGTTTTCCTTTATATTAAAAGAAAAAAGCTTTTATATATGTTAGGTAAGATTCACGTTTTTTCACGTTTTTTGAATGTTTAAATCGTCAGAAACGTTAAGCAAACTTTTTTTTTCTCTATAAAAAAATAATAAAAGCTCTAAAACCTTTGATAGAGATACGGATTGGTTAATGATCAAAAATATATTAAAGTTTGAAAAGCTTTTACCAACAGTAATTAGAAAATATTTCTGTTAACTGAGTTGTTGGTACTTGGTATTAGAGCTTTATTATTTTTTAGTGCTTTAATAGCTTTAATATTTTGTTTAAGTGTGATAAAAGCCTTAACCGAATATATCTAATTAACTCAGTGACTTTATTAAAAATTCAAAAACACACACAGGAAACATATTCGAAATTTAATAATAAAATGTTGTTGTTGTCAAGTTGACAACAACAACATTTATTTCTATATATTAGATTTATTCTAATCTAATAATCCAGTAATCGAATTGTTTTCGAACAATTTTCTCAAATGAGAAACTGTGTTCACGTCATGTACAAACATAAAATTTCAATATGTTTATAAGAATCTTAACCCCTTCAGGCGTACGGTGTAATACCAGTTTCATTTCTGTTTGCATTATATGTTTATTGCAGTAAGATAGAGGTACTATATCTTATCTTGAACTAATTATAAACACGGTAAATTTAACTTTTCTATATACTTTTAATTTAAATTGATAAACAACAACATAATATACTTTCCACCACATTAAAGACTCATATTACTTCAACAACACTGCAATCAATATACGTATTACCTTCAAAAGCAACATAATATTTTTTTTCGTATTATAATACACAAAATAAAATATAATTACTGTCACCTTAAAAATTCACAACAAACAAGTTGGTATACGACATTACGTAACGACGTAAAATATCAAGATGGTAAGATGAGTATTTTTTCTAAGAATTTCACATAACAACAATAATCTTATATACAGAACTCAATTAAATTGGAGGTTGTGCTGCCTGTAAACTGAAACTTCGACATGATTAGAATTAATTTAGCGAAAAGACACGAAAAATGTGTTCTGTTGTGTATTTGAGTGTACCCAAAATAATTTGGTAAACATAAGAAGAAAAATCGAATTTCATGTACATCCACAGAAATTTTATTGAGATGTGTGTGGGAATAGATATATATATATATACAAGGGAAGTACCAATTGCGTCGTATATTAGATAGATATGAGGTAATAAATTCTAAATCGATATCAAAATTTGTATCTACATAAATTTCCATATATGCGAACCTTTTTTTATGTTCATCATGTACAGTATAAAATTTAATCAATCTAATCGTTTGCCGCCGTTGATGTTCATGCTTTTGATGGTCATTATGTGGGGATAAAATTAACCGAACAGCGAGCTGGAAAATTTAAAGAAAAAATCACTTACATGTACTTTTGACGGTGCTGAGGTACGTTTGTATGTATATTGGAACATATTCTAAGCCACTTGCCAAATACAAAATATCAAGTAAATCGAATATACATAAATTCATTAAATTATTCAATTTTACACGTTTCAAGCAATAAGCATACCTTCATAATATGTAAATATTTTATTGCGTATAGGTGGATTTGATAAAAGAATATATCTTAACCATATTTTATATATTCCAAATCTATATTCAACTTAAAGCAACAAAAACATTACTAAATTCACAAATAGAAAATTGAATTTTCCATTTCTTATATAATTGTACATGTGAATGTGCGTATACCATCACCATTACCATTTATTGTTGGTAATTTTTTTCCAATAAATTAAACAAAATAATTTTTATAATCACAAAACGACAAGAAAATATGCAAAATAATTTCCAATTTCTAAACGAAGGACTTATGTCGGTCGTTTGAAAGAAAAATACTGTAATTAATCATATTTTATGCACGGTCCCAAAATAAATAAATATATAAACAAGCAAAAGCGGTGTCGCGCGGTTAATTGAAGATGACATCAAAATATTATGTTAGTGGTGACGCAGGCATTTAAAACGTTTCAAATGGACTCGATAAAATCGGAAATTAATTTTAACCTTTTACGTACAATGACATCATTTTATATTCACGGTATACTCGTATACAGTTTGGTTGCCCTTTGGTTGAAATAAACTATCATAGCTTTCAAATAGTACACAACATTACACTTGGACAATTAAAAAAGTTAAAAACAATATTTCACCCAATTATTATTTGGAATGGAGATTAGAATACCGAGTCACGCAAACAACTGTTTCAAAACAGATAAATATCAATGCTTAGTACTAAAAATATATTAATATTATATTGGATTTAGTAAAAACTTATAAACGTACACACTGAGCATTAAAAATTGATTATGCAACATCATGTCATATATGATTGCCATCACCTAAGCACTGGTCATATTCAAACTATATATGGAATATGTTCATTCAAAAATAAAAAATAAAAAAATTAATAAAATAACTTTCGGTGGTAAAGTTTAGTCGAACCTTAGTCGGATCACTCACATAGTGAAATACACGAAAAAATTACTCGCATCAGTGCTAGACAAAATTTCCTGTGTTTTACTATGTGATTCATTGGTAAGGTCAACTAAAATTTGATATCGGATTATTTTTTTTTATAGTTTTTTGGAAAAAAGGAGAAATTCTCAAAATCAAATTTTAGCCATACCTTGACCACATAGATTCTAGTTAGTCCTCGTGGGCATCTGTATTGATTGGTAGTGCAAACATTTATAAATCGGTAAAATTTCAGGTTTTAAATTCTGTAAAAAATTAAATCCATCAGAACTCTATTTACTTGACTACATTTTGAATAGTCTGAGCTATTCAAACATATAAGCAAGTATTCCTGGAAAATATAGACAAGTATATCCTCGAATGCTTGGCTTTGTGAGGGATTAGTGAGCTACCTAGTGATGGTACAGGTTATCGAAAATTTCTAGACAACAATTAGTTAAAATCGTTTTCAATTTTTAATGAATTGTGTTAGATTCGACGACCTGGTTGGAAAACTTGCACCTATTCATACCAAGCAAGCCTGCTAAATACGGAATAAAATTGCTGTTGATTATGTATCGTCTTATACTTTAAAATTTGAAGTGAATTGTGATTAACAGTCAATTATTGGCTAGTTTCAATTATTATGCATATAAGAGGTGCCAATATATGTGCTAAACCATTATCATGCTATTCCTGTTTGAATCCGAAATTCAATGAGCCATAAGTGGCACAATACAAATTTATTTTTGAAGATAAAAAGTTCGCATTTTATTTTCCATATCCCAGCTTTTCGGTAAGTGTGCCAATAATTGTACATAAAACTGGTACAAATTATTATGAAACTGTGCCAATAACTACAGTCTTGAGATGGTTTGAATTGAAATTTTGATTTTACTAAATTTTTATCAATTATAACTTTACTTTTGAAAGCCAACTAATCATTTTATAGGAACCTGTGAGTATCCGTCTTCCTATTGATCGGAAAGAGTAGTGGCTTCAGTGGATGTTTCAGGCCTCCA
Source organism: Tipula unca (assembly GCA_951394425.1). Lineage (NCBI taxonomy): Eukaryota > Metazoa > Arthropoda > Insecta > Diptera > Tipulidae > Tipula > Tipula unca. The sequence continues at coordinate 22,786,143 of OX596382.1, read as the reverse complement.
ATGCAACTGTTAGTAGTCTCACACTTTTGGGGGCCTTGCTAAATTGAATATTTCTTTTAAATTTTTGTTTGAATGGTTTTAGTTATCTATTGGAACTTGCATAAAAAGGTTAGAAATATTAAGCGATTCAAACTGGTCGAAGATACTATCCTAATTTTATTTGATAATTGAACCCATCTCCGTCGCACCATCTATGATATTGGCAAGTTGATTATAACTTGTACATTTAGTTTGTCCAGTTCACTGGCTTTTTAAATTCCTTCAGAACAGACTTCTGGAAGGATCAGATTATTTCCTAAAATTATTAGTAATTGAATCTTGAAATAGTTGTTTCATCTTAATTAATACGTATTTATTCTAAGTTGATAGCTTGGCGGAGAAGGAATTTTTCGAAAGATAGTCTCGTGAACAAATTAAAAATTGTTATTTGATCCGCATTCTGTAAATGTCCTGAAGAAGGATGATATCACATTAATTATCAGAATTATCACTTTGCGAGTGACAAGTGAATATCTCAGATGTGAATTCTGTAATATTGGATAATTTTAATTAATTTCAAAAGGCTGTCCTTGGTTATTAGAAAATTTGTATTTAATTCAATTGATTGTCGTGTTAACATAGGTTGTCCAATTTTGGTGTTGGTCAGATTTGAGTGCACGTCGCACGCTAAACGTAATATTTCTTTCATCATGGATGTCTTAAAACTAATATCAAGCTAACTATGCGATCTTTTTTCAAACTTATACATTTATCTAGAACTTACCTTTATTACTTTTGATTATGGTCGAATTTTAGATTATACACGCAACCAATCTCAAGGATATTTTCTCATTTCCACCTTCAACAAATTAGTTAAAATTTAAAACAGCAAATCTACAAAATATTTTTATTTCAACCAAATTGTTACAATTGTATTATATTTATGACTGTGGACTGATGCTCTTACACGCTGGATATTATACTGCCCACAAAACTGGCAAATGTGTAAGGCAACCCAGCACTTAAATTAGAGAAAAAAAATTAAATTATTAAAATTGTTGATAAATTTTAATTTTAAAAATTATTTAAAATTATTTATAATATTAAATTATTAACAGAATTGTTGACAGATATATTAGGGATCATCACATTATCTGTCATCCCACTCAGTAGTACTCAACATGCTTACAGAGTTGGAAGATTATGTGAAACTGCGCTGTATGAACTTGTTTTACGAGCCTTGTCAGGTGCTTTTGATTACTGCTTTCGCTTCCATCACTGAAGCCTGCACAAATTTGAATTCACCAAACCATTGTTACTTGGTTTGGATATTTGTTGTGGTCGGGCAAAGCTTTGGCTTTTACCCCCAGGTTACCCCCAGGGAGGGGTCCTGTAGCTGTGTTACACTCCATAGCCTATTTTCAAAACTCTATTGATGCCGAAGCAAGTTAAATTAATAATTTTCTTATCTGTGAAGAAAATGACGTCGAAGAAAGCTGCCAATAATTTGGATGATTTAGTTTGATGAAGATGGACATAATTGCCAACACACATAAAAATGTTTTATAGAACCCAAAATGTGTAAGCTTTTATCATTGACTAATCGGCTTATATTTCGTACAATAACATATTGATTTCGATGTACTGCCAGTATTTACAAAAATGCCATTCTAAAAAGTCGCTTCCTTGAAAATGGAGTGCTTAAAAGTCGCAACATTAATTCATTCAGTCCAGCGTTCAATATCAAAGGGAAAATATTTCTGAGAGAATTCGGAGTGCCTAATAGGCACATTAAAATAGCATGTAAGGTGGCACGTACCATGATTTCTGCACTCCAAATTATGAATCCTTTTACGCCACAGTTTTTTCTATTACGCTTAATAAACGTTATTGTCGTTGGTTGACAGTAACAAAAACGCTTACAATTTAATATACATTAAATTTAAAAAAAAACTATCAATCGCTTATATTATTCTTACATAGTTTAAGAAGAAGTGTAATGAAGCGGAATTTGTATATACAGAGGAAAATCAATCGTAAAAGGATAGAAATTGTTATTTTATGCTTTGTATTCATATAAAACGTCACTAATATTTATAGTTTTTGCAACTGCATCAATAAAACGGCAAACGAGTAAATTGTTATTGTCGTCGTGTAAGTATACTTTGAATCGAATATATTGAAGAATCGAAAAAGGATGCTGCGCTGTATTAAAAATATATATTCATTTAAATTGTTAAAATGATTGGAAGCGTGCAATATAAAAAATGTTCGGTGCGGTTTTATTCAAACTACAATTTTAATGACTTACATTAATTTTATTGATAAAGAATTTTTGGCGTAAGCATTTTAAGTAAGTATTCGGGTCACGCCTCACATTTTTTGTCGAAATGAAAAAAGTCCAAATATACGTTTTTGATGATAATGAAGGATTGATTTGTGTTTGATATATAACGAAAGGCATAGATTGTCTACACTTAATTTCCAAAATGCATAAATACAAGGTATTTAAATATTATAGGCGATTCTAGTTGGAAACGCTTGATATAACGCGAAAGGAATTGCAATCTAGATGGTTTATAAAACTTGGTGTCGCTTCTTAAAATTAGATGTTTCACTTAAATATTAAGATTGCTTTTATTGAAACTATTCTGGCCCCGAAAACTTGTCTATTCAGAAAATTTGAAATGTTAGTTTAACTTTAAGAGCTCTTTGAAGAGACTGAGCTTTGTTACAACATATGTAAATAAAACATACTTAAAAGCTCTTATTAATATTTTCAACCAATTCAATATTTTTTAAATTTGCTTCCAAAGTATGAATAGAACTGGAATTCGAAGCTTTATTATACTCTTTTATTATAAACCAATAAAACCTCAAAATTCAAATTTCAATCACAATATTGATTTGAAAGATAAGATTCCAGTATATTTGAAATTTGTAATTAATAATTTAGGTATGGTGATGCACATTTCAAAAGCACAAAACAATATGTTGCATAATTTGAAATTTTTTCTTAAATTGATCAAATTTGTTTTGAGTGAAATTAAAATGTCTAAAGCTTTATTTATTCAAATGTAATTAATATTGTCTTCTAAATGTTGAAATAGTAAGATTTTCGAACTAAGTTCAAATACCCTAACAAAAACGTATAAAAGGTTTCAATTCTTTAAACAATTCAAATGTTGATAAAAATTAATTAACAGTTAACAGTTTTCTCACTTACTCGTATATGTTTCAATTTACAGAATTTGTCAAAATTCATCGAAACTCTAAGGGCTTACTATATTGTTTGAAAATGTTAGCTTTCCTTTTGGAGTCGTTTGACTTTGAGATATGAGATCGTGTGGTTTAATCGGACATATGAATTAGAAGCTTAACAACCTATTAAACTGTATAACTTATACGAAAGCTTTGTACAAATGTGTATGTGGTTTGGATATACATGTGGAGCCTATAGCTGAAGTTTAGGTTCAGACTGATAAAAATTATTTGTTCTGAGACCAAGCTATGGATAAGGTTAAACTTCTTAAAGCTGCATTTAAAACTATAAGCTAGTCCTTTTTTTTTAATTAAACACGAAAACCTTTTATCATTATATAATGTCTTTAAAACTACCGCGTGCGTTGAAAATCTTTAGACTGTTTTCAAAAAAATCTCTATAAAAATAAAGTGATCTTTCATTACATTTATCTTGTGGCCCCGTAAAAGCTATCTGATTAACCAATTCTGAATCGGTTTACGGAAAATTTGTAAGTTTACCGAAAACCAATTAACTATATGATTCATCTGAAAGCATGTAGGAATTTATAAAAAGCTCATGTGTAACCTAAGTTTTGCTAAAATGTCCGACTGATGAAATCTGTTCGAACTATCGTTTGTCTATAGATATACCATGTTGAGACTATTTAAAACTCAGAAATAAAAAAAAATGCAATCTGCTGGTTGAAAGTTCACATAAAGCCAATTCAGTGCACAACGTACTTTAAGCTCACCGGATTAAACTAAGTAAATAATCGAAAATGAACTACTTTGTAAAGCTTTATTTCGAGTTTAAAAGTTTATTAATTTTAAAAAATTAATGATTAAAGCTTTAATATTTTTAATTGATGAAATGTATATTTGAAGAGCTTTTTTAAAAAAATTATTTAGGTTTTACAAGACAACTTTTAAAACTTTCAGTAGAATGCCAAAGCTCCAGTTTGTTATTAGGAATGAATAAAACTTTTAAAAGCTTTATACAAATTTAAAATTTGAACTGTTTTGTTAAGTAAAAATATATTTGCAATTCGAAGCTTTATTTTATTTGCAACTTGAGAATGTTAAAATCTCTCTGCTTAATAAATTACAATCTGTTGTTAATTAGGTAAATAAACTAAAATCCTGTTTCAAAGCTTAATAAAAACATACATATTTTCAACATTTACGAAGCTTTCTGAATGCATTTTTTTTCTTAAATTGATCAGATGTGTATTTACTGAAATTAAAGTATTTAAAGCTTTAAGTATTAAAATGACATTACAACTTTAATCTAAATGTAATTGTATTTCAATATACCAAATTAATCAGAATTCACTGAAAGCCTAATATCTAAAATAAAATCAGACGGATTTTTAGGAATTAAAAGCTTAAATGGCCGAAACCATTTTAATCTCTGAACTTTGCCGAAAGTTTTATTTTCAGCTTTCTGATATGTATTTATCATTTGAATTTTCATGTGGGACTTATAAGAAAAGACTAAATTCAAACTGAAAAAAAGTATCCGATATTAGCCCATGTATACCATTAAAGCTCTTTAAGCTGTATTTATAATTTAAAGCTAACCGTATTTTTTAGAAATTAAATATTAGAACTTTTCATCTTTAAAATAGTGACTTTAAAACTATAAGAAAAAAAGCTTCAAACATTATGAGACTGTTTCAAGTTCAGGGATTAAGAAAATTTCAATCTGCTAAAACTTCACTGAAATATAACTGCAAAACTTAATAATAATGAACTTAAATTAGAAGGCTTTAAATTTTGTGGGCATTTTGTAAGCTGATCTATGCTTTATTCGAGAAATGAACCAAGACAAATGAGCTTTTCCGATAACAAAACTTTTATGAAAACATAGAAAGCTCTAGGCTGTTATTGTATATGGGTCAGGAATGAATACAGGAATCAACACTTTGCTTTTTGAAAGTTCACTTAAACCTTATTAAGTACACAACGTACTCTAAGTTCACAAGAATAAATTAAATTATTTGAACAATTTGCATGCAGCCCTAAGATAATAATCGAAAAATGCACTTCTTTGGAGAGCTACATATATTTATTTACAATTCGAAGCTATATTTTATTTGCAAGTTGAAAATGTTAAAATCTCTCTGATTAACAAATTACAATCTGTTGGTAATTAGGCTAATAAACTTAATTCCTGTTTCAAAACTTATTAGAAAACATACATATTTTCAACATTCATGAAAGTCTTCTGAATAAAAGTTTTCAGAGTCTTAAGTTTATGAGATAACAGTGTAAGCTTTCTGTTATTTTTGTAATTATATTTGCAAGTATAGATAGTTAAGCAGCTGATAAACCAATTTTTAATTTGCTATGTTAAGCCAGTAACTTAAATCCATTTTGAAAGCTCGCTATAAAACATACATATTTTTAACATCTACGAAAGCTTTGATTTTGAAATACAAATTTTATGACATCATTTCAAATACAATTCTGAACGTTTTTGAGTAAAAATCACTCAGAATTTGTTGTTTAAATGTTTAAAAAGCTCATTATGTGGGTTTGTTCAATTTCAGGTTGCAGAAAAATACCCGATCTCAGATAAGGCTATGCTTAATTGTATATGTTTAAAGCTCGACACTTTAATTTGACAATATAGCTTACACAACTTTAAAGCTTTTCAAACCATTTTTAGTTATATATTTGCAACAAACCAGTTCATTTATTTGGTGAGCTTTTTAGTTATATTTTAAATTTGAGAGCATTTTATTGAAACGACGAGATTGTTACACGCTCCAGATTTCAGTCTGTTGGCTACAATAAAATTGAATCGATTTGAAATAAAGCTTCGGCAAGACGTCGGATTCCAACGAAATTCGATATCTGTACGATTATTGAACACTATAGTACTAATTCTTTAAAGAAACAGTGGTTACAGATCATTTAAAAAAGGATAATCTATCAGTCAATAAAACAAATGCCATTTATAGATAAATTAAATACTGATGTATTAAGCTTGTGAAATTTTAAATTTGGAAGCTTTTAAACAAATTTGTTGATTAACTCCCAGAATTGGGGACAAATTTATTTTATGTTTTTAAGGAATTAAAAAGTTCAAGAAACGTCTTACAATATTCGGCCATACATATATAAGATACCGGAATTGTTGAACAATAAATTCCATGTCAATATATTTTACAAATGTTTTTCCATATCGAACATGAAACGAGGCCCGCAGTTATTTCGCAGAGCTCGCGCCAACAAAACAATCAAAATGTAATTCGATTAATAAACAACCAATCTCAATTTTGTTATAATTTTAATTAAATAATTTTTTTATGGTTATATATATAGAAATTAAAAAATATACAAAACGAAGAAGAATTCCCAATTGCCCTGGTAAAATAATAAGAAAAATATTATGTAAGATGGAAAGTGTGTTAAACAATAAAAAAAATTTTTTTTATGATTTTCTTGCTTCTGGCGTAAATTAATCAATAAATTCGCAAGCCTCGCAGGAATTTTTAACTTGTTCAAGTTGTTCTATTTAGAAATATTTATATACAAATCGTGTTTTAGTTCATAAATTTTCACTCAACCGATTTTTCCGCACACCTTTTCGATTAAAAAAATTAAGGTATAAATTTCGAAAATATATGGTCACGTCCTGTAAATCTCATGATAACTGCGGAAATTAAATTTGTCACTATGCGCAGAACATAAAAAGCTCTCGTAATTTAATTTCCCAAATATTTAGTCCGCGTATAACGTGATGTAATATTATGACACAAAACAGGCTTTAGAGAACATAAATTTTTTTTTATATTAGTGCAAACTGATTCAAATTTGATATCACGCGGCACGCCATCTAAAGTGACAACAACAAATCCGATTTGATATTTAATGTGTTTTTGTTTTGGTTGGGTAATTCAGATAATTTCTTACTTACGCAGATTGTTTTGGTATATTTTAACAGTTCAAATATTTGTTGTACTGTGGCTACGAGATACACAAAAAATCCATTTATTTTTAAACTTTTATAGGGATTATCTACTTTTGGGCCTTTCTATATGCATATGCATAGTTGCGGGTTAACCTTTTGACGCACGTAATTGACATATCCAAAAAATTTTTTTTTTTAAATCTCAATGTATAGAAATGGAAATTGCTCTTTAAAATTGACCATTTTGAATAGAAGTTTGTTCAACTTTTTTCAACTGGTTCAAAAAATACGAGTGAACAAACCTGTATGATTATCTCTCAAACACCCAGTATATGTGATCGGATTCCAAAACTTATTCGTTTAAATCACTTGCAGTATATGAGGTATTGGCACAATTTTAGGTTACACCATCCAACAGTGCTTTTCAACCCGTAACAATGTAATCTAATAATTTTTTTCTAACAGGATCAGAGTCTTTTTTTTTAAATGCTCAAAATACACAAAAATTCAGCAGTAAATCTTTCAACTCAAATTTTTAAGTGCTCGACTCCTCAGTTAGTAGCTCCCATACTTAAAGTGACTGGACACTGTAATCATATATAGGTATATATGTATACCTTCTATTCATATTGTTTGACTGGAAATTTGAAAAATTTCCTTCAGTTCAAGTGTCAACACTTTCTACCTATACAAGACCGCTAAATAAGTTGGTAAGTAATTTTTCTGGGCTTTATTTTAAATAAGAAAGCTTCCTCTTCAAGTTGCTGAATAAAGCACTAACATTACGTATGGATAATTTGAACTTTAAAGCACGTACAGATTTCAAGAATATCAAATAAATACTTGGCAAAGATTTTGAATTGGGATATCAAAATTTTGGGAAGAAGTTTATTTTTACTTCGATTTTAATAACGTAAGAGAAGAGTTTTTAGCTTTAACCGAATAAAATGTTGAATGAAGTGAAGCAGCACAAGTTTTGGAACATATGCAATTCAATGAATATAGCGTTCAAAAAGCGTTATTATAGAGTTTTGAGAAGAGGAGTCTTCTGAGGCGTAACCAGTTTTAAGAATAATAAAGCTCGTAACAATCTTAAAGCATCACTTATTTGTGTTGGGAGAGAAGATACTGGTAGTGCTTGGAGATAAAAATAACAGCTTGATGTTTCCTAACTGAACAGCGTGAATAATTAAATCCATCTTTCTATTTTCCTTCAAAAAATGTTTATCCAGTGGTCTTGACCAAACTGAAATTAAGTTTGCCTTCATTGAAGTTTTCTTGTTTGCGGTGTATTGAAGGGGTAGATTTTTAGCATGATTGAAACATCACGGATTTAGATATATTCCAATCCGAAAAAGGGAAAGTTTTTAAGAGCACGTTTCTCCTTTAATTGTTAAGGTGTTATCCAGCATGCAATGAAAAACATAGTCAAATCCTTCAAATTGTCCTTCAAAATTGTAGATAAAGTTGAGAACAAATAATCGGAAGTCATATAAGCAGAAAGTAGCTTCACTTCACAAGCAGGCTTGCTTAAAAACTAATAATAGTCCCGCCTCTAAATTTTCTTTACAAATTACTGTTTTGACCGATCTTCCCGAATCACATTTCCTAGAATCGTATTTTTACAAATTAAACCAATAAGTTTTCCGTCAAAGACCATTTTTTATGGTTAACTTCACTGATACACTACTGAAAACTTAGTCACTTGCACTACTAACAGATTAAATTTATCAGTTACGTCTTAAGCGAAAAGATTTGTACTAAAAAAATATAAAAAAACACTTTTTCTTGTTAACCGATATTTCGTACGGTTATGAGTTTTCATGTTAACTAAATTCCACTGTAGGTGTTTTGTTGCCCACTCCAGAAATGTGAATTCGGTTTTTGGATGTAAATGTTTGTGATTGGCAAGGACAACATCATAACTTCTAGCGGAAACTGGCGGTTGACCAATTGAAAAGCAGCAATTCTTATTCTTAACCGATTAGGCACCTTAACCGAAACCAACAATATTTCCAAAAACCAGATCATAAAATCAGAACAAAAAATTATTTGGAACTGAACCCAAAGCGGAACGATAACAATATAAGTCGATGCTCCATTCAATTTAACAATAGTTTTGTGTTTCGCTAAATTGAACAGAGCGTCGTCGAACTGATATTGTTATCGTTCCGCTTTGGGTTCAGTTCCAAAGCATTTTTGAAAACCACAAATCTGCCATATACATTGGCAATGCTTAGACACAAGTACAGGCAAATTTTCTTCCCGATGAATAGTTGCAGTAAAATTGCGTTCCTTCTAACGAATTGGTGAAATACATTGTAAACAATGTTGCCGGATGAACAAGTCGAAACATAATAATTCAGTTTTAATAGCGAAATACGTTAAATAAATCAACTTAAGAAAACAACAACTTAGGAATAACTCCGGGTAATCTTACAAGAAGATCAGCAAAGTGGATGAATTACTTGAGGATCAAATTATTTAATAAGAGAAGGACTATTTTCAGTAGTCCCTTCACCAGTTTGAGTCGTCGAAGCGAAATTTCTTCTTTTAAAAAATGGATAATGAATCTCTACTATTTTTGAACTACTTCTATGAATATAATATATATATATATATATATATATATATATATATATATATATATATATATATATATATATATATATATATATATATATATATATATATATATATATATATATATATATATATATATATATATATATTATATATATATATATATATATATATATATATATATATATATATATATATATATATATATATAAATATACAAAACTATTAATTATTTGAAAAACAATATTTTAGGGCTTTTGCCACCAAAAAACTTGCTCTTCAAGTGCTGCTTGAGTTAAAATAGATATGGAAACTTATATTTTGGAGAAACCCAATTTTCAACAAAAACTATTTGTTGCAAAATTTTAATTAACATTTTTTCTTAATAAATTTTAATTGAAGGCTCACAGTTTAAAAAAAATTATATAAAGAGACGAATGCTACAACAAAATAAACCACAAAGTAGTTTTATGGATTTTTTCTACAAAAAATTAATTAATCTGCGTAATACAGGTATTTTGAGAATGTAACCTTTAAAGAAACAAAAATAATAATTTTCAACAGAAATTTTATAATTTTTACCATTTTTACCATTTCCTGCTTTTTTTATGTTTCTGAAAAATTTACGGAGAAACTTTGAATATTTACGAAGAAAATGAACAGCAATAACAATTGTTTATTAAACAAAATACATGAAAACTTAATATATTTTTATTATTAGTACAGTGTGTTTGCTGCCTATATTTGTATGTCAATTCAAAATAAAATCGATATTTAAGGACACACACTACTCATACCGATTTTTTATTTTATTTTTATTAATGAATTTACACCTTCAGGCACCCGACAAAATTAAGCATACCAAAGATTATTTAATGTTTAAGTCAATTTAATATCCAAATTTACAAAAAATTTCTCACACTCTATTCTTGAAATGTGCCCGTTTATGTAATCACTAAAATATTGTTTTTATCGTTCTCATGTAAATAAATTTGAAATGTATAACAACCACTATACACAAACCAGACAAATAATATTTGTCGGATTATTAGTATTTATCGTTTATTTATTAAGGAAAGTTATTATTTTAATTCAAATTAATTTAAAATAAATAAAATAAAAATTCCCGATACGACACCACACGCATAGAAGTGAACGTACATTCGTGTATATATGTTCTCTGATGAAGAGATAACGGAATACTGGGCTTTTTGTAAAGCTCTCTGGGCTAGGCAAAGCTATTTGGTATAAGGAAGTAAATCAATGTATGTACATTCATACAGAAAAGAAAATGGAATTGAATTTATGTAACAATGTATACGAAAAACGGTGTACCGTTTTTGGTGAGCATCACAAAAAAAGGATATTGATAAAATTCGACTGAGAAGGAGAATTTATGAGAGAGTGCGATACGGGGAAATTCATTATTTTCTTAAAAAACAGTGGACAAATAAAGTGTTTAACAAATTCTTATAAAAATTATAAATTAAATTTATGAAAATGAATAAAACTATTGAAATTATTAAAATTAGTAAATTCGTACAATTCGTTAGATTTGAAAATTTTTTAAAATTCTGTAAACTCGTATAAAATTCGTAATATTCGTAAACCGCGTAATACGTGTAAAATTTAGTATTTAAATTCTTAAAATTTGAAAAATGATTACGTTTTTTAATTACTAAAATTATTCAATTTGTCGAAAACATTAATTTTATTCAAATTTGTATAAATAGTAAAACGCGTAAAATTCGGCAAATTGGTAAATTTCGTAAAATTCGTAAAATTCATAAAATTCAGAATTTATTAAAACTATTCAAATTTGTCAAACTTGTAATGTTATTAAAATTATTAAAATTTGAAAACTTTAAAAAATTATTAAAATTATTGAAATATCTAAAATTATTAAAGTATTTTAAAATTTAAATTATAAATAATTAATTCAAATTATTAAAATTGTTCGATTTATCCAAATAATGAATATTAATTAAATTCGTAAAATTTGTAAAATTATTAAAATTCGAAAAATAATTTAAATAATTCAATTTATTAAAAGTATTCAAATTAGTAAATTGGTACAATTCGTAACATACGTTAGATTCGAAAATTTCATAAAATTCGTAAGAACTCAAAAATTCGAAAAATTCGTAAAATTCGTGTAATTTTCAAAATTCATTATTTGAAAAATTCCTAAATTTTTATAAAATTCGTAAAACTAGAGAGATTCATCAAATTCGTAATATTCGTAAAACTCGTAAATTTATGAAAATTATTTAAATTGTTCCTAGTATTTAAATTTTGAAATACTTGTAAAATTTGTAAAATTATTAAAATTCATAAAATTATTATAATTGTTTAATTTATTAAAATTATTCAAATTCGTACAATTCGTTAAAGTCGTAATATTCGTAAAACTCGTAAAATTCGATTATTTCGTAAAATTAGTAAAATTCGTAAATTTACTAAAATTATTAAAATTATTAAAATTATTCTAATTCATAAATTCGAACAATTCGTATTCGTACCCCAAAAAACTTGAAAAAATTGAAATTAATTAGATTACTAAAATTATTCAATTTATTGAAATTATTCAAAATCGTAAATTCGTATAGCTTGTAAAACTCGTATACATTTTTAATCTCGCGAAAATCGTAAATTTAATGAAATTATAAAAATTATCAAAATTCGAAAATTTTTACAAACTATTTTAATTTCCAAGACTCGTAAAATAATTAAAATTATTAAAATAATTTAAACTATCGAAGCTCGAATAGTTATGTAACTTATAAAACATTTTAATTATTGTATTAAAATTAATAAAACTAATCTAAAATCTAACAAAATTTCTAAAATAATAAAAGTATTTTAAAATTTAAATTATTTTGATTATTCAAATTTTTAAAATTATTCGATTTATTCAAATTATTCAAGTTATTTAAGTTCATAAATAGCGTAAAATTTGTAAATTTCGCTAAATTTGTTAAATTCGTTAAATTCAAAATATTCGTAAAATGCACAAAATTATTGAAATTAATAAAATTATTAAAATAATTGAAATTATAAAAATTATTAAAATTATTGAATTCAATAAATTCGTAAAATCCGTTAAATTTGTAAAACTCGTAAAATATTAAAATATGAATATTAATTAGTATTATTCAAAATCAGAAATTTATTAAAATTATTAATATATCTTAAATTATAAAAGTATTTTAAAATTTAAATTATGAATAATTAATTCAAATTATTAAATTTGTTCGATTTATTCAAATAATGAATTTAAATTACATTTGTAAAATTTCTAAAATTATTAAAATTCGAAAAATTATTTAAATTATTTAAATAATTCAATTTATTAAAATTATTCAAATTAGTAAATTCGTACAATTCGTAACATACGTTAGATTCGAAAATTTCATAAAATTCGTAAAATTATTGTAATTTTCAGAATTCTTTAAATTTGAAGAATTCCTAAATTTTGTAAAATTCGTAAAACTCGTAAAATAAATCAAATTCGTTAAATTCGTAAAACTTGTAAATATATGAATACTATTTAAATTGTTCCTATTATTTAAATTTTAAATTACTCATAAAATTTGTAAAATTATTAAATTTAAAAAAATTATTATAATTGTTTGACGTATTAAAATTATTAAAATTCAAAATTTTTTACAAACTATTTAAATTTCCAAAACTCGTAAAATAATTAAAATTATAAAAATTATTTAAGCTATTGAAACTCGTTAGTTATAAAATTAAAATTTATAAATAATTTTAATTATTAAAATTAATAAAACTATTGAAATTCAAAAATTTATTAAAATTATTAAAATATCTAAAATTATTAAAGTATTTTAAAATTTAAATTTGTGATTATTCAAATTATTAAAATTATTCGATTTATCAAATTATTCTAGTTATTTAAGTAGTATTAATACCGTAAAAATTGTAAATTTCGTTAAATTCGAAAAATTCGTTAAATTCATAAAATTCAAAGAATCCGTCAACTGCATAAAATTATTGAAATTAATAAAATTATTAAAATAATTGATATAATAAAAATTATACAAATTATTCAAATTATTTAAATTATTAAAACGATTAAAATTATTAAAATTATTAAATTTATTTAAATTATTAAAATTAATTAAAGTAATTAAATTATTAATGAAATCCATAAATTCGAACAATTCGTACTCGTACCACAAAAATAATTAAAAAAATTATTTCTAAAATTATTCAATTCATTCAAAATATTCAAATTCGTAATAATTCATAAAATTCGTAAAATTACAAAAATTATTAAAATTCAAAAATTTATCAAACCAAAATTTAAATTTGTAAGATTCGGAAAATAATTAAAATTATTGAAATAATTTAAACTAAATTAAATTAAATTAAATTCTAATTATTAAAATTCATAAAATTATTAAAATTCAAAAATTTATTCAAATTATTAAAATATCTAAAAATAATGAAGTATTTTAAAATTTAAATGATTGATTATTCAAATTATTCGATTTATTCAAATTATTCAAGTTATTCATTAAATGCGTAAAAATTGTAAATTTCCAAAAATTGGAAAAATTCATAAAATTCAAAGAACTCGTGAAATGCATAAAATAGTTAATATTAAATGATGAAAATTCGAAAATTTATTAAATTACTCATATTATTCATTTTATTTAAATTACAAAAAAAATATTTAAATTATTAAAATTATTAAACTAAAATTATTTAAATACTAAATTGTATTATTTAAATACTAATTGTATTACTAAAATTATTTAAATTAATAAAATATTTATTTAAATCCATAAATTTGTACAATTCCTACTTGTACCACAAAAATAATTAAAAGTATTGAAATTAATCAAATTACTAAAATTATTAAATTTATTGCAATTATTCAAATTCGTCAATTCGTAAGCTCGTAAAATTCGTTAAATGCGTAAAATTGGTAAAATTTATAAAACTATTAAAAATCAAAAATTTATCAAAAGTATTTAAATTTATAATACTCGTAAAATAATTAAAATTATTAATATTATTTAAACTGTAAAATTCGCATAAAAATTAAATTTATATGAATAATTCTAATTATTAAATTTATTAAAATATCTAAAATTATTAAAGTATTTTAAAATTTAAATTATTGATTATTCAAATTATTCAAGTTATTTAAATTCGTAAAATTCATAAAATTCAAAGAATTCGTACGGCATAAAATAATTTGTATTATTAAATTTATTGAAATTCGAAAATTTATTGAATTACTCATATTATTCATATTATTTAAAATATAAAAATTATAAAAACTATTTAAATTATTCAAAATAATTAAATTATTAAAATTCGAAAATCTACTAAATAATAATTAATGACTCACTTAGCCGTAAAAAGTAATTTATTGAAATGTTGTTGTGGTCAACCAATTTGTTGTTGTTGTCAATCGAATCTTGAATAATTAATTTGCTCGTCGTCTCCTGTTTATCGTGTTTCTAAATGTAAGTATATTTGGTGGGATATTTTTCTAACGTTTTCATACACCTTTAAAAATATCTATTCAGTTGGACATTTGGATTTTAACCCATTCAGGCGTTCCTTAAATGTTTGTGCTATTCAAATAAAATATTGATAATTACTGGAAAATTAAATTAAATCATTGTTGAAATTTAAAAGACATATTTTTAGAATCAAATGCCACGCTGTATGTTAAGTTAAAAATCCCCGTAACACACAGTGCCATAACCCGAATTTGGGGTACACACAAAATGGACAGAATATGGGGTTCATAATGACCGGAGAGTTTAAAGTAATGATGGTAGTTCGACTGATCGTAAATTTTTTTTTATGTACTTTTTTTCAACAGTAAGCCTATGTTTGCGTGTGACTCTCGCCGGCTGCGTCTATAGTATGTGCCGGATAATACGGTGGGTACTGCAGTTAATGCCACTTTTTTTAAAAAGAGTAGAGTAATAGACTTGAGTAATATTCTTGCACAACTGGCATTGGTACTGAATTGGGGTTTTGCCGCAGTAGTCAGACCCATTCTATTGAGTTAAACAATCCAAGCGTAAGAAACTTTTCTGTTATGGGGTGCTCTGTGAGGCATTTAACCTCGCTTTCCGTCTTCGCAACAATTGTAGCGATGTTCAAAGTGAAGTAATTGTGATAAACATACGGCTTTCTTTATCTGGGTGAGGTATAAATAATATTTGCCTGTGGTATTCGTTTTTTTATGGATAGTCAGGGTGGCGTTAAAACGCCTCACGTCGAAAATGTAGTACAGAATGGTCCCTCATCTCAAAACAAGATGGCAGATCAGTTCAGCATTTCAATAGTACATGGGATATGAAAGTTGATTCACCCGCTTGACGTACCTTTATAGGGCATATCTAAAAAAAAGGCGAGAATATTGGAAGGATTTAGGTTGAGGACAGTAGGTTGACGAACTAAAACAAATTTTATCAATTAAATTTCTGTTATGCTGCGTAACGGCAAATTTTTTATTTCTCTTGTGTCCGTTTTCCCCCAGAGGGAAAAACGCCTCTGAAACATGTCAACGCGGAGACACTTCCAAAAAACAAAGTTTAAGTTCTGTATCAACACAACATAATCTTGCTGGGAAATTCCATAGTGTTTTATGTGGTACTGTAAATAATATTCTTGAAAAGGGAATTTCATCAGATCAACCATATTTATGCATCGAAATTAATATTTTTATATGCTGATATTTTATATACCAACGAATAAAAATGTGAACGTATAAATTATATTGAATTTGGGATGTGGAGATGTGTGTGGTGACTATAGTGTGTAATCATATACCTAAATGTCTGTGGAAATTTACGTGCAAAGTAATTTTATTTTTCGAAATCACCACATTCACTATTTGTCACATCATTATGCTTCTAAATATCATTCAAAATAGGGCATTCGGCATTGGATATAAAACCATAAATAAACTAAAATAAATTTAGACCATTACACATTGATTAATGTGTCTATCTATCTACTAAAAAATTATTATTCCACATGTATAGGGCGAAGAAATAAATTGGTTTTCGTCTTATCTACTTGGGACCAGACGACAGTCATTTAATTAAATTAATTTAATATTATTGTTGTTGATCGATTGTTGTTGTGATTTTATTAATCAATAAATAGCCAGCAGTATCATTGGTTAAATTAAAATCACGACTTTAATAATGGCTTTTATATACTGAATATACAATAACTAATATATTGTATTTGCATGTTCATTGAATCAGAATGTAATTTATAAATAAGGATATCTTGATTGAATTTTATTACCAAAAAATAAATAAAACCGATGTACATGTCTTTGAGGAAGGTTATTTTCAATAAACAAATCATTAAATTCTCATTTTGTATGTCAAAATGAGACTGTTCAAGGATGTTGTAAAAATTTATTAGATTGATTTCAAGAAAAACAACTTTAGTGGCTCCAACGTTTTAGTCATGCATAAAACAATAAACATAATTAAAAGCATAGATGCCGAACTTGTTTGTTGATTTGAAATCAGAACTCGCAACTTTGATACAAAGAAACGTTGATTTTTAATAAATTGAAATACATTTTGGTTTTCGATAGTTTTTTCATGTTATTCGGGATTATTTTTCTCCACACCCATTTCTAATGCCGTCATGTTATTAAAAATTGTCTTTAAGAAATTTGAGGAATCCATTTTCAATGATGAACTCACCTAGGAGTTTGCTTCTTTGTGCCTAAGGCATTATCTGCTTCGCCTCACAGCAGGACCTTAATGTATCATCTACCACCTGTTTTTTGAGAGGTGGTATCCGTGTTCTATTAGTGCTCCACACAGGACCCTAAGATCTTTCTTCAATTGCTCTAGAGCTTATATAGCTCCTTTCGAATTAAAGTTCATGCAATTTTTGATTGTCGTAAAACTGAGATGGATTACCGACCTTTTTGATTTTCAAATTAGTTCAGTTCATCATACTCTCCCCAAGTTGCTCCTATTACAACAACAACAGTTGATAAAAAGTTTGACCGTACCCAGGTTGATTTGTAGATCTTCTTTTTCATTTCTCCCGATTCCTTCATACCAAACCAACGTTGATCTTGTTCGCAGTTTTATTTACGGCTTAGACAGTTTATACAAATTTATTGTTTCTTTTGTACATCCTTTCAATGATTTTTGTTGTTGATACATCATTTGTGAGTGGCATGATTGTGTTTGGTACACCGTAAGGGCGAACTTTTCTATGCCACTTGGCTTTGTTTTTCCAACCTCGTCTATATAACCAGCTTCATTTAAGATACTTTTAAGATCTTTCGGTGGTTCCAAAACACGCATGTCTCTTGAGTTCATAATAATCAACCAAGAATTTTTTTTGTTCCGTGTCAACTGGGGTTATTTCAAAAACTCCACTTAAACATGATTTTAATTTTTCTCATTCACATCCAACATATCGATTTTTATTATAATCGGACAAAACTGGCCTATAGTTCTGTTCTAGTTATAACCATATTCAAGTACTGCACCCAAAAACCATTTTAGAATCACATTTTTATGCAAAACTTCAGAAATATTGATTCGAATATCACACGATAATCTGACAAATGAAAAGAAGCACAGGAAGTCGCTGTTTAAACTGCTGGAGAAATCGGACGATTAACAAGTGAGGCTGTACATCCTCACACAAAACATCAATGAAAATGTACATATTGTGAGATGAGCAAGACGTGATCAAAAAACATGTAATCGAAACATAATATTACGAACAGGTTTATACGCTACTACCAGAGCACCGATCAAACTCTTTCTATTGTCGTATGGCAACAAAATTTGAACAGCTGCTGAAATAACAGCTTTTTGAGTTTCGGGGTACAGCTATACGACTATTGCGGTTGGACTTGAAAAAAGAATTCATGTTCATGTTAATAGATGATGGGGATTTAACCGATGAGAATAAGGTTCGTTTTCCAAAAGCAAACCTTGTTGTAAGTGCTAACGGTACCTTAACTCAAATAATATCAGCGTGTAGATCAATTCGCTGAGCAATAAAAATGAGCTCGTTGAAAATTTTACGATTTTATAGCCAAAAAGGTAGGTGCACTCTACAACTTAAGTTAAACTCTAAAACTGAATATTAACAAAACAAAAGAATTTTGCGAGAAATGATCGGGAATTTGGAAGTTAACGGTGCCGTAGAGGTCACGTACGATACTCCATTCACCATCGAGATAAAAATATCATCAATTGATCAAGTTCCATTAGGGAGTGCAGTTTCAGAGTCTGATGCAGAATCATCAAAGGGTATAATTACTCAGAAACGTGGCAACATGCTCTTTACAAAATGAGTTGGCAGTATTAGCCACCACCATCATTAAAATGCTGGGCAATCGGGATTTACTGATTCCATTTCAACTGCGAGAGGTTGCAAACAATAAATGAGAACAGTATAAAAGTTAGCCACAGGCGTGTTTTGTAGGACTCGGGTAATTAAACATTTCATTGAAGAGGCTTGCTATCCATCATTTCGTTTATTTTATCGAAGGTTACATACGTTCGATCGTTAGTTTCAAAGAAGTCGCTGCTAGTTCCAGCTTGTTGATGTAACTGAATTGCTCATAAATCTGGATTATTTTGAAATCTTTTGTTACATGAAAAAATGATTTTGGGAGAAAATCTTTTTATTCGGCAAGAAACCAAATTGGTTTCGTTCGATTCATCACCTCCAATACCAAGCGGTCTAGTATAAATGGTGTTAAAATGGTTTCGGATACTCATCTAGTAGATGAAGGCGTACCCGGTTGCTGGCATGAAAATAAGTCAGAGGGATTAATGGTGTGAAGTCTGAAATTCTCCACACACCCTGATCAATCGTATTTGGGGTAAGCTTGGTACGTGACATATTCCGTCGGTTACTGAATTTAAGCCAACAATATTATTATTTGCTCGAAATTAGAAACAGCTGTTCGGAATTCGTTGGAGATTATCTGACGTTGAAATATTTAAGTTGTCGACAATTTTGATACTGCATCCCGTCAATTTTTTTTGCTGTATCACCAAATATATATGGTCGCTTCCAAAGGCTCCAGATAGACATCGCTTTTGTGCTTTTGAGACTAAGGCGCCAATTTAAGTTGCTGAATCCGATCGAAATTTTAACAGATGTCTGTACTTAATGAAATTCTATGATTTTGCCCTGTAACGTAAGGGACCGTGCTTGAATCCTATATTTAGAAATGAGGGAGCAAGAACATCTACCAATTGAGTGCTTCTAAATAAAGTCCTTTGTAAACATTTTCATGTGGATGATATGATGGTTGGTCAAATTGTGTTGAACAACCCTTAGAGTTCTAAAGAGATAACAAATGAATCATGTTCTCCGCCATCTCGGAAATTTTATTCGACTAATGACTTGATTATAACCGATTTCGCATTCAATTGAGTACACCCGGGATTATATTAATACCATGGTTTGTGAACAGTGACTTCAAAAACAGCTAAACTGAGTACCACGGGTTTACGGATACTAACGAAAACGAATCTACCGCATGAATATATCACATATTCAATGGGCTTCTCTAAAAACTTTATGGGAATTTTTGACGAATCTTTGCTTTAGTGCTGTGGTTTGTTTGATGTGGATGCCGTAGTCCCGTGATGGTGAAAAAAACGAGAATTACCACTATACTGTCTTGAATTATTTCAAATTGTACTGTTACCAGGATATTTAGAGAAGAAAAAAGGAAAAAGTCAAATATCGATCCATTCAGCGATCAATCTTTCCCTGATAATTTTACTCATCAGTCAATTAAAGAGTTTGGTATAGTTTGTTGACGACTATAGAGGGTATTCAATGAGTTGGAAGAATCAAGAGAGTATATGCATCGTTTTTAGATCCTGAATTTGGCGTGGTTTGTGGGTTACTAAAACTATAGACATACAAATAATTCAGTGCAAGTGCGAATAGTGAAAAACAAACTTAACCTAACGGTAGCTAAGAAACTCCACGTTTTATAAAAAAGTGAGCTTGATCCTAAAGCAATAAAATATATTTATATATTAGAAAATGGATAGAACCTTGCGTGCACGAGATCGGACCGTTACTCAAATTAAAGCGGTAAAAACGTTTTGTGAGACGATCACAAACAACACCACGTTAGAAGCATTACAAAAGCGTGAGGAACAGATTGAAAAGCGGTATAAAGATTTCAGCGATTACGAATTGGAGTTACTAGCATATGATGAGTACAATCCCATAACAGATCAAGTAGATGAAATATATTTGAATACCACGGCCATTTTGAAAGCTGCAATTAATTCAAGGACTCAAGGCAAATCAATTGAGGTGCAGGATTTAAACGCAACGTTGGCGCAGTTTATTGGTCAACAACAAACCTTTATACAAGGCATGAATCAGACCAACAGTGCGCGCTTGCCGAAAATAAATATAGAACCATTTACAGGCGATTATAAATTATGGCCATCATTTCACGATCTCTATGTAACATCAGTGCATGAAAATCAATCGTTAAGTCCGGTGCATAAATTACAAGTATTAAATGGACTATTACGCGGTGATGCGGCGGCACTAATCAGGCATATCAAGGTTACAGAGCAGAATTATCAGGAAGCTTGGGACAAATTAGTTACCAGATATAATAAACCAAAGTCGGTAATATTTTCACTGATTCAATTGTTCTTGGATCAGAGGAGTTGCAGTCACGCTAATCATCGGGAATTACGTAAGCTATGTGATATTTCAGATGAAGTTATTCGGGGATTACGAGCGTTAGGCAATCTAGCAGAATTACGAGATCCGTGGTTAATACACATCCTGGTCAATAAGATGGACTCAGAGACTAGACAGTTGTGGGCGAAGGAATCTGTTGAAACACGTTCCCCACATTTGATAGATTATTGAAATTTCTGAATACCAGATGTGATGCCTTAGAATCTTGCATGACAATAACAAAACCTACAGCGCAAAAGTATGTGAAATCCTACCACACCACCCAATCAACGAAGTTTAATTGTATTGCTTGTAAAAAAGATCACTTGATATATAAATGTCCGTTATTCAAAAGTATGAGCACAGAAGCCCGTGCAAAATTAATAGAAGGTTCGAATAGTTGTATGAACTGCCTGCGTCAAGGTCATGTACAAACCCAATGTTTTTCAAGGTCATCGTGTTTGATATGCAAAGGGCGACATCATTCACTACTGCATAAAGAGCTACCATCAACAAATCTGCATTCAACAATCGACCAATACGAAAACGTCAACACGGCTATTGAACCATTAGCTTCAACATCTACAGCACAAAATTCTCATCAATCAACTAACAAGGGGAAC
The DNA here is from genome assembly GCA_951394425.1 of Tipula unca. NCBI lineage: Eukaryota > Metazoa > Arthropoda > Insecta > Diptera > Tipulidae > Tipula > Tipula unca. The sequence continues at coordinate 22,764,063 of OX596382.1, read as the reverse complement.
CTACTATCAACATTATCATCACAACTATCAACAAATAATATGCATACAACATCCTTCCATGACTATCAAGCACCTCTTAATACATTGTTACCAACAGCTTTGATATACGTTCAATCAAACAACTCACAGCAATTACTAGTAAGGGCGTTACTAGATTCCGGATCCCAAGCAACATTTATATCGGAGTCATGCGTTCAACGCTTGGGCCTAAAGCGAAAGTATTCCCAAATTTCCATATACGGCCTAGCTGCCTGCCCTGCTGGAAAAACGAGAGGACAAACCAATATTATCATAAAATCACGTGTGATACCACATTACACTAAAACGATGACAGCACTTATAATAGAACAAATATCTTCAACTATACCTGCAACTATGATTAACATACCAGAAAACAACGAAATTTGGCAACTGGAGTTGGCGGATCCATATTTCAATAGGCCCAATTCAGTAGATCAATTAATCGGAGCTGAACACTTTATGGAAATTTTATCAGAACGACAACTAACTATACCTAATCTACCTGTGTTACACTCATCCAAATTAGGTTGGCTTATAGCGGGAAAACCAGCGGAAGCCAGCAAGAAAGAGCACGCACACATTCAAAATTATAATGTGAATATGGAACCCCGAATTACCAATGATAATATAATGTAATTATTAAAAAGGTTTTGGACGGTAGAGGAACCAGTATCTAAGATAACCCCACCAGGCTCAGATGATCCATGTGAAGGCGTATATCAAAACACTACCACTAGGGCACCAGATGGAAGGTTTGTCGTTAGACTTCCGTTTAAAACATCACCACCTGAACTAGGAGAATCATTACCTAATGCAGCTGCCAGAATGAGAGGCAATGAAAAAAAATTTATTCGATCTGCTGAATATTACAAGGATTATCAAGCCTTCATAGATGAATATATTAAGCTGGGCCACATGATCCGAGTACCTTGGTCGGAGGTACCAACAGAACATAATGCAAGTTATTTTATGCCACATCACGGAATTTATAAAGAGAGTACAACTACAAAATTGCGAGTCGTGTTCGATGCGTCATGTAAAACAAGTACCACGTTATCCTTGAATGAGTGTTTACACATTGGGCCGAAACTTCAGCCAGATTTAACAACAACGCTTTTAAAATTTCGTCGACACATAATCGCCATAAATGCAGATATTGAAAAAATGTATCGGCAAATACTAGTAAATCCAGCAGATACCAATTATCAATTTATTGTTTGGCGCAAAGATCCACAAGAAGAATTGCAAGCATACAAATGTTTGACACTGACGTATGGAACCGCATGTGCGCCATTCTTAACCATTCGGTCACTCGCAGAATTAGCCAGAAGTTCGGAAAAGGAATATCCAGAAGCATCAAGCGTCATCCGAACTCAGTTTTATATGGATGACTTATTGACCGGAAGTGCGACAGTAGAAAGAGCCATTGCATTAAAAAATCAAATCATAAAAATCCTCAGCACTGCTGGTTTCAATTTGCGAAAATGGAAATCAAATTCAACTGTTTTCTTGCAGTCGTTAGCCGGAGATAATCAAGAAGAGATTCCAAAACTGATTGAAGATGAACCGAGTACAAAGACCCTAGGGATTATGTGGTATCCGCAATCTGATATTTTCACCTTCAAAATAAATAGTCTAAGCGAAGATGTAATTTGGACAAAACGTAAAATGTTGTCGGAAAGTTCTCAACTATATGATCCATTGGGCTGGTTATCACCGATTATTATTAATTTCAAAATATTGCTACAAAAACTATGGTTAACAAAAGCAGATTGGAATGATCAAGCACCTAAGATTATAGTATGTCTCTGGAGTAAAATTTATTACAATTTACCACATCTCCAACAAATCCAAATTTCTAGATGTTTACTAAATTGCACAGAGCCAACCGCAATTCAATTACATGCGTTCTGTGATGCCTCGGAAGCCGCGTACGGCTGTGTGGTATACCTCCGCTCTATCGATAGCGATGAAAACATAACATGCCGGATCGTATGCTCGAAAAGTAAGGTAGCACCGCTTAAAAGGATTAGTTTGCCCAGATTAGAACTCTGTGGTGCCGTGCTGCTGGCCGAGTTAGTAAGCTATTGTAAATCAACGTTCAACGTAGAAAACACGAACATCCATGCTTACACAGATTCTATGGTGGTATTACATTGGTTATCGGACATCCCAGCTAGATGGAAAACGTTCATAGCAAATCGAACGAGTGCTATTTTGGACACCATTTCTAGAGAACAGTGGAACTATGTTGCGTCTAAACAAAACCCGGCGGATTATATCTCCAGAGGTGTAGATCCCCAGAAAATGTGCAGTTTAACAAATTGGTGGCTACAGCTGAGGGAATCCGAGTGGCCAAAAGATAAAGCTAGTCCTCCATCAAACAAGGTGGACATGGAAGAACGTAGCAAGGAAGCGTTCGTGTTATTAGAAGCGGAATCTAATGGAATAATCGACCAATTGCTAAACAAGTATTCATCTTGGTTCAAGATAAAAAAGGTCATGAGTTATGTTCTGCGTTTTTGCCGATTACAGAAGACTAAAGACGGAAAATTGAGTAAGGGATACCTAACGTACCAAGAATACTCCACCGCCGAATGTTACATTCTGCGCGCTATACAAGCCACAAGTTTTAGTCAGGAAATCAAACAACTGAAGAGAAATGCACCGCTAAAACCAAATAACATATTAATGTCACTAGATCCTTTTATTGACCAACAAGTGATTCTGCGAGTAGGCGGAAGATTCAAGAAGTACACATCAGCAATCTGCATGCAGGCAACACGCTAGTGATGAATATATTGCGGCAAAAATTTTGGATTATCGGAGCAAGGCACGTTATTAAAAGGCATATAAAACACTGTGTCACTTGCATTAGATACCGAAGCGGTCAACGACAACAAAAAATGGCAGATTTGCCAGCAGAAAGGTGTAATAAATCTAGACCCTTTCTAAACACGGGTGTTGATTACTTAGGTCCAATCTATATCAAAACGACTCATCACCGAAATGCAACATTAACCAAAGCATACGTGGCGGTGTTTATCTGTTTAGCCGTGAAGGCTGTACATTTAGATGTTGTAAGTAGCCTTAATACAGATGCTTTTCTAGCTGCATTAAAAAGATTTGTTTCTCGTCGGGGTCTTCCGAATAAAATCTTATGTGACAATGGATCCAATTTTATTGGAGCCAATAACGAGCTAAAGCGATTAAAAACGGAAATTTTACACCAACAAAACAACCAACTAATCTCTACCTTTGTTTTGCAGAAAGGCATTGAATTTAAATTTAACCCAGCCAGTGCACCACATTTCGGAGGTTTATGGGAGGCTGCAGTCAAATCCGTAAAGTACCATTTTAGAAGAGCGATGAAGGAAGCTAAGCTAAATTTTGAGGAAACTACTACGTGTTAACGCAGATTGAATGCATCTTAAATTCAAGACCATTATGTCACATTAACGAAGACCCAACCAACGTAGAAATACTCACGCCTCGACATTTCTTAATTGGCGAATCATTGTTGGCTGTTCCTGAACCTCTATTAGAAGATATACCGGTACACAAACTCTCCAGATGGCAAAACATGCAAGTACGTATTCAGTCGTTCTGGAAGTTATGGTCACGGGATTATCTAAGCACACTACAAGAACGAGGAAAATGGAAAAAAGGAAAATTTACAATCAATATAGATCAAATAGTATTGGTAAAGGAAGATAATCTACCACCAAATCAATGGTTACTCGGTCGCATCATTCAAACTCATCCGGGTAGCGATGGAATAGTCAGAGTGGCTACTATTAAAACAAAATCCAACACCATCAAACGTCCGGTAGCAAAACTGATAACACTTCCAACTAAATGTAATTGATATCATTTACACAAATTGTATACTATAATGTACAAAGAATTGCAATGTTATTATCGATGAATCACTTAAGAAATATTCTCAATAGTTTCTTAACGCTGGGGAATATGTTTGGAAAACCTAAAAGAATAAAACTAATTTAATTATGGTAGGTAATAGATTGCAATTGTTTACCTGTATAACTGTCTCATCTTTTTTTATTGTTATATTTATTTCTTGATGAATCTGTAAATTAATCAAATATTATTTAAAATGTATACAAATATTATACTTACACCATATCGTATTGCATCATCACATTGCACAATAATTAATTGTCAATAATTATAAAAAAAAAAAAACAATTCAACTTCATAGCCAGTGATGCCAATAGACGATCGCGGTGAAACTCACCACGGTTGGATGCGCTATTGAAACATAGAGAGCAGCTATGTATCATAAATGAATTTATGACTGTGAGATGCTCGTCTATAGGTGGCAGTGGTTATGGGATGAGAGTTCATTGAGGTGATGCAACGATACTAATGTTTGGTAGTCGAGTATCTGGAGATTCGTCAATATACAAGTGCCTTAAGCAAGGAAAGTTTATTAGTAAAAGACATTTGTTAAGTTTGTGATAAAATTAAATTATATTTAATAAAAATTTATAAGTTAAATATCATCGAGTTTTATTTAATCATCTAAGTAAAACTTAGATGAACAGACAAACTGCGGTTATGGCCGGTCACGATATTGGATTCGGAATAGACAAGTGCTAAAGTATAATTATTTTCGAAAATGTGTTGGGTACTTTCTAATGCCTCCCATACCGTGAAATTAGTACTTTAACCTTAAACTAACTATAAATGACGTAATTTAGAAGAAAGGTAATAAAATTTTGACAGTTGACGGTCATCCAAAATATTTGTAGTTTTGTCAATATTAACCAACGAAAGCTTTCTCATTCCTAGATTATGGACCTAAAACTTTGCGGAAAAGCATCTAAATAACGAAGTATGGCATGTCGCTAGCCTTATGTTGTTTAACGTCATTCTGATAATCCTCCTCCAACATAGAGAGAGGGAAATATTTTCCGTGGATATTATATTGGCACCGGATAATCTATCATTAACAAAACTACTTTAGTAGTAAAATCCTCTTATGCCATAAATAATTAATTGATAAAAAAAAATAGTTTTGTTTCAAATATTTTATTTATTAAACATTCACTATAGTATTCCCACAACTCGATGTATATTTATAGATAATTGGAAAATCGATTTGATAAAAAAAGAATATTTCAATATGCTGGTCGTATTCTGCTATATAGACTCAACATTTTTTTTTAATGTCGATTCTGCTCAAAAGAGAATTTTTTTATATGTTGGATGGATATTTGTGAATTTGTTAGACTATATATAGGTATTTATATAATCATTGGGTCGAGTTTATATAAATATATAGACACACCTGATGTGTATTGATTTTTATAAAAGTTTTTTATGTTGGCATTTCTATGTATATCATATATAGACGACAGGAAATTAATAGTCGTCACTTTAAATTTTTTGTTGCGTATACAAAATGATTAATGATTCGATTTTAAATATATCTCCCACCTGAAATCGGTAAAATATTCTGCAATCATAAAACAATTTTTAAAATTATTGCAAGACACCTAAATAATTTATATATCGTTATCAAAATCAATTCGATCTAACTCCGGGGTGGCATCAAAATTAACCGACAAAATATGTTATAGAAATGGCAAACCAAAGCTTTAAAATTAGAATAATATTTAAAATTCCTTACGTCGTGCATACAAAAGAAATTAGAAACAAAAGAATTATATATACAGTTTCCACCGTAAGATGGTTTTCTTCGCAAGCAAGGCATTATATTGAATTGTTTTCATTAAAAAATCATCTCACGATATTCTTTGCGATATTATAAAATTTTCACCATCAACACAATGAAAGATAAAATCGATTAATTATTCATTGATATGCTGCTACACCTGAAAACTATAATTTTGAATAATTAAATTTGTCTATGGTTTTGCACTCTAAAATTTGAATATTGTTTTGAATATGTCTGAAAGGGTTGATAAAAATTATACCTTTCAGACTTTATCCGCCTTACATAAGAAATCCTAGAAATTTACGATATACTTCCAGAACGTGAACAAGATGGCATCAAAATTGGTGAAAGGTCATTGAATCCTAACATTAACAGTAAGGAATACTTTGGAAATGATCGTTCTTCATCAACAAGTGGAAAAACGTGTGCGTAAAAATTAAAATAAATCAGACGAATCTGTTCATTTATACAGCCTACATTCCACGTTCGTGTAGTGAAATATACGACAGATGCAGTGATGCATGTGAACGAATTAATTAATCTCACAAAACCAAATGACTTAGTCTTAGATACTAGGTGACTTTAATATTCCAAATGTATTGTGGAATTATGATCAAGATATGGATTCCTCTCTACCATGCAATATCACATCAAAATCGGAATATTTCTTTCTTGATGCTATGCTCGGTTTTAATCTAAAGCAAATCGACAACATGGTCAATCATGCTCTTGAGAGAATATTAGATTTATTCTTCACAAATGATGCAGAAATATTTCAAGTGACAGAATCACTCAATCCATTTGTTGTTAATGATGTTAAGCACAAATTTATGGAAATAGTATTTGATTCAAATTAAATTCAAAGTCAACAACATTTGGGCATCATCTGCATACCACTTATAATTTAAAAAAAATTATCTTCACCGGACAGCAGTACTTAGAAGCTATAGAATGGAACGCTGCTTTAAACACTAATGATAAAACCGAGATGCTAACATATTCTAACAAATTTTATTACAAGGTTTTCAAACCCACATTCCATTGTGCCGGATAGAAATCTAATATTCATCCTCCTTGGTTTGACGACCATCTGATTAATCTGAAGAACCGTAAATCTCAAGCCTATGTCAAGATGATTAAAAGTGGTTTAGAATCGGATAGGACTGAGTTTCTTCAATCTAATGAAGATTTTATATTTTATACATACTTCAAGGAAAATCACTACAACCAACCCTAAACAATTCTGGAAATACTTTAGATCTAAACGAGTAAAACTAACCACGATGATTATCCAACTAATATATATTTGAACGATATTAAAACATCAGATCCCAAAAAAATTGCTGACATGTTTGCCGATTTTTTTCAATATGTATATAAACCTAAAAACAGTAATTGGTTTACCACTCAACCAATCGTAAGGAATAATGTACTTATCAGTTTACCGGTAATTAGTGATGAGGATTTTTATACGCACTAAATCAGTTTGGTGACGGATGTGGGCCGGATATTATTCCAACGTCTATATTTAAAAAATATGCTTATATCCTAGCTCAACATATATCACTCAATTAGCATGGGTTTATGCCTAGAAGATCTGCATCTACTAACCTTGTTGAATCTACCAACAAAGTTATTAATGAAATTGAAAACCGCAACCAAGTAGACGTAGTATTTACTGATTTTAGTAAAGCATTTGAATCCATCTACCATCACAAGGCTCTAGAAAACCTTTACAACTTTGGATTTGCATCCAACTTCCTTAAATAGTTAAACTCATATTTGTCTAGTCGCGTACAATATGTGTCAATTGGAAACGAAATATCTAAAATAATCAAAGTAACGTTACGAATTCCTCAGGGTTCCCATATTGGACCATGGATTTTTCTCGTTTTCATAAATGGCATAACTGAAGTCATAAAAAATTTGATTTCATGTGAAAAAAGCATTCACCTAAATTAAAATATCTAACCTTGAGCCAAAAAACAATTTATCGCATGCAACAAATGGTTTTCTGTATATGTTGCACAACACACATATAATAGAGCAACATATAGTCGCGTGTTAAAAAAAAAAATATTTACAATAACTTTGTGAGAATTTAATAACGATATAAAGTTAATCAAAAATCCACTAAAACGTTATTGAAATTATCATTTTCATTACGAATGTGCTCGTCTCGAACTGGAACATTTTCATGTCTAGCCCTATAAAAATTATGGCTTGTGTATATACATAAAAATCGTCGATTCCAATTTAAATGCAAATTAAACGTTGTGTAGAGTTTTTTTGTCCATTGTGCGGTTGCCAAATTTTTTAACAATGCAAATTAATTTTAAAATATAATTTATATTCAAATTTTTTTTGTGCTTTAAGTTTTCAAATATATACGAATAATATCGATAATTCGAAAATGAGTTGATGACCTTACTCCTTTGGTTACAATCTGACAACATATAGGCAAGAAAATGAATTGAATGAATAATCTGGAAAAGCTTAAAAAAACACTGAAAATCACAAAAGCAGACAAAATTATTAAAATTTTCCAAATGTTAGTACTAAACCTCTGGACGGGGTCGAGAGACCCACATGTCAATGTTTTCAAAGCTATATCTACCTTGCGCTACATAACTAGAGATAAGCGACTAGAGTTAGGTTGCAAGATCTGGGCAACTAGGTTTTTTTCGGTTAAATACATTTGCTTAAATTAATGTAAATAAGGACGAAAACAACCATGCCTCGTCAGAAACTGGCATAAATAGAAGTCAATCTCTCCATGTTTTCTATCTAGACATTTAACTACCGAAGGGACTTACCGATGTATTCACCGACCTTTTCCAAAGCTGTCCCAATGCTGCTGCCACATGTTGACGGACTCTGCGCGGGCCACAATACGTTTTCCTCTCTTATCCCCATTTGCACGGCGATTATATATTCTTTCACGCTCCTTACCCAATAAGTCAATTGGAGGCATACCAGCCAATAGACACACGGCTTCATCTGACACCGTTCTAAATGCACTATAACAACCCTCAAAGCGTTTAACCTATAGGAAGATGCCAATGCATTTTTCTCATCTAATGTAACTACCACACAGTACTTTTTAGAACCTCCTTTCCATTTATCACCATGTATTGCCTCTCGCGCCGTACCCACTACGAATTTAATCGATTCAATGTTAGAGCGAGCTTTACGCAACCCATTTTACTTTTCCTCCGAGTCCCCTTTGTTTTTAATGGTTTACTGGGCAACTAGGTCTAGATAGCTATTGGTAACCAGGTCTAATAAGCTAGAGTAAGGTATCTAGGGTCAAGGAGCTACAGCTTAGTAGGTAAGGCTAGGTATACCTAAGGCTAGCGAGCTATACCTAGATGTAGTAAGTTATAGCCAGGTATAGTTAGGGCTAGGAAGCTAGATCTAGGTAGCTATATCTTGATCGCTAGACCTAGGTACCAAGGGCTATGTAGCTAGAGCTACTTTTTTATTTCATTTTTTATCGGGTTAAGTGAGAAAAATCTTCAAGAGGACGAAGCTGCGGGGGCAAACATCTCAACAACAGTGATAGATTTTTACCAACTAAAACCATACACACACTTCTATCCACCCCCTTGCACAACAATTGTTAAACATTACGTCGCATGGAGGTGACTAGTCCTTCAATTTTTAATTCTGTTCAGCGTCTTAATTAATTATTAAGATTGCCACCGCTATCTACTCCCAGTATGATTCTCTTCTCTGGCATGCTTCCAATTGGTTTGGAACCGTGGGTATTGAATGAAAATGTACTTTACGTCTTATTGAGATCATTTGCAGGAAGGACATTCTTGAGTATCAGCGCATGTTTAAAACTGTAATGGTATGCATTAAAACAGCCATGACCACTTAGCAACTGCGTCAGGTCGATGGGAATCACCTCTACGAGTGGTGGCACATCGGATATAGTGCGAAAGCTACACATCACTCTTAAGGCATCTAAGCGATATACCGATGACAACTTGCATCCGTACGATTTTACGTAAATCGTATCTCTCGATACAGGTGATCTACATAGTATAATGGAAGTTACCAGATTTGCCACTAGCATTATACGACTCTCTCTAGACCCTCTATTGTTGGGCTGCAGAAACATAAGCAGTTTTCTCCCTCATTATCTTTAGGTGCTCCTTAAAATTAAGAAGTGCGTCCATTTCGACAACGAGGTATCCTAATGAAGGCTGAGAGGAAATGAAGATCCCACCAACATCAATATTTACAGATTCTACCACCTTCCTGCTGGTAATTATAACTGCTTCGGTTTTATGGTCGGTCAGTTTGAGTCCAAATACTATCAGCCACCTTTTAATATTCATTATGGCCAACCTGCATACCTTTATTATTTGCTCTATGGTTTAAGCTACCACTAAAATAGCAACGTAGTCCGCGAAGCCCACAATTTCCGTCTGAGCCTCAAGACGCTTTGTGCCAAATACAGTCCCATTTGGCCGAGTTGAACGCATTATTCATATCAAGTGTGACCACAGCGCAGTATTTTTTAGAGCCGCCTCTCCATATTTTGCTTCCTTCGCGATTTTAACGGCGTGTTGGATGGCGTGAATTATCGTTCGAGCCTTTCTAAATCCATATTGTCGAACGGCGAGGTCTCCAGCTATTACCACGACTTTCTCGAATCCATTGTCAATGATGCGCTGTAATACTTTTCCAGCCGTATCCAACATGCACAATGGTTGGTAGGAAGATTGGTTTGCTGGGGGTTTCTTTGTCTTTGGCAACAGAACCTGACATTGTCTCTTTCATTTTCCATCATTCGGGGAATAATCCCTCTCTCAAACTTAAGTAGCAGATTTCTCTGATGTCGTCGAGTCTAGCTCGGATGGCTGCCTTAAGTGCAGTATTTAGAATATTCTCAGGTCCAGTAGCATTTGCATTTCCAAATCGTTGATATACACTAATGAGTTTTTCTGTGGATAAAAAGGCGGTTACAATTCTGTTTTGTTCTGGGCAGGTGGAAGGCGTTGCATTTCGATTTCTGAGCCTATTAACTCATGACGCAATTATAGGGGCTTGCTCTACTACACTTGCTGCACTTACCCGCTTTAATTGCATGCTTAAACTAGTTTCGAGAATAAGATTCTCTACCCCTGGTATACGCTCATATTTCCACCTTACATGACGACACTTCCGGCGTAATTGCGCAATCTGCTCACTCCATCAGTATGCTGGTCGACAAAGACTATTTAGTTGTATTTCTACTATAGTTTCCAGGAGGCATCAATGATCACATTCATAAACTGCGCCGCTTTTGCATTGAGAGTCTCCGAAAGGTTCGGTTTTTTAAGGAATATGCAAACTAATATTTCCTCGAACGAACTTGCTCTTCAACCCACCGGTTACTTTCAGCTGCTACTGAATGTGAAATCAATTACGGAGGAAGCACCACCTCTACGAAAAGTAGGTATATTGAGGAAAATGTCTCAAGTAGTGCCATTACTCTTCTATTCTTAGTTTTACTTCCCCATTCTGTTTCCTAGGTGTAAGTCACCAGCCGGAATCAGTAATTAATCGATAGTGGATTAAACTCGTCTATTGTGGCACTATAAACCAATCTCACTTTCGGAATATTGACCGTCTCCTTAGGTGGTGCTAGGAAGCTAGAGCTAGATAGCTAGAGCTAGATAGCTAGAGCTATGTAGCTAGAGCTTGGTAGCTAGAGTTTGGTAGCTAGAGCTAGGTAGCTAAAGCTAGGTAGCTAGAGCTAGGTAGCTAGAGTTAGGTAGCTAGAGCAAGGTAGTTTGAGCTAGATAGCCAGAGCTAGGTAGCTTAATAGCTAGAACTAGGTAGCTAGAGTTAGGTAGCTAGACCTAGAGATAAAATGACAAACTGAATGTACTGCTGAAATATTTTAAAATTTTGTAAAAGCGAATTTAAACAGTTTGTTTAATCTTGTAATCTGAATGTTTTGCATCCTCATACTGTTCTGCATAGTGGGCGCCAAACAATAATTTTGTTTCATTTCAGAACAATCCCGCATCAAAAGATTATGGTTTGCTTGTATATTCGGTTATTTTATTCTATATAGCGTGAAAACTGCTAAAATAGCCGATGGCACTATGGAAATGTACATTTTTAGCAAAATAATGAAGAAGACGATACAAAAAATTAAAAATTAAATTATTTTCATTCCAATTGTTATACCTCATCGTGAATGTGTCTATCTGTGATAACAATGCACTAAAATGATGAAAAATGCAATACAAAAAATTTAAAATACATATTTTGAATCTTCCATGATAATAGCAAAATGGATAAAATTTGTTGGGAAAATAAAAATTGTCATTCGTTTTATTATTGCTTGTATATAAAGCGAATTTAATAATATTCTTCTGTAAATGGGTATACGTATAGTATGCAAAAATATTTGCAAATATTTTTATAAAAATAATAACCAATTCCAAACAGAAAAATGAAATTTTATTTTGTTAATTGTCGACATGAAGGATGTAATTTGATTAACACTAAAAATTTTTTTTACATTTTGCAGAAACAACAATTTGTGCCAAATTGGGTTACAAACTACGTTAACATTTTTCATTAAATTATACATAAAAATAAACTAAAACCCATGGTTACATTTGCAATTGTTCGAATTTGCAGTGAGAATTGGACTGTGTTAATCTACATAATAGGTTGAATTTTAATCAAATGTTTAGAATTTATACCAAACACATACGCCTGAAAGGGTTAAAAACCAAGTGGTCATTAAATTACCACCTATTTTAATTATAAATATGAATGGCAAGCAATACAATTTTCAAAAGGGGCACTAATTCGTACGTATACTACTCCTAAACGCAGAATTAATATAATTTTATTATTTTGACAACAACAACAACCTGTGAGTGACAACAACAACAAATCGATGAAGATTTTATAAATGTAACCGTGAAATCGCCGTATAGACTAGAGCTAGGAGGTTGAAAATTTCAGCATCGTCTGAACTCTTGTGCGCACATTTTTTGTTACAGTTTTGAAGTGATCGGACCCCGTGGTCAACGGGCTCCCATACTAATTTTTTGCGAAACGTGTTTTACGAGTGTCAGCCATTTTTATTGTTAAATAAAATTGTGTATATATGAATAAAAAGTTAATGTACAAGAGTGAGTATACAGTATTATTGTTAAGAAATATGTGTGTTTGTGGTGTACTAAAAATAAAATAAGATTTCACATTAGAAAATAATTACACAGCTTTTGTTTTGGTTTTATAATTTTTTTATCATCCCTTTTATGTTACTTATGCCACACATATACGAGTATAATATATTTAACCAAAAAAACTTTAAACTAATTCTTAATAAAATGGTAGTTATTGTGTTTATCTTTTCAGTTTATATACAGTAAGTAATAAAACTTTCAAGAGTTTATCTTAATGATAAGAACTTTAAACACAATTCATATATATAAAGATTAAGAAACACCACCCACTGTTTCATTAGATAATTTACAAGATTAGACAAATTTTGTTGATACTTACAGTATAGCTTTACAACAAAATCGTCTAAAGTATATAGATTCCATTTTTAAGATTCATAAATTGAATGAAATATTGTTGTATCCCAATTCGAAAAAAAATAAACACAAATATAACCATCCCCTTTGCAATCAAATCTTAAATCTGTAAAACAATATATACATACATACTCGTACATACTCGTATGTAGGTAAGAAATAAGAAATTGTTTGTGTTGCAAGAACACGAATATACGACATTTGGGTATTGTGTATACTACACAGATGTACTAAAAATTGATTTACGTTAACAAAGCTTTTTGTGTGCATGAAAAAATCAACTTTTCTAAAAATCCGAAAGATAAATATTATGGGAAAATCAAATAAAATATATTTCTCTTAAAACAATGTGGGAGGCAATTTGTCCCACACTTAAAACATATGGATGCAAAATATTCTCTAAAAGCTTTCAATATATATACGAATTATATTTGCATTTATCACCCCTCCGCTGACAATACAGAATTAAAGTTTTTTATTGTTTTACGCGCGGTTTAAACTTTAGAATTAGAAAATATTTTGTATTATTTTTGAACACAGAATATACAAACATGGTGATAGGGGGTGAAAAAATTCTGAAAAATTACAAAATGTAACATAAAACAACAAACTGAAGAAAGTGTCAGGAACCTCATTTTCGGTTTTCGTTGCAAACAATATACGAAAGAGAAGCTTTATTCAAATACGTTGATTTGTATTTGAATTTCACTAATTTGCTTATTTTGGCATAGTTGCAAATATCGGTTAGTCGTGATATTCGGACTGTTACAGTATCCCCTCTTCAGATGAAAAACCATAAAAGTTGAGACGTTATACTTTGAATAGAAGATTTTATATCGTTTCGTGGCTGATATTTGTTAAGCCGAATTGAAAATAGCGTATGCTGTTTTCAAACTATCGATGAAGATTGAATGATGTTTGTCATTGATTGAGGCGTATTGATCCTGACAAAGTTGTAATCGCAGTTGTGAACCGGTTTAATATTTTCGATGAAGAGCTCATCTCGGCTGGTAGGCACTTCAGATCCTCCTTGACCGTGGCTCAAATACAAAGTTAAACGATTGGAACTTTGCAGCTCCATTGGATTGTGTTACCTTACAGTTCTGATATGATCGTTCTGCCGAAACAAGGTCATAAAAGTTAAATTTGGGAACACTTCAGTTATTTCTGCTTAGCAAAGAATGATTTGTGTGCCAATCAAAGAAATCTATTTATCTACAACGTATACATACCACCTCAATCAAATACAGGTTAATCTGTGACATACATTGATTCGATTGATGAAGTTATTGATGCATTAAATTTTTGAGTTCAAGTTCTTCTGTTTGGAGACTTCAATCTTCCTAATATTATTTGGGGTTTTGACACAGGATTGAATTGCATCCTTCCATACAATAAAACATCAGATTTGGAATATTTATTCGTTGATGCAATGATTGGTTACATTTGTCTACTAGTGGACAGTAGAAGCGGTGAATTTGGATAATTACCGCAAATGTCGACAAATTTTATGAAACGATGTTGCAAAGGTTTTTGAGCTTTATGTGCGTAATTGTAACAAAACATTGAGTATTCATCCTAAATGTTGTGATGTGAACCAATGTGATAAATTTGATGCAAATCGAATATCTAAAGTATATGCCAAAATGTTGAAGAGTGGGATGGATGTTGATATATATTGATGAATTTCAGCTATACTTGAAATCAAAATAAAGGTTTTATTTAGATGACACTCGAGACAAAATCAAATTAAGTTCAAAGCAATTTTGGAGATACTTTTGATCTAAAACATCTACATCGATAAAACTAGCTAAAATCCCCAATAAAGTAATAAATGAGAAAGCAAAACATTATCACTTATACGAATTTCAGTGAACTTAATTTAAAGTTTGACTCTGTCTGTTACCATAAAGCACTTCAACGTCTATTAGCATTCGGATTTTCATTCGAACTCATCAATTGGTTTAAGTCGTATATATCAAACCGTACATAAACATATTTAATTGGAAACGAAAGAAAAATTATTTGCACGTAAGATCTCAAGTGATACATGGTGTGACGGTCTGGAACCCTTACACCGATGTGCACATCCAAAGAATCAAAAGCATACAAAAAAAGTTTTTGATATTCCTGCTGCACAAAACTGAATGGGATCACGATTGAAATATGCTATTCTGTGAAAGTAAAGGTCCATTACCCCAAATAAGGCTATAGATGTAAGGATTATTAGGTTTCCATGCTCAAAAATAAAAATATTCATTTGAAAGCTTCATTTATTGGTGACGTCCTTCTCGGTCACATTGACTAAGCTTTTGTTTTGAAAAATATTTAAATGTATGTTCCAAACCGGGCATTGCGAAATATTCAATTTTTAGCGATAAAACTATGGTGAAAATAGTCCAGTCAACATATCATCAAATGGAATCATTTTTTATCAATTAAAAATAATTTCCAATTGCCAGAATACACTTTGTGGAAAAAAAATTCTCAACTGCTAGAAAAATGTTCAAAATTTTGAATTTCCTGGGATATTTAGTAAAGAGCCATTGGTATTCAAAATGTCGATCATATGAATAAACTAAGACATAATAAGTCTGCTTCATTTGAGTTGAAGAAGCTGCTTTTATTATTGACCATTTCTAATAATATAACTGAGTCTATTTAACTGCCCTCGTAATCGATAAAGTTATATTGACACCTTAACATTTCAACATGAATAGTTGTACTGAAAAGTGTGTCAAATTATTTATTTGTAATTTTCAATATTTTAAGTTTCAAAATGCCTAAATTTAAAGGTCACTATTCCGAGTCAATGCCCTTGGATCAATAACAGTGCTGCTAACGATTTTTGTATTCCCAGGGCTACATTGCTATTCCGGCTAAGCAATAAATTTACAAAAGTGAGGCCGAGTCCTGCAACTGTTTTAATCTCAGAGGAAGAAAATGTTTTATAAGGAAGTAATAATCACATCCCAGAGGATTCCCTAAAAGTAAAGAGGATGTGTTACATGCAGTTAAAGAGATTTCGATGTGGAAGTAAGAGATTACCCACCCATTTGGATCTGATAATATACCCGAAGAATGGTTTCGATTATTTTTAAAACGACTTCATAATATTTGTTTACGTACACTAGATATAAAAGCGTGGTTTATGTCAATCGAATGATATTTGATAGAAAATAATTTATTTGAAATTTGGAGTGATCCAACCAGAATAACCAGAATTTAACGGCGATGAAACTGATTTCCTACTCCGCCCCAAAACAAAAACATTATTGGCGGCGAAGGATGCCGGAAATATTTATGAAGTTGGCCGTGGTCTAGCTAAAGCGTATCTTACAGTCATGTTGACGTTTACTGCGCCAGGGACGATAGTTCCGCCAATCGTAATGTATCCAATGATAATTGATCCATGATGACATTAGAAAATTATTACTAATAGGCTGAGGTTTGGGTATCAGTGATAACGGTTGGATTTTTCGCCCTCTTCTTTTGAGCATTTATACCGTTTTTCCAGATATTCTTTTTGTAGACGGTCACGCAACACACCAAACTCTACAGCTAAGCAAGTTATGCATTTGGATATAATGCTCTCAAATTTTATTCTCAATTAAACGAGAATAAAATTTGAGAGCATTATATCCAAATGCCGCCCGTATTATGCTGATGTTAGTGCATTTAAACCTCCTAAAAACGGATGTAATAAAAAAGTTCAGTTCGGCGCCAGATTGCTATTGACTTTTTCAAGCGTTTAGGAAAATCGTCCGACCAGCCCCAACGAACTCCAGATGCTTTTGAAGTTCCTTGTTAGAAACTTTCATTCGGAATTAATTTAGAAACTATTTCAATATTGTATGTAGTACTGAATTGTGGTCCGATGATTTAACGTTACTCTAAAAAATGTTTCTAGATTTCGGCCCAAAAAAAATAACGTGGTGCCATTGTTTCCACTGAATACGCCGTACTGATTGAAACAACACCATTAGATAAAATGATTGGTTCTTATGTAAATCAGATGATTGACGTGGAAAAATATCAGGAAGTATTGTGAACACAGATTTGAAAAGTCCATAGAAGGTTCCCCAAGTAATAGAAGATTATCTGGATTGGCCCATTATACCTGAAAGGCAAGGTACTTAACAAATTTTAACCCAAGAAACCTTTCTTTATAATTGATACATAGTGGATTAAAGACGAAATTTTTTTTAAAAAATTAAGTCAATTAACCGGAAGAGAAAATCAAACGTTAAATCCAAAATAAGTAAGGGCCTTCTAATTTGAATTCATTGGCTACTAGTTTTGCCACTAAATCCACAAACTTATCTGGTAAGTTTTAAATAACTTATTCTTACGTTTAATTTTGTTTTAGTTTATTTTAGTATTGCTGCCAATTAAGAATGTTCTTTCAACAGGACCAGATAAATCACGTTTTAATAAATCAAATATATTTGGATAACAATAAACGTCAACGTTTTAATATTAATCGGTTAGTTAATAATAATTTTGTCGCCCTTAAACTCACAAGTAATATTCATTGTTATCGTTTCTTTATAGTTCATAAATCACCACATATTTATTATAAGTATGTGAAAGATAATAAACCGAACAGAATATTAATAAAATAAACAGAAGATGTTTAAAATACATATAGTAGTTTCGTTGATGATGTCATTTATGGACACTATTTATCAGTAGGTACTATAAAATTCAGAAAAGTTATAAAATCAGATTTTTATTACCATCCAAAGAACTCATATAGAGACAATTTTATTGTCGGAAATAATTTTATTTAAAAATTTCTTAGAAGTTAGTTTCTCAGGTAATGCATTAGTAGGTTCCAAAATAACTGAATATCGAAACGTACATAAATAATAAAATGACATTTTGGCATCAGATCAAGAGGAAACCAATAAATTACTAAACTTAAAATAGTGTAGTTCACGTTAGTCAAACAAAACGTTTATTTTTAATTAGTCGAATCGAAATTGGCACAATTCCAATATGAAAAATGTTAAAACATATAAATTTATTATTTTATGTACATCCAATTGGTGGGCGCCAAATTAATAGTTGAGTCTGCGAAACGATACGTGTAATTACTTTGATATCTCATAAACTGTTCGACAATTATTCAAATGGCACCAAAGTCAAAAGTCCAAGTTAAGATGATTATATACAATAACCTTCAGAAGGAAAAGCCATCATTCCCAAAAATAAAATCGAATGTTTATGACATTTAGTTATTTAGGTAACACAAAAAACTCACTATGTCGTAACATTTATTGCACCAGTAGTGCCCCTGTTACTTGTGTTAGTTTTAACATAAAACTTTAATAATACAAATAAATTCCCAAGTTCAATTTGCTTTACAAATATGTACATAAATAGTTACAATTTTGACACTGAAAAAGCCCAATCCTTCATTTTAATGTTAAGCTTGTTAATTTGAACATTCGTAAAATTATCTCTATAAAAATAAAAGTAAATTATGTATATAGCGCTTTTTATATAGCTACAAGAGCTTTCAATCATACTTCAAAACAATTTTTTCACATTCGCCGACAATTTTTATTCTCTTAAACGCAGCAAAATTCCACTAACTCAATTTTCAAAATTAATTTTGATGATAAGGTTTCGATTTATTTTACTTGTAATACTATATTTTAAGCTCTACGTAAAAAACTTCGTCAGCTTTAAGCTCACGTGGTAATAATAACCAACGTATATGAAAACGTACTCTTTCAGAAACATTATGAAGTCGTTTAAAAGCACAATTTTCAAATAAGTAAATTAAAAGCTCATTTTTGTTAAATGTTGCATAAATTTTCAAATTATTGAGACAAACGTTGGCCAAACTTTAAACTTAAAACACATTTAATCATTTCAAATATTTTTATGTAGACGGGTGTCAGAAGTTCAATCAAGTTTTTCTGCCAAATAAATTCTGTGAGAATAAGCTTCTCATTATATATATTGTATATATATATATATATATATATATATATATATATATATATATATATATATATATATATATATATATATATATATATATATATATATATATATATATATATATATATATATATATATATATATATATATATATATATATATATATATATATATATATATATATATATATATATATATATATAGTATAATTAAATTCAATACCTAATGAAAGCTCATTTCAAAAGCTCATTTTCGTAAGAGTAGTATTCTTGAAAATTAAATCAAAATAAGCTTTTCGCTTATATATGTACTTAAAAAACAATGCTGCTGCATGTAAAATAATTATTAAATTGGTAGAAATCCGAAGTGTCATAGTCATGTTGGCAGGCAACAAAAGCTGCTACTGAATTCGGTCGTATATTTAACCAATTCATCATGCGATATATTCTGATAGACTAGCTCAAACTACTTCAGACTATATAACCCAAAATTAAAGCATTCAAATTTTTCCAGATTGCCTTAAAAATACCCAAATCTTGTCCAACTCATGCAAATTTTTATAAATTTTCAATTGAATCAGTTTGCCTAAAATAGCCGATTAATTTTAAAATTTGAATTACATGTGTCGTTTACAGTGCTTAGAAAATGTTAACCGTTTCATATTTTATTTATTATTAGCATCGGCGATTTTTAAACGAAATGAAAAACGGAGGGTCAGCGGTGATGCTCCTGATGATTTTTAACAATTTTAGAATTTTAATGCGGCTATTTTAACATTTTATAAGAATTCCAAAAGTTTATGAATTTTGAACATTAAAATAAATTAATAATTTAAAAATGATTTTTTTAAAAATTTATAATAATTTTAAAAATTAAAGAAAATATAGGAGTGTTCTGAATTTTAAGAATTTATTGAAATTTTTAAATTTTCTCTGAATTTATGGATTTTACATTTTAAAATATTAAATCTTTATTAGAATTTTAGAATGTTCAGATTTTTATGATTTATATATTTTTAAATATTATTATAATTCCAAAAATTTATGAATTTTGAGAATTAAAAAAGTTTAATAACTTTAGTGAGTTATTTTAAAAATGTTAAGAATTTTATATTTTACTCTCAACGATTTTCAGAATATAAATAATCAAATTTTTTTAAGTATCATGTTGTTTAAATGATTAAATTTATATTAAAATTTTTAAAATTTCCAATAGTTTTTCAGCTTTTTTAATCAAAATTTTTTTTGAAATTTTTTTAATTTTATGAAATATTTGAATTTTATTATATTTAAAATTCTTTCCAGAAATTTTAAAACTGTTTAATTATATTATATTATTTTTAAATTTTAACTATAAATATTTAATTGGGATGTAAAATAAAAAATGTAAATTACTCCAAATTTTATTAAGAAAATAATATTTCTTAGGAATGTTAAAAAATTTCGAAAAACACATAAGAATATTAGTTTAAAACTTTGTTAAGAATTTAAAAAAATTTAAAACATAGATTTAGGATCGTGAAAAATAGGTGTGAAAATTTTAATTAAGTGAACCCTAAAATTTTTAAAAACCTATTCGATTTTTGAACTTTTAATGTTTTTAAGTAATTTTTATTAAAAACATTTATTTGCGACTGATTAAGAATCTTAAAAGAATTAGCAATATGTAGAGATGGAAATTTATAGAAAAATAAGTGACTCAACAACATCATACGAATCGTGAGGATCATGAGAAATAAATGAACGATCGGAACAAAGAAAATGTTAAGAGAAAAAATATTTATGTGAATTGCAAACAAAAAGAATTACAAAAAACAAAACAACCAATTCAAAAAAACGAAGATTACAATAAGCCGAAAATTAATTTAAAATTGTGAATTTTAAGAATTTTGACAATTGTAAGAATTTTAATATTTAAGAATTTTTAAAACTTGAGAATTAAATTCTAGGAATTTAACATTTTTAAGCATTAAAGTATTCAATTTTATAAGAATTGTTATATTACTTAAAATTTTAAAATATTTAAGACAATTAAAAATTTGAGAAAACTTTCAGAATTTTCAGAATTTAAAAAAAATTTGAATCGATATTTTCTGACTATAAAAAGAATAGATATTTAAGAATTATAACAAGTTTTTTTAAGTTTTGAAGAACAGCCCATTTTATTTCCAGAATTTCAAGATTTACACACAGTTTTGAAAACTTTCAAAATTTGAAGAGTTTACTTTATAAATTTTTTTTAATTTTCTTAAGAACCATTGTGAATTATAAGATTTTTAATTTGATTTCAAATTCCAAGTTTAAAATTACTTAAAAATGTTCGGAACTTGAAGAATATTAAAAATTGTAAGAATATAATATTGGCACTCGATTAAAATAACCCAATCAACAAAATAATAAGAGACACTTTGTTGTTATCATTAATTGTATTTTAAATAAAAATTTATGTTCCTAGATTCAAACAATGTAATCTTGCAAAATTCGAAAAAATAAATTTATATTGCGATTTATTAAATTCATCTACTAATCAACAGATGTCAGTGCTTTGCTGAATTTTTTAAATGATAAATAATTTTATTTTTTAAAAGGATTCCAAATACGTGTATGTACATATCTACACTTTTAAAAAGTTGAAACATTATTAGAATATTTTCAATTTTAGAATTTCAAAGAAATAATGGAATTTTCGATAGAAAGAAAATTTAAAAAAAGTTTGAATTTAAAGAATTTAAAGTAAGTTTTAAATTTTCTTTGAAATATATGCATTTTCCATTTCAAAAATTTTCTAGTATTCAGTAGTATTGAAACCTATTAAGAATTTTATATTTTTCAGATTTTTATGAATTTTAAAGGTTTTTAAAAAGAAGAATTAATGTTTTGTTTTATTATTAAAATTCGTAAATTAATTTTCTATGAAAATTTAAAATCAAAAATTTTTTTTTAATTTTTAAGATTTTTCTGCATTTTAGTTATGATTGGTTTAATTTAACGAATTTTTGAATTCGTTTGAGATTTAAAGAATTCTCTAAAATTATAAATTTCAAAGTTTAAAAATATTTGATTTATTAAGAAGAATTTTAAAAAATGTATAGATACGTATACAGTATAGAATTTACAATTATAGAATTATATGAATTTTTGAAAGGCTTTTGAAGCGTTTGGATTTATTAGAATTCCAAAATTCCAAAAATCATGAAAATTGACAATAAGAGAATTATTAGTTATGCGTAGGAAAATAGTCGCCCCCTCGCATCTTTGAATAATTGTTTTTTATTTTTTTATTTTAAATTTGGTACTGCCGTAGTGATATACTATATGATGTTAAATGTCATCTGTTATAAACAACTAGCCTAAATGTATGCATTATTAAAATATGTAGCTAGTATGGAAAGTAAGAAATTAGTAATTTTGAATTTCATGAAATTTTCTTAAACATAATATAATTTTATAAACATTTAATTGGAATATAAAAATTACTCCAAATTTTATTACGAAGATAATATTTCTTAAAAATGTTAAAAAATTGCGAAAAATACTTAAAAATGATAGTTTTAAACTTTATTAAGAATTTAAAAAAATTTAAAATATAAATTTTAGTAACGTTAAGAGAAGGTGGTAACTCCTTTATTTAGGATCGTGGAAAATTTGAAGAATTGTGAAAATTTAAATTAAGTGAAACTTCAAAACTTTTAAGAACCTATTTGATTTTTGAACTTTCATTGTTTTTAAGAGCTTAAAGTAATTTTGATTAAAAAAAAATATATGGAAATGTTTAATAATTTCTAAAGAATTAATAATATTAATAAATGAAAATTTAAACAAAAAAAAGTGACCCAAGAACATCAAACGAATCAGGAGGACCATGAGAATTAAATGCATGATCGAAACAAAGAGAATTGAAAGAAACAGGAAATTTTTTTTTGTGAATTGAGAGAATTAGCGGAATTTAGGCAATCAAACAAACCAAGAGAATTACGTAAAAAAAGCGAACCATTTCAATAAAACGAAACGCATCTAGAAAATCATTAAATAAACCGATTTTAATATTTAAGAATTTTTAAAAATTGAGAATTCAATTGTAAGATTTTGATACGTGTAAGCATTTAGCAGTAAGTTTAAACAATTTTCAGAATTTAAAGAACTAAATTTTTTAAAGAGTATTTAATATATTGGAAATTTTAAAAAATTTAAGAAAATTTTAAATTTAAAAATATTTGAAATTTAAACTTTTATTTTTTAACTTTTAGAATTTAAAAAAAATTATAATCGATATTTTACGATTATAAAAAAAATAAAATTTTAGAATTCCAACATTTTTTAAGTTTTGAAGTTTAAAAACAGCTAATTTAATTTTCAGAGTTAACCATGAAAACTTTCACAATTTTAAGAATTTACAATTTTATAGAAACTTAAAATTTTAAGAACATCAAAACATTATTACTAAAAATTTTTGTAAATTTCTTTTTAATTTTAATTTTTTATTTGTGTAACATTGTAAGAATTTCAAGAATGTTAGAAATTGTAATAATATAATATTGGCATTAACGATTTTCTAATAAAAAATGATGTTCCTAGACTCAAACAATATAATCCTGCAAAATGATAAAATCATGGTTATTTATTTAATTGATCTTTTAATCAATTAACCCTACATATTAAGATAAGAATTCCAAAACCTTTTAAATTTTGAGAAATTAAAATTTTAATAAATTAAAAAAAAATTTACAATTTCAAAAGTTTATAAATTTATAAGAAAATTTTGAAATATAGAATATAAGTGAAATTATGGCTTTTCAATAAATTTTAAGTACTCATTTTTCAAAAATTTTCTGTTTTAAGAATTTAAAAATTTAATAAGAATTTTAAATTTTTTTTTCAAAATTTGCTTAATTTTAAATATCATAAATAATTTTGAATTTTAAGAATAAAAACACTTTAATCATTTTTAAATCTTTATAAGTTCCTATTAAATTTAAAAGTTTCTGAAAATAAGTTTTAAATAGATTTTGAATTTTAAGAAGTGTCCGAATGTTATTTTTTATTTTTGTTTCTTGAAAATTTAGCACTATCAAATTTTTATTATTTTGAAATAATCAGAATCATAAAAATTTAATTGGAACGTTAAAAATGGTTCTAAATTTTATTTAGAAGTAAATCCTTAATAATTTTAAGAAAGTTAAAAAACTTCAGACTTTCAAATAGTATACAAAAATGAAACTTTCAACTTTATCAGGAATATTAAAAAATTATAATAATTTTATAAATAGGAATTTTTAAAATCTAAAGAATGTTAAATTTTAATAATAATTTTAATATTTTTAAAACTTTAAGAATTTTAAAAATTTTATTTTAGTTTTAATGATTTTCAAAATTCAAAAAATTAAAATCTTTAAGTATTGTTACGTTTTTGCCTTGTCAAATTCAAGGTTCGATCACTGGATTGTGAATAAAACAAACGATGTAAATTCTAGAACACCCTAAATTCATTTATTTCCGATTAAACACTAATTTAATTAATTCACTTATTTAACTTAATTATTTAACTACACTTTAATTATTTAACTACACTTTAACAACACTATATTACACTTTAATAACACTTTATTTTACTTTATCAACACTTTCCTTTTAATTACTATTAGCACTCTCACGGTTAAAACACAACTGATTTTCTCCCAAATGTTTGTCGCGTATTTATACCAAATATTCTAACCATTCTAGAAATGTCCAGAATATTCAATTAGTCTAGATAAGTCTAGACACCTCTACTGTTCTACTTTATAACAATTTTACATTAACGATAGTGTCGCTATTCAAACATAGATGTCGCCACGATCGTAACATTACCCCCTAACTAATCCTGATTCGTCCCGAACAGGATCCAATTCACTACCCCTGTAGATCGCTAATCGCTCTATATGCACCACCTTCAACCTTCCTCGCTGCCCTTTCTAGATCCGGTAGATCACGTCATTTATTTTGGTGATGATGGTATACGGCCCTTCTCATGAAGGTTGCAGCTTTGGTGATAAACCCTTCTTCCGTTGTGGGTTGTAAAGCCATACTAACTCTCCTTCTTCGAAACCTTTATTATTTGCTCGTATGTCATATCGAGCCTTCATCCGGTCACTTGATACTCGTATCCTCTCTCGTACAAACTGGTGTATCTCGTCAAGTTCTCCTCTCATCTGGTCAACATAATTCTGCCTATCTAAAGCTGATGACGGAACAGCTCCAAACTTTAGATCTCCGGGTAATCGCAGATTATTTCCAAAAAGGATTCTCGCTGGTGTCATTCCCGTTGAGTCATGTACTGCTGATCGATACGCCATTAGGAACATCGGAATATGCCGATCCCAGTTGCGTTGATCATTATCCACGACCTTTGCTAAATATTTCTCCAACGTCCCGTTGAATCTTTCCACCATACCATCCGACTGTGGATGCAGAGGCGTTGTTCTTGTTTTATTTATACCGAGCAACTGACAGACTTCCTGAAATACAACTGACTCAAAATTTCTTCCTTGGTCTGTGTGAACCTCCATTGGTACTCCAAAACGACTTATCCAATTATTAACCACGGCGTCAGCTATCGTGGTTGCCTCCTGATTGGGTATGGGATACACCTCTGGCCATTTGCTAAACTAGTCCATTATTACTAGCACATATTTGTTACCATCATCCGTAGTCCGGAATGGTCCTGCCACATCCATTGCGATTCTTTCAAATGGCGCTCCAACGTTATATTGCTGCATTGCTCCCCGACTTTTCCGTGCGGGACCTTTTACCGCCGCACATTGATCACATTTTTGGCACCACTCCACTACAGATTGTCTACATCCTGACCAGTAAAAACGTTGACGTATTTTGGCCAATGTTTTATTAATTCCCAGATGACCCCCTCTTGCCCCTCCGTGATACTCCTTCAATATCTCGGCAATCCTAGCCTTAGGCACCACTTTTACCAATTGTTTCATATTACCGTCCGAGCTTTCCCATATTCGTTTTAAGCATCCGTTCTCGATTTGGAGACTATTCCATTGTGCCCAGTAAGCCTTTACCGTGGGACTCTTATCCGCAATTTCACACCAAGTTGGACGATTTCCTGTCTCTTTAAGTTGCATGATTATTGCCAAATCTGGATCTGCTAACTGCTCGTCCCTAACCATTTCATCCGTCCATTCCTTATCGGGTAGTATTTGCATAAGCCTGATGTCGATAACGTCTTCCTTTGCTTCTATACGCCCGCAGTGCTTACATTCCACTTGACATGGTCGTCTTGACAATGCATCAGCATTTCCATGTGCACTCCCTTTCCGATGTTCGATCTGGTAATGATAGCTCTGTAGTCGCTCAATCCAACGCGCTACCTGTCCTTCTGGATTCTTGAACTGCAGTAGCCAACGTAATGCTCCATGGTCTGTTCGTATATGAAATTATTGGCCATAGAGGTACTTATGAAAATGTTTCACACATTCCACTATAGCCAACAATTCCTTACGAGTTACACAATAGTTACGTTCTGGTATAGATAACACCTTCGAGTAATAAGCAATTACTCTTTCTTGCCCTTCGATTTCTTGCGACAACACCCCTCCGATGCCATCATTACTTGCATCGGTATCAAGAATAAACTTAACACCAGATATAGGGTATGCCAACAACGGTGCCGTACATAATCGCCTTCTCAATTCATTGAATGACTCCTCTTGCTCGTCACTCCATTCAAATGCTCTGTTCTTCCGGGTCAAATCATGTAAGCTCTTTGCCACATTGGCAAATCCTGGCACAAATCGCCTATAATAAGTGCACAATCCGAGGAAGCTCCGTAATTCCCGTAAATTTTTAGGTCTTGGCCAGTCCTTTACCGCTGATATCTTGTCTTCATCGGTGTGGATTCCATTGGTCGTTACCTTGTGCCCCAAAATGTTTACCTCCGTTCTGAATAATGAACACTTCTTCGGATTCAACTTTAAACCGGCTGATTGTAATCGCTTCCATACCTCTGCCAAATTTCTTAAGTGTTCTTCGAAATCCTTTCCCATAACTATGATGTCATCCAAATACACGAGGCATGTCTTCCAGTGCAGTCCCTTTAACACGCGCTCCATAAGTCGTTCAAAAGTTGCCGCGCCATTACATAATCCAAATGGCATCACGTTAAACTGCCATAGCCCATTACCCACACTGAACGCCGTTTTTTCACGATCTTGCTCTTGGACTTCCACCTGCCAATACCCGCTTTGCAGGTCCAATGTTGAAAACATTCCAGCACCTGACAATGTGTCTAAGGTGTCATCGATCCTTGGTAATGGATAGCTATCCTTTTTCGTTACTGAATTTAGCTTTCGGTAATCGACACAAAAGCGCATTTTCCCATCCTTCCTCTGGACTAATACTACAGGTGAACTCCATGGACTGTTTGATGATTCAATCACTCCAGCTGCCTGCATGTCCGTTACCATTCGATCCACCTCTTCCCGTTTTGCTAAAGGTAGCCTTCTCGGCGCTTGGCGTATAGGTGTCTCCGTTCCGGTATCAATTCGATGTTTCACCATGTTAGCCCTTCCATTATTATCCGGTGTACTGCAAAATATCGACTTATACTGTTCGAACAGTTGTCGTGCTGAATTTTTCTGGTTCATGGTAAGATCCCCAGTCCATTTCTGCATGAGGTGTTCTACTATTTGCTTTTGTCCTTGCGTATCGGTGTTTCTAATCGGATTTTTCTGCTCGCATTTCATTATCGTTGACACCTCTTCACATTTACCAATAACAGTTCCTTTCTTAATTGTTTTTATCTTTTCCGAGAGATTTAGGGTCCTAATCGGTACCCTACATTCGTTATCTGACTTTACTAACGTCATCCCTATAATAATTCCTTTGGTTTCGCTTTCTTCTTCACTGGCTTCTACAACCCACAACCTGGGTGGCCCAGAACCTCCCTCCAATCTCCCCCACACAATTGTTTCCGAATTCGGTGGCAGCTTTTCCCGATGTTCTATTATTACCCGCCTAGTAGTTGTTTCCACATCATCTACTCGCAGTGGTAACTCGAAATTATCACAGTCCAATACTTCTCTTCCAACATCCACCACGAAGCCATTCGCCCTCATGAATTCCATCCCCAAGATGACTTCATCCACTATCTTTGCGACCAGCACTTCGTGTTGGAATTGAGCATTGCCTATCTTAATGCTCACAAGCTTCCTGCCCTTTATGTCTGCGCTCTCTCCTGTGGCTGTACGTAATTTCAACTCATTGGCTGGTAGTACTCTTCCCTTTACTAGATCCTCACGGACAAACGTGCGCACCGCTCCTGTATCCAGGGTAATAACACAGCTCTTCCCGTCAATACTTCCTTTAATTGTTAAGCTGTCACCGACTCGTCCCAATCTCGAAATAGGGATGGAGGTTATGGGGCAATTGGTTGTGGGAGTCAGCTTCTGCCCCTTTAGGCTGACTCGTTGTAGTTTAACGACTCCTTTCGTTCTTGGCCATCTTCCTTAACCAACGTTCGCTCTCTACTTAATCCTCGTCGTTGCATAGGAGATCGCGATCTTGTACGTCTCCATTTTCCTTCTTTACAGTCTCTCGACATATGACCCATTTTGTCACATGTCCAACACTTTATTTTGCTACCACCCTCTCTGTATCTTGGAACCGACCGCTCGACGTTAGTGCTGCTATCCATCCTTAAGCGACGGTTTTATAATAGTCTGCGCAGTTTCCTTTATTAAGGCACACGCGATGGTCTCGGCAAAAGTAGCCTTAGGTGATAACATCACTGCTTTACGTGTTTCCGGATCCCGTATTCCATCGATGAATGCGTCCATTTTAATCCTCTCCATATAATCGGGAGATGTATTCACATGTGCCAAATGCACTAGCCGCTCGACTGCTGCGGAATATTCTTGAAGAGTCTCTCCGATCTTTTGACATCGGCTCTTCAGCTCCATGCGATACATCTCTCGCTTACGGTCACTTCCATACTTTCGATCCAGCGCCTTTATTATTTCGTTATAATTACTACGGTCATACTGCGGAATAGTCTGCAGTGTTTCAGCCGCTTCTCCTTTTAGAGCCACTATTAATGCTGTTCCCCGATTTGCGTCATTCCACCCATTTTGGTTAACCGTTGTCTCAAATTGAAATTTGAAAACCGCAAATGATGTTGTGCCATCAAATATCGGTGGCTTAAATTTCATTGCTTGAATTGGCTATGAGCTACTGGCGATGCTGTTACATTAACCTCGATACATAGAAGTTTCCTCTCGAAGCCTAAAACTTTCTCTTCTAACCCTTGGATGTCCTTCTGTAATTTTTGTTCAACTTGCTCTACTTCTTCATGTAAATTGATATACATTTCATTGAATTTCTCATCCATTTTGTTATTGATCTCGCCCACCGACTGCTTAATTTCTTTTATTTCTTGATTTGATCGATCAAATTTCTGATTTAATTCATTACTGGACTTTTCAACTGACTTTTCTATTGACTGTTCCATTTTCAAATTGGACTGTTCCATTCTCATCATAACTGCCATTAACTGGGCCATATCGAAATTTCCAGAAGGTACCGATGCAACCTCCACTACCGCCTCTTTACTTTCTCCATTCTCTTCGTCCCCTTCTGCGTGGTCGGAAAATGTATATTCATCAAAATTATAACTAGCCGGATCATTACCCTCCAGCTCTAATGCTTGAAGTAATCGTTGCCTCAATACATTTTTCTGGCCGACCGTTGACAAACCACGTCGCTCCAACTCTTCCTTTAAATCGGAAATCTTCAATTCGTCTAGAATCATCTTTTAATTCACAATCCCACCGCTGTCACCAATTGTTACGTTTTTGCCTTGTCAAATTCAAGGTTCGATCACTGGATTGTGAATAAAACAAACTATGTAAATTCTAGAACACCCTAAATTTATTTATTTCCGATTAAACACTAATTTAATTAATTCACTTATTTAACTTAATTATTTAACTACACTTTAATTATTTAACTACACTTTAATTATTTAACTACACTTTAACAACACTATATTACACTTTAATAACACTTTATTTTACTTTATCAACACTTTCCTTTTAATTACTATTAGCACTCTCACGGTTAAAACACAACTGATTTTCTCCCAAATGTTTGTCGCGTATTTATACCAAATATTCTAACCATTCTAGAAATGTCCAGAATATTCGATTAGTCTAGATAAGTCTAGACACCTCTACTGTTCTACTTTATAACAATTTTACATTAACGATAGTGTCGCTATTCAAACATAGATGTCGCCACGATCGTAACAGTATATTAAAAATATTTAAGATTTTTAAAAATTTAAGTAAATTAAACATTTTAAAATAATTTAAATTTTAAGAACCCTCAGAAGTTAAAAAAAAATCAAAATCGGTTAAGAATTTTTTAAAAATTCAACATTTTTTAATTTTTGATGTTTGAAAACAATCAATTTCAGAATTTAAATTATTAATTAAAAATAGTTTTGTTCAGTATTTTAAAATTACAAATTTTAGGGTGATATTTTTAAGAATTTTATCGAGTTTGTCTTCATACTGTCCTAGACAACCAGAAGAAGCCAAGCCATTCTTTACACCGTGGAGCCATCGTCACCTGCAACGACCTGCACAATATCGGGGATCTTCATCAGATCTCTGATCTCAATATTGTACAAAGCTCGGTATGTGCCATTGATTTCGCGTTTTAGGCCGTAAATCACACGCATGACTCTTCGTCAAAATTACCGGAATTTACAAGTTCATATGAATTGTTGGAAGGAATTTTATGATTTCGGAATTTCAAACAAAAATAAAAAATATGAAAATTTATTATTTAAAAATTTTTAGTTATGAGAATAGATATTATCACCTCCACGCATCTCTGAATCATTGAATCTATATCAAGGCCGCCTGCGTGAGCCCTAATTTAGTTTGGTTTTTTACATTTTGTACTGCCTTAGTTAAACTATACCATGTACAAAAGTGTCATTATTTACGACTAGCGTAAATACATGCATTTTTTAAATGTGTAGGCTATAGTGTCTTGAAAGTCCAATCCTTATAATAGGTGCACTTAAATACATTATTTTAAACATATTGGTTTTAGTGTCAAAGAACTGTCAAATTGTGTGTATAAAATATTATTTTACAATTATAAATATTAATGATGCGGTAAAAATTATTTTTTAATTGGTCTCAATCAAAACATAATTTATGATGAGCTAAAAAATAATTGTACGTACATATATATGATTCATAATGTTTGGTGAAGAATTATACATATTTTATGTACACTGCTTAAATATTTATGATTATTATTATGTGGGGAGATTTGTATTGTTATGAATATAAATTTTATGTCTGCATTATGGATTATGGATTTTCGGGGAGAAACAATAGCAATAAGACTGTATATATGCGGGGATGAATAAATCACATCCGGTCATTTAGACAAAAATTAACTACGACTCGATCCTAAAAGTTGTTTTAAGTTAATTGTTTGTATCAAAAAATCGATTTCCGTATTTCTTTTTTCAGTTTTATTATCAAAATATAACGTGACTGATGGTTTCAAGTAATCGATATACCTACCAAAGAAAAGCAACAACCTTTAATTATAGACATTCATGTAATATGTATATGGCATTGTATAGTAAAATTTACTATCATCATCATACACAACTAAGTGATAATTAAGTCACGTACATTTCAATTTTCTTTTTATTTATGTATATAAATGATGTACATATGTAGAACAATTACAAAATATTTCCCTCTTTATTGTGTGTGTGTGTGTGTTTGTGGTTTTAGTCGACGAACTGGAGTAAAGTAGTTTGGTTTAACAAACTGGGTGAAATTATTTTGACACGGCACACAAATTGTTATTTTTATTGAATTCTATATCTGCTATATACAGGTACCTTGGATTTGTATTTAATTGATAAGAATATCTTAAAAGAATGAAACTAGGGGATGAACAAAAATTATAATACATTTTATACCTTTCAAATCAGATAATGAGTGTTTGTAATTGTATATGAGGGTGTGCAATGATTTAGAATAGAATAATGGGGTTAGTTAAAATTTTAAATTTTAACACACTTAACTACAAAAACTTGACTATAAAAGGAAGACGCAAGTACGTGTAAGTGTTATAAGTTATATAACTATGTTTGTTGCCGCCCCTTTAGGAATTTCTCATATTCAGTATTTGAAAAATAAAATCAATCACAAATATTCAAATATATAATTTTGGCGTTGAACCTGATCCATATTAACGTTTCATTCAGTCAAATACAATTTTCAGAATCTGGAAAGCACATACAAAAATTTTAAGGGAAATTCAAAAAAAGTAGAAATTTCAGAATTCCACCAAAAAAAAACCCGCCCAAATTGAATAGATTTTATTTGGGAACCTGAGATCATGTCTCGATTCGATACAGAACATTTTTAATTTAATTTCTCCTTTCAAATTTGTTCAACTCAGCTTCTATTAAAATTACCAGTTTTATCTATAGAAATGATGATTCAATGAATCCAAACTCTAGTTCCTGCGTATGTGTCGATGGTTTTGGTATACCCAGCATGACCGTTAATTATTATGAAATTAATTTTTAAAGACTAGTATGTTCGCTGAGATATGGACAGTGTGTATACCCGAAACAAATGATCGACTTCTCTCAGGCTCTGTTGGCCATGTTACAGGCAACAATTGAGTAAATTTTGAATTTGAATAGCTTCAGAAGTTGTTTCATTTAACAGGTTCTACAGCCACATATTTTGCTTAAAATTTATTCTGTTCAATGACTGATCTGAGACCCAAATCACTGTCAAAACTTTGTCATATTTCAGAGCTCTCACACATTTTGCAGGAATGGTTTTCACTTTCATATTTATACATTCTTTCCCTGTATCTGCAATTTATTTAATAAGGAATGATTTTTTCAAATATGTAAATGTGATCACTTTTCGTTTACGAGATTGATCAGCGACGACCACGAGTTCATTTGTTTAATTGTTTTGACCATTAAGTAATCTTTTTTTTCATCGTCTGGTTCAAAGTTAGGATTATCAGTCAAAAGAAAATGGACTACCATTGAATTCCTAATAAAAATGCCAAAATAAAACAAACAAGACTACTTAGCGCACAAAACTCAATTACAACAAAAAATGTATTTTCATAAAGTCCACTGAAGAAATAAAATAGTATCTCTTATATACGGTTACAGAAATATTATTTTTGAACTTATGTACGTCCAACAAAATTTGAAGAGCCCATCGTAATAAAACATCAATATTCCCATATTGGCCAATAAGTACGGTCTTCCATATACGTAATATGCTAATATAGCAAATTAGGTCATGTAAGAAAGTATAAAGATAAAAGATAAAAACTAGGGCATTCTTTATAATTCATAATTATAACGGTCGTATAACAAACAATATTTTATCTAACATAATTAAGCTTATTTTTATAAAATAAAAAAGGCCCTAATTTTTTTTAAAATTCACATCTTCAAAATCACGAACATAGCTGAATCATTTGTTTGTTAAAAGATAAGAAGGCTAGTTAAAAACGCCCTAATTTTTTTTTGCAACTATTTTTTCCACTATTCATTTGTTCAATTTTTCGCAATACTTTTGAAAAAGCCGTTTTAAATAATCATCATAACTGAGACTAATGGCTTCACCAGCCATTTAAAATGTGGGAAGATTTATCTAATTCGAGCTAAATTCTTGACACCTTGAAAATTAATTTTTGCATTGTACAAACTTTCTATTTGGTGATTACTGATTATTTGCCACAATCAATTGACCTTCAAGTACATCCTTAAGAAAAACAATACTAACATGGTCTCGTTGTAGTTTATCTAAAATGTTTAGCCATATAGCTATAGACATAACAATTGTGTACATAATATGTATTCCATTGATTTTTTTTCTATTCCCCGACTACATTATAGCTGATCTACAGAAGCTTGTTTGTTAAATTTTAATCCAAACAAAAATGTTCATGCTTGTGCTTTATCCGAACATATATGTTCACATACATATTGTATGAATATACTTAGAAAACACAGGCAAACACAAAATAATAACTATACAAATTGTCCTTTGAGATTTTAAATGGGATTTGCAAAATGCGCGCGAAGGAAGATCTTTAAATAAACAACAACAATTTAAGAAAATCGTCTTTTTCAGTTTTCCCCATTTTCCTTTCTATTCGTATTTTCCTTGTTCTTTTTTATCATAATATAATGTGCAGTAATATAGGTTTGTGTTTGACGTGCGAGAGATAATAATCGTGCATATCATAATAAAAACATTTCACTTCAGCTTATGTTAATGAACATAATTTTTGAATTCGCAGGTGAGATGAAAAAAAACCAATAATATAGAAATATTAAAGTTCGGTATTAAATGCGCAATTTTTGATTTAGTTGAGCTTTTAAGCGATACAACATCATCATAATAATACAATAACGTAAATGATCAGATTACGTGCATACGAGCAATAATTTAATTTAATTTTTGTACATTTTTTTTTTTTTGCCAAAATAAAATCTAATTTTCGAACAAATAAATAATAATTTTTTGTACATGAATTTTAAGTTACGTGACTTTTATGAATATAAACTTTTGATAATAAAGTTAGAAATCTATATAGAATTTATGATATATAGTTTTTAGCATTATGGAATATAAAATTGATTTTTTATTGTCTAGCTCGCAATCATATGATATAAATATAACATAAAAATATACCCCCAAATATACTATGCAATTACGGTTGGATTCAATGTTCGTATAATAACGTTATCGTCGTATACACATTCTGTATATGATATTCTCGTTTAATTTAATATTTAAGATTATTTCGGTTGTAAAATGCGTAAAAATAAACGACACAAGTGTTTGTAACGAGCAATGAAATATTATTGTAATGACATTCAAATTTTATGGATAGACATAAAGTACAGGCAAAAGCTTAATGGGGGCAATGTAATTGCCGATTATTTTTAGAAATCTTTTGTTGCTAATACAAAATTAAATCGTGTATTTTATAGTTGACACTTTCAAACTTGTAAAGCTCAAAACAATAAAACTGTTCCAAACAAAAATTTAGTTTCAAACATTTTCCCGCTGGATTCCTTCTCCATCTTTTAAAAGCTTAATCAAAAAGCTAATCGACAATTTGAGGTGAAAGCTTTTAAGTTTAAAAATTATAAGTGTTTTAATAGTAAAGCCTGATGCCTTAGTTATCAAAATTATTCAAATTGTTAGCAAATACACCCAAAAAGCTCTAATGATATGAATTTTTAATTTCGAGGACTTAAAGTCTAATTCAGTAATTTATAGTAAATAAACTTAAAGTAGTTAATTAGTTTCATTTTGTTTTTGGCTTCAAAAAGCTCATAATGTATAGATCTATTTTTTTCATTTTTTAATTTAAAATAGTTCTGCAAATGCTTGAAATGCTCTGTTACATAAAAATTATCAAATTCTTTAAATCATTTAATGTTTTGGGAAAAATTAAAAAAACTAATCAATATATTAGTAAAGCGATTTAAAATTATAAAAGCTTTCAAATATTTTATATACGTTATAAAAGCTCAATGTTAATTGTGATTCAATTGCGTATATTGCAGTTGTGAGAAAATTGAGTTACGACTTTTTGTTATTTTGAAAGCTTGGAAAGTTAACCATCAAGCTTAATATGTGGGAAACATCTCTACCATCTGAGTAGCTCTTCCAGCTGATTAGATAGAGTGCTTTGCTATTTATATAGATATAAGCCTTTAATAATTTTTGAGTATTTTTAGATAATATAGCTTTTACTAAAAAGCTTTCTGAACGAATTTGAAATTTTGTAAAATATCTTAATTTTTTCCTTCAACCCCCGATCGTCCAACCACGTTTACCTTACAAATTTGGCACTGTTAAACAATTTTTTTGATTACAACATGAAATCATGCTTGAAGCTTGAAACCAAAGCTTAATAACAATACTTAGCCGTTCTTCAAACATAATAATATTCTATGCATCAAACGCGTAATTTTCCGTAATCTTGAAAACTTTTTATTGTTTCTTCGGTAGAAAAGACCGATTCCCAGTATTGCTTCTCTCTTTCAAAAGCTTTATGGGTAAGTTAATCAAAAAAATTGGAACGAAAGCCAATTAAGGCAAACTAATAGTTTACTTTTTACTTTATAACAGGTTTCAATGATCATTGATCATTCAATGATTTTCTCATTTGACAGTTTAAGGTTAGTAAAGGTTGAATCGATTTGTATTCTGAATGATTGGATCTGCCAATCAGCCAAGAAAGCTTAACTTAATAATTGTGACATCTCCTGAAATGGGTGAATTACAAATTCGAGTGCAATAAACAACTTAAACTTTTGTATAACTTCAAAAAGCTCACATTAAATATCTCCTGTAAATTGGAAATTCATAATATTTCTGTTGGCTGAAATTTTAAAATGTTTATTGAAGTTTAAAAAAAAAAAATCTCTGTCAGCTTTAACCAGTATTACATTTGTAAAACAATTTAAAATTAGATGAGCTTTTTTAGGATTTTCAAGGTATTTTAAACAACGAAACTTTGTATAATTAGTACGATGATGCTTTAACTTTACAATTTGAAACGGAGATTGAGTAGTAACTCTTAGGATTTTCAAACATATCTTAAAAGCTTAGTTATTTTATAAAAAAAATTATTTAATGAATTGAAGCTTGTAAGCAGTTTGAGAAGCAATTAAGGTATAGCTTTTGTCTATGAGCAAATATAAAACCATTCAAAGAAAACTTTTAAGCTCGTTTCGTTTCATTTTAATGTTGCTTTGATGCAAAAAGCTTTTTAACTGAAATATTAAAGCTTGATGTTTTATTTTAAATTATTATTATGCTTTTTCAAATCACAGTTTAATGTAAGCAATTAGGTATGCAAAAGTTTAAGCGATTTGTAGATAGTCTCCCTTTTCCTATTCAAAAAAGCTCTATGAATTTAAATTTATATTTGGACACTTATTAGATGTCCTAAAATTAGTATTCGAAAATTAAATTCAAGCACAATAATATAGAAATAAATCCAGAGCTTTTAAGTAACCTGATTATTTCATAAAAGCTTTTAGAATATCTCTAAATTTTCTCATTTGTAAATTCAATCCGTATGTTCTCCTGTTGGATGATATTCATTCGGTTAGCTCATATGGTTTGGTTCGTTTGAGCCGCCTAATCTCGTTTGTACTATCCAGTAGTTGTACGGCCTCAATGTTGGTGTGGATGAAAATCCCCTTTTCATGTTTGATGGCACATTCGGATGACGTCATCTATCAGTTGTGTTTGTAAATCATGGTTCCCTGTTAGTCACAAATCGGTAAGCGTTGGTGACCATTCGATGAAATAAAATAATAATTTTTGGTAATTTTTTTTAGAAATAATTTTGGATACGCTGGATAATGTCTCTATTTGATTTATGAGTACAACCCCATAGCTGCGCACCATACATCCATATTGGTTTGAAGATGGTCTGGTAAATTAGTATTTTGCAATACAGGCTCATTTTGGAAAGAAGCCTAATTAACCAGTACATTTGACGTTGCTTTAATCGTATCTGTGTTCAAGTTTTTGTCTCACATGATGTTTCCAGTTTAGCCTTTTGTCTAAATGCACACCAAGGTATTTGGCCGATTCAGCATGCGGAACTTGCATCCCGTTGATGTATATGAGCTGATTGATACTTTTGTTTCGGCGCATAAATGTCCCATGGGTTGATTTAAGCTCATTAAGCAAGATTTTCCAATCAATCGTCCATTTTGTAACGTTGTTCATTCCTCGTTAAAGATTTTCCAATGCTCTTTGTTAAGATTCGCCTAATGCCATAATAACAGTATCGTCAGCAAACGTACTGATGAATGTTTTGTTCGTTGTAGGTATGTCTGCAGTGTAGAGAAAGTAGAGGTGGGGTCTTAATACGCTTCCCTGCGGAAGTTCCGCTAGCTTCGGATAAAAGTCAGAAGATGTTTCTTCATGGATGACTTCATTCAAGCCATTGGCAATAACTTTGTGGTAGCATTTTGCTCATGTTGAATGTCAATCCCTCTCAAGGCCTGGGATATATCCCGATTCGTAGTGATTTGATGAAATTGATCTATTGTGGAATGGTTACTTCTGAATCAAAATTTTGAAAATCAGGAACATTTACCATTAAGACGTTACAGAAGTAATTTTTCAAATAGCTTTGATCAGGTCGGGAGCAGTGAGATTGGTCTGTATACGATATTACTTCTTAATCTGGTTTGCCCGGTTTCTTCAGTATAATTATTTGGGCCGTTTTGAAGCATTTGGACAAATACTTCAATCTCATATAGGCGTTAAATAAGTATGTGATCATGATGATTGATTTACGTGATAGTTCCTTGAATAAACCCGGTGACATTTCATCAAATCCTGGTGCCTTTTTTTGGTTAAGATTTTTGTCTATTCCTTCGGCAACTTCTATTACCGTGACCCTTATAAAATCACGACTTGGTTGATAAACAGGTGTTTCGTCGATGTTGGATTGAATGTCAATGGGTTGAATTACTGTTGCAAAGCGTTGGGCAAAGAGTTCCTCTTTGTTTTGTCTTGTCGCACCCAACTACCTTGAGGATTTCTTATGGATGGTATCCGCGAGCTACGGGTCGTTTAAATTTTCTGGTGGATTTCCATAACGAGTAGTCTTTATCCATTTCTGGACCTAGCCCGCTTAAGTAGTTGTCAAAGCAATCTTGATTATAGTTTTTGATTAGCCTGTTGACCTTGTTACTTATATCCGATTGAAGGCTGTTTTCTCAATAAGATTTCTGGTGAGATGCCATATTCTTTATAATTTGTAGTATGTCCCCATTTGATGACAAAAACCACATGAAGATGCGTTATCTGGTTGTTTTTTGCATTTTGTTGTGTGGTGATCGTCATTTGATTTCACGATAGCAAAAACTCTTGGTATCTCCGAGTTGTTGACAATTCGTGCATTGTGGAATGCTTCTTTTAATCAATGTAAAACAATGGAAAGTGTTTCCTGACTTGTACACCATCAATTGTGATTATTTTGAATATGTTAGTAACACCTGCGAGTTCATGTCCCTTTTTTTTCTAAGTCTGCTTTAATTTCATCGTGACTAATGGATGATGGTATAGACCTCTGATAACCACTCTATAAGCTTTTCCACCCTTCAGCTGATAGGTGTGATATTCATTTTTTAATGCATCCAATAGCTTTTTACGTTTCTGTAGTCATTTTCAATTTGAACTCGTTGTTTGAGAGTGGCTTAAAATGCGTTGCTTCATAAGTGGTTTTTATTATTTTTTGACGGAAAAGTTCGAAATTGTTGATGTTACTGACGTTAATGGGTGGAGGCAGTGGTATTTTTTTGTTTCTATTCAGTGTTATTGTTCACACTTTGTGTAGTATGTTTTGGAGGCGTTTTCGGTTTTGTGCGCCTACGGTTTTGGTATTTGTGTTATCCGCACTACCAACTTCGTTTTCCAGTTCTTCCTCATCTGTGCAATATCTCTCTTGACTCAGAGCATTGAATCTATTATTCTGTTGATAAAACTGAAAATTGCCGCAGCAACCAGATGGAATTATTTGAAGGATCATGTTGAATGGTTGATGGCTGAATATGGTTAGAGGACAGATTGGCTGAATCCTTAGCTTTGTTATTTTTAACCTTTTCTTTTTTTCTGAAGTTCAGCAACTTTTGAAATTTATTCAACAGCTCCTCGCTATTTATAATATTTGCTGGTGTACCCGGAATTTTTTCTGACACTGAGGTTTTTTTTCAGTGGAGACTTTGCATTTTTTTGAATTTGTTATTCTTCATTGGAGATCTCATCATCATAGAGCTCCTTTGGAATGACAATTGTTCCTCGTTAGTCATTTGAGTGTTGATATCCTTTAGCATATTTTGGATATCACTGGAATGTTTAAGCAATATTGTACCCCCTCCTCAATAGAATCCATTGAACCAACCTCCGAAAAGAGTGGATTTTCCTGAACATCAGGTTTGCCACCTAGGGTATTACTATCCTTGTTTGTTTTATCCATTGCGTTTTGTTGTGTATAGTGTTATTAAACTCGCCTCTACAAGTTCAGCTATGATACTGTAGTCATGTAATTATGATACTGTAGTCATGTAAAACAAACGTTGTCCAGGTGCTACCGCGGGGAGGTAAACTAGAGACAAATGATGGTTTCTACAAAGTTGCAATGCTGGAACATAACCAATGGTATAAACGGTCAACGCCTACCCTATTGAAACACACCTAACACCCAGCTCTTTCTTAAAATGGTTTAAAAACACAAAATTTTAAGATAATCCAAGTCGATTGAAAAAACTAATTTATTTTATAAACATGATTAGTATTTGAGCCTAAAAGCTTTCCATGCAAATAGTCTGCGTAAACTTTTAAATCACCTTTAACATAAGAACAAAAACCAAAGCCTTAAACAATATGGAATTTATAAAGTGATGTACAATTATTGGAACTTTCAAATGTCCTAGGTTTAGGTGATTTTAAAGCTCCAGGTTTAGTGTGTTTAACATGTATATTATTGTATTTCCAATCAGTGGTTTTTAAAGCTCTATTTTCATTTTATATTCTAGAAAGCTTTAAATAAAACCTTTAACCTATAACGATTTTGAGCTTTTTATATGTACTCAAAAAGCATTTTAACTTTTTGAAGATAGAAATTAAAATTGAAAAATATATTGTGACAAGCTTTATTTGAAACATAATTTACAAAAATTGGAAAGCTATGAATGAGCTTTCAATTTTTATGAATCATTAGTTTTAAATTCATTGTCTGGAAATTCTGTATACTTAAGAATTAAATTATTTAAATAAAATAAGACAAAAACCTTATGTTTTATTTTAAAAAACTATATTCAATATAAATCAAATTCTTAAATTGGGGTTCACAACTAATAGTTTTAATCGTTCTAGATATAAAAACCAGTCCGCGAAATATTTTTCACATGGTATAATACGACTTGTCACTAGTCAATTTTAATACCACGCCCAATTCTTGCATTCTAATCCAAGCGATTCTTATATTATCGTTTATACTTAACAACAAAATCGTAAAAATATCTCGCTACAATTTTGTTCGAATCTAGCACAATAATAATTATGGTATCACGTTAAAAATCAGCAAGCTTATTTTTAACAGCAGACTTTTCGAAACATATTTTTTGTTTTAATTTTTTGATAGCTTTGGAAAACTTTTACAAAAGTAGTAATATTGTATAAAAAAGTAAGAATTGAAATAAATCTTTTATGCTATTTACCTGGTACCGTCTCTTATTTGGCAGCATAACACAAAGTTTTTTGTGCCCGCGTTACAAATTCAGGTATAAAGTATTTGTTTGTTTGTTTGTTTGGATCATAATAAATTAATTATATTTTTTATTTTGTGTTTTGTTAGGTATAGTTATACCATGGTATACGCATGGGAAGGTAAATTTTTTAACTTTTCGTATAACATTTAAGAAAAACGATTAAACAAGAGTGTGTGTGGAATTTAAAGCATTTTAAAGCCATTAAACCTAATAAAGAAACACCTGTCCACGTATATAGTAATTGTATATAAGTTTTATTAAAAAAATCGCTTAAGCGAACTTTTAAATGTCACCCTAAAGCAAAAATATAATTTTATAGCATAATTTGTTAGCCACAGTATGTGCGCGCCTATTGTAAATCGATCGAATGTGTCCGGTTTGTGTAGGTATAAACATAAAAGCAATGATTCTAAATTACTATAATTTCGTTATTTGGAAATAACTTTATTTTATCCACTTAAGGTAATTTACCAACAATATTTATACTTTACAAAGTATTTTTAATTTATTTATTTTTCAAAAATTCCGCACTCATTACTTTTTGGAATTTTACTTTTTGTTTGGTTGTTGAAATACGAAAAACTTTGTAAACTTTTTATTGTTGTTGTCAAATTTTCTATTTATTTTTATTTGCCGTATATGTAATTCAATTGGGTGTGTGTGTGGGAATATAAAATTCGCTGATTAATCTAAAATTTAAAATAGAAGAGCCGCTATAAAAAAAATTATTTAATTAATTCACGAATTATTTACGACTTAAATATTTAAATTTTTTTTTTGTAAATAACAATAATAATTATAATTAAGTTGACAAATTATTTTAATTAAATGTTACCGAACATTACATTATGTTCACAACCTTGTTTTAGATTCTTAGGAAATAAAATGTTTTATTTTTTAAAAATATTATAATTAAAAATAAATCCAATTTGTTTTCTAATTTAATTGCTTTTTCCTAGTATAGGGCGTTACTTGAATTAAGTAGAATTTTGATTTTTAAAGTACATAGGTGGTCATTGCGAAAACCACTTCTATAATCAGATGGTAACAACAACAATATTCACGTCAGGAAATTTGCCGAATTAAATAAAAACTTAACACCCTACTCGGGTTTCCCTAACCAAAATCTATGAACTTTAACTTTGGAGAGTTGGTTGAGCGAGTCACCGATATCGAGCCACTTTCCGAAAATAACCATCGAGCTCCAAAGATCTTTTGTTACATTGTAAAAAACGAAAGGCTCTGTATTAATATTTGATCATTTAAGGAACTCGAAGAACCACAAATGGAACTGTTTTACGTTCCGTAATAACCGTTTATATAATAATGGTACCATATGTTGGCTCTTCTTTCAGAGATCGCTGCACAATTCGTTCCGAATCAGCGCGAGAACACGACCGAGCCAGCGTTCTCGCCGAGACCTTATTTCATGCACAATATCGAGGATCTTCATCAAATCTATGATCTCGATATTGTACAAAGCTCGATATGTGCCATCTATTTCACGTTTTGGGCCTAAAATCACAAGCATGACTCTTTTCTCAAATGTAAGGAGACATCTCTCGTATTATCTCCGCCCAACTTTCACATCCAAACAAAACAATGGGCCTGATCAAAGCTTTGTAAGGCTTCAACTTCATGGCTCTTGATAAGTGTTTAGAGTTTAGCAGTGGCCTAAGAGGATACAAAGTATGGCTGCCAGCTGCTAACCGCACTTTAATATCCTCACCCACACTGTTATCGTGAGTGATAAGAGAGCCCAAATATTTGAACTTCCTCACTCCTTCAAACGTGTTATGGCCACTACTAAAACCTGTTGCACCATTGCTCCTATAACCAGAGATCATGTTTTTCATTTTTGACTTATTGATCTGAAGTCCAACAGAAGCTGAAAACTCTACAAGCGGATCAATTATTTGCTTCACTCCATTGCTATTCAGTCCAATCACGCATATGCCATCTGTATATGCAAGCACCTGATTGGACTGGCGATTGAGATGTTGCGCTGAGGGGTTTCAGTTTTACGAAAGATGTACTCTAACATGAGATTAAAGAGTATCGGGGACAGAGTTAACTGTAAAAATTTAAAATATCTAAGCCTTAAAAAATTTTAAAAATCTGTTAAATTCAATAATTTTAAATATGAAATTCAAAAAATACGTAAAGTAAAAAACTCTTATGTTCCTAAAATTCATAAAATTTGTTCCATAAAAATTCCTAAATTAAAAAAAATTCCATAAAATTCAATGCAATAATTAAAAAATTCATAAAATTGAAGAAATTAAAATAATTTGTATCATTATAATTTGTAACATTTATGAAATTAATTAATCAAATTTGAATAATTCAAACCGAAAATTTTAAAATTTTAAAAATTCATTAAATCAAAATATATTTTTTTTAATAAATTGAAAAATTGTACAAAAAAAAATCTTTAAAATTCACTAAATTGAAAAAAACTTAAAAAATTAATATTTAAAATAGGAAAAACCATTTATGCGTGAAAGTAATAAAAAATTTATTTATACATTGATGTGGAATATTTTAAAAACTGTCCATACAATTCATCAAATTCAAAATTAATAAAAAAAATTCCAAATTTAAATGA
The DNA here is from genome assembly GCA_951394425.1 of Tipula unca. Taxonomy (NCBI): domain Eukaryota; kingdom Metazoa; phylum Arthropoda; class Insecta; order Diptera; family Tipulidae; genus Tipula; species Tipula unca. Next base: position 22,719,809 of record OX596382.1, on the reverse strand, counting down.
AATTCATAAAATTCTTAAAATTCATAAAATCAAACAAAAACTCCAATAAATTCATGATACTTGATGCATTCATTTAATTCATAAAACTAGTAGAATTGTTAAACCAAAAGATTTATTAAATTAAAAAATTTGTTAAATTCATTAAATTAAATTCACAAGAATTTTGAAATTAACGAAATTCATAAAATTCAAAATGTTTACAAACATTAAATAGAAAAAACTTACATGAATTTATATCTCATAAAATAATAATTAAATTAAATAATAAAGTTAAATTCATCATAAAATTAATAAAAAACTTAGAATTCGTGATATTCCCAAAAATTTAAAAATGCATTCTGCATTTACAAAATTTTAAATAATTCACGAAACATGTAAAATTTTAATTGGTTATAAATGTAAAAAAATGTTTTAATATACTTCAAAATAATTCAAAAAACTCATACAACCACCAGTATTAAAAATATTATTGAAATTAACAAACTTCATTAAATCGTATAAAATTCTATCATTTAATTTAATAATTTATTGAAATCGTTAAATTCATAAAATGCAGACTCTTACACGCCCTTGAAGTTATCCCAGGATTTCATCCCATGATTTTTAAAAAAATACCTCTGGCAACACTACCGTAAATAATCCATCCCAGACTTTTTAAAAATACATATAAAATTTATATAGTTTTTTCATCCCAGGATTTTTTACATTTTATACTATCCCACACTTTTTCGTATACAAAAAAATATGTATGTATACAGTTAGTACCAAAATACTCATCCCAGACTTTTTTAATATGTAAAATTGATTTGGTGGAAAATAAATTATTATGTGCAAGTCTTTTTAAGGACGGCTAATTTAGCTTTTTGATAAGGTTCAAGACCCTGTTAGTAACCATTACGCCAGCTTTAATAATTTTGTGACCGTTGGAATTTCCACCATATAAATAAATGTAGTGCATTTGCCAACATTTCAAAGTAAAGCTAAATCGAAAAAAAATTCGTATGGCCAAACTTTTATAGGGTCGGCTTTTTTCTCATATTGATTGTGTTTGAGACCTTGTTGGCTACCACTGTGCCAGCGTTGATGATGTTTTGCTCGTCAGAGTTTACGCAATATAAATAAATGTGGTGCCTTTGCCAACTTTACAAAGTAAAGCCAAATCGAAAAAAATCGTATGGCCAAACTTTTATAGGGTCGGCTTTTTTCTCATATTGATTGTGTTTGAGACCTTGTTGGCTACCACTGTGCCAGCGTTGATGATGTTTTGCCCGAAAAAATATAAATAAAATAAATAAATAAATAAAATATGCGAAAAAAGCCGACCCTATAAAAGTTTGGCCATACGATTTTTTCGATTTGGCTTTACTTTGAAAAGTTGGCAAAGGCACCACATTTATTTATATTGCGTAAATTCTGACGGGCAAAACATCATCAACGCTGGCACAGTGGTAACCAACAAGGTCTCAAACACAATCAATATGAGAAAAAAGCCGACCCTATAAAAGTTTGGCCATACGATTTTTTTCGATTTGGCTTTACTTTGTAAAGTTGGCAAAGGCACCACATTTATTTATATTGCGTAAATTCTGACGGGCAAAACATCATCAACGCTGGCACAGTGGTAGCCAACAAGGTCCCAAACTCAATCAATATGCGAAAAAAGCCGACCCTATAAAAGTTTGGCCATACGATTTTTTTCGATTTGGCTTTACTTTGTAAAGTTGGCAAAGGCACCACATTTATTTATATTGCGTAAACTCTGACGAGCAAAACATCATCAACGCTGGCACAGTGGTAGCCAACAAGGTCTCAAACACAATCAATATGAGAAAAAAGCCGACCCTATAAAAGTTTGGCCATACGATTTTTTTCGATTTGGCTTTACTTTGTAAAGTTGGCAAAGGCACCACATTTATTTATATTGCGTAAACTCTGACGAGCAAAACATCATCAACGCTGGCACAGTGGTAGCCAACAAGGTCTCAAACACAATCAATATGAGAAAAAAGCCGACCCTATAAAAGTTTGGCCATACGAATTTTTTTTCGATTTAGCTTTACTTTGAAATGTTGGCAAATGCACTACATTTATTTATATGGTGGAAATTCCAACGGTCACAAAATTATTAAAGCTGGCGTAATGGTTACTAACAGGGTCTTGAACCTTATCAAAAAGCTAAATTAGCCGTCCTTAAAAAGACTTGCACATAATAATTTATTTTCCACCAAATCAATTTTACATATTAAAAAAGTCTGGGATGAGTATTTTGGTACTAACTGTATACATACATATTTTTTTGTATACGAAAAAGTGTGGGATAGTATAAAATTTAAAAAATCCTGGGATGAAAAAACTATATAAATTTTATATGTATTTTTAAAAAGTCTGGGATGGATTATTTACGGTAGTGTTGCCAGAGGTATTTTTTTTAAAAATCATGGGATGAAATCCTGGGATAACTTCAAGGGGGTACTCTTACAAAGTATCCATTTCTAACAACTAATAAAACTCACGAAAATGCTCATAATATTCAAATTAAATTCAATTCTTGAAGCTTGTTTAATACTAAAACTTACAAAATTCATCAAATTAAACTCATTTATTTAAAAAAAAAATTTAAAATTCTTAATATTATTGAAATTATTAAAATTATTTTAATTAATGAAATAATTTTTTATACACATAAAAATCCCTAAAACTGCTTAAGCTCGTAAATTCATAAAACTTACACAAATCCGCTCGTAAATTCATAAAACTAAAACAAATCCATACAAACAAATCCATATTTACGCATTTTATAAAATTCTGAAAAATTTTCAAATTTGACAAGTTTCAACAAGTTGACAATGAATTTTTTAAAATGTACGAGTTTTATGAATTTTACGAATTTTATGAATTTTATGAATTTTATGAATTTTATGAAATTTATGAATTTTATGAATTTGATATATTTGATGAATTTGACAAATTTGATGAATTTCATAAATTTTGAGAATTTTATGAACTTTACTAATTTTATGAATTTTATGAATTTTAGGAGTTTTAGGAATTTTAGGAATTATAGGAATTTTAGGAATTTTAGGAATTTTAGGAATTTTATGAATTTTATGAATTTTATGAATTTTATGAATTTATTGAATTTCATGTTTTTTATGAATTTTATGAATTTCATAAATTTTATGAATTTTGCGAATACTATGAATTTTATGAATTTCAGAGTTTGATGAATTTGATGAATTGTATGAATTTTATGTAACTTATGAATTTTATGAATTTGATGAATTTATTGAATTTTATCGATTATATGAATTTTATGAATTTATTGAATTTGATGAATTTTATGAACTTTATAAATTTATTGAATTTGTACGCGATGGGTTCACTAGTATTTGTGCGGGACCAATATCGGCACTTATGTGAAGTAAAACACAGCACAAATTATAACTTCGTCACTTGACGTAAAATAAAAACTTTATTTATCTTAGGCACATATAATAGTATAAACTTTTATAATTAATTTGTTTTATTTAATTATCAAACATATTTGAGTATAACTATAATTATTATTATTATATAAATTTAGCTTTATTTTAGCTTTTTAATTTTTTCACTGCGGTTGTTGATGTTACTCCGGTTGTTTTAATATTGATTGACATTGTCTTCTATCATCCATCGTCCGAAATACAAATTGCATCGTTTTTTTTGTTGTTGTATATTACATACAATAAAATTGTATATAATGATTTTGCGTCAGGTGTTTTTGCGCGCGCGAAATACTTGTTGTGTAGTCGCCAAGTATTATGCATATTGTTGCGACCGCTACATCACCCCCCTGCAAGTAAACTCCCTCCAAATTAAAAGGTTAGTGGTGGGGATGATTGGATAAAATGTAATTAAGGATTAATTAGGAATCGGACAGACTTTCTAGGAGTTGTTTGGTTAATTACTAAGTTACACTCAGCTAGGATACCGTATGCCGGCTTTAATCTGTCAATAGAAACATTTACATTCTTGCCTTTTACATCAAGAATGTAATGTTTACGGAAACGATGAATGACTTTGTAAGGTCCTTCGTACGGAGGTGTTAGGCCCGTTCGTACTCTGTCAATACGAATGAATACGTACTCGCAATTGTTTAAGGACTTGGGAATAAAAATAGGCGGGTTAGTTGACTTGCGAGTGTCAATAGGAATTATGTTGCGCATGGCTGCGCGAAGCCTTTCGACATAGTCATGTGGATCGGAACTATCCTTGGAACTTGTTTCGAAAAATTCTCCTGGTAATCTGAGTGCTTGACCATAAACTAGTTCAGCTGGGGAGCATTTTAATTCATCCTTTATTGTTGCTCGTATTCCCAGCAAGACGATAGGAAGCTCTGTGCTCCATTTAATGGTATTTTCTCGAGCTTTGAGCGAAGCTTTAAGTTGTCGGTGGAATCTTTCGACCATACCATTTGCCTGCGGATGATAGGCAGTGGTACGAATTCTATGTGCGCCTAGTAAACGCGTAAGTTCGGAAAATAGTTTAGACTCGAATGGACTGCCTTGGTCTGTCGTGATTTCAAGAGGTATCCCAAATCTTGAAACGTATTGCTCGACAAATGTCTTAGCAATAGTGGCAGCGGTGCTATCTTGAATAGGGTATGCCTCAGGCCAACGAGTAAAGCGATCGACAATGGTGAGCACATACACAAAACCTTCGGATGGTGGTAATGGTCCCACTATATCCATGTGTATATGCTCGAACCGCTCAGAAGGCAGGTTAAATTGTCCGGGTTTGGACTTTGTGTGTTTATGAACCTTGCTCTTCTGGCAACCAATACAGGACTTCACCCAATGCGTGATGTCCGCGTTCATTTTCGGCCAAAAATACCTACTAGAAATTAATTTACGTGATGCTCGTATACTCGGATGTGATAGACCATGCAGAGCATCGAACACTACATGCCTATGAGATGCTGGAACAAATGGTCGATTTACACCTGTTGATGTTTCGCAATAAATTTTTACATCTGGAAGGATGGTGAGTTCTAATTTAAATTTGGAACTCTCAGGGCGTGATGAATTATTCAATAGTTGGAGTAATTCATCGTCAGACTGTTGTGTCTGAGCTAGATTTTTGAGATCTAGATTGACGGAGTCTATTGTTGAAACGAGATCGCTAGTCCGTGACAATGTGTCAGCGACCACGCTTTGCTTACCTTCTATATGTTGAATGTCCGTTGTGAACTGAGCGATATAGTCGAAGTGTCGAGTCTGCCGTGGACTCTTTTCGCTCAGGGAGATAATTGCTTTGATTAAAGGCTTATGATCCGTGTAGACAGTAAATTGTCTACCTTCCAGGAAATAGCGGAAGTGTTTAATGGCTAAATAAATGGCGAGGAGTTCCCTGTCAAAGGCTGAGTATTTAATCTCTGTTGTTGAGAGCTTTCGTGAGAAAAATCCCAAAGGTTGCCAACAATCTTTATTCCATTGCTGTAGGACTGCTCCTACTGCACTACCAGACGCATCAGTGGAGATGCTATAGCGTGATTCGCTATTGGGATGGGCCAACAGTGTTGAATTGGCAAGTGCTCTTTTAATTTGGGCGAATGACTCGTTGCACTCGTCGGGCCAAGAAAAACATTTTTTGTTCTTGGGCATTTTGGTTAATGTTGCCAAATGAGCATAGATTGGGGAGAGTGATTCGGCTAGCTTTGGAATGAATCGATGGTAGTAATTGACCATTCCTACGAATCGCTGAATTTGTTGGATTGATGTTGGCGGTGGAAAATTTTCGATAGCTTCAACTCGCCGTAGCGAGGGTGTTATGCCATCTTGGGTAATTTGGTGGCTGAGGAATTCGAGAGCAGGAACACCGAAAACGCATTTTGAAAGTTGGATATTTACTCCAAATTCGACGAGGCGTTCAAACAGTTGTTTGAGATGACATTTGTGCTCTTCCTCAGTTTTGCTAGCCACTAGTATATCGTCAATGTAGACGAATATGAAATCTAATCCTTAGCGTTTCGAAGACCAAAGGGCATTCGTGTGAATTCGAATAACCCAAAGGGGGTAGTTATTGCCGTTTTAGGTACGTCTTCGGGCGCAATTGGGATCAGATGATAAGCCCTAACCAAATCAATTTTTGAAAACACACCACATCCATTTAGGTGCATTGAAAAATTTTGAATGTGTGGGATCGGATAACGATCCGGTGTGGTTACGGCGTTTAGTCGACGGTAATCTCCACATGGGCGCCAATCAGCGCTGTCCTTCTTCTTTACCATATGGAGAGGTGATGATACCGCAGAAGATGACGGTCGGCATATGCCTAGTTGGACCATATGCTCGAACTCGGTAAGCGCAGTTTTATGTTTAACTGGATCCAGCCTGCGTGGTCTTGAACAAGGAAGTCGACCTTCAGTGTAAATATAGTGGACCACGTTATGTTTTGCTGGATTTGTGTAATTGGGTGTTTCAACCAAAGAAGGAAACATCTTCAAAAGTGCATCATATCCATTTTTAGCAGTCGGATGGATTGGTGTAGGTGTTTTGACCATTGCTGTCATTGCATTCACAGCAAGATTCGTCGTGGGATCTAAGAGGCGTCTTCCACGGAGGTCGACGAGGAGACCATATTTTGTCAAGAAGTCAGCACCGATAATCGGTCTGTCAACTGACGCTACAGTAAAAACGTGTGGAAATTGCCGCCGTAAGCCAATGTTAACATTCAGTAATTTAGTCCCGTATGTCTGAATTACTGAACCATTAGCGGCGGATAGGACCAGGTCAGGATCTATTTTAGACGCGTTGTCGGAAAAAATTTTTACGGGGAGGACCGAAATGTCAGCACCGGTATCTACGAGGAATTGGAGTTTATTTGTTGCGTCTGTAAGAAATAAGCGGCGGTTAAGTTGTATCCGATTAGTAGCCGCACTTGCTATCGGATTTATTCTTTTTTTTGATAACTGCTGGTAGATTCCGGTTTGTTGCTGTTTTGGAAAGAGCAAGGTCGGTAGCATTTCCTTGCAGCACTTCCAAATTTCCTATGAAAATAGCAGAGTCCATTGTCGTTGTAACGACGTCTGCTGCCGCTTCTTGGTCTCCAAGGGTTCCTTGAATGATAACCCGAAACTGGTGAGCGGCTGCGACCCGTTTGTAGCTTCGACAACATCGATTCGACACTAACAAGTCGTTCGCTTAGTTGTTTTATTGTTGCTACGGCTTCTGATAGTTCCGGGCCGCGGGAGGTCGATGGTGTTGAGGGAGAAATTGTCGCCAAACTGGGTGTTGTGATTTCGTAAATTTTATCTGCTACTGGTAGCAGTTCATCGATGGGCTTATCTCCCATTGCAGTAAGTGCAACAACGATGACTTGTGGTAGTTTACGAAACCACAAAGTCTGTACCAGTTTGCTGTCGAACGCTTCACCTGCAAGCGTTTTCATCGAAAAATAAACCTCACTGGGTTTTCGATCACCCAAATCCGCCCTTTCTAATAATTTTTCGAGGCGTCGTTCCGTAGAAAGGGCGTGCCGAGCCGTAAGAGCGGATTTCAACTTGCTATATTTTTCGGTTTTTGGAGGATTTATTATCAACTCCATTACAGATTCGCAAATCTCCGTTGGTAATGCCGAAATAATATGCGAGTATTTGGTTGAATCCGCCGTTACGTTGCAAATGCTAAACTGAGCCTCTGCTTGTGCGAACCAAACGGTGGGATTATTGGGCCAAAAGGGTAATAATTTAATTCGAGAAGAATCGACTGAGAGGGTTGATTGCATTTTTGTTTCTTTTTCATCGTCGCTCATTGTGTATTTGTATTTCGACTACGGTATAAGAGAAATGAAATTAGAACAATAAACCAAAACAATTTTTTAGAACCGAAATAGAAATTTGAAAAAATCGACCAAATGTACCTTGAACCAACAACCAGAAAAATATAAGGATGAATTATACAAAGCAAAAAAAATGTTGGGAAAAATCAGCGAAAAAAAAAATGTATATAATAATAATAATGTTAGAAAAATAAATAATAATTATCAAAATATTTTAAAAGAAATAAATAATGATAAAAAAAAATAATAAAAATGGTTTTTCAAAACTTAGCTGATGATTTTTTTTTGTTGATGGATCGATCAGCTGTTCGACCTTGAATGTATGTGGTTGAATATTGAATTTTCCGCTCGTTCGGTTATGTGATATTAATCCCGTAATATATGGTTGGCCTTGTTGATGACGTTGGCTGCGTTATTCCGTATTATATACTTTGCATATCCGAATGCGAATTGAATATTTATAAATAATTGTATCCAAATTTCTGGAGCAATTTTTGATGATACTACGTCTTTTTTATTTTTGTGTAATACTTTTTGACTGTAGTACTTTTAGTATAACTTATATACTATACACTTGAAATTTTACATTGACGATGACGTCATCGTTTATGTACTATAACGATGTTTATTGCTGTTATATATTAATGTATAGCGAACTTCTCACGTACATTAGAACATTTGATAGTTTTTTACTTATTAGTTTATGGCACTAGATATGTATGTAATATTATGTTTGCACTATTCACATCACGTCGGGGTCACCACTTGTACGCGATGGGTTCACTAGTATTTGTGCGGGACCAATATCGGCACTTATGTGAAGTAAAACACAGCACAAATTATAACTTCGTCACTTGACGTAAAATAAAAACTTTATTTATCTTAGGCACATATAATAGTATAAACTTTTATAATTAATTTGTTTTATTTAATTATCAAACATATTTGAGTATAACTATAATTATTATTATTATATAAATTTAGCTTTATTTTAGCTTTTTAATTTTTTCACTGCGGTTGTTGATGTTACTCCGGTTGTTTTAATATTGATTGACATTGTCTTCTATCATTAGTCATCCATCGTCCGAAATACAAATTGCATCGTTTTTTTTGTTGTTGTATATTACATACAATAAAATTGTATATAATGATTTTGCGTCAGGTGTTTTTGCGCACGCGAAATACTTGTTGTGTAGTCGCCAAGTATTATGCATATTGTTGCGACCGCTACAAATTTTATGAATTTTGTAGAATTTTATGAATTTTACAAATTTCTTAAATTTCATGATTTTTTTTAATTTGATGTAATTTATGAATTTCTTAAATTTTATGAATTTATTGAATTGTTTGAATCTATTAAATTTTATGAATTTATTGAATTTTATGAACTTAATGAATCGATTGAATTTTAAGAATTTTATGAATTTAACAAATTTCTTAAATTTTATGATTTGGTGAATTTTCAAAATTTTTCTTGTTATTCGTAATTTAATTCATCATTAAATTTTCAAAGCTTACAAACATTTTCTTTCAATTTATAAAATTGATAACTTAACAAATCAATTTTTCCAAATAATTTCGAACCATGTATTCATAAACTTCATGAAACTTGTAAAATTATTTTAAAGACTTAAAAAAACAAAAACAAAATGAAATTAAATTCTCGAAGCCTGTAAACTACTGAAACTTACAAAATTCATCAAATTTAATTCAGAATTTAAAAAAAATCATAAAATTATTAAAATATTTAAAATTATTAAAATAATTAAAATTAATTAAATTAAGTTTAAAACTAAAGCAAATCAATACAAAACGATATTTACGCTTTTTATAAAATTCTGAAAATTTTTCAAATTTGACAAGTTTCAACAAGTTGACAATGAATTTTTAAAAATGTACGAATTTTATGAAATTTATGAATTTTCTGAATTCAATGAATTTTTTAAATTTATGTATTTTAAGAATTTAATAAATTTTAAGAATGTCATGAATATTATGAATTTATTGAATTTAATGAGTTTTATGAATTTAATGAATTTTGGTATTTCCATGTTTTACTTATTTATAATATTTATTAATTTTAATAATTAAGTGGCTTTTATTTATTTTGTAAAATATTATTAATTTATAAAAGCCTTTGATTTTTGAATTCCGATTTTTTTTAATTTATAGTTTCTTACATTTCTATAAACTTTTCTAATGACTGTTACGAATTTTAAAATGCACATTTTATTAATTTGAATTTTCTAAAATTTATGAATCTTATAAAACGAATTTGAATTAAATTTATTTATTATTATTATGATTAATGCTGTATGAGTTTTATAAAATTATTAAAATAAATGAGTGGAAATATTTAATAAATGTAATTAATTTATTGAAATTTCTTGATAATGTATTCATTTATTGGGGTTTTACAAATTTGTTAAACAAGAATTATGGAAGATTTCATTAACTATCGAAGATTTCGATTTTTTTTTAATTTTTTTAATTCTTATAGAATTTATTGTTTTTTATAAATTTTCTGAATTTAACATACTGTTTGCTAATTTAATTAATATAATCATTGTTTTTTGCCATTCAGCTTTATATATTTAAAAAATTAAATAAATGCATATAAGAATTTTAAACTGAATAAATGTAAACTGAATAATTTATTAAATTGTATACATTTTGTTTTATGAATTTTATGAATTTAAATAATTTTTGATAGTTTTGTTATGTATTTTAAAAATAAATTTTTAAAATTTCAAGAATTTTTTAATTGGTTATATTTAACAAATTTATAAAATTTTATTTGTCAGTAGAATTTCTGAATTCTAGAATTTTGTAAAAATTAGAAAATTTATGATTTTAAAATTATCAATTCAATTAATTTTACTGAACTTTGAAATCAGTTTGTTATTCATAAATACCAAATTTTTGAGTTGTAGGTGTTTAGCAATCGAATGGCGACGACTCGCCAAGAATTGCAAAATTAATGAGTTTTAAAATGAGAATTTTGTGAATATTTGATAGGCAAAAATGAGGTCATGAACAAAAGCAGAATAAGTAGCATGGTTTATAGAATACAACCCATATTTTATATTTGATGGAATAAAATGTTACACAACCATAACAATAATAATAATCATAAAAAATTAAAAAAGCATAACTTATATTCTCTTTCATATACATACGAGTATTATATGCATTCAACGTATGGTTTTGGTCTGGAAAATTAAAATACATATATTTTTATAATGATATCTATATAAAGTTGAAAGTACTTTATGTACTATAATATAGGGTAGCAAAAATGTGAAACATTACAGAACGAATAATACAGACAGACAGTACACATAAATATTAAAAAAAAAAAAATTAAATTGCAGTATTAGTATGTTTGCATAATATGATTTTTATAAATTGCATGCAAATCGGATTTAAAAATTCATTGAAATTTTTTGTGTACATAACCAACTCTTGCTCAGAGCTCTTTTATATAGAATAAATTGGTTCTGAGATTTTATATGGACTCAACTCACTCTCCGTTGTTCGCCTTGAACAGTATTAGTTGGATAGATTTGCTAAAATCTTTGGGAGGGAAATTAATTATTAATGCGCTTTTCCAACATATGAAATTAAATTTTGTATCTGCTTAATGGATTAAATTTCTTGCGGTATATATTGTTAACATGTGGTCATTTAATAATGTAAGCGCCATTACTAATGCTTCTGATTATCATTACATCACTTCAGGTGCTGTAATCTATATATAGATACATCCTGCCTGATATTATTATATAAATAATTAAAAATGTTTTAAAAAATGGTATAATCCAGGTAACACAACATTTGTAAATTATCCAAAAATATATAAATGATGATTAATATTCATTTTTGCAATCGTACGATAATGGTTTGGGAGCCTTTACACGTTAAATTAATAATATTTTTATATAATTACTCTGGCTGGTGTTATAAAGCTTTTTCGTATTCATTACTATACTTAATCCTTTTGATAGAATTTATAAAAAATTGATTTTCTATATGGTACCTAACCTACGTTAAATATCCATAAATAAGAAATATGTACATAAGTTAATCCAAACTAAATAAAATATTGACAGGTTGTCAAATATAATATTTTTATTTATTTGTTTGTTTATATTATTAGACATATTTTTATTAATAGAATTGTATTTTTATACAACCTATATAGACACGATAATAGTTAAATTCACTGATTTATCGAAAGATGTTAGACAAGAGAAATATAGGGTTGGAGAGACAGGACACCCACAGCAAAAAAATGATTAAGAATATGGAACATGAAAAACGTCGAAATCGATAATTCGTTGAAATTTATTTTTGCTACGCGCTAAAAAATTAATATCTAGGCTTAATATTTAATATTTAGAAAGCGACCAAATTACTAATTATCTTAAAAGAATCTATATGGCATAATTATTTCCGTCTGTTACGTTAAAATAAAAAACACAATTTTTGGTGCGTAATTAATGAAAAAGGAAAAGATAATTTAAGAAACGAGTACGGGAAATCTTGGTAAAAACATGATTTGAAGATTCATTAATCATACACAAAAAAACATAATTTATGAATTGTGCGTTCAAAGTGAAATTAAAAATTATAATTGGTAAAATATTATTTACTAATTGGTTTTTCGTTGGCGGAAATGGAATTCCAGGTAAAAATATTTTTTGAAAATATTCAGATGTGCTTTAGCTTATTATACAAATTTATCTTAATTACCCTACTTATATACAAGTAGATAAATTCCTTACAAAGCCATCGTTGTTTGACCAAATTAGAAGATTAAAATAGAAACAGAAATAATTTAGGGCCTTGATTTGATTAGATTTTGTAATAAGGCGCAATGAAAAAATTTGTGTTATCAATTTGGAAGTAAAAATGTTAACTTCAGTTCTGATTTACAGTACCCAGTATCGTGTTCAAAAAAAATTAGGGCGTTATTATTTTTTTTTTTTAAATTGTATTTATAATTTTAGGACAATCCTAAATTTTTGTAAAAATTATTCTAAATGTTGATTAGAAATTTGTTGATTTATAATTGTGAATCATTAACAATAATTTAAGTTGTGATTATGCGAGTAGCAATGAATGTACAAATCCAATGGTCTCAAAAATCCATTTGGATTAAACTAACAAATCAGTGCCAACAACGTACTTATATATGCTGACGATTAGAAAAATTGAAGGCGTCCTAAAATAAACAGCCATCAGTCAAAAACATATCACAGAAAGTCAATTTGTTAAATTCTCAATAAATATTTCGGCGCCAGCTAAATGTTTTTCAAGTTTTCGAAAAAAACGTATTCATAATGTTTACGAAATTTAATTGTTATACAATTCTAAATAAATATTTATACTAACATACTATGTACATTATTTTATAATCAATTTTATTTTATTTTATTTGTTTAATGTTTATTTTGAACATTTGGCATTTATGTAATATAATAAATTGAATTTTCAACTGTGCGCACACGAAATAAAGATTTCCTCGCTGTATTCGTTTTCTTCCCCCTAGAATAATTGTATGTACTGAAATTTAAAAAAAAATAATAACAAAAAATTATTATCATACCTACACCTATATAGTTTTGTACTGCTATCAGAATAAAAACTTTGTGTATTATACTAACAAATAACTGGAAAAAAATTGGCTTAGCTCCGGTTTCCAAAAAAATTGTACGATTTAATGGAAATTTATGTAGTCAATAAATTATTTTCAATTTTATATAAGGTTTGGTTGCATATTGTATATGCGCAACAACAACATTCAGGTAATAAAAAGCATAATATACCTTTACAAATAGTTGGCAGTGGCTAAGATATGTACGTTTCGTATTCGTTTGCTTAAATAATCTTAATTCTAATCTATAAATGGATTTTTAATAATATTTTGTGACCTGATTTTACCACAGTGGTTTCCATTTTTGTTGATGATCGAAAACTATTTTGCGAACTAGGAATTATTTTAACGTCGGTAGTTTTATAATCCGAATTTTTTTAGCGCAATTACCAAATTTGAAAGTCCACTTCACAAATATTTACCGCGTGTTTACAAATCGAACTTTCCTAGACTTCAATTCAAAAGCACAGATTTTTAAAATTTTAAACTGTGAAATTAATAAATGTGAAACTTGATAATAGTTTTTTATTCAAATTAAAAATATCTAAATTAAATTTGTTATGTAAAACAGTACCATTTTATAAAATTGTGAAATCTAATATAAATTTTAAATTTAAAATAATTTAAAAATTTAAAATTTCTGAAAATTCATAAATTGAATTTTTTTCATAACAATGTAAAATCTGTAATCTGACCTCCATTTGAACATCTTGAACGCAAATTCAAATGAACGCACATTATAATCTTCAATTAAAAAAATTCAGAATTTTGTATAAACATTTTCCTAAGTTTTGAAAATTTAGAAATTAATAAAAAAAAATTATAAAATAATTCCGAATTTGACGTTGGAATTGCCAAATTATAACAAATTTTAAATTTTGGGTGTTGATTCAATTGAACATATCTTTACTCTTAAATTTAGAAAACCAAAATTTTAAATTTCCGAATTTTTTATAAAATTTTAAAATCTGACTAAGATATTTAATTTAAACCAGAAGCTACAAATTTTGAAATTTTAGTATCATTCATTCAATTTTTAAATAATAAATATAAAAAAAATTAAAAATTTAAATTTCAAATTTTTAAATACTGAAATCTTATATTAATTTTTAATTAAAAAAAATTTGAAATTCTATTGACTCAATTATCGAATTTTAAAATGTTATCCATTGAATCAAGTTGTCTTATAAGGTTAACATTTAAAAAATCCTATCAAAACATTTTTGAACTTTTTCTGAGAACTTTTCATAATTCTGAAAAAGATTTTTTATTAAATAAAAATACAATTTTAACTTATAGCCCTCATAATTACAGAATTTTGAAATTTTGGGCATGTATCCAATTGAACTCGGAATTTTCGGAAAAACTATACAGAATTTAAAATATTAGTTAGTCGATAAGAACGATTTAAAATTTTAAGCGTTGATTTAATTAAACATTTTTAGGAAAATATAAAAAATAAAATTTTAAAATTTCTGAATTTTTTATGAGAATTTTTTTAGTTTCTGAATTCTAGTATAAATTATTTGTTAACAGAGCAGATTACAGAATTTGACATTTTAATTTCATATACAGAATTTTGAAATTCTTAATGTTCATCTTCTTAAACATTTTTAGAATTAAATTCAAAAGATAAAATTTAAAAAATTCGAAATTTTTTATCTGATGGGTTAAATAAAAAAATAAAAAAATTTAAATCTTGAAATTCTTCTTAAGTTTTGAAAATTCAGAAATCTGAAATAAGTTTTGAATTAAAAAAAATAAATTATCCAGAATTTAAGATTTTAACCCAGTTAAAGGATTTGAGACGTTGAGGGTTGATTCAATTGGACATCTTAAATGTTAAATTCAATTGTTTAAAATTCTGAATGTGTTCTAAATAGTTTCTGAAATTCTGAAATCTGATATAGATTATTTTTGTTAAATCAGTACAGAATTTAAAAAATTAATTCCGTATTATTTATGAACATTTTTTTTAATTTTGAAAAATAAAATCAAATTTTTTATAAAAAAAATAAACATTGAACTAAAATTTCAATTATATTTTCATTTAAACGATTTAGTTTCAAATTTTAAAATAAAATTTTTAAAATACAGAATTTGTTTTCAATTATCCCTGAAATCCTGAAATCTGACATATTCCTAAATTTCAATTAATATTGAAACTGTGGCCACAGAATATTAAATTTTAATTCTAATTTTATAAAATCAAAATTTTGGTTGTGGATTCAATTGAATATCTTCATTTTTAAATTCACAAATTCAAAATTCTAAAAATTTATATTTTTTTCTGTAAATTCTAGATTAAATTTTAACATTTTGAAATCAGATAAAAATTTTAATTTAAATATTGAACAGTACTGAATTTAAACTTTAACTCATAATTTTGGAAATTTTGAGCATTGACTTATTTCATCCATTTTTTTAAAGTTTCAAAATTATGAAATCTGAAATAAATTTTATATTTAACACCAAAAAGAATTCTAGTTTCAACAATTTAAATTTCTATTACAGAAT
The DNA here is from genome assembly GCA_951394425.1 of Tipula unca. Taxonomy (NCBI): domain Eukaryota; kingdom Metazoa; phylum Arthropoda; class Insecta; order Diptera; family Tipulidae; genus Tipula; species Tipula unca. The sequence continues at coordinate 22,703,815 of OX596382.1, read as the reverse complement.
TTTGGCAGTTTTGAGCATTCAATCAATTTCTTAAGTTTTAAATTTAAAAATATTTTTTTTTTTAATTTAAATTCTGAGTTTTTTTTTTTTTTTCATAACTACTGAAATCTTAGAAAAATTTTATTTAAAACTTTATTAAATTTAAAAAAATTCTCACTCAATTATTGAGTTTTAAAATTTTGACTGACCAAAGTCACTTACGATTATAATTTAAAAAATCACATCAAATTATTTTTGAACAATTCCGAAAAATTTTTTAATTTCTTACATTCGATATAGATTTTTATAAAATCAACACATAATTTTTAATTTCAGTCCTAATTTTAACAGAATTTTGAAGTTATAAAATTTCTTAAATTTAAAAAAAACAAAATTTATAATTCAAAATTATTTTCTAAAAATTTTCTTATTTCAAAAAACAATAAAATTTGAAATTTTAAGATCATTATGGAATTTTTAAATTCTGAGGAATTATTAAATTGAACATATTTGTATAAATAATTTCCCAAGTTTTGAAAATTCAGAAATTAGTAAAAAAAACTACAAAATAATTCAGAATTTGACGTTGGGATTGCCATATTATAAGAATTTTAAGTTTTGGGCGTTGATTCAATTGTACAAATCTCTAGTCTTAAATTCAAAAACATAAATTTTTAAACTTCTAATTTTTTTATAAAATTCTAAAATTTGACATTTAATTTAAAAAATAAAATTTTATAATTAATTAATTAATTAATTTTAATTTAATTTAAAACAGTAGATACAGATTTTGTAATTTTAATCTTAATACTCAATTTTGAAAAATTAATTCCCAAAAAAATTAAAAATTTAAATTCCAAATTTTTAAATACTGATATTTCATATTGATTTTAAATTTAAAACTACAAATTTAAAATTCTGTTTACCTACTCAAAACTAGAATTTTAAAATGTTGGCCATTGATTCAATAGTTGTCTGATAGGTGTAAAATTTAAAAATCATATCAAAACCACATTTCTGAGAAATTTTAAAAATCTTGAAATATGTTTTTTATTAAATAAAAACACAATTTTAAATAATAGCCCTCATAATTAGGCATTTTGAATTATTGGACGTTAATCTTATTGAAAATACAAAAGTCAAATTTATAAATTTCTGTTTTTTTTTTTAAGAATTGGTATATACATAGTACAGATGTTTTGTTAACAGGACAGATTACAGATTTTTTCTGTTCTTCTAATTGAACATTTTAAGAATTGAATTCAAAAGATAAAATTTTAAAAATACTGAATTTTTGTCTGTTCACTTAAATTAAAAATAAAAATTTTTAAACATTGAATATTTTGTAAAATTTTGAGAATTCGGAAATTTGACAAACATTTTGAACTTAAGACAATGTATACAGAATTTAAAATTTTGAAACGTTGGGCCATTCAATTGAACATCTTTAGTGTTAAATTCAAATGTTTAAAATTCTGAATGTGTTTTAATAAGTTTCTATAATTTTGAAATCTGATGTGTTAAAGTTTAATCCGGGTTTTACATTTTTTAAATGATGGTCCTTGATTAAATTAGTCCCATGTTTAGTCTTAAATTCAAAAAGTTAATTGTAATAAATTCTAAATTATTTATAAACTTTTTTAAAATTTTGAATAATTTGAAATAAAATTTCTTGTAAAGACAAAAACATAGATCTATAATTTCAGTGATACGAGTATTTAAGTAATTTTGAAATTTTCAGCGTATTTGAAATACAAGTAAAGTTTTTAGTATTAAATATTTAAATCAAATTTTTAAAATACAGAATTAAGCCTGAAATCTGTTAGTTTCTTGAATTTTTAATTTTCATGAAACTTCGGCAACAGAGTTTGAAATTTAAATCCTAATTATAGAATTTCAAAATATTGAACGTTGATTCAATCGAACGTCTTTGAATTCACAAATTCAAATTTTTAAAACTTTTGAATATTTTGTAATATTCTGTAATTTGCATGTCCATAATAAATATGTCTATTAAGTTTTGTTATTTAAAAAATTCAAAACTTTAAATAATTATATAGAACATTGAAATTTTGGGCGTTCTTCAAATGACGTTCAAAAATTAAAACAAAAAGTTTTGAATTTAAATCTTAATCTAATTGTTATATTTCTGAATTTCTTTGGAAATTTAAAAATTCTTAAATGTGTTTAGTTTTTTATTAAAACCGTACAGAATTTAAAATTTCAGCCCTCATTATTATAGAATTTTGAAAATTTGAACGTAAAAAAAATTAAAAAAATTTAATTAGAATTTGCAAAACATTTTTTTTAATTTCATAACATTCCGAAATTTAGTAAAAAATTTATTAAAACAGAACAAAAACGTTGGAATTCCCAGAATATATAATATACATTGTTTAAATTGAACATTTTTTTTCTTAAATTTGGAAGAATCTAAAATCTAAAATAATTTAAAATACATTTTAAATAAAATTCTAAAATCTGATATAAACTTTTAACTTAAAACAATAGATGCAGATTTTGAAATTTTAGTTACTGAATTTTGATTATTTCAAATGTCTTAAAATTTTCATTTGTCTTAAATTTAACAAAATTATTAAGTTAAAGTTCCGAATTTTTATTATAAATTTCAAAAATACTAGAACTCGATAAGACTTTTTTATTAAAACTTAACTTAAATTGATTCATTTACATCTTAAATCTTCCATTTAAAAATTTTAAATTTTTAAAATACAGATAAATAAAATAAATAATAATTAATTAATAAATAAATAAAAATATTGAAAATATGAAATCATTTATATTTTTTTTTTAATATTACGGTATTTATAAATTTATTCTCAATTATAAACACATTCGAATCTTGGGCGTTGCTTCAATCAAACAACATCATTTAAAACTAACAAATTCAAATTTACAATTGGAAATAATAAAATTAGCAGTTTCAATCCCAATTATATTATAAAAAATTCGATTTTTTTCTAAAAGTTTTCTGATTTCTAACAACAACACAGAATTTAACATTTTAGTACTTTTATTTTCTCGGCATTGATTCGATTGGACTATTCTGGTCAAATTTAAGAAAGCAAATCTTTAAATTTCTGATTTAGATTTTTAGTAATTTTTTGATTCATTTAACAGTTGAACATTTCTAGAATTGAATTAAAAAACTCAAATTTTTAAAATAATATTTTTTTTTAAATCGGACATAATTATATTTTTATTTAAAACAATACAGTTGGAGAATTCAACCCGACTTAAAATATTTTGAAATTTTGACTGATTAATTATCTTAAATTAAAAAAGAAAATGTCGAAAATCTGAATTTTTTCCGAAAGTTTTCTAAAATTTTAAAACTGACTAAATTCAAAAAATTTAAATTTTAAAATACCGGAAAATTTTTCTGAAATTTTTAAAATTGATATAAATTTTAATAACCAAACCAAAATTTGCAAATTCAATCCTAAATGTAGAATTTGATAATTTTGTGCGATGATTTAATCGGACATCTTCAATTTAAAATTCAAATTTTGAAAAAAAAATCTGAAAATTTATTAGAAAATTTTTACATTTTGTAATCTGATTTTTATTTAAAATAACGTTGAAATTAAAATTTTAATCATAGAACTCATTAAAATGTTGGCCTTTGAATCAATTATCTTTAGTCTGAAACTTAAGAGTTTTTCTATAATCCTGAAATTTCATGTACTATCGATTTTATATTAAAACTTTAATTAAACAACTTTGAAATTATAAAATTCAAAAAATAAAAATGTCAATTGTGAAGCTTGACAAATCTACAGAGTACACACAAATAACGAAACATTTTACAGGTTTCGTCAACAATTTATCGAAGTACAAGAATCTTCAATTTTTTTTAAATTTACCAAAATTAAAAAAATTTACCAAAAACCCAATAAGCTTTTGAGCTTTCCTTTTACGTCAGTTTATTATTTGGGTTGTTTTGATATTCAGCAGTTTACACTTATCAATTTTAACTTGTTTTTAACAATTTTAACATTAGCTCGAGAAAAACATTCATGATAATAAAGCTGTTAGCTTTTGTAAGTTAAACAACGTTTTTTTACATTCTAAATAAACTTTTTTCGTGAAAAGTATTTGAATATCATAAGCGTTTGATAATATTGTCAGTTGTTAACTCTTAAATACAAAAATTCTGGAAAGTTCAATTAACCAACCTAATTATGATAATGAGCTTTAAATTTAAAATCTATTCTATTTTTCCAGAACCCACTGCAAAATATAAAGCAGTTTTATGGTTTAAATCTCTGTATTTCTGTTAAATTCGGAACAAAGTGTAACTTTTTTATTATAAAATATTAAAAATTAAATGTTAAATTTAAAATTGGTAATTTAATTTTAGAAAAATTGCGAAGCTTTGTAAATTATAAAAGCTTCGATGTTGTTTTTATATATTACAACGATGTTTTTAAATTAAATTCATAACATAGCAAAAGTTTAATTATAAACCAAAGAAAGCTTTTAACTTCTTAAAGCTCACAAATTATTTTTTTACTAAAAAATATTTTTAGAGTGCATTCATTGCCATTGACTGTTGTAGAAAGCAAGTTTTTTTTATTTTAAAAGCTCTTATCCAAATATTGACCAAATTTTACCTCACATTTTATTTTCGATTATTACTAACCACAAACTCAATTAAATTCAATTATTTTTATTTATTTAAAAGCACTCGAAAGCTTAAAATAAAGTTTTAATTATTTTTAAATAGTGAGAGTGGATACACACGAACATTTTATAAATAATCGACTTTATTAGTGTATATAAATCAACAATTTAGTGTGTGGATATTTTTGTGGCGTGTTGTTGTTGGTATTATTAGAATGTAATCCTATTATACGAGTATGTATGTTACTAATATATATTGTTATGTTAATATTATACAAACAGTGTATGATAATTTGTGGTATTTGGGAAAACAAAGCTCGAAAACAAAAAAGGTACGAGACGGTTTATTCAAATAAATTACGATAAGTTTTATTTTAAACATAAAACACACGATGAAATTGAAGCTTTTGTGAGCGATGTAAATTGGAATTTGTGTTACATAATTTGTTAAATTTATTAAGTCGAACTAATTATTTACCGAAATATACATAAATCAAAGATAATTATGGCAATGTCAGTCATACCAGGCCTATATATTTATACTAAAAACGAACCTATATTATTTGTATACCCTTAAGCCTCTATATTTTAACCAAAAATCAACGAAAGGATTAATACCTCTCTCGTTCTATAAATATAAAATATAAAAGTCAACTTTTTTTTATTTTTTACCCCTTTTTGGTAAACTTATGATAAAAAGGATTTGTAAATAAATCATTTCTCGTATACACACAAAAAAGTAAAAAAGTTTGCAAATCGACCTTCACACAAAAAAAAAGGAATATTATTTAAAATTCTGTTGAGAATTGGCATCGAAGATTATAATTTTGTTACGTAGGCAATATATACGAATATTATACGTTCTCGGTTACTTGTTCTACGTCATGACAATAACCAAATAATTATTTTTTACAAAGTTTAATTCTACCAAATTGTTGTTGTTGTCATAGTGAAGAGGAATGATATACAGGCAGGCACCACAATATTATCGACAAATTAACTTTAATTTAAAATTTACATTTCTCTGGTAGATACACCACAAATAATACCTAATGTGATCAAAAGATAACTAACCCTTCTCCTGGAAATGAGGATGCCCTCTTTTTTATTTTTGTATGTAATGAGATGTAATAAATAAATAAGTTGCTTTTTACTGGAAAACTTATACAACGGTGTAAAAAAATAAAGGTATGCTTAAAGTGTTATTTGAGTATCGGCAAGAGACAGGAGGAAAAATTCCTATCATTAATATTATTCCAGACACCTGGTTAAACTGGTTTAACTCGAGAAATTTATTTAAAATTTCAGCACTCATATAGGAAGTAAGCAAGTTTCTTAGGAGGTATAGTTTCGTGGCACCTAAACTATACATTCCTTTAACATTTCTTTCTTGCGGATTATCGATTCCAAACCGAAATTTGTATGCCTTATTTCACTCTTGGTGTTAAACTTATTTATTTAAGTCATCAATCGAAAACTAGTACCAAATTCCATTTCGATTTTTGCAAATTTTAAATATTTAACTCTTATACTAAATCGTCAAACTTTACCTACTCCCGTCGAGCTAAATTTCAAAGAAAATATTGAGGTTTTACAATTATACAAATGTTGTAGTTGCCAATTGCAGTTTGTTTGAACCAATTAAGCTCAATCCACCACATTAGAACGGCTTTCGATAAATCGTCATTTTTTGCCAATTTCAAATTTCTGAATTTCAAGTTTCTATATTTGCAAGTTTTGATTTTACTTACAAGGTAAGGATGGCCGTCCTAATGGACTAGCATAGACATGGTTTGGTCCGTAGCTGTACAACATTTAAGTTACCTACTCTTCGCTCGTCCAATCATCCTGAGCTTACCAAGAAGCCTTGAAGTCAATTGATATCGGTCTTATCCGTCAGGTCCTACAAATGGAAGGGTCACATTTTCCTCCTCACCATCACCACAGCTACGGTAGAAATCATGGGCGGGGACGTTATAGATTCCATGACCCTACTAATGTTTTGCCAGCGAAGCTAGGTATATCAGTTAGCCGGCTTTGGACCGGACAAGCCTAGGCGTTAGACCATCTGACGTTCGTTTCTTTTATTGCTTCTTCCTGAAGCAGTAGTTTACTTTGCGGGCCAGCTCATCTGCCTGTACATTCCCTTCAATATTGGAAGTGCCCTGGCACCCACGTCAAGCGGATCTTGAACTGATCAGCCATCTTAATTAAAGATGCCAGCCTCGCTGTCCGTAAAAATGCGAATATCCCTTGTAGATATTACATTATTTATTTCAACAAGTCCATAACTTCCCTTGAAAAACACTGCAAAAGTTGGAAAGATGAAAAGTGAGGTTGACCCCTAGTGCCTCACAGAATACCCCACAGCAAACCGCCTCATTGTCCATAACCGTCTCATTCACCCAGTCCTGTTTGGTGGAAAACTCAGTTTGGAATCTCACCTCAATAGATGGTAAATGGATAGCGAAATCGGTAGTTTTAGGAATACCCCTATAGCATAGGATAGATGGGTGCCCTATATTATTACAGGTTCACACAAATATATATTTCAGCTGAATGGCTGTGCAAGATGCAAGTTGTTTGACCGCAAGATTCAAGGCAGTGAGATGAAAGAGAATTTCCAGATCCTGGGTAGGTGGGCTTCTGACGACCATATACTTATTCACAAGCAAGCGGTTCTTTAGACTTGCATCTATAGTTTTGGGTTAGTCAAAATTATTAATGATGGTTTGTCCACTGAGACGTAGTGCCAGTGTACTATGTAGGACTCCATATCTCTTCTGTTTCCAATGACATTTTTGCAGGAAAAGAGCGCTTAAATAGTTTTATTTGCTCTTTCTTAATTTTTGGTTTCCAGCTTATAGGCCTATGTCTTTGGGATAGCAATGAGAGGTTTTTCCTGCCTTAGGTATAAATATTAGATTATTTCAGCTGTTTATTGCCCATAGGATTTTCCGCCTATTTACTACATTGTTCGCGAGGCCTACTTATCTACGTATCACGGCCACGGGTCTCTCCGGCGCTAGTACTGAGCACTCCGGGAAATGAGTTACTAATAGTAGCTACAGTGATTTCCCACTACACGTAGTCAATGAACCATCCGGTCGCTGTAGATAACTCGGGATGGAAGAACTGGAACAAAGTACTTTGCGTAGCCTGGCCGCCTCCGAGGACTCATGTATATTACCTTTTTGGGATGAATTAGTATGTAAGAATAAACACAGTTAAAATTATATCAGGATACAAATCAATTGGTTTTATAAAAAAAATTTGGAACATCAGTCTAAGGCTTAATGTTTATCCTACTTAACTGCTACTCTAACTAAATTGTGGAATAGGTATTGAAACAACACCAAAATGGGTAACTCGGCGCTCACAAGTTATGTTTCGAATATATGCTGCACTAAACTAACCGAAACGGAATCTGCCTGATAATGTGGTAAATTTAGTGGAACCTCAGAATGGTGCAGACGTTTCAGGAACATATAAAAACCCTGGTAAGTGAAAATTGGCAAGAATGTCGGCTGGTAGAGTTTGACGAGAAAATTGCCAGGTTTCACAAATTGTTCATGAAGCTAAAACCAATGATCATTTTCCACAACGTAAACGAAACCAAAAATGCAATTTTCTTCGGTTTTTTTGTTCAGCAGTGAACGATAATTTGGGTGCGGGGCAAATACAATATTTCTAGAGAGATCTAAACCAGAATACTTTCGAGCTCAGATGATAAAATTTGGCGCATTGCTATTCCTAGTATTACAATACAGCTTTGCTCATGCTGGTTCATTTTCGACCAGGCATTATTATTATTATTAAAATTGGCTGGAACCCACGAGGATTCCGCACTCAATGCCACAAAGGCCCATGGTGCAAACCCAGGATTCTATCCCAATTCGCAAACGCGCACTGCTGCCTTCGCAAACTGAACAAGTTTAGACCAAGGCAGAGAGGACAACTGATCTAAATTCAAAGACCTAAAGTTGAATACCCGAACTCGTATAGAACTGAACGCAGGACAACTGCACACGAAGTGGAGGGAGTCATCATCCTCCTCAAGGCAGTCCTCGCAAATAACATCATGAGCTAAGCGCATACGATGTAGATGATCTTTAAAACGGCCATGTCCCGTAAGAATCGCTACCAAGACTCTTAACTGGCTCTTTTTTAAAGATAAAGCATACTTCGTGGACCTCAAATTGGGCTCCACAATGAAGTATTTCGCCTTACGACAACCAAAAGTCGCAAGCCACTGAGACCTTAAGTCTTTCAAAGCGTAATCCTTAATAACTTTCTTCCCGTAGTTGAAAGATATAGGAGTAGCTGGTTCAGGACCAATTAAAGTTGATTGGGAGCCAGCTTTGGCTAAACAATCCGCGATCTCATTGCCTATGATGTCACAATGAGCCGGAACCCACATGACCGTAACTTTATTGTTAGAACAAAGAAGGTTCATGAATTGTTTGCATTCCCTGACGAGTTTGGAAACAGTCAAGGGATTTCTTAAAGAGTTAAGTACAGCTTTACTATCTGTACACAGTAGAATACTTTTGTTTTTAACAGCAAAATTCAAAGCCTCAATAACACTACGTGTCAGCGCTATTAGTTCCGCCTGAAAAACAGTACAATGCGAACCAAGACTACCGCAAAGTCTCAGATCCGTCCAAGGACAGTAGATTCTAAAGCCTGCACTGAGGTTAGAACGAGAGCCATCGGAATAAATGACAATGGACTCATCTAATTTATTGAGAAAAACATGCGAACTTCACAAATCTCTCGAGGGATAAGCCACCGAGAAAAGATTAGAGAAATGGAATTCGGGTAGTAGTCTGTCGTTAACCATATCGATCTCTGGTAAACATGAAGAATAATTACTAAAAATTTGTCGATGTCCCACGATAGAACCGAATTGATTCCATGCCCCAATGCACCTCAGACGATAAGCTGCAGAACAGGCTGTTCCTAGAATAAAGGTGCGTAACTGAGGCAAGGAAAGAATGGATTCCATAGCGAGAAGTGGAGTCGAGGACATAGCCCCCGTAATGGCTCTGCAAGCAAGGTTTTGTAGGCCATTAAGCTTGGCTACAGAAGCCCTCAGGTCAACTACTGGCCACCACACTATAGAGGCATACGATAGTAGCGGTAGGACCAGTGATTTATAGATAAAAGAAAGCATCCTAGGGCTTAAGCCCCAGGATTTCCCAAAAGCTCTTCTACATTGCCAAAAAATGGCAGTAGCTTTTTGAAGCTTGTAGTCCAGGTGATTCTTCCAGGAAAGTTTACTATCCAGGATAACACCAAGGTGCTTGACGTGGTCACATTTTGTGATCGTTCTCCCAAAAAGGGAGGGAACAGAAAATTCAAGAGTATTCCTCTTCTTTGTAAAGACAATTAAATCAGTTTTAGAAGGGTTGACGTGAAGACCCTTCTCAACACACCATGCCTCCACAATAGTCAAAGCATGTTGAGTTAGGTCGGATAAAACACTGAGATGTTTGCCTGAGACTGTCAGAACAAGATCATCAGCGTAGCTCTGAGCAATGTAGCCAGATTGCTGCAGTTTCACAAGCAATTCGTCAATGACCAAAAGCCACAGCAGAGGTGAGAGCACACCTCCCTGAGGACAGCCTTTGGTGACCTTAACAGAAACTAACACACCATCCAGCTCCGCCTCCACAGTGCGAGACTTAAGCATGGATTCAATCCATAGGATAATGGTGCGATCAATACCAAAATTGGTACAGGCAGTAGTGATCGTAGCAAACGAAGTGCTATCGAAAGCTCCCGCAATATCCAGGAAAGTACCCACAAGAAACTCTTTATTATAAAGGGATTTTTCAATCCTGATTACAAGTTCATGTAGGGCGGTTTCACAGGACTTACCGACTCTATAAGCATGCTGCATGTTACTGAGTGGGGATGTGATTAGAAAATGATCTCTAATGAATCTATCGACAATTCTTTCCAGAGCTTTAAGAAAAGTTGAGGATAGACTAATAGGCCGAAAGGACTTAGGATCCGTATAATCGGACTTACCAGCTTTCGGGATAAAAACAACTCTACTTCTGCTCCAAAAATTTGGAACAGTGCTAAAAGCAATGCACGCTTGAAAAAGGTGGAGCAAATGATCCTGAATTTGAGGAAAACCCCGCTGTAGTTCAGCAGGAAAGATACCATCAGGACCGCCAGCCTTATAAGATGCAAAGGAAAATAGGCTCCATCGCAAGACATCATGATTGATCAGCTTGTGAGCCAAACTCCAATCGGGACTTGCAACAGACGTCCTAGTGAGATCGGCTGCAACATCATCCGAGTTGACGATATCACAACCAGGAAAATGAGCCGAAAGGAGCAGCTCACCAATTTCCTTGTTGGAGTAGGTAAGCTGTCCGTCCGGTAGACGAAGAGAATCCAGTTTACACGTACTGTTCTTAGCTAAAGCTTTATTGAGTCCAGCGAAAGCAGAAAGACTGTTAATTTCCTCGCAGAAGTTCAACCACGCGGCTTTTTGAGCGGATCTTAGACTTTTTTTATATAAAAAAAGTCTAAGACCAGGCATAGTATTTCGGCTGACTTATGAAAAATGTGCTTCGTGTGCGGTATCGTTGGCACCGTACAATTTTTTCGCACCATATGTGGAAATAAATAATAAACTTGTTGGAAGCAAATTTGTATCGTAAATCACGCGAATTTGGTATGATTCAACGCTGAAAACTATGTATAGTTGCACCCGTTAAAGACATGTTTAATAGGTTTATAACCCTTAGTTATGTAACAGCATTTTTATTTGTCGCCTTTCTTGTGGGCATTTGATTCTGCATATAGTCTCATCGTACCATGTGGATTCCATTATCTGTATATACTTGCTGCAGCAGAGTTGACTCGTTAGCCTACTTTCATTTGCATTACCGGTGTGCAGTAGCCGGTGGCATTGTTGTTATTTAACTTAATAATGGTTGATGTTGGTACTCTGTCTGGATAGCCATCAGTTTAATGTAGTGGGGTTCTTTTTGTGGCATACATTCAGTTTATAATTAACCAGTAGTATAATAAATGAGCCACTCCTCTAGGATCCGATGGAAAGGCATTTTCGAAAAAAACGTTCTGCCGCAATTTGGTTTGCTTAAGCATTCAACAGACATAGTTCCTGCACAAACTTGCCGGGATGTGTGATTTTGAGAGTTTCACTGAGCGCTGAACTTTTCGGCGACTAATTATTGGCCACAATTTGATTAGCGAAACCTGCCTTCGTTCAATAAAACATGTAACTCAAATATTACGAATTCAAAGCTTTATCAATTTGATTGCAGATTAACTTCTTTACCCAACTGTTATGTGAGGCTGTCATGTGTATTCGGATGGTGGATTATGTCTCATTGATCGGGTTCCAGAGGATAACGTGTTCCGAAATAAAATCACATCTGAACACAGTCATGGTGTTTCCATTGCATTACGTTGAAACTCTTCCGGCTTTTAAATTTGATATCCGTTGCATCTGTTGGACTGTGTTTTCCTCCGCTCTGATTTTTTTCAGCAATTCTGAATGAAAAAACGTTCTAAGATTCTTGGTTCAATTCAAGCTAGAATATGTTGTTAGTTTAAGTGTTTCACATCTATAATCCATATAGTTAGTTCGTTGCTGTGTAGTGAAGAATAATTATACGTCAATTTTTGGATACGATTGTATGAAATGGGGCGTTTATACAGATTCAACAGAATAAAATATCAATAAATTAATTTTAATAGCTTTGAACACCCCCACCCACCAATAATATTGTGATCAAAAGAAAATTAAACCTTTCCTTCAGTTTTAATTAATTTTTGTCTAAGATAATGAGGTAAAAGGATTGATAATTATTTAAAGGTAAGCAGCTAATACCTTAAAGATTTGTTTACTTTTTGGAGAGTTCTTTTGGTAGATTTTTAATTATAATTTCAAAGACTTCCTATTTAGTGTATATATATATTTAGAGTGGGTGGAAGTAATTAGTAATAATATCCTTAAGGTTTTCTAACGTTGTTTTAATAGTTTTATATATAAGATGAAACAATCAGACGATTAAACAAATTGGTGTGGTATTCTAATATTTAGGTAGCAAAGTGTACAGCCAGTTTATTGAATATTCGTGGTAAACAAAATAAATAATTCAAAATTACTGGTCACTAGTTTTGGGTTTGGAATAAGGTTCCTAATGTACATATATACCAAACTGCAAAAAGCTTCAAAATTTGTCAACAACAAAAATATTAAATTGACCACCACAACAAATTTCTTCAAATTACAGCCATTTAGTTGTATATCAATTACTTTGTTCTTCTGTTTCTGAGGTTGAAATAGGTTTTCTTCATGAAAACTGTATTCTCGTCCGACATAAACTAATCTCCGTGAATCTTTTGACCACTTCATTGCTTAGTCCAACTCAATATAGCGGCTAACTAATTTAAAAGATAGTTTGGTGCAATTATATGTGGTCTATTTGTTTACTGGTCGAGTATCTCCGGCTGATCCGTAACATTTTGAGATGAATGATGATTATAAGGTTGGTAGCTTTTGTAAAATTAGAGGTATACAGGTATCGTTGCTACATTAAAACTTGATTAGTACCCACCAGAAATAAATTAACAACGTGCCGTTGAATTATAACATTTTTTGCCTTGACCACAAATCTACCGACTGCTGAAATGATGGTGGTGGTATTGTGATGTAATTTTTTTTTTCTCAAGAAGTCTAGAGTATGTTTAAGACATTGTTTGAATTCTTTGATCCTGCAAACAATCTTTTAATCCTATATGTCTTGTAACAGGTTGAGTATGGAGCATGCGTTTTGGTCATTTTAATTATTTAGCATTTAGTGTATTTTAAAGTAAATTTTTCAGGCCCAAGTTATAACAAACATTTTATATTCATTCTTTGAAGTTAACAGTATAAGAGTCTTCAACGTGTTTACTTTATTTTGAGGATAATAAAGTTCTACACACTCATGACCCCACAATATTTGCATTACGAATATGAAACTGCCATACAAAAGTCAGACACGTTTATGCCCTTAAGTTCTCTTACTGCTGTGTAAAGTGTGATAATTATTGTTGTCCTTGTTAACCTAATTCTTTTAGATCATCTCAAAATATTCTTACAAACATGTTTATGGATTTAAAAGTAAGTTTGCTGTTTGAACAGATATACACTACAGTTTAGTTTATGCATTTCAAAATTCCTTATAACCTTTGTTCAGTACAGTGTGTAAAATTGATTCTATAATTTGTTCGAAATTGGTAAATAGATATCCATAATATCGATGCCAATAAAATGAGTAAAGGCCAACTTGAGGATGAAAACTTTTATAAAATGATCAGGTGTTTTAAAAATCTAGGTCACGCAGATTTTAGAAATTGTAATAATCGAGTATCTCTATAATGAAAAATCTCTAATAAATACGATTGTTTTGGAACCATATTTATAGTACAGGATTACTTTACACTCCTGTAGTGAACAGAGATGCCAATCCTTGCTATTTTTATTGTTGAACAGACAGTATTTAGATGCGAGTTGAACAATACCGCTTGAACAAAGAAACTCTTTAAATATGTTCAAAACATTTTATAAACGAACTTTTCTTGTACACGATTTCACTGGTTTACCAACACGTGTCCAGTTCGTAAGTGTAGAGGCTGTTAATAATAAAGTAAGAAAAAAATTTGGCCAGACTAGTCTTGCTACACTACATGTGGGTAATCTAGAGCCCCCCTTGAGGTCCTCTTGCCTTACTATCTTAAAATTATTCGTTGGAAGGTTTGAAATACTGATCCTGATTATTTCTAGGATCTTGTCTGAACTAGCCGCTTCGGCCAGACGCGCGCTCTTAGCCTGCTAGAAACACTGATTTTGATACCATCCAGCATATCAACAGGATGGAGGGGGTCCTGGATTCTGTCCTAGAACTTTAAAAAAAATTTAGTTCAATGCGTTATACAATATTCTCCATTTTTCCAAAGTGATGCTCTCATCATTATGACTCCTATAGCGCTTGTTTGACGGAGGGACATTAGTCGATCCTGGGTCGGCAGCGCTAGATTTACCTTGGGTTCCGCTTGTTCCTGAATTTGGTGTCCTGGAGTGGCCCCCTCTGGTGTGTTTGTGGGAGCGCCACCTTTACGGTTCAACTTCTCCCTCGATGTTTCCGGCCTTTGGATAGTGCCAATCTCGGTTTTGTTTTTTGTTTTCTTTAAATTAATGGACATAGTGGTCCCTCAAGTAACGGATAAATATTGGTCCACCTGCGCAGAGATCCGTATACGCAGGTATAAGGCTACTTACAACTTTAGGTCGCCAGGTTTGCGACTGGGCTTGTCAAATGGGCCTCCAGCCTGGTATAGTTTGTTGGCACGGGTCGCGTTAAACCTAAAACTAGACCATCTGCCGATCTGAAATTTTATGTCTGTACTCTAAAATGTTTAAATTGTTTGTGTCAAAATATGGTGTTTGAATTGGAATTTCTATATCGTAATTCTACAAACTACAAAATCTGTTTATCATATGATCATTTTGTGTAATCGAACTTCAAAAAATCTTGAATTTTAATTTTTTTTAAATTATTTATTAAAATATAAACCGTATACACAGGAGTTGATGGTATATGACGATGATGGCATTTAACGTTAAAGATAATGTTTCTTATTGATATTGGGACTAACTGTATTTTGGTGTGACATAGTGGTGGTAACTTTATTAAAGCAAAATGGCAAGCTGTTGTGAACATTATCACCTACTTCTTGGATTGGTTTACCGTTTTCCAATCAAATCAGTACGCTGATTCAGGCAAAATTACAAAATTGTTTCGTTACTTTTACATTTGAATTTTGGCCACGATTCAAAATTTCCATTTAAATAAGAAACTGGACGTAATAAGTCAACGGTAGTGTGCTTTAGAAGAAACAATTATCAGTTCATATTTTAAGACTATCGAATACTGAAGTACTGACTTTTATGAACAAATCATTTTTCAAAAGACGTCCTTTACAACCATCCTTTAAGAACTTTATCTTTATTGTTTTTACTACACCTTTATTCGAAGAGCCACCATATACTGACAGAAGCTAATTCTTTAAATATTTAACGACGAAAACGATTTAATGGAAAGAACTGTTCGGTGTTATTTTATTACAAGCGAAAAACTTGACAAGTTTTGTAAGAAAAATGATTTAAACGTTTTTTTTATAAGATTTAAAATATTTGTTAAACGAACTGAACACTGAGATTAATTTGCTCTTCACTCATAGATACGCATCTGGGATCATAAAATAGTCCATAATCGAAATACATTTTTCGAATAGGAGATTTGGTACATATCACAGATGTTGCAAGTGATCGAGACCTCTTGCCATGACTAACCTCTTTAGTGGCCAATGGTTTAATTTAAGAGTTATTGTAGACCGTGTGATTTTGAACGTGTGAGAAACCTGCAGTTCTAAGGATATCCTCCCGTATTTTAAAATCAAACAATGAAGATCCGCTATTTTCAAATTATAAGTTGCAACCCAAAAGTAGGTCACCAGATTTCCAAAATTGTACAACAATTTTCGAACTATATACCAGTTTTGATATCTATAGATTCATATTTGGAAATTAGCGAATTTAGTTATTAAGTTCTACCCGATTTTCAATGCATCGAAATGTTGCAACTTGTTGAAAGTTCAGTCTTAAAACGAAATTTTTCATTTAGAACAGAATTTTTGAATATACATTTAAATACCTTCGACAAATTTCGAAAACTGTTCGAAACTAATTTTTTGTTTTTGTACAGTTTTTGTGAAACTATTCAGTTCATCTATGGACATTGACAAACCGAACACATTTCCATAATCTTTTTAAAGCGCATCTGTGGCGTAAATTCGACGCAGTTTCTGGCAGTGCAAGAATTCACAATTGAAAATTTTGTCAAACCGAAAAATTAACGAAAACTATTTAACCTAAAGAAATATAATTGGAATGGTTTTTCACCTGCATGGTACACCTTCCTATAAGCCACACATTTTATGTTACTACCAAAGGGATCCGAATGGAAAAGAACAATACCATACACCCAGTTTTTGTTTCCCCGATATAGTGGACTGTATATTTGGTAGTTCAACAAATTTTGTTAAAAAAAAAAAATGCTTATTTTCACTGTACTTGATTTTTATTTTTATAATAATTAGTTGAATATGGTAGGTTTGATTTATAATAAATTTTATTGATTCGCCTTTATCCACGTATAAATGTTCACTGCTGCTTAGATTTACAATTACATAGTTTTTTTTATAATTAACACCATAAAATTCCGACGATCTGATTTGTTCCATAATTAATCATATTGTGTCATTCACTGATTGGCCAAACGTACAATTCGGCTTAAGTTAATCGCGGTTATATTTAAATTTGAGTAAAGACGCAATTATACTGAATGATCCAATTAGTGAAGATTTAACCCCTTGGTCAACAACATAAGTTAAATATATTTAACGTAGATGGCAATCAGATTCAATTTAAATCTACTACAATTATATAAATTAAATTCAGAAACGTCAAAATAATCAAAATAAAAACAATAAATTAATACATAACCAAGATAAGTATTTGCAAATTAAAGATAAGGGTGAAATTAGTTTAACTAAATTACATTAATTCTTTTTTAGGTGATTTATGATAGTTGCTGATTGGTCCACAACAGTTTTGGAGAGCAATATATTTTGACCCACTTTCAATCAAGAAGAAAATCGACAGTCTATTGAAATGTTAAAGTTACCTGACTCCGAGGTTTGTAGTCCTTATACGAAAATTTATTTAAGCAAATTACTTTAAACGTTGCAATATTTGCATTCACCACTCTTCGAACACCACCAATTAAACACCATGGCGCATTACGAAAAACATTGTTTTGGTATAAATTTTATTCGATTTTAATGGTTTCGAAACGATATAAAATTTGTGCGAACTTAAATTTTATGGATTTTAAATAATTTTCATGTTGCAATTAAAATATAAACAAAAATTAACGTAATAAATAAAATATTTTGTCGGTATTTTAATAAAATTAATTTAATTTATTGTTTGCCCATAAAAAAATCGTAGGCCACTCGCTTCAATTTAAAAATCAAAAATCGAATGTGGCCGCATATGCCCCAAATAATCACTTTAGAGGAATGAATGAATGATGTCAAGTGAATGACATAAAAATCAATTTATTTTGATGTTGTTTTGTCATCGTTGAAGGGGCTTGAAAAACAATTTTCTACTTTATAGAACGCATCGTTCGTGTATACCAAAAATATATTGGAATAGCTCGCTTATTGTTTCCTTTTCTCGCACGAAAACATAAAAAATATTTACGGATAAATTGGAAAACAAAATCGAATTTTCCGACTAAAAATTAAATTTTCCTATAGCTTTCCATATAAATAAAATTGAATATTTGTTTTTATTTTTAAAGCTTATAAAAGTTAAATTTGAAATTATTTAGAAATTTTATTATCACGATTTAAAAAGCGCCCCATGGGTATTTAATTGAAATAAATTTTTTTGTTCGGTATTTAAACTAAATGATCTGGTAGGGGTAGCTTTCAATAATTTATTTTAATCACATCGAAAATAAAAGGATATCCAAATACATATTTTAACTTTACACGAAGGTTGTGTGTTTATTTATTTTCGAGAATTTTTTCAAATTTATGATGAAGGTTGATTGATTTGCTAAATATTTTGGGGAAGGATACTAATACCTTTTCGTTGTTGTATAGAAGCTGTAGCGTACCCCTTTCAAAATAGCCATATAAAATTCAATCGTATTATTACTTATGCCGGAAAGATTTATGAATATAAATTTTACATTTAATTGTTATGAGTTAGGGAGATTCATCATAACAGAAGAACCTGTAATCTCGGATGAAAATTAATTATTTGATGAAGGAAACTTGCTAATGTTTTCGTGGAACAGGAAATCTGTCTTTTTTACTTAATTACTGATTTATGTAAATTTGATAAATTATTTGTTGTTAATGCATATTCAATAATTGACGAATACCTCGAATCCCAGATTAGATCCCACATAATAATCTTGAAATTAACTGTGGAAGACAAGTGACTTAGGGCAGCCTTGCATGTTAGTTAAAAAATTTGCTGAACCTAAGATCGTACCTAAAAAGCAACATGTGTTTATGGGTAGCTGAGGACTATATCAAATTAAAAAACATAAAAGCTTTCCTTAAATCTAGAAGGTAATTAACTGAGAACAGCGATGTTTTACCACGTATAGCATTTTAGTGTACTAAATTGAAATTTAAAAAAATCACCTGCTAAACCAAGGCTAACCAAAAATTTTATCAAATCCAAAAGATAAGTAACTTGGGACAGGGATGTTTCACCACGTTGTATGTTATTACAAAAAAACTGTTCCTGCTAAGGCAAGGATTGTGCCCAAAAAACGATGTGTTTATAGGCTTTATCTTACTAAACAAATATAAAAGCTTTCCTAACTCTGGAAGATAAATAATTTGGCAAAAAGACGCAGACTGTTCGCTCTGGAAAGCAACACAAGGACTTAAACGACTGAACATTCAGATGCCTCCTATCAAAAGGATGATGGAACTTGGGCAAAAAGTGGTAAAGAAAAAGGCAGTCTTAAGGCAGAGGGGGGGGGGGGTTGGTAACTTCCCAGTGGTCTCTAAACTTGGCATTCTGTTACACTTTTCACCATGTGATATATAAATCTTCGGAATGCGACAATGGTGGTGTCTGTGCTGAGACGAGAAGAACAGTCCAAGACTGTTTGAACATGAAAGTCAGTAAAATTGTTAAAGCATAGTTTATCATGTGATTTCTGGTTTCTGTAGCACCTTATACTGGTTTCAGGCCACGAATAGTTCCATCCCAGAAGTCACTGGACATTCCCACTATTAAATGTGTTTCTATATATAAACGATGCCATTATTTATGTCAGCAAATAATGCCCCGGCAGCATTTGATCCACGTTGATCACAACATCTCCCGGTTATACTTATGTCCCTTAACGGCCGAAACCAAAGGGCCTTCCTCCGGTTGGAGAGTATTGGTCTAGATATTCCCAACAAGAATTGTCAGAAGAAGTGCAGCCTAGTTTTATGGCACTGATCATGCTTTCCTACACCATTGGCAATTGGCATTGAGTTTGATATCCGGTTTAAGTAACGTTCAGTTTTGAGATAAAGTGATCATTTGGTAAAATTACTGGGCGCGCTTCATTTAAGTTTTATTTGCATCTCCTCAACTTTTTCACGGCTTGGAAGTGATAGAAATCCATCTTGCTTTGCCATGTAACGTTTAGCCGCCCTCGTTGGAATAGTAAGGAGCGTTGTAGCGCTTGGGATGCCTCGAACTAATGGAACATCTCCTTAATGCCATCTCCGATATGACGTCTGAGTTACCCAGACTAGCAGGATGTTGAAATGCTAACTCATCTTGTTTTGTATATGATACACTGAATCCAGTTACTCAACTACTGTTCACATGGCAGACATATCTATATGATCGGCGGTACAAATTTTTAAAGACGTGGTTTAAAATAATTAGTAAAGGCCATCAGAATTTAATTTGCTTGGCCATTAAGTTAATCTAAACTATCTGAAAACATCGGAGAGTGTCCGTGAACTTTGGCGTTGCAATATTTAACTGCTTGAATTTGAAAAAAATTTTGAGCCGCCCCTAAAGCGCATCGAATACTTATAGTAACGTGGTAAAGTCTGTACAAGGTAATTAGCGTGCCTTGAATGTAACACATGTTGGCCAGTTAAAAATTGCTTGGAAACGCTGAAATGGGAATATCTACACTATTCATCGTACTCTTCAGACGTCGTTCCATATGATTACCACTTGTTCCAGGTAATGACTCATGAACTGACGTCTAAGCACTTCACTTCCTATGAGGGTCGATTCGAAGATTTTTTCAAAAGAAGTAGAGTTTTTCTGCTGCTGGCTTCACATTATTTCGTAAGCCTGAAACTTTAGAAAAGAACGATGGAAACATATTTGTATTCATAATTCATCAGAATATAATTTGCTTGGCCACAAAGTTTATAAAAGGTCTAAACTGTTTGAAAATGTAGGAGAGTATTTATGGATATCTCTATAGGATCGGCGGTACAAATTTTTAAAAATTGTTTTTAAAATCGCGAAATCTATAATAAATAGTTAAGTCCACCAGAATAATCAGACCACAAAAGTACTAGTTGGCTTAAACTATTCAAAAATATGGTCGAAAACCTTTTAACAATTCTGATTCGCTCATCAAGACTATTGAAAGAGATTATTGTAGCTGAGTTGTGTCATACTCTTATTTTGTGGATGCTCTTTATCTACCTATGGAATTGCTTTAAACATCAATTTTAAGTTTTTATTCACAATTTTTTGAGTCAATATATTCAAAGAATTTTCTAAATTTAGTTTCAATTCATCGAAAGTCTAAAAAGCTTGATGGGCTGGCGGAGTCATTGGTCCATATGTCTTCAAAAACGATGATGGTCTGAATGTTACTGTTAATGGTGAGCGGTATAGGGACATGATTAGAAAATTTTTCGTACCTCGATTAGCTGGCATTAATCTTACTGACAGGTCGTTCCAACAGGACTGGGCCACATGCCACACAGCGCAAGCTACAATTGGTTTACTCAAAGAAACTATTGACGAAAGAATAATTTCGCGTAATGGTCCAATTAAATTGGCCGAAAGATCTTGTGATTAAACCCCATTGGATTATTTTCTTTGAGGTTATGTAAAGTCACTTGTCTACGTCGATAAACCAGAGACAATTGAACATCTGGAAATCAACATTCGAAGAGTTATAAGTTTGAATAAGTTTGTGAAAATTAGTGTTCCAGATTGCGCCTTGTATGGTCGAAATAATATTTAAACATGGCCAAAATCGTATTTAAACTAAAATTTTCTATCCAATAAAGCCCGCTCATTGATATTAAAAATATATTTTAAATATTTTAAATATCATTACTTCCTGCTTGAAATAATGTGAGAAACGTGGTTGTATTTATTTATCTGTGATGCCTCTATTAGATTGCAGGGGCATGCTTCTGAGAGATTTCAGGAAAATGCAACAAGCCTTTTAATTATCGTCACTTCCTTCTTGTAATTTTGTGAGATGCGCGGTTGAATTTATTTATCTGTGATGCCTCTATTAGATTGCAGGGGCATGCAAATAGGAACAAGCGTTATAAATATCATTACTGCCTGCTTGTAATTTGGTGGGATATGCGGTTGTATTTATTTATTTCTGATTCCTCTAATAGATTGCAGGAGCATTTGTTGTAAGTTTTCAAGGTTTTAGGCGACATTAATAATTATTTAAACAAGTGCTGAGATTTTTATAGATTTTAAAAAAAGCTTGTTTTTTTGTTCTTTTTGTTTGGTCATATTTGAAAAGCATATGACACGAAACAAAATTTTCAAAACTTGGGTATTTGTTATATCACTCAACTAACCGATTTGAGAATTTAATAAACTTTTACAATTTGAATAATGATGTTTTATTAAATCCCTTGTGTTTATGCATATTGAAAATTTAGAAATCAAAAAGAGAAAGTTAACCTTATCACATAAAGAACGTGTGCCAAAAAATTTCATTTTTCAAAATTTTTACATTTTGTATTATTTTGAAATTGCTATCGGCATGTTGGAAATTTTCAGAATTTGATGATTGTTTTCGAAGTGCTTTAAAATATTTATACTTTATTGCATTGGTTTTTGAGTTCTAAATCATGGGTGAAGGCATTCAAAATATTTTTTCTGTGAAACAATTTTAATATTTTTTAAATCTAGCAGCAGCATTTCAAAAGCTTTCAAATATTATTTTGGCGCTAATTCAAAATTCTAAATTGCTTACAATCCACAATATTTCAGATTTTAGTTTTTATTTTAGTTTGACGTAGAATTGGTGAGGATTGTGGAATTTGAAGATATCGCGAAAAAGATGATTGAATAAAATTCCGGAATTTTTCAAAATTCGTTTTAAGACTGCTTTCTTCTATTCAAAAGCTTTCAAAATTTGCGTGATTATATCCCAAATTTACGAAATACTTCTGAAATGTGATTTTGATTTTTGAATTTTAAATTCCATCACTTAGAGAGCTTTTAATTGATTATGAGCTTTTCTTTTGATAATCATTTAAAAAAATTAACAATTTCAAAATGAAAGCTTTTTCTTTTCCGTAATTATATTTCAAATTTCTCACCATTTCAAAAAAGGTAATATAGGTTAATTTTTATAGCTACTCTGTAATAAGAACCTTCGAGATTTACGAAAAAAATTTGAGTTCAAATAATTGACTGGCATTCTCCAAATTTTAAAATCATTTATCCAAAATTTAAAATCCATTAGTTTGAAGGATTTTAAAAATTTCTTAACATATTCTTAATTACGGGAGAAGAAATTTTAAAGAAAAATGTAACTACCAAAAATTTGTAAAATATCACACGATTCGGAAATATTTAAGAATTCGTTAAATCATACGAAATTCAGCCAATTTTTAATGAGCTTAATAGTTAAACCCTAAAAAAAATTTAATTGTTACAAAATTTATTTTCAAGTTCTTCTAAGTTCGATAGCCCCCTAAAATATAACAAACACATAAATAAAAGGTATTTATGATAAAACCAACGTGTATATGCCAGGTGTGGGGGAAAATAACAAAAATCCAATTGAGAATAATAGTAAAAATTATCAAAATTAATTTGCTTGCCTGGAAAGGTTTTAAATAGTCTAAACTATCCAAAAATATAGACAAGTATCCGAAAACATTTCTGGAAGCGGCGGTACAAAATTATAAAATTCGGACATAATTATGAAATTTAAATTTCGTTAATCGAAAAGTAAAGTTTATCCGAATTTTTGACATTTGACCATAACGACAGAAAAAAATTATTAAAATTCATTTTAAATCACCATCCTTGAAAATACTGTGAAATTTACCGGTTTATTCTAATTTAATTTCAATGAGACAGTCTTAGTGTTGTTAAGGTTAATTTGGACTATATGTGTATTCTCTGGTACTACAGCCTCAGTTTCACAACCTGAGTTCCATTTGGAAATATCCAAATATATTGGAATTTTAAAGCCATCAGAATATGCCCAATTTAAAAAATTCAGCATATCACATTGATATTAATTGATTCCCAAAATTCTCAAAATTTGGAAGGAAACATATTATTATCAAAATTAAAAGTAAAATTCCAAATTCGGAAATTTGAACGGGAAATTCGATCATACAAAACAATAATTAAAATTTTTTAATATAATTTAAAATGTAAAATTTTCTAAAGAGGTCAATATTATTTAATAAAATGAATGATACAATTTTAAATCCTGAAATTTCGACAGATTGAAAATTTTAAATTCCGAATTTCATAAGCAAAATTTGTCCATGAAAATATAAATCGATAAATTTAGATTGTTTTTGAAAATTGTGAAAGATAAACCAAGAAAACTTCAAAATTTAACAAAAATATTTGAAATTGTAAAAATTTAAAATCTCTATTGAAAACCAATTCTACAAAATTGTTAAACAAATTGATAAATATTTAACATCTTAAACAATTTGTATACTAATCGTGATTTTAGTAATTTTTCGGTAATTTTGAAATTTCCGGCTTCCAAAACTGCTGACCTTTCTTGGGCCACCAGTCATTGTTTTGCGAATAGCTGAGTTATGAAACTAAACATGTTGTGGATTTTAATAAGATTCAAAAACGGTTTTTGGATATAGTTCTGGAATATGCGGCCAACTAGAACGGAATTCACATATTTCGTATGCGATTAACATGAAATCCGACAGTAATGAGATTCTAAAATTGTATGTTAAATTTTTTTTAAATATTCTTTTAACAAGTTTTGCAGTATCAAGGAAGGCTCATTACAAGTAATGTTATGCTGTTTACTGTAAAACACATTTCTTACATTCTGCGTTTGTATCTCAGATGCCAGCCACCTCAGCGATTTTTTAAAAATATTTCCAACTAAATTTGGAAACACATTACATTAAAATTCAAGTTAAATCGGCAATCAAAAGATATACCACCCCATAAGTTGGGTTGGCGATGCTATAATTCATAAATAATTTGTGACGAAACTAACTGAATGCAAATACATACATTTGTTCTGTATACATTTGTTATGAACTTTTAGTACATTCGATTAAATAATTTAATCGTTATTCCAAATTGAAAACAATAGTTTTTAATTTAATTGTATTTGTAATTAATTGTTGGCTTTATTGTGAAATTGACTTATTTCCAAAAATCGGATAAGTTAAATATTGGTCCATCAACACAAAGCATTGTGGATTACAAATCGAGTACCAAGATTGGTGCAAAGACCTACGAAATTCAAATAAACATATTGTAATGGTAGCATAGTTTATAGGCTTACAAATTAGACCAATAAAATCGTCGAAGTTTTAGTAGTAGTTTGACATTGACATCATTAAGGTTTTTAACATAATATCTGTATCATCGACAAACTTTTAATAATTTTCTCGTTGTCAATACGAGAGCATAAGGAACTACATTTTTAGAACCTTTTCAATGTTAGGCTTCAAAATTAAAACCACGCCATTTCTGGCTCAAGCGAGCTAATCTCCCTTATACTGAAAACTTTAATGATCGGTGATTATCAATCCCTCAATGTGAAGTTATGACGACTCCATGTAAAGTTATATCTTCCCCATTGGAGCTCGTATCACACCAAAGACATAGGATAAGTTTTTAAATTCGGAATTTGTCATAAGAAAGCTGTTACAAAGCCTCGAAACCGCATTAAGTTTCTACGTTCCAAAATAATTTTTTATCCGTTTCTCAATAAACCAGTATTCGGTACACTAATCGTAGAGTACCACCCGTGTACGCGCCGGTACTACTTGATGGTAATGATCTCTTATAATTTGTTGTTGTTCTTTCTTTGTGTACGATATCTGTAGAGCCAAATAATCACACCGACCTTTGATGGGCCAGATATTAATGAAAACATTCTGATCGACTCGAAAGACACTGCTCGTTTATCAAGAAACTTTAAGAACTCATAGCAATCCACAAGATGGATATGCATTTTTTGTCATTGCTTTTAGTGTGATAACTCGTACGCTTCCATCAGCCCCCGCGTATGTATCATAATTACTCTAATGTGCTGTATTTTTATGTTATGTTAATATTCTATTGTGACCGGTCCCACTTTGGCTTTTGTAGAAAATCTGGCCCTCACCACGAGAAGTCTATTAGTACAAAAATATATAACCCTCCATTTGTACAGTCAGCAAGACTGTGTTTAGTTGAAACATTCCTCCGTCTCTGCTATTGCTCGCCGAATGATTCATTGCAGAGCAACTCATGTCTTACCTCAAACTAGATGAATGGTTTAGTAGGTAAGCAGCAAATTTTTCTACTAGTGATTTTCTACAAAGTATCATCTGAAATTTCTGGTCCTGGTCGTGTAAAAAAACCTATCGGACTATATTTTGAATATAATCGATCATAATATATTGAAAAATATTGAATTTTACAATTATCTAATCTAAGCTTGGTTGGTCCCTTCATTAAAATCTGATTATGTGAACGTTTCCTACCGCTCTTAGCTGATGCATTAAATACGAACCACAGCTTTCTTACCACAGAGCTCGTTTGTTTCAAATGGCCTTTCCATACTCTGCAAGGAACGTAAAGACCATTTCTCCGTTTCAGGCCTTATTTTGGCATATATTCATTTGTGATAAATGAGATGTGTGACTCAAACTATTGCAGTAGGTTAAATACACGCACCACCCTTATTGAGCACTGCCCGATTTCTTGTTGTGCCCTCGTTTACATAATATGTCGGATGATGACGGTGACAAATTTGACGCCTGCCTTTAGCTTTGCAGTCAGCAACTCGATGGCCGATGCCCAAATAATTAAACCAGCCCTTTGACATGGCTTTAAATTTAAGACAAACTGACTGGACTGATGGTTTTTCAATTTTACAAATCAAACAAGAACCGAACTCTGATTTTGACAAGAACGTTTTGGTTTTAGATGAGGATTCGTAATTTTTTAAAGAATTCAACAATAGTTGAAATGTGAACAGCTTTACCCATAGGCTGTCATACAGTTATCCAATCTTTCTACAGAAGATATAGAAGCTATGTTTCAAAGTTATTTAGATTAGAAATATCAGTGTTTAGAAAAGATCTGATTGGTATAAAATACAGCAATCCATAGTCATAGATGGATATGGGTTTCCACCATACCATTTTCATTGTGGCGACCATCATATTATTCCTTCCACTGTATAAAGTTGAATAAATCAAATATTTTCCTTGTGTAATAATTTAATCGGCAACATTTTGTGTTACCATAATTCCACCAACCCGCACTTTAAATTGTATATCTTGTTTATTAAAATTTTTAGTCACAAAATCATAGTCACCGCAGCTCGTTCGTTATATAATGTAGGTATGCACATAAGTGGATAAGCTGATTAAAACCTCAACATAAAAAAATATTTTGAATCGCACAATAAACCAAAATTTCATTTCTTCAGTACATATAATTATATTCTGTATACGTCAATAAAAATATAATTTTATAACGCAGTATACACACCCACGCACATTAATAATTGTAATTAAAACCAAAAACCAAAATAAAATTCTTTAAAACAATTTCATATTTTTTTTTATTAATTATTGTTAATAACCATGTGACAATATAATCTTTTTATTATGTTTCGTACATAACAAGTTGCGCGCAATGTGCCTCGTAAATTTCAACACAAAATTATACATTTTATAACCCATTATTTCATCGTCGTCTTATTTTTGGGTTTCGATGGTATATTGTCGAGTTTTTCACCAGCGATTATACATTTTAAAATTGTTGTTTTTTTACTCGCGCTATACACGTTCAAGTACATTAAACCGGCAAATAAATTTTTTGTTGTGCACAGTTGTAATATGTCGCAACAAACCTCTGATAAAATTTATTACCTATAATATGCACCTTTGTACGTTGTGATAAGTGATAAAATGGATCAGTTGGAAAATTCTGAAATTTAAAATGAACAGCATCTGGTTTTCAGATTTATTTGACCTACGTATACTACAACTTACGTATACACTTTACAGCACAGTTCACAATAAAAAAAATCTTTTATTGAAAGACGATAATTTCAAATTTTAAATTATATTTTTACAGTATATACCGATTTTGCAAGCAATGGATTATCGACTTCTATTTGTAAATTTTTTAAAATATTTAAAAATTTTAAAATACATGAACGATTTGAAATTTGTCAAATTACATACTTGTTTAAGTACCTAAAAATATTTTAATTCTCAGACCCTTTCTAAGTTTGGGAACTTCTGAAAAAAAAAAAATTAAATTTGAATTTTAAAATCTTACATTCTTCAAATTCTTGAAAATCTTAAAATGCTTAAAATTCTTTCATTTTTAAAATAATGAATTGTTTGTTAAAGATCTAGATATTCTTAAAAAAATATTAAATTCCTAATGTTGATCAAATGGTTAAGATAAATAAAAGGCAAAAAGTTTCTTTAAAATTTAAAAATTTTTAAATTAACACACTTTAAAAATGTATATTCTTAAAATTCGCAATAGTTTTAAAAATTATTTAAATGTCTTTAAATAATTAATATCCTTAAAAACAA
Source organism: Tipula unca (assembly GCA_951394425.1). Lineage (NCBI taxonomy): Eukaryota > Metazoa > Arthropoda > Insecta > Diptera > Tipulidae > Tipula > Tipula unca. The sequence goes on along the minus strand of OX596382.1, from coordinate 22,675,480 downwards.
CATTACTTTGTTCTTGAAAATTAATTTCAGAAACTCGAAACACTTGAAACTCCTTATATACTTAAAAATTTTAATATCTTGATATTTAAAGAACTCAGAATTTCTTTAAATACTTAATATTTGAAAAAATTTCCAAACTCATCAATAAATTCTTGAAGTACCTAAAATACTTACAAATTTTTGTTTTACCTCCTTAAATTCTGAATGTTCTTAAAATTTCTAAATTTTTATAATTTTAAAATTTGTAAAATTAGTAAATTTTTAGATAATTTTCTTGCAAATTTTAAAATTGAATAAAATTCTAAAATATTTAAAACATTTAGAACACGTATTCGTTTTGAAATTCATATTTTAATTTTAATTAATTCGCTATATTTTTAAAATCATTGAATTTTTATAACTCTTTCTTATTCTGAAAACTTCGGTGAACAATCTAATAAACTTATAAAATTTCCGAAAACCTTAATAATCTTAAAATTCCTAATATTCTTTTATTCTTGAAAACCTAAAAATATTTAAAAAAAATTAATTATGACGAAAGTATAAAGTTCCTAAAACTCTTAATATTAAATAGATTTAAAATATTATAAACTTAATAAAAATTTTTAGATTCTTAATTTTTTTAATTTTGCAATCTTGTTAAAATTGCAAATTTCAAATGAACATTATGTTCTCCTTAAAATATATTTTATTAAATTATTTAAATTACTTAAGTTACCAAACATTCCAAATATTTGATAAATAAATAAAATTCGTAACTGTATACAATTCTTGAAACTCGTGATATTTCCGCTAATTTTAAAATTCTTTCGGTTTTAACCCCTTAAGTTTTAAAATTTTAATATTCGTAGAATTTTAAATTTCTAACATTCTTAATGTTTTTAAAGTTTTTATAATATTTGGATTCCGAAAATTCTTCACTCATGAAATTTGAATTCGTAAAAATCGTAGAGTCCTACTTAATGTCAAAGTTTTAAAATTCCAATGATTTTCTAACATTCTTAAAATGTACAAGAATAATTTCAAACCTTAAATCATCAAAAAGTTCTATAAATTCTTAACATTCTCAAAATATTTTAAATTCAACTTTTCACATTCTCAAAATTCTGAAGGTTTTCTTCACTGTTTATTTCCATTTTTAGAAAGGTTAAAGTTCAAGAGGATTGTTGAGTTCTTAATCAAATTTTAAAAATAAATAAAGTTCTTAAAACACGAAAAGTTTCTTAAACATTTTAAATTTTATAAATTTAATAAACTCTTAGTTTTAACTTGTAATTTTCTTTAATTTTCAAAATTGATTAAAATCTTAAAATTCAGAAGGAAAAATTTAAATTCTGAAAATTTAAATTCATAATAATTTAAATTCATAAAATTTATGAATTTTATATATTCTTAAAATAATTGAATTTACCTATATTATTTAAATATGAATAATATTTGAAGATCTGAAATTTCCATAAATATATAATAATATTTTACATAATTATTTAAAACCAAAATGTCATCTCATCAAATTATAAATTTTAACATTCTTAAAAATGGTAGAATTCTACCTTATCTCTTCTAATTCCTAAAAGTTTATAATTTTAAAAAGCTTAATTATACATAACTTTTGAAATTTACTTAACATTATTAAAAATAATTAAAAATTTGAAAAAATTATTTTAATTTTAAAAATCCTTTTAATTCCACTTAAAACATTAAAGTTCTTAAACTTTTAAAAATTTGAAAGATTAATGTATTTTGAAATTCAAAATTTAAAACAAGTAAAATAATTAAAAATGTTACAAATTGTTTATAATGTAAACAACCATTAATTCTTAAAGTTTTTAATATTCTTGATGTTAGAAAAAAATATAATTCTTAATGTTAATCAAATTTTTAAGACACCAAAAGTTTCCCAAAAGCAAAAAGTTTCTTAAAATTGTTAAAACTAACATGTTTTTTTAAATACTTTGAAAAATTATTTAAATTCATAAAATGGTTAAAATCCTTAAATTAATTAAATTAAAACAGTTTTAAAATCCTTAAAAAAATCTTTAAATTTAAAAAATTTTGAAACTGAATTTCCGAAGCTCTTACATGACTTGATATTTCTTATTTTGTTTTAAATTTTAATATTAATATTTATAGAATTCATAATGTTTTTAAATATTTAATATTAGATGACCTTAGATTTATTTAAATTATTGAAATTTATTAAACACTTAAAATTCATAATACTATTCATAAAATTCACAAAGTTCCTTGAATTCTTGAATGTTTTGAAAATGTTCAATTATTCTTAATAGGTACCTACTCCTCAAATTCCCAAAATTTTATTCCCAATTAATTCCCAAAAAGTCCTTAGGATTTTTACAATTTCTAAATTTTATTATTTTTAAGATTCGTAATATTATTCGAAATAATGTCTTTAGATTCTTTAAATGTTTCTGGTAAATTAAATAATATCCTAAAATATTTGAAATGTTTAAAACTTCGTTTTGAAATTACATTTTAAATTTTTATTAAAATTGGCAGATTCGCTATATTCTTAAAATTATTTAAATTAATATTCATAATATTTTAAAAGTTTTTGAATTCTTGAAACCCATGAAATTTGAGTTCCTAAAAATCGTATAATTTTACTTATATATCTTGCCAAAGTTTTAAAATTACAATGATTTTGTAAAATTCTAAAAATGTTCAAGATTAATAGATTTAAAAAATTTTGATTTTAACCATAAAGATGGTAAATACTACGTTTTTAATAATACTTTAAAACATTTTAGAATATCGAAAAGTTCTTTAAATTTATAATTTTCTCAATAAATCTAAATTCTTAAAATCATTTAAATTCAATTTTTACATTCTAAAAAATCTTAAAGTTCTTTAATTTCTAAATTTCGTAAAATATTAAAATTCTTAAAATAGAATTTTATTTTATGTCTTCCAGTTCCTAAAAGTTTTAAAATTTTTAGTATTTATAAAATTACAAGATTATTTATGGATTTTAAAAAGCTTAAATATACAAAATTCTTTAAATTTATTTAACATTATAAGATAATTAAAAATTTAAAAGAAATGAAACGTTCTTTAAAATTATAATTTTCCCAAGTAAATCTCGATTTCTAAAATCCTTTAAATTCATCTAAAGTCTTAAACTTATTAAATCTCTTAAAATTAATAGTAACCTCATTGTGCATGGAATGTTTAAATTTCATAGCATTTCTAAATTTCCCAAGGCCGTTTGATTTTAAAATGTATTAAAATATTAAAATATTTAAAATTCTTAAAATACACGATTATTCTAAATTGTCAAGTTACATAAAACCTTAAAATTCTGATAACTAACATATTCTTAAAATCTGAAATTTTCTTTTTATTGTTTTAATACGTCAAAAAATTTAAATTCCAAAAAACATTCCTATAATTCTGTTAACTTCTGAAAATAGATGCAATGATTAAATTTTTTAAATTTCATGGAATTTCTAAATTTAAATTATTGTATTTTTCCATATTCTTAAAAATCTTAAAAATATAAAAACACTTTAATTATTAAATTTTTAAATGAATTAATTTATGGTTCTTTCTATTCTTAAAAGTTCAGCGAAAATTCTTCAAACTCATGAAATTTCTGAACTTTATAAAATTTTGTATAATTTTTCCCAATATTTCTAATATCATTTAAACTTCTAAGGTTGTAAAAAATCTTAATAAACTTAAAATTCTTAAAACATAAAATTACTAATAAATTTATAAAGTTTTACTTAAATATTAAATATTTCTAAAATATTTTTAAAATATTTTTAAAAGTATTTGAAACTTTTTATGTGTAACGATAAAAAAACGATAAATAGTTTTTTAAAATTATTTAGTTTTAAAATACCAAAAATTCTGAAATTATTTATTTATTTTAGATCTTAAAACCGAAGGAGTTGTTTATTCATTTAGAGCTCGCAGTCAAAATTTTAAACAAGTTTAAACAAATAAAATTTGGGAAATTAACAGATTTTTAAAACGTTGTTATTAATTTCAATCGCATGTTTATGTCCTTAAAATTCCAAAAAAAAAAAGTTTATTTAAAATTTTAAAATTCATGTAATTTCAGAAAATAATGGAATGCCCGAAAATTCTTCATTATCTCTAAAAACTAACTTAATATTTGAAATTCGATAAGTTCTTAAGATTTCATAAATTTTTAAATTTTTTAAAACTTTTGTTAACTTAATTCTAAAACTTGTAAAAATTACTTAAATAGGTTAAAATTCCAATGAATCTTAAATTCTTTTAAAATCTTAAAACATAATAAATTAAATGTTTTAAAAGTTTGTAGAAATTTTAATATTCAATAAATAGTTAGTTAAAATATTTAAAATTCTAAAATATCGCGGAAATTTAAATATAATATTATAAAATATTATTTAAAATTAGTTAGGTTCGTAAAATCCATCTAAATTTGAAAACTTCTGAAAATAAGTAATACTCTTACATACTTGAAGTTCTTGTCAAACGTATTGGAATTTTAAAAATATTGTTAAAAAAATTTCAATATAATTTAAATTGTTAAAATATTTAAGTCCCTCTTAAAATAATTTAAATAAACTTACTTGAATCCAAAATAATTGTTTAAATATAAATTTAAATTACATAAATTCTTAAAACTCTTATTCGTTTATAAATTTCGAGATGCTCGTTGAAATTTTGAAAATATATGAAATTCTCAAAGATCTTAAAAATGTCTTTACATTGTTAAAATAATTATGTAAAATATTTTAATATTTAAAAATAGAATTCTTATTGTTCATTATATTATGGAAATGTGTTTCTGAAACTGTTAATATTGTTCTCAACATTTTAAAAATTTATTAAATTCCAAAGAAAATTTAAATTTATGGTATGTAATCAAAGCATAGAAAATAAGTCAGCAATTTAATTTTGTTTTAAGTATTTTAACAATTTTAAAATAATTGCGAATTTCACAAATTTTAAGAATTTTATGAAATTTTAAAACATTTAAGTGTTTCGACATTATTAAAACATTTCCAAGAAACTAAGTGCTTTAGTTATATTATACCATAATTGATAAATGATTGCAATGACTTCTTTACTGCTTGCAAAACTTATCAAGAGGTTTTATATATCATAAAAGCTCATGTGAAGCACATTTATAAAATATCAGTTGAACATTTAGTTTAAAAATTCTGCGTGATTAAAAAAAACTGTATACAAATTATTTCAAATCACGCCACGGCAATTAACGATATACCATAATGTATTTTGCTTAGTAAATTATTAAATACTTTTATATAATAGTATAATTGCCATAATTTTAAAATTGTATCGTACCAATTCCAGAAAAGCCTAATTAAAGTATTTTTATTATAATAAATTGCGTTTTGTTCTCTATTATCTTTTCATAATATACTATACATATTTCATAATTATTATGTATATACCCTCATGTTGGCAATGTATGTAGACATTTATAAACCAAACAAAAAATTAAACCATTATTTTTAATTATTTTGCATAATGCGGCAAACATTTCAACTGCACAAGTCAAAATTGTAAATTTCGATTTTTAATTTAACTCGACTAACTCTACTTCAATGTGTATTTGAATATTAAGGTTTCCGATTTTGTTGAGAAATTATTAGTGTATTGTTCTCATCTATAGAAAATGGTATGTGGCTGTGGAGTATAAAAACACAAAAAAAAATTTATAAAACCTTATCACCTCTTTTCAACACCGTCTTATTTGTTTAGGGTAAATTTGATTTCGTTTTGTTGTAAAAGTTTATTTAATATTTTCAATCGTAGCACGGTACAAAAAGACTTTTAGTCAAATTTGCGCAACCGATGAAAAAGCACCCAACGCTTATTTTATTTGAGTTGAAATCACGTTTAACGAAACGAAGAGATATTACGTTTACTAATTCGATCATACTAACCAAAAATTTAAAAACTATTAACAGATTATATCAATTTTTTGGAACTTTATTTATTTATTAAAAGAATTTAAAATTAATTCTAATAACAACAAAAATGAAACTAAATTTTATTTATAACAATTGTAATAAAAATTAGGGCGTTGTTTTTATTTCATAGTAACCTAAAATGACAAATATTATAAAAATAATTGAAAATGATTGGGGTTTAAATTTGGAAACACATGAAACTTGAGAGCTTTTCAATTAAAAATGAACTTAATTGAAAACTGGGGTTTTCAATGTATTGAAAAAAGATTTAGGCTCCCTGTACAAAAAGTAAACAAATAAATTAAACTTTTGACAAAATATTTATTTTATAAATAGTGATACTACATTTTTAAAACTGGCACAATTTTATTCAATCAAAAAACCTAAGTTTATATTTTGTTCAGCTATAATCTCTCCGCCATATTACTGAGCTTCAATATACATTTTATGTTTAATCGCAAAAACACAATATTTATTAAACCAAGGAAACTCCCTAGAATTTAATTTTTATTTTTTCTAACAATACCTATTTTTGCGTTATACGATTACGTGCATCTTTTAAGTTCTTGGTTTTAATACAAAATAATAGAAGCATTTCAGATAGCGTTGAAAATAGTTAGTACAACACCTTACCGAAACAAATTCTCAACAAAAGCCTTCGGTAGTTTAGTACATACCTTTTTTGTGGCATCGCTTTGTACGGACGAGTTCGACAATAAAAATGTTAGTGGTCAAATTTGATTTTTTACGATTATTACCGATGAGCACCAGTGACTTCTTATTTCAATGATCCCTAGTTTGAGCATCTTATGCAATACATTTTACTGCTCACCTTGTGTTACGAGTGATATTGAATATTTTCGATCATAATTCCAATGTTTTGATTGTGAAGTCCAGTTCTTACTAACCCGTCTTTTGGAAACGCTAGTCTGATACGAAATAGGCTTAAATTTATACCACCAAATTAAATGTTTGCCGTATTTGATCAAATCAATGCTCAAGATGTGAAGAGAATCCTAACACCCTGACTAATGTTCCACTATCTACAAATCCAGTCGCGTTTGCTTGTGGGTCATTTTCATTGTTTTAATGCAAATATCATATGTTTGATGATTTTTTGGAACTTGAAATGCGGTTCACATTTGCTGGTTTTCTGCAAAGACATGAACGGGCCAGTAAACCTCCACAAATATTGTGGAATTTTCTTTATAGAATGTTCACAACCAATCTTCTAGTTAGGTGATCTAGTGGAATACGATCATCAAAAGCTATGTAACGTCTAACTTGGTGCTTCTTGAGTTGGTATCGGTTCAAATTGAGCTTTTTTAGACTGTCGAGAATTTGCAGATGGATCATAAAGGATCAACATAAGAACAATACATATTCTTGAAATCGAACGCCTCGAAGAGTTCATTGTCTATCAAACTTACTGTGTTTTTTAAATTCAGAAAATTTCTAGAATCCAAACTCTAAAATCCAAAGATCAGATATTTCAAATTCCCAAAATAATTTTTTTATGCTTGCCGGTATTGTTTCTGGTTTGGATCCTGTAGGTGGCATAATCCTTTACAGAGGGTCTAATGTTAAGATAAGAGCCTGCGTATTTATTTCAAACAGTCTTAGTGCAACCCTAATTCATGAATGTTGCTCAGCGGACGTTGCAGCTGTGCTCGTCTCTCTCGAATCGTCGAACTCATTTGGATCACTGGTGGTAGCATCAGTGTATCTGCCTTACGTTGTCATCTCCTCCCTCGTAGGAGTTTAGCAACCTTGTTTCGTGGAGTAGGGCAAATCATTAACCTTTAGTGGTAGGATGCGATGCTAATTCTCATCATACGTTATGGAGCAGCACGAATATTAATCCTTATCGTAACAAGAAGCTCTCCAACTGGGAGTTATTCTCTCTTGAGTTGGAACCTCAGATGTCTTCGTTGGGTGAGATATGTTCGAATGAGGACATTGAATTGCTAGCTTCATCTTTGACGCATGCAGTCACATCAGCCTTCGAAAAATCTTGTCCTCGACCAAGCAAAAATCTCAGAATAAGCATTACTGGTATTCTTATCTTAAAGAACTGAGGAAAACTGCTAGGGGACTCAAAAACAAAGCCAAAAGATCTGACCGTCAGGTTGACTGGAAATTATTCCTGCCGACTCAATGTTCTGCGACTTTCTGATGGCAGATTAACCTCTTCCAGGAAGGAAATTGTCGAACTACTACTTTCTGTTCATTTCCCTGCGGGTGCAATATTATCAATCATGACTATGTTGCTGACGCTCAGCCCAATGGTTCTGATTATTCACGAGACTGGGACTTACCCTATAGGCTGGTCACTCTGATTACCTTGCGCTGGAGCGTTTTCTCCTTCTCACCTTATAAATCAGGTGGTCTAGATGGAGTTTTTCCTGCTGAATTACAGCATGGGTTCCTCCTCAGGAACATATAATTCGACTCTGTCAAGCGTGCTTTGCGTTTGGATATGTTCCACAGTCCTGGAGCAGGAGTAGAGTTTTGTTCATCCCGAAAGCTGAGAAGACGGATTTTACTGATCCCAAGGCATTTCGCCCTATTAGTCTTCCTTCAACTTTTCTCAAAGCTCTGCAGGAAAGAATTGTTGACTCAGTAGCACTCAACATGCTTACAAAGTTGGGAGATCAAGTGAAACTATGCTGAATGAACTTGTTACGAGGCTTGAAAGATCGCTTAGTATTAAGGAGTTTGTTGTGGGCACTTTCCTCGATATTGCGCGTGCATTTGATAATACTTCTTTGGATTCCATCACTATACAGCCTGCACAAATTTTGAATTTGACCAAACCATTATTACTTGGATTTGATTTTTAATGAGGTCGCGAATTGCTAGGTCTTGTCACCTCTCCTGTGGGTCTGAGTTATTGACGAATTAATTGTAAAACTACAGCAATCTGGTTTCACTGCTCAGAGTTACGCTGATGACTTAGTCCATCTGGTTTAGAATAAATACCTTATTGCACCCATTAGGCTTAACGTAACGCGCTTTCAAGTTTTAGAAATGTGGTGTCTAGAGAAAGGATTGTACGTTAATGCATCGAAAACTAATCTGATAGTCTTCACCAGACCTAGGAATACTGGAGAGCTGTCTGCTCTTCCTCTTTTTGGATAAATGATCGCTAGCTCCGACACAGCAAAGCATCTTGGTATCATAATGGGCAGTAAACTCTCCAGGAAATCTCATATTGATATTAAACTGCAAAAGGTCACTTACATTATCTAGCAGTGTAGAAGAGCATTTGGGAAGTCATGGGATCTGACACCTAAAATCCTGATGTTTATTTACAAATCTCTAGCTTTACTTATGCTATCTTATGGGTCTGTTGTTTGGTCGCCTGTTGTTCTGTCAAGTTCTGTTATTGAAAAGCTTAATAGGATACAAGGTATGGCTTGTCGATGGCTTGCTTTACAGGCAATCTTATTTCTACCCCCAATTGGCCATGCTAACAATTGGAATGCTTTAGGCATGATTACAAGGCATAGACTAATCTACAATGTATTCGGTTCATATATGCCATAAATTAGCATGGTTAATTACAAATTATTGCCAGAATTCTGCTTCGATACTTCTTTCTCTGTGGTTTATCCAGCGACGAGCTCGCGGTTGTCTGAAAAATTCAATGACTAGGTGACTCACTCGCTCGTGTTTTTCGCTGCCGGGTCTCACTCTAATTTTGGTGCGGGTTTTGGAACCTATTGTCCTGATATGTGCGATTATCGCTTCTAAGCTAGATGTTTCGTCAAAGGACATTATTTTATGCAGTGATAGTAAATCGGTGTTCTGTTCATTACATATAATCCAATGGTTAGTTCCAAGCTGGTGAAGGACTGTCAACATTTTATTTACGTCATTTACTCTGATAATCGTGTCAGGGTTCCGGTGATGTTTTAGCTAAAGCAGGCTCAGTTATGATATTCATTGAAACTTAACTGGCAGTGCGTCTGACCTTTAATTGTGGTAAGAAAGCTATTAAGAACTACATGTTTGTGCAGGCTAAGCGTTATTTGCTACATTCCACTACATGCCGAGTGGCTAAATACTTCATTTATGAACCAAATCGGAGGCTTACAAAGTTTGCTTTATCTTTGAGGAAAGACTAACTGGGAGTTATGGTCGCTATTCTGACCGGCCATGGCTGTTTTAAACTCAATTTCCAATGAATGGGCTTGTTCAAGATTCCTTGTGTGATAACTGTCGTAAAGATGACGATGACACCATTCACTTTGTAGTCCCGGTTTTTTAATCATAGATCTTTGAATTTAGGTCAATTGCCATCCCTACCCTGTTTTAAGCTGTAACCGTATGCCAGAGCAGCCTAGAATCCTCGGTTTGCACCATGGGATCAGAGTGGCATTGAGTGTAAATAAATAAATATGTTTGAATTCTCATAAATATTTTTTTTTGTTGAAAGATTTTAAAAACGTGAATTAATTTCAAAATCATAAAAAACTTGTTTAATCGTGAAAATAGGGGATTTAACAACCAACAAATTTATATTTCCAAGAAAATTCTAAGAAGAATTTATAATTGAAAACACAACACAATAAATAGCCATCAACCTGCACTTTGAAAGTGACTTAGTGCAGCTGCTATAAAAAATTTTGTATTTTAGTACAACACTAAATTTTAAAAAAAAATTCTAACTTACCACAAAACGGAAATTCCAGCTGGCCAAAATATTTTGTTCAAATAAACACACGTGCCATTCAAAGTTTCGATATAATTTGGATGGTTTTACTACCTTGTATTTTAGTACAGAATTTTAAACAAAATTTGCGGAATTGAAATTCATAAAATTTTTCCACCTCGACGATTATACCAAAATTGACATGTATAGAAAACTACAATAACTTGATACTAGCTCATCACAAAATTGAGATTTCAGCCGACCATATAGTACTGTGCTCATAAATTGACATTTTATAAAAGCTTTTAATTTTGAAGCTATTATATTCTGCTTTGCGCAAAGTTGAAAATATGTAAATCTTTTCACCTAATCTATAAGAATCATACCAAAATCATGTTTTTTTCAGTAGCTGATGGATCTTCAGATCCAAAGATTGTATACAAAGAGACACATGTATAATAAGTTGCATCTGAGTAGTCAATCAAGATATTCAACGAATTTACAAAACAAGATAACTTTACATTTTACTACGAAAGTAGATTTAAAAAAAAAATAAAAATGGTAACATTACTTATCAGATGAAGAGGTGTTTAATCGACATGTCGCATTTGGGATAATCCAGCGTTTCTTGTTCCCCCTAGATATTCGATCAATGAGTTAGAATTTGTCACATTTATCGTAGAACAATGGATATACGTTTATGATTCCCATGCGTTTATGATGGATTTGGAGTTTCAGACTATTAGGAAACAATTAGTAGTCCATCCAACGAAAGAAAAAAAACTAGCGTGGTTCCTAACTAGAAAACGCCTCCAGTGAAACTACTCGTTCCCAAAAATCCACTTGAACTCATATTCTAATCTGTCCTCCCATAAAATAATAATAATGATCCACAGGCTAGAATTTTATTATCGTTTTATATAAAATAACATTTTAATAAACAATATCATAACAATAAATTTAAAACGATATTTTAGATTATAAATTATATAACACACACTGTTCGGTGGTGATGGTATATTATAATGTATATATAGGGATGGAATTTTGCATTTTCAATATGATCCATCAACTTTTATTGCTGTTTAATAAAAATATTTAAATCCATATTTAATATATTCAATGACAGCCTTAACTCTCGAATTATCATTATTTTAATTTTAAATCCTATATATTGGGCTGATAAAATTTATCTCTATATATAAGGTCGTTTAAAATACATAATAAATAGGATTTGGTTTTAGAAAATATTCAGTAAGGTAGAAATTTATCCATTTTCACAGCATAAAACGTATAATATTGTGATGGATACATCGCGCCCGTAATACGATATTTTCCCATATATTATGTATACACCTGTATACACCATAAATTGAATGAGCTTTCAAATTAGATTATTTTTTTGTAATAACAATAATGAATAGGTAAATTTAATTAAAAATCATATTTAAAAGCCAACAACAACAACATGCTGTATATTATGTAATGTGGATTGAAACGCGATGCATAAAATGTTGGATTAAATTACAAAAATAGCAACAAAAAAATTATGTATGCTTATATTTTATGTGGTTTATGCACATACTCCACACAGAATAAAAACCAATGCTTTTAGCTGTAATGTACATCATAAACATTGTGTTTCATTTATTTACAGTACATAGATATATAGAAAAGCTCTATACAGAATTTCATTGCCAACATAAATTCTTCATCAACTTTATCTAAATAAATGTTACATTTTGTTTTCTATTTCATTAAAGGGTTTCACGAAAGAATTTAAAAAAAAATTATTTTGCCTTTGCCTCAAGGCCATCAAAACCAATTTGCATCTTTAGTGTTTCGGATATTTGATAAAAATAATGTATAAGTGAAACGAATTTTGTTCTTTAAATTATGTACGCCTAGAATAAAGTTAAATATTAAATTACGATATTGAATTTATTTTTTTGGTAGAAGGTCGTTAAACCGTATTTACAAAAACAATATTTTATTCAATCATTGGTCGCCCAACTCTCGCAGTAAAGGTTCATACTTTACTAACAACATCAATATTAAATATACAAATCGATTTTTTAAGGAATTTCATGAATCAAAAAACCATGAGATTTGAAGGATATTCGAAATTTTAAAATTTTTTGGATAAGTCAACTTTTGATCAGAAGGAAATTTAAGATTAAAAATTTTAACAGTATTAGGAATTTCCAAATCATCAAAGATTTAGGAATTTTACAAAAATCTAAAACATTTGTGTATTTTAATGATGTTTAGAAGTTTCGGAATTTAAAAAATCGTTAAATAATTTAAATATAATTTTAAACAATTATTTTAAATTTAAGTAATTTTATTTTAATTATTTTACGAGTGTAGACAGTTGAATGTTGATTTTTTTTTAAGAATTTTAACTATTTTTAAAATTTCAAGACGAGTTTTTTCATTCCAAGAATTTTAAGTAATTTAAGAATATTATTTATTTTTAGAAGTTTTCTAATGTAGATTGATGAAGAAGAACTTAATTAATTTTAATATTTAATATATTTATAAGAAGACTGCGAAAATTTAGAATCTGTAAATCGTCAGTTTTATGAATTTTTAAAACGTTAAGTTTTTTAAGATTTAAAAGTTTAAAACATTTTAAGATTCATTGTAATTTAAAGCATCTTAAAAATTGTATGTTTAGAATTAAATAAACAAAAGTTTTAAGAACCTTAAGAATTTTAGAAATCTAGAATTTTACTATAATTTAAATATAGTTATAAAAATTAAGTTAGATTTTCGGGACTATTAAGAATATTTGATATTTCATTAATTTTTTTAGAATTTTAGAAGATAAATTTGCCAAAGAAATCAATAACTATAACGATTTTAAGAATCTGTTAATTTTCAAGATTTTTAAGAATTTTTATTTATTTATGGGAATATTATAAATATAAAGAACGTTTAAATTTTTTATTATTTGTAATAATGTTTAGTAAAATTCAAGAGTTTTGTATATTTTAAATCCCTAAATATTGTTATTTTTAAGAACTATAATTTTAAAAACTTTAGGAATTTGGAGACATGAAGTAGAATTCTACAATTTATACGAATGTTAAAATTTATAATTTATAATAAATTTTATAAATTAGTAAATTTCCATGGGGAAATTGTAACTATAAATCAATAAATAAGTTTTATAAATTGAAAGAAAATGTAATTATTGTTATTTATAAGAACATAAAATTAAAGAATTTACAAATTTATAATTATAAAATGGTATATGTTTTAGAAAAACAAATTTTCTAATTTAAATATTTATAGAAATTTAAATTTATTATTTTTAAATTTTTCTAGATTGCAATATAAAAAATGTAGTAATTTTTAAGCTAATAATAAATAAATAATATACAATTATTGTAAATTTAAATTTGTGAATGTTGTTTGTTGTAAGTTTAAAAAAACATAATTCATAGATATGCGAAATTAAAATATATAATTTCACAATTTTATTATTAGATATTGATACTCGTAAACATAAAAACAATTAAAATTTCAGATTACTATTTTTGTATGCAACAATTTTAAATTTGCTTCAAACTAAATAGTTTTGAAATTAAAAAACATCCTAAAAATATACAAATATTAAAATTACAAGCTTCAAACTTAGAAAATATGCAGATTTACTTAGTTTTATAAAATTACGGAATCGTAACTTAATTTACATATTTAAAAATAAACAAATTTTTAATTTTACTAATTGTCAAAAGCACAAGACATTGATAAATTATAAATATAATATATTTAAAATTAATCAAAATATTAAAAGTCCAAATTTGGAAATTCTATATACTGAATTCCAATTTATGATATTTAGAAATATGCTAAAGTGTTATTTTATAAATGTACATTTTTAATTTAAAAAATTTTAATTTTCCAATTATAATTACATCTTTTAAAATTTTAAATTGTTTAGTAAGACGACATTTCGTGGCGCTCACATAGTAAAACACACGAAAAATTGTCTCGAACCAGTGCTCGACAATTTTCCGTGAGTTTTACTATGTGAGTAGCAGGAAAAGTCAACCAAAAACAGGTACTATAATTTTTAAATAAAGAAATACGTTTGTTTGAAAAAATTAAATAACAAGCCACATATTTTACAATTCAACAAAAGAAGAAATTCACAATTTAGAAAATTCTTATAAATTGTAAATTATTACGTTTACAAATTTCACTTGAATAAAATTGAAATTTAATTTGTAAATTAAAAAAACAAAAATATTATATAAAATTATTTATATATGATTAAATATTTATTTTTCTAAATTAGTCAATTATTAAATACAAATATATGTGTAATATAAATAAAAATGTTAATTTGATAATTTTTAAATTTGCCATTTTGCGAATATGTAAAATAATAAACTTACAAATGTTCTTCAAATGTTGTCATGAAATTTTGAAATTCATAAAATAACTAAAACGGTAAATTTGTAAAATTTGTAAATGGACTAATTTTTAAGTTAATAAAATTTTATTTCTCTTTATTAATAAATTTAATAAATTTAATAATATATGCTATTTTGTAAAATTGTAAACTGTAAATTGGTTAATACATATTATTTAAATTTGTTTGTAAATATGTAAAATTGTAGATAACGTTTTCCGTAAAATATGTAAAATTTGTAAATTTAAAATATATTAAATTTCAAAGATTGTGAATTTATTAATTTTTAAATTTTATAAATTTGTGAATTATTAAGTTTTTATTGTGAAATTGTAACAAAAAATAAATATATTAGTTGGTTATTGTGAATGGATTTAATGATTATTATTTATAAAACTATGTATTCATAAAATATACAAATTTTTAATTTGAAAATTTTAGTTTTTAAGAATAATATACCAATAGATATGGTACGGACCTTCTTATTTAATGATGTGGTATCGGTTTTGCGCATTGTTAACAGAAAATACCATTTTTGGCGTTTTTAATTTTACAAATTCGACATTGAAAAACAACTAAGTGGAATCGATTAGTATGTACAGCACGATAGCCCTAAGTGTATATTTAATTTTATTATGATTCAGTATATTGGTCGCTTTTCGTTAGGGAATCAAGCTTGCTTTGATAATAAAATGCTGAGAGAATTCTTCTCCCAAGGTACAACTTTGTTCTTATTATATTATATGGGGTCAAAGGAAGGTTGCTCGATTGTGCAAATTGTACTATACGGCTGGTGTTGGGGATATTAGCTTACCTTTACTATGGGCCCACTCAAACCAAAAGGAATTATTACCGGCCTCGGAAGTTCCTAGGAGTGAGAATTTTTTTTCTATTAAATCAGTGCTTTCAAATAATTTACAAATAATCCATTTACTCTTTTAAAATTAACAAAATTGTTTTGTCGCATGAGGATTATTGCGATCAATATGCATGATTGATATTGTTATTTCTAGTTATGTTAGGTTCTAGTTAGGTTTCAATCAATCCCACTATTCTTTTCATTTAGCCTTAACCTTTCAGCTTAATTTTTCAATTGCTGTATTGGGTTTTAAAAACACTGATTAATTCTCGGTTATCTTCAGAGTTTCTTCGTTGAATTTATTCTATTTCAACATTGTAGTTTTTGTAGATAACTTTAAAAATTGTTTACCGACACGGTGCGCAAATTCGTATATATCAGTAGTTAAAATGAAAGGTTTTAATAAGTCCGGCTAATCTAAAATTTGCTCGGTGGAGAACATTTTTTCTACAATTTCGAAAACTTTAATATAAATTAAATTGTTCTTTGTCTGTTGAAAATGCAGTTTTCTTCTGGAAAACTTGTCTATATCAGGATTTGGTGAAAATCTGACTTCAGGTATATTGTAGTAAAATATATCGATTTGTCCAGTTTATTCAAACTTTTCTCTATTTGAGGAATAGGATATACCTGAAGCGCCAATTTTTTTTTGTTACTACCCAGACTGGTGCAGTACAGAATAGGGGCTTAACATTTCCTGTATGTGACGGGGAAACCTATATAATACATTTTGGTGTGTTTCGGTTTTTGTCAGAATTTTATGGTTAATCATCGTTGTTGCAGAAACTTTTTCATTTGCTTTCAACAAGACTGTTTGGTTATTGGATCATAAACTGAATGCGGATTTTATAGTTGTTTTTGCCATAAATGCAGTTCCATATGTTTGGATTGGCTTAATCATTTAAAAATAATTCACGTTCAAGCCTAATTTAGGTAAATAAGTTGATATTTCCGGGCTATTTGTTAGAATATCCACAATGGATGGTTTTGATTTTTTTAGATACATATGACGTATACCCGTGCGGTAGCGGAACCTCTATCGATTAGAATTTTGATTATTTGTTTGGTATTATTACGTATCTTGAGATATGGGACGACCATAACCTTCCGATTCGGAATCTGGTTCCGCCCCAAAATTTTAAATATTAGGATTCTCTTGAGTCTCTAGTGAACTTGATTAAGGGTTTCTGTTTCACAATCATTCATGACTTCTATTAACGTTGTTTCTAGTTTTTCCTGGTTGCTGTTTGAAAATATTTTGTTCGAGATTTGCTCTGGATTGGAAGTATCTTGTTTCATTTTTATATTTGTGCAAGGTCCTATTGAATATAAATTCCTATTGGTAATACAAATTTCAATGTTTTTCTTCCTTCCCATAAATACAGTGTTATGGATTTAAAATAATAATTGCTTGCAAATTTGCACCTGTGACTCCCTTAATTTCCAGGCAAACCATTTTTATTATTGTTTTTTACATTTAATTTAAAGAATTATACATTTTTTATTTATTTTAATTACAAATCATGGTATTCAATCTCGTTCCATATAATTCGATTTCATCAATATAATGGATTGTTTTAATTAAAAATTCGTTGGGATTATTTTTCACCCCTCTGTAGACAAACTATTTTATTCTAGAAAACTTGTTATTATTATTTATCGTGTAAATGTGAGTTTACATATACATTAAATAAATTAATACTAAACACATACGTATATAGAGTATTACAATTTACAATTGATTTTCTTTTTATTGTTCCGTACATAGTTGATCGAAACCATGAAGTATAGAATCACACGTCGTTGACGACTTTAAACCGCATTTATACACAAATAAATTAAATTGAAGTTTTACAAAGCTGACACCAACAACAATAAGTGTAATGAACAATGCGGACCACGCAGTTAATCTTTTTCGATCTGTAAAAATTCTGTTCACATATTCAATTGTAAATCGTAATACTACAAATAAAAAATCTGTTTTGGTTTATCTTTACATTTATTCTCGTATAACATATATACATATATGGATGGTGTGCATAAATAAATTTCAATTTACAATTTATGTGTATGTACGGGTATTTGCAATTCCAAAATTTAATCCGCAAATCAATAATTCCAATTTTACATATATAATATGGTAATATATATGTATACGCTGTATCCGTGCGCGTATCTGATGAGAAAATGGGAATCTGATAAAATTATATACAACATAAAACTATATGTGATTTTAATTTGGACTGACACACAACTGAAATGTTTACATAAGACAATGCTTTTGTGTTCATGCAATAAGAGTAATAGCAGTTTATATGGCAAACATGTTTGTGTCACATATATTTTACAATAACTATATGGTTATGCGAAGGTGCCATAAACAATTCGATTATATGATGTTTATATTTTGTACGCAGCATACATACGAGTACATCATATACAATAAAATTATGGTGAGAACACGAATTTTTACTTACAAAAATTGTATTTGTTTCAATTAAAAAAATAATAGTTCTAAATATTTTTTGTGTACAAAGGAAGAAGTACTTCTTCATTTTAACATATAACGATTTTGTACAAAACAGAAACAGAAATATCATTTGACTTATATGTTAACTTAACTGCCATAAACACCGAAAACCATGTTGAAAACCAATAAACGAATAAAAATCAAATTATTCATTGACTCACATTTAATTTGAAAAATTTGACAGATGACTGGCAGGGACAGCAAGTCAAATCTCAAACATTTCAATTACAGATACATGCACATAACATTGAAAGAGCGGAATTACTTTCCATAAAAAATAGTTTTATTAATTTTTTTTATATCTTATAGGTAAACTGACTGATTGACAGACGACTGGCGACCAAATAAATATTAAATTATTAATTATTCACAATTATGTATGAATCTGGCATCTGTAAACTATTCAAATTATTTACAGCACATAGAAATAAAAGATATATACTAAAATATATTTAATACGTTTAAAATATTAAAATTGTTGTAGTCAATGATTGTTGTTGTTGTCAATATAAATTTATTTTTTGAAAATTGAACTTTTATTTGCATTTGTAAATCAGCAATTGTTAGTGAGCATTGAAGCGTTCATTGCACCGTTGAGTTACGTTCTTATACGTGTTCCAAGCGATGTCATTTGGGAAATCGACACGTCCATCAAATGTTTTATCAACTTGCAAATGGTGCCTAAAGAACGTTCCTAAATTTTAAACTCATCCAGGTTAGGCTATACTGCCTGATAGGGTTGTAAATGTTCATTCGCCACATCAAACAGTTTATGGTAATGTCTTTCCAATAGGGCGTATGACAACAGAAATGAATCCTACAAAAGATCATTACATGATATTCACAAAACTCGTATATGTCTCTAGGACTCCTAAGCAACTGAGTTACTGAAAGATCTTTTTGGCCAATTTTAGAATTCGTTGTATAGATTTTAGTAGATTTTTACTTGATTAATCAGATTTGATTAGATTTTCAGATAGGTTTGATTAGGTTTGATTAGATTTGATTAGATTTGATTTGATTTAATTAGGTTTGATTAGATTTGATTAGATTTGAATATATTTGATTTGATTTGATTATATTTGATTTGATAAGATTTGATTTGATTTGATTAATTAGATTTGATTAGATTTGATTAGATTTGAAACAACTCGATTGAAAACTAGCAAGGTTAAAGCATTTATTCCTCGCAATAGCTGTAACTTTTATAAACTTTAAGCGAACTAGAATTTTGGTCCTCTATATTTTAACTCTGCAAAATTTTAAGTCTAGCCTCTTAATCAGCATTTACAGACGCGATTTATTTTTAGAAATTGAATTTTGTATTTGATAATGGGGTATGGCAAACATGTGCTAGACGAATGCGATTAACAAACGATTTTATTCATTTTCATTTGCGGTGGCACGAGTTGGTCGACAAATATTTTTGATAGGCGTATTGAGATTTGTCTATTAATTGTATGTCTGCCGAATTTATAACCATTCAAATTCCTAGAATAATTGACAATATATAGCTTGAATAATAAAAAATTTATATAGATTTACGAGACTAAGATCCAACTGTAATGTGGGTACACGATTAATATTCAAGTGATTTATCTAGTTGAAATGCTGAGCAGTTCTTGTCTGTGGGCAAACTAATTTTGTTTTGCTTCTTTTTATAACAAGTAAACGAAAAACAAATTTATGTATAAGGCTCAGTGGTGGTATACGAATGTATATACGATGACGATGGTGATAGTTATTTTATTATCACTATGACCTGTTTTAATTGCATATGATAGTATACAACAAGAACATTATGGAGATATTTACGATAATATAAAAAATTATCTTATTTCATGAGCATAAAGGTTTTCGAAAATATTATCCGAATTTGTTTGTTTGTTAGTTTTTATGGCAAAAATTTAATTTCGTTGTATAAATAAAACACACTGTCATGTTATATTACCTATGGTACGGTGAATACTCGAAAATTCGTATTGTCTTGATGTATATACATCGCATTACTTGTGTTTACACAATAGTCAACGAATTATATCTTTTATTGGTCGTAAAAAATATTTTATTGTTGTTCTCTTAAATCAGTGTCTCGGTGATAAAACATATGTCAAAATCATAAAATTAGAAAGAATAGAAAACGTGCGCCTGTCATACGTCAAGTACTTTGAATTGCTATTTCTTAAATTTAAAAAGTGTAAAAATCGAAAAACCTGTATTTGCGATTTTGTATATTTACAATTCTCGCTTATAAACTGTATAGGAATACGCAGCTGAGTAGATATAATTGTCTTGGCAAACTGTTTACAAATTACTGTACGAATTACTGATCTTAAAACAATAATTGTAAACCGAATCAAATCTAATCAAATCTAATCAAATCTAATCAAATCTAATCAAATCTAATCAAATCTAATCAAATCTAATCAAATCTAATCAAATCTAATCAAATCTAATCAAATCTAATCAAATCTAATCAAATCTAATCAAATCTAATCAAATCTAGTCAAATCTTATCAAATCTAATCAAATCTAATCAAATCTAATCAAATCTAATCAAACATAACCAAATCTAATCAAATCTAATCAAATCTAATAAAATCTAGTCAAATCTAATCAAATTTAATCAAATCTAATCAAATCTAGTCAAATCTTATCAAATCTAATCAAATCTAATCAAATCTAATCAAATCTAATCAAATCTAATCAAATCTTATCAAATCTTATCAAATCTAATCAAATCTAATCAAATCTAATCAATTCTAATCAAATCTAATCAAATCTAATCAAATCTAATCAAATCTAATCAAATCTAATCAAATCTAACCAAATCTAATCAAATCTAATCAAATCTAATCAAATCTAATCAAATCTAATCAAATCTAATCAAATCTAATCAAATCTAATCAAATCTAATCAAATCTAATCAAACCTAATCAAACCTAACCAAATCTAATCAAATCTAATAAAATCTAATAAAATCTAGTCAAATCTAATCAAATCTAATCAAATCTAATCAAATCTAATCAAATCTTATCAAATCTAATCAAATTTAATCAAATCTAATCAAATCTAATCAAATCTAATCAAATCTAATCAAATCTAATCAAATCTAATCAAATCTAATCAAATCTAATCAAATCTAATCAAATCTAATCAAATCTAATCAAATCTAATCAAATCTAATCAAATCTAATCAAATCTAATCAAATCTAACCAAATCTAATCAAATCTAATCAAATCTAATCAAACCTAATCAAACATAACGAAATCTAATCAAATCTAATCAAATCTAATAAAATCTAGTCAAATCTAAACAAATTTAATCAAATCTAATCAAATCTAATCAAATCTTATCAAATCTAATCAAATCTAATCAAATCTAATCAAATCTAATCAAATCTAATCAAATCTAATCAAATCTAATCAAATCTAAACAAATCTAATCAAATCTAATCAAATCTAATCAAATCTAATCAAATCTAATCAAATCTAGTCAAATCTAATCAAATCTAATCAAATCTAATCAAATCTAATCAAATCTAATCAAATCTAATCAAATCTAACCAAATCTAATCAAATCTAATCAAATCTAATCAAATCTAATCAAATCTAATCAAATCTAATCAAATCTAATCAAATCTAATCAAATCTAATCAAATCTAATCAAATCTAATGAAATCTAATCAAATCTAATCAAATCTAATCAATTCTAATCAAATCTAATCAAATCTAATCAATTCTAATCAAATCTAATCAAATCTAATCAAATCTAATCAAATCTAATCAAATCTAATCAAATCTAATCAAATCTAACCAAATCTAATCAAATCTAATCATATCTAATCAAATCTAACCAAATCTAATCAAATCTAATCAAATCTAATCAAATCTAATCAAACCTAATCAAACCTAACCAAATCTAATCAAATCTAATAAAATCTAATAAAATCTAATCAAATCTAATCAAATTTAATCAAATCTAATCAAATCTAATCAAATCTTATCAAATCTAATCAAATTTAATCAAATCTAATCAAATCTAATCAAATCTAATCAAATTTAATCAAATCTAATCAAATCTAATCAAATCTAATCAAATCTAATCAAATCTAATCAAATCTAATCAAATCTAATCAAATCTAATCAAATCTAATCAAATCTAATCAAATCTAACCAAATCTAATCAAATCTAATCAAATCTAATCAAACCTAATCAAACATAACCAAATCTAATCAAATCTAATCAAATCTAATCAAATCTAGTCAAATCTAATCAAATTTAATCAAATCTAATCAAATCTAATCAAATCTTATCAAATCTAATCAAATCTAATCAAATCTAATCAAATCTAATCAAATCTAATCAAATCTAATCAAATCTAATCAAATCTAATCAAATCTAATCAAATCTAATCAAATCTAATCAAATCTAGTCAAATCTAATCAAATCTAATCAAATCTAATCAAATCTAATCAAATCTAATCAAATCTAATCAAATCTAATCAAATCTAATCAAATCTAATCAAATCTAATCAAATCTAATCAAATCTAACCAAATCTAATCAAATCTAATCAAATCTAATCAAATCTAATCAAATCTAATCAAATCTAATCAAATCTAATCAAATCTAATCAAATCTAATCAAATCTAATCAAATCCAATCAAATCTAATCAAATCTAATCAAATCTAATCAAATCTAATCAAATCTAATCAAATCTAATCAAATCTAATCAAATCTAATCAAATCTAATCAAATCTAATCAAATCTAATCAATTCTAATCAAATCTAATCAAATCTAATCAAATCTAATCAAACCTAATGAAATCTAATGAAATCTAATCAAATCTAATCAAATCTAATCAAATCTAATCAAATCTAATCAAATCTAATCAAATCTAATCAAATCTAATCAAATCTAATCAAATCTAATCAAATCTAATCAAATCTAATCAAATCTAATCAAATCTAATCAAATCTAATCAAATCTAATCAATTCTAATCAAATCTAATCAAATCTAATCAAATCTAATCAATTCTAATCAATTCTAATCAAATCTAATCAAATCTAATCAAATTTAATTGCTTCGGTATGTACAAGGTACACATGGCAATTGCTCTCTCTTGAGTTGATCCCAATTATCTCGAAAGTACAATTTGCGATGACTTACGTTAATCGTCTTGGCGGAGTGGACAGCCAGTTCAAAAAAATATACGGCGAAGTTTCAATCAAAAACATTACGACAGCTCGTAAATTTATGCGTTCTTGGCCGTTTGCTTTCTATTGAAGTTAACCATATTTGATTGTAAGTGGATATGATGATTTTTCAAACACTACGGTAAGAATGACGTCTTACCAACCCAATTGCATCAACTCGGAAACTGTAAAAAATTTCTTATCAATATTATGGCCCCTGCTGTCGGGGGGCACTCACTTGTCTCGTAAAACTAAATTGCACGAACATTTTTCCCAAGAATACCACCACAGTATCCTTTGCTTGTCGTAGGAGGCGACAAAACGGTTGGATTGCTGGACTGACTACCCGCATCCGTAAAAAAAAGTGTTTATAAAGTCAACAAAAACAAAAATGGATACCGCCAAAACAAGACCGGACCCCCGCTCAAATACCCGGACACGAGATTTAAGATCGGCACGTGGAAACCAGGAGCGTTAGAGGGCATAATCACGCGCATGAAGGAGTACCGGCTGAAACTCGTTGCTCTTAAAGAAACTCGATGGCCTAAAAGTGAAGACCATGTGTCCCAGGGGTATACGTTGCTATACAGTGGAGATGACCTCGGAAATCTTGGAGCTGGATTTCTTCTTGGGCCGCAGGTAAAGAAGGCCGTTTTGGATTTCCAAGCAGTCAATAACCGATTGTGTAAGCTTCGCTTGCGCATGAAGTTAACCACCCTGTCGATAATTAGTGTACATGCGCCTACAGAAGTCAGCCAACCCCAAGATAAAGACTCATTTTACAATGACTTGGACGATCTGATGGGATCTATACCCGAACACGATGTTAGAATGCGGTAATATGGGAGTTTAAGCGAGAGCTGGCAGAAATCAGACCGATTTGTGTGAAAACATAGGTCCTTACTCCCGACACGAAACTGCGACCGATAATGGTGAGAGAATGCTGTACTTTGCAATTGCTCATGATCTTAAAGTTGCAAGTACGTTCTTCCCTCACAAACAGATACCTCTAGAGACTTGGACACATCCTCGGGAACTTCCCGCAGCCAAATTAACCATGTGTTAGTTTCTAAAGGAAGGGCTAGGGTTTTGCAGGATGTGAGAACTTATCGGCCAGCAACCAAATACGTAGGCAGCGATCATCATTTGGTCGCTGCAAAGCTATCAGAATCTATCATATAATATCAGGATCTTGTCAGCGACAACATTGATGATGCTAATTACCAGTCTGACTGCGTGAACTCTGTCTGGGAGGTACTGAAAACTTCAGTTGTCAGTGCTGCTCAACAAACTTTAGGTATAGTTAAAGTCAGACCTAAGAATGATTGGTTTGATGACGAGTGTCGTCTTGCGGTTGAGCAACAAAATATAGCCCATAATGAAGTGCAACAACGTCTCACAATCACGAGGAATAACAAGGCTGCTCTTTCTTGCAAGAAGAGCAGCTAATCGGATTTGTAGACGGCAGAAGCGAGAATGGTGGAAGGCCGAGGTTTTGAAAGTACAACCACTCAGCAATGAGCGCAATTCGCGTAATTTCTTTAAATGAATTACTGGACAGCACTATACTTACAGGCCTACGTCAACCGCCATTCGGGACCGGGATGGAAACCTCTGTGTCAACATCGACGCACTACTTGCCGCATGGAGTGGACACTTTACTGACCTGCTTGGTGTCCATCATGCGTCACAGACTGTTGTTGAGCCACCTCTAATACAGACTGCGGAAATTTGCACTGAGGAGCCATCCCATGAGCAATTCACTAAAATTATGCAGAGATTGAAACGAAACCGCTCACCTGGAGTGGACTTCATTAATTCGGAGCTCTTGATATTTGGAGTGGATATTTTGTGGACCTGTCTTTTCGACCTTATTTGATTAGTATGGCGAACCGAAGTTATGCCTGACCAATGGAAAGTGGCCGCGATATGCCCCATCTTCAAGAAGGGCGACCGCTTGAAGCGTGAGAATTATCGCGGTATAGCTCTCCTTTGCACAGTATACAAGTGACTGTCATACATTGTATTGGATAGAATCACTTCTCTAGCGGAGGGCTTGGTTGATAACCATTAAGGAGGATTTCGTCCGAATTGATCAGTCACCGATCAGGTCTTTTCGCTGCGGATGATTCTATCTAAATATTATGAGACATCCATCCCCGTACATCAGGTGTTCCTGGATTTCCGACAGGCCTATGACCCGATCAATCGAGAGAGTTTGTGGTCTGCCCTGGAATACCTAGGAATGCAACAAAACTGGTACGACTATGTAGGATGACAGTGACGCAGTCTCAATAATGTGTTAAAGTTGAGAACAGGCTATCGACAATTTTTGCAGTTAACTCTAGTGTTCGGCAGGGAGATGCTCTGTCCCCGATACTCTTTAACCTCATGTTGGAGTTGTAGCAGCTCGAATATTCGACTCACCGATATTCGATACTGCCACAAACAAAACAATTAGTGAAATTCAAATATGTATAAACCAACTTATTTGAATTAAGAGTTCACTAACCCCATCACATATCCAATAGCCGAACCACCACTATCTAATAGCCAAACCTTTACTATAAATGTTTTATAGTAATGGTTCTAGGCGTTCTAGCAGTGTCTCTTTAAGTTTGCTGTATTGGCTTGTGGTTGGTGGATTGAGCAAGGAATCGGAGATCACATCGTCACAGAAGGCCATCTTCCCGTGTCGAGACCACGCAGACTAGATCAGGTGCGACACAAAGCTGCACAAGCAGAATTTCAACATATGGTGGAATTAGGGATTTCTCGAACATCGACATCTTCCGTCTCTTGTCCAATTCACATGGTCAAGAAGAAAGATCAAGACTGGAGGCCATGTGGGGACTATCGGCGTTTAAACACGGTTACGATACCGGATCGCTACCCGATACCCCACATTCAAAACTTCACCATGCACTTGCATGGCTGCAAAGTTTTCTCCAAACTTGATCTCATCAGAGGTTATCACCACATTCCCGTGGCCTCTTCGAATATACCCGAATGCCATTTGGATTACGCAATGCCGCACAAACGTTTCAGCGCTTCATGAACGAAGTCGTTCGAGATCTCGACTTCGTTTTCGTCTACATAGACGACATTCTTGTGGCATCTCAAACTGAGGAGCAACACAAACTCCATCTGGAAACACTTTTCCAACGACTTGTCGAGTTTGATGTTCACATCAAGAGCTCAAAATGCGTCTTCGGCGCATCCACTCTTGATTTCCTCAGCCACAAGATTACCGCTAATGGCATCCTTCCTTCACAAGAACGAATCAATGCCATTAAAGAATTCCCAGCTCCAACCTCAATCAAAAGTATTCAGCGATTCATCGGCATGGTCAACTACTACCACCGATTTATACCAAAGCTCGCTAAAATACTCAACCCAATTCACAGCTATCTGGCAGTACTACTACGTAAGCCCAAAACCACCAAGAACTTCTCTTGGCCTGACGAATGTCAACACGCATTCACGTCACTCAAGGCTGAATTGGAACACACAACACTCTTGTCACATCCACTGAGCGACTCAAAGCACAGCATTACTACTGATGCATCAAACACTGCTGTCGGAGCAGTCATGCAACAGTACAACGACAAGTGTTGGGAGCTCCTGGGATTCTTCTCAAAGAAGCTCTCGGATGCCGAAAAGAAATACTCTGCATTCGATCGGGAATTACTCGCAATATATCTAGCAATCAAACAATTCAGATATTTTGTCGAGGGTCGGGACTTCACAATTTACACCGACCACAAAGCTCTCACTCGAGCAATTCAGTCTAAAACTGAACGCAATCCAAGGCAAGCACGCCACTTGGATTACATTAGTCAATTTACCACGGACATCCAACATGTTCAAGGTACCGACAACGTTGTCGCGGATACACTTTCGCGCACAACTTCAAACGAAATGGCCACAATCGAGACTCACTTCGACTGCAACAAGATCGCACAAGCGCAAAAAGCAGACTTGGAACTTCAGAATTTATTTTCTGGTTCCGCTTGTCAAGCCAGTTCATCACTGAAACTGGAGCTTTTCAAACTACCTGGCCTCGAAATCTACTGCGAAACATCTACGGGTGCAAATCGCCCGTACATCGCAGAGCAACTACGTCGAACCATCTTCGACACACTACATGGTATCTCACATCCTGGTGTCCGCGCAACTCGTAAATTGATTACTGCTCGATACTTTTGGCCAAGCATTAACAAAGATGTGACCCATTGGGCACAAGCATGCTTATCTTGCCAAAAATCGAAAGTCCAGCGACACACAAAATCGCCTCTTGGACAATTCGCAATTCCACCTGGTCGATTCGAGCACCATTCATTTGGATGTCGTAGGACCACTTCCTCCATCCAATGGATACTCATATCTACTCACCTGTGTCGATCGTTTCACTCGATGGCCAGAAGCGTACTGCATGAGCGACATGTCTGCAGCAACCATTGCCACCACATTCGTAAAGAACTACGTATCACGATTTGGCGTTCCACTTGACATCATTCGAGTCGAAGCTCTTCTCGGAGTTAACGAAACTCCTCGGCTCGCATCGGATACGTACAACGGCTTACCACCCACAAGCCAATGGCATGGTCGAACGCTTCCACCGACAGCTCAAAGCTGCTCTCAAGGCCCGAGGCAACACAATTCACTGGAGCTCCGAAGTACCAATCGTTCTACTTGGTATTCGAGCAACGGTCATAGAAGATTTGAAGTGCTCACCAGCTGAAATGGTTTACGGTCAAACCATCAAGCTACCCGGTGAGTTCTTCGTCGAACATCCTCTACCGTCTCCATCCACAACCGACACAGTCATCGACCAACTCCGCACCACCATGCAAAATCTTATCCCCACGGCAACAAGGCCAACGAATGAAAGCAACATATTCGTTCCCAAATCGCTCAACAATTGCGATTACGTCTTTGTCCGGGTTGATAAGTGTCGTACTGGATTACAATCTCCATACGATGGGCCATACAAAGTTATACGCCGCTTACGCAAGCAATTCATTGTCTCAATCAAAGACAAGCATCACTCAATCTCCATCGACAGATTGAAACCGGCGTACGGTATTCTCAACACGGCTGATCAAATATCAGCCAGCAAACGATACAAAACCGTCCGGTTCAACGTATAACGTCTCAAAACCTATGGTTTCTCATCTGGAGAGGGGGTACTGTAGCAGCTCGAATATTCGACTCCGATATTCGATACTGCCACAAACAAAACAATTAGTGAAATTCAAATATAAACCAACTTATTTGAATTAAGCGTTCACTAACCACATCACATATCCAATAGCCGAACCACCACTATCTAATAGCCAAAGAGTACATCTTTCGTAAAACTGAAACACCGCAGCGTAACAACTTATTATATCGCCAGTTCAATCTGGTGCTTGCATATGCAGATGACATATCTGTGATTGGACTGAATAGCAACGGAGTGAAAGAAATACTTGATCCGCTTGTAGAGTTTTCAGATGGACTTCAGATCAATGAGTCCAAAACGAAATACCTGATCTCTTTTTTAGGGACAATGGCACACCAGATTTTAGTTTGAGGAAGTGAGGATGTTCAAGTATTTGGGTTCTCTTATCATTCACGATAACAGTGTAAGTGAGGATATTAAAGTGCGTCTGGCAGGTCGTTCTTGGTATCCTCTAAGGCCACTGCTAAAATCTAAACACCTATCAAGTGCTAAAAAACTGAAGCTTTATAAATCGTTGATCAGGCCCGTTATTTTGTTTTGATGTGAAAGTTGGGCACTGACGGATGAGTACGAGAGACTGCTCCTTACATTTTAGATGGTACATACCGACCTCTGTACAATTTCGGGATCAGAGATCTAATGAAGATCCCCGATATTGGGCATGAATTAAGATCTCAGTGAGTACGCTGGCTCGGTCACGTTCTGCGTTCTGATCCGGAACGAATTGTTCAGCGATCTCTGAAAGGAGAGCCACCATTATGGTAGGCGCAGAGGTCGTTGCAGGCGACGATGGCTCCACGATGTAGAGAACAACTTTGCCTTTTCAGATTGTCTTAGACAGTATGAAGACCATGATCAGGATCGAAACTGTTGGAGCCTAATAGTTGACTCTGTAAGGGGACAGTAATGGCCTTTAAAACTGTTCATTATTACTTGTTTCAAACACAATTTCACGAACGTTTCGTCATCCATCAAAACACATTCACTAAATTACAATTCAATAAACTGCTTATTGTTAAGATATTTTGTTCATGGTGCCATGTTTCCGACTTTTATGAGCTGCTCGTTGTACTCTGCGACCTTTTTAATACCGGTTTATAATGCTTATACCATAGCTTTTGGCAAATTTAATTATTTTGCGACATTCAATCCGCTTACGTCAAAGGAATCAAAGTATTTGTGTACAATGCGGATGTATTTAATTTCATCTTTAATAACTTTTCAATATTACAACCAATTTTAACGACGCTTTGTATAATTTTAACTCAAACAATTCAAAAGAATGTAGGTTAAAAAATAGTTATGTAATTCATTTTCTTTTATTACCACCCACCTAAAAAAATTTGGCCACCTGTGATTTAAACTAATTCGCAAAATCATTCAGGGATTTGTCTACATTATCGAAGTTGTCTACGTTGTCGACGTTGTTTACGGGTTGTCGAGACGTCGACGTAGAAAATAACAGATGACGCTTAAACTACCAACTTTAAAGAGGAAATTTTAAATTTCTCATAAATACTCAACCGTCTGAGAAGCCATAATTGTCTGTATAAAGTTTGCTTATACGTAGGTTCGTCACAGTTTCAAGTTATATAACGCATAATCAACACCAAAATAAGATCTTGAACTGTATAGTATTTGGTTTTTTGTTCATGAATATAAATTCATCTGCCAAAGCATTGTAATAAGTATAATAAATATTTGAAGCATATCGCCTCATCTATACAAAACAAAAAAGTAATTTATCCATCTACCTTAACCTCCTATTAACAGCGCACATAAAAAATAAGTCTCTCGAAACGTAATACGTACAATAAATATTTCGCTATATTGTGTGTGTATAGTACGTACTCGGAAAAAAATCTCGACTTCTAGCTGCTGTTTGTGTATATTATACACCCGCAGCTACTAAATAATTTTTTGGGGATAAAGTCAAAATAAAACATAAACAAAAAAAATTGTTAAGAAACATGATTTATGGTTTAAGTTATGCTTCCAAATAAAAACAAAAATCTATTTTTCATTTTCACTTTTCATTTCTTGTTTATTTATACATATTACAATTTTCCGTCTTCGTTTCATTATTTTTTTGTGCAAATATGACGATTGTGTTTTGTGATTATCTGTATATCAAGGCAAAAAGTATTTTAGAATAAATTTCTGGTACAAAAAATGAAAATATATACAGTGTGGGAAAGAATTATAGGATTTTTTTTTTAACTTCGACAGTTTCTAATCGATCAATTATTTAATTTAGTTGATGTGTTTCTGACACTTAGAAATAATTTCTTGCGTAATACGTAGCAGCTATGAATGGCTATACCACCTATACACCAAACTTGATAACCTTCCATATTTCAAGAGATAAACTTTCTTTTTATATTTTTATCGATAGACATTCGTTTCACATCAATTGATGACGTCGAATATTCAATAGAAAATTTATTTGGTTTTCGACCTACCATTTGCGCTTATACATAAAAGATAGATACACGTGTTTGGAAAAACTCAATTGATTTTCATGAGTAAGCAGAATATATTTAGTTCACAGCATAAGCAATTTTTTGTTTTTATTACTATTAAAGTTACAATTCAGCATTAAATATTTTATATGTGAGACTTATTCTAAGATTTTCGAAAATATTCAATTTCCATAATAAATCTGTGTTCGATGATAATTCCGAAAAATGAGCATCCCAAATCGTATAAGTAGTTTCCATAATTTGCTATACGAAATTAAAAACGAAAGCAATCAAAACTAATCAGTTTTTTATTATAATTTTTTGATTCAACAAAAGTCCTTGGGCCTAAAAGTAAGCAACACAACAGAATGAATACTATTTTTGGTATTTCCTTGGTTTTAAATAGAAACCAAAATAAAAGAAAATCGAGGGAAACGGAAATACAGTCATTTCGGCGCCAAACGATTCCAAAGAATTTTATTATTTTTATCGTCTTTGTTTTTATTTCAAGTTGGACAATATTCTTATATACAAAAAAAATAAAAAGACATTTTCTTTGTCCTTTTTGTATAGGTATGAATATATTATAGAAGAGACCCTCGATAAGAAGTAAACAAACAAAATTTTCTTAGAAAAACCCCAACAAGTATTTTTTGCTGCTACTCCACTCTATCAAGAAGAGCAAACAAAAAAATAACATTCAACCATTTTTTTGGGGTAAAATTGAAAAATCAATGATGTGTACCCCAAAAACCTTCCAAGAATTAAATTAAATGAAACATCATTAGAATAAAAATCCGACGTCCCTTTCCAAATTCACATACTCGTTTCGTCCTTGGGGTGGTATCTCTAATTTTTTTAAAATAAAATTAAGAATTAATTAACAATATTAATGATCAAACCATTTACGAGTATGCCAAAATACATTTCCGCCGTTTATAATTCTTTTGGGAAATAAAAAATGTTAACTACTATATGTACGTGTACATCTAGCGTATAATGTTCTCTCATTTAAGATCGTTTTTATATAATTGCTTGTAAATATTATCGGGATAATTGTTTTCATCCCCTTAAACGATGACAAACACACATACACACACACACACACAAAAGATG
Source organism: Tipula unca (assembly GCA_951394425.1). Taxonomy (NCBI): domain Eukaryota; kingdom Metazoa; phylum Arthropoda; class Insecta; order Diptera; family Tipulidae; genus Tipula; species Tipula unca. The sequence continues at coordinate 22,643,042 of OX596382.1, read as the reverse complement.
TTATATACAAAAGAAAACCTTTTGATTATTTTCGACCCAAAACATATACATACATACATAAATACATTATATAATTATTTAGCATGGACGAGGACGTCCTTTTATTTGTATTAAAAAATATAAATGAAACCCAGGATACGAGCAGCACATTATAAAGTTCACAAACAACAAATTGCTATCCAAAGGCGATGGAATGACAATTAGAATTTCATTTCCGTTTATATTTTGTATTAACATACATCGTCGTATGACACAGGCATCATGGAAGCAAAAAAATTTGTAAAATTTTAATCATCCTGCAGGAAGGATGACAAAACAACGATACACTAAATATTCACAATCATGTAATTTTTTTTTTTTTACAAACACTGTTTCCGACATACGTATATATGTATAAAAAAAAATTTAATTATACCAGGAATTTTATAAAAATGTTCAAAAACTATTTTTATATTATGAAAAGTGTTGATTTGTAAAGTGTTATCATTAACACGGTTAGTAAGGTTTTTAATTTGTGTTAATTACAAAAAACCTGAGGTAATTTTAGGTGCGATATTTTAATTTATGTTAAGGTGCGATATTTTAGATTTATAGTTTGCTTCTCCAGCTGTCATATCCTGCAAAGCCTTCCAGGCAAATTTTTATTTAAATATCACGACTTAATTATGGCGCAATCACGTTTACTTCCTGATTCACATTGCTTGTTCAAAATGTTTAATTAATTTTTGGATTGCATTAATTGCTTAAAAATCCATCTTCCTGGTGGAAAGCAAAAAGTTGCTAAATATTTAGCTCAAAATTAAAAATGAATTATTTTTGATATGTTAGATAATTGAAATAAATTATTTGTCACAGTCACTTTTACCTATTTAGGTAAGTTTAAACCAAAAATATTGTATTTAATAACTTTACTTCCTGCTTGTAATATTTTGGTATATTATTTAATTTTCTTCTGTAATAATTAAAACTGGTATATTATCCTGATTTCTGAAAATATATAATTTTTCATGTCTGATTATAAATTGGTTGGTGTAAAATAGCTTAATTGTTTGCTTGTTTGCTCAAAATAGAGCTAAATAGTCGAGGGATTCTTTTTGTTAATTGCTGAAATTCTATAAGTTGTCCACAAGTTGTGGCCGAATTGCTGAATGTCTTACCTACATGCTATAAATGGAATAATAAAATTTAGTATTCATTGTACTTCCTGCTTGTAATTTTTTGGCACCCAATTTATTTTTTGGTTCAAAACGTGAATTTAGTTTTATTGTTAAAATTTAATTAGTTTTTTACACGAAGTGAAGCACAAAAAGTTGCTCAATATTTCAGTTATTTGCTCAAAATCGATATATGAAGCCTCGAAATTATACTAATTGCGCACTCTGTGTGTAATTGCTCAACATTTAACGAATTTGTTCAAAATATTTCATATGTAGCTGGATGTTTCACTGAAACAAATTTTATTTGTTTTGTTATTGTTGTCTTTGTATTTTTTAATTGCCCATTATTATTAATTTTGTGAGTTTACCGTTTCTCTGATGACGTGAAAGGTAGATGATCTCGCGTGACAAAGTTCTCATTAACTGCAATCGTAGTTTTAAGACATGGCAACTAGGTACATTGTACTTTGGAAAGGAAACCACCCAAATTTCTGTTTGTAGATTGGTTCACCATTACCAAAGTTCAATTTGTAAATATTCATTTTCCACACTGATAATACCTCATCCAAACTTAACTCAATCATTTGACTCACTCCATAACAAATATCCATTATTAATGAGGAAAACAATCCCGTATTAAAACCGTATAAAACACATGCAGCACGATCCGCACCACAAAGGGAAATACAGAGATACGCACTTAAAATTAAAGAATAGCGTGACTGGATCACAACGATTAAACCTCACACTATATTGAACAGAATGAACTTCGCACTGTCGAACAAGGTTGTTGCATATGCAATACAGAATGAAAAGATTGTTTTCCAGCACTAAGACATACAAACAGCATTGCCTAGATCATATAACGATGAGTGGATTCGTTTTGAATGCGGTGCAAACGCTAATTCAAGGCGAAACCAACCTTGATGAGACTCTGGACCAAATTAAATATTTCCAACAGGAAGATCAAGACGAGCTTTCAACCTCAAAAGATGAAGAATTAGGCCATCCAATTACTACAAAGCCTAAAACTGCTAAACATATCAGAACATCTTCACCAAGATTCAGAATTATCAAAATTGAAGTCTAGTACAAATTTTAGTAAAACTCAAGATTCCTCGAGTTCCCGAAGAAATCTGAATCCTGAACAAAAAGATTCTCTACATTTTCACTCTGCCAATCACATGAGTAAGTGGAAGTTAAGTTTTGATGGCGATTCTCAGGATTTGACGGCTGAACGATTTTTGTTTCGTGTTGAACATCAAACTGATACGTTTGGACTTCCAAAAGAAGATCTAGTGCACAATTTAGGAGTGTTGTTAACTGGGGCCGCCTTAAATTGGTATTGGTGATAGTATGGTATTGGTATTGGTAATGCAAGTTTTAGAAGTTTTTATAACGATATTATAGCGTTACCACTACAATTTTGAGATCCTCTTCCAGATTCAGATATGCTGCATATTGTTCGGCGAAATATGAGGACGGGTTTCCAAAGTATGCTCGTGGATCAAGAAGTTTCGTCTATTGCAGCACTTGTAAGAGGGTATTTAACCTTGGAAGACACTTGGAAGCGCACGGGCTATTAACCTGAAAAGCTTTGTACACGTAGATATATCAAGAGGTTTTCATGGTTGAAACCGAAGACAGCAGAATTCATGTGAATGTAATACGGCCAAGGAACGACTACTCAGGAACACCTACATTAACACGGTTAGAAAGGTTTTTAATTTGTGTTAATTATAAAACCTGAGGTGATTTTAGGTGCGATATTTTAAATTTATTGTTTGCTTCTCCAGCTGTCATATCCTGCTAAGCCATTTCTGGGCAAATTTTTATTTAAATATCTATATACTCGTATATTAATTTAAATAAACGACTAAAATATGGCGCAATCACGTTTACTTCCTGATTCTCATTGCTTGTACAAGATGTTTAATTATTTCTTAGATTGCATTAATTGCTAATGAATTTTTACATCTTCCTGACGAAAAGAAAAAATTTGCTCAATATTTAGCTCAAAATTAGAAATGAATTATTTTTGATACGTTAGATAGTTTATATAAATTATTTGTCACAGTCACTTTTACCTATTTAGGTAAGTTTATGCCAAAAATATTTTATTTAATAATTTTACTTCCTGCTTGTAATACTTTGGTGTATTATTTATTTTTCCTATGTCCTAATTAAAACTGGTATTTCACCTGATTTCTGAAATTATATAACTTTTTATTTCTGATTAGAAATTGATTGTACTTGTTACCAATTTAAGTAAATTTGTGTCTTCACTATATTTACTTCCTGCTTGTAATTTTTTGGCACCCAATTTATTTTTTGGTTCAAAACGTGAATTTAGTTTTTTTGCTAAAATTTAATTAGTTTTTCACTCGAAGTGAGTAATAAAAAGTTGCTCAATATTTCAGTTATTTGCTCAAAATTAAGTAATATAAGATTAGTGATATATATATGCTATGGTAAACGATATATGAAGTCTCGAAAAAAAACTAATTCTGCACTCAGTGTGTAAATTGCTCAATATTTGTGTCTTTGTATTTTTTAATTGCCCGATTTTATTTTTTTGCCAAAAGCTCCGATTATTGGTAATAGAAATTTATCGTTTATCTCTTGGAATTTTATCATACATCAACTAAACATGAAATATTTATAATAATTTTTTGTTCAAAACTCAAATTGATTTTTTATTGTAAATTTGTTGCTCGAAATATTATTTGTGATATTTTCACTATTATATTGCTTTTAATATTTTGGGAATACATTTCTTCGGAAATTTAACAAGTTTAAGCACACTTTCGATAAACGATGGAAAATATGATTTCATACTTTAAATATTTTATCAAAATTGAAAAATGTTTGATTAGTAGATACAAATATCTAAAAAAATTTAAAGCCTCGATTAGTCTTATCATGTATTTTAAAGAAATATGTATTTAAGATATTTTTACTTCTGAAATTGAATTGATAGATTACATGAGCATTCAATAGATTACATGAGCATGCAAATAAGAACAAGCGTTTAAATATCATTGCTTCCTGTTTGTATTTTGTGAGATACGCGGTTGTACTTATTTATTTGTAATGCCTCTAATAGAATGCAGGAGCATGCAGATAGGAACCAGCATTTATATATCATTACTTCCTTCCAACCGTGATTTTGGGTTACCACCGGTAATCAAACCCGTGACCCTCGAATAACAAAACAAGTAAGTTGCTTACATTTACAAACATTTACATTACCTCGCGCTTAAAAATTTTTCGAGCAAACATATAAAATTCACATTAAATCCTCGAATAGAGCAACTAACCTATTTTAGGCTTTAAATTGGTGAAAAAAATATTTCAAGAGCAAAATTGCATTTTAAAAATTTATTTTTACTTCCTGCTTGTAATATTTTTATAGAATGATTATTGTCTCGCGTTTTATTTAATAAAATTTTATTTGATTGTTCAAACTTCATTAAATGTTCAATTTGGGCAAGTAATCAACACTACTACATACATTGTAGTTGATATGATTTTATAACAGATGATGTAGCCAATCCTTTCCAACAAACGAAATTATTTGATATTTCAATGAATTTCGACACCATCCATTCATTGTTCATAAATGTCTTAAACAAAACGAAGTAAATAAAGATTTGACTGTGATGTGAAATTGAAATATTGTATCAGTGCGAAAGTCAGCATTTTTGAAATCTATTTAAGTATAATCCGTTTATGTTTGAGTATACCCGAGGGTTTGATCACTTCAAAATTTTGTTAAAAGTGGTGTCGCCACAACATTAGGAAAATATGAAAAGTTGACAATTTTTTTTTCTATTATAACAGGTGATTTTTAATTAGATTGCGATGAAAGGTTGGGACGACTTTAAGGCGGTTAATATTTGGGACCCAACAGTCACATCTAAAATGTCAATGATACTTTGTGTATGTTCCAAACAAAGAGATAATCTTTTGTACGATCTGTAATTATTTCTCTCGACAAATGTATTTTAAATTTTTTTATACTAAATCCGGACGATGATAAAAGATGGAAATTCAGCCTATAGGGGTTGTGGGATGGGGGAAAGGATGTAACGAACAATGAGGAATAAAATAACATCTTTTATAATTTGGTTTTAATGTCACTTTCGGTTTGTTGTTTTCCAAAGTATAATTTAATTATGAAAAAGGTTTATGTAATTAAATAAACGCCGGTAAAATGATATAATAATTAATGTCATTGTGCCGGTGAAATTGTTTGCCGAACAGATGCTTCTGACAAATAAAAATGAGAACACAATAATTTTATGTAATACTTATATATTTTTTATATATTTTGTGCTAGTCATATATAGCTGACGACAATTTTATTATTTTCATTATCTTTTAACAAGACCATAACGATGATTTGTTAATCGTTGTGTTTGGATTAGATTTCATATTTTTTTAGATTGTTACAAAAACTTCAACAACAATTTTTAAAATAGATTTTGTTTATCAGATACATTAAAGTCTCTGTCTGATTTTTGCAAAACCATATCAAAGTGAAATTAATTCATTTCAGATTTTGTCTGTCTGGACTATCGTGCAAAAATATTTGTATACATCCTGCTTTGCAACAAATCGATTTTTTTTCCATGCTAACAATTAAAATACATACCAGACGATTCACGTAAACTGCTTGAAAAATAAATTGAATGCGATACAGAAATACCTGCACATATTTTTAGTAATAGTCACATTCAGTATACATTTATTGGGAAAAATGAAAAGAAAACGAATTCGTCCATTTATACTTTAGAATACATATGAGTTTACCTTTGTGTACCAGAAACTTATTTATATATGTATGTGATGATTACAGCTGCAACAAATTAGTAAAATACATTTTGTTAGGAATGTGTAAACTTCTCTATACTTAATCTGTATACACATATTAAAAACTTTATTAAGTTTTGGTACTTTGGTTAAATAGCAAATACAAAGCTTTTTTATTTTATTTAATTTTCCTTCATCAAAAGAAATTTTACGAATCCTTTTAATCCGTACATCTGGATAAATGGTATATATATACTCGCAAAGAAATTTTCGTTAGTTTCCTATTTTGATAAAACTGAGTTGGAATAAAACTTGGCAACTTAAATAAAAACACGCATGTGGTATTGTTGTTTTCTTTTGTGGTAGCCCTAAAATACCTGTATAGTATATTTATAATATGTCTCCAGAGTTTCAAAAAATTATAAAACAAATAATTAGAATCAGTAATGGAAATAAATTTTGAAATGAAACACTTAACCAACTTACTAAGGATTCGGAAGTCTATTTCAAATTAAAATTAAATTTCCTCAAGAGATCTCTCAAATCTTGAGAATCGCTAATGCTGGGCGATTTATATACAGATGGTTTGGTTCGTGTGCACGAGACACACAGCATTATTGCAATACCACTAATTTAATTACACATATTTCCTCCTCAGGTTCGAAGTTCGAAATAAATATCTATTGCAACTAATTATGACGGTTAAACCACTATTTCTTAAGAATGAATTAGATCAAATCAAATCTCGATCTAGAAAAACCTCAAGCACAAAACCCCTAATCATCACTAAACCGGCGTTACACAATTTATTATGTGGTCCAATATTTTGTAGTAGGATGCATAACATGTTTTCTTCTGCGGCAAGTTCATACTAGTGAGGCCAATGACAAGGAAACTACTTTAAGGTGAAATTAACGGCAAATAATTAACCAGATGAATGGTTGAAAATCGTCCACTCACAATGTGTTCGAATATTTAAGGACTGTAAATGAGGCAAAATATACACGGTGAGCATCAAGTTGTGTATGGTCTGATTTCTGACGTTAACTTGACTGAAATCTGATTTGGTGTAGATGTGTTTGCAGATGGTCATTTATGGTGCCACAATTTATTCGGGCAATGTATTCGAAGTTGTGAATGGAAATGGGCTCTTCCTCGTCGAATCTATGTTTCGGTTAGCATTAGTTAGTTTCATCGCTGAATCATGGCATCTCTGTAGAAATGTAATTCTTTTTAAATATTATTGTTTTTTTCTCTACTTGTTTTTAGGATCAAGGGTTGTGTGAGGTCTAAGAATTAGCACCATAAAGTTGAGCAATGTTGATGTCAGGGATGGGTGAGGTATATTACGCCATGTATTCTATACAAGATTGTCGATACGTACAGTATTACGTAGATTACTTGGCAATATTTTATATCGACGTCGACAATTATCGCCGCACAATTTCATTACCGCTCTATACCCAGACCCATCTTTTATACTTGAAACTTTTACATGGAGAATATTGAAGTTTTGAACTGAAGCTGAGTTGGATTATTTTTATTTCACCATCAGCAATTTGGCAGGAGAAATTAAATCAACAAACGTTTGGAGAATCGAACTTAAATCCATAAATCCATCTGTCATTTGAATAGAAAATATTGAAAATTTTAGCAAAGGCAACGGCCTCTGTGTTTGTTTCACCATCGCTATATACCCATCTTGTATACACATGCCACTACATGAAAAATATGAAAATGTTTAACAGAAGCCGTGTGTTGAACCAATTTGAATACAGAAGAAATTAAATAAAAATAATACCGTCGCTAATGGGACTCGAACCTAGGTCCGCGAATCCAAAGTCAAACACTCTATACTCCCTCGTCCGCCACCGTATATACTTGATGTTATGCAAATCTTTTATACTTTCCAATTGAATTGAGAAACTTGGAAAAATTTTTAACAGAAGCTGAGTTGAACCAAAAATATTCCAACATTAATATCGTTTGAAACTTAACTGAACGGCATAGAGGCAGGTGCCACATTTAATGCGATGACATTCCAAGCAGTGTATTTCGACGAAGATAAAAATCTGACAAGGTATTCCTCATTATGTTCTTAAAAATAATAAAACTTCCGTGCCAGTCAATGACAATATTGACGACCGACCATACAAGTTTTTAGTTAGTTTTTAGTCAGTACATGAATAACGTCCAAATAAAAATGTTTCCTATATACAAGCTGAAAGTATAACAAATTGGTATAGCTGAGTTTAAGTCTCGATTAAAACTATAAACAAATTTAATTTCATTTCTTACAAATTAATTCAATTCAGATTCTGTTAAATTTTCATTTTTCTCTATTCAAATGGTGATACTCACCAAAGATTGATTTATCAGTAATGAAATTATACGACAGTGGTCAAGTAAGCAAAGTAATGGGCAATTGATTAGTGGACGTGAGTTCAAGCGGCATTCGGGCTAACATTTTTTTAATTTAATTTCATCTTACAAATTAGTTCAACTCAGCTTCTATTAAAATTTTCCAATTTTTGTAATTAATTGCCAAGTATGCGATGGTCAAATCAGCAAAGTTCAGAAATACTTTTAGTTATAAATCAGGTCAGGTATTTTTCCTGGGTCAATTGGCCAATATGTTGGTTTTCCAGTTGAAATGGATTCATATCCATTTTCTTTAATAGCAATCAGTAATTCTTTTCCTTTAGTTGTCGTTAATCTAGAACCTCAGTGGAGTCACCACCTATTATGAACCATTTTCCCAGACGCTTGATAACTCTGAGTATTGTTTATTTTTAATAGAATGTCTTGGTGAACAGTACAATCATGCCACACTAATAAGAAAGTTGTTGGTTTTTATATACATGAACAAGTATTGGTTATCTGAATGATTTGCATTTTAATAACTCGGTAGCATTTGTAGCCTTCCTGAACCACCCCCGATAAACCATGCCGTTCGGCCCCGTAGAACTACCGTTAAGTATTACTTAGCGAGGCAGGCTCAGGTTTTGCTGCTCGGATGGAATTAACTCCTCACTGAGTTTCTGCTTCTTTCGAGGCGTCTCAACTCACTCATTATCCGTGAGACACTTCCGCTTACGGCGTTCCACCCATCTTGAGACGCCAGCATAAACTCCACTATATTTTCCGGCGTTCGTTGGACCCCAAGTACACAGATACTCCTTCTCTCCTCAGCAAATCGTGGACACTCGAACAATACGTGCTCTACATTCTCCGTTACTCCGAAGCATAAAGGGCAATCTGGTGACTCTTCGTGTTTGAATTTGAACAGGTATGATCTAAAGCAACCATGACCCGTCAGAAACTGCGTCAAATGGTAATCCACTTCACCGTGTCGCCTGTTTAGCCACGTCTCGATGTAGGGGATCAGGCGATGGGTCCATCTACCATTCGTCGACTCACTCCATCTTCTCTGCCATACAGTGATCATCTCAGCACGTGCTAATCGGTGGTTCTCCGCTTTTGTTCCTTGACCACGACGCAGGTAAGTGCACAATACTCTCAGAGCACTTAACCTCTGAATTGTTGCTACTCTTTATCTATAAGTATTCTTCTCCAACGAGTTGACCCAGATTGATGCCCCATCATTATAGATGTAACGACGTTGGCGAGTAGAACTCTGCTGCTCATCCGCGCCCCTCTTGTATTCGGCATTATTCGTGCTAGTGCTGCATTAACTCTCCATGCTCGCTCGCTGGTGGTAATGAGATGTGTCTTATATGACAATCTGGCATCGATCATTACTCCTAGGTATTTGATGGATGGCTGACTAACAATTTGTTGGGCTCCAATCTGTAAGGTTACGTTCTCCATTACTTTTCGGCTAGTAATAAGGACAGCTTCTGTTTTATGTTCTGCTAGTTGCAGCCCAGCAGATGTTAACCACTGTTGAATAAGTCTGACCGTCCTATTACAGATGTCCACAACCTCCTCTCTGTGTTTTGCGACAACTACAATTGCGATGTCGTCCGCAAATCCAATCACCTGCGCATCCCTTGGTATGGGCAGTCGAAGTACACCATCGTACATCACATTCCAGAGTGTAGGACCTAAGACTGAACCTTGAGGAACTCCACCTGTAACCTCGTATGTTTTCTTTCCTTCCTCCGTATCATACATCAAGATCCTCTCGCTAAAGTAGCTGGAAACTAGCCTCAGCAGGTACATCGGTACGTTAGCGTCAGTGCGTTAAATATGCAGCTCCAATTCGCCGTGTTGAATGCGTTTTTCACGTCCAATGTAACTATGGCACAGTATTTTTTACTACCACGTAGCCATCGAGAACCGGATATCGCCTGGTGTGCCGTATCTGCAACCTCTTTAATCGCATCCACTGTTGAGCGCGCCTTTCGAAAGCCATACTGCTGCTCTGCCAGGTTTCCTGCTCTAACTATAGCCTCTTGTAACCGGTCACATACAACTCTCTCTAGAGTTTTGCCTGCCGTATCCAACAGACAGACGGGATGCCAGGATGACGGCTCACCGGGTGGTTTGTCTCCTTTTGGCAACAATACTAGTCTCTGTTCCTTCCATTTACTAGGGAACACCCCTCAACTAAGCATGCAGTATATACTTCCGTGAATAAGTTTGGGTATGCTTTAACCGCCGAAATCAATGCAATATTCGGAATGTTATCCGGGCCAGGAGCTTTATTGTTACCCACTTTGCCACATGCCTTCAGAACCTCCTCCTCAGTAACTGGTGGTATATCATCCTCCTCGTTGCCTAATACCTCTAACACAATCGGGTTGATCGCCTTCTTGTGTTCAGGCATCTTTTACGTAATTCAGAAATCTCGTCGTTCCACCAGAAGACTGGTTTTCTACGATAATCCACCATTCTTCTTGGCATTGCTGCATCACAGGCACTTGTAACATGCCTCATAAGCTGGACGGCTTTGTTATTTGCAGTACCAGATAGAGTAAGATCCCCCATCATGAGACGAAATCAACGAACGCTGCCGACTTCCATCCTATTCTCTTCCTGGTGTCTAACTATAGCACTTTGGGGTTTACTATCCGCCAGTTCATACACAATAGCTTGATGTACACTATGCGTATATAGATCGCTCACTCTCCACGCTACTACTCTTGCATTTCCTCTACAGAAAGTAGGTGTATTTCCTGTATTCCTTAATACGACCGGCAATGATGCGAAGGCTTCCAACAATGCGGTTCCTCTGCTACTGGTTTCTATACTTCCCTACTCTACGGCCCATGCATTAAAATCCCCGGCTATGAGCACCGGGTTGTGGCTCCTTGCATCATCCGTTAATTGATCGAGAAATGTTTTAAATTCTTCAATCGATGCACTATAGGAGGTGCGTAGCAACTATAAATATGAACGCCGTTCACTTTGGCTCTAACAAACCCGGGTACAGAACTCACACCAACTTCCTGTAGGGGGTAGGTACCACAACCCCATACAGCAGCTCGATTCGATCTATCTGAACCCCAACACCGTCTATCAAGGTTCCTATATTGCTCACATACAATTACAATGTCCGCTGTCACTTCCTGTATGGATTACTGCAGCAGGTCCTGCGCAGTCTCACAGTGGTTCAGATTGACTTGGATGACTTTCATTTACAACGCTCTTTTTGCAGCGCTTTCTGGTATACCGGACATCTACCACTACCAGTTACGTGTTTGCTACAGCCTTTGACCGTTTCGGCGTGTCTTAGCAAAGTGTCCTTCTTCACCACATCTCCTGCAGAGCGTTGATCTGCCCGCTTCGCTTCTACAGTTCCATGAACGATGCCCATAACCGTGGCATTTAAAGCATCTAGTCAGTTCTAGTTTTTCTCGGATTCGGCAAGAAATCCAGCCGATTCTTTAACCACTTCTACCACTTTCCCAACCATAGTGTTAGGGATACTAACTACCGCTGTCTGCGTTCCACGGTAGGCCTTTGTGAGTGACTTAACAATACAGACACCTTTCACCCCTTCAAACCGTGCTTCCAAAGCCTCCATCACCTCTTCAGACCTGGTAACCTCGTCCATGTCTTTGATCACCAGGAACGCCTCCTGGGTCAAAGTTTTAACCGCCGCATTGCCCCCGATCGCTTTCGCTAATTGCTCTCGAAATATTGCGGTTTTCGGCTGGTCTCCTGTAGTTTGTAGCTCCAACAGTAGGTCTCCACTATAAGTTTGACGTATGTTTGATACCCTTTCACCCAGAGTATTTAGCGTCGGGTCCACCTTAACTTTCCGCAGCAGATCGGCAAATGAGATTTCGTCACTCTTCTTTATTAGCAGAACATCCGGTCGAGCCCGTTTCCTTTGCGGACGTGATCGTCTTTTTAGCGTTCTTTTCCCCTTCACTTTCTGCCATTCTTTTTCTGAGCCAACTGTCGCATCCTGCAATTGATTAAGGACCTTACGGAGCAGCCTTAGTATTCCTTCTCTTACTTTGCCTTATTTCTTCACTCTTAGGTGGCGTGGACAACTTCCTCTTACTGGGCTCTACAAGTGGTATATCTCCGTTAGTCGCTTCCGCTTTCCTGCTCACAGTTCGTTTACGACCTAAATTCTTCTTTCAGTCATTATGGATCGGTAAAGTTTGGCACTGTTTTTCCGAAACACTCGTCTTACCTATAGCTGAGCCATAAAGCGTGCTAATGGTGCTTATCATCTTTTTAATTTCGCTATGAACATTATTTCGAGGTCTTACGAATTCCACTAGTTCCTTGATTTTTTTCCCAAGCCTGACTAGCCTTATTTCTTAGGTTTCCTCCTTATAACTCCCCAAAGAAGGCGATGAAAAACATCTCTCCAATGTACTAGTCATCGCTCCCTTCTTAGGGGACCTCTGCACTAACGCACTCTTATCAAACGGGTTACCAGGGGTTCTATTCCCATGCACGGATGTAGTGCTTTCTCTCTCTTCGCTTGTCGAAATATCTGTTACATCGGCCAAGGTCGCCACCGTTGTAACATTGCACTCCCTCCAGTCTTTACTGGGTTTCCTACTCCCTGCACCGTAACCAAACTCCCCTTAACTGAACTCTTGATGGATTCTTTTTCGAGGTGCCGCCCCTAGCATTTTATACTTTCTGCCAAGTAGGTACACAGCCACCTCTCCTGGGGTACCGTCGCTGACCTGGAAGCCGCTCAATGTGAGACAGACGCTCCAGGATTTAAGTCACATAACTCTTAAGCGCATCATTTGCATGTGACCTATGTGACCCCCCTTTGACTTCTGCCACGGCCTAGATTCCAAGAACCGAGTTACCACCGACACGAACGTGGACGTAGCCAAGCGGAGTAGGGATGGAGAGGCTGCGTCTAGTAGTGAAGGTACCAGATATAAACGCATCATATCCCATTCGTCGGTACCATGGAGTGGGGTGTGTTAAGATTTATGGCACGGTCATAGTCAAAGGTCCTCGGATTGTTTTTCATGAAAGTTTCAATCTTTTTGTTTGAGTTTCTGGTGCCATTCCTTCCGATTTTTCTGCGAGCCGTTCTAATAAAGAGGGCCCCACTCTATATAACCTTATATATCGTTGTGTTGGATTAATTTAATAATTTTTCAATGGATAAACATGACGCTGAGGCAGATTCATGGTATTTGGTTATGATTAGTTTTAAATTCCGCTCTTTTTGGAAAGGCTCTTTCAAATGCATTGACGGAAATTCTATAAAACTATCACCAATAACGCATTGTTCGTAAACAAATTTGGTAACGAAAATTGTTTTAGGAAAGCCACTTAAAATTGTTCATGTTTTACTTAACGTCTGCTATAACGTCATATTTTAGGAAATTTTACTAATGACGTAATCCAGTTAATTAACGTCTCTTATTATATTAAACCTGCAGCTTCCTATACTTAAATAAAAAACAAAAATATTTTTCTTATTTTGATAACTTTTGGCAGATGAACGTACACAAAATAATTAGATTCCTTAATTACCAAATGTATATCAATTGCTATTGCTTTTGCTATACACATGAGTGACTTCTCCTTCCATCATACAGGTATATGTACGGAGATAATTGATAGTTTTAATTATAATAAATTATTTCAAAAATAATACAAAAAAAAAACTTCCATCTCAAAATACTTTCCAAATTATAAATTGATTAACTTTATTCTACATAGGGGATTTATGTACCGAGTACATTATATATAGAACAAGAAGACTAAAATTAATTTTCCGAATTATGCTTTAAGATTTAATTATATCATTTAACTAGTTAGTTAGTTAAAATTTTATAATCGATTTAAACCGTATTAAAAAATTATATTGTCGAATACAGGGTAGTCGATAAATGAGAACATACGTTATATAGGGAAAACACACAACTCACGATTTTTCAGTAAAATATCGATTTTCCCTTTTTTGGATAACTAAAATAAAATAATTTTCCAAAGCATTTTTCTATATAGCGTATAGACACAGCAATTATTGGCTTATTTTTGTATCATTTTACATTTTTGTGTCTCTTGTATATACTTAATGGTAATCCTTCTCTATACGAAAGATTAAAATCTTAGTAATTTAAACAAAAACATTAATTGTTTGGTAGTCATGTAAATTTCAGAAAGAATCTGTATTTGAGACGAGTGAATTTAATCATACAGTAATTACTAATTAGTGAGTAAATTATATTCAAGCTTGTTAGACAGGAGATAATTGGGAGTAAATTTACAAAGTACAATGTTTCCTTAATTATTTTAATTAGAAATGAAAATGTCATTCTTTAAACTCTATCGTTTTAATATAATTTGGCCAACAATTTAGTGACACTTCCCATCCATAACATATACATAGTATTGAATTAAATTTGCTAAATGGTCTAGATGTGGGACGCATTTCAACTAAAGGGAAGAATGGATAATGCAGTATAAAAGCTTATAAGAGATGAAGAGGCTGTATGAGCTATTTCATCTAATAGTAAAAGACTGAGTCAATATTTTTGGCAAGGACCTTAATGGTCATTTATCGCTTTCAGACAAACTCGAACTATTCAGAACTATTTTTATGGGAACACGTTACATATTGAACTTGTTGGACGGGGAATTGATTGTGCTTTTTCATGTACGGTTAGAATCTAAGTCCTTTTGAGGGATAGGTACCCCCTTTACCACGGAACTAACACTGTTTCGAATTTTTTCCTTACTAGTTCCAGGGTCACTAAAAAAAAGTAAATAGCCACTAAACCCTTGGCCAAAGGTTAAAAATCAGGTTCCTTACAATATTTCAACAAATTCCTCGTAGGTATCCTGTCAACTACAACTTTGATTGATGTAAATAAACTTCTCGCGACAAATTTTAATTTTGGTTCTAATAGTACATGAAATAGTATCCCCTATCCCCAACAATAATTTTTTATTATCTTTGAGTTCAACATAACAGGGTTGTACTAAAAGTTAAACTCTTGAAGGGCATCAATTTGACGTCTATGCAATTGGTATTATAGTGAAAAACACAACTGGTCGACAATGTTAAAACTGGATTACTTTTGCTAGGATTCTATGCAAAGGTTCCAAATTGAAGCATTGTTCAACCAAACCAACAAGCACAGCACCAAATTACAACTATATGCAAGAGACAACAACGTATTGGTTCGAAAACAAGAAACACCGGTATACAGTGTGATGAGTGTGTCGATTTTATTATCATCTTGAAGAGATTAACGATGGCTTAAAAGAAAAGAGATAATTATTCAACTACGAGCGATTTAACATCGATAGTTTTGTTGAATAAACTAAAACATGTTCACTTGATGCTTTCAATTCAAAATTCATGGATTTTTATGGAAAATGCAATATATTTTGATTATTTATATCAAAATAGATATTAAAATAAAAATTAGGGCTTTTTTTCTGTGACATAACAGCCAAAAAATATTAATTAGATGGTTTATATTTAACACTTATGGATTACCAATTTAGACTAACAGTTATCAATTGGTTGTTATATAAAATAAAAACAACGCCCTAATTTTTTTATCATATTTAGATCTACTGGTATTTAATTTGGAATCATCGCTTTTATTGTTATGTGTTCAATTTTTAAACAAAATCGGAAGGCTTGGGCGAGGAAATAAACCATTCACCTTTTACAGTAAATCGACTAGCCACAGCTTAAAGTTTCAATGTTTTGCAAGTTTTAAAAATGGGTCTTTTTAAATTAATAAAAAAATATTTAATTCCTGTATTTAACGCATTCAGTATCATTAATTATTTCACTCTCCACTTACATTATTAACACTTGTTTAGTTTCGAAACACAACTCAGGCTCTCTTTTCGGAACACGATAATTATATCACCCAATATGATCAGTTTGATTGTGATTGCACCTGCCATCCTCATAATATTCTCCGTAGGTTAAACATTATTCGAAACCATATATAAACGATATGGATGAAGAAATTCATGATTTCTTCCTCGATAATAAAAATTTAGCGCATTACTACCAGAAATTCGTTTATCCAGAGTAATCATTTACGATTGAGTACCTTAAAGAAGCTGTACTTAAACAAAGCTCAGTCAATTGGGTCATTGAGACAATGCCTATTGCTACAGCAATGCTTTAGACAAGAACCGCAGATTATATCTAGGCTGGTCCTTTTGTAGAATAACAGACTTTATCTAGATTAGAAGGTCGTATAAATGCCATGTGGTTAAACATATAGCAAAGTTCTGTAAAGAACAAAATCGAATTTGCAGTCAATGCTGTGAGACTGGTTACGATCAAAGGAAAGTTGTTATAAGAAAGCAAACAGGGCATTTGACCTCTATTCGCGTAGCAAATTATGTTCATCATATAAAAGCGCCTTGAACCTAAGAAAACTATTTAAGACATAGTTAAAGTCAAAAATACTTATCAATTTAAGATTGCCATACCGCTTAATACAGTTTATAACGACGCACTGAATAGCAGGACCAAGTGTAGTTTGTCTATAAATTTCTTACAGGCAAACTAAAAACAAATGTGGTACTATCCTGGTAAGCAGTGTTGGGTAATCAACAATCAGTTGTGATTCCCGACAGAATGCATACTTAATACCTTACTACTCGATGACAGTGATGAGAGTGTCTCAAATGTGCAAAGAGTAATCCGCGGAAATCATAACACTCTACCAACTTTACCATATATGAGCAACAATTTATAAAGTGCTAGGCCTAGATAATAATAATAACAACGAGGTTGAAGTGATATAACGTGGCCTATAATAAGGAGATTAGTCACAATTATAAAAACAGATATGTACCAGACTGACCCCAAGGTTACAGGCCGTTTATTGAACATATTACAGAAAATACGTGATAAATACGATGATAAACAGTTTTGATTCAGAGTAACTATATGATCAACAGAAAACGCTATGATCAAAATGATCAGCATTGTAAAAGAGTAAGATCAAAAGTACAATCAGGTAATTTTCCTATATGTGTCTCGTGCGTTCGATAATTTGTGATGGCCAAGTATCATGTTGGAATTAAAAAAAACCATTGTCCCGTCAATCTATACAACATCATAAATAACCAATTCTCTGAAAGAATAGCCACTGTAACTATACAAGTTATGGCACACCACTCCAAAAGAGTCTCTATAGAAGGTACCCACAAGCCTCAACTATGGCCCACATCTATGGAATATTGTCTTTAACTGTAGTAAGAACCATGAAGTCCAAGAAGCACTGAGAACTCAAGATAAAGGATTTAAGAAAAAGAGCAACTGGCCATAGACTAAATGGTAGACTGGTGCAAGATGTTTCCCGCCGCCAAAACAGTTGTGATTCGCAATTAAAAGAATAACTTGATATTTACACGCCATTACACGTAGACAACGCTGATATCGTGGTCAACGTAAACGTATCGTAGAATTCTGTCCTAAGTCTGCCCTAAAGAAAACTAAAAATTAGCATTTCTTTAGGACAAAATTCAAAATGTTATATAAACGGTTGTAGTTTGCCCTAAATTCTAAAACTGTTTACATGAATTAGTAAGAACCAGATGTTTTATAAATTTAACCGATTATGTAACTTGTTCCTGCCAAACTATTTTTTTTTGGCATAGGTCTAACACATAAATAAATTTCCAAATTAACTTGTGGGACAACCCTGGTCCGAAAAATATTTTTATTTTATAAACAGTGGGGGATTCGAGGGTAAGGACAACCAAGTACTATTTTGGAAATCCTAGGTAGGTCATACTGCCGAATATAAGAAGATGTCATTGGGCCTAAGCTATCCGAAAAAAAATTTAATTTTCCAAAAACAGGGGATTTAGAGGTTTAGGACACCAAGTTTTGACACCTTTCATTTGATCAAACGATTTCTTAAATTCACAATCCAATTTTTGCTCTCAACTGAAATACGCATTGATGGAGCCACAAACATACATACAGTTTGATTCGAAATGCTAATTTAAACCACAAAATAATACCCAATCAATCTATGAACCTTTCGTACTTACATTACTTTACCTCGCACTTCCAAAATAAAGTAATGTCTCGTGTTACTGGTATTACCAGACCAATTAATTTAGTCATCCAGAGCCGCCTAATAAATTTTTTCAAATTGTTATCATAGTTATAAAATTAATTGCCATACTTCGTCATCATAATACTTTTATAAAATTTCACAACATAAATCTCCATAAATCTAATAAAAAATTTTGTAATTTTTTTTATTGATAAACTTTACAACAATTATTCGTTCAATTTTCTCTAGATATACATAAAAAAAACAATTAAATTGTGACTTATTTATTTATTATAAATTACTATTTTTAAAATAAATACTCGTCTAACCAATTTTCATGTTCGATGACCGTAAATATTTCAAAAAATAATATATTTTTTAATCCTGTGGACACAACAAAATAAAATAAGTTTACTCCATATACCCAAATGTGAGGGTGCGAGGATGTTGATAAATTAAAGCTATTGCATGCAAAGAATCCAATAACATAATGCGAGGCAAAACTTTTATTTTTATAATGTTTTTACATTGATTGGAATGTATGTATATATATGTATGCAGAAGAGATATCCATTTTTATCTGGCGCCGATAAAGTTTTTTATTCGTTCTGTGTTCCACTATGTCTATCTTTGAATCTAAGCGTATAACTGCGAATGGGGAAAGACTTTCAGTTTTTACTGTGTTACATTTTCATTTGGCAAATAGAATTATCATAATTTAATGTTGTCTCTATTCTAGACATATTCTGTTAGATGACAATGCGGTGTATGTGGGAGTGTTTTTGACAATAAATATAATCTCGGTATATAAATCGTTTGGAAAGCGAGTAAAAAAACATTGAGATTCTATTTATAGTGTGTAGGTGTTTAATGGTACCATACAGATATAAAAGAAATGGAGAGCAACATATTATATACCAGGATGGTAAATTCTAAACGTAAGACTAAAAAATTTCAAAATTTTTATATTTTTACAGTTAAAAAACATCGAGGCATTTTCATACAATTTTAAAAATCAGAAAAACAAAAATTTTTGGAACTTCCAAATATTACATGCAGGAAGAGAACATCAAAATTTCGAAAATCTATTAAAAACGAGCAACTTAAGATATGTGCTCGTTCAAAAGGACACAATCCTAACCCCATTTCATCTATCTGTTGTCATAAACAAACTCAACATATTTGGTCATTTAGGGATATCAACAATTAATTTATCCGACTCCAACTTCTTTGTAATGTCTTAAGATGGCATTTAAAATGTGATTCAAAATTTGACCTTAAAATTAATCCTAACAAACTATTTTAATATATTTACAGTTAAAATCATAAAGATAAAAAATCAGCAAAACAACAAATTTTGAGTTTCCAATTTTTACATGCGGGAAGAGAACATAAAAATTTCAAAAATTGATTAAAAACGAGCAATTAATTTTTAAAATCAGAAAAAAAACAAATTTTTGGAGTTTCTAAATATTACCTGCGGGAAGGGAAATTCAAACTTTCAAAAATCGATTAAATACGAGCAATTTAATTTTTATATGCTCGTTTAAAAGGGCACAATTCTAACCACATTCCATCTCTCTGTTGCCATAAATGAATTTAACATATTTTGTAATATTGGGACATCAATTGAATTCTTAAACTCTCATAAATTTATCCAACTCCAGTTTCTTTGTAATGCCTTAAGATGGCATTTAGAATGTGATTCAAAATTTGACTTTGAACTTAATTCTAACAATTAATTTATTTTAATCCTTACATACAGTTTTGAAAATCTAGAAAGTAATATTTTTGGGATTTCCAAAAATTACATGCAGGAAGTGTACATAAAAATTTAAAAAATTTAAAAAAACAACAAAAAATGAATAAAAATATTTTTTTTCAATTTTCATATGCTTGTTTAAAAGGGCACAATACATCTTTCTGTTGCCATAAGTATACTCAACAGTATTTTGTAATGTCTTATAAGATGGCGTTTTCAATGTAATTCAAAATTTGACCTTGAACTTAATCCTTAAAATTAATTTTAATATATTTACAGTTAAAAACATCAGAGCAAAAACTCAGAAAAACAACAAATTTTGGAATTTCTAAATATTACATGCGGGAAGAGAACATCAAACTTTCAAAACTCGATTAAAAACGACTAATTTTATATTTATGTGGTCATTAAAGGGGGCACAATCCTAACCTCATTTCATCTATCTGTTGGCATAAACAAACTCAACATATTTGGTCATATTGGGACATCAATCGAATTTTAAAACTTTTATACATTTATCCGACTCCAGTTTCTTTGTAATATCTTAAGATGGCAATATAAATGTGATTCAAAATTTGACCTTGAACTTCATCCATAAAATTAATTTCAATATTTTTATAATTAAAAAACTTTAAAGCATTGTAATTCAATTTTAAAAATCTAGAAAACAACAAATTTGAGGTTTCCAAAAATTACATGCAGGAAGTGTACATAAAAATTTCAAAAACCGATTAAGAACGAGCAATTTAATTTTTATACGCTCGTTTAAAAAAGCACAATCCATCTTTCTGTTGCCTTAAATATACTCAAAATATTTGACCATATTTGGACATCAATCGATTTCTGTAATATTCACAAATTTATCCGACTCCTTATATTGTAATGTCTTATAAGATGGCGCTTCCAATGTAATTCAAAATTTGACCTTGAACTTAATCCTTACAATAAGTTTTACTTTAAAATATATCAAGGCATTTAAATACAATTTTAATATTCTAGAAAACAACAGTTTTTAGGGTTTGCAAAAATTACATGCAGGAAGAAAACATAAAAATTTCAAAAATCGATTAAAAATAAGGATTTTAATTTTTATGTGCTCGTTAAAGAGGGCATAATCCAAACCACATTCCATTTCTCTGTTGCCCTAATTTTACTCAACGCGCTCTTTACACAATAAAATAATTTCTAATCAAAAGTCAATTTAAGCGTTTTTGTATACTCGACTTATAAATGTTACTTTATTGGATCTACCTTCTCTTTGGTTAACCAAAATAGAATTTTTTATTTTTTATTTTTAGGTCAGTATCACGTTTCCAGGCAATTTTTAAGGGTTAAAAAGGGTGAATTTTTTATGTTACATACACAAAAAATGGTAATATCATCATCTGGATTTGAATTAAAAAATAAAAATTCAGATAATTAATTACAAAATTTCGAATTTTTAAAAAATTGTCATTCTTTAATGTTTATTAATTGAAATATATACATATATGCTTTTCTATATACTAAACAATGTTATCAAAAGCTTTCATGTACATTAGGTAAATTAGTCTAAGCATACACACACACACACCCCATACGTATATATAACCAAAATAAATCTTAATCAATGGAAAATCATTAATCATTTTTTGGCGTATGTACAAATCATACGAAAAGTTTTTAATCAAAACATAAATTCAGTCATTCATTATCGGGATTAAAATAAATTTTGAATTTTGCGTATGTGATATATGTAGATGGGAAGCGGAAAAAGGTGCTTAATTAGGGTTTGTATACGCGCCCAGATATAAATCTAGATGTTATGTTTATACAACGCTATTATCAATTATTTAAACAGAAAACGATTTTTTTTTGTGTCATCAAATTTTAGTATATTTCATGCAACGTGCACGATATACGATAAAAATAAAATCATATCAGAATCAATAATCAAGAAACCTTTTTGTTTATATTTGTTTTATATTTGACAATTATGCAAGTCAACTGAGCCTTTTTTTGATATGGAACAACTGACGCTTATTGGTGCTTGAGAATTCTGTGTTTTGTAAAAAGTTTCTTTGTCACAACTCGTGACTTCTTCGAAATTTTAGATCCAATTGTTAATTACAGTTTCGTATATCGCTTAATCGCTCTAAGCAATGAAGATTCTTCAATTAATGTGAAACCCTAACATACCATACATACTTACCTAATATACCAAACACAAGTATTCTTTGCATCTCTTGAACCGCATATGGTGACATCTCATCTATTCAGAAATTTAAACAATAATAAGTCTGTACTATTCGGCTTATCCTATATAAGGATTCTTGCTGGTCCTTCTCTCCTTTCTATATTCTATATTGAAAGCAGTGATTAAGATTCTGATTTTCTGATCAACAAGTTTAGGTGTGATCACAGTTACACATATTAAATCACTTGAGCCTTAAATTCCTTAAAGAATGGTTTAGGACTAATTGGAGTTAATCAGCTGTAAATAAATAGTCGGTCCACATGACCGTATCTGTATTAATGGAGCAGACAGATCCTTGACAAGTTTGAACACACTCCAATGAAACCTATAGAATGAAAATGTCTAATTTAGGTGAAGACACCATGAACGCCATAGCAAAAAATAGAGTCATGGACATAGCTACAGTAAACAGTTCTAACTATATAAAAGTCTTTTCACCAGACTTAACAATTTTGTAGGCGTGTTGCATATTATTGCGTTACGGAAGATCGTGCAAATGGCTCTGATTGTAAAGGAAGCAATGCTGTAATTAAGCATAAGTGCGTACTTCCAATTGCGAAATGGAACAGAAAATATAGTGAGCTAACCCAAACGTCATAGCCCAAACTTCTAAATATTGCATTATGGCTTGTTTTCGCTTTGAAACCATCGCCATCCGATGGTATTACTAGAAGCTGAGTTCCCGACAGAATGGTCATCAAACTTGAGTTTAATTTGAATATTATATTTAATTTGAATATGAATAGCTTGAAGCACAGGATTTTACTCAAAAAATATTGACACGTAATATTGCTCCAAGTTTTTCATTTACCCGTTGCACTTGCTCACATTAATTTTTAAAGGATGACAGTAGTAATGGGTGCACTTGAGTCGACCTACTTTCAAAGGTCAAATAAGACCGCGTAACCTTGATCGTAGAAAGTTGTATTGTTTTTTAATCGACCTTGATTATATTGTTTATTATTGTAGACCTACCTTAATATTACTGACATACTTAGCGTAACCTTGATCGTAGACTTTATATTTATATTGTTTTTTTTTTTAGTTGACCTTGTTTATAGTTGTAGACGGTGACCATGATATGGTATGATCGTAGACGATTAATTATTGGACGCGTGTGAATTTGGGAATTTCTTTTCTAAGTCGTTTCGCTGAACTTGGGAGATTCTTAGGTCTTCGGTTTTGTCGATATAGAAATTAAGACTGCACTTTTTACACTGCAGTTTTTTATTATATTATATTTACAACAGCGCTCATAGTCTAGTGGTTAAGACGGTTTACTTTAGATCTTTCGGTCTCAAGTTCGATCCCCGTCCGAAACCAAGTTTTGCTAATCTCTAAAAAACTGCAGTGTAAAAAATGCAGTATTAATATCTATATCGACAAAACCGAAGATCTAAGAATCGCCTAAGTTCAGCGAAACGACCTTAGAAAAGAAATTCCCAAATTCACACGCGTCCAATAATTAATCGTTACGATCATACCATATCAAGTTCGTCGTCTACAATAATAAACAATATAAACAAGGTCGATTAAAAAAAATACAATATAATTGTCTACGATCAAGGTCACGCTAAGTATGTCAGTAATATAAAGGTAGGTCGTTTGACCTTTGACAATAATAAACAATATTATCATGGTCGATTATCGCGTTCTTATTTGACCTTTTAAAGTAGGTCAACTCATGTGTGCCCACTACTACTGATGAGATTTTTCTAGGATTGGTGTTTTTATATTTGACAAGCAATCACGGCCGTGGGTCTTAAACCACAGGGCAACATAAGAATGCAGTGGCCAAAACGTTATTCAAAAATCTCCGTAATAAAATTTTAGTTAACCTTTAGTTAACCTTTAAGTTACATAGTAAAATACACGAAAGCGTATTTTAGTAAGAGTGCTAGAAACTTTTTACTGTGTTTAACTATGTGAGTACTTGGAAATGTGAAATAAAATGTTAATTATAAATAAATTGTATGTTGGATAGTGGCATGAGCAGTATGAACACTAAATAAACAGTGGCCCAATACGACGGGTGGCTCTTGATGGGACAACAACATTGCCGATAAATAACTAACCATCTGCAACTTATGACATTAACTAACCGATAAGTTATTATGTTTTATCAACTTTTATTATTAAGTTTTATACGATTTGTATTAAGCTTTCCACCCTCATACATTCAGAAGTTAATTACAATATTAATGCTCTCGTGATTATCTACGATTCATCTATTGTGCCCCATAAAATTAGAATAATATTATTCTGTTAGTTTTATGAGCGATAACTGGCGCCTTAAATATCAAAAATAATTATTAATTTGCGTCTGACATCAGCAGAATTCAAATAAAAATGACACAGAACTGAATAAACTTTGGATTGTTTATTTTTATGGTGGTTGTATATTTGTTTGGTAATTGAACGCGTCAACATAAAAACGGGTCTAATATATTACCATACGTTCATATAAAGAAAACATGGTGAACAATAAACAAATAAATACATGAATAATAAATAAATTTGTGTTTGACATAAATTTAATTTAATTTCGATGCCAGACATATATGATTTTGTATACATAATTTAAAGGATATTATGTGTATGTGTGTGCACTTTGAAAAGAAAACGGATGATAAAAAAAATAATTACTGCCTTAAACCTGTACAATCTTCAGATAAGAGTTCAAAGAGAAAATGTTGGATTCGCATACATAAATACTTTGTACTTGTTTGCTCTCTTTTTTTCTGCTTGTGATTATATTTGTATTAGTACATGGAAGTAGTTTAGAAGATAAGTACTCTTTTTGTACTTTTCTCGCGATAAATCAAACACTACTACATGACAACAACAATACCAACTTTATTGACAACAGCAGAAAGCATTTTATTTATATTTCTTTTAGAAGTGTTTTCTGTTTGTAATCCTTCAAATTATAACATTAATGAAATGTTTGTAATGTGTCTTGAATCGATTTGGTAACGACGATCAGAAATTTGCTCTACGTCAACATAATGCCTTAAGAAAGTAATCAAAACCGTACTGAAAATTCGGTGTTCAGGATTAAATAAATCTGGGCACGATTTGATAAAATATATTTTAACACTGTTTTTGACCTTGAAAATTAGGTTAATCGTTAAGAGCTCTCTAAAAAAATTTAATTGAACCCAAAGCTAATAAGTTTCTTAAGTCTAAAAATAAATTGTACTCAAGCTGCAATTGTTCGAGGTTTCATCCGAACTTGAGAAATTATTTCATTTTCATAACAACAAATGATTCAGTTTTCGGGATACCTACACATTTTGGGATCAAGTCTGCCCCTTTTTTCTGAAACGTTATATGTCTATGGAATAAATACAAAATAATTTTAACTGACACAAGATTTGGTCAAATCAAATTAAAATACATCTAAATATGGTGAAGCTTTTTATGTTGACAGTTTTGAAAAGCTAAATTAAGGTGTTTCCTGAAAAATTAAAATTAAAATAAATAAATTATGAGGAGCCAAATATGAGGATGCCCCTTTAAAAATTTTTAAAACATTTCCAATCGTATAGATAATTTACATCTAAATCAGTAATGTAGGATGTAGTTCAGTTATATTTGAACCTAAAAAAATCCCAAAAGCTCATAAATAAATTAAATAAGTATGAGCTTCTTGTCCGTAAATTTTTTTTTCTTTAGAGTGTGCAGCTTTTAAGCTGTATATAGAATAATTGTAAAAGCTCTAAAAGTTAGACTTATAACCAAACCAAATATATTCTGACAAATAAAAAAAAAATGTTCTTACGTCAGGAGAATAATTTCAAATAAAAGTTAACTTTTTGTTTAAATTAAATTAAACGAGAACTGACTGTTTGAATACAGCTTTTGAATAATCTTTTAACGCGAATCTCAGTTTTGTAAAGAAACTTCGGAATAAGAAGATTTTGTTTTGAGTTTAAGCTCAATGTATTAAATTTTGCCATACAACATATGTTAATTTTTCATCTAAAAGCTCAATTTTCTAAAATTATGTACCATTGAAAAATTTGTAATAATGTTAAAAGTTTATTTTTGTAAAACGGTAAACATCTTAAATCACTAAGAGTAAGCCTTGATCACATTTTTGCACTCATCTCAAAATACTAAAGTTTTTTATGCAAATAAATTATAAAAGCTCTATTTTTCAAGTTTTCAGCATAAGCCATGCTTTGTACTGGTCAAATCGCGTTTAATGATTAAAGCATGTCTTTCTGCACGAAATTAGTCAATACTCGAAATATGTATTACTGATTCAACAGATGGTTAAATATTTCATGATCTACCAACTTTGCATCCCCATATACGTACAAACGATAGCTTTTGTGTATATAGTTATTGCTCAGTCCGTCCACCTTCAGGTTAACATCTGCCACGAATAAAGCGGAATTGAACCCGATTTTCAATGCTTAACCTAATCTCTCCTCGTATTGAACTATCTCACCATAGGCGTTGAATTATTGAATAGATCTTTGTTTTGATTGAATTGTGGCTGGGTTGTAGTCCAACAATACACACAAAAATTAACCGAACGAAGTCACAAATGATTTTGGATCGGCTGTGTAATTTAATAATTATTAAACAAAAGCGTTTTGGGTTTTTAACCCAAGGCCAACTCTCAGAGTGAAACCACTCATCCAGCCTTTTCACTTGGAATTCCGGTAAGGGAGGTTAAGAATCTATTAACAGTTTTTACACCAGCAGTGCCAGCTATTTAATTCTAAAATTAAAATTCAAAAAAGCACGGTTTGTTTTTAGAATGAAAATAGTTATGACAGAACTGACAACCTATGCCCTTATTTCACTTTGATAATTCCACACTTCCGAGGACATTCGAAAAATTATCTCTAAAAATATTAACAAAAATTTAATGAATATAAGTTTTTCACTAAAATTTGTAATCATTCAATAAGCCCAAAAATAAACTGTACTCTAACTCCGCCAGCTTTCAACCCAACTCAATGTTTAAACATAAATTTAAGCTCAGCTTTTCGTCAAATTGAAAATAGTTTTTTTTTATTTTAAATATTTTGATTTAGGCTCACAGTAAAATTTTTCTAAAGGCTTAATTTTTAAAATTCCGAAAGCTTATATGATATAAAATTTTAGCTGAGTTTATGAAAATGAACCTTTTGTGAATCATTACAAAATCTTCCAAAAGCACAATTTTCTAATATGTAGAAAATTAGAAAATAATCCTTAAAGCCCAGTTTTGATATTCTACCTAAATATCTCAAATGAACTTTAACGAAACTTTAAAATTATAAAACATTTAAAAGTAGTAAAGCTGTTTATGCATTTAAATGTGAAAAGCTCAATCAAATTATTCTTTAAAAATAAATTCCATTAGGATGAGCTTTTCAAAATAAATTTTAAATTTTTCCATTTCATCTATAAGTGTCCTTAAAACTAAAATATCAAAATGCGTAGCAACATTCACCACTTCAATTGACGTGTCAAATAGATTTTCGTTGTTCATAGATTATAAATAATTTTTTTTATAAATCAAGAGCAGGTTTTAGTCCAACCGGATATATTCTGTAAATTACTTAAAATTTCAAAGCAAAAGTAATTTTAAATAAATTCAATGAGAAATGACCGAAGCTTTTGACCAAAACCGCTATTATTACCCAACTTCCAAAACTTGTTTTCACTAGCCTTGATGCGTCTATAAATTCTATAAAACGTTCGTCAAAATGTTACAAAAGCTTTTCCACCAGACTTCGTAACATTTGCCTTCTACGCATAAAAGAACACGCATTCTATATAATTAAAGTTTTTTTTATAAATGAATCTTTTTAGCTTACTTCAGTGAGGATACTTAAGTTAAATTTAAATTTAAATTAAAAATTGCTAAAGTCTTCATTTCCTGCAGCAGCCACGCAACCATCATTTCCTGAATCGTTATAAAACCGTCTACATGCACAATTTTCTAATAAATATATTGGAAAATTATGAATAATTCTAAAAGCTCAAATGACTGAGACAAGTTTTGATCAAAATTTAAAATTACATAACATTTAGTTTAAGTAAATAAATTTTTATGTGAACTAAGATACCAAAAGCTCAATCATGTTTCCACTTAGAAATAAATTCCATGAGTATGAGCTTTCTAGAAATTTTAAATACATTTCATAACGTATATATACATATATTCTTTATATCCTTTAGGTCTTATATAAACAGTTTGATGTAGATAAGTTCTTTTAACCTCGATTTAACCCTAAAGCTCATGCTCGCAAGTAATATATAAAGAAATTAAATTTACCTTAACTAAACCGGATAAGGTCGCCTATATTGTTTAAATAAAGTTCATGTTTTCACCAAAAGAGTAGTGCTTTTAAGCAACATGTAAAATAATTCCGAAAGCTTTTTAAATTAAAATGTAATAATACGTAACAAAGTTCACTAGTTTAATTAACTTTTCCAATAAATTTTCGTGGTTTCGTTTAAAAAGAAATTCAAGGAGAAATAGCTGGAGCTTATGACCCAATTTTCAAAATCAGTTTTAATTGGCCCTGAAAATAATAGAAATTCTCTAGAGCGTTCGTAAAAATGTGAGAAAAGCTCGTTTTAACCCCATGAATCAAACCATCACAAATAAATTTAATGAGGATAAGCTTTTCACCAATGTGTAAAGTGTGATGAAGATGAACTCAAAAAAATTATCTAAAAGCTCATAATTAGTTTAACCTGTTTATGAAAGATGCATTATTCGTAAAACGTGTTTCTCTCAAAATCTCAAAATATATACAATATAAAGCTTTTTATGTAGACCAATTACAAAAGCTTTATTTATTTATTTATGGGGTTTACATATTCACGGTTTATCTTCATAATTTGGACTGGTCCAACCAATAAGCCATTTTAATTAAATTGACTAATATCGCGTTTAATGAAAAAAAATTCACTTCCTGCATGAATAAAGTTCAGATATTATCAGTTCTACATAAAGTGAAATATTTTATGATTTTCCAAATATTAATCATGATTTATCCGAATACTTAAAGTGGGATCAACTGTAATTGGTTAGGTTCGCACAGACATACCATCGTCAATCAAACAGCTAGTCAGTTTGAATACTGACAATAAAGGATTCTCTCTGTTCAATTTTATTAATTCATTTGGGTTACAAAATCTTAATGCTGGGTTATGAGGCATCATATTCAGCTCTGTTTGAAAGTAACTGCCGTTTGCGAACTATGTGTACATCGTTGAATTATAAATTGCATACCGTAAAAAGACACTAACGGATAAGGAAATTGTTCTATTTGAAGCTCGATCCCCCTACTACAAATTCGCTTAAACATATTAAATCTACCAAGGATACTGAATTTCAGTACTATCGAAGGTATGAGCTGCTGTTATCTGTTGACATTCCTGGTTGTGGCTTATTGTTAATTCGGATTTGGTTGACACGGTGCTTCCTAACGTGTCTTCCCGATTTTACTATATTCTACACTGGTTTTCCAATAGAGTTAATTACGGTGGCACTTATAATGCTTTTGATTGTCTGAATGTTTTTAATTTAGAAAATGATTTTAAAAAGTGCCTCACATGTAAAGGGGTGTAGGGATTGCAATAATATCCTTTACTTTGACATATTATTGTATGATCTATGGGAGAGATCTACTCATTGTGATGTTGAGAGGAATGGTTATGCGATATCTAAGCCAATATTGTCGCTTCAGGAGTGTCTCCCATCTTAATTAGTTTTTAACGACGTTCTGTATTGAGTATTTTTCAAAATTCCAACAATTCTGATACAATAAATAAATGCTTGGTTGAATCATTATACTAAAATGATATTCTGTTGAGGTGGTTTGTACCCCATCATAAATTTAAAAGCAGTTAATTATATTTTTATGTCAGGAAGCTCGAAGACCGTACCCCCAACACTGGAACATTGTGCTACCCATTTCATAAATTTAAATTCGTTAACAAATACGAATACAAACTTTTATTGTAAATTTTACATATAGAGAGCTTTTAGTTTGAATAATGATGACCGAGTATAAAATATGCCACCAACATAATGTATTACCATTATCGTTCATTGTGAGATTTTCATACATTTTTCCTATGTGATACAGTATTTTCGCCAACATGAGTATATAGAAAACACAAAATGCTTTTTTTGCATTCATCCCATGACCACCCGCCCACACGATTTCGTGCTAAAAATGAGTAATTCATTTTTGTATGTTCACATATGTACGTGGGTAGTTTTGTGTACGCCACAATAATTGTTATTAATAAATGTTAGTGTTTTTGATATAAATAGCCACAATGAAAATTTTAATTGGTTGTATGCTCACAAAACAATGAAAATATACACGAGCGAACCAAGTTTATGCAAATAAATCCAATTTTTTTGTTGGATAGGGTGCACAAATTACGAGTTCATTAAAAAAATTATTTCTCACCTACCCTTTTAGGTTTTTAGTAAATTTGAATGTAAATAATACATCATACTTTCGATTGTCAGAATTTACGCAAAATTCCGGAACACCAAAAACAATAAAATTATATTTTTGCATTGAAAGAAAATATTTCTAAAGACACTATATACATGCACTTTGGTTCATTATTTCGAATAAAGACGTGGATTGCCACTCTAGATAGTATTTGAGCCGAACACAAAAGGACGGGTATGACAATAGGAGCATCATGGACAATAGCACATAGCATGAACATGAGTTTTTCATTTTTATTGTCCTTTTTTATGTTGTCTAAAATAATTGGATGTGCAGAACATTCTATGTAATTGTATATAGCACAGACATGAACTTTAATTGATTTTGTCCCCATATTCTTAATTTATCTTGACAGTTTTTCTATTAGAAATGATATTAATTGAAATTTTTTAATTAACTTGTCTGCTTTACGAGTTGCTCTGAATTCGGAGAATTGAATAGAAACGAATTATGTTTTTGTCTCGACTACAATGTAATTTTTATTTTAGGGTAGTAGTTCATGAACAGCGGATACTGAAAGGTGAAAATTTGAATTTAAAGAGCTCCCGACGTAAAAACCGCCTGTTCAGAAATAAACTGGGATAAAAGTATACCTTTAACGGCTGTCCTGTCCGTAGGCAAGATTAATAAGAGTGCATCTTTAAGACAAGGTCGCAGTGAGGCTATTAAATGACGATGGAGCGTTCAGTCATGCTGCATTGGTCGAACAATTTTTTAAGATCTTTGAAAAGATTGGCTTCAAAGTGAGTGAATTGATCAGTCGTTGCCAATAAGTCGAGTGTTTCACGATTTGTGTGACATGTGCTACCGACTTTTTGAAACTAAGGAAAATCTTAATCAATTTCATCCAAATTCGGCCAAATCAACGACACCTTAAAGAGGTGCTTGCGACTCTTCACGAACAATTCACTTACAAGCAGTTACTATTTCACAAGTATGAATTGAACGATGTTATTCATATGCGCTACGACCTGATCCAGTTTCTTTAAAACGTCCAATAATTTTGGGAATTACAAACTCTGTAGGACGTCCATGTTAACCAATGTCATTACGTAATTTACGAAATGTTTTTTTTTATAGGACGGACATTTACGTAAAACGTTTGGAAAACCAAAAGGCGTTCTTGTATTGTAAACGAAGCCATGACTGGAAACGGTATAGTTTTCAATTTTAATTTGTCAAAAAGTATCGGGTAGTCACCGCACAATAAATATTTTTTGAGCTTACAAAAACACCAACAGGTGGAATACCCTTTAGTTCAACAATCATGGCAGGCGATGAAATCGTTGTGATCACCCCAAAAAAACAGTAACATTTGTTTTGTGAACGTAATTAAGTGATACACGGTCGCACGAGATCAGTTTTTGTGGATATGCGATATACACTCTCTGAAAAGCACCATCGCACCATCGTTGCTATTGCGTTTGGGAACTGAAAGTATATACCTAAGCAAAGCAACGCTGGAGAAACTTTGGCTGCAAATACCAGTTAGCAATAATATATGTTCGAATTCATTCCTTGCGATGTTAAGCCTTTCGGGATGGTGGTCACGAAAATGGTATCATTAATTACGATTCGTCATACCACATTGTGATTCACCTGGAGATCATATCTAGGCTCTCACGTTAAGGTAAGGTAAACGTTAAGGTAAAACCAAACCCGAAATTAACTAACAAATCAAACGATTCTCTAACGATGGAAACATCAGTGTCATCAGGTAACTTAATTTTTTATAGGGACATTTAACTGTAGTGGTAATTATAGTCAGGGTAGAGTTTGGATTTCATTGTCCAAAGCATGGGCTCGGATTCTCGGTTAGCCTAGATAAATACTGTACGGTTTTTGAAGCTGAATTAATTACAGTTACCGATAGTGGGATTGAGGCGTTTAAGTTAAGTGATTTAGGGAAGGATAGTATTATCTGCGCAGATAGTATAAAGTCGTGCTTAATACCTTTAAGAACCCTTTGACTACGTCTAAGCCGGTGAAATATTGTAAGTACTACATTAATCTCTATTTCTCTAATACGAAAGGCGTTGTGGGAAATGAGATTGATGACTTTTTAGCGAAAGCTGGATCACCCATGTGCTGATAGATTTCAGGAGTTTCCCTAACCTGTACATAGTTTTAATCTTTTTGAATCAAACAAAACAAAATATGGCTGCCCTACAGAGACTATTGAACAGAAAGATAAATGTATTAGAAACTATCAGTTCTACGAATACAGGGTTTAATCCGACATTTATCAAAAATCAAGACATATCAAATTTGATTGTGCAAACCAATACTTAACGATTGCGTCCTTGATTTCAAATTAAACTTTTCAAGGTGATATGAAAGATTCCATATTACTGTTTGAGAGATATATCCTCAGAGTATTTAAATACTGTAAGAAATTAAATCGCAAGGTAGGTCAATGAGTACGCAATAGTTTTGACTTTCTGTAGCTCAGAACCATCGTTGCAATTTTGAAAAGAATGGAGCGATAAAAACGCGATTGTCAACACGTGGAGTATTACGTATAGAATACTTGTCGATATTTTAAATCGACGTCAACAAATAAGACAACGTCAACCTATACGATATTTTGGCATGTTAAAATTACAAATAGAAAACTGATATCAAATTTTATGGATTAAAAGTGATCGTTAAAAATTGTCTGCAATTGGTTTTCGTTTACTTCAAGCGATGCATTAATCAAATCACAAATATTGGCGTAAAAAACACTTGCCAAGCTTTTGTGTTGATCCGCGTGAATTGTTCGAAAATAACCGATTTTGGATTTTATGAATTAGCTAAATTAATTCATTATTTAACGATTTTTTATCTGTTAATGACCAGCGATTCAGTTAAGCCGTATGACAAATAATAATTTGACACGTATGTGAAATTTGTCCTAAACCTGACCTAAAAAGGAACAAAAATAATTTCTTCACTTTTTCATCAAAATTGAAATATTTTTCGGACTGCTTAGACCCAATGAGGCCTTGGTATATACGTCATTATGGTGTTAACTTTCCAGAGTTATTAAAATAGTTTAGCAGCGCAAAGTCGCATAATCGGTTAAATTATTTTCTAAAACATGATATTCTCACTAACTCTTTTAAAATTTTTTAAGAGTTAGGACAAAGTTCAACCTCTTATATATAGAATTGTAATGTTTGTCCTAAAAACAAATCCTAATTTTTTTTTACTCAAGGCAAGATTGGGACAAAATTCAAGTCAATTAATTGGACTGGTTTAGTTTTAATTTTATCTTCCCTAGTTGTGAAATAATGTCAAAACTTTGAAAAAATGTATTACAGATAAGACTAAATTTATGGAACATTCAGATTACAATGTAATTCTAAATTCCTAGATATAGAATGTGAAAGTATTTCAATTTAAAATTTTTCAAACTTAACCTATTTTGAAAACCGATCAAAATGCGATTATAAAACTATCGTCTCCCGTTTTGCATTAAGCCTAAAATAATGTGGCCATAGTAGTTTAGAACTAGTTCACTAAATTACTCTATCAATCGTCACAACGTTTTCTTCGAATAGTCTACGTTCTCTACGATATCTACATTGTCTATAAAATAATAGATGACGCGTAAGTGCCCATCCATTATGCCCATCATTTATGTGTATTGTCTTGGCTGCTAAAAAGAAGTATGAACTGATTGGTTCCCAATATGCATGTTTCGTGCGGAGGAAATCGGCCCGTAACACGAAGGAACCAATAGGAATAGATTTTAGCAATTCAAGTTGCTCTTAGACCAACTGTGAAAATAAAGATTTAATTGCTTATCGGTTTCTTAAGCACTCTTCAGAGTATTTTACAGTGACCTTGGAAACAATTTCCTGTTGATTTATGTAATTTTCATAATTCTTTTATTTATATGTAAAATAATCGTGTTTGTAGGCTTTTCGTTTCATTTTCCACACAGTTTATTGCTCCCTTATGAATCATAAAAACAACAATATTGCATTCATGTTGTAAATTAAAGGTTAAAAGGGATCCAATTTAAATAAAAGGGTTATCGTTACATTTACTTGCAGAACATGACAATCCATACAAAATAAAATTTATTTACCAAACTTTAATTTGTAGGCTAAGAGCATAACTTTTTTAATTAATCCGAAAAATGTAAGTCAATTAAAGACATACTACCGTAATTACCTCCCAAAGTATATATGTATACATATATTTATAAGAAGTATTACCATTTTATGTTTTTGGTGACGCGAACTTTAATTTTATTATTTAGTGTCCTGAAAACAAAATTATGTATTTTAGGATGGTGTTGTATCAGTTTCATAGAAAGAGATTTTTACAAATCTCAAGTCGAAGGTATAAAGTGCTCATTACACGAGTTTTGGGTTGTATGTCACAACAGCGATATATTAATCGAGTCTCTACAAATCTGACAGAACGAGGTTATATTTTAGTTTGAATAGATGATATTGTAAGTCAATCTGAAGACATTATCGAGAACATCGAAGCGTTTAAGTGGAAGAAGTGATATATTATTGGAAGACTGAAGATGAAGACGAGAAGCCGAGAACTAAGGAGAATCGGCAATGTTCCCAGAAGATAACTAATTTGCTGCACCTTTTAACTCACCTATAAGGATTTGACCTTTTAGAATGTAGAATAACAGTCCGCATGTGCGAAATTTATTCTAGAGCTTACACGGATCACTCCAGGTTATTAAGTCACACAAAGACGCTGTTATCCTAACCTGCCCGGTTCAAAATTTTTACGAGAGCAGAAGCCTGGTGCTTCTCAAATAGGCCGTTAAATTTTAAATATTTAATTTTAAAACATATAGGTTTGGACTTTGGACCAATTTAAGTATAAATTTAAGATCGGAACTCCCAAGCCATTGTAACGACTTTTTGGCTCTCTTATTTCCGCCTTTAATTCAAAATCCAGTTTATTTCATCTAAAATGATATTTTCTTCTTGAGTGACTTTGCATATTTGTCACATAAACTGAATTTGGACTTTGAAGGCCAATATCAAATTTGCTGCAAAATATGTGCCAATACTAGCTTTAGATCGTATAACTGATATTTATGCTGGGTTTAAGATATTGCCGAATAGTCATAGCCCTGCAATAGTGCGATTCAATCTTTGAAAAGGCCATGTGAGCCATTACATCCGCAAATGTCTCCAGTGGTGTTTTCTATTTGCCAATTTCTTCTCTCATATTTTTTTCCCATGTCCGAGTTTTAATTTTGGTGTGCGGTGTAAACCGGAGTCTTAGAAATATTTTCATTATTATTTTATCAGTTGTTAAGAGCCCTTACTAGCCCCTCACCAAGTCAACCAATTCACTTGGTCAACATTGAGAATGCGTTACTGTCTTTCTACGCAATAGTAGCAATTTTGTTGGAATTTCTAGGAATTTCAGGACAAACCATACCTTGATTGTTGGAGTTATATGCCTTTACCTGAAATCCAGGGACACATCATAAACGTGGACGGAGGTCTCATAATATTTTAATAAAATAATCCACAGAATAACATTGATTCAACCAACTTTTGATTAATTTACTTACTATCCTAATAGTATACTCTGTTGTGTATCGGATGTCCCATGGACCAATAACAAAGTTGGTGTACTCAAATTGTTTGCACGTATTGTTAAATCAGAATCCTGCACTGCTCGTACATAATCATCGTTCTGAGGTAAGTAACATTCCGTGTATAGAATAAATCTGAAAATCGCACGCGGAGTTGTATATTCTGACCATGTCATATGGTCACCACAAAACCGCATTATGCGGATAATCGAGTACTTGCTACAAGCATTACAACACAATATAGAAGCGATACGTGATGTAGCACTTTGCTCACTACTTGCTATGATACTTTCACTTCCATCACCAAAAAATGACTACGAATTGGGAGTTAAATTAATGCGACGTCTTTTTGTGGCGAAGCATAATGTCTCAGATGATAATCGTTCACTGTCTACTGCTCTATGGGAGCAGTTAAATTTAGAAGTTCATGTTGTCATAGTCGATTAAATACGCAAAGATATTTTACACCCAGAATTATGTATCCAGAAATCAGCCGCCTTTTCGTTGGTCTCAATTCTGCGAGAAGTTACATCTCTAGTCAGTCCTACATAAACTCCTTGAAATTTATAATGAAAAGCTTACTGATGATGATTCCACGTGAAATGGAACCGGCCATTGATTTGTCGCAAGTTCATTCGGGTACACAATTTATGGTCAAAAAAGGGGCCGGCGATCGCAAAGAAATTGTACACAAACAAATGTTGGCCACTGCCCTAGCTATTGTTGATTTACATGGAAATGATCATATTTCAGAACTTTCTTCGGTATTTGACTCATTCTTGTAGATAAACCTCATGAAAAATTCAACCAATCTCATTCAGGCTGGGCAACCATCAATTTCACGTTTGGTTCTATAAAACCCCCAATAGTGTTTGCGACCTCTTTATATTTTCTCCTTTAAGTCGCTAATATAGCATTTTAATTCAAAAGTTTATCATTAGCAATTCATCGCAAACAATTCACTCGCTAAACCATCCTGAGCTTACCAAGAAGCGTTTAAAGTCCCAGATCTCGATCTTACTAAGATCCGTGAGGTAGTTCAAAGGGGAAGTTCCCATACATTTTGTTCTGCTGTACGCTAGACCAGGACAGGTGCAGAGTAGATGGAGTACATTTTCCTCCTCCTCCTCAGTCTGCTCGCATGTTTCTCAATGAGACAATGTCCCGTTATAGCTCCCACGACCATGCCAATATGGTGCCGTCGAAGCGATATCAGTTGGCCTGATCTAGACCGGTCAAGTCCAGGCCAGATCTACCTGGTTATTACACACGAACTGGCGTTAGACCATCTGACGTTCGTTTCTTTTATGTCTTCTTCCTGAAGCAGCAGTTTACATGAAGGTATCTTTATATCCCGCCTGTTTTGGGTTATTAAGCGTGTTGTACCTTTGCGGGCCAACTCATCTGCCATTACATTCCCTGCGATATTGAAATGCCCTGGCACCTACGTCATGCGGATGTTGAACTGATCAGCCATCTCATTTAAGGAGGCTAGACAATTCTGAGCTACATTCGACGTCAGGGAGAATGATTGTAGCGTTTTAATAGCAACCAGGCTGTCCGTAAATTTTTGAGGCATCCGTGAGAAGCTTAGCGCCTCATTGTCCATTACCTTTTCGTACACCACAGATTGGAAACTCAGTTTGGAATTTCATCTCAACAGATGGCAAAGGAATATCGTAGTCGGTAGCTTCCGGGATACCCCTGTTGCATAGGATAAATGAGTGCCCTGCATTGTTACAGGTCCACATAGATATGTGGACCTGCTCTGCACCTGTCCTAGATTTGAGCCGAATGGCTGTGCAAGATGCAATCTGCTCTGCCGCGATATCCAAGGGAGTAAGATAAAAGTGAATTTTCAGAGCATGAGTAGTTGAGCTGCTGAGAGCCCCACTTATACACAAGCAGGCCGTTCTTTGGACTTTCATCAATAGTTTACGGTTGGCCATAATTTTTAAAGCTGGCCACCAGACGACCACCCCATAGAGCAGTGTAGGTTTGACTACTTAGACGTAGAGCCAGTGTACTAGGGCTTCATACCCCATCTCTTTCCAATGGCATTTTTGCAGTAGTAGCGCGCTATAGTAGCTTTCTTTACTCTCTCTACGATGTTTGGTTTCCAGCTAAGCTTGCTGTCCAAAAGCAATCCAAGGTAATTTGCTCTATTCGTAAAGATCAAGCGAGTACCATTTAATGTTGGCGGGACACACTGAGGAAGTTTGTGTCTCCTGGTAAAGAGGACCAGCTCCGTTTTCTGTGTTCAGTCCGTAGCCGCGTGTCCACTCAGAGAGATAGCCAAGCGCGCACTGCATGCGCTCACTCAGCATACTAGGATATTTACCGAAGACCGCAATAGCAACATCATCCGCGTAAGCAACCACCTTGAAGCCTTGCCCTTCCAGGTTTAGTAACAGGTCCCCACCTTGGGATGCCCCTCCGCTCACGTCTCTGTCAGCAGACGTCCCACCCAGATAAGCTGTCACGATCCTGCCTCTAAGCATATGATCTATCCAGCCTCTGAGTGACCCGTCTACCGCCAGACACGCAAGGGCCCGAGTAATTGCCCCCAGTCTGATGTTGCTAAAGGCCCCCTCTATATCCAAGAAGGTTACCATGGAATATTCCTTATATTCAAGTGATTTCTCAGTCGGGCCTATAAGGGAGTGGAGAGCTGTTTCCACCGATCGTCCCTTATAGTATACGTGTTGAGATCCCGACAGCTCGCCCCGCTTGATTGAGCCTCTAATGTGAGCCTCTATTAGTCTTTCCAGTGTTTTCAACAGAAAAGATGATAAGCTTATAGGCCTAAAGTCTTTGGGATAGCAGTGGGAGCTTTTTCCCGCCTTAGGTATAAATATTACTTTTACTTCAGTCTACTTTCTAGGAATGTGACATAGTTCAAGGCTGCTTTTGAAGATAACTTCCAGCCAGGGTAGGGTTAAATCAATAGTTCTCGCTGGATATCCACAAAGACAATGCCATCAGGTCCTGCCAACTTGTATGGCTTAAAGCTGTTTATTGCCCTTAGGGTTTGGAACCGATATCGGTAAAAAGTTACCCAGAATGGCTCTGAAACAATACCAATCAGTTTTCTTCCTATTTCTGAAGGGTGGTTTGCTAGTGGGTTTCGTATCCACTTCGTACTGGAGATAACAATGGTCAGAAAAGGAATGGTCCTCGGACACTTTCCATTTCAATACCCACTCCTTAATAAAATTCGAGACAAGTGTGATGTCCAACACTTCCTGTCTATTTTTAGTAATAAAGGTTGGTTTGCAACCGATATTACATATATTTAGGTTAGTACTTAAAATAAAATCAAAGAGTAACTCACCTCGCCTGTTTATATCTGTACTTCCCCAGATTGAGTGATGCGCAATAGCATCGCTACCCACGATGACTCCTAACTTTCGTTTTCGAGCCTCCATTATTGCACTGCCCAACCTATCTGGTGGTATATTTTCCTCCTCGTATGGTAGGTAGGCCGATATTAGCCAGAGATTTTGCCCATCCATCTCGATGCAAGCCACCACTACATCAGCGTTGCTGTAATTAAGTAGTATAAAAATAGTCAAATTATTTCTAGCGAGAATGTAGGAACGTATCTTTCCTTCATTTTTCGCTAGTAGTATTTTATATTTGGGAGTTCTGAGACCCAGCACCCGGTCACCATTGACCCAAGGTTTCTGGACCAGAACCACATCAATGGACTCCGATTTCATTTTTAGTAGAAAGGCCGCCGAGGCGGCTTTACAGTGATGGAGGTTGATCTTTGCATTAGATATTGCTTTCCTCTACCACTGTTGAGTCAGACTTCTCTGACGTTGATTCGTCCGTTAGGAGCGCACAACTTCTTCCCAATGATCTCGAAATCTCCTAGTCCAGGGATAGTGCCCCCTGAGCGTCCATCGGGATGCTGCGGACTTCTGGCGGGACACCACAAGTGGTTTCCACCCCCCCCCCCCCCCGCTGCTGCCCCAGCTCTGTCAGCCTCATCGCACTTTTACATTTTGAGCGTAACCGCTCCAAATCCATAGCTGATCAGGCCACCAGATTTTGATAAAGCACGCACGGATTCTCTGTCGATTCTCTTTACCTCTTCTAACCTAGCAATCTTCCAGGTGGCCGTTGGCAGATCTGGATTGCTGATTTTCAACATTTCCAAGATCTCCCTTGGAGCACTAGACTTCCCAGGTATCCTGGCTCGCGCCCTTGGCCTGCAGGGAATTTCTTCCCTCGTCACCACTTCCAATTTGGCCCTCGGCCAGACTTCGCCCAGGCTGCCGATCGCCTTTTTATAGAGAGTCACCGACCTTTCATTGGCACAAACAGTCAGTTTGACGTCACCCCAGTGCCACCCTCCGTCTCGGACAGAGCAGGCCCTTGGTTCACCCTCATAATGTTTAGGAAGATGGCAGCTAACGCCTTCTCCACCTTCCTCCAGTTAAGGGCCGTAATGCTCCCATCTTCTTGAGCCATGTCAACGACTACCATGAGCAGGTGCTCCTTTAGCACCTCGTTGAAGGGCCTGGTAACATTATCTGGAACCCGCTTCTTTTTAGCCTCCGTAGGCGGTTCATCATCAGATCTCTGCCTTTTCGGCTGTGAGATCTCGGAACCCTCCTGTTTTGGCTCAGTGATACGCCTTGCCCACGCAAGCGTATCCCTGTCCCTATCTGGCCGGTTATCAGCACGGTACGGTTGACACCTTAACCCGGCCCAGTTTTTTAGCGCCGTGTTTTCGCCTAGTACACCACATAAATACATGGTGTATTAGTTGCCCGGTGGTCACCACGGGGAGGTAACACACACACTTATGAAAGCTGCAAGCTACGGAGCTGGCAACAAGTACCAACTTGATTCCCCCAAGACAGCTTCACACCAGACCCACCTAATATGGATATATTAAGATAATTTTAAGCACAATTTTTCACAAAGAGGACATATTTTATAACATTAAGCGAATGAAAATTCCTTTATAAGTGAAGAAATTTAATCTTAATCAGTGAAGGCCATTCATTTACCTCTATTCTAGTTGGCCATATTCATGAATTGTATTCAAAAAATATTTAATCCCACTTTTTTTATATCAGTTTCCATCCAACATGTCGAATTTGATAATAAGTGCCGCGCTGAATTGCCATCACGATTCGCGATGAATTACTGCCGCGATGAATTATCATCGTGTTGAATTGATTGCGAAAAATCGGCCGGTTACCCAAACTTTACTGGTGGATCGTGTTAGCGAATTAAAGTCAAAATTCCTTCCGGTATAGCCATTCTTTTAAGAATACATTCCTCGCTACTGTGGAGAACGTCACAAAGAACAGGCAAAGACCATATGATATATAACTGCAAGTTGCTTGTCATTTTAACTATTTTTACAGATTTATCTAAGTTGAAGTGATTAAATTTAGCGAGAGCGCATTATCATACTATTTTTGGCAAGAAATATATTTTGACCTGCTGTTTCAAATCAATTTCACGTAAGTTTCGTCATCCATCAAAACAAACTCATTAAATTTTGTCAAAACTTCGTAATAGAGTAGTCTGGTACGTTAAGTGAACGAAATTCTGTTGATTTGAACGATTTGATTTTTTAATAGCTCTGTAGCTCATTGGCTTCTGAACTCGAATTTGTGTTACCATCAGAAATTAATTTTAATGTAAGTTATAATCATCTTGCAATTTTTTTATCATAATTATCGTTGTTTTACATTGATCCTCTAGAAATTTGGTCACCGTAGTTTACAATTAGTTCGGAAAATCACCTTAGGAATTGTCTACATTATTGACGTTGTCTACGCTGTCTACGTTGTTAACGTTGTCAACGTGTCGACAGTTGACGTAGAAAATAATAGATGAGGCGTAAACGCCCATCTCTGCTTCTAACACGAACAAGTATACATATCGCCAATATATTAAGAAAAACTTTCAAGAGAAGAAGAAAATTAGCATAATTTGTATTTTGCATTGCGTTATATACTAAAGTTTGAAACAACTCCAATTTCAACAACGCCATATGGTTATATCATCCCCCTGCCAATTTTTAATAAAACAACTTAATAAAAAATAATCATTTAGATAAGAATAGAACAATATATAAAATATTAAGATATAAAATTAAATTTATCGTCGCATCATACAATACACCAAAAATAATGTCTAATGTAATGTGCTGATTATATTTGTTGAATGTCTACCTAACTAACTATGTATGGTAAATAAAATTCTATAGTTCGTGTTTAAAGTACATTACTATATGTTGTTTTGTATACAATAGTTTTGTTCTAATAGAAAAGTTTTTTATTTGATTTACTATTATCCATCAAAGTTTTAATTTTAACTACACATAGAGCAAAAAGCTTAATAAGCTCCATCGCATTGCATACTCGTACATCTATATTGTTGAATTAAACTATCGATATAACATTGAATATAATGATATGTTTAGCAGGGCGGTGGAATACAAACACCACCCTTTACTATAACCTTACTATTGCCGTGTAATTTGTGTGTAATTTTTTTTTAAAGTAGTTTATGTTTTGTTAAATAATAAATAATAAGAGTATGTTTATTTTAATCACGAATTCAACAACGGAGGTTATGTGAACAAATATTTAAAGGTCGAATATAACGATATGTTGATAAGGTCGAATATAATGATGTATTTTGTCCATGCTTGAAACTAAATAGATTAACCTGCAACATAGTAAGACAGCTTTTTGTGAGTTGAATAGTCGGCTTGCTATAGTGTAAACAGATTTTTTTCTAATCCAGGAACCGTATCTTATTGATTGTGCGTATTTAACCTACGATTACCGCTAGTGTACTCCTTCAGAGGAACTGGTGAATTTTGTAATGTGGTGTTTTATTAATAAACTACCTCCGCTTGATGAACATATACTATATGTGGGGTACTTCGAATACTAATATTAGAGGATTCCATCGTTGACTGAACGTTCACTACTACATTGACCTAATCATAGAAAAGGTCTATCACAAATCTTTTTTATCAATCACCAGAAGAAGTTTATTAAACTTTCATGGGGGTCTGAACTTAAAATGTTTTGGTAGCTCGAGAGACTTATTATAAATCCGCGCCTAAAATCTGACTAAGAATGTCACTTGTAGATTCGATAGCTTTCATCATCTCTTGTCGTCGAGAAATCGATAAGCTACTGCTGTCTGTCCACTTTCCTGGGTCGGACATTGTTAAGTGTGTGGTTGCCTTTGAGCCTCGTGACATATTTGTACTTCAGATTAGAACTTAGCTGATGTTTTAGTTCTACACCAGAGTGTTTTGTTGTCCCTGCTGAATTGCAGCATGTTATTCTACACCCATCAGTACTCATCTGCTCAATCTGTTCCAGGCATTTCCTTAACACTGTTCCATTCGCCAAGAGCACTAGCACCGTTCTTTTCATACCTAAGGCTATTAAGTCGGAATATACTAACCCAATGGCTTTTCGGCTCATTAGTCTGACATCTACTTTCTAGAAGCTTTTGAGAGAATCATCGGCAGTTT
The DNA here is from genome assembly GCA_951394425.1 of Tipula unca. Classification (NCBI taxonomy): domain Eukaryota; kingdom Metazoa; phylum Arthropoda; class Insecta; order Diptera; family Tipulidae; genus Tipula; species Tipula unca. The sequence continues at coordinate 22,599,022 of OX596382.1, read as the reverse complement.
ACAAATAATTTTTTAACTACTTCTTCTATCAGCAACATGGTTATATAACAGGCAAGCTTTCTGCAAAACCTGATACCTTCATGAACTTTGCTAGAGCTTTTGATAGTTTTTCAATAGTTTTTCTATAATCACGAGTGTCTGTACCAATTTCATAATTGATCACACCATTGTTAAATTCTTTACTAAACGTAGAAATGGCGTCAATTTGCCTATTCCCATTCTCTTTAAGACACCGATCACAATGACAGTACACGTCAAGCACTTAGGTGTCATTCTGTATATGGTAAATTTCTCCGGAAATTTTATCTGGATAATAAGCAGCAAATGACAATTTATTTTTTTAAACAATGCAGCAGGGCCTTCGGACCAATCCTATGCTTATTAAAATATTCTGTCCAGAGCCCAGATGAACTGCAGATGACAGCCTCTGTAACCTGGGCTCTTACTGAGGCTTAGTCTTCTACTTGTCTTCTTGTTTTGGAGTCTATTCTGTGCTAGAGAAAGGATCATGTGGATGTGCGCTTATTGTGACGTTGAGAAAAATGAGACTGCTGACTTTTCGCGAAAGCTATATATAACATATTAAGTTAGCTGGTACCGAACCAGTGGTGTTTTGTTCAATAGTTTTGTTCTATTCCTAACTGTGGAAAGGCAAAACAATTCATTATCAAACCCAATTTGAGGTTTACTAAATATATCTTATCGTTAAAAAAACAAATGAAACTTCTGGTCGCACTTATTACAGGCCTTTGTCGTTTCAAGATTCATTCGCCTTGGACTAGCTCTATGTGACAATTGCATGGAGGACGTGGACGACTGTTTACACTATCTTTGCAGCTGCCCGGTCTTTGTCGAACTATCTCAGACTCAAATCCATTTTTATGGACATACTGGACAATAACTTCGACACTATGGTATGATTCCTGTCTCAAAGTAGGTGGCGTATATTGTTTGTTATTAAAATTGCCACTCCCAATGAGATGATCCCAGTGATTGCGGTCTTTATACACTGTGGTGTTTATTCCCATTTAGCCGATCACCTTTGTAGAATAAACATCGTGCTTGCTTTAGTATCTAAAGGTCCCGGGTCCTGTTACCAGTTTGAGTGTAAATATTTGTGAAATCAATTTACCTTTCAAAGGACGTATATTTAAAAAAAAACCTTTGACTACAATCTGAACCTGCTTATTCCGAAATTTTCTAATACACTGATTCTGTGGTGTTGCCAGATATGTGAAGACAAACAACTCATGATCACTGGAGACTTTAAACCACCAGACATAATTTGAATCGGTATCAAAGGAATTTTCTTCATTCTGTGGGGTATTAGAATGCTATTGTATATCACTGTTCAATGAATGTCTCGATTTAATTATTTCGAAAAAATTATATCGTTTGGGGCAAAGAAAGTAAAATTCAGGTTATATGGATTGGATGCGGCGGTCTTGCTCTGCTTTCACAATAGTTTGCCAACAATTCTAAATACTAAATTGATTTCTTTCTAATTACTTTACTCTGCAGATTGATGAAAACTTGAAATCTACTCCAAAAGATTTTTCGAACTTTATTAACAAGAGCCAGGGTTTCTTTTGATTTTTGTAATTTATTTAGAGATTTTGTTAAATTTTGAAACGATAGTTTGACAGGTCTTATTACTTTTATTTTCAATAAGAGCGTATAACAAAACAATTTTTTCCAATTTTATAGAAAATTAAAGTAATATTCACTCCTCCCATATTCAAATCGGGTAAACGGTTGGTTTATCTATTCTTATCTTTCTTTGTAAAAAAAAATATATTTCACCTGCGCAAGATGGTTGTTTCCTGTGAAATTACCAAGGTAATGTGTCTGTTGGTGGCCATCTCAACAGCAGGATTGATTATAAAAAAACGCATGACGTTGTATTTGATCTATATATTAACTTTTGAAACGCTTCCGAGATTGTCGAGTAGTTGAAATAATTAATTTATGTAAAGATCTCAAATATTAATAATGGTATCCACTTCCTCCATTATCACTCCAGTTTCAAGGTTTCAATCTAACATTTTCGTTTATTTCTTCTAGCTTGTTCGTCCGGGATTCCCGAAGGCTTTGTGGATAGCGCAGGATAAGTGACATATCAGTGGTCAGATAAAGGAGTGCTCCTCAATCATCTTATAACCTCTATTATTTGACCATTATGAAAAATACTGTTTGAGGAAGAGGTCACATCTAAAAACTCTTGCCTATTTCTAATAATAATTGCGGGTTCTCGTCCAATAATACAGAGTCACTTTTGTGACGCGTAGTTACATCACATCCAAGTACTACACCGACATTTGTATTTTCCCACATAGAAAAATAGTTCTAGCACAGGCCATCTTTGAAAAAGCAGGGAAATATTTCAATAATTTGTTTGCAAGAATGCAAGTCCAACTTTCTCAGACTTACTTCAGTATATGATTTTATACTCTTTTATTCCAAGGCCACAGATCCTTTTGTGGTTATTCGAAGGTAATGAGCTTATAGACAATTTATTCTGTATTTGTGAGACTATATCGATTATTTAAATGCCTCCGTCAGAGTATTAATCCTGGCAATTATATAATTTGATAAGAACTTCACAACATTTATAATTTCATTGAAATCAATTTCCCATTTAATCGTTTACCCCAACTTTAAAAATTGGCTTACATAGATGTCTGCGTGAAACACAACCTCATATAGCTTTAATATTTCAACATCGATTTAAAATGCAAATCCAATTTTATTGACATCGCATCGCGCTAGCAAAAAACGAAGAAAACCTATAAAATAATAAGAAAACTGTTTTTTCATAAAATTTTCAATATTGTTGTGCTGCTTTGAGTATGCGGAGGCAGCATCCAAATTTTATTGTTCGTTATATTTACTAAATTATTCTAATTGTAACTGACTAATTTAAATATGGGCCCAATAAAATGAATATATTAAACAGACCTGATACAAAAATTTAAATAAATAATGAAAGCTCTCTGTGTATATAAACAAAATTAGAAAGAATATTTTTTTTTGTGCGTGCATGCGTGTCTTTTATGATGTTGGCAGCATGAAACCCAAATATATGTTATAGGAAATGTGAGTTATTAGATTTTTTTGGGTATGATTGATCTGCTTGGTTAAGACGTACCCGAACAAAAGTTCTATTTTTAGACGATCTGATATGTCATGCTATGTCTTTTGTTTTCTATTTTATTCTTAAAACCATCATATTTATATTAATCATCTACTATTAAAATATGATGATACCCACAAAGATGTTTGGTAAAATGTGTATCCCTAAATGATAATTATTATCTATCCCAAACACATCTGTGAAAAATTACTTCCTTTTTATCTGTCTGTACTGAATGAAAACGCAAAAAAAAAGTTGATGAACAATACAAAAAAAAGCTTTTTGTCTTAAAGTTTTTTTTTTTTATGTAAATACATTTTCTTATAAACTCAACTCGCACTTTATAATAAGTAGGAAAAGTTTTTTTTTTTCGATTTAAGCTTTTCATAAATTTTTTGCTTAGTTATTTTTTGCCATCATAACATCCCACGTCCTTATATGTACCTTTTTCTAGCGCTACGACGAACAACAACATCAGAATACTTTTCATGGTTTTGAAATCCTTTCAGCGACAAAAAAAATTAAACTTACGGTTCGCAAAAAAAAGGGAACGAAAACCACTTGTGTGTGCTATGATGTACAAAAAAAAGGCAGATCACAATTATTAATGTCATCTTGTCCGCCATCTCCGGATATATACGATATACTCAAGTATACGTTGTAAATTTACAAGCAAAACTAACAACGGAATAAAATATAAAATGGAATGGTTGAGGAGAAAATTCCAAACCTCTTCAAATTCCGACAACAAATTTATTTAAATTCTACGAAATGGTCATTAACCCCAAAAACCAGTCTGACTTATGGTGAGAAAATTGTTGGATGTTGGCTGGGATATCTGTTTAATTTTTCAAAATTATCGAGGTATATATACACGGTAAAGTCAAACAACGCCGAGAAGGTAATTGCTCCTAAAGTTAAGATTTGTTAAATTTAATTTACAACAAATGAAATTGAAAAACATGTTATCCACGTCGTGTATGCAATCGGTCGTGGCCAAGCCAAGGAAAACTTGACGGTCATGTTCAGTTTTTCTGCACCTCCATTAATGATGATTGCTGTACCCCCATTAATCATGTATCCTAACAAACGCGAACCGGCAGGCGTAATCAGGTTAATTCCAGATGGTTTTAAATGGCTTAATCCGATTCTGGGTGACAAGTGAAGTCTTTTACCAATATACATTGAAGACATATTTTATCCCAGCGTTGTGACACAAAATGTGGAGTTCCCAATTATCTTGTATGTTGATTGCTACACAACGCATCTGACATATCAGTTGTCAAGGTTTTATAACCACTAAAACAGGTTGGCAACGAGCAGTACTAAATTGGAGGAAAGAAAATATCGTTGAAACTCTAACAAAGACATGCTTTGCGCTACTTTTAAAAACAGTGATCGACAAAAACATCAAAAAGTGCTCAATTATGAATGGTTCTCACACGTCGGGATCGACTATTCAAAGTGTTTGGGAAAAAATTCTTCAATTGTTGAACACGACTCTAATGTTTATAATCCAGGTATCATTACGAACAATATTGATTCAATTTATAGTTTTGAAAATTTTAAAAATATTGTAGGGCACGACAAACTGAAACAGTTTGAAAATGTCCCAGAGAGTCCTTCAGAATTTTTTTAATTATTACTGCGAATTTATCAGATGTTCCTCCAAACGTGAACACAACACGAGAATAAAGCGATCAAGAAGAAAACCGTTAAAAATCTAAGCATTTAAGGCATTGCAGCTGTATCAGCATAGGCCTGGAGTACCTATTAATTTTTCTGATCATGTAAAGAGTTTGGGTTTGCATCTTGATGGACAGCTGAAATTTGACAAGCATATTAGTGAAATAAGAAGGAAAGTCACATTTAGCTTGAGTAAATTGAGGAGTCTGTGAATATTTCATATAAAACAAAATTTTTTAAAGTGTTCATTCTTCCAAATTTATGTTATTTTCTAATATGCTGAGTTTATTGGAGTATCGAAAAATCAAGTTTGTCGTCTAACCTTATCGTTAGAATCGGAAGAAAATTTTAAATAGCTCTTTTTTGCCAGGGGAGTTGGCTTGTAGAATTATTTACCATACATTATGATCAAATCAAGTGAATCATTCAGTATCTTTCGTAGGAGATTATGGAATTACATTTATTATTATCTTTCTTCTATTTTATAGTTGAATTTTCCCTCAGCAGATGATAACTGAGATCACATTATACAGTATTAGGCTTGAGTGTGCTGAACAATCGTGGTAAATCGAGATATGAAATCCAGATAACGTGCTTGTCGTGGATTTTAATCGAGTTTTTGACTAAATTGCTTGTCAGTGGTTTGGTATAAATCGTGAAGGGGGCCAATCTTCGACAAACTATCTAAGTATTTTATTACCAGATATATGTCAAGAAATTCCTTACCGAATGCTCGACGACGATGTTTGATTGCTCAGCTGTGATACTGTCCGAGTGTTCTCATATGAATTGGAGCGGGTGTATGTGTCATCTTGTGATCAGATGATGAAAAACTTGAATTTAGAGATGTCCCCTATATGATTTGCTCCAAAAAATGAATTGAATAACTGCTCATCTGCAGATAATACAAAGGGCTTACATACTCACAGAAAGTTATGTTGGTGAAAGGACCTTGTAAATTGGTGTTAAATAATCCCTTGAGTTTTCTCATTTAATATGATTCCATTATAGTACGGCCATAAAATTGAAAAGATATTTTATCGGGAGCTTTGGAAAAAGCTGAAAGTAAACAATTAGTGTTGCCCGACCCAAATTACTGGCGGGTAAACTTATGACCGATGACGTGACTGAAATTCAACAAGACATAGAGATAAAATATTAGAGTTGCTTGCGGAAATTGCGTGCGGAGTTCAAGTTTTCGTTTGGCGGCGCAGAGTTACTCAAATGCGATGTATTGGCGAAGGTTTTGTTCACCATCCTCACGGAGCGAGGAGATTGCAGAGAAAACCACAATTTTATATGCAAAGATCGTCGCGAATACACTGCGAGCTGTATGAATTATCTAGTCCGTCGATCATTTACGTATATGTGGTACGATTTAATTATCGGTTTTCTGTTGTCGATAAGGTAGTGATTCTCCAGCAACGCAGTCACAAGAAGTCCGTGGTTTTGATTTTGGATGAGTTTGGAATCATAAAAGTTCGAGTGCGCTTGAAGAAGGCAAACATACCTTAAAATTCCAAACGTGAAATCCCCATTGGCCCATAAACGGAGTAACCCAAACTCAAACCATGATTCGTCAGTGCATCAGTAGTTTCTGGATGAGGCTTAAATTTTTATCGCAAATTATGGGTAATTATTGTGGATCTGTATACCGAACCGTCCATTTTCAGTTTCAAGAAGTTCAATGCGACAAAGCTCCAAGGAACCAATCAGCTGCTTAGAGGTAAAAGGACGGTAAGAATGTCATTTGGCTATACATTGTGATTAGTCGCTTGTAAAGTGAGAGTTTGTACAACCCAGATCACCAAACTTCGAAGTACTACGGGAAGTATCGATCAAAAATACCGTTAGATATGAAAAAGTAACAATAAATGAGATTCTAACCTTAACTAGCCATGTTGTGGCTATCATCAATGCTCGACCCATTATACCTTACTTTCGGCCGACTCGAATTGTCTCGAACTATTAATTTCGTTCGATTTGGCTAATCCCCCCATCGTGGCAAACATTAACCGGGTGGAAATGTATTACAAAAATAACTGGATTTCATTCGGTATTGGCAAGACTAGCATTCTGGAATGTACAGTCTTGCCAATAGAGAAAGATGAAGAAAATAATGATGGATGTGCTATGGAACAGGCTGGTGTCGCTGCTCTATGGTGTCACATACTGCCATGGCAGCAGTCTCATCGGCAAAATTACCAATTCTTTTATTGTGAGCTAGTGGAACATCTATGAAGTACTCGACGCATGGAATGAACACTTTACCGAACTGCTTGGTGTTCATCATGCATCACAGACTGTTGCTGAGTCACTTCAAATATACAGACTGCGGAGAGCTGCATTGAAGAACCATCCCACGAGGAATTCACTGGGGCCATGCACAAATTTCGAAACCGCTCACCTAGAGTGGGCTGCATTAATTCGGAGCTCTTGATATTCGGAAGGTATAGTTTGTGGAACTGTCATTTCGACCTTATTCGATTAGTATAACGAACCGAAGTAATGGCTGACGAATGGAAAGTGGCCGCGATATGCCATATCTTCAAGAAGGGAGACCGTTTGAAGTGTGAGAATTATCGGGATATAGCTCTTCTTTGGGCAACTTAAAAGTGAATATTCTACATTATATTGGATAGAATACAATGAGGGCCTGGTTGGTGACCATCAAGGAGGATTTCGTAAGAATCGATCAGTTATTGTTCAGATCTTTTCGCTGCGGATGATTCTATTATTCTGTAATACCTATAGATAGGCCAACAAAATTGGTACGATTGTGTGGAATGATAGTGATACAGTCTCAATGATGCGTTAAAGTTGAGAACAGGTTATGAAAAATTGTTGTGGATAACTCGGGTGTTCGGCAGGGAGATTCTCTGTTTCCGATACTCTTTAATCTCATGTTGGAGGACATCTTTCGTAAATCTGAAACACCTCAGCGCAACATCTTATATCGCCAGTCCAATCAGGTGGTTGCATATAGCAACGGAGTGAAAGAAATACTTGAACCGCTTGTAGAGATTTCAGATTCAGTTGGACTCCGGATCACTCAGTCCAAAACAAAATATATTATCTCCCGTTATAGGGACAATGGCACCACAGATTTTAGTAGGGTGCACTAAACGTTTGAGAGGGTGAGGAGGTTCAAATATCTAGGGTCTCTTATCACTCACGATAACAGTGTGAGTGATGATGTTAAAGTGCGGCTAGTTGGGCGCTGACGAATGAGTACCGAGATGAGTATCGAGATCAGATATCTGTTGATGATCAGCGAGTACGCTGGCTCGGTCATGTTCTGCCTCGTGATCCAGAACCACATGGCAGGCGCACAGGTCGTTGCAGGCGACGATGGTTCCACGGTGTTGAGAATGACTTGGCTTCTTCAGGTTGTCTAAAACACTATGAAGACCAAGCCCAGTGTCGCAACAGTTGGAGCGGAATTGTTGACTCAATAAGTGGCCAGTAATGGCCTTTAAACACGGTTTATTATTATGTCTATTCGATAATGTAACATTGTATTCGTTTGAGATTTGTTGCCGCTTAGAGTAAGCAGTATGGATGAGAGTTCAGAGTTCGAATCATTAATAGTCGTTTTCAAGATTAACGTATAGGTTATCCTCCATAAAAAGAAGTCGAATATATCGAGTGTTTTATTGATGACGGTCGGCCAATATGTTGGCTTTCCAGTAGAGTGCCAATTATATGTAAATTCTATGACTGCGCTGGCAGAAGTTCAGATGCCCAATGAGTATAGAATTTTTTTTTCCTTACCTTTAAAGATCCTAATGAAAAAAGTTATTCCTTGGGTTGTATCGCCGCCTGGTTGCCTATTTTTCTTTAGTATGCTATTTTTACCTTTCATGATGTTGTGTTTTTTTTTGGATGACTTTTTTAGGATTCCTTGCTAATATCCTTCTTTTTGTCGCAGGAGTTATCCAGATATGGTTTTCTAGTTTTGTGGGTCTTGTTCAAATCCAAGTTTCTGTTGCATACATTTTTTCATATGTAAAAATTTAATTCCGATTAGAGCACTATAAAATGTATATTCTTTTATAAGTTTATGAAAATTGTTTCCAAAAAATATCTACGCTCAAACATAACTGTAATCAATTAGGAAAATTAAAAATCATGATACTCGTAAATATTTATTTTAAACCTGACGGATTGTAAATTAATTTTAAGTCGCGGAAACACAAACAAAAACTTATAAAAGCTTTTTTTCATTTCAAACGAAAAAAAAAACGCTTTGTACACTGTTAAATAAAATATTTCTTCAAACTTTCTCGCTATGTTTGCCTTTATCAAATAGTAAAAATAGAGGTATAAATTCTCAACAAAATCTCAAAAGTAAAATTATAAGAAATTAAAAATAATTAAATTTTATTCGTCTGCAGTACCTATTATACTGGTGGTAGACAGATAAAAAAATGTATGTTAAAAACAAATCATAATTAATGAAATAAAATAATTATTTAAATTTAAACATACAAATTTTATTATTTAAAATTACAAAACTTAAATTAAACAACAACATTTTATTTTTCATTTGGATATACATAAGGGAAAATCTTCTTCTTTTTTGTTATACACATTCATGCACATAAAACTTAAAAGCACAAACGAATTTATTATTTCTACAACGATAAAATTACAAAACTTTACTCTTGTGATAATAAATTTTTTTATTTTTAAGAAATTTAAGTAAATATTTATTAAAAATAATAAAACATAAAATTGTTGTGGTACAAAATATAAAAAAACCGTGTTCTTAACGCAAATCCTCACATAAAAGCTTTCTTGTTTTTTTTGTTTTTGTTTTTGTGTTGATGATTTATAATATGGATGTTAACTTCGTTGGGGGTCATAAATATTATCAAAAAAGCTAAGTATTTCACTCGTATATCGTATATATTGGTTAAGATTTTATGTATACGTTCCAAGCACCGCACTAATGGTTTCTTAAATGTGTTAAGTTTTTTCTTTGTTTTGGTGGATGATTTACGCGATGTTGTTTATAAGTATTTACAACAACATGATAACTATTAATAATTCAACAAGTGTTGAAAATTTAAAAGCCTCTAAAATGTGTTGTGTTGGTATAACATTAGCTTTTCGATTATAAAGAACTCAGAAAATTAAATTTAAAGTATAGTTTCTGATTCTGACAACAACAAAAACTAACAACAACAACACACCATATTGTATATCTAATATTCCAAAGCACAATCAGCACTATTTTGCCACATCTAATACAAATCGTAGAGCTTACTCTGTACTCCGAAAGTAATTATTTAGTAGAATTCGGAAATTTGCTACCATCTCATACCAATAATTTACAATTTTCGCAAATTGATTCCGACAGTAAATTATTTCAATATTAACACAACATTCGTTCAATTCGGACGTGATTTTTCTTTTATTGAAATGTTCGACCAAGTATTAAGTAGGATCTCCCGGAGATGACCGGGCCTCACGGAACACCCGTTTACAAACATAACATATAAAAGAGGATTTGGATAGGTTCAGTTAGTATGATAGAAATTGACTCGGTTACAGACACCTGGTATAGCCAATAGTTAGTAGCCCAGGACGATACAGTTCGAATCTACTTTTATAATTTTTTCAGCATGGCTCTGAAATAAGATTCATTAGTTTGCTGGATCAGACTTATGAGATACTCCTGAAAGTTCAACTCAAATTCGTAACGATTTAATTTATTCTGCATTTCAACCTTTAATTATTAGTTTAGTGCCTCTTTTCCAACCCTCGATTTATACTCCCTTGTTCATACTCCATAAACCTATTCAGCCAACCCACTTTCTTCATCCCTATATACCATACAACTAACGATTAACTACATCAGCTGCAACTGGAAAAAATTAGTTCGTACGGATCATCTAATGAATTAAGATCTGAGATTGTGAACTTTATTAAGTGAGAATCTTGATGATTATTTACCAACATTGTTGAATTCCATCCGTATAGTTTACGGAGCAGATCTGAATATTAATCCAACGGAAAGTGGATTAATACAAAGGTATAGTTTTTAATTTTTTTTGTTCCTTTTTGCCCATCTTAATTAAAATTTGTAAATTTCTTATTTACTATGTCCCTTAAATAATAACTTAACGTAGTCCAATAAACAGTTAATAATTTTAAACAATTATAAGTTAAACAGTTACAAGTTTCAATTAAAGTTTCGGATTTGTTTCAGATATTTGTCGGGGTAGTGCTGAGTGTATTTCCGCTATTTCAAAATTTAAAAATATCAAAATTACTGTTTGTTATGCCGGCACTGAGCACCGAGCTTCCTTCCTACCGGACAATGTTAAATATAATAGTGAAATTTTTCTACTTTACACCGGTTCACATTATGACAGCTTGCTTCCCCACTCGTCCTTAACCTTATCATCCAATTCTAAGAGTCCCTATGTTCAAAATATCTCCTTATACACTCATTGGTGCGTCACTACCTGTTCCGTCCCCTTTATCGCCGTTATTCTGTACCCTTTGTTTGGCACCTGGAAGGTTCGCGGGCTCTATTCGAACGAAAAACGCAATTTGTCCGATGGTATTTAACTCCGAAATAATATTCAGGTTTGTAGCATTCAAGAAAGTAACAACGGTGCAAGTGTCTGTTCGACGTCTCATTATACTTGGTATCTTGCCAACGATCCAAAGGCTTGTAGGCATGGTGTCGGTATAATGATCAAGAAGGATAGATGAGGATGTCTGTGAAGTTAGCACGAAGAGTTAGCACGAAAAACACACTGGGAGCTCTAGTGGTTTGAGTCATGGATATTATACATCCTGTAATAAAGTTAGCACGAAAAAGGATTGTGCAAATAAGATAATTTTTAAGCTAGCACGAAATCAAAACAATATTTATTTAAGTTTGAAAATTTTTATTTTATAATATTTTATACATAAATAAAATATTATAAAATTGAGTTAAATATTGTTCTTCACAACAAACATTGAATCAATAATAACTATTGGAAATAATGTGAAAGTACTAAAAGCCCAATTTGCCCTTATTCTTTAAAATGTCAAGGCTAGTTTTGATTCCAGGTTGAAGAACAACCCTTTGACATTTTCCATGCCTGTCGTCAGAATTATTGTATGACGCATTTTCGAGTACTGAATTATTCAAATTTACATCAAATTGAAAAATTTACTATGGGAAATAATGTGAAAGTACTAAAAGTTCAATTTGGCCTTAATCTTTAAAATGTTAATGCTTGTTTTGATTTTCGAAACGTTTTTACGTTTTCCATGCTAGTTATCTAAATTTACAGTTTTTTAAGATTAAAGAATTGAGGACAGCAGAATTTGGTGTGTGTGGGTGTGCCGCAGAGTTCTAATATGTATACATAATTCGGTGGTATGAGCAATGCTGCTTTTTCAACTTTCGATGGAAGGCGTCAAAACCCCATATGAGTGGCGAAATTTTGTTGTTAACTGTGGTTGTGACTCCATGACAAATTAAAGTTATGGTTTTATACTACAAAATTATTTTTTTTATTTACTTTATTATTTCCCATAGTAAATGTTTCAATTTGATGTAAATTTGAATAATTCAGTACTCGAAAATGCGTCATACAAAAATTCTGACCACAGGCATGGAAATTGTCAAAGAATTGTTCTTCATCCTGGAATCAAAACTAGCCTTGACATTTTAAAGATTAAGGCCAACCTGAACTTTTAGTACTTTCACATTATTTCCCATAGTAAATGTTTCAATTTGATGTAAATTTGAATAATTCAGTACTCGAAAAGGCGTCATACGAAAATACTGGCCACGGCATGGAAAATTTCAAAGGGTTGTTCTTTAACCTGAAATCAAAACTAGCCTTGACATTTTAAAGATAAAGGTCATCCTGAGCATTGACATTTTAAAGATTATGGCCAACCTGAACTTTTAGTACTTTCACATTATTTCCCATAGTAAATGTTTCAATTTGATGTAAATTTGAATAATTCAGTACTCGAAAATGCGTCATACAAAAATTCTGACCACAGGCATGGAAAATGTCAAAGAGTTGTTCTTCATCCTGGAATCAAAACTAGCCTTGACATTTTAAAGATTATGGCCAACCTGAACTTTTAGTACTTTCACATTATTTCCCACAGTAAATGTTTCAATTTGATGTAAATTTGAATATATCAGTACTCGAAAATGCGTCATACAAAAATTCTGACCACAGGCATGGAAAATGTCAAAGAGTTGTTCTTCATCCTGGAATCAAAACTAGCCTTGACATTTTAAAGATTATGGCCAACCTGAACTTTTAGTACTTTCACATTATTTCCCACAGTAAATGTTTCAATTTGATGTAAATTTGAATAATTCAGTACTCGAAAATGCGTCATACAAAAATTCTGACCACAGGCATGGGAAATGTCAAAGAGTTGTTCTTCATTCTGGAATCAAAACTAGCCTTGACATTTTAAAGATTATGGCCAACCTGAACTTTTAGTACTTTCACATTATTTCCCATAGTAAATGTTTCAATTTGATGTAAATTTGAATAATTCAGTACTCGAAAATGCGTCATACAAAAATTCTGACCACAGGCATGGAAAATGTCAAAGAGTTGTTCTTCATCCTGGAATCAAAACTAGCCTTGACATTTTAAAGATTATGGCCAACCTGAACTTTTAGTACTTTCACATTATTTCCCACAGTAAATGTTTCAATTTGATGTAAATTTGAATAATTCAGTACTCGAAAATGCGTCATACAAAAATTCTGACCACAGGCATGGAAAATGTCAAAAAGTTGTTCTTCATCCTGGAATCAAAACTAGCCTTGACATTTTAAAGATTAAGGCCAACCTGAACTTTTAGTACTTTCACATTATTTCCCACAATAAATTTTTCAATTTGATGTAAATTTGAATAATTCAGTACTCGAAAATGCGTCATACAAAAATTCTGACCACAGGCATGGAAAATGTCAAAGAGTTGTTCTTCATCCTAGAATCAAAACTAGCCTTGACATTTTAAAGATTATGGCCAACCTGAACTTTTAGTACTTTCACATTATTTCCCATAGTAAATGTTTCAATTTGATGTAAATTTGAATAATTCAGTACTCGAAAATGTGTCATACAAAAATTCTGACCACAGGCATGGAAAATGTCAAAGAGTTGTTCTTCATCCTGGAATCAAAACTAGCCTTGACATTTTAAAGATTAAGGCCAACCTGAACTTTTAGTACTTTCACATTATTTCCCACAGTAAATTTTTCAATTTGATGTAAATTTGAATAATTCAGTACTCGAAAATGCGTCATACAAAAATTCTGACCACAGGCATGGAAAATGTCAAAGAGTTGTTCTTCATCCTGGAATCAAAACTAGCCTTGACATTTTAAAGATTATGGCCAACCTGAACTTTTAGTACTTTCACATTATTTCCCACAGTAAATGTTTCAATTTGATGTAAATTTGAATAATTCAGTACTCGAAAATGCGTCATACAAAAATTCTGACCACAGGCATGGGAAATGTCAAAGAGTTGTTCTTCATTCTGGAATCAAAACTAGCCTTGACATTTTAAAGATTATGGCCAACCTGAACTTTTAGTACTTTCACATTATTTCCCACAGTAAATGTTTCAATTTGATGTAAATTTGAATAATTCAGTACTCGAAAATGCGTCATACAAAAATTCTGACCACAGGCATGGTAAATGTCAAAGAGTTGTTCTTCATCCTGGAATCAAAACTAGCCTTGACATTTTAAAGATTATGGCCAACCTGAACTTTTAGTACTTTCACATTATTTCCCACAGTAAATGTTTCAATTTGATGTAAATTTGAATATATCAGTACTCGAAAATGCGTCATACAAAAATTCTGACCACAGGCATGGAAAATGTCAAAGAGTTGTTCTTCATCCTGGAATCAAAACTAGCCTTGACATTTTAAAGATTATGGCCAACCTGAACTTTTAGTACTTTCACATTATTTCCCACAGTAAATGTTTCAATTTGATGTAAATTTGAATAATTCAGTACTCGAAAATGCGTCATACAAAAATTCTGACCACAGGCATGGGAAATGTCAAAGAGTTGTTCTTCATTCTGGAATCAAAACTAGCCTTGACATTTTAAAGATTATGGCCAACCTGAACTTTTAGTACTTTCACATTATTTCCCACAGTAAATGTTTCAATTTGATGTAAATTTGAATAATTCAGTACTCGAAAATGCGTCATACAAAAATTCTGACCACAGGCATGGAAAATGTCAAAGAGTTGTTCTTCATCCCGGAATCAAAACTAGCCTTGACATTTTAAAGATTATGGCCAACCTGAACTTTTAGTACTTTCACATAATTTCCCACAGTAAATGTTTCAATTTGATGTAAATTTGAATAATTCAGTACTCGAAAATGCGTCATACAAAAATTCTGACCACAGGCATGGAAAATGTCAAAAAGTTGTTCTTCATCCTGGAATCAAAACTAGCCTTGACATTTTAAAGATTAAGGCCAACCTGAACTTTTAGTACTTTCACATTATTTCCCACAGTAAATTTTTCAATTTGATGTAAATTTGAATAATTCAGTACTCGAAAATGCGTCATACAAAAATTCTGACCACAGGCATGGAAAATGTCAAAGAGTTGTTCTTCATCCTGAAATCAAAATTAGCCTTGACATTTTAAAGATTATGGCCAACCTGAACTTTTAGTACTTTCACATTATTTCCCATAGTAAATGTTTCAATTTGATGTAAATTTGAATAATTCAGTACTCGAAAATGCGTCATACAAAAATTCTGACCACAGGCATGGAAATTGTCAAAGAATTGTTCTTCATCCTGGAATCAAAACTAGCCTTGACATTTTAAAGATTAAGGCCAACCTGAACTTTTAGTACTTTCACATTATTTCCCATAGTAAATGTTTCAATTTGATGTAAATTTGAATAATTCAGTACTCGAAAAGGCGTCATACGAAAATACTGGCCACGGCATGGAAAATTTCAAAGGGTTGTTCTTTAACCTGAAATCAAAACTAGCCTTGACATTTTAAAGATAAAGGTCATCCTGAGCATTGACATTTTAAAGATTATGGCCAACCTGAACTTTTAGTACTTTCACATTATTTCCCATAGTAAATGTTTCAATTTGATGTAAATTTGAATAATTCAGTACTCGAAAATGCGTCATACAAAAATTCTGACCACAGGCATGGGAAATGTCAAAGAGTTGTTCTTCATTCTGGAATCAAAACTAGCCTTGACATTTTAAAGATTATGGCCAACCTGAACTTTTAGTACTTTCACATTATTTCCCACAGTAAATGTTTCAATTTGATGTAAATTTGAATAATTCAGTACTCGAAAATGCGTCATACAAAAAATCTGACCACAGGCATGGAAAATGTCAAAGTGTTCTTTAACCTGAAATCAAAACTAGCCTTGACATTTTAAAGATTAAGGCCAACCTGAACTTTTAGTACTTTCACATTATTTCCCATAGTAAATGTTTCAATTTGATGTAAATTTGAATAATTCAGTACTCGAAAAGGCGTCATACGAAAATACTGGCCACGGCATGGAAAATTTCAAAGGGTTGTTCTTTAACCTGAAATCAAAACTAGCCTTGACATTTTAAAGATAAAGGTCATCCTGAGCATTGACATTTTAAAGATTATGGCCAACCTGAACTTTTAGTACTTTCACATTATTTCCCATAGTAAATGTTTCAATTTGATGTAAATTTGAATAATTCAGTACTCGAAAATGCGTCATACAAAAATTCTGACCACAGGCATGGAAAATGTCAAAGAGTTGTTCTTTATCCTGGAATCAAAACTAGCCTTGACATTTTAAAGATTAAGGCCAACCTGAACTTTTAGTACTTTCACATTATTTCCCACAGTAAATTTTTCAATTTGATGTAAATTTGAATAATTCAGTACTCGAAAATGCGTCATACAAAAATTCTGACCACAGGCATGGGAAATGTCAAAAGGTTGTTCTTCATCCTGGAATCAAAACTAGCCTTGACATTTTAAAGATTAAGGCCAACCAGAACTTTTGCATCTTTCACATTATTTCCCATAGTAAATTTTTCAATATGATGTAAATTTGAATAATTCAGTACTCGAAAATGCGTCATACGAAAATACTGGCCACAGGCATGGAAAATGTCAAAGGGTTGTTCTTTAACCTGAAATCGAAACTAGCCTTGACATTTTAAAGATGAAGGTCATCCTGAATTTTTGCATCTTCCACATTATTTCCCATAGTAAATTTTTAAATTTGATGTAAATTTGAATAATTCAGTACTCGAAAATGCGTCATACAAAAAATCTGACCACAGGCATGGAAAATGTCAAAGTGTTCTTTAACCTGAAATCAAAACTAGCCTTGACATTTTAAAGATTAAGGCCAACCTGAACTTTTAGTACTTTCACATTATTTCCCATAGTAAATGTTTCAATTTGATGTAAATTTTAATAATTCAGTACTCGAAAAGGCGTCATACGAAAATACTGGCCACGGCATGGAAAATTTCAAAGGGTTGTTCTTTAACCTGAAATCAAAACTAGCCTTGACATTTTAAAGATAAAGGTCATCCTGAGCATTGACATTTTAAAGATTATGGCCAACCTGAACTTTTAGTACTTTCACATTATTTCCCATAGTAAATGTTTCAATTTGATGTAAATTTGAATAATTCAGTACTCGAAAATGCGTCATACAAAAATTCTGACCACAGGCATGGAAAATGTCAAAGAGTTGTTCTTTATCCTGGAATCAAAACTAGCCTTGACATTTTAAAGATTAAGGCCAACCTGAACTTTTAGTACTTTCACATTATTTCCCACAGTAAATTTTTCAATTTGATGTAAATTTGAATAATTCAGTACTCGAAAATGCGTCATACAAAAATTCTGACCACAGGCATGGGAAATGTCAAAGAGTTGTTCTTCATCCTGGAATCAAAACTAGCCTTGACATTTTAAAGATTATGGCCAACCTGAACTTTTAGTACTTTCACATTATTTCCCACAGTAAATGTTTCAATTTGATGTAAATTTGAATATATCAGTACTCGAAAATGCGTCATACAAAAATTCTGACCACAGGCATGGAAAATGTCAAAGAGTTGTTCTTCATCCTGGAATCAAAACTAGCCTTGACATTTTAAAGATTATGGCCAACCTGAACTTTTAGTACTTTCACATTATTTCCCACAGTAAATGTTTCAATTTGATGTAAATTTGAATAATTCAGTACTCGAAAATGCGTCATACAAAAATTCTGACCACAGGCATGGGAAATGTCAAAGAGTTGTTCTTCATTCTGGAATCAAAACTAGCCTTGACATTTTAAAGATTATGGCCAACCTGAACTTTTAGTACTTTCACATTATTTCCCACAGTAAATGTTTCAATTTGATGTAAATTTGAATAATTCAGTACTCGAAAATGCGTCATACAAAAATTCTGACCACAGGCATGGAAAATGTCAAAGAGTTGTTCTTCATCCCGGAATCAAAACTAGCCTTGACATTTTAAAGATTATGGCCAACCTGAACTTTTAGTACTTTCACATTATTTCCCACAGTAAATGTTTCAATTTGATGTAAATTTGAATAATTCAGTACTCGAAAATGCGTCATACAAAAATTCTGACCACAGGCATGGAAAATGTCAAAAAGTTGTTCTTCATCCTGGAATCAAAACTAGCCTTGACATTTTAAAGATTAAGGCCAACCTGAACTTTTAGTACTTTCACATTATTTCCCACAGTAAATTTTTCAATTTGATGTAAATTTGAATAATTCAGTACTCGAAAATGCGTCATACAAAATTTCTGACCACAGGCATGGAAAATGTCAAAGAGTTGTTCTTCATCCTGGAATCAAAATTAGCCTTGACATTTTAAAGATTATGGCCAACCTGAACTTTCAGTACTCTTACATTATTTCCCATAGTAAATGTTTCAATTTGATGTAAATTTGAATAATTCAGTACTCGAAAATGCGTCATACAAAAATTCTGACCACAGGCATGGAAATTGTCAAAGAATTGTTCTTCATCCTGGAATCAAAACTAGCCTTGACATTTTAAAGATTAAGGCCAACCTGAACTTTTAGTACTTTCACATTATTTCCCATAGTAAATGTTTCAATTTGATGTAAATTTGAATAATTCAGTACTCGAAAAGGCGTCATACGAAAATACTGGCCACGGCATGGAAAATTTCAAAGGGTTGTTCTTTAACCTGAAATCAAAACTAGCCTTGACATTTTAAAGATAAAGGTCATCCTGAGCATTGACATTTTAAAGATTATGGCCAACCTGAACTTTTAGTACTTTCACATTATTTCCCATAGTAAATGTTTCAATTTGATGTAAATTTGAATAATTCAGTACTCGAAAATGCGTCATACAAAAATTCTGACCACAGGCATGGAAAATGTCAAAGAGTTGTTCTTCATCCTGGAATCAAAACTAGCCTTGACATTTTAAAGATTAAGGCCAACCTGAACTTTTAGTACTTTCACATTATTTCCCACAGTAAATTTTTCAATTTGATGTAAATTTGAATAATTCAGTACTCGAAAATGCGTCATACAAAAATTCTGACCACAGGCATGGGAAATGTCAAAAGGTTGTTCTTCATCCTGGAATCAAAACTAGCCTTGACATTTTAAAGATTAAGGCCAACCAGAACTTTTGCATCTTTCACATTATTTCCCATAGTAAATTTTTCAATATGATGTAAATTTGAATAATTCAGTACTCGAAAATGCGTCATACGAAAATACTGGCCACAGGCATGGAAAATGTCAAAGGGTTGTTCTTTAACCTGAAATCGAAACTAGCCTTGACATTTTAAAGATGAAGGTCATCCTGAATTTTTGCATCTTCCACATTATTTCCCATAGTAAATTTTTAAATTTGATGTAAATTTGAATAATTCAGTACTCGAAAATGCGTCATACAAAAAATCTGACCACAGGCATGGAAAATGTCAAAGTGTTCTTTAACCTGAAATCAAAACTAGCCTTGACATTTTAAAGATTAAGGCCAACCTGAACTTTTAGTACTTTCACATTATTTCCCATAGTAAATGTTTCAATTTGATGTAAATTTGAATAATTCAGTACTCGAAAAGGCGTCATACGAAAATACTGGCCACGGCATGGAAAATTTCAAAGGGTTGTTCTTTAACCTGAAATCAAAACTAGCCTTGACATTTTAAAGATAAAGGTCATCCTGAGCATTGACATTTTAAAGATTATGGCCAACCTGAACTTTTAGTACTTTCACATTATTTCCCATAGTAAATGTTTCAATTTGATGTAAATTTGAATAATTCAGTACTCGAAAATGCGTCATACAAAAATTCTGACCACAGGCATGGAAAATGTCAAAGAGTTGTTCTTTATCCTGGAATCAAAACTAGCCTTGACATTTTAAAGATTAAGGCCAACCTGAACTTTTAGTACTTTCACATTATTTCCCACAGTAAATTTTTCAATTTGATGTAAATTTGAATAATTCAGTACTCGAAAATGCGTCATACAAAAATTCTGACCACAGGCATGGGAAATGTCAAAAGATTGTTCTTCATCCTGGAATCAAAACTAGCCTTGACATTTTAAAGATTAAGGCCAACCAGAACTTTTGCATCTTTCACATTATTTCCCATAGTAAATTTTTCAATATGATGTAAATTTGAATAATTCAGTACTCGAAAATGCGTCATACGAAAATACTGGCCACAGGCATGGAAAATGTCAAAGGGTTGTTCTTTAACCTGAAATCGAAACTAGCCTTGACATTTTAAAGATGAAGGTCATCCTGAATTTTTGCATCTTCCACATTATTTCCCATAGTAAATTTTTAAATTTGATGTAAATTTGAATAATTCAGTACTCGAAAATGCGTCATACAAAAAATCTGACCACAGGCATGGAAAATGTCAAAGTGTTCTTTAACCTGAAATCAAAACTAGCCTTGACATTTTAAAGATTAAGGCCAACCTGAACTTTTAGTACTTTCACATTATTTCCCATAGTAAATGTTTCAATTTGATGTAAATTTGAATAATTCAGTACTCGAAAAGGCGTCATACGAAAATACTGGCCACGGCATGGAAAATTTCAAAGGGTTGTTCTTTAACCTGAAATCAAAACTAGCCTTGACATTTTAAAGATAAAGGTCATCCTGAGCATTGACATTTTAAAGATTATGGCCAACCTGAACTTTTAGTACTTTCACATTATTTCCCATAGTAAATGTTTCAATTTGATGTAAATTTGAATAATTCAGTACTCGAAAATGCGTCATACAAAAATTCTGACCACAGGCATGGAAAATGTCAAAGAGTTGTTCTTTATCCTGGAATCAAAACTAGCCTTGACATTTTAAAGATTAAGGCCAACCTGATCTTTTGGAGTTTTCACATTATTTCCCATAGTACATAAATTTTTCAATTTGATGTAAATTTGAATAATTCAGTACTTGAAAATTCTATACACTTTGATTATTACAATATTTTGATTTTAATTTTAATTTAAAATAAACACTATGAAATATTTTGAAGTTTTTTTTTTTATTTCAGGATATGTTTATTGTTATCTAACACACAATTCATTGTTTTAGTACAAAAAACAAATTATACAAGATTCAAACCACTATAGCTCCCAGTGTCAATTTCGTGCTAACTTTTCGCGCTAACTTTCCACCGGTTAGATGAGGTCCTCTTCATTGCTATATATTTGCCACCTTACGATTAATCATATCTTAGGCGATCGTCTAAAATGTTCAATACTAAAATGTTTGTTAATAATACATCATTGCTCCAAATCTCGCGATATAGTTTGGCGATTTCAACGCTAATCAGGGTTATAACGATTCTTGGGATAAAATGACCATTGGTTCAAATTTGTTCCACAGCGAGTCTAGGCTTTCTTGCTAGTTAGACTCGACTTTTTGTTCACACAACCGCCGGCCGCCGAAAAAGCCTTATTATACTTGAACCGGTGGTCAGAGCTACTCCCAGATAGACAATATCTTAACCCAAGGTACAAATAATTTCACCTATGTTAATTCGATCAAAGCTGATCCTTTCTACTCCGAACTAAGTTTGGATTGAATGTACTAACAGAAAGAGGACTGAAAGGTTTCACCTTATACTTGTATCAGCATCCATCGTATATCCAATATCCCACCCTCCTTCTTAGAGCAGCGTCCTCCTGTATTGCGGATGGTCGTTGGGTCGCCCTTGTTACACCTAGAATGACTCACTAAGGTAGGATTTAAGTTACTTTGGTACACCTCATATAGAATAGGAGACATTGCTCCCTCTACGTACTGAATTAAGGCAAGTGGCCAATGAAATCTATGCACTTGATGAATCGGACTCTAGTGAATCATTTGGTGAAGAAACCGAGGAATGGCTTAATATAGTCGAATAGCCCAGCTTTCCAAATCCTTCACAAACACCGCTAATCCCAACCCCTCCGAGAGCAACCACCCCAGTACCAATTCAACCTATTTCATGAACCATTCTCCCGCCCCTTCCCATTCCTTGCTCGCCATTGGATATGGTGTCATTACCGTGTCCGTTGTCGGATTTATTCCCATTCAGACGGCTACACCAACTGATATAAATTCCACCGCATCTATACAAGGTACCACTTCAAACATTCAAACAGTTACGTTAAAATTAGCCGCTTGTTCGACTACCATCAGGGTTGGTGCAACTCGTTACAATGGGTGACCCGGAGGGTGTCACTTGAAATACGATAAATGTGTTTTATTTAACTAAAGGGATACCCCGATACCAAAAAGCATTGGGGCCGACCTCTTGGGTATTGATGGAAAAGGCTTGTCCCCCGATACTAACCGTATGATCTATCCTACTTCTCACCAACTCCTAAATATATATTTATATAAATCAAATAACTGCAGATTTGCGTATCAATTAACTAGGTGGCACCACTGGCAAATAAACGCTATGTTACCATTTTTTCTAAACGAAATTTGGAAAAATAAAGTAAATAAATCAACAAAATAAAATAAAAATTAAATAATCAAAACCAAATTGACAATACCCGGCTGAAATGACTTGGAAATAACAGGTAACCTAAAAATTCTTGTTAAAAAAACTTTTGGTGCGCCATCTGCAGGATATAACTTTATTTATTTACATATGTCGATAACAGTCACGCGGGTTTACTATGGAAATCTGCAGTAATCTCTCCTATAGTATTATATGTCATTTGCCGAAAATTATTAAAAAATGTCACTAAACAAAATTAGTAACTTAACTCAGCTACAAACCTGACATATCAAGCTCAATTACGTTTAACGTATTCCAATTTGTCCTCTTTACCATTTCTTTTCATTTTATTTTGTACATGGGTTGGTATTACAGTCCATATGTTTTTCGTTCAATAAAATATAAAATATGGTGGTGAATATGATGGTTTGCGTCTCTGCTGTTATGCACATTCTGCATGTGTATTTTGTTGTTGTTGTTTATGTTTTCCCTTTTTAATTCATTTATTTTGCTGTTATTTCTGCCATATAATTAAATGTCTTATTTAACATTTTAAATTTCGACACTACACCTTTATTTAACCACCGACCACACTGGTTTAAACTGTTTAGCACTATTAAAATAAATTATTTTATATTGGAGATCAAAAATTCACATTTAATGGATATGACAGTTTTGATCATCAGTTATAACTGTACTGCCTCTAATGCAACTAATCTGTTAAAGAAATTGCCTAACAATATAAGAAAAGGGATGAAAATAGTGATGAATGAGGTGCCGGGTATGAGCTGGTTTTGCACGGATTTTATTGCCGGCATGCAAAATGTCCAAGCTAATATGGTCAATTATCTCAGATGAATTGAAAAAGCCGAAGAGACCCTAAATGTTTTGTCCTTTTCAATTGCAACGATGTAGGAACGGCGAGTCACACGGGCCATGTCCAGAGCCACCGTTCCAGGAAGTGCACCGAAAAACTTAACACCCGTGGTCACAACACCCAAGCCAGAAATTTCAGTTGCAACCACCATATCTCCTCCAGCCAACATACTTATACTTGCCCATCACCATCAATAGTCACGGAACAATAAATATCCATAAATTATTGGACAAGATATCACCCACGTTTGAAATGATCGTACAAAAATTCACTATAAAATTATCTAATGGAGTGAAATACGATTACGTATCATATAAAATTAACATGCCGGAAGAGTTTTTTCAATCGGCAATCACATTTAACATATGACCGGATGGGCTACTTGTAAAAGAGTTTGAATGGGGGCAAAAAAAATATATTTTTGAACAAATTCGGCCAAGCCACACAAACCGATAATGCCGATCCAAAATCATTCACTCCAGCTACCTAGTATACTAGAAGAAAGAATACTCCTGTCAAAAACCAAATTAAAGCTTTACAAAGAGTCGATCAGGCCCGTAGTTATATTTGGATGTGAAAGTTGGGCGCTGATAGATTAGAGTACGAGCCCAAAACCCGAAGTAGATGGTACATACCGAGCTCTGTACAATATCGAGATCAGAGATCTAATGAAGATCCCCGACATTGTCCATGAAGCAAGATCTCAGGGAGTACGCATACGCGTTCACTTTCTGCGTACTGATCCGAAACGAACTGTAGGCGACAATAGCTCCACGGTGTTGAGAACGATTTGGTTTCTTCAGGTCGTCTAAGACAGTATGAAGGCCAAGCTCAATATCGTCACGGTTGGAGCCGGCTTGTTGACTTAGTAAGGGATCCTTTAATTAATCGTTCAAAAGCGTTAAAAGATAACATTTGATGGAAATAAACTTGGCTAGGAGTAACTTAAACTGTTTAGATTGCCAATATGGCATATTTTGCTTCATATGATGAAAAAATGCTGGTGTTGGTAGTATCCTACTGAAATAACTGACTTAATTAGAATTTGAAGTTATATTTTAATAAAACGTCCAAGGACCCAAAATCTAGCTGTTATACTTTAAATCTTTCAAATTTTTTGTATGCGACTTCTACTACTAATAAGACATCGGCAAGAATTATTTATACAAATTACAACATACCTAAATTTAAGTTTCCCTCAGGAAAAAAAATATAATCTTTAAATTGGCGACCCACATTCCTTATAATAACATTAAATTTAAACCAAAACACAAAAACCTAGAATTGATTTTAACATCCGTCGATTTTACGTTTTAAAAATAAAAATCGTTTACTGTATAACCCAATAACCTGAATAAGGATATACACAAATATTTTTTCTATAAAATTTTCCTTAACCCTATCAAGATTTTCTCGGAATATAGGATTCAGACTGAATAAAAAAATTATGTGGCTAATACACTCATACTTTCGTGATACGTATAGCGTGACCAAAGTAATGTAGCATTATATGTACATATATACCCAAAAGAAAATTGGATTCAGCACAACAAAAAATAAAAAATTTGCTTCAAATGAATGTAACATGGATTTTACTCCTCTTATAACTCCTCCATGTAAGCCGCATATATAACAAACACAATGAAATGTAGAAATATTTTACCGGATATGATGAAAATGCTAAAATAATTTTGTGTATATTATGTATTCTTAATGCCACAGTTGGAAATTTTCCGACTGTAAAATGAGTACTACATTGTGTATAAACAACACCTTTATATAAGATCAAGGTGATTACATGTGTGTTAATGTCAATGCGGTATATATACGACGGTGCGGTGATACGACTTTTTGAATTTGAAATGATTTGCGCAATAGTCATACAGAAGTAAATTATTATTCGCATGATAAAACGTTTTCGAAGACTTATTCATATTTATATGTCCTAATTTAATGCTGCTTTCATTAATAATAAAAAAAACTGTTTTATAATAAAATCGGGTAAAATGATGATGTAATTATTATGATGGGATACATTATATCCGCCTCCGCACATATTTGGATATCCTTTTAAAATTCCAAAATCGGTGAACATTATGATAATTCGAAAGCATTAAAAACAGTTATGCTGCTAATAAACTCATAACGTTGATTCATACAATTTTATGCTTATTTTTATGAAGTAAGAAATGTTCTAAAGCATTTTGTGGGTCGTTTTAAAAAATAAAATTTCAATACACAATTTTAGTCAAAGATGCGTGGCAGTTACATAGTAAAACACACAGAAAATTGTATTTCATCAGTGCGAGACATTTTTTCGTGCATTTTACCGTGTGGTTACTTGACAAGTTAAACCAAACTTCAATAGACTTTTTTACGATCGTCGATTCGCGAAATGTAGATGGCTGGATGAAGGCGAGTATGCATTTTTTATAAATAAACTAGTAACTTACTAACGAGCTTATTACGACGATTCTTAAGACGTGTCAACTTAACATTATACCATGGTTCTCGAAATCGCGGTTTAGTAGCCCTCGACGGAACATACCTATCAATACCTGTCTTGAGTCGTTCATTGAATTGTGGAACTATGTCGTTCAAATCTTGACCAGCTTTAAGAAACCTTTTAGAAATATTCATTCATAGCAGCGTAGTCAGCATTTCTAAAATCAAAAAACAAATTATTACTGGAAGAAATGACGGAAATATATTTATCATTAATGGAGTGTGGTAGATGCTTGAGCAGTAGGTAAAACCCTTGCATGCCAAAACTTCTGAGAACCTATGGACAGTTATGAATACAAGCTCCAGAAATTTCTCTCGACTGTTACACGACGGTTAACTTGTGCAGAAATGCTTGCAAAGTAATCCATCGTAGCCAAAGCATTGTCCTCGTTAGAATATGCCGTAAAAACACCATCGATATCAACCAAATAGTACTCGGAAGATTAAAATCGCCAATAATCAGTAATTGTTCATCGTCACGTATTGCTGGCAACACCTCCAAATCGATGAACTTCAAGATCTCGAGGTAGAGGTCCAGGTTTGAGCCAAAAGAACTATACAGCGCGACGATGAGAATAGAGCACCGTGCAATTTTTACACCGGCAGCTATCAAGTCGAGGCTAGGGTGGCACCCAATCTCCTCGTTTGAAATTGTATTTTTAACTGTGATCAATGTTCCGTCGCCTTTGAGATAGGTGCTAAAACAATGCCTGTACTTTCTATGAACGATGTAATCCGACGGAAAATAGTCTTCAGACTAAAAACATTCGGGAAGCCACGTCTCATAAATAATAATAACGTTGGAGTTGTGGTCAAGTATGCCCAAAAGAAATGATTTGGACTTACCGCGGATGCTTAAGGCGTTGTGGTAGTAGAGCGATTTGAAGGCTGTTTGGTCGAGGTTTCTTGGTAGAGATGGAACAGCATCCAAAAAATTTTTATTCGTTGATTTGCGACGTGAATTTAAAAATTCTAAAATCAAAACCCTAGGAGGTCACTCCGACGATTCCAGCATTTGATCAAATTTGCTTACAGGAATTATATAATATATAATGATGCATCTTCGCGATCATCATTACGTCCAAAGCAATATAGTACAGGCTTGTCGACTGCAAATTTGTTTTTGATACACATCATCATGAGATCATCATCAGTAACTTCCTTGCATAATGGAGAAATAAAAGGGCTAACGATAAAACGGAATTCTTCTCAATTAATTGAAGAGAGTGAAATTCCAGAAACGAATAATGATTTAAAACTGACTGATTGTAAAGTGGTTGTGGATGACCCTTCCCCTCCGCTGAAAATTGGACTTCGAAAAACAAACAAACGTCCAAGTTAAACGTACAATTAAAACAATAACTTATTTAAATTACTTAATCCACGGAGATGTAGAAAGAAACTGAGTGAGCGCAATTAGTGCGCACTTGGCTACCTCTCTGAGTGGACATGAGGTATGTGGACTAAACGCAAACCCACAAAAAATTGTGCTGGCCCTCTTTACCAGGAAGCACAGACTTCCTCAGTGTGACCAGCCAACATTAAATGGTACCCGCTTGATCTTTACGGATATAGCGAAATACCTCGGACTACTTTTGGACAGCAATGTAAGGTGGAAACAAAACCTCTTATAGAGAGTAAAGAAAGCTACTATAGCGCTCTACTCCTTCAAAAATGCCATTGGAAGGAGATGGGGTATGAAACCCCACATAGTGCACTGCCTCTCCGTCTCAGTGGTTAAACCTATACTGCTGTATGGGGTTTTCGTTTTGTGGCCAGCTTTAAAAATTATGGCCAACCTTAAACAATTGATGAAAGTGACGGGTAAAGGGAATGTAAAGGCAGATGGGTTGGCCCGCAAGGGCATAGCATGCCTAATAACCCAAAGCAGGCGGGATATAAAGATACCGCTTGCTTCACTTAAACTGCTGCTTCAGGGAGAAGCCATAAAAGAAACGAACGTCAGATGGTCTAACGCCAGTTCGTGTGTGGGAGATCTGTCCTGGACTTCACCGGTCCAGATCAGGCCAACTGATATCGCTTCGACGGCACCATATTTGTATGGTCTTGGGACCAATAGCGCAACATTGTCTCATTGGGATACATGCAAGCAGACTGGGTGTCCCTGCCCAGGATTTCTGCCGCAGTTGCGGTGATGAGGAGGTGAAGGGAAGTGTGCTCCATCTGTTATGCACCTTTCCTAGTCTAACGTACAGCAGAACAAAATTTATGGAAACTTCCCCTTTCAACGACCTCACGGATATTAGTAAAATCGTGGTCCGGGATTTTAAACGCTACTTGGTAAGCTGTGGATGGTTTAACGAGTGAAGAAGAGGAAACTCAAATGTGGTATAGCTACGGACCAATTTTGTGTCTATGCTAGTCCTTTACGACGGCCATCCTTACCTAACCTAACCTTAGCCCGGATACATTCCATTTCATGGTATCATGTAAAGCGCCAGCTGCTAAGCATTGACGTACATAAATTTCTATTGATGATCGCACACCTATAAAAAACGTAAAACTGCCAAAGTTTTTGTTGAAGTTTTCCTATATTAGCTTATGTACATCCATTAATGCTGTGGAAACCTTTTCTATTGCAATAGAGGTGCTGCCTCTGCTCCCCTGGACAAATCATTTTGATGTGCATAACATCAACACATCCTTTGACTCCAGGTATCCGGCACCTGTCATAAAAATATGATTTAGCGGCCATTTCATGTTCTTCTGTAAAATCGAGTTTATCCATTTCGGACATATATGCGTGATTCCAATACATTCATCAATTCTCTAGACACCAAAGAAAACGTAGGCTGGGCTTAATTTAGATTAAAATCATTCGCTACGCCTCTTTGGTATCCGCCCTCTGCAAAAATCCTTAATGCCGCTACCAATTTTAAGATATTATGAACTGATGATTTCCGCTTCATAACTTTAAGCCTACGATGTCTCGCAATAAGTCACTAAAGGCCGGCCTCGAAAACCTGAAGTATTGTCTATAACACTATAATATGTTGTATTATGCCACATAAATTTTAAGAATTATCCAAATACATGCGTACTTCCTTGCATCTAAATCTAATGGGTTAGAGAAATCTCTTAATAATTTTCTTTTCCGCAAAAGTTCTGTTTTAGCGGCTTTGTCATAATCTTCGTCAAAGAATAATTCACTTGAATTCATCATGTGAATTATAACGACAAGGCTCGTAACTTGCGAATTATGACGACAAGGCTCATAACATTGCGAATTATGCCAATTATGACGACAATTAGAACACCGTAATTGCCATTATCACTATTCGTTGAGGCACAAGAAATCTGTATGGGTGATTGAATTTGTGTTATGTTAAAGGGTGATGGAGTGTTCTGAGTTCTGTAAGTTTTAATTAGAAAACCTCCTAGACGTTATAAAAGAGAATTTTGATGCAGGCAGCTGCGACAACACTATATTTTACGTGGTCCAAAAATGGCAAACGGAGAATGGACTGTTTCTTGGTGGTCGACCGGAGAAGCCAAACAAATTCTTTGGTATACATATTGCCGATTCGATCATGTTTTGTTGGTTGGTAAAAATTCACAAGCTTTCTGAGAACACAAATGCAAAACGTGTATATATATGTATAGACTTGCGTACCTCAGTTACATTTTTTGGGGAAATCTTACAGAAAATTTAGCAAACCACTTGGTCCCTGCCCAGTTTTTTTCATTTTAGAATACAGTTTGTTGAAATGTACCGATTTAATTTTACATTACGAGATGTATGACTTTCTGGAACTGAAGTATTTAAAGTGGTAGGTTGAGGGTGAAGAGTGCATTTTTTGCCACAAGTCCTGTATCATGTGCCGCCTAGTGTTAATCTTTATTAATGCAGCGATTCAGTGCGGTTTCGGTTTTGAAGTTGCATTACCATTAAGGATGTTACTTAAACGGTATGTCTACAAATTTCGAGAATTGTGCCATGAAACGGTAGCATAAAAGATTACTCGATTTGCCTTAACGTTACAATCTATCCAACAAACTTTGGTTTGTATCGCGTTAATGAATAATAAAATTCAACCGCCGTCATCTGTTACATAATATTGGTTAGCTATAAAAACATAATCCACCATCATTTGTCTTTTGACACGCATCGACAGATCTAAATGAGTGCGTGCATCACTGAATCTGCGGTAAATTGTATTTTTAAAGATTTAAAACTATCAACACTTAACACTGTCCATTTTATAATATTCATTTTACTTTGACATTGCCTGTCAAATATCTGAATTTTTTCACTATACGAAGCCTATAATTATAGAAGTGAGAAGAATGATAATCACCAACTGAGTTGGTGATTGTCATAATAAAGTTTGGTATGTCCATATGTTTTGCTACTAACCCAGCAGAATATCTTTGTTTACGTAAACCGTTACGTTACATTCGTATATACATACTTACATAACCAAAAAGAAATAGAGGTGCGGCAAAAATTATTTGCATTCCTGCGGCTGCTAGCTCGGGATTTTCTCTAGACATGGTGGTGAGTTTCAGGAATCCTACACTTTTAAATATTTATAATCTTCTTATAGTATAGGTCGTCTCTGTGAGGTGTATGTATGAGACATGCAACCTGATTATTTCGTTCGGGAGCCATTTACCGCAATCGTGTATTTTTATAAATGGTGATCCGATCGATCAAATTGTTGCTGTGTTTCATTTGTCGTTAATAAATTAAAGGCGTTGCTAATGTCTCAAAAGCGCCAACTGAGAAATTAATATACGAAGTTACTTTACGAGGACTTTCATTTGTACTGTGTAAAGTGATGAATAAACATCAAGGCAAGCCAATTAGATATTTATTATAGTTTAGTTTGGGTCCTACTGAAACCACATAGTATTCAAATCGGATGTCATTCAATTTATAGACCATAAATAGTTTGTTATGAGAAGTTGAGGTTGTAGGGGCGTGGGCGGCACTTTCTTCTAAAGCAGTAAAATATTCGACCGAACGACCTGTACAAAGATGAACGCTCTGGTGTTTTCGCTAGTTTCATGTATTCATGCAGAATAACCATCAGGAGACTTGAATTTCATACAAATATCGGCGATTAGTTCCTCGTTGAAAGGTTTTTGTAATGAAATGGACCTCTATACTTCATTCTCTTCATCAGGCATATAGGTAATATTACTGTCTGGCAATATATTTTTTGAAAGTTTACACCAACATTTTTGGTATTCCGAGTTCCAAATCTTCAAACACGTACTTAAAAAATTAACTTATTCTGGGAGGTAAAATGATAATATATTTTAAAATATTTTGGTCAGGTATGTCCAACTATGATCAATAGTCAAATATAGTTAAATTATTTTAAACATGGTAAAATAATGTCAAACATGACAAAGAAGCTCAAATAGCATCGAATATGGTCATATAAATATTAAAATATGGTCCGATTTTTAAAGAAAAACCTCTTACTGAGTGTGAAGTGAAACAAAAAATATTCTCTTCACTATTACTGCCATAATATTTTTGTACGGCCTAAAAAATTAGTAAATTTGTTGCACCACATTTGTAAATTTGTAAATTTTTTTCTGTTCAGAAGAGAAATACTGAAACAAGAATTTTTATATCAATTTTTTATAAAATCAAAGCTTGCAACTTATAAGGAAGAATCAGCCTCCGCATCTTTTTGGTCCCGAAGAAATCTTTTTTTAACTGTTAATTGAGATCATTTGTATACGATCTTTTCTCGAAAGGCAATACTTGATTTACCAACAATATCTTCTGTGTTAAGCTCAGGTTATAGATTTATCAAGCATTAGGAGCTCTTTATTTAAATTAGGTGTATCACGTTGATATTTTTTGAGTACCTAACACCATATCAGTTATAAACCATATTGTTTCACAAGACGTTAGTCAAATTGCGAAGGAGCAAAACAATTCATCAATGCACCCGAAGACATTTTAAAACATAGGCTAAATAAATTATAAGAAGAAATGTCTATGGTACGCCAAATAAAGCATCTTTACAAAAAATTTAAAAATTATTAGAAGTATCGACTTGTCGATGCAGATATAGTGTTCCACCTTTTCAGGTGTGTTATCTACTGCTAAAAAGTAAGATAAAATTGTATTATTAATGGCAAGCTCAATGATTTATAATACTGAAATAAAAATTCTATAGGTACAGAATTTATAGCACTACTCAGAGTAATTCTAATTAAGCTATAATTTTAAATTATTTAATTAGCAAGCAAATTACTAAAATTACGAAATTTATAAAAAATTATTAATTATTTTACTGTACAGTAATGTGTTAGCTCAGCAGGAAGCTTCTGTATATTATAATGAATGATGAATTGAAGAGCAGACGACAGAAAGTAAAAATTATATTTTTTTTAATTTTGCGTCTACAAAATTCAAGCATCCACAGAGAGCGCTCATAAACTTTTATACAAAACTATTTGCTATTTCACATAGACACACACATAAAATGTCGTACCTCAATTAATTCTAGTCACGTAATTTTATGTTTTTTTAGTAGAAAAACTATTTATATATTTTATTTCTGTATACCGGTGCAACACAAAAAAAATTGTTGTAGACGAGCATAAGAATTCATTCAGTTTTATATATAGGTTCTTACGATTCTTTCGGCGTTATCCAAGATATAATAATTTTTTGTTACGTTACCATAATATCCATTATTTAGAAATTTTGTAGTGGGTTGTATTATATCGAGTTAAAAATAATTTTTTCTGTGCATTATACCGGGTGTTTCTTTTAAACTGAGACGATCAAATATCTCGAAAAATAGCCACTCGACGGAAAAAATGTCCATAATCAAAATTTAATCATACCGCGGGGGAAATACATTAGTGCAAATAACATAGTCCCCCACCCCCGCTTTGTAGGTGGGGCGGGGGTAACTTTTAAACTAAGATAGGAAGCCATATTTTTTATTGCAGATACGAATTCTACGACTAAAAGTACGTATGATTTGAATGAAATATTTTGTTCGGTTGGCAGATGGCTTTGTAATCGACAAAATTCAATTTTTTCAATTTCTCCTTCTTAAAACACACGCATTCGATTCTGCAATAAGTTTGAAATAAAAAAACATCACGTTCTCATTGGAAATACTCGAAATTCGTCATCAAAACAATTTATTCAGTTTTGTAAATCTAAAATAATTGTTCAAAATGATGGCTTGCGACTTCAATTCACTTATTAATCCGCATCTCAAATGATTGTCTGGTTGAATTTCAGCACACGCATTTCTGATTCGCTCAATCATGTTCTCACGTGTTATTGGTTTTTGTATGTAAACTTTGTTTTTGAGATAGCCCACAAAAAAAAATCTGGCGCAGTAAGATCTGGTGATCTGGCGGGCCAATATATCGGACCAGCTATACCAATCCAGCGACCATTGAAATCACGATCAAGTATTTCACGTGCCATCAACGAATAGTGTGCAGGACAACCATCATGTTGAAACCACATGTTCCGTCTCACTTCTAAGCTCAAATTTTCAAGTAATATTGGTAGTTCATTTTCAAAATGTTTCGGTACATTTGACCATTCAGGTTGCCTTCAATAATGTGGGGGCCTATGAGTTTGTTGCAAATTATTCCACACCACACGTTGACAGTCCAAGGACGCTGATGTTCAACTTGACGAAGCCAGTGCGGATTTGTAACACTCCAATAATGTATGTTGTGTCGATTAACCGTTCCATGGTTTGTAAAAGACGATTCGTCGGAGAACATTACGCAACGAAAAAATTTGGGGTTTTGTTGTATTTGTTCACGTGCTCATTGACAAAAAGATACCCGATTTTGGAAATCAACGCCATGAAGATCTTGGTGTAAAGAGACATGATATTGATGATACTTGTGCCGTTTTAAAATTCTCTAAACACTGGTGAGGGGCAATCGGTTGAACATTTCCATCAGTAATAAATTGTTTGATAGTACGGCCAAATGAAGCACGTGAACGAATCCTATCCGGAAAACGTTGAGCGTAAATAGCATCAGCATTTTCAAGATTTCTGCCAGCTCCTCCATAAACCAGAACCATTTCAATTTTCTCTGGCACAGTTAAACGCTCCATTCTAAAGTATTTTGTCGTTTATTTTGCAATTACAAAAAACATGAAGATAAGAAATAACACAACCGTTAAATGTGATTTATAAAACTGAATAAATTGTTTTGATGACGAATTTCGAGTATTTCCAATGAAAACGTGATGTTTTTTATTTCAAACGTATTGCAGAATCGAATGCGTGTGTTCTAAGAAGGAGAAATTGAAAAAATTGAATTTCGTCGATTACAACGCCATCTATCATGAACCGAACAAAATCTGCAATAAAAAATATCTGCAATAAAAAATATGGCTTCCTATCTTAGTTTAAAAGTTACCCCCGCCCCACCTACAAAGCGGGGGTGGGGGACTATTTTTTTGCGCTAATGTATTTCCCCCGCGGTATGATTAAATTTTGATTATGGACATTTTTGCCGTCGGGTGGCTATTTTTCGAGATATTTGATCGTCTCAGTTTAAAAGAAACACCCGGTAGAACGTATGAAATCTTTTCAACACAGAAATTTTCTCTGAAATTAATGTTCTTCCGAAGGCGAATCCAACTATCAATTTTAACTCAATAAAACACTTTCTAAGAATAGTTAAAATTCAACTGGTCACTGGACAGTGTTATGAATTATAATAAAAACCTATAAAAGGGATTGTAATTTAAAAAATAAAAGAGAGTGAAGAATCAACATTCAAGTAAAAAAATTTAAAAATGTAATTAAATAATAAAAATAATAAATTAAATTAAATTATAAAATTAAAATTAAATGTTTTAATCAGAACAAACAGCCTAGGAATTTCAAAAATCACAACAAAGAAACTGGTGGCAGCGGTGGGATTGCTCAACATAACGTGCAATTCTTGTTTTGGAAATGTATCTAAAAATTAAAACTAATAACAAATTAAAAAATTCTTAATTTTTAATTCAATTGTGCTGAAATCACATGTTTTGCTCAATAAGTTAATTTTAACGCTGCAAAACAAGTTCTTGCCACTAAAGTTTGGTGAATCAAGCGATTAAATTAAAAATAAAAAATCTAATAAGACAGTTTTCTTAACAATTGATAAAATTAATATTATGTGCATTGTAACTTGTTTATTGGTCACATAAAAATCCGCATGATAACCGCATTGACTAATAATCATCAACTATTATGTACAACGTGTAAGAGATGAGACCAATCTAAAAACGTCATCCACTTAAACGTCATCAACTCAATTCAAAGACGTCATCAACTTAACCACAATTGACGAACGTGCATCATTTCATCGTCATCAATTTCAACTTTAAATTGAGGAAGCTTAATTTTATCGGTTCCATAAAATTGCATCGCCAATATTGGGCATTAATCATCATTTCACCGAAATCATTACCAGTTTAACAACAATTACACCAATGGTATAGCTAAGATACCTACTCAAATCTTTTAAACTGGGTTATTATTCTGTAAATATATAGCTGGTTCAAGGGATTTAACAATTTAAAGAATTTAAAGAAAAAAATATCAAGGTTATCAAGTGCCGTGAAGCTAAAGCTTTACAAAGCGTTGATCAGGCCCGTTGTTGTATTTGGATGTCAAAGTTGGGCACTGACGGATGAGTGCGAGACATGGCTCCTTACATTTGAGAGAAGAGTGTGAAGAGAAATGAGTGTGATTTACAGCCCAAAACGCGAGGTCGATGGTATATACCGAGCTCTGCACAATTTCGAGATCAGAGACCTGATGAAGATCCCGGCCGATATTGTGCATGAAATAAAATTTCAGCGAGTACGCTCGCTCGGTCACGTTCTACGTGCTGATCCGGAACGAATTGTGCAGCGATCTCTGAAAGGAGAGCCACCTTATGGTAGAGGTCATTGCAGGCGACGATCGCTTCACGGTGTAGAGAATGACTTGGCTTCTTCAGGTTGTCTAGGACATAAGTGCAAAATTGACTTTTCTACAATAATTATATTTTCGAAATTCCGTTAAATGATGAATCAATTGTTTTGAGATTAACTATTAATTCTTGCATATCTATTCTTGCTCGTTCAGAAAAAATAATTACTCTTGATCTAAATATTCCAAATGATCTAGATTATGTTTGCAAATCTCATGAAATAGTCTGTGGAGTATTTATTGCCAACTCACTTGTAAAATCTCAAAATAATTTAACAACAGTACGGCTCGTAAAAATACCAACGAGTTTGATGTAGAAATAGAACATTTAGAACTTCCATTATATAAATTAGAATATTTCGAAGTTTTACACTTGAACTCGAGGTCCAATAATATAAATAATCGGCTAGAAACAATCCAATCATCTATCAATCTAGTTCATCTTAATTTAGATAAACTTACAGCGACATTGAGCCTAGCAAAAGTCCGTGAAATTTTCCTCTTATAGTGGTTCCAAAAAAATCGAACAACGACGAAAAACAATGGAGAATATAGTCGTTGATTTTCGAAAATTGAATGATATCACTGTAAATGACGTATTTCCGTTCCCAAGTATCTCTGACACCTTAGACCACCTTGGTAAATCAAAATATTTTTCGACAATAGACCTAGCTAAAGGTTACCATCAGATATGTTTAGAAGAGTCCAACAATGATAAAACTGGGCTTAGCACTTCTTAAGGACATTTCCACTTTAAAAGAATGCCTGAATCATATACTGAAATGAAAATGATGATGAAAAAAAAAAATAAAAGTAGTAAAAAATTATCCTCAACCAATTAATCAGAAACAAATAAAATCATTCCTAGGGTTAGCTGGCTATTACAGACGCTCTGTTAATAAATACTCATAAAGCGCCAAACCTCTAACTAACTTATTAAAAAAGCCTATTTCGCCGAAAAATTCATAACAACATCAAAATAAAAATTGCCTGCCATCTATTGAGCAGCTGATTAACTACATATACAATATATAAATAGAAAACTAAATAAATATTTACGATAGATAGCCTATTATAGGTTTTGATTGTATACAGTATACATACAAACCTATAACGTTTTGGTTAATCGATTTTGTACCGCATTATATCAGAGCTTCTAAATAACCCCTTAAGTATATATACAATAGAAAAGCTTATGAATGATTGTCATTTTCTTCTATATATATACGGAACCATAACGAAGTAACCTTTATTTTTATGTACAACAAACATTTTTGAAAGATTTAAACATAAAGATTAAAACATGAATTATTACCATTGTTCAGAGTGCACATGAATCTGTCTATGCATCAAAATCGTAAAAATCATATAACATCTCTAATCTAAGCTCTAAAGCAAATGTTTTTAATATATATGATGGCAATAAAATTGTTTATACAAATATGTATGGCAAACAGAATGTTTTAAGTTTTGTAACCATAATAATAAAATATGAGTTGTTTGTTTTGATTTAACAAGCTTTTAAAATCTATTTGACTATTGTGTCTTCTCTTTATCCAAAGTTTTTAATTTTGGTAAATATATTCGTTGGCTTATTGTTTTGCAGTAGTAAACGTACTGGTGGAAAATTAAAAATACATTTGAAAGATTATTAAAAATAAATTACAAACTCAAGAACAAACAAAAAAGCTCCGGAGAAGATATACATTTCGATTAGCTCATGGATATGTCTTTTAAATTATGGTAACTTTAATTGAAATCCGTTTGACTCAATAATCCCAAAAATTTCAGTTGGGACTGATTTTAAAATTTAAAACTTTAATTAAAATTCAGAGTTATATGTAAATTTTAAAAATTCAAAAATTTTCATTTCAAATTTGAAAATTTCCAACCAAATTTAAAATGTTCCTAAAACTTTTTCTAAACAAATTTCAATGGTGTTGCAACCTTGGACAAAGGCATCCCATCACAAAATGCAGACTTTTATTAATTTGAAAACTGATATCATGTTTTGGAAGCAGGATTAGTGTAAGATATCCGAGAAATATTGAAAAGATTTAAGAACGTTAGACGTAGAAAATTTTTGACTTTTGTATATAAATGCGAGTCTTATAAAATTTTTAAATAAATGACATATGTTTAGACCAGATATGTTAAATCAATGCGAATTGTGTCATATTTTTATTTGAAATAGAGCTTTGAGTATTCGATGATTTTTATTTTCTTCTCACAACGCCTGATCACCAATTAAACAAAATAATTTTAAAAGTTCAATAAATAAATGGAAAAGCTTTCATCAATAAAAGCTCATTTTAAATTAATGAAAAACATAAATTAAAAATATTTATGATCACCGATCAAAGTTTGTATCTGAAAAGCTCGCCATAAAAGCTCTAATTGATGGTGTATCATGTCAAATCCAATGGTTTTCCAAATATATTCGATTTGGTCACAGTGAAAATTGTTGATTTGATTTATTTCACTAAGCTTTCAGCATATTTTTATCTAACTGTGTTAGATACTTTAGGTACTAGTATTGGATGATAATTGAACATTTGGTATTTATAATAATCATTTGAAAGCATAATTTAGTTTGAAATCAAATCAACGATTTGACAATCAAAACGATTCCCCCCAAAAATGTGTATTGAGTAAATGACACGCTTTCCTGCATTTAAGGAGAGTGCCTTGTTGAATATTGCAAAATATTTAACAAAATCAACAATCTTCAAAATCACATTTGGATTAGATAATTAGAACAACATTTTTCGGATTTTATTCTGATTGTATTTTTGAGGTTATTTTATGAAACAGTTTTTTGTTACTCATATAAAGCTCTAATTAAAATTCACTAAATTTTGTAATTTTATAATTAGAACTTCATATAGATCTAGCTTATAGAATATTCTTACTTTGCAGGAGTAGCTTTAATAGTTGACCTTTGAGAAATTATATTTAAATTCACTACTTTTTTGCCAATACACAAATATAATTTTAAAAGCTCAATGAACTGTAAAGCTTTATGAATTAAATTACCATTTAAATCAAAAAAAATTTATTCAACAAAGCTCACATCTAAAAAAGCTGAAATGTTTCAACAATTTATTTTTATATTGAAGGAATGTCTTGTCATGCCAAATCCATTTATTTTTAAAATTTATCTGATAGAAATGATGACTGTTTAAATTAATGAAATTATTGTATTTGTTGAGCTTTTCATTCAATCAAACAAAATTATTTTGAAAGCTCAATAATTAAATTTGACATAAAACAACCACTTAAGCATTCGAAAATATTCTTCGAAAAAATTTAGTTAGTTTTAGTTAGATATTGACATCTCTAATAAAATCGGGCTTATGGAAAAGTCTACTTGAAATTAAAGCTTGTTTTAATATAATAACAAACATAAATTATTTAAATGTGTTGAAACAAGAAAGAAAATCATTTGTACAACTACTAAGTATCGATTTGAAAAGTTCTACAAAAAAAATAAAATCGTTCAGCAATATTTAAGTTTGAATTTGAAGAAAGTTCTTTCATGCAGAACACAGATTGGTTTCCTAAATTTAATCGATTTGATCACTATCAAATTTGTATGCCAGGTTATATTTTTTAAGGTTTCCTCACATTTTAATCAAGCTTAATTAAGCACATAAACTAATCCAAGATATTGCTAAACGATCAAATTTCAGAAGCTTTAATATATTTTTTTGGGAACTTGTCTCATATTTGGGAAATCCATTAAAATAGATGTGAACGCTCAATAATTAAATTTGTATTCATGTAAATGATTTATTAGTCGAAAAAATTCCTGGTTACAAAATATAAATGAAGCTTTAATTAGAACACATTGGACAGATTTGTTATATCTTTTATTAGTTAATGAGTCTTGTCTCACATTTTTATTTAAAATATTTTATTGTCTTATAGAATATAGCCTAAGACGAATAGAGATTTCTCAGAACTTTGAATATTCGCCGATTTTTATCCATGCTTGATCATCAATTAAACAATAAAATTTTAAAAAGCTCAATAAGTAATGAAGAACATAAATTAAAAATTGTAATTATCAAAAATACAAAACCATATATCTAACTATAAGTTTGCATCGAATAAGAGCTTTCCTTAAATATTTCAAAGGTTTCAGCATGCATATTTGGATTCGACAGTGTTAAATTCTTTAGGATCTTGTTTTGGGTGATAATTGAGCATTCCAATGCACCAATCGACTAAAATAATTTTAAAAGCTCGAAAATTTAGTTTGAAATCAAATCAACTTTTTGGCAATCAAAACTATTCCCCCATGAAACGAATGGAATAAGCTTTCTCTCAAATATGTAGATAAAGTTTTGTTAAAGCTTTTATCAATTAAAATGTCTCTCATATAGCTTTCCCGCGTTTTAAGAGCTTGTCGTATTGAATATTATAAAATAGTTAATCAATGATTTGGATATCTAAAAGATTTCATGCAGAAAATATATAAAGAGTAAGCTTTCAACAAAACCTAATCAAACGTTATCAACATGTAGTAGAACAAAGCCAATTTGACGGCAAAATTGTCCGAAATTTTCTCAGTTTGTCTTTAAGAGCTTTATCATATATTTTATTAAACAGTTTTTTGTGAGATATTTAAAGCTTTAATTAAACCATAGCGACCATAGACATATATACTTGAAGGTTATTGAGGCAATATTTATCAAAATTTTTGTGTAGTTTTAATGAGACAATCAGTCGAATAGATTCCTCGATAAAATGTCAAAGCTTTCAGCGGGACATGTTGTTCAGAATTATAAAAGCTTTCACTAATTAATGCCACTTCATAAATATTTTTTAATTTTATATATAAAGAACTATCAGGAGGAAGCATTAATTTATGACCTTTGAGAAATTATTTAAGAACCCTGCTTTTTCGCCAATATACAAATATAATTTTAAAAGGTCAATAAACGATAAAGCTTTATCAATTTAAAAGCATTTTAAATTATAGAAGAATATCAATTAAAAGGCTTTATTATCAAAGATACCAAACCATGAGCAACAAACTTTACATCTAAAAATGCTCTCCATGAAGCTGGATTGTTTCAACGATTTATTTTTATATTGAAGGAATATTCTGTCATGCCAAATCCATTTATTTTTCAAAAGTACCTGATCGAAATGGTGACTGTTAAAATTAATGACCTTATTGTATTTGTTGAGCTTTCCATCCAATCAAACAAAATTATTTTGAAAATAAATTTGATGTTACACGAACACTTAAGCAGTCGTTCTTCTTGAAAATGTAGCATTTTTTTCAAATAATTTTTAGTTCTAACCAAATCGGCTTTTAAAAATGGTTACATGAACTTAAATCTTTTGTAATTTAATGAAAAACATAAATTAATGAAATATGTTACCAAAGAAACAAAATCATTTGTACAAATAACTATCGATTTGAAAATTTCCTTCAAAAGAAACTTCAAAAGAATCGTTCAGCAATGTTGAAGTTTGAATTTGGGGAATGTTCTTTCATCCAGAACCCGTTTTGATTTCCTAAATTATATAGGCATCAACTATGAAAATATAAGGTCTGGTTATATTTTTTAAGGATTCATCAAATTTTAACCAAGCTTAATTAAGCTTATAAACTACCCCAAAATATTGTTTGATGATGAAATTTCAATTCAATTTATTTTTGACAACATTTCTCAATTTTGAGCAAAACAATAAACTTGATGTGAACGTTCAATAATACAATTTGAATTCACGTCAACGATTCATTAATCAAGAAACTTTCTTGATGAAAATATACATAGACAAACCTTTCATCGGAACACATAGGCCATATTTGCTAATATATCAGCTTTTATTAATTAATGCGAGTTGAAGATACCAGAAAAGAGCTTTCTCAGAGCCTTCAACATTTGATGATTTTATGAAATTCTCACAAAACTTGATAACCACCTAAACAAAATTATTTTAAAAGCTCAATAAATAAATAGAAACATTTTCATCAATTAAAGCTCCTTTTAAATTTATAAAGTGCATAAATTAAAAAATGTTATTATCTTCGCCCTTTTCACCAATTAACTAAAATAATTTTAAAAAGCTCAAAAATTAAGTTTGAAATCAAATCAACATTTTGGCAATCAAAATGATTTCCCAAATAACTGTATGGAGTAAGCTTTCTTTCAAATATTTTGATTATGTTTCGTTAAAGATGTTTTAAATTTAAATGCATCACAATTAGCTCTTCTGGTCGTATTCAATATTACAAAATAGTTAAAAAAATCTTTGCACCAAGATAATAATAATAAGCAAATCAAAGATTTAGCAGTCGGAAAGGTTTCATGAACAAAATGTATAAAGAATAAGTTTTCGTCAAAACATAATCAAACGTAATCAATTATGTATTAGAACAAAGGCAATTTGACGATAAGGTAATTTTTGAGCTTTTACCATATATTTTATTAAACAGTTTTTTGTTAAATATTTAAAGCTCCAATTATACCATAGCGACCATAGACCTATATAATAGAAGGATATTAAAACAAAACCATTTTTCAG
Organism: Tipula unca; assembly: GCA_951394425.1. Lineage (NCBI taxonomy): Eukaryota > Metazoa > Arthropoda > Insecta > Diptera > Tipulidae > Tipula > Tipula unca. Next base: position 22,556,282 of record OX596382.1, on the reverse strand, counting down.
AAGTTTTTTGTAATTTTAAATGAGACAATTGAAACTTTTATCCAAGTAATGAAAATAATTTTCTAAAGCTCGATAATTAAATTTAAAATCAAATCATACTTTTATCAATCGAGTAGAATCCTCGATAAAAAGTCGAAGCATTCATCGGGACATATTGATCCTATATACAAAAGCTTTTCCTAATTAATGCAACTTGTGAAATATTTTTCAGCTTGATATTTGTGGCGCTTTTTAAATCGGGCATTACGAAAAGTTTAACTTAACAGGGAGAAGGTTTAATGAAAGATTTTTGAAAAATCTTTATTGTTTCTGTCATGCCAAATCCATTTGTTTTCTAAATTTATTTTTATCAAACTGTGACTAAAGAATTTAAGTCTTATTGAATCTTCCTTTTTCACAACTTATCTTGAAAGCTCGGTAATTAAGTCTAAATTCATATGAACGATTCTTTCTTTGGAATATTTTGATCAATACTGTTAAAGCTTGTATCAATATTCCAGGCAACACATGTTTATCAAACATATTTAGTTAAATATTTAAATATTTATATACCAGGCCTATGAAACAGTATATGATTGTATGTAACAAAATAGTTTCAAAATTCAATGCTTACCACTTTTCTGATCTTTGACTATTCTCAATAGATAATAATGCATGTAGTCATCAAAAAGTTGAAAGTTTATTCAAGTAGGGGTTTACTAAATTCCCTTATGGTAACAAAAATGAAGCTTTAAAAATGCATTGACAAAAGCACAAAAACTTCATTTGTATTTGCTTTTATACTTTAAGCACTAAAGCTGTTAATGTTTTATTTCTCTATTTCAAAGTTGCTGAATAATGTAAGGTTTTCGTCCAGTTATCAAATAAAAGCTCTGAAAAAATTCGTAGGAGTTATCAATCAAATTTAAAATGTATTTTAAAGCATTTATTTTTTTTAAACCTATGTTTAAAGCTTCCAATATATAAATAGATTTTAAAAAAATCTGTAATTTTTAATACAAGTTTGATAAAATTATTTCAACGTAAAAGAGAAAATGTGATTAAACTCAATTTGAATGAAGCTTTCCTGCAAGTTCTTAAATTTCACATACAATTATAATTTCATAAGAAGAATTGAGATGAAATTATTTAGAAATTTTCAGTTTAATTAAAACCACCAACTATTTATGTATATAATTAAATATCACATCAACAAACTTGAAAGTTGAAGAAATCACAATTTCAGGAACTTTAATTTTGACTTTATGAATTGGTTTCTTTATGGATTAAATCTATTTAGCAATATAGGACATTAAAAGCTCGATAAGACACAAGCAAGAAATAATTTTTTATATTGCTTTTTCACCAATTAAATAAAAAAAAATGTAAAGCTCAATAAATGGCAAAGCTTTTATTTAAAAAATTTAATTTAGAGTCGAAATTAGAAATAATTATTATCAAAGATACAAAAGCGGGAAAGTTTCAATAATTGATAGTATTTCAATTGAGGGAATGTTCTTTCATGGCAAATTCATTTGTTTTTTAAATTTATTTCATTTGATGACTGTTTAAATGGTTGGTGTGGTAAAACTTTTTGAGGTTACACACTTTAAGAATGAGAACCAAATTTCAAAAGCCATCGCTTAGTTATAAGAATTATCAGTGAACATTCCTGTTTAGCATAAATAAATAAAATAATTTTGAAAGCTCGATAATTAACTTTGAAGTCAAGGTAAGTCGCCTTAGGTAATTGAAAAGATTCCTCGACAAAATGCATTTATCCGGACTTGTTCCAGTTTTCAACCAATAATTTTGTTAAATATTTAAAGCTTTATTGGTTGTAATGTGCATACGTCAACCTTTAAAAAATTTGTACAGAAGTCTCAAAAGTCTTCGAACAATTTTTACTCTCAGACAAAAATCATAAACCCGCACCAGAATACATGGGTTTGTTACATTTCCATTTCGGGCTAATCAGTACCCAATATACAATGAGTATATTGTAATACATATGGTAATACAATTGTTCAGCACAAAAAACGCATCATCATAATCATATTGGAATAATGGTAAGTAGATTGTTTAAAAAAAACACTTAACCTAGTTTTTCATGATATCCTATAATACAGTAGTATTTCAATTCATTCTGTTTAAGGGAGAAACACATTCCATATATGCTATCTGTTTATAAATGGAGCTTTATATAGAACTCATGCGGAAAACGTGGGAATATATTCAACAACATATATTGTTTGCTATACATGAATGCATATAATATGTAATTGTATATACTCGTATACAAAACAATAGGAAAAACTACTTGTCGTGCATGTACAGAAGAATCCGCAGTAGTAAAAAGTTGATTTGCATATTATTATGATTTATGTTGTGCGAAAATGTTGTTTAAGTTGTTCTATGCAGCAAAGTGCTATAATTCATTTATACAATTTTCAACATACTATACAAAACATACATATTTCATAATTAAAATTTTTTAATCAGATGGAACAAATGTACAGTAATATGATATTAAAAGTATGTTTTGGAAAATGTGTACCTTTAAAAACACTACAACAATATAAACAATAATTATGCACAAACCAGCTGCGGGTATATAAACCACAAAAGCTTTGATTTATTCTGCATAAAGTTAATTTTTTTCTAGTTGTGCGATCTGTATACATAACAATGAAAAACTTTTCTTTCATAATATTGAATTCAAACGATTTGGCAACAAAAAGGTGAAGACGAAAATGATCTGACAAAAAGTACTGTACGGTGTATGTTGATGATGAACTGAAACTCCACATTCATTTTGAAGAAAATGTTTTATAACTGAAAGAAATCTGACAAGCTTTCTAATTTAGAAAATATTATCGAAAATTAGCGAAATTATAATTTCGACCAAGCCTGAATAGTTGAACAATTTTTTTTGATTGAATATAATCGCGCCTTCATAAATGGCGGCATAAATACCAACATTTATAATTTGCTAAAATTCTTATTAAAATTCTTATAAGACCGCAAATTTTAAAAACCTAGAATTGTCTTGTAGCAAGAATTTAAAAAAAATGAGTGGAATTTTTGAGTGGAATTTTTTCACTCTTCTGAGTAAAATTTCTAAAAAAAAAGTTTAACGTTCGTAAGTAAAATTTGACTTTGAGCGGAATCGTTAAAGAGAACTGTACAGTTAAAGATTATTCTTCCTGTGCGCCATTTGAATTAAAAAAGTCGGTTTTATTTCGGACAACGACAGTAATGAAATAGAAATTTTTGAGTGGAAATATTAAAAAATTTGACTCAAGTTTTGAGTTCAATTTGAATATGTATCTCCGTTTATAATATAGTGAAATAAGAATAATAAGCCACACTTACTTGAGGTTTAGCGAATTTCGAATTATTTGTTTTGAGTGGATTATTTTGAGTGAAATTTAAATGATGTAATAAAGGTGGAGTAGTGATGTATACAGTGTGATGTAAATTTTGAGTACATTTATGCTAACTTTGAATTTTTATGTTGGCGAGGTCGTGTAATAACATCGATTAGGTCGATTTGTAATATTAAAGCAACGCCATTTGATGCCGCTTCTACTCATAAGAACAGACTTTTAGACTTCTCCACTCACTATCGCGTATTAAACGCACTCTGCCGTTTGATTGCTTTTATTTTACCGGGAAACAATGGTCATGTATTTATAATAGTGGAAATTGTAAAAACGTATAATTACTAAGTCGGAAAAGTTAAAAAAAAATTGAGTGAAATTTTTGAGTGGAATTTTTTTTTCTGATTTTCATGTGATTTTAGTATCTCGATGTATAAACAAGTAAAATTTGAATTTTTAGTTTTGAGTGGAATTGTTAAATAAAAATTGTATTCGAATTATATATTTTGAGAGGATTTGCTTGAGTGAAATTAAATGCGGTTAAAAGTGTTTTAAACAGTGATTTTGCCATTTTTTGTTTTCAAAATCGTGTAATGACATCAAATAGATCGCTTTGTAATATTGAAGCAACCCCAAAGTTATTACTCAATTCAGGATTTGGTTGTTTCATCACACCATGGTATGCGGTAAATAAATGCAGCGTTTTATTGGTATAGTTATGAAATCAATAATATTTACCATATATGTTGTACATTTTCATCTTCACCCATATGAATTACTGATAGTCTTAGTATAATTCGAATCTGACATAACGTTCAAATTTGTATTCTATGGAGCAATTAAGCGCGCTTATATTAGCTGATTTATTAAAAAAAAATTCGTTAAAATGTATGTTGTTGTTGTCAATCAGAATTTTGTTGTTGTCAGTATAGTAAAACGATGTGTAATCATGCATTTATGCGGGTAATAAATGTCTGAAATATTTTTTGTATATTCAAACGTAACAAGCAATTGTAATTGTATGGATAGTTGGAATTTAACCCTTGCAGGCGCACGTTTCTTTCAATTTTTATTTGCAATAATTGGGATATGTTGTTGTGGTCACATGAAGGATATAAATAAAATTTTTATCATAAGGTTATTATCTATTTTAATTGGTATAATCAAAAGTACAACAATCGTAGTTTTATTACTCTCGTCATTTTAATTACCCGCCTATAATATTTTCATATATACATATCTGACAAATAAAAATATATTTTTGAAACATAAAATATTGTTGCTATATGTATGTACAAGAAATTTTGATAAAAAATGTAATTTCAGATTCGATTTGGGGTGTAGAGCATTTTATTACCACCCCGTATGAATTTACCACTAAAGTGATTCTTCGCTTACACAAAATATCTTTTATTTTACTTCGAAAATATAAATAAAAAATTTGATTATTTCCAATCCATTACCAATAATGTATTGCAAAGACACAATACGCACGTATTTTGATTTTGAATTTTTCTTTTCGATGAAAAACAACAAAATAGCAAATCAAATGCCAACTCTTACCAACCCTGATGTATGTACGAGTAACAAACAATGTACATAAAGAGATCCGATTTTGGATGGAAAATAGCAGAGAAACGATAAACATGTAGATTTCCCTGTTATTTTATTTCACCAATTTTTTGTTCACTGATTTATTGCTAAAATTCGTACATACCAATCCGTCGATCGACACCAGCTTACATATAGAAACTGGGTTAACATTTAAGGGCTTATTATTATTTATTGGCAAAGCTCTGTTTTATGTTTCGTTTTTGATTAGGTTAGTATTCCATTTCGCTTTGCTAAACGCGTCGACGACCCGAATTGAAAATAGAAAAGCGCGACCTCAGGTTTATAGTTTTCTGAAAACTAGGGACCAAAACCTGAAGCTCCAAACTTATATTAAAAATGCTGCTAGTCTGTATAATCCACACAAAGTTTTTTTTTGAAGTAGGGTTGTTTGGTAGAGAATGTTTTAAAATATAAAAATAACCAAAAACTTTTATAAACTATTTTTTGTTGTTTATGTTTTAATATATTCCGTTCGTATACATATTTGTTGGAGCTGACTAAAATGCTACAAATACGAAACTATTTTTTGTTAAGTTTTATTGTTCTGTTTTTCATATGTACATATATACGGTCGTTAGTTATTTACGTTGTGAATGAGCATAAATATTTGAAAAGTTTTAATGGGATCTATTATCCTACAGTCGTTTATATGACCGAATTTAGGGAAATATCCGTTGTTAAATATTTTTGGTTTATAGCCCTAACCGATTTATTGAATACAGCAACGTATATAGGGGTTTTCTGAGAATTTTATTTTTTAACAAAATTGGGTAAAACCCTTTCGACATATTTCGAGATTTCAAATTAGTGTCCTTTTCTCAGTTTCTCTATCACTAACAAGTCTCTTTCATGTTCTTTCCTCATCAAAAATTGAATCGGATCCTTAAACATAATGAAAATAAGGGCCTCAGACTATATCTACAAACGTATTCCTATAAAACTATTATCCGTAAGCCTAGAACAGATGCGTGGGGGTGCAATGAGTTCTGGTGAACTTTGTCGTTTCTTATATAGAGATTAACATAAAGATATTTCATATTGTTTTATCTATGCGGATCATTTAATTTGAGTTCTGTAGATAGAAAAAATTTTACAGAGAAGTTCATAATATTAGTTACAAAGATATCCTTATCCCATAAAAGTAAACCCCCCTAAATGTTTGGAATATTTTTGATTCATGTGCTAACCAACTTTCCTACAATGTAGAAATTAGGGACTATAGCCCTGTAACCTGTGGCAAATATCGTATGATTTCCACAGTTTCACCAACTTATGCTGCTTACATAATATGTTCAATGAAACTCGCTAACAAACTAAACTAATTGAAAACTTTAGTAAAAATGTTAAGAAAAAACTTTTATTTTAAATTCAAATCAAAACTTGTTTGAAAAAATAAACCGAGTATCTCTCAAAATTTCAAGCAGGAAGTAATGATATTTAAAACGTTACTTCCTATATGCATGTTCCTTCAATCTATTAAAGGCATCAGCAATAAATGAATAAAACCGCGTAACTCACAAAATTACAAGCAGGAAGTATTGATTTTGAAAACGCTTGTTCCGTTTTCCATGTTCCGGAAATCTTCTAGAGGCATCACAAATAAATAAATACAACCGGATATCTCACAAAATTACCTTTTACGAATCAGGTATAACATAAATGTCATCCCAGCTGGTCAATTCCGGTAATCTGCCAACATTGTGTAAGATAATGACCGAGACTATTTTTATAAAATGTCACTTAAGATCTTACAACACAAAATTTGCCTCCATCCTCGATAATTATTTGCAAATGGAAAGTAAAAATATTCCGTCATACGAATACGATCTAAAAGTAATACTTGAAACTGTTCTAAATGTCTCCTCCTTTTCATCGTTCCCCGAAACACAGAATAAGGACACTGAAATTGGTATTAACGAAGAACCGATTCATTATGAAGCTATAAAAAAGTTATGTTAATTCTAAACCTGTTATGAGCCTCAAGATTCTCCTAACTCGTTTGTAGCTTTTTGTTACTTTTTATCATCCTAGATGGTGGTATATAAACGGTGGTGGCCTATGGTGGTCCGGCCTATGTGATTTTGTTGTAAAAATGATTTTAATCAATGATAATGTGGATCGGAAAATTTTGTCTGAGAGACTTTAATTTGGACAGTTGTCAAGGAGTTTTATAAAATGTTGTGGTGGGTTTTTCATAAAATAAAACCCAGTTTGTTGCCACCGAAAAGAAGAAGGCATATTTAAATACTGCAAGTGGTTCTGGTTTATCGGAATAATTAGTTGCTAGCGTCTCTCAGATTTGATGTTCCATAATTAAAAAGCCTTAGTTAATAGCAGGCTACTTAACCAAAAGTAACTTAAAAAAATTAACAGACTTAGCAAAAAAAAGACGATTTACACACTGGAAATGGCAAAGCAATGGCACAAATTTATTTTTCGTCTGATGAAGTTTCTCGCCACCTTGCATTAAAGTGGCGGCCAGACGATTGTAAATATTCAATAAAATAGCAAAGACTTTATCAGGAAAATACACGATGCTTGTCAGAGAATAAAACACGATTTGTGTAGTGATCTACCCGTAAAACAACCCATTAATACCTTAAAAAAAATAATCTTTAATGACGACATATCGTACACTTAACAAAAAGTGACAGATTGAATGAAATGAGGTGCTGGGAGGGACGATATATATATATAGAAACCAACTTGGTTTGCTTTCGAACCCCTATAGATAAACTCCTGGGCAGTGCAACGGAAATGAGCCATGCAACATTAAATACGATAAGTTTATTAAGTATTTCACTACAAGTAATGATTACTGTGCTTTTGAGTAATCTTCTCAAAAGTTGTAATAAGCAGGTTAAAATTAAGAGTTATTCTAAAGTCTAATGCATTTGAATTGTTTATATTTTATCACGTTGTTTGTCACGCAACATCGAGCCACGACCAATGTTCGTTATATGGTGAAGTTTTAGCCACTAAACTTAGGGCACTGAGTTTGCGTGGATCCCACACCATAACCAATGATTTCTTCCTATCCAAACTGCAAGGCGGAAAACATCATCCAATGCTCTCCACTTTGAATTCTTCTTATAATTCCGATAGATTTTTAGATGACACAGACCAAACAACAATAGATAGTTTATTGATAATGGACCAGCAAAATAATCTACACCACGCAATATCACAACCATCAAATATTCCAAACAAACAGATAATTACAATACCATTCATTTCCCGTGCCTACCCTATTAGTGGCAAAATTACAAACCTACCAAACGCCAGAACTGCAGGTAATATAGTAACCCTCAACCCACAAAGCTATTCCTTCCAAACAATATCCCAGCCCTCTTAGAATAAAATAACCAAATGCACTCCAATTACGTCCTCATCAAATTCAATAGTATAAAGCATAAATACGGAGAGCCCCTGTCTCTTAATTTATAATTACAGGAGCATGCCAAAACCAACCTCTAGCCGAACCCTATTCCACTCACAAGATTGACAAATTGATTCTTTTAACACATGCCAGAACAACAGAGTATATAATTACCATCAACCCACAAAACCGTTCTATTACAACAATATCCCAGTCTCCACATAATAAAACATATACAGAACATATCCTAACCCATAAGTGCAGTGAGCTGCAGTCCACTACCTTCCCCTCAATTTATTTACTATCAGGAAATGGACGACTAGATTCCGCCACATCCCTATAGTCTCCGTATGATTCCGTATTTGATTACTGAGAGGAAACGCATTATCGAACACAAACACAAATGGAATGAGTTTCTGTCTTCCTGGAAGTGCCTGGTTTGGTGGCAACATCTTTTCTCCGTTCTCCATCCTATTATAGAAGATCGTATTTCTAAATACTCCGCCATCGCTCACACTTCCTGGAGGTCCTACATCGGCATATGAAAAGCAATAAGTTGACAAAATATATTGTGCACATTGCGAGGTCTACGAATATTTTAGGAATGTTTGTCAAATATTTGTAAAATCACATTTGTTGAATATTTACAATCGTCTAGCCGCCGCTTAAGAAAAAGGATAATTTGTTTTTCAATTTCAGTACCAAAATCGGAATTGTATAAATACTCAAATGTCTATTATAACTCGGCTCTATTTACGATATAAATGGAGGATTATATTGATTCGAAAATTGGAAGTTCCAATACCAACATTTTACTTACTGTATTCTATCTGACATACTATATCAGGAACGTATGGTGGTATTGCATATATAAAGCAGAATGCATTTACGGTTTTCCTTAATACTTTTACCTACAACCGTTTAATTTGGTTCTATATGTTGTAATCTCAAGCAGCGCCTTATAATTGAATGCCACATACTGTTGTTTGATCATAACTTTAGAGTTCAATTAATTTATTTACTCAGAAATCTAATCGCAAATTTTTTGAATATCTGTTCCCCATAATAAACCACAATACTGAATACGTTTTGGTGTTCCTGATGAAATGCAACGCTCTAATTTATAAATTATATATCGTTTCTGTTCAGTTAAGCAATGTATAAAAATTCCAGAAGCATAAAAGATAATAACGTTTATAAACAAAAAATTTATTAAATAATAAAACAAAAATACAAATTTTGATTAGTACGTGTTCAGCGTTATTGGTTATCATCAAATAAAAATAACGCCCTAATTTTTTTATGATACATAGATATTTATACAAATACAGTTTCTTCTTTCCCAAAGCAGTTGGGAATTCTAGAAAACATCCAGATGTTCCAGAAATTAAATAATAAGAAGAAAAACAATCAACGCCATTGGGTATTTTGAAATAAAAATAACGCCCTGGTTTTTATCATTATACATATGTCGTTCCTGTTTCATTGAAAGCTGCCCTATTCAGTTCTATGAAATCTTCACAAAAAGCTTCTAAAATTATATAAAAAAAAAAAATAGGGCCAATTTATCAATACTTCTTTAGAAGCAAATCAATAATTTTTGTATTCAAATATATGACTTAGCTAGTTTTGTAAAACCAAATTTGGCACAGATTACATCGACAATTTTTTTTTGTGGATGTCGATTAAATTTTCATATATAAAAAACAGGAAAATGTTATTTTAACATGACCGATTAAATGAATCGTGTAATTGAGTTGAACATGGTTTAATCCTGTTATTGAAATGTAAATAATTTTAAATCGCGTTAAATTGATTTTTATGCAAAATACGTTAATGCTCGATTTTATTGTTTAAACATTATTTATATAACACCATACGTGTACGCAAATATGTGGTGACGAATAAATCAAACTGATAAGCTCGATTGATACTGTGCATATATGGACAAAAAAAACACTTATTACTAAAATAGATTTTATGAACCTTTAGGGGAAATTACGTGTTTATAAAATATGGGAAAACCTATACCTATGTACACACGATGCAGGGCCCAAAAATCTCGAGCAATTATTTTTCGACACGTATTTATGTAAATATACCTACATACTAAAAAAAAAAAGTTCTCGAGGGAAATTAAAATTGGTATTCGACCCGTGAATTTTTAATTTTTATAACAGCAACACGGGCGGAAAATTTTAATTTGCCTTTAATATCCTTCTGCAATAACATACATACAAAGCTATGTACATATATATGTAAAATAAAACGGAAATCATATCAACCACAAAACTACATAACATATACAAAAAATCACATTTAATAGGATACAAAATAAATTGTTGGATATACACAAACACGGTTTCAAATTTTAACCATTTATGAATATAAAAATCGTTAACATCGTTCTGGAAAAAGCTTAAAATATTTTATGATTTCAAAATTAGCATTTATATACAACATATACATTCATTTTGTATACAAACAATTCTCCAAACTTATAAATCCATAAATCTATCAAAATTTCAACCAAAACTATTAAATAAATAAATAGCAGTTGTTCGAATATAAATAACCGCAGAGTAATCAATTTCGTTTAGATTTTTAAATTTATTTATTTAATACATTCCCGAAAAAGTTTAAAGTTTCTTATTTATTATTCCATTTAATAAAAAAGCACCAAAAATAAAAATAAAACATTTTGATCGAAAAGTGAAATATTCTGAATGGTTGGTAAATTCTTGATAAATTGAAATAAAGTTTTTTTAACAATTTGGGTGCGGTAAAATTGACTGTATGTATCGACAATTTTGTTATTTTTTTGTTTCTAATTTATTTTAATTTTCTAAAGCATTACTGATTAATCCAAACTAAACACGTGAAAGTTTAGAGTGACATTATAGCACTATTTCAAGATTAATCATCTCAAATATAAGAATAGTTTTGTTACTGGGGCCAGTATTCAATATCCCTACAACAAATTTTTAACCAAAATCATGGCCTTCAACGTTATTCTTTTCGACTTCGCCTTGTCAAGGCTCTTCCAAATCTCGAACAGCATGCTTCGATTACTTCGATTAATTTGGTAAATATAAATCAAAACCTCAGGCTTGCAGGCTCTTTTGAAAGCTTACAAATAAATTTTAAAAATTATTTTTATTTTCAGCTTTTCCTCACCTAATAAACTAGGCCAAGGATTGGGATTGGCATATAGACTCTTTAAAAAAATGACTACCCCTTGAAAAAACAAAATCTAATAAAAATTTTAAAAAAATTCAAACTTTAACTAAATTTAACTAAAATTCAGTAGTTTTCTAATATTTAAAATGAGACTTTGAAAACTTTTTTTTAAATTCCTAGAATTTTATACATTTCGATTAATCAAGCTCTTAAACTTCCGCTAAGAATTCAAACGGTTCGGAGCTTTCATATTATCATTTTATTTTATTCGTAACATATTCAAATAATTTATGGTAAAAGTGCCCGAAAATAATTAAAAATGTTACATCTGGCAGTCCATTTATTTAATAAATTTATAGCGAAAGCTTTAATGGTATTTATGGTAACAGGTAGCAATTTTCATTTGCAAGAGCTATAAGTTAAATATTTTTCCGACCCGATTTAATTTTTGACTCCCATTTAATTATAAAAACTGAATTACCTAAACTTAATAAATATAATTTTATAGTTTATAATTATGAGAGCTTTTAAAACAATTTAAAACGAGATTACTAACAATTAGCAATCGCTTATAGACGACGCACGCAATTATTTGAAAACAGATCTGATAAACGCATATAACGCAATAATTTAAAGCTTTGGCAAAGTATTATAATATTAATTGATATTTCTGGAATTGATATTTATATGCTCTGAATTCACTGTAATAAAATCACTTAAACCAACTTTGAGCTCTATATAAATTGGGAGCTTTCAGAATCAAATCATAGTTGAATGTTTTCAAAGTGTATTCAAATTAATGAAGTTTTTCAAATCTAGAATATTTTGTATTTACAACATAAATAGAAGGTTAGTATCTAGCAACATCCAAATTAACAACAAGCTTTTACCAATATATTTATATACTATCGAAATGATGACGAAAAAAAAAACACTTTTAAAGGTCTTCATGTTGTATTTTTTTAACAAATTAATTTAAATTTAAAAGCTTCAAAAGGGAGAGATCCGCGAAACCAAAGTCACTGACTCTGTTTACTTGACCAAAGCATTACAATTTCTTTGCTGCTACAATCATCTTTTATATTTGCCAATTAAATAGAGAAAATTGGAAATTTTAACAGAAGCTGAACATTATGTACATCCCAAACACAAACCTGCATCTCTTTATTTCTTCTCGCCTCTTAACAAATTTAAATTTAAGTAATTTTCACGGTTTTCCGTCAGAAGATCTCAGAAGGAATTACGACAAATTTAATGTTTAATCCTAAATGATGAAATTATCCCGGTATCTTAAGTCTGGTTAAACCTTTAAAGTTTGCTTGATCTAAAGCTTAACGTTTTTGAAATAGTCGGGAATTATTTTCCTTAACACTTTTGTCTTAGAAAATAAAAATTCTATTTTATATATTAACAGCTTTCAATTTTACTTAAAAAAAGCTTTCATAACCAGATTTCAAAATTTCACATAATTATTTAATTCAAAACCAATAAATAAAATAAATTTAATTTACTTTATTTTTTATAAAATAGAAAATATTAATTTTTTGATTATGACCATGATTATGACACCTGAATAAAGCTTTCTTCATCAACAATTCATCCAGATTATTATCAACTACAGAGACAGATGTCTGTAAAAATTGTATGACCTTGGTAAATATATGAACATCGTAAGCCTTATTTAAAAGCTTTTAAAAATGTTTATATAAAAGCCCCAATTATGACTAAAAATGTTATTACTAAAGCTAATTATTTTATTTTGCATGAGCTTTAAGTTATGTATACACTACAAAAATGTTTTAATCTTTAATTTACACCGATAAAATTATAGTAAATTTGGAAATGTGGCTAGAAAGCTTTTAATTTGAAAATTTGGATGCTTTCGATACGTTAATTTGAAATTAGAGATTTGCATTGAGGATCGATCCCATGAGGATTTCAGTAGGGTCAAGCAGAGACTAAAACGATGCAACTTACCTGGGGTGGATCTGAATTATTTCGGAGCTCTGGATATTCGGAAGTGATACCTTGTGGAACTAACTTTTTGACCATCTTAAATTAGTAAACCGAACCGAAGTAATGCCTAACGAACGGAAAGTGGCCCCGAAGTGCCCTATCTTAAAGAAAGGAAACCGCTTGAAGTGTGAGAATTATCGCGGTATAACTCTTCTTTGCACAGCATACAAATTAATATCCTACATTATATTGGATAGAATCAGGAAGATTTCAACCGAATCGATCAGTCATTGATCAGTACTTTTCGCTGCGGATGATTCTTTCTAAATATTACGAGACTTTCATCCCTGTATATCAGGTGTGCCTGGATTTCCGGCCTATGACTCGATCAATCGCGAGAGTTTGTGGTCTGCTCTGAAATACATATGTAGGAATACTAACAAAATTGGTACGGTTGTGTAGAATGATATAGACACAGTCTCAATGCTGTGTTAGAGTTGAGAACCGGCTAACAAGAATTTTTGCGGTTTTTGGAACCGGTACTCTTTAATCTCATATTGGAGTACATCTTTCGTAAAACTGAAACACCTCAGCGCAACATCTTATATGGCTAGTCCAATTAGATTGGACTAAACAGTAGCGGAATGAAGGAAATACTTGAACCGCTTTTGAGTTTTTAGCTTCTGTTGGATTCCAGATGGTTCCAGATGGTTGGATGGTAGATGCCGAGCTCTGTACAATGTTGGGATCAGAGATCTGATAAAGATCCCCGATATTATAGACTTAAGTAAGATCCCCGATATTGTACACGACGATGCCTCTACGGTGCAGAGAAAGACTTGGCTTCTTAAGGTTGTTTAAGACAGTATGAAGACCAAGCGCAGGACCGATACCATTGGAGCAGGATTGTTGACTCACTGAGCGGCCAGTAATGGCCTTTATATACTGTTTATTTGGGTTTGGTCTTGGAATTGACTTTGGGTTTGGGTTTGGGTTTGGGTTTGGGTTTGGGTTTGGGTTTGGGTTTGGGTTTGGGTTCGGGTTCGGGTTTGGGTTTGGGTTTGGGTTTGGGTTTGAGTTTGGGTTTGGGTTTGGGTTTGGGTTTGGGTTTGGGTTTGGGTTTGGGTTTGGGTTTGGGTTTGGGTTTGGGTTTGGGTTTGGGTTTGGGTTTGGGTTTGGGTTTGGGTTTGGGTTTGGGTTTCGGTTTCGGTTTCGGTTTGGGTTTGGGTTTGGGTTTGGGTTTGGGTTTGGGTTTGGGTTTGGGTTTGGTTTTGGGTTTGGGTTTGGGTTTGGGTTTGGGTTTGGATATGGGTTTGGGTTTCGGTTTGGATATGGGTTTGGGTTTCGGTTTGGGTTTGGGTTTGGGTTTCGGTTTGGGTTGTGCGTGGTCTGAATTAAAGCTCTTTGTTTTTAATTTATTTTATTGAACCTGCAATTATTTATTTGATTTGTAATTATTAATTAACTAAAATGTAAATTATTAGGTGCATTTCAGTTTTTTAACTATGAGTGTGAAAAGATTTTGTAAAGCAACGTGCAACGTTATTAAACTAAAAAGGTAAAGAAGGTGTAGCCACAAGTTGTGTAAATTTAACGTGGCCCCATAAACCTCTGCATTGTCTAAATAAACCAAGCACAAATGATGGTAACTCGAAATCGAATATATAGAAACTAGTTGGAAATAAATTGACGTTAATCAAAAAATTTTAGTATTTTCTATTCCAAATATTACAAAAATTAACCATGAATATAAGCATATTCATTTAAACATCTTAGAGTTAAAGTAGATTATATTAATTTATTGGTGATTGTTCGCTGTTAAATCTATTGAAAATAATAACTTAAGTATTACTGCTCTACTGCAAGTCGAACAAATTTTCTTTTCTTCCATCCATAAATAAATTGACATAAAAAATATACGTTCAGCAGTAAATATTATAAGCCATTCCATAAACTCTCATTATGGTGTGGCAGCTTAATTTGATTATCTAACATACCATAATAATAACAACAACAGCAACATTGTAATATAATTTTCTTATGGATATATGTATATATATTTGAGCGCAGCAAGTAAAAAAAATAGTATACCGCAATTTGGTCCCTCGATTCATCATTCAACTTTTATCCAAATATCGTTCATAATAAAACAGCAGTCGGTAGAAATATTGTGACCTCTATATAGACCTAAATGTTATATAATCAATCAAATACTTGTAGCGTATATAATTATCTGTGATAACAGTCCAAATAATAAATTTCGTATACGCTATCAGAATTGTTTATCAATGATAGTTTATTGATATGTATATCGTGGCCCAAACTAATAAATAGATTTAGGTAAAAAATCATTAACGCAATAAAAACTTTTAATCTTAGTAGAGTATGTATGTAGGTACTACGTATATCTAGCATACGTACATATACATAATAAAACAACATAAAAAAAGTTAGGCCAAATTTTCATTATCATATTTGTTATCTTACATGTAATTCATTGGTTTTGATAAAGTTTTTTTTCGGATATACATTTTGGAAACCACAGATATATGAAAAAGTTATATATTAGATATGGAACATATATGAAAAGGATAAAAATAAAGGAAATATATAGAAAACCATTGTAATTGCCTAGAAAAAATAATGATACTGTTTATATATGTACATATGTACGTATACATAGATATCATATCCAACCAAAAACAAAAAATTATTATAGCTTTTCATTAGTTGAAATGGAAAATTTATTGGTGTTGTTGTTATTGTTGTAATGTTTATCGTCGTCGTCATTGATGAAAATCTGGGGTAAATAGGATTTAATTTGATTTTGTTATTTAATAAAGTTTTGGATATATTGTGATTACAGTGTTTATTTCACTCGTACATATAAATATTGTATTTATATACGCATTTGGTATTACGACGACGAAAAAAATACTTTACTAACTGTGGTATAACAAGTCACAACTCTGAGCTTTTACTGAAGCTTTTGATTTTTCAAAGTAGAATTAGTTTTACAGGGAAATTCAAAAATTACTTTATAATTTTCCGAGCTTTTTTATACGAAAAATCATAAAAGCACTCTGTTGATTGTAATTGCTTTACTGTGTATTACTTTCTCTTAAAATTATTAACTACTACTAGAAAGCCTTTTTTAAAACAAATCCATTTTAAATGCAAAAGTTATTTTCTAACTTTTTGTTCAATAAACAAACCTTATCCGTATATTTTAAACAAAATATACTACATTGCCAGTAGAATTGATTGGAAAAGCTCTAACCAACAAATATTTAATTCGAAAATCATTAACAGTTTAATTTAGCTCAAACCTCTCCCAAGTTTCGTTAAATTACAAACCAATCATAGTCGTTTACCAACTGCAAGCCAAGTTAAAATTATACAATCCAAAATTCAAAAGCATAATGCAAATAAAAAGCCTCATAGGTGTGCGCTGCACGAAACCTCATCTTAAATACATTTTAAAAAGTAATTATTTATTTTATATCATGAAAGCTTCAATAAATGTTTAACCAATATTAGCTGTGTCAAAAGCTCATAGAAATAAACTAAAAGTTGTGTTTCACAAACTAATTCAAACATTAAAAAAAAATACTAAAAGCAGCGGTTAAAAAGTTTACTTTGTGGCCGGTATTCTAAATTAAAATTGACTCTAAATTATTTAGAACTTAGCCTTTGAAAGCACTAGAGAAAGCTTAAGCTCAGGTAATGAACGAAAATATTTCATCGTCATATATTTTTCCATTTAGTTTGAACCTACATGAAAATTATAAGTTGTACGTTATGAAACGTTGTTACTATTTAGAAAGTTTCCGAAAACTTTAACACAAAAGTCAAGTTAGTTATAATTAATTAATTGTTTTCTCGCAAACCAAATTGATTGTCTTATATATTAGGATTGATTGATATACTAAGAATAAGGTTTTATAGATTTACCGCAAACTACTACCCCGCTGCAAAGTTAATCATCACAATAAGTATTATCGATTTAAGCAAAAATGTTACTAACTAAATTATGAAAAGTGTAATTTGGAAAGTGTATAAAAGCCTTTGAAAGCTTTATTTAAACGGCATGGCAAAAAATAAAATAAAGATAAACATTTAAAGTTGCATGAGATTTGACCGAAAGCAATATTATTTCTTGGTCGAGCACAAAGTAAATAATTCAAAAGTCCATTTATTGTCGTATATATGTAAAAAAAAAATACTCAGCGTTGTATAATTGTCGAGCGTGCTAAATTAATACTTATAAGTTTACTTTATGCCAGGAAAAAAAGCTTTGGAAGCTGATTTTATTTTTAGTTCTAATATTATTCTAATGATGCCTGTACTAAATTTACAAATTATATAAAATGCACAAAGGCTAATAAAACGGAGGAGGAGTGATAAATACTTAATTATGTATTCATATTGTTGTTGTTGTCAACTTGACAACAACAACAATTTTTATATGTGGCTCGCATTATATGTGGCATTTACAATTTAATTATGAATTTAAATCGTTTAAAACGTACCCAAGATACAGTAACCAGTTACATAAGTGATGTTTTTAAATCACAAACAAAGCGAATGGATTTTACCCCTTTCATGCGTATAGTTTCATTTATTTTGGAAATATTAATTAAATATCAATTTTAATTTACTGAAATATATTTAAAAATATTTCATTTTACCATTATGCTGGAAAGCCTATTTAGGAAAAAACTGCTATTTCAAACTCAAAAGCTCTTTTCAAAACTTTAATAAACAAACCTTAACCATATGTTTTAAAAATACATTGTACAACACAATGTACAAGTACGGATTGCCTATAGAATTCATGGAAGAGCTCTAACGAACAAATAAATTAAACTGAATCATAGGCGCTTAGCAACTGTAGGCCTAGCAAAAATTCTACATTCCAAAAGCTCAAAAGCCTAAAGCAAATAAAAAAATAGGTGTGCGCTGCATGAAACCTTATCTTAAATAAATTTTATGAAGTATATATTTATTTTATAAATGAAAGCTTCAATAAATCTTTTAACCATGGAGTATTAAAGTTTTTGCAAAATATTAGCTCTGCCAAAAGCTCATAGAAACCAACGAAAAGTTGTGTTTCACAAACACATTCAAAAGATTAAAAAAAATACTAAAAGCAGCGTTGTATAATTTTGTCGAGTTTACAAAATTAGTAATTATAAGTTTACTTTGTGGCAGGTATAAAAGATTTGGAAATTTAATTTGACAACAACAACAACAACAATTATTATTGGTACCTCGCATTATATGTGGTTATTTTAAATTAATAATGAATTTAAATTATTTAGAGCGTAGGCAGATATATCATTATCAATAGATATATAATTATCAATTAAAAATATTTCTTTACACCACTGTTAAAAGTAACGTAGAATTTTAAATTTTATTCGAAAGCGCTAGAGAAAGCTTAAGCCCATGTAATATAAGAAAATATGTCGTGTCTCATTCATTTGTACATTAGGTTGAGACCTATATGAAAGTTATCAGATTCACGTAAAACACCAAAAAATTAATTTATATATTAGGGTTGCAAGTTTCAAAAGCATAAACATATTTTGCACGGTGGACTCGTTTGTGGCATTGAGTACTGAAGTGATCCGCCCAACTTTAATTTAAATTTTTGCTATTAAATTATGAAAAAATTAATTTGGGTAGTGTGTAAAAGTTTTGAGCTCTTTTAAAACTTTTGATTAATCAAAGTAGAATCAGGTTATAAACATAAATATATCAATAGTCTATATGATTTACAAGGATGATACAGAACTACTTTTAATACGAAAAATCATAAAAGTTGATAGTAATTGCTTTTCTATGTACATATTTCTTTTATTGTTGACTAGTTGAGCTAAAACTATCATCTACTGTTATAAGACTTATTGATAGATAACCTACCATTTAAACGACAAAGCTCTTTTCGAAATTTCATATGAAAAGCCAACAGTAACCGTATATTTCGAACATTTTCTTTAAACTGACCACATTGCTCAAATACATAGTACCTACAGAATTAATTGTAAAAGCTCTAACAATGAGTAGATTAATTCGATGTTAAAATTAAATTTAAAGCTTTACGTTTGTGCGCTACGTAAATCCTAATTATTTCACAAACGACACAAAAAAAACTAATAGCAGCGTGGTACAGTTGTGAAACGTACAAAATTAATAATTATAAGTTTACTTTGTGCCGAGGAAAAAGGCTTTGGAAGCTGAGTAGAAGCTCAAGACTAATATTTGTTGTCAACTTGACAACAACAACAATTATTATTGGCTGCTCGCAGTCGCACTATATGTGGCAATTAGAATTTAATAATGAAGTTATATCATTTAAAACGTAGCCAGATTTAGTAACCAGTTACATAGATAAGTAATGATTTCTAATCATAAACCAAGTGAATGGATTTTAACCCCTTCATGCGTATAGTTTTGTTTATCATGGAAATATTAATTAATGTTCAATTTTTTTCTAATTAAAATTATTTCTTTCTACCATTATTAAAATATATGTAAAATTTTAAATGTATGCAAAAGCACTTAGAAAAGCTTATAAAAGCTCATGTAATGAGATAATGTTTGTATATACCATTTATTTTTGCATTAAATATGAAACTTATAAGATTTAAATCATGAAACATTATTGAAATTTAGAAAGCTTTCAAAAGCTTTATAAAAGTTCAATTAAATTAGGACGCACAATTTTGTTAATTGTTCATTTTTTTGCAAACCAAGTTAGAAATAATATTAAAAATGCAATTGTTTTATCTGGAGTTGCAAGCTTCTAAAGCCCAAACCAATTTTTTTTGCACTTGAAAGATTCTGCTTAGTCAATCATCGTATTAAGAATTCTTCATACAAACTACAAGCACAAATATAAGTAACTGAATTATTATAAGTTTAATTTCGTTATAAAGTGTATAAAAGTTGTGAAAGCTTCATTGCTCATTTAAACGGCATGGCAAAATAATAATAAAAAAGGTACACAATAAAAGTTGCATGACATTTGACCGAAAGAAATATTGTTTATTGGTCGAACCCAAAGTAAATAATTCAAAAGTTTGTTTAGTGTCGTTTATATATACAGAAAACCACTACCATTTTTATTAGTTTATAGTTTATTCAAAAGCATTACACATAGTTTAGTAAAGCTCTCAATATTTTCTGCCCTTCCGGTTTTTGAAGCTTTAGCAGCTTTACTATTTTGTGTAAGAGCACCACTGGTTGACACACATGCATGAAACTTATTATTTATTTTGTACACCCAGATATGATAGCCCAGTAAGTATTTTGAATGATTTTTAACCCTTTCGAGCGCTTGATTTATTCCAATATTTTTTAATCAACTATTACCCAATTGTAGTTGTAGGAGATATTTTCTGTTTGTTTTATCTAAACTTACAATCAATATCGTTAAACATCAACATAATACACTTTCCACCACATTAGAGGATCATCTAATTCTTCAATTACACCAATAGGTGTTGCATTGAAAGCAACTGAATATTTTTTTCGTACCATAATACGAAATAAAATATAATTACTGTCATGTGATAATAATTTCTCAGAATTTCACAAATGTAATGTATACAGAAGAATACCAGGTGGTGGTTATCTGTAAACTGAACTTAAACAAGAATTAAATTATCGAGAAAACATTATTCTGTGCAATATGTACTCGCAAAATAATTTTGCAAGGCAAAACACAATTTGATGTACGCATCTACAATCATTTTATTCTGTGTGCGGTAGTGAAAATAGTTCACTATAGATAGTTAAATAAAGTGCCAATTGCGTCGTACTTTAGATATAATAAATTCTAAATCGATATCCAAATTTGTATATCCACATAAATTTCGATCCTTTTTATCTTTTTTTTGTTATATTCATCATGTACGGTATAAAATTTAATCAATCTAATCGTTTACCATATCTAGTTTTGTTGTTAAGGCTTTTTTGTGGTCATAATGTGCAGATAAAATTACCCGGTATAACAATGAGCTCCGGAATATATAAAAAGAAAAAAATCATTTGCATGTACTTTACGGTCCGGAACACAATATAAAAACATTTTTTAAGACGATAACATATCATGTACATCGAATAAACATAAATTCAATTTTTATATGTTCGAAACAATAAACCTACCTTCGTATATTTTTTATTATGTATATATAGGTGGTTTTTAATAAAAGAATTTCTAATATTTCTTTGTTTTATATTATTTAGCTTAAAGCAACAAAAACACAAATAAACAAACAAAATCGAATTTTACAATTCTTAAATATACATTATGCCCATATGTATCGGCAGCATCGTAAATGGTAGTGGTATGTGCTCAATAAATTTAACAAAATAATTTTCATAATCAACTCGATAAGAAACTGTCTTAGGAGTCGGAGGAGGATGTAGGCTCAAAATAACTCAATAAGCCAGTTTAGTATTTTAAATTATTGTTTAACTTAAAAAAATTAACAAAGTAAAAATCAATTAAAATTTTCAAAAAACATCAAATACTCAAACCCCACTTGTACTAATACGAAAAAACGAGCTTTTACTAAAATTTAAGTATAGAAACAAACCATTAAAGAAAAAGTTGTGTAATGTACTAAAAATCATTAAGTACTAGAATTATATATTTCAGTTATAGTAGAAGGGTAATAACTAACAGCTTTAAAAATAATAATTGTGCAACACCGTGCAACATACAATGCAACATATACATTTTTAATTCAGTTTTTGTGTGGTGTATCTGTGGCTTTATAGATGAAATGTTGGAGATACGATGCCTTAATCGACGCAATTTCACAGAATTTTGCAATGGCATAATATGTTCAGGTTTCCATAAGCGAGATATACTCAGAATGATGGCGAAATGTATGGATGAGTACGCAGAGAAATGAGCACGAAAGTTTTTGCTAAACATCACTGGCTTTAAGATATTACGAGGAAGAGGTTAGTCGATGACATCACAAAATTATCGATGAGTGGTAAACCCACGAAGAAAGTACTTATACGATAACCGTGCATATATATGAAAGATGTGATAGATTGGTATATGCGGATATATTGCGGGGATGGATATTACTGTAGCACATTATCACCGTGCATCATCTAAGCTGAATGTCAGTCATCAAATTAATACCAACGGAAGATCACCTGACTCGCACAGTTCGGAAACAAAATGTTGCGTAATCGCTCGATGTTCAATACCGTACATCCAAAATTTTCTAAACACACGTTTGTACGATTTTCCCGTTCATTCATCTATAATTGAGTTGCAAGATGTGCTCGTACGTATTTCCGTACCTCGAAAGTGTTGTCGTTGCGTCAAAGAAAATAGAGGAACATCGAAAGTACCCCAAAATGGTGTTTGAAATTACTTATCGGCTTAACTTCCATAGGAGCAATTATTGAATTGAAGCAGCCGAATTATTGGCGTTAATACATCAGTCGACTGTCAGTCCTATGGCCATGTGGACATATGTTTGTTTAACGATTCGTCACATCAAGTCATGGGTGCGGTTATTTACGAAATAGTGGAAGGTGGAGCATTACAACCATTGGGTTTTTGTTTTAAAAAACTGACAAACTGAAAAAAAACAAATTTGCTCAACGTACGATCGGAATTAACAACATAAAGTCAGGGTGCGAAATATTTTAGGTAGATGTTAGATTGGCGTAAGTTTATGATTTATATACATATGTTCGACTATAAGTCACTCAAATACAGTTTTATGTAAAAAAAACTGAACTAGTATTAACCCAGAAAAATTATTCAGTACAGAGTTACACCACATTTCCAAGTTCCGAGAACCACATGTCTGATGCATTGAGCGGAGAGATAAATTTCGAAGGTAACAAAGCAAATTGTGTATTTATGAGGCCAGCTGAGGTCTACATTTTAGAGGACTAAAGTCTGGTAAGATTTATTATGGTTGTGCAGGGCGATAGCAATATCCAATACATCGTACGAAGTAACGATTATCGATTAACCTGGTAGCTTTGAAGTTTTTTAGCTTAGAAATGTGTTAAAAGGCCTTCGTTTCATTGGGTCCTTAGTAGTTTCCCAAAAAACTGTTTTAAGAACAGATTTGTAGCTGGGAATATTATTCTTGAGGAATTAATCGAAGTTTCTTCCATATTTACACAGAGCAGTCCGATTGATGATGCTAAGGAAACTGTCCAAAAATGTTAAGATGAATTATTTGCTGAGGTGAGAACCATATTAAAAGAAATAATTTTGCCCTACTTTCAGGTTCCTTGTGTCCCTGCATGAATTGACTAATTGAAAAGCTCGTCGCGCGTTTGAGACGTGTGGTACTGAAAACGAGTATGGTTGGCATTGTTTAATTTTATGTATTTTAATGATAGTTTGTTGACCCATACTGTTGGGTCGATCATTTTTTATGCAGATCATCGATTTATATTTTCGGCGCAGGCACTACTGCAAAGTCTCATAAACGAAGTGTTGCAAGAAATTCCGTTCGTGTTTCCAACCATCGACCATATTGTCGTTGAAGGTAATAGAAGAACATCGAAAGGATATCTAAAATGGTTTTAATATGCATTAAAACGTTTGAACGGTTATGAAAATACGGGTTTGCAGCATAAATGCCACTAAATTGTGACAAGCAATATTTCCACTACTATAACCTTTCGTTTTAAATTACTGACAAACTGAAAGAAAAATTTGCTTCGAACGTTCGTAACAAAATAACCAACTCAAATATATTTTTACAACAAAAATAAACAACCAGCAAAACGCATGCAAATTAGGTAGAATGTCGTACAACACATTATCGGTTCCGAGAACAGCGTGTCCGATTCGTTGTTGCGAATCGACGAAATGCAGTTGGGCGTTAAGTTAAGTTTGGAAAATTTGATAGAAAAGCAAAAACAGGATCCACAGTTGAAACTAGTTTTAGGGAAATATCGCAAATATATCGTTGTCATTAACATTGCTCGAACTATCTATGCAGGCAAATGGAATAAAGTATAATGTTAAAGATCAAAACTAGCCAACGGCACACCGAATCGCGGGCCTATATCTATCCAAACTTTCAGATAGTAATTCGTACTGTATGCGGGCATACAGCAATATCTATCGAAGAGATAACTGCGAACCAGGTTGCGAAATAATTAATATCGAGATGAACATGGTATTTTGAAGGTCGAATCCCAGCTGTTGATGAAATAAAACTGTTTATTTTGTGTTCAACAAACCTTCGCATTCCGGGATAATAGTTTCATCCATAAAAGCAAGTCCCACCGAACTTAAGTTTGTCAAAGTATTTCGTTGAAAAAAGAGAAAAATCAGGACCCTACTACGACACATCACAACAATGCTAACATTTTCATGATAAAAGACTTAATAAATTGTTCAAATATGGTTTAGAGAACCGACAGAGTGTGAGTGCCTTTGGAGTGTCATACAGTGGTCCGTTGAAGGTGGTCAAACGATTGAAGAAATATTTCGTGGTAAAAGTGAATTGATACAGAATCAAAGAATATAACCGAACAGTTGAGAACAGGTAAATATAATCAACCATACAAACTGGAAAGGCCCATATGAAACCGACCGTAGCAAACCAGTCAGTTACAGCAAATAAAACATATAGGCGTATAGCTGTATGTACTTCAAACAGCATATTTCTGTCGTAAGTATTTTGACCACGTTGGGTATGCAAACTTTTGGATAGCTTGTACCTAGTTCGAGGAAGTTAACTCCAAAGTTAGGTAACTGCGCAATTAGTTTCATTCATATAGTTAGCTCGTACTGCTATACCGGGTGTTTCTTTTAAACTGAGACGATCAAATATCTCGAAAAATAGCCACTCTACAGAAAAAATGTCCATAATCAAAATTTAATCATACCGCGGCGGAAATACATTAGTGCAAAAACAATAGTCTCCCACCCCCGCTTTGTAGGTGGGGCGGGGGTAACTTTTAAACCAAGATAGGAAGCCATATTTTTTATTGCAGATACGGATTCCACGACTAAAAGTACGTATGATTTGAATAAAATATTTTGTTCGGTTCATGATAGATGGCGTTGCAATCGACGAAATTCAATTTTTTCAATTTCTCCTTCTTAGAACACACGCATTCGATTCTGCAATACGTTTGAAATAAAAAACATCACGTTTTCATTGGAAATACTCGAAATTCGTCATCAAAACAATTTATTCAGTTTTGTAAATCTAAAATAAGTGTTCAACATGATGGCCTGCGACTTCAATGCACTTATTAATCCGCATTTCAAATGATTGTACACAACTGAGAAGTGTGTCTGGTTGAATTTCAGCACACGCATTTCTGATTCGCTCAAAAATGTTCTCACGTGTTGTTGGTTGTTGTGTTTAAACTTTGTTTTTGAGGTAGCCCCACAAAAAAAAATCTGGCGCAGTAAGATCTGGTGATCTGGCGGGCCAATTAATCGGACCAGCTCTACCGATCCAGACCATTGAAATCACGATCAAGTATTTCACGTGCCATCACCGAATAGTGTGCAAGACAACCATCATGTTGAAACCACATGTTCCGTCTCACTTCTAAGCTCAAATTTTCAAGTAATATTGGCAGTTCATTTTCCAAAATGTTTCGGTACATTTGACCATTCAAGTTGCCTTCAATAATGTGGGGGCCTATGAGTTTGTTGCCAATTATTCCACACCACACGTTGACAGTCCAAGGACGCTGATGTTCAACTTGACGAAGCCAGTGCGGATTTGTAACACTCCAATAATGCATGTTGTGTCGATTAACCGTTCCATGGTTTGTAAAAGACGATTCGTCGGAGAACATTACGCAACGAAAAAAATTGGGGTTTTGTTGTATTTGTTCACGTGCCAATTGACAAAAAGTTACCCGATTTTGGAAATCAACGCCATGAAGATCTTGGTGTAAAGACACATGATATGGATGATACTTGTGCCGTTTTAAAATTCTCCAAACACTGGTGAGGGGCAATCCGGAATCGCGAACTATTTCTCGTGTACTAATATGATGATTATGAGCCACTGCTGCCAATACAGCAATTTCATTATTTTCTCCAGTGACTGTTGCTCTACGGGTCCTCTTTTTCGGTTGAACATTTCCATTAGTAATAAATTGTTTGATAGTACGGCCAAATGAAGCACGTGAACGAATCCTATCCGGAAAACGTTGAGCGTAAATAGCAACAGCATTTTCAAGATTTCTGCCAGCTTCTCCATAAACCAGAACCATTTCAATTTTCTCTGGCACAGTTAAACGCTCCATTCTAAAGTATTTTGTCGTTTATTTTGCAATTACGAAAAACATGAAGATAAGAAATAACACAAACGTTAAATGTGATTTACAAAACTGAATAAATTGTTTTGATGACGAATTTCGAGTATTTCCAATGAAAACGTGATGTTTTTTATTTCAAACGTATTGCAGAATCCAATGCGTGTGTTCTAAAAAGGAAAAATTAAATAATAGAATTTCGTCGATTACAACGCCATCTATCATGAACCGAACAAAATATTTCATTCAAACCATACGTACTTTTAGTCGTAAAATCCGTATCTGCAATAAAAAATATGGCTTCCTATCTTAGTTTAAAAGTTACCCCCGCCCCACCTACAAAGCGGGGGTGGGGGACTATTTTTTTTGCACTAATGTATTTCCCCCACGGTATGATTAAATTTTGATTATGGACATTTTTTCCGTAGAGTGGCTATTTTTCGAGATATTTGATCGTCTCAGTTTAAAAGAAACACCCGGTATAGTTTCAAAGACGATTCGAAGATATTCTTGATGTTCCGCCATATCGTTGCGTCCAAACGTCATGTTCGTTCAATTCTTCATACGAAGAAAGACTGATCGTGTATATTCTAATTTGACGATGAATTAGATCACTGAATTAACGTATTAATTCA
Organism: Tipula unca; assembly: GCA_951394425.1. NCBI lineage: Eukaryota > Metazoa > Arthropoda > Insecta > Diptera > Tipulidae > Tipula > Tipula unca. The sequence goes on along the minus strand of OX596382.1, from coordinate 22,528,857 downwards.
AATTTTCCTGTTTTACCAAAAGTTTTCAGTGACAAAAAAATGATTTCGTTTATTACTCGTATCACCAATATTATAGTGATATCTCGGATCCTAATCAAATTATAGTCTTGGAATGCATACAAGTACTCGCCTGATTGCATGCAAGTAACCTGACTAACCATACTAGATTTAAATCATCACTTATAGTGATGTGACATAGAAAGATTAATTGTAAACTTTGTAAGGCAATGACACAGAGAAACCGTAGTAGGTAACGAGACCCGGAGCTAGAAATTTCCTTACACATGGAAAAGATAGACATATGCCTAATATCAGAATATCACATATACATAAGTGTCATTCGCAAGAATTCATGGATACTGCTGCTACCATGCCATTGATCCAGCAGGGTAAGCGAGAGGAGGGTTAGCAATATTTGTAAGGGAAAATATTAAACACTGCGAAGGAGTTAAAATAGAAAAGGAAAGTATGCAAGTATTAACCATTAACGTTCGATTAAATAATGAAAAGGAATATAGCATTTCATCTATATACTGTCCACCACATTACCAACTGACTAACGAGAATTATGTCGGGTTGCCTTAATCGCTTGGCACCAACTTCATAATTGGGGGAGACTTCCATGCTAAGAATACATACCCCAGTATCGAGACTATCAACACGTAAGGATAAAGACCTGTTTACATCAGGGCAAGAATTAAACCATGAGTTTTATTCTGGTGGTAAACCAACATATTGACCTACCAATCATAACAAAATACCAGTTATTAAGACTTCTTTGTAACAAAAGGAGTATCCGAAAACTATATACTGATAGAAAACAATGAAGGAATATGTTCAACCACAATCAAGAAAGAAAACTTGCCTATAGATTAACAAACAATAAAACAAATTTCGATGTTTTAAGAACGCTGATCGAATAAATTACATGTCTTACAAGTACCAATTAAAACTGCGACCCAACTCGATGACCAATTAGAACTACTAAATAATAATATATTGCAAGCAGCGCCCTAGTCAATATAAAATATCGAGCGGCAATAACTATTAATTGCGGAAGTGAGATATTTGGTTAATGAAAAACGGAAGGCTCGTAAAACCATGCAGAGAATGGAACACCACAAAATAAATCTAGACTTAATTATTTAAGCAACAAACTGAAGTTACTAATCATAGAAATTAAGAATAATTTATTTATTGAACATCTAACTGGTCTTTCCTGCCAAAAAGTCACAGACTATTCGCTCTGGAAAGCCAGAAAAGGACTTAAACGGCCGATCATTCAGGTACCTCCTATCAAAAAGGATGATGGAACTTTAGCTAAAATTGCTAAAGAAAAAGCTGCGTTGTCCCCACCTCGAAAATTAATTTCAGCCCCTTCCAGGATCAGCGAAAGAAAACATAAACCCTTTTACAAAAATGAATAATTAAAACATCCAACCAGTAATATTACAACAGCTAAACTATTAGATTACTAAAAACTTGAGCTCAAAAAAACTACCTGTCTATGACCTAATTTCAGGATAAATAGTTAAAGAACTCCCTTTTGACAAAGTATGACACCGAAGACTAGAGATAAACTACACCGAGACCTGGCAAAGCAATTTTACAAGATATTAAAATCTTATCTAGCTGATCGATGCTTTAGCGTTAAATTTGAAGATGAGTACCTGATGTAAAACAATTATCGGCTGGAGTTCCACAAGGAAGCGTCTTGGGACCAATAATGTATTTACTTTATACAAGAGATGAGATACCAAATACAAAAGGAACAAACAACGCAACATTTTTGGATGATACTCTAACCCTAGAAATTGGAGATAGCATAGAAGAGTCAACTGGTAAATTACAAAATGCCACTAATGCAATATGTAGCTGCACAAAGAAATATCACATTCAGCTCAACGATACGAAATACAAAAAGTTAACTTCATACCAATCCATGTGAACTCACTTGACACTTGATGGTAAACTCAAGTGGAAAGAGCACGTGAAAACGAAAAAAGAAGGCCTAACCATCAAATACAGGAAAATGTACTGGCTCTTAGGTAGAAAATCCGTGCTAACAGAACATAATAAACTGATATTATATCGGCAGATAGTTAAACCTATATGGACATATGGTAAACTGTGGGGTTGTACCAATAAGAGCAACGTTAATATAATTCAAACCTTTCAAAACAAAGGATCTAAAGATGGAGTACGTTACCGAAGAAATCAAGGACGATGCAGAGAAACATGTACAGCGACTCGGTTAACATGAAAATGCGGATATGCGCCGTATGCTGACCAACACAGACCCAGTCAGGTAGCTTCGAAGAGCCTTTGGATTTAGGACAGTTAATTTAACCGTATAATCAGTTTGGAGTAATAAAAAACTAGTCTCAATCGATAATAAATCTACAGATCCCAACAACACATGCGGTCTGACACTAATCTTGATCATGGTATCGCTAAGATCATTTAAAATTTGAAAATATACCAACCGTAATAGTATATCGATTGATATATTTAAAATCGAAAGTTTAACGGAAAATTAGCCACCCTTTAAATCTCTTTCTCATTTTCAAAAAAAATTATAATTTAATTAAAAATTAAAACATCAAATATACAGATAGTTTTATTAATATAAAATTATGTATTTATTATAAAAATTAAAAATATTCATGATAAAATTCATATCTATATATACATATACAAAACAAAATACAAAACTCAACAATAATTTAAATTAATTAATTAATTAAGTTTCTTTTTGTCTTCATCGTTATAATATTTACTTACATTCTACATTATTCCTTATTTATTAAGAATTATTTTTTTTCTGCATACTATTAACTTTTAAAAACTTTTAATTTATAACAAAAAAGTTAAAATATTTTAAATAAAATTAAAAAGAATATATAATGTAATAAATTTCGCGAATATACCAAACAAACAAAAAAATAATTATTTATAGTTTCTAACTAGCACACAAAAAAAAACAACGAAAATACAATTAATTTAAAAATGGCGCGAAACAATCTGTTTAATTAATTATATTGGCCCTAGCTTTTTGTCCGATCAATTATTGTTATTAGCTAGATTATTATAAAACTGATTAACTATAAAAAAAAGTATATAAATTATTTTTATATAAATTTAATAATATTTTTTAATTTTCAAATTAGAAATACATTAGTGGTTAATTTTTTAAAATTTTTTATCATAATTATAATTAGATATTTGTATAAATTTAATTAGTTAAATGTTTAAAATTAATTTTTAAAAGCATAAATTTTTAACAATTATAGCATTTCACCAAACCAACTTCATCACAATTCATACATTTTAGTGCTATAAATTCGGCGGTAAAATGATTGCGGTGTACTGATTTTTTCGATCCGTTACACGATGGGCATGGTAGTAGACGATAACCGCCGCACAACTGGCAAGTGTATGATGGGTCCAAACACTAAAAATAAAGAGAAAAATTATTTATTAATTTATTCAACATTATATTTATTGAAATGTTGTATATTTTTCTAGTAAACAGTCGGAAGGTTCAGTAAAATTTGGGCTACTTCATTTACAAAAGCGATCGAAGTTGGATATATGATCCACAACATAAACTAGCTTACAAAATTCGACTGTCGAGGTTAAAATTATTATACTTTCTTATACAAAATAGTCGCGTCTATTCTGTAACTCGGTTGGAATTTTTTCGCTGAAAAATAAATCCCATTGGAATTTTTTGTATCTCATTGGACTGGAAATTTCTGTTGGAATTTTTTTTTTTTTGTAGCATTGTCATTTTCTATTTTTTGTTTAAAAACTGGAATTTCTAAAAGTTGTGTTTGACTTGTTAGTCAGTATAAAAAAGTCATTTTTGCGCTGTACTTCGGAATATTTTTTAAGATTACAGAGGCAATAAACAAAATTTTGAAACACTTAAGATTTCAAATTTATAAAATTCTAAAGTGGATTCAATTTCTATTTCCTTCCCAAGAAGCCAGAACTCAACTTCTTATATACACCTCAAAACATTCACAAATTTCTTCAAATTTCTGAAATTGTTTTAATTCTAAACTAAAATATATTTTCAAATTGAGCTTCATCAAAATCTTAAAATTCAAGTTACATAAACTCTACCGTATCAAAATATTTATCATTAAATTGAATGTTACCAAATGCTTCAAATATTTTTAAAGGTTTAAATTTATAAAAAACATTTAATTACCAACACCCAAAATTTTTTAAACCTTCAAATTTAAAAATTAATTCAAATTCTGCTCCAAATTTCTCCAATAATCAGCCAAAATCTGGAAATTTATCAAGATTTAAACCAATCAGCAAATTAATCAAAAAATTTCAATTCTGAAGTGGAAATTTATCAAATGCCCCAAATTCATCAAACTCTTCAATCCTATCCAATCCAATTATTGAAGTTTTTAAAATTCTAATAAATTCTCCATAAAAATGTATTTAAATATCTTGGAACTATTCACACATCTAAAACTGCTTAAAATTCTTGCAGTTCATGAAATCCTTCAAAAACCTAAAAATCGAAAAACTAAAACAAATTTTGTAACATCACACAGTACTTGAAATGATCGTATTCCAGTTAGAACAATATAAAATTATTTTTACTTTCGTGTGCTAAATAGAAACCCACGTCCAGTCTGTAACTCGGTTGAACAATTTTTCGCCGGAAAAAAAATTTCATTGGAAATTAAACCTGTTCTTTATTTCGTTGTCCTGGTCATTTCTGTTTAAAAAAAAAAATTGTTTTGTTTGACTTGTTTGTTTTCGTGTAAAGAGAATTCCGAACTTTTAATTATATTTGTCAAAAAACTGTCAAAAAATTGACACTTTAAAGATTGCAGACGCATTAAAAATCAATGACCGCAGCCGTTCACGAGACAGTTTAAATGGTCCAGCGGAAATTCCAGCAATTTTTAAAGCATTAAATATTGCTGCCAAACGTTTTCACCAGTGGCCAATAGACACGGTTATTTGTTCATGGCGAATTCATCGGGAAAAATTGTTAGGCGTGATCACAACTTTCTTCTAAATTACCCTCTTCAACTTTTTTTATTTTTTATGTTCGAAAAAATACATAAAAATATAAAAATTAATATTTGGTGAAGGCATAGTTTTTTTTGATTTGGGTGGTGTTTGATGAAAATGAAAGGTATTCGACCATAGTGGTTTTAGTTTAAACTTGCTATATCGTTTTGAAGTCATTATCAAAACCGTGAAACTGTTAAGATTCCAAAAAATCATAAACTGTTGAATCTTTAAATGTTTCTTCAAATTTATAAAATCTTTAAAATCTTTTCAATATCAAGTTACTCGTAAGCTTTCATCAAAATCTTAAAATTCCAAATATTTAAGCTCTACAGTATCAAAATATTAAGCATTAATATTAACTTTTAAAACTTAAACCATCAAAAGTTGAAAGCTACCAAATGCTTCAAATAATATGGTATAAATTTGTAAAAAAAATTAATTTAATTTAAATTTAAATTTTGAAATTTTTTCAACAGCCAAAAATTATTAAAATATTATAATTTAAAAATGTATTCAAATTTTTCTCCAAATTTCTCCATTAATCATCCAAAATCTAGAAATTCATCAAGATTAAAACCAACCATTAAACATTTTAAAATCAGCAAATTTATCAAATTATCAAATCTTGAAGAAATACATTTTTTTAATTCTTGTAATTCCCAATATCCATCAAAATCTTCAATCCTATCAAATTCATCAAATTTATTGAAAACTTGAAAACTCAAGAAATGATGGAAATTATTGAAATTTTTAAAAAAATTCAAAATGGTTAAATAACAAGGAACTGTTCTTACTCTTAAAATTCACAAATTTCTTCAAAATCAGACCCATGAAATTCTCCAACACCTTGAAGTATTTTAAAATTCTTAAAATTTTAATAAATGTGAAAGCTATTAAAATATTTAAATTTGTCATAAACTTAAATACTTTGGAATCCTTGACATTTGTTGAATTCATCAAACAAAATGTTTAAATTCTAAAAATTTCTTCATTACTTATAAATCAGAATTAATAATTTTTACGGTGTATTAGAGAATCAACATTAATTTTTTCTTGATATTCATCAAAGTTTCAGAATTTGAAAAAAAATTGAAATCGTCCAGCAAAACTATGGAAATTTTAAAAATTTATGTTTCTTTAAATTTTTTAAATTACTGAAATTTGTTTAATTTAAATTTAATTTATAAATTATTTAAACTCTTCAAATTATTCAAAAATTTTAAATTTAAAAATGTTTAATAAAAAACCTCAATAATCCAAATTCAAAAATAGTTTCTAATCCTACGCAATCAACGAATTGTTCAGGTGGTTAAATTATTCCAATTCTGATAATTTCTCCTAATTCCGCTCCAACCAAATAACATTCGGAGTTGAAAACCCAAAGCGTTGGAATTTTTCCAATGAACCGAGATACAGAATACAAAATGGTCCAATGGAATTTTTTTATCAGTGGAATCGAGCAACAGAATAGGCAAGATTTTTGCGTCACGTTTGGGCTAGGGGAATATTACACAACACAAAGTTTTTAATAAGAAAATTAAAATTCTTAAAAATTTCTCATAATAAGGCCAGTGTCGTACCCAAACAGGACCAGCTGTTTTCAAATGTTGGCTTCTATCTCTCAAGTTTGCACACACACACGGTTTCACACAAAACTCATCGATTCCAGATAACGAATTAATCTTCTCATAGTAGAAGGACATTGTACTAAATTGCAAGAACCGAATAAAAATTTGTGGAATATTAGAACATTGCGCATAGGTCTGCAAATTTTTTCAGATTGAATTTATAAAATGTTTAAAAACAATTGAGACCAGATATAAGTAACCGTTAAACAGCAACATTTCAGGTCTGGTACAAACTCTTTTATTTCTCTGGATGCCAAAATGACAAATTTGTGTCTGAGCACATCCAAATCGAACACAAAATTGAACTAAAATAAAATAAAATTGAAAAGAGTCGTGCACAACTATCTAAATAAATAGAGAGTTCGAGAACTACCATTTTTAAACTACGTATCAGTAAGAAATTACCATGTCACATTTTCAATAACTTACGGTGAAAAGTTACTTCTTGGCAAAGTTACAATTTACGGGTAAATGAAAATGCAAGAACATTTGGGCCGGAGAACTACTACTTGCATATAATTATGATTGAACTTGCATTGGTAACCACACACCAAATCCAACGTCATGACGAATTCAAATCACTTTACATCATCAACAACCTTGAACAAATAAACTCACCATTATTCGACGAGCCGAAGTATCGAGCATCATATAGTGGTATAAATAAATGTAACGTATTATAGTTTTCCAGAAAAAGTATACTTAGTTAGTAACGAGTAGAGCTTACGAGTCAATCATGTTAAGAGGTAACCTGAACTACCAAGATACCATTAATCGTGTCGTAAAAAATTTTAGGATTTTGCACACGATTCGACGAACCTATATCGCTTGCAATTTAACAGGTTATTGATAAAAACGCTCTGAACAAATGGATGAATAATAGCTATGCCAATTAAGCTTAGAAACAAAATAATAAACCCGCGTTGATCAGCTGATCCACTTATACTCTTGTCACTTTACCTATAAAATTTGGAATAATTTGTGGCTGTACAAAGGAACAGTCAAACTAGATATTCGAAAAATCATTATAATTAGAGAATTCTCTCGTTGAATTATTTCAGAGGTACAAATCTCAGCAGCCCATTTCAGCCTCAAGTGAAGAGTTTATTTTTAGTAAAATGGATCAAAGTTCATTTATTTAATGACGTACAGAATACTACTTAGCAGGCAAATGTCTGAAGTGTTTACAGGTTATACGGCTCTTATATTCTTACACCTTAAAAGATGCGGATAAATTGAAACAAAGTATAATGTTTGCCAATAAAATGTAGCAGACATTTAGACTGAGTTCATTCCAAAATGTTATGTGAAATATTAAAACCAAATTAGAAAATTAATTGTATTCAATCTAAATAAAATCTGTTTAAAGTGAAAAACGTTTTGAAGTATCATTGTAGCCAGCAGCGCAATCTAAAACTTTCTCCCATGGGCCCTAATATGAAAATTTGCCTACAATTTTCGACGGTCATCGTTTTCTATTGGCAAAGTAGGGTAGGTGAAAAGTAGTAAATGTTTACTCTTCTTTTCATTTTTCTTCTTTATTGCAAAATTCCATAGAGTATGCCCTCAGAAATAGCTAACCTGCCATTATTCTGATAAATGTCGGACGTAGTCAAACATTACAACTTTGAATAAACAGAAGCTGTAGTACAAACATTATTGAACCGGACAAGATCTCAAGCCTTGGAAAATGGAGATCTTTGAATTTGCATTTAGTTATCGGACGATAACCAGTCTAAATTTCAAACATTGCAGTAAATTAAGCTCCAGAAATATTCAAACGAAAGTTGCAAAATATTTTTCTGGGTTGTACAAATTCCTTCATTGTGTTGAGGTAAACCGAACGGATGGCCCAGAACGGAATTCAAATTACTTCAGCAGCTGCGTATTACAGTAGGCCTTAAAATTGTTTGCCAATAATTCATTTTCCAGGAAAGACCAATAGGTTGCTACAGATGAAGTACCTTAGATTTGAAATTTTAATCTTTGGGAATATAACTGAAGTTCTTCAGAGGTTGATTCATTTGACGTGAGTTCGTTTAAAAATTGAATCAAAAAAATATTAGCAAACTTATGTTACTATTAAGGCAACATTCGAATGATTTGTATAATAGTATTCCAACTATAGATACTTATTTGGTTGATGTGGCCAGAAGAAATATGGATGCAATATGCCAAAAAAACGAAAAACTGAGGGAAGACATGAATCAAGAAGCCTTAATTGTAATTTTCAACCGAATGCGAATTCGGGGATCACGTCGAAAACGAGATATAGGTTGGTAGTGTAAAGATGCTATAGAGTGATGAATTGTTCTAATTATAAACACAACATATGTTCCACTCCAGCAGTTCCATTTTTTTAATTATCTTTTGGTATTTTAATATAAATAGAGAACCAAATTCAGAATACCAAGCCAATAAAAAAAAATAAACAATAAGCCAGCGTACTCGCTGAGATCTTATTTCATGCACAATACCGGGGATCTTCATCAGATCTCTGATCTGGAAATTGTACAGAGCTCGGTATGTACCAACTATCTCGCGTTTTGGGCCGTAAATCACACGCATGACTCTTCTTTCAAATGTAAGCGCCCAACTTTCACATCCGAACATAACAACGGGCCTGATCAACGCTTTGTAAAGCTTCAGCTTCACGGCACTTGATAAGTGTTTAGATTTTTGTAGTGGCTTTAAAGGATACAAAGAACGACTGCTAGCCGCACTTTAATATCCTCACCCACACTGTTATTGTGAGTGATATAAGAGAACCCAAATATTTGTACCTCCTCACTCCCTCAAACTTGTGGTGGCCACTACTAAAATCTGGTGTGCCATTGTCCCTAAAACCAGAAAGCAGCGGATCAAATATTTCTTTCATTCCGTTGCTATTCAGTCCAATCACTCATATAAAGAGTATTAGGGACAGAGCATCTCCCTGCCGAACACCCAAGCCAACTGCAAAAATGATTGATAGTCTGTTCTCAACTTTAACACAGCATTGAGACTGCGTCACTGTCATTCTACACAATCGTACCAATTTTATTGGCATACATTCCAGCGCAGAACACAGGCACTCTCGATTGATCGAGTCATATGCCTGCCGGAAATCCCGAAACATCTGTTGCTCGGGGATGGAAGTTTCATAATATTTAGATAGAATCATCCGCAGCAAAAAGACCTCATCAGTGACTGATCGATACGGACGAAATCCTCCTTGATAGTCCACCAGGCCCTTCGCTGGAGGGGTGATTGTATCCAATATAATGTAGAACAGTTACTTGAAGGCTGAACAAAGGAGAATTATACCGCGATAATTCTCACACTTCAAGCGGTCTCCTTTCTTGATAATAGGGCGTATCGCGGCCACATTCCATTCATCAAGCATTTCTTCCGTTCACCATACTAATCGAATAAGGTTGAAAAGACAGGTCCACTAAGTCAGTGACGCATGATGAACACCAAGCAGGTCGGTAAAGTGTCCATTCCATGTGTCGAGTACTACAAGCAATGTTGACAAAGAGATTTCCATCCCAGTCCCGAATGGCGGGTAACGCAGGCTTGAAAGTATGGTGCAATCCAGTAATTCCTTTAAAGAAATTACACGAACTGCGCTCATTGCTGAGTTGTTGTACTTTCAGATCCTCGGCCTTCCACCATTCTCACTTTTTCCGTCTACAAATCCGCTTAACTGCCCTTCTTGCAAGAGCTGGATAGGTTTTCGTTCTCATACATTTATTAAATTTATTCAAAAATATTTTCAAACTCTTTGCATTCAACTTATCTGTCAAACAGAATACCTACGTCAACGTTAAAAATTGAATGGAAAATATTTTATTTTTCCATATGGAAATTTTTTACTTGATTGCTAATTAGTTTAACTGGCCATAATCCAAAACTATAATCTAGAGCACTGATGGGATAATAATTTTTGGGCATCAGCCTCAGCTGTATGTCTTAATCAAAGCACAAGCTATCCGTATATTATCCAGCAAAGTTTTCTTGTCCTTGTTAGAACAGATAAATTTACGCCTAAAACGACACTATAAGGAATTTTTTAAATGATATATCATTTTGGAAGATATAGAAACCCTAAATTAAAAATCCGATAGGGGATAGGTAAAACATTTGGTAGTACTCTTAGCTATGCCAATCACACTTACTCATCTTAAGATGTGAACAAAATTGCTTCCACGAGAGAAACCAAAAATAATATTCCTCAGACTATAATCGCAGTCAATCAAGTTGGCTTAATTGACACTTCCAAAAAATTAGTTGGTAAAATCGCTTTAATTAATATTAATTCAATGGCATTACTTCGATCGTGCATGTTGCAAGTTATAGCAAAAGCCCGCCTCTGATTAATTCGAAATAGTTTTCTAAACCCAAATTATTATAAAAAACACTTACTTTATACGGTTTTAACATTCTCCTCAGCTCACCAGTCTCATTCAACCGTTCAACGCAATCTGCATCCTAAAAAAAAACAAACAAAAAAAATTTGTTAAACTTGTAAATCATCTTCAGTACATATAATAAATAATAATTTAGTTATAGAAAGTATATATATGTACAAATGTACAAGGTAATTAAATACCCAAAGTAATTAATCTCTTAAATCATCATTTAACCGGTTATCTTCGTTGTTAATGTTACCTTTAATTAAGTTGCAACAATTTATGGTGTGTTCCGCTTTATACAAAAACTAATAATTAGATTACATTGTGTAGAAGCTAGTTAATTAAAAATTATGATCGTTAAATGTTTTAATTAAGGTTTCAAATTTTTTTTTATTGATCTTCTATATACCGATATACATCTCTCAATCGGAATCCATATAAAAATAGAGTTCAGTAACTCTTTTAACAAAATGCGCTAAGATTGCATTAAAAATAGACAAAGCATGATAGAGATAAGATGTTCAGTTATAAATTTATGTATAGAAACAAGTTCTTGTCTTTATTATTTATATTCATAGATCTAACATTGATTTTTTTACAAAAATCTGTAATTGAAAAAATAAATTGGTTGGTCTCTTTTTTTTTAATAGCGAAATTCCGTATTTGATCACATTTTCAATATTACAATTATCTCTGACGTTAGAAATTAGAAAATGCTTTTTTTTTATGTACATACGCAAGTAGCAAATAAATAAACATAACGCAGATAAGATATTCAGTTTTAACAACAATAATTTATTTTAAACTCGAACCGGTTGATGAATATACTCGTATGTATATATACAACATTGTAACAAAAGTGTTATCATAAATTTATGATAATTCCGTTTTTTTTTCTCTATAGATTAACGTAAATGTATATAAAGTGAAATTTGAAATACAAGAGCCAAGTTTTCAAAATAAGTTAGTTTGAATTTGGTTAGACACCTGGATTTAAATTGAATATTAACTTGTTTACAAACCTCCCTTACTGCCGGATTGCTAATTCAGCGTAAACTACCAACGAAGGAACGAAAAATAGAATCCTGATGCAGACGTTTAAAAATTGAAGAAAGAAGCTTTGCCCACACTATTTATTTAGTGTCCACACCGTTTATTTAATTTTATATTGCATTGGGCCTGCTTTGCCCAGCACTGATGCAAAACAATTGTTCGTGTATTTTACTGATTGACTCAAATTTGAAATCAAAATTTTATTTTTATAACAAAAAATGTTTAAAAAAATTAAAAATAAATTTTCGATATTAAATTTTCCTTGGCCTTTCCAAGCACTCTCATAGTAAAACACACGAAAAATTGACTAACAGTTATACAAGAGAATTTTTAGTGAGCTTTACTATGTGAGTGCTGGGACAGATTGACTAAAATTTAGTTATTGAGACATTTCAGTATTTTTGATGACTGTCTATCTTTCTGTATAAAGACTACAGTACTGTTATGCACTTTTGGTGTCGCTGCCATATACAGTAAAATAGTAAAAACCATTCATCCAAATCATCAGTTACATACTGGGATGTTGGATAACTCAATTTAGAATTAATTCATATGATTCCTCCTCACTGGTGAACAATGTGGTTCTCAAGTCTGCGTTTACTAGGTTTCATTTTTCAATAAGATCAAACAATTGATTTGTGGAGTGAAACTTGCCAAACTCTGCTTCTTTCAGGCGTGGCTTCATGGTGGCATTCCTGATGTAATAATTAGTCTTCCAGGATACAGCGTAGTACGATCTTACCGTAAAGTCGATGTTCGAAAGGATTGGGTGAAATTTGTGTTTTCCTAAATGCTGATATAAAGGTCAATCTGTTATAGATTCTGCTAAAGTTTTATTGGTTGTTGTCTAAAAACGACCCAATAAACAATTTTTCATTTATCTTAATGATTATGTTGGAGAATTATACTGTTAACTAGAATGACATCATTGTGTGCGGCGATTTCAATTGTGACGTCAGTGTGCTTAATTTAAATACCAAAAAATTGAAAAGCTTACTAAATAAGTTTTGTCTCAAATCGATTAATAACAAGCCAACACATTCATCTTAGATTGGGTTATTTCAAATATTGACAAAATTATTTTTCTCAATCAGGTCTCGGTTGGATCACAACTAATCCAATTTTTTGATTTTGGGACTTCAACAGTATTAAGTTATCAGTAATAACCCCACTGATATAAGTTGACTATCTTACTCAATTAATGAAACATTTATTCGAGGTACTTGTTCCAATCAGAACTGTATCAAATAAAAATCAAAACATCCCCGCCATGTTTTAATGGTGAGATTCGGGTGATGAATCCTGTACCAGGAATATATATAGCTACCAGAAACATAACTACCAATATTATCAAGCGCGCCAAAATTTTTCACATTGTAACAAAAGTGTTATCATAAATTTATGATAATTCCGTTTTTTTTTCTCTATAGATTAACGTAAATGTATATAAAGTGAAATTTGAAATGCACGAACCAAGTTTTCAAAATAAGTTAGTTTAAAATTGGTTAGACACCTGGATTTAAATTGAATATTAACAAGTTTACAAACCTCCCTTACTGCCGGATTGCTAATTCAGCGTAAACTACCAACGAAGGAACGATAAATAGAATCCTGATGCAGACGTTTAAAAATTGAAGAAAGAAGCTTTGCCCACACTATTTATTTAGTGTCCACACCGTTTATTTAATTTTATATTGCATTGGATCTGCTTTGCCCAGCACTGATGCAAAACAATTGTTCGTGTATTTTACTGATTGATTCAAATTTGAAATCAAAATTTTATTTTTATAACAAAAAATGTTTAAAAAAATTAAAAATAAATTTTCGATATTAAATTTTCCTTGGCCTTTCCAAGCACTCTCATAGTAAAACACACGAAAAATTGACTAACAGTTATACAAGAGAATTTTTAGTGAGCTTTACTATGTGAGTGCTGGGACAGATTGACTAAAATTTAGTTATTGAGACATTTTAGTATTTTTGATGACTGTCTATCTTTCTGTATAAAGACTACAGTACTGTTATGCACTTTTGGTGTCGCTGCCATATACAGTAAAATAGTAAAAACCATTCATCCAAATCATCAGTTACATACTGGGATGTTGGATAACTCAATTTAGAATTAATTCATATGATTCCTCCTCACTGGTGAACAATGTGGTTCTCAAGTCTGCGTTTACTAGGTTTCATTTTTCAATAAGATCAAACAATTGATTTGTGGAGTGAAACTTGCCAAACTCTGCTTCTTTCAGGCGTGGCTTCATGGTGGCATTCCTGATGTAACAATTAGTCTTCCAGGATACAGCGTAGTACGATCTTACCGTAAACTCGATGTTCGAAAGGATTGGGTGAAATTTGTGTTTTCCTAAATGATGATATAAAGGTCAATCTGTTATAGATTCTGCTAAAGTTTTATTGGTTGTTGTCTAAAAACGACCCAATAAACAATTTTTCATTTATCTTAATGATTATGTTGGAGAATTATACTGTTAACTAGAATGACATCATTGTGTGCGGCGCTTTCAATTGTGACGTCAGTGTGCTTAATTTAAATACCAAAAAATTGAAAAGCTTACTAAATAAGTTTTGTCGCAAATCGATTAATAACAAGCCAACACATTCATCTTAGATTGGGTTATTTCAAATATTGACAAAATTATTTTTCTCAATCAGGTCTCGGTTGGATCACAACTAATCCAATTTTTTGATTTTGGGACTTCAACAGTATTAAGTTATTATTAATAACCCCACTGATATAAGTTGACTATCCTACTCAGTTAATAAAAAATTTATTCGAGGTACTTGTTCCAATCAGAACTGTATCAAATAAAAATCAAAACATCCCCGCCTTGGTTTAATGACGAGATTCGGGTGATGATTCATGTACCAGGAATATATATAGCTACCAGAAACATAATTACCAGTATTATCAAGCGCGCCAAAATAAAATATTTTACTGTTATTTTAAATCCATCTCTACCTGCTAAAGTATTCTCGAAAAATTTAAAACCTGTTGGTGCTTTTTCATCATCGAAAGTTAAACCATCAGCCCAATTTTGACCAAATGATTTTAATGATCATTTTTCGGATAACAGTGCAGGAGGTGCGGAGCCAGTTAGTTTTGATATATGTAGTTGGTATTATGAATACTTTTGACTCAATTAAATCATTGACGAAATTTAAATTTAAAACCACCAACATCTTTATTGGCCTACTGCCGGCTTTGTCTAAAGTATTCGAAATAATACTTCAGTCACAGATGTTGCCTTATGTTGAATTGGAAAATTTTCTATCAATGTATATCAATTTGCCTATAGACGCAATTATAGTACCAGCACAGCTTTACTTTATATCAATGATGACATTCGTAGAGCTGTTCATATTCTGCTCGATTTCAGCAAAGCTTTTAGCAAAATTGATCATTCAAATTTGGTTAGTGGACTTCATGACAATTTCAAATCTTCAGTATCGGTTTGTCGCTTAATCCTGTTATTTCTGTCATGCCGTTCACAATGAGTTAAAATAAATTTAGCAGTACCGAAACTTTGCAGTACTCAGCCTGGTGTTCCACAGGGATCAGTGCTAGGTCCTTTCCTGTTTATGATGTATATAAATGACCTACTCACAGTTATCACTAGTTGTAAATATCCTCACCTCTCTGAGTGGGCACGCAGCTGCAGACTGAATGCAAACCCACAGAAAACGGAGCTGGTCCTGTTTACCAGGAAGCACAAACTTCCTCAGTGTGACCCGCCAATATAAAATGGTACTCGCTTGATCTTTACGGATAGACCAAAATACCTCGGACTGCTTTTGGACAGCAAGCTAAGCTGGGCTGGAAACCAAACATCGTAGAGAGAGAGTAAAGAAAGCTACTATAGCGCTTTAGTCTTGCAAAAATTCCATTGGAAAGAGATAGGGGTATGGAGCCCCACATAGTACACTGGCCCTACGTCTCAGTGGTCAAACCTATACTGCTGTATGGGGTTGTCGTTTGGTGGCCAGCGTTAAAAATTATGGCCAACCTTAAACTATTGATGAAAGTCCAAACAACGGCCTGCTTGTGTATAAGTGGGGCCCTCAGGAGCACACCTACTCAAGCTCTAGAGATTCTCTTTCATCTTACTCCCTTGGATATTGGGAACGAGCAGCTTGCATCTTGCACAGCCATTCGGCTCATGCATGGCACTCCTCTATCCTATGCAACACGGGTATTCCGGAAGCTACCGACTACGCATTTCCTTTGCCATCTGTTGAGATGAGATTCCAAACTGAGTTTCCCACCAGAGAGAACTGGGTGAACGAAACGGTTATGGACAATGAGGCGCAAAGCTTCTTCACGGATGGCACAAAAATTTACGGACAGCCTGGCTACTATTAAAACGCTACAATCATACTCCCTGACGTCCAAGGTAGCCCAGAACTGTCTGGCATCTTTAAATGAGATGGCTAATGGCAGATGAGTTTGCCCGCAAGGGTACAGCACGCCTAATAACCCAAAGCAGGGGGGATATAAAGATACCGCTTGCTTCATGTAAACTGCTGCTTCAGGAAGAAGCCATAAAAGAAACGGACGTCAGATGGTCTGAACAACGTGCATCGTTAAATCTCATATAACTCTACACAATATATACCTAAAATAGTAATGCGTGGGATTGAAATTGACTACCCTGATTCTATGAATAATTTAGGATTAACTTTTGATAAATAACTTTGTTGGAATTATCACATATAAGAATGCTGTGGACAACTACGAAATGCTTTAACTCTAAACTTAGACTGCAACTGGTCAAATCGAATATCCTTTCACATTTTTCCTATGGAGATATAGTTTTCTTTGAATTAAAAAGGAAGTATTTCAATGAACTTCAAGTGATATACAATTCTTGTCTGAGATATATTAAGTTGTACTCTTGCGCAATTCTATACGAGTTTCGGATATGTTAATACATTTTTAAAATCTTAATGCATACATCAACAAATTCAAATGTTCCGAATTAAAATACTGTCGTGGCACCAACTCAACCTAAAATGAGAAATCGGGTTTGAAGCCAGTACCAAAAAAGGGATGAGGCTATCGTTGTAAACAAAAACTCATGAAAACAAGTGCACTAAATTTCCTTTTAGTCTTGATTATTGTATGCGACTGTTCGAGTAGTACCGAGTGACCAACAATAATTTTGAGTAAACACAAATTCAATTAAAATTTAATTGCCATAGTTAAAGATGATCAACTTTTATTTAAAATATCTTTGGCCCGATTTTGTATGGCTCAAATGATATTTATTACAAAAACGGAACCATATGGTATTTTTTTTTTAAATATGAGATCAATAGAAGGTGGTCTGCAACAGCTGCTTATGTAGACTAAAATTTCGATATCTGCTAAGTTTACATTACTCTTCGAACTGTGCTAAAGTAAGAAAATCTTTGTATAAAGAGGCGTATTTGATTCAATTTGTATTTTATACTATTGCTCATTGCGACAACTGTCTGCAGAAAGTGAACGACTGCTAACCCTTCGTTTGCAGCTGTCCGGCCTTTATCAGAGCTGCTTCCAAGTGTTCTCTTTCATCTTTGAACGTAGATAAGTTATAATCAATTTCTTGGTTTAAACTTTACAGTTTACTAAGGTTGCAGTGCGCTCCTGTGAGTTAGGAAAGACCCTCTAGTTTTGAACCATGGGTCCAATATGGCATTGCGTGCGGATTCTTGTTAGGTTCAAACCGTATTAATAAAAACTAAAAAAAATACGATGAGGAAAATCTGTTCTCAATAAAATTAAATCTAATTACAGAGATCTTGAAAATTGCTTTAAAGCCAAATCGTCCAATGTTAGCTTAAAGGCCACTATAACATTACAATTCCCTAACGTTTAAATTATCAAGTATGCAAGGTTTGGTAATCAAGCAAAAGAAATATTTGGCTAAATTCATCAGTGGCCAAAAAAATGTTGATGCTCAATAGTTGGCATTTATTTTACTTATGATAACGCAGAAATAGTTTTTTTTAGTAGCATTCGTTCGGTTTAAACTTTGAATCAGGATAAAACTTCTTTAGCCCGGCATCCGATCACTAAATTTGTATAGTACGTCGTGTTATCACCGAATCTAAGAAATCGAGCAAATGTTCAGATTTTTATACCCTTGATCCCGGAGTCCGATAAACCCTAGAATAGTAGATTTAACATTCAGTTTTCACCAGCTGAAAATGATGCTAAAATGGGTTTTTCCAAGTTTCAGGTGTAAAAATTATTTAGAAAATTTTAGAAATGAAACTTAATCGAGACATGGGTTAAGTATACATTAATCACCGAAATTCATTTCTAATTTAGATTTTCACAAACTTTTCAACGACAACGGGTACATATGTGTATGTATGTACACATATAATCATGCTAATTATATGCCACATAAATCAAACAAAAATAAAATCGAAAGTATGTATATATATAAATTATGCACATAACTTCTCAGAAGAACATCGATCGCCTGAACAGAAATATTAATTTCACTTTATTAGTGAATCACCAACCTCTTAAGTACGCAAGCTACATACATTAATAGATTAACATATGGATACATAAATATTCTACGCCTAATTAACAAATTAGAAATCAAAAGTTAAAATCTTTAATTAAATCGCTTTCTTCAGTTAGTTAACGCATATCATTACGAAGGGCTTTGACAAAATTATTATTCCACATTCAGGCCAGCATTTATAATTTCAAATTGCATAATTTATGCAGATCATAATTTTGTGTTTATCTATATACACACCGACAATCCAAATTTTGTATAAGCAATATACATAGCTATTTAGTGTACGTACAATGAATTAATAATCGTCGTCCAAGTTTATAAAAAAATTAAATAAAAAAGTAAAAGTTGCCACCGGTTTCAGTAAGTTTGACGAACTGCATTTCGTATAATTATTAAGTGCAATAAACTAAAGTATTTCTTGTTACGAAATGTCCGGATTATTTGTGTTTTTATTTGTTATTTGACTTGATTGTGACTGATTTATTTGAATAGACCGAAATAATTTCGTGCAAACTTTTTGTTATTTTAATATTTCGAAATATTTTTGTCAACAACATTTTGTGCAACAAAAGAATCTATTTAGTTTTAAAATTTTGAATACAAAAGCTTTATAGGCATTCTCATGCAAATTTAAAAATGTTTAAAACCTGTGGTGTAGAAAGTTCAGCTATGCAAAAGTTTTCATTTCAATGGATTGATGCATAAAATCTCTGAAATATACACATAAAAGCCAATATACCATCCGAAAATGTTAAAAGCATTTGAAAAAGTACTCCTCGTTTAAATGAGGAAAGGTACCATGCTTAAATTATAATAGGGGCAGAATACAGGTTTGCACTGAGCTCTGCAGATTGCAATTGTTCAAAATTTCTAATTTTATCTTAGAATCTACAAATATAAAATTTCAAGCTTCTTAAATCTTTAACTATTTAATTTAAAAAAACCATTTCATTATATAATTCTAAATATAAAATCTAATATCTAAACTTTAAAAACAAATTGAAAGATTTTACATATAAAATTTTATTTTTATACATTTTTAAATAACAATATATTCTACGTTCTCAATTCGTTAGACTCTTAAATCTAATTCTAAAAAATAATTTTATTTCAATTTCAAATAAAAAATTTACTTAAGATCTGAAGAAGAGATTTTGAATTCAAAAAAATTAAACATTTAAATTTTAAAATATTCAGATTTAAAATTTCATTAAAATTTTAAATTTCGTTAACTCAGATAAAATATTTCAGATTGAATTAAGTTTGATACTATATTTTAATTTCCAAATTATAAATTGGCAAGCTTGACAGACAAAAATTGAATGACAGACTCAACGTTTATAATTTTTAAAAACATTAATATTCTAGTTTTTAACTATTCTGCAAAAAATTAATAATACTTTTCGACTTTTTTATGGAAAATCTAAAAAGCTCACAAAATTAAATATTCCATTTAAAAAATTTAATATTTCAATTTGGGCCTTTGAGAGATGTTTGATTTAAAAAAAAAAATCCAGAAGTAAAATTGAATAACCGAGCAAATAGCGCAGTGGTTAAAGCTGCGACGTTTGAATCGGAAGGTACCGGGTTCGAATCCCAACAGAGGCGGGATGCAAAAGGTATTTTTCATCTCCCGATTACGATCGGTGATTAAATTGAAAACATCTATGACCCTCTGTTGCAATGTAGAACTCATGGGCCGACCCATCTTCCATGTCACTGTACAAGGTGACATGGAGCTATGCAATGCGCAGGTGGTATACTGTACTCGTGTGAATGGGATGAATGAATAGATTGAATGAATGTTGTGTGAATGTAAGGTAAGGCTATGGACCGTAAAAGTGTCTATGCCAAGTCCTTTAAAAAAAAAAAAAAAAAAATTAATATCTTGAATTTTATAAATTTTTGCTAGAAGCTTCAGGAATGCAAAAGTGATTTGTCATCATAGATTTCGATCAGAATGATGAAGAACACATTTATAACCCTCTATTGCGATGCAGAATTTCATGATTTCCACTATTTCATGATCCAAACCCATCGGTGATGTCAGTACAGGCTGGCATAGAGCTATATAATGTGTAAATGGGCATTTAAACAAACTCAGACCTGAAGCTTTTAAAAAAAATAAATTAATATTTTAAATTCTAGAATTCAAGAATTCTAGAATTCAAATTTAAATATTGGAGGCTCATTAAAATTCAGAATTACAATTTAAGAATTTAACTCCTTCCATTCAATTTCATAAATAGTGAAATAAATTTTTTAAATTTTTAGGAATCCAAGAATTAACATTTAAATATTGGAGACTCATTTAAATTCAGAAATATAATTTTAGAATTTAACTACTTCCATTAAATTTCATAAATTTAATTTTTAATTTTTTCATAATTTTTGGGAAATAAAGTTTTTAGTTTTTAGGCATTCCCAAATTAAAATTTAAATATTGGAGGCTGATTAAAATTCAGGACTATAATTTAAAATTTTGACTTCTTGATTGTAATCTAAAAATTGCGGAAAAAATGTTAAATTCATAATTTAAAGTAAAAATAATATCAATTTTCACAAATTTAAAATTAAAATTTAAAAACCTAAAATTCTAGAACTGTTTATTAATTTTATTGAATTTTAAAAACAAACTTTTAATTTTCTAGATTAAAATTTTGAAAAATCAGAGTTTTAACTTATTCTAAATCAAATTTAAAATTATAATTTTATGTACAGGAATTGGATTTTAAAATGTAAAATTCAAATTTGTATCTAAAATTTAATGAAATAACACATTTTTATTTATGTCTAAAACTTTCATAAAGTTTAGGAAATCAGATTATAATACAAAATGTAGGGTTATTCTGAATTTAAATTCTATTAAATCCATGAACCAAAGAAAATTCTAGAATTAAAATTTTAAATCGCCATAATTTCGAAAATTTGTGGAAAAATTCCATATTTAAATTTAGAATATTTAAATATTCCTTATTTTCAATCAACTAGATTCAAAGTTTTTATTTCTACAACTTAACATTTTCCATAATTTTTTCTTAAATTTTAAATTCAAAATTTATATTTGAATTAAGATTAATTTTAATTCAGAAATCAAAAGTAATTTTAACAAGTACGGCTTAACAGATAAGTGAATTTCATGTGCAAAAATTTTTGTACTTTTTAAATGTTCAAATATTCTAGATTATCAATACTCTAAATTTAAAATTCTGATTTCAAATTTTAAAATTACTGCAAAAATTAAATTAAAATTTTAAATTTTAAATTCTGATTATTCCTGATTCATTTAAACTCATAAATGTGATTTGCAAATTATAACATCTTGGTATTTACAACTAATTGTTATTCCAATGATAAGTTTTGCTTTTAAAATAATATTAAAATACCTATAAAATTTTCAATTCATTAAAATATACTAACTAAATCTCTAAATCTAAAAATTCCACAAAACATTAAGTAAGAAAAACTTTAACCCTAAAATTAAAATATACGCGCCAAATTAAACATTACAATTTAAAAAAAAAATTAAAAGTCAAATTCAAATTCTAGAATTCAAATTTAAATTTTTGAGGCTCATTTAAATTCAGAACTATAATTTAAGAATTTAACTTCATCCATTAAATTTCATGAATTGGGAAATAAAGTTTTTAAGTTTTAAGGAATTCCAGAATTCAAATTTAAATATTGGAGGCTTATTAAAATACAAAAATATAATTTAAGAATTTAACTTCTGCCATTCAATTTTATAAATTGGAAAATAAAATTTTAGATTTTTAGAAATTAAAGAATTCGAATTTAAATATTAGAGACTCTTTAAATTCAGAAATATAATTTAAGAATTTAACTTCTGCCATTCATTTCATAAATTGGGACATAAAGTTTTTAAGTTTTAAGGAATTCCAGAATTCAAATTTAAATATTGGAGGCTTATTAAAATACAGAAATATAATTTAAGAATTAACCTTCTTGATTGTTATTAAAAAATAGTGAAAAAAAATTTAAATTCATAATTTACTCACAACATGGTAAAATATATAAAACTAAATTTAAAAATTAAAAATTTTAAGTGGAAATTTAAACTTTAAAGTGTCGGATTAAAAATGTTAAAATTTCAGAACTTTAATTATAAAATTTGAATTTTAAAATAAATATTTTTCAATATTTAGGAATTCTAGAATTAAAAGTTTCAAATTTTCTTAATTCTGAATATTCCAGATTAATGTAAATTCAGATCAGATACCTAATTTAGTTTCTAAATTGTGTATTTAATTCTGGAATAATACAAAATTGATTTAAACAATTTCATTTAATTTAAAACTGTTTAATGTTTCTAAAAATATAATTTCCACAGCTTAATTCAAAATTCTAAAATGTTGGACTTAAAAATGACGAGATTCCTAAAATCAAAAATGTTTAATTCTTGATTATATGTGTATTAAATTATATATTATAGATTATCAATTTTTAAACTTTAAAATCAATACAATCTAAAAATCTGAAATTATAAGTTGTTCATTAATTTTAAAGAATTGTAAAAACAAAATTAAAAATGTTCTAGATTTAAATTTTAAAAATCGGAGTTTGAACTTTTACTAATTTAAACTTAAAATTATAATTTTAAATACAGGAATTGCAATTTAAAACATTAAATTCAAATATTTTACTAGAATTTAATGAAATAAAATATATTATATTAAAAATTAAAAATTTCAGAATCTTATTTCCTTTTAACTTCAAAGAGTCACAATAATAAAAATGCTAGAATCTAAGTACGTAATTTTATAATAAATAATATTATAAATCTCCAAATTTTAAATTTAAGCTTTCAATTCTTTAAAATTTAGGAAATTCTAGATTTAAAATTTTTAATATTTTCTTAATTCTAAATATTTTAGAATCATTTAAATTCAAATCAGAAATCTAACCAAATTTTTGGGTTTTCGATTTAAGATTCTACATGATTTAATATTTGGAATTATTAAGTATTCAAATATTTAATCCGAAATAATTAATTCTAATGAATACTTAGTTCTGAAATTATAAAAAACTTGAGTCAATGAAAATTATAATTTAAAAACATTGAAATTCAAAATTTAAACTTAAAAAAAAAATTATTTCCAAATTCTAAAATATTTTTAATTAAGAAATAAAAAATTTAAAAATTTAAAATTAAAATTTTCTTAATTAAGAAATATCTAGATTTAAATTCTAAAAAATCAAAGTCAAAAATTTTACACAAAATTTAATTTTAATAATATTTAGAAAGAAAATTATAATTGAATTTTAAAATTGTAATTTCAAATTTGTATCTAGAATTTAATGAATTATACCAATTTAAAATCAAATCAGTATTATTATTTTTACAATTAATCGTGTCAAATTCAGAATTTGACATAAGTAAGTCAAAAAACTAAAATTGAAGAAAATTTAAAATTTTTAAAAATTAAATTTCAAAAATTTTCTTGAAAATGGCAACAATAATTCAAAGCAAATTCTGAAATTTAACAAATAGTTTAATAAACTCGAGTTTCAAAATGGATAAAGATTTGGGAATTGTTTCTATTTTGTTTTGATGTTGTCCGGTCCGGACTTCTCCAATTGAATAATAATGCACAACACAATAATATTTATTAATTCACAATTTGTTTATTTATTATTATAGAAATTATGTTTATTATATTTATTTGATTAATTTATTTGTTTTGTTACAATTATTATTATTAATTTATGTAATTTAATTATTGTATATATTTATTTTACCACCACACAAAATTTTGGCCAATTATGACGCGTTACACTTGTATATGTTTTTTTAATACCGCGATGAGAAAATTTACGAAATTGCATATGGCGAAGGTAAATAATAAAAAGAAGACGTGTTGTCTTGAGTGTTGCTTGTTTTGATCATGGACGACTAATGTGTTGTGTTGTAATTGTGACGTCGCCTTCGTGTTCGTTTTGTTGAGGGAACACATGCGCCGGCGACGGTCGACACTGCACTTATGTAGTGCAGTGGATTATTATTGCATCACCGAACATTGTTAGTTCGTGGTGATGTTGGTTGGATGGCGATGGTTTTACTATAAATGTTTTATAGTAATGGTTCGGTTATTGGATAGTGTTGGTTGGATAGATTGATATGTGATGGGGTTAGTGAACGCTTAATTCAAATAAGTTGGATTATATTTGAATTTCACTAATTGTTTTGTTTGTGGCAGAATCGAATATCAGTGAGTCGAATATTCGAGCTGCTACAAAGATTTGAAGAAAATTTGGAAATTTTGGGCTGAAAAAAATATAACTCTACAGTAGCAAGATGCAAACTTATGCACTTAGGATAATTACTCAAAATACAGATGATATTTTTGGATTTTTTACAGCTGGTTCGTGATCAGCTACTAAGCGCATAGAATTATCGTAGATCAACGTTAACATACAACGTTAAAACTGGTTATTTCACCAATCATTCCAATCAAATAATTAATATAACCTTTTCACCTGCGTATATATACAACAATTATCGCACATCTCCAACCACACCATAATCTGGAGAAAATCAATTAAAAAGTTGATTTCATTGTCCATATATACATGCATATCGAATACAACTAATTAAACAACAAAACTATTAACCACGTTTCGAGATATACAATACAATAATAACAATTTTTAATATTTGGAAATTGTATGCGCGCTGTTCATTATGGACGGTGCCGTGTAAACAATTATCACATCGCAGCCACACGCAGATGTTAAATTTAAATATTTATTACGATATTCAAATATAATTATCATAAACACGCATTATCATAATGAAAAGGGCTTTTCACTTTTGCTTACATTAACATCTCCAAAAAAAAATATTTTCATTTGATTAATGTAAAATAGTTAAGTTGAAATGTCAATGACATGCGGCGCATGCAACAAACTAACATCTCACTTTGCTATATATGTATAAACTCCAAGTGTTTCAAATAAAACCATATATTTCAAGTTCAAGTGCATGTTGTATATATGTATGTTACTTTCACATCATATATGCACGAGCTTTTTATGCAAGTTATACATATATGTACAACTAATGCTTTCATTTTCGAATTGCAATTTAATATTTTGATATTTATGTAGAGGCAGACATATGGTTTCATGTACAAACAATATTGTTGATTAAGAAACGTGATATCCATTTATATTTTGTCTCGCTGTGTTGTTTTAGAAATAATGTCGGCGAGGTGTTAATTTAATATAATTCGTGTATACTGGATCTGATGCTATATGGGATCTTGTTTTCGATATTAAAAATGATTTACAACGCGGATACTTCTATACAATATATATATACAAGCTTTCCTTTTAATTTCGTTTAAATTAAATTAAAGTCAGTTCAGGTATTTCTAGATTATACCACGACAATAAATTGCGACCTTAAATCGACGCTTTAAATCGATCTTTAAATGAAATCGATAGTGGGTCTTAGTAGTTTTCGTAATGATCAAAATGAAACCACTCAGCTGATTGTAAAATGATTAGTAGACCACGCATACGTTATGTGTGCCAGCACGTACAAATTATAATTTTGAAATTTGAATTAGTCGATCGCGTGACGAAAGATCATCAGTGTCATATCGATTATAATAATCATATGTACAAAAAAAATCATAAATTCTTGAACAGCTGTTACATTTTCACACAATCTTTTAACCTGGATTAAGTCGTTTATACATAATTCTGAATAACACGATCAATAGTGGGGCGATAAATCAGTTATTTTCCTCGCACGCAATATAATCTTCCCACTTTCCAGAGATAACTTTTTAATAGGTTACAAAATGCTTGTCAACCTTTAAAAATGATATTTCAAATCAACACATTGTATTGTACATATGTCGTAAAGTACAGATCTTCACCATTCATAATTTTGTAAAATCGAATAATCACTTGATCATAGAATAAAGTGATCATTCCTTGCTCACATGCTTTTTTGGCTTAAACCGACCTCCTTTCCAGGAATGCAGAAAACCCGATGATATTGTCTTCAGATCTGTCTGTTATTATCCTGATTTTTGGATTTCATTTAAAATATCATCAAATGAAACTTGTAAATCATTCAACAGTTGAACATTGTACTGAGAAAAATCATGGTATCAACGTAGTGATCGCAAAATTGACAACAATTTTTGATTTCTGTTCATTCGTTCACTCTGTCCATTTAAAAGTTGTCCATCAAAACGTTAATTAAGAACGATCATGGGGATACTAAAAAAAAGCGGTCTAACTGTGCCGTGGCAGCCAAGCTAACTTTACCTTACCTAACGAGGACCCACTGTGCCACTTTCTTTTTTAGCCGAATTACGTTCATAATGTGAAGTACATTATGAAAATTTACAAAGTTTAATTCTGTAGAATAATTTTCTAGGCGCCCGAACCTAAAAAATCTCTAAACAGCTCATTGGCCACAACACGTCATAAAGTATTTTTGTATATTTGGGGCTACTGTTACTGTTCAGTGACCTATTAACGCTATTGCTCTGCATGGAATTGTGAAACGGGACAATTCGGTTAGATTATCGGTTTACACCGATCAAAAGAATTAACAGCTATGTTCTGTGATTAATAAATCGATATAAATAAGAACCACCGAAGTGAGCTTATTTCGATTCGAAAAAGATTCGGCTGGATGTATGCATTCAAGCAAGTCAGCGTTGTTTTAGAATTATGTTTTTCTCAACAGCCAAGAAGTATTCATGGAATAAATATTGGATTTTTCGGGAAACGCGAGGGAGTAGAAATCAGTAAGTTCAAAGAATGCCATTACGCCATACTAAATTATTTATATTTAGTTTGAATCTAATTCAATACAATGCTGCACATCCAACCCATTCACATGACACCGCAGACCAAACCATAAACCATTGATTGCAAATTTTTTCAAACCATACCAGATCAATAACGTAAATAGATTTTATCTGTACCACATACCGTGGTATATACTACTGACAAATATCGCAATGGTTTCCCAGCTCTGCTGCTGGCTACACGGTTATGATTCTGCTCCCCAAAAAAGTTTTAAAACGTAAACTAAGGGAGTCGGTAAATAAGCATAGTTATACAATTCTTGAACGATTGCAAGACATATTTTTTATGAGAACCGATACTAAAATAATTCCATAGGAGCTTCTTACCCAACCGATGCCTTCCAGCATTTATGCGCCAAGTACGCAAAACCAAGAAACATTAATGATAAGTTGTTGTGTTTTGTTATACCGCATGTGGTATTCTCTTACATGCCAATTGTGTATGGAACTATCCTATTTGTGTTCTTCCTTGGTTTTGTTCACATGATGTTGGTTTCGCCAACAAAGGATTTGCATGAAAATGATCTTGGTGAAGCATGCTACTCTACTAGAGATTTCTTTGAAACCCCGTCTGCCGTGTTTTTTTTTTAGTTTTCTTAAGTGTTTCCGTTTTCATGTTACATTGGGAAATATTTTTATTTGAAGTTCCAGTATTTTCTAAAATGTGCAGCGATATTCAAGAATATTGTGGATTACCAGATTCAAAAGTTTCGGGTAGACCGAATATCGCGCACCATTTTTTAGTGAATAAATTTTTTGTTTTTGTATGTTTTTCGTTTTTTTTTTTAAGAATTAACTTTTAAAAACTTGGGAATTTTATGACGGAAAGATCAGCACAGAACAAAGAATCAAAGTTGTTCAATTTTATTTTGAAATTCAGCATTCGATTATTTAGACAAAACGATCATGTTTCATGTTGGAAATGCACCAAGTGCTCCAACAATTTACCTATTGGTTAAGCGTTTTCCAGCAACAAGGAGCTGTCTGTGATGTTCCATACGTACTGGAAGGCCTCGTGCAGTTCAAAATGATTTGAAGATTGCTCGGATGCAAGCAAGTACATTGAGGAAAGTCCCGAAACATCCACCAGGTTACGTTTCCAGTAGTGCGTGATGTCTAGGCGGTGTTCAATCAATCCAGAATTGGGGTTCCAACAAGATGGAGCCACAGCTCGTCCAACTATGGCTCTCGTGCGTGAAGTTTTAAGCGATCTAATATCGCGTTTTTATCATTATAACTTAGATTTATCGGCTTCCGATTTTTTTCTTTGGGGCTACCTAAAGAATAAGGCAAATGCCAATTAGCCAAGAACCATCCAACATCTTAAGGCCAATATCCGAGAAGAAGACCAACTTTTCAGGACATCCCAGAGATACCCTCTCCAGTATAAAACGATGTTTCGCATATATCTTGGGATTAGTAAAGGATAATTGACAAAACTAACCAAATTATAAGTAATCGTAAAATGGTTACAAATATACAGAACCTTGCAGAGCCATAATGAAATCCGCATATTGAAAATTTCGAAGATTGCCAAATTTCAACTATATCCGGAAAATTTTCAATTTTTGGGCAAAACCCAATCCACCATTATTATAAATCTGGGTTACCTAGACTATCCTGGGTCAGCAAATGTAAATTGTTTCAAAATAAAAAATTCCTTTCAATTTCTAGGTTCTCCAAGTGAAACCTGTAAACCTAAATAAAATCATATTTCAACTTTCTCCAACTTTTATTTTTCTCAGGGTGACAACTCTGTTCTGATTCAAAAATGAAAAGGGAAATTACTTGAAGCAACCAAATTTCTCTGAGTTACAAGGCTTCAAAATCAAGAATGTCGTATTATAGAAATTTGTTGTCTTACAGTTTTTGTGGAACAAATTTTTAACAAGTAATAAATAATTTGTTTTTACCGGAAGCAGAAATGGCTCCAAAGTAAGACAAGCCCTTCCGAAAACTCGACTTTTGACTTGAACTTTTAACTAAAACCTTCACGATTGGAGATGCTATAGATATTCAGAGAAATGGTAATCCAGAGAGAACTATGATTTAGGAACCAGGAATATATGCGGATTTGGTTAAATTTTGCACATTTGGAGAGGGTATACGACTACAAACCAATTTCCATTTTCTGAGAACCAAGTGGATTCAGTCGAACTTTAAAAAAAAAAATCGTATTTTTGGGGACCTTGAAAATTATATTTTTTTTAAAAGATTAGTAAAGCACACAAAAATTTTGCATCAGTGCTACACAATTTTTCGTGTATTCTACTATGTGAGCGATTGGCAAAATCGACTAAAATTTGGTATCAAAAGATATATTCGATAATTAAGAGTGAGGGCACCAAGTTATAAGTGCGCGGAATTATGATTTTAAAATACTTCCGGCTGCTGAAAAACGGTGAATTGCGTTTTGAGAGGAAGCAATGTAATGATAAAGCAGAGCAAATGCGGACAATTTTATAAAATTTGGTATAATCCATCAAAATATTTAGTCGTGACATTTTGCCAACCAATCATATATGTAGATCAAATATTTCCATATTTAAAATCATGACTCGAACCTATTGACAAAAAAAACTCGTGATCGACTGATCGTGATCGGTTACCGTATATATACAAATATAGCAGGGAGCAATACGATCAACTACAAAAAAAATTCCAAACCATCCGATAAGTATGTCTATTATGGTGATCTTGAAAACAATACGCAAAAGTTGGTGAACGTAATTTTGTGCGCGCGCGGTTTTATTGATCTTAAATTCGCAACCTTGGTATACACAATGGTATATATACATTAGTCACCCACCAATTGACTTACATACCTCCTTCTACTTGTATTTATAATAAAACAATTATCTTATCATTACGATCAATAAAACGTAAATTTTTTTTGCCACACAGTAATGAATTTAATAAAATTTATTACTTCCAATACAATAAAATCGCACCGCATAACGCTTTTGTTTATAACAATACCAAATTTATTTTATAATAATTACCACCGATACAATAATTTATGCATTGTTTGTACATAATATAGTTAGACAAATTTGTGCGCGCATAAATAATTTCTATTCTTATGAATGATCTTAAAATTCACACGAAATTAGTTAATTAAGTTGCATAGAAGGAGATACGAGTATACGGTTATCGTGTATACACTATATATAGGTTACGATTAAATAGAAATTAATAAGATTTGTTTATAGTAATTATACAAATCTCGTGAATATTATTAAAAAAAAAGTGTTGTTAATAAAATATGCGCGCATATATTCATTCAAAATAGAAAATAAATTATTGTCGGCTATAAACTTTCAATAAACTATTTATAGCGATTTATATACCTTTTAAAAATCGACGATGTATATAAAAAACTATAAAATGGCAAGATCATTGCATCATTAGCGCGACAAAATTTACATTTGGGTATTTTTTTTTTTTACTATACGCACATAACCTTTTTTTTATAAGGTTGAAGTGAAAGTTTCACGGATATCTATAACATTTATAGTATTTACATAAAATAAATAAAAAATTAATTTTGATAGTGCAACAGCACCTGGTTGTGTAACTAATAAAGTATAGTGTTGTGTTTGCTTTATTGTTATCGTACTTGAAAATTAAATTAAATTTCTTATCAGCGGATGATTCACTCCATAGATAAATAAATTATTGTATATTTTGTGGAAGGTGGCAGTGATTATTTGATTTGATATAAATCAAGCAGCTGAACAAAGTCCACCTAAGCAGCATATTAATGTAAATATGCAGGTTAAACAAATGTAAATGTATTTTTGTTTGGTGTAAGTAATTCAATCAATTTTTTGACCGATTACACCATGTCAATACGCAGTTTTCTAATGCAAATTCATTTTTGACCAAAGTTGAACCATTAAACGGCACGTATACATGTTCTCCAGTAGATGTTACGTTTGAATTTTTTTGAAAAATCGGTTGAACTTTTTGAATGGATAGCCATATGCTATATAGTTGTTGTATCGAAAGAGACACGTACTTTAAAATATTTTTCATATGTTGAGAAAGATAGACTACACTAACTGTTATATCAGCTATCAAATGTAGTGTAAACTGAGGTGGCCAACAAGTCAAGAAATTCACGTAAACAATTCGATATTGACAGATGAAGTTGGTTGTAAAATTGTATTAAAAAATAACAAAAACAATTTTCGCTTATATGTAAGTGTGCAATTCAGATTGTCTCGATATAACGAATTTAATCTTTATGACTACAAAATTAGGTTCAAAGCATACGTGATTTTCCGACATCTTGGTATATGCGTGATTTTTGTGTCCACTTCCTAGGATTTTTTCAAGAAAATTAGGAAACAACAAATAATCGACATACATGAGGTCATACCAAACTTGGTTGTCCTAAACCCCTAATCCCCTCTTTTTCCAAAATTGAAATATTTTTCGGTTAGCTCAAACCCATAAAGATATTTTGGTGTTTCTAACGTTATGGTGTCCATTTCCTAGTATTTTTCAAAGAAAATCAGAAAATCATTCATTTGTCGTACCAAATATATTGATAAAATTCGTTACAACAGGAAATTGTTTGTGATGTTTTTTAGGACAGATTTAAGACAAATTTCACATAAACGTAAATGTTCAATATTCGATCAAAATGTAAATAAACTGATATATAAAGTTGCTTCAGATTACAAGTTTGCTGTGAAATCTCGTTTAACTCTTGTACCTGGACGACGGAGTTTTTCGGATAACTTATATGTCGTTTATAGATATGAACGCTTTTCAGTGATCAGGCTACAAAAATCGGGTGGTGGTGTTCTTATTGCTGTATACTCTTCACTTGGTAACGCACCATTCAAATTAGTACCATTATACAGTAGAACTTGTCTATACTAAGAAGTGATGAACTTGCTTCTATAACATTATCAGATGTCTCCTTTACTAATAAAGTGGACATATTTAAAGTTAAACCGTCACCAATGAAATTTGAAACCACATACAGTTTGAATAAGCCTGCCCACATGAGTTTACATCAATTCTTGGAAGCATTTCAAAATGAAATGCCAACGTGAAGCAGTCTTGTCTGATTCTACAACGAAGCCTTGAGTGACAAATTCTATTGTGAAACCAGCAATGAAACCAGTAGTCACCCCCCGTGATTTGACCATCGATTTATAAACTTAAATAACCGCAAATCAATGATGAATTTGACTTTTACATTAAGTTACGATACTTTTCTTATCTAGGCAATGTCCAACATAAAATTAAAGCTAGATCCAAACCATTTTGAAAATAATCGGAAGGCGCTTGACTGTATCCATGCATTGGAAGTAAAAAATCCAAAGGTATCAGAGTTACGTCGGGTGTTCATAGGTCATTACAAATTTCAATGTGCTAATAATAAAGGGAAAAATGCTGTAATCCATATTTATAAAATTAACAGTGCCGAATTACAGCGTGTTTGTGAAACTATCGATCTGTTGGTCTCATTCATTGAAAACATAACGTTTAAAGGCATAAAGATAAAAAATAAAATTTCGATACGAAATGTCAGTCCACTTTTGTGGACTATTTATTCGTGGATGAAAACCATGGGTGCATGGAAAGGTCGACTAAAATCTGGTGCGGAGAATTTTCTAATTTATTATTATTTAAACATTATGATTTATAAAAAAAATCGATACCAAATTTTAGTCGACCTTGCCCAGCATTCACATAGTAAAACACACGAAAAATTGTGTGACACTGATGCAAGACAATTTTTCGTCTGTTTTACTATATGAGTGTTGCAAAAGGTCGACCAAATTTGGTATCGTAAATTTTTTAATATTTTCGTTTATCATTATTGTGTTAAGAATCAGAAGTAAAACGAACTACTCAAAAGGATAGTTTTCGAATGATTGGGATTGGCTAAAAATTGTTAGAACACTTTTTAACCTGGAGGATTAAACGCCACAGTTTGTTAGTAAAAATTGCTTTTCCTACAACGTCTTGTTTAACGAAATAATTTTATGTAAACGCTGCATGCAACATCCGAAAAAATTGGAACGATAATGGAGTTGAGATTGATAAGCGATGGGCGGACCAGCGTTGCCATATCGACAGTTTTTCCTGTAAATCACAGTTTTTTGCTAAACAGGACAGTTTTCCAGTTTTGTTGTTAAAATTCCAGTTTTTCTGAATTGTATAAGTTTTTTTATTTAGTTTACTTCTTGTTGTTATGTGTTTTTTCGAAAAAGATAATGTAATTCCATACAGAAATACAATTATTTGTCCATTGGGCAATTTTGGAGACGCGGTATGGGTCGACTAATACGGCCTTTAAAACCATTCCAAATGTGGTAAGTCGCGCCACGGATAATTTACAACTTTTGGATGATGAATTGAGGTTTCTAAGCTTCAAAGATCTTAATTTAAATGAAGGCGACCGGGTTGAACATTTCTGGGAGACACTATTTTCGTTGAAAAGGGGAGATGGAAATGAAATCTTTCCTAATTTAAGGAATGTAGTAATGGCAATTTTAACAGTCCCTGTGGCTACAGCCAATGTAGAACGATTGTTTTCGCAAATAAATATAAATAAAACGAAAATACGAAATAAGCTGGCTGTAGCCACATTGACAGGGATTTTGAGAACTAAAGACTATTTAAAGAAACGAAACAGTAGTTCTATAAATTTCCAACATTCAAATAAAATGTTAAAAAAACTAAATTATTTAATGTATAACCAAAACAAAACAGTATCGTAATTGCACAAAGTTCAATTGAACAAAATTTAATTACATATGTGATAATATTGCGTAGCATGAATTTAATATTTAAGTAATTTAATTGACAAGAAGTCAAATACGCTTTATGTTTTTCAAATGTGATATTTATACTGAAATTTAAATACAATTTATTTCTTATTAAATTTTTTATTATTAAGTCAAATTACAAGTATTATTTATATAAAATTGAAACTAAATATATTTCTGTCATATGAAAAATAAATTGTTTTCTTGCATTTAAATTTTTGGCAGTTTTTTTATTGTAAACCTCATATAAACAGTTTTTATGTTCAAAAAACAGGATTTTCTTGCTCAATTTACAGTTTTTCGGAAAAAATTATATGGCAACACTGGGCGGACATGTTTCAATATTACAAAATGAAAATGATTCTGTTTGTTTCATTTACAATAAATTGTGGAATTAAGTTTACGGTACAAACCTTTATTATACAAACGCTTCAACGTAACGTGTAAATATTTTGGACAGTCGAAAAACCGTAGTTTAACGGCTACTAACTAATAAACGGAAATTATAAAACTTGCGAAGAACTGTAAGCTATTTCCAAAAGCTATATTTCGGCAAATGATAAATATTAAGCCAATCCTTTTTTCTAAATAAAATTAAAGTTAACATATTGGATTCAACACCGGTTCCAAGCCATGCAAGTATGTATAGTTTAGAGGCAGGGTAATGCTGTCCATTTTGAGCAGATCAATTTTTCCAATTCAATTAAAATTTCAAAATGATCGGGCGTCGTATTCAAAGGCTCCTATACAAATTTTTCGAAAATTGTCGATGCAAGGTTTCATTTGTACATCTTTCACACAAAATTTCAAAGTGATTAGATTCCAAGTTCAAGGCAGTACCAAAAAAATTCAATACAAACATTAAGAATTTTGATTTATTGAATTTTTATTTAAGATTGATATTCTGAAGGGATAAATTTATATTTGAAAGATGGATTTAAATTAGGAGTCTAGAAATTAAATTAAATTTTCGGGAACAAGAGATTAGAATTTGATTAGAAAAAAAGAATAATTTGATGATAAGAGACTAAATTTGGTGACTATACAAAGAAGATAGAGACTATAGATAATTATATTTAGACAGATAGAAAACAACTTTGAATATCATGGTTTAGAGTTCGGAGAATGAACATTAGAGTTTGAAGATCATTGTTTAAAGCCTATAGAGATCGAAAAAATTGAAATAATCTAGTGAACAAAATTGCCAAATAAATATATTTTCTAAAACGTAAAACTAAACTTTGGAGACTAAAATTTGAAACCCCGCAAAAAGTTGTCTGAAATCTATATAAAAAAGTTAAGGTTTAAGAGAATTTAGATTGTACGTACGAATGCCATTTGAACTAAAATAATTATTTCTACATAACTCAGATTTTCACTATATGCACATATATTTAAGGGCAAACTGATACGCAATTGGAATTGCAAAAATATTTGATGGAATGTGGCTGAAAATTAAAGATGTTTCTCAATTCTTCTCAGTGACTAACTAGCACCTAAACCTTAATCGATGTCACTAGAGAAATTAATGACACAAAGCTATGCTGGTCAAGAAAATGGGATATGAAAATTAATCCTGCCTATGGGTAGCACGTATTCCTTAACAGGAAAAAAATTAATGTTTTTGAATAGTTAATTAAAAAACGTCACGATGGAATGTGGTTTCAGTTAATGTTTACTTTAATCAAATGATTCTCTCGTCGTATTCACTTCATTGACATTCGGAATTCTGTGGCATCTGCGATCGATATGCCTCAATTTTCGTTATTTCCGATAACTTTATAATCCAGCCACTAACAGCCATTAATAGCCGCCTTCTCAAAACGAAATGTTTCATCCAAACTGCAATCTGATTCAAATTACAATTCAATATACCGTAACATGTTCTATAGGTTAAACTAATAGGTCTGGAACTCTATGCATATTATGCATTGGATGAAAATCATTAGCTTGACGACAATTCAGAGACCGACTTATCTATTTCATTAATAAAGTTCTAATCCTCACAGTTTCATTTTCACAACATTTAATTCGATGTTTCACATCAGAACGATCTCAATATACTACTGATTAGTTAATGCCATGACTCTGTAGTGCACCTCGATTGTATGAAAAAGACATAAAATTATGAAATCGGTTAGATTGATTCGCAAAACTAAATCCAAAATACCGACGATTTAAGCTTTTGAAAAATTAGTTTAGCAAATCACTAATTTCTGCTTAATTAGTTCATCACTGACTTAAGTTAGACAAATTATTGTTTAAGTCACATGTTAGTGTAGGTCATATAGTAACTTATTTGAACATTTACCGTATCCAAACTTCATTATATAACTTATAAACTAAATGATAGTCTGACTTACGGGATGTATATGTATGATAAATTTAATTTAAACCAATTAACTCTTATCGTGCATCTTAGTAATCGGCTTGATGCTTTAAAATCAGAACGAATCGAATTTGTCACCAAATTCAATAAACTAACTTTTACTTAGGCCACCAACATATTATTAGGGTCGAATTAGCTTAATTTAAACAATCGAAGGTAAATTCTAGCTTAAGTCATATAATTTACAGTTAAGCCAGCAGTCATACAAGCTAAACAAAGCCTCAATATTATAGCACACTTAAACTTCTTGCCAAGGTTTTATAATTTCAGCTTACGTCATGCTGCTCAGCTAATATTATTTACTTATGTAAGTTAAAAACGTTCATTCTAAGCTAGAATATTTTGATTTGTTTGGCTTGTAAGACTGATTACATATGGGTTAGTCAATACTAGACTTAGTTGTACTTGTCCGGGCCGGTTGTTTGTCAAGCTAATCAAGAATATTTTTGGACTAGTACGATAAATGTGGGAGACTATATTTTTTTAAAATCACTTTGATTTAGGTTCCTAAATTATAGACGGATTATAGAATTCACGAGAACTAAAGTGACAAATTTTCCAAAAAATGTACAAAACCAAACCATAAATCGGTCGACGAACTCTTGCACCACCTGTCTAACAGCGGATAACTCATAACAAAATTGTAATCGTTAAAAATTATTAAACCAACTAGAATTGTACAAACTATAACTAATTAAGACGAAAACATTTCAATTAGAGCATATAGAACAACAAAAATTTAAAAAAATTTGGAGTTCCCAAAATCGGTGTATAGTTACTAGGTCAATCCAACATACATAATAGATTATGATAATTTAACTATCTATAAGCATTTCACGAATTAATAATTAACACACTATTAAGTGGCTGTTATATATGCATCGATATACATACATACACCTTTAACCAGCATGCAACGATAAAATCGAAAAACAAAACAAATCGAATCAAACTCATGATTATAGAATTTCTAACAGCAAAACCTACATTTCAATAGAAAAAAAACACACAAAACCTGAACTGATTGTCCTCATTTGGTTGTACGCGACTTATCTAAATTACTATTAAATATTTATAATAAGAAATATATTTTAATTGCTTTACAATTTTATATAAATGTAAGTAGCTATACGTATATATAAGGAAGACCAAGTAAGTATGTGGTAATGAAATTCAAACTACTTGTTTACCTCTTAAGATGCAAATATGCGATTAGCTGGAGAATATCTATATGTACATATTGTATGTACTTAAATAAGGTTAAAAAATATTTTTAAGTCACGAACATACTCTTATAATGTAGAATGCAATTATATGTATGCATATGGTCCTACATATATATATCTCACTATGTGTAATTGATTTATTAGTACTCATGTTACCGAAGATAGAGTAAAATGTAAATATCGTGTTAGATGACATTATTTATATACAATATGCATGTTAACAAAATACTGAAGAATTATATATTTATTTAGATCATCCATCATACAAAAAATTGATTGTTTAAATTAATTTAACATCTGCCGGAAATTAATTATATATTTATTCAAATAAACCATAATTAACTCACCAAATCGCGTACACTTTATGAACCACATTAGAGCGCTACGAAAGTATTACTTTAATGATGATGGTTATCTTAAGTGGATAACATCGGTCGTGTTTATTGAGGAAGTCTGCATAATGAGATAATTTATCTCAAAATTTAAATTTATACGGCTGCTTGACTGGCATAAATTGGAATGCATGACTCAACGTAATAGTTGTAGGTTTTACCTTATAGACTTAGGGCAGCGTATTAAATATTTCAATAATTTTCGGCATTTTAATATTAGAGTTTTAAACTTTAGAATTCAAAAACCAGAACTCTTTGAAAATATTTTAAAAACTCTGTATGTCAAACTTTCCCAAATTCTTAAAATATGAAAACATAAATTCTAAAATTCCAGGAAAAGTCAAAGTTCATAAAATTTTAAGAAACCCAAATTCCTATAGTTCAACGTAAATTATAATTTTGTTTCCCAATATCTAAACTTCCCAAAATTAATTATTAATTAAATTTAGTAAATTATTCAACATTTTCAAAATTCGACTTTGTGCTAAAATACGAGAATAGGATTTATGCGTTACAAATTTAGTAATTAAAAAGTATTTTTAATTTCAAAATTTATACATCACAAATATTTTCAATTTTTTCTCAAAAATAATTAAATTTGTAACGCCTAAGAATATTGAAAGAGACGAAATATTTTCTATAACGAATTATAAATTTCAGTTTTGCTTAATTATTTTGAATTTCAAAATATCTAAATTTATAATTTTTGATGACATAATGATTAAATTTAAACTTTCAAACTCGAAATATGTTCTTGTCCAGATTGTCGATGCTAAATATAAAATTGTTAAAGCTTCAAAAACTATAATGTCAAGGAACGATTTATTTCGATTGCTAATTAAAATGTTCATAATTTTTTTAATTTTGAAATTCATAAAATCAATAAATTTTTAAAATTTGTATGTGCAGACCTTGGAATCTTAATTTTTCGTGTCCAGTCCTGAATTATGTGATCAGAATTCGGAGTTATATTTCTTAATCGTGAAAAATTATTTCCAACTTACAAAAGTTAAATTTTTAAAAAAATTAAATTTAAAAATTAAAATTTGAACAAAATTTTAAATTCATAATCAAAATAAATTTTTTTAATTTCCTAATTTTTTAAAACCGATATTTTAAATTTTAAAAAGTTAAATATTTTATAAACATTTCTGAACTAATTTCATATATGTATATGTAAATTTTAATATTAATTTTCGATTCTTATATAAAAATTGTTAAACTACTAAATTACAAAATTTTAAAACTGTTAGTGTGATATTCAAAATCCTTAAGTAGAGTTCATAAAATGTCGAAATCTCATAGTTAAGTATCAATAAGTAGATACAAGAACATATTTAAAATGCTCAAACATATTTCCACTTTGTAATTTTAAAATTAAGTCACATGAGTAATTAATAGTTTAAAAAAATTAGAAATTTTGAAATTTTTAATTAATAATTTAGATTCACAAAATTTGCAATGAAGAAATTTCCCAATTTCTAAATTTTTATTTTTTTTTAATTTGAAAATACCTAATTCTCAATTCATATCTTAAACAGCTTTTAAACGTGGTTTAAAAAATTTGGATAACTAAAATTTGTTTTTTGATAAAATAATAACGAATTTTTATAAAATTGTTAAATTTTATTTATTTCAAAAAATTCTATTTTTTTTTTCGAAAATGTTCAAAACAATTAAAATTTTGAATTTTACAATTCCTTAGTTTCGGTCTTAGTTCTGGTCATCACGTTGCAGCGAATAATATTCTGAAAATTTTAAATTTCCATTATCCCATATTTTAAGTTTTTTAAGTCATTTTCAATTGTTTATAAATTTCGTAGTTTACAAGTTTTTTTAATTTTAAAATTTTTAAATATCGTAAATTCTAAATTTTTAAAATTAATTCTGATATTAGGTCTCCAAAATTCGAGATAAATAACTTAATATTTCAAGATTGTTCTTAATAAAATTTTTCAAGTTTTTCAACAAATTAAAAAATGCGAATTTTAAAATTAAGAAAAAAAAATTAGTTGCCACGAACTTTAAAAATCATAATCCGAGACCACGAATTCCAACCAAAAAATTCTTATGTATTACTTGAATTTTAATAAATTTAATTATAAATCGAAATTAAAAACTCGAGTCTTCAAAATTTTTGGATCGCACTAGGTTCGATTCATGTATTTCATAAATATTTGTATAATTCGAAATTATCTGTTCTATTGGACATTTGAAATTTAAAAATTGAAACAAAGAGTTAATTGAACACAATAAAATTTTAAGAATAAATTAATTAACAAATTACGTTTAAAAATGTTGTATACATTTCAAAATTTCTTGTACATTTTTAGAATAAAATTTATACATTAAAAATATTTCTCAATTTTTTTGGTGAATCATTAAATTAAAATTATGAAAATAATAAAATATTTAATTTTCTAAAATTTCGAAATTTTTTAATAAATGATATTTTTAATTTTAAAATTTTTAAACTTCTCATTAACAAAATTTTTACTTTTAAAGTTTTACTGTCACAATCGAAATCCTTAAATCAAGTCTCGAAGTTAAGTCATTTTCGACTAATATTTTTAAATGTCTAAGAGACATTAAAAAAATTTAATTAAATTTCAAATTTAATTGATTTTACATGTCAAAATTTAAAAACAAATCGTTGTCTACAAATCACTATGAATTAAAAATTTCTATAAATCCACAAAGTCTAAAAAAACTTAAAAATTGTATTTTCATAATTTAACCTTGGAACCTAAAATCTTCCAAACTGGAATTGCGCAAAAATAAATTTGGCAATCTAAAATATTTGTTTCGATGAAATTCATAACGAAATTTTAGATTTGAATATTACGATTTAGATAATGAAATAGAAAATATTCAAATTTTTTAAAATTTTAATTTGTTTTTTTTTTAATTTCCAAAGTTTTTTCGATTATACTGAACTTTGATACATCGCGGATTTTGGGAATCCCATTCTACGTAGTCCGTTCTGGATTAAAAATTTAAGTATTTCGAAATTGCGAAACATTATTAAGTTTTAGAATTTTATACATCACTTTTTTAACTTCTGTGTTTAGGGCTCCAAAATTCAACTTTCTTCTTATTATTTGTTTTTAAATCGAGAATTTAGGAGTTTAAAAAAAATTGGACACAACGACATTTTAAATTCTTAATAAATAGAAATTATTTATAAAATACTTAAGAAAATTTAAAAATTAATAATTTTGTAATATTATAAATTTTTAAATTTAAAATTATCTAAATTCTAACATTTTAAATAAATTTCGTAATATGCAAATTCCCAAGATCGGTTAATCATAAAATTAGAGAATCCAAGTCTAGATTTTCGATTCTTTATTTAAAATTTATAAATACTAAATTGCGAAATATTTTTAATTTTCAGATATTCATATTCCATTTTGCTACGAATTCTTAAATTTTTAATGAGGTAATCCTAAATAAAAATGAAGAATTTAGAAACATGAAAAATGAAAGTCAATAGAAAATATGATTAAAATCAGATCAGAATTTTGGAAAATGGAGCCACCGTTTTCGATTTCTATGCTAATTTGGCAAACGAATGTTATTTTTTGGATAATTTTCCTGATAATCCAGTACCTCAAAATTTAAATTTAATTTCTCCAGAATTGATTTTTTTTTAATATTTCAATTTCAGTATTTATAAATTTCAGGCTTTCAATGCCTCAAACCATATTCATATTTTCTAATTTCAATTTTGAAACGTGTTTAGAGTTAGATGACTTCAAATTTAAAAACCATAGGAATCATTTAAAAGTTCGCGAATTCTTAAATTATAATTCATTAATTCTATAAAAGAATCCTAAATTAAACCAATTTTTTAATGGCAAGCCCAAATCGTCAACGAAAACCGTTAAAACATGGATTTAAGAAATTTTAAAGTTTTAGGAAAATAATCCTGTCATGTTCTTGTCGAATTATACAAAATATGAGAAAATTTTAAAATACTTCATGATGGTTTCCAGTCTGTTTCAGTCAAATACTAAAAATTAAATTTTAATATTTTCAAATTTATACTGTTAAATTCCTAAATTTGTAAATTTTAACTTAATAATCGCGATCCCAAACTTTATTGTTGAACGTATGAAAAATAAGCACAAGTCAGCGGTAACCATTCTCAATTTTATAAAAATCCCAACTGTTGAGTTTTAAAATATTTATTGGCCGAGATTTATTTATATCGATAACATACAGTCGAAATATAGAAAAAAAATTACTCCAACACTTACCCCTATATATTGTCCGTCGACAAACAATTGTGGTATCATGATTTGATCACTTTGCATTCGATCCTTAATTTCCAATTGATATTCGTTACTCATAAACACGTCCCGTTCCTCGAATTTAATTAGCAGCGTTCGTAAAATTTGTTTCATATTAACACATCGCGCGTATGTATCGCGTAAAATTCCCATACTTGTTGTATACAAAACCACTTTTCCAGCATCTTTTTCTTTGTAATTCTAGAAAAATACAAAACAAAAACAAAACATAAAAATTAGAAAATTTCTGCATATGCATTAAGATCATATAAGATTGTCAACAAGTTTTCTAAATTTATTTTTTTGTAACCGTTTATACAATGAAACTGGTAAATTAATTTTTTAACAGTTCGTTTTGCTAATTCCGTGGCGCAACTATAAATAAAATAGATTTTATGTACACAAATCTGTAAAATATATGTAGTATACGGAATAAACTGGAACGTTACGTACACATATGTATACGTATATTTTAATTACTAATTATAATTATAAAAAAAATGTGACATAATTAAAAATAATAATAATTTTTTATTATTTGCATAATTCGTTGTTGTTGCGATAAAAATAAAAATTTCTTCAGGAAGTTTATTATTAAGATCAACCACTCACGTATGTGCAAAGTGAAAAGATTTCGATTTTTTGCCATGCTGTATAATACATAATAGAATGAAATCGTTGTCGGTGCGAGACATTTCTTTCCAACAATAGATTTTGGCGGAAAGATATACTTTGTAGTATGTGTGGGAAATATTAACATGTAGATAACTTTTTTTATCACGACAACCGACAGTTATTAATTGCGTAAAAATAAAAATATAATATGTTGGTAACATGCAATCAAATAAATTATTTTGTATATCTATCTAACAAGCATCTAGTTTGTTGATCAGACGATTGAAATTATTTTTTACTATACCCTAGCTTTTTATCAGATACTAATATGTGAATACTCAGAACCGTTGATATCATCATTATGGACTTAAGTGTCTGCGATTGTGTAATTAAAAACAGAATTTTCAATATTTTTGAAGCACCCACATATTTAAGCTTCAACAAGAAATTCACTTAAAATCGTCTTGTTTATTAAATAAAAACTAGTGTACTATATGGTACAAAATATCTTGTTTCAAATGAGACTACAGCTTTTCATCAATATATACGAAGGTGATTTTTGTTAAACCCTTTTTGATAATAACAAAAACGTTTTGGCAATCTAAAAAAAATACTATCATACATATTTGCACCATAGGCCCATTTTGAACATACTAAATGAAAAACAGAAAGCTTTTCAAGCTTTTAAAAATTTCATAATAATTCATAACTCCAGCTTCTAAAAAAGCTGACATAATATTTATCAGAAGCGTAAGCTTCTTAAGATTTTGTTGTCTTCCAAAAGTTTTTGGAACGACCAATCAGACTAGAGCTTTACATTAATAATCTTTAATTTTTCGTAAATTTGATCTCCCAATCCAACTGGGCTCTCTACACTTGCTCAATTAAAAAATTGTACCTTAAAAACCTACTAGGAAACAAATCCAAATTATTGTAAATAGGCGAAGCTTTCAAAAATTCGTAATATTTTACTTCGCTTGACAATCATACCGTCATATTAACAAAAATTGAGGCCGAATTCAAATAAGTTTGATAATGCTGAGAAAAGCTTCAATTGCATTGCAATTATTTGACCGTTTTGAAAATTACATAATAATTCAACTGTAATGAACAACATAAAAAGCTGCCATCTGTATTCATATTTATCGGAAACTTTTTTAAAAAAATTGACGATATTTTACTTTGTTTTGAGAAAAATTTAATTTTATTGAAAAATTGTGTTTTTTGAAAGTTTTATAACAATCCAAATAAGACTAGTACATAACAGGTGCCATCTGTATTTATAATTGTCGTAAGCGTTTATTTGTCTACCAAAAGCTTGCTGATAAATAAGAATTGAAGCTCTTTAATAGTTATTTAGTGAAATTTTTTGTTCTACACAAGATTCATTTTTTCAATCCACGAGAGCTTTTCTTATTTTCTCAATTTAAAAATTTCTCAAAAAAATATATTTGAGCTTGTAGGTTTTTGTAAATAAATATTTGTTGGAGACAAAATCTTTTATTTAGTTAACCCATTAGAAATTTCTTGAAATCAAAATGACTAAACTTCCAAGAAACTGAAAACTAGATGATATTTTAGCTAAGTTGATGCTACTCAAGATATTAAAAAATATTGACGATTAATTAAAATAAAATTAAAATATTGAGAAAAGCATAATTGCTTT
Source organism: Tipula unca (assembly GCA_951394425.1). Lineage (NCBI taxonomy): Eukaryota > Metazoa > Arthropoda > Insecta > Diptera > Tipulidae > Tipula > Tipula unca. Next base: position 22,483,953 of record OX596382.1, on the reverse strand, counting down.
TATAATATTCTGAGCTTTTTCAAAATTCTTTAATAATTCATATGACCATCCATCTCCTAAAAATGGGACCATCTTTATTTATTATGTTTCTTGTACGCGTTTTAAGTTTAAGTTGCCTACCAAAAACTTTAGGAATGGCACATTTTTGTACTAGGAGATTTTATTACTAATAAAAGCTTTCCATTTATGAAATAAAGCCCAAGCTTAGAAAACTTTAAATACGCATTGATTTAAATTTAAAAGCTTTTTTTCTAAGGCTTTTATTTGACCTGGGTGAAAATGGCAAATAGTTTTCTGTTTATTTTAATTTGGTCCAATTATTTTATTATTGAACTTTTGTTCAGTACAGTATTTCAGTAAGCTTTTAACATCATTCAGACATCTAATATTTTATAAAATTAGCGGGCTTAGTAAAAAATTTAGCATTCCAGCCAGCTATGGAAATCAAGGGAGATTTGAAAAGGATCGAAACGATTTTGGTAAGCTTTTGAGTAAATGAGTTTAATTTACTTGAATTAAACTTGGTTTGAACGCTTTAATTGAACTTTGGTTTAATTTAGTATTTCAATACGGTTTTATCTAATTTTTGTAGATCTAAAATTGTAAAATTTCATCATTTTCAAATACTCCTTTAAAATTTGTGAAGCAAATTGAATCTTTCCATGCAACTTTGGTTAATGAAACTCTTTAATAGTTGCGAAATAATTTATGCGTCATAACAATCAATAAAAGCTTTAAAATTTGTTTATATATAATTGCCATTATGGTAAAAGCTTTTAGTGATTATTTTGTCATATAAATTTGTTTGTCATTGGAAAACCTTTAGAAACGTATATTTAGAGTTCCAGAAGAGTACGAGGCAATAAATAATTCAGTCTCATAATTGTTGTGTTAGCTTTTGTTTAAAAAAAAGTATTTTATTGTAATTTTTCTGAGCTTTTTTGGATGTTTCATAATAATTCAATAGAGACCAGTTTATATAAATACTGCCATCTTCATTTATATCTGTCGTAAGCATTTATTTGTCTACCAAAAGATGTTGGAACCGCCACTTTAATTCAAATTAAAGGTTTCGAAAGGTTGATCATAAATACGAACATAAGATCTTAAATATTTATTAAGTTAAATTTTTTGTTCTTTACAAACTTCACTTTTCAACTTCATGCGAGCTTTCCAAACTTACTATATTTAAAATTTACAAGTCCGTGCTTGGACTTGTAAATTTTTGTAAATCAATAATTGTTGATATATTTTCAACAAATTCATTTATGTAGTCAAGCTTTAGTTTACAGGTTTTTAGAAACGAAAAAGTTGGAAATTTCAACCAAGCTTTACGAAACTAAAAATTAGACGGTATTTTAAGCGGTTGATATTAAAAACATTCTACTCAAATATTAAAAAAGATTCATGCTTAATTTAAATTAATTTGAAATGTTTAGAAAAGCATATTTTTTTTTTTAGTTTTCTGAGTTTTTTGAAAGTTCCCAAATAGTTCATATGACACCATCATCTTCAAAAAGCAATCTGTATTTATATATCACACAGTCTCTTTAAGCTTGCATTGATAATGACAAAGTTTTGTACTTTCAAAAATGTTTAAACAACATATCTTCTAAATTAATTGGAAAAATTTAGCGGGTTTGAAAAAAAATTTAGCTTTCCAAATCGAAATTTCAGACAAATTAAATTGATAAGCTTTTTTGCATAATTGATAGTTTTCAATTGCCCTGGATGAAACCGGAACCATTTCGATATATTTTAAGTTGGTCCCAAACGCCTCTTAAAATAGCTTTTACATAATTTCTAGAGATCTAAGATTTTAAAAATTAATCATTTCCAAATACACATTTTTTATTTGTAAAATGAATTGGAGCTTCCATTGCAATCTTGATTAGTGAAGCTTTTGATATATAAGAAAAATCGCAAAATCGGGTCTAAAAGTATTAAGATAAAACCTCAATGCATTAAATTCCAACTTTTTTTACAGTTGCATAGTAATTTATACGACATAAGAATCAATAAAAGCTTTAAGATTTATATATACGACAAATTTAGCGATGAAATTCAAGTGAAAAGCTTTTTGAACATTTTCTTATAATCCAAATAAGACCAATGTATTAAAAAGTGGCCATCGTATCAAAATTTGGCGTTTATTTGTCTGCCAAAAGCTGTTGGGATAACCAATCAGCAAGAGATTCTCATTAATACAAATTAAACAGCAGTAAAAGACAATTAACGATGGTTACGAAAACTTACTAATAAAAACAAACTTTAGATCTTCCTATTAAGTTCAATTTTTTGTTTTCAGAAATTTGACTTTTCCAATCTATTTGTGGTTTTCTCATTTTCTCTATTTAAAAATTTCCAATAAAAAATACTTGGACTTGTAGTTTTTGTAAATATATAACTATCAACAGTTAATATATAACTATCAACAGTGACGCAGTCTCAATGCTGTGTTAAAGTTGAGAACAGGCTATCGACAATTTTTGCAGTTAACTCGGGTGTTCGGCAGGGAGATGCTCTGTCCCCGATACTCTTTAATCTCATGTTGGAGTACATCTTTCGTAAAACTGAAACACCTCAGCGCAACATCTTATATCGCCAGTCCAATCAAGTGCTTACATATGCAGATGACATATGCGTGATTGGACTGAATAGCAATGGAGTGAAAGAAATACTTGATCCGCTTGTAGAGTTTTCAGCTTCTGTTGGACTCCAGATCAATGAGTCCAAAACGAAATACCTGATCTCTGGTTTTAGAGACAATGGCACTCCAGATTTTAGTAGTGGCCACCACACGTTTGAGGGAGTGAGGAGGTTCAAATATTTGGGCTCTCTTATCACTCACGAGGATATTAAAGTGCGGCTGGCAGCTGGCAGTCGTTCTTTATATCCTCTAAGGCCACTGCTAAAATCTAAACACTTATCAAGTGCCGTGAAGCTGAAGCTTTACAAAGCGTTGATCAGGCCCGTTGTTATGTTTGGATGTGAAAGTTGGGCGCTGACGGATGAGTACGAGAGATGGCTCCTTACATTTGAGAGAAGAATCATGCGTGTGTATTACGGCCCTAAACGCGAAATAGATGGTACATACCGAGCTCTGTACAATTTCGAGATCAGAGATCTGATGAAGATCCCCGATATTGTACATGAAGTTAGATCTCAGCGAGTACGCTGGCTCGGTCACGTTGTGCGTGCTGATCCGGAACGAATTGTGCAGCGATCTCTGAAAGGAGAGCCACCATATGGTAGGCGCAGAGGTCGTTGCAGGCGACGATGGCTCCACGATGTAGAGAACGACTTGGCCTCTTCAGATTGTCTAAGACAGTATGAAGACCAAGCTCAGGATCGAAACCGTTGGAGCCAGATTGTTGATTCAGTAAGGCGCCAGTAATGGCCTTTAACACTGTTATTATTATTATTATCAACAGTTATATTTTCGGCTTAATCATAAATTAAGTCAATCCCGTTTGCCCAAAATTTATAGCAATGTCATTATTTTTGTATTTATACACGCCTAATATTATATAACTTGCTGATGCAAATGCAAACTTATAATCTTAAATATTTCTTAAGTTAAATTTTTTGTTCTTCACAAAATTTTCAATCCATTTGAGCTTTCCAAATTTACTCTATTTAAAATTTAGTGTTCTTTAAATGCACATTGACTTTAATTGATAAGCTTTATTTCTGTAGCTTTCCTGTACATCAAGGCACAAGAAGTTAAGATAAATTGAAATTCTGAGCTTTTATTAAAAAGCTTTCCAGTAACTTGAATGAAACCGGAAAATCGGTTACGATTTATTTAAATGTGTCCAAACGTTTTTTATAATTATATTTCACTTAACATAAATTTACAATTCGGTAATTGTACGTAATTGAACTTTGGTTTAGTTTAGTATTTCAATAAGCTTTCAAGCAATATAATTTAGGTAAATTCCAAATTTGGTTAAAAATTCATGATCTTCAACTAATAATTTTTAATTTGTTAAACGAATTGGTTCTTTCCATGCAATCTTGGTAAGTGTACTTTGAATGCATTAGTATATAAGCAAGCTTACCAACTCGGGTTTGAAAGTATCTATAGAAAAACTTAAAAGTATCTGTAAAATTCATTTTCCGATCTTTTTGACAGTGGCGTAATAATTTATAAGACATAAGAATCAATAAAAGTTTTAATTTATATTTATATGATAAATCTATCGATGACAGTGCTTTTTAGTGCTTTTTACGTCATATAAATTTGAAGCTTTCGAAAACATTAAGACAAAATATATTAAGAGTTCCAGAAATGTGCAAAACTATAAATGATAGAATTCTATAACAGACGTATAGCTTTTGTAGAAAAACTGATTTTTTCTAATTTTTGTAAGCTTTTTGAAACTATCATTATAAATCAAATAAGATCCGAGTATATAAAATTTGCTGTCTGTATTTCTTTGTTTCGTTTTTTCTCGCGTTTTTTGTCTACCAAAAGCTGTTGGAACGACCAATCAGACAAGGGCTTTTCATTAATACAAGTTGAACGTAATTTGATAAAATTAACGAAGGTTCTTCATAAATTTCCATCCATTTGAGCTTTCGAAGTTCTACTTAAAATTTAGTGATCTTTAAATGCTTTCATGTAAAACATTAAACTTACTTGGATGAAACCGGAAAATCGATTAATGATTCTTAAGTCGTATACTTTAAGAGCTTTCATAAATATTTAGTGAAAATAAGTTTAGAGTTCCAAAGAGTTCGAAGCAATACGGTAAAAATTCCATGACAACACAAAAGCTTTCGTTTAGCATCGTTTGGGTACGGATGCGGTTTGCTTTAAACCTGATTAGCTGTTCATGATTAGCGTTTCGTACATATTATATATCCCACTAAAAAAATGGACTGACTATGGATTAATAGTAGCCCAAATGTTGCTTTAGAAGCTCGATACATACATAATCTTCAGCCGCGTATGCAACATTGGATCTACAAATACATACTTGATTGACCAATGAATCAAATTAAGCCCCATTTTTTCAATTTTTGTATTTGTATTTAGCATCCCAACATGTTAGTTTGAGAAACCACATTTTACATTTTTGAAATTAAAATTTGTATTCTTACTAACGTGCCCCTATATACAAGCAAATTTTCAAATTTCTAGAACTACTAAATAAATTCTACGGCTATGATCTATTATCGATAGGAACTAAAAAAATTAAAAGTAATCAATAAAACATTTGTTGTGAATAATTAATTCGCAAAACAAGAAATTGTTGAACTCGTAAGCTCCGTGGAGTTTCTGCATTTGAAATTAACAATTAAAAAAACTGTTAATTTCTATTTAAAAAAATTATTCTATTTTAGAAATAATTACTCATAATATATAAACCGAGCAGACATATTCTAAAATATATTATGTTTATAAATCACGGCTTAAGACAATAAAGATATTATAAAATGAAAGTTTCGATTCTCGAGCGAATAAATTAGAATTTAATTAAAAGTCTTAAGAGATAAAATCGTACATAAATATTTTTTTTTCCATATTAGAACAAATTTAACCTCAATACGTCTTTATGTCTTAAGTCGTTCGTTCAAATATATGGATACAGTCGCACATTGTAATGATAAAAAATAACAAACGATCATAATTAAACATTTGATAAGAGAGGCCACTACGAGTTACGGTCGGATGAACACACCGGCATTAATTCGATTTCATCTGTGCGATGATGGTGCGCATATATAGCATGTTTCTAATTTTATTAAATTTTGATAGTGAAAAATAAAATCCAAATAAAATTACAAAAAATATAAGTCAGTATGTCGAATTAGTATAATTATGTTAGAAATTTTTATGTGTGGATGCTTGAAATTTATGTTCATATATCTGGTCAAAATAAATTACAGTAATTTAAGTAAGAATTCTTGATGCCATTATCCATGAAGTAATTATTGTAAGTGGATTTAAGTTTAATTGTCTGTTAACCTTTTTAATTGTCGATGTTAATTTTTCATGTTGGATGAAGGACGCAATTAATTACAAGTAATTTACATAATCTGTATATTATAGAGTTTGAACCGCATCAAACGGAATACCCATAACACTAATTATGCCTCGCAATTAAATTTTTTTTTTTTATTAATTGCGACGACGGAAATACAAAACTATAATATAAATAATATTAGTTTATTTTTTGCTGATGTAATTAATTACAAATCAATGAGTTGCAACATATTATTATACATTAAGATAAACAACATAAATTGTTGCAACACAAAATAATAAAAAGTGAAATAATTTCTATCAGCGATGGGCAAACTATATAATTATATAAACTGAGAGAAAATTCGCCAAAAATTTTGAGCAATAAAGCAGAAACACATAATTTAGATCACGAAGCGTGTATTGTAAAATCTATTTCCTATTTTGCGAATTTTGTTGTTGTTTATGTTGCAACAATTCAAAACTAAAAAATTTTCTGATTTACATAAAACATCAAATAGCTGGTGGTAAGGTTAATCTGGTGGGGAAATAAAATGATAAGCTTTTCGTTTTGTTTCTTGGTTGTTGTGACAAGTATAAAATGTAAATTTACTTTATGTTGCTGGTATATGCTGTGCGATGTTATTTATTTTTGTGTAGGATTATTCGATGCAGAGACATAAATTGAAATTGTGTTTTGATAACAAAAAAAAAATTGTGAATTGTGGTTTTTGTCAATAAAATTGGAAAATTATTTCAATATTCGTTTAGATTTGGGTTTATGTGTTTAGGATTAGAAGTTATAGCACATACAATTTAACACTGAATTTTATCAATCCTCTCATAAGATTGTTGTGGTTATATAAGCTTTATTCTCGATAGCATCTACATTTGTACTAAAAATTACGAATTTATCATTTTGTGATTTCTGATTTGAAACATGCAAACAGTTTAATTTAAATCTCTAGTTAATTTGAAATTTGATAAAATCCCTGCCACTTTGAATTGGTTTTGGCAGATACGAGTATCAGCAGCTTATTCCAGCAAGTACGATTTTGACAAAGCGAGTATGATGGCTTCAATTTTCAGAATATAATTTAAAGCAATTTTCGAGGATATATTAAGAATGCGTTTTTTGGATCTACATACATATCATGGATTACGTTTACACCATCGAGTTAAAAAAAATTGGAATACCCTTGTTCTAACAAATAAACAGAAAATCGTTCCCGCTGATAAAATTGACCGATTGTTGCGTGCGAAAATTCCCGTTCAAAGTATTGACATAATTAATTCACAAAAAAGTTTCGAAAACCACTCACTCAACCAACTATCAGGGAAGTCAATGCGTTTGCCCTCGAGAAGCAGTTTGGTGACTTCTTCGATATATCTATAACGGCATATAGTTTGAGCCGAATAGAAATAATGAAAAGGCCAGGTAATATTTGTATTCAGAGCTTCCAAAGCATTATGAAAATGGTTCCTTAAACACCTGCGATGTCTGTATGGCACCACAAATACATTTAACGTGCGTTTTTATCTATGTCTTCGAATTCACACAACCTCCCTCCACCCAATTTATTTGATTAATTTAAAGAATTTCTAATCGCTGATTAGATCAGGCACTTCAATGCTTTCATAGATGAAAAGTGAGGTCTTAAATATATCGAAGCTATGCTATGAAAGCATGGCCTCAAATGCATTGATTTAAATTGGCCCGATCTATGGTCTAATTTTCAATGTTGAACATACTTTCTATGTGATGAACGACAGACACAAAAAGTAGATCAATTGATTACAACACACAATCCACCAAACAAAATAAAATTCTTCAAGAGATTTCTGATACTAGCCTGACGGTTCAAGGAAAACATATGAATTCCTGCCCAACACATTAATGTGTTATAATAGAGAAAACAAGGTGAAATAATTGAAGCTTTCGCCACCATGGAAATTTCAGAATATTTATAAGCGGCGGATTCCACTACCTGCTAATGAGACGTCTATTTCAAATATAAAAATTCCTGCTATTAAATCGAATAAATTTAGAGAAGCATTTCTGGAGTTAATAGATGAAACTTCAATACTCTCTGTTCGCTCTTAGAGATGGTTATGAACGATTTACCTACATTCGGAGCCAAACTTTTAATATTAAGAGACGACTTCCGTCCAACAATCTGATATATCAACAATTTGATAGTTTAAATGTATTTTTCCCCATCAGGAAATTCTCAATGGCAACATGATGGGAGAATTGAATCCACCCATTTCGATTCAGAACCTGTTATTGATATGGTGGAGAAAACAACTATCATTCTTATAATATTCGACAAACAAGTAAGATCTACAACTTCAAAATAAATAGCTGATGGGGCCAACTGGGTCATTTCGACACACCTAAATGCAGATGTTGCTGACCTGAACTATAAGCTGTTGATGCATGATCATGGACACTATGATTTCTAATTATCATAATGAAGCTATCGATTTTTCTGTCACATTTTTGGATGCCCAACAGTCATCTGGCGTGGTACCAAACATTTTTAATATTAAATTTTGGTACATTCATCATGTAGCTAAGAAGAAAAGATCCAAAAATCAAACCTGCAATCATCCAAGTTTAGCCCAAAGAGACCATTTTGTCTTTCAGAATGAACAAATTATTGGCGACCAACGATACGAATGAGTCAAAATGAGACAAAAAAAAGTCTCTTGGATCACTAATGATAAATGGCCCTCATGTTCTTAGTCACCTCTCCCTTCCTTTTGCATGAGGAATTCAAGCAGCAAGAGACAACACCTTCCCGGCATCAACGCAATTTTTTTCAAGAACGAGTATTTTTCAAGAACAATCATGGACCGGAGTTTCATCGTAGTTATCTCGCTTCAGAAAATGAATGGAAGAAATGGTCGGTATAGCCCACTATATTGAAAAGGTAAACTTATAAAATTTTTAAGTTTGAACGTAACTTGAACTTAATTTGAAATAGTTTGAATGAATTTTTAAGAAATCTGAAGGTACTTTAATTACCCATAAAACTTCTATCTTAATATAAGATGCTTATGTAAATGAAGTTTGAATGCTAATTACGCTTAAAAGTTTGATTTGAAATTTGGAAGCTTTCCAAAATGTATATTCACAAAAATATGTTTAGACAGTATGAATATAAAACTACTTTAGATAAAATATCTAGATAAATAGCTATTACATATATACTTACTGCATGTAGTTTTGGCTAGTTTGATTAAAACTTGATTCAGATTGAATACAGTTAAAATTAATAACATTAAATTTCGTATACGATTTAACCACGTAGAACTATTTAGGTATGTTATTTATAGGCTGACCAAAAAACAATTTTAATTGGCATTTCAAACCAAACTCAATCTATCACTTTTCAAACCAAAGGAACTTGAATATTAATTTAATTTATTTTGAAAATTTAAATTCAATTTAAATATCATTTGGCTGGCTTAAATTATTTGAAACTACACAGAAATTTCGTGAAATTTCGAGAATGTAGACGACCAAGAGATAAGTCAAAATGAGAGTCCTAAAACAATAATTTCATTCAATTCTGAGAAAATGAGAAAATATCCCGCCAAATAGCTGACCTCAGTTGGGTGAGTTCATGCAAACAGTTCTATTACACTCAGCACTTTCATTTTCCACCTTGCGCTCTTCAAGTTACGCAAACTTAAAGTTAGCAAAATTAAAATTTTGTTAATTTGAACGAAACGTGAACAATATTTGAAATAATTTGAACGTGAACACTGTTGAGCACATTATTGAAAAGAATTTTGAATTTTCTACTTAAATTTCAAATCAAACTCAATTTCTATTCAAACTTTTACTGTTATGAAATAATTTATAAAAATTGAATTTTATTACTAATTAAATGTAAATTGTGTTCACGCAATTTGATTACGGAATTTGCCTTGTTGGAATTATTTCCACTTCTGCTAATATAATTTTCATATTCTCTTCCTGCTTGTAATTTTGTAACAGACACAAATACATTTAAACTGTGAACGTAAAATTGCGTGACGGTGTCTAGTACAGCATCTGAAACGTGTTTCGTGCATTATGGATACGAAGTTGGATGGATTGTCGCTTATAACGGAAACGTCAGTAGTGTGAATTCAAGATATATAAGGTTGTGCCCTGCTACAGCACAGTTTTAAACATTGAACAACCGTTGCGGATCTTTTGGAAAGTGGACATTACAGGAGCAAAAGTGTAAAGATTTGTTCAAGTCACCAGCAAATTTTCTAATACCTGTTTTCGTTTTTTCGGTCAAAATATCTGACCATTCGCTCAGACGATTTTTATTTTAACTATATTTCTTTATTAAAATAATAGAAATATCCAAATGAAACTTGGCACACTATTTACATGCTCCGAGACTTAGTCGCCGAGGTATCAACCATCATAATCGGATTCCTATTAGGGATTTTGTTTTTTTCTGATAAAATTTCTGATGATTGGCTCAGACGATTTTTATTAAACTACATTTCGTTATTAAAATAATAGAAATATCCAAATGAAACTTGGCACAGTATTTACATGCTCCGAGACTTATTCGCCGCGGTATCAACCATCAAAATCGGATTACTATTAGGGATTTTGTTTTTTTCTGTTAAAATTTATGATCATTGGCTCAGACGATTTTTATTAAACTACATTTCGTTATTAAAATAATCGAACTATCCAAATGAAACTTGGCACCGTATTTACATGCTCCGAGATTTACTCGCCGAGGTATCAACCATCAATCGGATTCCTATTAGGGATTTTGTTTTTTTCTGTTAAAATTTATGATCATTGGCTCAGACGATTTTTATTAAACTACATTTCGTTATTAAAATAATAGAAATATCCAAATGAAACTTGGCACAGTATTTACATGCTCCGAGACTTATTCGCCGCGGTATCAACCATCATAATCGAATTCCTATTAGGGATTTTGTTTTTTTCTGTTAAAATTTATGATCATTGGCTCAGACGATTTTTATTAAACTACATTTCGTTATTAAAATAATCGAACTATTTAAATGAAACTTGGCACAGTATTAACATGCTCCGAGTCTTAATCGCCGAGGTATCAACCATCATAATCGAATTCCTATCACAAATTTTATATTTTTCGGTAAAAATTTCTAACCATTAGCTCAGACGATTTTTATTAAACTACATTTCGTTATTACAATAATCGAACTATTTAAATGAAACTTGGCACATTATTTACATGCTTCGAGACTTAATCGCCGAGGTATCAACCATTATAATCGGATTCCTATTACGGATTTTGTATTTATCTGTTAAAATTTATGATCATTGGCTGAGACGATTTTTAAATTAACTATATTTCGTTATTAAAATAATTGAACTATCCAAATGAAACCAGGCACAGCATTTACATGTGACGATTTCGAATCGAACTGTCCTATAACACTTGGAGATTTTTATCGAACTGAACATTGAACTAATGATGGCCTCCAGCCTCGATTTCAAATCACCTTCAATAATATAATGAAAATAGCTAACTAATCACATCGACACACTGATCAAACTATACATACATATATACGAATATTTTATGCGAAATATGCGAATTTCCGAAAATAAAAATTTAAAAAATATTTACTTTAAAGATTAGCATCTCGTTAAGATAAGCGATTTATGATCCATTATTATAAATTTTACAACTTTAAATATAAAATATTTGCTTTTCAAGTGTCGCGCTTGCAGCAATCAAAATTACGAAAGTCAATAAAAAATAAATATTTATAATCATAATGATGCGATCAGATCTGTAAATAAAAAATCGCGCATATATGATGCGACCTTGTCATAAATATAGTCGCATAAAGAAAGTAAGTCATTTCGACAGACGCGCGCACTTATCATGTTTTGACAAAATGATTTAAAATTTTCGGATGTATGTGAATTTAATTAGTTCGAATAACGTTTAACTCATAATATGCACTATACAAATTTCTTTCACTCATCTATAATACTAACTAATACAAATAGTTGGATGCATTATTATGTTTTTGGTTCTAACTGACCTGCTTTCTCTTTTCTCTTGTATAAAGATGTTGTATAGTTTAAAATTTATATATAGATTTTTATGTATATATGTAGAGTCAATTCCGATCTCAATCAGTTGTAAAAAAATTATCAAAAATTGAATGGGAGGAACACAGTTCATTGATAAGTGCACATACATTTTGTATAAACCAAACATTTTCGAAAATGACTTTCATTCACGATATGCTGGCAACTTTCTTTCATGCATTAGTCTTCCGAAACCTGGGTTATAGATCGAACTGGTTATCTATGAAATTTATTATTATCAAAAAATAATAATTCATTAATTTACAAGAAATTCTAGTAATTCTTGCTCAATATTTTATAAATGAAAGTACAAGTAGTTTTACGCGGCATCGTATTATATTGAATGGATATACAATATTATCGACTAATGTGACATGTATTATTACTTTCTTTCACAAAATAAGTCAAAAACAAATGTAATTATCTTCTTACGAGAAATTTATGTGCGTCGGATAATTTACACCGCGCCGTATTGTACACAACTTAATATTGGAGACAAAGTAAAAGTTAAATTTAAATATTTGTCGTTTATATGCATAAATATATATTATTACTTAATTAATATTGCAATACTATAAAAACACTATGTTAAGGTTGCACAGTCCCCCATCATACTATTGTGCAATATTGCAAATATGTATGTGCAATACAGCATTGAAAATGAATTATGTATTATGATCCTCACCTGGAAAGAAAAGAAAAAGAAAATTATTAAAAAATTTGTTAAATTACCAATAGCACTTAACTCTACTAATATGTACTTTCATATAAACAACGACTAATCTTCACCTATGCTCATTAAAAATGTATGCAAGACATTTTTAAAACAGTGATATCTCTATATATAATTAGCTTGTCAATAAAATATTACAAAATTTTTAGTTCTAACCATATCACATAGTCGTTTCTTGTCTTCTTGAGAAGATTATCGTACTGTTAAGTCAGGTAATTGAATTACCGCGATGAAATAAGTCATTCAAACGAGTCATTCACCAATAAAAAAAATATTCAGATAAATTGTACCTTTTGTGACAGTAGCTACGTTTTTCGTACATAAAAATTTTTAAAAATTAAAATAAGTTGAAAAAAAATTAGGGCGTTATTTGTATTTCAAAATAATTAACGATGAAGGTGATTCCATGTCCCAAATAAAATTATATTATATTTTTTAATATTATTCATTTGTTTGTCGTAAAAAAATGTGGTGCAAATGTTTTGTCATTATTATGAAATACAATCAACGCCCTAATTTTTTTGTTCATCCAATTTTTAATCATATATATTTTTATATATTTCAAAGTTAATGTTTAATAATTCGTTTTGTGTAAAATGTAACGTTATTTTATAAAGGGAAATCCTAAAATTAACTAAAACACGAAATCAATGCTTAATATACGAAATCGAATCACTCCAACCACAGATATTGTGGTGCTACAAGATTTTAATGCATACTGAGATAGACAAATTAAGCTAATCAAGCAAGTTTTAATTCCCAATGTGCGACGTTCAATTTTGATCTATCTTTAGATAAGCAGTGACCAACTCCAATCGAGAGGTCGTTGTGAAAACGGTTCGATCAAAACATTGACAAAATTAGTGGTGCCAACGATGTAAGGAACATTTCACAACTCGAAATGCTATTGTTGGGTACCGTTTGTGACAAATGATTGTATCTGAAGCACGAATTAAATTATGAAAAAAATCGCAAGCTAGCACTAGCTACGTTTTTCTTCACATAAACATATATAAAAAGAAAATTATGTTGAAAAATAATTAGGGCGTTATTTTAATTTCAAAATAATCAATGGCGAGCGAAGATGATGTAAATAAAAGTAAATTTTATTTTTTAATATTATTTAATTGTTTGTCTTGGAAATCTGTTTTGTAAATGTCATAAAAATGTATTATGTATTCGTATGGGCTGTGTTATGTTTGATTCATAGATCTGAATTATTTTTCATAGAAAATATTTTCTATTTGTTATTTTAAATTTTTCTCCTAAATTTGAATCATAATATTATTTTAAATAAAAGAAATTAAATAAACACCCTAAATTTTATCTTCATCCAATTTCAATTAAAAAAATTTTATGCAATCGTAAATTTAAGTAAACATTATTCTAAATCTTCTGACTAAAAGAGGAACAGTCTCTAATTAATGTATGTATGTGTTGGTATTTATTTAAAAAAAGGAATACAATTATTTAAGACACGCTTGCATACTGTTGAAAATAGACCTAAAAACCATCTATATACACCATTAACTGAAAAACATGGAAATTCTGAAATATTTGAGAGCACGCCTATATAAACTTTTAAAATGTTCTCTGCTAGTGAACAGAGCTAACATGATCAAAATCACCCAAATTTCATTCAAAAGTTAAAAAGTGAAAATTAAATTATTTAAAAAAAATTAGGGCCTTGTTTTTATTTTATAAGTAGATTATGTGCCGATTAAAAATGTTTTATTTGTTTGTCTTTACGTGAGGGATTAATCATATACCTGGATTATTTTTCGATGTAATTTGTGTTTAACGCCCTAATTTTTATCGATTTTGATTTAAACAGTTTCTTATATCCTTATATGACATGTAGTTTGTAATTGTAATTTAAAAACACTGTTCAATATTGAATCTTGTTTGGATCTAGCTAACTGGCCAAAATCATCAAATCGTTAATGATCAATATTTTAGTTAGTATGGTATTTGATGCTAGAGCTATGATGTATAAGCCGGAAACTCGTCTCGTATTAATTCAAACTTAAATCAGAATAATTCGAAATCTAGCCAAATCACGAAATATGACTTAAGTCAAGTAATCGAATCACGCCAGTAACTCATAATTTTTGCGCTGTACGAGAATTCAGATAAACGAGTAAAGCTATAATCAAGCAAATTTCAATTTTAAGATTTGTTCTTCCTTCTCTATTGGTCTAACTTAAGTGTAAAATTCGTTTGAATTCACGTCGAATTTTGATTTCGATACCACAAATTAAAAAAATTAAACCATCACAACACGGATGGTTCTACAAATTATTATTTTTGATCGTATATTTGAGTATCATCGTTATGTCAGTTATCGTAACGTGACCAATGTAAAACGTGGTAAGCTCTAGACGCTGTTCCCACGATAATCGGTTGAATCTCGTATAGAAGTTTAATCCCAAGGGTAATTTGTCTCTGGCTATAAACCAAATTTTTTATATTAGGAAGAACTGGGTATATACACACACTAGTACAGACGTCCTGTTCATTGTATTAATGTTCAGCGGGCAACACAATCTGCCTGAAACAACAAAATATCGTTGTAAACGGCAAATCTGTTGGTATCGTAGAAATTAAATTTCTTATCCGTTCGCATTGAATCAAAGTCTTGATGAAGCATCTTCCAAGAGAGCCAAAGCCACATTCCCAATGAAATAATCGAGCAAAATTTTAAGATTATGTTTCATTAATTGCACACCATCACACGGATTCTTAACCTCAAAAAAATGCCCAAATAAGACCCAAATAAGAAAAAATCCAACTGCCTTAAGTCGTCAATTAACCGAATCAGTCAAGGCATTCATGAAGTCTATACAAGATATTCATCCATATTCAGAGAGATGGACTAAGCCAATCAAGCAAATTTTAATTGTCAATGTGTGATGTTCAGTCTAGTCCCATATACTCCTAAGTAGTGACTAACGCTGATAAATATCGGTTTGAGGTTGATTTTCTCACTCTAGGTTTTGCTTAATAGGCAGGATTCTGAATTCATGTCAAATTCAGAATTCGACAATTCTGACCCCAATTTGAATTGAATCCGGTCTGTTCTTCTATGAATATTACTTGAATGTTGATATTTTAGTATCGTCGCCAGGTCCAACATCAAAATGTTCATGCTTCATATTAAACAGAATATGCACATGGCAGTAAACCAAAGTGCCGATGAAGCATTTACGTTAGGGCATGCTATTCAATCTATAATACTCTGTTTGATGTTATGGCAGACAAATCATTTTGATATTGTATAAATGTTCATTCATTATACCGATTTTTAAATCTGGATCTATTTGCGGCATCGAAAACTACAAACTATGAAATCCATTCTGCTTACCGAAATTTTTTAAACGATGATTGAATAATTTCATTTCATACGAACTATTGCAAGGCAGCAACGTTCAGGTTATTTACAATGATTTCAAATGGTCTTTGACAAAAAGGATCAAGATTTGCTACTATGGACACTACTTCTATAGTTTGAGGTATAATTGTCTGAAAAATAAATAAAAATTCGTTTTTTAACTTAACTGCCAAGTCGTTGATATTCCTTGGTTGCCTATTTGGGGGCTCCTGATATTGACATAAATCAAGAATAGAATAATCGTTCACGTAAGGCTAATTAACACGAATTCACAAATTTCTGCATATAGTCGCTAATATTTAATACTATTTAGAAGCTTAGACCTTTCCAAATTGGTAAAAAGAGAATTGATATGAAAAGAATTTGGCCCCGCTGTCAAAATATTGACAAAAAATATGAATAATTGAATCGTTCAAGTAAGGCCATTTAACATGAAACTCAGAGTTGTCAACATATGTCACATATAGTCGTTAAAAGTCCTAATTCGTGGTTGACAAGAGCTTTTCTAATAAGTAAGAAGAGAAGGATTGGGCTTCTTTGACCTTATTCAAAATATTGGTAAAACCTAGTTACCAGAAAGTAAAAAAACTATTTTTCAAAAAATAACTTACCAATCGTCAATCATTATCGTAATCAATTCAAATTTATTATTTTTACAGCCTAAATTGATATCAATTTGGAAAGGTTTAGGGTTGTTCAGAAATACTATTTTTAGTATTAACTCTGATATTCGTGTTAGTTGAACAGCCTTACTTGAACGATTCATTTAGTGGTAATTTTGTGTTAAGAACTTCACTCCGGTAAATTCTCTAACAATTTCATCATAATAATAATAACAGTGTTAAAGGCCATTACTGGCCCCTTACTGAATCAACAATCTGGCTCCAACGGTTTCGATCCTGAGCTTGGTCTTCATACTGTCTTAGACAATCTGAAGAGGCCAAGTCGTTCTCTACATCGTGGAGCCATCGTCGCCTGCAACGACCTCTGCGCCTACCATATGGTGGCTCTCCTTTCAGAGATCGCTGCACAATTCGTTCCGGATCAGCACGCAGAACGTGACCGAGCCAGCGTACTCGCTGAGATCTAACTTCATGTACAATATCGGGGATCTTCATCAGATCTCTGATCTCGAAATTGTACAGAGCTCGGTATGTACCATCTATTTCGCGTTTAGGGCCGTAAATCACACGCATGATTCTTCTCTCAAATGTAAGGAGCCATCTCTCGTACTCATCCGTCAGCGCCCAACTTTCACATCCAAACATAACAACGGGCCTGATCAACGCTTTGTAAAGCTTCAGCTTCACGGCACTTGATAAGTATTTAGATTTTAGCAGTGGCCTTAGAGGATACAAAGAACGACTGCCAGCTGCCAGCCGCACTTTAATATCCTCACCCACACTGTTATCGTGAGTGATAAGAGAACCCAAATATTTGAACCTCCTCACTCCCTCAAACGTGTGGTGGCCACTACTAAAATCTGGTGTGCCATTGTCTCTAAAACCAGAGATCAGGTATTTCGTTTTGGACTCATTGATCTGGAGTCCAACAGAAGCTGAAAACTCTACAAGCGGATCAAGTATTTCTTTCACTCCGTTGTTATTCAGTCCAATCACGCATATGTCATCTGCATATGCAAGCACTTGATTGGACTGGCGATATAAGATGTTACGCTGAGGTGTTTCAGTTTTACGAAAGATGTACTCCAACATGAGATTAAAGAGTATCGGGGACAGAGCATCTCCCTGCCGAACACCCGAGTTAACTGCAAAAATTGTCGATAGCCTGTTCTCAACTTTAACACAGCATTGAGACTGCGTCACTGTCATCCTACACAGTCGTACCAATTTTGTTGGCATTCCTAGGTATTCCAGGGCAGACCACAAACTCTCTCGATTGATCGAGTCGTAGGCCTGCCGGAAATCCAGGAAAACCTGATGTACGGAGATGGATGTCTCATAATATTTAGATAGAATCATCCGCAGCGAAAAGACCTGATCAGTGACTGATCGATTCGGACGAAATCCTCCCTGATAGTCACCAACCAAGCCTTCCGCCAGAGGAGTGATTCTATCCAATAAAATGTATGACAGTAACTTGTATGCTGTGCAAAGGAGAGCTATACCGCGATAATTCTCACACTTCAAGAGGTCTCCCTTCTTGAAGATGGGGCATATCGCGGCCACTTTCCATTCATCAGGCATAACTTCGGTTCGCCATACTAATCGAATAAGGTCGAAAAGACAGTTCCACAAAGTATCCCCTCCGAATATCAAGAGCTCCGAATTAATGCAGTCCACTCCAGGTGAGCGGTTTCGTTTCATTCTCTGCATGGCCTTAGTGAATTCCTCATGGGATGGCTCCTCAGTGCAAATCTCCGCAGACTGTTCTAGAGGTGGCTCAACAACAGTCTGTGATGCATGATGAACATCAAGCAGCTCAGTAAAGTGTCCACTCCATGCGTCAAGTACTGCGTCGATGTTGACACAGAGGTTTCCATCCCGGTCCCGAATGGCGGTTGACGAAGGCCTGAAAGTATGGTGCAATCCAGTAATTCCTTTAAAGAAATTACGTGAACTACGCTCATTGCTGAGTTGTTGTACTTTCAGAACCTCGGCCTTCCACCATTCTCGCTTCTTCCGTCTACAAATCCGCTTAGCTGCCCTTCTTGCAAGAGCTGCCTTGTTTTTCCTTGCGATTGTGAGACGTTGTTGCACTTCATTATGTGCTATATTTTGTTGCTCAACTGCAAGACGACACTCGTCATCAAACCAATCATTCTTGGGTCTGACTTTCACTATACCTAAAGTCTGTTGAGCAGCACTGACAACCGAAGTTTTCAGTACCTCCCAGACAGAGTTCACGCAGTCAGACTGGTAATTAGCTCCTTCAATGTTGTCGCTGACAAGATCCTGATATCGTTTCTTTTGATCTTCATTTATCAGACCTTCACAGTCGAAACGTTCCATCCGTTTCGCTGTGTTCCCCGACCTGTACGAAAACTTCCACCGTAGCTTTGCAGCGACCAAATAATGATCGCTGCCTACGTATTTGGTTGCTGACCGATAAGTTCTCACATCCTGCACAACCCGAGCTCGCCCTTTTGAAATTAACACGTGGTCAATTTGGCTCCGGGATGTTTTGCGAGGATGTGTCCATGTCTCTAGGTGTATCTGTTTGTGAGGGAAGAATGTGCTTGCTACTCTAAGATCATGAGCAATTGCAAAGTACATCATTCTCTCACCATTATCGGTCGCAGTTTCGTGTCGGGAGTACGGACCTATGTTTTCACACAAGTCGGCCTGATTTCTGCCAGCTCTAGCATTAAAGTCCCCAATTACCATTCTAACATCGTGTTCGGGTATAGATCCCATCAGATCGTCCAAGTCATTGTAAAATGAGTCTTTATCTTGGGGCTGGCTGACTTCTGTGGGCGCATGTACACAAATTATCGACAGGTTGGCTAACTTCATGCGCAGGCGAAGCATACACAATCGGTTATTGACTGCTTGAAAATCCAAAACAGCCTTCTTTACCTGCGGCCCAAGAAGAAATCCAGCTCCAAGATTTCCGAGGTCATCTCCACTGTAGAACAACGTATAGCCCTGGGACACATGGTCTCCACTTTGAGGCCAGCGAGTTTCTTGAAGAGCAACGAGTTCCAGCCGATACTCTTTCATGCACGTGATTAGACCCTCCAACGCTCCTGGTTTTCTAAGTGATTGCACGTTCCACGTGCCGATCCTAAATCTCGTATCCGGGTACTTGAGCGGGGGTCCGGTGTTGTTTTGGCGGTATCCATTTTTCTTTTTGTTGATTTTATAAACAGTTGATTTTTTTACGGATGCGGGTCGTCAGCCCAGCGATCCAACCGTTTAGTCGCCTCCTACGACAAGCAAAGGATACTGTGGTGGTATTCTTAGGAAACATGTTCGTGCAATTTAGATTTACGAGACATGTGAGTGCCCCCCGACCACAGGGGCCAACAATTTCATCATAAATGATCTTTAAAATGTTAACTTCGTGTTCCAATGAACATACCATATACTCTACCAGCTCACTTTCACAGAGAATAGAGTCTTTGTTGATTTCAATCCAAACCACAGTTGTTTCAACACAAATATAATGTTCTGCTCAAAAATCTGCAACGAATATTATTCTTGATCTAAAAATGTATGCTCCTAATTTACCCATGGGTTTAATAAACCGCAGATCATTTCAATACAAGGAATTTCGGGATATGGAATAATCCACATGGATACTGAAATCTCATACATTTGTCTGATTCGCAGTTCTACCAAATATAAAGAGCTTCAGAGCTTCGAACCTTCAGAAACTGAACCGGAACATTAAATCGTAATTAATCGAAATGATATAAGGAAATCCGACATTATTATAATTGCCGATGACATCAATAATCGAAATTAATCGAAACGATAAACAAAATCGTAACCGGAACGATAAATGGAAAAGTTTGTACCCTATACAAAAAAATCGATCGACGGTGAGAGCTCGACCGCTTGTATAGTAACGATTCAAACTCAATCCCTGTTTGGTAAGTAGCCTCATTTCACCGACATTTACCTCAGACGGTATTGAAATATTTAATTTTAACGTTAGTTCACACAAATTATTTTGAATCCACTGAAAACTCAGTTTTCCGTCATCCATTTTACTCGTTTTCCTGTATTGAAATGAATATAAATGGGCCACTATCAATTTTATCAATCACAACTTTATGTGGCTTTACATGCAAAACCAAATTATTTATTCCTGTCATGAGACAGAACGGAAGATCGATTTTCGAATTTCCGTGCCATTTTCGAGAACCAATAGAACCGGCAATCCTTCACATTGTCCGCTAAACTTTTGTGATTGCTATATTTTTTGTTCTGATTGAAATAAATGTTTCCACATTGTCTGGATCAAAAATTTCATGTATAGTGCAATGCTGGATTATTTAAGTGCCATGCAGCCACGACCAACTGTTGCAGCAAAACGATTTAAATACAAGGCCAAGATAAGACCAATACCACATACCAACAGCCCTCGACAGCTATGGTGATTTTGCTGATCATAATCCGGGTGACATTACAATTTTTACAAATTATCGTTCGAACATTAAAATGAACATGGTTTGTTACAAAAAAAATCGTAAGAAGTAAAAATTTTAAAAACGTTTAAACAACGTTCGTAGCTTTCCTGAAGCCTTACCTTAAATGTCAATACCCATAAAAATTCAAAAATTGTGATTTAGGAACAATACAGTATTATACAAAGCAAAACACCATGGTAGTTAATTTTATTCCTAACCGTTTCCATCCAGGAACACTAAACCTAAACAAAAAGAATTTCCCAAAATCGGGCCGGAAAACCGAAACATAAAATTTTTTGAAACTGAATCCAAAACCGGAACGATAAACATATCGGTTCGATGCTCTGATGGCATTAACGACATCAAAATGATAATTTCTTCTCCATGTAGTGAAGTGAAAATAAACGATGATATGCAAGTCCTACTATCTCATAGTGGCATCCTTCCTGTTAAATGACGGTGAACGCGCTCTTCAGGGATTGGCGAGGTAGACTACGCCAAGTCATCAACGCGGTTATCGACACGTAAAGTATTACGTAGATCACCTGACAATATTAATCGTCATGTAGACATTGTCAGCGCGTTGTAGACAACATCAACAACCTACAATAATTAAAGCGTTTTCAAATCCAACACCCCAGTTCTTGTGTTTAATAAAAAGGCGGCTTTAATTAAACTATATGAAACAATTTTGACTTTATCGGACAAACGTGTCAAAATTTTTCGTTGCTCACAAAATAGCTCAGGATTATCAGGAGACAATACTATTCTCTATCAAATGCAAATTTTTTAGAGCCACCATGTTTTAAAAAACCATACCTGCACGAAATTGAGAAAAAGCTTTTATATAATCTCGTTAAAATCGCTTTGCATATTTATATTTAATAAAAATTTACACAATGGATCAAAAAGTGCATGCCACTAAATTGCTTACAAAAATACGTTTCATTTGATATATCACATGGCATAACCCAAATTAAAATATTTACTCCATCGTCCAGCATATGTGTCCAAATGATTTTTTACAAAACTTTGTATCCTTTAATCCATTTTACGAAACTCCACGAATACTTGTGTAAAAAATGTTTTTATGAAGATTTAGCATACAAAAAAAAATTGAAACTGGAATTTTATTTCACAAGGAGTGTTATTCCTGGAGTGTTGTAGAAATAAATAAGAGGAAAGAAAGTTTTGGAAAAAATCGCCAGGACCGTAGATGCTGGATGATGGGTCTACATTTTCAATTTGGATTACCTCATGTGATATATCAAATGAAACGTATTCTTATAAGCAATATAGTGGTATACACTTCATCAATTAATAATTTTAAAAAATTATTAATCAAATATTCATTTTAATATCGTTTATATGAGAAAATTTTAGATTTGTACAATTTCTCAGCAAAACCCATTGATTCTAATATTGTTATATAAAATATCATAATAATAATAGCTCGCCGATACTTTTAGAGATAACTCAGAAATCCGAAACATTTACGAAAGATTTCTATATATGTATAATTTGTATACGAGAGTTTTATATCCCATCAAAGTATCAAATTCACTCTTCAAAAATCGGAGCACAGTAGTATTGACTAGTTCAACAAATCATCATTCTAGAGGTTGTCTACATCATCGACTTTGTTTAAATTGTTGCCATTGTCGACGAGTTGTCGACACGTCGACCTACAAATTAATAGATGATGCGTAAATGCCCATCCCTGGCGCGCTTTCTCGGTCAATTAGCTATGTTAAGTTATTGTCCTGAAATATTTATTTTGTTAGATCAAAACCAAATAACGTATATCGCCAAACTTAATTACGTTAGCAAATTGTTTTTTGACTTGAATAATATAACAACCAGTCCTTAGCACCTTACTGTAACTTATACATCTTGCGGATGTGGTACACATATCTGGATGCTTCGGTGTTGGAACACTTTGAAAATTTAATTTGGTCAAAATGTTTATAGCTATAGATAAAGCTTTAGACTCCTGAACCCTATTCCAAATTTAAATGAATCAAAACGTCTAAAATACAATTTTATATGAAATTTTACGTGACGACTAAAAATACCATAGGCTTGATTGAACAATTTCACGCAATCACCTAATTTAACGTTAAAAAAAACCTGTATGTTTAAATGCTTTTTTCCGGGTGGCTGATCTTCCGGGAAGGATATATAAAATATGTTAATGAGATAACCGCAACACAAATGAATTTAATTAAATTGCAATCAACGACTAATAGCCGAGCCAGTTATATACAACCACACATGCTTAATTATAAATTACAAATTCAAAGTAAAAAAAAAAAAAGTGAAATTATAAATTGTTTATCGCACATACGACATCTTATATATATGCGTTCAGGGTAATGAACTCTTAAAGATGATAATTCATCTGTATCATCTGCACTATAAATAACGCCGTAAACATTGGTTGATTTCATATTTGGACACTTTAATTGCATACCACACGAGATATATCGAATGCCCGCGTGTATATATGTGAATAATAAATTAGCTCGCCATTTACCCATATATCAGATATTAATCAACAAAATTCGCATTTCAAATAATGTACACAAAATTACCATAAATTAAAACCAAAATTAAATATAAGAAAGTCGATTTTATGTGTATCCATATTTACGTAAAAATATACAAAATCGATTAGAAGTTATAAATTGATATTCAATCACAAATTAATTTTGATCACACATTGTGCGAGTTGCACACATCGTTTTAATCTACAAAAAAAAAATTTATAATTTAAATTCTAATTTTCATTTCACAAAATCCAAAACAAACTTTCCAACAATTTTTTTTATTCATCGCAGGTACATCACATATTTGTACAAGAAACAAAAAATTGGAGAGACGCGGATAAATTTAATTTGAAATTAAAATATTTAATTTTAATTAGGTATTTTGGAATTATATTTTAAATAAAATCACCTAACACTATTTGTGTATGTAGTTTAATTGTAGTGTACATTAGAGGAATTTTTAATTTTTTGGGGTTTTAATTATTAATTTGTTCAACATTTTAATTTATAATTTTATAAATAACAATTTCTGAAAGCATTGTGAAATTTTACACTTTCATGGTGGCGTTTATAAGGCAATCGCACAATCTATTAATCAAAACCACATATATTTGCGATAAAGGGGCAATTTCAATACAAAAACTGAGTGAGGCTAAGCAAAAATTCAGAAATTCCTGAAATACTAATCAAAATTAGACGCAATATTTTAAGTGAATTCGAGCATTTTTCAGATTTACTAACTGGATTGAATAAGAAGTCAATTGCCTCAATAGATACAGACAATCCAAAATATAGTGGCAGAAATCATCAAATCAGTAAGTTTGAGCATATCAACCTCACATTTATATGAATGATTTGCCTAGAGGAGGGGCTGCGTTCAAGTGGAGCCAGTTTTTGTTAGTACAAAGTAATTAGATAGCATATATATATTGTTTGTTCTAAAATTACCCAAAATCCTGGGCAGTATTCACAACGTGCCCAAATACATCGAAAAGAAATAAGCAATTATTTGGTCCAAAGATGCTGGTTATAATTCAATTCTTATACCGCATATACATTCGTATATAAATTGGAGCTGTTCCAACAGCAGATCCGATATATTGGTGACCCACATATAGTGAGGTGAGCTATGAATAATTTTTAAGAGTCAACGGATAATATGACCAGCCATGGGTATACGGCAAAAGTGAGACATGACGTCGGCTACAGGGATGGGGATTTACGCGCCATCTATTATTTTCTACGTCGACAATTGAAGGAGCGTCTTAAAGACTATTCGATATGTTACCAAATTTCTTTAGGTTTAATCGAATACGTGCAGCGATAATTTTATACGATTATGTGACTTTTTCTTGCCTAAAAGCAATCTACCTATAGCCCATCCCTGATTGGCTAAAAATGTTCAACTGAGTTGAACGTATGTGATCTAGTTTGAAAGACCATAGGTTTCTCGATAAAATTGGTCGTTTGAGTTAAACTTTATATTCATCAGATCGGTCACGATGTAATAAAGACGTCACAAGTTCGACATTGTAATCCAAAACTAGAAAAACTACGTACAAGGGCAACGAATACTGGAGGCAAAAATTATTGAAACATAAAGGCCCAGAATTGCGCGTTTACATAATATGTATATAACCGTATTAAATTTATATGACGTTATCATTACTGCGCCATAGTCAGCTTTTCACCATATAACAAGCAAATCCTAAAAAAATGGATTTATTGCTTTATACAGACTTGACGTCGATAGAGCGCAAAGGCTGTGTACACTTACTATATAGCGCAGCAAAATGGACCTTCTGGAGGTCTGTTCAATATTTTACTAAATTGGAAAAGAATATATACATGCTAGGCCATGTACGAATTGGATTTTGAAGAAGGCGATATACGTTCAAAGTGTGATATAAGACTCTATAGAAAATGAATCGTATAAATCAGATTTTTACGCAAATTCGATCCATACACATATAATCGACATTGGATTATTAAAAAATTGGGTACGGCGAACAACTCTAAGCCTGAATTGCTTGGTGCTGTGAGAAATAAACTGAATTGGGACGGTCAAAAGTATTTCGAAGTTATACGACAAAATTGAAATATACAAAGCCCTTACAATTCTTCTATACACGACAGCGCGACAATGAAGAAAAAACCTAAAAAAAATCGCATTGTTAACACTCATTTAAAATTTCATCAAAGTCTAAACTTGGAATTGAAATCAAACCTCACACTAAAAAGACATAAATAATAATAATAATAAACAGTATTAAAGGCCATTACTGGCCCCTTACTGAGTCAACAACCCGGCTCCAACGGTTTCGATCCTGAGCATGGTCTTCATACTGTCTAAGACAATCTGAAGAGGCCAAGTCGTTCTCTACATCGTGGAGCCATCGTCGCCGGCAACGACCTCTGCGCCTACCATATGGTGGCTCTCCTTTCAGAGATCGCTGCACAATTCGTTCCGGATCAGCACGCAGAACGTGACCGAGCCAGCGTACTCGCTGAGATCTTATTTCATGTACAATATCGGGGATCTTCATCAGATCTCTGATCTCGATATTGTACAGAGCTCGGTAGGTACCATCTATTTCGCGTTTTGGGCCGTAGATCACACGCATGACTCTTCTCTCAAATGTTAGGAGCCATCTCTCGTATTCATCCGTCAGCGCCCAACTTTCACATCCAAACATAACAACGGGCCTGATCAACGCTTTGTAAAGCTTCAGCTTCACGGCACTTGATAAGTGTTTAGATTTTAGCAGTGGCCTTAGAGGATACAGAGAACGACTGCCAGCTGCCAGCCGCACTTTATTATCCTCACCCACACTAATATCGTGAGTGATAAGAGAACCCAAATATTTGAACCTCCTCACGCCCTCAAACGTGTGGTGGCCACTACTAAAATCTGGTGTGCCACTGTCCCTAAAACCTGAGATCAGGTATTTCGTTTTGGACTCATTGATCTGAAGTCCAACAGAAGCTGAAAACTCTACAAGCGGATCAAGTATTTCTTTCACTCCGTTGCTATTCAGTCCAATCACGCATATGTCATCTGCATATGCAAGCACCTGATTGGACTGGCGATATAAGATGTTACGCTGCGGTGTTTCAGTTTTACGAAAGATGTACTCCAACATGAGATTAAAGAGTATCGGGGACAGAGCATCTCCCTGCCGAACACCCGAGTTAACTACAAAACTTGTCGATAGCCTGTTCTCAACTTTAACACAGCATTGAGACTGCGTCACTGTCATCCTACATAGTCGTACCAGTTTTGTTGGCATTCCTAGGTATTCCAGGGCAGACCATAGACTCTCTCGATTGATCGAGTCATAGGCCTGCCGGAAATCCAGGAACACCTGATGTACGGGGATGGATGTCTCATAATATTTAGATAGAATCATCCGCAGCGAAAAGACCTGATCGGTGACTGATCGATTCGGACGAAATCCTCCTTGATAGTCACCAACCAAGCCCTCCGCTAGAGGAGTGATTCTATCCAATACAATGTATGACAGTAACTTGTAAGCTGTGCAAAGGAGAGCTATACCGCGATAATTCTCACACTTCAAGCGGTCTCCCTTCTTGAAGATGGGGTATATCGCGGCCACTTTCCATTCGTCAGGCATAACTTCGGTTCGCCATACTAATCGAATAAGGTCGAAAAGACAGTTCAACAAAGTATCCCCTCCGAATATCAAGAGCTCCGAATTAATGCAGTCCACTCCAGGTGCACGGTTTCGTTTCAATCTCTGCATGGCTTTAGTGAATTCCTCATGGGATGGCTCCTCAGTGCAAGACATACCTACACGCAAATGGTGAAGAGGTTATAGGTTATATATTAAATATATATTGGATAACACTAATTTGGATTATTGGGCTTGATCCAAGGTACTACAGGCATTTGACTGGGGATTACGGACTGACACCTCAAATGATAAGATTTCTCTTATGTCCAAGGATTTTACATACATTTAACCAACTATTAGCTGAAAATTACCAAATAACGCCAAGTAGAGTTTGTGAAACGTATGGTGACTGCCTAAAACTTCAGAAATACATTTATGAAGAAAAGATCTGTCGTTAAGTGATGAAAGAAAAGATTTGCCATGTCAAAAGAAAAATGCTCGAATGTATTATTGTAGATTGAAGAAGATTGCCAGAACAACAAAATTGTGTGTTGGCTCCCATGAAGGAAAAGTTACAACTACATACAGGTATCAACAGTGCCAAAAATATCATATCATTATGGGGATCAAATTGTAAGCGCTGGAAAACCTGAAACAATCAAACAAGATGGATAGTCTAGAATACTGAATTGCTAGCAAGCCTACCATCAAACTCACATTTATATCATCAGCTTATCACCATCAAACATGGAAGCACTGTTATTTTTTGCCTTCTAATATAAGTCCAACTCGATAGTTTGTCAAGAAAAATACCTGTTGAAATGGGGCCGCCCTTCATTAGTACATACTAATCAGACAGACAATAACGTTCAAATAAAAATTATCCAAAAAAAGACTGAATACATAAATTAGTAGAGAGGACGTGTCCCCAGTTACGACGTTCGAAAGCAGGTCTATCGATACGATAGTTGCCCAGGGAATAGGTGCAAACAGTAGGAATTATGTGAAATGTTTGAAAAGGCAACGGATAATGTTGCGCAAACCATTCGAAAAAAAACAGGAAGCTATAAATTCGGCTAAGAATTCTCAACCGCGAGTTGAATGATTTAGTTCGAAACTCGTTTAGTTACTCCATAAATCGGAAGTTTAAGGTACTTAAACTTCAATAAAATGTAATAAATTGTAAAAAAAATTTAAAATGCGATCTTTTAAATTGGCCAGTATATACTGTAACTGTCTTTTATAGGGTTCAGCCAACAATAACCACTTAAAAAATAATTGCTATAATTAGAATATAAGATCATTATAGGTGAGATTTTACCTTTTCAATGAAAATACAGACTCAAAGGTACGACATTACAATCCAAAACGTATAGGACACAGCACAAGGGTAAGGAATATGAGGCTAAAATTCTTGAATCGAGAGGCCCCAGAATTGCACACTTCCATATTATGTAAAGGGTAACTCTAGTAAAAAGTGCACGAATTTCGATAGGGATACAGAGAAAAGAATGCATCATAAATGTTGGCCACCTTGAGTAACTTTGAATGACCTAAGTTTTGAAGATACTGCCCAAAAAATTTTTTTTTAAGATTAGCGCACTCTTCTGCCGTTAGTCCTCAACAAACTCAACAATTTTTCTGTGTAGTAGTGGTTTGTGAAAAATTCAATGGTTTCTGACTGAATCAACATAATTGAAAGTCAAAATTAAAACGTACAAAAATGTTTTGTTTTGATGTTCTTCATTTAATTATGGCAGTAGCCGTTAAAAATGACGGCCATTTTGGTTCCAAATCCTTTGAATAAAGCTTGAATTCCATTTCATGAAAAATGTATGCTGCTCAGTACAATTAAAATAAGAATCAAATACAAATTACTGAGTGTGAGATGAGGCAAACAATAATTTCCATAAAACCGAGTGTTTTCACAGTGTTACTGCCGTAACATTTTTTTACTGCCATAACAAATTTTAAATCTTTTTTTATAGCAGAATGTCAATCATTTCACTTGTAGGCGACTCAGTATAGTAAGACGCGATTTTGAAAATTAAATTTTTTTTTTAAATTCGTTCAAGCGAATTTAAAGAAAGGCGCTGTTACGTTGTTAAACTTTGCTGATGGAATTTCTTGTATCACCCTCTTAGTAGAATCAGTAAACTCATTAAAATTAATTTCCCATGGAATTCACGCTTAAGGTATGCTTGAAGTTCTTCAACTTTTTGCGAGAAGAAATTTTTTCAAAAAGGTCCCTTAGTCTATGTTCCAATTTTTCCAAGTACTAGGTCGTTCCTCTTTCCCCAGAAGGTGACCTTGTTGGTATATTGATACTGGGGTATCTCTCCCAATCCGACAAACTATACTTCTTCAAAAAAGTTTATGTGGGCTAAAGAAAGAACGTCTCTTTTGGTCCGTATCCTCAAACATAAGGTCATTCAAGGTAACCAAACAATTTTTTTTATTTTCGTCTGTCAACTTTGATAATGGGTATTTACTCTACATCTCGGTAATTATTTTCGAGAGATACGAGAGGCACTTTTTACCAGACTAACCCTGGATTTAACCTTAAGCCAATCCTAGAAAAAGCATTTATTTGCTTGAAGCAAGGAATCAAAATTGATGGAGTTATAAAGCTGTGTACGATAACCATATATAGAGTGGCAAAGTCAATCGAAACGTATACAATTATAAGGTTAAAAGATGATGCATATAGAGATTGTGAGAATACGATAAGAATTCATTGGAGAGCCAGCTGCAATTAATCAAAATAATGCTTCAAAAGATTGAATTCAACTATTACAACCTCTTTTGGGGTAATTAAATTTGAAATAAAATTAGCGTAATTGAATTTGCCCAATCCAATTAAATTCAAATTAATTTATAAATAATAATTCAATTTAAATCAAAATATAAAAAAATCCAGCCTAACCATTTAATAAATAAAACATTTTCTAATCACTTTGAAATTATGATTGAATTCTTTCATAATTTTGAAAGTTTCGATAATTTTGTAAATATAATTTGAATATGATTATTAATTAATTTTGCTACATTTAATTTAGATGTGGGAAAAATGCAAGTCACAGGGTGCCCATACATAACAATAGCATTCAAAATTGTATTCTAATAGTTGCAAACAACGGTGTGACAAGTTTTATAAGTAACATCCATAAAAGAGGACTTCTGTTGACGGAAATCCATAAAAAGTTATGAATCACAAATTTCTTGCAACACGCGTCTTAAATATTTTAATTTCAATCCATTGTTGAGTTCAGGGATTATAAGTTGCCAATATAAAATTAGTGAATGTCTGCAAAAAAATTTAGAATGTAAATTCAGAAGGTCTTCCAAAAGTTGCTTAATAGATTCGATTTTTATGTAAATTTGAAACTGATCAAATTATAACCGAAAATTAAATTTTAAAAATGGCTGGTTCGTTTATAGAAATAAAGATCGAGTGCGATTAGACAAACAATTAGATCGTATAGATCAAGTGATCACAAATATGAAAAATCGTTTAACTGCGATCATATAATTGTATTATAGTGATCGTATATCATTTATTTGGTCGCGATCACTTTCGATCGCCTAAATTCGATTTCAATTGAATTGGCTTACACTATATACTTTCACTTACACTCTGTTTCAGTTCAATTCTAAACTTAATCTATAATTCTATAGTCCACCAACCAATATATAATACAATTCATAAAAAATCACTATTTTGTTGTAAATTAAATGTAAGACATACAACATAGATATCAATCAAAAAATCAATGCTGTGAAGTATGTACACCTCCGATTAGATATACGAACTTTGAAAGTAAAAATTGTACTTTCTTTTAAAAATTACAAAATCGATTAAAACGTTAGTTTAGTGACTTTATTTTGTGAACCCAAACCTATCTAATAAATTATTGATGGAATCATTCCTGACTTTACATAATTATTGATGTATTGACGTTCGATAACATTGATATATCAACTTTCACCTCCATTATATTTATTACAAAGGTATCGATGTATAAACTCAAATAGGTGTTGATTATTTCCGTAAATCAGCCTATATGAAAGACAAGAAAATTACCAAGTCGCAGGTATACATAAGTAAGTCATTCAACTCGATATATGTATAATTTATAATTGTTTAATAATAAATAATTGTTGTACGATACATAGAATTATCGTTTAATTTCGAGTCGTTGGCTTCATATCACATAAACAAACCAGATATTAGATTTTGTTCTAGATTTTTGTTCATGTTGTATGATTGGAAAATAACAATTAACAGGTATTAACTTTTTATAGACCACTTCATTCGCAATATTAATCACTCTAAGAGTCAAGAACCGGATTATAAATAGTCTAGATATAAAAAGGTACTGTTATATGCATGTATATAAGTATATACACTATTTACAAAGTAGTTTTCATCAATAACATCGTTGGAGCGCGCATAAAGCGAGATCAAATGTCGAGTTATATTTGTGTTATACAATTATTTTTTTAATAGTTTTTAATTTAAATTACATTATTCAATACAACATACGTACATATATTTCTGCGGTGTAATTGTTGAAACGTGTGCGCGCGCTTAAGTTTTTCGACGGTTTAATACACAACGACCTCAATTTTGTATGTTAATGCGGTGTTCTAATTATTTGCAATAATTGTGTTCATATAATAACAACATCTGGGTATAACGTTGTTGGTGGTAAGTATAATTTACACCTCAGTGGAGTGGAGTAAAAGTATTAGCAGGAAATCTCCCCAACAAATAATAGAGTTTAATGAAATATTTATCTAACAAACTACTCAAAATGAAAATTATAAAATTTGGAAAAAATTGTTTTCATGTTTCAAATTCAAAATTAATTTAAAATTAAACATTTCAATATAACTATTTACGATTAAAAATAATCACCAATTAATATCCGATTTAAAATTCCAATTTTTAAATGTTAGATTCTAAATTTTAAGCCCGTTAAAATCCCAAAACCTTAAATCTGTAACCATTCACTTTTCAAAATAATTTGTTGGAATTTTTACTTCAATGAAATCAACAGATTATTTTGAAATATTGGAGCTTTTAAGCTTTCAAAATAATTTATTGCAAAAATAAAATAATTTATTTCAAATTAAGTTTTCAATATTTTAAGAAGGCAAGTTCCAAATAAATTAAACTCAAAATCTACCTTTTCATCTCAAGGTCGAGTATTTGCTTTTCCAATTGAACTTCCAATTTTTTCTAAATTTCATTAGCTCGATTTTTGGTTGGGAAAAATATTGCTTATATTAAAGCTTTACCAAACCCAACCAATTTTTGAGCTTTAAAAGTGACTAAATTTAATTTGAAAAGGTTTAAACCAAGTTAACTTGTTAAGATTTGTTAAATTCTATTAAAATGTAGTCCTAGTTAAACTAAATACAAAAAAAGCTTTCAATTGTATTCAAAGGTAATTTTAAACATTGAATTTGGGCTTATTTGTCGGTTAAAAATCGTTTAGTATTCGTCTTTTGCAATAAATAAATTGTCGCCCGAAACGCAATTGTGAAATATAAGAAAATGATAAAAGCTTGCTATTAGCTGGAATAGTTGAATAACTCTTATTTTATACAAAAGCTCAAAGAATAGTTTATTTTAAAGCTAGAGCGTTTTAATTAAACACAAAATATTATTATGCCGAGTATTGACCAAAGCTTTACATAAATTTTCTGTAAATTCGATTAGAGAGCTTTCGCTTGCCACTATACAAAGCGAACCATAACAGCTTACCAAAAATGCGAGCAATAGGAAAACTGTTAACAAAGTCTTTAGAAAATTTTAAACATATTAGTAAGTAAATTTCTAAAAGCTTCTAAATAAAAGCTCGCTGATTAATTAAAACCTTAATGTGACGAAACTCTTATAAGGCTGATCCGGCTTTAGGCAAAAGCTTCTCGAATATTATAATAAGTAAAGCGTTATTAATTTAAAGTTAGCGGATTCCAATTGGCCTTTAATCTTAAAATGTAGGACCACAAATTAAATACATTAACGTAAGTACATTACGTTAACGCACTTGATTTACAACACAAAATTGTTTATTTACATTTCAAATTTTCTGAAAACTCAAAGCTCGGCAGAAATTTCTATACATTTCCATTAATAAATTGCTAACAGCCAGTATAAACAAGCTCGTACTGCTTCAAAGTATCGAATACTTGTAACATTAATCCAAAAAATAATTTATTTAAAATAAATCAAGCTTCACAGCCTAAAGCAGTATTTAAAGGCTAATAGCTTTTGTTGAATAGTTTAGTCTAAAACCAAAAGCATTTTATTGGATTAAAACATAATCAAATATTTTTAAAGCTTAATTCGCTTAACCATTTCAAACTGCAGATACTAAACTATTTGAAAGAGCTTTTGTCTGAAACTGAATAATTTGAATACCTTGTCGCTAGTAAAATGCAAAAAGTTAATTAAAAATGTTCGAAAAGAGCTTAAAAACTTGTAAAAATATATTAAAGTTAAGAAGTAAGCTCAAAATACTTTCTTTAACAGCATAACACCAATTATCTCAACCACATTTACTGAAAGCATATTGCCAAAAAAAAATTGAATTTTGTTAAAGTATATTTTTTCAAATTTTGACAACACCCTGTAGTTTACAAAATATTAAACATTTTATTTTATTTATTTAAACTTTCAAAGATACTTGCTACATTTCATTTAAATTCTTCACCAAAAATTAATCAAAAAATTTGTTTAAAATGACATTTCATATTTTTTAGTACCTACATACATTTAATTATTAATTAATTTAATTAACTAATTTTTTTCTATAATTATTTATTTTGAATTATCTGTGGATCAAATTGCTTAACGTACATGCAAAATTTTCACTCGTTATAAAAGTTACTTAAAAAATTATGAACCTGCGACTGACTAGAGAGACGGATAATGGAGTGACATCAAAAGTGCTCGATTTTACGTTTTATGTACGGAACCCTAAACAGCTCGTACTCTTTCAAAATGATGGATACGTGCTATGATAAATGTTTACTTACTTGCAATCAAGATTTTATTTCTTAACAATATTGTAAATATGAACTTTTAAAGCTTAATATCCCAAAGCTTTATGTTTAAAAGCTTATTATCCTGTAAGGTTCTTGTTTTAAACCTAGATTCTTATGAAACTTACCGAAGTTTTCTGCAAATTTTTTAAAGTAAGCCGAAACAATATTAAGCTTATTTAAAAGCTTAAAAATCTGTATATGAATCTGTATAATAATTAATAGCTTAAGAATCTGTATATGTTACAGTAAGTCAATTGCTTAAAAAAACCTAAGCTAGAGTCAGATCTTTACGTCTTCATTTATTTACCTTAATTACTACAAAATTGTTTATTTAAAATCAAAATTTAACTTTTTTATCAAATTGCTAAAAAGTTCCTTAAAACTTAATATAACGAAGCTCTACTTGTTAGCAAAATTGTATTGAATATTTGAATACCTAAAGATACTTTACTACAAACAAAAAAATATTTTAATCTCAAACTCCTCTTTAAGGCAAAAATTCATCTTGAGTTGTTTATTTTAAAAATCAAAACTGTCTATAAAATACAAATTCATTTGACTAAAGCCTTTTCCAATTTTCTTAAAATTCGTACTCCTTCAATGTGGTGCCTCCCTGAATTATTATTGAAAAATTATTTCGCAAAAGCTCATTGAATCAGTTATTCTAAAACCTAGAGCTTCGTTGATCAATAAAAATAAAATTGAAATCAATCATAAAACATGAGAATTTGTACACATAAGTTAGTAAATGCTGAAAGCTGGCAGATAAAAGCAAATGATAAATGGAAATAATAAAATAAATTCACTTTACAAAAATATTTATTTAAATTGAAGTTAACTTCTAGGCTACAGCATAAAAATTAAAAACTAAACTCGTTAGATCAAAACCTACTCAAGTTTTATAAAAAAATTGAAAAAGCTTAATACAATATTTACAACTTTACAAAATAATTTAATTGGAATCAAGGTTCAAGCTTAATTAAATTTGCTTTTAGTCAAAACGACTAAAGCAAAATTCGTTTGATTCCAGCGTTTACTTAAGGTTTCTGTTAATTTTTTGATAAAACTTGACAAGGAGTACACTTGTATATCACGCAATTATTTACCTTAACTTTCAAAAAATTATTTATTTCAAATTTAATTTTAATTCTTGAACCAAATTGCTCAAACTGTTTTGAAAGCTTCGAATACCGAAACACTACCTTTAGTCAAAAGTTTGTTGAATATCGTAATCCGTAAAGCTATTTGTAACATACAAAAAATCATTTTTTCCAGCTCTGGTTTAATACCTTAATTGGCTTGATCAAAGCAGTTTCAAATTAATCTTGTGAAAGAGCTTTCAGTTGGTCCTAAAATACCAATATAAAGGCCATCATAAAATTCAGGACCATAAATTTAATACATTATTGTGTTAAATTACAAAAGTTTACAAGTACATTAAAGGTCGTAAGCACTCCTTTTAGGCAACAGTTCGCATTGATTTGTTTATTTTAAATCTTAATTTTTCTGAAAATTCTAAATTTGTTGGAAGTCTTTTCTTAACATCCGTTGAAAGCTCAGCATACAAATTATTTGTACACATTTTAGTAGGTAAATTACTAAGCCAATCGGAAAATGCCAGTACCCCTTAAATGTGAAGAGTACTTGGGGAAATTATTTCACACAGTTATCTATTTCAAATTAAATTTGTGTTTATGAAAAGCTCTCATTTCAGGCCAAAACTAGTTTGATCGGCATAGTGCCTATCTATCATATCTTTTAGAAGCTAAATAAGTTTGACCAAGGCATGTCAAATTAAATGTAATCCATTTGAATGCGAGCTTTTAACGAAACTGTGAAAATTAAAAGTGAAAGCTCAACAAAAATTAAATTAAATCAAGCATAACACAGATCAATCATCACAAACCATAGGAATTTGTGTACATTGTAGTTAGTAAAATAAATGCTAAAAGCTGATAGAAAAAAGCTCGCAGTTATCCAAAATGATGGATTGAAATTATGAAATAAATTAACTTCGCAAAATTATTTATTTATATTAAAGTTTTTATTATTTAACAATATTCTTAAAAATAAACTTTAAAAGCTTAATATCTTAACCTCAACTTATAGGCAAACGCAACTTTAGTTATTATTCCTAAAGGATCCGACAAAAACCTAAATTCGTTTGGTCAAAAGATTTTATTTCTTTACAATATTACAAAATATTAATATTAAAAGCTCTTCTTCTAAGCAAAAACAACGATTTAAAGCCAAATTCATTCGTTTTAACCGTATACTCAAGTTTTCTGTTAAATGTTTGATCAAGCTTGACTAGTGGTACCCTTTTACACTACACAATTAATTACCTTGATTTTTACAAAAATATTTATTTCAAATCGAATTTCTCGAGCTCTAGTTTAAAAGTTTAATTAGGTCGATCAACGACATTTCAAAGAAAATGTTTGGAAAGAACTATCATTTAGCAGCTTCCAGTTGGCCCTAAGATGACGTATTTGAGGGTCATCATAAAATTTAGGACCATTATTTTAAGACAATATGGGAATAAACTTTTGTATAATTACATAGTACTTAAAAGCTCATAGACACGTCTTCACTATGATGAATACTGTATGTGATTTTACATCACAAAAATATTAATTTGATCTGAAATTCCACCGTAGTATTCCATCTAGCATTAGTTCGACAGCTACGTTAATTCATTTGAAGTCATTGTCTAAAGCTTTAATTTCTGGTAAAAGTTCGTTTGATCCGCTATTCTAAAAACTATAGCTCTATTCAAAACATTATCATATCTTTTATTAGCTTAATTCGTTTAACCAAAGCTTACCAAATTGAATGTAAACCATTTCAATGAGCTTTTAACGAAACTATAAAAATTAACAGTGCTCAACAAAAATAAATAAAATCAACCATAAAACATAGGAACAAACCATAGGAATTTTTGTACATTGTAGTAAGAAAATTAATTGGTAAAAGCTGGTAGTAAAAGCTCGCAGCTCTTCAAAATGATGGATTCAAATTATAAAATTTATTTAAAATCAGTTTTAATACTCTAACAATATTATTAAACATGAACTTTTAAAGCTTAATATCTTAAATCTCAAGTCTTTGGCAAAATCAACTTCGGATTAAGAGCGTAATTCGTTTGATCAAAGCCTAAATTCAAGTTATCTGTGAAGGTCATATAACAATATTTGAAGGCAATCGTTAAAGCTTAGAACCGAAAATTAGGAATACAGATACTTTCGTTCGTATTTTTGTGTATAAGAATTTTTTTCAAAAAGATATTTATTTGAAGAGCTTTATAGATTGAAGCTTCATTTACAGGCAAAATGTTGGTTAAATAGTTGATTCTACAAAGTTAAGCTTTTAATTGCATGTAAAACATTTTAAATGGTATATCAACCATTTCAAAAAGCTTTTAACGAAACCGTAGAAATTAACCATTAAAGCTAAACTTAAAAAAACAGAAACAATCATTAAAGAACATTGTAATTAGGAAACTGATAAAAGTAATGAATATTTGAAAGCAATCTTAAAGCTTAGAATCGAAATCTATAAATCTGTATATGGTGCAATAAATTAATTGCTTAATGGTAAAGAATATAGAGAAAAGCTGGAGTGAGAGACTCAATGTAAATTTTTACTTCACACAACTATTAACATTAAATCAAATGTTTGTAAAACTCTACGTTAAGATATAAGCCAGTAGTGCAGTGGTTATAAAACTTAATTCGTTTAACCACTGCATTCTCACGTTATATTTAAAAGCTTTAAAAGAGCTTCCATATTTTTAAGCTCTTTAAAAGAGATTCCATATATTTAGAATCTTTAAAAGAGCTTAATAAATAAATGTTAAGCTGCTTATTAATTTTAAGCTGAATGTATATGAATGTCTCAAGTGTTTAATCCACCCATAACAATTACAATTATTTGTAACAAATATTTTATAACGATGATTTACTTCCCTAAAATAACAAAAAACTATTCAACTATAAAGTAAACCAAACAAAAGCACAACCGATAATTGTCATTTATGCATATATTTATGTTTAATATAGTTATGGATTTATTTACGTACATTAAACTGACAACAACAACAACCACTTAAAACAATAATAACAATAAATATTGATAATTTTACAAAAAAAACGATCAATTTCATTTTAATATTGAAAGTTAAAAGAGTTTCTTTCATAAGAATAGTAATAGTAGTAGTAGTAATAGTGGTATAAAGTATATAGTAACAATAATAATAAAGAATGGAAAACTAATTTTAATTTATAATTTTGCTTCATTGAACAGAGAAATTGATTTAATTGTACACAAAATCGAATACAAAAAACTTATGTTGAAATTTTAGAGACGAAAAATTATTTTATTCACCTAATTGTGAATTAATCAAATTAATTTGCTGTTAGACGATATGGTTTTTGGCTAGAATCAACAAATTTTATTTTTTATAACAAATTGTGAAATTTATGTAAGTAGGTAAAACACGGCGGTAAACGCCCATATGTATATAGTAAATACCAAAATAAACACAGTAATCAAATAGATTTATGATTTAGGTATATTTACCTGTAGGTATGTTAGATTTGAAAGTCCCTATAAATATATGTAATTGAAAACCCTATTGTTGATCTTAACAAATTCACTTTCTTTATATTAGGACAGTATGCACTTTCGTATTATTATAATGAGTTGGCGCTTGATTGGAATATATTCTCAATGTAGATTGGATACATTACCAAAGTCATGCATATAATTTAGTACCAGTTTGGTGAATTGCATTTTGTACAGATTTATGTTATGAGCATGATTTGCATATATTATTACATTAAATATGCGGTACGCTCTGCAGTGCATATGTAATGAGTTAAGATGTGTGTAATAGTTTAAACAGGTGATTGAAATAGGCGGAAGTCGATGAAATATTTTGATTGAAGATTGCAATATTTTTTGTTTTTGGTTTTAAAATATAACTGCACTTAACATAAAATTTGTGTCAATGAATACTTCTTTGCGATTAAATGACGTATGCAGGCGCATCAAAAATTTAAGGAAGTTGGGAAAGTGTAATTATTTTTCGGGTCAAATATTCATAAAATAGCTCTTGTGTTTATATTGAATTAAAATAATTATCTGAAGCTAAAAGTCTTGAAAGTAAATATGTTTATTAAATTATCCAAATAATTTTAAACCATTTAAAATTTGCTAGAAATTTTTAATAAGTTTAATTCAATTTTTATTCAAATCCAATTTATTGAGGGTCTTTACACAAGTCCATTTTTCCAATCGACTAACGCAAATTTGTAGAAAATTAATGTTCGATTACACTGAAATTTCAAAATTCAATCTAATCAATTTTCACTTAAAATATATTGTTTTCCTATAACTCTATCGTCATTTTTAAATTGTAATTGAACCACAGTCGCTATTCGAAAATGCAATTTTGATGGTCGATAGTTACACCGAAACAAAGTGAATGAAAATTTGATTAAATTGACATTTAATTCGTTAATCAAATCCAATCAAATTTTCTTCAAACTTATTCAAATTTGATGAAAGTTACTTTTATCCACTCAAATTTTAATTTTCACTCATTCGAAATAAAATCGTAATTAATCTGTTTTTTAATGAAAGAAATCTTTCAAAATCTTAACTTTGATAGAAACTCTTTCAAATTTGCCAGAAATTGTTATTCATTTATTCTCCAATACAATTGATAGTGTTAACTCAAATTTGAAGAAAATTAATTTCAGATTACACTCAAATTTCAAATTTCAATCAAATAAATCCTCCCTCGAAATATGTTGATTAACACTCCTGCGTCGTTTTAAATTTGCTTGAACCACAGTCGCTATTTGAAATTGGCTCTCTATTCGATATTACATTTAAATTACAGGTTCGACGATTTTTTTTTTAAATTCCACTAAAATTTTTAAACTTTGATTGATACTGGTCGTTAATTCGACAAAGTTTTAATCATTTTTTTTAAATTTTCTTCAATCTTATTCAAATTTGATTATAGTTATAACAGTGCCCCACTCAATCTTTACTCAACTGCATTGCCTATATATTCCTTTATAAAAAAACTTAACTATTTCACTCAGATTTCAAACTACAACTGGGTTTCAAATATTAACGCAAATTTCAAAACTAGTTTTGTTCAAATCTACATTCAAAAGCTGGTGAAAATTGGAATTTAAAATTATTTATAAAATAAATTAAATTTGAAATTAAACTCAGGCAGAACTCAACAATTTTGTAATGAAAATAGTGCAGTTTGATTAAATCCGTATTGAAATTTGTTCAAACTCCAATTCTTAATCATTCATTCAAATTCATTGAAACTTGAAAGAAAAAAAACAACACATAATGACGTAATTTTAAATATCTCTTTAGTTTCAATCTTCTGACCACACAAAACAAAATCAAGATTAAACAATTTTTTTATTCAACTAAACTCAATAAATAAAAAAATCTATATAAATCTCAGATTTGAAAGTTGAATTGAGAATAACAATCATGTGGGTAACGAACAAAACCTCGAACAAATAATTTTGATCAATTTTATTTCAAAATTATTTCAAAGTTCATTCCTATATCAAATTTTTAATTTACCACGAACTCATTCAAATTCGTTTGTCAAACCTCATTCAAATTTGATGGAAATTATTTTGAATTTTCTCTAAAGCTTCAAAATTTTAAACGATCTACGCCTGCAAAATTTTAAACAATTTGGTCATGAAAATATTATATTTAGGTAAGCTTACAAACGCAAATACTACGGGTATTCAAATTCAGCATACAGTTCAAGTTCAGAAGAAAAAAAAATCAATTTTTCACTCAACTTTTATACAAATAAATGTTCACTTAAACTAAATTCATAATTAACCAGTTATAATTCGAACTTCAAGAAAATTTAAAACTGGAATAATTTATTTCGGCCATCTTCATTCAAATAATGGTCAAAATTAAAATCTACAATATTATGAATTTCATGGATTCTAACTATTCGACATAAAGGCTCTAAGTTCCCGATTCGATAATATATAATTTTTTAAAACAATTTTAGATCCGAAACCGAAATATTTTTTTAGGAAAATGCCAAAGTTTTGAATAGTGTCTCTTCCTAATATTATATTTGACTTATCATAGATCGCACATCTTACGTATCAAAATTATTGAAAAATATACATATTTTCATTCAACCATCTTGCGAAAAATAATGTCATAATGAAAATTTCTTCAATTACATTTGATCAAATGTTCAGTCAAATTTTCTATTCACTAGCTAGAACACCCGGACTCTCAACCGCATTGTCATTCGAAATAAAATCGTAATTCAAACAAACATATAATTTGAGGAGTTCTTTTGAGCCACATTATGTAGCGTTAAGCACGTTTTGCCCAAATTTCAAGTTTCATAATATGACCATTTAGCTGACCAAATTTTTTTATATTTTGCTACTCTACTTTACATTTTTTATACTGATTTTTATTGCGGTCCGTAATGGCATAGGGCTTCACTTGAT
Organism: Tipula unca; assembly: GCA_951394425.1. NCBI lineage: Eukaryota > Metazoa > Arthropoda > Insecta > Diptera > Tipulidae > Tipula > Tipula unca. The sequence goes on along the minus strand of OX596382.1, from coordinate 22,441,852 downwards.
TTGAAAAATACAATGTGTTTGCTGGATAAAAACACAACAAAAGCTGCTTAATGCAAAGCATGAGCTTATTAAATTGTTGGCAATAAATATCACAACCACAATTGAAACTGTGAAATCATTTTATTTTGTTAAAAACTATACACCACTCGACATTGGGATGCTGTCAAGTCACAAGAAGCATTCAGCAATGAATCCGAGAGCGAAGGTCTGCCGAAATTTTAAAATCAAATTGTTTCTATTTTGTGCGTTCTTCACGGAATGAATAATTCTCTCGCAGCGATCTACTTGCCCGCCCTGAGATAGTAACAAGAACCGAGAGGAAGGAACATAAAAGGGCTCGTAGCATGCAGGTAAAACGAACAATTGAAAATAAGAAGGTCACATGGAAACCTTAATACGCCTTACTAAGGATAAATATCCTTGCCAATTTCAATTCTTCTCATTAAATTACATCTTGCAAGAACAAATATACAATACATATACAAATTTCTAGATCAAAAATTTAGTCGACCTTTTCAAGAATTCACATAGTAAAACGCACGAAAAATTATCTTGCATCAGTCCCACATAATTTGTGAGCGCTTGAAAAAAGTGGGCTAAAATTTGGTTTCGAAATTTAATTGTTTTATTAATCTACATTTTTCTTGGATGATCGCTCACCTTGCCAAATATGACAGGTCGCCTCATATTAAATGTTCAATATGAGTTAAAAAGCTTTTTTATTCATCGTTGGAAGAGATAAAGTTTTTTATATCTGGCCCATGATTTATAGTTACGCCACTGGTTAAGGGGGTGAGTATGGGTAGAATTCCCAATTCGTGGAAAGATGGATATAGACTTGTATAATCAATCTGTCATAAAAATATTTGAAAACTCGATTGAAATGTCCAAACATGGAAAATAATTTTCATATATACACGCAAAAAATTATACTTTCAAATTAATAAATTAATAACAAGTTTCATTAGTTTTCCAAAATACGTAAACTAAAATATAATTTCAATTCGCGTTCGTCTGTCTATCTATATATGTTGAATAAAACGCCTTTCATGTTTTTAAGAAATAAAAATAAGTCTAAATACAACATACAGTGCGCACTCTCTTCTATTCACAAAACACATTAATTAATTAACCGGTTAAAAAAAAATTAAATTAAATTAAAAATCTTTTGTTTAAAAATAAAATCATTTGAGGAGTGAAACTTTGCTTATTTCATATATCTTACAATGTTTTAAATGTACGCGTAATTTCGTGCCGATTGTGATTTTCTTAAAGATGTATACATACGTATATACGCGTATAGAAATTTTATAAATTACACTTTCGCTGCAAATGAGATGAATCTTGTAATGCAATTGTATTCGTGTTTATTATAATTATTTATATATAGATGCTTGGGTTGGTAAAATGTCGTTATTATATTCATTTATATATATGTACACGAAAAATTATATTGGCGCGATTTCGTTCCGCTGGTTTTTTTAAATATTTTAAGTTAACCCAAAAAACGAAATGTTTAATTACATTTTAACATCTGGGTAGGCCCCAAAATCAAAACCAAACCAAAAACTAACAAATCACCAAAAAAAAAAGTGAAATGTGTGTATTATCTACAATAAATCTAATTACGTACGTAATTCCCTTAATCAAATTATTTTGATTAAAATGCTTTACTCCAAAAACCAACATAAACGAAATGAAATTTTTCTATAATTCTAATTTCCGATCTATATTAGTAGCTCAAGTTTGAAATCTTTACATAACGGTGCGCGATAGAAATTATAATTTCTAGAACATGCACAGGAAAATTACTTAACTTTCAAATGTTTACACACAAAAATTATAACCTTTACATTTTAATTAATGATTACATTAATTTCGAATAAAATTGTATGCTATATACACTTTCACTATCTGTGTATAGTCTATACTGTAGTCACTTATCTCGGAAATTACCTATATTGCAAACGATTTATGTCTCCTACACAATTCACATACGCCCATACAGATATTTAATTTTGTTTTAATTAGCAAATTTTAGAAATGAATTAATTAAAAATTATTTATAACAACTTGAATATAGATTATAAATTATAATTAAAATTATTTCAAGATAATCGTTAAGCTGATTTTTTTTGTTGAAATTTATAAAATTTTATGATTAAATTGTAAATTTTTTTAAAACCTTGTTTGATATCTGGATTTTTGTGGAAAACCGCCATTCGATTCGCTCGTGCACTTAATTACAATTCTTACGTTTCCAAATGAATGGAACTTACGTTTTCCTACTCAACGCAACAATAATATAATTATCATTGAGCTAGTTCCATTTTCCCCCTCCGCAACGAGAATTAAAATTATAATCAGACTTATCGCAATTTCTGTTCAAAATTTAATCAAAATTTGAGTGAAATTTGAGTGGTTTGAAAACTAAGTTTGAGTGGATTTTGACCAGAACGTCGAATTTGTGTGAAGTTTGATCGTGCTTTATTATGTTACGTTTAAACCTCATTCAAATTTCACTCAATTATAGTTTCTAAAAGCATATCTTTCAAACTTGATGGGATTTCAATGTGAGTGAAATGTTTTTCAAATTTCATTCAAACATAATTTAAAAAGAAAAAATCTTTCCAATTTGCTGGAATTGGTCCAATCCTTAAGTTACAAAAAATTTGGTTAAAATCTCAAATGCTTTAATAAGATTAAGTTTGATATCTCGAATTAATTTTATGAAGTTTGTTTGAATTTTAAAACCGAGCTTCATAATTGAATTTTTAAAAAATTCCGACTTTCGATTTGCGCGTGCATATTTAATTCTGTATGTTAAAATCCACTATTTCTCAACAAACGCCATAACATACATATGGGCATTCGTTTCTTGGAGGTAGTCCTCGCATAATTGAGCTAGTCCCATTCTCTACGCAACGAGACTCAAAAATTTTAATCAGACTAATTGTAAATTCTATTCAAATTTCAATCAATTTTTTAAAGATTTGAGTGACTTGAAAACTAATTTGAGTGAATTTTGAACAAAATTTCGAATTGGTTTCAAGTTTGATTGTGCGTTATGTTTATTTGGATAATTTTCAAATTTCACTCGGACGTAGTTTCTAAAAACAAATCGTTCCAACTGTCATTGGTCAAATTTCTTTCTCTTCTGTCAAAAATACAGAATAAGTCAAAATTAGAAATTTTAATTAGATTGAGTTGAATAGCTCTAGTAAATTTTATGAAGTTTATTTGAAATTTAAATCCGAGCTTAATATTTGAATTTTCAAAAGGTTGAAGACTACCATTCGATTCACACGTGCTTTTTAAATTTTGTGTATTAAAATTTAATTTACAACTCTGTTGTTTCTAATTGTTTGAAACCGCCGATTACTTACTCAACACCACAGTTATATATATATTCATTTGTTTATTCGAGGTAATCCTCACTTAATCCATATTGAACTAGTACCATCTTATCTCTCCTCAACGAGAATTAAACTTTTAAACTTGTGACTTATCGAAAATTCTATTCAAACTTCAATCAAACTTTTAAAGATTTGAGTGACTTGAAAACAAAATTTGAGTGAATTTTGACCAATATGTCGAATTGATTTCAAAATTGTTCTTTATGTTATGTTCAAAAGCCTTTCAAATTTCACTTAAACATAGTTTAAAAACACAAATTTTTTCAACTTGCTCCAATTGATCAAATTTCTATAATTTCAAGAAACCTCAAGTTACAAAATGGATTTTTTTGTAAAATAAAGTTTGATATCACGAATTAATTTTATGTAGTTTGTTTGAAATTTTTTAAAATTTAATACACACTTCTGTAGTTTCTAGTTAAGTGGAACCTACAATTTCTTACCCAACACCACAGTATACATATAGGCAATCGTTTCTTGAATACAGTCCTCATATAAAACATACTTGAGCTATTCCCATTCTCTCTATACGCAACGAGACTCAATAATTTTAATCAGACTTATTGTAAATTCTATTCAAATTTCAATCAAACTTTTAAATATTTGAGTGGCTTGAAAACCAATTTGAGTTGATTTTAAAAAAATTTCGAATTTTTTTCAAGCTTGATTGTGGTTTATGGTTTGTTCAGATATTTTTCAAATTTCACTCAAACGTAGTTTCTAAAAACAAATATTTCCAACTTACTGTGATAAGTCAAATTTCAAGAATATCAACAACCTTCAAATATAAAAATGGGAAGTTCATACTCGTATGCTATGAATCACCTGTTAGAAATACAGAATTGGTCAAAATCAGAAATTTTAATTGGATTGAGTTGTTTATTTAATGAAGTTTATTTAAAATTTAAAACCGACCTTAATATTTGAATTTTCAAATTCGATTTGGGCGTGCATATTTAATTCTGTACGTTTAAATTTAATTTACAATTCTGTTGTTTCTAACTGAGTGAAGCGCCCGAATTGTTAGTCAACCACAAAAATATATTCATCGATTTCCTCGAGGTAAGCCTCACTTTGAGCTTTAATTGAGCTAGTGCCATTTTATCCCTCCTCAACGAGAATTAAACTTATGATCTTATGACTTATCGCAAATTATATTCAAACTTCAATCAAACTTTTAAAGATTTGAGTACCTTTAAAACGAAATTTGAGTGAACTTCGACCAAAATGTTGAATTGATTTCAAATTTGATTGTGCTTTATGTAATGTTCAAATGTCTTTCAAATTTCATCTAACATAGTTTCCAAATACAAATCTTTTCAATTTGCTCGAATTGTTCAAATTTCAACAAACCTCAAGGTACAAAATGGAGTTTTTTAGATTAAATTTGATATCTCGAATTAATTTTATGTTGTTTGTTTCAAATTGAAATCCGAGCTTAGGATTGGAATTTTCAAAACGTTAAAGACCACCTTTGGATTAGCACGTGCTTTTTAAATGTTGTGTGTTAAAATTTAATTACCAATTCTGTTGTTTCTAATTGAGTGAAACCACTAATTTCTTACTCAACACCACAATAATATATTCACCTGTTTCTTCGAGGTAGTCTTCACTTAATCCATATCGAGCTAGTGCCATTCGATCTCTCCTCAATTAGATCTAATATTTTATTCAAATTTCAATCAAACTAAAATGTAATTTCACTAAAATGTTGATTCTAAAAACAAATCTTTGCAACTTGCTGTGATTTGAATTTGAGTGACTTGAAAACAAATTTAAGTGTATTTAGACCAAAATGTCGAATTGATTTCAAATTTGATTGTGCTTTATGTTATATTCAAAAGTCTTTCAAATTTCACTCAATCGTCGTTTCAAATAGCATGTCTTTCCAACTAACTGGGATTGGTCAAATTTCACGAAACCTCAAATTTCAAAACGGAAGTTTATAAAATCCATTAAAAATACAGAATTGTTCCAAATCTCAAAATGTAATTAGATTAAGTTGGATATTTGTGTTCAGTTTGTGCCCTGTCTAAAATTTCTCATAATCCTCATTGCTTGCGAAATCTATCGAATCTAAAAAACGTTAGTGGTAAATGTTGATTTGTGATCGAATTTCAAAATAATTTTCCGAATTTAGAATTGTTGGCAATACTTCTCGTATAAAATTTATAATTATCCAATTTTATGAATTTTACGATTGTTTGGAAGTTAACAACGAGTTTAATAGAAATTTGGAAACCGCCACAGTTCGCACAGTTGCATGTTCCCAAATCTGATATTCCAAAATTTAAGCAAATAAATAATTTTTAATGAAATTTTGATTGAGTAGCCTACAGCTGAGGCAGCTAATTTATTGTATATGATTTGATTAAGCTTAGCCTTTTCAAATTCGACGGGAATCGAATAATCCATTTATCTCGTATTGTATTAAAATTTCACTCAAACTATTTACGCTCAAATTCCAATTTGAATGGAATTTGAAAAATTTAATAAAAACATGAGTGATATTTGCCCAAAATATTAAATTTGTTATTAAAGTAAAATTGTACTTGCCTTTTAAATTTCACTCAATCGTAGTTTCTTCTATTTATGTGTCAGAAACAAATTTTGTTGTTTAATTCCAATCGATTTTCAATTGAAATAATTTTTGTTTGTCTTTTAATCAAACTCAACCATCACATTTTGCACAACAGTTCAACTTATTCTTGCATTATTCAGCTAAGCTCTCATTCCTATTGTGCCAATAAATGTATCAACAAAATCTGCGATTGGCGAAATTATAAAATAGACTGAGATAGTTTCGATTCCCCTCGTTAGTTTCCCCTCGCCATAGTTTTTAACCCTGAATTCGTATTTGAGTGAAATTTGAAAGCGTTGAATAAAAGTTAGAGTTATAATGAACGGAGGGTCATAAATAATCTGAAGCAACTGCTCTTCACTAGGTTTTTTAGATGTCCAAATCACTTCTTAGACTTAATCAAATTGAATATGAATATGTTGAATTATGGATGCAGTGGCGGCCCTTGGGTCTTAAACCAGAATCGGTAGTTTGTTAAAATCAAAAAATGAGAAAAACCATCGATAGATTATGTAGATAAACATTTTTCATTCTAGAATTTAACATTTCAGTATTAAAATTGTACTCAAAATTATTGACGATTGGAGCATCACGTATTCCATCTTACGGAAAAATAAGAATGAAAGGCTTGCTTGAATTGACCATTACAATAAAACTCGCTGAATAATTCAAATTGTTCAAAATGTATATATAAATACAGGATGGATGTACGTAGATAGGTTATATCGAATTTTGTAAACATTTATGATGGCCAACTACGAGGTTCAGCTACGTGCCAAGATTACTCAATTTTTTATACTTCACAGAACGTCAGTCCCATTTGAAGCATGATTAGGAACTTACTGTCCCATTTTGAGGAAACGCTGATTCAAAACATGGAACATAAAATGTGCATTGGCCTGTACGCTCTCCAGAGGCTATAGAAAGTAAAAAGTATAATTAATGAAGGTGAATCTGTTCCGATTTGTAAGCATGCTATCGAATTAAATATCTCAAGAACAGCACAACAATGGCTTTTAAAAATGAGCATTAAAATGTTTCCATGCGAACTTCAATTAGTAGAAGTAATAAAACGGCAAATCTATACAATAGTGTTTTCTTCATGAAATTCTTGTTGAGCGAATTATTTTTTGAAATTTAAATTTTACTTAACCTCCCCGTTCGCCTGACTTCTCAGCTTCTGAGTTTTCTTACGATAATACTTACTAGGTTGCAAAAGAGGTTCTCCATCTTTGATTTTGATTGTAATGCAGATGAACAAATCTATGACCGTTCTATGCAGGCTGGAATTAAGCTATACAAGCTGTAGATGGTCAATTTAACAAATCTTGTGGCCGTGGGTCCTCGATTTGGATGACAATGACGTAAGACAAAGACACAAATAAGCAAACACTGAAAGAATTAAGAAACCATTCAACCCAAGAGCATGCAGAGAATCATATTTAAAAAAAAAAAACAAATTTGACGACAGAATCATTGAAACTTGCAAAATTGTTTAGAAAAGGCCATAATGTATCGTTCAGAAAATGGGAGTCATTTCGAACGTAGTCGATTTTCAAGAACTATTAAATTTATTTTAAAAATTAATAAATGCAAAATGTGTATAATTGCAAAAATGCGTAATTCCCGCTACTCCACAGCCCCCATAAAGTACGTTATAGTGGAAAGATAAATATTTGGGAGTTAAAGTTTAAAACAAATCGGTAAGTTTATGATGTTGTCCGCAAGTCAACATAGCAAGTCAGCATTTTGTCTAATCTAGGAACCATACCTCATTAATGGTGCGGTTTTTGGTTTAAATTCAAATTTTGGCAAGATTTTTCTAAAGTCCACCGGACTTAAATCAGAGTGTGCGCATTTATATTTCTAATGATATTGATGCCGCTCTTATTAATGAGTGCAGCACTGCTGATCTTGCGGCGGTGCTAATCACTCTCGTGTATGCTGACTCATGTTTCAAACTTGTCATTGAATCAGCCTATTTACCCTATGATTTCACCTCGGCCCCTCCTTCAGAGGAACATCCCTTTCAATATTAACTTTAAAAGACCACCGGTTAAACCATATCGTAATAGGAAACTTACGAATAAGAATTCATTCTCCTCTACCCTCGTTTCACTATTCGATTTGCCTAACCAGATTAGATCTATCACAGATCTTGATTTGCAGGCCACTATACTAACGAAAGGAATCTCGACTGCTTTGGAAAATTCGTTTACCCTCTTATTAACAACCAAAAAAAAAAGCATAACTAACCCTTCTGGTGTTCTGGGCCTCCAAAGCTAAGGAAGAGTGTGCGTAAAATAAAAAATAATGCCAAAAATACGAATTTCATTTCGGATTGGAATCGATTTTTGGTGCTCAAAAAGCTTATAAAAAGATCCGCGCACATGGCTGCGTGGAAAAACTGTTGTGAGGACATTGATAGCTTATCTGTTCTCGCTAGACTTAACAAAACTTTCGGTAAGAATGATACTAGTAGACTCGATAGGCTGCGCCTAACTTTCGGCAAACTCACCTCTTGCACGCGAAAAATTGGCGAGCGAGTGTTGTGTGTCCACTTTCCTGGGTGTGACATTGTTGATTCATGTGTGGTTGCCCCCGCGCCTCCTCATAATTTTGTTGGTACTGCGGATCAACACTAACCCCGTAGACTGATCACTACTGATGTTCTACGCTGCAGGGTTTTCTCGTTTGCACCTTTCAAATCGAGTGGTTCAAATGGCGTTTTTCATGCTGAATTGCAGCATGGTTTTCTACCCATCAGTACTCACCTGCTCAATCTATTCCAGGCTTGCGTAACTTTTAGTACTGTACCACGATCCTGGAGCAGGAGTAGAGTAGTTTTATACTGACCCAAAAGCGTTTAGGCCCATTAGTCTGACATGACTTCTACTTTTGACCTCTCAGTAACATGTAAAATTATTACAGACCTGGCAAGTCCTGCGAAATTGTTCTGTATGAACTTGTAACCCGAATCGAAAAATCACTTAATTACAAAGAGTTTCTAGTATAGGTACCTTCCAGAACATTGCGGGAGCTTTTTATAGCACTTTAATTATTAATAATAATTACTTAATAATTATTGATAATTGAGACTGATCCGAATTGGTCATCAGTGTCCGTCAAAGTGGCCAAAACTTGCTCGCAAGGAGGAGTACAACTCAGTTGTATGGTGGCCAGTTGTAAAACTAACGTCTTCTGTAGCATAGCTGGATGGACTACAGATGACCGTGTGTAGCGCTATAACCGGGGCATTATGGTCTAATCCTCTTCTTATACTATGGAGTCTCTTCTATATGGTTGCCCGAATTGGAGTCGTGCCTTTGGGACCTGTACGGGACATAGATAAATTCGTAATAAGTTAAAGTCACATATTCCGGAGGATGAAATGTTGATTGGCAGGCTATTGCCCGAATGTAACTTCACCAATTCATTCTTCGGCGTTTTCCTTTCCAGAGAACTGTGACTTTCTCAGGATTTCTATAAAGGCAGTCCGAGTCGATAGTTTTTTTTGGGGGATGGCTCTCGTTCAGAAGCCAGTCCAGGGTTTGGGTTCTATTGGTTTTCACTGCTGCACTGGTTTTCATTCGGGATTAATTGCACTTATACCCATAGTGCGATTGAGGCGTTTAAGTTTAGTGATTTAGCCAAAGATTGCAAACACTACATTAATCTCCTTAGCTCTAATACGAGCGTAAGGATGCTATTAAAAGGTACGCTTTACTTGAACTGAGACTGAAGTGGCATTCTACTCCTAGCAGTCGAAAGTATATGTGTTATCCATAAAAAAGAGCCAACTCCGAATTCTGGTATGTAAACTGTTATTGAGATTACGAATCTCGGACAGAAAATATAATATAACTCAATAAACTTGCTGAATACACGACCGACTTTCATTGCAATCCAAAAATTAAGATTCTCAAAGGATTTCTAAATAGTTTGAGTGATAACCTGACCGAGTTCAGCCAACTTGTCTTGCACTGTATAATGATAAACCATCATTCACGCTTATTTAGACAGCCAACTACTCTCATAGAACAAAAACTAATTACATAAATTCCATCATTCAAAAAGCCGACCAAATCTTGCAGGTATAGACAATGTAAATATAACAAAAAGCAACTGTCTGCGCAATGATTTCTTCACAACAACAAAACATTAAAATTATAATTATAATCATAAATTTGTTTCTAAAATTAATTTGTGTATTAATACACTATGCATAGAGATTATACAGTTTTCCTTCTTATAGATATACTATGCGGTGTATTTAGCTATATATAGCTATACCACGACTTAACGCCAAGTTGAGTTAACAAAATAACATAATTTTTTTTTTTTTTTTTTTATTATAAACAATTAAAATCTTATTAATTTTTACCGTTGATATGTTTATGTGCTGTATATATATATATATATATATATATATATATATATATATATATATATATATATATATATATGACTTTCATGTATGTACAAATATTTATAAAAATTTCATCAGTATACCTTACCTATACAAAACTAAAATAGTGGCACTGCAAGGTAATAATCCTTGACAAAAATTAAAAAAAAAAAATATTGGTGGTGGTTTACTTAAAAACTTAATTATGCAAATTGTGCGGTGAAAGGGATTTTGATTGCATATATCCATAAATAGTAGCTAATGTGTAATCAGTATACCGAAGAGAAAGTATAAAAAAGTAGTTTATAATTTATTACAAGCGACACAGACTTACTGTGCGATGTAAAAAATGAAAAACAAATAGGAAACCAAATTTATAATAATAATTAACAATAAACCTAAACTATATACATACATATATATGTACATTTATGTAAATAATTCATTCGTTTCGAATTTTATTTTTAAATCCACAAACTATAATAATAGTAAACCAAACATTAAAATTGAACTTGAAATGTACACAACTAAAAAAAACTTTTTAGTTTTACGACTTCTTCTTCTTCTTCTTCCATGTACGTTATTATATTTTCTTCGCCATGTTGTGTCTGTAGGTCAAAACTATTTTATAGTGTTGTGTATATGTATACAGTCGCACCTATATAGTTTGCATTGCATGAATCATGATTTTGTGAATAAATTATATAATTATGATTGTTGTTATCGTAAATCGCGCGCAGCTATATACAAATTTTGAATTGAGCACAAAGTAATTAGACATTTTTGTCGTATATATTGTTTGCTCGCATTTGAAAATTTTTTAGAAATAACAAAATTGTTCACCAATCGTTTTAAGACATTGATCTTTATATAAATGTTAAATATTGATATTTTGTTACATTTTGTTAAAAAAAAAAAAAATTTTGGAATAAGTTGGGTAATTTGTGCTATATCCGCGTATTCAAATGCCATTCAACTAATTAAAAAGATAAAAATAAGTAAAAGCTTGTGTGGTTAGCATTTCGTTAAAAATTCGGACACCTTGATATTCACCTTACTTATAGTCGCAAAATCAGAAGTACAACTTTTCAAAGCCATTTTCCCCAATAATTTAACATTGATCTTAAAGTTCTTGATAATCTACATATCTGAAAATTATAACAGATGTACAATGCCCAGTTTTGAGCGATATTTAAAATTAATTCTAATATCAACTTGGTACAAATGTGTAAAAGTTGTTGATTTAATCTTGAACTATATATAAATGCACAAGAAGCAGATTTATCGATGATGCACATCGAAGACATTTATTATGTACTCGTCGGTGTGTTTTTTTTGTTGAGAAACTAGTTAACTGCAAAAATTAATTCTGCCATCAATTTAAGAAGATGGCAGAAATCACCTTAGATAAACTATAATTTGAAAGTATGCCAGATGTCCTGTTTTAGTGTATCACAATTTAATTTGCATAAAGTTGATATCTGCAAATAATTAGTTTTGTTAACCAACAAGCGGCGCTTTGCTAATTTTTAAGTAAAGATAACTAGTTTTGACCAAACCAAAATATTTGTTTTTTTTTATAGCAAGTCGATTACAGAACTATTAAATCCAGCATTAATTACACTAATTGTGGAGCTGATAAAATATTATTTTTTAAATAGGACTTACATAAATACAGGGTGAGCTTTTCATTAAATGGCCGGTTTTTATCTCGGAAACGGTCCAAGAGAGGAGCAAACTACTTATACGGGTTGCCTTTATGGCTTTATTAGTTTTCAAAATATTTTCCATGAAGCTCAATACACTTTTGCATGTGTTTGAACCAATTTTCAAAGCAATTTTTTCACCCGATTGAAGTACCCCCAAAACATACATTTTAAAAGCATTAGGTTAGGGTTAGGATAGACACAATTCGATCCGTAGATGTACCACAATTCTGTTACCTCCTCTTCACTCGTCGAATCATCCTCAACTTACCAAAAAGCAGCGGTTTACAGGAAGTCTGCTTTATGATATAAGGCCAGCTCATCTGCCTTTACATTCCCTACGATATTGAAGTGCCCTAGCACTCATCCTTCTCATTTAAAGATGCCAGACAGTTCTGGCCTACCTTCGACGTCAGGATTGAAGTGGGATTGTAGCGTTTTAATAGCAGCCTGGCTGTCCGTAAAAATGTGAATCTCCCCCGTAGATATTAAATTCAACCAGTCCATGATTTCCATTATCGCGATAAGTTCAGCTTGAAAAACACTGCAAATGTCGGGAAGATGAAAAGTGAGGTTGGCACCTCAAAGAATACTCCACAACTAACCCTTCTGTCTCTTTTTGAGCCATCAGTGAAGAAGCTTAGCGCCTCATTGTACATAACCGTCTCATTCACCCAGGCCTCTCTGGTGGGGAACTCAGTTTGGAATCTTACCTCAACAGATAACTAAAGGATAGCGAAGTCGGAAGTTTCAGGAATACTCCTGTCGACAGAGATATGGATTTAAGCCAAATGACTGTACAAGAAACAAGCTGCTTGTCCGCAAGATCCAAGAGTATGAGATGAAACAGTATCTCAAGAGCTTATGTAGGTGTCCCGATGGCCCTACTTGTACACAAGCATGCGGTTCTTTGGACTTACTCAGGTTTCAGGTTAATCATAATTTTTAATGCTTTCCACCAGCATTGAACATGTAGCAGCTCGAATATTCGACTCACCGATATTCGATTCTGCCACAAACAAAACAATTAGTGAAATTCAAATATAATCCAACTTATTTGAATTAAGCGTTCACTAACCCCATCACATATACATCTATCCAACCAACACTATCCAATAACCGAACCATTACTATAAAACATTTATAGTAAAACCATCGCCATCCAACCAACATCACCACGAACTAACATTGTTCGGTGATGCAATAATAATTCACATGCAATTAACAAAAGTGCAATGTCGACCGTCGCCGGCGCATGTGTTCCATCATCAACAAAAACGAACACGAAGGCGACGTCACAAAACAAAAACAACAAATCATTCGTCCATTACCAAAACAATATCAGCAAGACAATACTTGACAACGCGTCATTAAATGGTGGTGGAAATTAAAAATTAATATAGTTCAAAAACAATAATAATAATTGTAAAAATAAATATAAATAAATTTGTGATATATATAAATAAATAATATAGTTCATAAAAATAATAAATTAATTACAAACTATTATAAATAAATGAACATTTATTTTTGGTGTAATTGTGTTTTTATTTAATCAAAAAGTCTGGATTAAATTAATTAATTGGAATATTAATCCAACAAACACATTAACTTAAGCTTCTGAAGGTGTCGCAAAACGTTGACTTCACCTATTATTTTTGTTGTGCGGGTATAAAACAAGTCACTGGTTGCCAAATCAGGCCTACACCTCGGATTACACATTAATTTCATGTTTTGACCACTGTAATATTCAGTTGTTGGTGCCGATGTGTGAGAGCTGGCATTATCATGGTTGAGAATCATCCGTCATAGGCGGTTGAAACAATACCAATCTATCTCAAGCCAACTCATATGAAAACTGTGTTACTTAACTAAACTGTAAGAGATAAACTTACATTGATACTTTAAATTAGTTCGTCCTTCTGTTTGTTTACTTGGTTCGGGCTTATCGCAGGCACGGTTTAACTAATTTTTATCAATTTCCACCAGGAGAAGCTTTGACTTATCTCTATCTCTAATACTTATATACATTACAAATCAGAAAGTCGATCTGTTTACTGTCTGATCGTGATAAACTTCGAACATCTAAACCAAATGTGACGTGATTTACCCCAATGTATTGAGAATTATCTAAGCCAGAATTTAGGAATAAAATAAAAATTAAAAGTAAGGTTTAAGCCCGTTTCTTTTTTTAATTAGCGTTAAATATCTGCAATGGTCTTACTGTGGTCCCCGCAATCTGCCAAAACAGAATAAATTGTGTGAAATTATAATGTAATATCTTACCAGCCGTCTGTGGATGCTCAAGACAGGATATTCAGAAACAACCAAGCGCTCATGAATAGAGTCACTGTGCTATTCGCCGTAGATTTTATCCCCATCTGTAATATTCATCCAAGACAACTGCAACCTCTCCTCTTTTGCGGATCAGAGGGAGCAAGAAAGAACAATATTGACACCAACTTTCGGAAAAGTGAGCAACATACATGGGTCGTTCAGTACATAAAAATGTATAGAAAAGACAGTTGATCTCAAATGACTCAAGCTGAACTTAAAATCAGTAGGCCGCCTAAACCCAACAAAACTCTATGAACCAGACTACATGTGAATAAACTGAAACCTATGTCATGCATGTCTCACTGGTTGAGTCACATCAATTTGCGTTTATCGCTACAGGGTAAAAAAAATGAGATGAAAACCGGTTAGCCCGTAAATTACCGGTACATCGAAAACTTATTATACAAACTGTGAACTAAGTAAAAATGATCAAAACTTAACAATTCGACGTTTAATTTTAATCTTCAGAATGGTATACGTGAACTGCTTGTAAACACACTGCCACTCATAATCAAGTGATATGGAATAAACTATTTACTGACAACCCTAATATCTCTATCACCTATCCAACAAACCTGACAAGCATATATTGGCATAAAGCAACCTCTCTCTAAAAAATTTTTGATAAAATAAACCGGAACCATATAGGAAATCCAACAAGACGCCGTAAGACACAAGAAGAAATTGTTAAAGATGGGCTAGCTGCAGTATCACAGGACCCACACACATCAACTCGAAATATTGGATACAAGCCATGATAACGAATTGAAAAATATTCAAACTTCAATCAACATGTTCTGTCTCAATCAACATAATTTTCATTATTGGAGCAACCATATTCCAAATTTATTTGTGCGAGAAAGGCAAAAAATGTGACTTCAGATGGATGGTACACCTCCTAATTTTGAAAAAGCTTCTGGGGAACAATTAGATTTGATGTTACGGAATAAATGGATACGAAGAGGTAGCCCTCACTTAACGAACTCCAGTACTAACTTATATGAACTGAATTGGGGTCAGTTCACATTACTTTTGAAAGACGATAAGAAAAATGTTTAGAATCAAATAGCAAATATTTTTTTATGAAACCACTCCTGTTTTCTCTTTTAAAATCCCAATTATTTTTAATTTTAGCAGTACCTACTCGTATGTACATTAAATTTTGCTAAATTCATCAAAAAACAATTGAATTAATTTAGTTTTACCTATGGTGTTACAATGAAACAGTGTAGAACTGTGTAGAGAAAATTATTTTGCTGTAATGCAGATCAATTGTTGCTCATTGCTAAAAGCTCCAATTGTAAAACTATTAATGAATTGATCATATTCACCAAATGCGTTGAATGTGCCCTCGATTTATATAGACATAGACTCCAACGAATATGCTAATATGATGTCGCCGTAACAATTTCAGTTGGCCGGATCTGGGTGTTTTCCATAGCTTTCTCTCGAAGCAGTAGTTTATATGACCACAGTTCAATATTTAGCCTGCTTGGTCAGATGCTTTAGCCTGCTTGGCACTAATTTATTTTTACATTCCCGGCAATCTTGGATAGCGTCAAAGAGCATAATTTTCAAACCGTGTATTCGTATTCAGATCGACACTATAGCGCAGTCTTAACGAATATTCTTAGTTTCTGAGATTTTTGGAAAAATAAATCGGTCAAGATTAGAATACGCTTTCCCAGCGAGGGTTTTTCAGCAGCATAAATCAGCTAGACTCTCTCATTTAAAATTATCAATAGTAGGCTGGCAATATATAGCAAGAGGTACCGAGATGGATATTGATTACGTTACGGACGGTATTGGTCAAGGGTAGAGGAAAAATTTCAAAACATCAAAAAGAATCGAATGGTTAAATTGCGGAGTCCAGTGTTGGGCCACTAAAACGAACATGTTAATTCCATTCAAGTATATAGCAATTCAAGGGTCAACCTTCTTGCAGACACTTAACAGAATAAAACTATAACATGCATAATCAAGATATTAAGCGCGCACTCATCCGTGACACATCTTTTTTTCGATTTTATATTCATATTTGTCTAGACTATCGTAAAACCACTATAAAATTTAATAGTGCGCGTTACAATACTCTTATGTCCCAAAATAATAAAAAAAGAAAAGCAAAACTCAAATTACTTTCAAATATTCTTAATTACCCCCACCGCACCGCATACCGCCTATTCATATACAACATAATCTATAACATACTGACACAAAATCCATAAAACTAATTCTTATGACACAGTAAAAACTATTTTCAATTAATAATAGTTTTACAATACTAATAGACGAGTATATACGGTACATTACTTGCAACTATATATTTTGGCTATACACGTAATTACTTGATTTATTGATTGAACATATATGTATATACACATATAACTGTTGATCTATATGTAATTACACAGAAATCTGTTCATTATCACATTTATTATCGCATATATGTACGCGGAGGTCAGAGGGCGGTCACAAGTGTTAATGACTTGGAAATTATTTAATTAAATTGCAAAACATCAATCAATATCGTTACAGAAATATTTTGTTGTTAACCATATGTTAAATGTCAAAAAGTACAACACATATCCACTATCTGCCATTTTTATCTGGCATAATTACTTTTTATCGCAATACACACATCTTGCTGTAAATATGATTGATAGCTAGCTATATAGTTATACACAATACAGTAAGTTATAAACACGCGTAATATTTAATAAACGTACGGCCATAAAGGGTTAATATGTTATATTAAATATATATATATATATATATATATATATATATATATATATATATATATATATATATATATATATATATATATATATATATATATATATATATATATATATATATATATATATATATATATATATATATATATATATATATGTATATATATATATATATATATATATATATAAGTAAGTCAACGGTAACATATACAACAAAATTATTTATGTATATGTAACGTAGTTGGTAAGATTGCGATTTTGGAAAATAATAAATTCAACGATTTTGAGAGGAATGCAAAATTTGGCAACGGGTTTAAATAATTTTGATGTACAATAATCAATGCTTAACGTGTTTATAAATTGCCATGCTATATTTGTATGACGTCACATCAAAAAATGAAAGGTTACCAGCCGTGATTTATTGATGTTAGATAAGTTGCCGTGCGAAGCTTTCTTTCAAATTATATAAACTAGTTTTGATTAATTGATATCAACTCGCATATGCGATAGTTCCAAATTTATATAAAAATAAAATTTTGGGGCATATCTTATCTTAGATTTAACTTCTTAAAATATTTCTGGGTATTAAATTTAGCAATGCGCAGTAACGTTTTTATTTTATTATTTTCTAATGTATACAGTAACGTTTTTATTTTATTTTTTTTTTGGTATTTTTATTGATTGATGGACATAGTGAGTAACAACAAAGTAATGTACAAATTATTTGTTTCAATATTTAGTTCACAGTCATGGTGGTAACCGACATACATATTATGTATTGGACGAACGAATCGTGAGAATCATAAATTTATTTGCGATAGTTTAAAGTTTTGAAGAATTTTCATAAATAGATAATTACACTGCAAGATTGAATACATCTAAAGGAAATTTTATAGTGGACGGACCTCAAAGGTAAGGAGCTGTTTGTTTCATATAAAGTTTTCATATACATAGGATTTCATTTTTTAGAGAATATTAGTTAAATTTAACTGAATTTTATATCACATAAGACAATAAAATATCTATGATTTTTGAGAAACTAGTTAACTGCAAAAACTTACTACTGCATATAAAACAAAAATTACTGTAATTCAAATAATTTAGAAACATTTATTGATTGTATTCGTATTCTCAATTTAAGAAGGTGGCCAAAATCACCTTACATAAACATATTACATAAAAACAGTTAACAAACAAGGGATATTTTAAAAATTTTTAAGTAAAGATATCTAGTTTTAACAAAAGGAAAATTTTTGCATAAATTAAAAAATTTCCAACAAAATCAAGAATAAACTTTTGATAAATAATTAGTTTAGTCAAAACTGGTTCATTGAAAATTGATTCCTAGCCTATTTCGCCGCTCACATTTAAGAATGATATTTTGTAGTTTAGTATTTAGTAAACCAAGCGCCCTCAAGCTATCGATTTAACTAAAATTACAGTTAATGCAAAATTTTGAACTGCAGGTTTACCTAAGAACGATCGAATATAAAATTAGGAAGATTTACTGCACTAAATTGGTATATAAGAACTAGTGGGTCTGTACCTTCACATACTATTTTATGAAAATGAACCTTCTGGTTCTACAAAGTGCCAAGTGCTTTTTATCAGAAACGTTCTTCTCAGCCACATCGATTCATAAAAACATCTCTATTAATGTTCCATGCACCACTTTGCGATATCATTAATTGATGACGCTTGAACTCCACACAACCAATTATGGCAACACAAATCCAATTAATTTGGATATTTGGAAAATATATCTGATTTTAGGGTTATTTTCCTTCCAAACTTAAAAGTGTCAAATATTCAATTAACCAAATTCGTAAAAACACCACTGATATGTCAAAAAGCGATTTATTGATTTTTGAAACCAAAATATTCACAAAATATACTTGTGAAAATTGAAATGTTCAAATCTTGTTAAAAATTTAAGTTTTTTTGAAACATAAAAAAAGTAAATGGAGTTTATGGGGGGGGATCAAAAACTGTCATATCGATCAGATGTGCGTTTTTGATCTCTAATGTGGGGTGATTTATTTTAATAGTGATAGACGATTGGAACCGGTGTGGTTTGTGTGAAATGAAGGTGAAGTGTCGTAGAATATAATGTTAAATGGAATATATAAGGGAATATCGTGGAAGCAATAGCGGGGTAAATTGTGTATGTCAGAGAAGGAAAAGACGGCAACAGCAACAAACTGTACATGCGGAATGCATACACAGTTGCGTATAACAGCAGAGACGCAAACCATCATATTCACCACCATGTTTGATATTCTATTGAAAGGTATATGGACTGCAGTGCCAAGACAGGTGGAGGGTGAAATGAAGGAGAGTGGGTCAAGTAAGGTTTGTGAGTTTGTATGGATGATTTTGGTACTAATTTTTTATGATATTTTTTTTAAATAATTTGCGATGAAGGAAAGAAAAGGAAAAGTATATTTGGGAGGTGATGGAAGGTAGGATGGATTATACGTGGAGATAGACTCGGCACCACCCTAAAAACCATCAGTTCGAAGATCCGACACATATCTGGAACAAATCGCAAACTTTAATTTAAACTTATATTTAAATACATTAAGCTATTAGTTGGGGCACTTAGTATATAGGAGGTTCTAACACACAGGATGGAGAAAGAAAAGATAAGAGACATCTATTGGGGATGATCGACAACTATCGACGTCAACAGAAGCTTTACTCTTAAAGTTTGGTCTAGTGGTAGTTAATTGTTAGTTGCATGGTAGGGACGAAGAAAGTGGGTTGGTTGAATAAGTATAAGGAGTACAAATGACTTGTAGTAGGACGGGGGAGATTACTATGGGATTCTGAATTGGTCTCCCTTATGGTGTTATAAGTTATTTGACGGAGTAGGAACAAGGGGTAAATGGGTATATGTTTAAATCAAGGTTTGGAAAAAGAGGCACTGAACTAATTATGATTCATTATAGGGTCTTTCACAGCTCAAATATATGGAATTAATAATAAAAAATTGATCTAAATTACAGAATCTATACCAGTTAAACTTAAAAGTAAATTAAATATAAGACAATAAAATATCTATGATTTTTGAGAAACTATAGTTAACTGCAAAAACATCATTTTTGGTAAATCTGTCCTAAAATAAATTTAAAATTTAAAAAAAATTTTTAGGACAATTTAACTGGTTATGTGACTTTTTCCTGCTAAACTATCTATTTTGGCATAGGTCTACCAAATAAATAAATTTCCAAATTTTCTTGGGATCACCCTGGAAAGCAAACACCATAATGACGTATACACTAAGTTATCGCAATGGGTCTAAACTACCCAAGAAGATTGGGTGGTTTAGGACCACCAAGTATGATATGACCTCATATATTTCGATTATATGACTTTTCCGAATTGTTGCCCTAAATCTCCTACTTTTCTAAAAAATGAAGTAATTTTTGGATAGCGTAGATGCAATGACTTATGTATGTCATTAAGATGTTTATTTCCTATAGGATTTTCTGAAAAATTTGAAAAAACAAATGATCGAAATATTAATAATGAGGACATAACAAACTTGGTTGTCCTAACCCCTCTAATCCCTTATTGTTTCAAAAATAAAAATATGTTTTGAAAAACATTTTGATATATACGTCATATGGTGTTAACGTCCTAGGATTTTCCAAAGAAATTCCGGATAAATCATAATTTGACACAAATGATATCAAACGAAACAAGGTGGTTTTAACGCGTTCTAATCCCCTATCTTTTGAATATTGAACAATATGTATACTATATCGAGATATTCGGCTTTGCACACTAACGCTTACTTAAACTATTATTTGTCATACGGCTTAACACTAGCCAATCGCTAGTCACTAACAGCTTCGCATCCTCTTACATTTAAATTGCGTATAACTTAAAGCATCATGTACCAATAACTTTAAGCCAGCATCCCGATAAATATCTGAAAGTAGCACCTAATTTAGCTTATTCATAAAGTTCAAAATCGGTTATATTCGAACAATGAGATGACACATAATTCACGCAAAAAATTGACAAGTGTTTCAGGCCAATATCTGATTTGAATGCATCGCCTTATGTAAATGAAAACCAATTACGTATAATTTTTAACGATCACTTTTAATCCATTATCAGTGACCGCCGTGGAACTGGTTAAATCTATAGGTACATACATCGAGCTTGTAAAGTTTTGTTATAAGATACTTATATAGAAGTTCGTTAACTCGAGGACTATAAAGATCTAGGTAAAATGATTTTATTTTGGGAATCTCGTTATTACAAATAAAGAACAACTTTAAAATCCGGCAGATTCAGCTGATGTTAAGATACAGTCTTCTATTTGTAATTTCAACATGCGTTGCTGTTGACGTTGTCTTAATTGTCGACGTTGATAAAAAATATTACCAAGTAATCTACGTAATACTCTACGTGTCGACAATCGCGTAGATTCACCAAAGTTTTACTATTTTCAACACCAATGCTAACAGCAAAGAACCGAAAAATTGATTTTTGTATTAAGAGATTTGCGACACCTACATGTATCGAGACAATCAGACCACCGGTAAAAGCAACATCGGTAATTTCTATGAAAAAAATAGTCAATCAATGAAACTGTAAGCCAATGACAAAATATGGTTAACTAATCCCATCGTTCTTATGTTGAGATTGGCAAAAATTTAAAACCATTATTTACGCATCAATTCGCATAAAGTTAATATCTACAGATAGTTAGTTTTATTAACTAATAAGTGCCACTAAGTTGAGATATATAGTTCTGGAAAGTACGAGAAATTTGGTATTATCAACGATAATGAAAACACAAATTTTTTAAGAAAAAATTGTTCAGCCAATGAAAACGACGAGGTTCAGCCAATGAGGTTGACGAAAATTTAAACCATTATACCACCACCTCTACACATATTTACGGGGTTGCTTCGGTTTAACGCAATTATAACTAGTACCTTTCTTTAAGATGAATATTTTGAGCCAAAAGGTCATTTTGCTAGCAGACTATTGTATTGGGAAGTAATAAGGATGCAAAAAATCTGGATTTCAATACTACATCAATCTGAATTCACAATTTTAATATTTTGGCACTCCGCATCGTGTTTGCACTCGAAACTCAACCTTTTGCATACGAATTTTACCATTTTTCATTCAAATTCAATCATTTTGTTAACAACGTCTAACTTTGGAGCAAATTCAAAATTACTGCAGGCTCAGCATTCTATTTGCCGGTTGTCAAAATTTGGTGTGCCACATTCTAGAGTACAGGATAACTCAAATTTACATCAAATTGAAATAGTTCATATGAGATTTATTCATAAGTACTAAAGGCTCAATTTAACTTTAGTTACGACGGCCATGGAGCACTCATTTAGAATTTGTCAAATTTATTATTTGTCATTTTGCCAATCATTTGAATCACTTTTCTGATAGTATGTATAATTTATGCTTGAATTAACTTTTAAACATTGTTAAAATCGTTTATAAGCCCCATATGACAAAATTGGCAAATCTAGAGAGATTTTTTGGAGTTTTATTGCACCCCCAAACCGCTTCACTAATAATTTACATCTTTCGAGTCATGTGCGCTTCATGAACTTATTGGATAATTATTAAGGTCTTCTTTGACTATTTTCGAACAGTTTCGCGATTAACTCAAAGACTCGACTTAGTGGTGTTGCGGGGCTGTGAAGTGCTGATGATGCGCGGAAAAATTCGATAACATAGAGATGACCATTTTTTAGCCATGATAACTCAAAAAATAATATGGATAGAGAAAACGGTAGACAATTTTATCAGAAAGTATACGGTTGTGAAACTTTATAAAATGGAAAACCGACTTCACGCTATGAAAAGGAGAGCAACCGAAGTAATTAAACGGCCAATAATTCAGATTCGACTAATCACTAAATTTATCGGTGGGAAATAGGGGTTAAATAGGCATGAAATCTTATACTAAGGACGTTTAAGTTTCAGCCAATAGAAGAAAGGAATGCTAGGTATAAACATTAAATTTTTTGTGTAAACATCTCCTGGCAGCTATACGTAATACGGAATGTGGAAATTTACTAGGCCCTTGATGAAAGTATGGAAAGACAATCGAGATGTGCTATAATACATTAGCACAGGTTTTAAGCCGAACCTTGTTAAGACTGCTAACCGTAAAAACACCGAATGAAACAGTTTTCTATAACCAATTCATGTCTGGTGTGGAAAGAGCTAACCAGAAGATCTCTTTTTTTTCACCCAGAAAATCAATAAGATGGTAAAAAAAAGTGTTATTCCATTTGCTAGATCTATATATCGGTAAATAAACAAAGCTGAGTTTTTGTACTTCAGAATTCTATTAGTTGGTCAAGACTTGGTGTCCGAATCCTTGGTTCAAAAGCGCGCTAAATCAACCAACTTAGGGACATCTACATCAACAGTAGTAGCAGCCCATTTTCTAGAATAAAAATCCTAGTCCAGAACATAACTGGAAATCATTATTCCAAAGCCGTATACTGCTGTCAAGAACCATTGCGCATCTCACAACATTAATTTTTTGTCCACGACATTTCATCATCAGAGATAAAATATAGAAAAACAAAAATCCCTCGACAACAAACAAATTGCATTTTGCATTGTTTAGCTCTTATGCAAAACCATTTTTCGGGTGTTTTGCCATGTGAGTGCTTGAAAAGTCAATTAAAATCTGGTGTCGAAAAAAAAATTATTCAACAACAAATTTTAATCGACCTTGCCATGCACTCACATAGTAAAACACACGAAATTTTTCTAGCACAGTGACTAAACAATTTTTCGTGTGTTTTACTATGTGAGAGTTCAGAAATGTCGACTAAAATTTGATATCGAGAATATTTTTTTAGTTTACTAGTATTTATGAATTATGGTAAATAGAAAAAATATTTTCGACGCCAAATTTTAGTCAAACTTTCGAAGCACTCACATAGTAAAAAGGAAAGGTTGATTAAAATCTGTAATCTAAATTTTTGGTATTTTTAAAATTGTTCATATAGTAGTAAGTAAAAGCTTAAAGCTAACTTTACCCGTCATGAATCGAAATTACATAATTTATTAATTTATTGTTATTATTTTTTGCATAATAAAGAGTACTGTTCAATAAGTTCAGTCTAGGGAGGCCCCAGAAAGTGCGACATACATAACCAGTTGCCTTGGTTGACTATGCTTAAAACTACTACTGCAACCAACACAAATTTGTCAATTCCATCTAAAATGTGTGAAACGTAGCAAACTAATTTGAGAAAAGTGAAAAAGTTATTTCAAAATTCGTTGAATCAAAACATTATTTTTAGAGGACAAGATCGCATGTGATCGCATATATTACAATAGTATGGCAAATAAATTATAGATGAGCTCGATCGATCGATATAACAAAAAATTGTGGTAACAACTCGATAGACATAGTAAAATTGTGTGCGATCGATATTCTTCTTTTAAACTGGAGATCGCGTTTTTATTCTTTTGGTGACGTGATCGCGTAAAAATACAGTATGCCTACCCACTAATATAATACCTCAATAAATATTTTATAAGATCGCGCTAACTGGATGCAAAGGTTTTACATCTATATACAAGCTATACACATCTAAAACTAATGTACCGTTGACAAATCGATAAAAAGAAACGTTCACCAACATAAATAAGTTTATAATACGAGTATAAGAAAATATACAAACTAGAAATTTCTTTTTTACAAAAAAAAAATATATATTCCACTATCTCAACTCGAATAATATTGTATCGATATATATAGTAAACTAGACTATATACAAGAACTAGAAGATTATAGAAAAAAAAAATTAAAATCGTATCACTAACCTTTATATTTGTATGTTGCATTTGTAAAAATGTTGCAATTCCATTTCGTACCCGATTTTTAACACCACGCACCGTCCCCTTAGCACTCCGAATCGTTGACGCGCCACTTTTGATATCCTTGTAGCCCGCGAATGATTCATCAATTTCGCATTTGACCGCCGGCATCGGTGGATCATGCACATTTTCATTTATATGGAATTTATAAAATTTATCATTCTCAAAGAAATTGGTTTGCTCCTCAAATATAACCGCATTCTTTGAATTATTGTGTTGCTCGCGCGCCAAATACGAACGTATCTCAATTTTATCCTTCAACTCAAATTTACTCGTCTCATTCAAATTTAATTTATTCGAACGATCGCGTATATCTTTCAGCAATGAATCGGGCAGACATGCGATCGATGCGCGTAGCGCCTCCAAATCGATAAGTGCTACTGGCGGTATTGGTGGCGGTGGTGGTGTTGGTTGCGGTGACGCCGATTGTGGTGTTACCGATATTCCAAAATCTGTACTATTATTGTTTAGATTATTAATATTTTTGATCGTATTCCTGATTAGATCGGACCCATTCAACGAATCACAACTTAAACTTAATTGACTCTCGTCACTGTCCGATAAATTCATAACATTTTGTTGGTCCGCGGTTCCGACACTACTAATATTATTATTATTATTATTTGCACTACTACTAACATGTAAATATTTTGATTGGGGTGACATTTTTTTGGGGACCGGTGGCGGTGTCACCTCTAAATCACTGCACGTACCACTATCGAGCGTGTCACTCGGCGAACATTGTCCACTTGTCATCATATAATAGTAATATGGGGCATTAACCTCTAAATCACTGGTTTGATTTGATTTTTGAACCATTTCATTTGATTTTATTAATTCACTATGGTTATTACTAATATTCTTTTCACTACAATTACTATTAATATTTATAACACTATTATTCTTATTATAACTATTTTTATTAGCGTAATTCTCTTTATTGCTATCCAATTTTATGAAAGACGTTAACGTTGATTTCGCTTTATTCACGAGCAACGATGTTGCTAATGGTGACGATGCTGATGATGATTTTGTTGCGGTTTGTTGTTGCACTGTTGTTGTATTATCGGTGGCTGGTAATCCAATTGAGACATACGAAATTTTTGAACTATTTTTTGAATTTGTATTAAAGATTTGCCGAAAATTGGTTGTGCTATTATTATTGATTGTACTCGGATTTTCCGTCAATTGTATTTTAACAATATGCGAATTATCTTGCTCGAGTATAATCGATTTTGTATCGGACACTGAACAAATTGTTGATATTTGGTGTACGGCAGGCGATAATGCCGTTGGTATAGACGATGATGTAGTTTTGTGTTCTACTTCTTTAAGACTAAACGAAGAGGAATTGTTATTTTTTACATTTGTGGTCATGATGATGTTTTTGTTGTTGGTATTCATTTTCTTCACTTTTTAATCAAACAACTTTATAATAAAATAAAAATAAAAAATTTGTATGGTAATAGTGGGGAGATTATAACTGTTTTATATACCGACTGTATATATGTACATATAAAATTATTCCACGAAGATGAAGACGATTGAATCAATTTCTTTCTTTTCTCTTTTTGATTTTTTTTTTTTTAGTTTCTTATATACGTATATGTAGTTTATTACAATTCAAATAATTAAATATATAGGAGAGGCGCACAACTAGATATGTGACTTGACTAAAATCACTCGACTGACTCGAAATTTGGCAATATTTTATCACAACACTTCAATAAATTTTTGTTACTATTTTTAAACACTGATAACACTTTTTTTTTTTTTTCTATATAGATAGTCGCTTATCTTTAACAATACAGATTACATAATTTTTATTTATTTAATTATAAACTTATAGTTTGACTTATTGATTACAACTACAACTGGCATATTCACGTTCTGAAAGTAAATAGAAATAAAAAAATTCAAATTAGTATGTTTAAATCGATATATAAATTTTATTCAGCTACACGTAAGGTGTATGGTATTGTATACGAGTATGTACAAATTAACTGTAATTTAATTCCTAATTGATAATAATTAAAATGTCTTCAATACAATTTCGAACTTGAAGATAATTTGTGTATTGTAATGCGCGCAAAGTATTATTTTTATATAGATTGTGAGTATTTTAAAACTTTCTGCTGGTGCAATAAACTAAACTTACCGGTGAATCACTGAAATTTGGTATCAGTTGCGAACGTGGCCCGACAAAAATTTAGAAAAATCATTAAAATATGAAAATTTCAAAAAATGATGTTTTCTTCGTGCATGTAATTTGTGAAATGGATTAAAAATTGCATTAAATCTTTTTTATGTGCATTAAAAATTAAAACTAATGCTGGTCCAAAGTGGAGATCTTGTCTGAAGTGTTTTATCGATTACACCATTTAAATCAATTAGTCCTGATGGCATTTACCCTGCTGAATGGCAGAATAGATTTCTGCCCATTAGTACCCACGTGCTCAATATATTGTAGGCGTGCGTTGAGCTTAATAAAATTTAGAAAAATCACTAAAATAAGAAAATTCCAGAAAATGATATTTTCTTCGTGCATGTAATGTATGAGGTCAACTAAACAATTTCATTAAAACTACTTTTCTGCGCAAGATATTGGCATAAACGAACACTTAATAATTATAGACCACAATATCGTTATTTCCCCTGATATGGTTACAACTATGCAAACGAAGATTTTCTATTTAATTGAGTAACATAATAAATGTTAATTGCTGCAGTAAACTATTATTATATTGGAATGGCAAGAAAACAACAGCCTAGTATTTATTGCTATAAAATTACTGTAATCTCAAAAAAGTTTCAACAGGGTGGTCTCGTGGGCACGAATGGTTCAAACCGAATGGTTGTAACCCAAGATTAGAACTCATGCTGTACCCTGATCATCTACGATGTATTACTTTATGAAGTGTCCCTGCCGAGTGAAACAGGAGCAAAGTGTCGCTTAACAAAAAGAGAGTTCTTATCAGTACACCTTCTTGGATATGGCGCAGAAGCTTTTAACTTCATTTTCTACGATTATTAATGGCTGTACAAATTTTGCTGTGCAATGGTACAGGTGTATCACTTAAACAAACGCGGCTGAGATCAACTTGTCAGATTATAAGAATATCCTTGTAAAGCTTGTTTTACTCTGGATTTCCCTTCCTACCTTAAAAGAATACCCTCAACACAATATGGGTCACTAATATACAAGTGTTCTATTCCATATGATGGTGTAGTCTTGAGCAACCGTCAGAATTTTCATAAACAGAACCCAGTACCGATTTTGGATGCCATATTAATCTAAGTATAGTCCTGGTTCCACAATAAAAACGTACAGCACATTTTTATAAGAGTATTCAGTCGCAGAAGCTTTCAACTTCACTACAATTGATAAAAAATTATATTTAACCCAATAATGATACTACAATAATGGGTCATTGTGCTGTTCACGTACTAAATTTTTTAGGGCTACACCAGCTGTTTTTCGGTGTTTAAATTGTTGTAAGAAAGAAAACAATGAAAAAAATGTCACCGAGTTTAAAATCTAATCTTATCTTTTCGTCGAAATTTTAATGAAAATTATGGCCAGAAATTTGGAGCTTTTTGCTATTTATACAACAGAACGATAACATGTCCAAATACGATTAATATGATTGGGAGGTTAACCGCATTCTTAAACAGACATCTTCTTAAAGAACAATTCATAAAAAATCTTAAATTCATAAAATTTTCAATTAAATTTTATAAAATTCATGAAACTGATAAACCTAAACACTCATAAATCTCATAAAATTAAAAAACTCATAAACTAAACGATAACATGTCCATAGTTAAGATAAATATGCTGAGGAGGTTAAATACCTATACTTTCACAATCAAAGAACAATTTAAAAACAACCTTAAACTCATAAAGTTCACAATACATTAACAAAACTCATCAAATTCACAAAGTT
Organism: Tipula unca; assembly: GCA_951394425.1. Lineage (NCBI taxonomy): Eukaryota > Metazoa > Arthropoda > Insecta > Diptera > Tipulidae > Tipula > Tipula unca. The sequence continues at coordinate 22,412,820 of OX596382.1, read as the reverse complement.
CATAAACAAACAATTCATCAAATCCATAAAACTCATAAAATTGTTAAAAATTCATGAAACTGATAAAACTCACAAAACAACACTTATAAAACTCATAAAACCAATAAGCCTCATGAAACTCATGAAATTAGAAAATACATCAAACTCCATAAAATTCACGAAATTGTTAAGAACAAAACGATAACATGTCCACAGTTACGATTAATATGCTGGAACGTCAAACGCTTTCTTACACAGACAACTTCATAAAAAATCATAAACTCATAAAGCTCATTTACATTTACATAAAATTCATCAAATTCATAAAAAATCATAAAACAATTTAACCTCATAAAACTCATCAATCTAAAAAAACTCATAAAGCTCATAAACAACATGAAATTGTTAACAAGAAAACGATTAGATGTCCACAGTTACTGTTAATATGCTGGGAGGGCAAAAGCCTTTTCTTTTTACACAGACAACTTCTTAAAGAACAATCATAAAACAATCGTGTCCAGTAACACAGAGTTTCAGGTTTCATACCCATTTATATGATATGTTCAGCTGGGTATATTGATCCTTGTATCCTAATGCGGCTTTCATCAGGGATCATTACAAGAAAAGGAGCGCCAAAAGTTTCATAGATAACGGTCTGCAGTGTTCATAATGTTTGTATGTTCGGCTTGAATATCTCCCCATATTATCCTCTGGTATTTTATATCTCCTTTCCTTTCGTGTACTGGGCGGAACATTTTCTGGACGTCGGATGCGAACGTTACTTTAAATTCTCTAAAGCGTCGTCAAATATCATAGAGGTTAGATTGAATACTTGGGCCTACCGCCAAACTGTAGTCTTAAAGCCATAATATACAACTCACAATTTTGTGGTGGTAGTGCTTGATGACCTGAATGGTGTTGAAAATAACATACCGCGATCCCATGCTCAGCTAAGGTATCAAAACTGTTGAAGAAAGTCATGTCCTATGAGTCCATCGTGGTTGTTGGGTGCTTTAACTTCAAAACACCATGTACTGTTGTTTCTAGGGTTTAACGATCAGCGAAACTATTCCTGCGTTAGGTCTTATTTCCGAGACATAATCTACACCTAAATTATGATTGACGTAACGTTTGGTTGGCATATCCTTTAATGTGAAATTTCAGTCATCTGGGCATAGTATACACGAATTAAAAGTAAAACCTACGTGGGTTCTTATTTGGTTTGGTGGTGGTTTCGATCGTTGAGTTGTGTTTTTTAATTGAACTCAATGAATCGATGCTTTTGCTTAAAATCCAGAAAGATGAATCGTTTCGTCAAGTGCTTTCAGTCTTCGAACCACTTCAGCTGAGGTGTTTAACATCTTTCTGATATTTTTGCTATTGGCATTCGTTGATGGATTCAACTGATTCATAAAGATACACATGATTATACTGTGTATCCCCTTTGCTCACACAGCGGTCTTTTAATTTGGTCAATACTTCCATATAATTGCCATCAGTAATGCAGAAAAGCCTACCTAGTGTCACGTTTGCAAAATTGAACCCAGGCTTCGATTATATACACATAGGAAAATCCATCAGAACTGAATGAATACCTTGGCCACAAAACTTTAAGACTTTAAGTTGGTTTCAACTATCAGAACATTATGCCGTGGAATTTTTTATAACCACGACAATACAAAATTTTAAAAATCATTCAAAATCCCGGAAATTCTAAATTCTGGGATACAAATAGTACGGAATTTAATCCTCATAACCACAAAGGTTCATGCAACCTTGAAAATTCCTTAAAAATCGATTCGCCATCAACAAAAAGAGCTCAGCACATATTTTTACCTCTCATCATGTACAAATCAATGATTTTTCCGTATAGCTAAAGGATGGTATGGTGAATGATACACTGTTCCTAGTATGTGGATGGCTTGCTGCAGTTAGAACTAAGTATAGAATTTGTTTTGTGCTATCCTAAGCATAGCATTATAGTTCCTCGGTCTGTGTTAGTTCCTCAGAAGGGGTTTACAAGCGACGTTAGTTGTATTTTTTCAGAGGGCCCAAAGTTCAGTATTTCAGGAAAAGCTATCATTCTGTGCGTTAACTGAATAAAACTGCGTGCTTGATGCCGCAAATAATGTTCAAAGATCTTCTTTGTTCCAAAAATACTAAATAATTGGATGCCTCCGCCTGGTAATAATCCAGACGGAATTTTTTTTTACGTGACGTAAGTTGACAAGTATTAATCGATACTGCATCTCAATTTTTTAATATTCGAAATAACTTTAAAATCACAATAATTATGCTGCTAAGTAGATTTTAAATCAGTTAAGGCCACATATTACGTCGCCCCAAATTATTTAACTGGAAATCGAAATTTTATGCGATAACGCCAACAAAAATTTATTTACATTTCACATGATTGATTATCAATTATTTTTAGTGCACTGTAATGTACGCCCTTGGAAAAAATGTCGAGTGTCATGCTTCCTAATTATATAAATAAGTTGCGCTTCAATTTAGCTTAAATGTAATACGATAACCGATCAAATATGAATTTTACATTGGTCCGGTGGTTTAATATGTTCCCAACATATTTATCTGCGATTGGTATCTATATTACAGCAAACGAATATTCTTTCTCATTGAGTATACGATTATACTGATCACAATCGAATAAATTTATTAGAAATGTGGTCGCCCATATTTAATGTCAATAAGTGTTTCAATTAAACAAAGATTTATATCAGGTGTTTATTTGCGAACACTTGTATTATATAAAGCATTCGAAATGGATCACGAGTAATTAAGGTAATCACGAGTTATATATTTGCGATTACTACACAAAATATTATGTTTACGATAGGCTTTGGCCTAAATTAAAATCCAATCTGAACAATTAAGAATAAATTTTACAGTTTGTTTTTCTTTTGCCAGAAGATTTAAATTTCTAGAACTTTCATTTACCATTGCCGGTATATAATTAGACCACCTTTTACTTAAAATATCTAAGGCTCCCCATAGGGAAAGAAAGGATGATTTTTTCGCACCTTAGACAGAAGCAACGGATCGTCTTAGGAAAACCTTGCGCTGGAAACGTAGGAGAGGGAAGAGTCCCACAGTCGAAGCAGCGCTATAGAAACCGGCACTCAGCGTTCAGGAGTGTGACCTCTGGGGTGCAACTCAGGGAACAAAGAGAGTCAGGTGACATGTGCTAGGAGCATCGTCGGCTCGGAATAGAACCAAGTCTCAAAAAGCCAGCGGTCCCAGGATGCGCTGGAAGCGGTCGGTATTAAGCGGATCAAGTTGCAAGTGAACAAGACAAATCCTATCAAACACCGACCTAACATATGTTTAGTGACTTGTTGAAGGAGCATGTGTTGGTGGTTTCGGTGGTTAGCAGGGGAAAAAAATCCCAAAGACACGTTTCTGGCTACCAACCGAAGCGGCAAGTACTGAATATATCCTAAACATCATAAAGATCAGTAACTCAAATCTTTCAACTGGCAATTGGAAGATTCTAAAGCAAGAGAGGGCAAATAAGGGCTCTAGATTATGCACAGTGGTAATCAACAAAAAGTCACGACAATTAGCCCCTAGCTAACTCGTTGCTAAATCGAAGGGAGCAATCGGCTTCGGATTCAGGTCGATTACTCTCAGAAACTGCAAGAAAGACGTGTTTGAGACATCCACAGAGGAACCTGAGAATGTGGAAGAGAAGGAATTCCGAATAATGGAGCCTTCCGAAGTGACAGTACTGAGGAGAGAGATGAGCCTTTTCCCTTAAGTCTGACGAAGAAAATCTGTCAGACTCGGGGTGGGAGAGAGCTATCCGCGTCTCAGGAAAAAGTATCACGGAACCAGTCATCAACCTTACCCTGTATGGTATAGCAGGAAATGCAAAATATAAGTAGGGTTAATGTAATAACATGCTAAGTAGTGTTAAGATTAACCTGCACAACAGAAAGGATACTTCGGCGGCCCTGTTTTTCAGACTGACTGTATCAGGAGAGAATCTAGTTTTATTTCAAGAACCTTGGATTAAAAATAACAGGATCTGCGGCTTCAGTTCGAAAAGGTAAAACATTGTAAACTCAAGTACATCTGGAAAGATCAAATTCTACATTCTTGTAAAGAATAATTTAAACATTTTGGTGACATAACTCAATACATAACTGCAGTCAGCCTGTAGGTTGGCGTATCAGGCTAATGAGGTCCTTTGGTAAGAAACGGCTAATAAAACAGCATTTAATAAAGCCAAAAGCATGAAAACGGCTCGATATGGGACCCTATAAGGAGGACCTAAGATTATATAAGAAGGAATTAAGGAAGGCAAGTAAGAAGTCTTGGAGACTCTTCTGTGATAGAATGGCGGAAGATTCAAAGACTTCTCGCCCTTAAAAGACTGTGTCTACTAAACTAGTATAATATTTTGGAAAGTATAGCCATTGGGAAAAGATGGAGTCTGAAACTAGAGCTGGTACACTAGCTTTTTACATCCGTTGTGAGAACCATATACTTTTGTAGGAGTGAGTGTGTGGTGGCCAGATCTTAAGAAAACAACATATACGACTCAACAACATATAGGATCGAGAAGGTGCAGAGGATGCATACTCATAAGCGAGGCGGTGAGGACGACAACGATACCCCCCTTAGAGATTATGTTGGCGAGGAATATGGCTACACAGCTATCAGCTGTTTATAAGTGAAAATGTCTTCAGATAGGTCACTCAACGATAAGTAGATCGCTAGTGAAAGAACCAGTCACTCTCGATTATACTACACCAACGACTCTCAAACTGCAACCGGAAAGGATGAGGTAAGTTTGCAAAAACTGAATATGAAGCGTTCTTAATTCTAATTAACCCACTTCGACGTAATTTATGAACAGCCGTGGGGATACTCATAGTACACAGCCTTTTCAAAGAATATACAAGAAAGCTAGGTCTGGAAGAGACTTTGTTCACTTCCTATGAATCCAAAAATGTTGCTGAAACACTACTTGATGTTTTCGGTATATATCGATTATTGATTTATTCAATATTGCGCATAAGTCACACTTAAATGATAACATTTCATTCAAAAAACTTCGACACAGTTTGAACTTGATCATTACATGAATTAATTCAGAACGCGTTTAGAAATAGCTTTTTGGAATCCAAGACAAGATCACTAAACCAATAATCTTGAAAATTAGCAATGTATAGGTTTTTGGGTCCTGGCTTCCATATTAAATTAAATGCTGTGTGCAATGTTATTGCCATATAAGATCACAATTCACATACCAAAAATGAAAGTCATCAAAAATGTGCAAGAAACAACAAACTTTACAGTTATGACTCCACAGGATTGACAAGATCTTCGCAAATATATAGTAGTAGTAGTTATAGTACAAAATTCCAATTGGATTATCTTCGATCGCTTAAATCAAATCACAAGAAATCGTAATTTCAACTAGCTATAGAAGAAGATAAATCAGATCAAGGAATGTGATCACTGTAACCCTAACTCCTATTTCTAAATTAATTAATATTCAATGATTTTAATTTTTCATTCATCTGTTACCATAAGTTACGTTTATTAAATTTAGATTACTCTTTCCTATATGAAGACCACCTATAATAATTTTAATAACTTAATAATCAACTGACCGTCATATCATCTCTTGGTATCTCGCATGATACGCCACAAAAATTTTTCACCGGGAATCACAATTTTATGCGATAACTTAAAAATATTTTTTTCCACATGACTGATTATGATTTACTATCAGCTGATCATTTAAATTTGGCTTCTAAACAATAAGATATTAAATACTGGGTATATAGGAACTAAGTGATCATACAGAAGTGAATTGCTGTATATATGCTCACTCCATTATCTTTCACTTGATCTTAATCGTTTCTTTTGCATTGGGTGTCCTTTACAAATAATTCAAAATCAAAAATTTTATCTGATCACCATTCGTCATTTAATGGCAAGCAAACAATAAATTAAGCTCAGCTTATAGTTAAAATAATTGATCAGATAAGAGGAAACTTTACAATATTTTTCTATTTTTAATAGAAATTTCTCCTAACATTACCGGTTTAACAAAGTACGTTTTACTTAAAGTGTCTAATGAATTTTTCTCAAATGATATTTACTTCGCGCTTGTAATATACCTATATATAGTTTCATTGCAGTTTTATGAGTGTTTTATACACATAAAACTGCAATGAAACTATAATTTCCAATAAAATCTAAGATGAAGACATTAACGAATACACAGTATATTACACAGTAATTATATAGTCCACATTAACTGTGCTTATTCTGTGCTATTTCTCTATCTTCGATCGAGTTGTTGCTGTAACCGATATTTTTTTATTGGCTCGACCACAATCTAACACAACATGGAATAAAAATGGGCCTTATCCTCGTCGCACAATATTGTGGATTTGGTGATAGGTAAGTTATAGACCCGGCACGGTTATAACCCGAGCATAAAACTAAGCATTTGGCTCATTCCAGGATTTTTTAGATTAGTTGGTTAATCCCAGAAAATAATGTCATTCATAAAAGCGCATACAGTTGGTACAAAAATATTCATCTTAAACTTAGAATATTTTGTCGACCGTTGGAACTACGAGTAGAACAGTATTCAATAAAACGCGTTAATAATATAATATTCCAAGTTAATTTAAAGCTTTCATTTTACTATGCACGAAGAAATATCGCAGTCGTTAAAGCTATGGCGTTTGGATCGGGAGGTACTAGATTGTAATCTGAACAGGATAAAAACGAATTTTCTTATGGAAATTACGATCGGTGATTAAAATTAAAACATATATGACCCTCTGTGCTAGAATGTAGAACTCATGGGTCGCATCTTTCATTTTAGTACCTGACTGACATGGACCGTATATGCAGTGTGATCATAACTGTGGTCATAAATAATAACACATTAAAATAAGTAAAAGCTTCCAAATGTAAACCTTTGTTTTTGATATTAGATTTCATTGTCTTCGCCACAATAATGAGAAAAAATATTACGACCAGCAGTTAAAACCAATAAACTCACTTTAAATTGAGCTTTTTTGACTACAAGTAAAAAATAGTTCACACTGGATATAGCTTAACTTTTAGCACTCTACTGTAAAGTAGATTTTTATCTTAGGTTTTATAGAAATCGGGCAAAAGATATAAATAATAAATAATAAACAGTATTAAAGGCCATTACTGGCCCTTTACTGAGTCAACAATTTGGCTCCAACGGTTTCGTTCCTGAGCATGGTTTTTATACTGTCTAAGACAATCTGAAGAGGCCAAGTCGTTCTCTACATCGTGGAGCCATCGTCTCGCCTACATCGATCTCTGCGCCTACCATATGGTGGCTCTCCTTTCAGAGATCGCTGCACAATTCGTTCCGGATCAGCACGCAGAACGTGACCGAGCCAGCGCACTCGCTGAGATCTTACTTCATGTAAAATATCGGAGATCTTCATCAGATCTCTGATCTCGAAATTGTACAGGAGTTCGGTATGTACCATCTATTTCGCGTTTTGAGCCGTAAATCACACGCATGATTCTTCTCTCAAATGTAAGGAGCCATCTCTCGTACTCATTCGTCAGCGCCCAACTTTCACATCCAAACATAACAACGATCAGTCCAATAACGCATATGTCATCTGCATATGCAAGCACCTGATTGGACTGGCGATATAAGATGTTGTGCTGAGGTGTTTCAGTTTTACGAAAAATATACTCCAACATGAGATTAAAGAGTATCGGGGACAGAGCCTCTCCCTGCCGAACACCCGAGTTAACTGCAAAAAGATATACATTTATAGAAATTTAGATCAAGCTCATGAAATCAAATTTGTTAAATGCTTTGCAACTGTCAGGTTTATACGTAAACAGTGTTTTGTAAGATGATATTATAAAATTATGGCATGATGTCAATATTTTCAAATTCATGTTAGTTTTATGACATGATTAAAATTAAATACATTATAAAACAATAATCCAAAAGCTCTAATTCGATATTTTAGCAATTCTCGAGCTTTTGGTAAAACAAATAATTTCAGACGACTATTGCATAATTAAATCACTGTCAACGCATTTTTTCATTATTGTTTGTAAGTTAAGCTTGTACAATTTAATTTTACAGTCAATGAAGTTAAACCTCTTGACGTGCACTAGAAAAATAACCGCCTGATAAGGATAAATGATAAAATAATTAATTTTCAAAACCATATCTTTGGTGGTACGTCAATGCATATCTCAAATCGGCTGACTATACTTTATTGCTCGATTTCTCCCATAACTATCATACTATGGTATCACTACAAAATTTAGGAAGTATATTCTAGAAACTATGCTAAAATTAAAAAAAGAATCCAATAACAGTCGAATTCAATGTCAATTTCAGTTCCAATTAAAGTTTAAATTAAAAATTGATCCGAATATATCCCGATGAGAAAATTCGATAACGAAGAAACGCCAAATTTTAAAATATTTTTGCAGTTTTAATAAGATTTTTCAACCCCTAGATAATATCCCTGGGAGGAATATTTTGCTACCAACTGTATATATTTTTGTTAACAAAAAGTCTGGGATAGTATAAATGTAAAAGATCCGGGGATGAAACAAGTGGATAAATTATACTCTTTTTTTTTTTTTAAACAGTTTTAAAGGCCATTACTGGCCCGTTACTGAATCAACAATTTGTCTCCAACGGTTTCGATCCGGAGCATGGTCTTCATACTGTCTAAGACAATCGGAAGAGGCCAAGTCGTTCTCTACACCGTGGAGCCATCGTCACCTGCTACGACCTCTGCGCCTACCATATGGTGGCTCTCCTATACGCTTGTTTTGTCAGAGGTATTTTTCAAAAATCCTGGGATAACTCCAAAGTGGCGATTTTTCCCTATTAAGTCGAATTCAGCAGAAAGTGTAGCATAATTAATAGTTTTGCATTGTTTTGGCAAAATAAATATGTGTATCATCGTCCACGAAACATTAATTTAATCAGTCTGTAGAGCGTTATGTCTGGAGACGGCTAGAATATACTCTAGCATGATAGAGCTAGCTGCATGTTAGAAAACCTAAAGTTGAATACCTGAAGCCAAATAGAACTTAAAGTTGGACAACTGCTGGCGAAGTGAAGGTAGTCAGCATGCTTCCAAGCCACTCCTCGCAAATAACATCACGAGCTAATCATATACGATGTAGATGATCTTCAAAACGGCCATGTCCCGTAGGAATTGCTACCAAGATTCTTAACTGGTCCTTTGTCAAAGATAAAACATACCTCAAATTGATCTCCTTAATAAATTACTCCGCCTTACGACAACTGAAAGTCTCAAGGCACTGAAACCTTAGGTCTTTTAAAGTGCAGTCCTTTATTCTTTCTTCCCGTAGTTGAAAGATAAAGAAACCGCTTGTTCAGGACCACCTAAAGTTAATTGGGAACCAGCTTTGGTTAAACAATCCACGATCTCATAGCGTATGATGTCACATTGAGCCGGTATCCATATGACCGTAACATTATTCTTAGAACAAAGAAAGTTCATGGAATGTTTGCATTCCTTAAGGAGTTTGGAAACAATCAAGGGATTTCTTAAAGAGTTCAGTACAACTTTACTATCTGTACATAGTAGAATACTTTTGTTTTTAACAGCAAAACTCAAAGCCTCAATAACACAACATGTCAGCGGTATTAGTTCCGCCTGAAAAACCGGACAATGCTAACCGTGACTACCGAAAAATATCAGATTAGTCCAAGGACAGTAGATTCCAAAACCTTTACTTAGCTAAGAACGAGAGCAATCAGAAAATAAGACTATAGAATCATCTAATTTGTTGAGAAAATCCTGCAAACTCCACAAATCTCTAGAAGTTAAAGCCACTGAGAAAAAATTTGTGAAATGAAATTCAGACAGTAGTCTGTCATTAACCATATCGGTTTCTGGTGAACATATGAGGAATAATTTTTTAAAATCTGTTTATGTCCCACGATACAACCGAAAATATTCCATGCCTCAATGCACCACAGGGAGTCCATAGCAAAAAAGTAGAGTCGAGGTCATAGCCCCAGTTATGCCTCTGCACACAAGATTTTGTTAACCATTAAGCTTGGCTACAAACACCTATACAGGTCAACTACTGGCCACCACGCAATAAAAGCGTACGATAGTAGCGCCATAAGACCAGTGATTTATATGTAAATGAAAGAAAGCATCCTAGGGCTTAAACCCCAGAATTGTCCATAAGTTCTTCCAAATTACCAAAATATGGCAGTTACTTTTTGAAGATTGTAATCCAGGTGATTCGTCCAGGAAAGTTTACAATCCATGACAACACTAAGGTTCTTGACGAGGTCCCATTTAGTGATCGTTCTTCCAAAAAGAGAGGGAACTGAACGTTCAAGAGTATTCCTCTTTCTTGTAAAGACAATTAAATCAGTTTTAAACGGATTGACGTGCAGATCTTTCTCAACACACCATACCTCCACAATGGTTAAGGAATGCTGAGTTAGGTCGGATAAGACACTGAGATGTTTGCCTGAGACTGTTAAAACAAGATCATCAACGTTACTCAATGACCAAAAGACACAGCAGAAGTTAGAGCACACATCCCAGAGGACAGCCTTTATAGTAACCTTAACAGAAACTAACACCCCATCCAGCTCCGCCTCCAGAGTGCGAGACTTGGGAATGAATTCAATCCATATAAGATAATGGTGCGATCCAGGAAAGTACTCACAAGAAACTCCTTATGATATTAAAAGATTTTTCAATCTTGGTTACAATTTCATGTAGGGCGGTTTCACAGGACTTACCGACGCTTTAAGCATGCTGCATATTACTGAGTGGAGAGATGATTAGAAAAAGGTCTCTAATGAATCTATCGATGCTTTTTTCCAGAGCTTTAAAGAAAGTTAAGGAAAGGCTAATAATGACCTGGGTTCAGATTTCTGTATAGAGGGAAACCCTATGCTGTAATACCATCAGGGCTGCCACCCTTATAAGATACAAAGGAAAATAGGCTCCTGCGCAAGACATCACGATTGATCAGCTTGTGAGCCAAATTCCAATATGGATCTGCAACAGAAGTCCTAGTGCACTCGGCAGCAACATGACAGCAACCAGCTTCCTTGTTGGAAGAGTTAAGTTGTCCGACCGGCAGAAGAAAAGAATCAAGTTTACACACACTGTTCTTGGCCAAAGCTTTATTGAGTCCAGCGACAGCCAATAGGCTGTTGATTTCCTCGTAGAAGTTCAACCATGTCGGCTTACTTTAACAGAGTTAAAAATAGAAAATTTTATTTACTGGAAACAATTACCAAAATTACAAAAGGCTCAAGTGGCGGTAAGAGTTGATAAGGTCACCGAAGTATATCTCACCTATTTCCCTGCATAAGTTTTTTATTTAATTTTCCAAAAAGGTTATCGGGTATGGAAATTGGGCTCTCCTCGAAAATATAATTTTCCACTAAGAGATGGTCTTCGTTGCTAATATATTAAAACTCATCGCAATAAACATAAATCTTGCTCCACAAGTCGTGCATAACCATATACAATACACCAATACCCCGTTTTGCGTTGTTCCGATTTGCGAGGTTTCAGTCTGCGTTCATATATTATTGATTACAACAATTTTAACTTTTCGTTTTATATGATTCGATTTGCGCTAATTTTACAAAAAAAATCGCTGGTTTCACTGGTAATGGTGACAAGTTGGCTTTCATAAGAAAATCAATTAATTTAGGCCCCGCCGACTGTGCGAACCATTTGTGAACAGGACGATGATAAAGTTAAACCTGCTGTGAGTGCCTCATCAAGTTCTGTTTCTAAAACATTAACTCGGACCAGAAATTCTTTATTAATGATAATGAAAGTTTTACCTACCAATTGGATTGAAATTCAAACTCAAAGAAAAATGCCTTTAAGTCAAACCATTTTACAAGCAAAAGCTAATAGTTTATATCAAGACTTAGCCAAAAATTTAACATGCAATGAAAACGCTTCCAGTAATGATGTGTCCAAATTCGAGGCAAGTCGAGGATGGTTTCAACGGTTCACAACTTTGTTCTGGAATCAACAACTAACTAGGATTTTAATTTCAAATACCTTCAAATGGGCTAACGGCTATAAAGAGATCAAATAAAACATCCTTAATACATCCTATGGATCAACACGTAAGTTCCACGTTCAAAGGCGTTTTGGAAAAGCTATAATTTCCCGAACGCTATTCAAAATATATCCACTTCTTGGGATGAAGTAAAGCCTTCACGTTTGAATGGCGTATGGAAAACTTATGGCCAGAGTGTTGGTATAAGAGTGCACCAACAATGGATATTGATGAAAGTTACGATGTTTGTTAAGATGTGGCTGAACTGGCTTCTGCTGCGAATTTTGCAGGCATGGAAACTACGGACATCAAAGAAATAGTTTAAAGCCCCGAAGAAATGTCTAACGAGGATTTGATTGAACTGTCAGGATGACGAGAAAGATAGCGTAGAGGTAAAACTTATCAATAGAGCTATTTTCGCTGTGGTTGACGATGACCAAATTTCTAAGTTTCGCAGAGATATTTCTGTTAATCTCCAAAGGTATGAAGAAATGCACCTTCGAAATAAGCCAGTTCCAGTTCAAGCTTCATTAGAAAAATATTTTTCCCCTAGTACGAGATAACAGAGAATTAATTTATTGTCAGCAATTCATACACTTTTTTAAAAAAAAAATCATAATCGATCCTTGCATTTTCCATACATTTTTAGGAATTGCACTTTGAGTGCAATTTTTCCAAAACTAAACACCGACACAAACTGAGGTGTTGGTGTATATAAAGCAACATAATGATCATCTATATTCTCAAAATCAAAATTTATCTAACAAATTAGTTCAATAACCGTTATGTACATACATACCTACATACACAAATACAACTATTATTTTTGACATGATTTCGTTAACTATAAATAAAACGACTCACCAAACCTTAAATATACATATATACAAATTTCTGCATGAACTATTTTGTGTGCTACAAAAACTAAAAAAATTATAGTTTTAGAAAAGTAAAAACTTCGAATTTATTTCCAAACTAAAACATAATAAATTCGTGGTATGTATATTACATAGTAAGACATTAAAATGATCATCATAAATTGGAATTACATTTATATCATAAATTTTATTGGCGTTGGCGCTGTATGTAGAGCTTTTAAAAGCTCTAATTAGTTGATGATTAATTAGACTCAATTTCATAAGCTAGTTAGTATATATATATATAGCTAGTTATAAAGAAACATAATTAGACATAAAACAGAAGTTTAAAATTTCATAATACATAAAATTTACACAAACTCAACATTGATATATGCACATGAAGTTGGATCGTTGGCTCGCAATTCTCTATTTATTTCAATAAAACATATTTTGCAATTTTTTCTAACGAGATTGTACAGCTTCTCGTAAAATAATAAATTAAACAACGACTCTTTGATTTTATGTACACAATCAAATTTTTAATTACGTTTGATCATTAGATGAAAGCTAATATAATGGCTTAATTACGATACAGAAATATTTGCACTTGTAAGATGTTGTCATATATATATATATGTAGGTAGGTAAGTTAGTTATAAAATTCAAAAACTTTATGTACGTTGTGTGTCAATAAAAGATGATCAAATTACATAAGCAAAAAATGAAAGTATGTATATGTATAGACAGGTGTAATAAAGTGTAGTGCAATAAGTTTATGTGCACCGACCTACGACACAATATTATGTACTCGTCGTACGTTTTATATGCACAAACCTATATTTATAGTTCACTATAACGACCGGTAATCACATAAAATTTTAATAACCGTGATAAAATTTATTCTACCTACATATAAAATTTATCATGAATTGATCATGTGCATCTTAAACGTCTATCTTAGATTTAAAAAAAAAAAAAATCTTAAGTCTCAAATATTTGTATGTAAATAGGTTACAGGAAGCTCAAATAGATGTCTTATCACAATATTGACGCATTTCTGACTATATACATATAAATGTACATTCAAGTGCACCAGAAAAGTTTAAATTAAAGTGTTCAAAATTGATAAGAAAGTTGTTAATTTGATTTGTTTTTGACAGGTAAATAAGTGATATGCGCATTATCTCCAAATTTCTGCATGGTTCTAGATTTCGAAATACTCCAAATTTAAATAGTGTTTCTAGTGTTAACTCCTTAAATTATTATCGTCGCTGATGGTGACAGTTTTAGAGTTCTGAGTCACAGAATGTTTTTTTCAGAACCATTTCTTATCAGCTAATTCTTTTGTATTTTTGAGATAACCCGAAAAAATTTAATTTTCAAATAAACAAAATGTTTACGTTCGTAGCAACTTGACCTGAAATGCGCACTTGCATTTGATACCACAATAAAATTAAACCTCAAACTCAATTATACCGCATGTTTCGAAAGGCTGCGATTTCCTCACCAATACATCTGTGGTATTTTAGAAAAACTAGTTAACTGCAAATTCATCAAGTTTTCGCATTAAAAAAATTGACTGTAATTCAAATAATCTGTGCATATAAAACTCACGAAGAGCTGGACCGATTTTTATTATCTTTGATTTGTTGGATTTGTCGTCCGAATAGCAGTATAACTATTAACACATCGGAAAAATGTACAGTCACATATGCTCAGTTGCGGCAATGAGAGACATGTCGAGCCTAACGCACAGATCAACATCGTGATAATCGTCGACGCGCAAGAAGAAATGCTTCAATAAGTGTTGATTTGAATCGTGCAGCGTTTCAATACAATTGAACAATTGACTACAGCTCGCATGCATTCGTTCGAATTGGCCCAATGGAGATTGTGTGAGACTATTGCAGTGAATTGAAGTTCGCTGGAGAAACGCCTAAATTGTGCTGCCTCAGTGGCAAGGTGGAAATCGGAAATGGATAAAAATTATTCAACTTATGTTCCTCGGACAGACATCAAGTGATGGGCACGACCATTAGAATGAATTACATTGTTAAGCAACGCGTCTTCGATGTATTCGATACCAAATAGATGGCATCAATGTTGTGATTACGAACATAATTCACGATCCGGGTGGCACCATCAACCCTCAATCATTATCCAGATAATTCGACGGCGGAGACTATCACTGACAACCCAACCGTGTGTATCAACTATATCGGTGTCAATCACACGATGATAACGGTAGATCTATTACAACGAAACGAAACGATTTCTTAGTCGACAACACTTGAATTGTTCGTATTCGCCACTTCTGTCCAAAACATTCAAGGCGCATTGCAACGTGGAGTATTGTATAATTCAGTGAAGTCACAGCAGAGATTAGCAGTTTTTGGCATTTAAACTCCCAATACCAACGATGAAATCACGCGCCCTATCTAAAAGTTGTTGGTCATTCCCCATTCATGAACATCATCCTACTGTAGTACATTTGGCGGTGTATCTGGAGAATGGTGAACGAGTTTATTTCAATCGCTTCAAATGTTGCTCAACGTGCTGAAACGTTTTCAGCGACAATACTAACCAGTTTCTTTTCGATTGGCCATTTAATCTGATCAACCGGTCGAATGCTTCTACTTGTAGTTGTTGCTGGGAATGTTCGTGAACTATCAATTTCGTAGTGTGCCCAATATTTTGTGCTGCATGTCAACAGCTCAATTTGCTTGAAAACGATACTCATTGGGAGATGACAATCGCTTAAACAATTGTTTCTACATCTCCCAGTCAGATACGCACATTATTTGCTATCATTATTTCGACATGCAACTGTGGAACAAGTACAAGAATGACATGTCAGAAAACATTTTACATCGAATTCGTGTAAGTATGATCAGGGAATCCCGATCTCGACGTGAATGAGGACATACATAACCAGGCTTTGCTTTTGATCGAAGACATGTGTTACATCATGTCTTCATATGCGGCAGTTTGTTATAGTTAAGTTAAGATGCCAACGCCAAATCGTAGAATGAATGATGCTTTCAGTCGAGAATTGGAACGTGAATACGATCGAGATGCATTGAACCAATAAGCTCGAGCGAGTTCATACCACTGTTGAACCGATTCATTCCCAATATTATTGATTTTGGCCACAGTTCGTGCGAGATCCGAAATTTCCGTAGCAGTTAATTTTTCTGGAATAGCGGTCACCTTGCTAGAAGGATGCCGAATGGCTTATTCAGCGTTGAAATTGCTGTTAAACCTTGAAACGAATGAAAACAAAAAAACCGAAGTGCAACATTGCAAAACACTGAGCAATGGTGAAAGTTCTGGTAGCAAGTAAAATCATCATCTAGGATGAATGCACAATGGCACACAAACGCGCATTAGAAGCACTCAATCGAACTATGAAAGATCTGCCCCATAACTCAAGATGTTTTAGAGGCGCAATGATTCTACTGTTTCGGAATTTCCATCAAACACTACCAGTCATTCCAAGATCGAACGTATTCCTCAAATCATCGACTCTGTGGCGCTTAGTGAAGAAACTTCATCTGACGACAAACATATGAGTTGCATTGCTTAACGATGCATCTTACAAAGATTTCTCCAAGCAATTTCTGACTATCGGTAATGGCCGTGTTCCTGTCGACGAATCGAACGGATTGATTTCGTGTCCGCTGAATTTTTGCAATTTCGCCTCAACAAAGGACGAGCTCATCAATAACGTGTTCCCGAATAT
This sequence comes from Tipula unca, assembly GCA_951394425.1. Lineage (NCBI taxonomy): Eukaryota > Metazoa > Arthropoda > Insecta > Diptera > Tipulidae > Tipula > Tipula unca. Next base: position 22,396,131 of record OX596382.1, on the reverse strand, counting down.
CATTGCTACCCACAAAAATCACAATTGATTGACCGAATGAGTAATTTTTGCGGCAAACAACAAAGAATCGTTGGTCCACTGCGCATTCGTTCAAATCAATCGACTGTCTAAGATACGAAGAGAAATCAACCAACTATCCAACTGAATTAAAAACTTATCGGATCTGCCTGGCTTGCCACTACACAATTAACAACAGAAGGTTGGTCGGTAGTTATCATGCTTCGAAAACTAGACCAACCAAAACTATGTAACGGAACACAGTTGGTGGTGAGAAAACTCATGGGCAATGTGAGTCATGCGATGATACTCAAAAGGAAGTTCTCATTCCAAGGATTCCGATGATCCCAACCGATATACCATTCGAGTTTAAACGAATTCAATTTCCGATTCACCACGACGATTAATAAATCACAAAGCCAATCATTGAGTGCTTGTGGCTTTCTCTCACGTTCAATTGAATGTTCAGGCGTCGGCAAATCTGCCTTGTTGCCACTTGAATTACATTCATTCATTTCAATGTGATTAAAATACATTTCAATTTGATTTTTGTACATTTATTCAACTTAATTCATTAACTAGTCAACTAGTTTAGAAATATTTATTGATTTTATTCGTATTCTCAATTTTAGTAGATGGTAGAAATCACCTTACATAAACATATTACATAAAAACTGTTTTACTATGCCGTAATTTGAAAATATGTCAGATTTCCTGTTTTGGTATATCACAATTTAATTCACATAAAATTGATATCTGCAGTAGATTTTCAGACAGAAAAAAGTATAACTGAAAATTCTCTGATTTCATCACATTTGCAAAATTCAGTTGGTTGTACCAAAAGCTAGTTTATCTAGATATAGTACAGAGGCTTTTCATTCTACGCGTCCAAAAAATTAAAAGCTCATCTAGCGAAAAATATGATAATAATTTGAATGTTAAAATCTTTCATTCCTGGGTTGTAATATCTAATTGCTATAAAGGCCTTTTGATTGAGAGTTTAAATTATTATTGTAGGAGCTTTCATCATTAAATTTGATTTTCAAGAGCTTTTAAAAATCAAATATTTTCATTTTAATCAATTGGATACCCAAAGCTCAGTTAGTAGAATAAATTTAAACATTTCACAAAGCATTGATTGGAACGTACATTAAAACAATATTAGAAAGCTTACTATATAAATAAAAAGCTTCCATCTGAAAAGCCTAATAAGTGATGCTTTTGAGCTGAAATATTTAGTCCGAGCCTATAACCTTCAGCTTAGGAAATATTCTAGATCCTTTTTAGCCAACTGAATCAATCCGAGAAAGCTCACAATTCCATAAGTTCCATCAATACAGAATTATCAATTACAATTAAATTTGTAGATAAAGCTTCCATTATTTATACTTACCAGACTACTGTCTGTTTAGAAGCTTTAAGAAACGATTGTAGATTTCCTCTTTCTGAGTGAGATAATGGCCTCTATTTTAAGAATAAATTTGAATTCATTTAAATCGCTTTTTTAGAACAAAACATACCTCGGCACCAGCGTCGACAACAAATGAAATATTCTGATGATCCGAGATTCCAAATCATTTATAAAGGCATCTTGATTGAGATTTTAGATTATTATTGTAGGAGCTTTCATCAGTAAATTTGTATGGAGGTGCAAGTTTCCCAATTTTTTCAAAAGCTTTTAAAATAAAAATTTTGTATTTTATCTATTGGTTACATAAATTTCAGTTAGTAAAATAAATTAAAAGTTTTCCAATAGTATTGGACAAGTACATTAGAAAGCTTAATAGATAAAAAGCTTCCATCTGAAATATTTCACCCCAAAAATTTTAATAAAAAGCCTGATAAATAAAACAATGATACTTCTTTTGAGCTAGAATATTTAGAATGAACCTGCAGCAGCTTTTGATATATTCTAAATTCTTGAAATCAAATTTTGCAGAACTTTTTCTTTATGTACTAACTGATATATTACTCAGTTTGTTTGGTAATTTTAAGACATATTCGTGAATTAATACCTTAAACCGTATAATTGTAGACTAAAGACTTTCAGTATTGAATTTGTGGACTATCCCTTCGAAAAACAAATTTGGATTCATTTAAATCGCTGGTTTAAACAAAAATGTTCTTTATTCCAATTTGTATTGTGTTTCTTGCAATAATAGACAAAGCAGCGTGAAATAAGCGAAACATATGTGCATTTTTAGAATGAAATAAAAATTAATCAAAAATTGACAACTTTAATTCAGAATTTGAAACCCCTAATCCGAATTTTTAAACTTAAACTTAAATTTATATAATTACTAACGACCATCAACTATATATACATAAACTGTAAAATAAACTATTCACAATACATGTATACAAACATCTCCAAACATATACAAAGAAGACACTAAAAAAATAAATTCCACGAAAAGCTTATCTCATGCACCATTGCATAACAACAATTAATAATGATGAGATGATCATCATAAAAGTTTCATAACACAGATTTGAAAAAAGAAAATACGCTGCCATCTCTAGTTGACTAGTCGAACTCATCTTCAAAACGATCAAGCTTTTCGTTTTTGTTATGATATGTGTATGTATGTAAATTACTATAATTATTGATGCATATATGAAAGAATCAATAAAACAGGTAAATATTTATATATCTTTCTCTCTTTCGTTATGTACTGATCACCATATGTGTGTTATGTACATCGGATGGTATGGTATGTATATAGCCGACACAAAATAAAATTTGTAATTTATTCTTTCATTCACATATGTATATGAATATGTAATATGTATTCATAATATTTTTGTATATACAGATATTTTTTGAAAATGTACTTAACGTGTATCCGGGGCTAGCAGTTTGGCAATAAAATTATTGCTAATTTAGGTCCCATATAGGCAGATAAGACCTCACATACCTACATTATATATGTATACATACAAACGATTAAAATCGAAATGATTTATTAAAGATTAATTACTAAATAAAATACCGCACTTGACACACAAAATAAGTGTGAGGAGAGAAAGTTTTCGCCTCTTTTGTGTTCGAATATTTGAATCCAAGAAAAAATTTACTTTTTAAATGCGTTTACGACAAAACTTCTTAACATAGACTCGAAAAGTGTATAGCAATAAATATTTGTTTAGATAATTATATTCTAGTATTTATGAAGATGTTTCATTTTTAAAATAACGAATTATGTGTGCAAGTGAAATTGTTCGAATTCTCAAAATGATCATGCATAAATGTATACATATATAGAAAAGATGAAGAAGAAGACGAGATATATACAAAAATATGCGCATAAATTTGAATGCAACTATGTATGTTCTATTAGTATGCACATCATTCATATATACATGTACATACTTATACATACAGTGCTGATTTATTGATAGATTTGAAAACTATTTTATTTACATGTATGCGGTATATAGTTTATAATCTCGTTCGAATTTATAAGTGAAATTGCTTAGTACACATACATATATAAGAAAAATAAAATCGAAATAATTTTATTTTGAATCACTGTACTCAAGTTCATTGAGATCGAGTACATAATTTAATTTTTTTGATTTTTTTTTTTGTGTACGCGGTTAAGTTATAATAGTCAAGTGCTAGATATACGCTATTTTATGGTTTTCAATTCAGTCAAGTGGAAATTTGAATGAACACAAAAAAAAAATTCTAGATCACTATTTGAAAGTATGTATATAGGTATATACAAATGAAATTTTATAACTGACCTGCCTGAAGTAGAAAATGTAATAATGGTCGGTAAAATAATTGTGAACAATTTTTTGTTTATGGTTTTCATCGTTGATTAATCCGGTAGGCAATTGAACCTTCTTTGCAAGTCTATTAAAATCTAATGAGAAACTTGAAGGTTCTCCTTTCTTTTCTATATAAAATGTATATATACGAAAAAAATAGTTCAATACAAATATAAATGTTCATGCAAAAGTAATTCCACCGTAATTTTAAAATTGTATGTAGTTGAGCGGTAATCGCATTATTCAAAAGAACAATGAATTGATAATATCTGTCCATTATACTTGATCCACGGTGAATCGGTATAGCGTCTAAAACATTGTATTAAAATATAAATACAAGTATCTTGATTTTATTCACCACCGCCAATCAAGTTCGGTTCAAACTCATTCAAATTTGAAAAAAAAAAAAATTAAAAGTCACTCAACTTTCTTCTTGTATTAAACCGCGTGACTGCGCATTCAAACTAAATTGTTAAAATTCATTTTCAAACTACAATTGAACGCACTAAAAAATTCGTTTCAAGTGCATTCAATCACATTATGTTGAATTCCATTTTTAATTTTAAAATTTAATTCTAAACTGGGTACCTATCCAACCAATTCAAATAGTTTAAAACTATTTTTAATTTGATAGAAATAATTAATCAAATTCAGTCAATTTACATGTAAAACTATTCAAACAAATAAATTGGTTAAATTGATTTGTTTTCCTTATCAAATGCAAATAATAAAAAATCATTCAAAATCGAAAATCTCAAATATAAATGCTAGTTGCAAAAGGTTAATTCTAATTCAAATCTTCTGTCAAACAACTTACTTTTGTTTTTTTCTAATTCTATTCAACTCCTTATAAATTTCACTCAATTTTCTTCATATTCAACCGCATTCAAACTAAACTCTTTGTTGAATAAATTGATTCATTTTCATTCAAACTTCAAAACCCGATTTCAAGTGTTTTCAATCACATTATGTTGAATTACACTCATACTCATAATATTTATTTAAATTCAGTCAATTAACATATTCAAATACATTTGATACCAAGTCCATTTTTTTCCAGTAAACCCATACACATTCGAAAAAAATTGATTTCAAATTTTACTCAAATTTTCAAAACTCATAAAAAAAATCATAAATGGTTGAAAAATTCAAAACGATTATTTTTGACATGAATATTTTGTTTATCAAACTCTAAACTAAATATAATACTAAATATAACACTACTGAAATATAAATTTTATGCTAGTTTCAAACGGTTAATTAATTCACCATTCAAACAACCTACTTTTGTTTTTTTCTATAGTTAAGCTCTATTCAATTCCTTTCAAATTTCGGTCAATTTTCATCATATTAAACCGCATTGCTGCAAATTCAAACTAAACTCTAAATTGGATAAGTTGTCTAAAAATCTGAAGTTTAATTCAAACCAATTCCAATAATTTTAAATTCTTTCAAATTTGATAGAAATATTCATTCAAATTCAGTCAATTCACATTCAAATCTATTTGAAATTCAGTCAATTCAAATTCAAAGTCCATTTTTTCCAATAAACTCTTACATATTCGAAAAAAATTAATTTCAAATTTCACTAAAATTTTCCAAGATTCATTAAAATAATTTCATAATTGGTTAAATGGGATTTAAAACGATACAATTCGATAATATTCTTTTTGACATAAATATTTTATTTATCAAATGTTCTTCAAACTCATTCAAATTTGATGAAAAGATACTTTTATGTTTCACTCAATGTCGTTCAAAATAAATTCATAATTGGTTAAATTGATTTATTTTCCTTATCAATTGTAAATAATAAAAAAGCATTCAAAATCCAATACGTCAAATAAAAATTCCATGCTAGTTTCAAACGGTTAATTGAATTCAAGTCATCATTCAATCAACTACAATAAAACTTTTGTTGTTTTTTCTATAGTTAAACTCTATTCAATTCCATTTAAATGTCACTCAATTTTTTCACATTAAACCGCATTGCTGCGCATTCTAACTTAATTTTTAATTGTATCATATACATTCAAACTTATTGAACGCACAAAAAAAATCATTTCAAGTGTTTTCAACCAATTTATGTTGAATTCCACTCATATTCCTAAAATATAATTCAAAGTTGTGTTCCTCTCCAACTAATTCAAATAATTTTAAACTCTTTCAAGTTTGATAGAAATATTTATTAAAATTCGGTCAATTCACATTCAAATATATTTAAAACAAGTCCATTTTTTTCAATAAACTCATATATATTCAGAAACGTTTAGAGTACTTTTATGTTCCACTCAATGTTATTAAAAACAAATTCTAAACTGATTAAATTGATTGCTTTTCCTTTTCAAATGTAAATAATTGTAAAAGTTTTCAAAATTTAAGAAATTCAAAAATTCAAACTAAATTCTTAATTCTTAGTTGATTCCTTTTCATTCAAACTTATTGCACTCACTAAAAAATCGTTTCAAGTGTTTTCAATCACATTATGTTGAATTCCATTCTTAATTTAAAATTTAATTCTAAACTGGGTTCCTATCGAACCAATTCAAATAATTATAATTTTTTTCAAATTTGATAGAAATATTGATAAATAAGCTCATACAAGCAAAGATTCAAAACGATTCAATTCAACTATATTTTATTTTTGACCTAAATATTTTGTTTATCAAACTCATTCAAATTTGATGAAAATTATTATGTTCCACTCAATTTCATTCAAAACAAATTCTAAATTGGTTAAATTGATTTCTTTTCAATTCAAGCCACCTTTCAAACAACATACTTTTAATTTTTGCTCTAGGTAAACTCTAGTCAATTCGTTTTAAATTTCACTCAATTTGCTTTATATTAACCTATTACTTAGATAAATTGATTTATTTTCATTCAAAAATTAATTTCAAATGTTTTCAATCACATTATATTGAATTCCGCACTCATAATTCTAAATTGTAATACTAAACTGTGTTCCACCAACAAATAAAATAATTTTAATAAACTGTTTCAAATTTGATAGAAGTTTGTATTCAAATTCAGTCAATTTACATTCAAATATATTTGAGAGCAAGCTCAACCTTTTTCAATGAAAGAAAAAAAATTATTTCAAATTTCACTTAAATTCTGAAATTGATCTGTTTTTCCCAAAATTACCCAACATTTAGTTTCAAGCGTTAAATTGAATTCAAGTTATCTTTCAAACAATTTAGATTTGTTTTGTTTCTATATTCAAACTTCTTCAAATTTAGTAATTTATCAAAATTATTCAAAATTTCATTTTGTGCCATCATCATTCTAATTTATCCGATAATAAATTAAATGAACTCAGGAAAAACTTGAACTGGAAATTCGTTACAATACTAGTTCTGAAACTCTGTAACTGTAGTTAGTTGATCTCTAAAAAATTCATTCTAATCCGAAAAAAAATCAATCACATGCACAACATTTAAATTTAACTCAATTTGTAATCACACAGTTTTAATTAGTGAAATTATTTTTATTCTCAAACCCATTTCGACTCGATTAATTATCTGAATTCATTCAAACTAAACAATCATCGTAAACTCTAATATTTATTTTTGGAATTCTGGTCAAAATTCGATTCACAAAATTATTTTGAGGTCTGTTCAATTCAAAATATTAAATTGGCCCTCAAACTCATGCCGATTGGTTCATTCAAGCATCTTTTTGATGTTCCTCTCAAGCCCAAACTTTTAAATTTTTATCGATGTCCTACTGTGGCCACAAGTTGTAATATTTTTATTATTCGTAAAAAATGGTTTGGATCCTGTCCCATTCAACTTTCTTAGCAAAAAAATGTATGCTCCTCTGCTTATCTCCGAAAATTTTTTTAAAAATCTGGGTTGTGAATGGTATGGTAGAGGTTAAAAAAGTATACCGAAACCGAAATTGTCAATACTTGTTAAACTACAGGATGTTGAAAAAATATGTTACAAATGATTCTATCAAAATTTGGTGCCTAATAGTGGCAATCGGTTTCGACAAAAAATATGTTACATTTTATCATATATATCTGTACCAATGGTTGAGATAATCGACGTTTCAATGTGAAATTTAATAAAGGGTGATTCAATAGTTGCGAATATTAAAATTTCCTATGACTTTTGGGCATAATTTTCGGCGGCCATTTATGGTAACTACGTTCTTGGCATCATTTTCGAACCAGTATGGTCCAATGACTCCACCCAATGGTTTTAAGCACAGATAACGAAGGTCCATTAAAACTGGTATGAAATATACGATTGAACAACGCGCATTTATTGTGAAAAATTAAAGTAAGAAAATTTCGTACAGAATATTTAATGAAAAATTGTCCGTCAATTGTGGCCATTCGAAAAATTATTGAAAAATTTGTGTTCAGAAAAAGCGATGGATTGTTTTTTTAAACGAAGGTACAATTGCTGTTACTGTAAATGGATATCGATATCGGAATTATAACTACGAATTTTTGGTTTGACAAATTATCCAGGATATGTGGGTTCAGCAGGACGGTGCCACATGTAATACAGCAATAGAAAAAATTGATCTTGGAAACCATTCGATTGGCTGCCTAGTTCTTGCGATTTACCACCTCAAATGTTGGTTTGAAGGCAAAAGACTATGCCAACGATCACAAAACGTATCACGGTTGACACTTCTGAGGTGTACCTCACATTGACATAAATCAGAAAGACATCAAAATTAATGAATTTTTTGTGATAGCAGACATTTAATCTCATAGTATGTCCCGCTGCCAAATCCGTAATTGGATCTTTCTGTAATGATAAAACTGGTGGAGTTTAATAAACAATTTTTAAAGAATATCAAAAGCGATGAATATTTGTAGCCCTCATATGAGCCGCAAGTTAGTGCGACTTAGCCGAAAATGTTATTTAGTTTAGTATACTGATACACTACTGAATGGAAAGGTTAAATATAAAATAGAATTTTTAATTCAATGTTAGATTGGTCACACTTTCTTTCACAGGAGCAATTTGAAAATTCTCTAAACTATCTATGAAAATTCTTCAAGTTCAAATACACTTAGATTATATTAGCCGAAGCCTAATTGCCGGTCATGATTATATAACATATATATGAACATATTGATATATATATAAATATGTATACGAGTATATACAATGTGATAAATTGTGGTTAATTCTTTAAACAGAATTTCTGTATGGATGCTAATTTTATAGACATTTTGAAAAGCATTGATTGAATAATTATAATTATAAGAGTAACTTAACTTTCGATGCATACCAAATTTTAAAGCGTAGGAAGCTAATAAGATCATTGTATATATATGTATGTATATACCGTATTATATACAGGGTGACACACAAAGTACGAATAAGCGGACTGTAGCGACGTTTCCTTAACATTGTAATGTAATAATAACTAGAACGTAAAATATGTAAATAACATCTGGAAATTTGGAATTTCTAACCGATGTGATCCTACCATTCAGACGTACTGATCACAGGTTGCGAGAAACTGGTAGGTTTTGTTATGAAAATAATTCTTATTGCTAAATTGAACAATATCTAATTTTTCATATTGGGACATTTCTATATATGATTCGAAAGTCAAAAGCATGCTAAATTCATTAATAAGAAAGATCTTGAAATTCATAAAACTCACATAAAGTTCATAAAACTCGCAAAACTCATAAAACTCATAAATCTCATAAAATTCATCGAACTCAAAAAATTCACAAAAATTGTTAACTATACCAATTGATAACATGTCCAAAGTTACGATTATTACGCTGGGGTGGTGAAACGCCTTTTTAAACAGATAATTTGTGAAAGAGGAAATTAGAATTTACACCCATCTATCTCAAGTTTGTCCCTAGTTTTCCTAAACCAGTAACCACAAAATTTGCTGGAGAATTTTTTTGGTTCGTCCATACCGGACAAATGTCATGGAACAGCTGTCGCAATTCCCACACCATCATTCTTTATCTTAATAAAAACCGATCGTAAATATAAAAAAAGGTTATCTGTGTATTCAGGACGGTCATAATTGTTGGCGACAAACGAAAACCAACAGTTGCCATACTGATGAAAAGAGTATCAAAAGACAAAAGACACTTAACAAAGCTTCTTGTTAAATAACTTTAAATACACGCAGAGGAATCTATCCTAGAATCGTTGACAGGTTTAATAATTCAGTACAAGAAAATTTAAATACAATGGCTGAATATTACGGTAAAGTAATGAAAATGTTGTAATACTTTCCTATTTGTTCGAGAACACGAAGCAATAAAGGAATTGAGCAACCAAAGCTATTCATTAAATCAGCCAAATAATTAAATGTTGCACTGTCCGATGCTCAAAAAGCTCTATTACTCAATTTAATTACAAATAAACCTAGAGACTTGTTATCAGGATTATTCGATCATCTGAAAAATTGTTGTATTCCGATGAAATCGCCTACGGATGTAGTAACAGAAATTAGCCTTGTAAAACAATTACCTTCCGAGAGTATTTTAGAATTTGGAGGAAGTTTACAAGATTGGGCTACAAGCACCAAAGACCTTTATAAATGTTTAAATATCCTCATAAAGATACTAGTCTTTTTGAGGATGAAGTGGAAAATCTTAAAAGCATTAAAAAAGGGTTGTCAAATGTTCCAATCAGAACATTCTTATTTACTTATAAGAGTGAAACTCTTAATGAGCTTATGGAAATAGCGATTAATCTTGAAGACTGGTATTCCGATGGTTAAACAACTCCAAAACTAAATGATATTGGTTTATAGGAATACGATGTACTTAAAATGCCGCTTTAAGGAATGCAAGAAGAAAAAATAAATAATTATAGACCATCAAAATGTTCATCCTGTCAGAATTTAGGACACATTAGGGAAGAATGTAGGAAACCTAAAATCTAACATACTAACAAAAAAGGTTGAAAGTCAAGAAATGTTCAAAATTATCGAAGAAATAATAATGGAAATTATGTTCAAAGAGCAAAAAATATTAATTCAAGTAATAACAGAGACGCGTATTAGTTCTAGAATCTAACAATAATTTAAATAATATTTTGCCCGATTCGGGAAACGAACTGGGGCAGGCTTAAATACAGTTCAAAACATCCAGGAACATTTTATTTATAGTTTAGCAATAGATCTAAACAACTCTAGCTTGAACAATAATTAAAGGTTTTGTTCGCCAACCGAACTCTAGTTGTAATGTAAAAAATGTGAAAACGAAAATTTTTGGTCAAAATACTCATTAGCTGAGGGTCCAGAAATTGTTTGCATTCAGTTAATACGATTTACTAATTCAGGTCATCAAAGATGAATAATAACAGAATTATTTATGAGCTAAGCGCACATACAAATCAATTAGGTTCAGATGTAAATTATTGTCATTTTACAACAACGGTTATAAATGGGTTAAAAATTCGAAATCATGTTGACAATCAAGTTTGTACAAAAAGTACAAGGTTAAAAGAAGGCAGTAATTTACAAAATATTAACCCAATATCAAAGGTAGCAAAGGGTTTAAATTTAATTAGCAAAACCAATAACCAAAATGAAATACAAATAAATTCACCGAAAAATATTAGAATTCACAGGATTTTCGGAAACTGTTAATTAAATTCCTCCATCTCACCAAACGAAAAACAAGCTATTGTCAATCTAATTAGTAATTACAATGATATTTTTCATTTATAACACGATAAGTTAACTTGTAAAAATGACATAGTAAATCAAAGAATATTGATCTGCTTCCCCAATACTTTCTAACTCGTCATGGAATTCGCCATTATTTCTAGTGCCAAAGAAGACTGAATTACAAAACGAGAAAAGATGGAGGCTAGTAATCAACTACAGAAAATCGATGATATACTCGTACTTGATCAATTAGGTGAATCAAAATGACGGTGAAATTCATACTAAAACAAATAACAAAAAATTACACTGTTAATTTGGCAATTTTTCCAATTGGAATTTTATTTATAGGAAAATTTGAATTTGAGGTGTTTTGTAAATTGTATGCTGCCGATTCTAGAAATAATTACATACTCTCGAGTACATAAATTAAATTGAGTGGTTAGATTTTCACAGAATTTTGAAGTTTCGTGATTTTAATCAAATCGTGCAGATATAAAATAGCCTAAACTATCTGAAAATATATGCCAATATCCGTGGATCGGCGGTACAAAATTTTAAAAACCAATCAAAATCCAGAACTTTTAAATTCCATAAACAAATAGAAAAGTCCATCAGAATTTAATCTGATTGACCACAAAAATCCTAGGTGGTCTAAACTATTCGGAAATATACATGAATACCCATAATTTAAAAAATCGCCTGGTCTATGTGTGTTAGTGTTCTTCTAACCAAAAACATATTAGTAAATCTGGCAACATTGCAATGTAATAATAACTAGAACTTAAAATATGTAAGTAGCCTTTGGAAAGTTTCTGTATAAGTTTGTCCGAAGGCTATCATGTTTTATTTTTCCAAAAGTAAAGTCAAAAAGTTGTCAATTGTTAAATGTCGCTTTTCAAAGGGCATAATAGATTGATGCCATTCATGAAATTCGTAAACTCATTAAATTGATAAATCTCATAAACTCAAATAATTCACAATACATATTTAAACTAAAACTTTTTAGAAAATCAAAAGCTGCTAAATTCATTAGGTTCAAAATATATTCATAAAATTTCATATATAAAAGTCACAAAACTCATAAAACTCACAAAACTCGAAATCCTCATAAATCTCAAAATACTCATAAATCTCATCAAACTCATAAAACTTAAAAAATTCACAATATTTAAACTTAAATTGAATTAGAAAATTAGAAAATCAAAAGCTGCTAAATTCATTAATGAGAAAGATCATGAAATTTATAAAACTCACATAAAGCTCACAAAACTCATTAAATTCAGTAAATTTAAAAAAAAATCTTAAACTTGTAAGGTTCAAAATATATTCATAAAATTTCATATATAAAACTCACAAAACTCATAAAACTCACAATACTCATATATCTCATAAATCTCATAAAACTCATAAAACTCAAAAAACTCACAATATTTAAACTTAAATTGAATTAGAAAATTAGAAAATCTAAATTTATTAATGAGAAAGATCATGAAATTCATAAAACTCACATAAAGTTCATAAAACTCATTAAATTCAGTAAATTTAAAAAAAATACTTAAACTCCTAAGGTTCAAAATATATTCAAACAATTTCATATATAAAACTCACAAAACTCATCAAACTCACTAAACTCATAAATCTCATACAACTCAAAACTTCACAATATTTAAACTAAAATTGAATTAGAAAATTAGAAAATCACTGGGGAGATTAAATGCCTTTTTAAACGGGCAATTTATTAAAGCGGAATTTAGAATTTACAACCAAGTATGAGAAGCTTGTCCTTAGTTTTCCTAAACCAACAACCACAAAATTTGGGTGAGAATTTTATTGGTTAGTCCGGTATAAAAACTACAGCTAGACTAGGCAATTATACATTATAGTAGGTTCTAGGTACTAAATCCATAATATTTTATTGAAAAATTTAAGCAAACAAACCGTATTCAATATTTAGATTGAATATATTAGTGATCAGGCAGACAAGAAGAATATAATTTTAATTTATTTGCTCAGTTTCCACAAATTTTCAGGTAATGGCTGCAGCTCAGTTTATATAGAGTCAACAGGTACAAAATTATTTAAAATTTTGAAAGTTGGTCCTCCGGTACATTATGCAATGTGCCCTGGTAGACGGATATAGGACACGGTGGCTTGGCCTCCAACGTCACCAGTTTTGATACAAATGTTTAATTTGTTAAATTACCAAGTTTCCAAGTCATGTTTTTGTTGGTAATTACTATATAATATTGTTGCCAGATTTACATATGTGTTTTGGTTCCTAGAAGAAAACTAAACGGGGGATTTTTTTAAAAATTCAACGTATTTGAATTCAGAGAGCATATAGAGGAACGTCGCTATGTTCGTAGGTTGTGGGACACCCTGTATATATATTGTTATATTGAACAAATTATATATCGACTTCTTCTAAAATACATCGGGGATTAGAATTAAAAATCTGAATTCTAATTTGAATATCACGTTTATTCGATTATAAGATTTAGAACAGGTATACATATATATTTATGTGATATATGTAAATTTATTACTAATATGCTAATCCAAACTTTTATTTTTATTTCTTTTGCGCGCTTTTGTGTTTTCGATTTTTAATAAAAGATTTAATTTTGTTGTGTTGACTTGAATATATCAATTTAATTATACGTGAAACACCCAAAAAATTTTGCATGCATGAACATAAAAAATATGTATATGTGATTATACGAGATACCGTTTAGTTCTATTTATATATGTTGTATATACATATATATGTTTTGACATCGTATAGCTCAGGTTAACCATGTGCCAGTTATTTTTCTAACATATTTAACATAAAATAAAATTACATTTTTATGATGTGCCACTTAACCATTGAGAATTTACTTTAAAATGTAAATTCAAAAAATTATTTTTAATTCTTTTATTATTAATTTTTTTTTTTAGTTTTTGTTTAAATAATAAATAATTTTAGTTTCTTATTAAATAGTTTTTTATTTTATTTATGTACATATTTTATATTGATTTTAGCTGGCTTTCCTTTGACGAATCATTAATAGACGGAAATTTTAATGTTTTGTGGCCAAGGTCTCAATATTTGAATTGTTATACGATTCTATTATTGTCAATAAGAATGTATACTTATTATAAGTAGAATTAACATAATTGTGCATGAAAAAGTATATAGTTTATCCCATACATCCCACCTATACAAACTAACCGCGACTATTTTGATTGTTTTATAGAGAATTTTCCCATTAGTTATAAATTAAAATAACAACCTAAATTCTACGACGACGAAACCTAATGGCTTTGTAACCACATGTTGTGACATATGTATATATAGTCTGAGGCGGCTATTCATACATAGAATAGAAAAATTTAACCAAGAAAAGTGGGGCAATTTAGAGAATTCGCAGTTCGTAACTCCCAAAATTAAATCAACCGAACTGCAGATTTTTTTTTGTACACGCAGATGAATTTGAATATGCGTTGAATATACTCATACTATGGTATAAACAATTCCAGACACTCGCATTTTCAACTAGAGACCTTATAGGCTATATATAGAAATAAGTAAATGAGTTATGATTGTTTGAATCGGGTTTACTTTTGTATAACGAACACGTTTTGTATCAATAAATTTCAGCTTCATAATTATGTCGCTATATCCAGTCTGAGGTAGCCATTCGCATGGTTTCTCGTATAAATTCCGCAACCGAGAGCATTCCAGAGCATTCTATCATCAATTCGGAGGCTATCTTGCTGAAAAGTAAAAAAAAAGGTTTAAGGCCTTTTTTATAAGAGATGGACCTGTAGGTCATATTGGTACAAGAAATAATTCGAGATGGATTTTCAACTAATTTGTGACGAAACATTTTACTATCATTTGTTCAATATGCAATCAAAAAAGAAAAAAAGCGAAATCTTACTAATATATTTACAGATTGGAATCTCTTCAGAGAAAAGTTACAACAGCTAGTTGAATTAAAAGTGTGTATCAAAAGTAATTAGGAATTGGAACATCAAACAGAGAATTTCATTGAATACACTCGAAAGGACGCCAGCCTCGCTACTCCAGAATTAAAGGAAAAAGCAAATATGGAAGTCAAATACCCTGCTGAGATCATGGAATCAATCAAGGAAAGAAGAAAGGCCCATTTACAAAACAGCCTTCAATCGGGTAAGTAACAAAATCAATAAGCTAATTAAAAGCTTAAAACAAGATTGCTTCGACAACTACTTAAGCGGGCTAGGTCCAGAAATGGATAAGGATTATTCGTTATGGAAATCCACCGGAAAATTTAAACAGCGGAACTCTCTGCTCAACACCTAGCAACAGTATTTCATCTCCATGACAATTTAATCCAACATCGACGTAACACCTGTTTATGAACCAAGTCAGGACTTTAAAAGCGTCGCGCCAATGGAAATTGCAGAAGAAATCAACAAAAATCTTAACCAGAAAAAGGCACCAGGAATTGATGAAATATCACCGGGTTTATTCAAGGAACTATCACGTAAAGCAATCATCATGATCACATACTTATTTAATGCCTGTATGAGATTTAAAGTTGAGCCGAAAGTCTTCAAAATCGTTGATGGTATACTATGGGAACCGCATCCACCACCAATTTAGGACTTGTAATATACATTCTCCATTACAACATACGGTATATCTGTATATCTAAACTAGATTGGACACCAAATTCGTTGGTTTAGTGGTTGGTTTGGTACACTGATTGGTATTGTGTTCGTTTTTGGAATTTGGTATCCAATCTTCGCAGTACAGGGAAATTTTATCGTTGTCGTCAATTTCCAAACTATTTTAATAGTTTCAAGCGCAACACGGCTTTCTCCCAGGAAGATCTATACCACTACTGATCGGACAGAGTTCATACTAGCAAAACTATAAAACCCATCGAACAACACCTCCAAGTCGATACTTTATACATTTTGAAGTTTGGGATTTCCATTGCATTTGCGTAATGGATCTCATCATATCTTAACAATAATATATTAGATCAGGACCAATTACTGACTGGAGACCAGAAAATATTCAAAGTAATCAGAAACATAATTTACTGTAGATGGTGCAACTCCAATCGATTACGACTAAAGATAAACAAGTGTAAAACAATTCGTATGTCATTCTTTCGAAAGAAAATTATTTTCTGTAGCACGTGCGACCATACTAAAAGCACAACCAAATTTATGTTAGGATTCGGCACTGTATTGTTCATAGAAATGATCGCAATTTCGGCATAATTTTTCAAGGAAAGCTAAAATGGAAAAAAATCGTTTGGACAAACTTTTGTAGGGACGGCAATTTTCTCATAACGATTGAGTTTAGGACCTTGTTAGCAACCATTGTGGCAGCGTTGATATTTTTTGACTGTTGGAATTTTCGCAATATAAATAAATGTGTCGCAAATTCCAACATTCAAAAAAATATCAATGCCGACACACAGTGGTGTCTAACAAGATCCCAAACTTTATCGCAATGAAAAAATGTCGTGCCTACAAAAGCTTAGCCATACGAATTTTATTTTCAACTTTAGTTTTCTTTGAAAAATTAGCATGGGTGAAACCTTTATTTATATAGCGGCAATTCCAAAGGTGAAAAAATTATTAACGCTGGTGCAATGCTTGCTTACAGGCTCTTAATTTAATCGATATGACAAAATTGATATCCTTTCAACGATTTACGCAGAACAATTTTTTTCCACGAAATTTATTTTACATGTAAAAAAGTCTGTGATGAGTATTTTGGTACCAACTGCATATTTTTTTGTTGCCGAAAATGTCTGGGATAGTATAAATGTAAAAAATCCTGGGATAACTTCAAGGGAGTGAAAATCGGCATTTCAAACCAAATAAAAAATTTATCAAAATTTATTTTTAAGTATTGTTTGCAGTTTAAGAATTATTCTAAATTCGTTTGAACGCGATAAGTTACAAATTTGCTAGTACAGCTTAACACTGATACACCCAGTTCAAATTGAGGAACCTCATATAGACTATGGTTAATGTTTATTTTTAATTATTTCAGCCTCGTTCAGTTGATATGATATTTCTTATTATATCGTTTGAAAGCTAATACGTATTTTATTGTAGACTGGGATGGGCGAGGTTGGCTACGCTGTGTAATCTATACGCGGTTGTCAACACCTAAAATATTACGTATAGACTACTCGGGAAGGTTATTGATCAACGTCAACAATTAAGGCAATGTCGACCACCTACGATATTTTAGCGATTTGAAATAAAATGCGGCAGTGCACCCTAACGCACGTATTGTTTGATGCTCTCCATAGGTATAGCAATATTGTTCCATTTAGAAGCAATATTTTCTGCATCCATATCGCATCCGTCATGGTCCTTCAGCATTCTTTTCATTATTGTCAAATATTTTTAGATCGCTCGAACACTAGTGCGGGTGAGCCCTTTGAGATAACATTGAATTGAACACATGTACAAAAATGTGTGTGCTAATGTCATGTTTGCCACACACCAATATAAGTTGGGCTTGTTAGATTTTTTTAAAGCAAAATATCATTCATTTCTTTTGTAAGCGACCATTAGTTTTGTAATGCGATTTAATAAATTATATATTTTGTTACAATTTTTGTTCGTGCGAATTTAGAGAAAATCCCGTCGTCTGTTCGAGTCAAATTGAAACATTTACGAACATATAGCTTAAAAGTTATGTTATGTGATTCCCGATTTCAATGGATAAATTTCTGCAAATTTCGAGTCTCTATATCAGAGCTATATAGCAAAAAAACCTTATTTAAAAAAGGATTCAACGTTTGACATCAATAAACGTCAAATTCTTCGTATACGATAAAAATTTTGAAAAATCTGCAAATAGCAAGATATGTATAAAGCGCAACCGCGGTAAGTTCTAGTGCTATTCGAATCGCAAGTTCATCGGAAATTTAACCAGACATGGTTGAAATGGTTTTAAAATATAAAGAGCGAACTATAATGAATACTCCATCAACATCAAACAATTTGGACAGCCGGAGTAGTTTTTAACTAAGAAGTGTGAAACAGGAGTTTGCGGCTTATGAATCATTTCCACGAGTTCTTAAGATAAACTATATTTTGGAGTGTTGGGAATACTATAAAAAGGAATTCCCATGTGTGTTCTTTTTGACACAAATGGTGTAAATCTAAAGGTGCAATCTCTAAGGGATATTGTTTGTGCGTTTAACCGAAAACTTTTTAATTAAATAAAAAAAAACAGTTTTCATTGTATATGTAACCCGAGCCGGAACCCGAATCCGAACCAAATTATTTTATTCCAATGAACCTGAAGCCAAACTCGAATAATTCAACACTTATGTCTAACCTAAATTTAATTTCGGAGAAGATAAGTTATATCAAAATGTATTTAAATATATCACCACCCGCATAGTATTAATCCTAACGAAATCTGAACACCGTACAATTGATTTACAAAACCACTCTACTACGCTCATCCCTGAATTAAGGATTACATAGAGAATGTTCAGTTTTTTTTAAATAAAAATCTTTTAAACCCAGGAGTATTTCTTCGATGGTCGAGATGTTTACATATTTGTGATTGTATCGATTGTTGTTTGCTATATTTCTAAAACACCAGCGTTTTATATAGCTGATGGTTGCTATATGAACCTAATTATGCTTGATAACTATAGCATACGCGTTTTACGGTCTCTTAGAAGGTAACCACCAATATCAGTCCTATTTTCACCTACGTTAGGGTGATTGGTTTTATCAATGTATTGTTTCTGAATCAGACCAATTTAGGATTATCTATGACTCTAATTAATTTACCCTCCCTAATATTTTGGGCATATATACGATAGGTTCAGAACCCAGGCCATATTTTGAGGAATATAATATATATTTTGTCAATTTGTAAATGCTGGACCGAGATATCGAACTAATGCTGGACCGAGATACCGAACTAATTTTACATTGCGCACGAATCAGTCATTATATGTCTAAGAATCTAATTTTTTACATGATCGCATGCTAAAGGCTTTAATAAAATTAATTAATTGTATGACGATTTATAAAAATTGTTGACCCTATACATTTGTGATAACTCATGTAAGCGAGATCTTTGATCGAGCGGATGTCAAATTATAAATAAATTTGACAATTTCAATTCATTAGATTGATTGCGATTATGTATGGTTAATCGACCGCCTCTCACCAATATCAATTTAGCTTGATACTGCGATGATTAGCGTTTTTAAGAGTTTTCGTGTTACTATAAAGTCCGGTGAACTCTATATACAACTAATTTAAAAAATTGTTCAAATTTAGTCGCACGCAACTAACTTTTCGATGTCATCAGAACAACCTGTATAGAGTACACATTGTCGTCCTAACATTCATTCATAGCGAGAAGTCGGCCTTGAATAAATTAAAAATTTATGCTAATTTAATTTAATTGCCTTTTAATTTATAATAAAATTTTATTCAAATAAAAAATTCTGCAAACAGTTCTCCAACAATTTCCACTTACCTACATATGTATTGTATTTTTAATTTATACAAATTCCAAAATTGAATAGACGTTGAAAAGATTTTGAGGTTGATTTGAATAAATTAAATTTGAACCTTAACAAACTCTTTCATTCATTCATCCTTGAAATTTATTTAGTTCTTCTTAAAGATTTTTATTGAATATTATGAAGGCATTGAGTTTGTGTGACATTTTAACTAGATAGGCTGGTGGTGACATAAGAGGAAATATGAGAATTATTTCTCGTAAATTTAATTTGATTCATCTTTCATTATACCATTCCATTAATTATAATGCGTTACAATTTTAATCAAATTAATTTAAATAATCTCACGCTAATCCCGCATAAATCTGATTTAAATCGTGCCTACCACTCCCGGTTTTTCGAACTATAACACCAAAATTCAAATTGAAGAGTCAAATAAGAACAAAATATTCTACATTGAATATAATGTTAAATTCAAATCCGAAGACATATTCTTTTGTCGCCCAATCCTTGGTTATCTAGAAAACATAGAAAACATGTCCTTATAGGGAGAAGCATATTAATCCCAAGAGCTTCTAGGCTATATATCCTATACTGACAGTTTGGATAAGTTTTTCGCAATGAAAAATCAACCACTCAACCAATAATAGGAACCAATTTATATCGTAATTCTGATACATTTGTCACTTTGACTTGACTTTGAAAAAACCTTCCACAATAAATCGTTAACAAAATTGAAATTAGCAAAGTTGCTGATCGCATAGCATATAATTTCAGTTTTATTGTCTAATTAAGTTGGACGTTTTAGTGTGAGTAATGTGGACTTTTTATTTGGTATAAGTGATTTATTTTTTACATACTCGAACGGCCGCCTTTAAGTCTACAAAAAACAAGTCAGAGCCAAGTGCAGGCCCTATATATACGTGATATGCATGATGGAAGGATATTCAAAAATTATCTAATTTTATTCGATCGAATTTCAATTTAAATTCGAATTTTATTAAAATATACAAAATTTTATATTGTACCTCCAAAGTACGTTATTTTCTAATTTTTCGAACGCTTTTCGTTCAGCATAACGTCTCGTCGAATGCAATGAATTTTAGGACGATAATTACAAAATTTTTTGAGCCTAACCCTTGCCCAATGCCGCATCCTTCCTATTTTTCTATTAGGTCTCTGGGTGCTGCAATGCCTAGGCCACCACTAATTGTGTATTTGGTGTGTCGATATAGTACTATCAAACAGAAATTTGCGGCTTTATACAATAAATACCAACAAAATTTGGAAGAGAATTTAATTGAATAGTGTATCCATTTGGAGCATATAAATATTATAGTAACATTCCAAAACATAGCCACAACAAAATTTAAAATTCAGAAAAAAATCGGTTTTCGGTAAATAAGCTTTAGAAGCTTTTAATAATTTATAAAAAAAAATGATATTCATTAAATGTGTTATAAAATACTATAAATTTATTTAATTATTATAAAATCTTTCTGATTATAGTTTTAACATAGAGCTTTTTGATATGCCAATTAATACATATAAAAGCTCAATGAATAATATAATTCTTACAAGCAGTATAAAGTTTTACCATTTAACTAGATGTTACATTAATTAAAGCAAAAAGCTCTCATTAAACGTTTGGAAATAAAAAGCTTTCAGCGATTATAGATATAATAAATATCTGTAGTGTGTACCTTCTCTGCAGCTTTAACACAGCTTTGATTCTTCTTGGTATCGAAATTACAATTCCCCAGGCCAGATAAAAACCCTGAGTTTCGCTGTACTGCAAAAAGGAAAGCCAAAATATTTAACTATATCATATTTAACCAAATTTATAACAAATCTGGTAATTGTTAAAGTAGAAGCTTATAACTTCTTCCGCTCTAAAATAATTTTGAAAGTCTTGCCTCATTCCGTTTTTTTTTACCCTTATTTCATGCTCCAGAATTTTTAACAGAAGACTATTTCGTTCTTTGCGCCAACCGACCGTCATCAAGCTGAATGTAGGATAAATCGATATCGTACAAAACCATTTAGATTTTTATTAAATAGTTTAGCCAAGTGTAAATTAGATGAGTTGTTTTTTTTTATATACTCGTATAAGTGAACCAGAACATTGAACCGGAATATTAAACCATAGTTAACTGAACTATTTGCCGGATTTTAATCCGAACTGAAACCGATTTAATAAAAATAATTTAAATCGAAATTATCGTATAACCAAAACTATAAATGTCCTCGTTCCGTTTCGGTTATTTATCGTTCAAATGGCAAATACGCTTCTTTCTTACCGAGCATACATCCTAGTGGTTAAGGCTATGGCGTTTGAATTGTGAAGTTCCAGATTAGGATCTAATAGGGGCGAGATGATGAAGGGATTTTTTTTTATTGATTTCCATCAGGAAGATGATGAATTCATCTATTACTCCTCTGTTGATAGTGCAAATCCATCGGACAAACCATGTGCAGATGTTAAATTAAAAACTTACATGTAGTCGCTCTTCTTGCAGTTGGCTATAGTTATGGTTTAAGATAAGGACGTTAAACGCAAACTGCGAAACAGTCGAAAGAACTTTGTAATCCCATGGCAAGGTCGACTAAAGTTTGGAGTCCATGTTAAACATTGGTGTTAAGGATGGCTGCCATTATAGTTTAGGAATTTAGTCGCTTTCATATATACAGTTCGGATTAGAATTCGATAAAACATAAAATTCATAAAGATAAGATGAGTAAATCAAGTTTTTCTTTTATATCGTACAGTCAGTGACAAACTGACAATGTGTTTAAATATCAGCCGGAAGCTGAGAATATCTTTTTTTTTTTTTTTTATTAAAACGGTTGGAACCTACAGAGGTTCCGCACTCAATGAGAATATCTTAATATAATATCTTTTGGATTTTATTTCAACTTTTCGTCTGGTATGCTGAAAATAACAATTTATCGGACCAAAGTTATATGCTTTTGAGATAGACATACCAACGGCTTACTAATAAAAAAATTCCGAAAATCGCCCCTTGGCGGTGTGCCTAAGCCATCCCGGGGCTGAAAATAGCTTAACGCAACTTTTGTAATTCATTTTAACTTTTTGTCTGGCATTATTATACCAATCAATCACCCGTAATTACAGCCTTGACGATGAAGTGGTTTAAGTAAATGCCATAATAAGAAAGAGATACCCCTGAATGACATTAGTTAAACTATTCAACTAATCGTAATCAAATTCTCAAAATTGCTAAAAATCAATAAACCAGACAACAAATTCAACTTAACTTCAAAAATGTTTGATAGTTGAATTAAATAAGGTGTAACAGAACGCAGTAGTTTAAATTCCGCAATAGGAAATTTAAAACAAATATTGCTCAAAGAGAGCTGATAGTTAAGGCACATTACGATTTCCATAGCTAACATACCAGACGAAAAAGATAACTTTGGCTTTTGTCAAACGATTGACTTGATTAGACATGTTTTTGAAGCGTCAAATCAGACCAATTTTAACCATGAACCGCTCCACACTGAAGCAACGTGCCGAGAAATAGTTGCGGCGTATTTTGAACGATGATTTGTTTCCTATAACTGTAACCTAATTTTTGGAAGCAAATTTTGATGACAGATTTCCTCTGGCGGCGTTAATATAAGCAAAATTGCCGCATTTGGGGAACGGAAAATCCACACGAATTTGGGCTATATTTTTTCAGAGAAAACTATGGAAAACGATATCGGTGGATGTAGGCTCATTATATGTTTGCCCGCAAATGCATGAAGAAGGTATTGATGGTTACTGGTTTCAACAAGACGGTGCGCCATGCCACAATTTAGTTACTGCAACAAAAATTCCCTGGACGTCTGATGTCAAAAAAAGTCGACATTGACTAGCCACTCAGATCTCCAGATATGACCCCTTTGAACTTCTTTACGTGAGGTTATTTGAAAAACAAAGTGTATAAAAGCAAGCCTCCGACCATTGACGAGCTCAAAGCAAACGCTATGCAGCTCGCGATCATCGACAAGGTAATGGAAAACACAGCAAAAAGGGCATATTTTGCTTTGGCCAATAAAGGTGGCCACTTAAAGGACCAAATGGAATAAAAATATCTTATATATAGAAATCTGTTGTTTTTTTTTAAGTTATTCAATGTTTACATACCGACATAAAAGATTGCGCACAAAAATTGTGTAAAAATATTTTCAGTCCTGCACAGGGAACGATTTAAAAAAAAAAATCTTGAAAAAGCTGTATGTCCATCTCAAAACTAAATTATAGGTTTGATCTGCCAAATTTTTAATTTCGATAAAAATCAAATTTCGATAAATTCATTTTTTATTTATAACAGGAAGAGCGGGGCAAGTAGTTACAAGGACAGGTTATACTAAATTTTTGCAGAGGCAAGTTATGGTTCAAAATTACATCTAGAAAATAAAGTCGATTTGAAAACATTTTTAAATGTATAGTTAACATTAGTTGTCGAGTTTCCTCAAAACGAACAACGATCTATCAATTCGTTTCTCCGGAAGCGACCGCAGTATTGGTAGAACAATAGGTTTTAATCGTGTAGCAGTGAACTCATTTTTCGATTTATTAGCGCAAGTAATTGATAAATATCAATTTACTGCTAGTAAAACGTGAAACTCGGATGACCGGTAAGTAACTACGGTTCAAAAAATGTGCAAACTAATTGCCGAAAATGGCATTAAGCAAATTTTTGATTTAACTTCAGCAGAAAGAGGACAACTTTTGACAATGTGTGTTGCTGTAAATGCTATTGGAAATTCCATTCCTCTCCTATTTATATTTCCAAGAAAGCGCTATAAAGGTCATTTTATTCAAAATGGACCAAGTGGATCCATAGGGGCTGGAATTACTCTGGATGGATGACTGTAGGTAGATTTTATAAATTTATGGAGCATTTTATATATCCCGTGAAACCATCATTACAACGGCCAACGGACTAATTTGCATCATTAGTTACAGATCGCCCACAAAATAACATAGAGTCTCCTGACATTCAGTCTTTACAGCCGTCTTTACATCCAATCGACCAACAGGTAAAAGTATTTTGTAGGTAGGTACCTACCTACCTTAGTAAAAGTTAATTTTAATTTTAAGTTATATTTTTATTTCTTGCTACTAAAGATTCAACTGAGCCTAGCGCCTGCAACAAACGCATTAAATGGAACAATAATCCTGGAAATTGATCCGAATATATGTAACTTTTGGGAAAATTTCGATGAATTTAAATAACCAAATTATATTTAACGAAGGTCCACTCATTGCTGATAACACAGTTATATGGAAGCCGTTCGTCAATCAATACAAACCAAAAATACGGCAATTGTATTTTTAAAAGAAGAATCTCTGGTGTCAACTTCTGCAAAGAGTTGCGACATAAATGGTATTAACTATTAAAGTTGTTCATCCATTTACTAAAGAACCATCACGTTCTGTAAAGAAAGGAGGCTGAATGAAACGAAAGACTGCTATTCTAACTGACACGCCAGAAAAAGTAATCAGATACGAAGATGGTAACGAAAGATCTTGTATGAATGCAAAGACTGGGCACATTTAAAATGTGCAACAAATGTAACTAATAAATGTTACAAATGCTATAAATGCAAATAAATTAACAACTTAACCTATATACCTATAAGTTTAGCAAGAGAACTGAGAAACAAAATTCCGTATCTGAATTCAAATAAACGGCAATTAATTGTACATTAGCTTCCTCTGTTTTTATTGAAACAAGGTGCGATTGACATTGACTCTACAAAAAAAAAATTGGCAACAATTTTCAAACTACAGATAACTTGTAATATTTTGTATCGCACTCAATATAATATACATTTATTAATTGCACACCACACAGTTTGTATAAACTAAATGTCAACAACATACGTTAAAAACATGAACTCGATCATTAACATTTTACTGAAACCTTAAAAGATTATATATTTACCAAAAACACCATATATACAATGAATCATCCGCATATAATACCAAGTTGACCTTAACAAATCGATATTTTGTTAGCAATTTTAAAACGGCAGACGATTAATTAGTTAAATAAAAATGTCCCCTATAAATCGAACAAAGCTCTTTGTATATCGCCAAAAAAAAAAAATATTTTTTAATTTTATTTTGAAAGAAAACCAAAATGTGATACAAAATTTGCAACACATAAAATTGATAAAATTATATAGAAAACATATAAGTTGTTAAATTTCGACTTAATGAATTCAAAATTTCTAAATCTATCTCTATCTATCGATATGTGTGTATAATTAACATATATAAGCATTCCACCCTGAAAACATATCGACCTTCTTTAAGAACAACTTGTTTTTAACACACATAAAAAAATATTGAATTAACATATACATATATCGAAGAAATTTAACTAAAGAAACCTGCCTTAATATATCAGGTAGTATATATACTCGAACAAAATATTAAACTGACATATAAAAGTCAAAAATCTTATAAATTTTAAACTTTAAACCAACCTGTTCCAAACAATGATGATTAAATCCAAATATTTTATAATCCCATACACAATTCTAGAGACTAGAACTTATATATATATATATACTCGTAGATATATAGTTTACCCGCCAAAATATAAATTTTATCCGGTTTATCTAACAACTCTAATCAATCAATCACTTTAAATTAAAAAAAAATTGTTATACACACACACTAATATCAAACAAGAAATTCTTATCACTTATCACTATAAATATACGATATAAAGATGCTTAAATATTTTTATTTCACAGTCAATGATTAAGTTCAATATATTATAAATTATTTGATTGAAATCTGGTTTTTTGCACAACACGAACTAAAAACTTATTATTATTTTTTTTTAATTTCTTTTCTTATAGTTAAAAAGTTGTAACAAGTTTTTATTAACAATTAAATTTATTTTATATATAAAACACTCATATATGTATATAAATAAATAATCGAGTTATTTATTTATTTATCATTAAATTTATTTATATATAAAAAAAAATTAACTTCTATTACTTCTTATACGTATATATATTCTTATAACAACATTCACTTGTATTTATAACGGTGTAACAGTCTTACGATTCCGATAGATACTAATCCAGTCAGTCTTTGGTTGAAAATAAAAATAACGAAAACAATGGTTTAATTCACACGGTAGATTTTTTTTTTCGTTTTCTTCTACATACTTATATACGAATATTATATTTCTTATAAAACTCTCAGCGTCTTATTTCACAAAAACGAAAAAAATGTATATTTATGTCTCTCTTCTATATATACAATAAATAAATACGTGTACACATAAGAGTTAAGTTATTACTTTATACCATAAATAATAGTGCAATATAGACAATAGAATTTATAAATAATTTAATTTTGTTCATTTAGGTAATAAATAAATTATTCCAAAAGTTATGAATTATCATCACCTTAAAATTTATATAAATACAAACAATTTTAGACCCAAAATGGAAAGTATTTAAATTTGTCACTGAATAAATTTAATTTTAATTAAATGTAAGGTGTTTGAACTATTTATATAGTGTTTGCGGGTGACAAATCGTTTAAAATAATGATTTTGTGTCTGTTCTATTAAGCTCAAGGTACGAATAAGCGCAAAACTTTCTAGAGTTCTAAATCTCACATGCATCGTATTCTTAAATCTACCACATACACGTAAAAAAACAAATATAAGAGACATTTCTATAAAATATAGCAGCCCAGGGGCCGGTGGCAGAGTACTATAATTATAGTATAATAATATATAAGATCTCGTATCTATTCCCTAATATCTTTATCACTTCATTTCCGATTTTTAAAAATCCTTTAACTTTAAAATACTTTGGTTCATCGCCATAACCATTTAAATGAATTATTCTATTCTTCTTGTAATTTTTGTTATTTATAACAACAGATTCGAAATAGTTGAAATTTCCATCTGTTATGTAAACTTGCCAAATTCGAAGTGGTGAACACCAACTTTTTCCCCACTTTTAACATTTGCTAAATCAAGTCGTTGCGAAATAGTCTTGCAAATATTTCATCTAGAATTAGTGCTTCTGGCAATATTTTTTAGAATTTTATGTTTCCCCTCAAACCTCATACTCCAAAACTGTTTTAAAGGACCCATCTATTTCATTATGTAAGGGTAATGACACAAAAAATTATGTTTGGGTCGAAGGGATATACATATTTAAACTTTTTATAAAAGATTGATGGTGACTTGAAATTAAATATTCTAA
The DNA here is from genome assembly GCA_951394425.1 of Tipula unca. Classification (NCBI taxonomy): domain Eukaryota; kingdom Metazoa; phylum Arthropoda; class Insecta; order Diptera; family Tipulidae; genus Tipula; species Tipula unca. The sequence continues at coordinate 22,367,968 of OX596382.1, read as the reverse complement.
GTTAATCTATAGTTATCATATCAATGTGATCTTGAAGTGAAATTTGCCTTAAAAGTAAAAATATTTTCCATTCTTCATCCTTTTCTGGTATAAATTCTCCTACTATAACACCTAAAAATGTTGCCATCCATAGTGTCTCCGAAGCTAAATATCTCAGTTTATGGTTTTTTAAATGGTCGTTTGATATGAACTGAGGTTTCTGTTGTTCAATTGTTCTAATTTGAAATACATTTTAATATTTATAAAATTATCTAAAATTAAAGACATCTCGAAATTAAGTATGCATGCTAGAGGGCATAATATCAACGGAATAATTGTCAGTGACATTAATATTATCTAACTGCGGTTAAATATGTATGGTCCAATAATTCCTGTTTCAGAAACATTATTCGTCAATTGATCTTCTCTATAATTAGTATCGTTTCTCAAAATATCAAAGGGCAGTTTATCACAATTTTGTGTTTCGTGTTTAGCCATTCTGCAAAATCTACAAAAGTAGCGCGCATAAAATGATTCTGTGAACCCTAACATGCCATTTAGTCCCTTACTATCGCCAACGCAAGCAGCTAGTCTGAAAACAATTTTTTGTTTATTTACCTCAATGCCTATTGTTTCCAGATATTTAAATTCATCTACAACTGTTTGAAATACAAAGTTCCCATATTTTTTTCTATCCAAACTGTGAAATAGCATAACAAAGAAAATATTTTCAAGCTGGAATTAGATTGGAATTACAACCGCCTCTACATTTATAGTTTTTGGCAAAACAATTTTGGAATTTATTGAACTCCAATTTTCAAATAGTTTTTTTTCAAAATTGGGGTATTTTATTCCGAAGTCAACTATTATTAGCGAACTACCCGATGGCCCTTTTAGAATCGGAAAATTTTATTTTGCAAAATATTACTCAATCGTGGTAGTAGAAGTGGGGCTTTCAACTAATTTTTGCCTCATTTTGAATGTATCTTTCCATGCTGCAGCAACTTCTTCGAGCGGCTCAAAATGCGTTTGTAAAAATTCCATCGATTCTAAACATTCCGTATTATTTTCTTCGCATTGAATATTGTTGTGGTGCACACCGCGTAATCTTTTTTTGAGCTAATTATAACTTTCCCACAATTTCCCTTTAGCCACAGACCGTGTTTCTGGATTTAATTTAATATAATATAGAAATTCTGGTTCCTTTGGAAAAAGCTTAAGCATCTCCGAAGTTAGTTCAAGAAATCGTTCAGTTTTGATAACAAACTTTTGTTTATTGGCAGAGTTGTTGAATTTTGACGTTTATAATTAAATTTGCAAGTGAGTTGCGGTTTTTATTACCCAGCGAATTATGTTTATTATAATGTTTTTGAATTATAATGCCATTCGCACATTTTAATTACGTTTCGATTCTAGATTCATTATAATTACGTTGCCTGCGGGTGTAACTTGTAAGATATATTATTATTGTACTATAATCAATTTTTTTATTGTCGGTTAAATACTTACTGTATTAGGTTCCGATGTGACTGATATTAATGATTCGTAGTCTTCGTATGTTGTAGCACTGAAAGTAATATATAATAATCATCCCTATATATTGATTGTCGTGTCAATAACCATTTACGAGTATAGAAATTTGCATTATAAAATTAAAATAATAATTAACACTTATTTAGATTTACAAAACTGAATAAATTGTTTTGATGACGAATTTCGAGTATTTCCAATGAAAACGTGATGTTTTTTATTTCAAACGTATTGCAGAATCGAATGCGTGTGTTCTAAGAAGGAGAAATTGAAAAAATTGAATTTCGTCGATTGCAACGCCATCTATCATGAACCGAACAAAATATTTTATTCAAATCATACGTACTTTTAGTCGTAGAATCCGTATCTGCAATAAAAAATATGGCTTCCTATCTTAGTTTAAAAGTTACCCCCGCCCCACCTACAAAGCGGGGGTGGGGGGACCTTTTTTTTTGCACTAATGTATTTCCCCCGCGGTATGATTAAATTTTGATTATGGACATTTTTTCCGTAGAGTGGCTATTTTTCGAGATATTTGATCGCCTCAGTTTAAAAAAAACACCCGGTATATATATGTATATATATATATATATATATATATATATATATATATATATATATATATATATATATATATATATATATATATATATATATATATATTTATATATACAGTTAAAACCTATTTTAAAACTTAAACTCAAACTGCCCATCTGAAGCCTCTCAACGTGAAAAATTCAATCTTTAACCTATCCAACTATCAATTTCCAACTTATATAATCTCCAAAACTGACCTCCAAACTTAAACCTCCCAAGCTCTCCCTTTAATATGCAATCACTAACCTCCGAGCAGCTATACTCTCCAACCGTCAACCAACAACTGCCAACTTCCAACCTTCAGATACCAATGTCCTGCTATATATATGCTCCACCTATTAACTTAGCCTAATTTTTCTTCTACATCATTTAAACTAAAACTGACATTTCCAACATTCTACCTTCAATCTTCCGCGAATTCACATACAATTAAAACCAAACCCAAACCTCCAACTCTATATAGACTAGCCTCCAACCTCCAACATCCAATCCCATCTCCATTCTTCATCCAATTGAAGAATATAAAATTAGAAATATTTCAAGATCTAAAAATACCAGTCTCCAATTTAAAATTAAAAAGCACAATAATGACTGAATTTATCTAAATCTGAATACAAAAAATTAAAATCTATGAATTTGAATTGGACATGAAAAAGCTGGTTTAAAATAAATTGTTGCTTAATGAAAACGTCTAAAGCTCGTTTAGAAAGAAAAGCAAACAAAATTAGAACAAATGAATTAATAATGAGCTTTTCATTTCTATTTTCATAATTTGTGAAATTTTGACAAATAAAACCTTTTAGAATATTTAAATTTAAAATCTTTAAACGAAATTTAACAAATGTTTTCCTTGTAAAACCACGAAACAAGGTTTCATTAAAAATTCGTAATGTTTGATGAAGCTTAATGCAAATAAGATCATTAAAAGCTCCTTCATCGTAAATGTGCTTATAAGTATGGCTTAAGAGGTTTTCAATCTATTTAATTATTTAAGACAAGTTTAAGTTTTGTTGGAATAAAGCTTAAACTAGTGCGATTGCAATTTATTTATTTAAATTATTAGGATTACAATTTTTAATACAAAAAGCTTCAAGCATAAACTGATCTTTAATATACATATATATACCATATCGCCAGTTTTCAAATTAATTTAAAAAAGCTTAGTATTTTCAGAATATAAAACAAATGAAAACGACATAACACAAATATTCAAATAGCTTTTGACATTTTCTATAAAATTGAAAGCACTTCGCATAATATGAATATTTCAAAAAAGCTATGAGCTTAAAAAATATTTAATAAGTAAGAGTTATTTTTTAGAATTAATAGAATGCAAAAGCTTTTGAATTATTAATTTAGAAAAAAACATTTTTATTGAAAAGCTTAGCTGGACTTAAAAATTGAAAACCCAGCTAGTAATGAATTTTGTTCTAAATCATTGGCATTTTTACTCAAATTCTAAAAATGGTTTTTTGTAAAACTTTGTATGGCCGGGAAGCTTTTAAAATGCTAATTTCGAAATTTCAAACTCGTGCTTGTGTTATATAGTTCAAAAGTGTAAATTAATATGAAGCTTTAAAAAGGTTTAACAAAAAAACAAAAAATTGGCGAATTTAAATTCATTGAGCTTGTACCAGCAATTTAGCTTTTACCTAACTTTATCGGTTTCGTCAAACTTTAAGAGTTACTTACAAAATCGAAAAATATAATATTTATTAGAAAGATTAATAAATATAAGATTCAACGAATTTGACTAGCCGATAGATTTAAATGCTAATAATTATAAAATTATGAGCTTTCGGCCATTATCTCGTAATAGTGAAATTTGCAAACTCTATTAAATAATATTCAACCCTAAAAAATACATATTTTATGTTAAAGTTTTCTTTTGAGAGCTTTCATTATAATTGGTCAGCGTTGTATATGAATTTGCTTGTCTAATATCTATGAAATTGAAGTCACAAACACAATAAATAAAAGCTCAATATATTGTAATATTAGGTCCATGTAATGCAAAGTAAAATGTGTATGAACACCTATAAATGAACTTATGTGTATGAACACCTATAAATATAAATGAAAAAATTTCAAGAACATAAGTGATAAATAGCCTAGATCTGTTTTATGCTTTCATGTTTAACTTCTTACCACCACCTTCAATATTCAGCCAATTCATATACAATTAAAACCAATTCCCAAACTCCAACTCCAATATACATTAACCTCCAACCTCCAATAAGCAACTTTAATCTGAAATCCCCTAATTCCCACCTACAACTTACAATCTACCACTGCCAACCTCAAACTGCCAACCTGAAATCATTCAACGTCTAAAATCCAATCTTTCACCTCCACCTACCGATTTTCAACTTATAACCGCCAAACCCCATCTCCAAAACTCAACCTCTCGAATTGGCCCTTTAAGCCCCAACGCCTTAGCTCCAACCAGCAATATTCTCCAACATTCAACTAACAACTCCCAACTTCAAGCTTGCAACTTACAGCTACCAACATGTTACATCTAACCTCTATTTAACTACTTACAAACTCCATTCTATAATCTCAGACATCTAACTTGCTAACAGATAATATTCAACTTCAAGCCTGAAATTTGAAACCAGGAACTTCAATCTTAAACTCTCCATCACCAACTTTACAACACTATTTTCAATATTCTCTTTTATACTTTCATTATCAATACTCAACCTCCAGACATTAGGTTTATTATTAATCTACATCTTTTAACTTAAAACGGTATAATTCCAAATATTCAACCAACAATATTCAGCCAATTCCCACGTAGATTTTGGACTTTACGTAGCCCCAAAGAAAAATGTATATCTCGATCTATGTGGCCAATTCACCGGTCCGAGGCGTGAAATAACCTGCTCCCCAAAATATCACGCGCTGTACGGCAAGTAGCGTCGTGTTGTTGGAATGAAATGTTTTTGGGATCACGGGCTTCAATTTCAGTAAGCAAACTGTCTCTTGGCAACCGTGGCTATATTTTCTTCATATTACGAGCTGTAAATTGTCTATAACTTGCTCTAAGCACATGAAATAACTTGCTCTAAGCACATGAAACTCATTCCTTACGAAACTCTGATTTTCGTAATAAAGCCGAACAATTAGAAGACGCTGTGCCGGGCTTAGTCTTTTCATGATGAAATGGCAAAAAATATACTGAATAAAAAAAGCATGACAGTTTGACATACCTATGCGTCATCTGTCAAACGAAACCATTGAAAAAATCACCTCTAGATGAATACCACTTCGATATTTAGTTTTAATTTTTAACTGCCAACTCCAACTTAATTTCGCATCTTCAGCCTTCAATTCAACCATCAACCTGTAACAATAAATTTAGAATGATGGCAGTTCATCGTGCATAATTGTAAGCAGCGCCGCATTTTAAAATATTTTCCAAACATCATTTTATAATATCATTTCCATCCATAACATATTGTCGAGTTCCATTATAGTTGGCCTTGTTCCGTCCCAGTTCCAATCCAACTTGCCGAATTGGATAATAATTTATAATAATAAATAATTGCCCGTCATGAGTTACCATCGGGATAAATTTCTTGTGATGAATTTCATAGTTGCTAGCGACAAATATGTCTACACCTCTATAGTCCTCAAACTTTGAACCTTATTTCCCCAATCGTACTTGAACCAACAACGTTTAATCTAGGCTCAAACCTTAAATCTCTAACCTCATACCTTAAACCGCGGACCAAAAACCCTAACAGGTTTCGTGCCCCAACCCACATCTACGTGAAATGTGAAATGGAATCCCCACTAGCTAATAAATTTTAACAAATATCTCCGTAGGAAAATTTGTTGTGATATTTGATAGTTTTAAGAGTTATGCAATTACAAATCGTTACAAAAATTCCAGTCTTCTTTATACTTCTTGGCGACCAAAGCCAAGTTCCGCGCAGTGCCTTTAAACAACAAAGTACGTTTTTTGGTCTTTACAATAAAAGGCTTTCTATATTCCAATTCCATGTGAATTTGGCCACTTTTCGTTAATCAAATAAAATTGTTGCTGGCTTTACTAATTGGAAGTAACACACTATGTAGGTTAAGGTTTACTAGGACTCCAGAAAAACTATAAAGTTGATGTCGTATGACAAAGGACCGTTTTCATCGCAGTGAACAATCGGAAATGATTTTGTGGCAATCTATAGGAACGCTCCCAAATCGAGTAATTATATGTTGACGTGGGATAATTGGTGATGTGATATTTGCTGAATGAAATTGACGTCAATAAGCACTTGAACTTTTAGGCCCATAAAAAAAAACCGCCGACCAAAAACCTCGATCATCAAACGAAAAACTTATAACACCTGAAGGCAAGCCTGAATCTTCAAACATCAATTGTCAACCTCTAACCACAAACATCAATCAATGAACTGGAACATGCATCATTAAACATTCCCGCCCACAAACTGTTGAATAAAATTGACTTCAATAAGCACTTGAACTTTACGATTTTGTGTGTACGTGGTCGCTTACATGATACCAAAGTATTAATTTTCTTGTTCGTTATATTCTGGTAATATTACACCTATCGCAAAGTTACCAGTCGAGACAGGTTCAAGCCCTCTTAAGGAGTCTTCATTAATCGTCTTACAGTCTTAAAGTTTTATTTTGAACAACTCTAGTGATAAAAGTAGACGTATTGTTTTCTAATGCTGTGTGCTTTAGTCGATAAAATTAACTTGGCTAAACACAAATTGATGCTTCTACTAATATCTCAATCGCCCTAAATAAGTATATGATTCCACTCGATAATAAGAAATAATCAATCATAATCCAGTGTAATGCACCTACGGAGTTCGGACAAAGCAGACGATCCAACGAATGATAAATTCTACGAGCAGCTAAACAAATTATACGATATCTAAAGTACACTCCGGTATGACATCATAATTGACCAACGAGACTTCAATGCAAAAATTGGAATCGATAATACCGACAAGACACCATATTATAGATGAAAGTATGTTCCGGCACAAAAATATACACAAATACACTTGGATATCATCAGACTGCAAAAACCAATCGATTCGTTTAACAACAATTTTCTGTCCTTCTTGTAGAAAATATCAGACCACTTAGAGGAGTTTATGTTCGAAGCACCAACTGGAAATAGCAATATTCAACGTCAAATCAGCCACTGTGAAATATACACAAACTAATCTGTGAAAATTTAAAATATCTATCAATCTACCAAGCGGCAAAACCAGCACTATCGACTAACAATAGAAACAAATAGAAAAAGCCCACGTCTTAACTGAATTAGAAATAATACATGGAAGAAAATTGAGGGATAAGGGAGGGCCGCAGAAAATACATGGAAATTATTTTCAAAAATGCTGAAAAAGCAGCAGTAAAGGGGTCACTGGAAAATCAACAATCACTAGTAATCAACTAAGATATTTCAAACGGCAATTTGAAACGAACACCGAGCCAGGAAGGAGATCACATAAACTCTTCTTTTTTTTAAAGTTCGGAGGATTACTCCAGCACTCAATGCCACTACCGAGCCCACGGTGCAATACCCGGACAAACACACATACTTACACATTAAAAACACCGAGCTGTAATTGTTGGTCATAATCTGGAATCAAACCCGAGGCCCTAGAATAACAAAACAAGAATGCTACTTACTTGCCCACGATCTGTTTGATCTATTCATATTGACTCATTGACTCTCATAATTTCTCGGTGAAGTTAGGTGTGTCGATAACGCAAAATTAGGATACAGTACTAATGCTCCTGAAACCTAAAAAAAAAATTAAAGAATAGATCGCACTCAAATTAAGGGTATTCAATCTATCATACAATGGAGCTTTCAAATTGCGTCTCTCAACCGTGTCACCGTTAATATCAAGAGTTTAAGAATTTCTTCAATCTGTCATGTGTAGCCATCGGTTAGTTTGATGACACAATATATTGTGTTGTTAGTCTTGCAGCCGCCTTATGATGCCTTTTATGGTGAACTTCGTCAAATCACGGGTTGACACCTTGGGTGACTCACCCACTCTGAAAATTAGATAACAATATCATTATAGGCTATTATCGTTCAAGTTAGGCTAATCCTCAAAAAAAATTAGATTCACCTACATATAGTTAAACTAAGTTAAATTTAGGCATTTTAATAGAAACTATATAAAATAGGAAAGCAAATAAAAACTTAGGGCGTTGTTTTTATTAACTTTCAATAATTTTGGTTAGTCCGTTAGAGCACGTATTCCAAACACAATAATTATATTTTGGTGGTAATTACGTAATCATGAAATTAAAACAACGCCCTAATTTTTATTTTTTTTCATCATGAAGAAAGTTAATTTATTTGGATAGTACTACTAACTTTAAAGTTGTTCACCAATAATATTTACATTATAGGTCACGTTGAGTAACAATATGTCTCAAAATGCCTCTATCGAATGAATTTGCTTGCTAAATTATGTTTCTATACGCGCGTATCTACAAACTTCGCGTGTAATTCAACCCTACTCAATTATGTATATAGTCGTATGAAATAAAATATAAAAATTAAAAGAGAAATGGTTTTATTCTTCGTCTTATAATTTTATTTTATTTGTTTTTGTTTTTTGTGTTATAAGAAATAATAAAAAAAAATTATTTATTTCTTCATACAGGTTATCATCATTGCGCACAAACTATGCTATATATACGTACATACAGCATCATCGTCATCATGTAACTATTTGTTTTACTTGCTATATTCAAATTATTTGTACGTATGTACTGGACGAAAATAAGAAGAAAATTATTACTGTAAGAATGTCATTTCTTACACTATTCTTGTACTCTCGTAACGCGCAACAGGTTTGAATATTTTTATCACCTTGATTTGTATTTCTTTAATACATAATGTGACTATTTTATAATACATCGAATTGCAGATTTGAATATAAAAATCAGGATTTGTGGGGAAATATACAAATGAGTGGATAGGTCAATTGGTTCTACACCAGGTTATAACTCCAACACATATATTCACATAAAACATAATTAGCGCTTGAGTTACTCGTAGCAAAAGATAATTAATTTAATGCTTATATACATATGTATGCATATAGTGAAGGACGGAAGACGTTTTTCATAATTTAACAATCTTTTTCTATTAACTGTGGCATAATCTCCCCATATCTGTTTGAGTTCCATGTAAAATATATTTTATGAGTAATTTTTACAGTAAATCTGTGTCTAGAAGAAAGTTTTTTTTTTGTTTAATTTCTTCTTCCCCGTATAGCTTCCGGTTAAATAGTACACAAAAAATACTTGGTATGTTTGTCTCATCGATGATTTATAGAAAATATTTGTTTTATTCAATGTAATGTATGTATATGAATTACTACAGCTGCGATTACTTATACTTGAGAACTAAAAACTAAAATAACTTTCATTGAATTATCGTTAGAAAGGTGCTATGGTCTATAGAGGTTACGAGCATTATATGTTTTTTTTTCTCCCATGCATGCACAATATACACTATACGAAGTTCAAATCACTTTTATAGTCATTGGGCGGGAAATATCTGCAAAGCTTTCATTGCAATATTTTACTAATTCACAAAATTTATGATGTACGAAAATTATTCTAGCGTGCGCGATGCAATTGCATGCAATTTAAATGCATTTCAATTCACGTGCCATATTTATAAGAATGATAAACGCTCGAGCTCTTTAACTACTGACCTATTCGGGCTATGATGAATTGCGGTTCGAATTATGAAAATCTTATATCCAAATAATTTTGTAGATTCTCCAAAATCGTGGCATTTCTCGATGCATTCTCGATGTATTGTGCGACTATTGATTTGAAAGATGCGATGTTAATAAAAAATTTGGGAATTTATAATTTGTGGCGCGCATGCTATACACATTAGAACTTTAAGTCTGTACAAATTAAATAAAATTTTCTAGGCTTATCAAATATTAAGACTTGGTAAAACTTCCGAATAATAGTTCAATATTTGTTGAAAACGATAAAGATTCAGATTTACATATTTAAATAAATTTTGCATATTCTAAAAATTGAGAATTCTGATTTTTATGATCAAACTTTCCGTACCAAATACAAAGTTTGGAATTGAAAAGGAAAATGTCGAACTTAAATTATTGAATTATATAAATTTTTAAATTGTGCAAAACATGATACTTTTAAAAATCTACAATCTTTGGAAATTCAATTTTAATGTTATTTAAAAATTTTATGGTTCTAGGACATTAAAAATAATTTTTAAATTTGACAATTCTGGAAATAAAATTTGAGTTTATCGAGTTTTACTAAACTACAAAACTTAGTTTGAATTAGCGGCATTACAAAAATTTCAGATTTTTTCACATGATAAATTTCAAGGTAGCTTGATAGTTTTTATTTCAAACCAAGATAAAAAGAATATACAGGAGTTACCCAATTTAAAAAATTGACGATTTTCAATGGTTATGTATGTTTTAAAAATGTAAATTTACGCCAATTTTACAATTCTGAATTTAAAATGATGTTTAGGGTTCACCAAGTTTTTCATAAGTGGATTTCATATTTTTTATTCAGTAACCACACTCATACAATATTGCTTGTACATAAATTTCGTAAGCCGAAACAATAAAAAAAATTATTATCTAATCAAATTAGTTAATTTTGAATCGGAAAAGAGAGATTCTTAAAACAGTTTTTATTATTCTTGAAATTCTTGAAATTTAAAATCCATAAAATTCGTAAAATTCCTTAAACTGTTCAGCATTCTTAAAATTCGTAATGGTCTTATAATATTTGAAATTAATGAAATTCTGCATTCTTAAAATGCATTAAATTTTTGTTAATTAAAAAATGAGCGAAATCATTTATTCGAATTCTTGAAACTTTTTAAATTCTTAAAATCAATCTATTCCTAAAATTTAAAATTACTGAAGCTCCCTATATTCGTAAAATTATTTTGAACTCTTAAACTAATTCTTGAAATCCTTAAATTTTTTGAAACCAAATACCTCGGAACTCTTAATATTCCACAAATTCTTAGCAACCTAGAAATTAATTTTTTCGAATATACTATGAATATACTATTCAAATATTAAATATTTTAAATCTTTCCAAATTCACAAAATAAAAAACTTGGGAATTCATAGAAATCTCAAATTTTACAGAATTCTTAAAATTACTATCCGTGTTTATGAAATAAATTACTCTTTAAAATATTCAAAACGCGTCAAATTTTTAAATATAGTTTATTTCAAATTGCTGCATTTTAAAAACAAATGAAATTCTTAACATTTTAAGGCTTTAACATTTTTAATAATTTGAAATCTTCAACATTTGCATAATTCATAGAATTGTTTTACATTCTCGAAATTATTAGAATTCCTCGAAATTTTGGAAATTATCAGCATTTATAAACTTGTTAAAATTTATAAAACTCTGAAATCGTTAAATTCCTGAAATTCTTAATATTCATTGACTACCTGAAATTTTTAAAAATAATTAGTTTCTTGAATTATGAATCTTTTTTGAAAATTTTATATTAAAAATTTTTTAAAGTTTAAAATTCTTGATATTACCAAAATTAATTAAGAAAATTCTTAAAGTAAATACATTCTTAAAACTCATTTTTGTTTACTGCATTCTTAAATACATTAAATTATTAAAATTATTAAAAAATTTAAAATTAGTTTATCGTACTTTAGAAAATTTGCTGGCCAGGTTAAAACCCAGTCAATAGCTCAAAACCACTCAGTATTCCCACCACAAACGACGGAAATGATAAAATTCAAAATTTAAAACTTACAATTTTTGGAAACCTAGAATTTTTTATGATCTAATTTTACGTATCAAATACAGAATTTGGAATTTAAAAGGCAAATGTTGAACATAAATTTTTGAAAATTTGTGGAAATTCTGGAAATAAAATTTGTGGTTATCTAACTGTTGAAACCGAATTTTACAATTCTGAGTTCTAAATATAAATTTGAATTATGGAATTTCGAAAATTGCACATATCTACTATTAAAAAATAATAAAAATATATAAATCTACGATCATTAAAATTTCTAGTTAAGTTATTTAACAATTTTATAGTCTTGCGGAGCATTAAAAATAAGTTTTAAATTTTAAACACAAATTTTAAAAAATTTCGACAATTCTAGAAATAAAATTTGGGTTTATCGAATTTTTCTGAACCATACAATTTAATTTCAAAAATTAAAGATTTTCACAAATGATAAATTTTAACGCAATTAAAAAAATTAAAATTATTGTAATTTGAAATCCTTCAAATTTTTAAACTTTTCTTTTATTTCTTGAAATTTCTCTGCAATTTCCTAACAATTCGTACTCTTTATTTAAATTATTTTGAGTTCTAACACTTATTCTTGAAATTCATATTTTTAATATTCTACAAATTCTTAAAGTATTTTAAAAAGTAAGTTCTTTATTATAAATTCTTAAAATACTGAAGCTTGTAAATAAACTTGAAATTCATAGAAATCGTAAATTTACCGGAATTCCTAAAATTCGTATCCGTATTCTTGAAATATTTGTTTTAAAACTCTATAAAAACTCTCTTATAAAATTTTTAAAATTCATTATACCCGTTAAATTGTTAAAACTAGTTTATTTCAACATGCTGCGCATTCTAAAAATTAACTAATCTTAAAATTTTAAGACTCTAACCATTTTGAAATTATTGAGATTTGACATTCGTAAAATCCTAAATAATGTTCTGCATTCTTGGAATTTTTAGAATTATTACAAATTTAATGAAATTATAAGAATTCATAAAATTGCTAAATTGTATAAAATTCTTCTAAATTTTGAAATTCGTAAAATTTCTGAATTTCTTAATATTAATTGAATAGTACCTGAAATACTCAAAATAACTAATTATGAATCATTTCTTAAAATCTCAAGTTACTAAAAGTCATCTACATTCTTCAGAATTCTTTAAATTAAAAATTTTTTATAGTTTAAAATTCTTGAAATTACCAAAATTAATTAAGAAAATTATTAAAATAAATGGTTTCTTAAAATTCATTTCAGTTTAATTCATTAAATTTCTGAAATTATTAAAACTTTAAAAGAAACTTGGATTTCGGGAAATTTATTAAAATGTTTAAAAACTCTCAAAACATATTTATTCATTTAAAATCTTAGAATTCCCCTTGTAGTTTTTAAAACTCTTTGAATCCTTTTAAATTCATAAAATTCGAATAACTTATAAATCTTATTGTAAATTGTTCTCTTAAAATTCATGAAAGTCTTAATAATCTTAAAATTCGCAAGACGTATAACTTGATTGAATTGTGCTACATTCCTAAAATTCTTAACAAAGCTTAATTAAAAAAAAATTTAATTTCTCTAAAAGCATCCTTGAAATTCTAGAGCCAAGATTCATAAAATTCTTTGAAATTGAATTCTAATTTGAATTTAATTTCTTGTAATTTTTAAAATCATTTTGCGTTCGTAAAATTCTTAATAAAATTATTTGCTAAAAATTTTAAATAATAATTTTTATATTAGAAATCTTAAATTCTTCTTAAATTTTTTAAAATTGTCTGCTCCATAAATTCTAGTTTCTTTTTAAATTTTGCTAAATTTTTTAAATCCTATTAATTATTCAGCAAAAAAAAATTCTTGAAATAATTCGAATTTTTAAAAATAGTTCTAGAGTAGAAACACTTTAAAATATTGAACTTTTCAGAATCCTTCAACATCGTAATATTCATTAATATCTTGAATTTTTCAAAAGTTTCAATTTTTAAAATTCGAGAAAACATTTTAAATTTTTCCGATTTTTAAAGTGCACAGTAAATTTAAAATTCTTAGAATCTCCGTTAATTCCTAAAATTCCTAAAAAAAATTTTAAATTTTAAATTCCCGATATTCTCTTAATATTTGGAGTTTTTAAAATTATTAAATATTCTTAAAATTCATTAAATTTTCATTAAAATTCAAGATATTAATGAAGTGTTTGGTGGTTGCCACATGGTATCCAGTCATTTTGTTCTAGAGATTAAACTTTGCTAGCTAATGCAAAGTTCCCGGAATCAAGACAACAAAGTCTACTGAATAGAAGTTGGCTCTTTGTTACCGGTCCGTGAAGTACATTGTGCTTTATAGGTAAATGCTCCGGTTCAGAGAATATACATGATTAACGACAATAATGCGCGTATTCAACCAATTTCTCCATATATTTTGTATTGTAGATTCATTTGAGCCTCGTTTTTAACCATGTTTTACAAATCCTGAGAACTTAAAATTTGGTACAGTGCTTTTCTTACTTGACATATGTTTTCACTTCATAAAATTTCAAAGTAATCCGATGTTTTCCTGATCATCATTTTGCAAAGCTTCTGCTTTAGGATTATTCAGAATATATACAAAGCACGACTGCCTGCTGTCAGCCTCTTTAATAGCCTCACCCACACACGAATAGCCCTGGGACACATGGTATTCACTTTAATGCCAACGAGTTTCTTGAATAGCAACGAGTTTCAGTCCATAGTTCTTCGCATGCATGTGATTAAGCCTACCAACGCTCCTGGTTTCATGAGCGACTGAATGTTACACGAGCCGATCCTAGATCTTATGTCCAGGTACTTGAGTGTAGGCCCTGTGTTGGTTTGATTGTTTTTTTTTTTGTACATGTGAGTGCTCCCCGATCATAGGGGCCTTTCTCATCCTACACACATGACTCTTTCGATATTGCCTTGTTATGTTCAGCCGCCATCAGGTCCGAACCGAATCTTGGTGGATAAATGTTGTTTCATCATTTCAAACAGAGTATTGTTGATGAATAGAAATTTCGCAAAATATCATAACAATTGAATTCAATTGGAGGTTAAAGTTTGTAAAAATTATTACGACACTCATATATGGTGTGAATTGGGACATCAATCAAAATACACATATCGGATATGTCAAAATAAGGTTTATGTTTTTTTTTTAATCATATTGCTATATGAATTAGTAATAACAAAGTGGACGCATATAAAGTACATGCAGATTGACCCCCCAACAATAATGTATTTGCGCCAATTTCAAAATCTATATCTATATACATAGTTTAAAATATTTAGATCATCGCATAAATATCAAAACATATTATGCTAATTTTAATAATAATCTAATAGTCGTTACCATTCCACTCGTAAATTAGCATAATTTGAACAGATCTGGTGAGTGTGTATCAAATTTCACGACTCAGCTAAAATCAAAGTAAAAACGTTTTTAACTCTCTCGCCTCGTCTAACTATATATAGGTATGACAAGTAGACATCACAAAACTATATAAAATAGAAAGTAACAATATATGTATGTATATGTACTAATTAGAATTACTGATCTATAATGAAATCATAAATACGTTATAATAATTTATTAATTAATTTAAATTTTAAAATTTTATTTGCTTTATCCATCGATGTTAACGATATCAGAAATTTTTATTATAACTTTGCGCAAAAATCCGGCATGACATCATTTTATTATATACAAAGTTAAACCAAAAACTAAAATAAAAAATCTTTTGTCGATAGTCTCTGATCACAAAAGATAATTTGAATCACGGTATAAGTAATTTTTTTCATGCGCGAAGAACAAACCAATAAAATCTACAGAGAGGTTTTTGAGAATTCATCTGCGCGAAAAGAATGTTGTGTGTTACACTTATTAAATTTATTACATTTATCTTATGTGTATATGACTTAAGTTATAATTCGCGAAAAACAATTCTTTTGTCTTTTAGTCGTTTACTTAAGCTATTAACGACTTAATTGTTGCATTTAAGGTTAATTACAATTATGAATTTATTATGCATGTGCATGTACATGAAAGGTATGTTTTTTTGCGAAACTACCTTTGTCCATTTTTTATGGTTCGACATCACATATATACATACTAATAACCTTCTCAAGTTCGCGTTAATTTCTTCTTCTAAAATAATGGAATATCATGTTCTTAGCGCTACGAAAACATTAAAATTGAAATGACTTTTATATCTTGTTTGCGGTCAACGCGCAAAAACCAATACAAAATACACAAATATCTTGGCAACACCGAAATAATTTTTTTTTTTTAAATCAATCCGATGATTTGGGTGGTATGAAGAAATTTATAAGTTAAACAAAAATCAAATCTATTCGTGTTTTATTTAAAATCAGAACAAAAATAAATAATAAACGCGCGCTAACCGTGTAGCTAGGTCAAATCACCATTCAAATCATTTTAGATAGTGAAATTGGAAAAATTTTCTATATGCGTAGTATAATGAATGAAGTACTTTTAATTTTCGGTTGGTTTCATGAACCATAACAAAATGGTTGTGGTCTAATATCCGTATATACAATCCAAATATAAGTAATTGATTGAGTGCGCGATGAAATCCAATCGTTTAAATTAAAATATTCTAGGCCACAATTAAAAAACCACATCAGACTTTGCTTTATGTATATATCAAACCAACCGCACTCATCGACAGTAAAACTCATAAAAAATTGTCTAGCACTGAGGCAAGATAAATTTTCGTGTGTTTTACAATGTGGGTGTTTGGCACGGCCGACTAAAATTTGGTACAGAAACATTTTTTTTTTTTTTTTTATAAAAATTTCTCGTCGATAAGTTATAACACTTGATTGATTAAAATAGTTCGTAATGAGTGAAGACCCCTGTGGCCCCCCTGTGGTCGGGGGGCACTCACATGTCTCGTAAATCAAAATTGCACGAACATGTTTCCCAAGAATACCACCACAGTATCTATTGCTTGTCGTAGGAGGCGACTAAACGGTTGGATCGCTGGGCTGACGACCCGCATCCGTAAAAAAATATAGTGTTTATAAAGTTAACAAAAAGAAAAATGGATACCGCCAAAACAACACCGGACCCCCGCTCAAGTACCCGGACACGAGATTTAGGATCGGCACGTGGAACGTGCAATCACTAAGGAAACCAGGAGCGTTAGAGGGCCTAATCACGTGCATGAAGGAGTATCGGCTGGAACTCGTTGCTCTTCAAGAAACTCGCTGGCCTAAAAGTGGAGACCATGTGTCCCAGGGCTATACGTTGTTCTACAGTGGAGATGACCTCGGAAATCTTGGAGCTGGATTTCTTCTTGGGCCGCAGGTAAAGAACGCTGTTTTGGATTTCCAAGCAGTTAATAACCGATTGTGTAAGCTTCGCTTGCGCATGAAGTTAGCTAACCTGTCGATAATTTGTGTACATGCGCCCACAGAGGTCAGCCAGCCCCAAGATAAAGACTCATTTTACAATGACTTGGACGATCTGATGGGATCTATACCCGAACACGATGTTAGAATGGTAATTGGGGACTTTAATGCTAGAGCTGGCAGAAATCAGACCGACTTGTGTGAAAACATAGGTCCGTACTCCCGACACGAAACTGCGACCGATAATGGTGAGAGAATGATGTACTTTGCGGTTGCTCATGATCTTAGAGTAGCAAGCACATTCTTCCCTCACAAACACATACATCTTGAGACATGGACACATCCTCGCGGAACTTCCCGCAGCCAAATTGACCATGTGTTAGTTTCTAAAGGATGGGCTCAGGTTGTGCAGGATGTGAGAACTTATCGGTCAGCAACCAAATACGTAGGCAGCGATCATCATTTGGTCGCTGCAAAGCTACGATGGAAGTTTTCGTACAAGTCTGGGAACACAGCGAAACGCATGGTACGTTTCGACTGTGAAGGTCTGATAAATGAAGATCAAAAGAAACGATATCAGGATCTTGTCAGCGACAACATTGAGGGAGCTAATTACCAGTCTGACTGCGTGAACTCTGTTTGGGAGGTACTGAAAACTTCGGTTGTCAGTGCTGCTCAACAGACTTTAGGTATAGTGAAAGTCAGACCCAAGAATGATTGGTTTGATGACGAGTGTCGTCTTGCAGTTGAGCAACAAAATATAGCCCATAATGAAGTGCAACAACGTCTCACAATCGCGAGGAAAAACAAGGCTGCTCTTGCAAGAAGGGCAGCTAAGCGGATTTGTAGACGGAAGAAGCGAGAATGGTGGAAGGCCGAGGTTCTGAAAGTACAACAACTCAGTAATGAGCGCAGTTCGCGTAATCTCTTTAAAGGAATTACTGGACTGAACCATACTTTCAGGCCTACGTCAACCGCCATTCGGGACCGGGATGGAAACCTCTGTGTCAACATCGACGCAGTACTTGACGCATGGAGTGGACACTTTACTGACCTGCTTGATGTCCATCATGCGTCACAGACTGTTGTTAAGCCACCTCTAATACAGACTGCGGAGATTTGCACTGAGGAGCCATCCCATGAGGAATTCACTAAAGCCATGCAGAGATTGAAACGAAACCGTGCACCTGGAGTGGACTGCATTAATTCGGAGCTCTTGATATTCGGAGAGGATACTTTGTTGAACTGTCTTTTCGACCTTATTCGATTAGTATGGCGAACCGAAGTTATGCCTGACGAATGGAAAGTGGCCGCGATATGCCCCATCTTCAAGAAGGGAGACCGCTTGAAGTGTGAGAATTATCGCGGTATAGCTCTCCTTTGCACAGCTTACAAGTTACTGTCATACATTGTATTGGATAGAATCACTCCTCTGGCGGAGGGCTTAGTTGGTGACTATCAAGGAGGATTTCGTCCGAATCGATCAGTCACCGATCAGGTCTTTTCGCTGCGGATGATTCTATCTAAATATTATGAGACATCCATCCCCGTACATCAGGTGTTCCTGGATTTCCGGCAGGCCTATGACTCGATCAATCGAGAGAGTCTATGGTCTGCCCTGGAATACCTAGGAATGTCAACAAAACTGGTACGACTATGTAGGATGACAGTGACGCAGTCTCAATGCTGTGTTAAAGTTGAGAACAGGCTATCGACAAGTTTTGTAGTTAACTCGGGTGTTCGGCAGGGAGATGCTCTGTCCCCGATACTCTTTAATCTCATGTTGGAGTACATCTTTCGTAAAACTGAAACACCGCAGCGTAACATCTTATATCGCCAGTCCAATCAGGTGCTTGCATATGCAGATGACATATGCGTGATTGGACTGAATAGCAACGGAGTGAAAGAAATACTTGATCCGCTTGTAGAGTTTTCAGCTTCTGTTGGACTTCAGATCAATGAGTCCAAAACGAAATACCTGATCTCAGGTTTTAGGGACAGTGGCACACCAGATTTTAGTAGTGGCCACCACACGTTTGAGGGAGTGAGGAGGTTCAAATATTTGGGTTCTCTTATCACTCACGATAATAGTGTGGGTGAGGATATTAAAGTGCGGCTGGCAGCTGGCAGTCGTTCTCTGTATCCTCTAAGGCCACTGCTAAAATCTAAACACTTATCAAGTGCCGTGAAGCTGAAGCTTTACAAAGCGTTGATCAGGCCCGTTGTTATGTTTGGATGTGAAAGTTGGGCGCTGACGGATGAATACGAGAGATGGCTCCTAACATTTGAGAGAAGAGTCATGCGTGTGATCTACGGCCCAAAACGCGAAATAGATGGTACCTACCGAGCTCTGTACAATATCGAGATCAGAGATCTGATGAAGATCCCCGATATTGTACATGAAATAAGATCTCAGCGAGTACGCTGGCTCGGTCACGTTCTGCGTGCTGATCCGGAACGAATTGTGCAGCGATCTCTGAAAGGAGAGCCACCATATGGTAGGCGCAGAGGTCGTTGCCGGCGACGATGGCTCCACGATGTAGAGAACGACTTGGCCTCTTCAGATTGTCTTAGACAGTATGAAGACCATGCTCAGGATCGAAACCGTTGGAGCCGGGTTGTTGACTCAGTAAGGGGCCAGTAATGGCCTTTAACTGTTTATTATTATTAATGAGTGAAGATAATACGCAAGATATAGTAGATTTGTTATAGATCATAAATTCTCTACAAGAACGTCCGGTTTCTTACTCAGAAAATCAAGTGATAGGTTCTCAGTCATTAGTTCAAAATTAAAGAAGGAATGTATAGAGCGAAACTAAATGTGATGAAAGAGATCACATTGATACATAAAACTAAATTTTTCAAAAGGATCAATACCTGCATTACCATTAACGCAGCATCCAGCATCAATGTCAGAAGGCGACTTCATACATCTAATTAGGTGTTATAAGGATTTAACGCTGTGAGACTAGGTGATGGATCCTCGGCTATTATAAGAAAGTAAAGCACATTGGGCACACCAAAAAGCAGAGAAAGTGTTCCCAACGATCGAACAATTATTTGGATTGGTATTGTGTAGAGGAGATGCATTAACATATTACGGGTCGAGTTGTTTCAAGACACAGAATACTTGAGTTACCAGTCTCCAAAATTTAATGGCATGGTGTTCGATGACAGAATAAAATGGGCAAAGGGTTGTAGTGGCTGTTGTAATTGTTTATAAGTGGTAATAATGGAGTTTAAAATTTCAGATCTTAGTGAAGGTGTAGTTTATGAAGCAAAAGGCATCAGAAGTTTCATGACGATAGGTCACATGAGGATTAACACCAAATGGCAAATTAACCGGCATACACTTGCTGATCCTGAATATTTTTGATGAAACAAAACTGACATGAGCATATCGTTCAGGTTCTTTATATAGAAAATAAAGAAATGAGTAGTAAGGGAAACAAGCAGCGCTCGTTGGCACAGTTAGTAGAAACACTTTATGGAAAATAATGTCAATGCAGCGAATGCTCGATTTGTTGTAATAACTACTTACCATTTAGATGATTATGAAATAAAATATTGGGGATATTTAAATGTAAATTGCAACAAAAAATTCGGCACGGACCCATAAATGCTCAATTGAATTCTACTTTAGTCTATTTTAGTCTGGACTAAGGGCTGGCCACTTCATCGTCTGTAGTCCAATCTCTTCCATGAACTGCCGAGTGGGTCGATGTGTGTGACACCGGTCATTGTCATGCAACAATATGAGCACTACATTATCCAAGAAAAAGTCCTCGAAATACCGTTAAGCGGTCATACCTTCTCTGTGGTCCCCACCAGCTACGAAAACAAAATCTGTATTGCCCTCAAGCCATATGCCAGCCTACACCATGCACTAACCGAAACCGTACGAGACTGTTTCACTACCATGGAGATATATTCTGCACTCGCAAGTGAATAGAACGGACCTCCATTAATCGATGCTCCAATTGATGTGTTCGCGAGCAAATTCGAGTCGCTCTTTGTGGTGGCGCGCTTTCAATTTTGAGCCTTTAGCGGGCCGTCTTGGAGTGAGGTTGCCTTCGTTCAAGCAGCTACACAGCTACATCTCGATCTTATCTTAGTTCATGCTGCACATCGAAGTCCGTGCGATAGCCATTTCGCAGTGAAGCTAGGACGATAATTCGACCGTCCCTCTCAGATGTACAACGATACCGGCTGGTATGTGGTCTCCGGTTGAAGGTGCCAGTTTCCTGAAATATTCTAGATACTGTTGAGACAACAGATTGGCTCATGTTAAGCTGACGAGCGACTTCTCGTTGATTGCGTCCTTCTTGCGCTAAGCTGTCAAAAAAATTTTTTTACAAAAATCTATTAAAACATTTTTAAAAAATACACCTTTTTGTACGCGTGCCGGTTTGAGTCGATTTAGTTACTTGCGGTATTGTAGGACTTTCATGTAAGAATACCTAAATTTAGGCCACATGAAGGGAATATCATTGCCAGAGAGGAACGGTTTTGCAGTGTATCTCCCACATAATGGATTATACTAAAACAATCTAGAACCACTACTAAGCTTTCTTGGAGTATTTGATGGATCGGCAAAGAATATAGCACCGGTGTATCAGAGAGCGTAGCATAGTATTCGCACCTGATCCAGAAAAGATGTACCGACAAATCTTGGTAAATAATAAAGACACCAACTACAAAGCAACCCAGCGTGTGGAGAAATCATCCTCCAAAACCAATTCTTCATTACTGTTATGAGTATTAAAAGTGATTGGATTTGTACATTAATAATCTTTGGTCTGCGGTGCCAATTCTGTTGAAGAACCACTGGAGTTGAAGGAAGGGATCGATGAAGTTTTAAAGTAACCAGGGTATCATGTGAGTGAACGCATATCCTACTCTGAAAGTTTGAACGAAATCCTGAAAATGTTGGGATAACATTGGAGCCCAATAGAAGATAAATTTTACTTTCAAGCATATATCGAAGATACGACATCAGTCACGAAAAGAAAGGTTGAACCTATTATATGTAATCAGAATTTTCAATCCCCTAGGCTATAGTTGACACCGATACCTTTAGACTTTTAAAATAAGTTGTGGTGAGCCATAAAAGGATGATCTATTAATACGGTGGACAACAATATATAAGAACATTCAGCGATCTAGAATGCAGTTACACAATGGATAATTTGTTGTAAACCTAATTAGTTGTAAAACCTCTGTAAAACGTTTGTTGCGAACAGAACATCGTGATAACCGGAATTACATTCATCCGTGGTTTATGGTCTAGAATTTTTGTTTGGCCGCCACCAAGATACAACATCGAAGAAGCGTCAGAAGAAGTCCGTCTTAACCTAATTGAAGAACCTTCAGAAAAATGTTCATCATATATGTAAAACATACATTAATACGAATAATTGCGTATACGAGTATTTACAGGTTTGTCAAAAATTTCGGTACTCCGAAGAACACTAGGCGAACTGGTAGTATATTTAATCGAGATGAAATATTCGCAGCAAAAAATTCTATCGCAAAAACTATCCAAGAACAATATTTCGACGAGGTCCTTAAAAAACTGAAATCGAGTGAAAGTGTGTCAAAATCTGTTAGTCCTTTTTCTATTTGTAAATAAAACATACATTTTGGGATGAAAATTCAAAATTTTTTATTGATAATGAAAGGTGGTTGGTTCTATGACTTTTATGTGCATGAAAAACAATATCGTTCATATGCCCATCACGGCTTCGTCTACATACCTGCATCCGAACATCATTGAACTCAATTTCAGCTCGAAGTTGTTGAATTGTTTGTGGATTATTAGGATAAACCTTACCTTTCAAATAACCCCACAAAAAATAAGCAAGTGGTGGTAAATCCGGCCTTCTTGATGGCCAAGGAGTTTCACAATTTCTTGAAATTATGCTGTCGGCAAATTTTGTTGACAATAAATGGATTGTTGCATGATTTACGTGGCATTTCGCTCCATCTTGTTTAAACCTTAGGTGATTGACACGCAATTCATTTAGTTTGGGCCACAAAAAACCAGTTAACATGTTACGATAACGTTTCCCATTCACTGTAAGGGCATTTTCCTGTTTGTTTTCAGCCCATAAACCATACCAAACAGTGACTCTTGGAGGATAAAGTTCTGCTTCATGAATAACATGAGGATTCTCCGCTCCCCAAATTCGACATTATTGCTTATTGACGTACCCATTAAGATAAAGATAAGTTTCATCGCTAAAAATGATTTTTGATGAAAAAAATTAATTTTGTTCAAGCATACAATTAACAAAATGACACCGATTTAAATGGTCTGGTGGCTTTAGTTTTTGAGTTAGTTGAAATTTGTATTAATGCAAATGAAGATCACATGCAAAATGCGTCGTAATGTGGTTCGTGAAATGTTTAGTTCTTGTGAATGATGCCTGGTTGATGTGCTTGATTCATTATGAATACTTTCACTAACAGCTGCCACTGCATCAGGAGTACGAACTGGATGAATATATGTTGAAACGATCTACGACCTTCAACTGAACAAGTTTCAACAAACTGATCAATAATTTTGCCAATTGCACGCTCATTAGGACGTCCATGTCGACCAAAACTCTCACGTAACTTACGAAATTTTGTTGTTTTTGAACGATTATTTTCATAATAAATTTGGACAATCAAAATGCGTTGTTGTGTTGTTAGCGACTCCATGATGATAAATGGCATATATTTGACTTTTAATATGTCAAAAAAAATTTTAGAACAAATAACATTTAGTACTAAAAATCATTGATTGAAATAGGACCAGCAGGTGGCCCACCCTGTACAAATCATGGCAGATTTAGCAAAAAACTTACAAGTCATACATTTATTTATTCATATATGTCTCAGTGTTCAGACAATCCACATATAATTAGTAGGAGGCTTGAGTAGCGAATCATTCCTCACTGCACTGGACCTATTTGTTTCGAGTAAAGGCGTATGCACAGATACATATATACTCCGACAATGACACAAACTTTGTTGATGTCAACAAAATTCACACATATTATGCTTTAACAAGTTAATTAGCAAACCTAATTAATGTTCTATTTTTCCAAGTAAATACGTAGCACGTTAATCCTCCAAGGGCTTTGGCGGAATTTGGGAACAAGCTATCAGATCTAAGAAATTTCACCTTAGAAAAACTATTGGAGATAATATACTTACCTTAGAGGAATTATCAATGCTATTAGTGGAGATTGAATCACATTTTCAATGCTATTAGTGGAGATTGAATCAATAAAACCAAAATCTGGAGCATTGAAGCGGCCAATCAACAAAATTTGAATCCTTCCTGTTGATTCGGAGTTTGCCATTGATGAAATCGGTTATATATTCAGCCCGCCACAAGGAAACCTAGTTCATAATTTATTACAATATATTACACCAAGTCCCAATTGTGATATCAAGATAAAACTTGGGCCAGAATGTATTAAAAATCATTTACTCACTGGTAAGACTTCTAAAAATTAAATGTACTTGTTTTGTGTAAAAATTAACTTACTCGTAGTTTAATAAAAACCTACTGAAATGCGAAGAAAAATAAAACAAAATATTCGATTTTATCACCTGTTATAATTTATTACACCAGGCCGGCACCATACTTTGGATAAAACTGGCCATTGCTTACACTATACGGTATATATACCTTGTAAGGCGGTGTAATTTAATTATTTTCGGTAAAATCAAATTCAAGTCAACGAAAAATACCAAAAGTCGAAATTTTTTCTAAAAATTCCAAGAAAGGAATCTGAGGCATATACGAGTTACTATACCCACCATAAATGACAAAAAACATACTTCTTCAATGTGCTAAAATGGTTTCGGCACGCACTTTAGTCCCTTCTCTATACATACATAGTTAATTAGACTAGTTCACAGAGGCAAATTTTATATCGGTCTTAGGGCTCATTTATGTTATGTATTAAGCTTAAATTTAGTCTTTTTGAAGTATTTTGTCTCGATTGTAATGCAGATACTATATACGTCCTATATAAACTTACTAAGAATTCCACGTACAAGCCAATTTTTATTAACTTATAAACTTTCATTTCAAAACCTTATAGCTGTCAAGGATTTTTCTATATAAATAAACGTCACAAAATCAGAAATTGATTAGTTTCGTTGATATAAGTAATTATAGGTGAAGAGTGTCAAGGAATTTTCCTGTTGCACCACTACCTGACAATTATTTTGTTAAACGTCTGTCACATTGTATTTACGAGAGTGGGTTCAATGAATTGCACAAAATTTTAAGTACACATATAAATATTTTGTATATATTTGCTTTGGCTCCAAAGTTCTTGTATTTATGTGTGCACAAACAAAATATTCCTTCAAATCCAAGAAATCCAATTTGCTTAACACGATATCCGCCAAATTATATTTAAATATCGCTAAATCGTAATATTATGGTTTTGTATATGCGGAGTGCTAATTCCATCTGTATGTATGTAGGTATATACACCAGAGTCTCATCGCGCAACATATATAAAAGACGAATCGTTTTGGGTACATTAAAGTAAAATAAAATAAAAAATATAAGTTAAATCTGCGCACAAGAAGAACAAGTTTTCTTATAAAATGTATATACCCTTGCATCATCAATTATTTTTAGAATTATTCAATTCTTTATAAACCGCGAAGATCAAGATGCGCGCGAGGCAACAAACAAATTGGAGAGAATATCTCCTGTATACATTAAATTAATCTTCGCGCGCCAGGTTTTGTGCGGACTATAAAGAGTTGATAAAATTTGTGTTTATCTTATTCCAAACAAGCACCACAAAATCTTAATTTTTTTTTTCCAGAATCACAAGATACTATATACGTACAGATATACATATATTAAGTTTACTGACATTACCGGTTTTTTTATTTTTGTGATGTGGTTTTGTTGTGAGCGCGAGCTGGAGATTGTACATGGATGTTAAGGGTACAATAAATTAAAAATGTTTGGTAAGCTGAAAAGAATTTTGTTTGATTGAACAAAAAAAAAATTAAGAAAGCCATTCATGCGATATTGTTTTGGTTTGAAGGACGCCGCAAAGTCACCGTACATAAACAAATTTATTATTCAATTAATAAATAAAGATTTTTGTCTATATCTAAAGTTTATAAATAAGTTTTATGGAATGAAATCATATATGCGACTTTTTATTTAACTTCCGTATATATATTATACATAAATACATAAATATAGTCGAGTATCGACGGGGTCATTGAAAAGTTCGACGCAAATTGATTGGAAGATTTAACGATATATAGCGTAATTGGTGCCGCAGCATAGTTATCTTATAGATCAAACTTTTGAATTAAAATTGTTAAATATTTAGGTTGGCGTATACATACCTAGATTCTAAGTTGCCTCAAATAATTATACAAAATTTTTCTTGAGCAAATGTATCGTAGAGAATCTGTTATGAAACTAGCTATAAACCCGGCTTAACAACCAATATTTGTAGGACATCTAATTTAATAATTTTACTATCACCTGTAAGGTTGAAAAGGGAGTTCCACAAAGTGGAGCCCTCTTTTTGAGGATTCCGCTGAGATCTCAACGCCGAAAAGGCATGAACCGCTTACGGAGGCCCTTCAACGAGGTGCTAACGAGGCCGTTCACAGGGCTCAAGAAGATGGGATCATTACGGCCCTTAACTGGAGGAAGGGGGAGAAGGCCTTATGCGCCACCTTCCTAAACATCATGTGGAGAATCCGGGACCTGCTCCATTCTGCCGAGACGGAGGGTGACACCAGGGTCACGTTAAACTGACAGACTGTGCTGACGAAAGATCAGTAACCCTCTACAAAAAGGCGATCGTTATCATCTTCAACAGAGACTCCTTGGGTGCTCTGGCAAAATCTGGAGGCCTAATCAGCTATGGATTTGGAGCGATTACGCTTAAAGTTTATAAGCGCGATGAAGCTGACAGATCTGGGGCATCTGCAGCAGGTGGATATACCACTTTTGGAGTCCCGCCTGGTGTTGGTGACGCAGAAGTCCAGAGCATCCCGGAAGACGCTCAGGAGACGCTATCCGTGGACTCGGGTATCGTTGGGGCTGCATTGTGCGCTTTAAATGGCAAGTCACTGCCAGAGGCGGAGTCTGACTCAACAGTGGTGGGGGTAAGCACTATCAAATGCTGAAGAACCTTCAGATCAACCTCCATCACTGCAAAGCCGCTTCGGTGGCCCTTCTACTCAAAATGGAATCTGAGTTCATTGATCTGGTTCTGGTCTAGGAATTTTGGTTCCGTGGTGACCGAGTTCTATCAGTAGTCCTTTGGGTAAGTTTCAGCCACCCTGGTAGTAGAGAGAACTCCAAGGTACTCGTATGAAATACATAGGAGACTGTTCAATAATACGAGGAACACAAACGCTGCTGATTGGGATTGCTATAAAGAAGTCCTCAAAACCTACAAGTACGAGCTAAGAGCAGCCAAAACAGGTGCCTAGAAGCTCCAGTGTGGTAATATACAAGAGTCCTCGATGCAGCCGGGTTACACAAAGTACTATGTTCTAGTCCTTCCATCCCGAGCTATCTACAACGACCGGATGGTTCATGGACTTCGTGTAGTGAAGAATCCCTGGAGCTACTACTAGAAACGCATTTCTCGGAGTGATCGGTACTAGTTCCGGAGAGATCCAGGATAAATAGAGGTGTAGACCCCATAAGTCATACAGTAAATAGGCGGAATATTCTATGGGCAATAAATAGTTTTAATTAATAGTTACAGCGAACTATTGACTGAACCCTACCCTGGTTGAAAATTATCTTCAAAGGCAGCCTAGAACTCTGTTACATTCCTAGGAAATGTAAGGGACGATCGGTGGAAAGTTCTCCACTCTCTTATTGGCCCGATTGAGAAATCACTAGAATATAAGGAATATTCAATGGTAACTTTCATGGATATATGTAGATGCCTTCAGCAACGTCAGGCCGGGGACAATCACTCGGGCTCTCGCGTGTCTGGGGGTAGACGGGTCACTCAGAGACTGGATCATCTGGGTGGGACGTCTGCTGGCAGATACGTGGCAGAAGGACACCGCAAAGTGGGGTTTTATCCCCCTTTCCTTGGAACCTGGTCATTAATGACCTGTTACTAAACCTGAAAAGGCAAGGCTTCAAGGGGGTTTCCTACACGGATGATGTTGCTATTGCTGTCTTTGGTAAATATCCTTGTAAGCTGAGTGATGGCTTGCAGTGCGCACCCAGCTACCTCTCTGAGTTTCGGACTGAACGCAAACCCACAGAAAACGGAGCTGGTCCTCTTTATCAGAAAGCACAAACTTCCTCAGTGTGACCTGCTAATATTAAATGGTAATCGCTTGATCTTTATGAATAGAGCGAAATACCTAAACAAAGCAGCTTGCATCTTGCACAGCCATTCGTCTCAAATCCATATCTATGTGGACATGAAACAATAAGGGGCACTCATCCATCCTATGCAACACCGGAAATATACCGACTACGCTATCCCTTCGCCATCTGTTGAGGTGAGATTAAAAACTGAGTTTCCCACCAGAGAGGACTGGGTGAATGAGATGGTTATGCACAATGAGGCGATAAGCTTCTTCACGAATGGCTCAAAAAGGGATAGAGGGGTTGGCTGCGGGATATTCTGTGAGCCACTAGGGGTCAACCTCTCTTTCCGTCTTTCCGACTTTTACAATGTTTTTCAAGCTGAACTTATCGCGATTGGTTGAAGTATATTGTAATAACTACGAGGGATATTCGTAATTTTACAGACAGCCAGGCTGCTATTAAAACGCTACAATCATACTCCCTGACGTTGAAGGTAGCCCAGAACTGTCTGGTATCTTTAAATGAAATGGCTGATTAGTTCAACGTCCGCTTGACGTGGGTGCCAGGGCACTTCAATAGCGCAGGGAATGTAAAGCCAGATGATCTGACCCGCCGAGGTACAGCAGGCCCTATATCCCAAAGCAGGCTGAACAAAATGATACCGCTTGCTTCATGTAAACTGCTGCTTCAGGAAGAAGCCATAAGAGAAACGAACGTCAGATGGTCTAATGCTAGTTCTGGACGTGACCAGTCCAGATCCGGTCAACTGATATCGCTTCAACGGCACTATATTGGTATATGGTCGTGGGAGCTATAACGGTACATTGTCTTATCCGGGGTACTTGCGAGCAGACTGGGTGCCCTTGCCCATGAATTCTGCCAAAACTACGGTGATGAGGCGGAGGAGAAAACTGTGGTCCATCTGCTCTGCACCTGTCCTAGTCTAGCGTACAGCAGAACAAAATTTATGGCAACTTCAACTTTGGACGACCTGACGGATCTTAGTAAGATCGATGTCAGGGACTTTCTTCTATGGTAAGCTCAGGATGTTTCAACGAGTGAAGAGGAGGTAGCCCGAATTTGGTACAGCAAAGGACAAATTTTGTATCTATGCTAGTCCTTTCTGTCGATTATGTGTTTCTCTGTGCAGCCTTTCGCATAACTCTTCTTCTTCTGAGTATTGGTTACATCTGCATATGGGTGATAGTTGCATTGCATATCCAATACTAGTAGTTTCCCTTATTTACGTTGTAGCGATGCATATTTTTCTAATTCCAGCCAAATATCATCTTGGTGCTTGTGATATAACAGTATTTGGGAGCTCTAAAACGACTCTTGCTGATATGTTGGTTGCTTCTAACGATTGGAAACGACTTTCTAGGAACTTTAGAAATTCACGCATAGTTTGAATATCTCGAGAATTCTCTAAATTTACTTGGTACAATCGATGTGTCTCATTGTCCAATCTCTTCAATACTATTGGAATTAGTATTGTGCTCAATGTTGTTGTGTCAATGTCCAAGTTCTTCAATGCAAATAAATTTTCAACCATCGTGTCATGAAGATTTTTTACTGCGCTGTTGGTGACTCCGAGGTGATGTTTTACCAATGTGATACAAGCTGGGTATTTTTATGTCTTGTTGTTTTAATTTTTGATTAAATGTCGGCAATTGACTGAGCCGAAATAGTAGTTTTCCAATACTGTTTGTCTATCTGTGTATAGTATTGGTGTGTTAATTCCTGTGTAGGTTGGAAACTACGAACTTTGTTGTCACCGTCGATGTACTCATTGTGCAATTTTTTAAAACTGTTATTCTGGTCTCCAGATACTTTTTGCGCTGTTTTTTTTGTAATTAGAGATAAGTTGTGTTATCTCTCCTGTTGTGTATCAGTTAGAAGGCACAGCACGTTTCACTGCTCGCTGATTTTCGGCTATACCTGAACCTAATATGTTTGGCGAAGTCGTTGTGGAGCGTGCTGTTGTCACCGGTTATTGTACGGCGTGGACTGATTGCCAATTGTTTTATGGCTGTATAGATTGCCTGTTCTTTTTATGGCTTCGAAGGACCAATGTTTATCCCGATGTTGATAAAATATAAATTGATTAGGTTACCGCTGGTGGAGCCTATCTATTTAATTATTTAATTAAACACGTTGGTTCGAGACTGTTTGTCATCATTAATTGTATATTGAAATATAAAGGGTTTTCCAATAAGAGGTTCATTTAGTTCATAAGAGGTTTATTTTGATATTTAAAAAAACGAGTATTTTTTAAGAGAAATCAATGAATGTTTATTTCATTGTAAAGAGGAAGGTATGCCATTAACATTCGAAGCAATATCAGCCAAATGGCCGCCACGGCTACGCTTGCAGCACCATATCCTTTTCATGAAATTTTCCATGACCAATTCGCATATTTGCGGCTATGAATGTCCTCGATAGCTTCACGAATTCCATCTTTAAGGGCTTGAATTGTGGAGCATTGGCATAGATATTATCTTTCACGTGGCCCCAAAGAAAAAAGTCTAAAGGTGTAAAAGCCAAATTTTTCCACTAAGATCTCGGTGGCCAATTGTGATCACCTCTTCGAGAAATAACACGGTCTTCTTGCAAAATTGAGATTGTTTCGTTGCTTGTGTGGCACGTAGCGCCGTCTTGCTGAAAATAAACGTCGTCCACATCAATATCTTCCAATTCCGGCCATAAAAAATCATTAATCATATCTTGGTAGCGCAATCCATTCACCATAACAGTTGCACCATTTTCGAAAAAGTAAGGTCCCAATCACACCATACCAGCTCAAAAACCGCACCAAACAGTGACACGTTGAGGATGGAGAAGCTTTTCAATAAACATTCTTGGATTTTCTGAGCCCCAATTTCCATCATTTTGATGCATTTGAAGGACCCAATCAGGGAAGATTCGACGTTTATGGTGATCGGCCTGCTTGAGTTCTTGTGTTAACTGAATTTTAAAAGCCTTTAAACTGATTAATTTTAATTTCATTTACATTTATTTATTATTAATTTATTATTAATTATCACCACCATTTGTATATTATAAATTTTCACCACAATTTATTTATTTATTGGGATGCGTTGTCTACCCAAAAATTCGAGAATGCAAATGGACGAATTTTGTTGTATATGAAAGACGTGTTGTCTTGTAGGTTGTTATTTGAGTTGTGTGTGACGTCGCCTTCGTCTTCGTTTTTGTGTTGAAGGAACACATGCGCCGGCGACGGTGAATATTGCACTTTTTTGTTAAGTGTTGCATCACCGAACATTGTTAGTTCGTGGTGATGTTGGTTGGATGGCGATGGTTTTACTATAAATGTTTTATAGTAATGGTTCGGTTATTGGATAGTGTTGGTTGGATAGATTGATATGTGATGGGGTTAGTGAACGCTTAATTCAAATAAGTTGGATTATATTTGAATTTCACTAATTGTTTTTGTTTGTGGCAGAATCGAATATCAGTGAGTCGAATATTCGAGCTGCTACACCTTAAGAAGTCTTTATGCAAAATACGGTGTAATGTCGCTTGTGTAATGTCTATAATTCCAAAGATCGACAAGATCGACGAGGAATCGACAAACTTGGGATTTCTTCCACAACATGGGCTACAGCAACAATATTCTCAATTGTTCTTGAGCGACGCACACGATTTCGATTCTTCACATCACTAACTTGTTCGAACAGCGCAAATGTTTCCACTGCGGAGTTTTACTACTGCCGGCCGAACAGATGCTTCACGACGACCAAAAAGTGCTTTAGTTTTACGAACTGTGACTGCCAAATTTTCACCATTTTTATAGGGAATTTGAACAATTTCAATGCCTTGTTGAAGCACGTGTATCGTACCATTTCTAGTAATGGCGTAGTTTTTACTTGTCAAATGTCAAAAGATGACAGCTTCAAAAATGACAGCTGCCCAAATAGCAGACTATTCAAATGAAACCTCTTATTGGAAAACCCTCAACCGATACATCAATACAGAGCATAATTATGTATGTTTGTTTCAATATGTACATACATACTTTTATGTACAAAAAAATAGTTTTAAATTACATAATTAAATTTCGATAGTTATTGATAAAATATTTATCGATTTTATATCTCTTTTGTATCTCTCTCGATATACGAATAATATTAAGATTTATATAAGCAAAACCTAGTTTTAAATTACGTATATATGTTGTTAAACCGAAGACAACAGATACCGTGCGAGTATAAAACTTACCAATAATTTTGTAACGATTCGGTGTTACAAAATTTCGAATTTTTGTTGTCGCATTTAAATAGTTATAGTAAAGTGTTTATACGTAAATAGTTATAAAAAAAAACATACAAATTTAAATAAAACTTAATAACAATAATAAAACAGTTGTTGACTTTCTATAAATTATTATACGATTATTGTATTGGCTGCGAGAGATTGAAAGATTTGTTATAAACTCATCAATAGTTTTTTTTTTTTTTTATGAGAATTGGATTAATTGTGCTTTGTGTGCGGCAATCATTTGGTTTGTGTGTTGGCAAATTTTTTTTATGAGTCGCAAGTGATTAATAAATACTATTATTATAAGTATTGGGTTATAAATTGTTTCTATTTATAAATGTGGGTCACCATCATCATACAAGGCGCACGCGATATACTGAACACCTTAACAATTTATCATATTTGTTACGTTATCTTAGCATTGATTGCGCAAATTAAAAACGAAATATTATGTTAACTATATAGGTTTTGCATGGGGGTATAGCTCAGTGGTAGAGCATTCGACTGCAGATCGAGAGGTCCCCGGTTCAAACCCGGGTACCCCCTATTTTTTTACCAACCCTTTAAAATCTATCGTTAGTTTTTAATAATTTAATTTTACAAAATTACCAAATTCAAATAAAATACATCAATTCTTAAATTCATCAAATCCATAAAACTTTCAAAATATCTTGAATTAAAGGAATACTCTATGTTAAGTTTCCTAGATACGAATATAGAAGGTCATTATCAAAGTGGAACGATCCCAATAGAGGCAATGATGCAATAGTGATTCTTCATCCCATGATTTAAATCAAGATGATTAAAAACACATCTATCTACCTTCTGTTGGAGTGCAGGATTCATGGGCCGAACCATCTGTGGAGGTTCATGTCAGCACAGGCTGACATGGAGCTATACAATGTGTAGATGGTCGTTAAAACTTAAACTCTTAAACTAAAATCTCTTTTAAACTCTATAATTCCTTTACACCTCCTCCTTTGGTAAGCAATTCTCTGCGCTGTTTGTTCTGTCTGGTTTCTTTCGAAAGCCATCTTGATCAAATGGTCATCCTCTCTCCCGCCAAATTTAAATATAATTCGGTGACGTAGCATATCTGTAAATAAAAAACAATTTTTGTTCTAAGATTAAATAATTTTTAAAATTTGAGCTTTTTTGAGGAACTCTTAAAATGGTTTGAATTTTTAAAAATCTATAATAATTTAAAAATATTAACAAATTTAAAATTTAATAGAGAATTAATGTTAAGAAATTTAAAAATAATTAGAGCTTGACAAATTCGGATAAAAATAAAAATTATAAGTTAACTTATTGTATTAAATTACACTGGTGACTATTTAGTGATAATTAATATATAACACAAAACTACAACCGCATTCAAATTCATTAGTTGGAAATTGGAACGAAGGTTATAAATGTTCTAGAGCAAATATATAGTTAGCCTATACATTTTACAAATGTCGACAGCAATCCAGGAACACCTGATGTAAGGCGACCGATGTCTCATAATATTAAGATAGAATCATCCGCAGCAAAAAGACCTGATCTGTGACTGATCGATTCGGATGAAATCCTCCTTGATAGTCACCAATAAGGCCCTCCGATATAGAGGTGTGACTCTATCCATTCTAATGTAGGACAGTAACTTGTACGCTGTGCAAAGGAGAGCTATACCGCGATAATTCTCACACTTCAAGCGGTTTCGCTTCTTGAAAATAGGGGATATTCCGGCCACCTTCCTTTTATCAGGCATAACTTCGGTTCTCCATACTAATTGCATGAGGTCGGAACGCAGTTTCACAAAGTATCCGTCCGAATATCAAGAGCCTCGAATTAATGCTGTCCACCCCAGGTGAGCGGTTTCATTTTAATCTTTGGCCTTAGTGAATTCCTCATGGGATGGATTCCATGAATGCTGTTGAGGTGAGTAGAGTTGAGTAGCGTTGTTTTTCCCCGCGATTGTGCGACGTTCTTCCACTTCACTATGGGCTATATTTTGTTTCTCTGCGTTTTGTTTCTCTGCCAACCGAAATTTTCAGTACCTCCCAGACAGAGTTCACACAGCCAGACTGGCAATTAGCTTTCTTAAAGTTGTTGCTGACAAGATCCTGATATAGTTTCTTTTGATCTTCATTTATCAGCCATTCACAGTCGAAACGTATGTTTCGACTGTGAAACATGTTTTTTAAGTCTCTCTCTGTGAAGGTATGTTTTTTAAGTCTCGAACTTTTGCACCGCCCAAATGATGATCGCTGCCTACGTAGTTGGTTGCTGACCAATAAGTTCTTCCATCCTGCATAACCCGACCTTCAAATTGCTTTATGTTCTACACTTACTGCCACAATGAGTAAATTCACCATGCTGGAGTATTATGCGATATGAGCACCATTTCGAACTAACCATATAGAATAATTAGCCACTTTTAAGAATTTCACAAAAAAACTTATCGGTCACCGAAACCGTAACTACTCTACTGTACTTGCAGTATATTAAAAAATTGGTCCAGCCCCTGTTTTAAAAAAACAGAAATAGAGGCCACAATAATATAAACAGCCCCCAATACAACATAACTCTGCGGTGGGAAGTTTTTAATTAGAGTAGTAAAATCCAAATGACCGTATGGTAGCTCCAACATACAAGTGTTGACTCAATGCTTTTCACAATGGAATTTAATCGGTGCATCGCATTTTGAGTAAACAGCTGCTATAGAAAAATATAAGCGATGCGAAAGAAATGAACATAGCGAAATAACAGCCTCTGAAAAATGTTGGACTTCTAAATTGGTGTTATTAAATTGCAGTGTGTGCTAGGCAGGAAGAGGTCCGAGTACAGACAATTGTCCAGGCCTCTTAAAAAATTCAACTAAAGCCTATATTATTTCTCTGAGATCCGAGGATTCAAAGTTACGATAAATTTGCTGCTTTTACATGCTTCAAATATTTAAATAATACCAGTTGTGAGGGAATTTAGAAAAATTAACTCAAACCATAAAATTTCTAATGACTTATCCAAGGTTTCCACAGTTAACTGTGAAATCTTTTATAGCCTCAAAAAATTATTTACGAATTCTTGCTTAAACTGAATGCACGAGCAATACTTTAAAATTTTACGCAGGCTGTTGAACTGATGTCCCCGTCAATTCAATTTTAAAGGTTTATTAAGGTTGCCGAACGGTTTACCAAAACACATTCATGATGAATCCCTCATGACGAAAGTAAAATGCAGGTTACTTACTATGAGCATTTGAGTATAAAGGCTGAATAATTACGAAAATCAGAGGCTTAAATCGGTATTTAGTATTTTGAATTATAAAATTTGAGAATGAATTGGTGAAGTTAAATTCGGGCAATAGCCTGTCATTCACCATTTCAACCTCCGGAATATGTGACTTAAACTTATTAAGAATCTGTCTATGCCCTGTACAAGTCCCGAAAGTATTCCATGCCCCAATGCCGTGGTTTAAATGTTGGTTTACGTCAACAGCCTTTAAAGAAAGTGTATATATCATTACGAGACTAATTTGGTATTTTGCAAATAATATATTTTCAGCAAAATATAAGGCAAGTTTAATGTAGGTAGAATACTCGATGCTGCTAAAACCATGATCGCAAGAAATCACAATATCAATATAAAATATGATAAGCTCACTGCATTTTTAAAAAAGAATTCTGTTTGATTTCGTCCAAAAAAATTTCCGACCGGAAGACTGCAGTCGCTGCAGACGATACGAACTTCTTAGCTGTGAAGGTAACAGATCACTTACAAACAAATGTATCAATTTTCCAGCATTTTTTTCGTAGGTGATAATGATTTTTGGTGTATATGGTGCAACTCGAGCGGGCAAATTGACCAAAGCTGACGTTAATGATGTGTTTGAAAAAGGAGATGTTTACATTCTAAAAATTCCAGAAACAAAAAGAAATGTGGTGCGCACATTTACTGTGGAAGAGGAGTATTCAACATATATCAGAAAGCACATTAAAATGAAACTTCCAACAATTGTTGGTTATAATCGGTTCTTCGTCAATTACCAAAAGGGAAAATTCACATCTCAACCAATTGGAAGAAATAAATGTTTAAATAAACTTAAATAAATTGCCAAATTTTTTAAACTTGAAGATGTCGACAATTACACGTGCCATATAGTTTTCAGCAACATTATTTGCACACAGTGGTGCCGATTTAATACACGTTAAACGCCACCGTGGGTGGCGAACTGGTGATTATCCAGTGTAGTGGAAGGCAATATTGATGAATCGATATCAAACAAAAGAAAAAATTGTAATCTGATTACAGATCAAATTTCTTATAAAAAACCCAATGCTTCAAGAGCATCAATTGAATGCACTACATCCACATCAGATTTTCAATACCGTTACATTCAAATTCGGCTCAAGTCACATCAACTTGCTTAACGTTGTCTCAATCAAATACAACCAACACAATATAATTGGAAGCAGATAATGTATGAGTAAATAATGCCGAAAAAATTGTTTGTGGGATGCAATTTAATAATTCCAGTGTAACGATGAACTTCAATTTCAATAAATAAATCAGATTATCAATGCACAATAGGCTCGACAATTAAATTCTTAATGGTAGAGTTATTTGGTGTAGCTTTCTCTTCCATAAAGTGCCTATTACAGTTGAGAATGATATAAAATAATTTAATTTCCATTTTCCCTATACATATACAAACGGAAACTAAAAGAGATGCGTCAAACAAATTGGGCGGCGGTGACCTAGTAAGCAGAGTCATTGACTTTTGATTCGTAGAACTTAGTTCAAGTCTCGGTGAGGAACAGAAGTTTTTTAATTTAATTTCATCTGTCAAATTAGTTCAACTCATGTTCTGCTACATTTTTGTCCATTCAAGTGGCAAGTGATAATGTGGTATAGGGAACAACGGTGGTCAAGTGGGTAGAGTCATTCGTTATGGTAGCGTGGAGCTGAGTTCAATTGTCTCATACAGTCAAGCATTTTTTAATTGGCAAGTGGAGTTTATAACAGAAAATAAACCTCTAAGGCGGTGGGCAAAAGTAGTAAGCAACGTCGTTGGAGTATATTTGGTGTTGTCTTAGTGTTGAAGGCTCGCTTTGAGTCAAGTTATATTTTTATTTAAAATCAAATGTGCCCTCCTTACCTTCTTTGAATTCTTCTCGTCTGTTACATCAAAACAAAAAATGTTGAATTTTATGAATTTTTTCATAAAATTATCCTCGTACACTACCGAGAATTGAACTTAGGACCGCGATATGAACGGCAATAACTCTGCTAACTGGACCACCAACGTACATTGTTATTGCTGTCTTTTATATCTTACTCAAAACAAAATAAGAGAGAAAAGAAAAAAAAAATAACTCAAACCAAAAAAAGAAAGACTTACTGTGGATTGTGGAAGCGTGAGGCTTATAATTTGTTTTGTAGATTAACTTTACCAAAACTGATGATGCTTTATATTTTGTTCTAATCTATTGTTCATGCATGTGTCCAAAACCTAGCAAACCGTACCGTAACACAATAGCAAAAATATAGTATAAATCTACTCAATATCTTGTATCACCTCTCCTGGCCCTACTACTCACTCCACACAACATCGAATAATGCTCCTTATAAGTCTTTTGTTAAATTCTTGGGTTATTTTACTCCATTCAAACTTAAAAGCACTTATCAGCGCAGGTATAGTTAATGGAGGGTTTACCGTCTTTTTAGAAGATCCAACACTTGCTCGATGGGATTTGAGCCTGGACTATTCGCTGACCAGTTCATTGCTACACCTACAATGCTTTTACTTCTAATGAGACATTTTAGAGACGTTAGCATTATGAGGTCTAGCATTATCCTGCATTAAGATAAACTCGAGACTATACCTATCCGCAAAGAATTTAAAGTGGTGTCTAAAATCGAGTTAATATATCGTTCACCCGTAATCGATCACTATAAACTCTATTTTATCTCCCAAACCATTATTGAACCTCTATCAAAAAGATTGCTAATCCGTAAATGCGCCTATAGACCTGATTTCGTCTGCCACTGCAATGCTTAAACGAAATCGCGATTCATCCGTGACGAATACGGCCTGCCAATGTCGGAAATGCCAACTCCAATGATATTGACAAAATTTCAGTCAGCTGCACGATATCCATGCAGCAAAATGGTACACAAGAGTGCTCTTCTGAAGGTTATCTTTGCTTTTTAGAGGCGATTACGAATAGATAGCGGAATTCATTTTGACTCGAGTCGGATCTTCATTTAAAGTTGAAATACTTATACTATCCCACCCAAGATTTCCTTGCATATGATCCCGTCTCGCAAAACATAATCAGAAGCAAAATGAACCAAATTGAAAGACGGAATTAAATTAAAAAAGTGTTGGCCCTGCACCCAGACTTGAACTCAGGTTGTTAAGTCATCGAAGAAGCTCCGCCGATGTAACGTATATTCGAGCCGCCTTTAGCCACTAAAATAAGTACATCCAACATAGAGCTTTCCCGCAGGCTGAGTTCTAACGATCAGTTGATGACTGGCCGCTCATTATTCGGTCGATAGGCATAATAGTCCATAGCCGATGATACATTTTCATTGATGGTTTCATCATTGCCAATGAATTACTTACAATAATTCTTATCGCAATGCTATTCTTCCCACAAAACAAATTTTCTAATCTCAATTTTTTACATTTTTTCTTTTTTTAAATTATTTTATTTATGAATAGTATTTAAATTCTATACGTACATGTACTTATCTTAAAACCTAAAAAGAAAAGCATTTTGTTGTTGTTGTTGGTTTATATATAGGTATAACAGACGCAGAAATGGTTGCACGATTCAGAAGGTTTGAAAAGCATGTCGAACTTAAAAATAAAACCGCATGGAAGAGGTATTTACAACGAATGAACGCCACACAATAATTATAAAACAGAAAATGAATGAACGGAATGCGGGAATATTTTTCATCAGCCGAAACCATTAGCCCATTAATACTTGGCGCGACAATACCATTTCTGTGTGCTGCGACTTTAAAACCTAAAAGGTATACGGGCCGGGCCGTAACGATCGTGAATATAGGCTTATCTCTCTTATCAAACATTTGCTTCAGACTTAAATTCCGTAATCATATTATGGTGCTGATGAGTACTGGAATCTCGATCTGAGCCCGATGCACCTTTCATACGTACTTCCGAATGGATATGCACTGCACTCTGTGGATATTGATCGGAATTTTCTCTCTTTATTTTCGGATGGTGATTCGTTTCGTGATCACCACCGCCATGTGAATTATTTGGATTGTCGTCGTCCGAATACGATAGTTCATCGTCATGATCGTCAGATTCGTCGCCATCTGCATGACCACCGATTAATGCGTTTTTAGCGCCATGATCCACGTCCATTTTCGATGCAGTGTCTGAGATTTTCGATATTTTTGAATGGAATCGTCGTTCGATTTTCTGTAACTCGTCCGATACGTCCTGTCGCTTCTTATCCATTGATTTCTCTAGCGCCGATCTACTATCTTCTAGCTTTTGCTGGGCTTTCTTGTCCATAACTTTGGGGATGTAATACAGATGTGGTTTGGTCTTGGTCCGGATGAAGTGTTTTAACGGTTTGCGCGACTCTTCCCATTCGCCCAACTCTTTCATGCGATTCATTTTGTATTCCAGAATTTTAATCTCCTGCTGCTGCCGCTTTCGGTCATAGAATAAATTCTGTCGTTCTTTTTTGAGATTTTCACGCTCCTGGATCTCCTGCTCCTCCAGTTTTTTCTCGATCTGTGCCTTCTTCTCTTCCTTTGGTTTAAGCCGTGACTCTTCTTGACAGAATTTTTGTAGTGTGCCCAATAAACAGCCGAACATGCGGCGATTTCGGGCCCGAGACTGTTCATCACTCCCTTGTGCCGCAACAATTTCTTGTCGTGTCGGCAACTCGCGTATTACTCGGGATAGTAGTTTTGGTTTTTCATCGCGCGCCGGTGGTCCCGACAGCCGACTAAACACTGATTTGGGGTTATCATTTTGGCTCGGTCGTTTTTTAAGTGCTGGACTATTTGCCCCATCGCCTCTCTGCTGCCGATCGCCACCACGACCCCGGTCTATCGAATTATTTTGATAGTCATTGCCACGTCTGTCGTTAAAATTACGTTTCCTGAAAATTAAAAGACGCGATTTTATATAAATCACGGGGAAAATTTCAGAGAAAATTCTAACCTCGAACTTGTGTCGGGCAGATCGCGTCCAATAATCCGACGTATATTTTCATTTAGACCCTTTAAATTCGTTTTCGCCCGATCCAATTCTATTTGTAGATTATCGTACGTTTTCAACAATTCTGTTCCCATTTTTTGTTTATTGCAGGTCCTTAAATTTAATATTAATTTACAAAAACTAGAGCAAAATAATTTTTTTTTGTGTTATTTTGGTATGTCAATAAATTGAACGATAACATCAACTAAAATGGAAATAAACTGAACGAATGTCATTTTGCGGTTTATGTATTGGATAAGATTTGAGCACCGTAACCGCGTTTACGTAGTAATATATTGAGCAAAATTTTGAGAAAATTAATTTTAATAACTAATTCAAATAATTCCAACCGTTGTTAATCTTTAAATGTATATTATAATCCATATTATAGTTCATTAAATAAATCTTTGCTTAGAGATCAAGACGCAACAGATGGTAAAATTTAAATACACTTATTGCTCAATATATTTTGCTGAATTCATATGAATGCAAAATTCTCATTAAATTGACATACTTTCGAACTGTCAAAAGCCTTTCACTTTCGTTCCATGTGTAATGTGTTATGGCTCATTAGAGTTGCTTGCGTTAAATGAATTTTACCAGAATTTTGTGATATTTTCCTAGAAAAATCTAATATTTATAACGTTAATTTATTTAAAATAGAAGCAATTATAATTTATAAGTGACCATCATGTCTGATGAAAATGTTGCAGAAGGTGTCGATGCCCTAACACTGGATAATGCCAGTATCACGCCTGGTGATGGTGATGTGGTCGATCCATGGAATGTGGCAAGCACATCAGAAACGGGGGTGGATTATGATAAGTTAATAAGTGAGTATTTGATCATCGGTAGTTTAGAAAGGGAGACGAATTAAATATATTTATTTTATAGAGAGATTCGGAAGTTCCAAAATCGATGATGAGCTCATCCAACGATTCGAGCGGATCACAGGCAAGCCGGCCCATCACTTAATAAGGCGTGGCATCTTTTTCTCACATCGTGATTTGCATACTATACTCACGCTGCGAGAACAAGGCAAACCATTTTATTTATATACCGGACGAGGCCCCAGTTCAGAATCGCTGCATTTAGGTCACTTAATTCCATTCGTCATGACCAGGTGGCTGCAAGAAACCTTTGACGTACCCCTAGTCATTCAGCTCACGGATGACGAAAAAGTATTATGGAAAGACCTGACGATTGAGCAAGCTCTCCGACTAGCACGAGAAAATGCAAAGGATATTATAGCGATGGGCTTCGATGTCAACAAAACGTTCATCTTCTCGAACCTGGACTATATGGGGTGAGTACTTAACACATCAACCAAAAAATGTATGATGCAATTTTCTTGATTCGCAGGAAATGCTCGTCTCTCTATCAAAACGTGATCCGAATACAGAAATGCGTCACGTTCAATCAAGTCAAAGGGATTTTTGGATTTGGTGACTCGGATCCGATAGGCAAAATAGGATTC
This sequence comes from Tipula unca, assembly GCA_951394425.1. NCBI lineage: Eukaryota > Metazoa > Arthropoda > Insecta > Diptera > Tipulidae > Tipula > Tipula unca. The sequence goes on along the minus strand of OX596382.1, from coordinate 22,325,327 downwards.
CCCGCAGCGCAAGCAGCACCAGCTCTATCCTCCACCTTCCCCTTCATATTCGGCGATAAAAAGGTAAACGTATTAATACCGTGCGCCATCGATCAAGACCCCTATTTCCGGATGACACGCGACGTAGCACCGCGCCTTGGCTTTCCAAAACCAGCTCTTATACACTCCACATTTTTCCCCGCACTACAAGGTGCCAAATCTAAAATGTCGGCTAGTGAAACGAATTCGGCGATTTTCTTAACAGACACCCCCAAACAAATCAAAAATAAAATCAATAAATACGCGTTCTCGGGCGGTCGGACCACACTCGAAGAACATCGACAATTTGGTGGCAATACCGAGGTGGACGTATCATATCAGCTGCTTAAATTTTTCCTCGAGGACGATACCGAGCTGGAACGAATTCGGGTGGCGTACACAAAAGGTGAGCTGCTTACGGGTGAGATTAAGAAAATCGCTATCGAAACACTTACACCAATTGTGCTGGATCACCAGGAGAAACGGAAATCGGTCACGGATGATATTTTGAATAAATTTATGGCGTTGAGGAAGTTGAATTTTTAAATTTTACAGTTAATGCGCGAACAAAGTTGGCTTTATAAATAAAGATTTATGCTTTGCAATACAAAGCGGTTGGTTTTATTTAATTACAAGATTCAGAACAAATTTGAACAGTCGTGCGGGGAAAGGCTAGCAAATTTAACGAAGGATAGACATCCCTAAAACAAGCTTAGACAAATTTGTGAATTGTTACTTCGTTTCTATGGTAGAATTAAGTCCCCAATATTCTAATCCTATAAATTAAATCTAGTAATGAATTTATTGAACTACATTCTATATACATACATTTGGATATACTTAGGCCGTTTATATTAAATTTTTGGACAAGCAACATTCTAAATTCGACACCATCATGATTTTCGTGCATGTAAACATAATACAATTTTGGCGGTGAAATTCGTTGCTCGCAACCAAACAAAAATAATTTCAAAAACTGATCGCAACTAATACGAATGACAGCTAGCAGCGTACAGAATTTTGATCACAATACGCGATTTCAATCCGCTCTCTCTGTGTATTTATTTCTTCACGCGACAAAATTCGATTTTTCCAAATTTCAACAAAGAAAATTTTAAATAATTTTCTGCCCATCATAAATATTTAATTGCCACGGTAATAATGTAAAATCATTCGAGTAAAAATAAGTTTGTTGTTTTAATTTGTTTGTGTAGCTTGTTGATTAAAACACGAAGCTCAGCTCAATTTGCACGCAGAGAAAAATTCGACAGAAAAAAAAAAATGGCCGAGCCCTCGGACGAAAGTCTCAAAACGTTGATGGAAGTAACGGGTGAGTATTTCATTTGCGCTATCATTTTATGAATTTACCGCTATATTCTACCTGTATTTAGGTGTGGATGTCGAGGTGGCTAAAAAAGTGCTTAAATTTAGGGAAAATAATTTAGATCATGCGATCAATTGGCTGCTGGACGGGAATGATCCGGATTCGGGTGTCCTCGATGTGGTCGATTTAAATCAACCGTCTACATCGGCGTTTGAAAATTTGGCCGGCCCGAATATGCCGATATTGGATGAGGACAATGTGCGTGCACCAATACCGCCGAAGCGGGAAACACTTATATTGCCCGAAGAGGATAATTTTCGCTTTCGGAAGAGACGCAATACACACCAGATATGTCCACTAAGGAATTTCGAGCGCGAGGGTGAACTTCTCGAAGAAGAATTGTTTTCGGATCAAAAATATCGTGGTGGTAGTCGTAAAAAACGCGTCCTACTCGAGGATATATTTCGTCCTCCGGTCGATATCTGCTATTGTGGTTCCTTTCAAACGGCCCGCGATTATGCCACCGAGCTTAATCGCTGGCTCATTGTTAACGTTCAGGATCATACGATATTTCTGTCGCAGTGCCTGAATCGTGACGTCTGGTCGAATTTAAACCTAAAGAATGTTATAAAAAATTCATTTATATTTTGGCAAGTGTCTGCTGATAACACAGAAGGGGCTCGCTTCAAAACCTTCTACAATGTTGCCGATTGTCCGTACGTGTGTATCATAGATCCGAGGACGGGCGAACAAAAGATAAATATAAAAAATTTCGAAATGAAGCCGGATCAATTCATCAAAGAATTTTATGTATTTCTGCGGGAGAATGGGCCGTATCCATATTCGCAAGAAGTCGAAAAGGAGAATGGTTCATATGATATTATATTTAAAGATATAAATGGTAAGCGAATACAATTCGATGAGACAAAAATTAGTAATGCTTCGGCATCATCGGAAGCATTAGCCTCGGGATCGAAGTCGGCGTTGGCGGCAACCGTTAAGACCGATTTGAGCAACGTTTCGTTCGAAAAACTAACGGAAGAGGAACAAATTGAATTAGCTATTAAGCAATCGTTAAATGAGGCGAAGGCGGATAATGGTGGCGCCGAATCTGTCGACGAAGATGTTGAAAGTATGAGTGATGATGATGAGCCGTTGGGCAGTAGCACAAATTATGAAAATTATCTAGGATCGAAGACCGGTATAAACCATAAAGCACAGCAATTCTCTTCTATATATACAATCTAAATTGTCTTATTTTTTCTATCCCACAGATCCCAAAACAAAATTGCAAATTCGATTGCCAAATGATGAACGTGAAATTGTTGAATGGCCATCATCGTCGACAATCCGTGCGATTAAGCTGTACCTAAAAACCAAATATCCCGAGCTGACCACGGGCCAATATAAAATTTTAAATGTGTCTACTTTTCCAAAACGAAACATATTAGATTTAGCCGATGATACCCGATTTGATAAATGTGATTTGCATCCAGCCTCAACATTGTACTTGCATCCAGATGATTGAGGTTAGTTTCGGCCCGTGGACAAAACAAATTCTCGAATTATCAGTAAACATAATTTTTTTTTAATTTAATTCCTTTTAATGTATTATTGACAAATAAATGAGAACAGTTTTTTTAAGTATCCGTTTGATTTCCGTTCCCGAGGCGAAGGTGTAATCTTTGCTCGTTTGGAGTTTGGTTCGGGTCTATGCTCATCGTCGAAATATACTATTATTGAATCCTAAACCATCTGATATAAAATAATTTAAAGCTATCGAAAAATTTGTGTCTTCGATGCAAAAATGGTTTAGCACTCAACTAAATATCGTGTGTTTTTTAGTCCATCCTTTTTTAATTAGATGTCGTACGTGACAAAAAAACAATTTTTGTTTATTTTTTTCATATAATTTTGTAAATTTTGATAGCGGAGATTTACACTATTTTAGATTGTATTTATAGTAGAGCCTTTTAAAATTGTAAAACGAGAGAATTGAAGCGAATATCTCAGGTCTGTTCTGATTCATAAGGGTTAATTAAAGGGCTGTTACATTGTCAGTTGGTTACAGAATTTATAGATAGCCTAACGAATCTTTATGGTGAACAGGACAGAATTCTATTTTTTATTAGAGTATTTAAATTGGAGACAATAATAAAAATAATCCAATTCACCATACAGACAGGCCTGGCCATATAGACGAGTACCCGTCGACATCTCTACGATCGATACAAAATATTAAGGACCGGTCAAAATTACGTAGTTTTAAATTCTGTAAAAAAAAAAAAATCTGTTAAGTCCGTAAGAATTTAATTTGCTTGCCAACACAGAACCTATCATCTAGATGGTCTAAACCAGCGTGGCACGTCAAACTTGGGACGCTGCAGATTTTAACATCATTCCTGACTCAACACAATTCTTCCCTTCGTAAATTCAGTGTTAACCTCATTTATATATAGGAAAGAAACAATTTCATCGTATCTACAAGAAACGAAACTGATTATTTACTGTAAATAGGTCAACACTAAAATGCTATGCTCTACATTTAATATGTAAACGAAACGTTATATTTTATTTAAATTGCCTTTATAAAATGCGAGATCAACTGATCGGTTTAATCTAATCTCAACAATGAAATCTAATATCATTCAGAAACTAATTTTTTCGTATACAAATATTTCGATGATTTAGCGAATTCTTAAATTCTAGTTTGCAGCTGCTTTGTAATGTTAAATTATGGAGAAGATTAATGGAACTTAAAATGTGAGAGACCCGTATTATAACGACGCTCTATGAACCAACTAACTGGTTCAGATCATTTTTTCAACATTATAACCAGTAGCTAAATGAGTGGGACATTTCGGAGCACCGACCGGGCAGAATAACTTATTTGGATGTATCTTAGTTGGCAATATCATTGATAAAAACCAAAACCTTTTCTCAACTGTTACCATGTTCTCAGAGATATATATCAAATTCGCCTTACCTACCTTTATCGTACTTTGATGGAATTGGTGCAAATTAGGTAGTGGCATTACGATTTGTTGTATAGTATCAGCGATTGGATAGTTAATCCTTGAGTTGGTTGAACCTGATAAAATAGTCAAGAAAAAAGACTGCATTCAACTTGGTGTGTTCGAAATGACATACTCTTATTGCACCCCTTTTTGCGAATTATAGAATAAATTAAATCTAAATTTTCACGATAGATCCATTGTGACATTGAGTGAGGAACCTCCATAGGTCCAACAGTCAAATAAAATAGCTAGGACGTTCAAAAATTTAAACACTTAACGTTGGTGACAATATTTCATGGGCGTACGTAGCGTAATGCACATTATATCGATACTAGAGCAACCGAGAAGTGACTGGAATAAGTGTTGGTTCAGTAAGAGCATAACTCCTCTAATGCTATATATAAATTGGCCAACCTCTAAGATTGAGGTTGAAGCCACCGGTGAAAATTATGCGGATACGTCGATGTCAAGTTGTTTGAGTCTTAACAAAAATTGAGCAGATCTTTAGCAGAAAGACTTTTCAGTTGTACCGTACGCAATGTATGATCAGTGGATTAATTTTTTATTTTTTTTTATTTTACTTCCCAAGTGGTTCTGAACTTGTTTAATCCACTTTTTTAATCACTGTTTAGATTGGTCGCGAAAACTTACCAGCACTTTTCAGGAAAATTGGAAAATATTGCAAATTGAAATTATTATAAATAAATGAAATAAATAAAATAAAATAATTGTTTTTGATATCAATGGCGCTTGCAAATGCATGTGATACATACATGTATTTTATTTTGCAGCAAGAAATTAGTTAGATAAGCCGCATATGAATGAAGATAATGTTAAATAAGCCGCTTCTCAAGAATTTCTGTTCGCCTGTTCACATTTCACCAGAAAACATGCAGAAAATTTCACACGAAATCTAAAATTTCCCGGTATGACTTTATTTTGTCGCTTACGTGTTAGATGCGATTTTAAATTATTTTAGAAATTTTATGATGTTTTCTGGTGAAATGTTAACAGGCGAACAGAAATCTCGAGAAGCAAAGTATTTCAATCATATGCCGCTTAGCTAACACCAATTTGTAGCACGCAGGAGAATAATTTTGTGTATTTCCCCTTAAAATCAATAGCGATTTAATTTTTTGTGTGAGAGTGAGAAAAATGATCATTCATATGAATAGGACACGCCTTTTTTACTATGTCGGAATTTGAATCCGCAATCCGCGGGTGTTTTTGGTCGATGGATTCCTCTAATTTATGTGCCACACCCGAAAAATTTAATTTTTCAAGTAATTTTCATAAAATATTAACAGGCAAGAATGATTCTTAAGGAGTAAATTTTTAATCAAATGCAGCATATGTAACATTAATTTATAGCGTATCTGACAAAAAATTAAATTTTATTTCCCCTTAAAATACAACTTGCTAATTCCCCTATATGTATTTCCCCTTATATATATATGTATTTCCCCTTATATATCTATTTCCCCTATATACAGTACGCTACGCATGTCCACCCGATATGTTTGTTGACTATTAAAAATTCTGCTCGCCTGTTAAATATTGTATAAAACGCATGTTAGTTTTTTAAGACGGCGAAACAATCAAACAATTTTTAAGAGATTTTACGTACGTTTCGGTAAAATATTAAACAGACGAGTAGAATCATTAAGAAGCAGGAAATTTAATTCAAACACTAATTTTGTCATGTATTCGATCAGGAAAAACGTGCGTAGCGTACTATATATAGGGGAAATAGGGGAAGTCGCTATATATTATAATACATACTGACGCTATAAATTAGTGTTACATAATCAGCATTTGATTGAAATAGTCACTTCTTAAGATTCATTCTCGCCTGTTATTTTACGAAAATTTTTACTTAAAAAAATTAATTTGAATATAAAAAAAAAATCCCTCGTCACACATTCGAATAGACTTTTGAAATGTTCCAGACGGCAAAGTGCACAAGACAACCAAAGACGGTTATATAAAAACCCTAGCCCAAATTGGCCGATAAGAAAACGATTTTCGTGTGATGATGAGAATTCATGCAAGGGCCAAGGGTTTAGTAGCATAAAAATCCTCTCAATTTTTACTGAGAACAGCTTCCAAAAAATGGTTTTGTGTGTTGGAACTGTCGCCAGCAAGGACATGGCCACTTTGATTGCTCTGAACCCCGAAACCGAATTTATATTGGATTGTGGGAAAGAAGGAGCCAATTTTTTCAGAAAAAATCCGAAATTATATCGACAAATGGATTTTTTCTCGAATAGGAAAATGAAGCGAACCAAGTGTCGATTTAGCCGATTTATTCGTTTTAACGATTCCCCGTACCGATTCGCTGCTCCTCGAAACTGATAAATTGACTTCGTTTCGTTCAGACATATAGGCCAGCCGGTTAGAACCGATCCCGTGGAGTGTCACATGAACATGTCATACAGTTATCAAAAAAATGAGTTGATATTATGGTGCCAATAATGGACAACAATTAGAAGGACGGAACAGCATTGTAATCGGAACAATAAAAGCCGACAAACCTGAATAGAATTTACAGCAGCAAACAAAAAACTGAAATATGTCCATCAAAAAAATAAAAAATAAAACAGATCCTTCATCGATTAGCGGTTCGCCTCATTCTTGCAACGGACCATTTTCCGTTCTTCAATCGAAATAATAGCATCAATAGCATAATAGCATCTACAATTCCATTGGTCGAATTTCATCATATACGCTTAATAAATACCTAAGATGCCTTCTAGTAGGTCATTTTCCAGGACTTTACCCAACACCTACCGCTGCGTTATGTTAGTCGGTTGAATTTTCATTGTTGCGAGCAAGAGAAATCGATTTCCTTTCCCCGATCATCGCTGGTGATGTTTCATGGCTGTAGAAATTTAGCTTCAGTATCTACGATGGATACTGAATACTCTCCTCCAAATCAATTTTTGAAAACCTTCGTCTATTTCGATATTGTTGTATCTTCAATTGGGGATTTACAGTAAATTTGAAGTTGGTGAACAGAAAGATACGGTTTTGTTACGGCCAAGACTGGACCATTCACTTACCAGTTGGTTTACGATTATTTAGTTAGAGGAACGACAACTACACTTGAAACGCTTTTTAGTTGGACTGGAATTTACCATATCACGCAATTAGCTTGTGGGCAGTAAGTTGGTATATACTTAGATTCTTAAAGCTGTATATAACCCTTGGTTCAGATCATCGAAGCCCCGGTGTCAAATTTCCAATTTAATAAACCCTCATTGACAAGTTATTTGATAAAAATTGTCCGGCCAACTCTGTATAGAACGGATTATAGAACTTTATGTTCTTCAACATCATCTTGATTATAAATGGACAAGATTATGATTTTAAAATTGGCTTTTTGTCAATTCTGTAGAAATCAAATTATAATGCTGTGGGTAAATAAAAACTTGCAAGGATGCAAAATTTTGAGAGTGCAAAATCCCTAAGAACCGTTATAGCAAGTAAAAGTTTTCTGCAAGATATAATTTAATCTCACAAATTTTGAATTAATCTTCAAATTTGAATATAAATAACTAAAGAGTATCCGATCCACTGTTGATTCAATGGCTTAAGCAGTTTTTACGTTTAATTAGACGTGAGTTTGAAGTAGGTCGTTTAGCCATAAAATTAGCCATAAATTAAATTTTTTATAATTTTTGGGAACCTACCTAATCTTTAAAAATTTGTGATCCAAAAACAGACAACAGGATAAATAGTTTCGGGATTTTACAAAAATATAATTATTTTTAACCAAATTTTAGTCGACCTTTCGAAGCACACACATAGTAAATCACACGAAAAAAAGTCTAGCACTGATGCAGGACAATTTTTCGTGTGTTTTATTATGTCGACTAGTCGACTAACTATGTCGAGTTAGTGTTTGGCAATGTCGACTAAAATTTGGCATCGAAATATTTATTTTAAACTCCATTTACAATGGCTACTGTATTCCTTCTTCCCGAAAGTATCTACTTAAATTAGATTAATTCGTACGTTGGTAATGGTTCTTGGACAACAGTAATATAAATAAATTTAAGGGTAAAAATATACCAAACCATTGTAATACAAGTTATCTACCCGTCACTGTAAGTTATATAAGTTATAAAACGTGTTGCTAATCGAATTGTATACCAATTACAGCAATTACACGCGTTATGCGTGCATTCAGACAAAATCCAGATACCATTTATAAAATACACATAGAAATAAAACATCAACCAGCCGATTACCGAAATATTCTAATCGTCATCGTAATAGTAGATCAAGTACTCAACATCATGAATAATAAAACGTTAATTTTTGTTGCTGTTACAAAATCGTAACTGATCGTAAAATCTAAGTTAATAATTGTTTGTGTTAAGTTAATCCCGTGGCGTATCTAAATTAATAATTTATTTTGAAAACATTCTATCGATTGTGTTACACGTCCACGGAGTTAGTTTTTAACATTAAATGAATTAAAATTTAAAATATACTAAAAATGAGTTTGATAGTTGCTTATAAACGATATGCAAAAGGTATATATGTGAACTCATATGTTAAGCTAATTACTATCGTAAATATGCTAATTAAATTATTTAAAATTTTAGTTTTTCGGATATTGTTCATAGCACTTGGAATATTTTTACTGTACCTGCTGTTGAAGAAGACTGTGTTTACAAATGTAAAAACGGAATCTGTAGATCACGTTGATCGGATGCAAAATGTATCACCACTCTTTGCTCAGCCGGCAACACAAAATGACGAAAATACAACTACAAGTAGTAGAACCCATAACATCAGTAACACAACCAAATTGCGTGCAACTGAGTCAGAAACTGAATCGTTGGTTGAAAGAATGTCGACAAGTAAGCTGATAGCGTCGATTACACGAAGTATTATGAAAACTACTACGAACAAGAATGGTGATATAACTTAATATGTATAATTTATCAGACTGTGGTGTTTAATTAACGAGGCTGAACTGTATATCTTAAATTAAATGTTAATGTTCGATTAAATTGGTATACATTCACTTTTTAATTATACCTTTATATCTAAATTAAAACCCGGAATCGTGTTTTAAGATAAATATTATAAAATAATGAAAAACACATTTTCACTCAAAATCTGTTGAGTGATTGTTAGACAAAAACGTCTTAGCAGGTACTTCCGACGCTTCCCATAATGACCACTAATTCATTTATCTTTGTGTTAAAGTTGTATTAAGCTCCAACTCTCAAATTTCACTCAAATTTTTAAAATTTTTAGCCAGCCATCATGCAATAATAGTCGATCACTATGCTTTAACTCAATGTAATATTTGAGTGAAATTTTCAAAATTCAATATTATTAAGTTCTATCACTGAAATATCACTAAAACTTTGAAATTATTTAGAGCCGTTTGTAAATTTACTCAGGATTATATTCCTCATCAGTAAGTAATGTCATTTCTTTTGTTTAGTAGTGGGCATCAAATTAAATGGTAAACCTTTCTTCAAATTTCACTCAAACGGTGAATTTTAGTAACCTGCTTTTTGTCAGTAAGGTAAAATAAATCAAATTGTCGTTTCTGCAATTTCACTTACTAATCATATATTTTATTAAAGCTAAATATTTTCTCAAATTTCACTCAAACATATTTTGCCGTTGTCTTATCAAAGATTTTCCAACGGCCATGTCTAAATCTCATAGGAACAAAGTAATTTCAAATGTTGATGTCCTTGAGTGTTGACTGTCCATTCATATCATCCACCTCTCATGAAATGTTTCCAATTAAATTTGACACAACTCCTTTAATAAATAGCGAAATTATCACACACAAAATTTCGTAAGAATGCAATTTGTCCAACCTTTACTGTTGAAACTCGGGTACGTCGGTTATACAAAGCTCGAGATTTTCGATTGGCCTCCTTCAAGTGCTGGCAACTTTGAGGTGTACTTGGTGTAGGGTTTCAGGCTTTTCGTCCAGATATATGTTGTTCTCAGCGAGTTTTTTACTAGCTTCAAGCAGCTTGTACACGGTCCCATGAAGAATGGCGTGTTGGCCAAATACTGCAAAATGAGGTGAAACCCCCATAGACTCGTGAATAGAATTCCGAAGAGCATTGGTAAAGGCAGCAAGATTAGTTTTCCATACTTTTTGGTCAGTTTTGATATAGGAACGAAGAGTTGCAAGCAACGTTCGGTTTACTCTTTTTACACAGATCGCAAGAGTATATAAAGAGTTTAACATCCAACGATAAAGTAGGCGAATAAAAATAACGTTTCAGGATGTCAACCGTCTTTCGAATTCCTAAATGAGCGGAAGTAGTAGGTGCAGGAACAATTAATTTCCAACAGGGAATGTCATCATCAGCCTGAAATGCTGTTTGTGGCTTAAGGTTAATGAAAACCTTTCCATCGAGGACCTTTAAATTGTTTTTACTTGAATTAATTTCTAAGGCAACGAGCTCATTATATTTTTCAAATTTAAAAGCTGGAGAATCCAAATCAATATTTAATTGTCGATCAGAAAGAGTAAAAGCATCCATATGCACACGCGACAAGGCATCGGGGACACAGTTTAGCGAACCTCTACGATATTCTGTATCAAAGTTGAAGCCCTGAAGCTTTAAGCTCCACCGAGCTAAACGTCCAGACAAGTCCTTAGTTGTCATCAACTAGTAGTCAACCTTCCATGATCTGTAATTACAGTGAGTGAACGGAAGCCCTTTGATATAGGCTCTGAATTGGTCGATAGCGATAAATGCAGCTATGCATTCGAACTCCGTTACGCTGTAATATTACGTTGAGCACCAGACAGTTAATGCGACATGTATGTCAGTGCTCTATCTTCCCCATCGGAAGATTTTTGAAAAATCCGGTGTTGCTAAAACAGGAGTAAAGGCTAATGCAGATTTTCGACCATCAAACGCATATTGAGCTCCATCATTCCAGTGGAATTTTTGACCTAGTACTGAATGAAACTGCGATACCATCCCGTGACTCCCAAAAATCGACTATTTTGGCGTACGGTACCCTCACCTTCTGGGGGTTGGGGCAAAGTGCTTCCTCACCAACGACATGACCAAGGTATTCGATTTATCTCAGTAAAAATTTACATTTTTCCACATTGATCGTAAGGCCCGCTTTCTGCCACTTCTGATAGAATAGCGAAATGTTCATCTAATGTAGCTGTTGTTATAAAGAGATTATTGAGATAAACAAGTACCCGATCATGAAGTTGATGAGGAATAACCCGGTGCATCAACCTCGACAATGTTTGAGGCGCATTGCATCGGCATCACTTTAAATTGGTATAATGGGCGTCTCTGTAAGGACTGTAATTGATTGGATCATCCGCTCAAGATCTTTATAAACTAGTTTCTGTAGAGCAGGTGACAAAGCATACAATTTTTGCATAGTCGGAACGTCAATATGGTGACAAAACAAAGGAGTTCGTCCTAAACCAATTTTTACGAAATTTCGATTATACTCTAAAGTATTTGTCGCTGATCATCAGTTAAAATATGGCTGTATAGACCAGTCAGAAGTAGGTATTTGAGAAACGGGTTCGAGCGCTAATTCCTCAATCACCCTAGGTACAATACCGAATACCTCCCAGAAGGCGCACCCTAAATATAAGGGTTGTTGGAGTGATGAAACTACAAAAATGTTCATCGGTCTTACTCTGTTATTAAAAGACCCGTTAGAAGTAACATAACTTAACACTGGTTGCGAAGAACCAAAAGCCGTTTGAAAAAAAGTAGCAATCGGGTAGAGTGCAAGTTTATGTTTTAAAATAAAATCTTCAGCTCCACTAACCAATGCGCTGAAGGTTACTCCACCATCGTGAAGTCAATTTAATATTCACTCATCCCTCAAATTTCACTCAAACTTTGAAATTACTTGGAGTTGTTTGTAAGTTTACGAAAGAGAAACTATTTCTCAGTAAATAAGTTAGTTCTTTTTTTTGTAGTGACCAGCAACTACCTAAATAATAACCTTCCTGCAAACTACACTCAAACGGTGAAATATTGTGAGTAGAGTAAAACAAAAAAAAATTGTAGTTGCTTCAATCTCACTTACAAGCCGTATAATTTATTAGAACTTTTGAAATATTTACGAGTGAATTTCACTTTCAAATTTCACTCAAAAATTTATTTTATTAAAATTTTTAGGTGTTTGTATTCATTCCCAGCTATATTTTCATTTTTATGTAACTTTATGTAATTTCACTCAAACCTTAAAATTGTTTAGATCCGTTTCCAAGAAAAATAATTGATAATGGTTTTAGGTTTTCCTCGTTTAAAAACAATTTTTTCCCCGAGTATGATATCATTAAATAAAGTTGGCCGTATAAAGCCGTATTACTCAGTTGGATTGGAGTTAGGAATACACGAAAAATGTTATTTTTAAATTGTAATTTTTACCAACTCTAACATCACCCACGTTTCTCAAAATAAACTACTTACGTACATTTAGTCATGTTGACGCGCTATAAACAAAAATTCGATACTAAGCAAATATTATCGCTGCTAATGGTTTCGTATTAATAAAAAAAAACAAACTCGGAAAATTTATTCCAAAAGAATATTTATTGAAAAAAATTTATATATCTATTAATAATACTTAGGAGCACTTAAAGCAATTTTATCTATGGTTTAATATCTTTCTTCTGTTTCTTCTTTAACTCACTAACCGATATTTTCTTTGGCAGATCCTGTGCTTCAGCGACTAACCCATACGGCCGCATGTGATAAATTAAATATTCTAAAACATACATTTGCTTTGGTGACACATAATGGAATGAAATCGCATTGTCCGAGCAGCAGTCGTGCTCCTCATCAATATCGTCGAATAAATATTTTTTTGAATACCAAAAATCATCATCAACATGGCCCGGATTTAAATGATGTTCCGGCACGAACGGGTAAAAACGTCCCCGACCAAATTCATCACGAGAATCGCCAGCATATACGTTCACATTTTGCAAGCAAATACCAAGTTCAACATCTTCTTGCCCGCCACCATCCGGACGACATTTTTTCTCATGCGGTAACGCTTGCTCGATAAATAATTTTAAGGCATGCTTGCTAAGCACGTAACCAGCTCCGCCAGACATATACCCCTGTTTTACGAACGGTTTAAATTTACATCCGAAATATATGGCTTCGTCGGCCGAATACGAATACAGCAAGTAGCGTAAATTTTCCACAACCACGTACGTATCATCGTCTGCCTTTAAAAACCAATCCGCATCGTTTAAATGATGCTCGTACACATATTTAAATGATTCTTTTGTCTTTTGCCATAAATTGTCTCGCCCCTCGCCCACATCTATCACAATCACGTCCAGCTCCGGATCCGGTGCCGAACTAATAAATAACAATTTATTACAACGCTTACCCCATGTTCGGGCAATATGCCGCGCTTTTGATTTATGATTTTTCGGATTTGTCATCACCCAACACAGTACACGCACCTCCCGATACAATTGCATGGCTAGCGAATTATTTTCTGAATTATGTGCCGCCTCTGTAGATTTATGATTGGCTAGAACATTTTTATCGGGTCCAATTGACTTTGTTAGTTCGCGCGAATAGTGAGGATCACTAAAATCATGTAACTCTGGTACTTCCGTATTTAACATGATGTACCAAATGACTAGGATTGTGATCAGGCTGAATAAAATACATAACCGACGAGTTCCAAGTAATACGGAGCCCAGACAATTTATAATCCGCATTTTAACGATAATTGCGCGGCTATTTTGTCGTCATAATCGCGGGTACACTTCTAGGCTGAAATAAAAAACAAAAAATACAGTTAAAGCGATTGAAAATTGCGTTGATAAAATTCTGGGGCCCTACTATGACTTTCAACAACGATTTTCGACGACGGTCGTTTTCCTATAGTAGGCAAAGGAAGAAAAAGGAAAACAATATTATAAATTTACTATTGTTTACCTTTTTCTTCCTTTGCCTACTATAGGAAAACGATCGCCGTCGAAAATCGTTGTCGAAAGTCATAGTAGGGCCCCTGGTTTCAACTTTGATAGAAACAGGTAAAGTCAACGTCATATTAAAATTTATTTAGTATGTCAATTAAACCTCGTTATCATTCTTATCTTAACTCACATAATGCGTTAGCTCCAATTAGATATCTATAATTTATTTACAGACGATAATCCTAATCGATTAAACAGTGCTAATGTGTATAGGCTTTCTATTCAATAGTATCGGTCATGGCTTTCAGTTATATAATTTATTAAAATCTAGGAATTTGAATTATATTGTTTAAGTTAGAATTATTGGATTTAAGCCAAAACGTGCGTTAATTAAACCAGAATCATATGGCTTCAGTCAAAATTATATGAAATAAGCTCGATGAGGTCTAAACTAGATTCATTTATAGATACATATTTCAATTTAAATCAAAATATTTTAACTTAGGCTTTAATCCTTAGGTCTAGAATTTAATTATAGGCATAAATTGTTTAAGCAAGAATTAAATACAGCTTTAATCAGAATATTTAAACTTAAGCTTAGATCTAGAATTATGTGGCTTAAGCCAAAATTATTTGAAATAAACCCAATGATAACTAAACTAGATTAGATAAGATATTTGACCTATTTAAGGTAGAAATTAAATCATAATATTATACTTAACGTTTTACTGCTTAGATCTAGAAGTTTGTGGCTTAAGCCAAAATTATAAGAAATAACCCCATTGATAACTAAACTAGATTAAATTAGGCATTTGAATTATTTAAGCTTGAATTAAATTCAAATTAAATTGGTATATTTAAACTTAAGATTTAAGGCTTAGCTCTAGAATTAAGTGGCTTAAGCCAAAATTAATTGAAATAAACTCGATAAAAACTAAATTAGATTTAATTAGATATTTGACCTACTTGAGTAAGAATTAAAAGAAACTTTAGCATAAGCTTTAAGCTTAAGCCATAATTATGTGAAATAAATTCAATGATACAAGTAACTAAACTAGATTAGATCAGTTATTTGATCTATTTAAGCTTGAATTAAATTCAAAATTAAATCGGAATATTTCAACTTAAGCTTTAAGGCTTAGATCTAGAATTATGTGGCTTAAGCAAAAATTGTGTGAAATAAATTCAATAATAACTAAACTAGAATTACGAGTAGGTATTTGATTTGTTGAAGCAAGAATGATATGTAACTTAAATCGGAATATTTAAACTTAAGCTTTAAGGCTTAGACCTGGAATTGTGTGGCTTAAACCAAAATTATTTGAAATAAATTCAATGTAACCAAAGCCACAAAATCAAAATTATTTGAAATAAACTCAATGATGACTGAACTAGACTAGATTAGGTATTTGATCTATTTAAGCGAGAATCAAATTCAAATTAAATCAGAATATCTAAACTTAACCTTTAAGGCTTACATAAAGAATTATGTGGCTTAAGCTAAACTTATGTGAAATAAATTCATGGATAACTAAACTAGATTTAATTAGGTATTAGGTGAGCGACTTAAAATAACATTTAATAAGAGACTTAAGCTTAAATTGCACATGTTCAAAACGAGAATTATAAATGGCATAAGCTTATGGAATCAGTTAACTGTGTTCAGAGCTAGATGAAAATAAGTTTGAATATTATGCAGTTTACCATGCATGATGCATTTTGAGTTTAACTCATTCAGCACGTCTTATCAATCGAAAACCTGACTCGATAACATAAAACTACTTACAAAGAGGGGCGTCACTATTATCAGTCACGTATAGCCACATAGTTGTTGTCTGTATTTTACAAAAAACAAAAACACGATTAAACTACGTGTAAAATTCGTCATCATTAAAAAGAAAACGCTTTTTTCCATTTCCAAAACACGCACACAAGCAATGATTTTATTAAAAAAGAATTAAAACAGCTGACCTTTCAATCGATCGAAACAAATCTTGAAAATAAACGTGTGTACACACAACACAAATGAAATCACACAGAAATCGAACGAAAAATGTTGAAAATATGAATTGGTTTCGGTCGAACGAGTCGTAAAATGAAAGTCTATATGCACACATTTTAGAGTGATTTATCTTATACATACAATTCCTTTTATTATTAAACATTTAAATTATATATTTACATTATGGTTTCGGGATGAATAGTTAATTTCCTAAAGGCGATGAGGTTGTATCCTCTGAATCGGACGACACAAAGAATGCACTTAGTGCGAATATTAAAAATACTGCGCCCCCCACTAAAGTAACGGTGCGAACTGAGATTTTCTGGGCTATCATTCGTCCGCCTAATACTGCTAATCCTGTGCATATTGAGTGCCCGAGAATTCCCCCGATTATGACACCGTATACATTTTCACGGGCACTTAAAATGATGGTGGTGATTTGTGATCGATCGCCCCATTCCGCCAAAAAGGTCATGGTGAACGACTGCATTAGTATACGTGACGCTAAGTACCAAGCGGTACGTTTTGTTGTTTTTCGCACTGTACCCAATTCTGGATCTTGTTTCAGCACCATTGTGGCACCCTCCTTCTCCAGCTCTTCTTCTCTCTTCCGTATATCCATTTGTACTTCTTCCAGTTCCTCTTGGCCCTCGTTCGGTGACATATAATATCCCTCTTTTAACATTTTCAGCCCGAATATTGCGAATAGAGCAGTTGAAATGTAATAAGTATATTGTCTTGGTATTATTGTTGCGGCCATACCAAACACAGCCGATAACACCGTCATTAGGGCGAGAGCTCCAATCGCCCCCGAGAATACAGTCAATCTTGGATGCCGCATCGCCATTATGGCCGCAATGAAAAACGTTTTATCACCCAACTCCGAAACCACTATCACAGAAAAAGATGCTATAAATGCATGTATTAAGCCTATATTTTGTATTCCACTAGCTGGTTGCTTCGATGAATTTAGTGATGGCGTCTCTAGTGCTGGTGCAGTCACATCGCCCGCATTCTTTTGATGATGATGATTTTCTTGTGGAACAGGTAATTTTGGTGGATGCTTAACATCGTCCCCGATAGTATCACCGTCCTCGTTCTCTAATTGAGGTTTACGCTCTTGAGGTTCGATTTCGCCTAATACTACGTTCAATGCCAGCGCGCATACACAGATATAAACTACGTATCGCATTTTGTTCTATATTAAAACTATTTTGTATTATATAAATATTAAAAACTATTTTTAAACTCTTTTTTTTATTTAGCTGATTAGCTTACTATTTAATATTATATTAATTTATTAAAAAATGTTTTAAATCATTTTTTTGAGTTTATTGCACTGACGAAACGAAAATACTTTGTCCAGGTTAGGTTGGTGGTGTGAATCAGTCAAACAAAAATTTGCATCACAATAAAACGAAACAAATATCGCGAGCGACTTTAAATAAATAAGACGAAACTCTTTTTAATATGGTAAAAATTATGTGTGTGTGGTTTTATATTTATTTACTTTAGGCAAGATTAAAAGTTTTATTTAAAATAAAAAAGTAAAAAAACTAATTTTGTCGTGCAACAACACACAACCGAACTTCATGAAAACCACGACACGTATAAATTGTGACGTCATTAGTTGTCAAAATTTTTATTTTTTTTGACAACCAAAATTTCGGCTTGTAAATAAAAAATAAATATTTTATAACAGCGATCTATAATTGAATAGACTTACCATTTGTGTTTTTGAAGTTGTAAACTTAATTAATATTAGTTTTAAAGACAATTTACGTACGAATTAATAAAATTTAAATTATTTTTAATTAGTAATTTGTGTATTGGTTTTTTTTATTTTATGGTTATGTAAATTGGGGCTAACTTCAATTCGTCATGGTATTTGGTTGCGTATAGTAGATCAGAAATTTGGTTTTTAAAGTGGAATTCACATGTATCTCATAATGTGGTTAGGAAAAATATTGTTCTACGATACATTTTTTTTAGCCTACGAAATATTTAAACCTTCGTTAAACAGTCAATATTTAATCATAGTCTAAGCCTTTATGCTCCACTAGTAATCGATAATAACCAAACTCACCTTGGCTTGATCATGATGATCTTTGGTTCTAGTTTTAAAATGTATCACTAGGGGTAACATGTTCTACCATCACAATTTTTGATATTCGAAAGACGTTTCTGTTCACGTGATGTTTCACGAACAAAATTATAGCCTATTTCGATTATTGAATTACACCGTAGCTTCTGTGGTTCTTGAAGAAAGAGACAAAACGTCAAATGAATATGGAAATTTGTTATGGTTGCACATTTGATCCCGAACGTCAGACACTTTGCGCCCAAAGACGAGTACTGTGCTTTGGAAAATGCTCATAGAACAACATAGATGAAACTAATCAAAACTAAAGTTTAATAAATCAAATTGTTCTGTAATACCAACAGAACCTAATTTGGATGGGATACTTAGTGGCGGTTAACAGACCTTTTAACGCAAATTGCCTGACATCTGGTGAAATAATTTCAAACTAAAGCAAAAGGAATGTGATCAAGTCAAGTTCAGGTTATCATGAGAAAAGAAATAATCCAGCTACAGAAAAACATAGTATGGTCATGATATTGTTCAGTTGATGGTATTAAATTTTAAATAGTGATGGATTGGTGCCCCATTGTTGATGGTGTTTCGGAGGCGGTTGATGTAAGTGTTAAAAATGCCAACGCGGTGCTGGACAATCTCTCGTCTATAGGTTGGTAGGCGTATCATAAAGAAATATAAAGAAATTCATTATTTTAAATTCGATTAAAATCGTCTAAATCGATTTCGATTTTTGAATTAAAACTTTGAGTATGAGTGGACCTTATACTACGTTCTTTCCCAGAAACTTTGAAGTAAATCCACAATTATAATCCACTTACTGCGCCTGATCTAAAGATATTAAATAAAACATAAAACTCTTGTGTGACTCAGTGTTAAAAATTCCTTCGCACCCTCTCATTATTTTGACAGTCGACACCTCGTCGTAGTTTTGGATATTTTTTCCAAAGTAGTTAGAAGGATATGCAGTTGGTATCCATATTTAAAATAAATAAAACAATTAGTTAATGTCACGAAGGGCCTACTGCTACTACCTACCCTATAAAACTCAAATACTTACATCAAAAACAGCTAACTGTAACTGGAATAAGATTGGCTGTTCATAAGACTACCTAAAACCGTGAATCTTTTGCACCAAGGGTTGCGACCGCTACAAATCCAAAGCAGGAAATATCTGAAGAAGGAACGGGCGAGGCCCTAGACCTCAATCACCACGTGAAGTAACTCGAAAAGGGCAAAACCATCGCAGTAACTTCGCAAACGAGCCAACAAAATTTCAAGATTCTAATGCAAGCGACAGTACAGTGTAATGAGTGGTTTAATGGGAAGACAAGGCTTTAGAATATAAAGCCAGTATATCACAAATTAAGGCATCTATAGAGGAAAAGAGGAAACGGCGAGTCTAGGTCCCCTTGGCACGATAGGAATAAATGAGAACTTTAAAGGAGATACTTTAAGTGTGAAGCATTTCGCTACAACCTTCAAACAGTTACTGGTGCCTCCAGAGCGATTAGAGGAAGTATTTTCCTACAACCTTCAAACAGTTACTAAAGTGCCGCAATAGCAGTAAAACGCGAATATTTCCTTTCAGTCACATTCGGAGGTTAAGCTTTACACAACGATTTATTGTTGCCAGCAAGGCGATGAATGTATCTTGGGTCTAGATTTCTTGACCGAGTACCAAATGTTGCATGAATTCATGAACCAAGTGCTGAAGTGGCGTAAGAAGAAAAACTGTCTGTAGCAATCACGTGGATCCAAATAAACGTAGCAAAAACAGATGACGCAAGAGCAAGCTGAGAGTATCTATCCCACAATATTGAAAATTCAAATGGAGTAGGGATTATATTGCACCATTTTGTCACTATTCAAGAGTAGAATGAAAAATCGCTACCTACCGAGGATACAGTATGAAATATATTTTAACCGGTGGCAGTCATTTCAGATAGGGGATGAACACTAAACAACAGAATATGTAACCATCGAACCAAGTCAAGGATTTGTGGTAGGAATCTCAAAATAGGAGATTAGGAGCACATCTGGGCAGTAATAAAGATTACACAAAATTGTATTATTCAATAAATAAAATTTCTCTGAGATTCGTGGTCCCCTCGAGATAAGTTAGAAATTACTAAATCTAGAAAATTTTATTTTTCATGATTCTCAGATAGTATTCTATTCTTTTCTGGGTGTTGATGACCCTTTTCAGCACGAAACAGAATTCAAATAATCAAATTCTATGAATTACTAGGCTCTCCAAGGTTTTAATTAAAAGTTCAACTTAATTCATACAACTGAAAGCGGTCGTTCAGCACAATGGGTGGACTGACTAATAACAACTTAACGTGCTACTAGTCCTGGGATTACGAAGGAAGACATTATTAAGAGCCAATGTTCGTTTACACTGCAGCTCTTTTTTTCATCAATGGACAGAAAAGGACAATTTACAAGAACTGAATTATAAAAAATACTGGAACGTTTACTAACATACAGAGCCGTGCAGAGCTACGATTAGGCCTGAGTAGTAAAGAATTTGAAAAGTTTGAATTTATTTAAAATTTCATCGAAACCCAGAACAAAATCCAGAAAATTTGATTTTTTTGGTTCTCAGCTCGTATTCCTCTCTGCAGATTGCAGACTCTTCGGCAGAAAAATGGACATAGTTTTAAATAACAAAACTTTCTGAATTTCTAGGCTATCCAAATAACCGCAGTTGAAATGATATCAAGATATTTAATTTTTTCTTCTATCCAATTCCAACTCGTGGATTGTCAACTCTTTTCAGGACAAGAAAATTAGAAAGTACTTCAAACAGCAAAATTTCTCTGAATTTCTCAACTCGGCTTTAACTGACAGTTCAAGTTAATTCAAATTTAATTTACATAATATGGGTTCCCACTTTTTGAAGAACTAACCACTTTCAGTTCTTCAAAAAGTGAATTTTTAAAAAATAAATTTGAGGCCCCGCAGTTGTGAGGGGATACTTATTTACTAGTAAATTGAATTTAACATTTCCATTTATTCCAGACTTTCTCGTCATTTAAAAAAGATTACAGTTGGTGCAAAAATTGTTCGCCTTTGCGTCACTACTAAAAATTTGTCCCTATAACAACTTGGACGTCAGCGCTGGCTTAGTGGTGGTCAACAGATTCTCAAACTCAATTGTCATAAAAAAATAGCCGTCCTTTCAACCACTTTCCCAAAACAATTCTGTTTCTCTAGAACCAAATATATTTTACAAAAAAGGATTAATTTAGTTTTCAAATGATTTAAAATTAGGGTATAGGGAAGGACGAATTGGAAACAATTTCTTCTATAAACATACATTTGGAGTAGTTTTAAAACTACACGATTCTACTTCTCAGTGACTGTGACTTTATATACAGAGTGTGACATTATATACAAAGCTTCGCCCTCACGGCACTTGATAGGTTTTTAAATTTAAGCAGTGGCCTTAGAGGACACAAAGCACAGCTACCAGCCGCTACCCGCGCTTTAATATCCTCACTCACATTGTTATCGTGAGAGATAAGAGAGACCAAATATTTGAACCTCCTCACTCCCTCAAACGTGTAGTGGCCACTACTAAAATCTGGTTTGCCATTGTCCCTATGACCAGAGATCATGTATTTTGTTTTGGACTCATTGATCTGGAGTCCAACAAAAGCAGAAAACTCTACAGCGGATCAAGTATTTCCTTCACTCCGTTGCTATTCAGTCAATCACGCATATGTCATCTGCATATGCAAGCACCTGATTGAACTGGCGATATAAGATATTGCGGTGAGGTGTTTCAGTTTTACGAAAGATGTACTCCAACGTGAGATTAAAAAGTATCGGGGACAGAGTATCCCCCTGCCGAACACTCGAGTTAACTGCAAAAACTGTCGATAGCCTGTTCCCAACTTTTTCCCGCTATTCTACACAGTCGTACCAATTTTGATGGCATTCCTAGGTAATCCAGAGCAGACCGCAAACTCTCTCGATTGATCGAGTCATAGGCCTGCCGGAAATCCAGGAACCCCTGATGTATGGTGATAGAAAAGACCTAAACCAGTGAATTATCGATTCGGATGAAATTTTTCTTGATAGTCACCAACCAAGCCCTCCGTTAAAGGGGTGATTCTATCCAATATAATATAGAACAGTAACTTGTATATGCTGTGCAAAGTTGAGCTATACCGCGATATTCTCACAATTCAAGTGGTTTCTTTTCTTGAATATGGGGCATATCGTGGCCACTTTCCATTCATCAGGCATAACTTTTGTTTGCCTTACTAATCAAATAAGGTCGAAAAAACAGTTCCCCAAAGTATTTCCTCCGAATATCAAGAGCTCCGAATTAATGCAGGCTTACCTTGGTGAGCGGTTTTGTTTTAGCCTCTGGATGGCCCTATACCTCATGGGATGGATCCTCAATGCAAATCTCCGCAGTCTGTATTTGAGGTGACTCAGCTACAGTCTGTGACGCCTGATGAACATCAAGCAGATCGGTAAAGTGTCCACTCCATGCGTCGAGTACTGCATCGATGTTGACACATTGATATTCATCCCGGTCCCGAATGGCGGTTAACGCAGTAATTCCCTTAAAGAAATTACGCGAACTGCGCTCATTGCTGAGTTGTTGTATTTTCAGAACCTCGGCCTTCCACCATTCACGCTTCTTCCGTCTACAAATCCACTTAGCTGCCCTCCGAGCAAGAGCAGTGTGGGTTTTCCTCGTGATTGTAAGACGTTCAAACCAATCATTCATGGGTCTGACATTCACTATACCTATAGTTTGTTCAGCAGCACTGGCAACCGAAGTGAAGTCAGACTGGCAATTAGGTTCCTGAATGCTGTCGCTGACAAGATGTTCATATCGTTTCTTTTGATCTTCATTTATCAGACCTTCAGAGTTGAAACGTTCTATGCGTTTCGCTGTTTTCCTCATTGCTATACGCAAACAAATTAGCCAGAGTTGGGGTCTGGAGCAGAAAATGGGAAGCAAACCTACGCCTATTATTTTAATGTCAAAAATTGGTCCTGCAAAAAAATTAAATGTTATATTCACACTGTAGAAGATGGGTTGTTCGTTCAATTGTCCAGTAAAACACACATTTTTATTATCATTCTAATTTTAAAATTTTTTATTTTTTATTTTTAAATTCAAATTCAATCAATTTTATTAATTTATTTTCTAACAAAATCTAGTGTAGTACTATTATTTCTGATAGTTGTATGTTGATGAGATTTTTGATTGATTCTTAAAATTTTCAAATAAATCTAAATAAATTTCAATTATAATTATAGTAATTTGATTTGTATACATAATAAACTTTAATTTTTGTTTCTGAATAAATTTTAAAGCTATTAAATTTACTTATTTTTTTTTTGATAAAAATTACAAATTCATAAAAATTATTGTTATTAAGTTGATTTTTTTAAATTTATTTAGTTTCTAAATTTATGTATAGTTATTTTTCACTACAAACGAATTGTGCTCTATAAATTAATTTTTTAAATAATTTTTATTAACATCATCATGGCACTTATTTATTATTATAAAATTAAATTAAATACAAATAATTATTGTGAATTATTATTATTTTTTTCGTATAGTGGATTTATATAGTTTTGCGCGCTGTACACACAATTTTTATAAATATGTATGTACATTATGTAATATAGTTTTTTTTTGAATCTAATTGACAATAAATTTTTAGCGTGTTTTTAAAAATAAATTATCGCTAAAATTTTAATTTTTTTTTCGTTATATTATTGAGAGTTTAGAGATTAGAGTTATATATATATATATATGTATATATATATGTATATATATATATATATATATATATATATATATATATATATATATATATATATATATATATATATATATATATATAATATATATATATATATATATATATATATATATATATATATTTATATATGTATATGTATATAGAGTTCATAAAAGTTTAAAGATCAGAAATTGGTTTAATAATTTATGTGTCTAGGTATCTAGCTACAGTATATATTGGAATGTCACTAGAGTAGAAAAGAATTTTGAAATGTGTATGGTTTAGGAAAGTTTTAATCTATCTAAATTATATTTAAATTCCTACTATTTTTTTTTTTTGCTTCGATTTAATATATTATTTATATATAATCCAAACTATTTATATTTTATGTAAACACTATATTTTCAATATTATAGAGTTATTCTAAAATTTGTTCACAACCTTTTCTATATAATATATATTTATAAGAGTATAGTAATATATAATAAATTTATGTATGCTAACAGATTTTATATTTTTATTTTTCGGTACATGCGGCAGAAGAGATTTGATTTGAAAGAATTTTTAGTTTGGAGCAAGTATATAGTATAGAATGTATAGAAGTTAGTAAATTCTTATCGGATAATCTATTTTAATAAAATAACATCAGTCAACAGATTAATTTTTTTTATATATATATTATTATGGAGCTTTAATGTAAATATGATTTTTGGAAAAATTACAGTTTTATCATATGTATATGTATGTCTATAATGGAATACATTATTAATATTTTATTGTTATATTTATAGTATAGGATAATATATTTTTGCTAAGTCTGTGCATATGTAGACAAGATCATGAATTTATATTGTATATCTTTTATTCGCGATTATTATCACTAAATAGCAAAATTATTATTTAATTTCTGTCATACAAGGGTTAAAATTGGTATTGCTTGACACTCACCAAAAAACCATTTTAAATTACGGGTGTGAGATTTGTCCTAATTTTTATATCTGAGAATGTATTAGTAAAACTTATAAATATCTCGTTATTATGAATTTTTCCCAAACTTGTATTAATTTTGCAAGAAGAATAAGAGAAAATGTAATATTGCCGAACTTAAAAAAACCCGTAAGTCTACACAAAAAAAAAATTGAGAAGAAGGGTATCACATCTGCCTAATAAATATAAGAAAAATTTAAAACCTTAAAGTTAATTGACATAAGATAACCGTAAATTTTGCAACCTTGTACGTAAGTACAAATTGAAAATTTAAAAATATCACCCTGCGGAACCAAGAATCGTACCCAAATAGCGTTATACATTTTTGCTTGTTCGAAGGATCGTATACCCAGATAGCGATTTCCCACGTTGTATGTTAGTACATAATTGAAATTTAAATAAAAATTCCACGCTGATTGTACTGCCATGATATTAACAAAAGGTTCGTCAATTCTTTCTATATGACATCAAACAAATACCAATATTCGTAAATGAAAATTAATAAAAAAATGAATTTCGATACGAAATTTTAGTCGACCTTGCCAAGCGCCCACATAGTAAAACACGCGAAGAATTGTTTAACACTAACGCATCACAATTTTTCGTGTATTTTTATATGAGTGAGTAGAATGGTCGATTAAAATTTGGTGTCGAGAATTTTTAGTTTAATTTATTATTATTTCGAAAGCAAATTTTAGTCTAGCTGGCCCAGCTTTCAACAGGGTAAATCACACGAAAAGTTATCTCGCAAGATAATTTTTCGTGAGTTTTACTATATGAGTGCTTACTGAGTCGATATTATACAGCCAGAGCATTGATTAATTAATTTATTATTATTTTATTTATCTTGTTTCTTTGGATTAAGCTCCTAGGGCTGCTACTGCATTTAATCACTTAACGGAGAGCTTTTCCTATCATCCTGTATTTTGCCTAGGTTAAGAATCGACATCGAATAATGCTTTCGATATACTGAACTCTGATCTATATGATCCATTTAGGAAAGTTGTGAGCTTTAGATTTTTTGAATTGCCCTGAAAGCTTTCACTGTTAAATATGAATTACAAAATGTTGCTTGATATTTTGATTAATTTTAATGAGTGAAGAATAAATTATTTTTGGAACACAACTATATATTGTCTGAAAAAACTTTACAAGCTCGTAGTTTTTGAAATATTGAGATATCAAAGTAAGCTCTTAAATAAAATGGTTGGTATGGATACGATTAAAAATTGGTGCATACAATTCGTTAAAACAGTTTTAATAGTGAAAATGGCTTCGAAACAGAAGGTGATCCGTTAACGGATTGTGTTTTGGACGATGAAAGTTAATAAAGCTGTAGTGAAATGCCAGGTAAAAATATATTTTATACAGACAATGGAAACATATCTTATAGGAGGTAACTATATCTCGGTCAAACTGAATCTGATGTGCAGAACTTACGATATACTGGTCCAAAGCGATTAAAAAAAGATAGATTGGAAATTCAGAATAATGTTATAATGTACTTTGTACCTATATACTCGGCACTTATATAATTATACAGTTATAATTCAAGAAGATCATGATGAGAAAAACTGTAATATGGTGGAACTAGGATCAAGTAGGATCATATGAGTTCTGCCGACGAAAAAATACGTTCAAGTTTCTACGTACTCTTGTTTCCTGATTAGTTAATTAACGGAAAACATATTATACCAGAATTTGAGTTCCTGGGATTGTAATCCTGTTTGTATGGGGCAACCAATTTTTATAAAAATAACCATCAGCAGAATTTTTTTCAACCATTTTGTATGAAAATAACCACAAGCAGAATGTTCTAGCACCTTCTAGGTGAGAGAATATAATCTAGAATCTCTCCACATAATTGATGAAATTATCAGTAGTTTCCAATTCTAATATTGCATTAAAATGTTTGTGCCAGAACATCTCCCAGTGGCAACATGATTAGGAATTTAATCTCCCATTTTGAAGTGGCAGATCTTCCGGGAAGAGAAATTTTCATCGATTTGTGAGAATTGAAGCAGATGTGGAGACTGGACGGAGGAGAGTATACGACGCTCCATCTGTATCTTCTCATCGTCGCTCTTTTCAATTGGGCATCTCAAGTAAATCTTAAAATGTTTCTGTAAAAAATTCAAATGGTGAACTGTTATCCCAGACAAAATAATATCATTTTACGCTAACTTATAATTTTATATTTATTTTTAACCCTTCAGTCATGTGTGAGGCACCCTGTGTAACCTTCAACAACCGAATAATAAGAACTTTCAGAAAAATTAAGTTTTGAGCAACAGGAAACTGCCTATAATACTGCTGACTCCTACTTAACGGTTTCCCAATTTAGATCATTTAGCCATCCATGCTTGTTGCGTATGGAAGATCATGCATAAAAAAAATATAAGTACTAGCTCTTAGTAGATAACAGGGTTTCAATCGCTATGCGAAAATAGCCGTCCCTACAGAAGCACTGTAGAAAAGTTGGTATTATTTCTTTAGAAAAGGCGACACATTTATTTATGTAGCACCAATTCTATTACTTAAAAACAAATTAAAAGTTTGGGATGAATTTTTTACGCTTTTTACTAATTTTAAACACAGTTCGTTATCTGCACACGACAGCAAGGAGTATCGCACTATAAATAGACAATAATTCTAGGTGTTCGACGCACTACCAGATAGGCAAGAGTTCCAGAACTATAAAAGTTTATGGAATAAATTTTAATGAAATTGGCCGTGACCGCATTTGAGCTGATATTTGTTTGTTAGGCCATTTTCTGGCCGCCCAACAAATTTTTACCTTGGATAATTCATATCCAAATATGTAAAAAAGTCCGAAGAAGTACGAATTTCGTAAGAAGTGGGCAGTTTATGGAATAATTTTTAATGAAATTGGCCGTGACCGCACTTCGGCTGATATTTTTTTGTTCGAGTATTGTGTTCTTCATTTTCCGGCCGCCCAATGGATTTTTATCTTTGATTTACCTGTGTGAAATTTTTACTAAAAGTGTCCTAACTTTAAATAACGTAATTTAGGACAAATTGAGGGAAAACTTCGTCCGCACACAAGAACAACAAATGCGAAATTATTATGGAAAGCGGTTCAAAATAAAGTTGAGGGCAAAACAAAAGATATTCTGTGCTTAGCTGAAACCCCCAAACTTTAGGGGAAATTAAACAAATATTAGTGGAAGCTCATTATGTGAACGCATAGCCATATTGACGTTGTTAGTGTCATTATTAAAACCATTCTATGTAGCGTAGACGTATATTTGTAAGATCGCCTTGAAGTTATTCCACACTTTCATTCCAGGTAAATGTAAAATTACCTCTTTTTTTTTTTTATTTTTTTTAAAGGACTTGGCATAGACACTCTTTTGGTCCATAGCCAAAATTACCTCTAACAGCACCAGCGTAAAAAATACATCCCAAAATTTTTAAAAATATATAATTTATACAGTTGGTTCATACCAGGATTTTCCATTTGTACAGTTGACCCATCACAGACATTTTCGTTATCTACAATAGATACAGCTGGTACAAAAGCCCTCATCTCAGACTTTTTAAGTAAATATTTGATCCATTTTACCGCTTATAAATTATAATTTCAAATTACAATTAGTTTTAATTTTTTTATCGTAGCAAATATACAGCCAAAATTAAAGTTATGACTCGAGAATATGCCCGAATAATATTAATACCAATTTATATTATATTTCTATATAAATGGTAATCGCTTACAAAATTTAAATTTATAATAGGAAGCCAATGAAAACGCGACTGATCTGCGCCCGATTTAGGGACGCATTATTTATCAAAAAGTTCGTGGACATTAATCGGGCGAATTCGCCATTCTGTGAAATTCGGAAGCGGAATATGTATCATTCAGGTCGGTACCATTGGGAAGGTCATCGACAGATTCCAAATCTTCGGGTCACCCACACTCATTTAGGTTTAAGTTCATCCTTTTGTTTCGCCATCATCAATGGTTCAAGTACTAGTTTTTTTGAATTATATACAAAATTAGTTCGGTTCTGCGTGCGTCAACGTTTCAGAAATAATTAATTTTATTGTCCCTATTTTTTCAACTGATATTTTTTGATTCATGATTCATGTCTATAAATATTTATGCCCTGCCAAAATTATTGTAATTTATAATTCATTGCAATATAATCAATATATTTTTTATTAATTTTTAAAAATACCACAAACAAAAAAAATGTTTTATTTATTATTGACTTAAATATTTAATTTAATTTATTTTCACTTTTTGTAAATATTATTTCTCGTATTTCAATTTTTATTTATTTTTGATTTACTCCTAAAATGATCACAAAGTTAAGTGTGTAGATTCTATAAATAATTTTTTTTTTTACATAATTTGATAATTTTTATTTATCTGTTGTTTTTATTCAATGATGTAGTAGCAGTAGTAGTAGTTAGTATATAAATGAATTATTGGATGTGTACAAAAAAAAGTATATATTTACTAACAAGGGATTAAATATGGGGGACATGGAATTTGGAATGAATAAAATGTTTGAAATTTAATAATTAGTGGAATAGGGGTTTCTCCTGACATAGGCTCTTCGTTGTATTTATTTGTTGGTTATATATGTGCTAAAAGTAGGAAGGTGGATCAAGGGAGCTCCTGAAATTGGGTTGGTACAAATGTTTGTCTAATTTCGAAGTTTACTCGTATTCTTGTCCAGTTATTATAAAGCTTTTGCATGACGTTTTTATCGATATCGACAAAACATATTATGACAGACAATTTTTTGCTCCCTTTGGCAGTTTTTCAGTAGCAGTTTGGTATTCCGTGGCTCTTTAAACTAATGGTTTTGGTTTATTAGTGGCGTAACTTCAAAGCCTTCCCGAAAGAAACACAATAGGAGTCCCTTCCGCCTCAATACATTTTTAGACCTAATCTGTAAATATTTTCCATTGCTTATTAAAAAAGTTATTTCTAAAATGCCATCCCTAATTTATGATCGAATTGGCTTCTACAATATTATCAAATTAATATTTTTACTGTCCAAATGCAACCTGATTTTAGCTACCCACTATAAGGATATCATTTTTTCATTTAAATTCCGATTTCTCATTTCTCTAGCGGGCGCTGCAAGCACCCAGCATGGTAAAGAATATTAGTTTGACACTTTTTGAAAATATTTTTTGATAGCGAGTTGTAAATGGGATGAAGGGAATCTAGTATAAATTATTAAGAAATGTATGGAAACCTGAAGACATGGTTCTAGAATTTACAAATGTTTTAAAAAATTGCAGAACTACTTAAACTGCTATATAAGTGTCATCGTGCACAAAATTTGGGCCATGTCAACAGCTCATCGTGTTTTATGGGCTGAAGGCCGCATCGAACCATTGGTGTTCAAAAATGATGCTAGTGAAAACTAATTTGTGTGCCTCAATTGGATGGCATTAACATGAGAGACATGTGGTTCCCGCAAGACGGGGCCACATTCCATACAGCACGCGATACAGTTAATTTACTGAAACAAACATTTGATGAACGATTAATATCGAGAAATGGACCTGCCAACTGGCCACCGCTGGACTATTTTCTTTGTGGGCTTGTGCAGTTTTACTTTACTATACGCTGATAAGCGAGAGACAACGAGTATATATTCGCAAGGACCGGTTTACAGAATATTTTTGAGAAACCAGTGGATTGTGGTGAAATACTATACATAATTCTCGAAATAGCCATCATTTCTATAAAAAATAAAAATAAATAACATAGTTGCTTTGGTCAAATCCGAAATTAAGGCCGTGTGTGGATTAGGCTGTGTGTCAAGATCAAACAGTTTTTATTTATTTGTTCATTTTATGGGCAAACCAAAATAAATTTGATTTGTCTGCCGAAACTTTCATTTTTAATATATTTTTTAACTATTTGTCACACGGCCTGAGAATTGTACTTTAGGAAAATAATATTTGTCGAGCACGAGGTGCTTTGCACTTGTACTTTTATGGCTTCGGTGCGTTCTAATATATTTATTAATTGTGGAACGCAAGATGATTGGCCATTTTTAAATGAATTTCACTTTTACACCCGATTTTAAATTTAAATTTCTGCCTCGAACAAAATAAATAAAAAACGTGAGAGTAGCGATGAACGAAGGATGAAATAATTTTAAACGTCTTTACAACGTCGATAATATTGCTAAAAGTAAATTTGCGTATATTAATATAGGTGGACGAAATCTTACGTCTATACCATCGAAGCGGGAGAAGACACAGTACTGAGAGAAACCGGATCACCTGCAAAAATTGCTACTCTCACAATGAGACTAGTAAAAAAAGCATGTGATGCGTCGATGCCTAAGAGAAGAAGCCCAATGGGAATAAAGATGGCGGTTTATTGGTGGTCCGACGAGATAGCAAATCTCAGGAGCTGCCTATGCCTAAAACGTGAAGCGCTGAAACTAGAAATAACCAGAAGCAAATGTCTCAAATGGGAAAACTTGAAACGAGATATCGGCTTGAGCTATACGATTAAAGATAAGCGTTACATTTTGATTTATATTTTTTCACAAAGTTTTAACTATTAGAAACGGGAACCGTTTGCAATAGTATATTTGGAAATAGGACATTTAAATGCGGGATACGGTACTAAATAGCATCACGTATGTAACAGGATATTATAAAATAAGATAAAGTACAAAATAGTATGAGTACGGAACAATATGTTCACGTAACCCAACGGAATGGAACTACCTATGGGCTATGTCTTAACCCATAGGTAGGTTTAAGTTCTTAACGATGAAATTCGATATGTTGGATTGGAGTGAACTTCTAAACTGATTTTTGAACAAAGTTCTGGCTTATGGCTCACTGGGGCAGTACTGCTGGCCTAGTTCAGGAATATGGCCAACTGGAACGGAACTAGGCTATTACATCGTTTATGATGGAATCCGGCAAGTTTTATGTAAATGGGATTTTCAAATGTTTCTGGGTAAAATTCTAGGATAAACAAGGCTGGAAGGGAACTAGGCCGTTTCTTAATCGATTTGTATGAAATATGATAGGTTGAATGTAAATGGAATTCTAAAATAATCATTGAATGAATTTCCCGAATATGGCCATAGGTAGAACGAAACTAGGCTGTTTATTATTCGTTTTTAATGAAATAAGACACAATATTTGGAGCTGTTTTCAATACTTAAAGCATTAAATATCGTAAAACTAGATGAAGTTTTTTTTTGTCATTAATAAAACTAATGATTGGTTCATATATTCCCGATATGAATTCCGCTTCTACCTCTCGTGGATTTATTTTGTTTGAGAAAGCGAAGCGACAGAAGCGTCTAGAGATTCGAACATAATTATAAATGTAATTTTAACTAATTATGTAAAAAAATATGAAAAATGCGGTAACTATCAGATCCTATACTCGCCAAATGTTTGTTGATCTTTGCTTCGGCAACCTTGGATCTTTTTTCATTACGGAGCGTGGCGACCCGAACATAATTCTAAATGTAATTTCCATCAATTATGTAAACAGATTATCAAACATATGGTAACTAATGCCAATCGGCTCCTGTGCCACCGAAATGTTTGCTGAAACCCTTTATTTTCATTAGGGAGCGTAGCGACTGAACCGCAGCCACCCAAAACCAATTACGTAAGATTATTATTGAACATTCAGTAATTAATGCCACTATGATATGCTTATCATTTTTTTTTTTACATTTGGATCGTAGCAACCCGAACATAATTCACAATTTAATTTCAATCAATTACGTAAACAAATTATTAAAGATTCAGTTACACTTTCTGGTCCTTTATTTTTATTATGAAGCATAGCGACGCGCTCGTAGCGACCTAAAACCGATTATGTAAAAATACTATTAAACATTCGTTAACTATACGCCCCCAGGAAAATTTTTTTGTCACAGCGACCCGAAATCAATTAGGTAAAACAATTATTAAACATTTGGTAATTAAAGCAAATCAGCTCCTATATGCCCCCAATATGTTTGCTGTAGCATAGCGTTGGGAGCGCAGATGCCCGAAATCAATTATGTTAAACAATTATTAAAGATTAGGTACTAAAGCCAATCGGCTCCTATATGCTTCTGACACGTTTGTTAAACCCCGATTATACGCTCTTCAGACTTTATTTTACATTATGGAGTGCTCCAACCCGAACATAATTCAACATTTTATTTCAACCAATTACTCAAACAAATTATTAAACATTCGGTTAATGTTAATCAGCTCCTATATATACTCCCGACATGTTTGCTAAATCTCACAGCTACACTTGCTGGACCTATATTTTCATTAGGGAGCATAGCCGCGGACGCAATGTAAAAATATTATTAAACATTCGGTAACTAATGCCACTACGATATGCTTCCTACGTGTTGAAACTACACTTAGGAGCGGGGGTCAGCAAGCATGCAAAAAAGTTATTAAATATTTGGGAGCAAGTTTGTTTTATGATGGTAACATTTTGTTCACAATTTATTAGTTTTAGGTCCAAAGTATTTTTTTTTGTGAACAGAAAACAATTTTTTTTTGTGCACGATTAGTAATATTTTTGTGCAAGAATATTAATTTTTTAATGGAAGGATGTTAAATAGTAGCCAGTTAAATATAATTTATTACCATTGTTTTTTGTTTCGTTGCAGTTGGTCATATCCCAGAACTACTGCCAAAAATCATCTTAGATTCTCATATCCTATTTTTTCGGGACCCATTTGTGTTTTCTTCAGTAGTTAGTTAGAAATTCATTAGAATGAATGGAAAATATGTTATTTAACTTTACGTGGAAATATTGTTAAGTTCACTTGTTAGTTCCGCTGGTGCAGGATTATATTTGGACATAGGGTAAGCGTACAATAGAATTTTTGTGTAAACATAGTTTTTTTTTTGACTATGGAATGTGCGTAATTTTTAAATGCCACCTTTTTTAAAGGTTTTTTGGCCCCAATACCTTCCGATCAATTTGTGTACTTAACAATTATTTGTAATTTTTTTTTTAATTCTCAACAAAAGCTATGTATACTGGTGAGTTTTTTAATAAATGCACGACTTTTATCTGGAGAACAGGGCAAGATTTTAAATGACCTTGAAAATAATTAGCTTCGGAGATATAGGCTAAAGTTTGTTTTTTTTAAAATTAGAACCTATACTTTTGAGTCGTTTTTTATCAAGCTCACAAACAATTATTCTAAAGTGCATACTTTCAGAGATATGTGTAAAAAATGATAATTACTAAAGCAAACAAATAGTTCTTTGATTTATTTGTCAATTGTTTATTTTATTACTATATCTATGATACTAAAAAAAATGAATGCATTCGTTAGTCTTGAATTGGAATTGTGATAAGTTTACAATTATTTCTAAAAAAAGTTTCTATCATGTTGTACACTAATGAAGAAGCATTTCAAATGATGATAATTTACGGTGAGTGTTGATAAAATGAACAGATGGCAATTATATTATACGCTGAACGACATCCAGATAGTTGACACTTTGGAAGTGGTGTATTTAAACGGTTAGCAGTTAAACTTAGCACTATCGAAAGTATAAAACACAAAATGAATCGTCTTAGTGAGTTTCCTGAAGAGATTGTTGTAGATGTGTTAGCTGCAGTATAACAGGACCCACAAGAGTTATCAGCGAACGATTTTCGATTAAGGTTTCAATTTAGTCATTGAACGACGCAACAAATTCAAGAAAATCCAAATTGCTTTCGGCGTGTCCTTTGGAGAGACGAGGCAAAATTTAAGAGTGACGGAAAGTAATGTTAATAATATACATAATTTACGTTACTAGAGTAATGTAAATCTACATTGGATGCGTTTCGTTGACTATCAACATAGTTGGAGTGTTAATATTTGGGCTGGAATAGTTGGATCTCGCCTAATCGGACCTTAATTAATTACACAAAAATTTGTTAATTTTTTTTAGAAGATTTTGCCAATTTGTTGTCAGACATTTCATTACGAGAAAGATATGAATAGTGGCGTCAGTTGGATGGTGCACCTTAATTTTGGTACAGCTTTCAGACAGCAACTAAATTTAATGTTTTCGAATAAATGGATTGGAAGAGGGCCATCCTACTTCTTGAACTTTTATTTATAGGGAAAAGTGAAAAATTTAGCCTCTTTCAATAGAGGCCCACCACTGCAAAATATCAAACAAAGGATTACAGATATTTTAAGAAATAATATTTCAGAAGTTGAATCAAAAGCAGTTCATCTAAATTTTGTAAGACGAGTGGAAAAATGTTTAAAATTAAATCGCGGACATTTTGAACATTTATTAAATTAATAAACTTGACCAAATTTTGTTTTTCAAACCCACTAAATTGCATATACTTTAGACTCTAGAACATAGTCATAAAATAAATAATTGCCAACCAAATTTTATTTTATTTAATTTGATTTGTTGTTACAATGAAACTCTGTTGAATTTTACGAAAATTCGTTTGCTTTAGTAAATATCAATTTTCGCTGCTATCTCTGAAACTATGCACTTTATACAATAATTGTTTGTGAGCAAAAAGTGTTTAATTTTAATTGCTTGATTAAAAAAGCACTCAAAAATATAGGTTCTATACTTTTAAGTCTCCTTCGACCCATATAACAAGTTTCATTATACGAGTACGTATTTTTCCTCTACCTAACACCGTTCTCGAGATAAAAGTCCTGCATTTATTAAAAAAACTCACCCTATAAATAAAATAATAAGTCGACTAATTAAATTATAATAAAATAATTTAATAATCTGGAAATCCATTTGTATACTTGTACAGCAACAAAATGTTATGCAAATTGGAAAATTAAAAACTAAATTATGCATTTTAAATAAATAAAGAAATCATATTTCCCTCCAACAAATTTTTAATAATCCAAACAAACTATTTACAACTATGTATATGTATAATAATAATAAGTTTCTAGATTTAATTAAATTAACATAATAGTGTTTAAAGTTATAATAATATATTATGTTTTTTGTTTGAAATTTTTTTTTTTTTTAAATAAATGAATTTCAATTTTAAAAATATCACAATTTTAGTAAATTATTTAAATATATAATTTCATTTTTAAAAAAATAATTTACAATATATTATTTATAATAATAATAATAATTATAATCAATAATCATAAACGAAAGCTTTATTTTTTGTTTAATTTTGTGTGTCATTAATCTTATTTCTAAACATTGATGAAATTTTCTGTTTGTGTTATTTTCTAATCCGTAGTGGAATCAAAATTGACCATCAGCTAGTCTGAAATGTAAAGAAAATAAATTAGATCGATATAGTTTTGTAATATGTATATATATTAGGTACTTAGGTCTAAATAAATATATAAATACAAAATATGTTGTTAACATGAGGATATGGGTTTATATAATATTTTAAAATTTCATTGCTAATAAATTTTGAAAATATTTTTTTATAAATAATAATTTAATTTTTTTTTCACATAAACAAAATAAATAAATAAACCAACATTAACGCAAAATAAAAATGTTTACCATAAATTTAAATAATTGACTTAGGCTTTATTACTCTTATTGTCGGCTATTATTAATATTTATTATTATTATTTTGGGTGGATGTTACAGTGTAAATGTGATAATAAAGTGAACGGATAATATATGAATGCGACTCGATATGGTTTGTATAATAAATGAAAATGTAATAAATTTTTGAGATGAAGCGTATAATTTTGAGGTGTACCTATGCAATGGATAAAAATCAACGCATAGAAAGGCTGGTTAAATGTGGTAATGACTTTGGAGTGGATAGAGATATCATTGCAAATTTACGTTAAATTATTTAATCTACACCTGAGGTGCGTATATATAGAATCAACTAAACATACACACAAATTTATGTACTATTCCCCCGATTGAAAAAGCCTGGAGCAACTGCATTTATTAATAAGAACAGTCTTAACAGTTTGTCTAGGCATTATGGTTTAGGGTCTAGGCAAACCAGATATTTTCGAACTCAAAAGAGTATGTTTCATAAAATTTAATTATTTGAAGAAATTCCAACTAAGCAACAAACAATTTTTGTATTTCATTAGTCCCTGAATTTGAGCCAAATCAATCCTTCAACTGAACTAGCAGTTAGACTATATGCATAAATATTAATACTGTATATTTGTATATGTGCGCACTTCAATTCCGAATTAAAATTTAATTTACTCTCATAAATAATTTTGCTACCGCCGAGTAACAATTACAAATATTTCCTGCAGAAAGCGATGTCCGCAAGTGATTTGTCGCTAAGCACCACGACCACAATTGTGACTAACAAAAATGTGCAACATAGTCCAAAACGACCACAAATCGCAAATGCATCAAAAGTTACTTTACCAGGTAATTTAATATCAAGTGAACTAAAAATAATTGTAAATGAACTTAGTGCGTTGAACAATAAAAGTGCATCGTCGACAAATTTTGACGATGAAAAAAACAATGAAAGTGCATCGAGAACAGACGATAATAAAATAAACAGTGATGTAGGTCAATATTTAGTGCAAACAGGGCTGGATAGGTATATTATTGTCAGCTCAAAGCGAAGGAGAAGCCCTAGATCAGCGGCTATAGTGCAAACGTGAATAAATTCACCAAGCTAGGTAGCGTTGAATTAACTCAAAGCAACCAATATTCTTGTTTGGTTGTTGAAGACCCCCCGTCCGAAAAAGCTCCAAGATCAGAGAAACCGCCACCAATCTACTTGAGGGAAGAATCAAATAGAGAGCTCGCAAAAACAATCGAGTTCATTACTAATGTAGAATATTATATCTCCGTGATAAAAAGAGATAATGACGCTTACAGAGCGTTAGTTAAACATTTCGACGAAGTTGGTAAATATTACTACACTTACCAACTAAAAAGCCAAAAAGGATTGGTCATCGTGTTAAAAGGTATATAGAGTCCTACGTGGATACAAATGAGATACAAGCCGCTCTCGTTGAAAAACGATTTCCATACAAATCAATCACCAACATTATTAACCGTCTGGAATTCGAACCAGATAATAAAAAAATTAAAGAGAAACATGCAATATTTGACTTAAAATATCTACTGCATATAGAATAATTATCGTTGAGGAACCCAGAAAAAGAACTCGACCGGTACAGTGTGTTAAGTGCCAAGAGTATGGACACACTAAAGCATTTTGCACTTTAAGCGATGTTTGTGTTATCTGTGGTGAACTCCATAACTCAAATGCATGCAACAAAGAAAAAACGGAAGCATCAGTGAGAAAATGCAGCTACTGTGGCGGAAATCACACTGGAAATTATATAGAGGGATTTCAATTTACCTACGAATGCTTAATCTTCATTCTTCCACTAAACCAAAAGTGCGACGTTTCATATCATAACCAACCAAAAGCAACTGTTAACAGTAGTGTGCATCCAAAGGTTTCATATGTAAGTTTCCTTAAGGGTACCACTCCTAAAGTGCAAGCAAGCGAAGAAGGAAACATCGCAGCAGCTTTAAATAAGTTAACTAACATGATGCTAACCTTCATGGCGATGAATCTAATGATGCAGAATATGAATGCGTTGATGCAGATAGTCGTTAAAAATCAAAAATGACTGTTTTCAAAATAGCCATTTGGAATGCAAACGGCCTAGCACAACATAAAGCATAGGTTCAAGCATTCCTCACTGAGCACAATATTGACAAATTGTTAATATCTGAAACACACTTTACCACAATTAACTATTTCAAAATTAATGGGTACTCTGTTTGACACAAAGCAACCAGATGGGAGAGCACATGGAGGCACAGCAGTACTGATAAAAACAAGATTAAAACACTATGAATTTATGAAATATGAGAAGGAACATATCCAATCAACGAGCATCTGTCTACGGGTGTGTCCTGGAAACTGTGTCATATCAGCAGTGTACTGTCCTCCAAAACATGCTATAAAAAAACTGCAGTTCATGGATTATTGCTACCAGCTAGGTAATAAATTTCTTGCGGGGGATGATTTCAACGCCAATGGAGTTCCAGATTAACATCGCCGAAAGGAAAACAACGTTATGAAGCAATAGAAGAACAGTCCCTGGGTTACTTATCTGCCGGTCACTCAACGTACTGGCCCACAGATAAAAAGAAAGTTCCTGATTTAATTAACTTTTGTGTAACTAAAGGCATTCCACGCACATATACTAAGGCCTCCGATTGCTATGATCTGTCTTCTGATCACTCACCTGTAATTGTAAGAGTGAGCACCGGCGTCCTAAGAATAGAAACGCCAAAATAACTTACAAACAACCAAACTAATTGGGATCAATATAAGAGGTTCGTCGAACAAAATTGTGTACTGAATGTCCCTCTTATCACACCAGCAGATATTGATGCGGCGGAAGAAAATCTAAAAGGTTACACCTGCCTTAAATAATACAGAAAAAGTTATTAAACAGTCACATAATATACAGGAACTAATTCAGGAAAAGCGGAAAATTCGCCGCCGATGGCAAGAAACAAAATCACCGTTGTTGAAATGGAAATTACATCGAGCTATTAAGACTCTAAGATTTGCATTGCGGGAAGAATAAAACCAGAGCGTTCAGAATTATTTAAATGAAGTCTCGGCAACCGAGGGGACAGATTATTGTTTGTGGAAGGCATCAAAAAAATTAAAAAGGCCAACAAACTCGAATCACCCGACTAGACTACCAACTGGAAATTGGGCGAGAAGCGATGAAGAAAAACCCAATGCATTTGCTGCTCATCTAACAACAGTATTCGCACCACACGAAGAAACTAATAACTTCGTGCTATCCGATCAAATTGATGTTGGTTTGTCCTTCAAACCCATAAAATATAATTGGAAGAAAGTTAAGAATACAATTAAAAATTGTATAAATCCAAAAAAGGCACCAGGCATGATCTTATTACTGGAAAAATGATCAGGGATTTGCCAGACAAATGCATAAAACTAATAACATCCATATTCAACGCAATCATACGGACTGGTTTTATTCCTCAAAAATGGAAGATATCGTTGATCACAATGATACATAACGCTGGAAAAAATGACACAGATTTCATCATATCGTCCAATAAGCATGCTGCCTACAAAGTTATTTTAAAAATTGCTACTAACAAAATTGGAACCTGTATTAGAAGAACGGCATATTATCCCAGACCATCAATTTGGGTTCCGAAACCAACATGGTACCACAGAACAAGTACACAGAATTGTAAATGCAATCAAAAACAGTTTTGAGGAAAACAAATATTGTTCGGCTGCCTTCTTGAACATTGCACAAGCCTTTGATAAAGTTTGGCATGATGGGCTAATATACAAAATTAAAGGACTTCTACCGAAGAAATTTCAATCAGTTTTGGGAAACTATCTCCTTCAAAGGCAGTACATGGTTAAACAAAATAATGCAACTACTTGTTTAAATGATATCAACGCAGGTGTTCCACAAGGCAGCGTTCTAGGTCCAATATTATACCTGCTGTACATAGCTGACTTACCTGTCACCAACAAGGTAGTCATATCAACCTTTGCCGATGAAACGGCCATCCTGGTGTCACACAATAATCGCGAAGCTGCCTCAAAGGAATTACAGAATCATCTAAACAAAATTGAAAACTGGCTGAAGACATGGCGCATAAAAGTGAACGAAAACAAATCAACTCACGTCACATTCACGCACTTGCCCACCAATGGAATTAAACGATATAAATATTTCTCAATAAACCAGGGTCAAATACTTAGGAATGCACATGGATAGAAGGCTAACGTGGAAAAATCATATCGAAGCAAAGCACAAACAAATAAAAATAAAACTTTCCAAAATGTATTGGTTGATGGGAAGAAAATCTCAGCTGTCATTAGCCAATAAGGTTTTATTGTATAAACTGATAACCAAATCCATATGGAAATATGGTATTCTGTTATGGGGATCCACCAGCGCGTTAAACAGAGAACTCCTGCAACGAACCCATTCGAAATAGTAATATACACGATGATCTTAGAATTAAAACTATTAAAGAAACCATTAGAGAGTTCGAAATATTACTCAAAACTAGGTGGCATCCGGGCTACAAGGTACGACCCCACATAAATCAGTAAATTTTAAAAACTTCAAAAATACAGCTATGCTTGAAAAAATATTTAACAGCATCGAAGTTCTAAATACATGGTTTATAAAACAAGCGGGATCGAACGATTTAACCAGCTAAGATTTAATTTTATCATTGGAGGTGATTTTAATGCAACAATTACAAAAGGTATATCCAAAAACCACATTTTTCTAAAAAATAGTGAAATTCTCTCATCGGACCACACGCCCGTCATTATGACTGTTAGTTCCACGATTGTTAAGAAGGAAAATCCTCCTAAACTAGCAAATAACAAAATCAATTGGGAATTATTTGGGAAATTGGTTGAAGACAACACCAATCCTCTTGTACTTATCAAGCATCCGGTTCAATTAGAAAATGAAGTGGAACTGTTAATCAATAATATATAACAAACAGTGTACAACAAACAATAGCATGCCAGTAATCCAAAACAAGGAGCGTAATAATTTCACTTATTTAGTCGAGATCAGGGAGTTGGATAATGTAAAACGGAAAGCAAGGAAAATATGGCAGAGATACTGAGCACCACAATTAAAATCATTTTTAATTAGCTCTGCAATAAGCTTAAGCAAAGAATTAGAGAATTGTAAAATGAATCGGTCACCCGATACCTTCGTCGTCTACAGACTATAAAAAAACACCCAAAAATTATTTTATAAGCTCATTTTCATCCAACATGTCGAATTTCATCATAATCGGTCAAAAAATGGCCTACTTTCGTTGTATGTTGGCCAAACTCCAGCAATTATTTTAGAATCCCATTACCATTCACCATGTCGAGTTCAATCGAGATCGGTCAAGAAATAGCCTAACAGTTGATTGCATTGATATACTCGTACTTGAAATATTTTCCTGACATTTGCCTTTAAAGTGCCGCAGGTGTCGCCGCAAATAAACCATTCGGGCATAGAATAAAACTGCAATAATTTTTTTTAAATAATTTTCGATCTTCTTAAACTATCTGCTCAGTTGACGTTCAAACAACATTTAAAATTTGTTTCAAACTCTAATCAAACTAAAACAAACCGCTATATAAAAATTTCGCCATTTAGGGTATCTGGTTCAATGGTTAAGAGCCATTATTTCACATAAAGGTCTGCAACATGCTCTAAATTTTAAATTTGATGTAAATTTCATTTGGTGGATATGTTGTTCATTCCAAAAATACACAACAATTATTCTCTTTGAACCGTAAACTATATATACATAACGGGGAAAAGCTTCTATCCCGATCAAAAGCCATGCGATTAATTGTCCGTATAAGAATAGGCTGCGCTTCGAATTATAAGCGAGACTTTCAGAAATGAAATTTTTTTGAAACTAGTAAGTAAACGTTATTTTGCGAGCTTGTGTTGTCAAATGCAACTGTTTACAGTAAATATCGATTACTATAACAGTATTGTGTGACAGTGTTTTATTAGTTAGTAAATTAAATCTACATTTACAAGTACTAAATATAAAATCCATAAATCAAATTATCTATTTAAGGTAACCAATAACAAACATAATTTAAAATAAAAATAGACAATAAATGATAGTGTAGCTTTTCTAGAGGGTGATACGCAATAAATTTCATTCGAATTTTTACAGATGTGGTCTCATCGTATATTCATCTTCCTTTCCATTTATTCTAATATAATTATTATTTATTTATACCTTCTCTAATCTCATGCCCCACATTTAATGAAATATTATATTATTTATACATAAATACTAAAAATAAACTATAAACTAAAATTTTTTTAAATTAGTTATTTGCGATTTACGATTTTATAAAACATGACCCCGATCGTAAATAATTTTATAATGGCTTGTAATGCTATTATTGACCCAATAAATTCGAGAGTTTAAATCATAATTTTGAAACGAAAATACTTCTTGTAAAATGTGTCGAGATCGATCAACTAGAGAACAGTTTTGCACTCGTTCCAAATTTTAAAATAAAATCCAATTTCAATACTAGCCATCAAAACGAACTGCACCTATTCTCAAGTTGTACGAATTTTTGATTCATTTTGAGCCAATTAGTGATTTTTACAATTAATTTTGTTCAATATTTGCTTGAAAAACTTTACATCATTATCAAAGCTTGGCCAGTAAGAGCATGAAATTGAGCTTTCTTAATGTGAAAGCTATAATCAGAGCTTTCAACCTACTATTAAATATGCAATTGAAAGAAAATCTAAAATTCAATTTTAAGAAAATTTACTGTCGCAAAGAATTAATATACTCCCGAAAACAAAATTTTATATAAAAGCTTTAATTAATTATAAAACATTTGCAATTAAGTTAAATTTTGAATAAAAGCTCATTTGGACTGTACATTTCCAACGATCGGCATGATTCTCTACTATAAAAAATGGTAGATTGGTAAATTTCTATCAAAAACAGAAAAAATATTTTTAAAAGCTCATCAGCAAAGCTATTTTCATTTTGCTAAAATGATAATGTTAAAGCTTCTAATCAAGTGTCTGAACTTAACACATACGGATTCAGGGAAAAGTGAAATTGTATTGAAATCATTTGACTATAATATTGAGCTTTTAACAATTTACCTTTCAATACTTTTATTTATGACTGTTTTCTTTTAAACCAATTGAATTTAAAATAAAATTTAAGTGTGCTTTTCAAATATGTTCAGTGGAAGAGATCTTGAAAAGCTTTCTGAACAAATTTTTCGTTTTTCTGTGAATTGCTCTCTAAAGGCTTTCGGGTAAGAAAAAGTCAT
Source organism: Tipula unca (assembly GCA_951394425.1). Taxonomy (NCBI): domain Eukaryota; kingdom Metazoa; phylum Arthropoda; class Insecta; order Diptera; family Tipulidae; genus Tipula; species Tipula unca. The sequence continues at coordinate 22,281,323 of OX596382.1, read as the reverse complement.
ACAACAATTTAAAAACCATTCATAACACGTTTAAACACGAATCTAGTATAAATCTAGTATAATCTAGTATAAAAGCTATTTTAATACCAAGTATTTTGAATAATTGTGATTAAGGTGAAATTGTACCATGCAACGATTTAGAGCTATAAAAGATTGGCCTATCGACGTGATACTCTACGAACTTTGTCAACGAAACCAGCAGTTCTAATAAACAATCTTAATAGTAAATTGTTCTAATAGGTCTAGGTTTTAACGAAAAATGTACTTATAAAGACTGGGCATTTTTGACTCTAAATGGCAGAACTGAAATAATATATATATATCGATTTGTAGGAATTTTTCCTAACAGTTCTACTGAGTGGCCATTTTAATAGTAATTTTTTCGAATATAGGCCTAGTCTAACCGAAAATTATCCAAATTTTCTAACATATAAGCTTTCAGGTACTTAGGACTTGATATTTTTGATTTTAAGTATGAAAACTGAAATGCTATGTCGTAATAAGCGGTCGTCTTAGCTGCAGCCGGATTTTTTCTCAAAATTATTAAATCAAATTTTGTTTAGAATACGGAACTCAAGGGCCGAGCATCATCGCTCATATTAGTACAGGCTGTCATGGAGTTGTACAATATGTAGTAGATCGGTAGAACAAAACAATCGAATTCAAAAAAATAGTATTCAACCGACGACATTGAATTTATTTATAAACCGTTCAATACTTTGTTAATTTGAAAACAATTCCAAATTTCCAAAAAAATAAAAAATAAAATGGAGATTATACCTATAATCGAGTTTCGAAATTAAATTTTACGTTTGCAATTTTGAAATATTAATTAGGATTTAATGAAATTTTAGAATTCGACAAATTTCGATAGTTTTTTTTCAAGTTTAGGCGATTCCGAAGAAAACCTTTAAAATTCGAATTGATAAATTTTTAAAATTTGATTATTTTCTAAACATTGATGAAATTTTCTGTTTGTGTTATTTTCTAATCCGTAGTGGAATCAAAATTGACCATCAGCTAGTCTGAAATGTAAAGAAAATAAATTAGATCGATATAGTTTTGTAATATGTATATATATTAGGTACTTAGGTCTAAATAAATATATAAATACAAAATATGTTGTTAACATGAGGATATGGGTTTATATAATATTTTAAAATTTCATTGCTAATAAATTTTGAAAATATTTTTTTATAAATAATAATTTAATTTTTTTTTCACATAAACAAAATAAATAAATAAACCAACATTAACGCAAAATAAAAATGTTTACCATAAATTTAAATAATTGACTTAGGCTTTATTACTCTTATTGTCGGCTATTATTAATATTTATTATTATTATTTTGGGTGGATGTTACAGTGTAAATGTGATAATAAAGTGAACGGATAATATATGAATGCGACTCGATATGGTTTGTATAATAAATGAAAATGTAATAAATTTTTGAGATGAAGCGTATAATTTTGAGGTGTACCTATGCAATGGATAAAAATCAACGCATAGAAAGGCTGGTTAAATGTGGTAATGACTTTGGAGTGGATAGAGATATCATTGCAAATTTACGTTAAATTATTTAATCTACACCTGAGGTGCGTATATATAGAATCAACTAAACATACACACAAATTTATGTACTATTCCCCCGATTGAAAAAGCCTGGAGCAACTGCATTTATTAATAAGAACAGTCTTAACAGTTTGTCTAGGCATTATGGTTTAGGGTCTAGGCAAACCAGATATTTTCGAACTCAAAAGAGTATGTTTCATAAAATTTAATTATTTGAAGAAATTCCAACTAAGCAACAAACAATTTTTGTATTTCATTAGTCCCTGAATTTGAGCCAAATCAATCCTTCAACTGAACTAGCAGTTAGACTATATGCATAAATATTAATACTGTATATTTGTATATGTGCGCACTTCAATTCCGAATTAAAATTTAATTTACTCTCATAAATAATTTTGCTACCGCCGAGTAACAATTACAAATATTTCCTGCAGAAAGCGATGTCCGCAAGTGATTTGTCGCTAAGCACCACGACCACAATTGTGACTAACAAAAATGTGCAACATAGTCCAAAACGACCACAAATCGCAAATGCATCAAAAGTTACTTTACCAGGTAATTTAATATCAAGTGAACTAAAAATAATTGTAAATGAACTTAGTGCGTTGAACAATAAAAGTGCATCGTCGACAAATTTTGACGATGAAAAAAACAATGAAAGTGCATCGAGAACAGACGATAATAAAATAAACAGTGATGTAGGTCAATATTTAGTGCAAACAGGGCTGGATAGGTATATTATTGTCAGCTCAAAGCGAAGGAGAAGCCCTAGATCAGCGGCTATAGTGCAAACGTGAATAAATTCACCAAGCTAGGTAGCGTTGAATTAACTCAAAGCAACCAATATTCTTGTTTGGTTGTTGAAGACCCCCCGTCCGAAAAAGCTCCAAGATCAGAGAAACCGCCACCAATCTACTTGAGGGAAGAATCAAATAGAGAGCTCGCAAAAACAATCGAGTTCATTACTAATGTAGAATATTATATCTCCGTGATAAAAAGAGATAATGACGCTTACAGAGCGTTAGTTAAACATTTCGACGAAGTTGGTAAATATTACTACACTTACCAACTAAAAAGCCAAAAAGGATTGGTCATCGTGTTAAAAGGTATATAGAGTCCTACGTGGATACAAATGAGATACAAGCCGCTCTCGTTGAAAAACGATTTCCATACAAATCAATCACCAACATTATTAACCGTCTGGAATTCGAACCAGATAATAAAAAAATTAAAGAGAAACATGCAATATTTGACTTAAAATATCTACTGCATATAGAATAATTATCGTTGAGGAACCCAGAAAAAGAACTCGACCGGTACAGTGTGTTAAGTGCCAAGAGTATGGACACACTAAAGCATTTTGCACTTTAAGCGATGTTTGTGTTATCTGTGGTGAACTCCATAACTCAAATGCATGCAACAAAGAAAAAACGGAAGCATCAGTGAGAAAATGCAGCAACTGTGGCGGAAATCACACTGGAAATTATATAGAGGGATTTCAATTTACCTACGAATGCTTAATCTTCATTCTTCCACTAAACCAAAAGTGCGACGTTTCATATCATAACCAACCAAAAGCAACTGTTAACAGTAGTGTGCATCCAAAGGTTTCATATGTAAGTTTCCTTAAGGGTACCACTCCTAAAGTGCAAGCAAGCGAAGAAGGAAACATCGCAGCAGCTTTAAATAAGTTAACTAACATGATGCTAACCTTCATGGCGATGAATCTAATGATGCAGAATATGAATGCGTTGATGCAGATAGTCGTTAAAAATCAAAAATGACTGTTTTCAAAATAGCCATTTGGAATGCAAACGGCCTAGCACAACATAAAGCATAGGTTCAAGCATTCCTCACTGAGCACAATATTGACAAATTGTTAATATCTGAAACACACTTTACCACAATTAACTATTTCAAAATTAATGGGTACTCTGTTTGACACAAAGCAACCAGATGGGAGAGCACATGGAGGCACAGCAGTACTGATAAAAACAAGATTAAAACACTATGAATTTATGAAATATGAGAAGGAACATATCCAATCAACGAGCATCTGTCTACGGGTGTGTCCTGGAAACTGTGTCATATCAGCAGTGTACTGTCCTCCAAAACATGCTATAAAAAAACTGCAGTTCATGGATTATTGCTACCAGCTAGGTAATAAATTTCTTGCGGGGGATGATTTCAACGCCAATGGAGTTCCAGATTAACATCGCCGAAAGGAAAACAACGTTATGAAGCAATAGAAGAACAGTCCCTGGGTTACTTATCTGCCGGTCACTCAACGTACTGGCCCACAGATAAAAAGAAAGTTCCTGATTTAATTAACTTTTGTGTAACTAAAGGCATTCCACGCACATATACTAAGGCCTCCGATTGCTATGATCTGTCTTCTGATCACTCACCTGTAATTGTAAGAGTGAGCACCGGCGTCCTAAGAATAGAAACGCCAAAATAACTTACAAACAACCAAACTAATTGGGATCAATATAAGAGGTTCGTCGAACAAAATTGTGTACTGAATGTCCCTCTTATCACACCAGCAGATATTGATGCGGTGGAAGAAAATCTAAAAGGTTACACCTGCCTTAAATAATACAGAAAAAGTTATTAAACAGTCACATAATATACAGGAACTAATTCAGGAAAAGCGGAAAATTCGCCGCCGATGGCAAGAAACAAAATCACCGTTGTTGAAATGGAAATTAAATCGAGCTATTAAGACTCTAAGATTTGCATTGCGGGAAGAATAAAACCAGAGCGTTCAGAATTATTTAAATGAAGTCTCGGCAACCGAGGGGACAGATTATTGTTTGTGGAAGGCATCAAAAAAATTAAAAAGGCCAACAAACTCGAATCACCCGACTAGACTACCAACTGGAAATTGGGCGAGAAGCGATGAAGAAAAACCCAATGCATTTGCTGCTCATCTAACAACAGTATTCGCACCACACGAAGAAACTAATAACTTCGTGCTATCCGATCAAATTGATGTTGGTTTGTCCTTCAAACCCATAAAATTTAATTGGAAGAAAGTTAAGAATACAATTAAAAATTGTATAAATCCAAAAAAGGCACCAGGCATGATCTTATTACTGGAAAAATGATCAGGGATTTGCCAGACAAATGCATAAAACTAATAACATTCATATTCAATGCAATCATGCGGACTGGTTTTATTCCTCAAAAATGGAAGATATCGTTGATCACAATGATACATAACGCTGGAAAAAATGACACAGATTTCATCATATCGTCCAATAAGCATGCTGCCTACAAAGTTATTTTAAAAATTGCTACTAACAAAATTGGAACCAGTATTAGAAGAACGGCATATTATCCCAGACCATCAATTTGGGTTCCGAAACCAACATGGTACCACAGAACAAGTACACAGAATTGTAAATGCAATCAAAAACAGCTTTGAGGAAAACAAATATTGTTCGGCTGCCTTCTTGAAGTTTGGCATGATGGGCTAATATACAAAATTAAAGGACTTCTACCGAAGAAATTTCAATCAGTTCTGGGAAACTATCTCCTTCAAAGGCAGTACATGGTTAAACAAAATAATGCAACTACTTGTTTAAATGATATCAACGCAGGTGTTCCACAAGGCAGCGTTCTAGGTCCAATATTATACCTGCTGTACATAGCTGACTTACCTGTCACCAACAAGGTAGTCATATCAACCTTTGCCGATGAAACGGCCATCCTGGTGTCACACAATAATCGCGAAGCTGCCTCAAAGGAATTACAGAATCATCTAAACAAAATTGAAAACTGGCTGAAGACATGGCGCATAAAAGTGAACGAAAACAAATCAACTCACGTCACATTCACGCACTTGCCCACCAATGGAATTAAACGATATAAATATTTCTCAATAAACCAGGGTCAAATACTTAGGAATGCACATGGATAGAAGGCTAACGTAGAAAAATCATATCGTAGCAAAGCGCAAACAAATAAAAATAAAACTTTCCAAAATGTATGTTGGTTGATGGGAAGAAAATCTCAGCTGTCATTAGCCAATAAGGTTTTATTGTATAAACTGATAACCAAATCCATATGGAAATATGGTATTCTGTTATGGGGATCCACCAGCGCGTTAAACAGAGAACTCCTGCAACGAACCCATTCGAAATAGTAATATACACGATGATCTTAGAATTAAAACTATTAAATAAACCATTAGAGAGTTCGAAATATTACTCAAAACTAGGTGGCATCCGGGCTACAAGGTACGACTTCACATAAATAGGGCTTGCAAAACCGTCGATATTTTTAAAAACCGGTTTTCGGTTTTCCAATATTGCAAAACCGGTTAAACCGGTTTTCAGAACAAATTATTTTTCACATAAAATAAAACTTTTAAATGTTGTTTATATCATAAGAAATCATATTTTATTAGAAAACTTATACATATGTGCGCTTAATTCATTATAATAAAAATATTGATATCTAAAGTTAACAATTCATATTTTTTTTCTGCGTCATGATATTAATTAAATATAATCAAATTAAATATAATATTATATGTAATTCATATAATTATGTAACATGTAATTCATTATTTTATAACATATAACACATATAACATACATATGTAATTCATTAAAAAAATATAATTAAAAATAAATTATCTATATCTTATTTTTTATTATTGTAAAATGCTCGGATTAAGCATAAATGGTTTATTGATTGATCAGATAAAGATGATCGTACTTTTGTTACTAAATGTGAGGCCGAAGAAAATGATCTTTCCGAATCAACACTTGTTGGTCGAATAGTTTCTAAGTAACCATAAACTATATTTAAAAATTTATTTATTTATTATTATTATTTATATTAAAAAACTGTTTAAAACAAATAAATGTTCAATGAAATAAAATGTAGAGCAAACGAAGTTAAAACGATATAGAAAATCAAATGAAATGCTTATATTATTGTATTGTTTTTTATGATAAATAAGTTAATAAAAAATATTAGAGAGTACAAAGTATGACACTAAATTTTATCTATTATTAAAGAAAATTAAATTAATTCCTTATTTATTTCGAAAATAATACTATTTATTGTTGAATAATAATCTATTCAAAAACCGGTTGTTAAATTAAATGAAACCGGTTTTTTCGGTTTTCAATTTTGGACGGTTTTACCGAAAAACCGGTTTCAATAAAACCGGTTTTGCAAGCCCTACACATAAATCAGTAAATTTTAAAAACTTCAAAGATACAGCTATGCTTGAAAAAATATTTAACAGTATCGAAGTGCTAAATACATGGTTTATAAAACAAGCGAGATCGAACGATTTAACCAGCTAAGATTTAATTTTATCATTGGAGGTGATTTTAATGCAAAAATTACAAAAGGTATATCCGAAAACCACATTTTTCTAAAAAATAGTGAAATTCTCTCATCGGACCACACGCCCGTCATTATGACTGTTAGTTCCACGATTGTTAAGAAGGAAAATCCTCCTAAACTAGCAAATAACAAAATCAATTGGGAATTATTTGGGAAATTGGTTGAAGACAACACCAATCCTCTTGTACTTATCAAGCATCCGGTTCAATTAGAAAATGAAGTGGAATTGTTAATCAATAATATATAACAAACAGTGTACAACAAACAATAGCATGCCAGTAATCCAAAACAAGGAGCGTAATAATTTCACTTATTCAGTCGAGATCAGGGAGTTGGTTAATGTAAAACGGAAAGCAAGGAAAATATGGCAGAGATACTGAGCACCACAATTAAAATTATTTTTAATTAGCTCTGCAATAAGCTTAAGCAAAGAATTAGAGAATTGTAAAATGAATCGGTCACCCGATACCTTCGTCGTCTACAGAAAAAAACACCCAAAAATTATTTTATAAGCCCATTTTCCATCCAACATGTCGAATTTCATCATAATCGGTCAAAAAATGGCCTACTTTCGTTGTATGTTGGCCAAACTCCAGCAATTATTTTAGAATCCCATTACCATTCACCATGTCGAGTTCAATCGAGATCGGTCAAGAAATAGCCTAACAGTTGATTGCATTGATATACTCGTACTTGAAATATTTTCCTGACATTTGCCTTTAAAGTGCCGCAGGTGTCGCTGCAAATAAACCATTCGGACATAGAATAAAACTGCAATAATTTTTTTAAAATAATTTTCGATCTTCTTAAACTATCTGCTCAGTTGACGTTCAAACAACATTTAAAATTTGTTTCAAACTCTAATCAAACTAAAACAAACCGCTATATAAAAATTTCGCCATTTAGGGTATCTGGTTCAATGGTTAAGAGCCATTATTTCACATAAAGGTCTGCAACATGCTCTAAATTTTAAATTTGATTTAAATTTCATTTGGTGGATATGTTGTTCATTCCAAAAATACACAACAATTATTCTCTTTGAACCGTAAACTATATATACATAACGGGGAAAAGCTTCTATCCCGATCAAAAGCCATGCGATTAATTGTCCGTATAAGAATAGGCTGCGCTTCGAATTATAAGTGAGACTTTCAGAAATGAAATTTTTTTGAAACTAGTAAGTAAACGTTATTTTGCGAGCTTGTGTTGTCAAATGCAACTGTTTACAGTAAATATCGATTACTATAACAGTATGGTGTGACAGTGTTTTATTAGTTAGTAAATTAAATCTACATTTAAGTACTAAATATAAAATCCATAAATCAAATTATCTATTTAGGGTAACCAATAACAAACATAATTTAAAATAAAAATAGACAATAAATGATAGTGTAGCTTTTCTAGAGGGTGATACGCAATAAATTTCATTCGAATTTTTACAGATGTGGTCTCATCGTATATTCATCTTCCTTTCCATTTATTCTAATATAATTATTATTTATTTATACCTTCTCTAATCTCATGCCCCACATTTAATGAAATATTATATTATTTATACATAAATACTAAAAATAAACTATAAACTAAAATTTTTTTAAATTAGTTATTTGCGATTTACGATTTTATAAAACATGACCCCGATCGTAAATAATTTTATAATGGCTTGTAATGCTATTATTGACCCAATAAATTCGAGAGTTTAAATCATAATTTTGAAACGAAAATACTTGTTGTAAAATGTGTCGAGATCGATCAACTAGAGAACAGTTTTGCACTCGTTCCAAATTTTAAAATAAAATCCAATTTCAATACTACCCATCAAAACGAACTGTACCTATTCTCAAAGCCATCTTAATATATAAAGCCTCCATGTTGAGCGATATTTTGAAACGAGCTTTTTTTAGTTAACCAAAAAATGTGTAAAATACAAGGAAGTCTATGCAATCCCATGGCAAATCATACAAACTTCTTTTGAATTGTTCAACTATTAATAGTGAGAGCTTTTAATATTTTATTACATAAAGTAATAGATAAAGAATTGAATTAGGTGATGGCCAGGGTTATTTTTCGAAATTATATTATTTAAACATAATTTTTATGATTATAAAATTGTCATTAATTTAATTTATTTGCGCTTTTAAATTTGTATATACAAATATATATCTGATATGTTCTAATACTCTCTTTCAATATACTGCATTCACTCCAACACAGAAATAAAATAGTTCGATTCAAAATCTAAACATCGAAAAATATGTATAAAAATTATGATAACTACGATAAATTAAAATTTAGGAGATTAATCGGATAAACGCTGGGAAATTCCTCATTAAACCAAAATAAAAATATTGATCGTATCGATCAAATAAATGATAAAATGTTGTGTTTTGTTTTGAAGGTTACAAAAGGTTACATAATTTGTATACAATATGTCAATTAGGATTAGGAGAGGGACAATTTGATCACGCTCTCAATATTATTTTTTATACGATAATTTTTTGTTGTTGCTATGAAATAAAAAATTGTGTTCATATATATGTTTTCTCGTTTTTTGCGTTGTTTTATGATCATTATGTTTGTTCCATTTTTTAAAAATTCATTGATGTTTTCTTCTTTTGGTTTATTTGTTTGATGGGAATAAATTATTTTGTTGGTTATGTACACAATGCCCCTTTCTTACAAATTTTTATTCTATTTCTATTTGAGCTTTATTAGAGAATAAAGTATCTTATTTTCCTTTAATTAATACAATAAAATGGAAAACCCCACGGAAAAATCCTTCAAGTCAGGTGAAAACCAATGTTTATAGTTTCAATTGATTTCAAAAAATTATAATTTTGAGTTACTTTCCATTCAAATATTTCTATAAACGAAAATCATGTCTCTCCATATAAAATGTATGAAGAGAGCGATTATTTTTGTCATTTTAGACCCACTAATAAAAGTTCGTTTTGAACATGGAGGCTTGATTTATTAAGATGGCTTTGCTATTCTCAAGTTGTACGAATTTTTGATTCATTTTGAGCCAATTAGTGATTTTTACAATTAATTTTGTTCAATATTTGCTTGAGAAACTTTACATCATTACCAAAGCTTGGCCAGTAAGAGCATGAAATTGAGCTTTCTTAATGTGAAAGCTATAATCAGAGCTTTCAACCTACTATTAAATATGCAATTGAAAGAAAATCTAAAATTCGATTTTAAGAAAATTTACTGTCGCAAAGAATTAATATACTCCCGAAAACAAAATTTTATATAAAAGCTTTAATTAATTAAAACATTTGCAATTAAGTTAAATTTTGAATAAAAGCTCATTTGGACTGTACATTTCCAACGATCGGCATGATTCTCTACTATAAAAAATGGTAGATTGGTAAATTTCTATCAAAAACAGAAAAAATATTTTTAAAAGCTCATCAGCAAAGCTATTTTCATTTTGCTAAAATGACAATGTTAAAGCTTCTAATCAAGTGTCTGAACTTAACACATACGGATTCAGGGAAAAGTGAAATTGTATTGAAATCATTTGACTATAATATTGAGCTTTTAACAATTTACCTTTCAATACTTTTATTTATGACTGTTTTCTTTTAAACCAATTGAATTTAAAATAAAATTTAAGTGTGCTTTTCAAATAGTTCAGTGGAAGAGGTCTTGAAAAGCTTTCTGAACAAATTTTTCGTTTTTCTGTGAATTACTCTCTAAAGGCTTTCGGGTAAGAAAAAGTCATACAACAATTTAAAAACCATTCATAACACGTTTAAACACGAATCTAGTATAAATCTAGTATAATCTAGTATAAAAGCTATTTTAATACCAAGTATTTTGAATAATTGTGATTAAGGTGAAATTGTACCATGCAACGATTTAGAGCTATAAAAGATTGGCCTATCGACGTGATACTCTACGAACTTTGTCAACGAACCTGAAACCAGCAGTTCTAATAAACAATCTTAATAGTAAATTGTTCGAATAGGTCTAGGTTTTAACGAAAAATGTACTTATAAAGACTGGGCATTTTTGACTCTAAATGACAGAACTGAAATAATATATATATATATATCGATTTGTAGGAATTTTTCCTAACAGTTCTACTGAGTGGCCATTTTAATAGTAATTTTTTGAATATAGGCCTAGTCTAACCGAAAATTATCCAAATTTTCTAACATATAAGCTTTCAGGTACTTAGGACTTGATATTTTTGATTTTAAGTATGAAAACTGAAATGCTATGTCGTAATAAGCGGTCGTCTTAGCTGCAGCCGGATAATAGTAAGCCCCAAAGGTACTTTATTGATTTTTTTCTCAAAATTATTAAATCAAATTTTGTTTAGGATACGGAACTCAAGGGCCGAGCATCATCGTTCATATTAGTACAGGCTGTCATGGAGTTGTACAATATGTAGTAGATCGGTAGAACAAAACAATCGAATTCAAAAAAATAGTATTCAACCGACGACATTGAATTTATTTATAAAACGTTCAATACTTTGTTAATTTGAAAACAATTCCAAATTTCCAAAAAAATAAAAAATAAAATGGAGATTATACCTATAATCGAGTTTCGAAATTAAATTTTACGTTTGCAATTTTGAAATATTAATTAGGTTTTAATGAAATTTTAGAATTCGACAAATTTCGATAGTTTTTTTTCAAGTTTAGGCGATCCCGAATAAAACCTTTTAAATTCGAATTGATAAATTTTTAAAATTTGATTATTTAATCATGAAAATATCCAATATTATAGAGCCTTTAATTTTGCAATATTCAAAAGTTCACAAATTTTAAGAATGTTATCTAGAATTCTAGGATATTTTTCAAATTTTGGAATATTAGTCAAATCAAAAAAAATTTAAATAAAATTTTGGAAATTTTACAAATTTTCGTAAATTTCTGTTCATTTGAATCGGTAATTTTTTAAACTTAAGCAAAATTTTGAAAAATCTCCAATTAATGGTGGATGTTTAGGTCCTCAAATTTTTCCAATATTTGCCATTCACAAATTAAGAGAAAGTTAACTAGAGGCATTTTGGAGTATCTGCAAATACTGAATTTTCAATCCAAACTAAGATGATTTCTAGAATTTCTAGTATATTACTCGAATTATACTCGAATCACAATAGTGATCCAGAAGGTACAAATTAAACCGGGCCTGTAATTCAAGAAAACTGTGAGAGACTTGGGAGAGCCTTTTTATTTGTTTGAGGCAAGTTCTCAAGAATGCTGCTCATTATTTTTAAATGTAAGTTGATCAAACTACCAAATTTCTACAAAATGTCATTTTCAAATCCCATGTTCAATCGACATATCAATTTATTTAATGTTTTTTCGTAAATTTTTTTTTTATTTGTTCTATATGATCCAAGACTCTCTCAAGTTTTTCTCAGGAAAATTCTCAGCCAAATCAAGGACGCACGAGTACAGGTCCGATTTAATTGTCACTTTGTATAGCTCCATACCGGTCTGTACCGACATAGGCAATGATTAGGTCCGTGAATTCGGTACTCTTAACAAAAGTGCAAAGATAAGTTTTTCATCATTTTTATTGAAATCAAGGATGAAGAATCCTTGTTTCATCCTGCCTCTATTGGAGGAAGAACCTCCCGATCCAAGCGTCACAAACTTTAAAAGCTGTGCTATTTGCTCGGTATAATTAGAGTGATACGCCGATATTTTAAAAATAATTTCGATTGAAAATTCAAAATTTTGAAAATACCCTAAAATCCCTTTAGTTTTCTTGTGAAGTTAGATTGTGAAGAATGCTCTAAATTTTAAAAAATGTTTAAAATAAAATATTTAAAATGAAGATTTGAAAATATTTCTTAGATTCATTCAACATTATACATTTTGTTGGAAATCCGATGAGACTTTAATCATCGAAGTTTCGGCACGAATAATAAATTTACTGATAACTTTTAAAAATTCACGAAAATGACTTCAAAGTTTTGTTTTAATTGACTGCTTGGAAATCCAAAACAGGGTTGTTTACCTGCGGCCCAAGAAGAAATCCAGATCCAAGATTTTCGAGGTCATCTCCACTGTAGAGCAACGTATAACCATGGTACACATGGTCGTCACTTTTAAGCCAGCGAGTTTATTGAAGAGCAGCCTAAAAATATCCCACTTTCTATAAATTTGTGAATTTTGGAAATTGCAAACATTGGAGAAATGCTCTTTATATCAATTTTCGCCATTAATTGGAGATATTCATGAGCGCTTAATATTAAAATTTTGAAAATTCAAACATTTTATCTTCAGAATCGTTTACGTGTAATTTCAAAAGTAATTCTCGTAGAATTTTCAGAAACTTATGTCAACATTTACAAAAGCAATTTTCATTTATAACTTGTCAATTGTCATGTTGATGTCATGGCATGATAAATCTAAACTATGCCTGAATCATAAATACATAGGTTAGACGCATACATCTTTTTGATAACCTATAAGTAGCAGACGTTAATGCGAATTTTGAAAAAAATGTAATAAGTCAGTTTGATATCCGTCAATTATTCAGTAAGAATATTACCCATATATCAGCACTAAAAACTATATATCTGTATCAATGAATTTTTTCAAATTACCATCAAATATTGCAATATAGTAAATCAACAAATATTATATGTGTAAGAACTAAAGTTCATCCGATTGAACTATTTAGTAGTTTACCACACTTAATCGTTGCGATATCGAGACACACATCTACATTTAAATATTTCGCGCCCGTTGAAGATGATTTGCTACATTCGCTACTAATTTTGTACCTGGAGTGCCCACAACTATAACTAAACCATCTGAAAAGTCAGGAAGTAAACCAGTCACAGGGTTGTGCTCAATATATTATCAGAAAGTTAACAAAATGCCTTCAAAAGCGTCCAAATTTTACCGCTTTGTTCTACAAACAAACTACTTGATTTATGTAATCGGTGAAATCAACTTCAATCCTGGAGTAAATAGTTCTGAATATTTTGGACACGACTATGTTGTTTATAGATGTGATCGCAATCTTGAAACTACGAGTAGCTCTAAAAAATCGGACGGTGGCGTTATCATAGCCGTGCATTATAAACTAATGAGTGCTGCAATAACATTAGTCCCATCAGGAGTTGATTTGCGTGGAATTTAATTGTATTCTTCCATGCAATATAAAGCCAGATGCAGAATCTCTAATCGTTGATGCTTGGATATAATTTAAGCCAAATTATCACCATTGCTATTAATCTGGAGAGGTTTTTAGATCTTGCCTTCACGAATGAAGTAGATGTGTTTAAAGTAAGTCACCCAACCCTTTTGTTGTTAATGATGTCAACCACAAATCTTTGGATATTGTATTTGAGACTAACGACTGTACGCCTAAACCAAAATACCTCCAACAAATCAAATACAACTTTAAGAAGACAAAATCACATTGGTCTGCAAGTTTACTAGAAGCAGGGAAGCATAGTAGTCCATTAAATGCAAAGGATATGAATGAAAATGTCGCCAAATTTTATGAGAATTGAGATCATACACCAAAGCTTTGAACTCCATGTATCAATTTATAATAAAGCACCAAGTGTCTACCCTCCTTGGTTCGATGACCGGCTTATAAATCTGAAAAATCGTAGGTGTAAGGCATATCCTAAAATGATGAAATCAAGTCTGGAGGCTGACAAGCGGTCCTTTTTACAATGCAGCGAGGAATTAGACGTATATTTGAAATTTAAGTACAAGGCCCATTTGGATGGCGTCCAAGAAAAAATTAGAATAAATCCAAAACAGTTCTGGAAATCCTTCAGATCTAAACGTGAAATCGAGGGATACCCTCCCAACATGACTTATAACAATATCAGCACCTCGAACGCCAAGGAAATAGCAGACTGTCTATCGACCAAACGTCAATACTGGGTACATCGATCAATCAAGCAGTAACACCATATTAATCACTTCACCAGCCATATCTGATGAAGACATTCTATCCGCATTGAAGTGCTTTGGAGACGGATGTGAGCCTCACGATATACCCTCATTTATATTAAAAACGTTTGCAAGTTTTGGTTAATCCGTTGTGCAAACTGTTCAATCAGTCATTAACCACGGCTGTGTTTCCGAAAAAATAGAAGTCTCTAAGATAACACCTATCTGTAAATTCGGAAAACGTGATCACGTTACAAGTTACAGAGAAATATCCACATCATCATCAATCCCGAAATTATTTGAACTAATAGTTTGCAATGCTTTCAAATCCACACTATTACGTCATATATCTGTCAACTAGCACGGGTTTATGCCTGGCAGACCAACATCTACTATACGGCTTATATGGAATTTAGTAAGTCATTTGATTCTATATGTCATCATAAAGAATCAAATGACTCCAAAGTCTACATGCATTCGGATTTTCATTCGATTACATATATATGAAATGGTTTAAGTCGTATTTAACAGTTTGTCTGCAATATGTATAATTGATCATAAGAAATACAACGTTATCAAAGTGACATATGGTGTTCCCCAATGATCACATATTGGACCCTGGAGCTTTATTGTTTTTATTGATCGGATAACCCAGATCATTAAAAACTTATGACGTAAAAATTTATCATACGATTGAAGAAATGGGTGATGCTGACAAACTGCAAGATGACCTCAATAGGCTAAGCGAGTGGTGTGATCAAAACTCATTACTCTTAAATGTCAAGAATTGCAAAATTATATCTTTTAATCGTAAAAGGAATCCAATAATTAAAGCGTATTATATTAATGCAAATGAAGTTCAAAGAGTACGAGAGATTACTGATTTCGGAGTCACGTTCGTCGAAAACGTTAGTTTCAACAGAAACATCGATAACTGTCTTGCTAAGGTGAACTCTATGTTTGGCTTTGTCAAGCGATGGACTGGGAATCAAGGATATTCAAACATTACTTACACTTTATTTCGCTTATGTAAGATCTCAAGTAGAATAGGCCGCAATCGTCTGAAATCCTTACTACGATGCAAACATCAAAAGAATTGAAAGCGTTCAAAAAAAAATTCTGATATTCCTGTTAAATGCACAACATACCTCTCTTTCAAAATGTTGCTCGTTTACCACAAGGTGCAAACAATATAAAATTTGCACCCTTCAAAATAGACATATTCTGCTAGATGCCGCCTATTTCGGAAACATCCTGTACTCGGCAACATCGATTCAGCTTATGTATTAGAAGACATCTCTATAAATGTTCCAGGCAGGACATTGCATAATCATCGATTTTTAGCTTCAACTTTGAAGTAATACTTTAAAGTACTTTGAAGTATTTTGTTGTTTTAATTTGTTTATAAATTTTAAATCTACGTTAACTTGTTTAATAATCTATTAATTGTGATTATTTTTTTAAATGAAATCATAAATGTAAACTACAAAATCGATTTCTTTACTTAAATAAATAAATAAAACGGACCCTGTGGGACCCGGTTCCCTTTGGACATAGTATGATTCGGCCTTGACTCAAAGTCACCACACATCATGCATATACATCATCAAATTTACAGAGTTGCGCCAAACAAGTTCAGCAACCGTGACCTCGATAAAATTATTAATATCACCATATAAATATTAAGTTACGCTGAACCGCACCACAAAACCAAACAAATTTTATTTAATCTCCGAAGGGTGTTTGTTATAACATCCTATATACCTGCCACCTTTAACTTATATACTCACATAAGTATACGCAGATGAAAAAAAAAACAAGAAAAATCGGGTAATTGTTTTTTCCATTTCATTACGCATTGGTCAGCCGAGGTAGAGCAAAAATAAAAGCAGTCCAAAAATAAATAAAGGTAGGTACATGAGTTTATATATCGATAAAAAAATAGGTCTGATTAAAAATAAATAATTCTCTCTTGGTTGCCACACAAATTGCCAAAACGTGGAAAGAAAATCTTCGTCACATAAGTACTCGCTTATACATATGTACATACAATCTTTATATATTGATTCTACGAAATACAAGAGAAAATATATGTACTTATATTTAGATTTGGTTGTTGGAACGAAAAAAGGTTATCAAATCTAATTAGGTCATTGATTTTGCACCACCTACAAATTATTATTTTTTTAATCAATTTGTGTATTTTATTCAATAAACAGCACTTATCGATGGAATAAAATATATTTTTTCGTCTTCTTATTGCAATTTTTGCTATTTTCTCTCCATCTCGTACAGGAAGTACCTATATATGTAAAACTTTATAGGAAACGATGTACAACCCCAAGAAATTATTTAATATATAATATAAAAATGAAAATCTAGAATATAAATAATATAATGTGTAATATGACGTGATTTATCATCTATTATGTAAACTATAATTGTTTTTATACAATATGTATGTACTATGTGCATTCAATTTGTGCAAACTTTCATATATATGAGTATATACTAACTAAAAAGCAAATGTATTTATAAATGACTATGTTGTATATAATATGTAGAATGGAAATGGGTGATAATAATTTATGGTGTGATAACGTTCGAGTTTATATACTCGTACACTAAATAAATTAAATTTGGTTGGCTTTAAGACATGATTTTAATTTTGGTGTGTGTGTATATATAATGTGTGGATGTATATATGTATTAAATATATAAGAATTCTGATACTTGCACTTACCCCATAACATATACTATAACTATGATTTATATATAGAGAGAAGTTAAGTATGTAGCGTTAGTTCTAGATTTTTATGATTCGTCTAAGTTTTAAAAGTTTTATATGTTTTTTCAGCAATTTAATACGTTTGCGTTTCTAGTAAAATAAAAATTAGAAATTATTTACCTCTCTAGAGGTCTATTAATAACTATATGTAATTATGGCAAATATTTGCTATAATATTTCTAAATATCGATTATGTAAATGGATAATAATTTGTCACTTTTATATATACGAAAAAAATTTATAACACTTTATACACATTAACAAACCCTCAGATTTGGCCAAATATATAAACTGAATGTACTGTACTATTGATAGCTTTCAATCATTTTTCAAGCCCTAATCATTAATCATACATATTTTGTGGTTTTGGAAAAGTATAGTTGTGCTTTCAAGCCAAATCAACTTCGCGTCAAACCAGAACAAATCGGTTTCAAACTATATTCAAATCATATTCAAACTTGCGTCAAACCAGATCAAATCGGTTTCAAACTATATTCAAATCATTGCTCTGTATCAGTGTTAATTGAATTCAAACTAGTATCAAGAGTTAAATTACCAAAAATTTCAATATCATCAAGTCAAAAAAACAATCAAATTATAAATTTCATTTTGACTTTCAAAGATCGTATCGGTTGAGTGATTAGTGCACTTCAGTTGACTATTTGGCGCCTAGACTGCAGTTCGCCATAATGGCATCTATTGTTCAAACGAACCATGATACGATTGGCGCTCGCATTGTAAAAAAGTGGGTTTGCCTATCCAAAGCTGAAAAAATTCTGTGATATTTCTCCTCAAATCAGTGAAGAACATCCTAAATGTGAAGAACAAACTAAATGTTCAAACTTCATTCCATGTCTTGCCTAAATTTATTTATTTATCACCGTAAAGAGATATAGAGTTAGAATTTGGAGTCAACATTTATAGTCTGACTGACAATATTTAACTAAAATTTGAAACATTTTATAGAAATTTTTTGAAAATATCATTCTTCATTTCTAGTATTAGATTTTTAAAAACAATTGACTGTGAAATCTTGCTGATCCCAACGTCTTTTTGAAATTTTACTTCCAAGTTTAAATGTTTTTCTGAAAAATATTTGCCAGAAGCAACACAGATGATAGCAACTAATTTTTTAATGAGATTTTTACTTAAATCAGTTAGGAAATAAATTCAAAGTAACTTTGAACTCAAAATATTTTCAAACTTGATACAAATACATATATGTATAGTCTTATTTCTCAATTGAGTATTTAAAGTTGATTGGAAATTTGGGTTTAATTTCATCCTCAATTTTTAGATTGGATTTAAACAAAAATTGATGGAATGTCGTACTCAACTCAATTGCCACCTAAAAATCAATTTCTAATCAAACTTAATACACTTTCTGCAGGGTTTTAATTAAATTTAAATTTTATCAAAAATTTTACTTAACGATGTTAAAAATCTGATTCTTGATATAATTATAGTAAAAATCTTTCAAACTTGACTCAAATTCACAGATACATTTATTAATCGACTAACTGATTGACTGATTTCATCGTCAATTCTACATATAGGATTCAAATACAAGTTTGTGGTAAAATGTTGGAAATATTGTTTTATTCAAATTTAACTTAATTTGTGTAAAATATGTATCTAAAATTAGGCCCCTTAGACCTACCACAGACACACATCGACCGAAATTAAATTTTTAAAGAAATTTTTACTTTCAAAAGCTAGGAAATAAACTCTTGAATTTAGTTAAAATTAATTTAAAAATATTTTCAAACTTGATTCAATCGATGTATAGTTTTATTGCAATGCTCATTATTTGAAATGTTTTTCCAATTTCATCCTCCATTCTGAGTATTGGGTTTAAATAAAAATTATTTCTGAAATGTTACCGACCTCAAACTTTATTCTAACTCAATTTCGATCAAATTTCAATCAATTTTAATTCAGTTTCTGCGAGAGTTATTGGAATTTAAGTTGTACCAAAAAATATTATTTAACGATGTTGAAATTATGGTAAAACTCAAAACACTTTCAAACTTGCCTCAAATTCAAAAATAGTTTTATAAATCGATTGTGTGTTTGATATTTTCTAAGCCGTGATTTCATCCTCAATTCTAAAAATATGATTTAAATGAAGATTTATTGTGAATTGCTGCTAACCTCAAACTTTATTCAAATTCTATTTTCAAATTTAATTCAATTTGTGCAAAATATTAAATTTAGACCACATTTCCTACCAGAAGCAGCATACATGACAGAAATGAAATTTCAATGAGATTTTTAGTTTGAAACGTTAGGAAATAAATTCTTGATATACAATGCTATAGTAAAAATAAAAGTCAAAATATTTCAAACTTGACTCAAATCCATTCATAGTTTTGTTGATCAACTGAGTATTTCAATTTTTGTTGAGGTTGGTGGTATAAGATTTAAATAAAAATTGATTGTGAAGTGTTTGAAACCTACATTCAGGCCAAATTACCTGCCAGGCGGCAACACACATGAGAGAAATCAAATTGTTAATATATGATTTTTTCTATAAAATGTAAAGAAAGAAATTAACAACAACTAAATTGGTGCTATTTACACCGAAATTCAACAGCTTCGGTTAAGGCTCATTAAGGCTCATTTAAGAGACTTAGCTATTATTTCTTGAAGACGTTACAAATATAGTTGAACATTCGTTTGGAATTTAAAGACGTTGGAGTAATATAAATTTGTCAGTGATATGTCATTCTACAGACCCATTGATTTTTGTGTAATTAAAGCCAATTTCATGTATGGATTTCTTCACCGTTCAACCACTGATACAGGAGATCATGTGGTTAACAATGGAACCTTCTTTATACTGTGGGAAAAATTACACCGCATTACAAATTACAAAGTAGCCTCACTTGAAATGCATGGGAAATAACTAGAGCTAGCATATTAGGAATTTTTTTGCTATAGGTTACATAGCCTCTTGTATTCTTGTGAATATCATAATAAAGCCATCTAGCAGAAATTTTAAACACGACAGTCTCCTGAAACTTGAGAAATATCCAGCGAGGATGGCCCAATAACGATTATGGCGAAATTCGAATATCTCTCCATACTTTTTTAACCCTTAATTGTTAATTGTTAAATTATGTATTAATTTATAATCTTTGATCATAATGATAAGATAAATAAATAAAAATACATTAATACATAAATGTCACCTAAGGAATTAGGCTAAACATAGTCAACCTCTATTGTAATCTGTTACGTTGGAATCTTCCGATAAACAGCTTTAAATTTGGTTTACATCTCAAATTTTCTATAAACTAAGCTTTTGGACCACCTCTATTTGATTGCACTGTGACGAAACAATGCTGCTCCCTAAAAAGATAGGGGAAATTATTTTTCGGTTAACCTGGCTTTAGAATAGAGTGCAATTTGAAGATTTTGTTAATCAACCAAAAAATCCATTCCACCCAACTTAAATTTTATTTTTGGAAAGTGTTTTAAAACTGTTTTAAAGATAAGGCTGTCAGATATTCACGCGAGTGAATGCTTATTTTATTTAGAGAACGACTAATTTATATTGACTAAATTCTAAAAAATAAAAAACATTTGAAAATACACAGAGCATGCAGAGCCACGATAAGGTTCACCCAGGTACTGAAGGTTTTGGTGGCAAAACTTCTTAATTATCGAATTGCTTTAAAGTTGCAAAAACAGAACACATTTTAACTAAATCTAATTAAGATTTGGATAAAATTAAATTTTATTGAATTACGAGTCCCTCTAAGTTACGAAGGATTTACTTAAAAGTTCAACTGAATCTAACAAATTTAAATTTTGTTGGTCGGCACCAACTCATTTTGTTTACTGTAAATGTGCGAAATGTCTTTTTTCTGGAAATCTATCATTGTTTAAAATTTGTGAAGGGATTTATTGAAAAGTTAACGTGTGTTTCCTATAAGCCTATTTCTGGAAATTTTAAATAGTTTTATTGAGGTATTTGCTCTATTTTAAAGTACCCAATCTTTGTGATTTTTCTGTGAATCTTTTTCAATATTTCAGTTACTCGTATATAAATATTTAAGAACCAGCCGGTTATTAATTGAGACAAATTGAGAGAAATTAAGACAAAATCCTTTTATATATCTCGTTAAAATTTTAACCTTAACATCGTATCAACGTGACATAACCCAAAGTAAAAATTTTGATTAATCATCTAGTGTTTGTGGTTCAGATAATTTTCACAAAACTTTCTATCCTTTAAACCATTTCTATAAAATTCCACGAATACTTATGAAATAATATTCCCATTTTAAACTGATATGTGATTATCTCAAGTTTTCTTGGGTAGATTTCTACCAAAAATCAATCAGACCTGAGAAAAAAAATCTTATCTGAAGTAGATTTCAAGTTTTCATTGACAGGAAAATCAATCACATAAACTCAGACACACATCTAGACATATTTCAAAAATGGTGAATTTCGATTCGGAGCACATACGTAGAGGTATGTGAAAAAACAGAATGTCAGAAATATTTTTTTTTTCGATTTGAATGAATTTAATACTTTATTCAGGACTGCTAATTAACAAATGTTTGTATGTCTATAAAAACGCGTAGATAAATTTTGCCGAGATTTCTAAGCTTCTTAATGACGTGGATGAAGTTTATCCTACGCGTGTCCTACTTAAGTTTGTCCTAAAAGTAAAACAAACATTATTATGCGTATATATGTTTGTGTAACAGTCTCCATATAACGAATTTTAGATATTCCTGATTTGTGGCCACTTTAGTGAACGATGATTTTAAATAAAGTTGAGTCTATTCTAAGAAAAATCATAAATGGCCAGTACATTGGGGCGATTATAACTTGAATCTACAAATGCTTCTTATACGAAACACCTGACGCGTGAAGAATGGTCCAAATTAATAGAGGATTGGATTATGTTGTTTATAAATATGTAGGAAATAATTTAACAATTCAATTATTAAAATAGAAATAAATAATCAACTTTATATAACTAAATAAGTAAACAGATTAAGTAATAAATTACTAAACTAATAAATTAATAAATCAATTAATACATTAATAAATTGATAATTTAATAAATTAATAAATAAATAATTTAATAAATTAATAAAGCAATACATTAATTAATAAAATAATTAATAAATTAATAAAGAAAATTAATAAATTAATAAATTGAACAATTATTAAATTAATAAATGATAAAATTAATAAATTGATAAATTAATAATTTATTAAATTAACATATTAGAAGATTTAATGGTTAGTATACTAAAAAATTAGTAAATTAAATAGTTTATAAATTAATTGATTAATAAGTTTAATAGATAATTAGTAAATTCATTAATTTAATAATATGTTAATTTAGTATTTAATTAATTTATTAAATTATAATTAAATTGATTTTTTAATTTATTAGTTTAATAATTTGTTAATTTTTTAATAATTTATCATTTAATTAATTTATTATTTTATTGTTTTATTAATTAATTCGTTTTTATTATTTTTATTTATATATTTGATAAATTATTTATTTTTTAATTTATTAATTTATCATGTTATTAATTAATTATCTTTTTAACCTGTAAATAAATCAAATAAATAAATTTTTGATACGTTTATTTATTAATTTAATTAATTATATTATTAACTTAAGTGATTCTCATTCGAATACACCCAACGTTTCTTAAAAGTATCGTTCACTAAAGTGGCTGCTGATCAGTAATAGCAGGGACATTTAGCAAAAATTCCATATCAATTTTTACGATACTTGATCTCAAAAATGCTTAATCCTAAACATCTGTTCCCTTGTTTTTCGGAAAGCCTAAGACTTTTTCCTTTGGAATAGACTTAGCTCTACCTTAAACTTTCATTCACTAAAGTGGCCGCTGATTAGTAAC
This sequence comes from Tipula unca, assembly GCA_951394425.1. Taxonomy (NCBI): domain Eukaryota; kingdom Metazoa; phylum Arthropoda; class Insecta; order Diptera; family Tipulidae; genus Tipula; species Tipula unca. Next base: position 22,257,794 of record OX596382.1, on the reverse strand, counting down.
GCCAGGAAAAAATAGAAACTTTCTTTTAAAAATAGAACAATTCGTTATAACGAGACATATACGTTGTTTTTGTTTTAGGACACACTTCACCCACGTTCTTAAATACCTATTACTTTTCACAGTAATCCGCCATTAAAATTGTTTCTCATCAGACGAAAACAAAATTGTTATGATTATGCTAAAGTGTCTTAAATTGGTGAATTAATTAACAAATCAATAGAAGAAGGATAATTTTCTGATATTTTAAAAATTGTAGTTATATATATATATATATATATATATATTATATATATATAATTTATATATATATATATATATATATATATATATATATATATATATATATATATATAAAAATTATATATATATAATACAGGGTGTCCGCCGGGAAGTTATACTACTTTGTTTGTTTATAATTTATAGCACATTTTTCATTACATTCTCACACATTTCACGCGGTATTTCATTAATTTCATCACGAATATTTTGTTTGAGTTGCTCAAGCGTTTCTGGTTTGTTAGCATAAGCCTTGCTTTTCAGATATCCCCACAAAAAGAAGTCTATCTATCTATCTATCTACATTTTTTGAAATAACTTGTTGTGGAAAGAGGTCTGGCAGTAATTCCATTGTAATCCTGGCTGTATGCGATGTGGCACCGTCTTGTTGATACCACATGTTAATCAAGCCCAAAGCATGCAGTTGTGGCGTTAAAAAGTTTTCAATCATATCACGATATCGCTCCCCATTCACAGTTACCGTTACGCCGTTTTCATTTTGAAAGAAGTAAGGTCCAATGATTCCTCCTGACCAAATTGCACACCAGACTGTCACTTTTAATGGATGTAAAGGTGACTGATGAATAATTTGAAGGTTTTCCATTGCCCAGAACCGACTGTTCTGTTTATTCACATATCCATTCAAATTAAAATGTGCCTCGTCAATCATTAGGATTTTTTCATGAAAATCGGGGTTGTCATGGGCGAGCTGTAACATCCTATTGGCATATGTACGGCGGCGTAAATGGTCTTGTGGAAGAAGCTCTTGTGTCAACTGAATCTCAAATGGAAACAAATGCAAATCCTTGTGCAAAATTGTGGCCAAACTTGTTCTTTGAAGACCAAGCTCCTGAGCACGGCGTCGAATTGAGGTTGATGGATTGCTTTGAACACTTTCTTGAGCAGCAGTAATGTTTTCAGCCGATCTTGCAGTACGTTGTGGCCCATGCTTGGGTCTATCACCTACAGGCCCTCTTTCTTCGAAATCATTCACTACACGATAAATAGTGCGTTTTGTTGGCACGTTGTTTCTCCCAAAAAATTCACATAACTTTCTCATCGTCACAGTAATCGATGATTGATTTTGATAAAATGTTTTAACGATTAAAACACGTTGGTTTATCGAATATTTTTCCATAATCAAATTTGCCACGTGTCTACTTCACGACTGCCAAATATGAACTGTCAAGACTAACGTTTACCAAAATGGCGGCAAAATAAAGTAGTATACTTTCCCGGCGGACACCCTGTATATAATTCGTAATTTGTTCGGCACGCCAACCTTCCTTTCATGCTAATATAGAGGTCAAAGCTTAAATCACAAATCCCATACAATGTCCTGCAAGTTAAAATCACCAAAAATAAATAGGTGACCTTCACGTTGATGTAGTTTGAAAACCTGTATAGTTTCTTTACCTAGATGACAAAATCTTAAAATTAATTGGGTGCCATCTTTTGAGAAATAGATCAACTAGTAAAATAGCATAAACTAAATCTATATATAAATGTATAGCGTATGATAAGTTTTCCGTATGTTTCAGTCAATTTATACAATTTTTATATTATTGTATGATATTTTTTCTAGATATACAAAAAATAAATACAATTTGTTTTATATGTGGCTGTCAGAGATAGATCATTCCATTTATTTTATTTGACGTCTATATCTGTATATATACGTAATTAAATTAATGCCATTTTTCTATTGAGTCTATGTATTGTACACAAACATATATACGACAAATCCTTTTTATAGTTTTGTACAAATACCAAAACTACCATCAGCATAAAATACCCCCTGATGGAAACTGTACTCATTTATACATCCATACAAAGCTATACCATGCCATTATAAATTTTGTTGTTTAAAAACTAAAAAAAAAAAAATAATAGTTTTATGATTATGATTGTGTAACATCTGCCATAATTATTTTATAATAGCATATATATATATATATATATATATATATATATATATATATATATATATATATATATATATATATATATATATATATATATATGCTAGTCGATATATAATATGTACATATGTACACAATATATAGCTTACCTACATTACAATTTGGTATATCCACATGAATTTATTTTTGAGGATTAAAAATGTAAGAGCAGTGGTATTTTACAAGCAAACAAACAAACATTTAATTAAGGAGTTTTTTTTTTTTATAATTTTATATGACGTGTACATTGTACATATGTATACCACAAAAACTAAAAAGTATACATATTATAAGCTTTTATGGAATTTATATATGTATATACGAAAATATGTATTGTAATACGCGTACTCCAAAAAAAAAAAAATCATTAAAATGTGTATTTACCAAATTGTACGTTTATTCAAGAACCTTGAGATTTTTAATACCCACTCGGGACTTACACATAATATAAATTAAATTTGTAAATAAAATATAATAATTAGTTTAACTATCAAACTATATATAAGTACATACATATACAAGTATATATATAGAGAACAAAGAACTATGTACTTTAACATGAATGTCAGCAGCCGATATCGAACACAAAACATTTAATTTAATTTATATATTTATCTATTATTTATTATATTGATCTATATACAATTACTAGAGTAATGTCCAATAATTGACTTAATAATTTGTATTGACATATACGATATGCGAGTATGGTACGATAAGCTATATAATATTTTAAAAACACGTCGCTTAAACTAAAACCTTTCCCTAGATAAATTAATAGCTTTAACACATTGGAGATATTTTAATCAAGTACTGACTATCATTTTTTTTTGTGGTATTTATGTATGTATGTTGCACGTCGTTGAATGAACGCCCTGTATATAAATTAGGATTTTTAAACTGTGGATTTTTTAATTCTGACAACATTGATTTAAATTTAATTGAATTAATTTTAGCTACCTCTAGAAGTTCAAGTCCAGCATAATTATTTCTTTTTAAAGCTCAAAACTTCATTTGGTTTTTTGAGAAACTAGTTAACTGCATCGTTTATGGAGAATCATATTTAAAACAAAAATGTCTATAACTCAATTTTAATTTAAAAAAATGACAGAAACTATTTTACATAGCACTTTGTTGTTATAAGTAAAGATAACTAAATTTAACAAAATGATTTTTTCTACATAAATTAATATGTTCCTTTGAAACAATTGATGTGTTCAGCAGTTATTCACTTTCTAACACTTTTATTTTGTCACGCCATCCTAAAAATATTTATAAATGTTTTTTTAATTTTTCGCGGAATTTATTGCTTAAAAATACTGATTGCGAATCTCTAGAGACCCGAGAAAAATGACACTACTGTACAGTCTTTAATTAATTGACGTGTTAAGGGGATAATCTAGACATAATATATCTATCGATGTTAGGGATTTTGCGCTGAGTATCGTGTTTTATAGTGTAGAATTAATAATTTATGAAACCTGAAAGGATTTTACTTACCATTCACCCTCATTTTGGTGATTTTAAAAAAATGTTTATCCTAGCATCGATTGACGCTTGGAAGTATAGAATAAGGGCCTCAAGGAAATACGGAGAGGTATACGAATGTGGAAAATTTAGGAGCAATACATCGGAAAAATAAGAATCGTAAGCATAGAAAATTAAGAAACAACAACAGATAAGACTAACTCAACTTTCATCTCTTCGCGTTAAACAAGAAAGACAACCACAACCCGCACCATATTGAAATATACTTTAAGCCTTGCTATACTATATGAGGCCTGCAACAAAACATGAGAACTAGAAGTGTTCAACCACACCAAAAACCGAATTATTTAATTGTAGATTCCACTGGAATAAAAATTCCAATTTCTTGGTGGAATTTTCACTGTACATTTAATTTTGTTGGAATTTCTCTTCATTTTTGAAGAAAAAAATTGTGGTTTCTTGGTACAGCTTTTGAAAATGGATTTCTTCAAGAAAACATGCTTCCGAAGTACAGTTTTTATTTATTTATTTATTTACCAAATTGTAAATTCTGAGAAGTCAAATTTTTTTTTGGAGGTCAGAAATTGGCTTAACCGTCTTAATTCTTACATCGTAGTACAATATACCCGAAACGGAAACTGGGTTTTAACCAAACCGGTCAACATATAGCCTAATATGAGTATACGAGGGCGGAGTGAGAAGTCTGGTAAAAATGAAACATGGAATAATATTTTTCGATGATCTCCTCATTAGAGTCGAATCTCTTTCCGCCGAGCCATTCATTCAAGTTCGGAAACATGAAATAGTCACAGGGAGCTAAGTCTGGAGAATATGGCGGATGTGAAAGCGATTCGAAGCGTAACTCATGGATTTTGGCCATGGCAACTACAGACGTCTTGATGGAAGAGATCTTTTTTCTCCGTTAAATGCGGTACCTTTTCTTTCAAAGCGTCGTTAAAATGGTTCAATGAGTTGCAATAATATTCGCCGTTGACTGTTCACCCCTTTTGAATTTAATCGATGTGGATTATGCCGCATGCATCGCAATAAAACTGTGGACATGATCTTGTTGGCTGATAAAACCGCCTTAGCCTTCTTCGGCGCAGATTCGCCAGAAAAAACCCACTGTTTAGACTGTTCTTTGCTCTCCGGTGTATAGTGATGCATCCACAGTTATTAAACGACGCATTATCATTAATACATTTAGCTCATGGTTTTTGGTCTGGGTTTAGTTTTTACTTGAGAAAATTGTTTGGTTGGTTTGGCTACAAATTTTAATCTCAAAAAATGGTTTGCGTCTAGCACATATCACTTATACTTGCTAGAAGCAAACCATTTTTTGAGATCAAAATTTGTAACCAAACAAACCAAACAAATTTCTCAAGTAAAAGCTAAACCCAGACCAAAAACCATGAGCAACATGCTTTAATGATAATATAACCCCAACAGTTTTATGCAGTTTTACCAAGAAACACAAACTAGGAAGAATTCAACTCCATATAATGTGTAAAAATTATCAGCTCTATACATATACATAAACCTATCCGAAGGCATATCTGTTCCAAATGATAACAAGAAAAATGAAGCTGATTTATGATAAAAAAAAAAGAAGTGAGTTAATAGAACAGCAGCATCCTGGCACTAGTCGCCCAATGTATTTTCCATTAGCCAATCAAATATAATTACGGAAATTTACACCATACATAGTCTGTGGACAACCTCAATAGTGCAACAATTGAATAAATGTGTGGTTGAAATTATCAAACCTGGGATCATCTTCAAAGCATTGGAACAAACTTTACCGTAATTTCACATAACTCATCTTTACGTAGATCTGAAGTTATTTTGGAAAATTGCCAAATCTATATCCGTATATGGTATATCTAAGATATTGGTCACGTGATTCCGTCGTGTTTACAATTTTAAAAGATTAAAATGAACAGCAAGAGATCAATTTTCAGACAAAGCCTTTAATTTCTTTTAAAAAATTCCTATGGGAGCACCTTGACTTGATGGTCAGAAAACTTCAAAAATGCATGAAAGACCATAATATCCAGCGAAATGAAGTTATTGAACCAAATTTTAACTCCATATAATTTGAAAAATTTAGTTCGAAAACGGCACAATAAATGGCACGAAATCCGTTGAACCTACATAGAGCTCGATCATTTTGCACTTTTAATAAATTATGCGACGTTGGTTAAAAAAGTGCTAAAAATGGTCGATCGATAGTACTCTAAAAATGATAATGCGACATTTGAATCCAGCACTAATCATTTTGAAATTTGAATATACCGTATTTTACTGGGATGTATTTTGGAAAAGGGTATAACATCCAGAGTGCCGACCACACCACCACCAAAAGCCTATAATGTCAAAATCATTATCGATTGTGGGAGCACCACTGTCAATAACGTGACCTGCAAAATGCAAGCTTCACCATGCTTGAATGGCCTGTCTCATTGATGCCTTTCTTTAGGCATTTTTTGGATGTCATTTAAAATAGATTGGATATTTATATTTCTCCTAGAGAAGAGAAAATGGAACAAAATTTCAAATTTTTGGTTTCTAACTCGTGTTTTTTTCTGGCCCTCTGCAGGTTACGAACTTTTTTCTGAACCAGAAAATAAAAATCACAAAATATCTGTGGGAATTTCTAAAAAATGATGGCATTCGATTGTGCTTCCTGCCACAATAAAACTGTTTCTAAGAAGATTTAATTTCTAAGTGGTATAATAATTGGTCCATTAAAGAGTATGTTTTAGTCATATTTTTAAAACATGATACGACTATATTAAAATTAACAGGAAAGGGCATTTTTTGTCGGGAAGAAAAAATTTCTCCCAATGTCGGAAAGTCCTTCCCAAATCCGAACGTCTGGCAGCCTTAGTATACCCCAAGGTATGACTGTAAGGAATTTATGTAAATTTGTAAATTGTTAATTAGATTCACCAAACTATCATCAGACCAATGATTTCTTATGTATGTAAAGTATATTAGGAGGATAGCTAATGTTCGAGAGTAATAACTCTAAAATCAAATTAAAGATACAGTATATAGCGTCTTATAGTCTAACTTTGAAGAAGGGATCGCCAAACCATTAGACATCTGGACAAAAACGTTCTCTGGCCTGGGACCAAAAATGTAAGCACGATTCTCAAAAAGGTGGCACGATATCGGGTGAGATGTGCAGTTTAATTCGATCTCCACGTTCGAGAATCCAACTTTACCGAAATTTTGTTTAATTAATTTTCTAGATTCTTTATTGGTCTACTTTAAGGTTTACTTTTGTCGAGAAACGGAATTTGACTTTATTACTAAAGTATCTCTTGTTAGATCTGCTCAAGATCATTTGTTCGATATTTACTTTGCTGGAACACTGAGTTTCGAATTATAATTTCATCACCATCATTGATAGTGGTACTAAATTCCGTTGACCACATGATTGAACCAGTTTTCTAAACTACAATCCGAACTGTAATGCTTCCGTTAGACAAACTGAGAAATAATTGATAGAAGGAAATATCCAGCCTTGGTGTTGGGTATCGACAAATGAATGGTATCCATGGATTTAAAATAAAAGTGTGTAGGTCCTACAAAATTACAAAATATGTCAACCAATGTCAACTAACCAACTTTTGTGGATGAACCTATAAGTTTAACACACCCTTTTTCATCTTGATATGGGTATATCTGCTTGCAGTTTTGGAACTCTTGCAGATTTATTTTACTAACACCAACTAGTCGGCTGGTATCACTAATAGAGTTCAATTAAGAACAAACTAATGGTTTAACACAGCTGATTACCAATTTGAGTAAGTCGTCTTTGTGGATGATATAAACTACCGTTTACTGCGCACATTTTACAGCTAAGTCTTTGTACATTTAAGATTGTGTCTTCAATTATTTTAAAATTTTAATTCATCATTCGTGTGGAAATTTTAATATTTCTAAAAAAATTAATTTGTTGCTATAAGATTTTTAAATTAATTAACATTGTACCAAGGTCTGCATCGAAATTGGTTGGTTAAACCGGTTAACCAATTTATCGAAAGCCACTAACCAATTTTCGGGTAGGTGGCTGGTCCAGAGTCCAACGCTACGCAACACTTCATCCGAACATCAAAATATCTTCAGAATCAGAATGGTCCACTGAGTCTGCCGGAACATGAATAAGTGATGAACTGAAGCCATCAGCACTTGATTATTTAACGATGATTATGTTAGAATTCTAATAATTCCTTGGCAAATTGCTTAACTATTGAACAAGCCAAAGTATACAGAAACGACTTGATGATGTGTACGTTGAAGGAATGTAATGAGGGGTACAAGATGCTGCACCAAGATGACAAATCAAAAATAAATCGATTTTCTAAATTTTTACTTAAACGTCCTAAAGACTGTGTACAATCTGGAATTAGTAGAACACATACAGTTTGTGTTTGTACAATTCATCAAAATGTCAAACTAGTTATTTATTGAACGAAGAGGGCAGTTATAACCAATCAAAAGATAACACAGATTGCTTTAAATTGATATTATTTGCAAATCCTGCATCCATCAGTGACTATACGAAAATGCTGAGTTCGTTTTAATCGCAGTGAATTTAGTTGTGCCTTGGAAAACAGTTACTCGCTAGATAAATTTCAGGATTTTTTTATAACTAGAATGAAACATCTGATACCACATTACTATATTTCACTTCAACAATTCAGCTGCATCAAACTAAAGAAATTTGAGCTAAACTAACTGATTGTCTTCATCACGACACTGTTGCTGTATATTTATTCATCGAGAAGTTGATCCAGTTTTTGAGGGGCAAATTTTCTAATTTGTCCAAGATATGACAGTGTGGTGGACTAGAAGGTACCATCTAATGAGTGCCAACCACGAATCAACCGAAGCATTCGAAGATTTAGTAAACAACGCGCAAGAATTATTTACATGGGCGAAAAGCTTAAATATACCGACATGAAGTTTGAATTATGTTCAGATTGAGAACATAAATCCAAATTAAAGATGCTTGTTATATCATTTTTTCTTAGCTGCCACACTTTTACTTACAAAACGAGCTCTCTATTATAATATTATCCGATAACTAGTTTTTATTTGATAGGCACAAATACATTATCAAATCCGATAATTTTTCAAATATTGGACACCCTGTATCTTGGGCAGTAACAATAACAACAAAATATCGTCTTGCAAAAAGGAAAAAACAGAAAATGTTGATATGAATTTGTGAGGACGTATTTATCACCCCAATTATGTTGGTTCTCTGCCACCGACATTGTCGCGGTCAAGAGCAAGGTCCAAATTTAAAGTCACGCATATGAGGTCCACTTTTAACTAAAAGCGCCCAATTCCTGGATAATTCATAAATCAGAACTGGTTGTAAGTGAAAACATGCACTTAGTGATGTGCTTGGTGATATATTTCGGACACACCAGAATGTTAGAATTACTGTAGTACTGTAGTACAAACTTCGTCGGTCTGAAGAATTACATCACTCGTTTGACATATTTAGGCTGATTGGTTGTCGTGCTGGGGAAAAAGTTTCTCTTTACCTAATTTATGGATTAGTTTTAGTTAGTACGATTAAATTTTATGTTGCGCTAATTTCTATGTGTATACGTATACCCAATTCTAACACTCATATAATAGACATAAAATAACATTTACTTCTGAATACATGTGTGAAACTAGATAGGACACTTAGATAACATTAAAATATGAAAACACTAAAATGAGTATGAATTCTAAAAGGCCATAACAAACAAGCGCTTACCTTTTCTTGACTTAAATCCGCCAAAATCCAGGTGTATAGTGTTCGCTTCTGCAGATCTTTCAGCTTATAATGTAACGAATTCAGACCTTCCACTTCGTATTTATTTTTATTGGTCTGTAGCAGCTCGTGCCTAAACATAATATATAGATTAAATGATTAGAATAAAACTTATATGTATTTAGCTATATGTATAGTTACCGCTTAGGATTAGCTTTCTCCTTTTTGTGCGTCAACATGGTGTATCGTGCTATATTCACCGGATACCGTGCTATATGAAATCCAGCATGTTTCAAACGATTCGACATGTCATCATCTTCGGCACCCCAACCCCAGTAAACATTTGAAAATCCGTTCACCGTCTGGAATTGTTTAACCGTCATCGCGGACACACCACCAAAAATTGCACTATATGGCAATTTAAAATTATGTGTATTCTCTGCGACTGACATGTGTCGCGGTTGATCGGGGCACGTATACAAATTTCGATCGTCCAACGGAATTAAATCAATGTCATGGAATATAAAACAATCCCAATTCGATAGTTTTAGCGCTTCGACGAAGCCAACATTAAATAGGGCGGCACGATTGAATGGAGTACCTATATATAAGCGTAGCGTATTCAGAATAATATTTCGATTAGTATGTCAGTTAACTATAGATGGAGGCATTTTATATATATTTACCTTCAGTTTGTTCAACAATAAAAATTCCATACTCAATTTGTTGTTTCATCAAAAATGGATGCAAATTATTTAGAAATATTGGTAAATGTTGTGAACGATCTCGGTACGGTACTAATATGGCGACTCGATCATGGGCATTACATTCGTGCGGACGAAACCAGCCGCCCGCCAATAATTTTGGGGCTAGCAATTTTTCCACCTCCGCCATCGGATGATAATTAAGATCGGGCTCAACCGGACCTTCTAGATTTGGCGGTATTGGCGGACAATTGTTTAGACCCAGCGTAGTCATAATGTTTTGTAAAAAATTTGATTTTGTGCTACTATCTTCGAATTCTAATTTATTACTATTACCACTATTTTTATTACTATTATTGTTACTAATATCTTTTATTGAATTTATTGTTAGATTTTGATGTTGGAAATTTTCATCTATAACTTTATTACTATCACCGGTATCAATACCAATACTTGTGGCCACGACAACCGGATTGTTTAAGTTTTCATTACTATTTTGAATGCTACTACTCCCCCTACTACTGTTACTATAATTACTAATATTATTTTTACTACTATTACTATCATTTAATACTGGTAAAATATTTGTGTGGATATTTATTGGAGTTTGAGTTACTTTTATATGAATCGTTTGCGTATTATTGTTACGATTCGTAGCATTTTTATTCATTGTGTTTATTATTGTGCTGCTTCGGGTTCGTTTGGGCCATTGCAAAGACCTGTAAATAAATTAAAAAAAAATATTTGATTGGTATCAGTTGATTGGTATCTATTTTGGATGTAATTATTTTTAATTGACACAACAAATGACATTAAAAAAAAAATATTTTTTTATTTAATAATCCAAAAGATGCTATCAATTTATTTGTCGTTACTTAGCTAAATTAAAAACCAACACAACCTTTAATGTAGTTGGAAAAAAAATGTGATGAATTAATTTTTGATGAGGTTTGCTTTCTGTCATCACCTATATAATGATGGTTATTACAGTGTTATTCTATAATTTGAATGGCATACGACGATACCTATCTATATAGTGATGACTAAAGAGTTTATGATAAGCCATAATTTAGGGCTTGGCATTAAATTAGTCTTACATTTTTAATTCATAATATACTATATCCAAAATAGAAGACATTCGTAGAAATATTTCACCTTCGACACTAAATAAATGTGTAAATGGTTAAGATGTCGACTACATGCCTCTTCTTCCTACCAAAAGGTGGCATAATATTTTAATTAGGTCGCATAAATTAGATGCATAACATGCGTAAGGTGATTTGTTTTGGTAGTGCTGCGGTAGAGGATGTATGTGAAGTAATTTATTTATTTCTTGGAGTAAGGCCTACAAATATGACCTGAATATAAAACAAAACATATTTCTAAAAATATGGAAAATAAAAATAAAATGAAATCAAGAAGCAGCAAAATGTTGCTTCAACCTACGTTTAAAGCTATCTTTACTTAAGGTGAAATCGAATAGATGCGGTCGATTTTATTAAAACTTTTGGCCATCCTGTTGATAGGCTCATTGTCACCATAGTTTGACCACGTAGGTGAAATTTATCCTAAATCTGTCCTAAAAAACAACAAAAACAATTTCAGCTAATATGTGTTAGTGTACAAAGCAGAATGTCTCGATATAACGAATTTTATCACTAAGAATATACAATTTAGTGCGATGATTACATTATTTTCCGAAATTTCTTTGGGAAACCCATGGAAGATACCAACATAACAAAGAAACCACAAAGATGAATTTGGGTCTGAGCTATCCGAAAAATATTTCAATTTTGGAAAAAGTAGGGGATTAGGGGGTTTAGGACAACCATGTTTGGTATGACCTCATGTATGTCGGGTATATGATTTTTTCGAATTTTGTTGGGAAAAGCTTAGGAAGCTAACACCATCATGACATATATTCCAACATGTCATTGGGTCCAAGCTATTCGAAAAATATTTCAAAAAGCAGCGATTTTGACATCAAAGACAAAGCGCGTCCTGGTCAGCCGAAAAAGTTTGAGGATGAAGAATTGGAGGCATTACTCGATCAAGATTCATGTCAAACGCAATAAGAACTTGCAGAATCATTGGGAGTTGATCAAGCAACAATTTCCAGACGTTTGAAACCCTTGGGATTCATCCAAAAGTTGGGAAAATGGATGCCACACGAGTTGAAGACAAGAGACGTGGAAAGAAGTCGTTTTTGCATCGTATTGTCACTGGTGATGAAAAATGGATCCATTACGATAATCCCAAGTGCAAAAAAGGCGAGGCCGGCCCATCGGCACCAAAGCCGAACATTCACGGGGCTAAGTCATGCGGTGCAGCTATGGTGGGACCAGCTAGGTGTGATCCACTATGAGCTAAGGTATCGAAAATTGGCTCGATTCGTTTTTGGCCGCCAAGCCGGCGCAGTTTTTCTGGGATGGAATCCCAAAATTGTCAGAAAGATGGGAAACAGTAGTGGGCTACCCACTACTTTTTCCCATCAAATGGGCAATATTTCGAATAAAAAATCCATCATTTTTAATCAATTGTGCTTATGAAATTTCTACACCACTTTTGCATATTTTCAATTTATCACTCAATTCAGATAAATTTCCTGAATTAAATACTTAGATGTGCTTCCTGATGTGATGACAAGTTCTTCCGCATTTTGGAAGTTAGCTTATATCAAACTTTTTAACAGAATGAATCAACGAACGAACGCAACGCTGAATTTTCGAGGGTCTTCCATACAATTTTAATATTTTTTTTAAAATTTTTCATATATTTGGGTTTTAGCCGTTGGAAAAAACTACCACTAAATGAGACATCATTTAAACTGTTCCGAGATACTAACTATTCCTTACTTTCATTTTCAACTTGCAAACTGAGATTAAAGCATGCAAAATGTCAAATATAATTTTGTTACAGAGTGGTCGATGACAAGTGTATTATTCGTCTTCAAGCTACTATACGTAAATCCGTTCGATTAATGTTCAGATTCGCCATTGGTTTAGCATTATCTCTAAACGCAGTTGGAATAGAACGTATCTTACTTGTATTTTACTCGTAACTGCATAAATTTAGTTAAATATCTGAATTCTTAAAAAATTTTTAATTTCTAAATTTTCAATTGGTATTCCTGATTCTCAGGTACATACCGAGCTCTGTACAATTTCGAGATCAGAGATCTGATGAAGATCCCCGATATTGTACATGAAGTAAAATCTCAGTGTGTTCGCTGGCTTGGTCATGTTCTGCGTGCGGATCCAGAACGAATTGTGCAGCGATCTCTGAAATGAGAGCCACCATATGGTAGGCGCAGAGGTCGTTGCAGACGTCGATGGCTCCACGATGTAGAGAACGACTTAGCCTCTTCAGATTGCCCTAGACAATATGAAGGCCATGCTCAGGATCGAAACCGTTCGATCCGAATAGTCGACTCAGTAATGGCCTTTAAAAACTGATTATTATTATTCATGATTCTCTAAAATCTTTTCACATCAAACCTATATTCTCATATTCTTAAAAGTTACAGCAAATCTTTAAAAATTTTAAATTGTAAAATTTACAAATCCAGGTAAATTCCCAAAGTCTATTTTTCTCAGTAAATTCCCATTTTTCCTATTTACTAATTTTGAAAATCTCCATTTTTCACGCGAAGTTGGTGTTTTTCTAACAAGTGATAATAAACGATTCGTCCTATCCCCATTTTGCACTCGGCTCCTCGCAATGCGGAGTTTTGTGGGTATATGGGTTCGCTATTTCAATTAGTATATGCATTGTTCAAATAATATTGAAATGGAACTCGAAACATTATAGAATGGAACCAACTAGCAAGTTTGTGTAACTAAATTTTAAATCAATAAATTTAAATTATCCAAATAGTTTATACTGTAAAAAAATATTTCCATTTTTGAAAAGTAAAACAGTAAAAAATTCAGACGGGAATTGAACTATCCAGAAAACATCAAAATATAATTTCAGACCAAACTGGAAATTGTAGGTAAAAACTTGTTGCAAATAAATTTAAGTTTATATAAATTTACTTGAACAGTGACCATAAAAATGGGTAAAAGTATAACCAATCATATTAAGTATGCGCAGTGTTGCTTAACCTTTATCTAATAACGGACCAGCCAGATAGAAACGCAGAACACATTTCAAATGAGCAACGGGGTCAATTAGAGGGTCTAGCTCCAGTTTATGACAAATTAATACATTATACATTACGCTCCAAAAGTATCCGAATTCACACTAAATATTTTTTACCCAAAATAAAAATGCAAAATTTTTAACAGGAAGGTGAAAAAGATAATCAAAAATTGTTGGATGAAATCTTTGAGTGATATTTGGAATACATAATTTTTGAAATTCTGTCACTCGGTCCGTACGGGTCATATCAAGATGATCAAGGTGTCTCTGAACTTGTATTTAGTGTAGCAAAACAGCTTCACTCATGCACAAAATCTGAAGAATTCTGTAATTTGGGGAAATCTTCAAATCCATTTAAGTGAAATTACCACCAAACCAAATCAATTAATCGGAATTTGAATATATATTAAAATTGAGGTGAGTAGAATTTGAAATTAAAATCAATTGAAGAAACGTCGATGAAAATCAAAGCAATAAATTTTTTTTTGTTCCGCGGAACACCGATTAAGCCTCATTGTATTAAAAGTGCGCATATACATGTTTGTAAATATACATATGTCTTATAGTAAGCAAACATGTCTAGGTAAACAAATTACCGTTTACTTAAAAACGAATAAAACAAACATTACTTTTACATTGAAGGTTATAACTTCAGAAAAGCATTGAACTTATATGAAATATTTCTATTTATGTTTGAACAGATGCCATATACTATAAAGCTACCTAAACAAAGCCATCTCATTATAGTTATATTCACAGCTGTATTTTCAATCAATATTATGTTTGCACGTCATGGAATTAAATCATACTTTATCTAAGATCATATATTTTCTTATACATACATATACATACATATTTTAACATTTTACAAAACATAAGTTGCAACCGAGGGCGATCAAACTAAAAATGTTGTTTCTAATTTTATATTTCGGTTTCGGTAAACCAACTTTATTATTTATATAAGTAAGCAAGAGATAAGAAACTTGATTCCAACTATTCCAAAATTTAATTAAAATATGTAGATATAATTTTTAATTAGCCGCATACATTTTTTTTAACATTGATGTACATCGTCATATCGCAAAGTATTTTTTTTTTTAATTTCCGGATTATTCGTATACGGTCAAGCATTATTTCTAATTCTAATCTCTTTGATGATATAGTCTCTATATACCCAATTATATTTTTAATAAGAATTTTAAATATAACACAATCAGTGCTGAATTTTATTGTATTTGTTTGGGTCTCCCATTAAATTGGATGCATTTGGATATCAACAACTGAAGAAATTAAAAGTCTTTTCATAATTTGGGTTGAGCTTAAAAATTAAATCGTTCGCCAGTGACTATTACTCGAACATAATATGGCCATGGTTGGAATTGAATCTTTTTAAAATCCGACTTACAGTTGCATATATACCTACATACAATTGGCCAGCATTACTGTAGATAAGTGATGTTGTCCTTTGTCGCTCATTTCTTTATTGCAATAAATAGTTGAAATTCGACTTACACTAAATAAATTCAAATTTACAGCAATAGGAGTTCAGAAATATTGTTGATTTGTCACAATAAATGGATAGATTCCCGTAAAATTTAGTTTCTTGCCTATAAAAAGACTGAGTAATGCTCATAGTGCAAATTATAAAGGATAAACAGCCAAACATTTTTGGTCGATGCTATTTTTGTAACTGGTTTATCACAAGTTTATTTTAATTAAATTAAATTAAATTTATTTTTAACTTATAATAAATACGACAGCCAAAAAAAAAATCAAAAACGGATTAAATTGGGCGCCTATCTATATGGCCTTTCTTTGCTTGAATAAATTCGCGAGAGAGTCATGGCATTTATTCAATTTTTCAAAAGACATGATATTCCATGCATTTCTTAGTGTATGCAACACATCTCTCGCAGATGTTGTGGATGTTTCTCGAAGATCCCGAGCTAACTGATTCTACAACAACTCGCTAGGGTGGCGGTTAAATCATTCAATTTACATTTTTGTGGCGAAATTATTGATGCAGCTCTTCCTTACACACCATGTTGTCACCAAAGTAGCCCCATTCATCCATCACACAGCCACCACCGTGCCTCGCTGTATATAGGAATGACCCAGCCGGGAACCTTTTTTTCGCCGGGATGTCATCAAAAAACTCTTATTTTTTACCCAAACATTTCGAACTTCGATTCGTCGGTCTAAAGAACTTTTCTGCATTGTGAAATTTACAATTACAAAACTCACTTTTCCTAAATGAGTTGTTCATGCGGGGGTTTGTCATTGAAAGCAGTGGTTTTTTCATAGCAGTTCTGCTATTTAGCCATTGATTCACGTTCGTGGTGGCGATTTGAGCTCGCCCACGCCGAAGTTTGGTTCTGTACTGCTCAGTTTGATGTTGCGCAGTAGACAAAACAATTTTCACTTTCTTAGCAATGTTTACATATAAAAGTACCCTTCGTCATGTAACGTGACAATGGCTGCACGTAATTCGATAGCCAGTTACCAGTTTTTGTCAATTTTTTATACTTTCTGAAAGCGTATTTCATAAAAATATTATTTTATTTTTAGTATTAAGACTTAACATCGAAGAAACTATTTTTTTTTTAAATATACAATATTTACTGTTAACAGCAAAACTTAAAATGTTGAGATTTACCTTTATTTTAATTGAAAAACACTTATCGACAAAAAACTTGTGGCCTGTTGAAAAGGTATTAATGTTATTTGAAATATCAAATTCCAAGGTTTATACACAAATTTCGACTTCCTTAAATGGATCTTACTAAGTTACGTACCTAACACCATAGTGTTTCTGATCAATTCGTTGACTTTTCTATAAATGTTTGATTAGTTTATTCAGTCATTCATAGGAAACACAACTGCCTAGAATAAAATAAAGTTTCAATTGAATCAAAAATACATCTCGGGAGCAGGCTAAAATAATTAGCCAATTGGTAGCCATCTGGTGGTATAATAGAATAACCAATCTTTATCCGATTGAATATCACAAGGGTGATCTTGTGGTTATAATGACTTGAGATACAACACCCGGCATTTGTAAAAAAGGAATTCTTAAATTCAGAGGACCTTGTTAATGTTAACAGTTTTCAAATTTTAATAAACCGTTTGAGGGTGTATATGAATTGGAAGGTAAACTGAATTGGAAGGACTTTGTGGAATTTTATTAATTTTTTTTTACAATACTTCGGTTTGAGTCAAAGTCACTTTTCACTTTAACCATTACTTTTGATAATTTCCGGAAATATTGGGTTTGTATATCGGTCTGTGGAACGTGCAATCACTTAGAAAACCAGGAGCGTTGGAGGGCCCAATCACGTGCATGAAAGAGTATCGGCTGGAACTCGTTGCTCTTCAAGAAACTCACTGGCCTAAGTGCAGAGACCATGTGTCACAGGGCTATACGTTGCTCTACAGTTGAGATGACCTCGGAAATCTTGGAGCTAGATTTCTTCTTGGGCCGCAGGTAAAGAACGCTGTTTTGGATTTCCAAGCAGTCAATAACCGATTGTGTAAGCTTCCCTTGTGCATGAAGTTAGCCAACCTGTCGATAATTTGTGTACATGCGCCCACAGAAGTGAGCCAGCCCCAAGTCAAAGAGTCATTTTACAATGACTTGGACGATCTGATGGGATCTATACCCAAACACGATGTTAGAATGGTAATTGAGGACTTTAATGCTAGAGCTGGCAGAAATCAGATCGACTTGTGTGAAAACATGTAGGTCCGTACTCCCGCCACGAAACTGCGACCGATAATAGTGAGAGAATGATGTACTTTGTAATTGTTCATGATTTTAAAGTAGCCAGCACGTTCTTCCCTCACAAACACATACATCTAGAGACATGGAAACATCCTCGCGGAACTTCCCGTAGCCAAATTGACCTTGTGTTAGTTTCTAGAGGACGGGCTCGGGTGTTGCAGGATGTGAGAACTTATCGGTCAGCAACCAAATACGTAGGGAGCGATGGTCGTTGCAGAGCTACACGATGGAAGTTTTCGTACAAGTCTGGGAACACAGCGAAACGCATGGTACGTTTCGACTGTGAAGGTCTGATAAATGAAGATCAAAAGAAAGGATATCAGGAACTTGTCAGCGACAACATTGATGATGATAATTACCAGTCTGACTGCGTGAACTCTGTGTGGGAGGTACTGAAAACTTCGGTTGTCAGTGCTGCTCATCAGACTTTAGGTATAGTGAAAGTCAGACCCAAGAATGATTGGTTTGATGACGAGTGTCGTCTTGCGCAACAAAATATAGCCCATAGTGAAGTGCAACAACGTCCGTTTCACAAGAAGCGAGAATGGTGGAAGGCCGAGGTTCTGAAAGTACAACAACTCAGGAATGAGCGTAGGTCGCGTAATTTCTTTAAAGGAATTACTGGACTGCACCATACTTTCAGGCCTACGTCAACCGCCATTCGGGATCGGGATGTAAACCCCTGTGTCAACTTCCAGACGCAGAACTTGACGCATGGAGTGAACACTTTACTGAGCTGCTTGATGTTCATCATGCGTCACAGACTGTTGTTGAGCCACCTCTAATACAGACTGCGGAGATTTACACTGAGGAGCCATCCCATGAGGAATTTACTAAGGCCATGCAGAGGTTGAAACGAAACCGCTCACCTGGAGTGGACTGCATTAATTCGGAGCACTTGATATTCGGAGAGGATACTTTGTGGAACTGTCCTTTCGACCTTATTCGATTAGTATGGCGAACCGAAATTATGCCTGACGAATGGAAAGGGGCCGCGATATGCCCCATCATCAAGAAGGAAGACCGCTTGAAGTGTGAGAATTATCGCGGTATAGCTCTCCTTTGCACAGCATACAAGTTACTGTTATACATTGTATTGGATAGAATCACTCCAATTTTATGAGTTCAGGCCGTTAGGAGCGACTTTAGAAATTTAGAAAATTAGTAGTTTAGAAATTTATGAATTTATCAATGGTCCTCAAAACCTAAAAAGTGAGACAATCAATTTGTGTTATATATAATTTTGGAATTGGTTGTATCCCAATTATAGAAATTTTAATCTTCAATAATGTTGCCATCACGACAATCTGAATTTTTTATACAAATTTTGAATTGATATAATGAAAATAATTTACGACGAAAGCGAATTTATACCTTCAAGCCGATTTCATTAAGTAAAACGATGAGTCTATACTAAAATTCGACCATGATTTCAGTCAATTTTGTTATTTATTTACGTTTAATCATTGAACGTTTCTAGAGTTAAAAAACAATGATTATCGTTATGACCTCTGGATTGTTTATATTATTCGAATTTCTGTATGTACATACATTGTAAACATTGCATGTTGGTTTATTATGTGCACGAAATTTTATTTGTTTGTTATCTTATTGATGCGATATCGCAAAAAACAATAAAATTTTATTAATCAATTATGTATAAACTTACCCGGCTTTCTGTACAACAGTCATAGCAGATGATTTTTCATATTTGTCGTCAATACGAGGAAATAGGACATTGATTAATAAGAGTAGAAATACAGCTACTAACGCCGCTTTTATAGCGAGCGCCCGATTCCACGCCATGTGTCCATTTAATGTAAATCTGAAAATAGAAACGCAGAACAGCGGGTTAATCCAACTTCTGCAAATTTTTATTTTTTTTTCAAAAACACCGAAATAATGTTTCGATAACATATACCTATATACACTGTAACCACTGTGTTAAGTAAATATTTGTATACGCACACACACATAAAATGTAAGATAAGAAATCATAAGTGTTTTTATTTTTTTGGAACATGTTTCTTTTGATTTCTTATTTAAATATGTATATAAAAGCGAGATTTAATGGATTCTTTTTCGACATAATTTCAGCTTTGTGTTTCTTAATAGGTAAGTCAAAGATAATTTTAATCCTACACGAAGTTATTCTTTGATCGCATTAACTCGTAACCGGCTGGGAGAAATATATAGTTAAGTAGTACACATTAGACTTATAACTATTAGCAAAGTCCCAAATTTAATTTGGAATAAGTTCACCTGATATTCAGGATTCCATTCAATATTAAAATTCGAAAAATTGTATAATTTTTGTGTAATCATATATAGACCCATCTATTTATTTAGAAGTATTCAAGTTACATTTCTATGCTGTATACGTCACTCGAAAATTATGAGATAACAATTTTTCCATATATACCCATACTTTGTAAAATTCGATAATTAGAAATTAGTTCTACTAAAATGATCATAGATGCCAGTCAATTTAGAGTTTTTGGCTTCCGATCCTTATCTTTTGTGTATATACATTGAATAGTAAATAAATATATTCGGGTTGCATCGGGCCGGCTCTCGAGTTTCTAACCGGACGGAGTGAAGTTTCTAACGTTAAGGAAAAAGTGTAGTTACACACTAAAATAGTGTAAAACTGAAATTAATGATAACAAGCAGCCTATAATGATTTTGTAAACAAAGAATTTTGAAACTGTTGTTTTAAAAGTAATACATATTTGCCACTTTGCGAATTGCACGAAGGCTGTCAAACTGTAATGTAGAAAAATGATTTTCTATCGTTAAAAACAACTACACGAAATACGGAACTTAACGACCAACCACACGCATGATTCTTCTCTCAAATGTAGGAGCCATCTTTCGTACTCAACCGTCAGCGCCCAACTTTCACATCCAAACATAACAAAGAACTTGATCAACTCGTTCTAAAGCTTCAGAGGGTACAAAGCATGACTGCCAGCTGTCAGCCGCACTTTTATATCCTCATCCACACTGTTATCGTGAGTGATAAGAGAGCCTAAATATTTGAACCTCCTCACTCCCGCAAACGTGTAGTGGCCTCTATTAAAATCTGTTATGTCATTGTCCCTATGACCAAAAATCCTGTATTTTGTTTTGGACTCATTAATCTGGAGTCCAACAGAAGCTGAAAACTCTACAAGGGGATCAAGTAATTTCTTCAATCCGTTGCTATTCAGTGCAATCACGCATATGTTATCTGAATATGCACGCACCTGATTGGACTGGCGATTTAAGATGTTGCGCTGAAGTGTTTCAGTTTTACGAAAGATGTATTCCAACATGAAATTGAAAGTATAGGGAACAAAGCATCTCTCTGCCGAAAATCCGAGTTAACTGCAAAAATTGTCGATAGCCTGTTCTCAACTTTCACACAGCATGGTATACCATTCTAACATCGTGTTCGGGTGTAGATCCCATCAGATCGTCCAAGTTATTGTAAGATAAGTCTTTATCTTGGGGCTTCTATATAGGCGCGTGTACACAAATTATCGACAGGTTGGCTAACTTGATGCACAAGCGAAGCTTACACAATCGGTTATTGGCTGTTTGGAAATCTGAAACAGCCTACTTTATCTGCGGCCCAAGAATAAATCCAGCTCCAAGATTTCCGAGGCCATCTCCACTGTAGAACAATGTATAGCCCTGGGACACATGGCCTCCACTTTTAGGCTAGCGATCGCTCGAGTCTCCTGGCTTTCTAAGTGACTGCACGTTCAACATGCCGATCCTAAATCTCGTGTCTGGGTACTTGAGCGGGGTTCGGTATTTTTTTGGCTATATCCGATTTTCTTTTTGTTGACTTTATAAACAAATTGTTTTTTACGGATGATGGCCATCAGCCCAGCAAGTCGCCTCCTACGACAAGCAAAGAATACTGTGGTGGTATTCTTGGAAAACAAATTCGTGCAATTTAGATTTACGAGACATATAAGTGCCATCCAACCACAGGGGTATCAAAAATACTAAAACGATGTTTTTCTAACTCCAATCCGGATGATTCAGATAGGGGACTCGCATCAAGAAATGTGAGAATTGATATTTTAAACTTATGAAAGTAGTCCAGAGTTGGCTAGTACAAAAAAAAAATCTATACTATCGCCATTAATTGAAATACTAAATTGACTTAATTGTGATTCGATGTCTTTATAGGTTTAACCAATCATCCCTTCTCAATTGAGAGAGGCCAAACATTTATTCTCAAATTACGGTGTTGCCAAAATTGGCGTTATACCTGTATCAATGTTCTCCAATTAATTCAATGGAATTATTCATTTTGAACAGATGAAGCTCTGAAATTTAAATGGACATTTTCGATCTTTTGTTAAACAATTTAACAACAAATAGGAATAGGACAGCTACGGTGTATACGGTATACCACATTTCAAATTTAAAGTTTCCCATTGCCATTATCAGCTTGCCACGAAGCGTTGAAAATTCCTTACGTCGTACATGAAGAGATCCGTCAGGTCATCCAGATGATGGGACTTCCATAAATTTCATGTTTAGCGCTAGTTGGAGTCAGATGTAAAGCAGCCCACCTGCTTTTTCTTCATTCTCATCTTTGCAGGTACGTCTTATGACGTTATCATATGAAGGAATTTTCAGTCTGCCCGCATGTTTACATAACTCCAACGACGATTTTAATGTGTGCTTGACAATAACAATTTGACGAAATGTGATGTTTGGATGCTACGCAGCCCATTTTCTACGATGCTGGAGCTCTTGTAAATAATCTTTGGACCACCTAATCCAAAAATGTTGAACCGGCCGCCGTCGTTGTTTGTGTCCAACTGTTTCACCGGTGATATGAGGTTCTGGAATAGCAGTAGGTGATCGTCCAACCAGCAGAATGGTGTTTTGGGCCGAGAATTAATTATAGTTTCAACTTGTTTCCACAGCGTATTCTGTTCTCCCTATAGGTAAAGGTATGTATGGTTACCCATGATACGGTCCAGATAATATTTGGCGGCTCTTACGTCCCCTTCATATAGTCTATCAAAATAAGGCAATTGTGATGGTGCCGAAAGTCAAATCTATATTGTTATCATGGCACATATGATTCATTTCGTGATTTAAATTGGAATTTTGCATAAGGCGGTACAGCTGGTGCCATTCTGAATTTGAACCCACAAAGTTTGTCCCATTATCATCGGTTAAAACTTTCTTGCACAAACTTGGAGTAATACAAAAACGTCTAAAGGCACAGTTTGATGAGAACTGCAATCTACCGCCAACCCGAATAAGACCACTTGTGTCCAAAACTAATGAAAATTGTTTTAATTGATTTGACCGAATGATGAAATTGTTTCTTTGTATGCCTTATTAGCCTTCGGAAAATATTCCAATTGAATAAGGTGAATGATCATTATCAGTCCATTATCAAGACCCCCTTATTTGTTAAAAGTCTTGACATTCTTAACGAGGAACCGTTCGTTCGGTTATACACATTTTATGTATTGTAGCCCCAAACGCAGCTCATTGACATCGGCGAATCAATGAAGTTCGATAAATTCATTTGGAGCAATGTGTGCAAACATAACTCGCGGAATACAAGTTCCAGTATGTGTAGAAAGTGTATATAGGAAGGGATTCCTCCCAGTCCACTTTCACTTGCCAATGTTTCTGCATGAATAATTCTCCCGAAATCACGACTGAGGATCACATAATATCGCAATTTCAGGAATGATGATTTGCGTCGTCACCTTGGTTTGCACTCCAAATGCAAAAGAAATCTCGAAAACATGCTCAGTGTTTTGATTTATTTACTGTCTAATTGCATCTAATTTTACACGAGGTATATCAATTCCTTGCCACATGTAGACAACATCTTTATAATGGACGACATGAAGTGGCTAGCTTGTTTTATATAATTGAACCCGATTAACATAACTATTTTGATTGTCAATTGCAAGGTATGGGGTTGCAGACGTACCGTAAGTTACCATTTTCAATAGATAGGTCCTAACGGTTCCATTTGGATTATTGCCCCATTAAGAACATCTGATAGCTGGAGTCAGCAATGCGGATAAGTTAGATAATATCATCAGTTGGTATATCCGTTTCATATTATGTCCAGGTGGAGAGTATGGTTTTTACACCGCCTCCTTTCCAAATAGTAAAAAAGATGAGCAGAATCGCACAAATTGGAAGGTGAACAAGCAAACGTAAGTTTGATGGTAAATGGACCACCCTCATTTAGTGTGAAATTCTCGGTCAAATGCTTATCGTATGGGTGATCTTTTGTAGTAAATATCTAGGATCCTTTTGTAATGCGGTCTCCAGCTTCCAAAGCTTTCCGATGTCATCATTAATGGTAGAAATTGCTAAGAGAGACAAGTGTCGTTCGGAAGTAAATGTGATGCTTGAGCATTGCCCAGACGATCCAATACAAATCAGTATTTTGAAGATACGTCAATAACAGTGGGTGATAACAGTTTGATTTGACCGATCTTTAGCTATACAAAATAAAGTTCGACTCCAATCAAGGAATCGATATTTTGCGCCCTTGCAAATTCTGAATCTGCAAATTTGTCGGAATAAGCGAGCCACCCGTGCATTTTGACATCGATGGAGTAATTTTTGTAATAGAATACAGCGCCAATTTATCAATTTTATAACAGAAATTTGATACAGCAAATTTTATTATGTTTTGCATGTTGCGTGTTCAATGCTTCTTCTGCTCAGGGAAGACTGATATAGAAACCCTTTCTAC
This sequence comes from Tipula unca, assembly GCA_951394425.1. Taxonomy (NCBI): domain Eukaryota; kingdom Metazoa; phylum Arthropoda; class Insecta; order Diptera; family Tipulidae; genus Tipula; species Tipula unca. The sequence continues at coordinate 22,232,908 of OX596382.1, read as the reverse complement.
AGTTTCGCTTGAATGCTAATTTTCGAGTAGCCATTATTTGAATTCTTGTGAATCAGAAATAAAAGAATTTAGAATTTTTGCAAATATAAATATAATTCGGATAAATTCGGATAGTTGCATTAAGATAAAATTTCGAATTCTGTTTGGTAAAAATTTGGTTTCAATAAACTAACATATCAAAATTTTGTATTTCGAACAAAACGTGAACTTCGACTACAAAATTCTATTTGTAATTTTTCGAAATCGTGGATTTTTTTGTGAAGTGTCCTATACAAAAATAACTTAGGATTACCGATGTTTCAACTAAAACACAACCGCTTGAATTTTGAAACTAGCATATTTGTAATGAAATCAATCGAGCTCATTAGAACCATTAATTTTTTCGAGCCTCATTATTCGTTGACTTCTCCAATGCTTCACCAAACATGACGGCTGTTTTGTAACCAGCGCGCACATACACCTTCAATGCGTTTATTCTTTGTATTACACAGGCTAGAATGAATATGTCAACACTATAAAAAATATGTTTTGGTCTTGGTACTTTTAGCATCCGCTTGCATCATCCGTATTGACCAGACATAAAAAAAATTTACTATACGCCCGTTTATACAGGAAACCACGATTAATTAACACACATAATGTGTCATTATGTACATTAATCATAAATCCATGAATCACGCTGTCATTAATATTCAATCCAATTGTATATGGTATAAAATGTACATGCCACAACAAAAAATTTAATTGTCCCCGCACAATTACAGATTAGCATAAAACTTCACATCTCAAATATACCGAAATAATCGTTACGCACAGGTGCTACCGCGTCAACTATATATATATATGTATATATATATATATATATATATATATATATATATATATATATATATATATATATAGGCGATATACTTTTGCGATTACATTTCTTTGAATTTTCTTTTTAAGACATAAACATTTGAGACATATTTATTCAATTTTTTTGTATTTGTAATTTTGATGCGAAAGTGAGACTGAGACATTATTAAAATGTCGTTATGTAAAATAATATGATTGTTTGATGGTCGATGATGGTGTGGCTCAATATCATAAATAGCAACAACTATATGTATTTAAATTAAATAATCAAAAAAATGTTTTTGACATAATGAAATAATCAAATTATGGGATTCCCGCTTGTCTTGTGACATGTATTGAAAATAAAATATTTACTATGTAGGTGTATACAGTGTGGGAAATATTTATATATTTTAATCGGGTTGAGATTAATTCAACCGGAATAGTTTTTTTTTTTTAAATACAACAACCTTCCGCATTTTACAAATCTTATTTTACGTATGTATATAGTCGAGGGTTCTTTCTTTTTAACCCTAATTTTTAATTTTCTGTCGCCAAATCCAATTATCTTAGATTAGATTTTATTGCGACAGAGGAGTAACCCTTTTTTCTTGGAAAAGATATGTATTATAATAAAATATTTTGAAAATACACATAATCCTTATTAAAATGAATTGGTGAACAACAGAACGTGGGGACTATATACACCTATACTATGTTTTGCTGTACAGCTACGGCAGAAAATTGTATTTGCTAGGTTTTGCAAAAAAATTGGAGGCCCAGCTTTCAGATTTTCTTAAACATTTATTTTAATAGCATTAAGAGATTATATTTTAAATGAATAGTATTTAAAAATATTAGGGCCCCTGTGGTCGGGGGGCACTCACATGTCTCGTAAATCAAAATTGCACGAACATGTTTCCCAAGAATACCACCACAGTACCCTTTGCTTGTCGTAGGAGGCGACTTAACGGTTGGATCGCTGGGCTGACGACCCGCATCCGTAAAAAAAATATAGTGTTTATAAAGTCAACAGAAAGAAAAATGGATACCGCCAAAACGACACCGGACCCCCGCTCAAGTACCCGGACACGAGATTTAGGATCGGCACGTGGAACGTGCAATCACTAAGGAAACCAGGAGCGTTAGAGGGCCTAATCACGTGCATGAAGGAGTATCGGCTGGAACTCGTTGCTCTTCAAGAAACTCGCTGGCCTAAAAGTGGAGACCATGTGTCCCAGGGCTATACGTTGTTCTACAGTGGAGATGACCTCGGAAATCTTGGAGCTGGATTTCTTCTTGGGCCGCAGGTAAAGAAGGCTGTTTTGGATTTCCAAGCAGTCAATAACCGATTGTGTAAGCTTCGCTTGCGCATGAAGTTAGCTAACCTGTCGATAATTTGTGTACATGCGCCCACAGAAGTCAGCCAGCCCCAAGATAAAGACTCATTTTACAATGACTTGGACGATCTGATGGGATCTATACCCGAACACGATGTTAGAATGGTAATTGGGGACTTTAATGCTAGAGCTGGCAGAAATCAGACCGACTTGTGTGAAAACATAGGTCCGTACTCCCGATACGAAACTGCGACCGATAATGGTGAGAGAATGATGTACTTTGCGGTTGCTCATGATCTTAGAGTAGCAAGCACATACTTCCCTCACAAACACATACATCTTGAGACATGGACACATCCTCGCGGAACTTCCCGGAGCCAAATTGACCATGTGTTAGTTTCTAAAGGACGGGCTCAGGTTGTGCAGGATGTGAGAACTTATCGGTCAGCAACCAAATACGTAGGCAGCGATCATCATTTGGTCGCTGCAAAGCTACGATGGAAGTTTTCGTACAAGTCTGGGAACACAGCGAAACGCATGGTACGTTTCGACTGTGAAGGTCTGATAAATGAAGATCAAAAGAAACGATATCAGGATCTTGTCAGCGACAACATTAATGAAGCTAATTACCAGTCTGACTGCGTGAACTCTGTCTGGGGGGTACTGAAAACTTCGGTTGTCAGTGCTGCTCAACAGACTTTAGGTATAGTGAAAGTCAGACCCAAGAATGATTGGTTTGATGACGAGTGTCGTCTTGCAGTTGAGCAACAAAATATAGCCCATAATGAAGTGCAACAACGTCTCACAATCGCGAGGAAAAACAAGGCTGCTCTTGCAAGAAGGGCAGCTAAGCGGATTTGTAGACGGAAGAAGCGAGAATGGTGGAAGGCCGAGGTTCTGAAAGTACAACAACTCAGTAATGAGCGCAGTTCGCGTAATTTCTTTAAAGGAATTACTGGACTGAACCATACTTTCAGGCCTACGTCAACCGCCATTCGGGACCGGGATGGAAACCTCTGTGTCAACATCGACGCAGTACTTGACGCATGGAGTGGACACTTTACTGACCTGCTTGATGTCCATCATGCGTCACAGACTGTTGTTGAGCCACCTCTAATACAGACTGCGGAGATTTGCACTGAGGAGCCATCCCATGAGGAATTCACTAAAGCCATGCAGAGATTGAAACGAAACCGTGCACCTGGAGTGGACTGCATTAATTCGGAGCTCTTGATATTCGGAGGGGATACTTTGTGGAACTGTCTTTTCGACCTTATTCGATTAGTATGGCGAACCGAAGTTATGCCTGATGAATGGAAAGTGGCCGCGATATGCCCCATCTTCAAGAAGGGAGATCGCTTGAAGTGTGAGAATTATCGCGGTATAGCTCTCCTTTGCACAGCTTACAAGTTACTGTCATACATTGTATTGGATAGAATCACTCCTCTAGCGGAGGGCTTGGTTGGTGACTATCAAGGAGGATTTCGTCCGAATCGATCAGTCACCGATCAGGTCTTTTCGCTGCGGATGATTCTATCTAAATATTATGAGACATCCATCCCCGTACATCAGGTGTTCCTGGATTTCCGGCAGGCCTATGACTCGATCAATCGAGAGAGTTTATGGTCTGCCCTGGAATACCTAGGAATGCCAACAAAACTGGTACGACTATGTAGGATGACAGTGACGCAGTCTCAATGCTGTGTTAAAGTTGAGAACAGGCTATCGACAAGTTTTGTAGTTAACTCGGGTGTTCGGCAGGGAGATGCTCTGTCCCCGATACTCTTTAATCTCATGTTGGAGTACATCTTTCGTAAAACTGAAACACCGCAGCGTAACATCTTATATAGCCAGTCCAATCAGGTGCTTGCATATGCAGATGACATATGCGTGATTGGACTGAATAGCAACGGAGTGAAAGAAATACTTGATCCGCTTGTAGAGTTTTCAGCTTCAGTTGGACTTCAGATCAATGAGTCCAAAACGAAATACCTGATCTCTGGTTTTAGGGACAGTGGTACACCAGATTTTAGTAGTGGCCACCACACGTTTGAGGGAGTGAGGAGGTTCAAATATTTGGGTTCTCTTATCACTCACGATAATAGTGTGGGTGAGGATATTAAAGTGCGGCTGGCAGCTGGCAGTCGTTCTTTGTATCCTCTAAGGCCACTGCTAAAATCTAAACACTTATCAAGTACCGTGAAGCTGAAGCTTTACAAAGCGTTGATCAGGCCCGTTGTTATGTTTGGATGTGAAAGTTGGGCGCTGACGGATGAATACGAGAGATGGCTCCTAACATTTGAGAGAAGAGTCATGCGTGTGATCTACGGCCCAAAACGCGAAATAGATGGTACCTACCGAGCTCTGTACAATATCGAGATCAGAGATCTGATGAAGATCCCCGATATTGTACATGAAATAAGATCTCAGCGAGTACGCTGGCTCGGTCACGTTCTGCGTGCTGATCCGGAACGAATTGTGCAGCGATCTCTGAAAGGAGAGCCACCATATGGTAGGCGCAGAGGTCGTTGCCGGCGACGATGGCTCCACGATGTAGAGAACGACTTGGCCTCTTCAGATTGTCTTAGACAGTATGAAGACCATGCTCAGGATCGAAACCGTTGGAGCCAGGTTGTTGACTCAGTAAGGGGCCAGGATGGCCTTTAATACTGTTTATTATTATTATTATTTAAAAATATTAATTTCGTTAATATTCAGAAAATTTTAGTATTGCTCTTAAATTTCAAAGTCTTTTCCAATTTTTTTAAAACAAAAATCTAGTCATAATTCGTAGGCTCAGCCGAAGAGTTAAACAACGGCAAATCTGCAGATGTTAAAGTTAATAATAAATCCATTTTCTGAGGTCTTTGATACTTTTGCATGTTCAGAGAAAAATGGATTTTAAATCCACATATTTTCGGACTTTATATAACTATTTGGCTTGGCTGATTGCTGGTAATAGGTAAATTTAACAAATTTTTGCAAACCCAGTATTTATTTTTTATGTTTTTTTTTATTAAAACGGTTGGAACCTACAGAGGTTCCGCACTCAATGCGCACTGCAGCCTTAGCAAACTGTAAAAGTTTGAACCAAGAGATGGATAATAACTGATGTGGACAGTCTTCCACTTCCTCCAGACAATCGTCACATAGATCTTCCTGAGCAAATCCCATGCGTTGGATATGAATCTTGAAACGTCCATGGCCCAATTCATGGCCGTCAATTCTGAGTTGGCTCTTTTTTAAGTATAACACATATTAAGTCACCGTCACGTTGGGTTCAATGATGAAACATTTTCCTTACCACCGTTGAAGGATAGAGAAATTGCTTTCTCGGGACCACAAAATTTTCTGCGTGATCCAGCTTTCGCTAAAAAGTCAGCAACGTCTTTTCCCACAACGCCACAATGAGCAGGCACCCGCATGACTCTTACTCTCGAATTAAAGCAAAGGAGATTAATGAAGTGTTTGCACTCTTTGACCAGTTTAGATGTAGCCAAAGGGTTTCTTGCAGATAATAGTATCCTTGCCTAAATCACTAAACTTAAACGCCTCAATTACACTATCGGTAAGTACAATTAATTCAGCTTGAAAAACTGTGCCGTGTTTACCCAGACTACCCGAGAATCTGAGCCCATACTTTGGACAAAAGAAACCAAACCCTGCACTGACTTCCTCAACGAGAGCCATCCGCAAAAAAAACTATCGACTCGGACAACTGTCTATAGAAATCCTGAGAAAGCCACTTTCTCTTGAGGGGGAAACGACGGAGAACGATTTGGTGAAGTTGAATTCGGGCAATTCAAGAACACGCCATACCAAGAATGTAAGACTGCAATTCTGGCAAGCATATATAAAGAAATAGACTAGGTGATAACCCTACAGGCTGTCGACTGCAGTTCATCCAGCCTTGCTACAGAAGACTTCAGTATAACAACTGGCCACCATACAATTGCTACATACTCGTACGACAGTAAAGGTAAAATCCGTGATTTGTAGATGAATAACATCATTTTGGGGGTCAGTCCCAAGGAATTGCCAAAGGCCCTTCTGCATTGCTAAAAGATAGCAATGGCCTTTTGTTGCTTATAATCAAGGTGAAATTTCCAGGCGAGTTTACTATCTAGAATAACGCCTAGGTGTTTGACGTGCTCTGTCCTTGTAATTGCTCTACTAAATAGAGTGGGAACAGATATACACTGTCTCTACGTCTGGAAAACACAATCAGATCAATTTTCGAGGGATTGACGTGCAACCCCTTTTCAAGTCTCCAAACTACCACTATATTAAGGGCGTTCTCCATCAGATCAGATAAGACGTTCAGGTATTTACCAGAAACTGCAAAACTAGGTCATATGCGTAGCTTTGCACGATGAACCCAGATTGCTGCAATTTAACAAGTAATTCATCGATAACCATGAGCCACAGCAAGGGTGAGAGTACGTCTCCAGGATTGTGGGACAGAGTACTTCTCCAGGATTGTGGGACAGTACTAAAAGCAATGCACGCCTGGAACAGATTGAGCAGGTGAGTATGGATGGGTAGAAAACCATGCTGCAATTTAGCAGGGAAAACGTCGTCAGGACCACTCAATTTGAATGGTGCAAACGAGAAAGCACTCCAGCGTAAAACATTAGTAGTGATCAGTCTACGGGCTAATTGCTAATCCGGAATGCCGACATAAATGTCAGGAGGCTCGGAGGCAACCACACTCTAATCAATAATGTCACACCCAGGAAAGTGGACAGACAATAGTAGCTCACCAACTTCTGGCCTGCAGGAGGTGAGTTTCCCGGAAGGTAGGCGAAGATTATCAAGTTTACAAGTGTCATTCTTAGCCAGAGTTTTGTTAAGTCATCACAGAAATTTCTCCACGCAGCCTTATGCTCGGATCTTAGGCTTTTTTATAGGCTTTTTGAGCTACCAAAAATCGATTCCAATCAGAAATGAGATTCGTACTTTTGATTTTATTTTTAATTTTATGCATACTCTTCCTTAACTTTTTAAGTTCAGAACACCAGAAGGGTTTGTTAAGCTTCTTCTGGTTGTAAATAAGAGGGCACGACTTTTCAAAAGCAGATCTGTGACAAATCTAATTTGATTAGGTAAATCTAGTAGTGAGCTCAGCGGAGAATGAATCCCTCTTTGTAAGTTTTCATTGCGATATGGTTTAACCGGTGGTCTTTTAAAGTTAATATTAAAAGAGATGCACCTATGATCACAGGTGAGAGTATCATCCGTCACCCTCCAATTTAGAATCAAGTCAACGATGGTCATAGAACACAAACTAATATCAATCACTTATTTACGAACCGAGTTGATAAAAATAGACGCACAACCAACATTGAGAATCTCGAACTCAGAGGAGTAAATATAATTCAACAGTGAGGATCCTTTTTTTTTTGGTAAACCGAATAAAAATTCAGAATTTTATTTCGTATTTTTATTTTCGAAATTTAACTCCTGAATCAAAAGTATACTTCAGGTACCTATCTTGGATTGATTGAACCAATAGATTTAAAATATTTATTCTAAATTCTGTAAAGTTCTAACAGACACAAAGACCTGTAGCCTAATTCTATAACGAATCAGATAACGTGAAAACGCGAAAACGAGTACTTTACACGTTTTCATACCAAAATGGTATTCTATAACTTTACACCAAGATAAATTAAAAAATCGGTGAGATATTAAACTTCAATAAACTACACATACAATTTATCTTGTGTAGTACGTTTTCACGGATAAAAATTTAAAATTTAAAACTAAAATTTCACGAAGAAGGCGGGCTGCCGAACAAAAAAACCATGTTTGTCCTTGTTACTCTTTGAATTATATTATGAAATGAAACACTAATAAAGCGTCAAAGTGGACACCATAAAGTTATTCAGCAAGAAAAAATTTGCACGCTTGTTGTGTTTTAGATTTACGACATTGTTAACTAGGAAAAAATTACTAAGAAATAAATTCAAATAAAAATAAAATCGTTAAAAATAAAAATCCCTTAGGAAACATAAATTAGCTTAAATTTATCACATCCTTAAAATATGTAAAAAACTAAATCACTTAAAATTCTCAAAGTTAAAATCGAAACAATAAAATGAATATATATATGTATTAAGAATCGAAAATCGAAAACCATGGGAAAAATAGTTAAACGTAAATAAATAAAATGATCTTATCTAGAATACCAAAAATAAATTACCTTATTAAAAGTAAAAATAAAAGGATCACGTAGAAATAAACCCTTGTTAATTAAAACCCAAAATAATTAAACGTAAAATAATAAAATGATCTTAACTAAAATACAAAAATAAAAAATATTCAACCCATTAAGAAACGGTCACATAATAGAAACACGAAAAAAGACCGAAAGAAAAGAAAAAAATGAAAAGATCCTTAATAGATAAAATAAAAAATAAAGAAAGATCAATAAAATAGAAATTTACGACATACTATCATAGACAAACCAAAATCGCACATATTGTAAAGGAGACAAAGAAAATAAAAAGAAATAAAGAAAAAATGAATATCAAACTCTTAGTCTCCTCCCCCAAAAATTCTGTATATAAACCTTGAGTTTTTATAACAGATTATCTTTATTGTAGTCAATCTTTATACTAGTAACTTCGATCTTTATTGTATTAATTTTCAAGAAGTAATAATCTTCTTTGTATTTTGTTTTATTGAAGTCAAATATCACAAACAAAACAAAAATAAAACTTAAAAATTTTAAAATAAACCTAAAATTATTATTTCTCAGTGAAAAGGACTCAAAAATTCCCAAGTTGTAAGTATACCTGATAAAAAACAATATACGTACCTTAGACTCTCCGGATCAAGCTGACGCAAGATTTTCCATTTAGCCATGGTAAAGGCTAGTAGAGTTGAACTAAGGTTAACCACTACGAAATAAAATAACTTACTAACACTGGTGCATCCCACCACAAGTCAACAGAATATGAACATCGACATTTATAAATATAAACAATCATCTCGCTAAATAATATCGCCTACTATGGATGTGCATAGCTGGTGATAGTCTGAGATACTAGTTAGCGCAAATTAATTATAAATTTAATTCAAGAATTAATTTTATAATTATAAAGATGATTTAATAATATAAACAATCTCACATATAATAAACAAACAACTAAATATATCCATACACCTCAATTACACACTTATTTCACATTTATATACAATAAATATATCCAAATATTAAAACAATTCAATACATTCTATTCAAATTCTAAACAATTCTGATGATTTTATACATCAAGTAATCATAAAATATTTACACTCGACAAACAACGATACATTAATTTAGACACGCACTTCAAGTATAACACGCTGACTACTTTGTTTTATAGAATACCATTTAACCTAAATAAGATAGAAATTGTGTAAGTTTTTTTTGTGTAAACTTTTCAATGTTTCGTTTTTTCACATTATCTTGTTTTTACAGAATTAGACCACAGAATGACCAGTATTGAGCTTCTTTATATCCGATAAGCATAAGAAAATATTCTGCTGGTGGTCATTACTTATGTAACATGTGTACAATATCCAGTCGCCAAATTATTTTTAAAGCATAATTAGTTTCGCATGCCTGTCCAATGAGCGTGGTATAAAGCTAGAAGCCAGCATATATCAACGACCAGTGGCTTCATTGTCAATCCTCATAAAATTGTGGAATAATATATTTAATTTGTGACCTAACATAATTCTTCACTTTAAAACAAACTTGGTAAAGGATTGGATTTTGCATATAGCACCCTTAATAAAAATTCTGAGAAATATTCAAAAATAGATTTTTTTATTGTTACAATCAAATGATCTGTCCTGAATATTTTTTTTTAAATTTAGAAATTTTGAAGTATTTTGGTGAATTGGAGACGGTTTTTGAAACTTGATTCACCAAAGTTTTGGCACTTGAATGTTTGAATATTATATCGGAAATTTTCTAAAAATAATTGGTGGCTTTTAAAAATTTTCGGAAATTTGTAAAATTTGTAAAATTTTGTTATTTTTTTTTATAATTCGAGTGAAATTTCGAAAAAAATCATATTAATTTCGAATGAATATTCAAAATTTGAAAAATATTCCAAAATTCTAGAAATGCTCTAAAATACAAAATAAAAAAATTGGGCTCAGGTCGCTTTGGGAAATACTATGATACTACCCTGGCTAAGAGATACGTTAATGCGATGTTGGATATTGTATCTGAACACAAAGATTTGACAGCAGAAATAACCTAATCGCTTATCATGCGAAAATATGTCATTAAGCTTTAGTTGCTTTGGAGCCGGGCTCATAATGCTTCAAACTCTGATAATTTTTGGAAGAGTTGCTCCTAGTGTAGTTTGTGTTGTTCTTCTGTCTTGGATGTCATTGTAAAACGAAATCTAGTTCTGTAACAATTTCGTTTTTCGAATGTTTGATACGGTTTGATCAGTATTTCTCAGACCAAATGGCATTGGAAAATGATCATTTGTTTTGATCGTGGTTAGTCTGTGATAAACCTCACATCGTATCCAATCAATATTATTTTATAGCACCATGTGTAATGGGCATGATATCGGAAATGCTGAGTATTAGTAAATCCACAATTTCACCGTTCTGTGGCACTCAGTAGGCGAGTATAGTTAAGGAGTGTAAAGGATGCGGAATCCGTCAATTCTCCAAAGAAATCATCTTGTAAACATTTAAAAAACAGCACCCCTATTTGTGAATCCGTTTCGAATTGCAATTCGTTTCGAATGATAGATTCGTTTCGAATTTGAATTGGTATTTGTGAATTCGATCGTAAATAAAACTATACACTGTCACAAAATGAAAAAGGAAATTTTTTTTAATGGTTAAACCTACATGAAAAATATAAACTGTAATTGAATTTTGACGTTTAGATTATTGTTTTAATGTTTTGAGTTCAACACGCATCACTGTTATATGTTAAAATATTGTAACAAATGTACAAACAATAAAATTTATTAAAACTATGTTTTTGTTACATTATTTCTGTTTGTTTTCGTTATGAAACTATTATTGTCCTCACAAAAAATATTATATGTACATGGTATAGTATATGTACAGAAATATTAGATTATATGGCAAATCAAACCCGTCTATAGATATAATATGTATAAAAATTATATTTTATATATAATGTAAATACTATATAAGTATATATATATCGGGTTTTTCAATAAGAGCACTTCAACTTTTTTTTTGAATAAAACACAAACTGTTCGACTTTTGAGCTAACTTTTTTTTTACTAACGAACTTGAACATATACATTTAAGTATGAAACTCGATTTCTTTTGCATGACTACCGCGTGCACGTTTTACGAAGTCCAATCGTTGAACCCAATTTTCGACCACTCTTTCGCATAAATCGGCCGAAATTCCAGCAATTTCACGTTCAATATTGGCTCTGGGCTCTTACAACGTCGCCGGCTTATTGGCATAGACCAATGATTTCACATAACCCCAAAGAAAATAATCTAGAGGTGTCAAATCACACGAGCGCGGCGGCCACTGGACGGGCCCATTTCGCGAATCGAACTTAGTCTTCAATAACGCGATTGTATCGTGTGCTGTGTGGCATGTGGCCCCGTCCTGTTGAAACCACATGTCGTCCAAGTCCATTCCATTCAATTGCGGCCAAAAAAAATCGTTTATCATATCGCGGTATCGATTTCCATTAACAATAACGTGGCGATATGGCCCAATGACGCCGCCGGCATGTAATCCGCACCAAACAGTGACTTTTTCGGGATGCAACGGTGCCTCATGAATCACGTGTGGGTTGCTTCCTGCCCAGTAACGCATGTTTTGCTTGTTGACAAATCCATTTAGCCAAAAGTAAGCCTCATCGCTGAAGATGATTTTTCGGTTTAACGATTTTTTTTGATTTTTTAACAGAACGATTATTTTGATAAAAAATTTGCACGATTTGCAATCGCTGTTCAAGTGTGTAGCGTTCCATGATGAAAAAAGAACAATAAAAAATATGGCGTCGTTCGCCGTCCCTATCGGAAAAAAGTTGAAGCGCACCTGTCGAAACACCCTTTACATAAGTACATTATATAACATATGTATTATAATCTATTTATACATATAATATAAGCACCGGTTGCCATTTTTATTTAGTTAAATTTTAAAATATAAGATCCTTTTATATGGGTTCATCAACAAAATGTATAACGAACAGCAATTCGTTCATGATCGTACAAGTTTTAGTCGAAAACGAATTGCGCGATAAGGGAAATTTGTGTTCGTTTTAGGTTTTTTCATTTCGTTTCATAGTAACACGTTTTCGTTGATTTATTGTACGTTTTCGAATTCACAAATACCAATCGTTCGAAATCGTCGTTCGTTTGGTCGAATTCGAATTCACAAATAGGGGCCCAGCATTATAGAAAAAAACTAGGCCATTCCTTGACCGATTATGATGAAATACGATATGTTGGAAATAGGATTCGAAAAGGATTTTTGAGTGAAGTTCTGGAATATGGCCAACTGAAACGGAACTTGGCTGTTGTTTGACCGAATATAAATAGATATGTTTCATTGTATGTTAAGATATTTGTGTTGAGTAATTTTATGAAGGAATTTTACCGTCTCCTGATAATCCTGAGATATTTGCAAAGCATACCGCTAAAATCATGGGATGTACAAGAAAAAGTGCATTTACCATTGTAACTGATAGTGGAACGCACATTCTTGCAGCATGCAGGTTGACAAAATTAAACCATGTGGCATGTTTCGCACATACACTTAATTTAGTTGTCCAGGACGTGATTAAATTAATTAAGGCCATCATCGATTTTTTTCAACCGAAGAACTAACGCAACTGCGAAATCAAAGCATTTACAGGAATAGCTGATCAATGTTTCGACGTATTACATTTGTCAGCGAATGATCCAATTGAAGATAGTATCAATGACACGTTGGGTGCCAGTTCAGATAAATGGCTTTTTCGAAAATCCAAGGAGAAGTTCATATGTTCTTGTCGGAGGCTTGTTAGGGGTTTTATTGGCCAGAATTTATAAAAAAATTAAAAAAATTGATTTCATATAGCTTGTTAGCAAAACCACGTTTCTGGATCCTATGTCTAAGAAACGTGCAATTTCAAATGTCATAAAAAAGACACAACTAGCAAATGTGGCCGATCTGCAAGTGATGTGTGAGTCACAACCACCAGCCCAACCACAATCAATTCCGATAAAAAAAAACTTAATTTAGGATGTATTTGACAACCGAAACCAAAGTAATAGCAGAGTCATCTGCAATAATCGAAGGGTGGCCAATATTGCGAAAAACCTGAAGAAAATCGGCAAGAAAACCTTTGAAATGGTTATACCCACGGCTAAAATTATTGATATCCTGAGGCAATTCCTCAACCCAGCTCAGATTTCGCAGCCATAGTTGTTGAAAAAAAAATATTTTTAGAATGATGCTGGGTGACAAACATCCAAGAGGATTGAAAAATCGCGATTCTTCTTATAATAGCGTTCCTTTTGATATTTTTAAAAAGGGTGTTCCAAGAAATTCGATTCTCGTTCTGATGCCCGATTCATGTGGTTAAATCTTGGTCATTAGTTATCCATTTTCGAAGATTGAATCCGCCGAATTTTAATGGTTCAAATCGTCTTGCATATCTGGGTTAGATTCGTGATCATCGTTAGCCAATTGATGCAAAATGCGACAAGCCCATTTCGAAGCAGTAAATGTGCCGTATGCTATACTGTTGTTAAATGGAACTGTTTAATTTCTTGACTAGGCGAAGTGTACCAAATAATACGCTAAAACCCTCGTTCTGCAGGATGAATTACTACCTGGCTGATATTGTAATTTAATGTTTTCGGATTAGTAGAAATATTATTTTGAGGTCATTTTGGATAGTTGGTCCTGCGCTAAAAGCATATTAAGTGAGTGACCAGTTGTACTTTTGCACGATCCATCGAAGACTGCTCGTAGCTTGGTAGTACTACTTGTCTCTTTAATGAATTTTTTCTCCAGTTCATAAAATCTATTCTTTGCGCTTGATGGTACGTAGTTCCCAAATTTCCTGGCGGCATCTTGAATGACGTAGGTTATACCTATACCATTATCAGCTCTTGTGGTGTTTCAAACATAGTGATCCTCACTCTTTCGATTTCTTCTATTGTTGATTATTAATGCTCTTACGCTAACCCAGCTTTCGTCTCACACAATTTTCATTTAAGGGTTGTTTGAGAACAGGAATCAAGCAAACCTCTCAAGTAGCTTGATGGCTGCTAGTCGATAAGTTGAATGGTGTTGTTTTGTTATTGTAATTGTAGTTGGAGGAGTTTATAGAAGAGATTATGCTTTTGTTGATCGAAGTAACATTAATGTCCTCGTTAGTTGCAGATTCAGCACACGGTATAAATAGTTTAGAATGTAAATTGCCATTGCTTACATAAGTAGAATGAAGTATTGTGTGTTGTTTGTTCTCACAAGTGAAGCATCGCTATTGACTCTAACAGCTAGCTGATGTCGTGATTCGAACTAAAACAATTCTGGTATATATTGTTAGAGTCTATGAATTGTTTACGTCCTACCGAATGAAGTTTGTTGAACTTAAAATACTTCAGTAGTGGATGATTATTTAGATTGCATATGGCACAATTATTAAATGTTAAATGGACGTTTTATGGTTGTGCAGGCTTCTAAGGCATTACAACGTTCCATAGCAGAAAGTGTATAACAAGCATTCTATTATTGGAACATCAATGTCGTTTGAGTGTTTTGCTCAGGCTTGATGTGCTTGAATATTCATTTTTGTTGTTGTTGTAAAAATGTGTATTAACCAAGGGTCGCGGAATTGCAATTCACTGGCTCGTTTTTTTAATTTTTCCCAAAAAGGATTAAAGATGGTGCTTTACTCTTTAGTAAACTGTTAAAGTATTGAAATTTTGTCATCTTTCATCATGAATGAATCGATGAATCGATGTTTTAAATTGGTCTCGGAAAGATTACCATTTTGCATTGAAACAAACAAATTCATCTGTTTCAGGTGCATCATCATGAAAAAGTATACAACATGATATTCTTGCACTTATCAATAGATTTTCTTTTATCATATACCTCGTATTTTGGTGAGCATATTGACTGAGCTTAGGTTAGGTTAGACCTAACCTAACCTTGACTGAGCTTACTAATTGAGCCATCATTCTGTTGTTGATAATGCAGACTCAACTAATTGTGATGTTTAAGTTATGCTATCGATAATGTAGGCCACCGACATAAGAACCGATATTGGTTTCGCTGTGTTAACATAAGACAATTGTATGTCTTCAGTAAACATATAAGTGGAGATAACTAGTTTTAAGAAAATAATAATTCAATATTTTGTTTTTATAAAAATGTATAACTTCAGAAAATTGGAAGATGGAACGAAATATATACGGAAATTTACGATCAAACTCGTCTCCTTAATTTATTTAAGAATATGATGCTTAGGAAACAATTATTTTTAGATAAAACATTTTTATTTGTAAAATTGGTTTTAAGTAAATGGTGGCATCGGACTGTATACACAGTTTTAATAAGTAGCACATGTCATATTTGTTTTCGTCTAATCCCAATTATGCATGCAGCATCCTGTAATCTGGTCACTGTTTTTTTCCGACTGAAACACAGACATGCGTACCACAACTATAGCGTGATTGTTGTTTGTTGACTATACATCTTATGTGTATATGATATATATTTACATCCATTCGTATAAAACTACATATATTATACGTACAGTATGAAATAATTTTTTTTTGTTTAGTTAGCTAAACAACAACACACCATAAAAAATTAATCATGTAGGTTATAAAAAATGCAACAATCTTTTGGAACACAAAAACCGTATACCGTATACATATAAATATACTCGTATACATACACATTTAAGATGAAAATAGAAAATTTCTTCGTTAAGACAACGCACCAAAAGTAAAATTGATTAATTTTCATAATATATTGAGTTACATGATTAGTCTTCTCAATATGGTTCCAAGAAGCAGTGTATAGAGGCACAAGGGTAATATACAACAATTTGTATCCCACATATATGTACATCCCATACCACATTAGTATCACCAAAACGACAAAACGACACCCAAAGTAAAATCTGCATACTATATACATCGTCATACACAAAAGACTTTGGTTTGATTGTGAACTGAACAAAAAAAAGTTTTCTCAGATTTTTCTATACATAGTATGTACGGTACGATACGGAATACAAAATTGATATTTTATTGCTTATCTTTGCGGTTGTATCGGCCTATTTATTTTTTTTCATTTGGTTCGGTTTATTTTGAAGGCAGGCACCATATAAGAAGGCATTAAATTAATTAAATTGAATGATTTTTTTTAATAAACCGATTTTATTGGGTTTTTCTCGGGTGTAATCTAAACCATTTGCGTTATATATAGTTAAGCTATACATAATATCGATGTGTCGGTTATACCTTTCAAAACTCCTCGTTCGCCCTTATATTAAAAAATGAACCATTCAAAAAAAAAAGTTTATATTGAGTTCCATTCAAAAAGCTCGTTATAATAACTTATTATTTACTTTAAGCATCATTATTATTACAAAATAGAAGCAGGAAAAAAAAACATTTAGCCAATCAGTTTTTTTTTTTTTTTTTGCTTATAATTTCTGCACAAGAAGTATAACGGAAAGAAATTAAAAGTTAAGTACATGTTATAAAATACAAAAACAACAAAAATTGTGAAAGCAAAAAAAAAAAAATTGAAAGTCAACCACAATTTATTTATGGAATATTTTCTCGAGAGGAGAATAATGAATGAATGTGTACAAAAAAAAACCCTACATTAACATGGTTTAAAGGTTTTTTTTCTGTATACCAATTAAATATAATGTTGTTTGAAGATTGATTTCAGGGCTGCACAAGTTTTGTTCGGTACATAGTAGTTGGCCATCTACACGCACTTTAATTTGAAAGATATAAAGCCACACTTTAAATTTTTCACCGGGGGACCAATTAACTGGATGCATCAGCTGGCGTGGTCAGCGGCGGTTTTAAGCATAAAACTGAACTTATTAAACATTTTTTGCGCTAGAGAAATTTTTGTGAGTTTTACTATGTGAGTGCTTCAAAAGTTCGTCTAAAATTTGATATCGAAAACATTTTTTCTATTTACTATAATTCGTAAATATTTATAAAATAAAATAATATTCTCGATACCAAATATTAGTCAACATTTCGAAATACTCATATAGTAAAACACACGAAAAATTGTTGTGTCACAGTGCTAGGCAACTTTCGTGTGTTTTACTATGTGAATGCTTGGAAAGGTCGACTAAAATTTGTTATTAAAACTTAAACTTTAAAAAGATAAACTGATGTTTTTATACATTTTTCTCGGAGACATTTTCGTGGGACAAGCTTGAAGGACAAGTAATACCTGATTAATAACGTAAGTTTTTCGCTAAACATTTATAAATATTTGTAACTTACAAACTAAAATGGGCCTTAGATGAAATGTTGTCTATAGCCTCTCACTTGCTAAAACCACTACTGAGCGGAGTTATTTTAATTCATTCGTAATACGCTTGAATATGCGCCGTTAAGGGTTCCCATTTTTTAATAATATGCGGGGTTTAATTTTCATGCCACTCCAGCAGTCAATTAGTAACAATATTTTAAATGAACGTCAATTTGATCGTTTTGGGAGAAAATTGTACCTACACTTTAAGGTTCCCCTTCGGATTATTACGGAATAACGGAAATGGTAGAAGGCCGAGGTTCTGAGGGTACAACAACTCAGCAATTACGCGCAGTTCGCGTAATTTCTTTAAAGGAATTATTGGATTGCACCATACTTTCAGGGTTGCCTCAACTGCCATTCGGGACCGAGATGGAAACCTCTGTGTCAATATCAACGCAGTACTCGACGCATGGAATGGACACTTTAGAGACCTGCTTGGTGTTCATCATTTGTCACAGAGTGCAGTCGAGGAATTCACTAGAGCCAAGCAGAGACTAAAACGAAACCGCTCACCTGGGGTGGACTGCATTAATTCCAAGGTCTTGATATTTGGAGGCGATAGTTTGTGGTACTGCTTTTTCGACCTTATTCGATTAGTATGGCGAACCCAAGTTACGCCTGTCGAATAGAAAGTAACCACGATGTGCCCTATCTTCAAGAAGAGACCGCTTGAAAATTGAGAATTATCGCGGTTTAGCTCTCCTTTGCACAGCATACAAGTTACTGATGATATTGGATTGAATTAGATTCTATTGGACTCCAGATCAATGAGTTCAAAACAAAATACATGATCTCTGGATATAGGGGCAATGGCACACCAGATTTTAGTAGTGGCCACTACACGTTTGAGGGAGTGAGGAGGTTAAAAAATTTGGGCTCTCTTATCATTCACGATAACGTGATTAGTATCCTCTAAGGCCACTGCTAAAATCTTAACACCTATCAGGTCCTTTGTTATGTTTGGGTGTGAAAGTTAGCACTGACGGATGGGTACGACAGATGGCTACTTACATTTAAGACAAGAATCATGCAAGTGATTTAGGCTTAAAACGCGAAGTAGATGGTACCTACCGAGCACTATACAATGCGGAGTTCAAAGATCCTTGACATTGTACATGAAGTAAGATCTCAGCGAGTACGCTGGGTCGGTCACGTCCTGCTTACTGATCCGGAGCGAATTGTGCAGCGATCTGTGAAAGGAGAGCCATCATATGGTAGGCGCCAGTAATCTCCTTTATATGCACTGTGGTTATTTGGTCTCAAAACCACAACAATATAAGCTTTCTATGGACCATCTTATTCAATTCAAATTAATGGGAAATGAGTAAATTTTTTCACTGGCATGAACTTATTCCCACTTCTTAGGTTGGCTTTTTTCCGAGTCATTCCTCCACATTTTCTTATTTAACTTTTAAACGCAATTCAAGTTTGTCCTTACAATTTTATGACGAGTCATTAATTTTGTAACTGGCTTTAATATTTGAGTGCTAAGTATCAGCAGTCTTTAATAGTACGAAAAATTATGCTTCGCCGCACCTTTAAGTTTAAATCACTTTACTACTCCAAATTGTATTAAATATTACTTCCCCAAATCACTTTACTACCCCAAACCATTCAGCATATAGCTTTTGGCAGACACATATATATGGTCTCAATATAAATCTTTTTTATATGCGGTCATGGTCTAAATCAATTACTAATTTCACCGAAATTTTACAGGTATTTCACCAAAGGGTTTACAAATTGTGCTTTTAAAAGCACTCATTTGAAATCTACATATTTAGTTAAAAGGTTGAAAATATTGTATGATTAGGTAATTTTGGTGGAAAATGAACGTCCACATCGTGTATTGTAAAAGCTCTCGAATGCTTTGGCAAAAATGTTAACATTTTCCAGAGCCCAGGATTTTGACCAAAGCAAACTCAGCCTAACTATTTTGGTATGGAGAATATTAGACTGAATTTAATTTTTTTCTATTTTTTCAACCCAACAATCTTGGAATTTAGATCTAAAAGTTATCGTGGAGTACTTTGTGAAAGTTTCGGCCAAAATTCTACAAAGAGAATATATTTCAATCCAAGAGAAAAATTAATTTAAATTGTCAAATTTCATGACCTCACCAATGTAAAACTGGCTTTTGTAATTCTGATTTTATTCCAATGGCGCGGATTCCTGCAATGAAACATCATAATTTCTGGGGACTGATTTAAAATCATAAATTCTGTAAAATCTAATATCTGATTTCCAACACATTTTTGTCATGTTAGAGCTTCGACTCTTTTTAAATAATTGGCTGCGGTCAAGAATTCAGCGGCTGCGCAGTTTATACCGCGAGTCGGTCAAAAATTCGACTTTCTATCATTTAAAAGAGAATGTAAATGTCATTTTTACAACCATTTAAAAGAGAATGCAAATGTCATTTTATGTGTTTTATAAGCTCATTTTATGTCAAGATGGAAGATGGGGAAAAAGTGAAAAAGGGAAATGTTACCACAAGGTTAGTGCATTTACAATTTAAAAGAAAAATTATTTTATTGATAATACTTACTCTTGTCCATAGGGACAGAGACGTGTGGAGACCTGACGTAACCATGTTAGTATTGAGACATGGTAAAGGAGTTTATTGGTGGGTAAAAATATATAAAGAAAAGTCCTCCAGATGTAACCATGTCTACATTGAAAGCTCTTAAAAAATTTCGTTAACTCAATGCTCTCGATGGTTCCAACACACCAACTCCGATCTATCGCACGATCTTGAGAAAATATTTTAAATTAAAAGCTGCACCAAATTATAACAAGCCAGTCAAGCACAACATTATTTTAATAAATAAATCGTGAAGGAGGGTTATAAAGGTATAAAAAAGATTTTTGAACCAAATAATGTTAAACTATTTTAATGTTTCTCATTATACTTTATTAAGATTTTATATGTAAAAGTATAACTCTCAACGAAAGCCACCGGACTTTAAAGTTTCAGTGAGACCAATTGTTTTAAATAAAATGCTTTAATTGGGAATATATTTGAGGCAAATTTGGGCGTGACATTTTTTAAGCTCTCACCAAAAGTTTTATCAAACAGATTTTCGCTTAGCAGGATATATGTAAGAATATTAATGAGCTTTTTGAACAAACCATATTTTAATGGCTTTTTTAAAAGATTTAATTTTTAAGCTTTTAAAGACTAATTATTCCAATAAAACTTGGATATTGAAAGCTTCTGTATGTAAGAGCCTAATTCACGGCAAACCCTTCAATTAGTATTCCAATGTTTTAAATTGCAGAAAAATTTACTACTTGGTGCTTTTTGAAAAAACTAATGACAAAATCGGATTCACGTCTACTATGAAATAATCTTACAACCCTCTAGGAAACACACTGACTTACGGTGTGTATAAGCTTATATTGGATTTGTATATGGACCATTTTTTTTCCAGTACGAATCCCTTGCGAGATTGTGTGGGGATCACTGTATACGACATTTGTCTTAATAAATCCACTAAACCAAACGAGAAGTACAAAATGAATATTTTTTCCATCTAAATACTCAGTACTCAATCATCATCACATCACATCATTTAAGCACGATCGCACACATATCACGAAAAAAAAAAAATTAAGAGATACATCGCGTATTGTGTTGCCGCATAAATTGAAATATTTTCTTCGCTTGTATCTTGTTGTATACTAATATATGTATATACATATATGTATATGACGATGGGTACATAGAAATGTTAGATGTCTTCATTTAATAATAATTGTGTTTTAATATATATATATATATATATATATATATATATATATATATATATATATATATATATATATATATATATATATATATATATATCTATATATATATATATATATATATATATATATATATATATATATATATATATATATATATATATATACATAAGATTATATAGGCTGATTGCTGTATTTTGATTTCATATACATATATGTATACATACATAGATAGGCATCTACAAAAATTGTGTACAACAAATTGATTTGTGTTTTACGTACACAACAGGCACAGATTTCTTATATATGGATTTTGATTTTTGGTGTACAAGTATATTGTATAATATATTCCTGTTACCAATAAGATTAACAAATTTGCATAAAATTTGCGCTAAAATATTATTTATTGTACGATATGTAATCTAATCATTTGTTGCGCGATTTATTTTGTATATTATTGTGTGCCGCGCGTATGCGCCTATGCGCAAATCTTATTAATAGAAATGCGAGATTTTCTTGATAAAATATGAGAATTGTCGTTTTTTGGTGGTTTCAATTTATTTTTGTATGCGACAATCAAAATAATGTACGAGTATGTATGTATATATAGCATAAAATTTGTCAAACTTTTATGAGATATATACGCGAGTATATATAGTTAATTTATGCGCGATACAATTTTCGTTTTGCTTATCGTCTTTTGTATAAAAGTTGATTTATACTCGGGATGTTGTTATAAATATGTTATGTTTGCCAGGAGCATTTTGGTATACACGAGTATTTATAGTAAGTCTTAATTGGTGGATGGATATAATGAATTATGTCTAACTAACGTATGGAATCATAAAAGTTTATGCGCCTACAGGATCTACTTGTATCGTCATATTATAACAAAAGGTTTATAGGAAAGTATATATAAGAATAATGACAGATGCTGACATGTGGACAGGTGGTTTCTAACTTTCTATTTTCTGATGGTGGCCTCAACAAATTCAATTTTCATTTCTTTAATATATAGGGACTCGGGCTATTTCAAGCTTATGAATTATTAATTTCAAATATTTCGTATACCCAAAAGGATGATTTATTATTTTTAAGGTTTTATGATTTCATTTTTTTCAAATACATAGAAAAAAAAGTTTTTATAATGAATACTTAAGAATTTTTTTTATAGAACTAAATACATTTTTTAAATCTAAAAATTCTGGGATGAGTATTTCTGTAGCAACTGCATTCTTTTGAAAATTACGAAAATGTGAAGTTTAAACTTTATACTCAGCTGTATAAATGCCTAAAAATGTTAGGATGAACCAAGTGTATAAATTATATTTTTGTAAAAAGTCTAGGACGGTTTTTTTATACTGGGATAGCTTAAAGAATCCTTCAGTCATCTAAATCTTTATATTTTTTCATATATTCGATATTCATTCCTAATATACGTTCCAAATTCACAATTCCTATAATTGTAAGATCTGAATTAACTACAGATAATTTTAAGAATTGCGTGCACAAAATCCCAATTCTAAAAATTCACGATACTGAAGTCTAAATTATAAAAATTCAGTTATTCTAGATTCTATATATAGGATGATCAGAAATTCAAATTTTTTAAAATCCATAAGACAGAACTTCAGCAAGAACAAATTTTGAAATTATGAAATCTAAAATTTACAGGCTCAAATCCTTAAAATAGAGAATTTAAACTAAAAAATGATATTTTTAAAAAACATTTTTAAATTATCTTAAATATTTACAATTTAGATAGAAACGTAAAATTCTCTCAGGTTATCCATGATTCTCGTGTTCATTGTCACTGATAAAATAAATTGTCTAATAAATAGTTCTGAGACGGTACTTCGACTTTTTAAAATTGCGATTTTGGCTATTAAAAATCTCTTAGCTGGGTGAATTATCGTTAATTAAATTTATTTAGTTCTGATTCTTCTTCCCAAAGTCTTGAAGTGGTGCCTATTTTCTCATAGCAATTGAGATTGAATGCATTTTACATGATATTTTCCGAGTTTCTGTCTGAATTTCTGCTTCAATGTTGGCGTTGAACTCGAAGATCGGGTAGGGAAATTGACGAATAGGCTATAGTAAATAGCGGTTCCTTCAACAGCATGGCTAAAAGAATTTTTTCTATAGAACTAAATAAATTTAACAAATCTTA
This sequence comes from Tipula unca, assembly GCA_951394425.1. Taxonomy (NCBI): domain Eukaryota; kingdom Metazoa; phylum Arthropoda; class Insecta; order Diptera; family Tipulidae; genus Tipula; species Tipula unca. The sequence continues at coordinate 22,209,267 of OX596382.1, read as the reverse complement.
AAAGTCGGCGATGAGTGTTTTTGTACCAGCTATACACGAGCATAACTCAACAGTATAAAGGTCTAAAAATCCTGGGATGAACCAACGGTATAAAGTATATTTATTTTTAAATTCTATAGAGACATATTCATTCAAAATATTGAATCATCTGAAATTTGATAAGTTTTAAAAATTCCGGATTGAAAAATTTCAAATGTTCTAGGTTCCAAAAATATTCAATTCACAACACTGAAATCTAAATTATAAAAATTCGGTTATTCTAGATTCTATAGCAAGGTTAAAAATTGAATTTTTTTAAATTTATTCTTAATTTTAAATTTTAGATTTGTAATCACAATAAAAAATTTAAATCTTTCATTTTAATTTATGAAATGTTCTCAATTCCTAAAATCAAAAAATTGTAAAAATTCAGTTTCAAATATTTTAAATTTATGAATATTTTAGATGTTTTTTAGAAATAGAAGTTTCAAATTCATCAGAATAAATTTTTTACGTATTTTTAAAAAATATTTAAATTTAAAGGGAATTAAAACTCTGTCAGAGATTTAAAATACAAGATCGGAAATTTTTATTCGAAAATCTTACATATTTTCGTCTAAAATCCTAATGAAGATTATTTTTTAAATATTTTAAAAAATGTTAACAAATTTTGAAATTATCAGAAATATTTACAAATTAGGTAGAAACGATAAATTCTAAATTGTTTTGAGTGCATTAATTTATCTATGGCATTTATGTTCACTGTCACCATTCATTCAAATGGTCTGATAAATAATTTCGGGATTGTACTACGAAATTTTTAAAACAATGAGATTTTAGGAATTAAAATGTCATTGTTAATTAAGATTTGGTCAAAATCGCCTCCTTGATTAAAATCGCCTGCGTTATGATTTTTCTGCCCAAAGCATGAAAGTGGTGCCTATTTTCCTATAGCAATTGAGTTTGAGACCCTATTGGCCATCACTACGCCAGCAATGACAATTTTTTAATAGTTAGAATAGTGACCTCTATAGATAAATACAGTTGGACACGATTTAAAGCATTTTAAATGATATTCGTTGAATTTCTGTCTGATTCACTCGAATTTCTGTTTCAATGTTGATGCAGCTCGAAGATTGCCTGTTGCCGCAACTTTACGGCCAATAGGGTCCAAAAGTCAATCGCTGCAAGAAAATAGCCGTTCCACCATGGCTAGAAGCATTTTAAATGAAACTAATTAAATTTTACAAATCTTGAAGCCTGAAAGAATATTTTTATACCAACTGTATACTTTCGTAAATTACAAAAATACCTGAGAATACTCAATTGTCTAAAATTTCTAAAATTAACCAACTGTAAACATTATATATTTATGCTCCTGGTTTAGAGATAAATTTTAATTTTTCTGGGATGAGAGTCTGGTATAACTTAAAGAATCCTAGAGTGTGCTTCATTCATGTAAATCTTTAAACTTTTTCTTATATTGGATTTTTCAAATAAAATAAATATGTTCATGCCTCAAATATACGCAAAATTCACAATTCTTAAAATTGTAAGATCTGAAATCTAGTAAATTTTAAAATTGGTTCTCCTATATTCTATAGGAAGGACAGAAGTCCAAAAGTTATGGATTTTAATAATACACAACTTCAGAAAATAAATTACAAACTCCTAAACTTCAGAGAATTGAAAAAATTTTAAAATTTCAGCTTCAAAATTTTGAAATTCGTTATTAAATTCAATATTTAGATGTTTTTTTAGAAATGAATGTTTCAAATTCCACAAATACAAGTTTTCACTCTTCAGAACAAAATTATTAAAACGGATTTTAAAAAAATATTAAACAATAAAACAAGACTTAAAACTCTGTCTGAATTCGTAATTTTCGAATCAATATTTTCAAAATTCAGTTATTTAGAATTTGTACAATATTCAACATTTTTTTTCGAAAATCTAGTTTTCTACAAATTTTTTTCTCAAATTTAGAAAATTCCTGATGTATGAATATAAATTTTAAATATTTAAAAAATTTAACATATTTTTAAATTATCAGAAATGCTATTTACAAATAATATAGAAACGATAATAGGTAGAAACGTTAAATTCTAAATTTTTTTTCAGTGCAATATTTTAGCCATGGCCACTTTCACCAATAAAGTTAATTATCTGTAAATAATTCTGGGGTTACAACTACGAAATTTTTAAACTTGCGATGTTAGAAATTAAAAATCTCGAAGCTTCGTGCAATTTCAGACCATCGTTAATAAAGATTTGATTTTCAAAATCGCCGACTTGAACTAATCTTTGATATAACATTTATTAGGTTCTGATTTTTCTACCCAAAGCGTGGAGTTTGAGACCCTATTTTGGCATTACTACGCCAGCGCTGATATTTTTTTATAGGTATAGAATAGTGCCCACTACATAAATAAAGTTGGGCCGATTCAAAGAATTTTAAATGACATTTCTTAGTTTCTGCCTGATTTCTACCTGAATATTGTTTATTGCCGTAACGGCCATGTTTTTCCATTGCAAATTTAACAAATATAAGTGTGAGAAGAATATTTCTTTACCAACTATACACTGCAGATGACTCAACTGTATAAATGTCTAAAAATCATAAGATGAATCAACTGTATATATATAAATTTATTTTAAAGTTTAAAAAAATATATTTATACAATTCTTACAATTGGAACATCTTAAATCTAGTATCTATCGCGCGCAAAACTCAAATTTCACATGTTCTAGGTATTAAAGGTTTCAGAAATATTCAATTCCGGTTATTCCAGTTTCAATAGGAAGAATTTCAAAATTTCTAAAATCCATAATAGACAACTTCCGAAACTACAAATTTTGAAAATTTTCATTAAAATGTTTAATAAATTAAACTAATCCTAAATTTTAAATTTTAGATTCGAAATCATAAAATTTATAAATGCATATTCAAAATTTTTAAATTTATGCTTCAATATTTAGATGCCTTTTAGAAATAGAAATTTAAAATTCTTTAAATTGAAATTTTGAATCTTCAGAATAAATATTTCAAAATGTATTTTTTGAAAGTATTCAAATTCAAAGGAAATGTAAGTTTTAGAATTAAGTTAAGTTTGAGACCCTATTGGCCATTACTACGCCAGCGCTGACATTTTTTTAATAGGTAGAATAGTGCCCACTACATAAATAAAGTTGGGCCGATTCAAAGAATTTTAAATGACATTTCTTAGTTTCTGCCTGAATATTGTTTATTGCCGTAACGGCCATGTTTTTTCATTGCAAATTTTACAAATATAAGTGTGAGAAGAATATTTTTATACCAACTGTATACTGCAGATGACTCAACTGTATAAATGTCTAAAAATCATAAGATGAATCAACTGTATATATAAATTTATTTTAAAGTTTAAAAAAATAGCTTTATACAATTCTTACAATTGTATCATCTGAAATCTAATAAATTGATGTTCTAGGTATTATAGGTTTCAAAAATATTGAATTCACGATACTGAAATCTGAACTATAAAAATTTAGTTATTCCAGATTCCACAGGAAGGTCATTTCAAAATTTCTAAAATCTATAATAGACAACTTCGGAAGCTGTACAAATAACTACAAATCTTGAAAATTTTTATTAAAATTTTTAATAAATTAAATTAATTCTAAATTTTTGATTTTAGATTCGAAATCATAAAATTTATGAAATCTAAAATTGTAACTAAAAAATTGTTAAAATGCATATTCTAAATTTTTAAATTTATTAAGATTTAAGCTTCGATATTTAGATACTTTTTAGAAATAGAAATTTACAATTCTTCAAATTGAAATTTTAAATCTTCAGAATAAATATTTTAAAATGTATTTTTTCGAAAATATTCAAATTCGAAGGAAATTTAAGTTGAAGAATTTTAAATTCTTTATAATACAAAATCCGAAATTATTATTTCCAAAAATCTAACTTTTTACAAATTTTTGTCAAATATTTACAAATTAGGTAAAAATGATAAAATCTACGATACGTCATCGATAAATTAAGTTGTCTGATAAATAATTCGGTGATTAAATTAAAAATCTCTAAGCTGGATGGAATTTCAGAACATCTTAAATTAAGGTTTGGTCAAAATCACCGCCTTGAAACTATCGAAGGATTTCATCGCAGCAAAATCAGAAACTACCTCTGACAATACAACAAGAGTAATAACCTCATCCCAGACGTTTTTAACGTACCTAATTTATACGCAGTTGGTACAAAAAGCTCATCCCAAGCTTGTTCATCAAGTAAAATTTATAAAGCTTATAAAACACTCTTTTAATTTGGAAACTACTTCTTAAGTTGTAAATTGAAAAAATTAAAAATTTGCTCTAGTATCTGCAGATAATACTGGCCATATATGACCAGCGTTTAGTTTTGTTACTGGGTAACGCTTTACAAATAATAATTTATCGTGTTTATTCGATGAATCTGTATACAAAACAAGTACCGATTGTTTATATATCCAGCAATATCTACGAGTATATGTATATAATAGATATATATTTAGACATAATTTGATGCCTTCACCACATTTATCATCGTCTAAATATAAATCAAGATAATTTAAACAATAGCTATAAAAATAATTTGCAAAACATGCAAAAATATTTAGTTCGAGCAACCGCAACTCTCAATGTTGTTACGTTACACCCAGAGTTGTTAGACAATAAATCATAAACATTAATTAAATCGGTTTCAACAAAAAATAAATAAAAAATTTCCAAAAAACTTATAAAAATAAATTTAATTTCGTAAAAAGTTTTTAATTTAATTTTGTAATTAATTAATTAAATCTTGTTCTAAACATTTTTTTGATTTATTTATTCCGTATATATACGAGGGCCAATCAAGCCAAATACCGATTTATTTTGATGCCACACAGACACACACATTAATAATAAAATTTATTTTCTATATACTGGGGTCTCTGCATGTGTACGTATGTACATACGTAAGTACATGTATGTATATATATTATAAACTCGGAAAATCTATTCTTTGCACATACAATAATATTTGTGTAGTAGGAAAAAAGGAAAATTCCAAAACACAAAAATAAATAAAATGAATTTTATATTTGGGTTTTTTGTGCGCATTGCAGAATAAAATTTACCAATATTTTTGCTAACTATATGTACATAAGTATGTATACAGTATATGTATGTATGTAATAAAAATATATTACTGTGTGCATAGCACTATATATTAACTATATATGGCTGTCTGATTTATGTTGGTCAACATTATTATATATATTTTAAGATTGTTCGCGTTCGACACATTCGCAACATCATTTATTTTATTCGACCATAAACGATATATCCATTACCACATTCACGTGCCATATACAAAAAAAAACAAACATAAAATTGACACATAATCGATCCGAAATTAATTGATAGTTTTGACAACAACAACAAGAAGAACACTAGCTAGCAACGAATTATAGGTAAAACGTGTATGAACTGGAAATCTAATCTCGATATCTTTACACACGATATGTACGACGACTACAATTTTTACAATATTCTTCGTAAAACAAACAAAATTTTTGGGGAGGAAAGTTATTGAGTGTAAACTGGTATATCCCAGACCATTTTGTAAGGCGTACATATTGATTGAATGAAAATTATTAAGTAATCAACAATTTACTATACATATATACATAGTTTTATAATTTCTGTATGCGGTATCAATAATTGTTATGGACGCAAATTACCAAAGAGATACAATAAAGTGGATTTTAAATTCGAGAAGAGTGGAAATCATGTCTTACTCAATAAATGGATTTTTTTTACATATGCCGGTCTGAAATGAAAGGAAAGCTTAAAAGCTTAATTGGTACTTTTTGAAAGTTTCGCATTAATTTTGTTAAGCTTGGAGACCTAAGTTCATATTTGTCACTAATCATGCTTGCATATAAACATGTAGACGATTATAGTTTCGTTGTACAAATATTAAAATTTGTGCTAAAGCATTCGAGAGCTTTTTGCACTAAAATTATGTAGACGTTGATTTTTTGGCCAAAATTACGTTAAAAATAGAATATTTGCAACATTTTAACCGAATATTTAGAATATATGTAAGAGCTTTTAAAAGCACAGCGATCAAAGCTTGCGGTAAAATATTGTACATATAACAACGCATCAAAAGTATCGTGCGTATTTCAGTAACATCAATATTACTCTCTTTATTTAAGCTTTATAATGCTTTAGTTTTAAAACCAAAAGCTTTGCACATCATACAAAACCAATTCTTAAATTTTGATTAATAAAACTTCATTGCAATCAATTATGTTTTCGATATTACTAGAGCACAGTGATATCGCTACTTCTTTCGGAATATAAGAAATAAAGCTGCACGCTAAGAAAGGGATTCAGTAGTTTTTAATCTTCATTAATCGTCCTTTTCTCCACAAAAAAATTTAAATCATTATTTTCTATTAAAAGCTCTCAAATAATTAGTTAGTTCTACGCTTTTTTCAAATCATTTCGACCTTTTGTAAATTTTTAATCTTTAAACTTCCATCTCGAAATGAATTAATTATTTTTCATAGTTCACGCGTTTCTAAGCTTTCGTTTTCATTTTAATATTCTTCCCATCGGATTCGATGTCAAACTTTTGCACATTTCGACTAGAGCACAGTAATATCGGTATATCCTACGGAATGTAAGTAATAGGGTTACACGATTAATAAAGATTTTGATATTCATTATTATTCATTCTGTATCCACAAAAGCTTCTAAATCAGTGTTTTTTCTTAAAAGCTCTCATGATAATTAGTTAATTCTTTTTCAAGTGAAATAAGTATTTGAAATTTTAAAAGTTTCAACTTCTATCTGGAGATTTTAAGAATCTTAAGCTATAACTTCATCCAATCATCATATATTTACAAGATTTTAACTGAATATTTAGATTTTAGATGAACACTTTTAAAAGCACAGTGATCAAGCTTTCGGTAAAATACTGTACATATTATAACGACAGCGTGTACGAATGAAAAAAACGCATTCCAATAATTTCAATGTGACTATCATGAATGACGCTTTATAAAGCTTGTTTTAAAAATTAAAGCTCTGTTACATCATACAAAATTAACTTTTACATTTTGATGATTTCATTGTAATCAATTTAGTTTGGTAGTTTAAACGTTTGAACATTTATTATAAACTTTACCATAAATTTCGATGTCAGACTTTTGCACATTTATCGTCCTGTCTCCACAAAAACTTTTAAATTGGTATTTTCTTTTAAAAGCTGTCAGAACAATTAATTAGTTTTTATTTTTTTTTAAAATCAAACTATGTTTCTTATGATAGGATTTTATTGTTTTAACTTTCATCCAGAGCTTTTAAGAATCTTAAGCTTTAATATCATTGCGAATATTTTTAATCATTTACATAAAGTGAAAACCATGAATTGTAGGTACGTGCTTATACATAATTAAACCGTTTGAACAATTTTAAGCTTAGTTAGAGCTTTATTAAAGCGTGTTAATGATGTGTCCTCATGTTACGATAAAGGATTTTAATTTTGAAATTTAGCTGATTTGGGAGCACAAGAATTTCAGGTCGAAATTTAAAAAAATTATTCATACAATATTTACAAGATTTCAACTGAATATTTAGATTATAGAAGAGCTCTTTCAAAAGCACAGTGATCCAAGATTTCGGTGAAATACCGTACATATTGTAACGACAGTATCGTGTCTGCATGAGAAATGCACATTTGAGTAATACTAATGGCACTCTTATTGTTGAAGCATAAAAAGCTTTAATTTTAAAAATAAAAGCTCTTAACATCACACAAGACTAACTTTTAAATTTGGTTGATTTTCATTGTAATCAATTAAGTTTCATAGCTCACGCATTTGTAAATCTTTCAATACAAACTCCACCATCGATTTCGATATTAACTAATTGTAATGTCCCCACAAAAGCTTTTAAATCAATATTTTCTCTTAAAAGTTCTCAGAACAATTAAGCTTAAGTTCTAAGCATTTTTCAAATCAAAATATGTATTTTGTTAGAAGCTCGCAAGCTTTGTTAGAGCTTTATAAAAGCGTGATAATGATGTGTCTAAAGGATTTAAATAATAAATAAAGGATTGACATTTTGAAATTTAGTTGATGTGAGCACAAGAATGTCAGGCCGAGCTTCTATAAAAAAACATTTACCATAGTTTTAGTGTGAAAGCCCTGCAATAGTAAGACGATGTAGTAATTTAGCTCCAACCAGTGTTTTCTTGAAAAGCTCGGGGAACAATCGATCAGTTTAAGTTTCAATATTCATCGCAAACTTTTAAGAGTTTATTTCATCGCAAATCTTTTATAGAATACGACGAATTATCGATAGACGTGTATAAACTAAATAAGTTAAATTATTAGAAGTTAGAGCTTTTAAAAAATTAGTGATAATTTTGTATTTTAAAGTTTTTTTTTAATGAGATGCTTAAATATAAAAATTTACAAGATTTTGGTTTCTTTGTTCAAATGTTTGAGTGTTAACTAAGCGATATCATTCGAGAGCGTTTCCACAATACACGGTGTGGACTAAATATTTGTGATTTTTTCAACTTAATGTGATAAAATTTAAAATGAGCCCCTAATTCACCAATCATGACTTGTTCTGGCCACACGGTAGGCCTGGTGTGCTTTTTGAAAACTTTAGATAGTGTGGTCACTTCCTAATTTTTTTCATAAAACTGGTTTCTCGAAATTAATACCAGTTTTCCGCAATATAATATTGTAAATACATATTTTGTTACATCACTATGAGTATTAGAGTTAAATGTGCTATTGAACTATTCGCAGTACAGTTTGCATCGATATTACCCGATTAAAATCGAGAACCATTTTAGTAATGCTACACTCTACCGATAAAACCGCAGGTATTCCGATGTACGAGCGGAAATATAAAATAAACTAATCAATATTATTGATGGTGACGAATTGGCAATACCCTTAAATTACGATATTTTACAAATTTATTTTTAACATATTATGATGAATTGAAATAAATTTATTACTATTAATCAGGTAAATTGTGGAATATTATGTATAATCAATATATAAAAGTGATAATGAAATTACAATTTTTATGTATACATATAAGTGTACGTATACAAAAATATTCTGAAGCAATATAATCTATACATACATATATATGCTTTTGCCCTTTATGTAATAAACATAAAAATACACATAAAAATTATGTGTGTATAAAGCAATTTCATACATGTGTTTTGTATATCATACATATCGAATCCTTTTTATATACGTTGTATCAAAATTGTATACAGGAATACCTCGTATAGCACACGTTTGAAACGCAGTTGTATGTATAGTTTACTGGTAGGCATAAATTTTTGTGAGCTATGTAAATTCCATTATTTTATCAATTTCTAATTCTTTAACTAGTCAGTTTAATTAAAATAAAATTAATTACCACTCTAATGAACATAAAGCTTTAAATTCCATTTTTAAAAAAAATTAAATTGTTAGAATATCCATTCAGAATTCATAAAATTAATATTTTTATGGTTATGAAAATTCTGTAAATGTTTAATTTAAAACAAATTGAATTGAATTAAATTTGAATTTTTTAATGTAATTTTAATACTAATCAAATTGTTAAAAGCTTGCACTATTAAAATTCTTATTTTAAATTTTAAAAACTATTTTATTATTCATTTTCACAATAATGTTTTGTTCATTACTACGTACTAAATTCCTAAAGCCCTGTAATATTTTCAATACTCTGAGATATATTTAAATTGATTTTTTATAGAAATGTTAAATTAATTCAAATCTAGAAATCATGATTGGTAAAACTTTAATTTGTACATCTTAAATTTACAAAATTCTTTATTCCAAAAACTGTAATATTGGATAATAAATTAAAATTAAAATTGAAAATTAAATTCAACATTTTGTTAATTTAAAACTTTAAAAACTACTTTTGTTAAAAAATGCAAAATTCTGTAAAGAAAAAATTTGTAGAATTTAAAGTTTAAAATTATGTTGAATTTGTCAAATTGTTAAATCTATGAAAAATTATTTAAAAAATATTACTACTTAATAAAACCATTTAAAATACTAAAATTATTCTTTCTGTAAGTTTATGCAAATATAAAAATTTAAAATTTTCTAAATCCTTTGAACATAAAATTTCTATAATCCTTACAGGTTTTAAATAATTATAAATTCTTTAAGAATTTATTATTACAACTAAACAGAATCAAATTTTAGTTTAACAATTAGAAAATAAAATTATTTAATTCCTAAAATTATTAATAATATTTTTTAACGACTTCTTAAAATTATCGTGAAATAAAACAAAGTTTAAGCTTTCTAAGCATATACATTTTAAATGTTTCAAATTGGTTAGATATCTAATATTGAAAATTTGTTTGAAAACTAAATTTTTCAAATCTTCACTCCAAAATTCTGAAAATTATTTCGAAAGTTTTTAAATTAATTTTCAAAAAAAAAAAATAAATTATTAAAAATCAAGAATAATTTTTAAAAAATTAAATTTGTATATACGTGTATATACCCAAAATTTACAAAATTATGAATTTATATTTATGTTAATAAAATATCAAAAAAAATGAACATTTTTAATTTTTATATTTTAAGCGATTTAAAATTATGAAATTGTTAAATTTATGAAAAACTAACTTTTTAAAATCTTGTAATCAATAATTATAAATTCGAGTTCTTTAAAATCTTATGATTATAACTAGAAGTTCCAATTATATTTTGAAATTAAAAAAATAAATTATCCTTATAAGTCCTTAAGTTATAAAACTAATTTCTAACGAATTCTTACTTCTTAAAATTTATAAAATTAACTTGAAATTCATAAAATTTCGCTAAGAATTTGTAAAAAAGTAATAAATTGTAAATTTTTTAAACTCTCTGATATACTGAAATTTAATATTCTTATCTGTATGAAAATTTTATAAATTTTAAAATTAAAACAAATTAAATTAAAATAGAATTGTAATGAAATTTTAAAAATGCATAAATTATTTAAAATGTGATCTTTAAAATACTTAATTCTTAAACACTTTTAATGTTCCAACAATTATAAAAATTCGAAAAATATTAACTTTAATTTTTAATATAAAAGTTAAATTATTTAAAACCAAGAATTATCAATTTTTATTTATGTTTTAAAATTCTCAAAATATTTAAAAACAATACATTTTTAGAACTTAATTTTGGGAAATTGATAAATTTATGTAAAGTAAATTAAAAAATGATGCTACGCTTATTACTTAAAAATCATATTTATAAATTTATTTAAATGGATATTTTTAAATATTGCAAAATATGAGTTTGACAATTAAAAAATCAAAGTAAGTTCTACAATTTTAAATTAAAATTATTAAATTTCCAAAATTAGTAAAAATAATTTTTAACGATTCCTAACTTCTGAAAATTTATAAAATAATCTTGAAATTCTAAAGAGTTCAATAAGAATTTATAAATAAGTAATAAGTTTTAAATTGACCAAACTTTGACCAAATTTATAGGTTTCAAATTTATTAGCTATTTAAAATTCAACTTTTTTTTAAACAAAGATTAGTTCTAATTCTATTATTTTATTCATTTATTTAGAACTGTGAATGTTCTAACAATTATAAATATATAATAAATGTTTAATTAAATTAATTTTTTTATTAATAATGTTAAATTATTTAAAATCTAAAAATAATAATTCTTAAAAATTTAAATTTGTATATATTCTGTTAAATTTACATAATTCTCAATTCTAAAAACTGTAAAATATGGAATAAAATCACATTAAAATTAGAAATTAAATTTTAAATTACACTTTAAATCTATTAAAAATGGATAATTCTTAATTTAAAACTTTTATGCATTTTTAAAAATTCAGTTATTTGAAACTGAAGTTATATCTGTATCGTTTTGTGAATTAAAATTTTAAATACTTGCAAAATCCTTTAAATCCAACAATCTAATAATCATTGAATAATTATAAATTCGAGTTTTTAAATTTTTTTTATTTACAACCAACAATAATTAAATTAGAACTACAACTAGAATAATAAATCCCTAAAATTATCGAAAATAATTTTTAACGAGTCACAAATTCTTAAAAAAGTTATAGCTTTCTAAACTTATAACTTTGTAAAATTTCAAATTTGCCACCCATCTAAACTTCAAAATTTTAGTTTAAGTTTTGGAAATTCAAAAAAATATTATATTATTCAATATCACAATTAAAATGTTATGTTCTTAGAAATTCTCAAATCTCTTTAGGTATGCTCTAATAAGATTCGAGAAATATTTAAATTTTAGTTTAAAAGATTGCTAAACTATTTAAAATTTCGGAATAAACATTTTTAGTTTCTTAAATTTCTATATAACTAAAATTTACAAAGTTCTGAATTCTAAAAACTGTAAAATAGTTAAATAGTTAAAGTTAAAAATTTGGATAATCCATAATTTAAAACTTTTATTCGTATTTAAAATTATTAAAAAATATAAAAAAAACGTTTTTCAAACTTAAACTTTAAAATTCTAAGCGTTCAGAAAATGTGACATTGTTAAATTTATTAAAAATAAATTAAATCAGGTTGGTACTTATTAAAATCGTTTAAAACTAGCAAAATCGTTTGACTCCAAAAACATTATAATTCATAAAAAACTTTAAAATCTTATTATTTCAACTAAACAATCAAATTAAGTTTAGTAATTATCAGAAAGTAATATTATTAAAATCCTAAAATTAATAAAAATAGCTTTTAATGAATTTCAATTTTCATTAAGAATTTGGAAAGAATTTAAAAAAAATAAATTTTCTTCTTAAATTCTATGGTTTTATCTACTCCAAAATATTTTCTTCAAATTTATTATTTAATTCGAAAAACTTCGAAAAATAATTCTAAATTCTAAGAATCCTATAACAAATGAAGAACGCAAAAAGAATTAAGAATAGGAGTTCTTAGAATTTATAATTTTTTTGGATATGTTGAGAATTAAATATTACTGAAGCAAAATTTTTCTTGTTGATATAATAAATACAATTCTTAAATTTACAATATTCTAGAACTTTTCTCATATGTAAATTTTTGAAATCAAATTAAATTCTAAAAACAGTGAAATTTTAATTATTTTAAAATCTCGTAATTTTCCTAAAATTAAATTTTTAAATGTTAAACTCGAAAACTCTTAGCGTTTAGGATATTTAAAAATTCTGAAAATTTTAAAGCGAAGATATTGTTACTTCATTATTTGAAATACTGGAAAGTGATTTCTGAAATTTTTTACACCCTGGTTATCGATGGCATATTAGAAAACACAGTTCTAGGGTTTCTGTGCCGTTGGCGAGAAGATTGTGAATCGAATATTTCAGTAAAACTAATAAGATGCTTCATTGTTCGGCAGCACACCAATTAAAGTAGTTTTTTTAGAGATAATTTAAAAAAATATTAAATTGGCTTAGCCTCAGTACAGACTCGGGTTTTTCGGGAGCCATATTAAGCTTGGAGTGGTTGATTTAAATAAAAAAAAGTTTTAAAACAGTCTAAAGAGAAGAAGAGGGGGCTTATTAGTTGAAACTCGAAACGTGGTCTGCTTCGCCTTTCCTTGCTATAGATATTTTTGGATCCTGGAGAAGAGATTGCGGAAAATTTTCCTAACAATGTAATTAGAGGAATCAATAGAAGTTTAATTTTTTGGACAAAACTAAAATTATTTACTAGTTTTTGTACTCCTGCTTTTATCGAGTACAATAAACTACTTTATACAATGAAATTTTTAAACTGAAAATATGTTCTACAATTGATTTCAACCCGAAATACTGAATTACTTGTATAAAAAGCAACGGCCAAATTAGTTTTGGTTTGGTTGTGCTTTAATAGGTTCTACAGCTCAGAATGACCGATTTAATAGGAATACATATTGAGAGGGCAATGCTTGACTAGAACTACTCAACCGATCAGTAAGCAAATCGGGATGAATAGTTTCCAAAATGGTGTATTTAGTATATTTGCCATTTTTGATTATAGGATACGTCCCACAACACCGATAATAATAGTATGTGCCCATATTTGATTTAGCGCGGTCAATTTAAATTGACTCTAAACAGATATTATCATGCGAAAATAAATTACCTCAACATTATGTTCCACAATCTAATCCACAATTTAAAAATATGACAGTAAGATTTTTAAACTGAATATATTAACAATCCACAATTGATTTCAACTCGAAATACTGAATTATTTATATAAAAAGGAATGGCAAAATTAATTTTAGCTTGTTTTGCATTTCCACCAATTTAGTTTTAGTAAAATAGGTTCTAGAATACACAGTTCAGAATATCCAGTTTTATACGAATACATATAGAAATGGCAAGGCTATAGACTAGAGCCGATCGGTACGCAAATCGGGATTTTTTTTTTTTTTTTTTTTAAAAAAGGACTTGGCATAGACACTTTTACGGTCCATAGCCTTACCTTACATTCACACAACATTCATTCAATCCATTCATTCATCCCATTCACACAAGTACAGTATACCACCTGCGCATTGCATAGTTCCATGTCACCCTGTACAGTGACATGAAAGATGGGACGGCCCATGAGTTCTACATTCCAACAGAGGGTCATAGATGTTTTCAATTTGATCACCGATCGTAATCGGGAGATGAAAAATCCCTTTTGCATCCCGCCTCTGTTGGGATTCGAACCCGGATTCCTCCCGATCCAAACGTCGCAGCTTTAACCACTGCGCTATTTGCTCGGTGTCGGGATTAATAGTCGCCAAAATAGCTTCGTTTAGCATATTTTCCATTTTTGATTAAAAGATTAGTTCCACATATGTTCGACTATTTGGTTTACCTCGGTTTATTTGAGTTAAACCAAATTACCAGGGGATTAGGATTTGTAAACTGAAAATATGCTCCACGTTGATTTTCCTCCGAAATATTGAATGTATATGTGTTTTTATTTTTTTGGCATTTTCACTAATTTAGTTTAAGTAAACTACGTTCTAGAATACACAGTTCAGCATGACCAATTTGATAAGAATACATATAGAGATGATAAGCCTAGACTAGAACCTAATCTTAAAAAAAGCACAGTAACATTTGCAAACTGAAGATTGGTGATATGAACCCGAAATACTGAATTACTTAATACAAAAAGCAATGGCAAAACCAGTTTTTGTTTGTTTATCTTTTATTGGTTCCACAGCTCAGACTAATCTAATAAGAATACATATAGAGAGGGCCATGCTTATGCCCTAGCAAATCAGAATTAATAGTTTCCAAAATAGCATCGCTTTGAGTTTTTGACGAAATTATAGGTCCCACAATATCGATCGTAATAATATGCTCCACTATATGGGTTTTTAAGTTACCTCAACATTATGTTCCACAAACTGATTTCAACTCGAAATACTGATTTATTTATATAAAAGGCACCGGCAAAATTATTTTGGGTTGTTTATACTCTGAGCACCAATAGCGAAAAGGCGGCAATTCAATTTTTAATTTCGCGCTCCTATCTATAGTTCTAAGTGCAAAAAATTGTTGTAGACAATTAATTTTAAAGAAGGGATCAATTGTCATGAAGAATCATTTGCCACCGGGATTCTAACATTTGTTAGAGGATTTGATATATGAGAACTTGTTTCTTCCTGGTAGCCTCCTGCATTAGGCCGATCTATTTTTCTATATCAATCTGAGTTATTTATAGACCATCTATCTTTTCAAAGTTGCAGTTATGCAGATGTACTTGTTAGCTGTCATAAAATCCATCCATCGTGTATTACGCTGCATTCCATGCATATAAATAAATTCATCTAAAGATTGATTAAATGTATCATAAATTTCAACATGTGATTTACATACAACAATAATAACGAGAGTTTTATGAATTCTATCGCATTCCTAACCCGTTTTATATGCATATTTGTGTGATCCCATGATCAATATTTTATGTCCGATTTTTTTTTGTCTAAAGCCATGAACATTTTGTACACATATTGTGTATCCTAAATCTTTAAAAAAAAAAAAATTGATGGGCGGATTTTCATATATGCGTGAGATTAGTTTTTGAGCTGATTAGTTTTGTTGTTTTGGGTTATAGCTGTTCTACATTTATACATATATGATAATCAAATTTGTAAACAGTGTACGTACATATTATATAAAATTTGCAATCAATCGGTGTAATTGCTTTAAGCTACATAACCTAACATGTTTTATATAAAATATGTTTAGTTGATTAAACCACTAACAATGGGAATAGTTAAATTAACTCAAGTTTTATACATTTCTATCATATCTCTATAATTATTATTGTGTATAAGGGAAGTTAATTACAGAATTATCGCGTAGTAAAATACGAACCTATAAAACCATAATGAACACTTCCCACATTTTAATATGCTTTCAAAAAAAATTACTTCAAGACTTTATATATCGTCTTATTAAGGTTAAAATATATACAAACCTACACACAAATCTATCGATTTATGATAATCAGCACAAAAATAATCATCTTGTATTTCGGTTTTATTAATTTGAAAGGCGCATAATGTTTGTACGTAATATACATCTATTAATCGGCGCTAAAATATATTCACGAATATTAGCATATAAATACGTTTTGTAATGCTTCGTATTTCGGGGCGATTTAATTTGTGCCTCCTTCGCCAAAAAAATTCTAGTCAGCCTGAATTAAAACAATCTCACTTTTATCATTTCTAAAGCACAGAACAAAAAAATATGTAATGCAAATTCTATTGTCGCATACACTAATCTATATCGATTTATGATAATCAAGTAAAATGAAAAAAAAAATTAAATAAAAAATATAAAAATCGTCTTGCCTAGCAAATTTTATAGAATTTTTTTTTCTTCCAAAAGCTTGACATAAATGTTTATTTAAGAGAAACGATATTAAGACATTATTTTTTGTTGCCTCCTTCGTATGGCGATTTATTAAAAGGA
Source organism: Tipula unca (assembly GCA_951394425.1). Taxonomy (NCBI): domain Eukaryota; kingdom Metazoa; phylum Arthropoda; class Insecta; order Diptera; family Tipulidae; genus Tipula; species Tipula unca. The sequence goes on along the minus strand of OX596382.1, from coordinate 22,192,263 downwards.
GATGTTAGGGAAAATAATTTAAGGCAGAGAGATTTAAAGGAGCTTTTATCACAACCTATACAATTTTGCAGTGTGTGCTTTTAGTTTTCGACGTATATAACCATTTCGATGACCTTAGAAATAGTGAATTAATTTTTAACTATATAAAAAACAAAATTGACTAAGTCAGCTGTAATTGTGCTTTTAAGCTTTTCAAAATTTTATTTCTTACCCGTTATCTAGATGTTACCATTTCCTAGACATTTATGTTTCTTGGTTTTCACTCGATTGATAATATAATCCGCTTAATGGCTTATCTGAAAAATACAAATGAGCTTTTATAAAATCGAATATGTTAACATTTTTCTTAAAAGTATTTTGATTTGTTTAGCTAAGGTTAAAATCTATACTATTCACCGCGATTTAATTTAATTTAATTGCTGGATCTACATAATTTTGTGTACAGCTGGAGATGAGCTTTCAGATAAAACTATAGATTCAGTTTTCATAAAATGCTTCTATATGAATTTAAATCCAAATGTTTATGTTTAGTTCGATCCAAAGCTTTTAGTTGCATAGTAAATAACGGTAGCTGAGTTACTTCTACATATAAACAACATAGGCGAACGATCAGTTATACAAACCCAACTAAAACTTTATTATTTTTGAACTTTTATTTTGTACAGGGAGCTTTTTAAATTTTCAATGAGTTTTCGAATTGAAATTTAACCTATAGTATGAATGATTTTGCAATGTTTTTTTTCCAATTTTACAGTTATGTTAATGTTCCCTCTTAAAAGGTTTTAAGCACATTTAATTTAATTTTCATATTAATTATATTTTACCGTTACTTAATGATATCATCATCCACAAAAGCTTCTTTACTTTCAGTTGAAATTGATTTTAGAGCTTTTATAAATAGAAACGTGGTCGGAATATTTTGCCTTGTCCAACAGATTTCAAGCTTAACCGTTCTTAAAGAAACTTGTCCCAATTTATTCTACATGAGGTAATTCTAGAACGGGATTAAACATATTTCAGTTAAAATTAATTTATATCTCATAAAAATGAAATCTTTCACTTGAAAATTAAATAACGACAATTTAATTATTTTTCACTTCAGGTGAACTTTCAGTTAAAGTGACTTAAGAAACATTTTATTATTTTTGAGCTTTTATAAGTTTATTTTTAACTAAGGTTTTGAAACTTGCTAGTTTACCTGCACATATAAACATACTTACTATAGTTAGTTTTTTATAAATTAGCGATTAATTAATAACTACAATTTTATATTATCGTATAAAAAGTACATCAAAGCTCTATGTCGATTAAATAAATAAATAAATTCAAAGAAAGCTTTTAGGATTATTTCTAGAACATTCATAACTTTCGTTCTAATTAATGAATTTTAATTCGGTTTTTTGTGTTACATTTATTAAGTTTTTAATGTCTGTACGAACTTTCAAAATATAGGCCTAACCAGTGAATTAATACACTAATTTAATGAAAGCGATTGAAACGTGTAAGAAGCGGATTAAAAACGACCAAAAATGGTATTTTCTGTTAACAATGAGCAAAACTAATACGACGGCACTAAATCGGACCTACAAATTCCATATCAAGCGATCTTTGGTAATCAATATCTAGTATTAGTTCGGATGACTATAACGAGAATTCGGCTGATAGAATTTTTTTCTTGATTTTCCATAAGAAAGATATATCCGTTACCTAAAATTTTCATATCATGTGGAGCTTAAACAATTTTTATTAAATTTTTATACATCTGTGGCGACTTTTGTTTATATTATTTTATGTGAAATTTTAATTAGTATGATACTAATAATGAATTATTTTTGGTGGTGATATTCAAAACTATCGTTACAGAAACTTAATATTCGTGACAGAAATATTTTTTTGTATCACGAAAGATTTCTTTTTTCGGGATGATATGTAAAAATAGCGTGATATTGGTATGTTAGTGTTGCCATCGTATTTTTCGGGATAATTGTCGGGTTAACTTCACACACATTAATGCTTTTCATGTTTTGTAATAAGAATGCCTCGTAAAAAACGCTTTTAGCTAAGCGATCACCGTATTTATTGAAAGCTTTCAGAAATTATACATGTATTGGTTACAATGTTGGATTTAATTTTACTTGGAATTATTTATTGTATAGATAACCATCCCGAAGGGATTACCATATTCATTTTTATTCAGTCGAAATATTCTGCGAAGGCTGTATCTGTACATGGAAAAAGTTTCTTAAAACCTTTTAAAAATAAAAAGTGATAAAAGAATCTAGCTGTGTACGAGGAAAATTGATTGAAAAACCAAATATACATAAAATGCATGAAAGCTTTAAAATTAATCCTTATCTAAAAGCTTTCGGATTTTAATGGCGGTTTAGTAGTTAAAAATTGCTTAATTGAATAAGTAAAATTAAAATAAAATTGTGGTCTTACTGAACTCAAAATTCTAGATGGTTGGATACACATGGAAATAACAGATTTATTAGCTTTCCAGAGAATTTGTTGCGCCAACGAAACTTTCTGATCTTTTTTACAATTTGAAATTAATTTTTTTAAAGCTTTTGTTACAGGATAATAATTTTTTTTTAAGTTTCTAAGAAAATTCGATATCCTGAAGTTGATTTTTGGAAGGATGAAAGGTTACGTCGGCTTATAAAAAATTATAAAAATTAAGCAGAAATGGATTATTCAAAGCCTGGCAGAAAAATATTCTACAAACTGTTCTATACATCTTTCATTTTTGGGTTTTAAGGTTCAGTTTTACAATTGTGTGCAAGATTAAGAGATGTAATTACAATTCATGACGGGTAAATGAGTTCTTCGCTATGCGACAGCACTTAGGAGATTACTAAAAATGGTTTAGCGGATTTTTTTTTAGATATTGTAGGCACATTCAAAAATTTGCCGGCAAACTACAATACCATTTAACAGTAGTAAGTAGCAATATGAATTACAGAAGTTCTGAATGGAACAATTTTTGTTTGGTGGCTCAAAGATTTAAAATTTCAACGAGTTAACGACTAAATTTAGTGCTATAATCATTGACCCTATTATAAGCGATGTAACCCTGTTACATCGATTACTAGCATCGGCTTTGCATTGAAATCGAATCTTAGTTCAGATTTGCCTGTTCATTTAAGTGTTGACTATCTCGCTAAAACACATAAAATTCCTTTAGATCAATTAGCTGTTGATATTCATTCGCTTGTGTAAGATAATACTCGTGAGCACTATTGGCTCACAATGGATACACCGTTTTATAATTAGGCGATCAAATGCTGACATTAAATTATCGACTTTCTACTATGACCTGTTGAGTCTAGCGTTGCCATTAAGTGTCCCCTTTTCTGATAATGAACTGGTTGAGATTTTAAAGAAAAATATGCGACCTAGCTGAAGTCACATTTAGCTGGTCATATGTTTTATCTGTGGCCGATGTACGAGTAGTAAGTGTACGCATTGCAACAGAGGATGCGTGGAAATCGATGAATTACGCTCCAGCATTAAATATCGATTCGTATACATAGAATGGTTTGTACCAAAAATGAGCAAGATTATTACGTTCTAAAGTCCGATAAACTACCAATATCAAAACATAGCATCGGACATACAGGACATGTGATATTTCGATACAGCATAACCTTTGTTACGGGTGTGGAGTTTCAAATGTGTCAAAACCGAATTGCGTGCACTGTCAAAACTAATCGCGAAACGGAGCATCGGAGATGAGAATAACTGTGGGTCCTCGAATTTCTGTTCCAACGTCCCAGATCGATGACTGTGTGTACAGGATCAAATCCCGAAGAGACTTAAACGGACAAGACGTCATAAAATTCGCCAGAACTTAATTGTCTTAATATCTTCAAGTATTTTGACATCTGCAGTAAGCGTTCGCTTATATCTCATCCCGTTTCATATCCCATCCCGGCCTTTATTCAAATTTCGTGTGGCTCGTCACAGCGATTTGTCGGATATGTGAATGCCGACCTAATATAACCTATAATAGGGAAACGAAGAAATTAAAATTACTTGTTTGCCTTCTTTACAGCAACTCTTCTTTGAACCAATTAGAGTGTCCAACCAACCAATATGATCAACCCAAATTAGCACGTCCTGACCGAAGATCAACGAACTAGCCTTCAAGCCATACTCGAAACATTGCTAAGCTATGAAAAATAGGGGTATACGCCATGTAACGCGCATTACTCATACTATACACGTATAGGGGATGCTCCAGCGGTTAAGCAACGCTATTATGCCGTTAATGTCAAACGACAAAGTGAAACTATGTCTGGATGCTATATAGGAGACTAAATATATCTCGAGTTTGGATCTAAAGGATTCGTCTTGGCAGATCTTGTTTGATTATACTGTCTTGCACAAGTGTTAGACAAGTTATCGTGTGCTTCACTAAATGAGTGTTTTGTAAGGTCACGAAAAAATATTTTTTTTTTGAAATTCTTTCTGAGCTCTCACATAGTAAAATACTAAAAATGTCTTGCTCACTGCTAGTCAACTCTTTGGTCAATACTTTAATCAAGCATTTTGGAAGGGCCTGAGCCTTTACTTGCATAATTACCTTACATCATCAATCTTTTTCATTTTAGAATCTACTTGGCCAATATGAACATGGTATTTTAATTGAATTCAATAATTTTACTTTACATCAAGTATCAAGTAAAGTAGAGAACCTTTCAACTTTTATATTCCAATTGAGCCGTCTGAGGTGAGATACATTATACAATTTAGTCATGTAGAAAAGACCTTATAAAAATAGTGCGGTTAGAATTTTGGACATCTAAAAACATGAAATGGAGTCGTGCAGAACTAATTAATTTTTTGGAAATGTACCAATCGTTGATGAAGTTTTGTGAAAAATTGTTTTGATCTTTATGTCACGACCGAAATGTCCGAGATGAAAATTTTAAAAATTTGTTAACTGAGAACATAACATCGGATTCATTTATTTTCAAAAAATTATGTTTTACATTGTACCCCCACTAAAAGAAAGTTTCAAAATTCTCTATTGACATTTTTAGGATATTTTTGTATGCTCCTATATCGTGCTCCTATTTGAAGTCGCCAGTAATGATAATGGGGATGGTCTTTTAAACCATCCATGATTTTATCAAGTTTACTCACATTTCACTGAAACGTCTCGATATTGGAAGTAAATATACTGATCAGATAGAAACTTAAAGAGCTTTGTTTCAGAGAGATTCAGAGCTTTGTTTTATTAAAGCTTCTTTCATTGTCTCGATCTTTTCGGCCCTGTCTACATCATAAATGATTATCCTGGGCAGACGAATTTCTAGTAGCGATGCTAACAGCCCAGCATTCTAATTTCCTTACTGGCTTAGAAGGCCACCTTTGATATTTGTGACCTTTCTACCCGAAACGTTAGTCATTCCTGGGTTTATAATTTCCCGAAGTTTATTTTTAACCTCCTCACTATTAGTGAAAGAAGTTTTTCTACCAGCCATGTCCATGACAGTGACAACCTTTGATGGTTGCCACTGGGGCTTCCGTGGTGTTCTTGCTACTAGGACAGGAACCTGAGGTACCGCATTTTCAAAAGTCTACGCGTACCAGATCTTTTTCTCAGATTTAAGTGTTTCCACTATTTCTGATCGTTCCAGAAATCGACCTTTAATGCAGGCGATATCGAGGCTCATCAAATGGCCTGCGTCTACAATGGCTTTTAGGCAATCTTGCAGTTTTGTCCTTTCCTCAATATTAATCTTGGAGATCTGTCTGATCTCCAGTTCAAATTCCTTTACAGCCTCTTTTAGTGCATCAACTGACTCAGCGCCTACAGGCTGTGTTGGATTGACGAGATCCATCCTCCACAGCCTCGTTGCCATCAGTACCATTTTCCCACCACAATATCTAAACCGATATTCTCTGTGTTTTGGCGTACAGGGCTCTACAAAAACTTAGCTATATGAGCGCAGTTCGCGTAATCTCTTTAAAGGAATTACTTGATTGCACTATACTTTCAGGCCTGCGTCAACCGCCATTCGAGGTCGAGATGAAAATCTCTGTGTGACCATCGACCAGGTAGTTGACGGAGTGGACGACTTGCTCGGTGTTCATCATGCATCACAGACTGTAGTTAAGTCACCTCAAATACAGTCTGCGGTCTAATACAGTCAAATCCCATGATAAATTCACTAGGGCCATGCAGAGATTAAAACAAAACAAGGCAGAATGCTTGAAATGTGAGAATTATCGCGGTACAGCCCTTTTGTGCGCAGCATACTAGTTACTGCCATTACATTATATTGGATCTAAAATCACACAATTCGTTAAGTCCGGAGGCCACCTCTTGGTGGTCCATTTAGATCTAGGAGCACGTCTACGTGGTATAGTAGCGCTACAGACTTTGATAATTGAATTTGTTATTATTTGTCCAACTCGATCGATATCGCTTTCGATCGATACCTTCAGGTTTGCCAGCCTTTGCCAGATGCTACCCAGTTGGTTGTAGAAACATTCTCAATTGGCATGCCTTAAGTAAGGCATACCGAGGAACTTTCTTTACTATCAATATTCGACTTAGTTAGATCTCCAGATTCAGAGATTTGTTTTATTAGAGCTTCTTCAATTGTGTCCATCAAGCGATGCTACCAGCCCAGCATGTCAAAGTTCCTTACTGGCTAGGAAGAAATCCAGATCTTCTCTTTTTCCTGTTCCGATTAGAACCCATCCTTGATATATGTGACGTTTCTACCCGAAACGTTAGCCACTCCCGGGTTTATAATTTCCCGAAGTTTATTTTTATCCTCCTCACTATTTGTGAAAGAAGTTTCTCTACTTGATTAAATTAACTTGAATATACGAGTATATGAACGCATATTTAAATTGAAATTACTTGACTTCAAGTAACTTGACTAATGAGAACGAGGCTTAAGTTATAGATACGGCAAAAAAAATGTTCTGGAAAATCAAAAACCTGTCGTTTTCATTGTTTTTTATTGTCACTTAATATGAAAGCACAAATCAATAAAAGCTCCTAAGATCGTGGAAGAATTCGCAAATCTAGGGAAATTGAGGGTTGTTGGATTAAATAAATTAGTTTTTTTGATATTTTATCAACCATTCTTATCAATTCTGTAAACTATATATAGACACAGGTTAACTATGTATGTATATATGAAAACGAATAGTTATAATGATAATAATTTATGTAATTTCGAAGAGTAGACAACATCAAATTTATTGTGTGTGGTAGTTAAATGTTGTACTCGCATATCTTTGTCACAAACTTCTACTGTACGCACACAATTTTATTTATCGTATTTTATCGTAAAATAACAATATTAAACCAAATATTTTACTGTCGCATATATACACAATGTTGAAACGATTCAAGTATTTAACTGATAAGAATTGTGTTTCCGATTCCTATCTTATTTGTTTAAAAATAAAATTTACTGCATATAAGAAAAGTTCATTATTCTACTCGTATATATATAAGAATATAATTAACAATTTTTTTTTAAATCAATACAAAAATTCTGTGTAATTCACAAAATAAATTCTTGTGTATTTATGTATATATGTACAGTATATAATCCAACTACTTTGTAAGCTTTTATTAACTATATGTATACATATATGTATATAGTACATAAAATAACGCTTCAAAGAGTTATAGCCTAAAGGAGAAAAACTATGTAGAAAAATTGAAAAATCCTGAAAAACAAATTAATGTTCTGTTCTATATACAGATACTCGTATGGTGTTACGTAACCGGTCTTTGCCCGGGAGTCACGAAATGGTTGCACCTAAATGCAATATTCACTTAAAATACTTAATTTTATTATTCCTGTATTCCGGCTGCCGAATTATAAGATACAGTGAATTATCGATACACGATGCAAAAACTATATCAACTTGGAATGAAATTTTAAGTCTGTAAATGGTATTTCAATTCAAGGAAAGAAGTTGGCAACCCTGGCAGTTTATTTTTGGTTATTTTGGTTTGCCATTTCATAATGAATAGACTAACGCCAGAGCAAAGATTGTTCCAATTTACTTTGAAAATAATGGTTCAGTTTGTGAGACTCATAGCGCACTACGTTCATTTTATGGTAGACATAATCGTCGATCAAGTCAAATTTATGCATTCTTTGCCTGCTGCAAAATATTCAGCAGACCATATATTAGCCAATCGAAACTGACCATTTCGTAAAGAAATTTCCCCCTTCCAAATTAAAATAATTTGCAGCAGGTCTGCTAACCGCTACAAATGAAAATATGTTCAAATTTTCGCTCATTATGTCAATTTATGTCATTATTTTAAAATAATGTCATGGATTTCCGAAAAATACAAACAGTTTATGTATTTATAATGATAAGTTTAATGTTAATTTTAATTTGTTATTAATTAATTATATTTCCAGAGAAAATTAAGAGTGAACCAGAAATAACTCTGGATGATAATTTAGAACAAATTGAATGAAGATGACGACCCGGTAATGGAGAACGAGATGCGGCATAAAAAATTAAAGTAGGGCCGATTACTCCAGCACTCAATGCCATTATACTGGGCCCACGGTGCAATACCCGGACAAACACATATACTTACACATTTAAAACACCCAACTGTGATTTTTGTTCAAAAATTCAGGCATTCCACCAGAGTTAACGTCGCTGGATTTACCACGCAATCGACTGAAAGAAGTGCCCGATGAACTATAGAAAAGGCGAATAGTTTGCATGCGTTAAATCTGGTATTAGTGTTGCAAGTCTAATTATTTCCTAAATTTCAGAATCGAAATAGTCCCAAACTCCTTATTCATCCATTAAACCGATTTACTATTCCTGCCACCACAATCGACCACCATGCGCGATTCGGGTTACCGAATGCAAGAAGGAACTGAAATTCAAATTTTCAAATGTTAATTTAAAGTTTGTGATGAAGTTCTTACTTCAGGTTGATTCTACACGTATAGCCTACACGAGGAGGAACACGGAAATTTTTACACCGGCGAAGGTTATGTATTTATATGCCGCTATTTAATTCGACGAGGATATTCAATGCACTATTTATTTCTGGCTCGGTCGTGATGCCGGTAACATGGGTTGGTTGACATTTACATTCACCCTTCAAAAGAAACTTAAGGCTAGGTTTGGCGAAGAACTCGAAGTATTTCGAATCCACCAGCAACAATTCTATATAGTTTACGATCAAATGGAAGTGCTATATGTACCCTGTTGATTCAAATCATGCCGGACGATTTTTATCCTAATTCAGCATTCTGTTAAATCTTGTACGTCCCAATTAAAACAAAAGACGAATCGGAATCGATCATAGTGTATTTGTGTGGTTCAGATTGAAAAGTATCACAGAGCCCAATTGATTCACGACATAGCATGTTGAATTCACCATGGGTGAGTTTACAAGTTCTTAACGAAAAATTTATTTTGGATAGACGGCCGAAAAAATTTCAACCATGGAGCTACATTCATGGAATATGGTCGATGATGATAGTTTAATACTAGGTAATGGGGAACAAGTGTTTCTCTGGCTTGGGCCACGTTGCAATGAAATTGAAATAAAACTAGCATATAAATTTGCCCAAGTTTATATACAGCACATGAAGAATAAACAACCAGTTCGTTCTCGGAAATTTACAACATTTTTTCACGGATGGACCGCGTACAAAAAGCCACCAGGATACGAATTGTACCAGATACATATATCACAATTTTATGTGATATATTACTCGTATCACGCACTTGCTTTGAAAATAACATCAATTTATTTACTATGGCATTTGGCAACAACAAGTTTAGCAATAAACCATGTACCAACATACAGAATAAAAATTCCTTTAAAAGCGGCTAACTTCATATCATGCATTTTGCAGCAGGCAGAAACACATAAATTCCACTTCAGAGCAGATAATTCGATTAGCTCTGGCTCGTTCTTCCACCACGTTTACTCTAAATGATTATACGCATCTCGTAAAAGCCCATTTGGTCCATGAAGAGGGTGCAAATTCGTCATCGTGCACAACAATTGGGACTTGATCCAACATTAGTATGAAATGTGCAGGAATTAAAATCATATGACCATGGTTCACTGAAGCCAATATTTACATCATTGCATATACCTATAGTGCCTTAAAACAGGTTACTAGGGTGGAGGGATGCTGTTTATAGAGTTATCTTCGTTTTGAACAAGGGATCCAACGGTACCGCCCGTTTCAGTGACTATTGTGACACCCTGTATACATACATACTATTTTTAATTTTTTTATGTTTTCTAGCTTTGCGGAAGTTCCATATTCCACGATTCTGTGAAAACAGCCTTAATAATCAATTTAAAGCGCTATCAATTAATTTAAACAAATTTAAAAAAAAATGAAGCTAAGCTATATCTTTATGAATTAGTAATATAATTTGCATATAACAAATGTTCACCTTTTTATTGTATTCACTGTTCTCCTCTTCTAAGCCTTTTTAGTTAATAATTTTATAAAAAGTCTTTTTGTAAAAATCTATTAGGTAACAAGCCACTTTACGATTTCGTTCATAGAAACGAGAGATGAATCGTGTACGACGATAATCTAAAGCTTGAAAATTACCGATCCGGTGAAGTAAATTCGACCACAAAAATACTATAAATGTATACGTATACGTCTTGTAATATAGAATGACGTTTCACAGTCATCCCGGACTGGATTTTAATATCAATTCGTTGAAGTGAATTCGGATCAGTAAAAATTCCATAAATGTAATGTCAGTAATATTTCCACTCTTCTTCAGCAATTTGAGATCACAATGTTACCGATTGGGTAATTTGGCCTACGTAAATACGCATTTTCGTCGGAATTTGGCCAGTAATTACCCGACACGGACCGCCATATTTCCTCGGGAATTTTGTGAAGGGTTTGAACAAGAAATAATTTTGAATAACAATTTATGCGAGTGTACTTAAAGTGTAATGTATTTGAACAAAGAATTGGATAAAAAAATTTATTGGTCGCAACTCTTAGATTGGCTCATATGACCCAAATTCTGAAATTCGAATAATTGAATTTGGTGAAGATCACCTTCTGTCCATATATTCAAATTCGCATTTGTAGTAAATTTTTGAAAACTTTGTCTAAAGGTCTATTCACATGAACAGCGATCTTACTCTTACAAGTAAATTTTGACAATTGTTTTGGTAAATTCTCGCGATGTCTTGCATATAATGCGCGATTTTCCGTTGATTAATTGAAGTTAGCCATGTACGAAAAGTCAAAATTGGTCAAACTTGGTTTATGAGTGCTCAATTAAGTTTGATTTGTTGAACATGACTCGATTTTTCCGCAAAAAAATATTTTGATGTTAATTTTAATGTGGCAATGCGAATATGGATAATGGAGCAAAGGCCGTCAATTCCGAAACTATTGGATTAATCCTATAAACCAAAAAAGAAAATCTCAAGAATAATTGTTCACATTGATGGCTCTTTTGGAGCATGACCCTATGCAGTATTTTAAATATTTGAAGATGTCAAAGCCTAAATTTGAAGCATCTCTCAAGGGAATAGAGTTTATACTAAATGCCAATTCAATCAACTTCCGAAGTGATGTTATCAGTCGAAACAAGCTATACCAATTTGCCTTTTTTTTCGTTGCTCATTGAAAGTGCTTTTTGCGCTAAATTCATAAAAAATATTTCCATTTCATTTGCTACGCCACTCTCCACCAAATGAATAACTTTCAAAAGCATTATGTTTCTCGCTAGATCTGCTGACTTTTATTAATAGTAATTGCTATATGGCAGCAATTGATGAAAACATTTAAGGGATGGTGAGTCCCGCCTTCCTTACTGGAAGTTATCAATTTTTTCGATACTGTCGGAATGTTCGTTTGTGGTCTTTCAATCTGGGCTGTGAAGCACTATAGCGTGGTTCACATTGCGATGACCTTTGCTAATTGTTTGTAGTCTTCTTCTGATCACTTATCAAAGGAACGTCTTTTAAAAAGGACAATGTATTTAAATCGAATTCAATGGGTCGACCATTATTGTAACAGTTTCATCTGAAGAGGAGCTCGAACAGCGTCAGTCCTAACAAATACGAAAGTCGACGAAAATCATATGTTTGTTATGGTGAGTGGTTTGCTTTGTTGTTCTTTAATTGTGCAACGTATAATAAGTTTCGTTCGTTCGACTACGCATTTGAATAAGAAATTCAACAGGTTATGTAATTGTAGTATCCTAAACTAATTCAGAAAAAGTTACTCTCACATCCCGAAAAAAATTGTTGATAAAACATTCAACTCAGTTTTTATTTTGTTCACAGCTATACTTAAGAGGAGCTTTCACGTTGCGATGCCAACGTTCAATTAAGTCGTTAGCTGATGGATGGTAAAGTAATGAACTTCCACGTTCTATTCCCAATATCTTTCCTAACTCGCTAAATAAGGTGACGATTGTAAGGGTTCAATAAAATAAACATTAATATGATCAAAGCGATCTTTTGGCAATGCGTATTTACTAATTAGATCTGAAGCTACTAACAGATTGTCAGTGTATGGATGGACAAAATCCAAAACCCTCAAGAACAGCGAGGATAAATCTTTGAAAAGTTTGTGCAGCATTGCATAAACCAATGGTCATTCTAGGAAACTTGAATAAACCGAATGGAGTTAATATCGCTCTCTTCTCGATATCGCTTTTCTCAACCGGTATTTGGTGGAACGTTTCTTTGTGGTCAATTGTGGATTATGTACTAAGCCTTGGATATGAGGGATCGGATATCGATCAGGCACAGTATTAGTGTTTAACCGGTGGTAATTGCTGCTGGGTTCACACTATTCAGAGTTATTACTTTTTGACAAGATGAACAGGGCTTATCAAAGGTCTTTTGGAAGGTCGAAACATACTCTTATCAACATACCATATCATTTGCTCAAATACGATTTTAGCGATTTTCAATTTGTCAGGCGTCTCTTCGTCTCTATATGAGATGAGTGACTTTATGACTAGCTGTACTAATAGAAGCTGTACGCTAGAAATTTTTAATATCGACTCTATTCGTATTGCCATGTCGATTAACTGATTTCCTTTCATGTTGACAAGGCTTCCATGGTGTCCTAAAAAATTAGCGCCTAGTATAGGTCTTTGTACTGCGTGGTGGAATTCCGGAAAAGTTGGCATCGGCATAGCAACTAAACAATTTAAATTTGAGGACTTATCGTCAATTAAAATGCGACTATATGTCAAATCTCGATCAGCTGCCGCCAATAATGATCGATTTTTTAATTTTTTAAAAAATTGAAAGGATCGCGACACTTTGTTGCTTTATTCTTGATTCATCATCGAAAGATACCAGCAAATGTTCCCAATACGATCTAATTTCATCAATTCATTTTGTCAGCGCGTCTATTTGAATCATTATCATTTTAAGAGGTTCATTCCCTTCATCTGCAGCAGAACTTTTAATGCTATATGTATGTATATTGCATTTGATGAAACTTCGCTAATTTTGTCGGCCATCGTAGCCAAATTGTCAATATTATCGTCATTAACTTACTGCTAGAATGTTTTGGATATATGACGGTAATCTTGATGGAAAATGTGATGGGCGTTCCTCACCATAAATAAAGTATTTATGATGGAGTAATTTTTTTAAGCGGATTTCCTGAGAAACGTAAAAATGATCTCAAAAAATGTATTGTTTGTCAATAGTTATTGTTGTCCACATATTTTTCACTATATAGATGTACAATCGCATAAATTTATGTTCAAACACTTTTTTTTGTTCAGAAACTTCACACCAGGCCTTCACTTTGAATAAACTATTACATAAAAAAATATTCAACATTAATGAATGTCATTCTAAAATTGACTCATTTAACCTAATACTAAGCTATATTTACTAAGCCGTTAATTACCAAAACTAAACCACTACAATGTTTAAGTTATACATTTCATTAATACAAAATAAAAACTGCTGTACTCTCAGTATTCAAAATCTTTTTATCGACCTTTCCAAGCACTCCCATAGTAAACCACACGAAAAATTGTCTTGCATAAGTGCTAGAGAATTTTTCGTGTTTTTTATTATGTGAGGACTTAAGGTCGTTTTCAATTTGGTATAGAGAGTTTTTTTTTAAAGACTTTCGATAAAACCGATATGTTTAAGTTAAATGGCCAGGGAAGATCAAGAATATTATTTTAATATTCTTTTTAGGTCAATCGACAACATCAAATTAATTTGGTCAAAATAGAAAATGCTACCAAATTAAATACTCATTTATACATAACGATACAAATATATAAGGATTGGTAGAAGTTTCAACAAGCCTCTAGTTTATATACATATGCTGCATATGCTAAGTCATTAATATTTATAAATTGTATACGAGTAAATCGAGTACTATTAAAAAGACTTCAATAACATATTTGCTGTAATAAATTTCCATGGAAATTAATCACTAATCAAATAATACAACAAACCACATATGCACAGAATTATACAACAACACGATACGATTATATACAGAAATATATGTACAAATATATTCGAAACGAGTGTGAATTGTTTGAGAACAAATCTAAACAAATGGAAAATATCATGTTTCCGGAATATTGATTTCTTTACTCCCCCCAACCCATCATTACCATTATGTATGTACTATTATTTTCTATGGTTTATAAAGAGAGCTTTTCACAATAACAAAAATAAAACTTTTGCAACATTGTGGTTTTGGTATCATATTTATCCTTTTTGTGTATAGTAGATCAATAAAGGCGATATTATACTGCGTTACTGTCAAATATTTTATTATCATTTATTGTCATTATTTTATGTACTAAAATGATGTACAGGTTTTAGATCCGGCCAAAGTATATTTGTACGATATCGTTTTACAAACATAATATAGATTTTAAAATAGATTAATCTACATCAAAATTATCAAGAAATTAGAATATTTATAATTATACAAATAAAGGTGTTTAGTTTTAATGAATTAATAAAACGATGTACAAATTGTAATTATATGCCAACATACGACTTTCCTATCGATTTAAACAATGAAAATTTAGATAAAACGAAAAGTATATAATTTCTTGCTATTTATATAGTTTATCTATTGCTCAATAGATGGCCGTATAATTGTTCTGTTTGTATTAAATTAAATTAGCTAGAGACCCGTTCGTTCAACGTTCAGCTTTTCCCAATAATATTAATAGAAAATATACAAATTTATCGCAGCACATTCACTTCTTTTGACAGATTAAATATACGACTTGAATTATAAATTGGGCCTGACATACCAGAGTTCAATAATGATGACACATTGGTCAATATGGCCCCCAAAGGATAAATTTCGTAAGAACAAAGACCGAAATCTAAAAATGAGTTTGTTTTTATTTGTAGTAAAACCTCAACGTCACAATCAGCTCCTAAACGACTCCTACATATCTAGGGTGGCCAAAAGGTCTCTTTAAAAGAAATAGAACATGTTCTCTTTTAACATCCTGATCATTTAAACTGTTTCCTTTTTTTTTTTTTGTAATTTTTAATATTCTATATTTTGTAACTTCAGGAACTAGGGACCCTATTTTTCAAATCGCTTACAATTTTTGACGGCTAGGAACTATTCCAAGCAATAGCCGTCGAAAATAGTAGACGGATTGCTTAAAAGGGCTTCAGAATATCTAAGATTATTACCGAATGAATGAGAACTTTTCAATAAGCGCCTTGAAGCTTCAGATTTTATTTTCTATACCTGGCCAAAATTAAGGCTATCCATTTTCAGAAGAACTGTGTTTTTTTTTAAAGTGTTACTTTTGAAAAAAATGGTGCTTCAAGCCAAAAAACAAAAACAAATTTCTCAACAAAACCCTCTTGAATCTTCTAACTTGAAAATGGGAGAAATATTATAACAAGTACAGATAGAAGATGAGTCGCAATACTTGGACATATTACCAAGGAGCAAATATCTGGTGAGAACCATTTAGGATGATTAGACCCGAAAGAAGTCATAATAAACAAACACGAGAAATTAATTTTTTCTGACGATGGCCGTGTTGAAAATCTAATAAATTCCAATGTAACTGCGGAGCATCGAACTCTAGAGATTTTTCCTATTTTGGAGCTGTGCTATTATTGAAGACATTATATTAAAATATACCCGTATTCTTGAGATTTAGTAATTTGGAGCAATCCAGTGTCCTGTAAAAGTTGGCAACCCACGAGTTGGGAGTAAAAAAGGGAAATTTATTGGTTTCATTTCAACTTTTGATTAACTCCTTCGCACATTTGAAATTTTTATATACAAAAAAAGAGTTGGCAGCCCATAGAGAAATTCGATTTGTGAACCAAAAAAATTGAAATTTTCTAAATTCATAGTTTTGGGGCCCTCGAAGTTTTATTTTGTTATAATACGTTTATTGGAAACCCAGAACATCAGGTTCTTCTGGATCTCTATGAAATAATAAGTAACTACTTGTAAAATCTTCAGTACTCTGGTCTCATTGTGGCCCTGCAAGGCGCTATGTGTTGGTAAAGGTTTCAGTAGTTTTCAGAATTTAGTTCTTGTAATGCAAAATATCAAATACAAAAATCCCCAAAATGTCCTTTTTTACTCGCGTGAATATCTGGTAGCCCTATGAAAATTAAAATACCGAAAGGAGGTTTTTATTGATGGAATCTCAATGATCCGATGAGAAAAATATGTATAGGCTGTTTTTTATGGAAAACAAAATTTGACAAATTAGTTTGATCACAATCAAAGAATTATCGAGGGTATTACGCACAGCTGTACTATTCGTGCAGAGAATAATATCCTTCCAAAAATCACTAAAATTAAACGCTTTAATCGCACTTTGTGTGACTGAAATTAGTTCTACTTGAAACCGTGTTTACTCAGATTACCCGAGAGATCCAAGCCCATAATTAAGTTAGCAAAATATAAGCTGTGCATTAACTTCTAAATGAGAGCCAAACAACGGTCTACAGAAATCCTGAGAGAGCCACAATTGGTTGCGGGTGGTGTTCAATCGTTAAAACTTGATGATTACGCAAAGTCCTACTAGGAACATTAATAGAGATGTTTTCCAATATATATATATATATATATATATATATATATAAGATGAATCGACGTGACCGAGAAGAATGTTTCCGATAACAGCGACCTTCCCAAAAAAACGTCTGCAACCGTATGCAAGTGCTTTTTAATAGCTGTTAGAATCAAATAAATGCCTTTCTAAAATCTGTATAAGGCACGTCAACTTGATGACGTTTTTCTATCTCATTTATCACCTTACTGGTAAATTTGACCAGATTGGTAGATGTACGAATCCGTGATGGTAGATAGAAATGTGTTGTCAATCACATGATCAATGTTAATTGATATCTCTCGCAGAGCGGATTTATTAAGCTAACGTTTTTAATATAGAAGAGGGCATATCATCTGGCCAACACAACGTTCTTTTTTCTGCATGATAGGAGTAAAACTAAATATATTGTTGTTGCTTATTTGATCAGTGTGTCCAGTATAATCATGTGTTTTATAGACTGATTGAAAAAGAGCTGTAAACATCTCGGCTATCGATTTCACGTTTCCATCGAACGTATCTTCACAATTGTTTACGATCGACATTTGCGTTCACATTGTTTGCTTTTAAAATTTCATTCAAATTTATAGCTTTAAAGTAACCTTACAAACCGGCGTAATTTGCCTTCTAAAAATGTATTTCATTTGTTGTACGTGCTCAGTTTTTTTCAGCTTACAGTAGGTTATATCAAATTGAATGTCCTAAGATTTGTGGTTGAGTAAACGATTGAGTGATCCAGTTCTAATATCCAATATAACTAGCATGTATAAACTCTCTCAAGTGGAAAACGACAAAGAATGAATTGGTGTCGAGTAACATTCTATCATTTACCACATTAACCTCCGGAATATATGACTAATAATAATCTGTCTATGCCCGAACATATACTGGGAGCAATCCATGCCTCAAGGGCAAGCACAGAATGGACTCCATAGCAAAAATAGTCTTATAGGACATAGCATCAGTTATGGCTTTACAGGCTGTCATCTGCAGTCCAGGTTTGCTACAAAAGAAATAAATTTAAGTTTAACCAACTGCCATATAACTGATGCATTAATGGTTAACCAACGATTTGTAGATTAAATACATCATTTTGGGGGTAAACTCACAAGAATGGCCAAAAAAGCAGTGCTTTCAAGCTTATAATCAAAGTGAAACTTCCAGGAAAGTTTACTATCTAAAAAGATACAATCCTTGTTAAGGTTTGCCTTCATGATCGATCTGTTAAAACGAGAAGGAGCAGATAAGTTATCACTGCTTCTACGTATAGTAATGACAAACAGAACAGTATTAGTTCGAGTAACGTACCACCCCCTTTCAGATGCCAAACTTCCACCGTATTAAGGAAGTGCTGCGGCAGGATAAGTCGTTCATAGTTTTACCAGAAACTGCCAAAACGAGATCATCATAGTCTAGGCCTATGCCATTTATTGACTTGACAATCCTTGGCTCACCATTAAGAATCTCTAACTCTGAAAAGTAAATATAAATGAACAGTGAGAATCCTTTTTTATTAGTTTTCGAACTACCCCAAATGACATGATGAGCATTAGTGTCACAACCAATTACGAAAGGTTTATTCCTATACAGCTCTGAGATGACGACCCTGAAATGGATCCTTTCAACGACCTATCGCAGCTACGCTTCAGATTCAGTAATGTATTTGGATGATTTGTATTCAATCTGGTTGGCCGAGTAAGTAAAGCGTGCGCCTGCTTTGGTATTTGGGATTCATGGGTTCGGTTTCCGGTGGCGACAAAAAACACGATTTGGTGTTGTGATTAAATCCAATAGCTGTTTTTCACTTATAAAAAAAAAATAAAAAAAGAACATCTGGTCTACTTCAACCACAATCTATTGGAGATTTGCATCTCGCTTGTATCGGATAACTTTACATCTAGTGGGAAAATTACTATAACACTATTTACGAGAACTTTATGAGTTTGATTTTTAATTCAAATATAATAAACTGAACAGAGAGAGTAGTATTCTTAATTATAGGATTTCTGGATTTCCAAATTTCAGGAACAGAATCCCAAAACAAATTGAGGTCTGAGAGGGCCAGAAGATAATCTCAAAAGAAATGTGGATCTGAGAGCTTTTAATAATTCCTAATTGTCGTAGTTTTTTTACAACTGATACTCGGGTTTTAAGTTGGACAATTTTGATGTGAGCCGCAAAGTTTCTTTAACTCTGAGAAAAGTTTGTACTCAGATTGTGTTCCGTGATCAGTTGTGAGATCAACAGGAACACCATCGAATCAACCAAGTTATATTTCGAATAGTCCATATTGTGATATGGTGCGTGTGCCTTTATATATTTTTGAATATTGGTAGGCTAAATATGACTGTGCTCCTGTTTATACTGAACCTATAAAGTACCTAGCAGAAATTATGCAAGTCGCACGGATACCAGGATGTGAGAGATTCTGTAGTGTGTCGAAGATGGGCGAATGCCCTCCGTTGAATTTTCGCTTACTGTACTTCAAGCTCAATAGTTTCATTGATGAACTAGTGTGACATGCGGGTGCGTCATCATATATCTGCAGGATGTCAGGAGCGTGCATGTATGTAGGTTGTCCGTCATGGTAAATTGACTAATAAATCCAAGTGGTGTGCATGACTTAGATTGTTTTCAGTTTTAGCCTGAATCGCTCGATAGGCAAAGGTTAGTGGTCGGTGTAATAGATACGCTGAATAAATAATTTAAAAGAAAGTTAGATCGACACACCAACGCAAATACCCAGCCAATTAGATTAATTTTTTATTTCGATGGATTTTTTTTATAACGCACAACATATATACAACAAATTGAATGATTAATATCTTTTGATAAGAAATCATTAACGATTGATAAGAGATATCAAGTATACGACAATATACGTTGATATTACCTGCCACTTAATTTTTTCCCTATAAATTTACCCCGCACATATAGACATAATACATCAAGTGTTGAGATTTATTTACTTAGATATTATGAGTATACATATGTATATGTCTCATAAATTATAATGAATTTTATGAGTATATGAACGACACTTTAGATTCTATATACCAATTAGAATGTGTGTGTGTACTATTTATTTAATGATATCGATTGATATGATCTAATTTTAAATTCTTTTATCAAAATAGGATATCGATACTTGCATGTAATACAAGTCGTCAACTTTTATTTTTACTCGTATGTATTTTGTACATAAAATAATTATATGTTTTTTTTATAATTTATGATAATAAAAAGCTTTATATATATAAACAAATAATAATATGTCGGTAATATACAGAAAATCATGCAAAAAAAAATTTAATTAGGTCTGTGTATAACATACATCAGTTGTCTGCTAAATTTATTTACGGCTACCCATATTATGTAATGTATAAAAGTCATTCTTTTCAACAGTATTCTGCGGTACACTAATAGTACATTGCTCAATGCAAAATAAAATATAAATCTTAAAGCTCACTCTAATATTATTTTTAATTTCGAAAAGCTTTGCAACATTTTTTTAATTAACTTAAGTTAGTGATTAGGAAATTTGACTGTAATATAGCCTTAGTTAAATGAATACAAAACTAACGATACCAAATTTTACTTTAACGACACCAAATTTTAGTCGACCTTTGCAAGTACTCGCATAGTAAAATACACGGAAAATATTGTCTTGCGTTAGTGCTGGGCATTTTTTCATGTGGTTTACCATGCGAATTTGAGCCGAGGTCGAGTAAAATTTGTTTTCGAAAAATTTTGTTATGTGAATGCTTAGTACTTTTTTATTATTATTTATTGTGGAGGGTCAAGATCGTTACTCCTATGAGGAGGGGGTCTTGGATACTCTTTTGTGATAAAATGGAAGAAGTGTCCGAGACCTCTTGCTTTAGGACGATTCATTATATTAATCCAACCAGTCCCTATTACCTAATTAAACAGGATGGAACTGCTTCTAGTGAGGAACCTTTGATCGATCGGCTTGACAAAGACTAGTACTCATCGAGAAACATATTTACTGCGCACAGAATATATCGTAACTAAAAAACGGATCCTGTGGGCCTTTAAAAGTTTCAGCCCTTATAAATCGATTTGCCCGACCCGAATCATACCAGCGGACATTCAAAACAACTCGTCGATTAATCTTCTCTGGCTGGAAGAAATATTCAAATAGTGTTTAAAGTTGTTCTGCTTTAACTCTATGATCCTTTCTGTTGATAACCTTGGAAAGACTCATAGATGTTCAAATATGATTAAAAATAAAGTTTCAACATGCGAAAATCAGTGGACACTCTGCATACCCTAGTACGAACGACTGAAAAATCATACTCGCAAGAGTTTCGTGTGGTGACGTTCCTTGATATTGGGGGCGCCTTCAAAAATGTAAAGATGAAGGCAATTCTGCAGAGATTGTCACTCCTTGCGATGGACTACCCAGTAAGTGGGGTAAACAATCATATTCTGGTGAGCAGGATGATTAACTCAGTTCAAAAAGTTCACTATTAGGCGACGAGTGATCAAGGAAACCCCACAGTGAGATGTTCTGTTTCTGTTTCTCAGAAACATAGTAATACATAGGTTGCTGTTGGAGCTGCAAAGAGAGGGGATTGAAGTGGTTGCTTATGCAACTGGCGTAGCGATAACAGTCTCTGGAAAATACTTAAGCACAGTTAAGCAAAAAATCCAAAATGCTCTTCTATAATCATTGCGAGACGGGCTATCAAGACTGAGCCTATATTTTTAACCATAAAACATTAGGTAAAGCGTACCTAGTAGACCTCCAATTGGGATCACTAATGAAGTTTTTCGACATATTCCAATTGGAAAAGGCAAACGACTGTAGCCTTAGATCTCTCAAAGTTTATAACTTTCTTGGTGTAATCGAAAGATGCGGGAGCCGCGAGTTCAAACGGGAACCGGATTTGGGTTAACAGCCGAAGACTTTATTTCATTCAATACTACATTGTGCTGGTGCTCACATGACCGTAACGGTATTGTTGGGACCTAGAAGGTTAATGAAGTGCTTACAATCCTTGACAAGTTGAGAAATGGTCAAGGGATTTATTGAATTGAGTACAGCTTTGTTTTCTATACACAGAAAAATATTTTTGTCGCCAGCGCTATTCTTTCCGCTTAGAAAACAGTACATAGAAAACCCAGATTGCTAAAACATTTCAAATCAGACCAAAACGGTAGAATCCAAATCCAGTATTTAGGGTAGAGCGAAAACCATCTGAAAAAAAGACTATGAACTTGTCTAAGTTTTGAAAAAATCCTCCGAAATCCACAGATTCCTTGATGGAGAAACCACCAAGATGGTAGTACCACCGAGTACTTGACTTGGTCACACCGGCCTCACAAGTGAAAATAGTTAAATCTGTCTTAAACGGGTTGATGTGCAGACCCTTATCAGCGCACCATGTGCCCACAATGGTTAAGGCATGTTGCGTTTAATCATATAAGACAATCAAGTACTTGCCTGAAACTGCTGCTTTGACAGAAACTGACACGCTCAGTGTTCAATATTCGAGACTTAAGCATGCATTCAATCCACTTATGACAATGGTGCGATACCAAAAATTGCATTACAAGGTACAAGCATTAGTAATCGATGTTAAACGAAGTACTATCAAAAGTTCTCTCTATGTCCTCGAAAGTGCCTATAAGAAACTTCTTTTTATTAAGTGATCTTAAAAACTTAGTGACAAGGTCATGGAGAGCCGTTTCGTCCTGTTACAGAGTGGGGAAATAATTAAAAGATGGTATCTTTCTAACGCTTTAAGAAATGTTGAGGACAGACTAAATGGCCGAAAAAACTTTGGGTCCGTTCCAGCTTTCGGAATAAAAATAACTCTACTCCTGCTCCAGGATTTTGGAACAGTGAAGAATCGTTGAGTTGATAATTGCACAACCAGAAAAATGAACAGACAAAAGCAGCTTACTACTTTTATTACTATAATAGGAGGTCAGATGACTGTTACGTGGGCGAAGAGTCACGAGTCTACAAACATCGTTCTTAGTCAAGCTTTATTTATTCTAGCGACACCACAAAGTTGGGTGAGCGGATCATAAACTTCATTTATATTTTTGTGCCACTAAGAAATTATCCCACTCAATCTGTCAATTGGAGTTTTTTGATTTATTTTTAGTTTCCTAGCAGATATTCTAAACCTTTTGTTCCAAGTCTTTTGGCCAATAATTGGTGACATGATTTGCAATTTAAACTTTTACATTTTTTTTCATTTAATGTTTTATATTGCAAAGTGATTTCTACGTGAGGCGTCGTAGTATGATAGTTTCCGCTAGTGACGACCTAAATAATAATAATAAACAGTTTTAAAGGCCATTACTGGCCCCTTACTGAGTCAACCATCTGGCTCCAACGGTTTCGATCCTGAGCATGCTCTTCATACTGTCTAAAACAATCTGAAGAGGCTAAGTCGTTCTCTACATCGTGGAGCCATCGTCGCCTGCAACGACCTCTGCGCCTACCATATAGTTGGTCTCCTTTCAGAGGTCGCTGCACAATTCGTTCAGGATCAGCACGCAGAACCTGACCGAGCCAGCGCACTCGCTGAGATCTCGCTGAGATGTTAATTCTGTACAATATCGGGTCGAAAATCACACGCATGATACTTCTTTCGAATGTAAGGAGCCATCTCTCGTACTCATCGGTCAGCGCCCAACTTTCACATCCAAACATAACAACGGGCCTGCTCAACGCTTTGTAAAGAGCCTCACGGCACTTGATAACTGTTTAGATTTTAGCAGTGACCTTAGAGGATTTTTTTTTTTTTTTTCAAAAGGACTTGGCATAAACACTTTTTTGGTCCATAGTCTTACCTTACATTCACACAACATTCATTCAATCCATTCACACAAGTACAGTATACCACCTGCGCATTGCATAGCTCCATGTCACCCTGTACAGTGACATGGAAGATGAGTCGGCCCATGAGTTCTACATTCCAACAGAGGGTCATAGATGTTTTCAATTTAATCACCGATCGTAATCGGGAGATGAAAAATTCCTTTTGCATCCCGCCTCTAATGGGATTCGAACCCGGTACCTCCCGATCCAAACGTCGCAGTTTTAACCACTGTGCTATTTGCTCAATGGCCTCAGCCACACTGTTATCGTGAGTGATAAGAGAACCCAGATATTTGAACTTCCTCTCTCCCTCAAACGTGTGGTGGCCACTACTAAAATCTGGTGTGCCATTGTCCCTATAACCAGAGATCAGGTATTTTGTTTTGAACTCATTGATCTGAAATACAACTGAAGCTGAAAACTCTATAAGCGGATCAAGTATTTCTTTCACTCCGTTGCTATTCAGTCCAATCACGCATATGTCATCTGCATATGCAAGCACCTGATTGGACTGGCGATATAAGATGTTGCGCTGAGGTGTTTCAGTTTTACAAAAGATGTACTCCAACATGAGATTAAAGGGTATCGGGGACAGAGAATCTCCCTACCGAACACCCGAGTTAACTGCAAAAATTGTCGACAGCCTGTTCTCAACTTTAACGCAGCATTGAGACTGCGTCACTGTCATCCTGCACAGTCGTACCAATTTTGTTGGCATTCCTAGGTATTCCAGGGCAGACCACTAACTCTCTCGTTTGATCGAGTCATAGGCCTGCTGGAAATCCAGGAACACCTGATGTACGGAGATGGAAGTCTCATAATATTTAGATAGAATCATCCGCAGCGAAAAGACCTAATCAGTGACTGATCGATTCGGACGAAATCCTCCTTGATAGTCACCAACCAAGCCCTCCACTAGAGCAGTGATTCTATCCAATACAATGTATGACAGTACCTTGTATGCTGTGCAAAGGAGAGCTATACCGCGATAATTCTCACACTTCAAGCGGTCTCCCTTCTTAAAGATGGGGCATATCGCGGCCACTTTGGAGCGTTTAAGTCCAGATTTCACCAGACTTATCTTACTACATTTCAAGTGAGGTGTTAGTCTACCTCTCGTTCGCTGAGGCTACCGCTTTTTTTTAAGAGCTGTAATATGCTTCCCTAGTTTTGCCTTTTCCGGTAGCAGCTGGAGAGTTGTACTATAACGTCCGAGTAGCAGAAGACTTACACTAACCGGATGTCAGAATAGTCAATCATCATATTTAGAGAACAACGCAAACCCAACGCCACCATTTACGCCAGAGAAACTGATTCCAGCGAAATGATTGCCGACTGACTGCCTACATAAATTGCAATATCAATCGAGGATACCACATTATGTCTCAAGCACTCTTGCTCAGTTTACTTGTTTGTGTCCATTATATTACTTTTCTATCAGCCAGTGATCATCTACACATTGAATGGCTCCATGCCAGCCGGTAGTGATATGAACAACCCTGAAGCCATATAAACAAATGGCGTTTTCTGCATTTAAAGACTACAACTGTATTGTATATGTAATAAAATGGGACATTCTATCAATCGATGTCATACATTTATCGCAATGTCGGTTGACGAACGCAAAGGGGCTGCAACCAACTTAGAACTTTGTAGAAACTATTTGAGATCATCACATCTCATTGATCAATGTAACTTCACTAGTAGTCAATTTCTCATCAGAACAAATACTGGATCATATACATTGACCAGTACAATATCACCTAACAACAACCAGAATTCGACAACTGTAATAAGTTCCTCTGCATCAAAATTCATATTTCTAGCTACAGCATTGGTTGAGATTCGTCATGAAGATTATAGCTCGAGCATTACTCGATGCAGGTCACAATTGAACTTTATTACTCATTCATTATTAATCGTTAAGGTGTTAAAACTCGATATTCACATGTGAACATTAAGGGCATTGCTTGTGCTTCTACTTAGTCATCAAGGGCTTCAACAATTACGATTCATTCACGTATAAATCAATACTCTGCAAAACTTGACGTTATATGCTTAGTAAAATTTCAGAGATGCAACCATGTTCGAATTGATTCCTCTAGATGGTCAAGTTCGTCCAATGTCAGTCTAGCCGATCCTTCATTCTGTGAGCCTCATGAAGTACATTTACTTCTTGGAACTGACATTTATTTCAAACCAGGTGATGAATTACCTATTCTACAAAATACGGAAATAGCTTGGGTTTTAGCTGGAGGAACTTGACTTTCTTCAGTCAGTTCAGCAATTCGTCATAATTTTTATGTGTACGACTTGTAGATAATTTGCCGTTAATTTTCGTGTTAATATCAATTTAGCTTCTGCTATTATCTCAACTGCCACTAAACGATAAATCATATCCCAAGTTGCAAAGATTTTTGATCCTCTTTGGATTAGTAGCTCCAATAGTGGTAGTGGGTAAATTATTATTACAAAAGTTATGGTCATTGAAGATTAACTGGGATGATCCCATAATTAGCTCATTTAAACATTCCACGTCATTTATTTTATTATAGCGAGAAGTATCCAGGAATTCAATTGCATGGTTTCGCTAAGGCTTATGGTGCCGTTATCTATGTACGTTTCTTTGGTCAGGAAGGTTACACTGCTAATTTAATGTATTCAAATTCTAGGCTTGGTCGGCTTGAATTGTGTGCAGTATAACTTTTAGCTAAACAAAGGGTTTTTAGTATTTTAAATTACAAGGTTGAATCATGCTATTACTGGACGGATTCTACGATAAATCTTCATTGAATTAAATCGTCATCTTCCAAATGTAAAATGTACGAGGTACACCGTGTGTCCGATATTCAAGCAAGATCCGATCCTAATAAATGGCTTTGATTTCAGCCGTACGATAATCTTAGCAGCCGTACGATAATCTTACTGGCCAATAATCGGAAAACAGCTTGCAAGAAAAGTTGACAGGTTATGTGTAATGTGTTGCCGTGTAAAATCATAACTTCCTGAACAACTAGAATGGCAGACTTAACACCAGAACGAATCAATCCAGCAGGACCGTTGTTCATTCATTATTGCATACGCGGAAAGATTCTGTGCATCTGGAATTGGCCTCAGACCTCTCTTCTGCTTCATTCATCGGTGCATTTCGTCGATTTATAGCTATACAAGAGGACTATGAAAAATTGTGTTCTCAGATAGAGGGACCTATACTTTGTAGTCATCAATTCTGATTTACAAATTTGTTTCAGCTGCTTCAAGATGCAGAATTTCATCAGCAGCTCAAATCATGCACCACTGAATATCAAATTACCTGCGGAAATTTTCATCACCTGGGTCTCCATATTTCGGTGGTATTTACGAAGCTGTTGTAAAATCAGCTAAATGTCATATTCGCGGCACCATGGGAAACGCTAACATGCACCCTGCTTCTCTATCCAAATGTAAAAGGAGCCAAGCTTTAACCGTAGTCTGATTAAAAATTATTTAAAATCTGTGATAAAAATAAAATAAGAAACTTGACTTTATCAAAACCTTTCGTAAGTCATTTTGAAAGTAAGTGGTCCCAGTTAGCGGGACCTCTCTGAAATCCGGCGAAAAAAATCCAAAATATTCGAAATTCTTACAAAGTTATATGTAAAAGTTCGGATGGCACGAAGATTAATTTTATTTTCTTAGGGTTGATAAATCTAAAACTATGGTCAATTTTAGCAGGATAATTGTGAGGTTGGCGGAAGAAAAATTCAAAATAAGCGAAATATTTGTTTAGTATTGTCAAATAAAATTTTAAGATTTTTTGCCAAATTGTATTTATTAAAGATAGTTTAGATTAAAATGAATTATAAATTTAGTTAAGATCAAAATCGTTACTATTTTAAACAAAACCGTTTTAGCTTGTGTTAACCGCCTAAACTAATTGACAAACGTATTATAAAATATTGATTACGTCGTCAGCCGTAAGACGATTACGTAAGCATCTTATCGAAACCATAAATCTCATTTCCACACCAACGGCTATATACCTATGTATACCATATACGTATTGCGCAACCATATATACGATTACGATTTTCATATTTTTATTAAAACTCAAATAAGCAACCAGCCTTTCGTGTCTCGATTCTGTTAGCAATAAACTTTTTATATTTCTACAAAAGAAATAATTAAGAAATATATGCAACATAAATAACCGAAGATTTATGAGCCAAATTACATAAAAGGTTGATATTTTTTATGCTATACATACGTTAAAATAGTGGATGAATAAAATTGCACCAGAAAATCAATTTTCCAGGAATGCCCCGAATTTTATCTGTATGCACCACGTGATTTATAGATGTATATAAGATTCGCATGAGCGGTTTGATGCGGTTGTGTACAAGACGTCTTTTACGTAACTGATTTCGGAACAAATAAAAAAAATTGCTTTTTGTTGTACATATATGAAACTGTGGTCCACAACAAAACCAAAGATGAGACAAACCAGTTTAGCGTAAACTTTTTTATTTGTATTTTGTGTACACAAAATATATAAAAGTGTTGGTGTTGCTTTAAATTAAACTATAAAAAAAAATTTCAAGGCAAAGAACCACAAAAATTTTCATTGGATTTTCCCGACACTAAAATTGATTTTTCTTTACACTATATAGTCGTGCGTGTATAATATTATTATCTAATCTATAAATAAAAACCGGAGCAAAATATGAGTTTAGATAGATTTATTAGACGATGACGACGCCGACAACGAGATAACGTACGTATAAAAAAAAGATACATAATAAAGAATAATATTTAGAGCTGTACTAACCTTCAAAATCAATTCTATTTATTTACAATAGATTTTTTGGTATTAGATAGATATTGGATATACAAGAAAATGTACACTAACGAGCTTTTATTTACACAATGATAAACCGATGATTACATTCATCTTCGACACACTTTAAAGACGATAGATTTTATTTTATGTGAATTTTTACTTATATAAACTTTTGAACACTAAACTATAAGTATAATTAATTAAAAATCACTTTAATTAAAATTATAAGAATTATTGATAATAAAAACTATTGCACTATTCACTTTTCTCTCGTTACACTCGTATATAAATATACACACACACACACACACACGAAACAAACACAAACTTTTTGTTTAAAATATTTTTAATATTCACAACAAATCGACTCGAGGTAATTATCAATAAACAAACAAATACCTAGAGGGTATATCACAATAATAATAATAAATATAAACAATAATAAAATGCGTATGGTTTGCCAAAATAACGCGACACACTGGTGAAATCGTTTAAATGTCAGAATACACACTGAATTGAAATTAGAAAATGTATTTTTTACAAATTTACATTTTTACTTTTTTGATTTCTTCAAATGAATACTGTGTATACAATACATAGAGTAGTAGTGCTGATCTCGTTTTTCTTACGTACATTAGTAAAAATTTCACACTTGCGCACATCATATTGGGGGACGACGACGACGACGATGACGACGACGACGGCGACGACGATGGCAAATATACATGGAATATATTTTTTAAATTTATTATTTGTTGGTGTTGCACACTGTACAGAGAAGTGTTCCACGCTCTCTGAACATACAGCAAAATACATAGACAATGCATTAGACTTTGAATACATCAACAAAAAACCAAACTTACACTAAACTAAAACAAAAAATTTAAAATTATGTTTACGTATTTTATATATTGTATTTTTTATTTTATTAATTGTAGTTTTATACATTTTTTTATATATGTACATATAACAGCGTGGAAATATAGTTAAGCCACAATAATATGTATGTGCGATAGACAAAACTTGAGCGCGCAAAATTTATTTTAAAATTTAAAATTTTTATCTCTCTGCCACTTTTTTGATGTTTTTGGTACTGCGCAATATATGCTGGTATGTTAATACAGAGATAACCCGGTTAACCCACTAGTGTAGTTGCGATATAAAGTTTTCTTGGAATTTTAATAATTAGATTATTAATTTTTTACCATTTTAATAGTTCTAAAATGTTTCCAATTATTTATTTAATTATTTTAATAATTTTAATATTTAACATAATTATTTAATTTTAAAATTACTAAAATTATTAAAAATATTTAAAAATAAAAATATATAAAATATTGAAAATTTTAGAAACAATATTTATCATTTTATATTTTATATTTTAAGTTGTAACTATTTTATTAATGAAATATTGAAAATTCGTTTTCTATTATTAATAATAAATTTAATAATATAAGTAATTTTAATAGGTCTACAACTGTTATTTGAATAACAGTATCAGTAAAATTGATTTAATTATTTATATAAATTTAAGGCAGTTTATATAATTTCAAGGTTAATTAATTTTATTATGAAAAAAAATTTAATTATTAAAATAATTAAAAAATGTATATTATTAAAAATACATACATTTTTAAAAATATTTAAAATTTTAAATAAATTTAGTTGTTTAAATAATTCAAATATGTTCAATTAATTTTCATGAGGAAAATAATTAACACGTTGCGTACCGCTGCCGTCCCCGTGATCATTACCTATTCATTACTTATATACCGATGTAATACCAAGTCCTCCAGCTATAAACCAGTAAAATAATCGCGTGTATTGCCTGGACCTCATACATAAATCATTAGCTTTGTACCAGTGTATTATTGAGGCCTCCTCCCAAAAACATTCGTATAATATCGTGTCATACGAAGACCTCATGTCAAATTTGAAACGCGTGTACCGGTGTATTACCAATGCCTCACTTTTTTATGATGTTTTTGGTATTACAGTTTGTTGTGATGATTTTGTCGAAGAGGCGTCGGTAATACACTGTACATAAGTAAAACATTACGCATGAGACCTCGGTATCACACTAGAATATGAGCATTGTTATATGCCATGAAACGCAGGATATACATCGGTACATAAGTACAGAATTTGAAATGATGATCGGGTGATACACCTAATTTTACAGATATTTCATAGCATGAGGCACGGGGCTATATTGGTACGCAACGAGTTAAGTTATATAAATAGTTTTAACATTTACCATAATTTTTCAATATAAATATTACATTATGTAAATATTAAAACAATTAAAAATTTTAGAAATAAAAATATTAAAATTAATAATATTAATTTTTTAAAATTTAATTTTTTGTAGTTAAATTTTTTTTAGTGTTTGTAATATTTGTATAGGTTTGAAAAATTTAACAATTTATTGTGTATTTTTAAATCTTTCTTTTATTTTAATAATACTAATAAAATTGATTTAATAATTTAAACAATTTGTGGCAGTTTGAATAATATCAATAAGGTTAATTAATTTTACTAAGAGAAATATTTGTATTATTAATAATAGTTTTTTAACATTTTAATATAATAATTTATTTATATATATATATATATATATATATATATATATATATATATATATATATATATATATATATATATATATATATATTAATTAAAAATTAATTAAAACAGTTTTAAAGGCCATTACTGGCCGCTTACTGAGTCAACAATTCGGCTCCAGCGGTTTCGATCCCGAGCATGGTCTTCATACTGTCTAAGAGAATCTGAAGAGGCCAAGTCGTTCTCTACACCGTGGAGCCATCGTCGCCTGCAACGACCTCTGCGCCTACCATATGGTGGCTCTCCTTTCAGAGATCGCTGCACCATTCGTTCCGGATCAGCACGCAGAACGTGCCCGAGCCAGCGTACTCGCTGAGATCTTACTTCATGTACAATATCGGGGATCTTCATCAGATCTCTGATCTCGATATTGTACAGAGCTCGGTAGGTACCATCTATTTCGCGTTTTGGGCCGTAAATCACACGCATGACTCTTCTCTCAAATGTTAGGAGCCATCTCTCGTACTCATCCGTCAGCGCCCAACTTTCACATCCAAACATAACAACGGGCCTGATAAACGCTTTGTAAAGCTTCAGCTTCACGGCACTTGATAAGTGTTTAGATTTTAGCAGTGGCCTTAGAAGATACAAGGAACGACTGCCAGCTGCCAGCCGCACTTTAATATCCTCACCCACACTGTTATCGTAAGTGATAAGAGAACCCAAATATTTCAACCTCCTCACTCTCTCAAACGTGTGGTGAGCACTACTAAAATCTGGTGTGCCATTGTCCCTAAAACCAGAGATCAGGTATTTTGTTTTGGACTCATTGATCTGAAGTCCAACTGAAGCTGAAAACTCTATAAGTGGATCAAGTATTTCTTTCACTCCGTTGCTATTCAGTCCAATCACGCATATGTCATCTGCATATGCAAGCACCTGATTGGACTGGCGATATAAGATGTTACGCTGCGGTGTTTCAGTTTTACGAAAGATGTACTCCAACATGAGATTAAAGAGTATCGGGGACAGAGCATCTCCCTGCCGAACAGCGAGTTAACTGCAAAAATTGTCGATAGCCTGTTCTCAACTTTAACACAGCATTGAGACTGCGTCACTGTCATCCTACATAGTCGTACCAGTTTTGTTGGCATTCCTTGGTATTCCAGGGCAGACCATAAACTCTCTCGATTGATCTAGTCATAGGCCTGCCGGAAATCCAGGAACACCTGATGTACGGGGATGGATGTCTCATAATATTTTGATGGAATCATCCACAACGAAAATACCTGACTGATACGGTGACTGATCGATTCGGACGAAATCCTCCTTGATAGTCATCAACCAAGCCCTCCGCTAGAGGAGTGATTCTATCCAATACAATGTATGACAGTAACTTGTATGCTGTGCAAAGGAGAGCTATACCGCGATAATTCACACACTTCAAGCGGTCTCCCTTCTTGAAGATGGGGCATATCGCGGCCACTTTCCATTCGTCAGGCATAACTTCGGTTCGCTATACTAATCGAATAAGGTTGAAAAAACAGTTAAACAAAGTATCCCCTCCGAATATCAAGAGCTCTGAATTAAAGCAGTCCACTCCAGGTGCACGGTTTCGTTTCAATCTCTGCATGGCTTTAGTGAATTCCTCATGGGATGGCTCCTCAGTGCAAATCTCCGCAGTCTGTATTAGAGGTGGCTCAACAACAGTCTGTGACGCATGTTGGACATCAAGCAGGTCAGTAAAGTGTCCACTCCATTCGTCAAGTACTGCTTCGATGTTGACACAGAGGTTTCCTTCCCGGTCCCGAATGGCGGTTGACGTAGGCCTGAAAGTATGGTGCAGTCCAGTAATTCCTTTAAAGAAATTACGCGAACTGCGCTCATTGCTGAGTTGTTGTACTTTCAGAACCTCGGCCTTCCATCATTCTCGCTTCTTCCTTCTACAAATCCGCTTAGCTGCCCTTCTTGCAAGAGCAGTCTTGTTTTTCCTCGCGATTGTGAGACGTTGTTGCACTTCGTTATGGGCTATATTTTGTTGCTCAACTGCAAGACGACACTCGTCATCAAACCAATCATTCTTGGGTCTGACTTTCACTATACCTTAAGTCTGTTGAGCAGCACTGACAACCGAAGTTTTCAGTACCTCCCAGACAGAGTTCACGCAGTCAGACTGGTAATTAGCTTCATTAATGTTGTCGCTGACAAGATCCTGATATCGTTTCTTTTGATCTTCATTTATCAAACCTTCACAGTCGAAACGTACCATGCGTTTCGCTGTGTTCCCAGACTGGTACGAAAACTTCCATCGTAGCTTTGCAGCGACCAAACCCTGATCGCTGCCTACGTATTTGGTTGCTGACCGATAAGTTCTCACATCCTGCACAACCTGAGCCCATCCTTTAGAAACTAACACATGGTCAATTTGGCTGCGGGAAGTTCCGCAAGGATGTGTCCATGTCTCAAGATGTATGTGTTTGTGAGGGACGAACGTGCTTGCTACTCTAAGATCAAGAGCAACCGCAAAGTACATCATTCTCTTACCATTATCGGTCGCAGTTTCGTGTCGGGAGTACGGACCTATGTTTTCACACAAGTCGGTCTGATTTCTGCCAGCTCTAGCATTAAAGTCCTCAATTACCATTCTAACATTGTGTTCGAGTATAGATCCCATCAGATCGTCCAAGTCATTGTAAAATGAGTCTTTATCTTGGGGCTGGCTGACTTCTGTGGGCGCATGTACACAAATTATCGACAGGTTAGCTAACTTCATGCGGAAGCGAAGCTTACACAATCGGTTATTGACTGCTTGGAAATCCAAAACAGCGTTCTTTACCTGCGGCCCAAGAAGAAATCTAGCTCCAAGATTTCCGAGGTCATCTCCACTGTAGAACAACGTATAGCCCTGGGACACATGGTCTCCACTTTTAAGCCAGCGAGATTCTTGAAGAGCAACGAGTTCCAGCCGATACTCCTTCATGCACGTGATTAGGCCCTCTAACGCTCCTGGTTTCCTTAGTGATTGCACGTTCCACGTGCCGATCCTAAATCTCGTGTCAGGGTACTTGAGGGTACCGGACCCCCGGTGTTGTTTTGGCGGTATCCATTTTTCTTTTTGTTGACTTTATAAACATTTTATTTATATATATATATATATATATATATATATATATATATATATATATATATATATATATATATATATATATATATATATATGTATATATATATATATATATATATATATATATATATATATATATATATATATATATATATATATATATATATATATATATATATATATATATATATACTAAAACTATTAAAAATACTAAAATTACTAAAATTATTTAAAATTCTAAAAGAAAAAAAATATTTATTTTAAAAATTAATATACGTATAATTGTATAAATGGCTGTATGTATGTATTAAAATAATTAAAAATACTAAAATTATTGAATAAATTTAAATTATTAAAATCAAACAAATTATTGAAAATATTAAAAAATAAACATATGTAATGTTAAAAAATTAACATATACATTTTTTAAAATAAATAATAACTTTTAACATTTTAAAATTTGTTTTTTAATTTTTTTAATATTTGCAACAATTTGTGTGGTTTGAACAAAATTGAAATAATAATTTTTGGCAGTTTAAATAATTTCAATCAGGTTAGTTAAGTTTTCTAAAAAACCAAATTAAATTATTAAAATAATTAAAAACTTATTAAAAAAATTTTTGTAATTTTAATATTTCCAAAATCTTTCTCTTATTTTAATAACATCAATAAAATTTGTTAAATTATTTTAATTTTAATAAGAAATATATTTAAATAGTTTTCATATGTTTAATATGTTTAACATAATTTTTTAATTTTATTATTATAAATTAATTTATATTTAAGATTACAATAATTCAAAATAATATAATTATTAACAAATTACAGAAATTATTAAATATTTAAGTATTTTTTTTTTTAATATTAGTGATAATTTGTATAATTTTAATTATTTTAACAATTTAAATAGTTCCGAAATCTTAATCATATAATAATAATGATATCAATAAAACTTATTTAGTTTATTAAATAATTTTTTCAGTTTAAATCTTTTAAATACCATTAATTAATTTTAATATGGAGAACAATAAGTTTATTTAAATAGTTTTAACATTTAACATAATTTTTTAATTTTAACATAATAAATTCATATATATATATATATATATATATATATATATATATATATATATATATATATATATATATATATATATATATATATATATATATATATATATATATATATATATATATATATATATATATATACATATATATATATATATATATATATATATATATATATATATATATATATATATATATATACATATACATATATATATATATATATATATATATATATATATATATATATATATATATATATATATATATATATATATATATATATATATATATATATATATATATACTTATATATATATATATATATATATATATATATATATATATATATATATATATATGTTAAAACAATTAAAAATACTAAAATTAATTATTAAAAATATTAAACTTATTAATATTAATTTTTCTACTTTTTAAATTTTTTAAATATTTGTAATAATTTGTTTAGTTATAATAATTTTAATATGTTGTTCTAAACTGTCATCTGATTTTAATAATATCAATAAAATTGGTTTAAAGTTAATTAATTTTACAAAGAAAAATAATTTTAATTAAATTTTGAATATTACAAACTTATATACATACATACAGTACTTGATAAAAGAAAAAATTTTTGGAAGACGATTTTTTGTTGTTGTTGTTGTAGCCTAAGATACAGGGTGTCAAATATTTGAAAAATACGCGGTAATGTATTTGTGGCGGTCAAATAAAAACTAGTTATTAGAAATTAATTATATTAATTATGTCAATAAACAGTATTTAATTATTTAAATAATTTCGTCAGTTTAAATACTTTAAATAAGGCTTATCAATTTTAATAAATAAAATGTTTTAGTACTGGTTGTATTTTTATAAACGAGTTTAGTATTTATAATAATAAATTTTAATTTACATGATAATTTTTTTTATGTCGTTTACGTGTTTTTGGGTTTATGGCTCTCACAACTGTTTCGCGTAGTTTCCAGCTAAATCCGAGGAAGCCTGGCCACAGGTTTGTTTCAATTTAATGGACATTGCATTGCTAACTGTTGGGATGCGAACCGGGTACCTCCGATCCAAACGCCGCTACTTGAATCACTGTGTGCTGTTTGCTCGATTTTAAATATTAATTGATCAAATTATAATAATTTTAGTATTTTTAATAATTTTAATAATATTTTATCTGTGTATACACCAACGATGATATTTGACAACATTCATTCAACTACGGATTGACAACATCATCAATACTAAATTATCACCAAAAATTTGGTAATTGCTTGGAAAAGTTCAACGAAAACCTAATTAAGTATCTATACAATAGTCTTAATATTTTTAATAATTTGAAAATTTGAACATTACATTAATTATTAACAACGCTAATTATTTATATAATTTTTAATTCACAAGATTTTAAGGGTTTTTTGTGGTTGTGAAACCACTTTCAATAATTTAAATTATTTTATAATTTTAATATAATTAATTAAAATAACTAATTTATCCTCAATATTATTTATATTTTATTAGTTTTAGTTATTTTTGATAATTTGTCTAGTTAAATACTTATTATAATGTTATATTATTTTTTAATTTAATTCTTTTAATAAATTTTTAGTAGTTATAATTTATATTAATAATAATTTTAACTATTTTAATAGGATTAATAATATTAATAACTAGTTTAAGTAATTGTAGTCATTTTGATAATTTAATATTTTTATTATTTAAAACAATTTTAGTATTATCAGTAAAATTATCATTGGTACTTAGTAAAGAATAATTCGAATACATTGAATTGAATGAGTTTAATAATTTTTGTTACATCAATAATTCTAATTATTTTTACAATTTTTAATTGACAAGTTTTTATTGTTTACCAATTTAAAATATTTTATATCAATAATTTGTATAATTTTAAAAATTGATTTTGTTTTGAATTTTTTAAATAATTTGTTTAACTAATATTCTTAAAACATTTTATTGATTCTTATTTAAGAAAATTTTAATAATTTAAATGCGTAAATTAAATAATTTTAACAATTTTTTAAAAATTTTAATAAATTTATAAATTATGTTAAAGTAATTTTAACACTTTTAATTTTAATAGTTTTGACTACATACTAGTTATAATTTATAACTACATACTAGTTATAATTAATAAGGAACAATATTAACCATACATAAAATAAATAAATTGAATACGAATTTTTACTACGAAAATAATTTATCGTTCAGCGATAAAATAATTTGGTGTATTATAACAAAAATAAAGAATCTCTTTGTGCGACATAATTTTTTGTTGAGATAGAAAAATGTTCTTTGTATATAAAAATAATAAATCTTGAACAAAATTTCATCATAAAAAACTTATTTTCTTGAAGCTAGTGCTTCAAATTAATTTTTAATTTTGTAGAGGTACCTAAAATATGTTTGATTCATTTTGCCGTTTTTATAATCCCGACATATTTGATTTTTTCCAAACTATTTTTTTTAATTTTAAATTTAGTTTAAATAATTTCAATAATTTGAATGGTTTTAACAATTTTAATTCATCTAAAAATTTCAGTTATTTTTATTATTATTTTAAAATTAATTTATAATAATAATAATTTTAACACTTTTAATAGGACTAATAATTAGTTTAAATTATTTTTAAATATGTAATTTTAAAATTTTTAGTACATTTAGCTACCTTAATAATTCTAATAATTTTTATTAATTAAAGTAATATGAATCATATTCTTAAACTTATATTTGTATTTCTCATAAGTCATAACTTAATCACAATAATTTTAACAATTTTAAATAATTTAACCATTTTGTTCATGTGATGAATTTTAGTAATTTTAGTGTTTTTATTTTATTTTAATAGTTATAAAAAAATTACGAAAAGCAAGCCACAATTTTTAAATACTTGATTGATACGGTAATTGGAGGGCTCAATGAATTCGATGACAACCACCGGTTGACTACAATCAACAGCAACAATGGTATATTATTACTAGAACTTTGCCAATTTTTGTTATGCATATTATAAGAAAAAATTCATTTAATATCTGTACATAATCTAAATAATTAATTTAAACAGTTTTACTAAATTTTTTCGTTTTTAATATGTTTGACAATTTGTATAATTTAAATATCTTGAATAATTTTCATAATTTAAATTATTAATTGCAGTAATGTTAATTGTTTTAACCACTTACAATAATATTTTAATAGATGAACATTTTTTTATTAATTTTACAATTAAATTATTTTTGTTAATTTCAATAATTCTAAATTTTTTTATAATTCTAAAACTTTAAGTTATCTATATACATAAATGTAATAAATACAATTAATTTAATAATTTTTTAAACTTTTTGTACTTATAATTTATAATAGTGAAAATTTTAACAATTTTAATAGGTTTAATATATTTACGTATTTAAGTATTACAATACTCATAACTTAACTTAATTTAGTAAATTTTATTAAATTAAACTTTTGTATTTTAATAATTTAAAAATTAAATAATTTAAAGAATTTCAATAATTTGGAATATTTTATCAAGTTTACTTATAAGAAAAGATTCAATAATATTGATAATTTTAATTATTAAACGATTCTCATAATTTTAAGAATATAAATAATTATAGTAATTTAATTAATAATATTTAATAACATAATTTTAATATTTTCACTAATATTAATTATTTAAGTAATTTTAATAAATATGAAAAAATTTGGAATAAGCAAGCTATAATTTATCATTTCCAAAACATTGGTAATTCTTGTTAATTATAATGAAAATAGTAATTTATTAAACATGTTTTTAATATGTTTAATAATTTCAATAGTTATTGTAACACTTTTACTTAAAATAATATTTTGAATGATAATTTTAATACTTTTTCTAGTTATAATTTATTTATAATAATAACAATTATTATTAATTAGTTTAAATAATTTTAGTCATTTTAAAATTTATAATTTTTTGTTATTTTGTGAAATATTTATAATATTAAAATTTTTAATAATTTTAGTAACATTAATAATTCTAATACTTTTATAATTCAAATTATTTTTATAATTTTTAATTAACAAATTTTATTAGGTTTCTTCATGTTTATAAATAATAATAATTTTTAGGCAATAATTTTAATAACTTAAATATGTATTTTAACAATTTGACTTATAAAACACTTTTTATAGATTTAATAATTCTAATAATTTTATAATCTAACAATTTAATTATTTCTGATCATTTCAACAAGTTAAATAGTTTTAAACAGTTAAATTATTTTTATAAAACTACTAAAATTAATTTTATGGTAGTTATAATTTATATTAATAATAATTTTAATAATAATTTTAAATAATTATAGTGGTTTTAATAATATTAATATTTGTTACTTAATAAATAATTCTAATGTTTTAACTTTTTTTAGTAATTTTTGTAATTTTTTTTTTAATAATTTAATTTATTTTATGTTTTGTCTAATATTTTATATTTGATATTTTTAATAATTTTTATTAATTATAGTACAATTTGAGTAAATTTCATAATTTTAATACTTTTAATAATATTGATTTTTTTAATAATTTTAAATATCATAATAATATTATTAATGTTATCTCTGTATATTTATAACTATTTATATAATTTTACTCTTTTTATTTTTATTAAAATTATCAATTTTAATTGGTTTAATTTGATCAATTCAATGGTTTTATTTATTTTACTAACATTTTCAAATTTGATAGTTCTAATAATTTAATTATGTTTAATAGTTTAATAAGTTAACTTTTAAAGTTTTAATTAAAATTTTAATAATTTAACTTTGAAATTATATTTATAATTATTTGAATAACTTTAATAAATAAAAAACTTTTAATAATTTTAACTATTAGATTATATTATAAGTTAACTTTTAAAGTTTTAATTAAAATTTTAATAATTTAACTTTGAAATTATATTTATAATTATTTGAATAACTTTAATAAATAAAAAACTTTTAATAATTTTAACTATTAGATTATATTAACATTTATTTTCAATTAGCTTAATCGTTTTAAAATTTTAGTATTGATCCTATTTCTTTTACCGTTGTACAATTCTGTGCAAAAATCAATCATTTCTCGTTCGTTTATTTGGAAATTTGGTTTTTACGCTTAAGGTGGATAAATAAAACGATTTTCATCAATCACCTATATAAACGAAAAACATCTGCGTCAAACGAGACAAACAGACATTCAGACAGAAATTAGAAAGCGCAAATGGAGATGGATCAGGCGAACATTGAAAAAAACAGAAAGTGACATAACCAGAATGTGAATAAATGAATCCGCAACCAATTTAATAGTTCAAGGGTAAATATCGTTTAATGCCTTGCGCTGCTCTGCATCACATAATGCGGAAGTGCAGTAAAAGTGTGATAAAATATGTTGACCCTATCTGTATAGCATGTGATATTCCTGGTAAATATTGTATGTCAGCGCAAATCAATATTTTTTACGATGGTGAACAGTCTGGCAATTAATTAAATTATTAAAAAACATATTTTTTTTACCATTTAGCCACTTATTTTACGATTTGACATTTGGTTACATTTTACGGTATTTTGGAGGTAATCAATATACATATACGAGTATA
Organism: Tipula unca; assembly: GCA_951394425.1. Lineage (NCBI taxonomy): Eukaryota > Metazoa > Arthropoda > Insecta > Diptera > Tipulidae > Tipula > Tipula unca. The sequence continues at coordinate 22,151,099 of OX596382.1, read as the reverse complement.
TATACGTTCAAACGAAACCAAATATACATATATTTAAGTAAAAAGTAAGTGGCGAACGTTAACTTTTATTGTCAATGCCTCTATATATGCGTTATTGTTGTTGTCATGATGTTAGTTGGCGTTTATACAAGTATAAATATGGTGTAGCGGTCGTCTTTAGTCTTATATGTAAATGGCTTTTTTATATTATTTCTTATGTACCATGTATGTATGTATAGGTATGCATGTATGTATAGACAAATTTCTCTTGTCATATACTTAAAAGAATCATATAATATGCATTGGAGCGCGATTGTATACAAATACAGTTAAATCCGAGTAATTTGTTTGTTATCGCGGCGTTAACGTATGGTTTGCTCGATAAATTTTTGGGTTCATGAATTTTTAATTTTTTGAATTAAAATTTTGTGAATTTATTTTTTATTTTTTATTATGTGCGGTGTAGAGCTAGCTCTATACATATATACGTATAGTAAATTATTCAAATTTGATTTAATTCCCTTATCGCATTCGCAGAGATTTTCATGGTAATTTTTGTTATTTTTTATTTATTGTGACATTTTTTTACTATAAAATATGTACATAGTCGTATAATTTAGTTGGGATTTTCCGTATACTTTTGTGTGATATGAAACAAAAATACTATACTTTAATCGCAGGGTCTCATTAAATACTTGTGCCCCGTATTTTGTTCAAGGGTTTTAGGTTTCCCAAAATATATTTTAAAATTACTTTTTCAAAATATTTTGCAGAAACTGGCTCGAAATGAGGTGGCAGCAAAATTACCGAACTTCTTGACAACATCTTGACAAATTACTTGAAAAAACTTCTCGTCACACGCAAATTGTCAAGTCGACATTTCAAAGTGGCAAATTAAATGATCCACAAAGTATAATCCGGTCGACAAAATTCTGAATGAAATGGTATTTACAAGTTGATAGGTCATATAAAAGCGTTCTTATTTCATATATTTAGAAAAGGCAAAACAAATTCAGATGCAACTAATCCTAGCAAGAAGTGGTAAAATGTTGCCACGCTGCCTTTGGGAAGGCATAATTGACGGATATTATTCTGGGTTTCAAAGAGTGTATGTAAACACACTAAAGGGTGTTTTTTTTTATAGAGTTACACAAGTTTAAATCATAATAAAACAAAGAAACATATTTTTAATATTAATGAAACGGGCTTTATTGGATAGAAAATTTTATGACATTAATGTTTAAATATGATTTCGGCCATGTGGACGCCACGGCTGACGCATACAAGGCGCAATCTGGAACACCAATTTTCATAACCTATACGTAGCATTTGCGGCCGTATTTCGCCAATAACTCTTCGAATGTTGATTTCCAGGTGTCCTGTTGGAACCACATGTTAGCAATCGACGTACGAAAAAATTTCTAATCATATCCCTATACCGCTCACCATTGACAGTAACATTCTGACCATCATCGTTTTTGAAGACATCTGGACCAATTACTGCCCCAGGCAGCATTAAACGGCTGCATTATTTTCTCGGGTTCAACCAACTCAAGGATTAACTATTCGTGCGCTGATATTATACCACCAATCCCAATGCCACTACCCAATTTGTACCAATTTCATCAAAGTTCAATAAAGCTAGGTCTAACCAATTTGATATGCATCTATGGTTGAGCAATGGTTTTGGTATTCTTTAATGATATTGCCAACTAAGACACAGCCAAATAAGTTGCTCTGCGCGGTCGGTATTCTCAGATGTCCCACTTATTTAGCTATTGGTTATAATGTTGAAAAGGTGATCTGAACACCAGTTAGTATTATAGGTCGATAGATCTATAGCTTCGTTGTAAAGGCGAGTTAAGTTAGATCATGATCCATAGCATGTATATAGTAGCTGGACTTCATGGAATGTTGAAAGGTGATACCAATTTTTTTTATAGAAGAATTATTAGGTGTGTTTTGTGTGAATCACACAGACAATTATAACAACTTTTGCATAAAATCACGCCTTTTGTTGACATCCATTGATTTGAATTTAACTCACTCATATAGCTTGTGGCCGGTGTTGCAAAATGGCAACTTTTGATAGAGATATACGGTATGGCTATGGCTGTGGGTAGAGCATGATTACAGTTTCCTGAGTGGAACTCATTAGCTCGTGGCATGCTCGACGTTAGTTGAGCCCATTAACTCTTCTGTTTGTTTTCATCTAACTTACGCGGAGAATAGAGATTTCTGGATAATTTACTTAATATTAATTAATTAAATTAGCTAGGGTTCCCTATTCTCTGAGCCAGTTCTCAATGCTTTAATATCCCGAATTATCTTATGGCTGTTGTTATGGTCATGATTGATTAACTGAGAAATAGATTTAATAATAGCGGTTAGTATCAGTTTTTTCTAGATATGTGCTCGCTTCTCCTCGTATAATGAGCCCTTTAAGTATTAAAGCTTTTGCATTCTTGACTAGCACATTTACATAAACATGGTTCTCAAAGAAAAAGATTTTACAGTATCGAAAATTCCCATCCGGTTTGGATGTGCGATTTCCTCTACTGATAATGGTGGTGGCTCGACTCGTTAATTTTATGCATAGCACCACGATGTGCTTAAACTAACGTCGTGAATGCCAACCACATTTTTGATAGTCATGGTTGATGATCCCAAACACACAGTTCGTACAGAGAACAACATCATTTTGTAAATCAAAAAATTTAAAATCTCAATTGCAGCTCTGTTTGAAAAACCGCACAGGGAATCCCAATTCGGCACAGACTTCATAACAATGTGCAAACAGAATATCGTCTCAATCCATAAAAATTATGATAGAGCCACATATCCATCGATGGAAATGTAACCAAAAAAGTTTTGCTAAAGTTGAAATCAAGCAACAGCATATCGTTGACCAAGATCAAGCGTCGGAATATCTGAATTACTAATATATTTTATTAAGAATATGTCTGTGGCTCACACCGAGAGCATCCCATTCCTCAATACCAATTTCCTAAGACAGTTTACAATTTAGTGATCATTCTTCTAAAAATATAGAGAACAAATAAAATTGACAAGGCCATCTTACTTACTGGGTTTCAACTTCATCAGGGTCATCGTAAAACAATCTGCGAGATACGAAACAAAAGCATTCTCATCGGTAGATGTGTGCAGAACCTAAATGATATTCGAGTAATTTCTAGGCTGAGCCCATCGGAAATAAAGCGCTTGGCTTGTATTTCAAATGTAAAGGTTATACGAATAAGATGTTCAATATAGAACTAAAAATCGAATTAGGTAAACTGTACAAATTCCTGACGGCGGCATCGTAAAAAGAGCTAAAGACTGGGATTCAAAAATTATACAGCAAAGAAATTGACGAACGGGGTGGAAAACATTAGATGTTGAGTCAACTATAAGTCAAATGATGTTGGAATGATTGGTTAGGTTAAGTTAAGTTAGCTTACGATAGGTTGAGAAAGGTTAGGTTGCTCAATAAAGCTTTGGGTAAGACTCAAATAAAGCTTTGCCTAAGAATAGAGTGAGTAAACTTAATTCTATTCGTTCACTGGACGGACAGCTTACCTCTTCCAACAAAGAAATTGGTGGGCTACTTGCTGCTCTTTTTCTTGGTGTTCACAGAAGTCCTAGAGAGCTCGGCAGCAACTTCATCAGAGTGGACGATATCACTATCATCCACTCGCTGCCGAGCTCACTAGGACTTCTGTTCTAGGTCCCGATTCAAATTTGGCTCACAAGCTGATCAATTGTGATGTCTTGCATTGGAGCCTATTTTCCGTTGTACCTTATAAGGCTGGTGGCTCTGACGGTATTTTTTCTGCTGATGTACAGCACGGCTTCTCTCTAATTCAGGATCATTTGCTCTACCTTTTTCAAGCGTGCATTGCTTTTAGCACTGTTCGAAAATATTGGAGCAAAAGTAGAGTTGTTTTTATTCCGATTATACGGACCCTAAGTCACTTCGGCCTATTAGCCTGTCCTTCACTTTTCTTAAAGCTCTGGAAAGAATCGTCGACAAATTCATTAGAGACCATTTTCTAATCATCTCACCACTCAGTAACATGCAACATACTTACAGAGTCGGTAAGTCCTGTGAAACTGCCCTTCATGAACTGGTAACCAGCTTTCGATAGCTTTTCATTTTTTACGATCACTTCTGCCTGTACCACATTTGGTATTGATCGCACCATTATCTTATGGATTGAATCCATGCTCAAGTCTCGCACTGTGGAGGCGGAGCTGGATGGGGTGTCAGTTTCTGTTAATGTTACCAATGGCTGGCTCCCAATTAACTTTAATTGGTCCTGAACCAACGGTTCCATTATTTTTAAACTACGGGAAGAAAGCTATAAAAGGCGAAGTATTTCATCAAGGAACCCAATTTGAGGTCAAGTATGCTTTATATCTTTAAAACGGGACCAGTTAAGAATCTTGGTAGCGATTCTCACGTGATATGGCGGTTTTAAAGATCATCTACCTCGTATGGGCTTAGCTCATGATGTTATTTGCGAGGACTGCCTTGAGGAGGATAATGACTGCCTTCAATTCGAGAGCAGTGGTCCAGCCTTCAGTTCTATATTCGGCTTCTTTAGGTTTTTGAATTTAGATCAGTGATCCTCTCTGCCTTGGTCTAACTTATTCAGTTTGCGAAAGCAGGAGTACGCGTTTGCGAATTGGGATAGAATCTTGGGTTTCCATGGGCTTTTGTGGCATTTGAGTGCGGACTCCTCGTGGGTTCCAACCAATTTTTATAATAATAGGTTAGGTTCGGATGGCTGACTCAAAGACTGATCCGTAGATGTATACAACGTTTAAAGTTTACGCTGGGATAGCGCCCTTTGATAACTTTCAAGAGCCTACTTATATGATGCCGACGAAGCAATATCATCCGTTCTATAGTTTTGGCACTAGATATAACGTAAAAGTTGGAATTTGACCATCTGCCGTACAATTTTTTCATCCTCCTGAAGAAGTACCATATGTACATGAATAAGCGAGCGGTATTTCAATATCGTTCTTTCTGGGCTTATCTTCGAGGGTTTTAATTGAAGCCTGACTGTTAATAACTCAGAGATCAATTATAAATGTTACTTTTTACCTTATCTAATGCCTAACAGAACACTCACTGGCGTTTTCAAAGCGTATCTATAGGAGCAAAGCGCTTCATTATACTTTTTCTTAGATGTTTGGTTTCCAGTTTCGTTTGATATTCAAAATATGACCAACCTATTTAGCTTCATCCTCCCAGTAAAGAGAACCAACTGAATTTTATACGGATTTGCATTAAACATATAGCTGCCTTGAAAATAACTTCAAGTCAGGGTAAGGTTTAAGTCAATCAATTAAGTTCCTGCCGACTTATTTATTTTAAAACTGTTTGTTGCCCACAAAATTTCCATCCTTTTTATTATTATGGCTTGCGAATGGATCCCTATTAGGCTTATCTGACGTCAGTACCAGTTGTAGCTTCCAAAGATTCCCCATTAGTGGTATCCCAAGATCCATTCAGTCGTTGGAGATATCTCGGGATGGTATAGAACTAGAATATAATAATTTTCAGAGGACTTCTGTATTTGCAGATCTTTACACCTCCAAGCCTCCTTAGAAGACATGAATCTCACAAAGCTTTGTTAAAAGCATCGGATAGCTTGTCAACAAGTGGTCAAGCTCTTGTGTTGATATACGTGGTTTTGGAACCGGTATCGGTAGTGAGCTATTTAGAATTTTTCCAAAGGTACCCCAGTTGGTTTTCCATTTCTTTCTAATAACTAAAGAAGGATTTGTTATCAATTCATACTGGTAATAGCAATAATCAGAGCTGGCCGTCGGACACTTTCCAATGAAACCTGAGCCAAGTATAATTCCTAACATTACTTGTCTGTTTTTAGTTGTAAATGTTAACTCAATTTATAGTTAGTCTACTATAGTATAGTATAGTCTTACTTTACTGTCTTTATAGTATAGTATAGTCTTACTATAGTATAGTCTTACTTTCGGGAGAATCTTTTTAGCTCCAGCTTAAGTAAAAATTGATCTTTAGGTTTAGTCACGATTCTCCAGTTGTAATGTATATGCAGTCTGTGCGCACTCATATATTTGTCTCTGTCTAACCTAAACTATTAAGCACTCCTAATAGCAACTTCCAGACATTCAACTTTAAGTCACTAAATTTAATTTTGACTAAAAATTCATTTACATACGCTTATAGGTATCAATCCAGTATATGGTTTGCACTATACACAAATTATAGTTTAACATGTGCTATAAAAATAATTTGTAGACACGTTTCGCCTTAATGTCTGCGCATGCCACACATTTTGGCGTTGTGTTGACTTTACTTTATAAAAGTTTGTGCGGGAAATTTATGAAATTTTTTTTTATAAAAATTAATCTCGTAGGTGCTTTATATTTATATATAATTACATATATGTAACATGTCACGCCAGTTTTTTGTATGTATGTGTGTGTGTCACAATTTTCGTAAATACATAAAATATTTTGTTAATGCTGCGGTGACTTAACGCACTTAGTTAAACATGACGCTAATGTTCAAACTGTCTATATGAAAATGCCGTGTGAAATATTTACACACATTTAACCAGCTGATATGAATTCACGTGATATATTATACATAGGCAAGGTGATTTTCTTGACATATGATAAGTTATCAGTCGTAAGCCTATATACAATCCGATTGTAATAAAAAATTTGATTGATTGGGTTTGAGTACAAAACCATTTTTTTTTAAGTTCACGAGCGAAAATAATTTCGAGGTTGAAATTTTTGATAGAAGCGATATATGAACTACTTGGCAGATGACATAACTATGATGGACAATTGTTTTCGTACGGATACAACTGTAGAATCTGAATAATCAAATCATTCTGAACAACCCGCCGCGCATAACAACTGATACAAATTCGAGTACAAAATATATTTACAAAAACATTGTATTTCGAATAGTTTTCCAACAATAACAATTTATATATTTTTACAAAATTTTAATTTTGTGCAAATGGGCTACCAGAATTTGTGGTCAAGAAGAATACTCCGCGCGGTGCATGAATACGATTGGATGGTTCACCACCCATGTCACGATCTGGTCCACTCGGTGTACACTCGTTACTCATAATTTCGTTAAAACTAGCACATTGTCTACTAGAGAACCGTCTAGTGATTTCAAGTGATTCAGCAAAGAATAAAACGGAACGAGAATGGGCACAAGCACCTGCAATATCAGCAATACAACCAGGCTGTGATCGGCCGCCATTTGGATAGAAAGCTGCATGGCCGAGTGGTAAATCAAAACCTAATAGACCAGCATTCGTGTGAATAGATTCGACGTACGTGGCATCCCCCGAATCGAGACGTTCATCAGAATTATCCATCGAGAATAGCGGTAGAGCCGCATCAAGTCCAATGATGGTGTCAATGCCCCGCGTCCAAATACTCTTACCAGCCATACCGGCAGCATGAGCACCTAGACTGTGTCCAATCAAATATACCTGATTCATATTTAGACCAACGTACGAATTCATCCAGTCTAAAAGGCGACTAATGACACCACCCACTAGGCCAACTCGATTACGTGCGGCCAAATAATTGGCCGTATTCGCCCCGATGGCCCAATCCACCACAATCACATTAAATTCACCATGATTTATGTATCCGTTACGTATCAAAATATTTACAGCCGAATTGATGTCACTATTCCAGCCATGGATAAGAAAACGGGTCGGATGATTTGGATTATAGTTCGAGTTGTCAAGACTGGCCTGATTTAAAATTTCCAAGAACTGGGGAGTTGTGGGATTTAATCGGGTGAATAATAAAAACCGCATGTCAGCTTCACCATTGAAGAACGGTTCGGCGTCGGCTTCAAGTTGTGCCAATTTTAAATCGACATAATGGAAATGTCCCTGCCCATCGGGGATCAAAACCATATCATCACCATTGTTGAGTGGTAACGCAAATGCTACATAAATGATGTAAATATATAAGATTATCAGGAAAATGTATACGCGTGTAACAATCTATATAGCTTACCTGTGGCGAGCACCGCACATAACACGAAAATCGATCTCATTTTATTAGGTTCGTTGTAAACTGTGAACTATTCGATTAGGATTCAATGCATCGCGTTTTATACGCGCGTTTATCAGTTATCTATCGAATTATTTTTTTTTACCAATTTCACATCTTATCGACAATTTTTTTATTTTTACAAAGCTTGTCATTTTATTAATTGAACATTTGACACTGCTTTGTGCGGTAAACAAACTCATAATATGATTGATTAGGAATCTGTTAATCAATTTTTTATTTATTTTTGGAGAGGGCATATATAGGGTGTTTCGAATAATATTTAAAAGGTTGCTAATCGTTTTGAATTAAATTTGTTAAATATTTTCTCAGATTCGATGATATTTGGTTCCCAAATGATTATATTGTACCTTGAACCTCAAATCTAAATTTCAGATGATTTTTATAACCATCAAGATATAGGAGGACTGACCCTGTTTTCTATAGTTGATCAAAACAAAATTCCGCCGCCAAATATTTCGGACCTACCAATTCCAACTTAGATTAGGCTAGATCAGTGCGTTGGGAGACGAGGACATATGCAATGAAGATGGAGTACTGTCTCTTACCCCTACTCGACTTTCCAGTTTCTGGCTGTAGTCTTTTGAGAATGAACCTGGTCTACTCGTATGCCTGCGTCTATGAAACAGTGCCCTCTAATAACCCCAACAATCATCCTGATCTTGGACCATTGAACTTCAATCTCGCTAAATTCAGTCAAGGAAACGGAATGTGAGGTTTATCAAGAGTTTCTCACATTGGTTCTCACAGTATACTCCGCCATCGATTTTCTCATGAGCAAACCATCCACACTGACCGCATAGAGTAGAATGCATATATGTATGAATAGTGTGGCAGTGTTCAATGTGGAGCTCTAGCCCCATCCATTCGCAATAATAGTTTTGCTAGATTATAACGCTATACCAATGCTTTCTTTACCCTTTCCAATATATTAGGTAATCAAAATAACTTGGTGTCCAATAACGAAACCCGCACCTATTTCGCTTTATATGTAAAGAACAAGCAGAATATTTTAAGTGGGAGAATCTATACAAGTTTGATATTCAGATATTCAGGCCACTAATTGTATCTTCAAATGGTCTTTCCAGTATTGTGAAAAGGAAGGAAGGTAAGCTTATAGGTCTAAGGTCTTTGGGATTATAATGCTAGCGTGATTCTGACTAAAGTATGATGACCTTCACTTCAGTCCATTTATTGGGAATGTAGCATATAGTTCTACGATTCATTCGAAAATGGCTTCCAGTCAGTGGCCTGTTGGATATTCGATGATCGCGAAATATGACATCCCTGTTTCTAGGAATCCAAACAATCTGGGTTTTCAAATTTTCGCTCATCTCATTAAGAGCTATGTGGCAACCAAACGTCATCCTCGACGCCAGAGAAACTGAATTCGCCAACGCGATTGCCACCTATTATTATTATTATTATTAAAATTGGCTGGAACCCACGAGGATTCCGCACTCAATGCCAGAAAGGCCCATGGTGCAAACCTAGGATTCTATCCCAATTCGCAAACGCGCACTGCTGCCTTCGCATTGCCACCTAACTATCCCCATAGATTGTAATATCATTCGAGGGTATTACATTAAGCCTCAACCAAGTCATGAACATTTTACTCACTACCACCTCAGCCTAGGTACTCCATATGCAGTAATCAGAGAGACGAACGGAGATGTTCACATTCATTTATCATGGAAGAGACTGGCTGTCTTTTTCCCATCTAGTTGGAGCCGTCGTTGTAGAATTGCATAGCTTTGGTTTCCAATATTATTTATCCGCGCGCCTAAACTTCGCTTGAAGGACATACGATATGTTTTAGCGCCCCTATCTTCAACTCAGCCTATAAGCATTAAGCATACAAGTGGTTCTATGAATATTTTCAAATTTATTTCCAGATGCTTAACCTAACTATAGGTCTTACTTAGGCGATATGTTTCCGGTTTCAGATCCCATCTTTTATAAATGGCACTCCTACATGAGAACAAATCTCGCTAGGCTTTCAACTAAGATTACTATCCAAGATAATACCCAGTTATCTCGATAAGTGATTTAAAATTAATCCAGTACCGTTTAACGTAGAAACCGATGTTTGGTATTTCTTAGCAAAAAGTACCACCGCTATGTTGGACCGGTTGATTCCCAATCTACATTTGGTATAGGTCAATTCGTAATAACTAAGAACGTATATATACATATATATATATATATATATATATATATATATATATATATATATATATATATATATATATATATATATATATATATATATATATATATATATATATATATATATGTATATATATATCTATTAGGGGAAATTTACTAGGGTAGTCCACCTCCAGGGATGACATCCCTTCCCTGATTGCCTCTGTCTTTTTGTTATTGAAGGCGCTCTTACCTTCGAAGAATCGTGTCCACAGATTTCCCTCTAAAGTACACATTTTGAGAAAGCACCCAGTCACAGTTTTTTAATTTTTATCAGCCTTTTCGAGGTTTTGAACACGTACAAATCATAATAGATTTATGTAGCTGTTAGTTCCTGTTGGTAGCCATATGAATTTTCCACTTATTCTGAACAAAGACTATCTCGACTTCCGTCTATTTCCGTGGAATATCGACCCCTTCTTCAAATTACTTCTAGCTAGGACCGGCCGATTAGAAAGGTTTGATACCGTTAACGATATCGTCTGTGCACAATGAATGTGTGTCTGACTCGGAATACTTGGCCCCGTTGGTTTCAATGAGAATTTTCAATAATTCGAAAGAGAATCTATCTTGTAAAGAAAATCTTCCTAAAATCTAAGACACCATCGAACACGAAAGTGTAAAACAGCGCCTACATTTTTGGTTCGAAGACTTGTATTAGATACAGATCGAGTAAAAAAGTCTTAAAAAATTTTGTATTTCGATTAATTTTCCAACAACAACATTTTTATGTTTTCACAAAATGAATGTAAAAAAAATTAATTTTGTGCAAATGGCGATGCGGCATTTGTGGTCAAGAAGAACACACCATTAGGTGCATGAACACGGTTTGATGGTTCACCACCCATGTCACGATTTGGTCCAATCGGCGTGCATATGCCATCAAGAATTTCCTCAAAACTAGCACATTGCGTACTTATGAATCTGCTGTCAACGGCAATGGATTCAGCAAAGAATGTAACGGCACGTCCATGCGCACAACCACCTCCCAAATCATTACCACATCCAGGTTGCGATCGGCCGCCATTTGGATAGAAAGCTGTATGGCCAATTGGTAAATCAAAGCCTAATAGACCAGCATTTGTGTGAAGACCTTCGACGTATCTCGCATCGCTGAAATCGAGACGTTGGCTCGGATTTCCAATCGAAAATAGTGGTAGAGCCGCATCAAGTCCAAAAATAGTGTCAATATCACGATTCACAATATTTTTACCAGCCATACCGGCACAATGAGCACCTAAACTGTGCCCGATCAAGTACACTTGATCCATACGTAGGCCAACATAGGAATTCAACCAATTTAATAGGCGCGCCATAACTTCACCCACTAGGCCAACGCGATTACGTGCGGCCAAATAATTGGCCGTTGTCGCCCCTACACCCCAATCCACCACAATCACATTAAAATCACCAACAGCTAGATATGCGTTTCGGCTCAATATATTTACACCTGCGTTGGCATTACCATTCCAGCCGTGAATAATCAAGCGGGTCGGATGATTCGGATTGAAATGAGAACTATCAACACTAGCCGTGTTTAAAATCTCCAAAAGATGGCCGGTTGTGGGATTCGATCGGGTGAATAGCAAAAATCGCATATCTGATTCACCATTGAAGAACGGTTCGGCGTCGGCTTCACGTTGGGCCAACTTCAGATCGACATAATGGAAATGTCCTTGTCCATCGGGGATCAAAACAATATTATCACCATCGTCGACATTGTTGAGTGGTAACGCAATTGCTGTATACATAATTATTGAAGTAAATAAAATATTCGGAAAAATTTATCCGCGCATAACAATATATCTTACCTGTGGCGAGCAACGCACATAACGCGAAAAATAGTTTCATTTTGTATTCGTTGTGTACAAAAAACTGTTCGATTTGTATTGTGTTCACCAAGTTTTATACAGCGAGTTATCTAAACCGAATAATTTTTTTTTTCTGCAATCTCGAGGGGGACCGTGCTATTTAATTAATTAAACAATTCACACCATTTTGTTGTAGTAAACAATCATCATAATTTGATTGATTAGTAATCTGTTAATCAGTTTAAATTATTTATTTTGAGAAGGTGTATAGGCTTGTGTATAAATCACTTTAAAATTATGTTTTATACATATACACATATGTATACTTGTATCTGGTAAATAAATTTCCCAAAACTCAATTGGCTGATAAACGATTTTGTAAAAACTGATTATTTCGAATTTAATTCATTATCTGCGTGTGAACCCTTGAAACAAATACCCCACGTTATTTTTAGATCCCATTGTTCTATTTAATCAAACTTGGTGATCATAATTGTAGTAATTGATTACCAATGTGGCTTTATATATGCGGCAGAGACAGACTAGTAAGAACAAGATTTTCAAAATTGTTATAAAAGTAATGTTCTGAAGAGCTTATAAAGCTGATGAATATTCTATTCACATCGTGCGTGATTTACAAAAACTATTATTTCTTAACAACATATTTTTTTTGCCCATGCCTGATTTTATACGAATAGTGTGTTCAAAAAAACTGGTTAAAACTAAACATGGCGAAATACATAAATTTGCATTAATGGCAGCCTTGCTCTAGACAGTCTCTTAAACTGGAAAGTGTCGGAAGACATTACCTTTTCCGTTCATTGCTATCAACAATTTGTAATGGACATATGGAAGCTCCTCAATCTACACGAACGGGAGGAAAATCAACTGGATTGTCTAAAGAGTAATTCTGCGCTAGTCTAATTCCGGTGCCTAAGTTGCGCGAAAATCCAGGTAATTTTCATAACTTAGGCGAGAATTAACCTTAGGCCCCTCAGTTTATCTTCTTTCCTCTTTAAAAGAGGAACGATCGTGTTGGGAAGTCTGGACTTTGCAATGATAATGTTTCTAGATATAGAGGGAGCCCTTAGCAATGCGATACCGATGATGTTACTTTTCGCGTCTCTGCTAAATAACACCCCCTTATTGCACTCATATATATAAATGGAAAGTATTGTGACTGAGGTTGCTCAAAAGATTGGAATAGTTTAATCGAATTGAGGAAACTAAAACAATTGAAATCTCACATTCGCTTATTTTTGGCAGCATAATTCCATGGTCTGATAAAATTAATGAAAAAAAAAAATAAAACTTATCATAAAATACTCGATAAGTCCTCTCCAAAGGCTGAAATTGGATGCAGTATAAGATAGAAGAAAACTTTCATCAGAAAAAATGTATTTTTTCTTCTCACTAGCAGGAGCAGCACTATAGATAAAGAGAATTTGTTCTGCTGGAATTTAAAACCAATTACACGTCAGCAGAAAATTTGTAACCATTTAGTAAATTATTCGTACCCAACAAAATATTTTATATTTTCAACTGCATACATGCATAATGTATAAATGACATGCCCCCTGCAACCAGTATGACATGCGGTTTTTCTAGCTGGGTTAAAAACACTAATTTTGAAGCTCTTCTGACTCGATCGATTTTTCTTAAACTGCTCCTGTAGGTGTGTTATGATCTCAGCTACCAGATAAACGGCACGGCATATTGGTTACATACTAGTTTTTTAAGATAAATTATTAATATAATAATTGGCATGTAGTTCAAAATATAAAATATTTTGTTTGGTACGAATAATTTACTAAAAGATTTCAAATTTTCTAGTAACGTATAATTGGTTGTTACAAAAATTCTGATAAACATGTGCATAAATTCATAATTCTTCTGCTAGTTAATAAAAATACAGCAGAAAAAATTCTCTTTATCTATAGTGCTGCTCCTGGTGGTGAGCAGAAAAAATACATTTTTTCTGCTGACATTTTTCTGCTATCTTATACAGCATTAAAATTGGACCATTGTGTTTTTTAAACTTAAATCTGATTATTTAAAATTTAACTGCTGAAAAATGTGCTGTGCCATATGGACGGAATACACTGGCGGTAGTCGTGGTAATGCTATTGTCTATTGCGGCCTCACAAAAACAGATGAACTCAGAATGATTTTTGAGAAACTTAAAAAATTGAAAATTAGACAATTATTTAAAGAATGAACTAAATTGTATTTAACTAATAAAACATTTTAAATATTAATTCATGATGACACTTCTTAAAAGCTTATTATGGAAAATAATAGATGGTATAACTAGACAAATAGGCGATTCAGTCTCATAAAGCTACGTTCTGGTGTACTAAATAAAACTAGAAAACCAGTTAGTGTTTTTCTATCAAACCACAATAAGCACATATAAAAGCTCCAAATTAAAAGCTTTTGATTTTTCAATATTTGTCAACAAGTATTTTGAATTTTCGAATTTTTATGTGTAACAATTTTTTTACCTTTCAGTATAAAAGCTCTTAAAGCTACTAACATATACACTAGTTCTACTTTAAATTTATCATCATTTCAGTTTTCTTGTTTGAATTATAGTGTGACTGAATTATTGTTTTTTCCGTATAAAAGCGCTGCGAAAATAGGCTTCATCCGAGAACATTCTGAATATGTTGGGGAAGCTTTAAATAAAAAATTATATTTTCTATAACTCAATCACTCAATAATTATTTTCAGAAATTATAGTTTGGCAAATAACTGTGCTTTCGTAATATTAAGCTTTACAGCAAGTTGATTTTAAACTACATTTATATGATTGTCTATAATTTTCTTCAATGGGCCCTTGGCATTGTTACTCGAATTTATTTACAATTTTTTAAATTAACAAAATAGCATAAAATTCGGTAATTTAGACTATACTAAAGCTTACGCTATACTGAAGCTTACGTTGTATTTTCCACTCGCAAACTTTCAGATATCATTAATATTCAGCAATACAGGCTAGGAGTCTAAAAAAAACTGTTTGAAAGGTTAAGATATGCAAGTGGTTTTCTGACATAAATCCCGATGAATATATTGTTTGACTGATAAGAGTTTATAATCCATTATCAATTTTTTAATAAAAAGCTGGTAAAACCTTACATACAACAAATTTATTTATAGATTTAATTTTTTAAACATAGTCACTTATAGAAACAAAAAGCTTTCATTTGAAATTTGTTAAAAAATGTCTAAATTTATTCTTTAGATAAGAACTTTCGACTACCCCAATATTTTTAACTATTTATAAGCTTTCGAAATTATAATTATTTGCATTTTTTAAACATATTTGTACATAAGACTTATCTAGCTCCACTTTCGGAAAATTTTAAAACAAATAACCTCAGAATAACAAAAATTATATATGAGTGAGAGTAAATGAGAGTAATGACTCAGTTTAGAGAAATCGGCGTATTTCTATTAATTGTTTTTGTCAGTCTGGCAAGCCCGAGGGCAAGCCTTATTGCCTTTACAATCGACCGGAGTTCATTTATCTGAGTAAGTCGAAGTTACTTCGTTGCCGGTATCCCTTTCTGCTGCCCCAATCCATAAAATATATGGTCTTAGTGTTATACGGTCTTACACATTCAGTTTTGACAGATAATAGGTAAAATAATATATTACTCATTGGGCGGTGTATCACTTTATGCAAATTGAACCAAAGAATAGGAATGCATGACTTTTTGCTTGCTTCTTTTAACTCTCTCATCGTTGATTTACAAGTGTCATGATTTGACCCATTCTGTGATAATGAGGTGATTGAAATATAAAATTGTGTTGTAGAATTGTTAAATTTAAATTTTATTAAGAGGGATTTAAAACTAGGATTTTTACAGTTCACACCTCGGTTGGAGTTGCTGCAACTCCGATTTAAAAATGAAACTAGCGAGAAGTGTCTGTTCACCAGAAGGTACGGTTTTAAACAGCGTCTGTTCCTCATGTAAAATGTGGCTGAGTTCCTACTTTGCGATCGGTATAAAAAGCTAGAGTACGATTACTCCGGTCAAAAAACCACCATGTTTGGAGAAACTTGCTGAGTGAGCGAACAGATTAGCCCCTTCGAAATCCAGCTGGGGTAGAAGCAAAACCGACATGTGAAAACCACTCTATACCCAACCCATTTAACAGCCTACCTCGATCATCTAATTTTCTACCACTTAATCGTTTTCAGAATCTGGAGGCTACAAAATGTTTGGTTCACTAGCGAATATTAATGAGCCTGAAGCATTTATTCGACTGAGAAAGAAAATTGAAAATCTGTATGTTGAAAACACACACACACAAGGTTGAACAACTGAACGGCAACAATCAGACAAGAGTATAGCTACCACCTCAAACCGGAGAAATAAAAAAAAATTCCATCCAACTGCAATAGGTCGAAATATCAAAATTCATCTATTGGATAAGGAAGTGTAAGATAAAGTAGAGTTGACTCCTGCCGTATACTGAGATACTTAAGAAAATGAAAGCTGATTCAAACATGAATGGCTTCTCTGAAAAAAATGACTCGCATACGTAGGACATCAAAGAACAATCTCTTACTGGGGTTAGGAGAAGATGTACACTCAAAAGAATTTGGACGTCAAAATGCATTAAAACATATGCCAAAATGCAAACATTAACACAAACTGATGAGCCTATGGTAGAAATTAAAAATATTGATGAGGCCTCAACAAGACAGAGATACATAATTTGGAGATTATAACTAGTTACCTATAAAGGCATCCAAAGGGCTGTTATGCCAGTATCAAGTTCGATTGCCATGATGCATTTTAAAGGGAAGGTACGTGTTGCATGGGTGATCTGTCGAATTTTTTAAAAAATTGATGGATATTTAGACAAAACATACAGATGTGTCGTGAATCGCTCTAGTTTATGCTATAAATGAGTAAAAGAATGAATGAAACAAGCAAATTGGATGCTTTGTCAGAACAAGCTGAAGGACTGTAACCATGAGATGATGAACAAAACAGATCGACTACGTAGTTCATGAAACTCAAACTATAAGCAGTTTTGAAGTGGCACCAGACGTACTATAGGTTTAGGTAACCATTTTGTGCGAAAAATAAATAAACGTACGAGTGTAACTGGGTGAAAGATGCAACAAGCAAAGACAATATATGGATCGGACAATACAGGAAAGGGCTAATAATTCGGGATTTGTGAGGGTGGAAGATGACGTTTTGCATATCTACAATTGTTATGCACCACCTATAGTGCCACAATTAAAGCATTTGAAAACACTTTAATAAGAGGAATGACGCCATTAATTAAAGCGAGTAAGCGTCAATAACGGTAAGAACTATATGGTGAAGGGTATCTTGAC
The DNA here is from genome assembly GCA_951394425.1 of Tipula unca. NCBI lineage: Eukaryota > Metazoa > Arthropoda > Insecta > Diptera > Tipulidae > Tipula > Tipula unca. Next base: position 22,133,621 of record OX596382.1, on the reverse strand, counting down.
CCACGCGGAAGACCCTACAAAACTGTTAAGAATAGGCTCAGAAATCCAAATACATCGTCTGCTACTTGCCAAGCAGCATTAAAATGAACTGTAACCCCTGGCTATAGACAGTAGCCCCACTGCTACTATAGCCTAGGTCGCACCCTGGACGTCAAAAACATGATCGACTCGGCCAAATGGAGGTGTATGCTCAATGCCCCACAAGTACCAGTGTGAACACAAGGAGGATCATTTCAATCTATTTTCGCAATAGTACCGATATATCAACGGTATCATAGAACCCAACGTAACGGGTCAAGAGCCAGTATTGAGGCACTTATACTGTAAGACATTATGTAAGATGGCGTTCTGAGATGGCGCCACAGCCTTAATTACAAGTAGCAAGGTAAGAGAAACTATTGACGTTGCAGAATCTTAATCACGTCGCAGCCTTCATAACGATATTTGGGTGTGGAAATAACTTTAAGGTTAAATTTAAGATATACTAGGATAGTGAGCAGATAAGCTACCAATGTAGGTGTAGTCCGCTCCAAAAGTGTCTTAGGATGCTACTGGCAAATTGTTTAACCTGCATCATTCTCTATTGATTATCTGTATGGAGTGATGTAATGGACTTTGAATCGTATAAGGCAAGATGGTATTGGTGTACCGCCTAGAGTGCTTTAAGAGTGATATGTTGTTAAAAAAACATACTGGTACGACAGAATGTCCTTCTTGCAAAGGATCATCAGAGAATGTGGGAAATATTTTCTTTCAATGTTTAACACCTGAAAACATATCGGAAATAATGCTTATGTTTGAAGAAACCTGGAATGCTGTAAGCCACATGGTGATGGTGGTACTGAAGAAGCTGATATAAATAGAACGTGCAAAAGAAGAGCAAAACATATAGTGACTGAATATATCGGTGGCAATCTCAATCTATATGGAAGAGACACTGAGAAAAATAAAGGGTCACTAAACTCTAAATACTTCACGCAAAGTTATGTTCTGCATGAAAAACGGATAATAGGGTGTGTGGTTTTAAGATGTTACTGAAATGTTTGCCACCATCTAATTTAATCTTCTGATAACAAAAAAACACGCATACAAAATTATCATTCACTATAATTGAAAAAACAGTAATATTTTATCAAGAAATAATTTAAATAAATTTTTTTAAATATTCTTATCGATTATAGATGTATCACATTCACAGTATACGTAATACATATCCACAATCGTACACGTATACTTAAAATTTAAATTTCAAGAGTCAAAAGAGATTAACGATTTAATTTTTTGGAAACCATATTGACCTGGGAGAGAGATAAGAAAATATTCCACCACTCCCTCTCGACCGTATTGACGCGAATCAAATTATTTGTTGTGTTCTAATTTTAATTTTAAAATACGGAAAAACCCAGTTCTAATCAAAAAGATATTCAAACAAAGTACGTCAAAGTAGTTCGAGTACACTTCAGAAGATGGTATCTTAGGTGGTATGGCTTATGATGAAGGAATCGCGACATCTATGAGGTTTTGTATTCAAGTGTTGCCGCCTATATGCCGACTAATTAAGAACGTTGTTTATCAGACTTCTATACAATAGTTTTATCGAACGATCTAATCAAATAATTAAGGTGTGCGTATATACGTTATGTCCAATACTCAAAACAATTTAATTAACTTGATCATTGAAATAAGATTTAATTTTTAATTTTATCATAAATGTTTGTTTATAAAAAGACGATATAGCCACGATGATATACATAAAATTACAAAAAATGTTTAACCGCGTGCAAATGGACTGGCAGAATTGGTGGCAACAAAGTAAACACCACGAGCCAAACCATGTTGTGATGGATCACCACCCATGAGACGAGTTGGACCACTCGATGTGCACTGTTGGTTAAGAATTTGTTGATAGCTGGCGCATTGTGTGGACACAAAACGTCTGGCGGTATTTATTGATTCGGCAAAGAATTGATGGGCACGGCTATGGGCACATGATCCACCCAAATCAACACCACATCCAGGTTGTGTACGTCCCCAATTTGGATAGAAATCGGCATCACCGATTGGTTGATCGAAACCTAATACGCCAGCATTGGTGTGCATAACTTCTACGTAATCCGCATCGGTTGGTGCAACACGTTGTGTTGGTTGATTCATCGAAAATAGCGGACCGGCTGGATCTAGAGCGACAACCGTGTGTAGGCGACCACGAGTAACACGTTTACCAACAATACCGGCGGCATGCCCACCAAGACTGTGTCCAACAACTGAAATGCGACTAAACACCAAACCACCAACTTGATTCATCCAATCAATGACACGTGCAGTCTGCAATCCAACAGCATCGATACGATTACGTGCCGTTGCGTAATTTGATACCTGGGCACCTGCACCCCAATCCACGGTGATCACATTGAATTCACCACGGTTAATATATGCTGTTCTGATCGCCGTATTCACAGTTGATCCACCGTTATTATTCCATCCGTGAATGATGAAACGAGTTGGATGGGCGGCATTATATTGTGAGTTACTCAACGAGGCGGCATTATTGAATGTGATAATTTGTCCGGCAGTTGGATTTCGGCGTGTGAATACTCTGAAGATAACATCAGTGGCAGCATTGAAGAATGGTTCAATTTCATGTTCATTTTTATGTGAATTAAGATCGATATAATGGAAATTTCCATCACCATCTGGCACAAGACTCCATTCAGGTGACTCCTCAGTTGGATGATCTTGGGTGTCTATCTGAATTTCACTACCGTCATATTCAAGCACTTGTACTTGGTCATCTGATACTACAGTTGGATGATCTTGGGTGTCCAAATGTATTTCACTATTGTCATATTCAAGCACTTGAACCTGGTCATCAGATACTACAGTTGGATGATCTTGGGTATCCAAATGTATTTCACTATTGTCATATTCAAGCACTTGTACTTGATCGTCAAAGGAAACCGCGGCTATTTGGAGTAGAAAAAAGATCAATAATTATTTTGTTTATAAAAATGCGGAATTAAACCAAAATATCTTACCTGCGTATGCAACGAGTGCAAGTGTCAAAATCAATACCTTCATTGCGAACAAATAGAGTTATTCTAACATCGATCATAAAAATTTCAGTCCATTTATACTTGAGGCCAACTATCATTCGTTTTCATCTCGCTGATAATTTTACAAATCGTACAAATTTTTTTTCTAACTGCCATTTGCAATATTTGTTTGTAATTTATTTACTTGAGTGTAGGTACTTATGTGGACGTCAAAGTTTTTTGATTTTAGCAATTTAGATAACATGCTTTGTATGAATATTAATTGAAAACAATATTGATACGATTTTTTTGGCTATGCGTTCATGAGTTATAGATTAATTGGTATCATAAAAATTGTATAAAACATTGATTTCATGAACCTGATTGACTGATATATACACGTTTTGAATAATTGTAAATCATAGTTAACAGAAAACGGAAAAATTGCATTTTCCAATAATCTTGTAGCGCTCAATACTAGTTTAGGTTGGCTTGAGGGCAGTGATTCAAATAGGGAATCAAAAATACCAATGTTTTCTTTAATATGGATCGTTTAGTCTACGTTGATTCTTAGTTATGAAGATAGAATATATTCAGGTAAAAGGTAGATGCGAGAACATTTTGAAAAACAACCAAACGTTATTATGAATGGAAAGGCTGCTTTATATGCCGCAAAGGAAAGCCAGTTCCAACGAGACAATTCACAGAGTTGTACAAACAATTCATGAAAGAATACGAATCTTTACGACACATCCAGCTAGTTAAAGAGTATACCCTAATAAGGACAATTATTTTTTACCACATCATGGAGTGCTAAAGATATCCAGTATTCTATGCATCGTCCAAATCTTATACTAAAGTGGTCCAGGCTCCAAAATCACCATTAATCAATATTCTACTACGCTCCATAGGAAACACGAGTTGATGGTTACAGGAGACATTGAAATGCAAACAAATCCTATGGAGGCTTAATGAAACCAATCAAAGCAGTACGGGCTTATACCAACTTAATATCGTGAATCACGGCACGCATCAGGGTCCTTCTTAGCAACAATAGCAATAGTTCAAGTCGGATAAAATATACAAAGTCAGCATCCTGAAGCAGTAAATGCTATAAAAAGTGATGTTTTTGTCGCCGTAATGACCGTGGCTACCGACAATAAACAAGAACAAGCAACAATGACGCACAGACTAATAAATATAAAATGATATCGAAAGAGGATAGCATCATTGTTCTATGCATTACGTGCGGAATTCAGAAGAAGACGACATTAAGATTACTATTAATTTTTTTTGGTGGTTTTTCACCTCTAAGGATCAGGGTCAACATTTTATTTTAAAGTTGGGATGATTCACTACTAACACACATTCAACAGAGCTGGTATATGATTAATAAAGTGAACATACCGAGGTTGAACCACATGGGTTTATTCTTTTGTATTAAAATGGTTTGGAATCCATGAGAATTCCGCACTCAATGCCACTAAGGCCAAGATTGCAAACCCAAGTTTCTATCATAATTCGTAAACGCGTACTTCTGCCTTCGCAAACTAGACAAGTTTATACCAAATCAGAGAGATCAACTAACCAACTAACCTAAACTTAAAGACCTACATAAAGTTGAATACCTAAATCCGAACAGAACTGAAATCTGGATAACTTCTCACGAAGTGAAGACAGTCATCATCCTCGTCAAGGCATCTCTCGCATATCACATCATGAGCAAAGTACATGCAGACGATGAAGATGATCTCTCAAATGGCCATGTCCTGTAAGAATCGTTACCAAGATTCTTAACCGACCCTTTTTTAAAGATAAAGCATACTTTGTTGACCTCAAATTGGGCTCAATTCAGGACCAACCAAATTTAATTGGGAATTTCATTGCCTGTACGAAGTTACAATGAGCCGGTACTAATATGATCAAAATTTTATTTTTAGAACAAAGATGGTTCATGAAATGTTTATATATTCTTTTACTAGTTTGGAGAGCAGCCAAGAAATTTCGTTAAAAGTTACGTGTCAGCGCTGTTTATTCCGCCTGAAAAATAGTGCAATGCGAATCGAGGCTACCGCTATGTCTCAGATAAGACCAATGACAATAGATTCCATAATCTGCACTGGAGTTAGAATAAGGGCCATCAGAAACCCAGCTTGTTGAGAAAATCCTAGGAAATTCACAAATCTCTCAAGGAATAACCCATCGAAAATAAATTAGATAAGTCGAATTAGGGCAGTACTCTTTAATGTCAGATTCACCATTGATTTCTGGTAGACATTAGGAATGATTTGTCGTGATTTTTCTATGTCCCACGGTAGAACCGAAAACATGCCACGCCCAATGCACTTGAGGCGAAACAAAGATGCGTAAACTAAGGTAAGGAAAGAATGGATTTTATATAGTCGAGGGCAAAGCCTCAGTAATGGCTCCACAAGCACGATTTTGTGGACCAAGCTTGGTTAAAGAAGCCTTCAGGTCAAAAAATGTCACCCGCTTTTTGAAGCATGTAGTTCAGATTACGCCTCCAGGAAAGTTTGCTATACATTTAGTGATCATTATCCCAAAAAGAGAGGGAATAGATATAGGTCAAAAGTATTCATACGCCTAATTAAATTAGTTTTAGACAGATTGATGGGCAGACTCTTCTCAACAAAATTAGTTACAGACAGAAGTGATCGTAGCAAACGACGAGCTATTGAAATTTCCCGCACTGTTCTGGAAAGTACCCACAAAAAACTCTTTATTATTAAGAGCCTTTTCCAACCGTGCTGTGGACGGAATCACAATTAATGATAATTTTAGAGAAGATATTTCCAAGAGTTTTGCGTATACATATACAGCGATAAAGGTGTCTGCAATGGTATGGTATGTGTACAACATCCTAGCAAAATTAGTAAGAAAGGAACCTGTAATAGGAAATATTTTGAGAGCAGAATTGATTTATTCAAATAACAAATCAAGAACAAATCTAAGAACAAATCAAGTATTGATTTCTACAAAATTCTAATGAGTTCTATTCCGTCCTTCTAATAGAAACAAAATTAATTGGATAGGTTCAATCCCTTCGCAGCTCACTATATGGGTGGCATTTGGTAAGCTCGCCGGAAAATTAGCCACGATATGTATACTTGAAAAGAGCCATAGAGGAGGATTTGATGAACCAAATCGACCACACAAAAATGGCACAGTGAAATTTTTACTCCTAAAGAAGGCGGCACAGTTATTTTGGATGAAGTCATCTTGCCTACAACATCTTTGCCTTTAGCTTAGGTTTCTGGAGACTTTCTATGACAACTTGAATAAAGTACCTAGAACTACAAGAGGCTTTTTCAAGAGGTGCACCAGATTATTTAACATCATTGAAATACCGCGTGATGGAACAACAACCACAATCTTCAGGAAAACTTTGGGAGTTGTCAATAAAGCTCATTTTACAAAACTAATTATAATCGCTTTCCCCTGGTCTTTGCAAAGAACTTTTCAAAGAAAATCACTTTGATGAACAACGATGGGTTTGGTTTGAATTATGGCAATACGTTCCTCGACAGTCGGGGTAAGGTGATTTTCATACCATAAAGAGGTCTAAAATCTCCAGATGAAACCAATATAACTTAACTCTCTTACCTTTTCTACGTAAGACAATGAAGAAACTGATGAAAGAGTAGAGGAACTACCTGCCTGGCTACTTAATAAAATGCAATTTGCTGCTTATCAATAAGGCAAACTCAGCATCACGTCATTACATTGAACTGTATGAACCATTGAAAAAACACTGGTTACAAAGGAAATTACCTTGCTCCATATGATCCTATCATAAGGTCGCTGCAATGTAGCTGACCGAATAACAGATCCATCAATTGGATGAAACAAATATATTTGAGGTTACAAATATCTGCGAACTATGGAAAGGATACAATTAGGAATAACATCACCTCTGTTACGGTCGCTAGTAGTGGATGAACTACTATCAGATCTTGGTGAGATTCATTACAAAGTAATAGCATATTCCGACGACATATCCATCATAGTTAGGAGCATCCACGATCTCACTGTGCGAGAATTGATGTAAAGTGTACCTAATCTCACATGGGATTGGTGCAATAAAGAGAGACTTAGTTTTAATCCAAACAAAAATCATACCTTTCACGAGGTGGGAGAAACTGTAAACTTCCCAGTTAGTGATATATGGAATAGAACTTGGGTTTGCTTCGGAAGCCAAGTACCTGGGCGTTATATAAGATATAAACCTTACCTGGGAAACATATCTTATGAAAACAATCAAAAAATATCAGGGATGCTATAGGCCAGTAGGCAAAAGGTTCAGTCAGAAGGTTCTGGGGCGATAGTCCAGAGGTAAAAACCTGAATCTACAAACAGATGTAATGTCCTGGAATAACCTATGCTATGGCTGTATAGTGGTTAAAGAAAACAGCAATGACAAAGCAGGTAAGACTCTAAAGACTATATATAGCGTGTTTTAGAATCACAGTAGCCATCCCAACAGCTGGTATGAAAGCTCTAATGGGTCTAATACCGTTGCGTATTGCCATATTCTAAAGGAAGGCAATCCACAGGGATATCTGGGGATCCTAAACAAAACTGGTCATCTAAGTGACATAAGTGACTACATCCAAAAATATAAAATTCAAATTCCAGCGAGGGAGGATTGGTACAACAAAACCATATGCATGAATCCGCGAGAATGTATAAAAATAAAATAACCAAAAAAAATTGGTATACTGTCTGATAGTCTAATAGCACTCAAAGCACTTAACAAGTATTGTTTCAGATCCAAAATGTTGTATGAATAAATAAACTGGCGAACTTGCTGTCTGAAGCCCGAAATTGGGCCAACCGGACTGGAGCGAACTTGCAGATTTCACAGCAAAAACATATACAAACAATTTCATAATATGTAAACGATAAAAAAAATTTATTTCACTTAACCGCGAGCAAATGGGCTGTTCGAATTGGTTGCAACAAAGTAAACGCCACGTGCCAATCCACTTTGTGACGGATCACCACCCATGAGACGAGTTGGTCCACTGGATGTGCACTGTTGGTTAAGAATTTGTTGGTAGCTGGCGCATTGTGTTGACACAAAACGTCTAGCGGTGTTAATGGATTCGGCAAAAAATTCAAAAGCTCGACCATGAGCACAAGTTCCAGCTACATCAATACCACAACCAGGTTGTGAACGTCCCCAATTTGGATAGAAATCAGCAATACCGATCGGTTGATCAAAACCCAATAGTCCAGCATTCGTGTGAATAACTTCAACGTATCCAGCATCGGTTGGTGCAACACGTTCGGCTGGCCGATCCATTGAGAATAGTGGTAGGGCTGGATCTAAAGCAACAACAGTATGAAGGCGTCCGCGAGTAACACGTTTTCCAATTATACCGGCTGTATGACCACCAAGACTGTGTCCAATCACCGAAATGCGGGTGAATGGAATAAATCCTACTTGATTAAGCCAATCAACGAAACGGGCCGCGTGCGCAGCTACATCATTGATACGATTACGAGCTGACAAATAATTGATAGTGTTTGCACCGGCACCCCAGTCCACAGTGATCACATTGAATTCCGCCCGATTAATGTAAGCGGTCCGAATTTGGGTGTTGATCGGAGATCCACCATTGTTATTCCAGCCGTGAATGACTAAGCGTAATGGATGCGCACTATTCCATTGTGAGTTTGTCAATGAGGCGGCATTATTGAACGTAATAACTTGGCCAGATGTTGGATTGCGACGTGTGAATAATCTAAAGATGACATCATTGGCCGCGTTAAAGAACGGTTCCGGTTCCAATTCATTTTGGTATGATTTGGCGTCGATATAATGAAAATGTCCATCACCATCTGGTACTAGAGTCCATTCAGGCGAATCCTCCTCAGTTGGATGATCTTGTTTGTCTAAATGTATTTCATTGGCTTCTAGAAATTCGTCCCACGATACTTCATCGGCAAGGTGTGGTAAGTTGTCTTCGATTGTACTTGCAGCTGAAAAATATGAATTCAAAATTATTAGTTTTTAAATTATTTGGTCAGAAGTATAATGTATATAGACTTCAATCTCACCTGCAAAGGCAGCAAGTGCAGCGCACAATAACAGTACTTTCATAGTGAATAACCAAAATTATTCTGACACTGTTGATTGGAAACTCAGCCAATTTATATATGCTTAGTATACCTACCATATTCGCGATATGAGGCTATCGCATTCACGAGCATCAAGAATGCAATTTGTGATTAAGATATAGTGTAATGTTCGTAAATTTTCAAGTGAAGCAATTGCAAGTGCAAAACCATTTTATAGAGGAAGGTCAATTGACTATATGCTATCTCACCTTTGATCTCGTTTGATAAGCATATCAAACAATTTACGTATATACTAAATATCCACTTCAATTTATGTTTCAAGTCACAGTATACTCCAAGGACAAGACTGCATGAGTTTGAAAACTTGAACGTAATCGGCGTTAGATTTAGTGCAACACGTTCAACCAGGCAGTGTATCGAAGAAAATGCGGGGGTTCTTAATTTCAACCATCGATTGCGGTTATTTCACAGAAATCACCATCATCCGGTGTCCACGAATAGTACATATGGCCTGACAACTTGATCATAAAAGCACCATGAGTTGTAGGGAAAAAGTTACTTGTATAGTGCACGGACTTGGAAACCCAGTACTGGCGGCCTGGGCTCTCGGCCGCAAAAATCTAGTAACCGAGAAGAAGAGCAGGGAACTTTAGCAGTGGAGATCTTGGCCGCTACCAACCGTGGCATCGTGGCAAAATTAGCGATGGTAAGTTACTTGACCTGAGACTACAGAAAAAAGGATCACATATACAGAGCATTCAATTATAGGTGATGGATATAGGCACAACGTCCATCACGAGATAAAAATTTCAAATGTGAAGGACAACTACATAAGCAAACTAAAGAAGCGGCCCAGCATCTGATAATGGGATCTCCAAATCACAACCATGTGGAATAGCACTTGAAGATATCCTTCTGAAAATACTGAATACTTCATCAGCGTATAATTGCACTGACGAGGGCTCAGTAAAGAGTAGGAGAGAAAAAGAAGGTGATCCGTCAGGGCGAATATGAGCAGAATAATGGGGAGGACGGAGGAGGCAATTGTGGATCATAACGTGAAAGAAGGGCAGCGAGTAAACTCCGAAAAAATGAACAAAAGTAACTACCAGCCAGTAACAAGACGAGAGGCGCAGGAAAACTTAAGAAACCGAATCCTGACACTATATTCGTCGGGAATCGAGAGGATATCTCATACGCTGATATCCTCTGTAAAGTCAAGAGCGACCTGAACCTGAAACAGCTAGGTGAGAATTTGTGGCCTTCAATAGAAGAACCCGAGGAGGTGAAAGGCTGCTCCAGTTTAATGAAGTTCAGATAAAACGAGTACTGACTACCAAGGTGAAGACCTCGTTGCACAGGTTGAAACTTGGACGTCACAACAAAATAGGAGATTCGTCAGAGGATTTTAGACTGGAAGCCAAAAACCTGAAAGGAATTACTCATCAAAAATATCAGGAGAGGATATGGGGGTACACAGATACCCATAATTACCTGTGAAACCATACAAACTAATCAAATCAGAGAATATAAGAATTGGCCGGGTAGGTTGTAGAGTTAGGGAACTGTTAGATGTCTAGGGTTATATGACAGGAGACTGTATAACAACTGCGACAACTCAAAACTACGGAGGGGATGCGGTGAAATAGGGTAAATAGCTAAGTGGTGCCAGAAGGGACCAAAGTGCATGCTTTGCACTGGTGAACAAAGTCACATCGCAGGTAGCAGTAGATATCCACTATACAAGAAATAACTAAATTCAACCCGATGAAAGCGAAAGTGGGCCCTAGACCTTCTTGGGCAGTTGTTACATAAACAAGGGTAAAGATAATATTCGAACAATTCACAATGCCCGCAAATAGTTTTTAGATAACGGACGGAACTATAAAGAATATGGAGTTAACGGAAATATACATTCCAAGAAGCTAAGATGCGATACAACAGTTATACTGCGAAGATTAACCACATATATTTCTTTAGCTGCAAAGCCCTTCCAAGTTTACAACATAGCAGCTTACCAAACTCGAAAAAGCGGAAGCGGAGGCAGGAGGAACCATCCCATTGTTATTGTTGAATACTTCAAGGCAAATATACACAGCATCAAAGGCTGAACAGTATAGAGGCGTTTTCCTAGCTAGACGTCGTTCTATAGCCAAACGGGGGTATACTACCACCATCCGTGAGTGATAAGTGATCGATATTACCTTTAGAACGATACCCCCGTAATTATCACAAAGCTGTGTTTTATGAAATAGGCTCTCAGAGCAAGGCTAAATGAAGCCAATAATCTGGAAAAGCAGAGGCCAGGTCCAAAGATCTGGATGAAGAACAAGACGAAGACATGGCATATGGCACATCTTTGCCAAAAAGGATACCTATAACAATAGAAGGAAACCAGTCCACAAGAAAATTCAAAGATCTGTGAGACGCCCGGAATATGAAGAGGAAAACAGAGAGTACATATAAGATGGTGTCTGCTCCTAAACGAAATAAGGAAAAACAAGAGGGAGTCATTGCCAGAATAATAGGTTACATACCCCCGAGTAAGCGTCGTCAGAGATAATGAAAAGATCGTGACTCATGCTTAAAAGAAGGAGTATTTCGTAAGATATGGAAAAGGCATAGATTGGTACACTTGCCCAAAGCGAGAAACCATCTGGTTACCCATCATCATATTTCCCACTTTGTCTGCTTGACACAGGATTGAAAATACTGGAGCGTATTATTCAGAAAAATTAGTTCCCGATTATAGGAGCCGATGGTTCTGCCCATCCCAACAATTCGGATTTCGCAAACCACACCCTACATCGGACTCCATTAAGGCAGTGTTTAAGGGCAAAAAAACCATACAAGGTAAAAGATTGAAACAGGAACTAAACATTACTCTGCTTTGCCGACACTCAACGTTTGATCCATTCTAAGATCGACAACATATATTTCTTTAGCTACGAAACCTTTCCAAGTGTACAACTAGCAGAGTATGAAGTTTGACAAAAATTTAAGCGGAGGCATGTGCACACCATCCCATTGTTATTGTTGGAGACTTCAGTGCACGGGACCATGGGCCGAGGAATGGAGTAGCAAATATATCAATTTCAAAGGCTGAACAGTGTTATAGGCGTTTTCACAACTGGACGTATTCCTAGCCAAAAGAGGGAATACTACCACCATCCCTGAGTGATCAGTGAGTAATATTATCTTTGGAACGATTCCCCAGTAATGAACACAAATCTGTGTTTTATGAAGTAGGATCTCAGAGCAAGGCTTAATGAAGCCAAAAACCCAGAAAAAGGAGGCTGGTTGCGCAAGGATCAGGATGAAGAACAATCACAGCCGAAGACATGGCATGTAACGCATCTTTACCGAAAAGAACACCAAACGAATTCTTTAAAGCCTATTGATGGAGCAAGGAATTAAGAGCCACATGTCACAGGTCCAGAAAAAAAACCAAAGATCTGAGAGTCAGCGAGAATATGAAGAGGATGGCATCGCGATAGTGTTGTCTGCAAACCATCGGGATGAGCGCGAACGAGGCGATTACAAACAGTAAGGGACTGAAATTCATTGGCCTAGAATTGGCAGAACACAAGAAAAAAGCGAATTACCAACCGAAATAAAGAGAAAAAGTATCATTTAAGGTGGGATATGCAAAACCGAAAGAAGCTATAAAATAGTTGGGAATTATGCTTGACGACTAACTGAAATTCAAACGCCATATAGTCTATATGTGCGGAAAACTATCGAAAGTATACTCGACACTCTCTGACATGATATGAATTGTCGGTGGTCCTTCCCACCACTCGGCTAAGCTCAGTTATTACTGTATATGCAACAGAAGACGTCTCGCTAAACTCAATATAGGCTCAGCATATCCTAATAGGGACATCAGTGGACATAGAACCACCTCATGTTGACGCATGATGCCTTCTATGTGGAATGATACCGATTGACATGCTTGAGGCTAAGAAACAAAGCCCTCGGACAGGCCATCCAAACGAACAGGCCCGAATTTATCGTAAACGCTTTGATTATTTTGTGGCAATTCTTAATTAATAGATTGACAATTTAAAAATTAATATAATTTTTTATTTACACAATAATATAAAACATAAACAGAATACTACAGAAATTCAACCGCGGGCAAATGGACTGTTCGAATTTGTTGCAACAAAGTAAACGCCACGAGCCAATCCATGTTGTGACGGATCACCACCCATAAGACGGGTTGGTCCACTGGATGTGCACTGTTGGTTAAGAATTTGTTGGTAGCTGGCGCATTGTGTGGAAACAAAACGTCTAGCGGTTTGAATGGATTCGGCAAAGAATTCAAAAGCACGACCATGAGCACACATGCCAGCAACATCAATACCACATCCAGGTTGTGTACGTCCCCAATTTGGATAGAAATCGGCATCACCGATTGGTTGATCGAAACCTAATACGCCAGCATTGGTGTGAATAACTTCTACATAATCGGCATCGGTTGGTGCAACACGTTGTGCTGGCTGGTTCATCGAGAATAGCGGGCCAGCTGGATCTAGAGCGACGACCGTGTGTAGGCGACCACGAGTAACACGTTTACCAACAATACCGGCGGCATGCCCACCAAGACTGTGTCCAACAACTGAAATGCGACTAAATACCAAACCACCAACTTGATTCATCCAATCAATGACACGTGCAGCTTGAAGCCCAACAGAATCGATACGATTACGTGCCGTTGCGTAATTTGATACCTGGGCACCTGCGCCCCAATCCACAGTGATCACATTGAATTCACCCCGATTAATGTATGCGGTACGGATTTGGGTGTTGATCGGAGATCCGCCATTGTTATTCCATCCGTGGATAACAAAACGCGTTGGATGGGCGGCATTATATTGTGAGTTGGTCAACGAGGCGGCATTATTTAATGTGATAATTTGTCCGGCAGTTGGATTTCGGCGGGTGAACACTCTGAAGATAACATCAGTGGCAGCATTAAAGAATGGCTCCGGTTCCAATTCATTTTGGTATGAATTAGCATCGATATAATGGAAGTTACCATTACCGTCTGGTACCAATGACCATTCGGGTGTACCCTCATCAAAATGATCGGTTGGATCTAAACGAATTTCACCATCAATAAATGGTACTTCTTCAACTCCTTCGATATACTCGTATGGGAATGTATCATCGCCAGTCTCTTCAATCGAAGCAGCTATAAATTAAAAACCAATAAAATTTTTTTTTTTATAATCCACTGTGCCCCGTCTCGTGGTCGTTAAATCCCAAAAATATTACCTGCTAATGCAGCGAACGCCAATACCACAAGCAATACTTTCATATTGAACAAATATTCTTATACTGATGCCGCCTTCAAAACTCGCAATCAATTTATAGTGGATGTATACATTTGTATCGTACGGTTATAGTTGAGCCGGATCTTTGTTTAAATTTTCAAAGATATGGGAGGCCATAACACAAAGTAATTTTTTGTTTGAAAACATTCTTGATAAACCACTTCAAATTTAATTGTTACAGTATTTTGTTATCGTGACTTCTTTTAAATTAAAAAACGCTATCTATATGGGGAATTGTAAAGTTTTTACAAATTACAATTTGGTGTGTTCGTCATATCGTGGACACGTTTAAGATAACCGTTTTAGCTGTTTTTGTCTGACGTACTACTAAATTTGGTTAACTGATTTGTTCGACATGGGGTGATACGAAGATAATTTAATTCAATATTTCATTTTTTTGTAAATTAAAGATGATCGCGATTAAGTGAATGTGTATACATAGTTATCTGGTTGAAAAAAATATTTGTTCTAGAACGTTTTTAACTATGTACGGTGGTACCGAGTAAAGTTATAATTGAAGCCTGTAGATATTGTTATTTAAAGAAAGGAATCATGAATGAGATAAATATTGACACGAACCACAGAGCGTACGACGTTTCTTTGACCCAAAGATTGCTTGTAATCGCTGTAAAAGTGCCATGGAGGTAGAATCTGTTAATCACATTACAAAATGTTACCCCTTAGTGGAGTAGAATTGCTATGTTGTGACTCTAATTTTGTACCCGCTATGTTTTGTAATTTGGGTTGATGAATGGGGGGTGGAGACTGAGTGTGAGGCGTAGTGAACCTTCTCCGTATACTGATTCTTATTGTGTAATGATGAACGTTTAAATACTCTGTTCATAGAGCAATGGTTCGTATTTCCTTAGTATATGGATTTTTTTCTCCTACTTGGCTATAGATGGCCATGCAACAGCATCGATAATTTGATGGGTCCCTTACATAGTTTATTTTCCCATCCAACCGTCGCGATATGACCAAGAATGATGAAAAACGCTATAAATGTGCTTGTTGCAAGAAAGCAAAGAGAGCTTTTGACCACTCTTCGGGTTGCAAAATATATTCATCATATATAAATCGGGTTTGAAAATAATGATGAAGGTAACTTATGAAGGTTTATGACAGTTAAAGATAAAAATATTTGTTGGTCGATTGAAGATTGCGCAACTGAATAAGCAAATTGCAAAATACTGGAACATGAAATCAGAAATTGTATTGAACAAGAAGCTATCGGCATAGATTGGGCACTCTAAGAACCCACCGATTAAAATAACAAGCAAATAAGCAAAAAATTATCGCTTTCACTCTGGTTGGCCCATGTAAGTCACTTTTTTGAGGATTTTACACCTTGAGGATTTATCCAACCTCGCATAAGCGCACTGCAGCCTTGGCAAACTGTAAAAGTTTGCACCAAGAGATGGATAATAACTGATTTACGTTCAAAGATCCGTACGAGAACACTTGGCATCTGGCTTCGACAAAGGCCGGACAGCCGCAAAGGTAGTGTAGACAGTCGTTCACTTCCTCCATACAGTCGTCACAAAGATCATCATGAGCTACTCCCATGCGTTGGAGATGAAGCTTGAAACGTTCATGGCCCGTAATAAGTGCAACCTGAAATCTGAGTTGGCTCTTTTTTAAAGGTAGCACATATTTACTGATCCTACGTTGGGTTCAATGATGAATCGTTTCGCCTATCGATAGCTAGCCTATTCTGTGCACGTTCAAGTAAAACTTACCACCTTTAAAGGATAGAGGGATTGCTGGCTCCGGGCCAAAAAATCTACTGCGCGATCTAACTTTTGCTAAAAAGTCAGCAACCTCATTTCCCACCACGCCACAATGAGCAGGCACCTATATGACCCTTACTTTCGTATTATAGCAAAGGAGATTAATACCAGTTTATATGTATAGTCAAACGGTTTTTAAGGGTATTAAGCACGGCTTTACTATCCGTACAGATAATAATACCCTTGCCTTAATGACTTACCTGGAAAAACGGTGCCGTGTGTACCCAGACTACCAGAGAATCTGAGCCCAAACTTTGGACAAAAGAAACCAAACCCTGCACTGACTTCTGAACGAGAGTCATCCGCAAAAAAAACGACTCGGACAACTGTCTATAGAAATCCTGAGAGAGTCACAGTTCTCTCGAGGGGAAAACGACGGAGAATGCATTGGTGAAGCTAAATTCGGGGAAAAGCCTATCATTCACCATTTCAACCTCCGGAATATGTGACTTAAACTTATTAAGAATCGGCCTATGACCAAGACAAGCCCCTGACAAGACGTCAGTTTAAGCACTGGCCATCATACAACTGCTGCACACGACAGTAAAGGTAAAACCCGTGATTTGTAGATGAATAACATAATTTTGGTGGTCAGACCCCAGGAATTGCCAAAGGCCCTTCTGCATTGAATCTAATCAAGGTGAAATTTCCAGGAGAGTGCTCTGTCGTTGTAATTGCTCTACCAAATAGAGTGGGAACAGATATATTAGAACTGTCTCTACGTCTGGAAAACACAACCAAATCAGTTTTCGAGGGATGGACGTGCAACCCCTTTTCAAGACACCAAACTTCCACTATATTAAGGGTGCCCTGCATCAGATGAGATAAGACGTTCAGGTATTTCTCAGAAAAGGTCAAAACGAAATCATCCGAGTAGCTTTGCACGATGAACCCAGATTGCTGCAATTTAACAAGTAATTCATCGATAACCATGAGCCACAGCAAGGGTGAGAATACACCTCCTTGCGGGCAGCGTTTGGCTACTTCGACAGACACTGATGAGCCATCTTACTCAGTCTAAATTATACGGGACTAGAGCATTGAATCGATGAATCTAACAATGGGTCGATTAATATTAAAATTTGCTTTGGTATTCTAGGTTCTCGGGTGTGATCCCCGATGATCGCCAAAAAATCACGGTTGGTTGTTTTTTTATGTGTATGTGTTTGTTATCCCCGTGGGACCATTGAGTGCTGGAGTTGCGACCCAATTTAATTAATTTTTTTTTGCGCAAGAAGTTTTTGTGGACAAAAACCAAAACAGCTATAGTCTATAAAGTCTATAACTTTAGCACAGACAAATTGGAAGCAAATGTGTATCCACAGTAAGCGATGGTGGACAAACAACAATCTGTTGGTAGGGATCACAAAATGCCAAATTATCCCAAAGTTTGTAAGAAGGACACAGTACCAAATTCGGAAAATCGGAACAGCTTTCAAACCGACAAAGAAGGACATGGGGCTTCAAGCCAACTAGCTATGAAAGTCTTGTGGGTTCTTTCACAAAATGCTCGTGTGCCGAATGGGGTGATAGAATGAACTGTCACCACCAGTGAAAACTAATTAGTGCCTAAACCAGTTTCTTGCTCTGGATCACCAAGGCATACGCAAAACAGTATTAAATGATGCTGTTTCAGTCTTGGGCATGTTGCGGCATGTTTGATATATTTTTAAATGAAAGGATGGCCAACATTAAAATAAGAAAATGGCAAAATTTGTTTAATTTACATCTTGAAAGGTGAGAGTTGAATTTCCAATCACTCTTTTGAGATGATATTTCATGAATTTCATGTTGGACTACTCTAGAGTCGTTTCTGTTACCTCGTTTGGTAAATTCTCGATGTGCAACGAATTTTTTGTAGGCTTTATTGAAACCATCTGTTGTTAAACTGATTACTTTTTCGATGTTGACGGCCTTTATCTGGTAAAGGTCATTGCGTACTGAGGTAAAGGGTATAGTATTGTGTTATGCTGTTCCAGAATTATTGGATTTATGTGGTCATTGAAGTTTCAAGCCCGCTCTTATAAATCTTTGAAAAAGTTGGTATGCGTTCCGGCTGTTGTGAAACAATTTTCCTCCAACATTTCTTCTAATTGGGAATCTTCCTCTGCACCTTCTTGTGTGGGCCCTTCAAAGGTAAGCGATGCCAATGGCTGGATTGGCTATGCAAATAAAAACAATTTATGCTTTTCCACCACAGCTTATAGGTAGCGAGAGTTGTTGAAGCAGGAAAGATCTGGGACACATATGGTTGTTAGCAGCAGCCTTCGAATTATTGAAATCCTATAAGTCACAAAGGTGTTGAAATGGTTTGGATCAGCCTTGAACCAGCAGTTTTTGATGGTAGAATCAGACCACACCAATGACTTAAAGTTGTCTTAGTTATAACAAGTGAACGCTCAGTTCTATGCCCGGAATAGGCAAATTTGTTTTAATCGGAGCGACTCGTGTCTTTGCCATCCTTGCCAGTAGCTCAACAGTACACTACTGCTACGTATGCATAATCTGATATGCATCAGCAAAATCATGTAGTTTATTGAATGATTTTGCTGATGCATATCAGTTTCCGGTCGCTCAAGTCTCTTAAGTCGCAGCATATAGTTTTGAGTAAGTCTGATAATTGTGATCTATTGGTAAGTCGCTGTGTTGATAATTGTAGCTTTGTTACGAGAAACGCAACAGCACCTCCTGAAGGGTTGTAGATACTTCTTAATGTGTTTAAGCGAAAATTTAACTTATCTTCAACATTGCCCGAGCCATTTAATTCGTTGGGGATTTGTTCAAATATTCCCCAAGGTGTCAGACATATTTTATTTAAAATGAAAACAGCACCTTTTGGAGTGAGATAGATCTTGCAAGGCCGTTAACACTTTCTAACTGTTATCGTTGTCAGGTAACAGATCAACCACGTCAAAATCTGTCGATAGTTGTTTTGCGGCTGATGAATAAACCTATTTGTATCGTCGCGTGCCAGTTGAAATAATGCTCTTACTGATACTTAGCTACCAGCTGTTGTTCCATATGTAACGTCTTCGCAATTTTCGGCTGATGATTGATGATATCGTATGTTATAGTTTTTATCGTGCTTCGACTCTTCTCTGATCAATTTCATGTGCTATAATATATATTCTCGTATATGGTTGAACGATGCGTCCTTAATAAATTTTCATTTGAGCTGTAATAGCCTCGCTGCTATAGATTCACCAAGTTTACTGGAATTTGTCTCATACTTAATGTTTTCTGTTTGCAGCCTTTCCTAATGTATTTTTGAATGGTTTTCTACCTTGATTTTTTGCTCGATATAATTTTTTATTTTTCGGGAACATTATCATTTTCTACGGACAGCATAACTTGGCATTCAATTGCCGTCGTTGTCACCATAGTTGTTTCTGTTCAGTATTTCCTAGGTTCCCAATTATTATCCATCCGAATTCTGTGCGCTCTGTCATGGGTTCCCGATGTCAGGGAAATTTGTATAGTTTAAAGATGGTTCCATAACTGTTCATGTCAATGTTTGATTAGGGTAATTGTTGTGAAAAAGCAAGATTTTAAGGTTAAGGAAAAACTTTCTGTGAACCTTGTAGATAAATTGTTGTGTTGATAAAGTGGGAATTGATGCCATTTGCTAGTTTTAGCATTAACTTTTGCGGTTTTCAGTAAATGAACTAATGGAGTTAATGGACTCTCACGAATCTTGATCTACCTAGTGTGGACATCCTTAGATATTGCATATCCGCACTGACCCAACATGGAGCTTCAAATTAACCGCCCTTCAACCAATATTACAAATATTGCCATGGAGCCTTAATTCAAAAGCATTTACATATAGTGGTCGAAAATGACAAAAGGAGGACACTTTAAAGTCTTAAACTGAACAACCAATATGTCCTGAAAAATTTTGTTTTTCTGATTTTTTATAGCTGAACCATTTGCATAATTTTTGCGAACTTTCAGAATAGTCTATAGATGCTTTATATTTTCCTAATTTTTGGAAAGTCCTCGAACGATGGAGGTGCCTCATTATATATTGAAAAGATTTACAGGGGTTTTGCAAATTTTAGTCGATGATTAGAGATTATCGCGAAATTATTTATTTTAGAACAACACGCGACATCGCAATGCAAATACCACGTAATCAAAATCACTTATATACCAAAATAGAAAATTAATTTTGATTAGAATGTCAAACAAATTTGTTTTGATAATAAACAGTTTGAAGTTGATCGATTTCGATTGAGCACCCGAAAATTATAAACAATAAAACGTACATGCCACTTATCAAAATAGCTGCGATAACAGGGCTATATTATTAAAATAAATCAATTTACAACTTTAATATTGTGATTTTTGAGTACTCGAAACCGATTGTAAATTATGAGTATATATCAACAAATAAAAGATTATTGTGATTGATAACAGCTATAGAGGTATGTGCAGCGCACACGTAATTTAAAAAAACCCAAAAGTTGATACAAAATAAAATTTATTTTCTTTATCACCTTTTAACGCGATATACAAAAATTAGCCAAGTGCAAACGGTGCACTTGACGAGGTGGTGAAGAAGTATATACCTCTCGCCCGACCATGATTACTGGGCTCGCCACCCATGTGGACAGATGGTCCGGATGATGTGCACGTTCCACCAATTTCATGGAAGCCAGCACAAAGAGTCGAAACAAATCCAACGTTTGTGGTGATCGATTCGGCATATAGATCGTTTACACGAGAGTGCGAGCAGCTGCCGGTTATATCCCAATCGCATCCCGGCTGCCATTGTCCGCCATTTGGATAGAAATCGGCCTGCCCAATAGGATTGAAAAACCCTAATAGAGCACCATTTGTGTGTACTACTTCGACATATTCACAATCATTCGGATTGATACGTTCGCCGGGCTGATCGTCCCAAAAGAGTGGCCCGGCCGGATCTAGTGCAACACACGAATGTGGCAACCCAGATTCCATCGCCTTAGCAATCATGCCAACCGTGTGTCCACCCAAGCTATGCCCAATAATTTTCAGGCTGTTCAAATTAATGAGCCCCGCCCATACAGCTCGGTCAATAAATGCAGCCACAACCAAACTCACATCATTGATCCGATTCCGGGCATCAACATAGTTTATGGTCCCCGCCCCAGCACTCCAATCGACCGTAATATAATTAAAATCTCCCAATGATAGGCCAGCCTCTGCTACACCGGTATTAACACGCGAGTCTCGTGTTCCCTGCCAGCCATGTATTGTGAAACGGGATGGTGCGTTACGATTAAAAATCGTACCATCCAATGAGTCACCAGTGCTGAGGGTTTGTGCTTGTGTTGGATTGTTGCGTGTATACAAATGAAATTTAACATCATTCGCGGCATCAAAAAATGGTGTAGCCTCGTCTAATTTGATTTCACTTTTGTGCAAGATTCGAAGTCGGCCGGTGGTATCGGGCACTAAATTCCATTCCGTGGGAATGCTAAAGGTTAGCTCGTTTTTTGATGCGAGTGGAATAGCTAGAATTATATTTTACAAAAATTTTTTATTGAATATATTGGACTCACAGTTTAATAAATAATTTACTCACCAGATGTTAGGCCCACCCCAGCCACAAGTACTAGCAATAAATAAGACATTTTTACGTTTTAAAATTTCGTGAAGGTATACAAAAAATGTAAAGCGTCGAGTTCTTTTCATACTTTTGTGTCGACAGTTTAATCTCTATTTGATAATCGATCACGCGGAATGTAGTAGGCGCAAATTTGAATACATAATTGATAAAAGCTTGAGTACATTTATGAAATGAGTGCTCGACCAAATGGAGGTAATTACTAGAAGCTATTTTAAGCTCGTCGATAGGAAATAGATTTATTTATGGATGGTGGGTGAAGGCGATTTAGTAACTGATAAGATTAGCGTATATTACTGAAGATAGTGACCATTTGTGAACAATGTAATAAATGCAATACATGATTGCAGGTGTACTTCTATTTGACTGATAACAGATAACGAATAAAAACAAAAAAATGTTTTTTTTTAAATTTTATTTACTAAACTATCCTAAATTTTAGGAATCTAAACACTATATACATACATGTTATACCAAAGAAAACGGTGTGCTTGATCCTGTAGTCAAATAATAAATTCCATTGGCGTTGTCACGATTTGGTGGCTCGCCGCCCATTCTCACAGAAGGTCCCGATGGTATACACGTTCTCCCGATTTCATTAAAGCTTCCACACCGAGTGGCCCAAAATTCAAATCCGAATAAAGATTCAGCATAGAATTCATGTGACCGACCGTGAGCACACGTTCCAACTAAATCCCAACCGCAACCCGGTTGTGATTGTCCACCGTTTGGATAAAAATTCGCGTCCGCAATTGGATCCATAATACCAACCATACCACCAGCGGTATGTATCGCTTCTACATAGTTTGCATCACCCGAATCGAGACGTTCTGTTGGCACATTAAAATCGAATAAAGGTCCGGCTGGATCTAATCCCATGATATAAGGAATTCGACCAGATTGTAAATTTTTGCCGACCAGTCCGCATACATGCGCCCCAAGACTGTGCCCAATTAATACGAGTGTACTCAAATTTATACGGCCCTCGCCCACCAACCGATCAACGAATTGAACAAGCACACGAGCCGTATCGACAATACGATTCCGGGCATCGATATAGTTTAGTGTTCCAGCTCCGGCATTCCAATCGATTGTGATAAAATTAAATCGGCCCGTGCTTAGGGCGGCCGCGGTAACCGCCCGATTTACATCCGAATCAATTGTGCCACGCCATCCGTGCACTGTAATACGGGTCGGTAAATCAGGGTTAAAATGGGATCCGGCTAGCGAATCGGTTAGGCGGAATACTTGGGCCACAGTCGGATTTTCATTGGTGTACAAAAGAAAACGTACTTCAGTTTCGGCGGTGAAGAATGGTTCGGCATCGGATAATTGTATTTCGCTTTTGTGCAGCATGCGGAGGCGCCCAGTTTGATCGGGGACTAGATTCCATTCCGATGGGATGGTGAATTTAATGTGTTCTTTTAACGGATGCGAGGTCACTAAAAAATATAAGACGCAGACAGGAATTAACAAATTTAAATTAATAAATATTCAGTGACTTTCTTACCAAATTGGACCAGCACCAAGACGGCTATCAAATACTTCATGGTTGACTGTTAATCAAGTAATATACAGTTATGGAACCGTATGCCCTGTTTTATATGAATTGCTAAACAAAGCGTACTGATAACAGAACTAAGCGCAGACAACAAATATAAAACTGTGTCAATTTATGGCTGTGCTGTGTGACATGATTTACAAGGCTAATCAATCACCACCGTAAACCATAAATTAAAGCTTGCCAAATGCACGCGGATTAGCACATATTTACCAAATGACCGTGTTTGTATAAAAATAATATTTTTGCTATCTGTGACGTCACGACTCTCAAGTATCATGATTCTGAAGTATTTCCGATATTGGCCCTATTTTGGAGATAAGATTTGACATTTTAATTACTGAAGGTGTGTACGACTTTGGCGTCGGTGACAGTAATAAATTACCGCTCAACGTATTGAGTATGAGTTTGGAAAATATTTTGTGTGGTCCTATTCGGCTATACATATATGGCCAACAACCCTATCGTTCACTCGATATAAAATCCAACAGTGCCTCAAAAATTTTGATTTGGTTCTGTTTAAATCACATAGTGCAGGATTGGAGTGTCGGTTCGCAGAGATTGCAATTTAGTGCGGTAAAAATATACAAAGTGCCGCGTGTTCCAAAATCTGAAAAATCGAATCTATTTCGCTTGTGCTATAAGGATGAAATATATGAAAGTTTTGAGTGTTGGGTACTTAGTCACCATGCAACATTTGATTGTCTCTTGCATTTATTGGTGTTTTCGAACTTCGGTCAGCTCATTCTTGGAAAAACCGCAATTTACCTTATCACTATACATGACGAGTCAAAAAAACAAGATAACTTTCACGAATATACAATTTATTTGCTTAATTAAAATTACTAGCCTCGTGCAAACGGCGATCGATTATTAGTGGTCAGATAATAAACGCCTCGGGCATTATCCCGATTTGGTGGTTCACCACCCATTCGGACTAGTGGCCCCGATTGCGTACATCTGCCACGACCAATCTCATTGAAAGTGGCACACGGCATCGACCAAAATCCGACTGTTGATGTTAGTGATTCAGCGAAAAATTCATGAGCCCGACCGTGAGCGCAATTTCCCGATATATCTAGTCCGCATCCAGGTTGTGATCGTCCGCCATTTGGATAAAAATCGGCATCCCCAATTGGATCGTAAAATCCGAGTATTCCACCAGCTGTATGAATTACCTCGACGTAATTACCATCGGGTCGGTCGAGACGATCGTACGGTCTCCGATAATAGAACAACGCTCCGGCTGGATCTAACCCCACGATAATTGGTATACGGCCTCGTTGCACATTCTTGCCAATAATGCCGGCCATGTGCCCACCTAAACTGTGTCCGATAATCGATACACGACTTATTGTTAAAATATTCGAACCGACCAATTGGTCAATCCATCGAGCGACGACACGTGCAGTTGGTGCAACCCGATTCCGTGCACCATAATAATTCAAAGTACCGGCACCAGCACTCCAGTCCACCACAATAAAATTAAATTCGCCAACACTTAAACCTTCGTTTCGAACACCAACGTTTACATTCGACGTTGGAGATCCATTCCATCCGTGAATAGTGAAACGAGTCGGATGATTATTATTGAAATGCGATCCAGCTAACGTGGCACCGAATTGAAAAACTTGTGGCGTTGTTGGATTACGGCGGGTGAATAATAAAAATCGAACATCACGCTCGGCATTATAGAATCGTTCGGCGAATGGTATATGCAATTGCGAACGGTGCAAAAGTTGTAGTTTTCCATCTGAGTCTGGAACTAAATTCCAATCGTCGGCGATATCGAATGTTGGTTCATCGGATTCGATTTCCTCGTCGAGTGATAGAGTGTAGACTGTGCATACATAAATTACGAACGTTTATTACAACAAATCATTCACGGATTGATTGGCATATCTTACCCAAATTTATGGCCACACAAGCAACAATTAAAAATCGCAAACTTAACATTTCACGGTTGAATGCGAACTAAATTGGTTTTTTTGATATTTAATTATTATTTGAACGAAATATTTCTAATCGATGCTACGCATCTTCACAGATACCAGAACACATAATAAATTTACAACTAACGTCATACCGCGCAGATTAAAATCTAAACAACTCTCTTATCAATTGACGTTAAATTATTGAATGAAACTAACAAAATTTAAGTAATTGCACAAAATTATTTATTTACGACTTAAAATCTGCCAACGGCAAAAGGTGAACGAGAATGTGTGGTCAACCAGAAAGTGCCACGTTGATATGTATCGGCGTTCGATGGTTCACCGCCCATGAGTAGTGGTGATCCTGATGCGGTACATCTTCCGCGACGTAATTCGCTCGGCTGGCATGGAATTGACCAGAATCCAACTGGTGTGATTACGGACTCGGCAAAGTACAGTGGCGCCAAATTATGAGCACATTGTCCTGTTATGTCGAGAAAACCACATGCCGGTTGTGAACGTCCACCATTCGGATAGAAATCAATATCGCCGATAGCATCACCAAAACCGAGTTGCCAACCATTTGTGTGATGAATTTCTACGTAGTCGCAGTCGCCACGATTGATACGATCGTCAGGACGGCGATAGTAGAAGAGTGGACCGGCTGGATCAAGTCCAATGCATGAGGCAATACGTCCAGCTGTAACTTTTTTCCCCGTTATCCCAGTAACGTGAGCTCCCAAACTGTGTCCCACAATATTAATACTTTGTGTTGAAATTCCAGTCAGCTCGACTAGTTGATCAATAAAGCGTGCCGTGACATCCGCCACTTGACTTACACGATTTCTAGCCGAAATGTAATTAATGGTTCGAGCACCACGTCCCCAATCGACAACGAATACATTTACACCACCTCGCGACAAATACGCCGTACGAATATAACGATTCACATCGGAATTTTCATTGTTAAACCATCCGTGTATTACAAAACGGGTTGGTAAGCTGGAATTGAAATTGGTCGAAAAAATCGTATCAACATTGTTTATTTGAAGATTATGGCCATTAGCTGGATTATCAGCGGTGAATAGAACGAAATTGACGTCACGCTCAGCCCGGAAGAATGGTGAAATGTCAAAAACTTCATTGCGATGCATTGGTTGGAGTACATCAAATTCATCTGGCACTAAATTCCAATCGTCCTCCAATTGGAAGGTCAAACCATTGGGGAATGGATCGGCCGCGGCTGTATATAGGTATAAAAGTTATATAAATAGTATTTATACAGACTTGTCGCTGTTACGTACCCAAATATATTAAAGCAAACAGCACCAATAGTTTCATATTGTTCAGCACTAAGGTTTAACGAGAACTAAATATTATTAACGGCCAGTCTAAAGTAATCACCTCGGTTTAATTAAATTAAAATCGATTATCTCGGACTGATAGTATAAACAGTCAATTATTTGGAATAACATTGTGGTGATTTGTTAGACGAGATAAGAAGCTTTACTAGAAATTGCTTGAGTAATTTTATTTTTAACACAATCAGTAATCAAATGCGATGTAAATGAAAAAAGAGAGCTGGAAAATAGTCGGAAGGGTCTAGTTAGAAAAATGTTAAAACAAACAGCAGACCATCTCTGACTCCTGAAGAGCGCCTGTAGTGGCTACAACAAATTTGTTTGAAGCAGCAAAGTCGAGAGGTATAGAGAAAAAGAGGAGCAGCAGGAAATCAGACTGAAACGGATTCGAGTTTCAATTACCACCTCTAGAGTTGCAAAAAATGAAGAGAAGCGAGAGGATCATCTGAAGTAATTGCATTTTTTTAACGGGGATAAGGAATGCCGGTTCTTGGGCCAGATGCTGTGCCAAATATTGTTTAATAATGTTCTAGGATCAACATTTCCAGGCTGCTGTCAACATGACAATATCTGGATTTAGGCGGGAATTAACACTTTCTCAAGAAGCTATAATGTGTTTCCAGCACAAATGAGAAACTTCTTCGCCCTTATTCTTATGGCATGAAACTCGTCAAATCCGAGCAGCCTGTGGAAAAAAAGCTCCAGAGAGAAATTCCTCTGCCTTTATTCTTTACAATGTGTGAAATAGGCAAGTTTTAGCGGATGATCAGAGAACAGTAAATGATACCATCATGGAACGCATAAGAACAACCTATCTATTCCGGCACAGGTGAAGCGTTTCTCGTAAATGTCATACTAGCTGAGATACGCATGCGGTACTAGGTTAAGCTTGCTTTACTCAGCTCTGAAATTTCCTATCAATATTATAACAGGACATGAGAAACCTAACTGCTTTATATAGGTTCTGGCCAAGCTCAAGTGTCAAAACTGTGTAAAATCTAAGTTTCAGCTCTATGGAAAATATTTCAGACACTCCAATTATCAACAAGCTTGCTAGTCCGCATTCCACGAGGAAAAGAAGTTCAGTAATTTTCAGGGGAACTGTTGCAGATTAGCGATGGAACTTTCAGGTCGTTCTTTAACATATAGGACGTTGGACCATGCACGGTACGCCGATGATACCACATACCCTGGGGCCATCTGTAATGTCTTCTAGTATCATGAATTTCTTGAAATAATCACCAATAAATCTTCCTCAGAATCTGGCCCCGCCAAAACTGTCATAGAACATAACTCTCTGTCATTGTAAGAGCCACTGTATTAATAAGAATACATACCTCATATACCGTTGATTTATCAGACCAACCGATTTATAATTCAGGTTCTAACATAATTTTCCAATTTTCTAATTTTTTAATTTTATACAGGTAATACAGGTTTACGGTTAATCGAATTCCAGGTAGTCGAATTTCGACTGCATATTTAATGTTGGAGTTATTGGAGTTGTTGTTGTAATCCATGGCTGGTTAGTCGTAGGATTTGTCTGGTTTGAAAACGGCGATCGATTATTAGTGGTCAGATGGTAAACTCCCCGGGCTCCTTCCCGAGTTAGACCCATTCGGACTAGTGGACCTGACTGCGTGCACCTACCAAAGCCAATCTCTTCGAAATTGGCACACGGCATCGACCAAAATCCGAACCAAAAGCCGACTGCTTCAGCGTAATATTCATGAGCTCGGGCGTGAGAGCAAAATCTCGCTATATCTAGCCCACATCCAGGTTGTAATCGTCCGCCATTTGGGTAAAAATCGGCATGCCCAATTGGATCGTAAAATCCCACAAAACCGCCAGCTGTATGAATTACCTCGACATAACGACCATCAAGTCGGTCGAGACGATCATTCGGTCTTCGTAAGTAAAACAGCGCTCCGGCTGGATCTAGGCCAACGATAGTTCCTACTATGCCACGTTGTAAGTTCTTACCAGCTATGCCAGCTAAATGAGCACCTAAACTGTGTCCGACAATCTTAACATGACTTAATGTTAAATTATTCGAAACGACCAATTGATCAATCCATCGGGCTAGGACACGTGCAGTTGGTGCGACACGATTTCGTGCAGCATAATAATTCAAAGTCACGGCACCAACACTCCAGTCCACCGTGATAAAATTCGATTGAAGCACTCTTAAGCCTTCGTTTCGAACACCAACGTTTACATTCGACCTTGAAGATCCCATCCATCCGTGAATAGTGAAACTAGTCGCATCAAAATGATTGAAATGCGAACCAGTTAACGTGTCGCCGAATCGAAATATTTGTGGCGTTGTTGGATTATGGCGGGTGTATAATAAAAATCGAACATGACGCTCGGCATTATAGAATCGTTCGGCGAATGGTATGTGCAGTTGCGAACGATGCAAAAGTTGTAGTTTTCCACATGCGTCTGGTACTAAATTCCAATCATCGCTGATATCGAATGTTGGTTCATCGGATTCGATTTCCTCGCCGAGTGGTAGAGTGACACCTGTGTGTACATAAATTACGATGAAAATGTATTACGCGCTGATTGACATATCTTACCGAAATTTATGGCCACACAAGCAACAATTAAAAATCGTAAATTTAACATTTCGCCGTTTCGCCGTTAAATATGAACTGAATTGATTAAAAACTCATTATTTTCAAATACACAAATGGTAAATTTACAACTAACGTCATTGGGCAGATTGAAATCTTAATAACTTACTTATCAATTAATTACTGTTTGCCTTATCTCTCAAAACTTGACGTTAACCTATATGTATAGTCGCACGATGGTCGGACTGAAACTATCAACATTTATGAAACTGCGCACACAAATATTTAGCTAACAGCAATAGACGAACGAGAATTATGTGGTCAACCGATAAGTATGCTGTACGTTTGACATCGGAATTTTTATTGTTAAGCCATCCGTGAATTACAAAACGGATGGTAAGCTGGAATTGAAACTTGTATTAAAAAATTTAGTTGACATTGTTTTTTTGAAGATTGTGGCGAATAGGTGTTTGATGAGTCTTATAAGATCGTTTAACTTTGACTGACAGTACATATATAGAATTATTGAAAATAAGATTGTGCTGGTTTATTAGGCGAGATAAGAAGCCATTCGAAATTTCTAGAATAAATAAAATCAGGTTGTTACTTAATTCTAATAATGAAATTTATTTAAGTTATTCTTAAACAAAAATTTATTTTGGTCCAAGAGCGAATGGAGCACGTGATGCGGTCTCCAACCAGAAGGAGCCACGATATGGTGTTCCTACATTTGACGGATCACCTCCCATACGTAGTTGACTTCCTGCGCGTGTGCATCTGCCGCGACGAATTTCACCCTCGTAGCATGGTAAACTCCAGAAACCGCGTGGTGAATTAATCGATTCAGCAAAATAGGTTGGAGCCAAATTATGCGCACATGTTCCGATAACATCGAGTATACTGCAAGCGGGTTGTGAACGTCCACCATTTGGATAGAAATCAACATCACCGATAGCATCACCAAAACCAAGATCCCATCCATTTGTGTGGTGCACTTCGACGAAGGTACAATCACCACGGTTCATGCGATCGTCTGGGCGACGATAGTAGAAGAGTGGACCGGCTGGGTCAAGACCAATGCAAGAGTTAATACGTCCGGCCGTTACTCTTTTACCTGTAATACCAGTAATGTGGGCACCCAAACTGTGTCCAACTATTTTAATACTGTTCGTGCTGATTCCAGTGCGAGCGACCATACGATCGATAAATCTGGCTGTTACACCAGCTACTTCACTGACACTATTTCTGGCTGAAAGATAGTTAACGGTACGCGCACCTGCACCCCAATCCACAACAATAACATTTAGTCCACCACGTGTAATGTACGCACGACGAATATCTACAGCACTGTCGGTATTTTCGTTACCCAACCATCCGTGAATAACGAATCGGGTTGGTAATCTGGGATCAAAATTCGAGTTGGCGATTTGATCGACGGAAGCTAAACGGAATTCTTGTCCATTAGTCGGATTGCGTGGCGTGAATAAATAATATTTTGTATCGCGCTCCGCATTAAAGAAGATCGAGAATAGATCGACTAATTCGCTACGATGTGTTGGCTGTAATTTACCATTGGCATCGGGCACCATGCTCCAATCATCCAAAACTTCGAAGTTTAATCCATTTGGATATTCACTGGCGGCCGCTATATATACACGAAATAAAACAGAAAATTATTTATAATTATTTACGAGAACTTTAAGCACATTTAAACCTACCGAGGCATACCAACGCCAAAAATACAATAAGCTTCATGATTAAATATAACTTGAACGAGTTTAAGCTAATATTAAACGATTTGGAAGCGAATTTGAATTTATATATTCGATTCGACACTGATTATCATGGCACGATACGGACAACCGCACATAACTTTTCTTTAATTAAAGCATTTCGTCCGTATCATTGTGCTTAAGATTAGATAGCAGGTGTATACGGAAATATTAGTGGGGAGGTGGGATCCTTATATGTTTGTTTACATTTGTATAGCAAAACAACAAATTCGGCTATAGATAGCATTTTATGATTGTATGCACTTAAGACTTGTTAATTGAAACCATGATTTTACAAATTGTTTAATTGTGATTGCACGACACTTGAAAAATCTCAGTCGCATCGATGTAACTGAATTTAAATTTTCTTTGTTTTGTTAGATAGTCAATAATTCGTTGAGTTTGTTCGGGCAAATTGAGATTTTAACGAAAATATATACAGTGTCGCCCACCAAATTGAGGGTTTACGCAAAAGCTCTGCATTAATGTACTGTACATATATATATATCATATTATAAGCTAGGATTTGCGACTCCCACAAAAATAAAATAAGCCACTGGACAAGAGTCATCTGTCACACAGTTTACAATACATATATAGAAGATAATTAATTTGTAAACTTTGTTTATTTTATTTATTTTGATTATTTAATTTATTTAGTTTATTTGATTTATTTAAATTATTACATTTTTTTATTTAGTCTAGTTAATTTGTTTAAATTGTTAAGTTTATTTCATAATTTCATTCAATTAATTTATTTTGATTATTCAATTTATATCTAATTTAGTAATTATTTAATTTTTTTAATTTTTAATCTAATTTATTAATTATTTAAATTGTTTAATTAATTTGTTTTTAAATATTTAACTTACTTGTTAATTAAATTAATTTCATTAATTTAAATTATTTAATTTGTTTAATTAGTTTAGTTTATTTCAATTTATTTTATTGATTTTTGAATCTAATTTATTAATTATTTAATTTGTTTGATTAATTTAATTTATTTATTAAGATTATTTAAACTAATTTAAATTATTTAGTTTACTTGTTACAATTTATTAATTTTATTTTGTTAATTTAGTTTATTAAAATGTATAATTAATTTATTTACTTTGTTTAGTTAATTAATTTAAATTATTTGGTTAATTTGCTAATTTAGTTAATTTAAATTATTTAATTTGTTTGATTTAATTGGTCTATTTAATTTATTAAGTTTATTTCATTTATTTATTTAGTTTATTTAATTTGTTTAATTTATTTAGTTTGTTTCATTATTACATTCGTTTAATTTATTTTATAAATTTTTTGATGTAATTTATTAACTATTTGATTTGTTTAATTTAATAATTTAATTTATTTGTTAATTTAAGTGGTTTAATTCATTAATTTAAACTATGAAATTTTGTTTATTTTTTTTTGTTTATTCAATTTTTTAAAATCATATTGTTTAATTACTACGTTCAGTTTATTTCATAAATTCAATTAGTTTATTTCATTTTGTTTATTTTATTAAGTAAATTTTTGTATTAACTTAATTAACTTATTTATTAAATATTTAATTGGTTGAATTAATTAATTTAAACTATTTGGTATATTTGGTAATTTAATTGATTTAATTATTAATATAAATTATTTAAATTAATTAATTTGTTTATTAAATTTATTTCATTACTTCATTCATTTAATTTATTTTGATTATTCAATTTATTTTAAAATCTAATTTTATTATTATTTTTTTATAATCTAATTTTTGAATTACTTAATTTGCTTAATTAATTATTTTAAAATATTTAGTTTATTTGTTGATTTAATTAATTCAATTCATTAATTTGAATTATTGATTTAATTTTGTTAATTTAAATTATTTAATTGGTTTAATTTATTTTGTTTATTAATTTGTTTGAGTTATTTGATTTATTTAATTTATTAAGTTTATTTTATTTATTTATTCAGTTTATTTAACTTATTTATTTTCTAATCAAATTTATTAATTATTTAATTTATTTAAATAATTTAATTATTATTTTATTTAATTTATTATTATGTTAAATTATAAATTAATATATTTAATTTATTTGGTTTATTTCATTTATTAAAATTGTTTAGTAATGTATTTAGTTTATTTCATTCATTTAATTTATTTTGGATATTCAATTTATTATATTGATTTTTTAATCTAATTTATTAATTATTTAATTTGTTTAATTAATTTATTAATATGTTTATAGTTTATTTGTTAATTTATTTTATTTGGTTCATTAATTTAAATTATTTAATTTATATTGTTTACTAAATTTATTTTCTTAATTTAATTTGTTTATTTTATTTTGTTTATTTAATTCGTCCAGTTTATTTGATTAATTTAATTTATTTATTTAGTTTATTTAAACTAATTTAAATTATTTAGTTTACTTGTTAATTTAATTGATTTTGTAAATTCAATTTATAAAATTTATTTTGTTTGTTTAATTTATTTCATATATTTAATTTATTTTGTTAAGTTAATTTATTTACTCAGTTTATTTAATTTGTTTAATTTATTTTGTTTATTTAGTTTGTTCAGTTTATTTCATAAATTTAATTATTTATAAATTATTTAATTTGTTTAATTAATTAATTTAAACTATTTGGTTTATTTGTTAATTTCATTGATTTAAATTCATTCAATTAATTTATTTAATTTATTTATTTAGTTTATTTCATTTATTTAAATTGTTTAATTAGTTTATTTAGATTATTTCATTATTTCATTCATTTAATTTATTTTGATTATTCAATTTAATTATTGATTTTAAAATCTTGTTTATTAATTGTTTAATTTGTTTAATTTAATATTTTAAATTTTTATTTATTTTGTTTAAATAGTTTATTTTTTAATTGTTTTAATTCATTAATTTAAATTATTTAACTTTGCTTATTTAATTTTCTCAGTTTATTTTGCTTATTTAATTTTCTCAGTTTATTTCATAAATTAAATTATTTATTTTATTTTACTTATTTTAGTTATTTTATTTATTTTATTTATATTTTAATTATATTTTATTTATTTAATACTTCCATAATTGTTGCTTAGATTCTATCATTTTTCGTTGCTATCTAGAAAAGGACTAGTATACTATGGAGCATTTTTTATTTTATAGCTATTTTTTACTTACTGTACATGTGAAAGTATAGTTGTATTGATTTGACTTTTGCTATTTGTCGACCCTGGTCCAGTCCTATGCACCATTTATTTTGCCCATAATCAGCTTAATGTCTTATTTCCGCCAAACTATTGGTGTTGTTACGCTTACGTATGCTCCAGAAAAGTCAATTAAAATTCTTTCATCAGATTTTTCAGACTTTATACACATAACAGTGAATGATTTCTGTTTTACTATTTAGATCAGCTGATTTTGGCCACCTTTCAACACTGGATTAAAATTTTATTTTAAGTCTTTAACTAAGTATAACTCCTCCGAGTTGATTGGATTTCGAACCCGGATACAGTTCGATGACCTTTAGATTCTTCTTGTGTATTTTGTCCCGTTTTTACTACTTGAGTATACAAATTCTTGGTGTGTCAACGTGTCAAGATATCCTGTGCCGTCTGCTCGTCTATTTTTCATCATGACAATCGATCGAATCTGATGTGTTTAATATTAGCTGCCGTACCACAAGGTTTGTACCAGATGTTTTAGACATTGATTGAATTTATTTTGAATTTACTTTTAGCTATATAACCATACTTATTTCTAAAAGGGAAATGTTTATTTAAATCCATCTGTTTCAAAAAATCTGGCAGAATGTCGTGTAACATTTATTCCTTAAAAAAAATTAAAATTATTATTTAATTTTAAAAATTCAAATAATCCCGACTTACCCTGCCGAATTTCGTGTCACATCAGGATACGGAATCTAGCTGTTAGAACGAATTTTAGAACCGCACGAAAAACGACTTGACCGTTAGAAACTTGCATGTTGAACAAAATAGCACCTGCACACGGCATAGCTTGCTCTCATCGTAATCTTTACCATATGGGATACATGGACGCAGTTTAAACATTGAATGCACATCAAATCATCCGATGACTCGACGAGAATAATTTATTCTTCAAAATGTCTTGCGCAATCGATTTCCTCTGTAATGAGAAAATATTTTAGATCTTCTTTCTAAAACATTTGGTAAAATGACTTTGAATACTGAATATATTCAAATAATATTATTATTTTTCACTATCTAAATTCGAATGAATTCCATTTGAGATTTTTTGGAATTTGTAAAAATGCCAAATAACTCCACTTAAATATCAATTTACAAAAGTAAAATAGTTTTTACAACGGTTGTTGAGTCAACCGGAACACAATCGGAAATTCTTCGAGTTAATAATAAATAATCGATTGTTGCATAATTGTTAATTATATTTTATTAAAGTACACTAAAACAATATTTATCTTGGTCCAAGAGCGAATGGGGCACGTGATGCGGTCTCCAACCAGTAGATACCACGAGCTGCTGTTCCTCTATTTGATGGTTCTCCACCCATACGCAAATTAACTCCCGAGCGTGAACATCTTCCACGACGGAGTTCACCCTCATGGCATGGTACACTCCAGAAACCGCGTGTTGATCCAATTGATTCGGCAAAATAGGTTGGAGCCAAATTATGCGCACATATTCCTCCAATATCGATTAAACCGCAATTGGGTTGTTACGCTCCACCATTTGGATAGAAATCAGTATCACCGATAGCATCACCAAAACCAAGTTCCCAACCATTTGTATGGTGTACTTCAACGTAATTACAATCACCACGGTTCATACGATCATTTGGACGAGTACGGTAGAAAAGTGGACCGGCTGGGTCAAGGCCAATGCAAGCACCAAGACGTCCAGATCGTACTAGTTTACCAGTAATACCAGTAATATGGGCACCCAAACTGTGTCCCGCCATATCAATACTGGCGGTAGTAATTCCAGTGCGAGCGACCAGTTGATCAATAAATCTGGCAACGACAGAAGCTACATCACTGACACTATTTCTGGCTGAAAGATAGTTGACGGTACGTGCACCTGCACTCCAGTCCACAACAATAACGTTAAATCCACCGCGTGCAGTGTAAGCACGACGAACATCACGAGCACTATCGGTATTTTGATTACCCAACCATCCGTGAGTAACGATCCGGGTTGGTAATCTGGGATCGAAATTTGAACTGGCAATTTGAGCGACCGTGGCCAAACGGAATTCACGACCAATAATTGTGTTGCGTGGGGTGTACAAATAGAAAATTACATCGCGCTCGGCGTTGAAAAATATTGAGAATAGATCGACTAATTCAGTGCGATGCATTGGTTGTAATTTACCATTTGCATCGGGCACCATGCTCCAATCATCCAACACTTCGAACTTTAATCCATTTGGATATTCACTGGCGGCCGCTATAGAGGAATTAAACAAAAAAATAATTTATTTTCGAAGTCGAATCAAGCCTATATACACTGAATGTGAACCTACCAAAGCAGACCAGAGCCAAAAATACAAGAAGCTTCATGTTTAATTAACTTTAACGAATTTAAGCTAATACTAAACTGCTTGAAGACGGGTTTGTAATTTATATGAGATTCAAAAGTGGTTTGGCGTTGATTATCATGGCGAGATACGCACAAAAATTAGTCAACAAATTTCTAATTAGAGCAATTCAACGACCACGTATAGGAAATCTAAATTCAAATATGCGAGATTAGATAGTGCGGTACACAAAATTATTAAAGGGAGTGGTGCTTTAAATTATCGGGGGTGGGGTATATTAGTATATATTGACATTTTGAGCAAAACAACCAAACAACAAAATACTGTTTATATGCCATGTTTCAGATAAAAGTTGTCAGATAGGAGCATGACTTTATAAAAACCGGTCAACGATCGGTACTTCAAAAGTCATAACTCAAAACAAGATATGTACGTGCGATGCTTATCTTCATTTATAGTGCATTTCACTAAAAATATAGTTACCGATTGGTTGGCTTCGGATTTACAGCATTACAGAATTTAAATAGTTTCTGAACGCAAAATTGTATTACCAGATCACTCGCACAGTTTCAGACAATTGCAGAGAGAAAAGAACTACTTCAGAGTTTAATGGTTGATTAACTAGCCAAAGTATTCCGCGTCTTCTTGAAGTGAAGTATTTTAGGCTGAGAATTTTTTGTTCGTGATAAATTAAATATTTTCGAAAAACCTCCATCTGCCAAAATATGCGCCCAGATTTAAGTGCACCTGCACCTCAATCCACAATAAATACATTAAGTCCATCACGTGCCATGTAGATGATATATACGAATTTAAGAAACACTATCGGTATTCTCGTTACCCATATCAATCCGATAGCCACACGCGATGTCCGAAATGTTTTTTTAAAATCATTGTTACCACCACGTAGAAAATGTAACAGATTTAAGTATCTCAGATAAGATAGAGCAAAAGTACTTAAAGTACCCAGCGTGTAATTTGATTAGCTATACTTTAAAAATATTAACAATTTTGGCAATAACAAATTATTTTGACAATGTATAGATATAGCAATTTTTGTCTTAGGTATAAAACCGTATATTAGATAAGCCAACAACAATTGCTTTAATCATTTTGCTTAAGAACTGTACCGCCTGTAAAAGTTTCTACATACATATTGCGCCGTAACGCACACCAACCAATACGAAAAATCACCAATTCTAACATACCGCAGGTAGGTTTGGATGTTGGTAGTGCCGCAGGACAAATAACTGATATTGTCGGCTAGGCAACAGATGTAAGTGTTAATTGAACATGTCTGTTGCAGCCTGCACCTGCCAACCAATAGTATGCAAATGCTTTTCGGTTGAAGAACAAAAGTGGGGGCATTTTTACTTGGCTGCAAAGTTTTTGGACCCTTCAAATATTAGGCTCTAACATAAAGTTGTAACTGCTTGGCGCCAATACTGTAATGAAGACCTCAGTCTAACCTTCTGTGGAATTTTGAAAAACTTGGAACTCAATCAAGCCTAGTACGAGTATCTAGGGTGTCCCATTATGTCTGCCTATTTAGACATTTGAAAAAAAGCCTATGTATGGAACACAATATCACATTGATCCTTTTTTGACATTTTGGCATAGTGCCCCGTCTTTTAGTTCAGGAATTGTTCTTGTATTATTGTTAAAACTTCAAAAAACAATCCAATAGCGTCAAATCGTATATGATCTTGTTATCAACAGTTGGTTCCATTGTTTCGTTTGGTGTGCGGGGCCGGTTGTGCCGTCATATTGAAACCACATGTCTTTGAGATCCATTTCGGCAGTTTGAGGCGGGAGATAGTTGTTTATCATCGCGAATCAAGATGGAAGGATTCTTCTCGACATTCTCACTAACTGCTGCTATGTTTTCATTAGGTGATCAAATTGCCTCAAATTACTCGATTAATCGAATCGCTGTACGACGAAAAGGTGCGTTATGGTGAGTGAAAAATACACGACACTTTCGAACCGTCTCCGTTTAATTTTTCATGACTTAACCTCAATGTTCACATGGTCACATGACAGCTGTCAAACAACAACGAAGTGTTACCGACACAACACAATGGCATTAAATTCAGAATAGGCGGTCTTAATGGGACACCCTATATCAAATTCGATGTAATTAGATTTTGGGTAACCAGAGGTACGGAATAATCTCTTTGTTTAATTCGGGTGCTATGTCGCTAACAACTATTGTATGGTTCACCAACCTGTATTTTCCAAAGCCCTTTAGAGCTGAAAATTTCTCTGTGGATTAAATTGAGGATATGTTGGTTTTTGAAGCTATGATCATTTTGTTGACGAAAAATCAGTACCCAGTTGGATTTGTGGGAGCCGCACGCTCGGATGGGAATTTCCCACACTCTTATTCAATCATCGAGCACAATTGATACTCCAGCCAATCCACATTTCGCACAAAACTGACGTGATAGTTCGATTGGACAATCACCATATCGATGTCCTTGTTCTTTACAGTTCCAATAAACTAAAAATATTCTAGGGTGTAATGCGTCGACGTTAGGTATCAAATGCACCTTAGCTTCGTTAGTATCGGAATCATCACTATTCATCTCATCATTAGCTTCGGTCTTATTAGAACTGGCAGAATACCTATTCGAGATTTGTGACTGAGAAATTTGTTAACTACTATTTTTGCGTCTAGGTCGAGACTAAATAAGCTGGCTTGGATCATATCCCGTAAGGCTTCCAATGGTTTTTATAGTTGGCCATTTATACTCACTATGTCGTTGTAAAACATCGGTAATGAAAACCTTTGTTTCTCGATTTGAGTGATTTTAGAAAATCTGTGCAGTAACCGCGTTTAAAAGCAGATTTAATCGCTCAATCTAAGATGTGACTCAGGAAGGCTGTTTAAAAAACATGAAGCACTGTTTTGGTAGGCAAAACTCCTATGGAAGCAAACGATAAAACACTGCAGCTCCTGGGCTTAATAATCTAGGCTGATCTGAAGATGATAGTGTGCAGGGGCCTACACACACTTGTAGCAAAACTCTAAAAGTTCTTTGAGATTATGACATCAGTCGTTCAATATTCATTCCAGTTGTTCGAGGAATCTGTGTACGTGGCATGAACATTTCAAAACATATATATTACCATACCAGAACTTTTCTGGTCTAGCAGCTGAAGCACAGCAGAATTGCAGATATTGAATAGATGTGGGCAGTTCGGAAAAATAGCGATTCTGAAAAATATGAAGGTGAAGACAAACGAGTAGACCAATTTGAATCCCAGAATCCCACTGTCTTTTGGTGGAATGTAGCCGTAACAAGTTGATTAGTGGATCAACGAAAACTGTATGAAACACTACAAGCCTGACACCAAAAAAAAGTATACAAAAGTGCACTTCATCACCAAATACGACCAAAAGAATTTTTTTTGTCATATGGAAGTTTGGAGAATTTTCAACCTTGAAATGTAGACATGTGGTTTTGATCGCTTCAATTATGGCATTATGAATAAAAACCTTCCCAATAACCCGTTTCAGTATTACTTAGCTACAAAACTCTGGGTTTTTGAAGAAAGTGTTTGAGTATTTCGATCCAGCAATCGTTGCTAATATCAACCAGTTTGCAATTGGGTTTGAATATTTCTACCAGTTGCTCTCTTTGCCGCACTGTTATGTCATATAGTTCTGATAATACACTTGGCAATACTTTACACGGAGTAAAATGTTGCCAATCTGTACAATTGCACAGTATCATGAGTAAAGTTTTCAAATTCCAGTTCTCGATGACTGCAGATTTCGGCTGAATATCGAAAATTAGATTACTGGCGTTACAGAAATAATTCTGGTATAATCACAATTTAAGACTATTTTTTTTCCGAAAATTACAAATAAAACTGATCTCATTTATGGAGTTAAGAAAATATGTCGGATACAGAAAAAAATTAGGGCGTTCATTTTATTTCATAATAATCAATGGCGAATTCCAATAGAAGCAGGAGACAAAATGTGACTTCGAACAGGATGATCATATTCACAATTGCATGGGCTGAACTATTCAGACCAGTACAGGCTGGCATAGAGCTATACAATGTGTAAATTAGGCCAAAGAAAAATTGGACCGTTAAACGTTAAGAAAAAATTTGTGATATTACAACGAACCAACATCATTCTAAGTGTGTCGAGATAGCCACTCTTAACTTACTCGACTGGTTTGGTACGTAATCTAACGTGATTGGTTATGAAATAAAAATAAGGCCCTAATTTTTTTAAACATAATTCAAGTTTTACAATTTTACTCTGTTTCTATATCAAAATTTGAATTAATAAGTTCAGCGGTTTTGTCAATCAATATAAATATGGACTGATCATAATTGTATCAAGTGTACACTATTATAAATCGATTTCGAAAAGACCTGGGTTTGCGTCCGTGCTTATTAAGGTTTGAGTCTATGCTATATTATTTGCTATTGGCCATTATGTTATTTGATTTAACTCAATGTACTACTATGATCGGAGTTGACGTCATACCAACATCGGTAATTGTACCATGTACTTGTACCGCAACTCGTGACAAGGTCGCCATATACGTAGAATGGTGAAATTGTATTAAATTAATCTAATGACCAGCCACTGCGTATTTACATAATTATAAATCACTGAATCGATTATCTTGGGCTGATAGTGGACTTACAATTTTAATTGGTCATTAACGTTGTGCCGATTTAATAGACGAGATTAGAGTAGTAAAAGAACCTTCTAATT
Organism: Tipula unca; assembly: GCA_951394425.1. Classification (NCBI taxonomy): domain Eukaryota; kingdom Metazoa; phylum Arthropoda; class Insecta; order Diptera; family Tipulidae; genus Tipula; species Tipula unca. The sequence goes on along the minus strand of OX596382.1, from coordinate 22,092,274 downwards.
TATAAATAGCCACTCGAAATTTCTCGAATCACTTAATATGCAAAATAAAAAATTGAGGTTGCTACATAATTCTTAGCGATTTTATTAAATTAAACGAAAACAAAACATTTATTTTGGTCCAAGAGCGAACGGAGAACGTGATGCGGTCTCCAACCAGAAAGTACCACGAGCCGGTGTTCCAGCATTTGATGGTTCACCTCCCATACGCAATTGGCTTCCCTCGCGTGAACATCTGCCGCGACGAATTTCACCCTCGTAACATGGTACACTCCAGAAACCGACCGGTGTTAGAATTGATTCAGCAAAATAAACTGGGGCCAAATTATGCGCACATGTTCCGATAACATCGAGTATACTGCAAGCGGGTTGTGAACGTCCACCATTTGGATAGAAATCAACATCACCGATAGCATCACCAAAACCAAGATCCCATCCATTTGTGTGGTGCACTTCGACGAAGTTACAATCACCTCGGTTCATGCGATCTTCTGGGCGACGATAGTAGAAGAGTGGACCGGCTGGATCAAGACCAACACATGACCCGATACGTCCGGCTGTTACTAGTTTACCAGTAATACCAGTAACGTGGGCACCCAAACTGTGACCAACAATTTTAATACTGTTCGTACTGATTCCAGTGCGAGCGACCAATCGATCGATAAATCTGGCTGTTACGGAAGCTACCTCACTGACACTATTTCTGGCTGAAAGATAATTAACGGTTCGGGCACCTGCACCCCAATCCACGACAATAACATTAAGACCACCACGTGACAAATATGCGGTACGAATGTAACGATTAACATCTGAATCCTCATTATTCAACCATCCATGAATAACGAAACGGGTTGGTAATCTGGGATCAAAATTCGAGTTGGCAATATCCTCAACATTGGCCAAACGGAATTCATGTCCGTGAATTGGATTACGTGCGGTGAACAAATAATATTTCACATCACGCTCCGCATTAAAGAAGATCGAGAATAGATCGACTAATTCGCTGCGATGTGTTGGCTGTAATTTTCCATTTTCATCGGGCACCCATGCTCCAGTCATCCAAAACTTCGAAATTTAATCCATTTGGATATTCACTGGCGGCCGCTACACATTAAATAAAACAAAAAATTATTTTCTGGAACTAAATCACTTATCTTATATACAATAAACCTACCGAGGCAGACCAATGCCAAAAATACAAGAAGCTTCATATTTTTAATCAACTTGAACGAGTTTAAGCTAATACTAAACGAGGTGGACGCGAATTTGTAGTTTATATACGGTTTGGAATCTCAAGTGGTTTGACAATGATTATCGTAGCGCGATACGCCAAGCTATATGGTTGAACATTATTTTTTAATTAAAGCAGCTCGACCACCTCGTTTTGTAAATTAGTAAATTCCAGTGTATGTTAGATTAGATAGTGGTTATATATACGAGTATACTAGAGTGACTCGTTGTTGATTGGTGCTTTAGATTAGCGAGGGGGTATTACTAAATTGATTTGCATTATTTATAGCCAAAACAAAATAAATTTTTTTTGACTGTATCTCGAGATAGCATTTTTTATTGATTGGTCGCATTTAAACTTGTCAATTTGAGGCATGATATTACAATCCGATCAAAGGTTTGTACTTCAAAATTCAAAACGCTATCCGTGTGACGCTAATCTTCATATTGCATTGTGCGCACTTAATCACTTATCGATGCTGCTTCTTGGGCGATGGGCTCGTTATGACAGTATGAAGTATACGAATTCATTTTGCCTTGTTGGTTTGATCACTGGACCTCTCTAATGAGAGGTCCTTAAACTTAATGATGGTTGTTTAAAATAGTAACTCCAACCGGTTCACCCAGTAAACCCGAATTTGCGCCTAAGCCACACCTTGATACTCACTGGTGACGAGAGTGAGCTCACGCATTATGCTCGAGTGACCATTAAGCTATCTCGCTTAATCTTGCGGTAGATTGGAACAGATGTAAAGCGTTTGAGTACAATTTCTTCATCCTCCTCATCTGCCTCAGGTGGTGCCCGGTGGTGAATCCCGGTATTTAAACAGCTAACCTGTTTGGTGAAATGATCCATGTTGTGTCTTGATGGACATATCATCTGCTTTTATATTCCCCGCCACGTTGAAATACCTTATCCAGTCAGATGTAGAACTGATCAGCCATCTCATTTATAGATGAAAGACAATTTTATAGGTGATTGTAGCGTTTTAATTGCAGTAGTGCTGGCCGGTAGTATTATTTATGGATAACACATCAGTGAACTGAAATGGATTAGATTGGATTCGAAAAGGGATCAGCTCGATCGCTCGTATTATTTTCGTTTCGCCTCGAATGCCACAAAATTCGCGGGCGACCCGGATAAACGCTAATTCAAATCTTTAAACAAGAAGGACAATCACGAATAGCTTCCACATATTGTTAGATCCCTCTATCTGTTTTGCTGACAACCCCTAAGCCTAAATGTACTGTTTTGATCAACTGGAAGTCAAACCAACACATAAACAACAACTACACTGATCATTGATACTTGATAGTTATGATGGTTTATTCAATTTCATACGACATTGTGGCGCCAATTTGTAACATTGAATAGACAGATGGCAAGCATTTGCTACCATTTCATGCTGTTCTTTCACGCTGAGAAGACATTAAACTTGAAGAAAGTTTGTGATAACTCCGTCGCAGCCTTTATAGGTCATAAAACAGTCACAAAACAGCAGCCGTGAACAACACTGAAAGCCAATAAATTAAAACGACATAGAAACTCCATCAAACAGGTGTCCATGTCTAGTCACGGGAGAATGGGCTCAACTGTCATTTTTCAACAAAGTGCTTTGCCATTTTAAAGTCTACTCAGGCATTCGACATACCTGTATTCATAGGCGACCTTTATATCTACTTGATTGTCACCAACTAAGGAATTTTCAACCAAACCAATATTTTGGGTCTCAACTGGATCGAACCACTGGGAATTTCTAGAGGTACATTCAATTCGACATATTGAAGAAATACCAACACCAGTTCTCCCCTGAGCTTGAATAACATCGCGGTCCTCATGTTTCATTAAAACTGTATCCAACCAACGTACCAATTCGCTTACCAGCTCGACGAGTTCCACTCGGCCTTCGTAGAATTCGAAGAAGAGCTACAGCATCAGGAAACATCTCCAATTCGGAATCTGCACAGCGGAAGGGATTTTTAAAATTTTTATAGAAGATTTACTATACGCCGTATGATTCCAGGCGTCATCTCTTATTTTATTTACCGCCCGCTCTTTGGATTGTTTAGTTTAAATAATCTGACAGTGCATATGGTATCTACCCGCAGAAGTCGTCGTCACCGAAGAGGAAAAGGTAATGGCTAATGCTGAATGAATCGTTCGGGCAGCCAGCTGTTCTTGTTGAGATATCGCAACGAAGATAGAATTTGTTCGTTTACGAGTGCTCTTATGGTACATGAAATTCATTGCGAGGTGGTCGAAGATCAGCGAGAAATTGATCGAATTGTATCATCTATATAGGTCATCAGCGTGTTCCATTCAATTGGGGCGTTCTATCTTTGTCGCTCCTTTCTATACTTGTCATCAACGGTACGGTTCATCAAGAACTACTTGAAAAATCAAACAACATTTATGCAGCACCATCATGCAACACGTCGTCGACCAGCACGGGAAAAAGTCCGGCTGAACCTCTTTCAACTGTCGTATTGGGAGTTATTTCGACCGTCTTCGTTATGATACGATTCCGGTTTCAGAACGAAGAAACAACGATTAACGAATTATCCGAACTCTATTCCCGAACAAAAAGCCGAAAACCAAAATCGACCAAACCTCCAATCAACCCGGATGACATCCATCGTTCTGAAAAAGTGCGAACTCAAGTGTCTGGTAATCTTCAGATCGGATATTTCGAGGCTCATCACAGCGCTTCCTCAAGCAATTATGTAATTCGCGATGGGCAGGCTGATCATTGCGGTCCGTTACCTTCTCTGATTATCATTTATGATACGGTTAAAATTGGTATTTAGTCGTCGGTACATAAATCAGTGCGAGTAACTAAAAGCCGTAGACTGTTAGCCGAGGAAACACTTGGTCTAGTCGTCTGGATGGATGGAAGGTTCTCACAATGCTAAATCTGGTGAGAGCATATCATCAGATGACAGTAGCACCAATAGATATTCCTATAGGACCATAATTAGTACTATGCTCTTGGAGCTTCCGAATTAACCGTGTGAAATTAGGGTTGTGGATCGCGGCCCAAAGGTTCCAACGACCTGCAAATTAACGATTAGTAATCAACGTTGGAAAATGTTTGTTCGCATATCCTAAGATGAAGTTTCTCGGACATCTAGTCTGTCAAGGATTAAACGATCAGGTGTTAGAAACAGGGGGGTATACAAGCTACCAGAAACAGTTGGCTGCATATTCGTCTGTATATCTCTTTAAATACCTACATATTGGAAGATCGATGGTCTACACTGTACAAGGACAACAACCCCATCAAAAGGGTTTTTAATGTTATCGCGCATACATATGTGCCATTTCAAAAGTGGAAGATCAGTAGATACGACAAATCACCGTTGCGGGACGTTTAATGGTAGTATCGCATTGTGAAAGACATGACCGACCGGACTGGACAATGTTTTACCGACAATGTTATTGAGGGTCTACGAGCTATATACAGACACCAGTAATCCAACAGATTATAGAGTAGACCTGTCAATTTTTGAAATCGGCCCTATTTGTAAAACAACTTTTATATATTTATACATCCGACAAATAAGCGTTCTTTGTAGCTTTTGCCATACTCGTGTTGTTTCAATAAATAATTAAACATTAATGCTCCGACTTAATTTTGTGGTCAAGATAACGACGTACATGATTTCTGAGATGAGAACACCCATATTCCACGGTGTGGAAAGCGAGTTGGCTTTTTCAGATTGTCCAAGATAGTATGAAAACCAAGCTCAGGGTCGAACCGGTCGAGTAATTGCCTTTAAACACTGTTATAACGGCAAGATTTTGCCTGCACAGTGATAGCTTGCCGTTCCGGATTCAGTTGTTTTTGCCATTTTTACAGCTTTTATCATCGCCCAAACTATGTATTTCTGAAAATAAAATCTTTTACTGCATCCAATTTTCAAAATTATTATTGTGGTCAAGATAGCAGAGAGCTGAGTTCATGTCTCGGTTAGACAACATCATCCATTACAATTTTCAATTGGCAAGTGTAAAAATTGCATGTAACAGTGATGAAATTGCATGCCGGTGGTCAAGTGGTTAGAGTTATTGGCTGTGGTTGTGTTGACCTGAGTTCAATTCTCAGTACAGTCAAGTTTTTTTTTAATTTAAAATCAAATGTGTTTTACCTTCTTTGAATTCTTCTCGCCTGTTACATCAAAACAAAAAAATGAATTTTATGAAAATTTTCATAAAATTCAAAATTTTTTTGTTTTGATGTAACACGCGAGAAGAATTCAAATGGTAAGACACATTTTATTTAAAAAAAAATAAAACTTGACTCTAGCGAGGTTTGAACTCAGACTAGAACAAATAAACAACTCCAACGACGCTGCTTACTTGACCACCGCCGTTCTATATGCCAACTGCTATACCTATCTTTAATACTTGCCGTTTGAATGGAGGAAATTGAAATTTTTAACAGAACCTGAGATGAACCAATTTAAAAGAAGGAATTATATTAAATAAGCTTTCGCCGCAACCGGGACTTAAACCAAGGTCCATGAAACAAAAGTAAACTGCTTTGCTTACTAGACCCTACCACCTTACAACGAAAAACCTGCTATAGCCATCTTTTATACTTGTCACGTAATTGGCAAGGAAATTGAAAATTTTTAGAAGCTCTTTACATATGTACATCCCAGACGCAAACCTACTTCCCTTGATTTTTCTCGCCTGAATTGTTCCCGTTGGCCCACTCCGCCACTGGTAGTATTTGTCGTGAAAATCGGGAAGACAATGCTAGATTTACGCCCAGTTTTCAAAAAGCTGCTGTTCGAACAAGTGCGGCAGGATGCTTGCACGAAATAAATAAATCCACCTGGGTGGACTAAGGAAACAGTCATAAAAGCTTTTCAGCCAATGCTTAGCTTTCCTAACCGGTAAAACGTACAATTGGGATTGTATCGATTCTATTAACGAAAGTATAAGATAAGGAGAAACGAAATTGATATTTTGCTGCGAGAAAGTGGGGATTTTATTACCACCATCGAGGCCAATTAAATTACCTTGAAACTCCAAAAAATATTGTATTGATGAATTTTCAAATATTTGGATTCGAGAATTCGCATTTAAACATTATCAGCAAGTGATCCCTTAACCACACAGACTCAGACAACATCATAAAGTTTTCTGCATGACTGAGAGCCAGTATCGGGTAAAACTGTTAATAAAAACCACATACCGCCATAATAATACTGAATCCCGGTTGGAACAACTGGATATGAGATTTAGGTTCGAAAAGTGGATGATCTGATCGTTAGTCGAACACTAGGCTCCATCTGGAAATGTTCTCACAACCATGCAAGACCATCCGGACAAAATTGATCATCTCGAAGCTAGGTTGTTAAAAAATATCATATCGAAGGCCCAAATACTTAAGCCACTCACATGGCAGGTCGGCAATATAGATGGAATATATTACCACTTAATCTAAACTTCGAAAAATTCTGAGCGCACCAAAATCCTGTTTGATTATTGTTCCTCAATTGGATTAAGTACTGAGCTCACCCACCATCTAACACCTGAAACATCGCGTTTGGTAAATAAAACTTAAATCTTTATTAATTTTTTTAATAACAATTATCACACTAAACGTCTCATGGGTCCTCCATCAATGATTCTTCGATGCATACGCAGGAATCGGTAGCTTCATCCCTTCCTTGGCCTCGAAAAACGTGTACGACAGCGTTATCGTATCGACCAGCTCCATTTTCGGATCGTTCGCAAATTCCGGATCGATATAAAAGAATACAGGCATATCAACTTCTTCGTGTGGATTCAGCTGCTGTTCTTCGAAGCAGAAGCACTGAATTTTATTGAAATAGGCTCCAGCCTCGAACGGAACAACATTGTAAGTACTAATACCGATCACTGGACGATCGGTAGGATTTCGTGCTGTGTAGAAAGCGAGTGCTGTTTCACCAGGCGCCAACTTAAAGGATTATAATGTAAAAGAACTATTATCTAACATACAGAATATATAAACCAAAATACTAACATTGATTTCGTACTGCTGCGGTTTAAAATTCCATCGCATCGAAGCCCCAATGTCCGCATTAAACTGGATTTTTATAATTCGATCGTTAACTTTTTGCATCTCTTCGACTTTACTGCCATCATGTTGGGCTCCCGTTGTGCCACCATAACTGTACGCCTGGCAAAACATACGGTAAAGTGGAACCGCGGCATAGCTGAAACCAACGCACAGTACACCAGCCGCTGTTACGTAATAAAGAGTTGAAATTTTTTTTAGTTTCTGACCCGGACTTTGGGTTGGACCTCCCGAACCGCTCAGCAGTCGTTTAAATACCGTATTATTATAGATTTGTGGTGCAAACAGGAATTTACGGCCCGAATTTAGGTTAGAACCGCACAATTTATTTATCAACTTTAACAGCATTTTACTGTAAATTTTATACTATGTCAACTGTACAATACTATATAATCTATTCATTTAATATATTTTATACACTTTAATTAATAAAATTTATAGGTTTTTATTTAGTAATTTAATTATTTTGGATTGTATCGCGAGCCGTCGAATAATACATTTTTCATGTTCCCATATTTGACAGTGAAATGTCAAATTTGTGGAATTTGATTTTCACATTAATAAAGTCGACACATGTTTTTTCTATTTGAAAACAGATGGCAGTGCGGCTATATAAGAAATTATTAAGGTGGCTTACAAATTAAAAATATAATTTTAATGATTGTTTTTATATTTGGAGAACTGATTTAATAGTTTTGTTTTGTATAAATCACTGTTATTTTTAAGGATGTGACAAATTCATGAACTTAACATCTTTCCACAGCACAAAATGGAACTTCTTTATTTATTAACCGATTTGGAAAAAGATTGATATCTGATTTAATAAAACTATTTATTATTTAGTTCTTATAATAATATTAATTTATATTAACAAAAACAAAAGACTAACAAAATGAGCGTACACTATCACCGGTTGGTATTTCACTCGGTTCAAATCGTGCTCCCGCTCCAAAATTAGAACTGCTCACTTTATGTCCAAATGCTTCGGCTGTATCGCGGATACTTTGGCTAGTGCAACGATCACTAAAATTTAAATTAGTTGTTCGTTTGATTCGTTTTAGTAAACTTGATGTGTTGATATGGAATCCATTGACAGTTTGGACGATGCTAACTAGTAAAATACCTGTGAATTAATATAGAAAATCGATTTAATATTAATTTTGTGTGATTGATTATACTTACAGTATAAGAAATAAAAAATTAGCTTCATTTTAATTTGCAACTTATTAACGATGCCCAGTTCAAAGAATACTAATGCGCTGCTAGTGGAAATATATAATAATATAATTTTATTCAATTGATAACCTCTTGAACTGGTTTATTATTATGTGATATATTTTTTTATTTGCTAATACTAGTCTACGTTTAGTTTCTTCTCGAAATTTAGCGTATAAACGTTAAATCTCAAGAAATTTTACAAAATCGGTTGCTATTGCTCCTAATTTGAGGGATAAGGGTATCATCATCAATTGCATCAGTACGCATATCTTCCATATTACAAAGACTATCATCAACATTTATGGACTTTTTGATACGTTTGGTAAGTAATGACAGGTTGTTGATATGAAATCCATCGACATTCTGGATAACACCAATTATCAAAACGACTAAAAATAAAATCATTATCTTACTAATTTTTAATTAATCGTTTTTCAATTAGTATTTTACTTACAGCCCACAGTTATGAGTACGAAATACGAAGCGAGGTTTATTTTATCTTCACTACTTGCATGATATGCACATGAAAGAATACTAATGTGATGCTAGTAAAATATATATTATATATATATATATATATATATATATATATATATATATATATATATATATATATATATATATATATATATATATATTATATATATATATATATATATATATATATATATATATATATATATATATATATATATATATATAAAAGTATATATATATATATATATATATATATATATATATTTATAATATATCAGACTGATGATTTATTCAATGATTAGTACTTGAGCAATTTTTTATTGTGTAAATTAAGACACGTGTGATTAATAAATTAGAGTAAATTTGACAACAGGATGTAATCTATATTCATAGTTCGAAATGACATTACGCCAGAGTTAGATTTGCTAGTACTTAAATAGGTTGGTTGATCTTGGGTTGACTTTATTGTATAAAAGATATTTGGAAAAGCCTACGGCAGTATTAAGGGTTGAGTTTCATTAAACATTTTATTGTTTAGCGAATAGACCGCATATCCCTTAGTAAGAGTTATTGGATCCCTTTAGTCATATTGACAATGTGATTCCAGAGCCCTTACCATACCCTGCGATGTAAATCGGTATACAGGTGTCCGGCGTTCAGGATACTGAAATAGTGAGCAGCATCCCCGAGCATAAGATAGCACGGAAAGAAGCATGTTTTAGTGATAGTCATCATTACAAAATTTAGGAAGATGGGTACAAATCAGAGAAATGTAGGTATACTGTACCTCCTTTATTTTATAGAAATTTGGGATGATACCACATCGACTAAAGATCAGTCGATCTATAGAAGAGAGCAATAGCCCCATGGTAGGATCGTATAGCAAGAGGAGGCAAAAGGGGCCTCTAAATTATCCATTGTGGTAATCAAAAAGGGGTCCCTATAGCTCTTCATGCTAAAGCAAAGGGAGTGTAATTGGCTTTGGTTTCGGTTCGATTACTCTCAAAACATACTAAAGAGAGATGATTTTGAGTGAGCGCGCACATCGGAAGTTGTGAATGAGTTGTACAGATTAATCTTCATCATTCAAACACTGCCTCGGAAGCTGTACTTCTCAGGTTGGCTGGATCAGGAAAGGACGTAGTTCTAATTTAACAAACGTGGATTAGCCATAACAGGGTGTATGGGTATAAAAATTACACACTCAAGTGTATCTGGGAAATCAGATCGTGCACTCTTTGACAAAATTTGTTCATAATTTCACAATGTAGCAATGGGGCCATACCTCTGGTTAGCCTGGAGGGTAACAGCAATCAGATTATACTGGTTTCACCCTATATAGACCAGCAGATTTTCGCTGGAAAATTTGCGAGGACTGGTCGCCGAAGCAGAAAAAAGATAGATTGGTGGGAAGGCAGGACGTTCTAGACGAATTCTTCGTTCCTTTAAAACAACGTTTATCATATGGCCAGGTAATTGATGTTGGCCAAGAAACCGAAAACTTTTCGGAACATCGTCAATTAACTTACAGCTTTAACATTAACATTAACATTCATCCTGCTACTTGGAAAACATTCGAGAATCTTAAAAGGTTAAAATCTGTTTCTCTGCCCACAGACCCATCGGTACCTGCATACTACTTGTCCTTTGATAAAGCTATCTAGAGGTAAGCAAAAATCAACATTGTGGTTCACGGGACTTGGGCTACGGATAGGTTTGCACGAAAGACTTTAATAGTGGCAAACGCACGAAGGTTACTTGCAAGCGTGACTCCTATAAGCTAGACCTACGATTACATAAAATGGAATTAAGGAAGGCACAAAGGAGTGGTTGGAGACTCCTCTGTGAAAGTCTCAGAGACCTCTCGTCTTAAGGAGATTCTCTGTATTAACTTTACCAGTCCCAGTTATCTAATTAAATCGAACGGTTTTTCGACCGCTTATAGTGAGAAATTATCGAAGCTTCTTATCGAGACCCACCTCCCAAGAAGTTTTGACGACTTGATGAGGATCAGTACTCTCAGATCCTCTGGGAACTGAAAGGTTCTAAACCTTATAAATGAGCTTGTCCGTATCAACAATTATACCAGTATAAATCTAAAACAACTCGGCGATTATCCTGCTCTGACTAGAGATAATTTCAAAGATTGTTTAAAGCTGGTCTATATTTCGAAGAAGTGGGAAGAGGTGATGGTATGCTTTATGCCGTATTATGCCGTGTTAATAATGTGAGAATGAACGAAATCTTGGAAGGATTGTCATTCGTACAGGTGGAGTACTCCGCAGGTTAATCAATCAAATGCTTGAAATGATGGGGACTGAAACTGTTTAAGTTTCGTTGTAACAGCTTTACATCCAAATGAACGGCTTCAAGATAGACATCAAAGTAGGAGCTGGACTGTTGTATGATACATTAATTGAGAAGGTTTCCCTATGTCTGGAACCAAATGACTAATGGCCAAAAGAGTGCGACATTACCACACAGAACGCATACGCATATAGGTACCTAAGGATTGTATTATATATTTCGGGATTTGATAACGAAAGGAATATTTATTCAAAATATTCTCCATGAAGATCAATACACTTTTGCATGCGTGTGAACCAATTTTCGAAATACTTTTCCACTCCGATTAAGTTACCCCCAGAACATACATTTGGAATGCATCAATCGCTTTTTCAGGTCTCGAAAAACGTTGACCTCACGGATGACCCATTAATTCGATGCTTTCACCGCTTAAATATTCAATTGTTTGTGCCGATGTGTGAAAGCACGCATTGTTGTGGTAGAGTATGATCGGTCGTCGGTGGATAGTTTTCCTTATTTCGCCGAAAACTTTTGGCAAACAAATAAACAGACAACCATTTGCTTCGAAGTGCTTCGTGCACGAACAACTTTTGTTGGATTTGGCTCACATTGGACAACCATACCGTCGGCTGCTATTTTGTTTCGGATTCATTCTCATAAATCCAAGATTGAGCGATTATCAAATTATGTGGAGTCCAACGCGTGGAATTTTTTTGATGGCCAAATGTTCATACAATATTGAATAGTCTCATTAGGGCCCAAGGATGCTTCAATCTCACGATAAGTCACCTGAAGATCCTGCAGTATCGGTTAATGCAGAGCATCAATGTTTTCTGGAACAATAATCGATTTTTGGCGACCTTCATGAAATTTGTCGTTGAGCGAACTGCGACCACGATCAAATCTGTAAACCATAAAAAACAGTGACTTTGATGGTGCTTCACAGCAAAAAAACGAATTAACTTCATCAATGCACTGTTGTTGAGTTAATTCACGTCGACAGTTATGTCCAAAATATTAACCTTTACGATAGAAACGTCGGTTACCGGATGTCAGCACTAAGGTTGCTTAATCTTGAAATATAAAAGGAATCCTATGTATACCAATAAAAAGTGGACTGCCTATTGAAAATCGAAAGCTGTATACTCGTAATTCAACACGCTACATATAAGTAATGCTCATTGGTGCCACTAAGGGGGTGAAATAGGAAAGTAAGAACCAAGTAAAAGGTTTGTTACCTGAAATCTGTAATTCAAAAAGATTTTTCCGATTTTTTACAAAATCGGCAAATTAATGCGAGTGTACACATTTTCTAAAAAGTGAATAGTTGGGCCGTCCTAAATCCAAATAGAATATTACTATAAAAAGATTTGAGCTCCTCTGATAAATTATGAAAATTTGACAAGAATTATGCCATTCATGTGGTCCATATGGTCAGTTTGTATCCTTTATTAGTGGAGTCCAACCCTTTTTATAGTAATGCATTAAACAAATTTAGAAAGGTCTATGAATCCACTACTCAGAATCATTATAGTGTCTACATCAAAATCTCTCTGAGATATTTATGCTTGAGTGAAAGTTTTGTTTATTTTCGAGTTTCAACAGCGGAACTCAACCCTATTTTAAGGTATTGTGCGGGGTGTCTATAGTATTCAGAAATATTAGTGATCTTGTGGCAAAAGCTCCATGATTTTTGTGTTTAAGTGAAACGTATTTTACAACCGATTTGCATGGTTAATGTTTATCAGTGGAGCCCGTGCATTTTTCCGGTAATAAAATCGTATCCTGGAGCTTTCTTTGGGTTTATGCAACTTTTAATGGTATTTTTAACTTGTTTCCACTTAAACTTTAAAAGGAATTAATTTCGAAGGGTCCTCGGTAAACTTTGGTATAGTTCACTGTTGTTAGTTTTATCGTTTGGTGTAAAAACCTTTTTCAAGTGGTTAGAGAAAGCAGTATCTTTTCTACGTCACTTCGTCGATAATGTTGGTCTCTTTAGTTTTTTTCTTGTTTTCCATAGTGAATAATCTGTCTTCTCGGTCGCCGAGAGTTCAGTAAGGTCAGGTTCTTCTTCTCTCAATGCTCGTTTAAGGGCTTCTATTTGCTGCCATAGCCGGCGTATCGTCCGTTTTTTTTAGATTAAAGTGCAAAGTTGGATTCTTGAATTCTTGAATTACATGATCAATTCTGTGTACCTTCTCTATTGTTGAGTGCTCTGGTCTCAATCCAAACAGATGGTCCGGAATCAGCTTCTTCTCTAACAATATAACTTTGACATAATATAATTTTGACATAATTGGTAACAAACTTATCGGTCTGTACGCGACGTAACTTCTTCGGGGGGGCTTGCCTGCGGTTTTGGTATTAATATTACTTGTGAAACCTTCCATTGTATGGGGAAATACCCAGTTCTGGCACCTGTTGAAAAACATTAGCTGTGATAAGATCGCTGTAACTTTATTTTTACTTCGATTGTACGATTTATATTCCAATTGACTTTGAATGTTGTTATTCTCTTCGTCTGTGGTTTCTGGTGGATATGGTTAGAATACTTTTTCGAAATGGTCTATAAATGGAGTATGATGCTGTGGTTGTTTGAGCTTCATAGTCGCTTTCCATAGTGAATAGTTTGTGTTTTCTGTTGGTGAGAGTCGTGATAAATATTCTTGAATGGATTGGTTCTTTCAACTGTTTGACCGCTTTGTTTAGCTTGCGTTAATCTTTCGTTAGTCGATATCGTTGCCATTGCTGTTTTAATTCCCCCCCCCCCCCCCCTTAATTCCCCATTCTTTTCTTTCTCATTTCGTATTGGTGTGGACTTCCAAGCTGCCGCGTGAAAACATTTATTAAGATGTTCCACTGCTTGATCTATATCACTCTTCGTCTTTAATTTAATGCTTGCGCTTGGTTTCTCTGCTACCTAATTTCTTATCATGCTCTAGTCAGTTTTATTGTTGCTTAACATCGATTGTTTCTTTTTATTCACTTTTTGTGTACCCGAAGTGATTAAGGCAGGTGAGTGGTCCGACGACAGGTCCAAACATAGCGACACTTTAATGTATAATTACTTGCGATGCATTTGGTGACGCAGAAATCTATGACGCCTGGAATCTTTCTCCTATCACTATGGCAGATTATTTCTTTGAATTGATTTAAATAACGTTCGGCCTCTCGTTGTAACTAATCTTGATCCCGACTCTTGGTGTTTTGCATTATTTTGATTACCCCCTGCTATAAAGCGGTGACCCAAAGAAATATAAAAATTAGCAAATTGTTTCATTTTTCTGCTGTGCCATTATGTGCTGTTCCATCAGGATGTTTTGTGTCATAGATGGTGTATCTTGGTATTTTAAGGAAAATTCTACTGGTGTTATGCGGGTCGGAATCTAACATTTCATGAAGTTCTAACATAAAACTTTTTATTTCTTGTCCAAATTGTGACAAGCCGTTGGCATTCCAGATTGGCTATAGCTTAAGGGTTCTGGACATTGAATGATTTGGAGACAATGGTCGTTAAAATGTTAAGGGTAGTATCCATTTTGACCATTAACTTTTCCATCACATTTCCCAACCGTTGTGTGGAAGACTGTGTGGTCAGGCTGCTGGTAATGAGTTTTATGAGCGCATATCTCAATGCATCACCTAATCAACCGGAACCAAAAACTTTTATTAATATCGTGGACATTTTTAGAATTATAAATTGGTGTACGGTGTTCCCGGTGTTACTGTCTTAAAGGATTTTTTGTAATATTCAAATTTTGTGTTTTCTTTTTTTTTTTTAATTTAATCAAGGTACAAATTATTTTACCTTTTTTTTTGTTGTATTTTGTTGCTGTCGTGATACGTAACATTTTTTTTTGTTTTTGTAATTTTTATATATTTAATATTTTTCATCAAGATAGTACAATATATTTTTCATTTTATCAGATAGGAAAGTTAAGCAAAAAAAAAAAAAAATAAAAAAATTTATAAAGAAAAAGTTAAGTAACTTTTTATGAAAGTTTTAATTAATGATTTTTTTAATATATCTATATACGATTTTTTTGCAAATTAATTTAACTTTTTAGTTAATTTAATTTCTTTTTTGTTTGTTTAACTTTTTAATTTTAAGACGAGAGAAGAGAAAAACGAAAAGATTATTTTCTATTCTGATACATACCTTATATGTATGCGTATACATAAAGCTAGACCCGTTTCTTGTGTATATCATCCATATTTTTTAATGCATATATACATATTACATTAATTGTTATTGTAAATTGTAAGAAAAAAAAATATAAGTCATGTTTTGTTGTACTATACACAGTATACACAATAATGTTTTGCTTAAGTAATATTTAATTAAAATATTTGGCTTTGTTTGGAACAGAATGTAAAATTTAATCTATTGGATTAATTAAAATTATGTCTACAAAGTCTTATATTATCAATATTATGATGATTATAAGATTTGTGTAGTGATTGGAGTTTACATAGATCGATTAGTCGAAATTAATTATTTACTAGAATTGAATCTGGCAAGTATAAAGTCGAAATGAGATTTGAAGTGGCCTTATTCGATCAAAAAGACACCGATTACTCTTTCTAAAAAGCAATAAAATAATTAAAACGACGACCTGAAATTAAAGTTCTGATCAAAAACTATTGGAACTGGGCTAGAAGGGCCAAATAAACAGATGCACAAAAGGGTGTGTTTTGCAAAATTTAAATATTTGAAGACGTCCTAACCAAGCCATAAATGTAAATTGACAAAAAAATTTAAATTAAAATTCCATATTATTTCAAAATTTTATATTTGTTAAATTTTTTTTAAATTTAACAAATGTTCAAAATTTTAATTTAATAAAGTCTCATTTTAAAATTTTACATCGAACTGTCGAATTTTAAAATTGAATTCAAATAACAAACTTCATCAGTTCCATCAGAGTGTACCTAGACATTTCGAAATTTGTATTCTTAAAATTTTGAAAATTTAATAATTTTATTTTTACTTTTGAATCTATTGCAACGATGAATTTCATACATTTGGCTACTTTGTTGGAAATTATTGGAATAAATATTAATTTCCTGGGCCTATTCGACTACAGAATATTCAGAATGATTCAAAAAATTCGTTAAAAATAAACATTTGTTCGAATTAAAATATTTCAAAACCAGGTTATATTTAAATTAAAATTTTGTTAGACAATGTCAAATTTTAAAATTAATTTCAACGGTCGGATAGAATTAAAATTTCGAATCCAGGTCCAGAAAAACTAAATTTTCCGAAATTTTCTACTATGCATTTAAAATTTTTGAAATGCTGTAGTTAAAATGGTAATTTTCAGAATTGTAAAATTCAATCTAAATCCGGTATATTGGAAATTTATATTTGGAAAAACGCAAAATTTCGGAATTGTATGTTGAACTAATTTAAATTTATAAAATTCATAAATTTAATTAAATTCAGAATTTGGCACTATACTTGGAACGTCAAATTTGGTTCAAAAATATTGAAATACAATTTTACAAGTCTAAAGTACAATTTTACAAGTAGGCGATCAATCGAAATTTTTAGAAATTCGAAATTCAATTTTATATAAATTTTGAAACTTTTAAAAATTCAAATTTTAAAATGTTTAAATCTAGTTAACGGAATTGAAAATTAACATTGAATTTCATTGTTCGATAATTAGAATTCAAATTTCGATTCCCGATTTGAACGAATTAAATTTTAAATACTAAAAATTTTAAAAAATATCAAAATTCATTAAAAAAATTAAAATTTTGAAAAATGCAGTAATTCAAATTCCAACTGTTTTTGAATTTATTAATTAAATATTAAATTTGTAGGAAATTTGAATTAAAATTTTAGTTAACACAGTTTGGATTAATTTCAAATTTAAAAAGCTGACAATATTCTAAATGTCTAAATGTCAAGCATTTATTCAAATTCTGAAATTTTTGTTGTTGTAAAATTCTATAAATTTTTATATTTATTAAATTTTCAATATTGCATTTCATTCTAGAAATTCTGAAAACAATAAATATTTTAAAACTTAAATTTTTTACTGCTTTGTAAATTAAATCTACTAAATTCCTGCATATTTTATGATTTTTGCCCAACAAAAGTGTAACAAGTAAAACAAAACAAAATGGATACTAATACAACGGCCCCTGGACCCAAGAGCCATCTATCAAATTTTTTGTTAAATTTGTTTTCTACTGGTTTTGTGGCCCAAGGCTACCTCAAGTTTTTCCCGACATGTTGTTTTGCTTCTTTGCCTTATGCCAATACCAGCCAAGTCGAGGGCACACATTACTTGGCAATATTTTAAATCAACGGTCAACGATGAAGCAATCGTTAAAAATCTACGATATTTTGGTATGTTGAAATTACAAATAAAGGAGTTGACCGATTGCACGGCTGTCACTGATAATGGATTAAAAGTGATCGTTAAAAATGGTCCGCAATTGGTTTTCTGAAATGGCCTTTGCGTGAATTAAATGTATCTGATTGTTTGAATATAACGAATTTTAAGACTTTATGATTTAGTTAAATTAGGTGCTAGTCGGTCAGCAAATGCGATAAAATATCGGATGCTCAAGTAAAAGTGATAGCTAGAAAATAATTAAGCTATTAAAATGCGGGAGGATACGAAGCTCTTCGGTGTGGATATACTTGTATTTATAAGTCACAATATGACGGATAAAGCTTAGCTTTTAGCTTACAATTTTTAATATATTGGTACTCATTTTTGGATAGTGATTTAATTTTAAAAGCTTCGATAGTGATTTAACAATCAGAGTAGTTCAAAATCGGAAATTGAATCGTTAATACACAGTGTGATAACATGGCATTATTAGATCCAACACTCGTTTTAAAGTTAGTTCCCAGCTTTTCTGGAAATCCTCGTAAATTACATAAATTTATTTCTTGTTCAGAATTAATTCATATAGATCTTTAAAGGAAAAAGTAAAACCTCAATTTTTAGAAGTTGCAAAGTTTAAACTGGATGGTAAGGCTTACGGTTTAATAAAATACAGCCAAATAGATTCCTGGAAAAATTTAAAAGATATTCCTTACTCTGAATTTACAGAAACACGGTCATAGTTGGCCATTTATGGCCATTAATGGAACTTGCTACTTTACGACAAAAAAGGGTGAAGATGAAAGTCGTTTGGAGACAATTCTGTACAGCTTAAGTGTGAAACTAAACCATTTGAAAAAAGTAGAATATAACTCGTTGATACCTATTTTTCATGAACAGAGTGACGTGTTCTATTTGGACGGTGATTCTCTAAGCCCCACTGACGTTAATACCCACAAAGACTATCGTAGTAGACTATCGTAAATTAAAATGTTTTTTAAGAGAAATCAATAAATGTTTATTCCATTGTAAAGAGGAAGGAATGCCATTAACATTTAAAAACGATATCAGCCAAATGGCCCCCACGGCTACGCTTGCAGCACCATATCCTTTTCATGAAATTTTCCATGACCAATTCGTACATTTACGTCTTGAATCGATTGTGGAGCATTGGCATATACCTTATCTTTCACAAGCCCCAAAGAACAATCACAAATCACAAGTTAAATCACAAGATCTCGGTGGCTAATTGTGATAACCTCTTCGAGAAATAGCACGGTCAGGCAACTTTTCTTGCAAAATTACGATTATTTCGTTGCTTGTGTGAAAAATTTAGGTAGGCCCAAAAACCGCACCAAACAGTGACACGTTGAGGATGTGGAGAACAGTGACATGGAAAGGCTTTTCAAGAACCATTCTTGGATTTTCTGAGCCCCAAATGCGACAATTCTGCTTATTAACGTAGCCTCCGGGATGAAAATGGGCCTTATATCACTAAAGATGATTTTTTGATGAAAATCCTGATCATTTTGATGCATTTGAAGGACCCAATCAGCGAAGATACGACGTTTATGGTGATCGACCGGCTTGAGTTCTTGTGTTAACTGAACTTTAAAAGCCTTAAGACCTTAGTCTTTATGCAAAATACGGTGTAATGTCGTTTGTGGAAGGTCTAATTTCAAAGATCGATGTAGAATCGATAAACCTGAGTTTTCTTCAACACTACAGGCTACACCAGCAATATTCTCAGTTATTTTTTAGCAACAGCTCAAATTTTTCCACCAGTTTCACTATTTCCGGCCGAGAAGCACCTTCACAACAACCAAAATGTGCCTTAGTTTTGCGAACTGTGACTGCAAAACTTTCACCATTTTTGTAGTGAATTTTAACAATGTCAATGAGTTGTTGAAGCATGCATCATACCATTTTTAGTAATGGCGTAGTTTATATTTGACAAATGTTAAATGATGACAGCTGCAAAATTAACAGCTGTTCAAATCTTATGAAACATCTTATTGGAAAACCCTTTTTTCTAATATTTCGGATACCCTCTAATACCCTGGGAAACGCCCAATATTTCAGTTCGTTAGATTTATAGTGTGGGTATCATGAGGTAAACCTTCATGAGCCTGACGTGTTAAAACAATATTTAGTACCGACGAAAGGCACTATCAATTTAAAAGGTCTTATGGGCAACCTTTCAACATATGCTCTGTGGTCTCAATAATTTAAAGTGTTTGGTTTATCTTGACGATGTCATAATATTAAGATCTTGCCTGGTTTAACACAACAAACCATTACGCGATGTTTTGTCGCGATTCAGAGATCATCAATTTTGCACATATTCACATTTAATAACAAATTATTACAAACCGCGACCAATCACAAAATTAATTTTAGAAACTGATACAATCTGAACGGCTGTTAATCGGAGCAACGATTTTAATATCGCCTTCGTTTACAATAAATAAATGTCACGCGGTATCATTTACCTTGACAAACTGCACCTGTTCAGAAAGCTTCAATATTCAGTAACCAAACTAATTATCTTTTGCTATTGATTTTCAAAATTTTCCCTTGACTTATTTATCCGTTTTATCTGACAAGCTGCGATGCTGGTAAAATAATCGGTAAAAACTATCGCTTACCGTTGTTACAAGATATAGAGAAACTACCATCATCAAACCATATCATAGACGTAGGACGGAGTCTCAGCAGAATCAATAAAATTAATGATCGAAAGCACGAATAAAAATATTGTTATGCCAGCTCTCTTTGGTTAAAACGTTGTCTTTAAACTCGATATTAACTCTATACATATTAAAGCAGACAAACTTCAAGTCCCCCGTTTCCATCCATTTGGTACAAGTTTGACAGTAGTTAAGTTCGTGATTCCGAGATTCCAAGAGACTTCTCAATAATAAAACTAGTCAACTAAATTAGGTTCAAACTGCGACAAGTGGAACCAGAATTTAGGCAAAATTGTTCGGATGTTGCTCGGCATACCAGATGAGGAGTTTGACTCACATATCGAAGCAAACGTAGGATGACGTGCAGTAGTAGAGCCATCTCAGACATAAGCGAAGTCCTTGAATATTTGCAGCCAATTATCTCTTCCAGACGTTTTTTAGGATTAGAAACAACGAAGAACGCTGAAGAATGGCAGGAGTCACCATTTTAAGGAAGGTTCACAGTCGTTTACCAATCAAATGTTTCATCTTACGATGTGATGCAACTAATTCGAGAGGAGCAAACTAGGTCACAAACCATTATATTATATAAACATTTTTCTAGCTAGACTTGACATAAACAAAAAATAATTTCCAATTTTAAACAAATTTTATGCTTCAAACATACACCAAAAAAAAAAAAAATATGTAATCACAAACAATATGACAACAGATAAACAAAAATAAAAAAAAATTTTTGTTGTCATGTTCCTTGCACTGAATATGTTTTTAAAAAACAATTACTTGTGTCTCTCTGAATATAATATATTCGTGTAGATGTATACGAGGACAAAAGTATATGCAGAGCATAAAGCACACAGGCAAACAAAAATGTTTTATGTTTTTTTGTGTGTTTGCACAATGTTTGGCAAACCATACGACATATGTTTGGCGATGTCAAATATATAATTTTAAAGTAATTTTTCAAAACATATCTCGATAGATGTTTATACATTTTTGACCTAAAAAAATATTTCAATTTTTTATATTTTCGGTATCGTCGTCGTATCGATAATATGTAAAATGTGGTAGATTTATGAACAAAACATAAATACATATATATCGTTGTTATTGAATTTGGGGCGCGCAATTTAATTTAACATTTATTTCATCTACATATATACTTTTGGTTTGCGTGGTTGCGACATGTTAATTATTATTCCCCGCGACTCTTCAAAATTTTTGTTGCGGAGTAATCAAAAAATTGTCAAAATGACAATAAAACGCCTGGCCAAGCCGAAAAACGAATTTTTATGGTCGCGTAACACAATAAATAAATTTATAGTCGAGCATTACAAAAAATATTTTATGTCTCTGCCGCACCACATTTCCCCATATCCGCGCGCGCGAGGATAATTATCCCGCGCGCAAATCTATATATATGTACGTATATACGTATATATGTATCAAAAAAACCCATCAGCAATTTGTTTCACGTTTTATTCCTCCTTGTCTCGATATCGCTTAAAATAAATAAAAAAAAAAAAATGAAAATTTGTTTGTGTTGTTTTTCCGTTTTTTAACTGTTATCTTGTATCATTTTCATTTAACAGTTTTGTTTTATGTTCGTGTCATAATGAAAATTGTAATATTTGTCAATATACACATCATATACATACATATATAATACCGAGAAAGACACAGCAGCAGCAGCAGCATCAGGAACAATCTCGCGCGCATAAAAAATTCACTGTAATGATATTTAATATAATATCAGAGAAAATGTGAAAAATGCTAGGAAAAACCAAAAATAAAAAATAAAAAATATTGGATGTAGCAACAGAGCAACAACAGCACACACTCATGGAACAAAGAAAAAAAATAATAACTGTAAATGAAAAATATGAATGAAAATGGCAACAAAAAAAAATCCCTTGTGAAAATGTTTGTGTATACACAAAAATATAAATTCTGTCACATCCTTCCGTTTTTCTCGTATATATATACATATACAAAAATTTTATTTTCATTTTCAATCTAAAGTGGCCTCATTAGTTTGAAAAATGTTAAACAAAAATGACATAACATGATCATTACTGAAATAAAGCTCAAACAATATACAAGCAACAAACAACAAAAACAGAACAGCAAAAAAAAAAAATTGAAAACAAAGCATTATCTCAATGTCGGTGTTGCTGCTTTTTTATCTCTAATTTACAAAAGTTTCGTATACATCTTTCAAAGATACATTTTATGATTAGGATCTTTAGTTTGTTTAATGTTTGATGGGTTCTCGTTTTCGTTTTTATGATATGTCAATTGTCTGTATATATATTGTAACAAATATTGTTCGATTCAAATTATTCCATATACGTTCTATACCTGGTGAATAGTTTGGGTTTATATCTCGAGAGTTAGGTTATATTAAATTGTTCCACCATCCGGAAATACTCTTATTATATAAGTTAACACACGCTAAGTGTGTTATGTGATAATTTATGTGATTCAGGATCTTTACCTTCTTGATGGTGTAGGTTCTGGATTGAAGTCTGTTACTTTTTACTTTACAGAGAACTACAACAAGCACTGTATTATGCTATGTATAGAAAACATATCCTGGAATCCTCCAGTAACCAAACGCGAGTCAGTGATCTTCGATATGAACAATGTCGTTGTGTCTACCTCGTGTCTTGCTTCGGGTCTAGCTTGTGTGATTCCGATGTTGAACAGCAAACTGGCTTCCAGTTACGACCTTCGTCTAGGTTGTATCAGGAACGTGAGTTTGGTTCCTACCCTCGATTGTTTCCTTAGCTTGTAATCATTATTATGACTTCTATGCTTGTGCTGAAACAGATCAACTTACACCATAGCAAAGCTGCATCGTTTGAGCTTAAGTTGCTGCTCGCTAATTCGCAGGTAGACATTTGATTAATTCAGGAACCTTATCTGCTTGACGGTGTGGTTTCTGGTTTGGATCCTGTAGGTGGCAGAATCCTCTACAGAGGGTCCAATGATAAGGTAAGAGCCTGCGTGTTTATTTCTAACAATTTTAGTGCTACCCTAATTCTTGAATATTGTTCAGCGGACGTCGCAGCTGTGCTTGTCTCTCTCAAATCGTCGAACTCAGTCGGATCACTGGTGGTAGCATCGGTGTATCTGCCTTACGATTCGGTGTCACCTCCTCCTTCGGAGGAGTTCAGCAACCTTGTTTCGTGGAGCAGGACAAATCATTTACCTTTAGTGGTAGGATGCGATGCTAATGCTCATCACACGTTATGGGGTAGCACGATTATTAATGATAGGGGTTTATCTCTACTTAATTACCTGAGCTCATCTGAGATTGAATTACTTAACAAAGGCTGTGAGCCTACCTTTACTGATTCAGTAAGGAGGGAAGTGATTGACATTAGTTTGTGCTCCATGTCGATTATCGATTTGATCTGTAATTGGAGGATAACCAATGACATTCTCACCTCCGACCATAGGTGCATCTCGTTTAATTTAAATCTGGGAAGACCTACTCTTAAACCTTATCGTAATAAGAAGCTTACCAACTGGGAGTTATTCTCTCTTGAGTTGGAACCTCGGCTGGTTTCGTTGGGTGAGATATGTTCGACTGAGGATATTGAAATGCTAGCTTCATCTTTGATGCATGCAGTCACTTCAGCCTTCCAAAACTCTTGTCCTCTTATTACCAAGCAAAAATCTCAGAATAAGCCTTTTTGATGTTCTGATCTCAAAAAACTGAGGAAAACTGCTAGGAGACTCAAAAACAAAGCCAAAAGACCTTCAGGTTGATTGGGATAACTTTCTGGCAGCTCAAAAAGAATATAAGAAAAGGTTGAGATCCGCTCGTAGGACTTCTTGGATTAGCTTCTGCGAAGAAATTAATAGTATCTCTGGGAACGCCAGACTTAATAGGTCCTTGGTTAGAAATGATTCCTGCCGACTCGATGTGCTGCGACTTCCTGATGGCAGATTAACCTCTTCCAGGAAGGAAATTGTCGAACTACTACTTTCTGTTCATTTCCTTGGGTGTGATGTTATCAATCATGAATATGTTGCTGACGCCCAGCCTAATGCGGTACTGATTATTCACCTTACTGGGACTTAGCCTGCAGGCTAGTTACTCTCAACACCTTGCGCTGGAGCGTTTTCTCCTTCTTACCTTATAAATCAGGTGGTCCGGATGGAGTTGTTCCTGCTGAATTACAGCATGGGTTTCCCCTAATTCAGGAACATTTACTTCGACTCTTACAAGCGTGCTTTGCGTTTGGATAAGTTCCATAGTCCTGGAACAGGAGTAGAGTGTTGTCATCCCGAAAGCTAAAAAGACGGATTATACCGATCCCAAGGCATTTCGCCCTATTAGTCTTTCTTCAACTTTTCTCAAAACTCGGTAAAGAATTGCTGACAGATATATTAGGGATCATCACTTATCTGTCATCTCACTCGGTAGCACTCAACATGCTTACAGAGTTGGAAGATCATGTGAAACTGCGTTGCATGAACTTGTTACGAGGATTGAAAGATCGCTTAGTATTAAGGAGTTTCTTGTGGGCACTTTCCTCAATATTGCGGGTGCCTTTGATAGTACTTCTTTCGCTTCCATCACTGAAGCCTGCTCAAACTTTGGAATTGACCAAACCATTTTTAATTGAATTGGATCTTTGATGCGGTTGCGCATTGCTGTGGCCAAGCTAGGCCCCTTTTCGATTTCGGTTAAAGTTACTAAAGGTTGACCCCAGGGAGGTGTTCTGTCACCTCTCCTGTGGCTCTTAGTTATCGATTAATTACTTGTTAAACTACGGCAATCCGGCTTCACTGCTCAGAGTTATGCTGATGACTTAGTCGTTCTGGTTCAGGGTAAATACCTTAATGTACTATCAGACTTAACGCAACGTGCTCTCCAAGTTGTAGAAATTTGGTGTCTAGAGAAGGGGCTGTACGTTAATGCATCGAAAACTAGTCTGATAGTCTTCACCAGACCTAGGAATACTGGAGAGCTGTCTGCTCCTTCTCTTTTTGGAGAAATAATCGCTAGATCTGACACTCTTGGAAATCTCATATTGAAATAAAACTGCAAAAGGTCACTTCCATTTTCTGGCAGTGTAGAAGAGCATTTGGGAAGTCCTGGGGTCTGACCCCCAAAATGCTGATGTTTATTTACAAATCTCTAGCTTTACCTATGCTATCTTACGCGTCTGTTGTTTGGTGGCGTGTGGTTCAGTCAGTTTCTGTCATTGCGAAGCTTAATAGCATACAAGGTATGGCTTGTCGAGTTATTGCGGGTGCTATGTCCTCTTCTTCTATACTTACTTTGCAGGCAATCTTATTTCTGCCCCCACCGCAGTCGGTCATCCTATAGGCTCAGCATGCTCCGCTGCCTTTCGCCTGCGGTGTATTGGTGCGTAGAACGCTCTCGGCCTGATCACAGGCCATAGACTAATCTACAGTTTATTCAGCTCATATATACCAGAAATTAATATGCGGTTAATGACAAATTGTGGCCAGAATTCTTTGATATCTCTTTCTCGGTTGTTTATCCAACGTGGAACTCGTGGTTGTCTCAAGAATTCAAGGACTGGGTGGCCCAGTCGCTAGTGTTTTTTGCTGACGGGTCTCACTCTAATTTTGGTGCAGGTTTTGGAACCTATTGTCCTACAATCATGTAGTAGTCTAGGCCAGAACTGCACTGACCTCGCTGTTTCCGGAAAAGACATTATTCTATGCAGTGATAGTAAACCTGTGCTCAATTCATTACGAAATCCTATGATCACTTCCAAACTGGTCAAGGACTGTAAACATTTTATTAACGTCCTTTGCTCTAATAATCGTGTCAGAGTTATGTGGGTTCCGGCTCATTGTGGCATTGAAGGTAATCAGATAGCTGATGTTTTAGATGTTAAAATATTTTTTAAACGTATGCCAGCTGTTAAAATATTTCTTAAACGTATTTTAGAGTACGGAATGATTTAAGTTTACTTGATTTAGCCAGAGCTGTTTGTAAATAGCAACTTGAAAATACTTGATGAATTTTAATTAAGAGTTGAATACCACCACTATAGTTCAAGAAAAATAATGTTGTTTAGGCATATGGCTTCTATATAGAACCAGTTCTAAAAGAAGTGCTACTGTTTAGTACTTGGACTCTATAAACTCTATTGGCGCCCAACATGGGGCTAGTGGCAGTCCACTTTATAATATATCTAGCAAGTATTTGTTTGGGGATTAAATACTTATAGGAACCTCATATACATTAAGTATTTACATTTGGCTCATCTTGTTAAAGTATTGAGAGGTATTTCGGCACAACCTACTGAAAACACGATGCTCAATTGTTACATGTTTTAAATAAAATAAATTTCCATCTCTAAAGCACACAAATAGAAAATTATATAATCAGTATTCTTATGTGGTGTGCAACCTAATAGAAATACATGTTAGATATATAATATAATATGTCATATGTAAAAGTTTCTCCTAATGACCTGATCACGTGTGAAAATATAATTTTTTTTTTTTTTTGTAAAACGTATGTAAAGATTTTCCATTCCATATCTTATCTATGTACATCGTTACTATATATGATGATTTTTTATTTTTAAATCTATCTCTCATATATATGTAGAATAGCTAGATAGATAGAGTACATATATGTATACTATATATAGCGAATGAAATCTCAATAAATACAATAAAGAAAATTAAATAAAATACCGAACGAACGAACGAACGAAAAAAGCATATGTTTAGCATAAAGGTGCAAAATATAATAATGATAACAACAAAAGGTTGGAAATAAAAAATAAAAGCAGAAAATTTATTTACATGACTTGCATAGCAAATATTATAACTATCAACGACGAACGAACAGCTAGAGAGCTATATCCTACAGCTACACACATGTATAGCAGATTTCAATTTTCCCTATATTTTATTTATATGAAAATGTTTCACAAGAGAATATTTATTAAGCTTCTTCTTCCACTATTTTTTTTTTAGCACATACATTCCTTCTATTTAGAATTAGAAGACAATTTTAGATTCGATTTAAAAATTGAAGAGATGAAAAATAAAATTATTTGATTCATTGAAAATTTATGTATTCATTATATCAGGTTTTCAAATTTAAAATTTGATTAGAATTTTTTTTTTGTTCCGTTTAATCATTGGAAACGATCAATTGAATCAAGAGTGTGTTATTGGGATAAATCAATAAAATATTTCATTGCCTATATATGAACGAGTACATACATATTTATGTAAGACGAGTATTTGAGTGGTTTTATTTATATTTGTCTGCCAAAAAAAAATTATTATTTATGGTTACCAAGAATAGCTTGAAAACATATTATATTCGTATACCAATTACCGAGATTTTATTGATTTTGAAATTCTGATTGAAATATTAAACATCCATGCTAATTAGGTTTTGTATAGACTTTATACTTAATTAAAAATAAATATTACGTCGTCATATATACATTTTATTCGTGGAAAAACTAATTAGTGTATTC
The DNA here is from genome assembly GCA_951394425.1 of Tipula unca. Classification (NCBI taxonomy): domain Eukaryota; kingdom Metazoa; phylum Arthropoda; class Insecta; order Diptera; family Tipulidae; genus Tipula; species Tipula unca. The sequence goes on along the minus strand of OX596382.1, from coordinate 22,064,432 downwards.
AAAATTTTAATCAATTCAAATTTTATTTTAAATTGCAGGAGAGCGGGTTGTGTAGATTTATTAATAGATCTTTGATTAATTTTCCTAAAATCATGTTTTATTTCAAATCATCTTTAAACAAAAGACTGAAAAAAAATTGTATGTATCCACGCAAAAGCCGAATCATGAGTGTTCCGCTAAGATCTCACTGTTGAACCGTTAACTGGAAAAAGGTTGTGAAGGCCTTAGCCGCCACCTTTCTAAGAATCATGAGGGAGAATCCAGAAACTGCTCCGTTCTGCCGAGTCGGAGAGTGGCACCTGGGTTACGTGAAACTGACTGCCTGTGCCGACGAAAGGTCTGTGACCGTCGACAAAAAGGCGATAGGCAGCCTGAGGGAAGTCTGGCCTGGGGTCCAATTAGAAGTAGTTACGAGGGCAGAAATTCCCTGCAATCAAGTAACCCGAAGGAGATTTTGGAAATGCTGCAAATCAGCAATCCGGATCTGCCAACAGCCAATTAGAAAACTGCCAAGTTGGAGGAGGTGATAGTGGAAGCAGATCACAGATCTGCCGTTATCATCCTCAACAGAGGCTCCTTGGGTGCTAGCAAAACTGTATGAGGTAGGAACTAATTGAACCCAATTGGCAGTGGTACGTGATCTTAGGAAATACCTGCCACTCAAAAAGGTGATAATATGTTTAGCTGCTATAGGTAACTGGTGCTTGCCACCATCTCAATCTTCCTATTATGCAATGTTTCAAAAATTCAATTCGAATCTATATAATGCAGTTACCAAAATTGAAAAATTAGAGAATTTCCCAATGAATTTCCAATTGAAAAATATTAAAATTACGGATTAACCTAAGCAATTTTACTTTTTTAAATGAATTTATTGTTATTCATAATCTTTCAGAGATCCCAAATTCCATTTCCAACAGGAAGATTAGAGTGAGAAAATTTTTGTTTTGCGGGAAAACCTTAACGAATCGACTGATGAATTTGGTACCGCGAGATACAAAATTCCTCACACGTGTTCTACTACTCACACTCGAGTGTGATAATCATCACGAAATATAAATGCTAATAACTCACCCACTCAACATGTGGATTCTGTAAGATTTGAGTGAATTTATTTCATTTAACGTGATATTACCCCAATTTAAGGTTCTCATAGGTCGTAACTATATACATATGGATTATGATGCAGCGATCCATTATTTAACCGTGGTTTCAATGAAAAGATGAACGGGATTACTATAACAATAATTAATAAATCAACACAACTAATTAATTTGACTAAAATTGTATTTGAAACATTATAGTTGAACACTCAACGATAATCAAATATAACCTTTACTGGCCGGTTGCCTTAAATATGAATACAAACATATTGTCACCCGTCTTGATATTTCGAATGGAACTGTCCGAGTAATTGTTTGTGTGATGTTAACATTTTTTATTCTGCAGTAAACCTTTATAAGCTCATCTGTTGTCTCCAAATATTTAACAGTGATCGTGCATTCAACATTTGGTTTCAAAATTATTGAATCACAAAGACTGATTACCATAAACCAGGTTGCAGGAGAATTTTGTTTAAAAACAATTTTGTCATATTCGTTAGATATGACATCTTTTGCTCTAATTTCTATTTCGATGTCGTTGTCGTACTATGGTCAACTCGTATTTTGGCTCGTAGTCAGTTCTGCGTTTTGATGTTCATAAATCGTTTCCATTCTCGCTCCCAAATAAGATCTGCTTCCCAATTGACATACAATCACTTTCAGTTAATAATCCAGGATATTTCTTGACACACTGACGTATCTCATCAGATGTCATCACTGGAGAGCGAATTTTCCTAACGAGGTCATCGAATCGTTGTCACCCTTGGGACAATAACATTTCAGGTTGCTTGCAATAGTTATCAATCCAGCCAGCCAGTGCATTGAATATTTGAATTTCGGTCACGCCTTGTTCCATTTCATCAAATTGTAAAATCTCTTTTACAGCATCCGGATGGAGTGTGGAAAATGTTTCGCTTCCTAAGTAATATCCAAAATTAAAAGACAAATTTGCATAAACTCGACCGAGTGGTATTCGGTATTTTTCCACGACGCAGTATTCTAATAATTTCAAATTCCATCCAACCGAATATAACGAACTAATAATCCGATTCTCCAGCATTATTATCTGGTACTTGACTGCCAATTTCAGCAACTCCATCCGATTATCGATATTAATCTCGCATTCGTCGGTATAAATGAAACGGAGGAACTCCAGGAAACTTTAGTACGTGCAATCGGAATTACTTTTTTTTCGCCTAACATTTCCTTCAATTGGCGCTCGAACACCACACTTCGCTTCATAAGCTCCACCGAATGAGCATAGATTACTTTATCGCCGAACAATTTTTTGGTAATTTCAGACATACTCAGATGTGGCGAAAAATTTAGTTTAAAATTCATTTTTTGAAATATTTCAAAGAAACTTGTCACTTTTACTGTTAACACACGAATACGCGGAAATTAACTGTGGATTCATTCCACCACCGAACCGCATTATACCAAAATTCTTATCTCGTAGTAAAATATTATGTTTGGGGTAGTCAGAATATGTTTATGCCTGACAATAGACCGTCATAAAACAGGTATGCACAGATGCTTTATTGTCCTCGTAGTTTATGGTTCTATACAGTTTTGTTACGATTAAGCAGGAGGAGTTACCCATTATTTTGCTACGCTCTTGGTATGGTGACTAATTTTCTAGCAATTAGGAGAAGGTGGCATGTCATAAACATTGTTGAGTATTTAAATCCCATAAATTACTGGGCACCATCTGTGTTTAACCCGAAAACAAGTTATGCCCATTCTTATGCCCATGCCCATACTTTGGACGCGTGAATTTGAACAACTCTAATGAATTAGTTGGTTTACAGAAACCACTTATTGGGTTTTGTATTTTTTGATTTTGCCAGACGCCTATCGCAGCAGCAGTATAGCTAATACTAAATACAAATTTGACAGATGACGCATGTATTCGGAGTATTCTGATGTGGACACTACAGGTTGCAATGTTACTTTGTTATAGTCAATCGGCTTCAATAATGGCTGCATCTGCCCTGATCCAAATAACGCAAACAGAATTTATTTTCTCATTGACACTGTCGGGTGCCAGTTATTTCAAAAACATACCACACGATTCATTCAAGGTACAATCTTCGCTGCTAGTGGGTCTCCTATAATTCCAGGTTGATAAACTATTTAAGTTCTATGCATAAACCACCTCGAGGGGGTAAATTAGTGTTGTCTATTTACTTATGCAAAATGAAGTTATCGATCTATAATGTAGAGATAAAGTCCACTTTACGGCAAAGAATAGGGGATAAAGGGAAATAAGAAAGGGCAGTGGAGAATTTTGAGGCTTAATCAGCTAACAAAATCAGTTGACAAATCTGGATCATCTGCAGAAGGTGTGGATACCACTTGTGGAGTCCCGCCTGGTGTTGGTGACCTAGATGTCCAGAGCATCCCTGAAGGCGCCCAGGAGACATTATCCGTTGACTCAGAGCTCAACCTCTCTGAGTATCGATAGGGCTGCATTGTGCACTCCGAATGGACGAATCGCTGTCACAGGCAGGGGTCTGGTTCGACAATGGTGGAGGTAAGCACTGTCTAATGCTAAAGGTCCTTCAGATCAACCTCCATCTATGCAAAGCTGCCTCGGCGGCCCTTCTGCTTAAAATGAAATTTGAGCCGATTGATGTGGTTCTGCCCTAGGAACCTTGGGTCAGCGGTGACCGGGTTATGAGGCCCGGAACTCCCAACTACGAAATAATACGTGCGAAAAATGAAGATCTCTGGCTAATATCGGCCTACCTACCATACGAGGAGGAAAGCATACCACCAGATAGGTGAAATAACGAAGGCTCAAAGATGAAAAGTAGGGGTCATCATGGGCAGTGATGCTAATGCGCATCACTCAATCTAGCGAATTAGAAATATCAACAGATGATGTGAGTTACTCCTGAATTTTATTTTAAGGACTAACCTCAATATATGTAATATCGGCCGTAAGCCAACCTTTATTACTAAAAAAAGACAAGAAGTGCTAAACATTACACTTGTTCCAGATTTTGTTAAGGAGAAGGTATTGAACTGGAAAGTGTCCGAAGACCCTTCGTTTTCTGACTATTAGAAACGTATTTCATTCGGCTCAAATCCATATTAATGTGCACCTGTAACAATATAGAGCACTCCTATTCATCCAATACAAATGGGGTATTCCTGAGGCTACCCACTACGCTATCCCTTCGCCATCTGTTGAGGTGAGGTTTCACGCTGGTATTCTGTGTTTGACGTCGAAGGTAGTGCAGAACTGTCTGGCATATTTGAACGAGATAGCTGATCAGTTCAACATTCGCAAAAAACGAACATCAGATGGTTATACGGTAGTTCGTGTGTAATAACCATGCAGATGTAGCCTAGACTTGACCGGTTCAGATCCGGTTAACTGATATGGCTTCGACGGCACGATATTGGTACGGCCATGATTACTACCGTAGCTGCGGTGATGAGGAGAAGGAGGAAGTTTTGCTGCATCTGCTCTGCATTTGTCCTAGTCTAGCGTACATCAGAATAAAATTTATGGGAACTTCCCATTTGGTCGACCTGATGGATCTTATTAAGATCGATGTCGGCGGCCTTCAACGCTTCTTAGTAAGCTCAGGATGGTTCAACGAGCGAAGTAGAGCTGGCTCAAATGTGGTACAGCTACAAAACAATTTGTGACTATGCTTCTTCATTAGGATGGCCACCCTAACCTAATCTAACCTAACCATGCAAGAAAACACAAAAACCATAAATCACCAAGAGCGGTGGTCTATGTATGTAAAATGCAACCAGACATATAAACATGGCAACAACCAGTAGATACTGATAATGAAACCTCTGATAAGACAAAGTTCAGCTACCTATTTCTGTGCCAAGTACTAAAGTTAAAGTTGCAAACAAACAGATTCAGTGGCAACCGTTAAAGGTTGTCATTGGTAATGAAATAATTAAATCATGGTTATAGAAAGATAATCAATATCAGAGGTGGTAATTTGCTTCAAACCTAAAAACGAAGAGATCTAGAATTCTTGACTGAAAATAATGTCTTGGGTGATTGAGGTATCGCACACAGAGCAAATAATCACTTTTAACATATGCAAAATGCGAAGATTGTGCGGGATATTAAATTAGGCGGAAACATAAGAGAAGAATATTGACATTCAGTGCATGAATATGAATCAACTAAAAAATTTCCAAGAAGGTCCCAAACTCAATCGCTATTAGAAAATAACTGACCCTACAAAAGCTTGGCCAAATGTTTTTTTCGGAATGCAATAAATTTTTTTTTGAAGTTATTTCATAAATCTCCACGCAGTTGTGGAAGCCAGAGAAATTTCTCTTTTTGAAGCAATATCCATTTGCTGTAGTTCAGAATGAGTTTGCAATCTAGTCACTAGAGAGCAATATAAGTTGAGAATTTTAAATTTGTTTGATTCGGTTGAACTTTTAGTTATATTCTTCATGGATGTGGAGAGTTGATAAATCCAGATCAATGTTGTTATAGGAATTAATTTTCATTTTCTGGTCTAGCAAACATTAGGCACAGTATTGATAATTATATGAGTTGAAATTTTTGCTTTTTAAATCCGGAAAATGGTAATTTTTTGAATTTAGCTCAAATTGCAATTTAACTTTGAGGCGATTTGAGGGTCTCACAAAAGTAGCTCTAGATAGCCTGGATGTCTGACAACATTTAATAATTTTTTTAAATTTAGTGTTTACAAATTTTTCTTCTTTGACTTTAAATACACAAAAGACTTTAAATACACTTTAAGTATACCAATCCCGTTCAAACAATAGGTGTCTTGCATTATTAAAACACGATTTAGTGGTTTAACTGGTTTAAATTTGTCCCAAAGCAGTAGCAAACATAAGATACTCCACCTCACTCAAGAAATATTTGGAAGTACAATTTTTTAATAATTGACTAGATGCGGGTTTTCAGTATATTTTCTGGGATTTCGTTATACGGAACTTTCTGTATTGAGATTTCAAGATTGATTTATTTTGAGAATTTTTTTTCGGTGTTTGAACTGTCGGAATTATGTGTTTCGATAAAATCATGGTTAGGTTAAAGGTTGAGGTGGCCATCCTAATGAACTAGCATCGACACAATTTGGTCCGTATAGATGTACCACATCGAAGTTACATCCTCTTGACTCGTCGAACCTTCCTGAGCTTACCAAGAAGCGTTTAAAACCCTTGACCAAATTTTCCATTCGGACGATCTGAAGGAACTTAGTAAGACCGATATCTTACTAAGTTCCGTCAGGACGTCCAAATGGGAAATTATCATATATTTGATTTTGCTGTTCGCTAGGCTAGGACAGGTGCAAAGCAGATGAAGCACAGTTTCTTTCTCCGTCTCATCAACAAAGCTACGGCTAAAATCATGGGTGAGGACACCCAGTCTCCCCGCATGTATCTCAATGAGTCAATGTCCCGTTATATCTCCCACGACCATACCAATATATGGGGCCGTCGAAGCAATATCAGTTCGACCGATATGAACCGGTCAAGTCTAGGTCAGATTTGCCTGGTTATTACAAAGGAACTAACGTTAAACCAATCTGTCTGAACCAAGCCTACCTTTATATCCAGCCTATTTGTAATATAAGACGTGCTGTGTTTTTGTGGGAGGCCATCTCATTTGCCTTTACATTCCGTACGATATTGAAGTGCCCTATCACCTACATAATGTGAATGTTGAACGAATCAGTCATCTCATTTAAAGATACCATAGAGTTCTGGGCTACCTGGCTTGTAAAAAGTCTGCAAAAGTTGGGAACACAAAAAGAGAGTGTGATCCCTAGTGCCTCACAGAATACCCCACAACCAACCAGTCCATCCCTTTATGAGCCATATGTGAAGAAAGTTAGCGCCTCATTGTCCATAACCGTCTCATTCACCCAGTCCTCTTTGGTGGGATACTCAGTTGGAATCTCAACTCAACAGATGGCGAAGAGATAGAGTAGCCGGTTGTTTCAATAAAACTCCTGTTGGACAGGATAGATGAGTGCGATATGTTATTACAGGTCCACATAGATATTGATTTGAGCCGAATGACTGCGCAAGATGCAAGCTGCTCGGCCGCAAAATCTAAGGAAGTCATATGAAAGAGAATCTGTGGGCTCCATATACATAAGCAGGCGGTTCTTTGCACTTTAATCAATAGTTTTAGGTTAGCCATAATTTTTTAACATTGCCCACCAAACGACAACTCTATATAATAGTATAGGTTTGACCACTGAGACGTAGAGCCTGTGTACTATGTCAGGTTCCATACGCCATCTCTTTCCAATGACATTTTTGTAGGAGTAGAGCAGTAGCTTACTTTACTCTTTTTTGGATGTTTGGTTTCCAGCTTAGCTTACACCCAAAAGTAGCCCGAAGTATTTCGCTCTATCGGTAATCGTCAAACGACTACAATTTAATATTGGCGGGTCACATTGATGAAGTTTGTGCTGCCTGGTAAAGAGGACCAGTTCCGTTTTCTGTGGGTTTGCGATAAGCTGCATGCGCGCATTCATCGTGCAAGGATATTTAGCGAAGACCACAATAGCAACATTATCCGCGTAGGCAACCACCCTGGAGCTTTGCCGTTCCAGGTTTAGTAACAGATCGTTAAGGACCAAACTCCAAAGAAGAGGGGATACAACCTGAAGTTGTGGTGTCCCTCAACTCAATTATCTGCCGGCAGACGACCCACCCAGATTAGGTGGCAGGATTCTGGCTATATTTGATCTATCCAGCGTCTGAGTAACCCCTCTACCCCCAGACACGCAAGGGCTCGAAATTCTGACCGCTCTTCCAACTTGATTGAGCTTTTGATGTAAACCTCTATTGGTCTTTTTACTGGTTTTAATAGAACAAAGCTTATAGGCCTAAAGTCTTTGGGATAAATGAGAGGTTTTTCCGGCTTTTAGTATAAATATTACTTTTACCTCAGTACATTTCCTAGGAATGTGATAAAGCCTTTGAAGATGATTTCCAGCCAGGATATGCGTTTCACGCATACTTTCCAGTTCAATACCATCTCCTTAATAACATCTGAGGCAAGTGTGATGTCTAGCACTTCTTGTCTCTTTTTTTTAAGCGATGAAAATAAAATCAAGGAGGAACTCATTTTACCTGTTGATCTTTCAACTTGCCCAAATTGAGTGCTGAAACCATACCATAAATATCACAAAAATAAAATTTTAAAATTTGTAAAAATTGAGAAAATTGATTAAAATTGATAAATATTTGTTTGTTTGTAGAATTTTACATCTCAAATCCAGAATTCTAGGTTTTTTGCATTCATGCTGCCAGACGTAATTTTTAAAATCAAGATAGTTTACGATTTAAAAAAGGTTATGCGGCTGTGAAGTAATAATTTGCGTACATACACCTACCTTTATATAGATGCTTTAGATACAAGTATACTATTTTTCTTATAAACAGAAAGTTATTAAATAAATATTTATTTTACCGCATACATCTGAATAAATTTATTTTCTTTAAGAATTTTAATTAGTATGTTAAACGATATACGATGCCGAATTGTTTTCAAGCTCTCAGGTAGATACAACAAGAGGAATACGATATTTATATAACTCTTTTATGTTATCTGTAATATATACAATTACTGCGAGTATACCTTCTTGTTTAATTCCGGGACTTAAGCCTCGAGAAGTTTATTTAAAAATCAGATACAGTAGCAATTCATGTAGATAAGATATCCTGCAGTGTATATACGGATAAATAAAAACTTATGTATATGAAGATGCATGAAAAAGGGTAGAAAAACTAAACATTTTCGCACGATGTCTTAAAAATTAGGAAACTCAACAAAATATGTATTATCAAAAAGATTCGCAAGATTTGTTTCTTAAAAAATTTGTTGTTGTTGTTAAAAGCATATTATTTCCTTTGAGACTTTGCGAATGTAATAAAATTAAAAGCTTCTCGTATATATTGTGTTCGGGATGTGATGTGATGTACATACACACATAAGAGTGTCGTAAAATTATAAAATAAATCAAATAAAAATTTGAAATATTACATACAAGTACTACAATAAACCATTTCTTGCATATATATTTGTTTTATGGGGTGCGTTTATGGAGGCGTGATGCGTGCTTGGATTTAAATCGCATAGAATCGCAAATTTGCATTTAATACTTACTTGTCGCGCTTATGAATCTTTTCCGACATAATTAACTCAAATTTTATCCCAACATTTTATTGATGTCAAAAGCTGTTTCTAAGGAGGCGAAAAAAGCTTCGCTTAACCTTTATACACTTGTTTTGAGAATAACATCAGTTTATTTTCATTTTTGACAACAACAAATTGAGCAAAAATCCATGTATTCTAGAATAAAAATTCCTTTAAAAGGGGCTAACTTCACCCTGTCCTGCAGACAATTTTGCATCCGGCAAAAACGTGCTACTCCTTTTTAACCGTCCAAGTAAGTTAGAACTGTAAAATACTTCAATTGTGCTTAGCTGATGACAAAAAAAAACATATTGTTGTTGTTGTCAAATAAATATTGTTGTTGTTGTCAAGAATAAGTTAATCGGAAAATTACTTAGAACGCCTTCTATTTGAGCGATTAAAGTGATATTCTTTAAACTGTAGATTTTACAACGCACGTTTTACAACCAAAAATAATTACAGGGTGTTATTACAAACAATAGGGTGTTGATAAAAATTTCAATAATTTTTAAGCTGATATAAATAAAATTTGAAATGATGTATTTCACCATTCGTCGAACACTATTATAATATGTATTTTGATTTTGTTGTCAACTAAATTTCATCGTGCACCATCATACATAATCAATGCAGATTTAAATAACATATTTTTATGACAGTGCGCCTCTCTATATAATATGTAATATTAATATTTTTTTATGATTAAATAATTTATTCAATGCATATAAAAATATGTGTTACAAAATACATAACTAAACACGGAAATTTAATGTTTCATCTAATTTCCGCCATATTAAATAAAATAAAATAATTTATAAAAATATTATAATATTTCGATATTATATTTAAATTGATATATTATAAAACCAAACATTTCAATTTAAACACAAAATTACTATTGTTATACATATTAATATAAATAATGCATAATTGGGAAGGGATCAAAAGTTCAGTGCTATAAAGCATAAATTCATTTTTATAAAAATAAATTTTTAATATGATTTTATGCCACATACACACAAGTCAATATGCATAGTCAAGTTATCGTCAACCAAAATTCGATTTACGATAGCATATAATAGGACAAAAAAAAACTGATTTCCAATTTTAAGCTTATAAACCAAAAGAAAATGTACAGTGAACAAATTTTCACATCTGTCGTCGCGTTCTTTATAAATTTATATACATAGCAGAGCAAAAAAAAACTCTGTATATATGCATTTGTCAAAAAAAAAAAATATCTATGTGCTGAATCTAGAAAAATAAACTAAACCACAAGACGATAAAAAAATATTGAGGCATTTGATTGAGCTATACACAAATTGAACTGTATCGATTAAATATTTACACCAGAAACATTAAAATAAGTGCTTTTGGTTTATATCATGCAACTACTTATATTGGGCACACAATGTCCATCCCAATATTTGTATCGACAAAATTGTATTAATATATTTATTCATATAACAAAAATAAAAATATATTTTAATTTTCCGGTTAATAATAATTTTGTTGAATGCTACTTACATATATACTCGTATATATACAAAAAATGATTTTTTTAAATACATTTTAATTAGAATTTAAATTAAAAACAAAAAATCGATAATAAATTAAATTTGATTGAAATATTTTAATAAAAATTTATATATTTTATAAATAAATAAATATAGGCTTGAGTGTCGAAATATTTTTAATTATAATGCAATTGCAGTGGTTGAACGAATAAAACTCTCTGTAACTCTTAAAGCGCTGTCACTGCATTAGCAGTATTATCAAATATCAAAATTAAAAAAGAATAATTAATCAGTTTAATTTTTTTATTAAAAAACTTTAAATAATAAATAACAAAAATAGCAATAATTCATCAGAATAAAATTAAATTGTTCTAAATTAAAAAAAAAATAAGTCTTATGTGGTTTTTAGGCTTCAAGAGTTGGATTATGAATGGCCGAGTTATGCCAAGATTCGCAACAATTCAGACACAAAGGTGGATTACCTGGCCATTGCTTACATTGAAACGCCGTTTGTTTCCGTTTTTTCGATAGAGTGCAACATCTGCAATCACGAAAGTATGATTTCCTTTTCCATCCGTTGGGTAGCGGACTTTTTTCAAGAAAATGTTGGCTTGATGAGAATGTTGATGCTGCTGATGCCTCTGGAAATATTGGAATGTTTGCTGCCCTGTTGTGTGGTATTTTCAGATTACGTCCATTAGGTATGTCTTGGACGTTCAAAAATGAGCAAATGAGGGACTCTCTAAATTTTAAAAATGTTATCTTAGGAAACTTTTTTTTATAAATAACGTAAGAATTAAACACAGCGATATCCATAATATGAAAGATAACTTTTTTATCTTTCATATTATTAACCACCGAACAGTTTTTCGAGGACATGAATAGTATGATACCAATTGATCTAGTCTACCAACACCGGACATATTTTGGTTGTATTCCGGTTGGTTTATATGCTGTATTTATACAGAGGACATCCCTCTTGTCTTTCCATTTGGAGGCATACGTTCCGTAACCAGATATGCTAATTTTTTTTAACTTTGTTTGCAAAAAGTTCCTTTGGGTTTTTCTTTCGGTTGCTTCGTAGAGTACCATGGGTTTTATGAGATAATAATACGTTACATAAAGACACACTATTATAGTAATTGTCCATAAAAATTGTGTGCCCTTTTCCCAGGTATGGCTCCATTAATCTTAACACCAAAGAATTAATTTTTGAGCATGTTGGATCTGTATTTTGTTTTCCGCCATATATTTCCAGATTAAAAACATACCCATTTGGATCACACAGCTCAACGAATTTTATGCCGTACCTAGATTTTTTATTCTTGATGTACATCTTAAAATGTAAGCAACCACGAAATAACAACAAAGATTCATCCAGTGACAAGTGCTTGCTTGGCCTGTTAGATGCTAAAATAAATGTTGCGTTTTCGGTGGTTTCATTTGACCTTCTAAAAGGCAAAGACCGATGAATTTCAGCATTTCGGTTAAATTGATTGTTGAGTGCGTGAATATCTTGTTGAGCGTTGATCACTGCATAGTCTATTTCCGTATAAAGTATTTGTTGAGGCAACTAAAGTCTTGAGCAGTTCATCACCACACAAACTATCAAACACTTCCCTTGGCGAATTTCCGATAATTTGGCAGCCTGCAGAACACATCTTCAATTTTGACTTTCATGTTCGCTGTTTTCAATGTCCTCACTGTCTTCACTATCATCATCACTTTGGCCACTATTAATATATTCTGGGTCCACTATACTATCATCATAATCAGACGAGAGTTCCTCTTTATCAGAACCGCTGTCCATTTCTTCAAAGAGAACCAGCAGCCTTTTTTGTTTTTCTACGTAACTATCCATGCTACCATACAACTTTATTCCTATAATTTTAATTGTAAATAAAGTATTGTAATGTAATTTTAAAACAAATCTCTATATCCACTATAATTCCAACCACACATATATTAATTAAATTACATAACTACAATTTACTTACATATAATAACCACTTTCAATAAGCACTTCTTTATGATAGTTCCGTATGGAATTGCAGGACGAAGTTAATTACTACCCCGCATGATACCATGGAGATTTTAAGTTTTTTAGCTGATATGAAGAAGTCAGTTATTAGGGCAAAACTAGAGATAGCTATACTAAAATATATTATGGATTGAAAAAAACGCTGAATGGACTGAAAATAACCTTCTTTCGCTGTTCACATTTTTCAGCAGTAATCATGCGTCAAAAATTCAAAAAACTCAAAAACAATTGCGGGAACTCATCATTGTTGTTGTTTTCCTTATCATAGATTGTACAAAGTTCTCAGAAATCGATTTTATTTGTAAAATGTTGTGTTCCATATGTTGTTCAAGATTCAATTACAAATTGTTTTGGGATGCCTATCAAAAATTTGTAATAATGGCCGAAAACCAATCTTCTGTTGAGTTTAGAAATCATCAGATTAATCAAGATATTCCCTCAGAAGAATCGTAAATTGCCAAATTTCCCTAAATCCTTTTGTGATTCACCATTTTATACCAGACTTTATAAAATCTACTTGGTTATACTCGTATGTATCTGGAGAAGTTTAGAAAACCGAAGAGGAAATATACTTAATGCAAGTTGTAATGCGTATTTTGCCAAAGATTTTTTCATGTTTTGCCTAAATAAGTATTCTTATTCCTACTACCCTACGAACTCAAAACTATTACCAAGCTCTTACAAAATATTATCTTTATTTTATATAAAAGTAAGCTTTTATAAAAAAGCTTTTTAAAGCTGGTGACCCAGATGAGCAGAACGAGTCCTATTACTGAGGCGCATAGTATGGTTAGTTTCTGTCATAATTCCATCCATCTTTCCGGGCGATGTATAGACATTTCTATTGTACTCTTTCAATGCGACTACCATGCGTTTGATAAATAAACATTTGATGTCCGTTAGCTCTTATTATTCGATATGCTTATTGAACGTCATATTTTCTACAAACTCCCAAATCACGAATTTCATTAATTATATGAAGAATTGTGCTGTTAATATGTCAAACTGAAATGGCTTCTGATTTCTAAAGAAAGAGATAGTTTTACATTTATTTGTGCAATTTATTGGCTTCGCACCACCTACTAACTCTATTTAAATCATCTTGCAGTTCAGATGCATCGTCAAGATTTCTGATAACTTGGAATATTTATATGTCGTCGGAGGGGTTGGCTGCGGGGTATTCTGTGAGGCACTAGGGATTAACCTCTCTTTTCGTCTTCCCGACTTTTGCAGCGTTTTTCAAGCTGAACTGATCGCGATAATGGAAGTCATGGACTGGTTGAAGTATAATGTAATATCTACGAATGATATTCGCATTTTGACGGACAGCATGGCTGCTATTAAAACGCTACAATCATACTCCCTGACGTCGAAGGTAGCCCAGAACTGTCTGGCATCTTTAAATGAGATGGCTGATCAGTTCAACATCCGCTTGACGTGGGTGCCAGGGCATTTCAATATCGCAGGGAATGAAATGGCAGATGAGTTGGCCCGCAAGGGTACAGCACGCCTAATAAACCAAAGTAAGCGGGATATAAAAATACCCCTTGCTTCATGTAAACTGCTGCTTCTGGAAGAAGCTATAAAAGAAACGAACGTCAGATGGTCTAACGCCAGTTCGTGTGTAATAACCAGGCAGATCTGGCCTGGTCTTGACCGGTCTAGATCAGACCAACTGATATCGCTTCGACGACACCATATTGGTATGGTCGTAGGAGCTATAACGGGACATTGTCTCATTGGGATACATGCGAGCAGACTGGGTGTCCCAGCCCACGATTTCTGCCGCAGCTGTGGTGATGAGGAGGAGGAGGAAAACGTACTCCATCTGCTCTGCACCTGTCCTAGTCTAGCGTACAGCAGAACAAAATTTATGGGAACTTCCCCATTGAATGACCTCACGGATCTTAGCAAGATCGAGATCCGTGACTTTAAACGCTTCTTGGTGAGCTCAGGATGGTTTAGCGAGTGAAGGAGGAAACTCAAATGTGGTACAGCTACGGACCAATTTTGTGTCTATGCTAGTCCTTTAGGACGGCCACCCTTACCTAACCTAACCTATATGTCGTCAGCATAATTTAAAACACCAGAGTATTGGATAACCCGGGTTATACGTCGTTGAAGAAGATGATGAAAATCCATGGTCCTATAGATGAGAGCCTTGTAGTACCTCGGAATGTGCTTTTGGAATTTTTTACAACCAATTTCAATATTTTGTTGTCTGTTGCATAAGTAAAATGAAATCCATTTGGCAAATGCATTGGAGAAACCAAATTTTGACAAGCTTTGAATTACTAAGTGTAAATCTTTGCTAAAATCTGTGTATATAGTGTCTACTTGCAGGTAGTATTATTAGATGGCTTTAATTGTTTTGCTATTAAACTCAGTCAAATTAGTTGAAATTGAGCTTCCTGTTAGAATGCCGTGTTGGGCTACTGATAAAAGTTGTGAAATAACTTTTTTAATTGTGTCACATATGAATATTTGATAGGCGTTAGCTTCCAATGGGTTAACTTTGAAACTTACCACTTCGGAGCGATTGATTGAACAGCAGACATAGTGGTTCAAATAGTTCCAGTCCTAATGTTTTGAAAATTGCTGATGGTCCATCACCAAATAAATTAAGCGTTTTTAGAATATCTACTTTTGTGATAAACCGTATGTGTATATCGAGATTAGATTGGACACCTAAGCCACTTGTCGAGCTTGAGTTATTTTTGTGGTAAACGGATTCAAAAAATTCCGCAAACATGTTAACGATACACTGCTGGTCACATGACTGTTTATTGTTGTAATACATTATGGCGGGATATCCTTTTGTATTAAAAACGTTTCAAAAATACTTTGGATCGTTTTTGATATTGTCTTGTAGTGTTGCGAGATACGTTCTGTAGTTTAGTTCAAAGTACTTCTCCTATAAGATGTTGTTTCATTGAAATGACTTTCTGTTATCTTCAGTATCGCTATAATTTTCATTCGTTTGTATATGATTTAGACTTCTTATTTTTCAGGTTGAATGAGGAGGGATGTAAGCTGTCACTATAGTGATGTTTATTTTAGACAAGCATAAAAAAAAGCATAATCTAACACGTACACACTGCAATGGTAATTGTGAAACAGTAACAATTTGATTCGGGATGGATGCTTTGACTGCAATAGCAACTCCTCCTCCTGAAGTTTTAGTGAGCTAGTATATATGGATCTGTCGCATCTATATGCAGTGTAATCATCGGGGATAAATTTTATGCTTATAGGATGTTTGTTATTGTTTAATGTTTTTTGAATAAAATTCAAATTTTTTGCAGCTTTAGAAGACCCTCTTAGCGAAACTATTTTTAGTGGTGGAATGAATAGGAATTGCTGACGGGTTATTGTTGGTTAAGATACACTAATTCGAAATGGAGTATAATTTGTTGGTTTGGAGGCATTTCAACACAGGCTGCTCCATCCAATTTCATTCTCGATTTGAGTAAATTTTCGAAATGTTGTTTCGATGTGGTTTCTGTGATCCTGCTCACAAAGAGCCATCGTCTTGGGGCAACTATACTTTTATGTCAAGTAATACGGATTTCTTCAAGTTTTCTGTAATATCTTCTTTAGTTAACACCTGTGAAGAAGCTATCGGAACATGTGGTATTAAGTTTGTTCTTTCATCTATTTGCACGATTGGTACTGATATTCCTTTCGTCTTTGATACCGTATGTGATAGATTCCGGGATAATAAAGCAGTCTTATCAATCATGGCCGATTTATTAGATGATTTGAAACCAACTTCCGGCGGTTGGGAATGGTGAACAGTTTTTGATTGCTCGGTCTGTGCAGGTAATTAACAGCTGTTGATAGCCCTGCTTGTGATAACTTAATTGTTAGTGCTGCTGCCGCTGTTGAAATTGGCTTTATTATTGGCGGTGTTTTAGTTAGTAGCAGTTTTGTGGAAAAATCAACTTGAACTTTAGATTGTGATCGTGTAACCCTACAATCCTCTATTACTTTGAGTTTTGGTCAATGCTTTGATCGTAAAACCAAAAATTTAATTTTAATGAGCGCGCTACGAGTATATATATATATATATATATATATATATATATATATATATATATATATATATATATATATATATATTTATATATATATATATATATATATATATATATATATATATATATATATATCATTGTTGGTAACGATGCAAGATCACGTATATAGAAGACAGTCAACTAGAAAAATTAATTATGGTATTTTGGTTAGTTATATTTGTTAGTATTTGTTAGTTAATTCATATGTGATCATATCTTTCAGACAAATTTAGAATATATAAATTTTACGATACTCTAAGAACATTCATTCAAAATATTTTCTATGTGAGAAATGAATTTAGAACTTGAATATTTATTATTCCTTTTCAAGTATCGACATTGTAAACACTCGGAAAATTGTCTTCCATCAGAACAAGACATTTTTTCGTATGTTTTTCTATGTGCGGCCTTGGAAAGATCGACTAAAATTTGGTATCGAAATTTTTTTTAATTAGAAAATTATATTTTGAATTTGAATAACATTTTGTACTAATGCTTGATGACGCGATAAGGATTTAACTATGATACTGAGTCAAAGTTGTTTTTATCTCGAAATTAATTTTCTACGACTTTCCAAATTTATCACAACTACGTTAGAAAGCTTTAAAATTTGTTTTATATTGCGACAAGTTGAAAATCCATATGACATATTTGAAAGGAACAGTACATTTTTGAGCTTTTGTTTTAGAAAGCCCACACAATTGTCTAGGGTTTATTTCCATACAAGTTTATTTTGATATTTTAGTATCAACGTTAAACCCGTTCTAGTTCTGTTATCTGAAAGACCACTTAAGAAATGGCAACTATTTATAGATAACAGTGATAAATATATTGTAATCCATTAAAATATTAAATTTACGACAAAATGGAAATCACACATAATTTTTTTTATGGTATAATATGTAAATTACTTATTGTTGTTGGTTACAGAGGCAGACAGCCAGATAGAATGTACATACATAAGTAGAAGTAAAAGGAAAATATATTTTTAACACGTTCTCGAGTTGACCCATTTTCTGACATACATAGATAGAGCTATACATAATATTTTGTTATTTTTTTTTTAAGCTTAAGCTTATCGTTTTCTTGTTTTTTTTTCTTTACGAAATTTTTAAATCGTATGCATAATTGAAGGACAATACGATTATGTTCATTATGTATTCCATATAACTATATAAACATTTTTATCTAAATATATTTATCTATTTAAATGGATGTGGGAACACAGCTACTTAGCGACATTTTTATTTTTTAACATCTGCATAATATAAAGTAAATAAAGATTTATGAATGCTCAGTGATTCTTAACCGGTGTTCCGTGAGCCACACAATTTTTTATAGCCTTGGTACCTACCGATCTAAACGTCACGGCTTTGCTATTTGGTAAATAATTCGAGTGATTTTGAAGAATGCTCTAAGAGTCAATAAATGTCCATCATCAATTGGATATTTTCATGCTGTGGATTTGAAAACTTCACTAAAATTTGTAGTTTTCCAGAAACCGAGTTAAAATTCAGAATTGTAAACGATAAACTTGGCTTCGTACTTTGATTTACGAAATTTCAGAGTTTTGAAATTAAATTTATGATTACAAATCACCAAGACAACCAATCTCAGGATGGCGTTTCTCAATGCATCTCACATATGGACTACTGTCAAAATTTCCTATCAAATTTACTTGGTATAACCTAGACATTCGGACATTTTTATTTACCTCTCTCAAATTAATAACTTCTTAGAGTGGTGACTACAATTGACATAATTTACAATTGTTTTTATGATTTTTGACAGATGTCCACATTTGGTAAATAGATGTGGAATTCAAGAATAAGGTCCCAGATATTTCAAACGATATATATATATATATATATATATAAATATATATATATATATATATATATATATATATATATATATATATATATATATATATATATATATATATATATATATATGTATGGCAAATTGAATTAAAACTGCAGGCTTGGAAGTTGTTTTTAAAGCTTATTTTACCATTGTTGTTCTCAATTTATTCAAACTGAAACTATATTGTGCATTGAGAAATAAATTAAAAGTTTTATGAAACCAATACTCATTTCGCATCTTTTCAATGAGCGTGGCTTAGAAAGGATGATCTCTATGTTACATGAAGGGCACTAGGGAATCGTCCAAACCAAACAACTTGCAAGAACTGCTTAGAGTTCGCCCGCACTACGGCGTTTGTGGGAAAGAATCCATTTAAATTATGCGAGTCCATTTCAAAATTCCATGTGACTGTATATCGTTCGTATCAGAAAGTCTATATCATAAATGGATTTAGACTTCTGATGTCAGCTCCACTCCACACTTCATCTAATGGAGAAACCGATGAAAATGCTAGTATTAGAGGGTTGCTCAACTGATGAAGCCTTGCTTACATTGTTATCAAATTTCAGTATTACTGTAGTCCTCCGGCTGAACACCGCATAGGAAAAAGAAATCTAAATTTTCCGCTAAAATGGAAAGATAATTAGAAATTTTGGTCGAATGATTTATATACGAAGTTCCAACGGATCATTGAGTTGTTCGTCGTCCTCAAAATCAAATACTTCCATGTATCTTCCTATTAATTGATTGATTGTGAAATGAGTGAGTCAAAATCAGATGTTCACGGCAACCCTACATCAAAAGAATCTATACAGCCATCGTGGATACTGAAGCTGGCCTGTTATCTAAAGTTCATCAAACAAGAAGATATTTAAAATGGGCTAGATTTCTACAGCCATCAAACATCACCAGGTATGATCGGGGAAAAGAAATCGATTTCTCCAGCTCGCAATAATAAAAATTCATCTGACAAACATAACGCGGCGGTATGTGTGGGGAAAAGTCCTGGAAAATAGCCTACTAGAACGGATCTTACCTATTTCTTAAGCGTATATGATGAAATTCGACCAATGGAATTCTAGATGCTGGATGAGATGAAGTTGAGTGTTTCCGGCTGGAACTTAACCATCGTGTACTTGACTCTGTGAAATCATCTGGGATTCTTGAGAGTTACAAGTGGTTTTGTCAAGACATCGGAAGAGCTGAACCCGTTTATTTCGATGGAAGAACGAAAAGCGGTCCGTTGCAAGAATGAGGCGAACCGCTAATCGATGAAGGATCTGTTTTATTTTTTATTTTTTTGATGGGCATATTTCATTCTGTGATGCATACAGATCTAGTACTATCTCTGAACTGAATTTCTCTGCTATCTCTGAGAATTCTTGTTCTCTTAGTCTAAACCAAAATACTCGGAATAATTAATTAAATAATTAAAAAACAAAGAAAAAAACTAAAGACCCGGTTAGTTTTTTATTTGCTGCTGTAAATTCTATTCCGGTTTGTCGGCTTTTATTGTTCCGATTGCAGTGCTGTTCCGTCCTTCTAATTATAAAGCCAATGGCACAAAAGTAAAAAAGTTGTGCATCGATATATTGGCGCCATTATCAAGTCATTTTTGTGATAACTGTACGACAAGTTCATGTGACACTCCACGGGATCGGTTCTAACCCGGCGGCTGGCCTATATGTCTGAACGAGACGAAGCCAATTTATCAGTTTCATGGAGCAGCGATCTCGTACGAGGAATCGTTAAAACGAATAAATCGGCTAAATCGACACTTGGTTCTTTCGCTTCATTTTCCTCCTATTCAAGAAAAAAATCCATTTTTCGACATAATTTCGGATTTTTTCTGAAAAAATAGCCTCCTTCTTTCCCACAAACCCAATAATAAATTCGGTTTCGGGGTTCGGGCCAATCAAAGTGGCCATGTCCTTACTGGCGACAATTCCAACACACAAAACTATTTTTTGGAAGCTGTTCTAAGTAAAATTTGAGAAGATTTTGATGCTTTACTAACCATGACCCTTGCATGAATTCTCATCATCACACGAAAATCTTTTTCTCATCGGCCAATTTGGGCTAGGGTTTTTATATAACCGTGAGAGTCTTTGGTTGGCTTGTGTGTACTTTGCCGCCTGAAACATTTCAAAACTGTTCCATCGAATGTGACGAGGGATTTTTTTTTTGTATTTAAGTAAAAATTTTCGTAAAATATGTAACACCAAGCGTCAGTATGTATTTCCCCTTAAAATACATACAACTAATTATAAATTATAGCGACTTCCCCTATTTCCCCTATATATAGTACGCTACGCACGACTTTAATTTTCCTGATCGAATACATGACAAAATTAGTGTTTGAATTAAATTTCCTGCTTCTTAATAATTATACTCGCCTGTTTAATATTTTACCGAAACGTACGAATCTCTTAAAATTGTTTATTTCCGCCGTCTTAAAAAACTAACATTCGTTTTATACAATAATTTAACAGGCGAGCAGAATTTTTAATAGTCAACAAACAAATGATTTAATCATGGACATGCGTAGCGTACTGTATATAGGGGAAGCCGCTATATATTTTTATTAGTTGTATAAGGGGAAATACATATAGGGGAATTAGCAAGTTGTATTTTAAGGGGAAATAAAATTTAATTTTTTGTCAGATACGCTATAAATTAATGTTACATATGCTGCATTTGATTAAAAATTTACTCCTTAAGAATCATTCTTGCCTGTTAATATTTTATAAAAATTACTTGAAAAATTAAATTTTTCGGGTGTGGCAGATAAATTAGAGGAATCATGCATGACCAAAAACATCCCGCGGATTACGGATTCAAATTCCGACATAGTAAAAAAGGCGTGTCCTATTCATATGAATGATCATTTTTCTCACTCTCACACAAAAAATTAAATCGCTATTGATTTTAAGGGGAAATACACAAAATTATTCTCCTGCGTGCTACAAATTGGTGTTAGATAAGCGGCATATTCTGTTCGCCTGTTCACATTTCACCAGGAAACATGCAAATTCCACTCGAAAATAAAATTTCTAAAATAATAATAATATTTATTTAAAATCGCATCTAACACGAAATTTGTTGTGTAAGCGGCAAAATAAAGTCATACTGAGAAATTTTAGATTTCGTGTGAAATTCTGCATGTTTTCTGGTAAATGTGAACAGGCGAACAGAATTCTTGAGTAGCAAAGTATGCGGCTTACTTAATTTATTTCATTTATTTATATTTTAATTTGAAATTTTTTCCAATTTTCCTGAAAAGTGCTGGTAAGTTTTCGTGGCCAATCTAAACAGTGATTAAAAAACTGGAATCAAACAAGTTCAGAACCACTTGGGAAGTAAAATAAAACAAAAAAAAAATTAATCCACTGATCATATATTTCGTACGGTACAACTGAAAAGGCTTTCTGCTAAAGATCTGCTCAATTTTTGGAAGACTCAAACAACTTGACATCGACGTATCCGCATAATTTTCACCGGTGGCTTCAACCTCAATATTAGAGGTTGGCCAATTTATATATAGCATTAGAGGAGTTGAGGATGCTCTTACTGAAAAAACCCTGATTGCAGTCACTTCTCGGTTGCTCTAGTATCGATATCATGTGCATTACGCTACGTACGCCTATGTAATATTGTCACCAAAATTTATTAAGTGTTTAAATTTTTGAACGACCTAGCTATTTTATTTGATTGTTGGTTCCTATGGAGGTTCCTCACTCAATGTCACAATGGGCTTATCGTGCAAATTTAGATTTAATTTATTCTATAATTCGCAAACCTTGATAAAAATGGCTTCGTCTAAAAACGTTTTTGAGATCACATTCTCAATCGGTTTCCGAAGAAATTTGTCAAAAAAACATTGTCACAAGTGTTCACTTTTTTTAACAGTGTATTTCAACAAATAATAATTGAAATAAAATAATTTAAATGGTTAAAGATAAATTAAAAATTTAAGCATTGAGTCTGGAAGAAACAGTAAGAAAACCTTATGGAATTTAACGAAAGTTCTTTATTACGGAAAATTTGACAGATCGACCAGTCAATCTGTAAGCCGATTTGACAACAACAAATTTGACGATAAACTCAAAATTTAAATTATTATTAAATAAATAGTCAAAAAAAGTGTGCCTGTCAAATAGTGACCATAATTGGAGAACAGTCTCAACCCCTTTCGCCTTGCGCTAACTTTTCTGTGAGTATTTAATACAATTAACGATGCTTTAATATTGTTACGTTTTTGCCTTGTCAAATTCAAGGTTCGATCACTGGATTGTGAATAAAACAAACGATTAAATTCTAGATCACACTAAATTTATTTATTCCGATTATTTACACTAAACACTAATTTAATAATTTCACTTATTTAACTTAATTACTTAACTTCACAATAATTATTTTACTACACTTTAACAACACTATATTACACTTTAATAACACTTTATTTTACTTTATAAACACTTCACTTTTTCCTTTTAATTACTATTAGCACTCTCACGGTTAAAACACAACTGATTTACTCCCAAATGTTTGTCGCGTATTTATACCAAATATTCTAACCATTCTAGAAATCTCTACAATATTCAATTAGTCTAGATACGTCTAGACACATCTATCTATTTTTTCTATTTTATAACAGTTTTACATTAACGATTGTGCCGCTACTCAAACAGAGATGTCGACACGATCGTAACAATATTAAACGTTCATTTATAGATATTTTTCTCAAGGTTGTTCATTCCAAAAGTATGGAGCTGGAAAGGCGGGAAAAAAACAGTTCGTTTTATTGTACATGAAACCTGTGACATGTTATGGAGAAAAACATTTGGTGGGTTCTATGTCACAGAGCCAAGTCTTGGATACAATCGCGAGTAATTTTCACTAATTTTGGAATTTGCTCAAATGCATAGATGCCATTTTTATAATTATAAAGGATTTTACAGCATCGTGTCGATGGCTGCATGCGATGCGAGCTACATATGTGTTTACACAAATAGATGTAGACACATATGGGTCGAGGCACGAAGCGGTGTTATTAATGTTTTTCTAACAACAAGATTTAGCACAACAGATCCTGTACCGCATTTTTATTCGTTGCTGATGCAGCGTTTCCATTAACCCCAAACATAATTAAGCCATTTTCGGGTGTGGGACTGTCAAAGGAAAATGAAATATATAATAAACGGTTATCTCGAGGTAGGCGATGTATAGAAACAATAATCTTAAACCTATGCAATAAACAATGCCCTCAGAATCAGAAATACTATCTGCAAGTACGTCAATAATGGGGGACGGTTAAGTTGGTTGGCATAATTTAAACAATTTTTTTTAAAATAAAATATATAATAATTAATAACAAAAATAGTTTTTAATAATAATAGATAATTAATTGCCCAAGTGTTCCATTCTTAAATTAATCACGGAAGACAATGCGAGCATGACCTTTTACGTGTTCCGGTAAATCTTTTATTAGTGCCTTTACGGATTGTAGACAATGATGGTCCGCATCGGTTAGAGTGGGTTGCTGCTCACTGCATTTTGCCTCTCCCTGAACTCTGCGATTGCTTCTTTGAACATATCGCATATTTCAATGAAATAGTCTTTTTTTTTTAATTTTCCATCTTTGAAATTTCACTCTGCTATTCAGAATAATCAGAGTGAAAGATTTTTTCAAATCTGCTAATTTGAACTTACCAACTTAACAACAATAAAACAATTACACACTGTCTGACGTTTCTCGTTCATTTTTGAACGGTATTTTTCGCTCATGTTAAAGACTGCTAAGTGACAGCTGCTGAAATTTAACGAAACTGAACGAAAAGTTCTTGAAGGTTCGCTGGTCAGTAACATGCATATTCCTATGCTCGCATTCTTAATTAAATATCTTATAAAGACTCGTTGGTCAATGCTTTAACCTTTAGGTGGAAATGTTTTTCAATTTATGTTTACGCAATTTTGAAACAATTATGTTTCAATTATTATTTGTTGAATTACTCTGTCAAAAGAATGCTCTAAGAGTCAACTAATGTCCATCATAAATTGGACATTTTCATGAGCGTTAATATTCGAATTTTATTGCTGTGAATTTGAAAATTTCACTAAAATCTGTAGTTTTCAAGAAACCGAGTTAAAATTCGCAATTGTAAACGACAAATTTGACTTCGTTCTTTGATTTACGAAATTTTTGAATTTTGAAATTAAATTTACAAAAATAGCGATGTTTTTTTTTTAAACTTATAATTAGCAAATCAACAAGCCACTCAACCACGTCCCAATCATACATTTACGGAAGGTACATCTTGGATTGATAGATTTAAATAAATTTAAAATAATTATTATTTTTGAAATCCAATTTTAAAATATTTGGATTTTATTTAATGTCGTGCGTTTCTCAATGCATCTCACATATGGACCACTGTCAACAATTCCTATCAAACTCAGTTGGTTTAACCTATTCATTCGGAAATTTTTCTTTACCACTCTCAAATTAATAACTTCATATATGTAGAGTGGTGACGACCATTGACGTCATTTACAATTGTTTTTATGATTATTGACAGATTTGGTAAATAGATGTGGAATCCAAGAATTGGACCCAGATATTTCAAACGGTAGTTGTATGGTATGGAACGTGGTCCATGTCGAATCCATCTTATATCGGCTGCCTGTATACTTATTGTTAATCATAATTAAGATGTGGAATAAGATATTTAATTTGAGCCCTAACACTTTTCACACCGCTTCCACAAACTTGGCCAGGGATTGAGTTTGGATATGGCAACCTTGATGAAAATAGCTCTCTAAAGAAGTTTCTGAAATTATAAACTCAGCTAAAAATTATTAAAGACATTTTTCAAAATTGGCCATATACAAGATATATTCAAACAATAAAAGTGTTCTAAAAATTCCAGTAACTGTCAAAATTCTTAGAAATATTTTAAAATTTAATACATTTCGCAAAATTTAGATTCTGCTTAGTTTTGAAAAGTATTGTTAGATTCAATTGGTCATCTTAGAATATATATTGTTTAAAATTGTTACAGTGCTAGTGCTAGCATGTAAAATAGTTAAATAAATAAATTTCGAAATATTTTCTAAAATTCATGAAATTTTATAAATTTTGATAAATTGTTGAACTTCCGATGAAACTTGATGCCGGTGACTTATATAAATTGACTAAAATTTGAAAAATCTTCAAAATTTTGTTAAAATTTCTTATAATTCAAGTAATATTCCGAAATTCGAGAAATCATAATAATTTCGAGTGAATATTCAAAATATCCCCAAAAAATCTAGTTCACTTTCACTAAATATGTGAATTTTGAATATTGCAAAATTTTGAGAAATGCTCTCAAATTCAAAAAATATCTGTCATAAATTAGTGATTTTCATGATCTTATGATAATTAAATTTTAAAAATTAAACAAATCGAATTTATAATTTTTTATGAAATTTGACTTCGAAATTTTAAAATTTAATTAAGAAATTTAAAACTTTAATTTTTTTTTGATTTTTGAAAGTTAATATCTCGATTTTAAAATAATAACTATAAACTTCAAAAATTTGATTTCAGTTATAAGTAATTTCTATATCGCAGCTAGTCATAATTCGAAATTTAAAATTTTTAATTGGTCGAAATGCCAAAATTTACATATGTCAATTTTTGTTTTAACTAGTCATGCCACAAGGTCAACCTCGTCGGAATCATGAGTACGTATATTTTATGAGTACCTAAGTGGCAGATGTAATAAAGGTTCTCAAGGTAAAACAGGCCCTGTGGCCCAGGTTCCTTCGGGGCTCCATCGGTTGAGCATGGTCTTCGTACTGTCTTAGACAAATTGAAGAAGCTAATTCGTTCTCTACAACGTGGGGCCATCGTCGCCTTCACCGACCTCTGCGCCTACCATATGGTGGCTCTCCTTTCAGATAGTTCTGGATCATCACGCAGAACATGACCGAGTCAGCGTATTCGTTGAGATCTTTCTTCATATACAATATCGGGGATTTTCATGATTCTTCTCTTAAATGTAAGGAATCTCTCGTAATTTTGCACCATGGGCCTATTGTGGCATTCTGTGCGGAATCTTAGTAGATTCCAACCGTGTTAATAAAAAAAAAATCTCTCGTACTCATCCGTCTGCGCCTAACTTTCACATCCATACATAACAACGGGCCTGATTAACGATTAGTAAAGCTTCAGCCTCACGGCAGTTGATAGGTGTTTAGATTTTAACAGTGGCCTTAGAGGATACAAGGCACGACTACCACCCATCACCCACACTATTCTCGTGAGTGATAAGAGAGCCTATATATTTGAACCTCCCCACTCTCTCAGGTGTAGTGGACACTACTTAAATCTGGTGTGCTATGGAAAGAAAGGAAGTAGCGTCATCCACGCCTATTTTCTAGTTGAAACGTGCAGCCCGAAACTTCTATGTCACAACCTCATCTTGGTGATAATCCAAGTTCTATACAACTCCAATTATATAACTTTCCGGGGAGTCGAACTTAATTATGAAATCTAAAGATTTCTGTTAACGATCTTGTATTTGCCGGAAGAGTTTGTATTATTATAAACTCGACCCCCTCACACTACCGATGATCGTTACAAATGTTGCGCTGAGATGTTTCAGTTTTACGTAAGATGCCGAACACCCGAGTTAACTGCAAAAATTGTCGATAGCCTGTTCTCAACTTTAACACAGCATTAAGACTGCGTCACTTACACAGTCGTACCAATTTTATTGGTATCCCAAGATTTTCCATCGCAGACCACAAACTCTCTCGACTGATCTAGTCAGATAGGCATGCCGGATATCCAGGAACACCTGATGTACGGGGATAAATGTCTCATAATAATTAAATAGAATCATCCGCAGCAAAATGACCTGATCAATGACTGATCGATTCTTGATAGTAACTAATCAATACGATAGAGATGTGATTCTATTCAATATAATGTAGTAGAGTAACTTGTGTGGTGTGCATTGGAGATCTATACCGCAATAATCCTCACACTTTAAGCGGTCTCTCTTCTTGAATATGCGTGGCATATCGCGCCCATAGTTCCGCAAAGTATCCCCTCCGAATATCAAGAGCTTCAAGTTAATGAAGTTTACCCAGATGAGCTGTTTCGTTTTAGTCTCTGCATGGCTCTATTGAATTCCTCATGGGATGGATCTTCAATGCAAATTTCTGCAGTAGGTATTTGAGGTGGCTCAACCAAATTTGGTTAATTTTTTTTGGTTATGGTTAATTTGCGGGAATTTTTTCAAGGACGGATCCAAGTTTGTAAATGTATTTGTTTGTGTGGGAAGAATGTGTTAGCTACTCTAAGGTCGTGAACAATTGAAATGTTCGCAGTTTCGTGTTGGGAGTATGGACCTATGTTTTCAACAAGTCGGTCTGATTTCTGCCAGCTCTATCTTTAAAGTTCCCAATTACCATTCTAACCACGGTTTTGGGTATAGATACCATCAGATCGTCCAAGTCAATGTAAAATGAGTCTTTTTCTTGGGGCTGGCTGACTTTTAAGGGCGCGTATACACAAATTATCGACAGGTTGGCTAACTTCATACGCAAGCGAAGTTTACACAATCAGTTGTAACAGTTGAGTTGTTTCGGATGCGGGTCGTCAGCCCAGCGATCCAACCGTTTAGCCGCCTCCATATAACAAGCAAAGGATACTGTGGTGGTATTTTTAGGAAACATGTTCGTGCAATTCAGGTTTACGAGACATGAAAGTGTTCCCCGACCACAGGGACCAATGTGTTGATATAATTAATAATTATTACGACTGGCAAAGAGATTAAAAAAAAACACTGAGAAATACTCGTAGATATGATTTGTAAATATAACCATTAAATTTCTGAAGGTGCTTAAGTAATTCAAAGGCCGCACAATAAAATTAGGACCTCAAAAATTAAAGTAGCAACGCGATACTTGCATATTACGAATGCGACAAAATATTGCAAATATATACGCATTCCCCACTGGTAGGCCCAGTTTAAATTACAGATTTTTGTATACAACAGGAAATCATTTATTTTTCATAATTATCCAGAGACTCGAAAAATTTGCAATTTGAATTTGGTTCAATTTGAAGCGAAAACTGTGGACGAATATTTGAAATGATTAAATAAAAAAAAATAAAATGTTAAAAAACAATTTCTCGTCTGGGATCTCCCATTGGGTATATACTCGTGTATCTACATAGCAAGCAACAAAAACTATTTCAGTTTATCGTATATTCGTATACTATACTCTCTTTCCATGACTCGTTTTTATTTTTTTTGTACAAATCTATAATCAAATCGATTACGAATAAAAATTAAATATAAATTACAATATCTATAATAAATAATTTAAATTTTATTGCAAAAATTGTTTCAAATAAAAAATAAAAAAAAGCACAAAAGACTGGAAACACTTTTTTTCCCGTTATTTATTATGTGCTTTTTTGTTTTATGTGAAGAAACTTTTTTATTTTCCACTGCTTGGTTGGTGGTGGTGCTATTTTTTTTTTTATTTATTTATATTTTTTGTGCTTTAATTTTATTTACTTTTGTTTTTTGTGTTCCAGCGTTAATTTAAAATAATTTGATATAAATTTATTAGTTTATCAAAAGTTTTTTAATAAAAAGTATTTGAAAATGGAACAGATGTTTTAAATAACATTTGAATAAAAATTGATGGTGGTTTTTTCTGTTGCTTTTTTATTTTTATTTTTTTAAATGAATAAAATATAATAACAAAAGCAAAGCACACGAAACAATAAAATTTAAATTTTAAAATGAAATCGAGCTTAAAGTTTAGTAAAGGTATAATAATTTTTGTGGTTATTTTTTAAATATTTGTTTTTGCAGGGGGTTTGGTCCCGTAAAATATTTTTATCGTGAAAAAGAAATTGGTGTTGAAATGTAACATGCACGTATAAGGTCATAAAATAAAATAAACTTTTTAAACTTTTCAATATACTGTCGACAGTTCATAAATACAAAAAATGATTGATCACAATGAGAATTAACAATTATTTTCTATATATATAACAAATGCACGCAGCAATTATGCTTTTTTCGTGGGATGTCGTAAATTAATTCTAATTCATAGTTTTTTAAATAATTTAATTGTTAATTATAAATACTCGTATTTAATGTTAAAATTTTTTTATTTGAATTTTGGCAAAAAAGTTTGTTTTGTTAAAACTAGTTAGTTATCTTTACTTAAAAATTAACAATGCACCCTTTATTTGTTAGTACAAGTAGCCATCTGCGTGCGGATGAAGTTTTTCCTCCATTTGTCCTAAATTACGTCATTTAAAGTTAGGACACTTTTAGTACAAAATTCACTCGCCTATATAGGCGAAGGAAGTTTTTCCTAAAACTGCAAATAATTTTTTATTTATGTAAATGTATTAGTGCTGATAATAAATAAATAGTATACTTTCGGGCAGATTAATTTTATCGTTTATTTTAAACATTTAAATCTATCCAATTAGTAAATCATCATTATACCTAATTAGATATAAAATTTGTTTTAAACTTATTAAAAAAATTACATGGCCATTTAATTAAAATTTGGTTTGGATATCACCAACCAGCTTGGCTATTTTACATTCAAAAGATAGTATTTAACGTTACATTAAAAAATTACTAATTTTGCATCAAACAATTATTATTTTTCGTGTAAGACAAATTATAAATAAAGCACAAAAAATCCAGTTTACCGATTATAATACAAATTACAATTAATTAACATTTAAGGCCATTGTAATTTTTATCCTGGTTATTTCATATTCAAATATGCAAAAAAGTTCGAAAAAGTACGAATTTCGTAAGAAGTGGGCAGTTTATATGGAATAATTTTTAATGAAAATGGCCGTGACCGCACCTGAGCTGATATTTTTTTGTTAGGCCATTGTCTTCTCCATTTTCTGGCCGAACAACAGATTTTTAACTTGGATATTTCATATCCCCATATGTATAATCCACTTGTGTGTGCTAGCTGCAACAAAACAGTGCATAGATGTATCGGAATACAAAAAACTATTTTCGATAATAAGTGTCAATTTTGAATCACTGGTATGAAAATTCGCATTCAAAAAGCAGCTGTGTTGGCCAATTCAACAAGGCTATATCTCCATCTCATATTTGAGTCACCTCAAATACATACTGCTGAAATTTATATTGAGAAACCTTCCCATGAGAAGAGAGTACGGCCATGCAAAGAATTAAACGAATCCGCTCAGCTTGAGTGGACTGCATTAATTCAGACCTCTGGATATTCGGAGGGGATACTTTATGGAACTTTCTTTTTGTCCTTATTCGATTAGTATGGAGAATCGAAAATATGCCTGATGAATGGAACGTGGCCGATAAGCCCAACCTTCATAAAGAGAAATAACTTGAATTGTGAGAATTATCAGTTTATCACGGCTTAGCTCTCCTTTGCACAGCACACAGGTTACTAACTTACATCATATTGGATAGAATGACTCCTATATAGCTGAGAGCCTTTTTGGTGACTATCAAGGAGGATTCCCTCCTAATCGATCAGTTACTGATCGCCGCGGATGATTCTATCTAAATATTATGAAGCATTTATCCCCGTGCATCAGGTGTTCCTGGATTTCTGGTAGGCCTACTACTCCATCAACCGAGAGAGTTTGTGGTCTGCTCTGAAATACCTAGGAATGCCAAAAAAATTATTAAGCTTGTGTAAAATGACAGTGAGACGGTCTCAATGCTCTGTTAAAGTTGAGAACAGGGTATCGAGAATTATTACAGTTAATATGATCTGTCCCCGATACTCTTTAATCATTTGTTAGAGTACATCTTTCGTAAAACTGCAACACCTCAGCGCAACATCTTATATAGCCAGTCCAATCAGGTGCTTGCATATGCAGATAACATACATATGCGTGACAATGCTTCTTTCATTTGAGAGAAGAATCATGCCGCATGAGATCAGAGTTCTGATGAAGATATTGCCTTATATGAAGTAACATCCCAGCGAGTACGCTGGCACAGTCACATTTTGCGTGCTGATCCGGAACAAATTGTGCAGCGATCTCTGAAAGGAGAGCCACCACATGGTAGGCGCAGAGGTCGTTGTAGGCTACGATGGCTCCACGATGTAGAGAACGACTTGACCACGCTCAGGATCGACATCGGTGGAGCTAGATTATTGACTCAGTAAGGAGCCTATAAATACCATATATTTTTATGATATCTCCATGTCGCCACGAAAACCCATGATTCCGGTCACAAAAGATTAAAATAAAAATATAGGCATATAAAATCTAAAAGCTACAAATCTATTCTGTTTCCAGGAAATGGATATTTATATATGTTTGGATATAGAATATTCGAGTTTAGATAAATATATTCAAGATTGTTGTAACAAAAAAATATCACTCCATGTAGGAGTTGTCATGGCCAAATTAAATAAGAAATATTCCATCCCACTTCTTACGAAATTCTTTCTTTTTCGAACATTTTTGCATATTTTGATATGAAATATCCATGTTAAAAATTTGTTGTGCGGCCAGAAAATGGAGAACACAATGGCCTAACAAAAAAATCAGCTCAGGTGCGGTCACGGCCATTTTCATTAAAAATTATTCCATAAACTGCCCACTTCTTACGAAATTCTTACTTATGGGATGGTTTATTATGCAATATTATGATGAATATGTTTTCCAAATTTTAATTTTTTTTTTTCATATTTAAGTGTGCGTTTAATATACTAATTTTTTGGTGTATTTATTAATTGGATAGCGTTACTTAATTAGAACATAAAATAAAATATTTCCGCCGCAATGTATGCAGCTTATTTGATATCAACACTAATACATTTACCATAAATTAAAAGTTAGGACACTTTTAGGACAAACTTCCACATCGTCCATCTGCAGAGATATTATTATTATTATTAAAACTTGGCTGGAACCCACGAGGATTCCGCACTCAATGCCACAAAGGCCCATGGTGCAAGATATAATTTTTACTAATACATCAAAACAATATTGTTCTCATATTATTAAATTTAAGTATAATGAAACTGTATTTTTGTTTTAAAATCAACTTTTAAAAAAAGATATTTTTGCAATTAACTAGTTTCTTCAAAAATGACCAAATTACACCATTTAATCATTTGACATTACCGCCGAGGTAAACTGTTAATGCAAATTTTGGAATATGTGTTCTTCGAATTGGCTAACAAATGAAGCACAAATCGTGATTTGCTGAAAAGCTTTTCCAATCAATTTTTCTTTTTTTTTCATTTTATTGTTATTCTTTGGAGAGCAATTATTATTTTAAATACCATAGAAAACAATCAAATTAAAAATATTTGCAGGAACACAGACACACACACACACACACACGTACCAACAAAACAAAATGATGGGACATGATTTATTATTAAATTTACTTTATAAAAATAAAAATAAAAATAAATTATTTATTTATGTCTGTCAATAATAAAAAAACGTAAAAAAAGTGTATTGTACACAATAAAATACAGATTTTTTTTATGTACAGCGAACAAAAAATCTATGGCAATTTTAAAATTTATTACCAATAATATAATCGCTAGAATAATTGTTATTATGTACTATTAAATCGTGTTATACTACATACTATATATAGTATATATAGTATATTTTACTGTGCCAACGAGTATCATGTTCAACGGGCGAATCGAAAAAGCTGTTTGCTGGAGCAAAAAAAAATAAAAATAAAATTAAAAAAATATTGAAAATTATTACAGCGTACTTTAAAGTAATAAAATTTGCTAGATACAACATATACATTTATATACGTTTAAAGTAATTTAATAGCACAGATTAATGAAAACTTAATATAGTTGTTAAATAAAAAATTTTTTATCGACTCTCGATCTGTTTATTATTGCGTTCTGCATATATACGTTATTAACTCCAATAAAAATAAAAAATATAATAATACATTTTAATACTATTTAATGAGTTTAAATTTATAAGATAGGGAATTTTATGTATTCTATATAGTTATTCAAAATTATCGAATAACAATAAAAAATGTATTTAAAGAATTAATAAGACTTACATAACGTACATATATAACAAAACAATGTATGTGCTATAGAGAAAATAGATAACATTTCTCCTATAGAAACCGACCAAAATGTTAAAACTTAATTTTTAAACAAAATGTATACGAGTATATAGTTATACAATGTAGGTATGTACTCATCTATCTATAACTATAAAACTAACAGATTCTTTTGTCCAACTGTTGTTTTTCGCACTGATAATAATTCGATAATTAAACAAAAATATTGAATATAATTTTAAAAATAACAACAATAATAAAAATGATGTTTAATTATAATTTTAATTAATTATTATTGTTACTTTAAAATTTTCATGAATTATTTTAATTTTATGAATTTAATAATATTTATGAATGTTCTGATGTTTCTTCAATTCTAACAATGTTTTGATTAAATATTTTATTTACATACAATCTGTATTTTCTAAATTTTATGAATTAGATATGGTTTTTGATTTTGAATTTAATAAATGCAGACGAATTTAAAAACTTTCTGAATTTTAGGAATATATTCTGTAAATATATTTTCTAAATTTTATAAATTAAAATGATCTATGATCTACTGTATGAGGAAATTAAAACATATAAGCACAAATTAATATATACAGATGCCTGATGTCTAACTAATTAATGAAATTTTATAAAATCATTGATAAAAGCGACAATCGTGTGAGTAAAATAAAAAGTATTGATGCGTTACCCCATGTCTCTGCTAAGGTATAAATCATTACTATTTTTCTGCCTACCGTAAATGTGCGTAAATATATCCTAACATTGATCCACCTACCGTAAATATTGTTTATGTTTTGCGGATCTTTTGCCATCGCACATCTCTTTTCACCTTATACGATTTTCGTGAAAACACAGATTCATATACTAAAATCGAAATAAATTCGCATGTATGTGTAATTTGGTTTATGTAAATTTTATATTTCTACAATATCTTCATAGCTTTTGGGTATTTAAATTTTTCATACATTTTATTTTCTGCAATGATTAATAATACACAATAGAAACGATACATATGTAGGTAAATAGTTTCTGATTTATGAATATTGTTATTTTATTATTTGGAAATCTGGATTGATGATTGAGCATGGAATTTTTTTTTAATTTTTGGATTAACCTGTAATGGATAAAATTCATTGCAAATTACCGAGAATCGATGGTGGCCAGGCCGTCGACCATTCGTCGGCTTGGCCACCTTCGATTAAATTCAATCAATTCATGTCAGTTATAGGTTTCTGTGGTAATGATTACTGATTAGTAATTATCATTTGTTAAATTGTGATGAAATGATGAACAATTATACAGGTCGGAAAACTCAACCTGAAAACAATATTATCATTATATTGAGTAGTAATGGCATCACGGAAGTTAGCTTCTACTCTAATAGTGAATTGGGCTGTTGTATTATGTATATGTAAATTTCGTGACTTATGTATGAGGCATATACAACGTAAAATAAGTCATCCCAGACTTTCATACCAGAAAGCTTAAAAATTTATATCAGGTAATACAAGTAAAAATATCTATACCATGGCTGGTGGAGAATTTTACGAAACGAAATTACAAAAATAAACGATAAATGAGATTTTTAGTGTTATTTATTAACGATATAATATCAACGACTAACGAAAAAGTAATGAGTCTAAAAAACAAAGAACTATTATATATGTATATATACTTAAAATTATCCCCTACTCCTTATAATATAAAAACAAAAGATTTCTTATGTACTATAATATTTAACTATGACTACCTGGTCTATATAATATACATCTTAAACTAATTAAGCTTAAACCTAACAATATCAATTTTATTGCTACTATTAAATTTAGGGCAGAAAAATTTATTTTAAATTGTTGGGAATTTCCAAATTATTGGTAATTTTACAGAGACTAATTTGACCATCTGGTCATGGGTTTCTCCATTCTCCTCCCTTTGAAGTACTATAACTTCAATCAAATACATTTATTATAAGTAAATTTTAAATTCTAAATTACATGTACTTAATTCTTATATTTTATTTTAATTAAAACATTTATTTAAAACTATTCTAGAATAGGCAGTTTACAAATCTTGCTGATGGGGCGTTTTATTACCCCAGTCTTAATTTTGATGTTAAATACGCGATTTACTCCATCTGATCCCGAGATAACTTCAACTATTTTACCCATTAACCATTGTGTTGTAGGAAGATGTTCATCAACAATCAGTACAATATCATTTTTTTTAAAGTTTTCACGTTGGTCTTTCCATTTTTTCCTCTGTTGCAGCGTATGTAAATATTCCACTGAAAATCTTTTCCAAAATAACTGAATCATTTTATTGACATTTTGGAATCTGGATAGTTTATTCGATGGTATATCAATGACATTATCTTCAGGTAAATTATTGATTAAACCACCGGTCAAAAAATGTGCTGGGGTTAATGGTGTTGGATCATTTGGATCTGTCGAGAGCATTGTAAGTGGTCTGGAATTCATCACTCCTTCAATCTGGATTAAAGAGTATTCAATTCCTCGTATGTCATTATTGAATTGGATGTTACTCGTTTTATGTGTGACTTCAAAATTTTTATTGAGGATTCCCATAATCCTCCGAAGTTTGGAGCTCGTGGTGGTATGAATTTCCATTGTACTTCTGAGAAGTTCACGATTTGCGCCTACGAAATTTGTGCCATTATCCGACCAAATAGTAACTGGAGTTCCTCGACGAAATATAAATCGTTTAAGGCTTGCAATAAACGATTCCGTTGTCATGTCTGATACGATTTCCAGATGTACACCTTTAGTTGCAAAACAAATGAATAAGCAAATGTACACCTTGTGATTCGATCCTCCTCGTTGATTTTTATTTTTTGTAAAAAACGGTCCACAAAAATCAATCCCAGTTACTGCAAAAGGTCTAGCAGGAGTTAACCGACTTTCGGGCAAATTTCCTATGATCTGGTTAATTGTGTATGGTTTTGATTTGAAGCATTTTATACAGTAACGAGTTATTTTTTTTGCCAGAATTCTGCCACGTAGTGGCCAGTAGCGTTGACGTACCATCGATAATAATTGTTGAGACCCGCAGTGTAGATGCTTTACATGTTCTTCTCGAAATATTAGTGTAGTAAGGTTGCTTTCATATGGCAGGATGAGTGGATGTCTACTTTCATATGGTATATATATAGCCTTTTGTATTTTGCCACCAACTCGTAGCATATCTAGTTCATCGATGAAAGGATTTAGATCCTTAAGTTTGCTTGAGTGTGGTACGTTTCTTCCATATTTTAGTGCTTCAATCTCATCACTGAAGTATTCCTTTTGAATTTCTTTTATTAAATATTTCAGGCTATTTTTAATTTCAGCAGTCGTCAGGTATCCTTTTAGTTTTTGTTT
Source organism: Tipula unca (assembly GCA_951394425.1). Taxonomy (NCBI): domain Eukaryota; kingdom Metazoa; phylum Arthropoda; class Insecta; order Diptera; family Tipulidae; genus Tipula; species Tipula unca. Next base: position 22,027,145 of record OX596382.1, on the reverse strand, counting down.
ATGCTTGTTGATGTTGTTGACAAACCGTAATATATAACTTACCAAACGGACAAGTTTACGAAATGAGCTGATTTTTTCAATTAGTATTGTAATATCTGGATTTATTATTATTGTTAATGCTAATGTGGTTTCGGGTTTAGTTTCTGCGGCAACTTGTTGACATGCATCAATTGGTGTGGTTTTAGGCCAATTTTCTTGATGTTCTTGTAGAAATAGTGGTCCGTTCCACCAAGTTTGTGATTCTACTAAATTTTCAATACTGGTGCCTCTTGAAATGAGATCAGCTATATTGTTTTGACTATTTACATGTTGCCAAGTGCAATTTCCGGTTATGTTTTGAATTTCGGCTACCCTATTTGCTACATATGTTTTTAAACGTACTGGGTGCATTTTGAGCCAACTAAGAACGATGGTTGAGTCAACCCAAAGACAAATTCTTTTAAAATCAGTATTGAAAGCTTGAACTACCTTGGTTGTTAATCTTGCTAATAGTAGTGCCGCATTTAATTCGAGTCTGGGTATTGTTACCTTCTTTAAAGGAGCTATACGAGATTTTCTAACTATTAATTTTGTAGTATAACCACCCATTGGATTCATACTGCGAACATATAAACAAGCACCGAACGCTTTTTCAGAGGAATCGGCGAATCCATGTAGTTCTATCGTTTCATCGGCGAACGGCGACAAGTATCTATCTAGGCGACAATTTTCAATTAATGAGATAGAGTTTCTGAACTGTAACCATTCCTTTTCGTAGTAGTTTGGAATATTTTCATCCCAACCAACATTCATTTGCCAAAGACCTTGTAGAAGTATTTTGCCTTTAATAAGAATTGGAGAGAGGAAACCTAATGGATCGAAGATTTGGGCAATATCTGCTAAAATTGTTCGTTTTGTGATTTTGTTGTTCACGGATAATTTTGGAACAATAATTTGTAGATTATCAGAAGTGGGATTCCAAGCTATTCCTAGTGTCTTTATAGTTTTATTATCAGATTGTTCTAGGTCCGAAATTGGAATTGCTTTTAAACATTCCTTTGTATTAGATGACCATTTTCGAAGGTGCATTCCAGATTCTTTTAAAATGCTGATTAATTCGTCTCTAATATAATTCAATTCGTCCAGATTATCACAACCAGTTAAGCAATCATCTACATAAAAATCTTCTTGTAAAACTTTGGAGGCCATATGATGATTTATTGAATTGACGACACCGATTTCTTTAAGAACTCTGGTAGCTAAATATGGGGCAGAAGTCGTGCCATAGGTGACTGTCTGTAGTTCGAAAGTTTGTATATCATTAGAATTGTACCATAATATTGTCTGAAGATGTGTTTGATTAGGATTAACAAGTATTTGCCTATACATCTTTTCAATATCCGCCGTAAATACATACTTGTGGCAACGAAAACGTAATATTATATCAAACAATTCCGATTGAACCTTTGGTCCAGTCAATAAAATATCATTGAGGGATATATTATTGTCTGTTTTACTAGAAGCATCAAACACAACTCTTAATTTCGTTGTGCTACTAGTCGGTTTTAAAATTGGATGATGTGGTAAAATGTAGCTGAGATTACTATTTTTAGTTGATAATTTCATATGACCTAAATTCAAATATTCTTCCATGAACTTATTATAACCAACCTTTAAATTAGGGTCTCGAATCAATCTTCTCTCTAAATACGAAAACCGTTTTTTTGCCACTGAAAGCGAATCACCAAAACAGTTTGGATTGAGTTTTAAAGGTAAACTCACAACGTAACGCCCTTCTTTATTTCTATAAGTGGTTGATTTAAAGATTTCTTCGCATAATTTTTCTTCCGAAGTTTCGACAAGGGAATTTTCGCATGCCTCACTGTGAAACCACTGTTCTAATTTTTTATTCAATTCCCTATCTTCATTTTCATCTTGTAAATGTAAAGTCACGGGATCTATTTCGACCTTTCCTCCTAATACCCAACCGAGTTTTGATTTAGATAGAGTTGGTGCGGAATTCCAATTAAGCTGAATCTTATCTTTCAAAAGAATATCGAAAAAGATTTCAGCACCTAGTAACAAATCGATCTTATTTGGAATATTAAAATTAGGATCAGCTAGAATTATATTTTTTGATAAACTCCATTTAGAAATGTCTAATTCAAATTGAGTTAATAAGTTTGTTATAGTTGGAACTATTGCAAATTCTAACTGGGCTTTATAGTCAGAACATTGTGAATGGATAGTTGTGGACAATTTTCCAAATATATTGGTTTTCTGTTTATTTAAACCAGATATTACTAGTTTACTAGTTTGTGATTTGAAACGAAGTTTTTCGAACAGATCTGTGGTAATAAAATTAGATTGTGAAGCAGAATCTAAAAGAGCACGACATGAAATAAAACTACCATCTGAATTTTGAATTAGAATTGTTGCTGTTGAAAACAACACTTGGCTATGAGACATATTATTTGAATGATGTGTTACACTATTTTCAGAATTTGTAATATTTTGAATAGTTTTAGTTTTAGGTTGCTCAATTATGGTTGCTTCTTTAATCGGTTCTATTTGGTTTCTATGTAAAAGTGTTTGGTGCTTTTGAGAGCAATGTCTACATGTCGAACTTGTGCATTGAGAAACCATATGGTTTGGCCTAAGACAATTAATGCATAACAGTAATTGCTTTACCTTCTGGAAGCGATCTAATGGAGAAAGTTTAACGAAAGCTTGACACAATGCCAGACTATGATCACCATTACAATTAGGACAACGAACGAATTGCTATTTTTCAATGTGCGAAGATGAAGCAACTAGTGTAGATCTTATTTTGCGGTTATGGTCTTCGGATTCTATTTTTTTATGTGGTCCTATTGCCTCTAAAACTCGTATCTTTTTTTGTAGGAATATTTGAAGTTTTACCCAAGTAGGAAACTCATCTAGGCCTAACATACTTTCAAATTCCTTTCTTGAATTTATGTTTAATCGCCCTATAATTATTCGAAGGATTAAAGCTTCAGACAACCTGTCCAGCCTAAATTCCCAGGTTTCTAGCGAATCGATATTGGCAGTTGAAATATCAAAGATAGATTTTATTTCGGCTAAACTATTATTTGACACTTTCGGTAAGTTCAATAGGGCATCTAAGTGACACTCGACTATCGTTCTTTCATTATTGTACCGATTTAAAAGAATTCGCCATGCGTTTTCATACCCGGTAGCCGAAATAGGAATATGAGCCACTAACAATTTAGCTTCACGCCTCAATCTACCCAATAAATACGAAAATTTAGCAATATCACTAACCTGATTATTGTCATGCACTGCTGCTTTAAATGTGTCTCGAAAGCTGCGCCATTTGCTGAATTCACCATTGAATTCTGGTAATTGTAGTTCTGGTAACTTAATTTGACCAACTTTCTGTTCGATAGCACGTTTGTCTACCTCGATATTAAGTGTTTCTTTAGCACTTTGGACTAACATTTCAAATTTAGCACATTCATTGTCACATTCACGAAACAACTCATCTGTACACTTATCACTGTCAATAATTTCATTTTGAAAATGTTTATACTCGGCTTCATATTCACTTATATATTTCACTTGATCTTTAAGTGTACATTGTGCCGTTTTACTACTATCCTGGTTTTTAATCACTTCATGTAAACGCACAAACTTTTTATAAACGGCGTCTTTTCTTCTAATTAACCGATCCATATTTATTTAAGAGTTTATTTATTTCACTTTAACTGTTTTTATTAATGGACTGTATTATTTAATTATTTTTAACTTTGGCGAGCACTATTTGACAAACTATTCGATGAACGATACAAATTCTATTGTGATTAACTATCCGGTTTGATGGACCAAAAATATGGTGGAGAATTTTACGAAACGAAATTACAAAAATAAACGATAAATGAGATTTTTAGTGTTATTTATTAACGATATAATATCAACGACTAACGAAAAAGTAATGAGTCTAAAAAACAAAGAACTATTATATATGTATATATACTTAAAATTATCCCCTACTCCTTATAATATAAAAACAAAAGATTTCTTATGTACTATAATATTTAACTATGACTACCTGGTCTATATAATATACATCTTAAACTAATTAAGCTTAAACCTAACAATATCAATTTTATTGCTACTATTAAATTTAGGGCAGAAAAATTTATTTTAAATTGTTGGGAATTTCCAAATTATTGGTAATTTTACAGAGACTAATTTGACCATCTGGTCATGGGTTTCTCCAATGGCTTTGCAAATAACAATTAAATCTGTACTTGTACGACCATTTTAAGTTACGTAACAATTAGGTTTATGATTAAAACTTAACAAGTCATCATTGTAAATGATATTGGCTGAATAAACCGATTTCATTTAACATAAATTACATATTTATATAAAACGAAAATCCATTATTTGTTAAATTTTTCACCTGTGTAATTGCCTCAGGGCCAATTGTATATAAAATAAAAAGTGTTGGACTATGTGATCGAGTGATTTTACAACTTGGATCACTAACACCATCAGTTCAAGTTCGATTCAAGAAGCTTCAACGATCGCGCGAGTGTAGCAAGAGACTAAGTTGACAAATCATTCGAGCTAACCGACACTTACAAAATTGGCTCTAGAGTCTATGGAACATATGTGAAATATTGTAAATATATAAAAATTTTAACTTACAGCACAAAAGGCTCTGTTAGTATACCAAGTTGGAAAACATCGGAGGTAACCCGATACTTTTGGTACTACCATTGCGTTTTCCTGGGGTGAATTTTGGGGTATACTTTATATAAATAGGCATACAAACATTCTAACCATATCAAAGCCAATAATATTTCATGAATATGGTCAAGATGGAAGTATAGGTTATTTTTCAACCGATTATGATTAAATTTGATATATTCGATCGAAATGGGATTCTAATATGATTATAGGTTAAACTTCTGAAATACAGTAAGCTGTAATTAATCGACCCATAATATTTCTAAGCCGTTTGAAAATAATCAATTAGAATAAAATATAAACATAATTATGTACATTTTTTTTTCAAATAAAGTTTTGGGTTTACTTAACCCAGGGTTTGGTTTGTGCTTGCGTGGATTTTCTCAGTACAAACAAATCATTATTACAGAAGGATTTCCATCTGACCAAAAAACTATTTTGTAATGGCGAAATTTGCTTACTAAAATAAATTTGAAGTTTGTTTTTCAGTTGGTTTGTTTTAGTTAAAACAAAAATATTTCACTTATTATTATATTAAAAACTTAAATTAGCCAAATATTATTATAAAATCATAGAGACCCTCAATTGATCACATTTGTTTAATTGCTAGAGAAACCATTACAATCTCGATCAAGCAATACTGAAGCCCTTTCGCCACGTCAGGGCTGTGATCCAGAAAAGGTTTGTACAAAGTGTACTTATCAATAAAACTATTATAAATCCAATATAAATTATAAATAAACTGAAAAAACGTTCATCGTAAAATAAAAATTAACAATAATTTATTTCCCTTGTAAAAGAATTCTCCAATTCGGATTTCGAATATTTTTGTAGGTTTTTTTAGAATATTTTTCTGCAAGCCAGCTACAGTGTTTTCTAATTAATACTAAAAGCATGAACTTTAATGCGGTTTTATTGTGTTCGGCACATGGATTGGTTTCATTATAAAAATTATTATCACTAATAAGCAATCGAATACAATGCTTATAAATAGTATCTTTCAGATTTCTAATTTCAGGATGATTTTTAAAGATACGTGCAAACAAATGAATTTGAGCTTGACAAATTCCTTAGAATAAATCAGTTGGAGCTTTTAGCTTACCTAAGTCATTTTCTAAACAATAATTTTTATTGTGAATTAGATATTCTGATGGTACTTCTAGTGTTTGATCTGTTTTCATCCACGTTTCAACGCAATGATGACAAGACAATTTTTTTGAAATTTTAAATGCTACGTATCCTACAAAATATCTCATAGAAGCTCCTTGTAATGTCACGGCTAAATTAAAAAAATTATCCGATGTATCGGAAATATCAAATTCATTTGAATCATCATCAAATGTCACCTCCGTGGATATACAATTTTCGTTAATCTCAATGGTATTATTATTATTAGAAGAAGAAAGTTCTGTTAAACATTCATCTGAGTCTTCTTCACAATTTGAAAAATTGGAAAAAGGACAAATAATTTTAATGGTCATAATTTTTGCAATGTTGTGATTAAAATCACTAACTGAAGGATTACGATTATGGCCATTAGCTCCTCTGACTTGGGAAAATAAATTTTCCAAAGGGTCTTGGTTAAATCTCGCTGTTAATATATTCTGACAGTTTTGAAATAGCATTTATAGTTTGCTTCATACCACTAAAACAATAAACTGTTGTTTTATTGATAACCGTGATTTCGGAAATATAATCCAACATGTAGATTAGAAACTTGGAAACTTCATTACCTTGAATAAATGCATTTTTAAATTGATTCTTGTTTGTTGTATTTTGTTTTAGAATTGAGACAGTCAAAGATTTTGTCGAACTTTTCAATAAACTTATAAGTCGAAATGGCTGTTTCCATATTTTCTGGCGATATTTTATTTAATTGTATAGCAGTTTTTATCGCACAAACCACACATCAAAAACTTGTGTAGCAAGCTTCACGCGCATTTTTTCGAACTGATTAGGATATACATATTTGTACGTAATTTTCGGACAACACTTGGTAATATAATTTTTTTCCAAATTATACAGTTGCTCTATTACTCTCCAGCTAACCACATCATCTGAGCACTTTAAATCCGATTTAAGCAGAACATTTCGAACAGATTTTATCAAATGGGGAGCATCGTATATACAAAAAATTCTCTCATTGTTAAATTGAAAATATGGATTTTCAATGGTTACACCAAATAGCTTAAAGGCTTTCTGTTACTTGGACCCTGATCGCAGATAATAGCTCTAATATTAATTCCTAAACCTATAGACGGTTTTGAATGACTAATATACTATACATTCATATATATTATGTATTAATTTGTGTTATTATGTATTTCGAAGGTGTGTAAGGACTTTGTTGATTGATTGTATACACATTTGTATACTAACTGTAATTAACATATACATTCAAAACTTATTTGATATTTAATATTTTCAATTTATCATTCTTAAGTGATTGTATATTTATTTATACTAGTTGACTCTGATTTATATTATTTTCGGCTAAATGGTGGTGGTTTGTTTCTATTCTTCGTTACCCCACATAGTACAAAAAAATATGCAGGTATATGAAATGGCGTAACCGTAGTTTTTCATTTTTTTGCTCATCTTAAGTAATCTGTATATATTGATTTGTGATATAAGTTTAATACAAAATTGATGAGTGGAAACAACATCAAAATAAACTAAGCTAAGATGGTGAAACCTACAGAGAAATGACAAAAATGTTAAGCGAAGGGGAACATTCTTAACATTCGTCTGAAAACTGAAATTATACAACTACACAATAAATTTTAATATTTACAATTCATTTATTTATTTATTTATTGTATATAATTATTATGTATATTTATTTATTTATTATGTATATAATTATGATTTATATTTATTTATTTATTAATGTATATGATTATTATTTATATTTATTTATTTATTAATGTATATTATTTTATTTATTTATTAATGTAATCAGACCAATTAGGGTAATGGCGTAAAATCTGCACTCTACATGTAAACCAGAAAAAATAATTGAGGACCTGAAAGGAAAATGTTTTAATGCAACTGAAGCATCAATTAAGCTAAAACGGAGTGCTTGTTGTATTCAAATTAATTTTACGTTCCGTTTGTGCTACACCCAAATTTCCCATTCCATATAATAATATCAGTTTTTAACGGCCACTACTGGCCCTTTACTGTATCAACTATTTGGCTCCAATGGTTTCGATCCTGAGATCGATTCTATCCTAGACAATCGGGAGAAGCCAAGTCGTTCTCAACACCCTCGAGCCATCGTCGCCTGCAACGACCTCTGCGCCTACTGTTTTTAGAAATCTAATTGATACTCTAACTTCTGGGTCCGCTTTAATAATTTTATAATTGATACCTGCATCGCAATTAGTTTTATTTTTTTAAACAGTTTTAAAGGCCATTACTGGCCCCTTAATGAACCAACAATTTGCCTCCAACGGTTTCGATCCCGAGCATGAACTTGTAAGATTTATTTGATCTTACCTTAAATATTTTATCCGGTGTGGATTTCAAAAATGGTTGTTATACAACTACACAATAAATTTTAATATTTACAATTCATTTATTTATTTATTTATTGTATATAATTATTATGTATATTTATTTATTTATTATGTATATAATTATGATTTATATTTATTTATTTATTAATGTATATGATTATTATTTATATTTATTTATTTATTAATGTATATGATTATTATTTATATTTATTTATTTTCAACACCACTTATTGCACACAACTTGTTCGCTTGAAATTTTGAGATGGAATGGGAGAGAAATATTGTGTTGTTTTGTTTTTTGTTGTAATGACGTCGCCTTCGTCTTCGTTTTGTGAAGAGGGAACACATGCGCCGGCGACGGTCGACATTGCACTTTTTTGTTAAGTGTTGCATCACCGAACATTGTTGTTCGTGGTGATGTTGTTAGATGGCGACTTGTTTTACTATAAATGTTTTATAGTAATGGTTCGGTTATTGGATAGTGTTGGTTGGATAGATTGATATGTGATGGGGTTAGTGAACGCTTAATTCAAATAAGTTGGATTATATTTGAATTTCACTAATTATTTTGTTTGTGGCAGAATCGAATATCGGTGAGTCGAATATTCGAGCTGCTACAAACTTCATACTGTCTAAGACAATCTGAAGAGGCCAAGTCGTTCTCTACACCGTGGAGCCATCGTCGCCTGCAACGACCTCTGCGCCTACCATATGGTGGCTCTCCTTTCAGAGATCGCTGCACAATTCGTTCCGGATCAGCACGCAGAACGGGCCCGAGCCAGCGTACTCGCTGAGATCTTACTTCATGTACAATATCGGGGATCTTCATCAGATCTCTGATCTCGATATTGTACAGAGCTCGGTAGGTACCATCTATTTTGCGTTTTGGGCCGTAAATCACACGCATTACTCTTCTCTCAAATGCTAGGAGCCATCTCTCGTACTCATCCGTCAGCGCCCAACTTTCACATCCAAACATAACAACGGGCCTGATCAACGCTTTGTAAAGCTTCAGCTTCACGGCACTTGATAAGTGTTTAGATTTTAGCAGTGCGCCCTTAGAGGATACAAAGAACGCTTGCCAGCTGCCAGCCGCACTTTAATATCCTCACCCACACTGTTATCATGAGTGATAAGAGAACCCTAATATTTGAACCTCCTCACTCCCTCAAACGTGTAGTGGCCACTACTAAAATCTGGTGTGCCATTGTCCCTAAAATCAGAGATCAGGTATTTCGTTTTTGACTCATTGATCTGAAGTCCAACTGAAGCTGAAAACTCTACAAGCGGATCAAGTATTTCTTTCACTCCGTTGCTATACATCTGCATAGGCAAGCACCTGATTGGAATGGCGATATAAGATGTTACGCTGCGGTGTTTCAGTTTTACGAAAGAGGTACTCCCTACCGAACACCCGAGTTAACTACAAAAATTGTCGATAGCCTGTTTTCAAATTTAACACAGCATTGAGACTGCGTCACTGTCATCCAACATAGTCGTACCAGTTTTGTTGGCATTCCTAGGTATTCCAGGGCAGACCACAAACTCTCTCGATTGATCGAATCATAGGGCTGCCGGAAATCCAGGAACACCTGATGTATGGGGATGGATGTCTCATAATATTTAGATAGAATCATCCGCAGCGAAAAGACCTGATCGGCGACTGATCGATTCGGACGAAATCCTCCTTGATAGTCACCAACAAAGCCCTCCGCTAGTCTGTATTATAGGTGGCTCAACAACAGTCTGTGACGCATGATGGACATCAAACAGGTCAGTAAAGTGTCCACTCCATGCGTCAAGTACTGCGTCGATGTTGACACAGAGGTTTCCGTCCCGGTCCCGAATGGCGGTTGACGTAGGGCTGAAAGTATGGTGCAGTCAAGTAATTTCTTTAAAAAAATTACGCGCACTGCGCTCATTGCTGAGTTGTTGTACTTTCAGAACCTCGGCCTTCCACCATTCTCGCTTCTTCCGTCTACAAATCCGCTTGGGTGCCCTTCTTGCAAGAGCAGCCTTGTTTTTCCTCGCGATTGTGAGACGTTGTTGCACTTCATTATGGGCTATAATTTGTTGCTCAACTGCAAGACGACACTCGTCATCAAACCAATCGTTCTTGGGTCTGGATTTCACTATACCTAAAGTCTGTTGAGCAGCACTGACAACCGAAGTTTTCAGTACCTCCCAGACATAGTTCACGAAGTCAGACTGGTAATTAGCATCATCAATGTTGTCGCTGACATAAGATCCTGATATCGTTTTTTTTGATCTTCATTTATCAGACCATCACAGTGGAAACGTACAATGCGTTTCGCTGTGTTCCCAGACTTGTACGAAAACTTCCATCGTAGCTTTGCGGTGCCCAAATGATGATCGCTGCCTTAAAGACCCCAATTACCATTCTAACATCGTGTTCGGGTATATAGATCCTATCAGATCGCCCATCAGATCGTGGGGCTGGCTGACTTCTTTGGGCGCATGTACACAAATTATCGACAGGTTGGCTAACTTCATTCGCAAGCGAAGCTTACACAATCGGTTATTGACTGTTTGGAAGTCCAAAACAGCGTTCTTCACCTACGGCCCAAGAAGAAATCCAGCTCCAGGATTTCCGAGGTCATCTCCATTGTAGAGCAACGTTTAGCCCTGGGACGCATGGTCTCCACTTTTAGGCCAGCGAGTTTCTTGAAGAGCAACGAGTTCCCCCCGATACTCTTTCATGCACGTGATTAGACCCTCCAACGCTCCTGGTTTTCTAAGTGATTGCACGTTCCACGTGCCGATCCTAAATCTCGTATCCGGGTACTTGAGCGGGGGTCCGGTGTCAGCCCAGCGATCCAACCGTTTAGTCGCCTCCTACTACAAGCAAAGGATACTGTGGTGGTATTCTTCGGAAACATGTTCCTGCAATTTAGATTTACGAGACATGTGAGTGCCCCTCTGTGGTCGAGGGCTAAGAAAATCCAAAACGCTTGATAAATATCAAACATTTGGATGTCCTCCTTAGCTCCTTAGCACATATAGGCAGATATTGATACGGCAGCAGAAATACTAAAAGATGCTCTAGAAATAGCAGCAGAAAAGGCTACGCCTTATATCAGTATTCCTGAAAGAGTCAATAAATGGAAATAGAACCGAGCAGTTAACAGTCTGTAACTCGACCGAATCCAGAATTATTTAACTGAGATCTTGGCAACAGAGAGAACAGATTATTCATTGTGAAAACAATAAGAAATTTAAAAAGACAACTAAATTCGACCCGAATAAGCAAACCTTTTTGCTAGTTAGCTAAAGAAAGTGTTGTTATTATACCACATGATGAAATCAACAACAGTATGCTACCAGAATAATTGGTGAATGATTCAACCATAAAACCTATAAATTTAAATGTAAGAGAGTAAGAATACAATCAAAAATTGCCTAGGCCCAAAAAAGGCTTCAGGGCACGATCGCTTACGAGATAAATGCATAAAACGAATTACATATATCTTTAACAAGAACATGCGGACCTGGTCCTATGCCTTACAAGAGGAAGATATTTGAAGCCCCGATGACTCATAAGCCTGGAAAATGAAATACAAATTTCGTAATTTCGATTCTAAAACCAGCATGGCACTAAAGTGCAAGGGCACAAATTGTAAATTCTATTAAACTCAGTATGTTACACAAGCCGTTGCTGAAGTTATGGTGGACTAATTTACAATATGTCCTTGCAAAATATTTACATCAAAGACAATATCTGGTTAAACCAAATGCATCAACTGCTAGAGTTATGATACAGTGCAGGTGGCCACAAGGTGCCCCGTTTGTACAATACCATACTTCTAAGGACATTTTGCTATGTGGCACCCTCATTCCATCCCAAAAATTGAAAGAGATTTCACAAACCCTTGAATTAGTTTTATTTTCGTTGGAATGTTTATTTATTTTCGGAAATTCTTGAAATCAAATTTTTCCAATAATTGAAAACCGAAAATTGATAATACACAAAAATAGCCGAACCCTTTAAAAAATCTTTTGTCTATATATTGAATATATTTGTGTATATATAGGGGTAAAACACTAACTTAACTAACCCAAAAAAAAAAACTAAGTGAATTTTATGTTAAGAAATTGTCAAAAAAACTAAATTAAATGTTTTATATTTGTATAATAACAACAACAACCAAATTATTTTTAGTTAAATTTATTTTAGACTACTACCAACTGTAGTAGTAGTAAGTAGTGCGAGTAGTAATAGAATAAACTATTTTTATGAGGTTGACTTTATTTTAGATATTACCATTTCTTGTGTTCACCATAATCAGCAAAAATATTTTAAACAATTTTTGCTTTTTTTTTGATACACACAAAAATAATAACATTCTCCCCAAAAACGAAAAAAAAAGAAAGATATTACAACAACAAAGCACAAGAAAAAAAGGGGTGAATTAAGTAGTTGAAATAATAATAAGGGTCAACAGCAAGTTATATATAAGAAAACCGCACAGGGTATAAAAAGCGATCGATATTCTACATAGTATGTACGCATATATGTATGTACATATACGTTTACCAAATGGTCACTTCTATTAAACATTTTATCTTCGACTGGATAATTGGTACCATTTCTGTTTGTTATGGTTATTTCGTTTCCTTATACCCTATATGCATGTATATTTGAATATGTTGTATAAATTGAAAGATCCTCTTTGGGTGTAATCAATGTTACTATATAATGATGATGATAATTCTCAGACAAAAGATTTGACACCTCGTTTGTGTATATAGGCGCAACCTCTATGTTGCTGATTCCATTGGCTTTCCCTGCTAAAATAGCTCGCTCGCAAATCCAATCATTGTTCTTGTAATTTTGAGTTTTTTTTTTTAAAACAAGTTAACCTCGCATTCTCGCAGAAATCACATTTCAACTTTTGGTGTATCGGAACTTATTTCACATAAAGTGATATCTGCACATTGTTAGTTTTATTAACAAATAAGCGGCACTAGTTTTTGCATGTTAGTCGATTACAGAAATTATTTATTTAAATTAAATAGAAGAGTTTTAAATACCCTGTTAAAGTTAGCCGATAGTTTCCAGCCGAAAAAAAAAACGATACAGAAGATAATTTTTTGATTTGAATTGAGCATTAGAGGTGAAGTATATTTTCTCTTTCCTTCATAGGACTAAAATTAGCCGATTGATTCCAGCCAATATATGTCGATTAAAGTTTCATGTGGGGATCCTGAATAATTTTCCAAAATTATATGAAATTGGGAAATTTATAAAAGCCCAGCGTCGTAGCTATGAATCACTTAAATATCAATAGCAAATTATTTTAGTCCAAATTTCACTAAGATATCACTAGAAAATAATTTTAGTCCAAGTTTCATGTGGGGATCCTGGAAAATTTAGATTTTCTAAAATTATATGGAAATGGAAAATTTATAAAAAATTCAGCCTCAAGAGTGTTATGTCGTTTAACTTTATGTTGTTTAACATTTCAACATATACCTTCAAAGATGTGAGCCCTTGAGCCAAGCATTGAGTCTATTAGTTGGTGTTTATCTTGGTATAACTGGTGGTATCTGTGAAACTAAAATGAGAGCTCCATCGAACGGATGCACATTTCCTTTTAAATTTTTAATTGTCCGATGAAATGCATTATGCGCCATCCCAAATCACAAATTTTATACTCAATACCAATTTTAGTGCCAAATTCACTATCCGTTCATTATCTAATAACGTATAGCTGCATAATACAAAATGATACAATGGCCAGAGTAGTTTCATTTATAGTTTTTGTTCAGAAACCATGTATGGTTTGTGCAAATTATCAACATTAAATGGTTGTTCCTGCAATAAATCTCGATCGCGAATATCGTATCCGTAATTCCTAGTTGAATGTATTGTATTTTAAGGGTCTTGTTATTGATCGCTAAGCATTGTTCTTGAATTCAGATAATGATTGAAAATTTAATGCGAAAGTTGAATGACAGTGTCATGGGTTATGGTGCGATCGTGATGCAGGATGTCTCTATTTAATATGTTTTAATACTATTCCTACAATTCTTTTGGATTGGAGGGTGGACACGTGATCAGGATGGATAAGAAACCACGTTCGTATTTGTCGCGAATGAGAGCTGATCCGTCAATGCTGTGTCAATTAACTGGTTTGAAATATATGAATGATATTGGACCTTTAACATTAATCCATAACATTCTCCATTAGTTGGATGAATCATGTGTATAAACGCTATGGTGTACTTTTTTGATATTTCCACATCCAGCAATATAGAATGCATCTTCTTGGTACAACGAAAAGAATGCATTGAATGGTGTCTGTGGTGGTAAAATTTGCAATTTGCCGTGTAAACTAACTAAACTATTTGTTCGTTTTCAAGGCGGAAACTGAGATGACAATTTTGCTTATATTGGCAACATTTCCATCATTCGCAATTGCATCGCGTTAATAAATGTAATCGTCCCGTCATATTTCCTTTTGATTTAAAGGAAGGAATAGCAGTCGTTCGGTTGCTATGTTTGCATACATGTCCAACACATATTGCTAGTATAGTTGACTCAGAATGTGATAAGCCATTGCAGAGAAATTTTTGTTCATTGTTTTTGAGCAAAGTGTGGAATGGATTCAAACAGTTCAATTATTAATCTACATAAAACTTTTAATAATTAGTTCAATACTCCAATTAATTGACCTTGTGGCTTGGTAAGAACGTCCCCAAGTTGCTCCTCAGTTGACCCATATTTGACTTCATAAACTTCTTCTTGCTTGTACCTTTTGTGATACTCCGGATTCTTAACTAATTTAACTGCGCTTGGAGTTTTGTGATGAACATCCACACTAAAATCCGGTAAAAGTTGAAGCAATAACACCAACTCTTTGATGACTTGCTGCAACATATTCAGCCTTAGTTGTCGCCAATGACTAACACTTTTGTCTCTCAGAACACCAACTCATTGCACTTGAACTCAGTTGAAATGTGTAGCCCATGATTGCATTTCTCTATGTTGAAACTTTGTAGAATTTTCTCCGCATACAGTTGCTGATGCATCAAAATCGAACTATCACTACCTCGCTCGATTGCCAAACACAAATACCAATCAGCATCCCCATTTTAAACCTCACAATCATCTAGCAAGTGTGTGATAAGAAGCGCTATTAATTCTTCTCCACTCACTGCAAACCCATCATCAATGTAATGACAAGCATGATTCCGCATCTTGGAATACATTTCTGATTCCAGCACCTTGGAGCTTGTTTCAAACCATACACATATTTGCAAAGCTTACAAGCTTTTCCCAAACCTTTATTATATCCTTGTGGTTGATCCATATAAATGGTTTCAGAAAACTAATCTTGCAGAAATGCTTGTTGTATGTCAAACTGTTTCAGAGCAAGTTGTGCCTTAGCTTAGATCGCTAACAAGATTCTTATTGATGTGAAACGAATGATTGGACTGAAAGTTTCCAGGTAGTCAATGGCATACTCTTGTGTTAACCCCCGAATCACAAGACGTGTATTATACCTATCGACTGTTCCTTACCTCCTCAATTTAATTTTAAAAATCCAGCGATTATCAATTAATTTCCGGTCATTTGGCAAATCGACTAGTTCCCACGTTTTATTTTGACCCAAGCAATAATTTTCTCTTTCATGGCATACATCCATTTGTCACAATCTTGGCAATTCATTGGTTCTTTTTAACATTTTTGCTCAACACAATTTTCGATGAGAGCAATATTTACTCCCACCGAACCAATGTTCGTTACGTTACTGCTATTCCTCAATCTATTATTGATTGAGTCATCCTGTTGGTTGACTTCCTCCACCTGGTCGTTGAATGAAGACACTTCATCTCCTCTTGATTACTAATTTCTTTGAATTAGCATCCAATTCTTTGAACTTGACGTCACACGTCACATGAATTTTTTTTAGAAGCACTGTTCCACTCAAAAACCCTTTATATGTTCTGGATACCCAATAGAAATCCCCATTTCTGACTTGGGATCAAACTTTCATCTTCTTTCTATCTATTTCTCTCCGGAGTGTAGGGAACAGACTTTTGATGGCGAATAACAAAGGCAGGCAAGAACCATTTTTAATCTTTGGATTCATACTCCCAACAATTGTCAGATTGCAATATTTTCAAATTAATACCAGTTTTCAATTTTAATAACTTCCCAAAATCAATCAATTATTGATCATGATATTTTGGTGTGTCAATCGTTGCCAGAGATTCCTGTTTTATTGCTGAGTTTGCTAGGCCATTTTCAATTGATACCGATCTTGATTAATATTTTGAAAGATTTTTGCTGTCTCACTCCCACTGCAACTACAGCACCTTCTCTGATCATTGAACTTCTTTTTAATTTGACTGAAGTTGACAACGTTGGTCCAAGGCTGGACTTTGCGAAAACAATGAACATGCATTTTTCCAATGCCCACCCTTATGACACCTGAAGCATTTACCTTCATTATCCGAGACAATTTTCCAAAGTCTGTTTATTTTCAGAAGTGGATGCGCAACTATGAACATGAGCAAAATCCTCCGGCAAAGTAATCAACATTTTTTGTGATAACCATTGCATGCGAAACTTGACTCTCCATAACTCCAATTGATGAATAATATGTTCCAATTTCGCAACATACTTATAGCCATATCATCACTGGGATTTTAATGCGCGACAACTAACCGATATTTACAAACGTTCTGGGACCATAACATGTTGGGTAAAGTCGTCCAAAAAATAAGTAAACTATTTATTATTAATTATATTATATAGCATAGGTGTATATTTTAAAATGGTCTGCTTGTGAGAGTTGCTAACTGAATGTTCAGCAAAATGAGAGTAACATTTATTTTACGGTCAAACATCACCAAGCACCAAGCGTTATATTTATCTAAGCAAGAGACGAGCTAGTTTTGAGAAACTTCACGGACTTTCTCACCCAGGGGTACGTGCAACACGTAAATTAATTGCGTCAACATATTTCTGGCCTAGTATTTATGAACGTGGATACGGGAGATTGGTTCAAAACATGTGTACTCTGCCAAAATTCAAAAGTAGATCGACCAACACATTGGCTATGTTAATACTCCTGCAGGCAGGTACTGTGGTGATAATCTTCGTAGACCAGTACATTTCGAGATTTGATGTTTCGCTTGAAATCACGACTGATCAAGACATTCAATTAGGAGAACTAGGAGAATTAATACTGCATCCCAATTCCGTGTCATCGACAGACGCAGCTTCAATGGTCGAGAAATTACGATAGTTGATGCGTAACGTCGTTCCCAAATATACTTGGAATAGCCCTCTCACGAGAAACTAACCCAGCAAACATTTTTTAAAATTACTTTCAAGAATTATACTGGCGTATATGTTATGCAAAAAGTGCTTTAAATCAGAGTTATAACCCGAAACCGCAACACACTTCTCTTTCTCAAATTTCGAATTTTTTCTTTCTGTGGCGCAACCATATATAGTGAAAGCTTAGCTCAGGAGTTCCAAAGTTAATAAATAATTGATTAATGTAAATTTAATTCAACATAAAATAATTAATCATAATTTTACGCCGTCATATATAGACGCTTATATGCATATGGTGGTGTATATCGTCGTTTAAAACATACATTTCCCGGTTATATGTTGAATGGCGCATCACACACAAAATGAAAATTAAAAATCACCAACGACAGATAGGTATGTATGTACATATATCTGTATAATAGAACGAAACGACAATGCTAATTATTAGCCGTTTGTTTAAAATGACACATTGTCTGTAACAAGTGTTTGTATTCCCACAGAAACATTTTTGTCTATAATTTTTGTTGTTGTATAAATACAATATTCATGAGGTGAAATTAATTCGGTTCGAGCTTTTTTTTCCCGCATTTTTTTTAATTTTATTGTTTGTAAGTTTTATTCTTCATATATACGAGTACATACATATAAATATGACATTATTATAATAACATTAATAATTAGCATATTTATGTTGTTTTCGACATATATATAGCTACATACACGGATGAATACATTGTTCGAGTTTAACATACATACTTATATGGTTGCATGAAAATTTGTAATTATGTTTTTGTATTTTTCAATTTGCATTACAATAAAAAAAAATTCATTTAAATTTGCGTATCTAGGCGCAGTTGGATTCACATTCAAATATGCATATCTTGGATTGGCTGCGGATATACGAACGAACAGATTACAACATCTTTTTTAAAATTGAAATGTTAATCTTTGTCCCGACTCTTAGTATATGAGTTAAGACAATGATTTCATCTTTTTATCATAATATGCAACGACTACAATACTGTAGACAAAACAACTAGAATTTTGTATTTCATTCAAATATGCAATGCGCGTGTATCATGATGATTTCGCAAACATCCAATAGTAATTACCAGCGATATAGAAAAAATGTACCGTCAAATATCAATTGCACTAGAACACACCGGCTTTCAAAGAACCGTATGGAGGAAGAATTCTGAAACACAAAATAAAGATTTTAGAATGTTAACAGTGACTTATCGCCCTTGCGGTCTCATGTCTCGTAAACCTATATTGTACGAACATGGGCTGACGACCTGCATCCAAATTTTTTTTTCTGTTAACGAGTATAATGTCAACAAAAGACAAAAATTGATGCCGCCAAAAACACTCCCGCTATGAAGAAGCTTCGGCTGGAACTCGTTGATCTTAAAGAAGATCGCTGGCCTGTCCCATTATTATGATTTGTGTATGAGCGCCCACAGAACTGAGCCAGCCCAAAGATAAAGACTCATTTAACAAGGACTTGGACGATCTGATGGGATCTATACCGATAATACACAAACAAATACATTTAGACAAATTGATCAATCCTTGCAAAATTTTCCGCTTCTAAATTGACCACGTGGTAATTTCAAAAGAGCGGGTTCGAGTTGTGCAGAATGTGAGAAATTATCGGTCCAAATACGTAGGTAGCGAGCGATTATCATTTGGTTGCTGCAAATCTACGATGGAAGTTTTCGTACAGGTCTGGGAACAAAACGAAACCCACAGAACGTTTCTACTGTGAAGGTCTGATAACCGATGCTCAAAAGAAACGATATCAGGGTCTTGTCAGCGACAGCATTTAAGTAGCTAATTAACAGTTTGACCGTGTGAACTATATCTGGAAGGTACTGAAAACTTAGGTTGAAAGTGCTGCTCAATAGATTTTAGGTACAGTAAGAGTCAGACCCAAGAATGATTGGTTTCATGATGAGTATCGTCTTTCAGTCGAGCAACAAAAAATGGCCCATAGTGAAGTGCAACAACGTCTCGTTATTGCAAATAAAAACAAGGCTGCTCTTGCTGGCAGGCCGAAATTCTGAAAGCACAATAAATCATCAAATAGCGCAGCTCATTTAATTTTCTTAAAAAAATTACTGGATTATTGCACCATAATTCAGGCCTGTGCCATTCGGGACCGGGATGGAAACCTCCATGTCAACATCGATGCAGTACTCGGTGAATGAAGTGGACACTTTACCGACCTGCTTGATGTACATCAGACGTCACAGACTGTTGTCTAGTTACTTCCAATACAGACTGGCGGATATTTGTTTTGAGGATCCATCCCATAAGGAATACACTCAGGTCATGCAGAGATTGAAACGAAATCGCTCACCTGGGATGGATTGCATTGTTAGTTGAGCCTGTTGAATGAAAAGTGGCTGCGAAATGCTCTATGTTGAAGAAGGGAGACAGCTTGAAGTGTGAGAATTATCGAAGTCCTTTGCACAGCGTAACAGTTACTGTCCTACATTATATTGAATAGAATCACCCCTCTAGCGTTGGCCTTAGTAAATGACTATCAAAGAGGATTTCGTCCGGATCGATCAGTCACTGATCAGATATTTTCGCTGCAGACGATTCTGTCTAAATGTTATGAGACATCCATAAATCGTGAAAGCTTGTGCTCTGCCCTGGAATATCAATAAATACCTAGGAATGTTAATAAATTTGGTACGACTGTCTAGAATGGCAGTGACGCAGTCTCAATGCTGTGTTGAAGTTATCGAGAAAAGGCTATCTAGAATTTTTGAAATAAACTCGGTTGTTCGGTAGGGAGATGCTCTGTCTCCGTAAAATTGAAACACCTCAGCGTAACATCTTATATGGACTGTATAGGAGTGAATGAAAGACTTTATCCGCTTGTAGTATTTTCAACTTCTGTTGGACTCCAGATGATTCCAAAATAAAAAACATCATCTCTAGTTATAGGGACGATGATTTTAGTAGGTGTTTGAGGGAGTTTCGAAGTTTAAATATTTTATTTTGCGACTGGAAGCTGGCAGTCGGGTGCTTTCTTTCCTCTAACACCACTGCTAAAATTCACCTATCAAGTGACGAGAAGCTGAAGCTCTACAAAACGTTGATAAGAACCGTTATTATGTATGGATGAGCGACTTTATCTGGATATAATGGTGTTTGTACAGTTTAATGTGGATTTTCATCACTCCAAATTCAGCAATTCTGTTTGTTTATATGTATAATCATTTAACCAAAAATGAGCTTCATCCCTGAATAAAATTTTTCGATAAAAATGTTTATTATTTTCAAGTTGTTCAAGAGCAAAATTAGGTCAAATGGATTCAGTTCTTGAATCAGTTGAATTTTGTAAGGATGTAAACGCAAATCTTTTCTTGAAATTCTTCATGTTTTTGTTTGAGAAAAATTTAATTGTTGAGAACGACGCGCGGAGACTTGCTGCTGCCAAATTAATATTCTCTTGTGTGCATTTCTTTGTCGTACTAGTATTCTTGTATCGTGTAAAGAAAATTCACTTTCAAAATTGTCTACAACTCGACGAATAGTAATTCGATAACTGAATAAGATCGTCCATGAATTCTTCTTCAATTAAAAAAATCTTCTTCAACGTTGTTGAAGCGTGTATTTTTCCATGATTTAATGGCATAACAGAAGTGACATAAGAAATGTAAAAAAATATTACGCAATGTTGTCATTATAACCATTTTAAATTATATGTCTGCTATTGGATGGAAACCCCTTTATTTGAATTTAAAAATATTCGGTTAAAGCACAGATAAGAAAAGTAGGAAGTTTTATTGAGGCTTTTCGTCTCCACTCCAAATGTTCACTTGCTTATTTAATACACTCGAAGCAATTTATGTATATGTATTCGATATATGTCTTTCAGTTTTGTTACTAAGAATCAGAAATGTCCTGTCCTAAATACCTGAAAGCCTATATTTTGGAAATCAAAGCCACCCTCGTTGGCACAGTAAGTAGCGTCATCCTCGTTAGCACAGTAAGTTGCTTTGCTATTCGAGGGTCTCGAGTTTGATTCCCTGTGGTGACTAAAAGTCACGGTTGGGTGTTTTTAATGTGTAAATATATATGTTTGTCCGGGTATTGCACCGTGGGGCCGTTAGTGGCATTGAGTGCTGGTAAAGTTGGGCGGATTAAACTTTAATTTTTTTTTTAGACCCGCACCTAATCCAATATTATTCGGCAATGATGGCCCCTTATTAGAAACAGTATTTCAGTTTTGGTACTATGAACCAAAAGTGTCCCGTTTTATACCTGAAAGCCTATGTGGTTTTCTGTAAAACCAGACTGAGCCCGATTTGTTTCGAGTGTTTCTAATAAGGGATCACCATTGCCGAAATATATTTGAATAGGTGTGGGTCTAACGGAATATTACTCAGATTTCAGGTATTTAGGTCCGGACATTTTCGTCCATATTATACCAAAACTGAAATACATATATCGAAGTGTCCGAATTGGTCTAATGAAAAACCACTCAGATTTTCTAAAATATAGGCTTTCAGGTACTTAAGGCAGGACATTTTTGTTCATAGTACAAAAACGAAATATATATATCGAAGTGTCTGAATTTTTTCGAGTGTTTCTAATAAACGGCCATATTATAACCAAAAATGTTAGAATAGGTCTGGTTCTAGTTTCTCAAAAAATCAAAGTAATTTCCCAAATATAAGTGTTCAGGTACTTAGTAATATATCGTCGAAATTTTGGATCGTTTCGGTCAGTTTGTCTACGGTTGCGTGAATATTTAATTCTTCTTCGTTGAAATGAACTTTCGATTTTGGGGCGGTACCTTTTAGGATATTGGCATATAGGAAACTCCTGGTTGTGCAAAACTGTTGGTAACATTCTCCAGGTCATTTTATGTGGTTGAGTGTGCATTCGCTTGTGGGCAATTGTACTTCTTGGAGTCATATCTCTTTGATTGTAACGTGACTTAAGCATTCGTTACTCGGATCGCAACTTTGGATTTGACTTACGCTTTAAATCTAGATATACTGAACAGCCTCTGTAGTTTGCTGTGTGATTTTCACCGCAATTACTACAGCATTTTACTGATGG
The DNA here is from genome assembly GCA_951394425.1 of Tipula unca. Lineage (NCBI taxonomy): Eukaryota > Metazoa > Arthropoda > Insecta > Diptera > Tipulidae > Tipula > Tipula unca. Next base: position 22,004,507 of record OX596382.1, on the reverse strand, counting down.
ATTATTTCTCGTTTAATCGTATTTTTTTGAATCATGCAAAGTTCGCCACAGATAACGCAAACTTCACTCAACGTGCAATAAGCTTTTGTGTGGCCGTATCCCTGGCACTTGATGCATTGTATGGTTCGCTTACCGGTTCGCTTTTTGGGTTCCTATACAGTGTTTTTGCGATCCAGACCCTTTTTGACTTTTCAGCTGGTAAGTGTAATATCGCTCTCCGGTTTGATCGAAATGGTTTACAAGCGCTCTGAAACCATCAATTACCAAAGGTTGGATTTTCGTTTCTTTGATATTGCCTCTTTTAAACGGGGCAATATAAAAATTTGAATTCATTAACTTGTCGATTATATTGACGAGTTCATTATTTGACGCCTCTCTTAAATAAATTGGTGGCGGCTTTTCTATCTTTTTGGCTGTTGTGTCATCGGCACCATCCTCCTCCAAGCTAGAAAATCTATTGCCGAGAGGTAGTTTCATTATTTGTGTATGAAAAGTTCGAATCGGACTTAACAGCAAAAAAATTGAATACAAACATATCATTTTGTTATAATATTATAGCTGTCGCCTTTCTATTTCTTAGGAAGATCATCAACATGTTATTTCCAAAAATCACATATATGGTAACGAAGCATATTTTCCTTGATAATTGGTTGACAGGTCACAACCACACATATTGCAACAAATAAATCAAATTTTCTTATATCTTAAATTTAATCATCGTCTCGATCTTACTATACTAAATGAACTCCAGTTTAGATTTAGTGTATATATAGAAGTAAAGTTTTTAATTCGACAAAACACACACAAAACCTCCCAAGTGAATATACCGAATGAAAAATACCAAATACAAAAAAAAAAAATTGTTTAAAGACGTAAAGCTTGGTTGTCAAGAGATTTTATTATGGATTATACACATTAAAGTTTCATTGCGAAAAGCTATTAAAAATATATAAAAAAAATAAAAAGTTTAATTTTTTTTTATATTTTAATTTCTAATTAGTTTTTTTTTTTTAAAAATGTAATAAAATTATATTCTCCATAAAAAGATATCGAAAAAAGTTAGTTTTAAAATGGAAAACCGAACAAAATGTATAGATTATATACACACACGTATACATAGTTTATAGTAGTTTTGTATTCGCTCACTATTTAGTAATAACAGTATTAAAGGATTAAATTGAACTTATCGTTTGGTACATAAATAGAAAAAAATGTATTTTCGTTCTGTGTACCACTTACATACATAGTTATGTACTATATACAGATTAACTATTTTAATTATCCATTTCAGCTTCATATTCAACGCCTAATTTAATTCCGTAACATTATACATTAATTTATTGTATTAATAAAGATTAATGCGCTAAGATATCGCTTTACATTCATATAAGTAATTTTAGAGATAATTACTTAACAATCAATTATAATTAATTATATATATTATTGGTCCATTCAATCTCTCAATTCAATCATAACAATAAATCATAAAAAACATTGATTTACAGATTCATATCTCATCGCATTAATTTATACACTATGTTGCATGTATGTACATACTCGTATAATTATGCATAATTGAATCTCATTATATTTGTTGGTGCTTTGGCAGTGATGCAAACTGATTCAATCGTGAAGTTAATTTAAAATTATTTTGTTTATTAAATAATAAATAATAATTAATAAATTATGCATACAATAATTATTATGTGCAATTGAAATGTTTAAATTTATGTTAATTAATTGGAGATATACTCTTCCTGCGTGAAATTTACTCTATAGACCAACGAAAAATTTATTGATCTGCTGAAAACGTTTCGACCAACTAACACAATATTACTAAACAATAAGGTTATTTAAAATAACTATATAAAACAATATTATAGAGTTATAGTATTATAGACAACAACAACAATTTTATAAAAGTGATAACCATTAACATGTCTACCAAAGTAATAACATAAATATTATCGTGTTGATTTTTTTTGTAAGCTGATGTTTAGAGTTGCAGCTACAGGGGTGTGCTAATGATCGACGATTCGATCCTCACCATGGCATTTCCGGTTTTAATGATAAATATTTATTAGAGTCGACGACCGAGGTTGATGAGATTGGTAATTGCAAAAGGCAGAATCACCATTAGTCAGTCAGTAAAACCACAATGTTCGAGAAGCAGGGCGTGAACAAAAACAGATAAATTGATTATGCCACAGATTACTCTCGAATAAATAAATACGCACGTATAGTTGGAAAGTTTAAGAGTTGCATTGAACGGGAGCGTATAAAGACAACCAGGTTGGAGAGTAAGGGTCACATTAAATTTTTAGGAGGTTGCTCCTAATTAAAAATTGACTTCTCAAATAAAATACACATACAATGATTTATTTGTTTCTTATAATTAATGATTTATTATTAAATTTCACAAATTTATTTGTTATAAATTTTAGTTTGTTTTATTGTATTTTAATTAATTAATTTATTTATTTATTTCACCACCACATTTTGCTTCACCAAAAAATGTAATTTTTTTATTTAGGCAATGGCTGCCGTCTTGCACACTGAGAATTTTAGATATATGTATATATAGCGAACGTGTTGCTTTCTTGCTTGTCTGCTTTGTTGTGTAGTTTTTGTTTTGGTGACGTGGCCTTCGTGTTCGTTTTTGATGAGGGAACACATGCGCCGGCGACGGTCGACATTGCACTTATGTTAAGTGTTGCATCACCGAACATTGTTAGTTCGTGGTGATGTTGTTAGATGGCGACATGCTTTACTATAAATGTTTTATAGTAGTGGTTCGGCTATTAGATAGTGGTGGTTGGATAGATGGATATGTGATGGGGTTAGTGAACGCTTAATTCAAATAAGTTGGTTTATATTTGAATTTCACTAATTGTTTTGTTTGTGGCAGTATCGAATATCGGTGAGTCGAATATTCGAGCTGCTACAAATTCATCCAGTGACCAGTGACCAAATGAAATAAAGTGAAATAGTAATGGGCTCTAAAGTGAACCAGTGAGATTGTAAAGAGCTAAAAGTGCTAAAAGCAAGTACAATTGTAATTTATTGGCGAATAAATTGTACAATACTAATAAATAGTTCGAGTGATTTATTGCAAAATCCCTTACCGATCCTTAGAGGAGCCCGAAATTGAAACTACATTTTTTTCGTTTAATTAATTAATTTTTTTTTACAAATTTCAATTTTAACTTAAGAGTAACTTATTTACACTTTATTAGTTCTATTTAAAAAATTTCTTAAAGTAATCCAATAAAATTACTGACATGTTTTGATGAATCTGAATTTTTCACGATTCGCCTTTTTATTAATCATAACTCTTTGATATATGCATGTTTTGTTGATATTTTGTACTTTGATGTTGTTTGTTCTATAGGCATTATCTTTTATAATACATATATCTTATCGAATTATTGTAACGCGTAACTTTTGGTCTTAACTATTCTTCACAACAACAACAAAAAAACTCAACTCTAACACAACAAATTTCATTCTAATTTTTTTGTTTGTATTACATTATAAATCTTATATTTATACAAAAACAAATTAATTGCTAAACTGTTAAAAAAAAAAAAATTTTAAAGTAAATCTTCTGTCGACGATGGTCCTCTCCGTTTTCAAAATCTTGCAGGTCTGGGTTATGCGCATTAACTATGAAAAAAAATATATAAAAAAATTTATTATTAATTAGCAAAAAGCACAACAAAATAAATTATCACAGAAAAAAAAAATATTAATTCATCCACGTCCCTTCTTCCAGTTCAAATTCTGCTCATATTTTCGGGTATAGTATTATTAAGTTGGGCGCCATCTTCAGAATTGAAGAAAACCCGTCACGCGTTTATTTAAGTTTTGGCTATCTCACAGAGCGAGTCTGAGACAAAGGGTGGGTTTCTTGAACAAACATTTTAAAACTGGAAGATATACGAGTATATATATATTCTTTTTTTTTTTTTTTTTATAAATCGAATTGACAAAACAACTTTAAATATACGTAGGTTATAGAGATATAATAAAAAAAAAAATATAGATATAATTATGAAAAAAAAAAAGGTTTTTACTACAATTTTACTGCAAAGTTATTGCCACACACAATTAGCTGATATTAACTAAATAACCGAGGAAACATCTATTTAGTAAAGGAGTTTGCTTACCCGGGATCTTTTACACAGTATCTTACGGTTTAGTTATATTTTTTTTCTCTCCCTTTTTTTTTTGTTTCCATGCGGTTCAGCGGCCTCCGTCGTCCATGTATACTAGCGGTATATTCGATGTTCTACACGCGGTTTCAGCAGTGTCCGTGGTCCATATACCGTTCCCCTACGGTGATTTAAATCAGCTAGTTGTTTCAGCACGGTCCAACAGCGTATATACACACGCTCAAAAAGGAAATAATCATCTGCGAACTCAATTGCATAACCATCCAATTTATTCAATCACTACAGACATTATTAACAATATCTTAAACATTTATAAATTATTATTATTATTTTTTTTTTTTCTTGCACCAAACAAATTTTTAACAATACTCTCAAAAAAAAAATTTTTTATTTTATAATATAAAAAAAAAATCAACACACATAATCAACATAGTCACAAGATAGTTCCAGTTCTATGTTCCTATCTCAAGATATTATTATATACAATATATCTAAATATATATCTACATATATCTACACAAAATAAATTATATTTCTTAAAAAAAAAAAATTAAATATTTATATTCACCCAAAAAAAATTATGTCCATATATTTTGTTATGGTTTTTTTTTCTGCCTCCACCATCTCGAGATGTGTCTTCATCGAACTCCAAAATCCACAAAAAAAAAAACAATTTAAGTCTCCGCTTATCACTTAATAATCTTTTTTTCGATTCCGCTTATCGCTCGTTCTTTCTTGTCTTCGTTTTCTCTCGGTCAGCAATTGGGTATTGGAGAATGTTAATAACATTTAAATCTTTCAATGTATGGCGAAAGAGAGACCCGAGGCGCATTACAGGGTTTTATAACCGAAAAAAAATTATTACATTTAATAAAGTGCAGCGCGTGTTCGTTCCATTCAACCCGCTACATTATAACTCCTCCCGAGTTCCTGGCTTCCCACTATTAGAGATATAATGCAATCATCTTTGAATTCTCTTGTCTCGGTCTGTTTTTGGATGAAATTGCTATGGTTGGTGATTTCGAACAAAGATAGTACGACAATTTACAGAAAACAACAATTCACCGAAAAACAATTAAGTGAAAACGACCATTATCCGAAAACGACAGCTCACCGAAAAGCAATTCACCGAAAACACAATTAATTAAAAACAACAATTTACCGAAAACGGCAATACACCGAAAATGACAGTTCACCGAAAAGTAATTAACCGAAAACACAATTGATCGAAAACAATAAATAAACGAAAACGACCATTCACCGAAAACGACAGTTCCAAAATCGATAATTCACCGAAAACGAAAATTCACCGAAATTTGTTGATTTTCACCAAAAATGAAAATATTTGGGAACTACTATATACCGATTATAATGAATTCAAACTATTTGATGGAAGTAGAATTCTAACAATTTTTTTAGATACAGCTATGAAATAAAGCCAATTAGAACGGAACTAGAGCAATTCTTGGCTGATTATCACGGAACTTCACAAGTTGAATGTAAATGGAATTGTAAAATTATTTTTAGATACAATTCTTGATTATGGACAACTTGAAAAATCGTATGGGCAAGAGTTTGAGACCTTGTTGGCCACCATTGTGCTAGCGTTGATATTTTGTGACCGTTGGAATTTCCGCATTATATTCCACCATTCCTCCTTCTTCCGTCTACAATTCCGCTTAGCTGCCCTCCGAACAAGAGCAGCCTGGTTTTTCCTCGCTATTGTTGCACTTCACTATGGGCTAAATTTTGTCTGCAAGACGACACTCGTCATCAAACCAATCATATTTGCGTCTTATTTTCACTATACCTAAAGTCTGTTGAGCAGCACTGACTGATCGCTGCCAAGATCCTGATATGGTTTCTTTTGATCTTCGTTTATCAGGCCTTCACAACCAAAATTACTACCATGCGTTTAACCGTGTTTCCCATCTTATGTACGAAAACATAAATCGTAGCTTTGATGACCGATAAGTTCTCACATCCTGCACAACTGCAGCGCGTAATTTTTGATATTAACACATGATGGATCCATACTTTCAACTGTATTTGTTTGTATGGGAAGAATGTGATTGCAACGTATATCATCCTCTCACCATTATCGATCGCAGTTTCGTGACGGGAGTACGGACGTATGTTTCCAAAAAAATCGGCCTGATTTCTGCCAGATCTATAGCATTACAGTCCCCAATTAACATTCTAACATCGTGTTCGAGTATAGATCCCATCAGATCGTCCAAGTCATTGTAAAATGTGTTTTTATTTTGGGCTTATTGACTTGTTTGGCTGCGTGTTCACTAATTATCGACAGGTTGGCTAACGTCATGCGCAAAAGAAGCTTTCACAATCAGTAACTGTCTGCTTGGAAATCCAAAACAGCCTTCTTTACCTGCGCCTCAAGGAAAAATTCAGCTCCAAGGTTTCCGAGGTCATCTCCACCGTAGAGGAACGTATAGCCTCGCGACACATGGTCTCCTCTTTTAGACCAGCGAGTTTTTTCAAGAGCAGATACTCCTATATGCACGTGATTAGGCCTTTCAACGCTCCATGTTTCCTAAGTGTCCGGGTATTTGAGCTGTGTTTTTTATATTTCATTGACATTATAAACAGATTGTTTTTTTGCCATAGCAATTCAGTTTGGGACCTTTTTGGTCATCTCTGTGCCAGATTTGAAACTTTTTATGAGCGCTGGCACAGTGATGGTCAACATGGTCCCAATTCAATCGCTATGAGCAAATAAATAGCCGCCCCTCCAAAATCTTGGCAACGATTTTTTTTCGATTGTAGTTTTCTTTGAAAAGTTGGAAAAGAGGTAGAGATTTGGCGGTATGAGATAAGTAGAGTCAGATGCCAGTTACGCCATATTTCAAGCTCGATGAATACTGTAAAATAATTTAGATCTTGGCCGATGGCTACTGTAAAATAATTAGGTGTGAAGGTTCCATCAATTCCTGGGAATCTGGACTGCGGCATCGATTTTTGGGAAGCTTTCCACATTTGTCAGTTGCGACGAACGATTACCTGGTATTGACTATGTTAATGTTGTTGAAAGCACGGATTTAAAACACAAACATCTGTTGGACTGATTCAGAGAATGATGCTGAGCCAAGTGATTATGTCATTCCTGATCACTCAATCCGATCAACTAAATGGTACAAGTCTGGCGGAGGAACATTTACAATGCGGGAATGCAAAGCTGATTAGAATGAGGGCTTCCCGTATATCCCGATATGTTTAGAAGGGTATATGAACACGGAATTGGATCGTATGATAAGGTTGGGAGTGGTGGGACAGTACGGTCCAACTGAAGCCACAGTAAACGATAGTTACCCTTTACCCTACATTAATAGGATTTTAGGACATTCAATACATGGTATTTAAGCATTTTATATCTCATAGATGGATTGGTAAAATTTAAATACTAACAGGTAACCAAAAACAAGTTTTAGTGTACCTTGATAGACATAGTCGTGATATTGCAAACGTTTCAGGAAAATGTTTTTCTATACTTTAAGAGGTAGCCCAACGGTTGCGAACGGGTAATCTTATGATTAGCGCAGAGAAGTTACGATTTTGTCTCAGGGACTTCAGATATCTCGGATATATGCTCGGCGAACTTTTGCCGGGAAGAACACGTACCGGGAAACTGGGACGCAACTTGTGTTGCGCTTAATTGTGCTGCATTTAGTAATGACTTAAAGGAAGATTAATGACCTGGTGTTCACAATTGACATATGCCCAAAATATTTAGGGAATTAAGTTTTTTCCACCCCTATATGAACCGACATTTCCCACCCGTATTTTCCGACATAATGTATCTAAAAATTATTTCTAAATTTCGTTGTGACATAATATTTTATATTGATTCATCGTTTTCACGTCCAAAATATTAACGTCTGGTATAGCCCTTCCATCCAAATAATATTGAACGAGCTTTTCATACATATACTCGTACATTGTATATGAACTTTTTTTGCCATAAACATAATATTTATCTAACAAAAGCAGATTTATTATGGATTTCACTCAAATCGTTATTTCCCTGTGCGATTGTTCCACAGAATATTTTTATTGTCTCCCGATTTTCGTTTTTTGTGTTTTTTATTTTTATCTTAAAGCTGCTTGCATAAAATGCTCAAAAAAAAACTTGAACAAATAAAATCTGAATTTATTTTTCCGGGAATTGGAATTCTATTTAATCTTTTTTTTCCCCCCGAAAAAATAGAACAAAAAAAATAAAAGGAAATCGGAATTTTATGTATTATGCTTTATGTATGAATCGTTATGTATAGAAAAATTGAAAATTAGAAAAATTCAAGTTCAATTTAAAAAAAAAAAAAAAATTTTTTTTGCGAATACGGTATGTTGTGAATCACATAAATGAGTTTTTCGGTGAAAAAATGATTAATGATTTGAAATTTTATTTTATTGATGGTTTGTTTAGCGAGACTAGGCGGGATGGAGCGAGCGGGGCGCGCATCAAGTTTAGAAAGAAATAATTGATTATTTTGGTAATTTTTTATTTTATATTTTTTGTGCTAATGCTTTTTTCAATTGAATGGAAAATACAAAATTGTGTGTTGTAGGTGGATACCTTTAAAGTTTTTTTTTTGTATTTGGTGTTGGTATTATTATTATATTTGTTCAAGTAATTAAGGAGCTTGACGGTTCGAATTTTTTCTTATAAATAATGTTCGATTTGGGAATATTTTGTAAACAAAATTCGGGTCAACTACAGGCCATGTATACTCATGGCTAAATACATTAATCAATTTCTCAAACAAATTGCGATACGTATCCATATGCGAACGATACATACTGGACTAGCACTTATTTCAAAAATATTCCTCGAACAAGATTTGTATGCGCCTGCAGAATGATTGAATATTCAAATTGTATATACAAACTCTAATATTGAATTACTCTATAAATAATTTTTGGGGATTTTTGCTGCCCCCATATCAGACTCATTGTTATATCAAACATACATCAATATTGTGAACTCAAATTCGTTCAGAGTACGAGGTTGGTTTATGTATATAGAACGGGTAGTAGTAGAGCGCAAAAAATTTGGTCCAGCAAAAAATAAAAATATTTTATTCATGCATTGAGAGATAAATTTGTACATTTATGAATGAATATGGTGATGGTATGCTCGATATCAAATTCTAGGTTTTTACATTTCATATATACGAATAATTACTAAATATGCTGCCATAACGTGTGTATGATGATTTATAATATGTTTATCAATCAATGCACATCGTTGAAAACATGTGTATTATACAAAAAAAATGAATATGTTGATGTCAATCCAACCAATCGCCTGTAAATTTATTACTTCAGTGTATATATGAGTAGCAGTAACATCATATAATACGGAACATGTTTTAGAAGAAATCAATTCAACATGTACTTTGAGCCGTCTATATAAATATGGAACCAACAAGGCATTATCCCTGCCTGATTTACGTCGGTAATTATATTATTCTTAATGTTTGCGAAATTTCAAAATTTTAGGACTCACCAGTGAATTTTGAATACAATCATTTAATGAAAGCGATTGAATCGTGTAAGGAGTGGATTGAAAACGTCGAAATTGGTATTCATACTATCATAGACAATCTGAAGAAGCCAAGACATTCTCTACTCGCTGCACAATTCGTGCCGGATTAGCACGCAAAACGTGACAAAACCAGCGTACTCGCTGGGATCTTAGTTCCTATTCAATATCGGGGATCTTCATCAGATCTCTGACTCTGATAGTGTACAGAGCTCGGTGTGTACTATCTACTTCACGTTTCGGGCCGTAAATAACTCGCACGATTCTTCTCTCAAATGTAAGGAGACATCTCTCGTACTAATCCGTCAACGCCCATCGTTCACATCCATACATAACAACGGGCCTGATCAACGCTTTGTAAAGCTTCGGCTTCACATTACTTGTTAGGTATTTAGATTTTAGCCGGTAGCCGCGCTTAAATATCCTCACCCACACTGTTATCGTGACTGATAAGAGAGCCCAAATATTTAAATCTCCTCATTCCCTCAAACCTGTAGTGACCACTATACTAAAATCTGGTGTGCCATTGACCAGAGATCATGTATTTTGTTATGGACTCATTGATCTGGAGTCAACGGATGCTGAAAACTCTACAAGAGTATCAAGTATTTCCTCTACTTCATTGCTATTCAGTCCAATCACGCGTATGCCATCTGGATATACAAGCAACTGATTGGACTGGCGATATAAGAAGTTGCGCTGGGCGGTTTCAATTTTACGAAAGATTGTCGATATGGTTCTCAATTTTTACACAGTTGTACCAATTTTGTTGGAATTCCATAGATATTCCACAAACTCTCTCGATTGAATGAGTCATAGGCCTGTGGGAAATCCAGGAACACCTGTTATACGCAGATATTTAGATAGAATCAGTGATTGATTGATTCGGACGAAATCAGTCCAATATAGTTACCAACCAAACCTTGAGGAGTGATTCTGTCCAATATAATGTAGGACAGTAACTGGTATGCTGTGCAATGAAGAGCAATATACCGCGATAATTCTCACACTTCAAGCGGTCTCTCTTCTTGAAGATGGGGCCACTACTTTCCATTAATCAGGCATTTGGTTCTATATATACTAATCGAATAAAGTCGAAAAAACAGTTCCACAAAGTATTCCCTCCAAATCTCAAGAGCTCCGAATTAATCCGCAGTCGACGCCAGGTGAGCGGTTTTGTTTTAGTCTCAGTAGCAATCAAATAATGATCGCTGCCTACGTATTTGGTTGCTGACCGATAACGTCTTGCACAACCTGAGCTGGCGCCCTTTTTAAATTAACACGTGGCCAATTTGGCTCCGGGAAGTCTTGCGAGGATGGATCCATGCTTCTAAATGTATTTTGTGAGGGAAAAATGTGCTTGCTTCTTTAAGGTCGTGAGCAATAGCAAAGTACATCATTCTCTCGCCATTATTGGTCGCAGTTTCGTGTCGGGAGTACGGACCTATGTTTCACACAAGTCGGCCTGATTTCTGCCAGCTCTTGCATTACTAGCCCCATAATTACCGTTCTAACACCGTATTTTAGTATAGATCCCATCAGATCGTTCAAGTCATGATAAAATGAGTTTCCTGTTGGCCAACTTCTGTTGGCGCGTGTACAATAATAATCGACAAGTTCGTGAAATTCATGCGCAAGCGAAGCTTACACAATCGGTTATTGACTGCTTGGAGATTCAAAACAGCCTTTTATACTTGCGACCCAAGAAGAAATCCAGCTCCAAGATTCCCGAGGTCATATCCACTGTTGAGCAACGTATAGCCTTGGGACACTTGGTCTTCACTTTTAGGCCAGCGAGTTTCTTGGAGAACAACGAGTTTCAGCCGATACTCATTCATGCAAGTGATAAGGCCTTCTAACGCTTCTGGTTCTCTAAGTGACTGCATCTTTCAAGTGCAGATCCGAACCCTCGTGTCCGCGTACTTGAGCTGGGGTCCGGTATTGGTTTGGCGGTATCCATTTTTTTTTGTTGATATTGCAAACAGTGGAGTTTATTTAAGGATGCGAGTCGTCAGGCCAGCGATCCAATCGTTTAGTCGCTTCCTTAGGTTGAATGTTTCTTAAAATCAAATCTAACTTCTTATAGATCAAATCTTATAAGAACATGAAACTCCGGTGCTTATTCCAGTGATAGCTCATGTAGCTGCTAAGAAAACTCATTAGCTCGAGGCAGAGTTTTGTAATAGGAAGTTATTTCAAATTCAATCACAATGGAGCAAGAATAAAACTGATCAGGAATTTATTACTAAAATTCAATCCCGGTGTAGCCGTGTGCAGGTTATAGGCTGCTCAGAATTTCCAAATCCAAAACGGCAGAACCAACCGCAATGGAAACTTTGTTGTCTTTTCAATAGTATTTAGTTATAGTTCGCTAAGCAATTGGAAAAGATACAGCATTAGATGAAAACTCACTTCATGACGTAACGTTTAAGGGTTCAATTTATGACGTTTTCCGACGGAAAACGTTAGCCGCGGAATGGTAATGGGCATATGTCAAATAAAATGTATCTTCTGATATAACGTAGTGTCAGTTGAAAAATGAAATTGTGATTCTACAAAGAAGGAGAATCGTTCATATCTTTTTACAGGGTAGTCACAAGAATTTATTCGTATTTTGGATAAGAATATGCGTCCTGGCCTCAAAATAGTTACAAAGGGGGAATGTTATATTCAACATGATGATGAGTCCAATATGATGCTAATGAAATAGTGCAGTATCGGGATATACCAAACCAACTCAAACGGCTATAAAGGGCCCTACGCAATATTAACCGGCAAGTCATAATCCTGAAAACTTTCCACCATCACTAAAATAATGTAGTCACAAGTCGAGAGAGGTTCGTAACAGACTTTCTTCAAGATGTCTTGGCTGCAATCTACCAATCAACATCGTATTGTTCGGGCAGCCCAAATAATTTAAAACAAACCGGCTGTTATTCCAAATCTGTGTTGTCTTGTACGACCTGGGAAGGCTTCATGTAGCTACATCAGAAGAAACGGCCTCGAACCCGGCCCGACCTTCCACTCAAGTAGGAAGCTCTAAGATCGTGCAAAAATCACAACAACAGCGTATCCAGATCTCGAAATCCAATTCGTGTTTCGTTAGTAGCAACCGAAGCATATAGACCTCAACCAATGTAACTATTAACGACTAAACCTATTATGGTCATGTAACACCGAATGACTTATGCAGTTCGTAATCAGATCCATGAACAATCTAGTGCATACCAAATACAACTATGAATTGTTAATGGCAGATTCGAACTCTTGGATATGGATATCCCAGGATCATTGAGAATTTTGAATATATGCACGTTTTGATGCTAGAATTGTTCTGTTGACCAGCTCAGAAGCGTTGCTTTGGGGCGAGTATTTCGGAGTAAGAAGAAAACGCTTTTCGAGAAAGTTGACTGTGGCGCGAGGGGTAGAAAACCGTGAGAATGTATCCAATATCATTGACAAATGGCAATTTTCGCTTTAAGACCATATGGTCCTAAAACATCCAAATATAGATATTGAAATGGGCGAAATACTTCCTATATTTTTCCCATCGGAGGCTTGGTTATATAATTGACTGGTTTCACCGTTTTGCTTTAATATATAGTTTATAACATCCTTTGCCATTTCAAACCAGAAGAATTAGGCGTGCAAGATTGCATGAAGCATTTGAATTATACCAGGTTTCACCAAAATTTATTGTAAATTTTTACAAATAGATTCAATGTAGCGAAAGGCAAATTGACACAAAACATTACATTTAAAATCAAATTTTTATATTCATTTATTTGGCCAATCCGTAAAATATAAACTACACCCGCGAAATTCAATTAAATTTAGAAAATTTTACTAATCACTAGCATGTACACGAAATACAGTACAACCGTATAAATTGTGTACAGTGTCACATAGGGTAAATATTTCATACGCCGATAACGTTTTACGGCTTGTGGTATATTATTCGCATCCTCCTTAAGCTGGTATTTTCGAATCCCTTGAACTATTGTGCCGATGAATTCATCCCAATTTACTGTATCCATATCGGAATAAAATAAATCTTTATCGCATTGCTCCAGTTTTGTGTTTAGATTTTTTGTATTTTGGTCATGAAATTTCCAGCGATGCTGTAGGAAATATGTGACTGTGTTATACAAATAATGAATTTTTCTATAATTTTGTAACATTTTTGGTTTCTTGCCAGACACTAATCGTCCGGCGTCTATAATTAGGGCTGGCAACATATGATACAAATAATGCAATGTGTACAGCCATTGGTCCTCTGTTGTTTGGAAACGACAATACCAAACACAATTCAACATTGGCATCGCAGCCACGTACTTCAGTGAAATTTCAACATATTCACGCATTGTAATTCGTTTTGATGTTGACGTCACATAATTATAAATTGGTGGATCTTGAAAAGTATTTGAAGCAATTTCCCAAGCACCGGTAATCAGTGAATTAACGCACATATCGACTGGAACAGTTTCAGCATAATTGTCAGGGAGTAAACGTAATATAGTGAGAAGCCCGGACCAAAAACCAATTATAATACCGGTTGGCCCAAACATATTGTCACTCCATCCGCTTACCGGTTCCTTATACGTTTGGACTACAACGGCCGGTCGAAAAACACCAATTGGTAGGCCTCTGCTGGTCGTGCGCACCAAATCTTCGGCCAAACATTTTGTAAACGTGTAGGTATTTGGCCATCCTTGTATTAATGTCGTGGTTAATTCGTCGAGCCTTTTCTCATCATTACAATCCAATAATAGTACAGCATTTTCATCCGATAAATTTATTTCATAGAATTTCTCTTCGATAACTTTGTGATTACAATTAGCATATGCCGTTGACACGTGAACCACAGATTTCAGGTGGTCCATTTCACGGCATAGCGCTAGCATTTCTTTTGTACCATTCACATTGATTTCAAGCGCCAACTTTAATTTTTCATTAAACCGTGTTGTGGCCGCCACATGGAATACTATATTCACAGTGCGTTGTAATTGAATGCGTTCGTCTGGATTTAGTCCGAGCGCTGGTAGAGCACAATCACCTGTGATTAGAATCAATTTCTGCCGAAATTTCGGTTTCTCTTGTTTGAGACGTTCGAAAATCTATAAATAAAATTATTGACATTGGATTAGCATAGACGTTGTGCGAGCAATATTGGTATATTCAAGATAGATTAGATTAGATTCTTATACGAGTCGTCAAAGTGATCAGACAAAACAAAAAAAAAAAAATAAAAAAAAAATAATAAAAAAAAAAAAATAAAATATTTAAATTATTCAAAAATATATACATATGTACCAATTAAAATTGATTTAAAATTATAAAATTAATTTTAGTGGTTTAAATTTGTAAAAATAATCTAAATAAGTTATCAAAAGTATAATTTTTAATAACACTGTTTTATTGTGAAAAGTGTAGTGTTTTCTTTTTTTTTCTTCGCACATTTTGGCGCAAAAACTTGACATTTTGAGTGTAGTTATAACGCAGTTTCATATATAAAAAAAAATAATTCTTGAAGCGTTGTTTAAACTTTAAATTATGTCTGCCTCATGCCATAAATACTCCACCAGTATCTCGAAGGCTAGATATCCTGGCATAAAGTGTAGTGGTTCATGCCAAAATATTTATCATGTTAAGTGTGCTGATATCTCGGAGGAACTGTTACGTGGCATATAAGATCGATCAGCAAATTGGCTATGTGAATTTTGCCGGGACACAGCTAGTCAATCTGTGTTAGAACCTGAGCTTTGTGATTCAGATGTTGATGTTAGTTTGGCCGATATAATGAACGAACTAAAACAAATTAACCTGAAATTATCGGCTGTTGAAGAACTGAAAATAACTGTTTCTACATTATTATCAGAAAACTCGAAACTAATATCTAGGGTTAACATTTTGGAAACACAGTTGGAAGATAACAACACAAAACTACATCTTTTGGAAGCTGAGCTGGACAAACCGAATCAAATCAAGAACTCTTCTCGCATCACTATCACTGGATTACCCATGAAACATGGTGACATTCAGGGTTTGATTGTTAACACTATAAGTAAAGTAGTAAATTCTATCAAGGCCGATGACATAACTTCGATAGAGCAAGTAAACAGAAGCGAAAAAAATTCAAAATCAAATAAAACAAACACTAAATTAATGTCAGATAATTTCTTTATTGTGAATTTAAAATCTGTAAAACTACAAAATGAAATTCTCTCACAAATGCGAAAGAAAAAGTTATTACACACTAAAGATTTAAATGTTGCCTTACCACAAGAACATCAAGCGCAGCGTATCTTCATTATGCAGCATCTCACTAAATTCCAGGCTGTCCTGTATCGTGAAGCTAAAAACATCAAAACAAAATTTCAGTATAAATATTTATGGTGCAAATTAGGTCAAATCTACTTACGAAAATCAGCTGATTCCATGGTACATCGTATCCATTCCATGAGCGATATTTTTCGGCTTAAAAGTGATGACCATCCGATTGAAGACAGCTCAAGTTCCTGATGGTTTGGTACGGAATGATAACTGCAATATATTAAATTTAAGTATTATTATGTTTTGTTTTCTTAATTTCAATTTTATCTTACCATTTTATAGTGATTGTTTTTGTTTACATTTATTTTTAATTTACGATGTTTCCTCAGTAAGTCTTTCTTCAGCTGATATTATGAAAATTTATATTCAACTTGGAAATGTTAAAGTTTGTTTCATATTAATATATAGATTTAATTTTTGTCCTTTTGACACTTTTTTGGAACAATTAACGACTTTCTTACATAATGATAAATCGAAACATAAAATCCTGCTTGGTGATATAAATTTGGACTTGTTGAAGGATTCGCGTACAAAAGATGATTATTTATTATTATGTTCTTCGTTTGGGCTGGAGTCCCTTTTTAACAGCGTAACTAGACCATGTGCAAATACCTGCGTTGATCATGTTTTTTCGGAAACTATTTGTAAACAATTTTCTATAGAACTTAAAAATTTGAATTTATTTGTGACTGATCATACTACTATTCATTTAACTTTAAAGTTAGCAATAAAGCTAAAAGAGGTCGTATGTACGAACCGGTGCATCAAACGAAGATAAATTACAATGGCCTTTCTGAGGCTTTATACTCTAGCGATTGGAGTGAAGTTTTTTTTTCGGTTGATCCCAATATAGCGTATTCATTTTTTATTGATAAATTTATTTTTAATCTTAATAAATTTAAAACAATTGTAAAAATTAAAAGGAGTCACTTTAAGCTCAAGCCTTGGATGAGTGACTCATTATTAAAATTGATAAATCATCGAAATCGGTTATCGAAAAAATTAGCAAAAAATCGAAATAATGATGTCCTCAAGAAAAAAGTTGAAAAGCTTAATTCTAAGATTAAAATCTTGGTTCCACTCAGGAAAGAACGTTATTTTAAAAATAAGATAGAGGCAGCAACAGATATTAAATCAAAATGGAAAATTGTAAATAATGTATTAAATAACAAAACCAGTATAAATAGTATAACAGCAATAGATATTGGTGAAAATAATATTAAAACTGACCCAAAAGAAATTGCGAACGTATTTAATGACCATTTTATTAATATACCTAATGTGATTATAAATAAAAATGAAAATGTTATTATTATTATTGAAGATGTGAATGAAAATATTATTATTGAAGATGTTGTTAGGAATAACATGGTTTTGTCACGATACAGTAATCTAAATTTTTTCTTTTTTCCAATTAGTGAATCAGAGATACTGTCAGCAGTAAATGAATTGAAATATTTTAATTCTTGTGGCGTTGATGGGGTCTCAAATTCACCTGTAAAAAATGTTATTTTCAGTATTACCCATATTTTAGAATTTATTTTTAATCTATGTTTTGAAAAGGGTGTGTTTCCTGAGAAATTAAAAATTGGTATTGTTAAACCATTATATAAAAAGGACTCACGTATTGATCTTAACAATTATCGCCCAATTACTTTACTGAATACATTTTCGAAGATTTTGGAAAAAATTATTAAATTTAGATTGCTCAATTATTTTGAAAGAATACAATTTTTGGAGAAGAGGCAGTTGGGTTTTATAAAACAATCATCGACTGAAAAAGCACTTATTTCATTTCTTACTCCTGTATATCATCATTTAAATGAAAATCTAAAAGTGTCCTCACTTTTTATTGATATTACAAAAGGTTTTGATACAGTCAACCATGCAATATTGTTAGATAAGTTATCACATATAGGTATCAGAGGCTCGGCACTTTCTCTTTTTCAGTCCTATCTTCAAAATCGTGTGCAAACTGTTTGCATTAACAAAATATATAGCGATGAAAAGGTGATTAATGTTGGGGTTCCCCAAGACTCTGTCCTAGGGCCATTACTTTTTTTGATCTATTGTAATTCGATCTTTGATCTTAAACTGCATGGTAGTCTTGTTGCGTTTGCGGATGATATGGCGTTTCTATACTCCAGCTCAGATATGAATTCTTTAAAATGTGCCGTGAAAGATGACATGAGGTTGCTAAAGAAATGGTTCTACGTACATGATATGGTTCTAAGCTGCAAATCCAAAATTATGTATTTCAATGTGAGTTGTGCCATCCATGATCCTAATCCAATATTTTTTCATTCACTGGCTTGCAATGAGTCTGATTGTAATACTCTTTGTGTACCTATTGAAAACGTAACATCATTCAAATATTTAGGTGTGAGCTTGGATTCCCAACTAAATTTTAAGGATCATATTGCCAACTTAAAAATGAAACTTAGGCAAACATTAAGAACGTTTTTTTACTTGAGAAATATATGTAATTCGAAATTTTTAAGATGCCTTTATTATGCATTGTTTGATTCGCATCTTCAATATGGTATAACATGCTGGGGTGGTATTTACTTGTCAAATATCAAACCGTTGATGACTATCCAAAAAGGAGTTTTAAAAATTATGAATTACTTACCAAGGACCACGCCATCTTTGCCTTTGTTCGTGCATTTAAAAATCTTACCTCTACGCTACCTGTACGTTTTCAAAGTTCTAAAAATGTACTATGTGATGAGCGGGCATCGTCTAATTAATTTTCATATTTCTGAGCCGTATATGTTCCGGAACAAAAACAGAATTAAAACTCCGCAACCGTATAAAGAACATTTTAAGAAATTTTTCTCATACACTGCTCCGAAATTATATAGCCAAGTACCGACCGACATTGTGAACGCAAATACAATTACTAAATTTAGTAGATTATTAAAAGATTGGTTATTTACAATTAGCAACATTGAAATTTTATTTGAAACATTAATCTAATTTATCGTATATGTATAAAACTGTATTGTATGATGTGTCGCTATTTATTACGCAAATGAATCGTTTTGCAAAATAAAAATTTGTTATTTTTTTTTTTTATTTGTTATATTTTAAACTATGCTCGTATGTATATATATTAGTTTTAATTTTTTAATTATGTAACCTCTACTACCTTTAAGATTATTTTGTGATAAGTAGGTATAATGAATCGTGGCTCCATGACATTTGTATAAATACGGAGTACACTAAAATAGTTATTTTCTGTATTTTTATTTATTGTATATAAATTTTTTTATTATTTAAATAGAAAATATACTGTTATTTAAAAATAAAAAATAAAAAAATAAATATTACCGGATCATTAAATAACTCATCTATCCGTGCATAACCTTCTTTGCCTTTTTTATATCGAACCAGCAAATAGATCTTATCAAAGTCACATGTCCGCAATAATTTCTCGATCAATACTATAATTAATACAAATAAATTTTATCTTGATAATCTTAGAGATGCGATAGCTTACTTTTTCCCAGGAAACCCGTTCCACCGGTGATAAAAATACATTTGTGTCGATAAAACTGTTGGATTGGCGTCAGCTCTGTAAAAATAATTTGAAAATACTTTTTTATAATTCCAATCTTCTCGAATTCGTAATAAAAAATGGTACTCCAATTAGTGATCACACAATGGAAGCTACACGTAAATTGAACAACGACCATTCTTTCAATTTTATTTTATCTTCCATATTTTCTTAATTCAAGGTGAAATAAATTTTATTTACCATTAAATTTCTTAATTTCTTCTTGCGTCATCCAATTAATTTTACTTTATTGATTACTTACCATTTACATTGTCTGACATAAGAACGGCTTGGAGCAATGACATTGGTATTTTTAAAACGATCTGTAAATGACAAAAACAATACTTAATAGTTATTTATGTATACGTATATAGGTAAGATGCAAATAAAACAAAATAGAGTGTCGGTTATATTGGTATACGTTCTG
The DNA here is from genome assembly GCA_951394425.1 of Tipula unca. Classification (NCBI taxonomy): domain Eukaryota; kingdom Metazoa; phylum Arthropoda; class Insecta; order Diptera; family Tipulidae; genus Tipula; species Tipula unca. Next base: position 21,984,450 of record OX596382.1, on the reverse strand, counting down.
AATTCAGGTATGGATCGAAGCTCAGAAATTCATTATTCTGCAGCATTCTTCGATTAATTGTCACAAATTGTGGATCAGGATATCGATCAAGAACGTTATTTTAAATCGGGGCAAACTATTCTGATACCCCGAGATACCCAATGACCAAAAATATTTCATTTAACTTTTTTTCTAAAATTCTAAAGATTTACTGGTCGATATTTTTAATTATATAAAAATAAAAATAAGTTTTTAAAAAATAACAATACTTAAGGAACTTGTAATGAACTCAACGGAATACGTAAGCCAATTATAAAATTAAATTTGAGCAAAAAAACAATACATATGAAAAACATGATTGGCTGGTAAATTCGAATAGGACAGAGCAAATAAATTATCAGAATATAACGTAGTGCTACGCAGGCACCGAAATCCCGATAGTATTTGTCAGGTCAAGGGATCTGGTTTGTATGCCAAACAATTTTTTTAAACAAGTTCAAAATATTATGCGGCCTGGTGCCGGTATTCACTGTAAATCCGATTTGGATTAAATTTAAAATACTCACGAATTGCGATTACCGGAACCAAATAGTATAAATCACGAACACATTATAGTTGAATTCGTTAGAATCCAAAGTTTAGTCAATTGAATTTGGAAAAATGTTTATTGGCCTTCTAACAATACTGTTAAAATTAACCAAGGTAAATAAATAAAATCAGACTGAATTCTTGAAAATTTCAGGATAAATTCTATAAATAGTGAAGGCATATAAATTGTGAAACTATTCTATGTAGACAAGTTTAAGTAACTTACCGTTAAGAAATACACAATAAACCACTATAATTTGTTTAAATAATTTTCACTAAAAATCACTATTTACTATCAAATCGTTTAATATAGTGTGTGCAACAACGTAACAACGATCGTATGCAGGACTGATGCATTTTTCTGTCATCTTCATATTTATACAGCTTGCACAATTTGATGATTATATTTCACCAATATAATAGAAACAACTTTTTTTTATTAATTATATCTTAATTATATTTTGGATATACGAATTTTTTTAAATGTCCTTGTCCAACCTTGAGGCTAAATTGAATTGAAAATTATAAGACAATTGTTTTTGAATGATTTATAATAGATATGTTTACTTAATATTAGACAATTCAATAAGCTTATGAATAAGATTTATATATAATATCCATGTTGCCGTCATCAGTGAGAAGTTTATATCAAATTGACAAATTATTCGATGCGCTCATAAGTATACAGATTACAGAGTAACTCGTATACGGGTGATATCTAAATGATCGAGGTGTTTCTAGATTTGTAGTTTTTCTGTAAATATAATACATGTCATGTCGAGGTGTGGTTTTGTTTTTGTTTGTAGGATGGCATAACTGTCTCACTATCATGAGAAAAATTATTTCCCAAACTACGAAATAGTTCGTGCATGGTTGACCACCCGATATTTCAGAGTTACAGAATTTAAACAAATTGAAATTTCCAGATGACGGAATTCTCAGGTATGCCGATTTTATCGGCTTGAGCTAACCTGATTTGTCAGACTAAGTATAGATACATTTCTGCAGGTCATAGTGTCTGAGACGATTGGGTCAGTGTCTCAGTTGGCTCATTTATCACTTCATCTTTAATATCCAAGTTTCTAAATTTTCTAATGTGAACCCCAGCTTTAAACAGATTTTTCAATAAACGATCAGGAATTACATCATCCTCGTTTCCGGAATCTTTGTGAATTTCCATGTTGAGGTGAGGAAAAACACATCGATAGGCAGTTCTATGTCATCTGGCATGTTTTAAACGCTTCTTGAGCTTCATATACAATAACCGCAGTTCTACTACCATACTACTTGTTTGAAGCACTAATGGTATAATGGTTTATACTGACGATTAGGTTTCTATAAATAGTACTCTCTTCGATGAAAAACGAAGGTAGAATGGCATATATGGTCAGTTTTAGAGAATTATTATCTGTTAGATAGGTGATGGCATAATAGCTATATAACTATCAAGTACGGGTGAAGGCAGCTAAAATAAAAATTTACTAAAGTTTATCATATAAGAATTCTATATCCATTTATTTAATTCAAGCTATAACATTCATCCTATTCGTATTCTAATTAGAACATACTAACTACGATATACGCAACATACAGTACACCCGCATAAATGGCACAAAGTGTTGTATAATGTAAATATTTCATACGCTGATAACGTACTACGGCTTGCGATATATTATTCGGATCCTCCTTAAGCTGGTATTTTCGTATTCCAGCCATTTTCGTTTCGATGAATTGATCCCAATTTATTGTATCCATATCGGAATAGAACAGATCTTTATCGCTCTGTTCCAATTTTGCGTAAAGATTTTTTGTATTTTGGTCAAGAAATTTCCAGCGCTGCTGTGTGAAATATGAGAGCGCGCCCCACAAATTATGAATTTTCCTATAGTTGTGTACCATTTTTGGTTTCTTGCCAGCAACTAATCGTCCTGCGTCTATAATTAGGGCTGGCAACATTTGATACAAGTAATGCAATATGTACGCATGCCATTGGTTCGATGTCATTTTATAACGACAATACCAAACACAATTCGACATTGGTATCCTTGTTCCGTACTTCATTGAAATTGCGACATATTCACGCCATGTAATTCGTTTTGATTTCGACGTCACATAATTATAGATTGGTGGATCTTCAAATGTATGTGAAGCAATTTCCCAAGCACTTGTAATCAATGAATTCACGCACATATCGACTGGAACCGTTTCGGCGTAATTGTCCTGCTCTGTAAGCAATACGGCGAGTAGCCCGGACCAAAAACCGAGTATAATTCTGGTTGGTCCGAACATATTGTCACTCCATCCGCTTATCGGTTCCTTATACGTTGGAATTACAATGGCCGGCCGAAATACACCAATCGGCAGTCCTTTGCTGGTCGTGCGCACCAAATCTTCGGCTAAACATTTCGTAAAAGTGTATGTATTTGGCCAGCCTTTTATCAATGTCGCGGTTAACTCGTCGAGCGCTTTCTCATCATTACATTCCAATAATTGTAATGCATTCTCACCCGATAAATTTGTCTTATAGAATTTCTCTTCGATAACTTTGTGATTACAATTAGCATATGCCGTTGACACGTGAACCACAGATTTCAGGTGGTCCATTTCACGGCATAGCGCTAGCACTTCTTTTGTACCGTTCACATTGATTTCAAGTGCCAACTTTAATTTTTCATTAAACCGTGTGGTGGCCGCCACATGAAATACTATATTCACGGCGCGTTGTAATTGAATGCGTTCATCTGAATTTAGTCCGAGCGCGGGTAGTGCACAATCTCCAGCGATTGGAAACACTTTGTGTCGAAATTTCGGTTTCTCTTGTTTGAGACGGTCGAAAATCTATAAAAAAAATTTATTGGAATTCGGTTAGGTTCATTGTGTAGTGCGAGCAAAATTTGTATTTTACCGGATCATTAAATAACTCATCTATCCGTGCATGAACGTCTTTGCCTTTTTTATGTCGAACCAGAATATAGATCTGATCAACATCACATGCGCGCAATAATTTCTCGATCAAAACTATAATCCAAATAGATAAAGAAATTCGTCATAAATAAATTGTTAAAACTTACTTTTTCCTAGAAAGCCAGTTCCACCGGTGATAAAAATACATTTGTGTCGATAAAACTCTTGAATTGGTGTCAGCCCTACAAAATAAATAAAACAGAAATGATAAAATACACATTATCAAAGTTAACTGACGCTGAAAAAGGTTATTTGTTTGGTGACCTTAGATTACTTTGAGTGACCTTAGTTTTTAAGATTAGTGCAAAATACTTGGACAAGATATTTTTATATGAATTTTTCTTCATTTAGTCATGGCTAGAGTCGTTCATAATGAGGACCGCTTTGGTATTTACTACCCTTCAAATAATTCTTGGTAGAACTTCTTCTAATTTCTGATATCTTTGCGGTTGATATTTTCTCAAGTACTTGGTCGGACAATACACCAGCCTTGAAGCATATTATTTTTGTTATACATTAATTATGCCAACATTGGAAAATATTACTTCATCTGCCCATAATGCGGAGAAGCAATAACTATTACATGCATGGAAATAATTTGTCATGGTAATAATCCATACACGTGTTATAGACAACGATTGATTTGCGATTACACAACGCGCAAGATACACCACAAAAGATGATCAATCAAAAATATATTGCATTCTTTCTATTTTATTTAATTTTTCGAATAAATAAAAAAAAATGCAGTTTTCATCTTACTAATTTTGTGCGCTTCTTAAATACTATAATATGATAAATTAATTATTTACCATTACCAGGTTCTGACATAATCTCGGCTTGGGGCAATAACATTGCTTTTTTTATATAAATTATCGAGATATATAGTTGCAAGTTCAAAACAATCTGCAAAATACAAAAACAATATTTTAAAATTAATAATTACATAAAGGTAAGATTGCAAATTAGAACGAAAACTTGACTTGCAGGTGCATATAACGAAATATTCAAAATATCAACTGTCAAGGTGTGTGGTGATTTAATAGTTCAATAATTTTTTTCACTGTCAATTATTTCTTGGTATACTTGGTAACAAAATTTCAAACCACAACTAACAAGTTGCTGCAAGATTTGTTTAAGGGTGGAGATCGACGACCACCCTTCGACGACCACAAGCCCCCATTTGCAGCAAAACATATTTCAATTGCAAGAATCTAGTCCTATATCGGACGAGAAACGAAAAAATTCATTAGATTCAGCGTCTAAGCTAGCAATGAATGCCTTCAGGATTCACGTTAACACACCAACACCGATCCATCACACAACACACAATCAATAACGGCTACGGCACACTACTTAAAAGATATCTATTTAACAGTGGAACTAAATTTTTAGCAACCCGCGGTGAAGTGCAACCCAGTCACATCAGCAAAATGCATCTTAGGCGAAACCACTCTTGATCTTTTGGGCCACAAAATACTCACACAAATTAACAACCACTTGCCAGACTTGCTACGTTAGCCCACGATGGGCAAGAACTTTTCACGGTCTGACGAATATCAAAAAGCATTTATGTCACTCAAGACTGAACTGGCAAAAATAACACTGCTTTTGCATCTACTAATCGACTCGATACCGTTGTGTAAGAATGACTTCGTTGTAATACTATACAAAAAATTCTCGAATTTAAAATTGTTCCCGTTAGTCCTGTAAGTCGTCACAAATAAATGTTAATCCATTTCAACATTATATTCCTAATGAACTATAGCATAAACACAGATTGGCCCGAATAGCTATACAACATTTAACTTTCCCCGTTCTTACTTATCAAACCATCATGAGCTTACCAAGAATCGATGAAAATTTCCTGAGTCGATATTACTAAGATCCGAGCAAATAGCGAGTGGTTAAAGCGGTGACGTCTGGATCGGGAGGTACTGGGTTCGAATCCCAACAGAGGCGGGGGATGCAAACGGGATTTTTCATCTCCCGGTTACGATCGGTAATTGAATTGAAATCATCTATGATTCTCTATTGGAATGTAGAACTCATGGGCCGACCTATCTTCCATGTCACTGTACAGGGAGACATGGAGCTATGCAATGCGCAGGTGATTACTGTACTTGTGTGAATGGGATGAATGGGTTGAATGAATTAGTGTGAATGTGTGGGTATTGCACCGTGGGCCCATTAGTGGCATTGAGTGCTGGAGTAAAATCCGTCCAATTTTAATTTTTTTTTTCTGAGATCTGTCAGGACATCCGGATGGGGAATTCTCATAAATTTGATTCTGCTGTGTGCTATAGACGAGAACAGTTGTAGAGGAAGTGGAGCACGGCTTCTTTTACTCCTCATCACTGCAGCCACACGGCAGAATTTATAGGCGGAGACCCTCAGTCTGGTTGCCACGATAATACCAATATGATGCCACCGAACCGATTCCACCTGATAGTTAGTACACCCGAACTGGCGTTAGCCCATTTGTAGTTCGTTCCTCCTCAAGAAGCAATTTACAGTAAGCTGATTTTCGAGATGAGACGTGCTATGCCCTGACGAGCAAGCTAATATAACATTCCAAACTATAATGAAATGCCTGGCATCTGCGTCAAGCGGATGTTGAACACAAAAGCCCTCTCATCTAACGCTAGTTAATTCTGGGCTACCCTTTGTAGTTATTGCAAACGCTACTTCGGCCAACCAATCATGACATTATACCCGGAAAAATTTATCAATTTGATATTTCTTTCTCGATAAATGGGCCGAAAACATTTTCCTTTTAAATGTGGATCGTTTTATGGTCAATTTGTATCCAGCTTTCTTGAAATGGTTTAAACCTGGTTTGTGGTCGATGTTTAGTTCCTTAACGATATCATGGCGGCCGGTCCTGCTTTATTTTTTCCTCGATTTCATAGATTTTCTCAGGTAGACGAAAGCACGATGTACGGTATTCTAAACTAATCTACCGTGAAAGTGGGAAGGGACCTTATTTCAGGAAACATGTGTATTTCATCTATGTTATTCTGGTTCCGTCATAGAGTTTTGGGCATGTTAAAATTTGAATTAGTCATTGTATTATTGGATACTATCTTATCTATAATAAATTTGATTGTTTTGAACGGCGCAACAATTATCTCTAGAACATGCCCATAAATCAAGTTCAATGTTTGGTTAGTTGGTACGAATATTAGTATTTCTCTGCCACTAAACCAGAAAATAGTGTTCTGTGAAATTTTTGATGCATGCTTCTGTCTCCTTGGGGTAACCATAACAGTTAGACTGAAAACTTCAGCGAATTGCACGGAGACTTTAATTCCAATGCGATCGGTTCTTTAAAAAAAAATCGATTGAGTCAAAAGGACTCCAGAATATTTAAAAATCTGGGCCAATGAAATTTTTTAGTTTGTTCACAATAACGTATTTGACTTAACCCTACCCTGGCTGGAAGTCATCTTCAAAGACTTTGTCACATTACTAGTAAATTGACGGCTTCCAAAGTCTTTAGGTCTATAAGCTTATCCTCTTTTCTATTAAAATCATAATGGAAACTCCCTGGGCAGACCAGGGGCAATCACTTGGGCCCTTGCATGTCTGGGGGAATAGACGGGTCACTCAGAGGCTGGATAGATCAAATGCTTAGAAGCAGAATGGTGACAGCTCATCTGAGTGGGACGTCTGCCGGTAGATACTTGAGTAGAAGGACCCCGTAAGATGAGGTTTTATCCCCTCTTCATTGGAATTTGGCCATTAATGACATGTTACAAGATCTGAAAGGGCAAGGCATCACGGTGGTTGCCTACGTAGATTTTGTTGCTATTGCGATTCTTTCAGTGGTCAAACCTATACTACTGTATAAAGTTGCCGTTTGGTGGTCAGCGTTAAAAAATTATGACTATCCTGAAACTTATGATTAAAGAGAACCAAGTAATATTCAAGCCTTGGAGATTCTCTTTCATATGAATTCCTTGTATCTTCCGGCCAAGCATCTTGCATCTTGCACAGTCATTCGGCTCAAATCTATATCAATCTAGACCTGTAATAACATAGGGCACTCATCTATCCTGTGCAACAGGGGTATTCTTGAAACTACCGACTACGCTATCTCTTCGCCATATGTTGAGGTGAGATTCCAAACTGAGTTTCCCACCAGAGAGGGCAAGGTGAATGAAACGGTTATGGACAATGAGGCGCTAAGTTTCTTCATGGATGGTTCAAAAAGGGATAGAAGGGTTGGCTGTGGGGTATTCTGTGAGGCACTAGGGGTCAACCTCTATTTTTGTCTTCCCGATGTTTACAGTGTTTTTGAAACTGAAGTTATCGCGATAGATTGACTTGGCCATTCCAGATCCGTCCAACTGATATCGCTTCAACGGCCCCATATTGGTATATTTGTTAGAGCTATAAATGGATATTATAACTGATGATTTTAGCTGTACCTGTGGTGATGAGGAGAAGAAAGAAACTGGGCTCCATTTGCTCTGCACCTGTCCCATCCTAGCGTTCAACGAGTAAAAAGGAGGTAACTTAAATGTATGGTACAGCTACAGACCAAATTGTGACTATGCTAGTGCGTTAGAACGGCCACCCTCACCTAACCTTTCATACCATGGTTTTATCGAAACATATAATTCCAACAATTCAAACACCGAAAAAAAATTCTACAAAAAAAATTAATCTTGAAATCAATACATAAAATTCCGGATAACGAAATCCCGAAAAATATCTAACGGAAACACCCCCACTAACCAAAAAAATCGATTTTACCACCTGTTATAATTTATTACGGCAGACTGCCACCGCACGTATATAAAATTTGTCCTACAAATCAGCAAAAAGCAATTTATATGTGTTATAGTGCAAAGTAGAATGTCTCGATATAATGAATTTTATCAGTTGGAAAAATGATTTGGTAGGACGAATACAAGATATTTTGAAATTTCTTGGAAAAATGCTAGTAATCTAATACCATCATAACGAATACGCCAAGATGATATTGGGTCTATTATAGAATTTTGAATTATGTCCTAAAAAAATCCTAGAGCATTTTATTTTAAGGACTGATTTAGGACACAATTCACATGAATACTGCCACAATACTTTGATTGGAACTGGCCACTCTTTACACGGTATATCAAAAAACTTTGTCAAGAAGTGTGATTTAATTATTTTGGGTAAAAATTTGTTTCAAGTCAACAGAAAATACAGTATAGTCTAAACAATGGCCAGTTTCATTCAAAGTATTTTTCTTTGAATTTCCGTAAGTTTCTATTTTTATTTGGCGTCTTACCAGTGAGCTGTATTCATTTGTAATAAAATCCACCCCAAATTTTTTCGCGATATCACAATTACATCAAAAGCTACAAAATGGCGGAGTAGGGTCAATTTGAAGTTACACCGCCTATGGTTTTCTCGCGAACGACAAGGGTAATAAAATTGGGACCTATTGCACGAAATTGTAACAAAATTGTAATCAACTATAGGCTTCCTCGATTTCGGATTTCAGGATGATGATCGAACACATATCTATGACCCTCTAATGGGGTGCAGAATGCATGGAAACGAACCATTTCGTTCATATTAGTACAGGCTGGTATGGAGTTCAATTTCGAGAATTTCTTATAACTTAAAATGCCAAATTTCAATTTTTATAACATTTGCGGACGTATGAACAAATATCAAGTATTAGTATTTATATTTTATAGTCTTACTTCTAACACAGTGATCATTCTTTCAGTTCGATTTCTAATTGGAAAGACAACGTGTTTAAGGGCAAAAAAAATAACGATTTCTTGATCAGCTTATATGAATTGAGATCAGTTGAATAATTGATTTGGCTCAAAATCAGGGATTGATGTACTGCATGAAGTGCTTGATCCAAACGTCTTCAAATATTTAAATTTCGTAAAACATACTCTTTTGCGTTCGAAAATATCTGGTCAATCTAAAATAGGTGTTTGTTAATAAGTGAAGGTATAATACAATCACTATCCATAATTCTACTTCAAACAACTATTTAAATTATATTTTAGATGAACAATAATTACAATTTATGTACAATAATTATAATTATAATTTACAAACATGTTAACCTTTTCACATTCCATATGCACGTGGTTTTTTCTGAATACCGCAACATTTTTAAAATCAAGTGAAGAGTTAAAAACAGAACTCGATTACCTAAATTTACTAATGTTAAGATTATGTAAATTTTTTCTCTCGAAAAGTTTAAAAATGTACCGGTCGAAATTATAGAACAATAAAAATAAGTTTATAAAAAATAACAATACTTAAGGAAACTGTAACGAACCTAACGAAATACGTCAGTCAATTACAAAATCACATTTGGACAAAAAAAAATTCGTATGAAAAATATAATTGGTTGTAAAAATCGAATAGGGTTGTGGAGAAATTGTAAGAGCAAATCGTATCGTGGTACGAAGATATTGAAATCCCGGTTGAGCTGGTTTTTGGTCTGTTGCGAATGTTTATTCAAATCCATTTTGGATTATTCACATTGTCGACATTATTCGATTGTGTACATAGATGGTTTGTATTTTTCTCGTACAACGATTTTCTATTTTGCTATAATTTTTTTAATTTTTTTAATGATTTACATCAAATTATCCATTTAACACAAAATTTAACAAGCTTTAGTAACTTACCTATAATTTTGTTTTAAAATGTACACAGTAAACCACTTCAATTTATTTTAAATTTCACAACTTAAACACTTTCTTATTTTGTTAACTTTAAAAATCACCGTTTTACTCTCAATTCGTGTACTATCCATACAATATTTCTAATTTTTAATGAACAAACAACTTAATACATTGTGTTTGCAACTAGCATAACAATCGTATGAAGAACTTTTTTCTTTCGCATTCATATTTATAAAGTTTACACACCTTAGATGATTAGATATTCTAAACACCTTTGTCTTTTTAACGACAACTAATTTTTCATAGGAAATGTTTTGAGTATAGAGTAACCTTGTTCGGAGGCTAAATTCAAATAACTCAAATAACAACGCAACGCATAATTTGCATTGCTTCGTCGACTCAACGTGTATATGAATTAAAATAGCGTTCACATTACATTTTAGGTTCCACTTTGTGGGACCTAATAATATGTTGGTGGTTTAAGATTTTGATTTTGTTAAACATTATCTGGGTCTTGTGATTTTTCTTGGACAACTATTTCGTGTTTTGGGCTAAATATTGATTTTTTTTAGTGGAACGTAATTTAAAAACAAGTTCAATATCATGATTATTATTTTGTGGAACATAATTTATTTGTTTTGTAGCAAATAATCGGTTCGCTGGGATAGGAGTGGTTTGGAACACTATTGGGGCTGGAACTAGGTGAAATAATATTTTTGGTGTGGAACACAATTTTACGAATATAAAAACTGATTTGGTGATTTGGCGGTGGCACCTATTTAGGGGTGATCGCAATACATCACGTGACTTGTTTCATGCAAATAATTTTAATAATAAATCTACGATCAAATGTAATAAATTTGTGCTCGAAATGCAAGGCAAAACGATTTTGACGGAGTTCGGTTCGAAATGCTGGGAAAATAAATGGAAACTTACGTTGCCTAGATCTATTCATGGTTAGTAATTTTTCATTGCCTCTGCGATACTCGTTTCGATATTTGGGACCGGAAGCTTTTTGTGTTATGGCTTCTCGAAACGTGTCTAGGCGCTGGCATATACGCAATTAGTCTTGGATTAGGTATAATTTCAGAAGCGGTTTCACAAACTATTTGGTTAAATTATTTTTTTGTGTCCACGTTTTGAACTGGTTAGATCTGCTACCCAAGAGCATAACGTGCCGTTAAATGAAAAACCGATATCAAGATACCATCAGAGTTTTATTGAAGATCATTAAAAGGAATAAAATTGGAATATCTTATAAAACCGATACAGAGCGAGCGAGGACATAAGAAACATAATGAACATTTTGCGATTCATGACATTGTAGGCTTATTTATTTTGGCCTGTCACTGTGATCAAAAATTCATCAATTTTGTAATGATAAACGGAATGGAGATCCCAGCGTGTCCTTTGGTACTGTTGGTCTTAAATCATTTTGATCGGATACACTTTTGAATCGCATATCTTCTCCATAACGTGATATTGTTCATGCACAATGTTGATATATACACGTCAGAGATAGTGCTTAGATCGGGGTCTGTTCTGGCCGGTTTACTACTCGAGGTGGTGCTAAAAAACTTCAAAACTTGCGTATTTGCCAGATTCGCACGCATTACCAGACTAACAGCATTTCGATATTTGAACGTATTGAATTGCAACTTCCTGGATTCGGTCGAGGAGGCACTTCAAATTGGTAACCGAAATGAAATTTATAGAATACAAATAAATAGTCTAGGACCCGTCGTTATAAAAATTATAATTGCACACCGAACATTTGTAAAATAATAACCGGCACTGAATCCGTCAGTTAAGAGCTAACTGTCATTGCATTCAATAAAATACAGATTACAGATATCTGTAGCGATCTATCTATAATTGATAATGGGTCTGGGAAAAATCACATGAAAACCTTTCTTATTTGGATGACCTCGAATTTCTCTTGTCCGAGTTGACAGAAAAGTCGAAATGTTTAATTTTTTGTAAGGTCCCCAAAATCATCATCGGTTGTGATTATGACGAGGTCTTGCTGTAACCTAACCGCAGGATTTATTAGATACCTTAAAACTGACTAAACTTTTGTTTTTTTAAAAGAGGTGTGGGCGTTTATCACGGATTTTTTACAGAATTATTGGGAATTTGGTTCAAGTTTGATTGGGGCCACTGCTGAATTTTATAATTGGTTTTTCTGATGTGTTCATCGAAATCCAATCGTTTGAAGATTAGAATTTTTTTTTTATAAAAAAAGATATTTTCGAATTCCAGACATTTTAATGCCGATAAATTTGTGCCAATTTATTGTATCCATGTTGAAGTAGAACAAATCTTTCAGTTTCGCGTTTACATTTTTTGTATTATGATCCTAAAATTTCTAGCGATGATTCGTGAAATCAGATTCGTTGTACCAGTGACCAGAATCCAATGTGACCCAATCTGAACATTTAAACCAAACGTTGTTGTTGATTACTTTTTCTAAACCAACACCTGGAGATATTAAATCAGCTGGGTTTGGTTTGCCAAGAACGTGTGCTCACATCGGTCTTGTAAGTGTTTCTAAACGATATTTGATTTCCCAAGTACCACCACCCTTGTTGTCTTTAATTCGCAGGTAACTAGTTAATGGTAACTGGAGCCTAGTCAACATAGAGGATTAGTGATACGAGAAAATTCGGATAATTCATTTCTTTATTTATTCGACAATACAACTATGGACAGGAACCAGTCTTGGTGTGCGGGTTCTGATGCCCATTTACATCTAGAATTGCCACCACAAGATCGACGTTCGGTATACGATTTCTAAAAAATATTGATTTTTGGGGGATATTGCTTTCAGCTCCCCCATGTTTAACCGAGTTCTATCACTTCGGCTAGCATCGTTCTTTTCCAGATTATAGCTAGTCTTCCCACTTTACGTTTTCCTTGTGGATTTCACTCTAATGACATCCTCCTGATTTTTCCTCAATTTGTGCCCGATCCATCGCCACTGCCGGTTTCTTATTTCGATCTCAATGTTTGTTTGTTTTGTTGCGGCAGAAATTCTATGTTGCTGATGGTGTTCGGTCAGAAGCATTTTATCAGTCTTCTCAAGCATTTGTTCACAAACATCTGAAGATTATTTGTGATATTCTGTTTGTGTTTCCATGTTTCACACCCATACAGCAGTACTGATTTTACGCATACATTGAACATTCGTAGATCCTGTTCCTTGACAGGACGGACGCATTCCAGATCTTACGAACTGATATCTTCTTCAGTGCCGCCGGTTTTTGCTAGAGTACAACCAAGGTAAACGAAGTTTTCAACCTCTTCGATTGGCGTGATGTTGATATTGTGATTGGTGTACTAATTTCCGTGTTCAGTTATATGGCTTTTGTTTTACTGACGTTGAATTTGAGACCTACTTCATGTGCTAGGTCTGATAGCTTCTGTATTTCCTGCTGTCTGTCGGTATATTTGTATGCTAGCAGCCATATATCATATGCATAGTCTATCAGATCATTGAGCCGGTTTGGTGGTCCCCATTGGATACAATTGTGTTGAACGTTGTTTAAGGCATTCCGGGTATACTTGGGATACGTATTTCACAAAATGCTTTACAGATTGCGCCTCTGTTGATTGAGTCGAATGCGCGTACAAAGTCCACAAAGAGTAGATATAGTGGTGAATCCTATTCATTGGACTGCTCTATAATGAAAAGGATCGTGTTGATATGATCTGTTCAGCTCCTACCTGGCCTAAAGCCATCTTATTAATTTCCCAGTTGTTGGTTGATTAATGGAGATATTTGTTCGAGAATGATCATGTGTTAGAGTTTCTGTTGCTATAGATATATCGCCCTTGAATATCTCAGCTAGGATCTTGTCTGTGCCAGCGGGTTTATTGTTCTTTAGCTTCTGGATAGCAAATCAAACTAACCGTTCCGTCGGTGGATGGGTGTAGATTTGTTTCGTTATAATTGCCATCTGGGACCTCATCATTTTCTTCGCTATCTACGCAGTTGTCCTAAACTTGTTCTTTCCATCTATTTAGTTGCTGCTGATGTGTGGTTAAGGTTTAACCAAATATATCCTTTATGCTATATGCTCGTGTATTTTTCGGTGACCCTTCTTACACATTGATCAACTTACGGATTTTACGAAAAGCCAGGCTGCTATTAAAACGCTACAATCTTTTTAAATGAGATGGCTGATCAGTTCAACATCCACTTGAGGTGGGTGCCAAGGCACTTCAATATCGCAGGGAATGTAAAGGTAGTTGAGCTAGCCCGCAAGGGCACATCACGTCTTATATCCCAAAGCAGGCGAGATATAAAGACACCGCTTGCTTCATGTAAACTGCTTCTTCAGGAACAAGCCATACAAGAAACGAACGTCAGATGATCTAACACTAGTTCGTGTGTAATAACAAGGCCTGGACTGGACCGGTCCAGATCCGGCCAACAGATATCACTTCGACGGCACCATATTGGCATGGTCGTGGGAGCTTTAACGGGACATTGTCTCATTGGGGTACATGCAAGTAGACTGGGTGTCCCTGCCCATGACTTCTGCCGTAGTTGCGGTGATGATGAGGAGGAGGAAACTGTGCTCCATCTGCTCTGCACTTGTCCGAGTTTAGCGTACATCAGAACGAAATTTATGGAAACTTCCCCTTTGGACGACCTCACGGATCTTGGTAAGATCGAGGTCCCACTTGTTGGGCAATATTTTCATATTTCTTTCGGATTTCGTATCTTGGTGACATAGTTCATCGCTAGTTCATGGGTTTCTGGTGTTGTCTTGGTAGCCGAGCACATTGGTAGCAGTCTTGATGTAGGCATCTTCTAGATTTTCCCATTTTTGATAGATGTTGGTACTGGTTTCATTGCTTGCTAGATTGAGTTGGAGCATTTCTTTGTGTTTTTACAGTGGCTGGTTTGACTTTGACATTTTCTATTACCAGTTGGTGGTCGCTGTGTACATTTGCTCCTCGCATTGTTCTGACACCGCGCAGGGAGGTTAGGAATTACTTATTAACTAGTACATGGTTACAGTTGTATGCAATATAATACTTTGATAGCACCTGACATCTAAATAACTTGCTTAAACGTGTTCTCGATATCACCATGAAAGATCGGTTTGAATAGTTAGCCCTATATGCTGAACATCATTCAAAGATGAGAAATATTCATTCCTAACATCAGAATATTGAGAAAGCTTGCGATCAAGGTCTTGTGTAGGACGTAATGCACTTCACAGTATTATTCTTCAATCTTGATTTTCTGCTGCGAAGTAATACTCCTAGAGATATGTCATTGCCTAGAATAATTTCAATTGCTGCTGGTTGGTTACAAGTTGGAACTGCAAATTTTAATGATTCTAAAACCAGGCCATCTTATTACTCTATGTCAGTAGGAGATATAATGACACAGACACATGTAAATTGCAATTGAATGACATTACAATCTAGCGGAGATTTTGTGATGGATAGACAGCACTTTATTAGGTTTATGTAAAGATCCCATAAGCTTAAACTGACCCTGACGTTGGTTTAACAAGGGACTAACTTAGGGATATATAGTAAGACTTCTAATGAGACAACCTGCTCCCCAAAAAATCTCATACAGGAATTAGTATTTCAGTAAAGCTTCGTGCAATTAGGAGGTTGTGGTGGAAGAAAAACAAGCCACCTCTCAAACGATTTTTAATTTTAACGGTTTTATTAACATACGAAACATGCATGAAAATTTTTAATTTTCTGTATGAGTCTGAGGATTAGGTAGAGCGCGGCCTCTTGTGAAGAAATTGGTGAATTTATTTCAAATTTCTAAACAATTTTCACTCTGTCGTAAGGTAACAATACTTTAATTGTTTGAAGCACTAATGGTCTAGTGATCTATACTGTCGTTTAGGGACCGCATATTTAGAACCGTTTCTATACACAGACCACTCTTTGATCAAAGGTAATGCGGTAATCTATTTTAACCACTCCAACTGTCCACTACGAGTGAACTTATCCATAAATAAAAAGTTGCAAATGATTCTCGTAAGTGATTTCTATATATCCATTTATTTAATTCAAGCTAACAGTCATATATAGTGTTCGTATTCTATAATTCTATTTCAGTTACACATAATTAAATTAATAAATCGTAAAACTCTTAATGCGAGAACATGTCAGCCACGAGTTTATACGCACCATACAGTAAACCTGCATAAATGGTACAAAGTGTTGTATAATGTAAATATTTCATACGCTGATAACGTACTACGGCTTGCGGTATATTATTCGGATCCTCCTTAAGCTGGTATTTTCGAATTCCAGCCATTTTCGTCTCGATGAATTCATCCCAATTTATTGTATCCATATCGGAATAGAACAGATCTTTATCGCTCTGTTCCAATTTTGCATAAAGATTTTTTGTATTTTGGTCATGAAATTTCCAGCGCTGCTGTGTGAAATATGAGAGCGCGCCCCACAAATTATGAATTTTCCTATAGTTGTGTACCATTTTTGGTTTCTTGCCAGCAACTAATCGTCCTGCGTCTATAATTAGGGCTGGCAACATTTGATACAAGTAATGCAATATGTACGCCTGCCATTGGTTCGATGTCATTTTATAACGACAATACCAAACACAATTCGACATTGGTATCCTTGTTCCGTACTTCATTGAAATTGCGACATATTCACGCCATGTAATTCGTTTTGATTTCGACGTCACATAATTATAGATTGGTGGATCTTCAAATGTATTCGAAGCAATTTCCCAAGCACTTGTAATCAATGAATTCACGCACATATCGACTGGAACCGTTTCGGCGAAATTGTCCTGTTCTATAAGCAATACGGCGAGTAGCCCAGCCCAAAAACCACATATAATTCCGGTTGGTCCGAACATATTGTCACTCCATCCGCTTATCGGTTCCTTATACGTTGGAATTACAATGGCCGGTCGAAATACACCAATCGGTAGTCCTTTGCTGGTCGTGCGCACCAAATCTTCGGCCAAACATTTCGTAAAAGTGTATGTATTTGGCCAGCCTTGTATCAATGTCGCGGTTAACTCGTCGAGCGCTTTCTCATCATTACATTCCAATAATTGTAAAGCATTCTCACCTGATAAATTTGTCTTATAGAATTTTTCTTCGATAACTTTGTGATTACAATTAGCATATGCCGTTGACACGTGAACCACAGATTTCAGGTGGTCCATTTCACGGCATAGCGCTAGCACATCTTTTGTACCGTTCACATTGATTTCAAGTGCCAACTTTAATTTTTCATTAAACCGTGTTGTGGCCGCCACATGAAATACTATATTCACGGTGCGTTGTAATTGAATGCGTTCGTCTGGATTTAGTCCGAGCGCGGGTAGAGCACAATCACCAGCAATTGGAAACACTTTGTGTCGAAATTTTGGTTTCTCTTGTTTGAGACGTTCGAAAATCTATTAAAAATATATTGAAATTCGGTTAGGTTCGATGTGTAGTGCGAGCAAAATTTGTATTTTACCGGATCATTAAATAACTCATCTATCCGTGCATGAACGTCTTTGCCTTTTTTATGTCGAACCAGCATATAGATCTTATCAACGTCACATGCCCGCAATAATTTCTCGATCAAAACTATAATTAATACAGATAAAGAAAATCGTTATAAATAAATTGTTAAAACTTACTTTTTCCCAGAAATCCTGTTCCACCGGTGATAAATATTGATTTGTCTTGATAAAACTGTTGAATTGGCGTCAGGCCTAAAATACAAATAGAAATGAAAATTATTAAGAAAATACACATTCTCTTATCTGTCAAACACGGAAAAAGGAAATTTGTTTAGAGACCTTGTCGATTGTCCTCAATAAACATCGCAACGTTTGTGAAGGAGAGCTTTGTCGCCAATTCAATGGTTACTGAGAAAAGTCAGAATAAAAATTTACAAAAATACTTGATTTGGTTTTGCTTTATTGAATTATCGCAGTAGCTGTTCAAAATGACCGCCAGCTAGTTTATTACAGCAAGTTTGTGATGGAACAAACAATTAAACCGAAAATCTCATAATCAAATTGTTTTCAAATACTAAGTAATTGATTTAAAGAATGCCGTTTGCGCAGAGTAGCGTACTCACAATGGGCAATACAAGGTAAGGTGAACAACTATCGATGATAGTTGATTTTGCAAAATAATGCAGTTTTCATAATTCATGGTGAAATATTTGTATTCAACAAAATTTCTAAAATTCTTCTTACATCATCTTACTAATTTTGTACCTTTTATAAACGTTATGAGATGATAAATTAATTACTTACCATTACCAGCTTCTGACATAATATCGGTTTGGGGCTGTAACATTGCTATTTTTATATAAATTATCGAGAGATATAAAGTTCAAAACGACCTGCAAAATACAAAAATTTAAAAATTATTACGTCTACATATGCAGGTAAGATTGCAAATAAAGCGATCAACTTGTCTAGCAGGTGCTTGGCGATAGTGTATGTGGGTTATTTTAATTAATAATTCAATAATTTTTCATACCGTCAATGATTTTCGACTTCCTAGATATTCTGTTTGATGAAACTAAAATTCAAACGACAACCGACAAGTTGCATGAGGTAATGAGGTATGTAACTTGAACCATATCTGCAATAACGGGACGGATTTGGGCAGAGGCGTAGACCAAAGACTATCCTTCGATACTGAGATTTCGATTATTGCAGTCCGCAAGAGAATAACACATCGATCCATTAGAGAAGCGACAACAGCTACACCACTCTGCATATTTGATTTCCACTCTAACAGTGTCTTGACTACTTAATATGGTTTAAAAAAAAGAAAAATCTCAATTGGAGACCGCTGTACCATTTACTGTAACTTCAAAAAGATGATGAAATTCCGCAGAAGATTTAGCTGCTAGACTGAAGCCAGTAGAAGTAAATGCAACAGGAATAGTAACTCCAAATTGTTTCACACCACTGTCTGAGAATAACAATCATCAAGAATGGGGGATTTAAAGAAAAGCCACTTCAATATATTTCACAGAGGCACCATGTCAACAATTGATAGCAGTGGTTACTGAACAATCAAATGGTGAATTTTTTATTACCCAAATTAAACGAAACTCGTATTTGCGAAACTAAGAAACAAGCCAAAAAATATTGTTTAAGATATTTGTTTTACCGAAAAGATGTTATAGATGAACCACACAAACGAAAATCAAATAATCAATGCCCCAACTGTTAAGAATTTGCGAAACTACTGCAAACTCCTAACTGCGTGTGCAATATGTGGAAATTTGCACAATACTGCCAAGTTCGAGCTGGATAAAATGAACGCAAATGTTTCAGCATACTGGGATTCGGTATATCCAGGAAATTTATCAAATGATAAGTTCAATGAATCTATAAACCTATTAACTGATTCACCTTTAAGGCCAAAATCAAAATTAAAAATGAATGAACTTAACTATAGCTATCGCAACATAAACATTTTACGGATATGACCTGTCATTTAAAAGGATATAGCATTTACGATACTAGCATTTCAGCTAAAAGCTTCGATGGGGACAGCTATCATTATACGAGGGAGAATAAGACACTTTGAACTCCAACAGCAAAGTAAAGCACACATTAAAGCCACTACAATATGTCTGGAAGAAATGAAAGGCAAATGTAACATATCTACAAACCACTCAGTTACGAGGGAGCAATTTGCAATTTTTTTTTTCAAAACCCTGGGTGATAAATTTCATGCAGGAGGTGACTGCAACTCTTTAGATCCTCAATGGGGGTTAAGATTAGTAACACCAAAAGTAAAATAATTGTAGGAATGAATGCAAATTTTTTGTTTTGTCTATGTATAGGTCATTCCACCTACTGACCTACAGATGAGAGAAAAAATCATGGGACCGTCAGATACGTGATTGCGAAGTTCAACGCTATCTCACTGGCCTCACAGGAACGGTAGCAACAGATTACTTTCTACGGAAAGGTACAAAAAATTTGAAACGGCTCTTCAATTCGCTTCCCTGATGTAAATTGAGGAAATACAATGTAGATTGAAGCATTATATTAGCAATGTATTTACACTCAATATCAAATCGAAACCCAGAATTACTAACTTTATGATAAAACAAATGATAATTTCAAAATCGAACCAATTAAATCCAAATGGCGCAATAAACAAAAAATTATCCAAACAAGCACCTCGGCAATATTTGATAGATAATAAAACGAAACTAATTTTGCACAAGCACAACAATATTCCAGACCGTCCATTCGGATTTATATAGAGAACTGTGGGACTGTGCAACAAATTCATCGGGTTGTATCTGAAATCTGTAATTCGCTATAGAAGAAAAATGGCCTGTTCAGCAGCATTTTTAGATGTTGCTAAAGCTTTTAATAAAGTAAGGCACGCAGGATTAGTACAGAAAATTAAAACACGATTAAAAATGGGTTTTGTGAAACATAATAGTGCATCTCCCAATTTACCCGAAATTCACGCAGGTATTCCACAAGATGGTATCTTGAGCCCATAATATATTATACAACTAATCTGTACGTTTTCGTCACAGTAACATAATTCTTGGTCATATAATAAGAGTGAATGTAAGGTTTAGCGT
Organism: Tipula unca; assembly: GCA_951394425.1. Taxonomy (NCBI): domain Eukaryota; kingdom Metazoa; phylum Arthropoda; class Insecta; order Diptera; family Tipulidae; genus Tipula; species Tipula unca. The sequence goes on along the minus strand of OX596382.1, from coordinate 21,963,664 downwards.
TTTGAGTATAGACCGCGGATTTACCGAGAAAAATGATTTACCGAAATGAATTTACCGCAACGATAGCAGATACAGCAATAAGTACTAGTCAAAATAACAACGGCCAGGGAATTGCTGAGAAGGTTCAAATTTCGGCGCCTCCAAAAAAAGATCTGTACTATCTAGCTATTTAATTAGAGTAACCGTAGCAACAATAATCCAATAGTGCATGATAATGTGAGGAACTAAGGTGTTTTTGTTTTCATTAATAGGATAGACTGAGGAATAAAGCCGATGGCACTAAAATAAAACATCACCTGATCGTTACCCGATGCTCAACATTCAAAATTCATAAATGTTTCAGCGTTTCAAGAACTAGCTTGTAGCAACACACTCTGAGAAAGCAACACAAACTGCACTGAAACAACGCCCCCACAATGTTAGCTGAGTTTAACGTTCACATTGTGCAAAGTGCGTATTAATTAATGCAATTTAGAAATTGCCAGCTCCAACTTCAACTAAGAGTAATTTACCATTCGTCGGCATCTTAAATTACTACCATCGACTATTCCTAAAACTCGCTAAAATACTCATACCAATTAATAGTCACTTGGCAAACTTATTAAATAAGCCCAAAACGAACAAACACTTCTCATGGTCTAAAGTATATCAACAAGCTTTCAAGTCATTAAAGGCTGAGCAGGCAAAAATTACACTTTTGACGGAACTATACTGAGCAACTCAAAGGTCAAACACTGCTGTCGGTGCCGTTTTAGAATACTACAGCGGCAAGTGGTAGGACTTTTCGAGCTTCTGTGATGTTTTCAAAGAAATTTTCGGATGCTAAATTACTCGCAATTGTTCGATCAATCAAATATATTTTGATATTTTTTCGAAAGTCACTACATCACCTTTTATGAAACTACACGCAATCGGAGGCAGTTTCGCCACTTGGAATATTGATCAATGTATGACGTAAAGTCAACATGTACACGATACTGACAAACTCCATATCACACTCCTCTGATTACGAAGCGAACTCTAAACTGGTTACATTCATTTTCTGGTTCCAAATTCCTTGCTTCTTTGGAAATGAAACTAAATCAACTGAGAACAATCGGCCAATACATCGTAGAATCATCTTCAACACTCTTCACAACATAGCACATCCTGCGGTGATTGATTACTGTGCTCGAATGTCCAAATGTCCAAATGCACGGCATATCAAATCAAATATAATTCCATTCCACCTGGTCAATTCAAAGATATTCACTTAGACACCATGAGACTGCTACCTCTTTTAAATACGGATATTTCTACCTTCTTACATGTGTCAATTGTTTCACTCACCGGCCGAAGCTTATTGCATACAACATTGTAACGGATCAAGGAGCACCAGTTCAGTCTGAAAATCCCTCGGCTCACATTGAATACAACGGTCGAATGCTTCTATCAACAGCATAAAGCTGTTCTATTGGAAAAAGAAAATTCATTGGAGATCAGAAACTGAAATCATCTGGAATCCGATCAACAGTGGAAGAAGATTTGAAGTGCTCACCAGGCTGAAATGGACACCGCAACGTTTTTCCAATATCCACTCACCCGCATCCAAACAAAATAATATCTTTGTTCCAAAAACCATGGGGAAATGCGATTTTGTTTTGTTAGGGCGGATAAAGTTTAAATGGGTCTATCATCTCCTTAAGAATTTTCGTTCAAACTCGTATGATATGAAACTCAACATACGGAATTTTCTGACCACTCAAAATCGTTCGAACGTTTAAATAACTAACAAATTACGTCGATATTTTGATGCAATATTCCGGCCAAGCCGAAAGCATCCGCAAACTTTATTTGTATCAGAATCACTGAGAAAGATATTATACTTTTCGAAAGCATCCCACATGCAATTGTGATATTAACCAGATATACGAACAAATTTAACTATACTAATCATCAATTGAAGAGGCTCAACTACCATTACGTCATTAACGACATCAACCAGAAATCGATTGAAATGATTTTGAAGAGCGATGACATCAATGGTATTAACAATCATCAAAATCACAGGACTTGTCACAACTTCAAAAAAGCAGATACAATAAACTTTGAATACCTTGAACAAATTAACTGGCAGGATGAGTTTATTAGTAGGAATATGGGTTAAACGTTGAGAACTAATAGATCCTAAACACTTTTGATTATTTTTAAAAACCAAACGTGAAATTATCGGTTGCCCAGCTTGTATGATGATTGAAGATCACAAGCAACTGTATGTGTACACGGACGTTAACAAAGCTATCGATTCCATCAGTCATTGCAAAGCATTCAAACACCGGTATAAATGTGATTTCTCAGAACAGTTCGTAGCTTGCATAAATTGAAGACATTGACAATCTTACGATTTGGTGTGAGTCTAAACTTCCTATCTTCCATTTCCGTCGTTACTTTCCTTGAAAACATGTTATGCATATTTAACGATGCGTCGCTAGTGCAAATTATATGCTTGGTTTTATTAAACGCGGCACATGGGGATATTTTTGACCTCGACACCATTAAGATCGTGTATTATGCCTATGTCAGATCAGAACTTGGATCCGCCGTCAATATATGGTACTCTTTATACGACAAACATATTATCCGCAGCTTCTATAATATCCTAAAACAGTTAATACGCGTCATAACTTGGAAAGACGGATGGAATCAATGCACCGTCTATACTGAAATCCAGCTGGAATCAATTAAAATAAATGCACCTAATAGAAGTTCAAAAGAATCACCAGGCTGAGCACAGATCTGCTTCATCTACACAAACCAGTAACACGGTCATCGACCAACAATGACCTTGCCCCAATATAAACTCCCCATCCAAACAAAAGAATACATGTTTCCAAAAATTAGATTTTGTTCGTTCGAATCAAAACAAGGAAGTAGTAGTAGGGGCCCAGCATTCTATCTGCTGAACTGATTAAATAGTAGGCCCCGCAAAATTTAAAATTCTTCATACTGCTAAAGAAGTGTAGTGTCATCACAATTAATTGTTTATCTCCTACAGTTTATTGTAAATATTACGGCTTAAGGGCACCCATTAAATTTAATTAAATTCAAATTTACATTTCGATTTATCAAACCAAACATTACTCAAGGAGGATCATTCACTTTACAATGTCTGGATTGGAAACTCTTCGAGCCACAGGTATATACTAACACTGAATGAGTAGCATTCTTTCCCCTTTTATGCGATAAAATAGCTTTGAAACGCAATATTACCAGAGGTATGTGATTCTAGCGTCCAAATAGGAAGTAACTTATTTCCCGGATAATCGAAATACTGGATGGGTCAGATTTCTAGTGTCTTTATGAAGTCGCGAAAAAAATTACGACTGCGCCCTTATACCGGTCGTAATTTTTTTTGCGATAATACAACTTCAATTAATAATTAATTGACTTATAAATGTAATGAGTTACAAGTAATAAATTATTAATTAATAAAATTATGCGATGTCGAAGAATTCAATCACTATTTAATTTGATTTTTTTTTAAATAACATGTTTGTTCCATAATTGCAATTGTTAATAATATAGCAGCATTTACAAACGTGTTTGCATTTCTATATTCCAGATATACACACGTGATTTTTACGGAATACCACACCATTCATAAATCATGTGAAAAGTTACAAACGGAACTCAATGATTTAAACTTGTTAATTTTAATATTATGTAACTTTCTTTTTTTTCGCGGAATCTTAACATTTAACGGTGAATTTTGGTGATTATGTAACAATAAAAATAAGTTTTAAAAAAATAACAATACTTAAGCAAACTGTAACGAACTTAACGAAACACGTCCGCCAAATTTAAAATCACATGTGGACAAAAAAAAATTCGTATGAAAAACATAATCGGTTGGAAAATTTAATATTGGGTTTTGAAGAAATTGTCAAATCAAACCGTTGTGGTACGTAGCAGTTTTTCAGGTCGATGAGTCTAGGCTGGATATATCAACAAGTTTGCTGCAAGCGCAGAATATTATGCGGCCCTTTGTTGCTCTATATTCTTGGTTGGTATGAAAAATCCATTTTTCACTTTCTGTGTCAACACATGAATTAGAATCACTGATTTAATTAAATTCAAATTTAATTAGAATGCACGACAACAAAATTCTGAAACTACTCTATATACACGTCTGAAAATATTCAGACAAAATTTAATGTGATTCTTCGAAATATTGTTATATTACCACATTGTATTCCAAATTATTAATCAAACCCAATTGCAAGTGACTTACCAATCAAAATTTTTTTTAAATCCACTTTAATTTGTTTTAAACGATAACTTCTGGGTAACTTTAAAAATCACGTTTTACTCTCAAATTGTGTATCCATACAAAAAGTTAAATTATTCATGAACAGACAACTTAATATATTGTGTGTGCAACTTGAACAACGATCGTATGGAGGACTGGTGAATTCTTTCTTTCGTTTTCATATTTATAGTGTTTACACACCTTGGACGATTAGATCTCGAAAGTACCTACTAAACACTTTTTTTTTATAACGACATATAATTTTGCTTTGTGGATAACAAACAAGTTGAGCGTCAGCTACTGTAAGAAAATAGCAATCACAATAGCCGTCAGTAATGACCTTACTGACGATTGATAATTGGGCTTGGAAAAAGTACATGAAAAGTCTCCCTATATAATATGTTGATGAACTAGAACTTCTTTTGACAGAGGGAGCAGTGAACCCAGTTATAATTTTCTATTTCTCATTTTCAAGACATTTTTCGTGTTTTTTGCTATATGAGCTCACGAAATGGCTGACCAAAAATTTGGTATCCAACTTTATTAATAGCCCATAGCTAGGTAATATTTTTTTTATTTTAAAAAAAAATAATTCTTTGCCGATTGACTGAGAAAGGTCTGGTGCGGATTGTCACATAGGAAGATTTTAGGGCACAGCCAGTTTCAATTATTACTTGAGATGTTGAATTGCCGAAACTGAATATTTTATTTCGATTGTCATTTTTATGATATTTGTTGGGAATGTGTGACTGTATAACTTTAGCAACGAGAGTAACTGACCAATTTTATTGTTGCCAATTTGATCTTTAATCGATTGTTGTACTAAATAATCGATATTTAATTGTACCATTCATACATAATGATGCAATTTACAATAGAAAATAATTTATGACAAGGTCTAGTACATCGAGTTACAATAAAATTATGATTTGACGAATCATAACAATAATAATGATCGCCTAAGTGAGAATTTTATATAATTTTCAGATAAATGTTGGTTAAGAATTTAATTAATAGTTAATTATTTAATTCAAATATAGAATATAATGAAAACGTTAATCTACTAATTTTTTATAGCAAAGTCGATTCTAACCTTATTTGTATATCACCTATTTCCCATCTGCCACTTTGTGCCACTTTCCATTTTATTTCAACCATCCAAACTTCTCCAAAATGAGGTGCACTGAGGGGATAATATAAGATAACATTTCCTACGGTTGATTGGATGACCTCAGGAAGGTTGACCCATCATCTCTGTATATTTCTTCACAGACCTCTCGAGGCGCGAATTTTTTTCATACTCCTGAAAAGGGTTCGGCAGTCATATCACTCATATCACAGTCGCCCGCTAACTCAAATGAGTCCAATCCAAATTTATTCAGAAATGGATTCAATGCTTTTAAACTACTAGGTTTTACCAATTTGACTGTACGTTTGTAATTATATTACAACAGTTCTTCTCTCATCAAATAGTCCCCATAGACCATCTTCAACTCCCTTTAGCCATTTTATTATTTATAAATCGTAACACATATGCCACAAATCTTTGAAGCTTCCATAATGATGAATATAACTATAGATGAAGTTTGTTGAATATTTGTGGTACTAGGTCTCGAGAAATACATTCAGTAGGATTTTCAGAAGAGAAAACGATGACTAGAGAGCCAATCTAGTATAATTTTTGAGTCCATCCAATCGTTAATATCGAAAAAAATTATGTGTTTCGCATTGCACTAAATTCATTCGGTTTGTTATAGAAGCACGGCAGCACAGAGTTTCAGTTGCAACAGAGACACTTATTTCAAAAGAGCCACCTTCGTTTTTGTTGCACTTAAGTTGACAAGGGCATTGTTTGTGTCATGTCTCAACTATAACTCAACTACGCAGAAATTATGAAGAGTCCGATCTAAGTCAGAGTCCGAGTGGTTGCCTGTTGCTGTCATTGAAACTTCACCACTTTGTTGGTTGAACTGTTGGTTTTTCCTGAGACCACCGAACGCAGTTAACTTTTATGATAAGTATCGGCCAATTTTTGTTGATTTTAATGCGGCTTGGTTCGATTGGGTTAAATAAATGGTCCGATTTATCAAAGTGTGGATTAGTAAATTGTGTTTGATGTTTTGACGTGACAAATATGCATCGATTTTGGGTACGAACACACTGTTAAACCCGACAATAGCAAATTTAGTATTTTTCCTTTTTAATTCAAGTTGGACACACGCTTCCGTAGTAAAGTTGGCATGATAACCGTACCAATAGTGTGCGACAAACCTTTGTACTTCCAGAAGAATTTAGAAAATTGACTAAGGCTATAGGCATGAATCGTGTGGTCGCGATCAATATGTTGAGATAAATTCCGCTGCAGTTTATTTCTCACATTGTTGGCAGCGTCGAATAGAGCTGTATTTAGAGTTGAACCATCTGGATTTCTCTTTGACCCAGTCTTTATACATTTTGTAATATTCAACTCATTAAATTGCTTAAATTCCATTTTTTGCACGTACTGCATTAATTTATACTCTGCATAATTACAACTCCAACACCGTCAATTGACTTGACGATTTGATATGCACCTTAGATTGGTATTATCTTTAACCAATTTGAGCAACATTCTAATAAATGAATTACTGCGGATGTGAATTGTAAGAGTTTATTATTGCATGGCATGTTTTACTGATGAAATTACTGATTTCGTTGACCAATCTGACTCTGGTTGAGATAACCATTTTGGTCCCGTAAATCATAGTTTGTCATTTACTAATTTGTCAGTTGCCACTCCTCATGTTGCTCGATCAGTAGGATTTTCGCTTCCCTTGACATGTCGCCACGTAGCTTCTGCGGCATTAACGTAATTTTTCCGTTTTCGTGGATGACTGGTTAACCATGCTAATACCACAATCAAATCATTGGTCCATAGCCTAGTATAGGTAACTGTTGCTTATCGTATGCATAAAACACTGCTGTAATAAGCTTTGCTAACAGATGTACTTCACACAGTTCTAGCCGGGTATAGGCTGATTTGTTTAATTGCGAATTTAGATTTTGCTGTTAACAAACGTACCACATATTCACTATTGCAACTGATTCTCACAAAAAACGGCAGCCGCATACGCTACCTTGCTGACGTCGCTGAAACCATGTATTCGTATGTCATTAGAAAAATCACCGATACACCGAGTATTCATATTTGATTTAGTATTTTGAATTGGTCGTATACAATTTTGAACAAGCTTCTTGTAAGCCTGCTGTTAATGGTTCGTCCCAGCTGGATACCTTTCGCAGCCATAACGTTTGCATGAGAATTTTCCTATTCATAATAAAAGGATTTAGCCAGCCATATGGATCGAAAATTCTTGATGTGATGGATAAAATGGTTCGTTTAAAGTAAATTGTAGGTGGCATATCGGTAATTTCAAATGAGAATGGATCTTCTTGTGGATTCCAACGTAAACCTAGCATATGTGGCATCCTTCCTTCTTCTTTGATTTGTGTCGTATCATTTGTATCGTTCAATGAAACGTTATTTGAATGCCATTTCCTCAAAGGAAATCTACTCTCGCCGAGTACTTGTACTAAGTCCTTCAGTAGTTCCAAGGCTTTTTCTTCAGTTGCAGCTCCAGCCAGCAAATCATCTACTTAGAAATTATTCTGTATGATATTTGATACCTCAGGATATGATAGCTTACAATCTTCTGAAATAGAGCTGATGAGGTTCCGTAAGTTACTGTTCGCAGTTCGTAATAAGTGATAGTATCATTATAGGATTATATCGCCAACGAATTCGTTTTAGTGATGTATGGTTTTCATTGCCTAAATCCTGCCTTTAAATTTTCTTGATTTTCTTTGAAATCCGATTAATATTGTCCACAATGTATCTTGCAATGTCGGTCCCACTAATAACTTCTGGTTCACTTTGCACTGATCGCATGTGACCCATCTTAAGATATTTATTCATAAATGTTTGATACATTGTTCCGAATTCGTGATTCCTATACTCATTTTCCGTTTCATAGCCAACAATCGCTGCAAATCAATTTTGTAAGATTCTGCCAATCGCGGCGAATTAGGTTTTAGTGGTAAACTGTGGAGATCCACAGTGGGCATTTTGACAACTTAACTTAACTTCATTGATACTTATTTCCCGGTTCGCTGTTAATCTTGTAATTTTAGGAAGTACGAATACCTTAATACTTAAGCTTTGGCACAATTAAAATCGTGAGTACTTCCCAAGGTTGAGACGTTTGAAGTAGCGATTCCTGACAGACGAATCTAGCAGTATTCTGCATAAACTATAGTAGGCCCAATTTGCTTTTTAATTTTCATTATAACAGTCGGGAGAATTGAATTTCCATTTCAACTGTAATGGTTTTAGTATACCTGAATTAGTATTTTGTAAAAGCGTGTGGTGACTCGTGTTCCTGAAATTATCGCGCTGGCTTATACGGGCGCACATGATTCTAGTGCATCACATCTGTCATTTAGAAATTTCAAGAACTCAGCTAAAGAAAGATAATCCTTATCCACCATTTTATGTGCCCAAGCCTCTCTTTTAGTTAAAACTATATATATGAGCCGATCGTCAGAACTGTTATAGAGCTAACGTAATTTGTTAACTGATGGTTGTTGACTAGTTGGTTGCTCAATAAAATACATATTTAGTGCTTAACACGAGTTTCTTCTTATCATATCTCTCACAGATTTTTTCCCATGCTTGGATGTGATTTGCGTCCGAAACAGTAATATTCTTTATTAAGTCGGCAGCTTCACCATCCAGTTGCCGCTTTAAATATTGAAATTTCTGGACATAGCTAAATCCTAGCTTAACTATGTACAGAAGCAGTAAATGTGTCTTTAAAACTGGGAAAATGTTCGTAGTTTTCTGAGAATTTGGGCAAACGTTGGTAGTCATATTGAACAATGAAGCACATCAGTTGTATTTTGTATGGTTTGATTTAGGGAACTCGTGAATATTGATGATATAGATTTGTTACTGATTCGCACTCTATATACTCGGAAAACGCTCGCTCTTAATATTCTAGCCTAGTTGCTATGTCAGTTGGTTTAACCAGGTAATGCTGCTTTTTGCCAAACCTGCATTTCACCGCAAAAACGATAAATTACCGAAAATGAAAGTACATCGAAACGTTCATACCTCAATTATAATGAATTGGAATTATTTGATGAAAATAGGATTAAGAAATTATCGTTGGTAGAAGTTCTGGAATATGGCCAACATAAACGGAACTAGACCATTCCTTGGCCGTTTATGATGAAACTGATGCAACGGTTTGTTGGCTGAAAATGAAATTCTAAAATCACTTTTGGCTGCCATGTTCCAAAACATCTGCCAAACATAATTTTATAATCTCAGTTGCATCCAACAAACCGAGTTTCATTAATCTGTGAAGGAATGAGCTATGTAGTTCCGTTCCTGTTGGCCATATTCCAGAACTTTCGCCAAAAATGTTTTTATTATCCCATTTCCATCAAATAATTCCAATTCAATATGATCGCTGTATGGTCGTTTCGATGTATTTTCATTTTCGATAAATTTTCGGTTTCGGTGGATTCCCGATTTGGGTGAATTGTCGTTTGCGGTGTTTTGTCGTTTTCGGTGAATTGTCGAGCTATCGTTTGAATCAGCTAACCATTGAATCAGCCAACTTTATTACTAAATAAATTTCAGGTTAATGATTTCATAATTATGAGACGGGCGATGCCATAATGACTGATGGGTGATCGAGGAAAGAAAACAAATATTATCATAGCTAGAGCGATGGCGTTTTAATTAATGTCCCCGTCAAAGGTATATCTGAACCATTTGTTCTGCGATGCGTTATAATACGCATATATGAAATTGAAAAATAAATCGGACAAGTATAGGAACGAAATAACTTCGAAATTAGCACTTTGCCAACGTTCTAGTAACATTCGTTGAATTTTCAGAGGTCATCGATTTAGTTTAAAACTGAGTCTTGTTGATACAATAATGAAAGCCTTGCAGAACTTTTATTATTTTTAATTTTTGTTTATAAAAACGATTGGAACCTGCTAATGTATGGTTAGCACACTGAAATATGATAATTGATCTGTGTTCAAATTGATCCGGAGGGGAACACAGAAGGGAGGCCGGAAGCTTCAAATATAAGTGGGAGCTAACCAGAAATTTAAGCTAAATTTTGGAATGATAACAGGCGAAAAGGTTTCTGGCACTAACAAACGGGAACTTAATACATGATCCAGCTTTTGCTAAGAAGTCAGCAACCAAATTTTCCGCCATTTCCCCTTTTTGTAATATTGGAGATATAGAGATTAATGTATAACTCTAAATCTTTGATCAGTTTGTTCACAGTCAAGGTATTTTTGAGGATATTCAGCACAGCTTTACTCTCCGAAATTCAGCTAAAACCTTACAGTATAAACCCAGACTTTCTAAAAATCTAAGCCTTTAATTAGGATAGTAGGATCCAAACCTCACTTATAAACGAAGCCAGCCGTAAAAAAACTGTCGACTCAGACACCAGTCTATAGTAATTCTTAAGAGCAAAAAAAATTGAGATTGCTTTTGTTAAATTAATTTGCCTGCTATTTAAGATCTGTGATAAATTGGTGATAGTTTAACTGGTGGTTGTTCAAAATCAACGATGGACCTGGAACAAAAGTTTAAATCAATCACTTCCTTCCGAACCGGGAAAAGGTGACTTACAGGTTGATCTGATTAAATTCAAGAATGGACATCACCATGCGGGATCAGGTATAAAAGAAATACAGTAATAGAAACGAAACTGTGGCTTTGAGATTAACCTAAAATGGATCCGTTCAAGGATTTTCCTCGTTTCAGTGGTCGAGATTCATCACTTAGATCCATCAAGCCGATGATCGTGAGTTCCTTGATTTTATCGATTTGCCCACAAAACCAATCGAAAGTCTCACCAAAGATCGATTTGCAAAGGATTACACCTACAGGCAGATAACAACTACGGCACAAAGTCGAATGATTTAGCCGCATCGTGAATACGAGGCCTTAGATGAAAAGGGTTCCCGATCGAAACAATACTTTTTAGATTTTTTGATGAAATGATTTTTGGATTAATTTTAGGAATATTGTCGGTTGTCCTGACATTGAATAATGCCGTTGAAACCAGTGTATGAGACATGCATTGTGCAATTTGCGGGACACAAATGCGCCCGCGAGATTTAACCAGTTTTAAGGTTCAAAATGAAGCGAAAGATGAATGAGAAGGTTTATTCAAAAACCATCCAGTCTTTTATATTTGAAATTTTTTACATTACCAGTTAGTAGACGTTAATTAATTAAATGGTACCAGCTTCACTTTTGCAGACAAATCGTAATACTTCGAGCTTAAAGAAAGTTATAATAGCGTTCTACTCCTGCAAAAAGGCCATTGCAAAGAGGTGGGGATTGGAGCCTCACACTGTACAGTGGCACTCTATTTTAATAGTCAGACCAATGGTCAACTGGAAACTTTTGATGAAAGTTTGTGTATAAGGGGAGCACTCAGGAGCACACCTATTCCTTGCTCAGCAGATTCTCTTTCATCTCGCCCCTTCAAATCCAGTCAAATCCAAAAGCATTCAATTCCACTACATGGTTACGTGGATATCCTTGATACTACTGACAATGCTGTCCCATCGTCTTCCTTCGAAATGAACAGCTAATAAGGTGCTGAGCTTCCGTTACAATCGGTATAAATATTAACGGGTGGATCGGGTTCTGTCATCTATAAATGAGATTGCTGAACAGTTCAACATCCGCTGGATAACATCCGCTCGCTACATGTTAACTACCGCTTCAGGAGGAAGGTATGATAGCGATGAACCGATAGATATTCTAACGCCAGCTGATATCACTTCGGCGTTACTATACTGTATGACCTGACGGATCTTGGCGAGACTGCCGTCACAAATGTTCAACGCTTCGTGGAAAGCTCAGGATGGTTCAATAAGTAGTGGAGGACAAATTTTATATGTGGTACAGCTTCGGACCCGTCTTTGCCTATGCTAGTCCCATAGGACGGCCACTCTAACCTTACCTAACCTAACAGTCGTTAATATAAAATACATTTTACAAAACTTTAACTTTCAGAACTAAATCACAAAAATATTATCTATAAAATTATCAATTTTAACAATTAGTTTTCTACTCATTTCTACAAATTAAAAAATGCTCTGCTCTCCAACTGTAGTATCGTCTAAGTAAAAACAATACAGTTTTCAAAATGATATAAAAAAATTATAATCATTTTTGATACCAAATTTGGGTTGACCTTTCCAACCACTCACATAGTAAAATACACGAAAAATTGTCATGCTTCAGTATCAGATAATTTTTCGTGTGTTTTACTATAGGAGTGCTTTGCACGGTTGACTAAACTTTGGAATCAGAATTGAATTTTCCATAAATAATAAATTAAAAAAAAAATTCTCGACAACATATTTTAATTCACCTTTGTATCAGTGCTAGACAATGCACAGTGCAATATGTGATCAGATTTTTTTTGCTCTCAAACCAGTTTGTTTGTTCAATCGAGTTCCGCATTATTTTTAGAAATATTCTTTGTGTTAAACAAAAACAATTATAACTTAAAGCTTATAGAATATGCTAATGTTATAGATTTTCATATATTCCTCCACGTGAATTTTTTAATAACTTAAATCAACAAATATACATTAGACAAACTCACGTGATTTAAACGTTAGCACACTTAGCTTTAATTAAAATAATTATTTTTTTTTGCACAGTTATCCACTTCAATTATATAGTTATGCAATATTATCTTATTAAGAACTTATTTAATAATGAATTAATTACCACTGCAGAATACAAGTATACGAATTAATTAAGTGCGTGCGACTTGAATAACGGTCTTATATATAAATACACGGCTGCGCCAAAATTTGGTTTCAGTTTAAGAATATTTCAGTTATTTAAAATTGTGTGTGTGTGTGTGTGTCTTTTAAATTCCAGATACATTTGTTTAGTAACGATATGCGTCCACCATTTATTTTATATGGAAAATCCAGATTCAAAATTGTTTGTAATCTTCACGAAATGTGTAATGTTTTTTGGAGCTAAAATATAAAACCAGCTAAGTGTTTCAAGACTGACGATCGAATTCCTTATTGCGATCAAAGGTCTACATTTTAAAAATGTCCAATATGCGTGCAAGAGTTGCTCAATGAATAAACAATTAATTATATGGATACGTCTTAAACTAAATAGTTGGTCAGTTTGAGTGACACAGATCGTTTTGCAGTATTTCTCGCTTTGTAAGTCAACATTTCTTTTATACTTGCGCAAGCGACCAATATGAGTGATTGTATGATCCGATACTCGTATTCCAAAAAAAAAATAATTCTCTTAAGTCCAATGCCTTCAGTGAAGCCCACTTGACAGATCATTTTTGTTGACAAATGTATGTGTTTGGTACTGCGGTAGGTCGTTTACTTCAAATTTAAAATGTCCTGCTATTTCGGGAAGCACTGTAATATTTTTCGATGCACGAATATTATATTATTGGTCGGTCCCGCGTATGGACATTCATATAATGCGTCAGTCGGCCCAAATTTACTCAAAGTTATGGGATGGTTGCTTACAAGGCGCGGTTACCTCATACACAAAGCCAAATTTAGATACGTTTTATTCAGAAAGCCACATTAGAGACAATTAGCGTAGGAGTAAATTTAATGTGAGAAGCACTTAGTATTTTTTGCGAGGGGCCATTATAACATAATAGTCGCTAAAGTCTTGTTCCAAGAGTACTCGGCCTATCATGGGATGACTAGCTCATTGCAAAATAGTCAACCTTGCACTCCTAGAATTATATGCCAGTGTGCTGCTATATCAAAAGTAGATGCCACACGTTTGACTTTCCTGTACGGGACCAGATTTTTAAACCGGGCTGCCAGATTCTAACACTGTACTTCTTGTACCAATTCATAAGAAACTTTCCAAGATGAATTCGAAATTAATTAATGGTTCGCAACTCCTGTACCCTACATATGTGTGTCATCACGGTTATTTAGGTTCTGGAATATGTACCCCCATTTGTTGTCATCTCCTTTTTGTGGATGATAGTGTTGTTATTAAGACACTCGGTACTAAACGTTGCACTATGTATAGTCTATCGTTTATAGATCGGTATGGTCCTATCCGCATTTTTGTAGGTTTCGATTCACTATGAATTTGTTCTGTCATGATTTATAAATTTATATATTACAAAAATCGGAAAGTTAAATGTTAATACCACCGTGATCACGGATAACACACGTCCCGCAGTCTCAAGAACTTCAAAAACATGTTCTTAACAAGATAGTTCTTCAGGATGGTGCGTTTAAATAACAAAAATTCGAATGTACCTGATGTTTTCCTGTACGGGACCATAATGTTGTCCATGTAACGTTTTTTTTCAGTTCGGTTCAGTTTTCGAGAAAACAACTGTGTTGGATCGTGGGATTTAATAAATATTTTGTCTACTAAACGGTTCAATACAAATCACAGAGTGGTTCATTCAATAGAACGATATTGATACCGGATGAAACATCTAGCCAGGTTCAATAAAATTCGGCTTACTAAATTGGTAAATGATTTACATATGTTATCGATGAAAAATGCGCTGGAATGGTATTGGTCTTATTTAGAGCGATGTAGTTAACACAATGGGAAAATTTAACTAAAGATATGCGAAGTCGATTCCAAGACAGACGAACATTGTACCTAAGCAACTGAGAAAAGTTTATGCATTTTTATTCCGAGCTGCTGGATTCAACACTATCTCTCAATCTGCGTCAGAACAAATGTGTCAGAATTGAGGATGCCACCAGAAATGAGTACACCAACACCTTGAAGCACACCGTAAATTCGTGCATGAGGTATTCGATATTTCTATGCCATCGGCTTCTTTAAACTGGGTAACTCTGCCTCCAAATTTGGAAATGGTAACTCCGGTATTCACTTACCATCAAAATCCATATTACACATGGGATGATTCCAAATGCCTCTTATAGTCAGTGCCATAACTAATGATCGAGGTGTCGGTCAGTATATTTCATCTATGTATAAAATACCACCACCACCAAGTTCCTGGAATCCGACTTGCGGAAATGTTGTTCTTTGGGTCCAGGGATATACTGCTATGGTTGTTGTGCACCCAATGTAACGAAATCTCATTGCCAAAACTGTAATTCAACAAATATGAAAAAACCGACATGGGGGAAATGAATCATGCTGGAGTTCA
This sequence comes from Tipula unca, assembly GCA_951394425.1. Lineage (NCBI taxonomy): Eukaryota > Metazoa > Arthropoda > Insecta > Diptera > Tipulidae > Tipula > Tipula unca. Next base: position 21,948,118 of record OX596382.1, on the reverse strand, counting down.
TTTTGCCCAAGAAAGGCAAATTCCCAATATCACCTCCGAGAGGAAAAAGCCTCCAATATGTGTTAGGAGTTTTGTCGCCGATGGATTTAAACATTGCAGGTCGTGATAATAACATTTTTCCTCGAATATAAATTATAATCAATCGAGAACCTCCTCGAGCAGTAGTTAGTTATCTCCCGAGAACCTACTGGATTAATAATTTAAATCCATCGAGAACTTCCTCGAATATAAATAATAATCAATCGAGAACCTCTTCGAATAGTAGTTTAAGTCATCCCTCGAGAAGCTCATCGAATAATAATTTAATTCAATCGAGAATCACCTCGAATCACAATTTTAATCTATCTAGAACCACCTCGAATAGTAGTTTAGGTTATCTCTCGAAAACCTCCTCGAATATAAATTTAATTCAATCGAGAATCTCCACCAATAGTAGCTTAAGTCATCCCTCGAGAACCAACCTCTTCGAATAATTATTTACTTCAATCGAGAAGCTCATGAAATAACAATTTTAATAAATCGAGAACCTCCTCGATTAGCAGTTTAAGTCATTCCCCGACAACCTTCTCGAATAAAAGTAGTTTCAGTTATACCTCGGCAACCTCTTCGAATAATAATCTTAATTCCCTCGAGAACTTTTTCGAATAAAAATTGAATTCAATCAAGAACCTCCTCGAATAACAATTTTAATCAATCAAGAACCTCCTCGATACTATATTTAATTCATCCCTCGAAAACCTCGTCGAATAATAATCTTAATCTATCGAGAACCTCGTCGATTAGTATTGTAGTTTAAGACATCCCTCGACAACCCCTTCGAATAATAATTTCCTTCAATAGAGAACCTCCCCGAACAACAATTTTAATCAATCGAGAATCTCCTCGAATAGTAGTTTAAGACATCCCTCGAAAACCTCTTCGAATAATAATCTTAATTCATCGAGAACCTCGTCGAATTTTAAAATTAAATAATCATGAACCTCCACAAATAACAATTTTGGTCTATAGAGAACCTCCTCGAATAGTTGTTTAAGTCATCCCTCGAGAACTTTTTCGAATAACAATCTAAATCCATCGAAAACTTCCTCGAATATTAATAATAATCAATCGAGAAGCTCCTCGAATAACAATTTTAATCAATTAAGAATCTCCTCGAATAGTAGTTCAAGCCATCCCTCAAGAACCTCCTCGAATAAAAGTTTTAATCAATTGAGAACCTTTTCGAATAGTTGTTTAATTCATCCCTCGAGAACCTCCTCGAATAATAATCTTAATCTATAGATAATCTCATCGATTAACAATTTTGATCAATCGAGAACCTCTACGAAAAGAAGTTTAAGTCATCCCTCGAGAACCTCTTCGAATATTAATCTTAATCCATCGAGAACCTCCTCACATGTTAATAATAATGAATCGGGAACCTCCTCAAACAACAATTTTGATCAATCGAGAACCTCTTCCAATAGTTGTTTAATTCGCCAATCGAGAACCTCCTCGAATAATATTTTTATTAAATCGGGAACCTCCTTGAATAAAAATATTAATCAATCAAGAACCTTCTCGAATTGTAGTTTAATTCTCCCCTCGAGAACCTCGTCGGTTAATAATCTTAAACTATCGAGAGCCTCCTCGAATTTTAATAATAATCAATCAAGAACCTCCTCGAATAACAATTTGAATCACGCGAGAATTTAATCGAGAACATACTCGAACAAAAATCTTAATCAATCGAGAACCTCTTCGAGTAGTAGTTTAAGTCATCCCTCGAGTAATAATTTAGTCCAATCGAAAACCTCCTTCAATAACAATTTTAAATAATCGAGAACCTCATCGAATTGTAGTTTAAGTCATCTCTCGAGAACCTCCTCGAAAAGTTGTTAAATTAAATCGAGAACTTCGACGAATAACAATTTTAATCAATCGAGAATCTCCTCAAATTGCTATTATGCAATAATCAATCGAGAACCTCCTCGAATAACAATTTTAATCAATCGAGAACTTCCTCGAATGGTTCTTTAAGTCATCAATCGAGAACCTACTGGACCAATAATTTAATTCAATCAAGAACCTCCCCGAATCACAATTTTAATCAATCCAGAACTTTTCAGAATAATAGTATAAGTCATCCCTCGAGAACCTTCTCGAATAATAATTTAATTCAATCGAGAACCCCCTCGAATATCAATTCTAATCAATCCAGAACCTCCTCGAATAATAATCTTCTTTCATCGAAAGAAAACCTTCTCGAATTTTAATAATAATTGATTTCCTCAAATAACAATTTTAATCAATCCAGAACCTCCTCGAGTAGTTGTTTAAGCCATAAATCGGGAATCTCTTCGAATAATAATTGAAATCAATCGAGAAACTTCCCGAATTTTTTTTTAATCAATCGAGAACATCTTTGTTTAAGTCATCCGTCGAGATCTTTTTCGAATAATTATTTAATTCAATCAAGAACCTCCTTCGATAACAATTTTTATCAATCGGAAACATCTTCGAATAGTAATCTTAATTTATCGAGAACCTCGTCGAATTTTAATAATAATTAATCAAGAACCTCCTCAAATATCATATTTCATGAATTGGGAACCTCCTCGAATAGTTTTATAAGACATCCCTCGATAGCTTTTTCGAATAATTATTTAGTCCAATCACGAACCTCCTCAAATAACAATTTTAATTAATCAAGAACCTCTTCATATAGTAGTTTAAGTTAAACCTCAAGAACCTTCTCGAATAACAATCTAAATCCATCGAGAACTTCTTCGAATATTAATAATAATCAATCGAGAATCTCCTCGAATAACAATTTTAATTAATTGAGAACCTCCACGAATAGTAGTGTAAGCCATCCCTCAAGAACCTCCTCCAATAACAATTTAATTCAATCGAGAACCTCTTCGAACAACAGTTTTAATCAATCGAGTAACTTTTCGAATAGTAGTTTAATTCATCCCTGGAGAACCTCCTCGAATAATAATCTTAATCCATCGAGAATCTCACCGAATTAAAATTTTGATCATTCGAGAACCTCTACGAAAAGAAATTTAAGTTATCCCTCGAGAACCTCTTCGAATATTAATCTTCATCCATCGAGAACCTCCTCACATGTTAATAATATTGAATCGAGAACCTCCTCAACCATCAATTTTAATCAATCGAGACCCTCTTCAAATATTTGTTTAATTCGTCAATCGAGAACCTCTTCGAATAATATTTTAATTAAATCGGCAACCTCCTCGAATAACCATATTAATCAATCAAGAACCTCCTCAAATTGTAGTTTAATTCTCCCCTCGAGAACCTCGCCGAATAATAATCTTAAACCATCGTGAGCCTCCTCGAATTTTAATAATAATTAATCAAGGATCATTCCTCGAGAATTTTCTCGAATAATAATCTAAACCCATCGAGAACTACTCGAATATTAATAATAATCAATCGAGAACCTCCTCGAATAAAAATTTTAATCAATCGAGAACATCTTCGAGTAGTAGTTTAAGTTAACTCTCGAGTAATAGTTTAATTCAATCGAGAACCTCCTCCAATAACAATTTTTAATAATCAAGAACCATACCTCAAGAACCATCTCGAATAATAATCTAAATCCGCCGAGAACTTCCTCAATAGCAATAATCAACCAGGAACCTCCTCGAATAACAATATAAATCAATCGAGAACTTCTTCGAATGGTTGTTTATGTAAGTCATCAATCGAGAACCTCTTGGAATAATAATTTAATTCAATTAAGAACCGCCTCGAATAACAATTTTAATCAATCGAGAACCTCCCCAAATATTACTTTAAGTCATCCCTCGAAAACCTTCTCGAACAATTATACAAATCTATCGAGAACCTCCTGGAATAGTAATTTAAGCTATCTATCGGGTTCCGTATCGAATGATAAAATTAATGACACATCGAGTTCTGTCTCGAACAACAGTACTTTGAAGGCAACTATTTTTGTTATATTATGCGAGGACCGCCATGAAAAGGATAATGACTGCCTTCATTTTGGATACAGTGCTGAAGCTTTCGGTATTATTCGGTCCTATATTATTTGTAGATTTTTAGCCGAGTCATGCACACACACACAATGGTCAAGGTAGCGGTGTTACTACTTATATTTACCGTACTTGCCAAATGTTGCGATGCCATGTATAAATTTATATTAAATGAAGTCGCATGTCGCCAAACAAACCGCATCGGCAAGTCCAAATTTCATCCCGTATTTTATTTCAAACAAAAAAAATTAAATTAAATTAATTTTTTGTTTGTTTGTGTAGCGGCAACACACCGCAGGAGGTAAGTTAACAAGCAAACAAGAAAGAAAAAAAATTTAAATCCTGTGAACATCTTATTATATGTAGGATGAGCAACAGACGATCCATACGAAAAAAAATTCACAGAACGAGTTAGAAGTGAAAAAAAAAAACAGCGCAGTGAATTTTTTTTTTAATTTAACTATGATAACACATTTTGATGGGATTACATTTTTTTTTCATCTTAATAAAATTAAATTCCTTCAGTCTCGTAATTAAAAATAATACGAGAAAGGTTCAAAATAAATTAAATATTTAATTTTAGAATTTTTCTACTTTTTTTTTTTTTTGACTAAGACAAAAAATATTTTATGAGACGTAATAAGAAAATGATCATAATAATAATGATAACGGTTCGGAAATATCCTTGCCACTATAACGTGCGTACATATAGGTTCATCTTTAAAACATATTTAAGTTATTTATTAACAAAAAAAAAAAAACGCCAGAAAAATTCAACAATCGGTGCGCGAGGGTGCAGATTTTTATCATTACTTTCGACTTTTATTTTTTTTTGCTTTCTTCGGGTGTTTGTTCTTTCCAATCGCGTTAAGCAGCAAATTTTTACGTTCGCAAAAAAACAAAAACGGCAAGAAAAAACTGAAGAAGAAAAATTGTTGACTTAGGGAAGTTAAAGTGAAATGAAATTTCAAATTTTTATTTTTAAATGAATCGAAAGCTTTTCGTACATCTTCATCTTTTTTCTTAGACTTCTGTTTTCGGTTCTATATACATTATATATGTTTTTCATTAGAGAACTAAAGTTTTTGTTGAAGAACAAAATAAAGTGAAACGTAAACGTTGACAATTTAATGAATTTTTTTTTGTGTGTCTAAAAAAAAATAAAATTATTTATCGATAGACTTTATGTCTTGTTATAATTTTTCTTTCATGTTTTTCTTGAGATAGATTTTTTGTTTTTGTACAAAAAATGTTATTATCGTTGTTGTTGGTGTTTAAGTTTACGAGAAACAAAATTTATTGTTGGCAGAATGGATGTAATACGTAAGTAATGTCATTAAAATCATAAACATAATAAAGAGAAAAATATTTTAACTGGCATCTCTTTACTCTACGACTATAAAGTTTAAGACGGTGTATATATAGTGTTCGTTTATATAGTGACATAAAATGTCTATATCGTGAAATTAATCTACGTCTTATTATTATTATTGTGTACCAATTTTTTATAGCGGTTTGTAAAATTAATTCAAAAATATATTCAATTAATTGCTAACTGGAATAATCTTATCTCTCGCAAATTATCTATTTTTTAAGTCGTTTTTGTACTCTTGCGTTCATATACATATATGAACAATTTTTTTTTATAAATTATTAACAAACAGAAAAGATGAATCCAATTTCGGCTAATTCCAGTTCCAGTAAGACCTCAAAATAGACTTATCCAACGTTCACCCGTAATGTATGAATTATTTTAGTTTGTAAACTAAATTTAACGATTTAAAACTGAACGAATTTAAATTCATAATGCTCGATAGAACCGAAATCGAAAGAACCTCGATTGGGAGTGCCTGCAGTTATGCAGCAAGCAAATGGCACATTTTAATATATTAAAGATGATCATGATACTGCTCTAAAGTGGAGACAAATCAATTCATAGTGCCTGATTGTTTGGCATTTGAAACATTTTATACCTAATCAAGTCGCAAGTCACAACTAAAGTATAGTAAATGTCGCTGTCGGTTTGATATATCATGCCGTGGAAATATTGAATCATAATTTTTTACTGGCACTGGTGGAGGAGTGTTACGTCGGATTTCATTCTATTTACTAAAAATTGTGAGAAATTATTTTGAGGGAACAAAGCAGCTTACTGGTAAGATAATAGACACCTCTTACAACGAATCTATATTTTAAAGACACCTGTCCACTCTTAAAGTCAAATATCTATTACTACAGTTATAGATAGAAAGCATTCAAACTTAAGCCTAAACAATAAGATTTAGTTATAAAAAATTTTACTTAAACCAATCTGGACATATGGTATTCAATTGTGGAGCTCAAAACAGTAACAGATACAATAAGGCAATACAGCAAAAAACAACAGGATAAATTACAACCACATACCAACGCATTAACCGGCGAATTACTTAAAACAACCAGATTTTGGCGCCTGTCTATAAATCTTAGACAGAAACGTTTACATAATATCCTAATTATAGAAAATGGAATCCCACTATTTCTCAACCCACATATATCTTTACGATTACACATCATTACAAACTAGCCAGTACAAAATTAAAAATGAGGAAACCAGTTGTTGTTGTTGTCAAGTCATAATAGTTGTTGTTGTCAAATATTTTATAGAAGCAGATTTATCTCGGTCATTTTTCAACCGATTCTGATAAGATTTGTTGCATATAAGATATTATAGAAAAGATAATTTTTCAAAGCTGTCATAAAACTTATAAAAGCTTCCAGTACTTGAAGCTTTCATGAATTATATATTCTTTATAACAAACATTTTTCAAACCAATTAATTCATTGTTGGATGCTGGTCGCTCACATTGTGGTTTTTTGAACAGTGGTTGAAATATTTTGAAAATTATACCGAAATTTCATTTGAAGTTTGGAGAATTAAGCAAGAAGTAAGGTTATTATTGAAAATTAGAACTTCTCAGTAAAGAATTTAGATATATGGCTTTGAAGAATTCAGGTTTAATAGAAATTAACAAAAAAGTTTTGGGGTGTGAGATATAATCTCGCTCTTAAACCGTATGCAACTTGCGTTTGTACGGTGTTGGATAAATTTAGGAAGTTGAAAACTTTAGAACTTACATCAAGGCCTCGGCGGTTGGTGGATATCCTGGCATTAAATATCAACGGGAATGATACGTACGCAACTGCGTACAATCGATGTATATTTATACGTAAATTAATGTGTCGCCCTTGCAAACTTTATAAAGAAAACTAAAATTAAATAGAAGAAAAAATCGTATATGGAGGCACGTGGAGGAACAGCCATTTACTCATAGCGACTGAGTTTGGGACCTAGTTGGCCACCATGCGAGCATTGAACATTTTTTGACTAGTATGTAACATTGCTTCTGGGTCAATTTTAAGACGATGCCACGTATCTTCCCAAATTGAACAGCTAGCGATCATATCATTAACTGAAACAAAACATCTATCTGCCAACTGGTATTGGAGACTAGTTTTTATATTCTGCAAAAGTATTTAAATTAGTTTCTCTTCAAAATAAATGGTCCTACACTGCAAGGTCATCCTCCAAACCTGATGATAAAACTGAACGAACGTTTCACGAAACAACTGTTTCCTATTTTCAATGGTCCGACGAAACTCAAAATCAGAACGTCTGTCTTGAAACCGTTCCAGAAGTTGTTTTTTCAGTTCGGGACAGGATACCGCAGGATTGTATCGTCTACACGTTCAGTACCACTTGACTGACTCAATCTCCTTAAATAAGCTCATATCGGATAAACCAAAGGCACTTGCTGTCGTTTCTATTTGGAAAAGAAACATATCTATTGGTACACCTGAAGGCCAGCCGTCAAAAGATATTTCGCAACGAGATATACTATATTGCTCAACCGAAGGTCGTATATTGATAAAATTTAGGATAGGACACACATTCGAAGGAGGCCGGGGTATCAATGAAGGTGAATTCGTGTAAATTGATCTAAATATTTGTACAACACCAGGAATGTACGGTGTTGAAAAGAATAGTGGTGGAGGTTGTAAATTTGTAGAAATTGACGGATAATACATAGTAGTTGTGGTCAAGGGATTTGCATATATCGACTGTCGGATATGCGTTGTTCGTGTTGCCATTAAAATTGGAATTGACATCTGTTATTGTTATTGGTGATAAGTTCCATATGCAGAGACAGACAAATATGTACTAGGCCTGGGTTGTATGGTTCTGCAATTAAACCTTGTAAACTAACTGCATTAGTCGTGGTGGATGCAACTAATGGTTGTTTTATTTGTTACTGTATAAGGCATCTTGTCATTACTGAGATACTAATTTAAATTTATCCAAAGCCGATTCGACCAGTTTTGTTTGGGCCTCAGCATGTTGGATGTTTTTCTGTTTGTAGTTTGGCAGCCTCAATTGAATCGTTTAACTTCGCACGATCCTCCGAGTATATTTCTAAGCTATCTAATAATTTGTTGCACATACACAAAAACACTAATTTTTTTATTACATATGGTGGTTTTGGATCGATCACTGAATCCAAATTTTATGGTGTTCCGATAGTTGTGATCCCAATATTTGGCGATCACATTCCAAATGCTGATTCATCTGTGGCCGAGCAATAGGAAATAAAATTACCGTACGCCGAATTAACCGAAGCGCGATTAGCTAACTCACTTAGCGAGGTGCTTGAAAATCCGCAATACAACAAACAAGCTAAAAACGAATAAATTTTATACCGTGATCGACCGTTGACCCCACTGCAAACAGGGATCTTCTGGGTTGAGTACATAATTCGACATCATAGCTGAATTGATTCTAATTGCATTCGATTGATGTTATTGGATTTTAATCGGCTGTGCTAATCATTTGGGCGTACGGTTCATACAAAGTTTTAGAGTGTCTGGTTAAAAAAATACGAGAAGTATTTTGACAATAACTTAATTGGTCAGTTGCAACTTAAAACGAAACTAATAAGTATATTTTGATTTTGATATCGGACTGCGACTTCATGTGCCAACAACTTTCATAAATTATATTTTAACTTATATACCATTTCTGTATTATATAAAGCTTTTTGATAAGCTTACGAAATAATAAGTAAACTGTATTATGTTTGCATAAAAGCTCTTCTCAATAAGCTTTTAAATGTAATATGTTACTCGTTTATATACATACATGCATACCGTACAAAGAGCTTTCATTCGGCAGCACCAATATGTCAGTTTAAATAAGGTTGAATTTTGAATAAATAAATGAATTTTATTCTTTCAGGGAGCTTTTAATAATCTGAAAAATTATGTACGTATATATTATATAAGAAAAACTAGTAAAATTCTAAAAAAGTGCGATGATAAACTTTAAAGTGCTTTTGATTTTAAGTTTTCGATCGGCGAAGTGATATCAATACCGTTGCATATACTGGGATTATGTTGTTTATTTTTATGAATCTCTGAAGTTTCTGCAGGTTTCTATGAAAGCCTTTGAGTACATTTAATAAAATTGAGCTTTCTTAAGTTTTAGTTTATGATTGATTTTTTTCAAAAAATTTAAATTTTGTAAAATCTCAAAAAATTATTAACCGACAAGCTTTCGTATAAGTTACATGAATTCTTGCTAGAACTGTAAATAACTTTCTTTCAAAGAGATTTTAACTCTAGAACGGCATTATCTAGAAAGCTACATCTGATAAAATCATCTTAATTCAAATTTAAATTTCTGCGAGCTTTTATCAGTAAGAGTAAATTCTGTTAAAGTGAAATTATTATAATAATTCATGTCATGTGCAAAAGCACAGAGACCTTATCGTGGTATTGATTGACACCTTGATTTGAGAAAGCTTTTTGATTCATCAGCATAAAACATATGCAGAATCTTTATTATCTAAATTGTCATCCAAAGAGCGTTTGTTTATAGGAAAAATGTAAAATAAAAAGTAACATCAATGTTAATTACAGAGCTTTTAACGGGATGGCAATTTTTTAGTCCACTATCATCCACAAATGCTTCAGAATTTCTCAAAAAAATAATATTGTTTCAATCAACTCACATACAAAATACTTTTAGATCAGATTTTAGGTTTCCGGTCACAAAGCTTTTATGAAAAAGAGGTTTCGAAATTTTTTGATAAATTTTTTCTGTGCGCTCTCGATTAACTTATGCATGATGCGCAAAATCGAATCCGAATACACTTTATGAGAGCTTTTCGGTAAAATTATTCAAATATAGTTTTCTTAGGATGGAATTGTACCTAATTTAAAATTGAATGTTAGTTTTGTTGTGCGTTTTTGATACCCTCTCGCGGATTTTAGTCAAAAATCAGGTTATGATTAGCTTATTAATGTGCACCAGAATTTCAGTCATTTTTTGATCCCACAACAAACATGCATTTTTATATCTGTAAGTAACCCAAAGATAATGAAATCTTTAGAATACATTACTGTGTCGTTAGTTTTCAGATAAGACATAAATTTCATCGTTTTACTTATAGTTATAGCTATTATTTTCCCGAACTATTGATTTTTTTAAAGTGGTACTTTTGAAATGGCCAAAATATTCAACTATACTGAGAGCTAATCAAGATTTGGTTAGGAGATCATCAATCTAACGGTTTTTTCTTCCGCACTAATTCCGGATCAATAATTTTGTGAAGTTTCTCGATTTTTGGAGTGGTTTAATATGACCCTGGAACACGTTACTCATATTTTATTAAATTTTTGTTATTCAACTAAAATTCTAATCAAGATCTTGGTATATGGTTCTAATCCTACCCAGTAAATATATTAACTCACCATATTCTGTTTGGACGAATCTAATCTAATTCTTAACCTCTGATGTGTGTTCCATCGCGCCTTGGAGAATCTGAAAATATTTATTCAATCTTTTAAACGAAAATTGGGATATTTCAACTCATTATAAAATTTCTGACCTTCCTCGGTGGAATGCATGTCGAAGTATCGAGTATACACAGTAAATCACAGAAAATTACATCAGGCACCAGAATTAATTTCCCATCTTCGTGCTGGAGTTGAAAGCCATATACCTGGAAACGCGTAGACCAATAAGCCAACCAGACCAGTAAAGTACCTTCTGCCTCAATTTTAAATTTTACACCAGCGAAATATAGTTAAAACCATCAACATCTTCGGAAATTTGAATATATTCAAAGTGATGAGGACAGTAGTAAACTAGTAATATCTTTAAACGAGTGAACGACGTGTAGCCAAGAAACTTCATTGTCCTGCAAGTTATATTAGTATTCTACTTGCATAACCCGAAGGGCATACTCTTGTAGGATTTCGTACACAAACAACTGGATATACAACTATCATCCACATCAAATGATCAAATGCCTAATTTAAGTTTTATGGTATACTTTAATAATTTTTTTTTGTTCGCTACATCTGCCTCTAATGACCATTTAAATAGTTAATTCATTTGTTCGATGTTGAATATCAATTTTCTGGTCTCTTATAATGGTAAAGTGGCTTATGTATACGTCATTGACATTGTTGAACATGTATAGATAGGTTCTTTTCCGGCTATTTTTTGGAACACCTGACTTTCTATTCCAAACCACCTCACTGTGCCGATGCTGCCTATCTTAAATTGGGTGGATGTACAAATATACAACTTTGTTACTCTATTACAGTTACTATTAAAATTACAATCACAATTACAATTACAATTACAATTACAATACAATTATAATTACAATTACTAATACAAATACAATTACAATTATAACTACAATTACAATTACAAGTACAATTACAATAACAATCTCAATTAAAATTACAATTACAATTATAATTACAATTACTAATATAAATACAATTACAGTTATAATTACAACTACAATTACAATTACAATTACAATTTCAATTCCAATTCCAATTCCAATTACAATTACAATTACAATTACAATTACTTATACAATTACAATTACAATTACAATTACTAATACAACTACAATTACAATTACAATTACAATTACAATTACAATTACAATTACAATTACAATTACAATTACAATTACAATTACAATTACAAATACAATTACAATTACAATAACAATTGTAATTACAATTACTAACATAATTACAATTACAATTACAATTACAATTACAATTACAATCACTTACAATTACAATTACAATTGAACTCGTTATTTATCAATTTTTCTGAGGTGAAACATGAAAACAAAAAATGATTGTGATAATCAAAAAAATGACTCAGTACTGAAAGGAAAGGAGCCACAATAACTTACCTTTCCCAAAAAAACAAACCGTAGTATAAAGACTTTCACAAAGGTAAAATATAAGTATGTAGTATAAAGACTTTCACAAGGTTGCGCATCGAAAACGGCATACAACGCGTTTTAGAACTCAACACCATGGTTGAATCTAAACAACTTTTTTAATTTCATTAAGTCATGGTTTATATCTGATAAAATTAAGTTCCAGTTCTGAGCTTGATAAGAAAATCTTGTGTCATCGTCAAATGCAACCACATCCCCATTAAATCTACAATTACAAAGCGAGTTTATGTCAATAAGAAACAAAATTGGACCTAAAAGAAATCCCTGTGGTACGCCATAATTTACATATTCAGTTTACTGAACACATAATTTATCAACACATTTTGTGGACGGTGTGACAGGTTTGCTATCAAAATTCAAAGTCAAAAAAAAATTTAAATTAAACTTGATTGTCATTTTAAAACTTTCTTAGCCTAACAGGAACGTGTTGGTAGATAAATGGATTTTTTTTTTTAATTCTAGCAACCTTTCTAGTGTCGTCCGCTCATTTTTCCTATTAAAGTGAGCCAAAAATGCGCGGCATGGCAAACTATATGAGAGAATTAAATCAGATTATTTAAAATACACCAACTTCAGGAGGTTTAACGGACAAAAATACCAAAAACAAACATTTTCTTGGAAACAGCAAGTAGTCTAGATGTTAAACTTTCAAGTTCTATTTCTTTTGTTTTTCTTTCAAGTTTTGTTATTATTTTTAAATGTATATTGGAATAGTGAAAGCACTATTTAAGCCCACCGGAACGATTCCAGATCCCACACTTAAATTTAAAATGTAAAAAATTACGTAAACACTAGAATTTGACACTCAATCTCTTCCCGAAAATGGTTTTGTTTTTAACTAATTCATTTTTAAATTTATTTCTACAGAGTTAATTGGTGACAGTTGGAAGCTACTCTACTTTTTTATGCTTTTTGTTGGTTTTTCCATAGTTTTATTATTTTTAGACAGCATGTCATTATCCGATAAAAGCTTCTGTATGTACGGGAGCTTTTTCACCCCGTAGTTCAATCGTTTTCATATTAGGAGATTCACATATAATAATGTCACTGTCATTGAAACTTTTATATAAATATCTCTTAACGATTTTAAAATTAAGCTTTATAGATGGGGAGCTTTTATTTATATTTTAGTTTTAATGCATCTCAAACATACTATCGTTTCAAATCAAATGTGCGGCCATGTACTAACATACGTTAAGCGTCATAACAGTGCATTATCGTATAATTTATTTGCCATGGAATGTCAAAGCTTTCACATATAAAACAAAACGAACAACAAACATTAAAATTTATTTGCCAAACAACATTTTTTGACTGATTAAACTTATTGTCTTCTCCACACATATCAATATTATACGAATACATATTTATGTGACATAACTTATACATCGTTTTGTCAGAAAATTATACGTATTGTGATTTTCCAAACATTTCATTCTTGTTAACTTTTTCTTCATCGTCATCTACTGCTTCTTCATAAAAATAATATTTTTTTTTTCTTCTTCCAAACAACATTTTCAAGATCATAAAAGAAAAACAACGGAATAACTATACATAATTTATCAACAAAAAAAAAAAAAAAAAAATTGGAAAAATAGACAAAAGCTTAATCTTGTTGAAAATAGAAAAATCCGAAAGAAATATTACGAACAATAAAAAAGAAAAATTAAACTAATTTTTCCCATTATAAATCCTTTAATTTATTTATTTTTTCCGATTTTCCTTTTTTTACACTCACATTTTTTCCGCAGCTGTATTAGTGTGTACAATACATACATACATAGTAGAGCTTTTTGTTGTTGTTGTTGTTGCTGCTTTTATATTTTGTTTTGAATAATAAACTCATCATTCAGAAAGCGATGATTGTGACAATTTGAAAAATAATAATATTTGTGTGTGTGTGTGTGTGTGTGTGTGTGTCTATATAATACATATACATATATGACATATTATATAGAGCTATGTTGAGAATTAATAAATAAATACTCATGACACCCAACCATACATATTATATTTTATATAAAGCTATTCGGTATTCTGGAATTTATTGATCGATTTGTTTTTTACTGTATATATGCTATATTGATAAATAATCGAAGATGGCAAAGACTATCCCAAACCAGTGGCACTATTTTTTATGCATACATGAATAGCATCTCCATCATCAGTTTTGTAATTAAAATCATATATGTAATTCGTTTGAAATACATACAAATACATACAAGTCTCCAGGGACTTTCGAAAAATATATTTTCAAAGTAAAAGTTTTTTATTAATTTTTTGTGGAGGTAAATTCCTTTTTATTTAACTTTCCAACTTAATTTGAAAAATTACTCTAGATACTATTCTATATGAAAATCAATAAATTTAATATTTTATTTAGATTTCGAAGGCCTTTTTGTGTATACATCTGTAGGTCGTTGATTGAGTTGGACCCATGAGGTGTGAGTGTAAATAATGCACTTGGAATTTGAACTGCGAAAATATTAAAGATTGATTTTTCAGTATGAGCTGGCTCCTGTGGTCGGAGAGGCTCATATGTCTCGTTAACCTAAATTGCACGAACAAAATTTTTTCCTAAAATACCACCAAAGTATCCTTGATTGTCGTAGGAGGCGACCAAACGGTTAGATCGCTGGGCTGACGACCCGCTTCCGTAAAAAAATTCAACTGTTTGCAATATCAACAAAATAAAAACTGGATACCACCAAACCAATACCGGACTCCCACTCAAGTACCTGGTTACGAGATTTAGGATCAGCAGGGCCGAATCACTGCCATGACGGAGTATTGGCTAGAAGAAACTTGATGACCTAAAAATGAAGAACATGTGTATACGTTGCTCAACAATGTGGGAATATTGGAGCATGATTTCATCTTGGGCCGCAGGTAAAGAAGGCTGTTTGAATCTCGAAGCAGTCAATAACCGATTGAAGTTAACCAACCTATCGATAATTTGTGTAGACGCGCCAACAGAAGTTAGCCAGCCCAACATAAAGAATCATTTCACAAAGACTTGGACGTTCTGATTTGATCTATACCCGAACACGATGTTAGAATGTATCTATATACCCGAAGCGACTTGTGTGAAAATATGGGCCCGTACTCCCGATACGAAACTGCGACCAATAATGGTGGGAGAATGAGGTTTTTTGCAATTGCTCACGAACTTAGAGTATAGCAAGCACATTCTTCCCACACAAACAAATTCATTTAGAAACAAGGAAATTGACTAAGTGTTCATTTCAAAATTGCGAGCTCGGGTTATGCAAGATGTGAAAACTTATCGGCCAGCAACCAAATACGTAGGCAGCGATCATCATTTGGCCGATGCAAAGCTACGACGGAAGTTTTCGTACAACTTTGGGAACACAGTAAAATGCATGGAACGTTTGACTGTGAAGGTCTTTTAAATGAAAATCAAAAGAAACGAAATCAGGATCTTGTCAGCGACAGCATTGAGGAAGCTAACAACCAGTCTGACTATGTTAACTTGTTTGGGAGGTACAGAAAATTTCGGTTGTCAGTGTAGCTCAACAGATTTTAGGTATAGTGAAAGCCAGACTCAAAAATGATTGGTTTGATGATGATTGTCTTGTTGCTGTCGAGCAACAAAATATTGCCCATAGTGAAGTGCAACAACGTCTAACAATCGCGAGTTAACAAAACTCCTCGGTTCGCATCTTATACGTACAACCCGCAAGCCAATGGCATGGTCAAACGCTTCCACCGCCAGCTCAAAGCTGCTCTCATGGCCCGAAGCAACACAATGCACTGGAGTTCCGAAGTACCAATCGTACTACTTGGTATTCGAGCAACGGTTAAAGAAGATCTGAAGTGCTCACCAGCTGAGATGGATTATGAACAAACCATCAAGCTACCCGGTGAGTTCTTCATCGAAAATCCTCCATCGTCTCTACCCACAACCGGCACAGTCATCGACCAACTCTGCACCACCATGCAAAATCTTATCCCCATGACAACAAGACCAACGAATCAAACCAATATATTCGTTCCAAAATCGCTCAACAATTGCGATTACGTCTTTGTCAGGGTTGATATAAGGTTCGCATTGGATTACAATCTCCATACGATGGACCATACAGAGTTATACGCCGCCTACCCAAGCAATTCATTACCTCAATTAAAGACAAGCACCACTCAGTTGCAATTGACCGATTGAAACCTTCGTACGTTATTCTCAACTCAGCTGATCAAATATCAGCCAGCAAATGATACAAAACCGTCCGGTTCAACGTATAACTTCTCAAAATCTATGGGTTCTCATCTGGTGAGGGGGTACTGTAGCAGCTCGTATATTCGAATCACCGATATTCGAAAAATCCAATTGAAGGAACTTAAAGCTGTTCAATAATGACAATTTTTTTCTATAAGGTATGTTACACCATGATCAGGCCATAATGTCTCCTCTTCTTTAAAAAAAAATTTTTTTTGGTGGATGCTGGCGTGAATTGGATTTTGATAAATAGTAGTGGAAGTATAGAATATCATAAACGAGAATGGAAGTAAGCTAAATGACCAACAGATTCTTTATTTAATTAATTAATTATTTTTCGGGATTTCAAAACTGAATAACGTGATTTAGTGTCCCTAAATATTTAATAGTATTGGCGTTAACTTTTTAAGTGCTAAATTGTCCTATATTTTCAAATTTGTACTATCTAAGCCTTTTCAAAGTCTTTAATCCGAAAAAAAATAATTCAACATTTGTTAGTAAGACCGTATAAGCTTTTATCGATGGCGGAAATTTTTAAATTGTGCAATAGATGGCGGAAATCAGGCAGTTACTAGGCCTATAGGCCCCTAAACGTTCCAACTGTTTAAATATTTCAAATCAGGACATGACAATTCTTTGTCATCAATGTCGTCATGTTTTAAACGCAATGCAAATCATCATTACTTTTACCCCATAGACCATGCTCGTCATGCACAACCTTATAGTAAAAAATAGTCAAAAAAAAGTTAGCGACATGGATTTTCGTAGCTCAAGTAATAATACTGTGGCTACAAACCATAACCAGTTAAGTGATTTTTGAAAATTTTTCAGTAGAGCAAACAAATAGTTTAATCGGTCAATCAACATTGGGATTACCTTGATTTTCTTGGATTCCCTTTCTATACATCTTTAGTATACTTACTTCTAATGGTTTGACGCATATTCATTTAAAGTATTTCGTTCTGCTGTTTCCAACTTGAGGGCATTGTGCAAGGTAGGTTCTTTCACTGTGAACCTGTGACCGTTCATCCATGTCACGGGTATTTTTTGTTTTTTCTTCTTTCATCAATGCTTCCCTATTAATCCATAAAGCCGCGGCCTTTCCTGAGAAGGACGAAATTTCCGGGCTGTAACCTGGATTACCATCTTGAGTAGTGAAATCTATTGATTTCTTCCGTACGCTTCAGAATTTTTTCATACACAACCCGCTGAGAATAATTTAAACAATGAATATTAAAACACTGAATGGCTTATAAAAATATGATTCATCAGATATATCACATGATGCATGACCCAAAGTTGATCTATCATTCAGACCAGCCTTGATTGATCTATCAAAGATGATCTATCATTCGTATGCAGATGTGTCTTGAATTTTGGATTACGTTGATTATACAACTGGGCCAATCAAAGAGAATGTCATTTGGTTTTGACATTTCACGAACTATTGAATAATAAAGGTACACCTATAAAGTCTCGTTAGAGCCTCTTAAGAAACAAATGAGTGGATCGGCTGGTATGTTTAAGGGACACGTCTACACCGAATTTAGATGATTTGGTTTCTCTAGAAGTACTATTACCCAAATTATCCGATGCCAGTCAATAACTACATTTCCCGGATGAAATTTGAAATCGAACAGAAGTTCCCCAGTTCCAAAGATCAACATTTTTGGACTGTTGAAAAATCAAATTAATATCCGCAAGTCCCGTGAGTAGTGTGTTTTTCCTGTGGTTCTTCCTCTTTTTCTTTTCAATAATGGCATGGTCATTATCACATTCCAAATGTGTATGGCCAGGCACAAAGAATTTATGATCAATTTGCCCCAGATGCGTTATAGTAAAGTATGGCAACTGCAAACATAGCCAAAGTTGAATGATGACAAATGGAGTTGACAAACCATAAGAATAACGTAAACAGATGAAATTTGTAGATTTTAACTTTTTCTTACAACCGATTTGATAAAGTTTTCTGTCTCTCCGAGTGTGTATAGAAATTATTTTTCACAAACCACTTGGTGCGCACCAGCTTCTTTAACGTGGTACACATATACGTTCTCTCTATTTCTTTGGTTAATTTCTTATTTTAAATTAGTTTTTCTTTTTGTTGTGTTAATCTGAATTATGCTTGAAACTTAAATCATTCTCAGATCGTATACTTTCCCAGTGACCAATACTGCTTGAATATTATCTGTTGTTGGTTGGATGAAATTTTGTTCATGCACATGTTTCTACACTTCTGTAGTTGTATACTTTTTTTGGGGTCTATTATTATGTTTTTGCTACCTACGTGGGATTGACCAGTATTACGTCTTCGCTGATTTTCTTTTATTGTAGCTGAAATCGAAGACGGCGGTTTCATGTTTATCGGGTATCCAATTTCATCTAGATTCTCTCCAACGGTTACTTCACTCAAATACCTCTCAATTTATGCTCCTATTTATTCAATATCACATGGTGTACGTCGCTTGCTTGAATAGTTTAATTACTATCCTTTTTCTGGTTTCGATCGTCTTTTAAATATTCTTGTTTGGAAATGGTATCATAATCAGTCTAATTAGGTGCGTAATTCGTGATCGATGTCACTGTCATCAAAAGTGTATTCGTTATCATTATTTTCTATAAATGGTAATGAAATATCTTCTTCCACTGAGCGTATAAACCCATTTTTTTCAAAATTCATCCGTTTCATGGTTATTTGATTGGTTTCGTGTGGACTCTATAAAATCTTGAAAATCCTTGTTGTCGCTTGAAGTCTGTTTGGTTCTGCTATGACCGCATACTTTTTTGTAGCTGCATCGCATCTTTCCTACATTTAATGAAACGATTTCTTCTTTCAGCGTCTGTCTCAATAGACATTTTATAATGTTTCTCTGTATTAAAAGGGTAAACGTTAACAAATCTACCCAAATACCTACTAACCCACTATCCACCTACCAACCACCTACTGCTCAACCCACCTACAACTTCACGAAATTCAGCCAAAGTGATGAAAGTTATGATTACGCTTCCACATGATCAGACATATTTCACATCATTACAAATTCGTCAGTACATTAAAATCAAAACTGAAGAAATTAGTTGTTGTTGTTGTCAAGTCATAATAATTGTTGTTGTCAAATATTTTATAGAACGCAAGTTATCTCATCTCGGCCATTTCTCAACCGATTCTGATAAAACTAGTTGCATACCAAATATTATATGAAAAGCTAATTTTTACAACTTTCATAAAAGCTCTAAAAGCTTTGATGAAACCTGTAAAAGCTTCTAGTACTCGAAGCTTTTACAAAGTATGAATTTTTTAATTAATTAATTTTTAATTAAAAATAATTTTAAAAACATTTGCAAAATGCAATTTAAAAGTTTGGTACGATATAAAATGAATTTAAAAGCTTTCGTTCGTATAATATCTGCGTACTGATCTGTGAGTTTTATTTTTGTTATTAATAACTTCTATCCGATAAAAAACATAAGAGCTTTGCTATTTAGAAAGCTCTTTTAAAAATGATTAAAATTTATTTAAAATTTTACCAATACGCTACAGCGTCAAATGGTAATTCTTAATTAACCTTATGAATTTTTTCTAAATTTTTCTACTCGGTTAAGGATGTTTTTGAAATCTTTCGTTTGAAAACATGTGCCAACACATTTTATTATGTTTTTGTATAAAATAAGCTTTACAACATTTGAAAGCTTTGATTATTGTGTGCCGGAAATATATCAAGAGACGCCGTGTTAGACAAGTGTTAGACAAATACTGAAATTTCTAAAATATATTTCAAATTAAGTAAACTACAATGAGAATTGATCTTATTAAAATTAGATTTAACAGTGTATTAGCAATATAATCGTAGATTGACCAAATCTGAAAATTTGTTAAAAACTTCGCAATCTTGGTTTTAGGACATATACGTTCGATAAACTGAACACAACCGATAGAATTGTTGAAAAATACTTGTAATATTATGAGAATCACAAATCTGGTGGGTTGAGAGACCCAATAAAGTATAAACAATGCAGTAATATTTCAATAGCAGCTTAAGTTCATTTCTATGTTTTCGTATTTAAGAACATAATTTTGAAAGGATTATACTTCTTTGTACATCAATAAATTTTTAGTATAATTGTCTTTGTCCTATTTATATATAAAAGGATACATTATATACATAATGATACTATAATCTTATTAGAAAATATTTAATTTATATAATAACGAAAGTATATAGCTCTATGTAATACAAAACAAGTATTAAAAATATGCTTGCGTGGTGGAGTGGTTTTTGGTGATAACTGATACGAATTGTAAACGAGTCATCAACCTTTGTGTTTTAAATAAAGAATTGAATAAGATGCTGCGTACACATTACAAAAAAAGTTCAAGTAAATATTTTCAAGTCTTCTATGTGTATAGCTTTCTGCCAATAAAATACATATATTTTTTTTTGAAGTAAAACCCAATCAAACTTTTGAATTTTTTGTGTGTGCCACTCAAAAACAGAATTTTCCAATCAAAACCAGACAAGAGAATTGTAATGCATATACCGGTTTTTTTTTTAGACTGTCAGAACTTTTTTTTTGTGCTTTTTAACATTTATGCATATATATTTGATAGAGAAATTGGAATTTTTTTGAATAGAAAAGAAATGTGGATACGGTACTCGTATATAATGTATGTATATAGCTAGTTTGTGAAAGGAATCAAACTTTTATGTGCATACTTTGAAAATTTTTGAATGATCAAAACTTTAATGGAATTTGTATGCACACATACATAATCTATACATGATTTATGTATTTGTTTCAATATATGGTAAAACTAATTTTTAAATAGAATTCCTGGACCATCAGGGTGGGTATATATAGCTAACCGTATATACAACACTCAATACTTTTGATGAAATCAATCAAATAACTAAAAGGAAACTACTTGTTATGCGAGTAACAAATGATGTGACATGCGATAACTTATGTATGTATATATACAATTCATCGCTTCTTTCTTCATGAACACAAAGCAATTTTTCATTTTCAAACTTAACGGGGTATAAACGTATAAAATTTTCATCATGTAAAGTGCAGACGAAAAAACATGTTTGTGCTGCACAAAAAGTAATCTATTTAAAGCAATACACAAGAACAGCTCGTTTAACGTGGCGCGAAACATACCCGCACCCCACAAATATTTCCACAATTTGTACCAGAATATAATTCTACTATATGTATATACTTGTCCCATGAGGTATTTATTTAGTTTAGATCTTTTTAAAACAAAATTAAAATAATGGTTTTGAATTTTGATACATATGTTCCACAAGTCTTCTGCATGCCATTCAACAAGGTAAGTTGTCCTCAACTACTCCATAAAATAGCCACACTTCCAAACATGTATAATTGTTTAAGAGCAGATATGTTCCACAAATCAACAAATCATAATATATCCCACTTGTCAACATTTGACAGAGAGTTAAAAATTTACACAAAATCAGTCTGTTACACTTGAACACCAATCTTAATATGTTCCACAAAATTTCTTCTTTTTGTTAACGAAAACGGATCATATGTAAGTAAGTTGTCCTCAATTGATGAAGTCACATAGCCACACTATATATAATTCATCAAACGAAGATATGGTCCACAATTCAACAAATCACATATCCTACTTGTCAATAATTGAGAATGAGTTAAAAATTTGCACAAAATCAATCTGCTACATTTGAATGCAACTTTTGTCTTCTTAACTTAATATGTTCCACAAAACTTCTTTGTAATTCAAATCATTTTTGTGTTGTTTTAGTGAAAACGGATGATATGTTTTCCCAATTTAGCAAAATGTTTCTCCTACTAAAATTAAACATAGAAATGTTATCGTATTTTAAACCATTTAAAATAGGTTCCGCATGTTAATAGTTCTGCTGAACAACGAACATGTACCTTCATATAAGTCCTACTATTATTTTTTACCTTAAAACCTAATCAATTTATTTATTCAGTTAACTAAGCTTACTTCTAGTTCTTAAAACAAAATTAAAATAATTCTTTTGAATTTTAATACATATGTTTCACTAGTCATTTGCGTGCCATTCAACAAGTAAAATTGTCCCCAATTACTTCATCAAATAGCCACACTACCAAACATGTATGCTTGTTTAAATAAAGACATGTTCCACAATTCAACAAATCATATATCTCACTTGCCAAAAATTGACAATGAGTTAAAAGTTGCTACACTTGAAAACAATGTTTTTGGTAATCTTATTATGTTCCACAAAACTTTTTTAAAATGCAAATCATTTTTGAAATCATGTTAACGAAAATGAATCCTAATATGTTCTACAATTTAACAAAATGTTTCTCCTACTAAAATTAAACATAGAATTGTTATCGTATTTTAAAACATTTAAAATAGGTTCCGCATGTTAATATTTCTGCTGAACAACGAACATATATACGAACATCAAATAGCCACACTACCAAACATGTATGCTTGTTTAAATAAAGACATGTTCCACAATTCAACAAATCATATATCTCACTTGCCAAAAATTGACAATGAGTTAAAAATTGCTACACTTGAAAACAATGTTTTTGGTAATCTTATTATGTTCCACAAAACTTTTTTAAAATGCAAATCATTTTTGAAATCTTGTTAACGAAAATGAATCCTAATATGTTCTACAATTTAGCAAAATGTTTCTCCTACTAAAATTAAACATAGAATTGTTATCGTATTTTAAAACATTTAAAATAGGTTCCGCATGTTAATATTTCTGCTGAACAACGAACATATATACGAACATCCCCAATTATTTCATCAAATAGCCACACTACCAAACATGTATGCTTGTTTAAATAAAGACATGTTCCACAATTCAACAAATCATATATCTCACTTGCAAAAAATTGACAATGAGTTAAAAATTGCTACACTTGAAAACAATGTTTTTGGTAATCTTATTATGTTCCACAAAACTTTTTTAAAATGCAAATCATTTTTGAAATCTTGTTAACGAAAATGAATCCTAATATGTTCTACAATTTAGCAAAATGTTTCTCCTACTTAAATTAAATATAAATTTTTTTATTGTATTTTAAATCATTTACAATGGGTTCCACATGTTAATATTTCTGCTGAACAACAAACATATACCTGCACATGAGTCCCAATATTATTTTTTATCTTGATACCTAATCAATTTAATTGTTCACTTCATCAAATTGTTATACTACTAAACATGTATAATTGTTTAAATGAAAATATGTTCCATAATTCAACAAATCATATATCTCACTTGTAAATATTTGGCAATGGGTTGAAAATTTGCACAAAATCAATCTGCTATACTTGAAAACCAATTGTTTTTAGTAATCTTAATATATTCTACAAAAGTTCTTCAGATTGAAAATCATTTTTGCTTTTTAGTTAACGAACACGGATCATATGTACTACGAGTCTTCTGCGTGCTATTTAACAAGGTAAGTTGTCCTCAATTACTTCATCAAATAGCCACACAACCAAACATGTTTCATTCTTTAAACAAAGATATGTTCCACAATTGAACAAATCATATATCCCACTTGTCTATAATTGACAATGAGTCAAAAGTTTGAACAAAAACCATTTGCTATACATGAAAATCTTTTTTTTTATAAGCTTTATATGTTCCACAAAACTTCTTTATAATGCAAATCATTTTTACAATACTGTTAACGAAAACGAATCATATGTAGAATTTAGCAAAATGTTTATCCTACTTAAATTAAATATAAAAATGCTATCGTATTTTAAACCATTTACAATGGGTGCCACATGTCAATATTTTAGCTGCACAAAAAGATGTACTTGCACGTGAGTCCCACTATTATTTTTTACCTTGATACCTAATCAATTTATTAGTTCCGTTTATTAAGTTAATTTATTAACTTTTGATCTAGTTTTTAAAACCAAATTAAAATAATTGTTTTGAATTTTAATACATATATTCCACAAGACTTCCGCATTTAATAAAGTAAGTGGTCCTCAATTACTTGATTAAATAGCCAAACTACAAAACATGTATAATTCTTTCATATTTTCCATAATTCAACATATCATATATCCAACTTGTCAATATTGGTCACTTGAATACAATTTTATTTTCTAATCTTAATATGTTCTACTTCTTTATAATGGATATAATTTTTACTTTTTGTAGACGAAAACGGATCATATGTTCTACAATTTATAAGTTGTCCTCAATTACTTCATCAAATATCAACACTACCAAACATATATAACTCTTTAAACGAAGATACGTTCCAGAATCCAACAAATCATATATCCAACTTGGCAATATTTGAGTATTTCAATTTCTATGAGTATTTTTTTAGTTTAAAAGTTTGCACTAAATGAATCTGCTACACTTGAATACAATTTTTTTCTTTTAATCTTAATATGTTCCACAAATCTTCTTTGTAATTCAAACCATTTTTGTGTTTTGTTAGCGAAAAATAATTATATGTAACACAATTTATCAAAATGTTTCTCCTATTTAAATTAAATATAAAAATGCTATCGTATTTTAAATCATTTACAATGGGTTCCACAAGTTAATATTTCTGCTGAACAACGAAAATGTACCTGCACATGAGTCCCACTATTATTTTTTACCTTGATACCTTATCAATTTAATTGTTCAATTTATTTAAAATATTTTTTAAATCATACTATGTTCCACAAATCGATTTTGCAATGCAGCTAAGTAATCTATCGTTAGTGGCTTGATATAAAATAAAAAATTTATTTTGTTTATAAAATAAACTTCTATTGACAATGGATAATATGTTCCACATATCAATTGTTCATTCACTGTGAACTCCAAAACGAATAGGTTCCACAAATTTTTTCGAAGTTTTAAAATTGCTCGATTGCTGATAATTAAAATTTCATTATACAAATAACCAATGCAGATAAAACCATTATACAAACCGTGTGGGTATCCATCATTTAGGCAAAATTACACTTTATCAAACATTACTCATTTAAACACCTTTCAAAAGTTCTAAAATGTTCTCCCCACCTCACCAAACTCTTACAAAATGGTATAATATGCTGTTGTTGCAGAGTTTAAAAAATCTAAAAAAAAATTCTGCGGTATAATTTGTAATTTTAGTATTTTTAGTAGCTAGGTATATACACAAGCAGAATAAAGTTAAAAAATGGTTTCAGCTTCTATTGTGTATGTATTTAAAAAAATTTGGTTTAGTTGTTGTTAAAACCAAATCATAAATGATTTTAACTTGATTATGGTTTTAAATATATATAAACAACAACAATATTCTATATAAATAAATATTAAAAGAAAAACTTATCTTTTATAACAATATATACATACATACATATTATATTTCATATATGTATGGCATAGAGGTAAGTAAATTTTTTTTCTTATGGGCATACATTATTTGGTTGCACCATAAATTCGTACATGCATAATTTATGATGTTTTAAAAATGTAAAGCTTTTATATCGTCCGAAACTATAAATCGAGTCGATATATACGTACAAACATATAGGTTTATTGTATCTACATACTCAAAAAATTATTTTGGTACCCGAAAGTTAATTTTTTTTACTTCATGCATGAAATAGATTTTTGTTGTTGCTGGTTTGGTGTACTTTTACAAAAAAATAAAGTTATAATAAAATATGAACACAAACTTTGTGAAGACATTTTTTGTGCTGCTGCTGTTGTTGTTGTTGATACGTTTTTTTTTCTTATATACTACATACATATATATTACATAAAGAACACATGATGATGAAACCGGAAAATTTATAGAAAGATGTACTCTTAGTGTTGTTATATAATATTACGTAGATGTATGTACCGACAACGGCACGGCACAACAAAAAAATGTTTAAATATGAAATGAAACAAATATTTCAAGATACTTTATCTTTTATATAAATGGCTTTGAAGATTTTAATTTTAATTCTGTTTTATTGTATCCATTGTTTAAAAAATATAAAAATTGTCTTTCAAATCTATGTATGTATATCCAAGACACACTATACAGTTCATATCAGCATATCCTGCTTTTACTTGCATTTCCGTATACACATTGTATATATGTATAAAATGGTTATAATACAAGATTTTCAAGTATATATTGAATGTTATACAGGTATGTCGTAGTGTAGTATATTGCTGCTTTATTTTGACTAGATTCCATTACTGGTTCCAGATACTCTTTGCAGTACGTACTGGACAGGATTATCTTTAAGATTATCTCTGGCCCGTAGAATATTCCTTTCTTCTCTGTTGGCTTTTTTTATGATGTCCATGCTTATGTTTATTCAGATTAAACTGCACAGCTGCAAGTCAGTTTCTTTAAATCTAAGGAAATTGCGTGCAGTATCGCAAACAAGTTTTTATGTGATTCAGGATCTTTATCTTCTTGATGGTGTAGTTTCTGGATTGAGTAACCGACCGCGAGTCAGTGAACTTCGATATGAACAATGTCAACAAGCTTGTGTGATCCGGATGTTGAACAGCAAACTGGGGACAGTTACTACCTTTGTATATAGGTTGACTTAGGAACGTGAGTTTGGTTCCCACCCTAGATTGTTTCCTTAGCTTCTAATCATTATTAAGACATCTATGCTTCCAGTGAAACAGATCAACTTACACCATAGCAAAGCTGCATCGTTTAATTTATAAATCAGGAGGTCTTCTTACCTTATAAATCAGGAGG
This sequence comes from Tipula unca, assembly GCA_951394425.1. Lineage (NCBI taxonomy): Eukaryota > Metazoa > Arthropoda > Insecta > Diptera > Tipulidae > Tipula > Tipula unca. Next base: position 21,920,825 of record OX596382.1, on the reverse strand, counting down.
TCCAGATGGAGTTTTTCCAGCTGAATTACAGCATGGGTTTCCCCTAATTCAGGAACATTTATTTCGAATCTGTCAAGCGTGCTTTGAGTTGGGATATGTTCCACAATACTGGAGCAGGAGAAGAGTTGTGTTCATCCCGAAAGCTGGAAAGACGGATTATACCGATCCCATGGCATATCGCCCTATTAGTCTTTCTTCAACTTTTCTCAAAACTCTGGAAAGAATTGTTGGCAGATATATTAGGGATCATCACTTATCTATCATCCCTTTCAGTAGCACTCAACATGCTTACAGAATTGGGAGATCATAGTAAACTCTCCTGGATATCTCATATTGAATCAGTTTCTGTCATTGCGAAGCTTAATAGCATACAGGGTATTGCTTTTCAAGCTATTACGGGTGCTATGTTCTCGTCTTCTATACTTGCTTTGCAGGCAATCTTATTTCTGCCCCTACTGCAGTTGATCATCCTAGACACAGCATGCTCCGTTGCCTTTTGTGTTTTGGTGCGTGGAACGCTCTCGGCCTGATCACAGCGCATAGGCTAATCTACAATTTATTCAACTCATATATACCAGACATTAATATGGTTAATGACCAATTGTTGACAGAATTCTACTTCGATATCTCTTTCTCGATGGTTTATCCATCGATGAACTCGTGGTTTTTCGCTGACCGGTCTCACTAATTTCGGTGCAGGTTTCAGAACCTATTGTCCTACACATGACCTACAATCATACGTTGTGCGATTGACGCTTCTAACTTCGCTGTTTCCGAAAAGACATTATTCTATGCAGTAGAGATAGTAAATCTGTACTCAATTTATTACAGATACTGCCCTAGTTCTAATCCTAAACGATGCCAGCCAGCAATTGGATTGAGCTCTATATATGGCTCCAAAGTCCGAACATAAATGAGTAAGACAGATTAATAGCTTTTTCTCACATCTGTGGCTGGTGGTGCATGGCCGTTCTTAGGTCGAGGAGTGATTTGTCTGGTTAATTCTGATAACGAACGAGTCTCAAATTTCTTAACTAGATTCCGGCAAGGAAGGTTATGGAGTAGAAACTTTGAATGCAGTTTTACCTCTGCTATCCATGCTTCTACCGGGTGTGGTTTTAATATGTAAGAATTGTCTGTAAGTGGAGTCATACCTGGAGGTTTGTCTGAATAGGACACTTGCTTCTTAAATAGACAAATTGCGTCAATAACAATAATGAGATTGAGCAATAACGAAATTAAAAAATAATATCAGTTATATTATTACATCCTAATCAAGCCCGAGCCATCTCAATTTTCAGAGCCAATCCTTATCCCGAAGTTACGGATCTAATTTGCCGACTTCCCTTACCAAAATTAAGGTTGCCGACACGTAAAATATAACGTAGAGTACTTGGCAATCTTTTTTGTTAACGTCGACAATTAAAATAATGTCAACAACCTACGATATTTTATCGATTTGAAATCGAATGCGCCGAGGTGATTTTTTCATTTGTTCGTTTTTGACAAAGGACGCATGAATAGTTTCAAACTGTCATTGTCGTTTTAATTATTGAGTATTGTTTGCCACTTCATCATAGAAAGACTGTTTCCGGCATGGCGTGTACAAATTGCTCAGCGTTATTACGAAAATCAGCGTTCTGTGAGGAATGTGTTTCGTGCGCTTAGACCAGGTTACGGTTGACATAATCGGCCTATCGAGACCACTATTTGGAATACCGTCGAAAAGTTTGAATCCCAGTTAACAGTATATTGGATGATACACGACTAAATAGACGGTTTGGTGCGGTTTATGCGCCTGTGCAATCATTCGTCAGTATTTGTTCAAAATAGAAGACGGCCGGGACGTACCTGTGAATAGTGCTCGTCATTGCGCATGAATGATAATGGAATATTTGCTGCCTGAAATTAAAGCCCGACCTCGACGAAATTTGGTTCCAAGAAGTCGGCGCTATTTGCCATATTACGCGCGAAGCAATGTACTTATTGAAAAATCATGATGGCGAGCAATTAATTTTACGGTTCGGATCGTTGAATTGAATATTCAGAACCCTGGGTGATGGGCAATTACGCTAATTTACGCTTCTTTCAATTTTTTTCGACTACCCATAGATAACGTAGGTATCGTAGATAACGTAGACAAACCGCCTGCTGTTGACGTGAAATCAATCAAATTACAATAATTTTGTAAACTGGTGGGCTTTAGATTTAAAATGCCTTGACACCTGCTATACTGAATCAATTAAGACATTTTTAAGAGCTTTCGGAAGAAGAACTGGTGGGAAGCTTTCGAAGTGTGAACTTTAAGTAAAGCTTTACAAAGTGACTTCCGAAAGAAATTTTAAATTAGTTCATTTGCTCCATATTGAATAAAATTAAATTAAGTTTTTATTTTACAAACGAAATATATGGAAAGCTTCTAAATACTTTTGCAGCAAATCAAATCAAAAAACTCCATTTTTTTCGACAATACCGATTTCTGTGAAAATAGCTGAAATCCAACGAGAGATTTTCCCCATTAAAGATGGGCGATACGTATATTGTCGTATATATATGTTTAACTACAAAGGCTTTAACGATGGATTTGGTCACCGATCTGCTACATTTATTGTATTGGTCGGGTCAGGGCATAACATGGCAATTTATACCTCCAATGCTTCCATACATGTTGGCGGAATATGGGAAGCTAGTATTCGTATAATAAAGTTCTATCATAAACGACTTTTAAAGGACCAGATATTATATTTTGAAGAACTAATTACGCTTCTCTTGCAGATTAAGTCAGTTCTTATCTCAAGACGAGTATTTCGTAAATGTGCGCAGCCAGAATAATTTGAGGTTCTAAATCCTGCCCACTTCCTAATTGTGATGAATGGATTATCACGATTCCAAAGGATAACCAAGATGAAGACAAAACACAAAGACATAATGGACAGCCTCTTGGATCTCGAAATAAATTAGAGATTCCTCACGCTACATAAGTAGATCTGATTGGTTCTACTTATAAGAAACTAAAATAGAGTCGTTTGAGTGCCATGTGGAACCAATTGTATCGAATACCGAACTCAATATAATTTCAAACACTCTGTGACCAACAATAAAAGTTGTTAGTCTCACTGGAATTAACTAGAAATAAAACGAAATTATAAGTTTTGTCAGATGCAACAGTTTTTGCTTGCAATGCTTTGTTGTGTTTATTTTCATATTAGCTAAGCTTTTCTTTGTGTTATCTATTTTTCATTTTTCTCTCGAACGACCACGTAGTAATCTTTTTTATTAAGTTCTTGTTTATGAATATTAATTTTATTATTTATGATGCATAAGAAAGTTGATATGCCACCACCGTTGGCAATTTCAACAATAATTTATTTGATTCAACTGCTACTTTTCGCTTAAAGCTTTATCGCTATTTTTATGGCGATGAACCCCAACTCGTGACCAGCATTGTTAATTTTTTTTATGCTTCGTTTATTCTAGACATTAAAAATTAATTGAACGTATCAGCGTTTTGTAACCATCACCTAGATTATAACACTACACAAGTGAATAAAAGGTCTCAATTCATTATTTATAACAAACTTTTCACTTTTATGTATTTGATTATAAAATATTTTGTTCATTTCTCTATATATAAATGTTACGGCACAGAATGCAGTGTCGCAAAAACTAGTGCAATTGAAATTAAATTTTTTCCGAAACACTTTTAACATAAAATAATAATAATTGTAAATTTTATGTTTTTGTTGTATATTATATTAAAAATTGTATAGTGTATACGATATACATAAAAAAAAAGTTAAAAACTCACTTTGCAATAATTTTATTTTGTATAAGTATTAAATAAAATGAAAAACGAACAGAAAAAAAGCTCACTTGAAAGTCTTTTTTTTTTTTATTATTTGTGTGTACGTACAGTGCAAATATTTTTTTTTATTTATTTCATATTTTATTATTTTCTTTATTAAAAAAGCTCGAAAAAAAAACAAACTTTTATTTCATTTTTGTTCGGTACTATGTACTTTGAAAAACTTACTAACAGAAAATATATTGTAACTAAAAATTTACTACCTGTATATGTTAAGTAAATACGGAGAGGAATGAATTTGAAACAGTAAAAATGTTGAATAAATTTTATTTATCTATTGCAGTGAAATACTTATATGTAGTACATACTTAACAAACTATATAGCTTTTCAATAAATAAATAAATAAAATGAATAAAAAAGAAGAAGAACGTTGAAAGACAATGTGAGATGGAAAACTAAAATAAAACTATACAATTTTTCTACTTGTTGATTTTAACATAATTGGCCGTGTTGTTGTTTTATTTAAATCAAGGCAAAATATGATTGCACACAAATTTTCATTGTTCGTTGTTAATGTTAAATAATTGTTGCTTACAAATTATTGTATATTATATAACTGATTGATTTTTTTTTTGTATTTTCATCTAAATTTTTTTAAAGATATTATTAAAAAATAAGTGGTTTGTAATGTTTTACAAATGTATTTTATGTTATTTTAGAGTTTATATCGATGAATAAGTTTTAAGAGATAAAATTATTTGGTTCCAGCCAATAATACGGTAATCAAAAAATTATTATGATCAAATTAAGGCCAAAAATGTTATATTGTTTCAGAAAAATCCAATAGAAAATTCCGTCTATATAATATACAAACTTATACTTCCAGTTGGTCGATTTCATACAAAATTAGTTGTAAAATCTAAGTTTATTTAAAACTTAACTCAATAAAATAAATAAAATTATTAAAATAATTCTACTATAGAGTTTTAAAATTCAAAATTAGTATAAACTTTTGAATTCTTGAATTATTTAAATTATTTAAAATCTATAAAAAATTTTTTATATATTATAAAATCTATAAATTCTAAAACTGATTTAGTTCTTAAAATTATTTTAAATATAAATATATTTTGAATTTATTTTAAATTATATTCCGCATGTTTTCTCAATTATATAAATAATATGCAAATATACAAATATACTATAAATATTATGCAAATATACAATATAAATATTATACAATATATTTATTCTATAAATATTATCCCATTAATGCCTTAAATTCTATAAATTACATTAATTATTTAAGTTCTTCCAATTTGATTAATTCTTTAAATTCTATAAATTACATTAATTATTTAAGTTTTTCCAATTTGTTTATATCTATAAATTCTATAAATGCAATTAAGTTTGTTAATTCTATAAATTCCATAAATTCTATAGATTCTATAAATTCTCTAAATCCTATAAATTCTATAAATTACATTAATTATTTAATTTCTTTCAATTTGATTAATTCTATAAATTCTACAAAATCTATGAATCTATACATTCTATAAAATCTATAAATTCTATAAATTCTGTAAATTCTATAAATTCTATAAATTTTATAAATTCCATTATTTCTATTAATCCTATAAACTAGATAAATTCTATAAAATTTATAAAATGAATAAATCCTTTATTTTTTATAAATCCTGTAAATTATTTAAACAATTTACACGTGATAAATTCCATAAATTCGATATATCCTATAAATTCTATTAATTCAGAAAATTTTTTAAATTAAAAATTTCCGTAAATTCTAAAAATTCTATAAGTTCCGTAAATTCTATAAATTCTATAAATCCTATAAATTCTATAAATTCTATAAATTCCTTCAATTTTAAAAAATTTATAAATTCTATAATTTCATAAATCTAAAATCTATAAATTTTAGATATTTTAGAAATTCTATAAATTCTATAAATTCTGTAAATTCCATAAATTCTATCAATTTGTAAATTCATAAATCGTTAAATCTAAATTTTGAGAAATTCCAGAAATTCTAGCAATTTTTAAAATTTTCTAAATTCTGTTATTTCTAAAAATTCTAAAAATCCGGTTAAATTTTATCAATTATATAAATTCTACAAATTTATAAATAATTAAATCAATACTCTAAAATTTAAATTCTAGAAATTCTAGAAATTTTAGAAATTCTATAAATTATGTAAGTTCTAAAAATTCAATAAATAATAATAAACAGTATTAAAGGCCATTACTGGCCCCTTACTGAGTCAACAACCCGGCTCCAACGGTTTCGATCCTGAGCATGGTCTTCATACTGTCTAAGACAATCTGAAGAGGCCAAGTCGTTCTCTACATCGTGGAGCCATCGTCGCCGGCAACGACCTCTGCGCCTACCATATGGTGGCTCTCCTTTCAGAGATCGCTGCACAATTCGTTCCGGATCAGCACGCAGAACGTGACCGAGCCAGCGTACTCGCTGAGATCTTATTTCATGTACAATATCGGGGATCTTCATCAGATCTCTGATCTCGATATTGTACAGAGCTCGGTAGGTACCATCTATTTCGCGTTTAGGGCCGTAAATCACACGCATGATTCTTCTCTCAAATGTAAGGAGCCATCTCTCGTACTCATCCGTCAGCGCCCAACTTTCACATCCAAACATAACAACGGGCCTGATCAACGCTTTGTAAAGCTTCAGCTTCACGGCACTTGATAAGTGTTTAGATTTTAGCAGTGGCCTTAGAGGATACAGAGAACGACTGCCAGCTGCCAGCCGCACTTTAATATCCTCACCCACACTGTTATCGTGAGTGATAAGAGAACCCAAATATTTGAACCTCCTCACTCCCTCAAACGTGTGGTGGCCACTACTAAAATCTGGTGTGCCACTGTCCCTAAAACCAGAGATCAGGTATTTCGTTTTGGACTCATTGATCTGAAGTCCAACAGAAGCTGAAAACTCTACAAGCGGATCAAGTATTTCTTTCACTCCGTTGCTATTCAGTCCAATCACGCATATGTCATCTGCATATGCAAGCACCTGATTGGACTGGCGATATAAGATGTTACGCTGCGGTGTTTTAGTTTTACGAAAGATGTACTCCAACATGAGATTAAAGAGTATCGGGGACAGAGCATCTCCCTGCCGAACACCCGAGTTAACTACAAAACTTGTCGATAGCCTGTTCTCAACTTTAACACAGCATTGAGACTGCGTCACTGTCATCCTACATAGTCGTACCAGTTTTGTTGGCATTCCTAGGTATTCCAGGGCAGACCATAGACTCTCTCGATTGATCGAGTCATAGGCCTGCCGGAAATCCAGGAACACCTGATGTACGGGGATGGATGTCTCATAATATTTAGATAGAATCATCCGCAGCGAAAAGACCTGATCGGTGACTGATCGATTCGGACGAAATCCTCCTTGATAGTCACCAACCAAGCCCTCCGCCAGAGGAGTGATTCTATCCAATACAATGTATGACAGTAACTTGTAAGCTGTGCAAAGGAGAGCTATACCGCGATAATTCTCACACTTCAAGCGGTCTCCCTTCTTGAAGATGGGGCATATCGCGGCCACTTTCCATTCGTCAGGCATAACTTCGGTTCGCCATACTAATCGAAAAAGGTCGAAAAGACAGTTCAACAAAGTATCCCCTCCGAATATCAAGAGCTCCGAATTAATGCAGTCCACTCCAGGTGCACGGTTTCGTTTCAACCTCTGCATGGCTTTAGTGAATTCCTCATGGGATGGCTCCTCAGTGCAAATCTCCGCAGTCTGTATTAGAGGTGGCTCAACAACAGTCTGTGACGCATGATGGACATCAAGCAGGTCAGTAAAGTGTCCACTCCATGCGTCAAGTACTGCGTCGATGTTGACACAGAGGTTTCCATCCCGGTCCCGAATGGCGGTTGACGTAGGCCTGAAAGTATGGTTCAGTCCAGTAATTCCTTTAAAGAGATTACGCGAACTGCGCTCATTACTGAGTTGTTGTACTTTCAGAACCTCGGCCTTCCACCATTCTCGCTTCTTCCGTCTACAAATCCGCTTAGCTGCCCTTCTTGCAAGAGCAGCCTTGTTTTTCCTCGCGATTGTGAGACGTTGTTGCACTTCATTATGGGCTATATTTTGTTGCTCAACTGCAAGACGACACTCGTCATCAAACCAATCATTCTTGGGTCTGACTTTCACTATACCTAAAGTCTGTTGAGCAGCACTGACAACCGAAGTTTTCAGTACCCCCCAGACAGAGTTCACGCAGTCAGACTGGTAATTAGCTTCATTAATGTTGTCGCTGACAAGATCCTGATATCGTTTCTTTTGATCTTCATTTATCAGACCTTCATAGTCGAAACGTACCATGCGTTTCGCTGTGTTCCCAGACTTGTACGAAAACTTCCATCGTAGCTTTGCAGCGACCAAATGATGATCGCTGCCTACGTATTTGGTTGCTGACCGATAAGTTCTCACATCCTGCACAACCTGAGCCCGTCCTTTAGAAACTAACACATGGTCAATTTGGCTGCGGGAAGTTCCGCGAGGATGTGTCCATGTCTCAAGATGTATGTGTTTGTGAGGGAAGAATGTGCTTGCTACTCTAAGATCATGAGCAACCGCAAAGTACATCATTCTCTCACCATTATCGGTCGCAGTTTCGTGTCGGGAGTACGGACCTATGTTTTCACACAAGTCGGTCTGATTTCTGCCAGCTCTAGCATTAAAGTCCCCAATTACCATTCTAACATCGTGTTCGGGTATAGATCCCATCAGATCGTCCAAGTCATTGTAAAATGAGTCTTTATCTTGGGGCTGGCTGACCTCTGTGGGCGCATGTACACAAATTATCGACAGGTTAGCTAACTTCATGCGCAAGCGAAGCTTACACAATCGGTTATTAACTGCTTGGAAATCCAAAACAGCGTTCTTTACCTGCGGCCCAAGAAGAAATCCAGCTCCAAGATTTCCGAGGTCATCTCCACTGTAGAACAACGTATAGCCCTGGGACACATGGTCTCCACTTTTAGGCCAGCGAGTTTCTTGAAGAGCAACGAGTTCCAGCCGATACTCCTTCATGCACGTGATTAGGCCCTCTAACGCTCCTGGTTTCCTTAGTGATTGCACGTTCCACGTGCCGATCCTAAATCTCGTGTCCGGGTACTTGAGCGGGGGTCCGGTGTTGTTTTGGCGGTATCCATTTTTCTTTTTGTTGACTTTATAAACACTATATTTTTTTACGGATGCGGGTCGTCAGCCCAGCGATCCAACCGTTTAGTCGCCTCCTACGACAAGCAAAGGATACTGTGGTGGTATTCTTGGGAAACATGTTCGTGCAATTTTGATTTACGAGACATGTGAGTGCCCCCCGACCACAGGGGCCTAAAAATTCAATAATTTCAATAAATTCTAAAAATTCTGTTCAATTTTATCAAGTTTATAAATTCTATTAATTCATAAATACTTAAATCGAAATTCAATAAATTCTAGACATTTTAGTAATTCTATGAATCCTGTAAATTCTAAAAATTCTGTTAAATTTTATTAATTCTATAAACTTATAATTATTTAAATCTACATTCTAAAATCGAAATTCTATAAATTCATATATACTTAAATCCAAATTCAACTAATTCTAAAAATTTTAGAAATTCCATAAATTTTAAAAATTCTAAAAATTCTATAAATTCGAAAAATTCTAAAAATTCTGTAAAATTTTATAAATTCTATAAATTATAAAAATTCATAAATACTTAAATCTAATTTCAATGAATTCTACAAATTTTAGAAATTCAATAAATTCTTAAATTCTATAAATTCTAAAAGTTCTGTTAAATTCATAAATACTTAAATTCAAATTCTATAATTTCTAGAAATTTCGGAAATTCTATAAATTCTAAAATTTAAATTCTAGAACTTTATAAATTCTAAAAATTCTATAAATTTTATAAGTTCTTTAAATTCTAAAAATTCTGTTGAATTTTATAAATTTCATAAATTCAAAATACTTTAATCCAAATTCAATAAATTAAACAAATTTTAGAAATTCTATAAATTCTGTAAATTCTAAAAATTCTATAAATTTTATAAATTCTATAAATTCTAAAAATTCTGTTGAATTTTATAAACTATATAAATTCATAAATAATTTAATACAAATTCAAAAAATTCTAGAAATTTTAGAAATTCTATGAATTCTGTAAATTCTAAAAATTCTATAAATTTTAAAAATTCTGTTCAATTTTACCAATTCAATAAATCCTATAAATTCATAAACACTTAAATTCAATAAATTCTAAAAATTCTAAAATTTTTATTAAATTTTATCAATTCTATAAATTCAATAAGTTCTATAAATTCTAAAAGTTCTGTTAAATTTTATCAATTCTATAAATTCAATAAATTCTATTAATTCTGTAAATTCATAAATACTTAAATCCAAATTCTAAAAATTCTAGAAATTTTAGAAATTCTATAAATTCTAAAAAAATTATAAATTCTAAAATTCTATTAAACTTTATTAATTCTATAAATTCTATATATATAAATACTTAAATGTAAATTCTAAAATTTAAATTCTAGAAATTCAATAAATTCTAAAAATCCTAAAATTTCTATTAAATTTTATAAATTCTATAAATTGTAAAAGTTCTGTTAAATTTTATCAATTCTATAAATTCAATAAATTCTATAAATTCTATAAATTCCATAAATTCTATAAATTCATAAATACTTAAATCTAAATTCTATAAATTTTGTAAATTTCAAAAATTCTATAAATTCTAAAATTCTGTTAAACATTATTAATTCTATAAATTCTATAAACTTATAAATGCTTAAATCTTAATTCTAAACTTTAAATTATAGAAATTCTATAAATTCTAAGAATTCTGTTCAATTTTATAAATTCTATAAATTCATAAATATTTTAATCCAAATTCAATAAATTCTAGAAATTTTATAAATTCTATAAATTCTATAAATTCTGTAAATTCTACAAATTCTACAAATTCTAAAAATTCTGTTCAATTTTATCAATTCTATAAATTCATAAACACTTAAATCTAAATTCAATAAATTCTAAAAAATTTCGAAATTCTATAAATTCATAAATTCTGAAAATTCTATAAATTCTATAAATACTAAAAATTCTAAAATTCCTATTAAATTTTACCAATTCTATTAATTCAATAAGTTCTCTAAATTTTATAAATTCATAAATACTTAAATCTAAATTCTAGAAATTGTAGAAATTTTGAACATCCTACAAATTCTGTAAATTCTAAAAATTCTATAAATTCTATAAATTCTGTTAAATTTTATCAGTTCTATAATTTCTATAAATTCTTAAAACTAAATTCAATAAATTCTAAAAATTCTATAAATTCTAAAAATTCTGTTGAATTTTATTAATTCTATAAATTCTATATATTTATAAATACTTAAATCTAAATTCTAGGAATTCAATAAATTCTAAAAATTCTGTTCAATTTTATAAATTCTATAAATTCATAAATACATAAATCTAAATTCAATTAATTCTATAAATTTTAAAAATTCTGTTAAATTTTATCAATTCTATAAATTCAATAAATTCTATAAATTCATAAATTCCTAAATCTAAATTCTAGAAATCGTAGAAATTTTGGAAATTTTATAAATAGAAATAACTTCTTTAAACTTTATAATACTGTTAATTATATAAGTCCTAAAAATTCTACAAATTTTATAAATTCTAAATTTAATTTTAATAAATTCAAAAGATTCAATAAATTCTTTAAACTTGATAAATTTCGTAAATTTATTGAATTGTATAGTTTTTAATAAATTCAATTAAAAATAAAATAAAAAATTCTTTATAATTTGTCAAGTCAATTAATGCCCTTACAATTGACATAGTTTTATAAATAATTCCTCCAATTCAGTAATTTACAGAAATCTCCTTATTTGATAAATTTCATTTATTCATAACTTAGTATAAACTTAATAATTTATCTATCATATTGGAAAATACTCTAAATAATGCAAGTAATATTAATTCTTTTAATCCGATAAATTCTATATATTCTGTAAATTCTATTAACTTTTTGAGTTCAAGGACTTCTATATTATATTTTGTTAGCTCAATAAATCCTAACAAATATATGAAATTTATAAAATTATTTCTATAATATCTATAAGATCTATGAATTTTCCATTTCTAAAAATAAATGTGTTTTAATTTTTAAGTTCTAGAAACTCAACAATAATTTATTTTATGTTAATTTAATAAATTCTGTAACTTCAATAAATTGAATTGATTCATAAATACCATTAATTCCTTGAACTATATAAATTCTTCAAATTTTGTAGCAGCTGTTAATTTTATAAACATCGCAAATTTTAAAATATTTTATAAATTAAATAATCTCAAAAAATGCTCAAAGAGAATTTATACTCTTTTAAACCTTACAAACTATGTAAATTCTTAAATTCATAAAAATTCTAGAAACTCTAAAATTTCTGAAAATTTCATAAATTCTAAAAATTCTGAAATATCAAAATATTTTAGAAATTCTAAAAATTATGGTCTTTAAATTCCTAAAATTGCTTAAAAATTTAAAAATCTGAAACTTCTAAAAATTGTAAAAATTCTAATAATTCCAAAAATGTAAAAATTATCAAAATTCTAACTAATTTCTAACTACGTATTCTTCTACTTTTATAAAATCGATAAATCGTAACCATTTGTTTGAATTTAATAAATTTATGAATTTTTTATTGTTTTTACGAAATTCTTAAATTTTATAAAAAATTTATAGTTAAATAAATTCATTAAAATCGATAAACTCTATAAATTCTATAATTTCATTATTGCCTGAATTTTATAAGCTTTTCCAAGCTTATTAATTCTCTAAATTCTGTTAATTCTATATTCTACAATTTTTTGTTAATCAACAAACTAAGTTTTATTAATTATTTTATATATTTAACGTTTATAAATAATATTATGAATTTTTTAAATTATACAAATTTTGTAAATTATATAAAATATATAAAACCAAAAGTTGAAATTTTAAAAACTTTCTAAATATTATGATTTTTATTAAAACTACTATATTAAATGAATTCTACGAATTTATAGGTTGTATCAATTTAGTAAATTTATTGAATTTATATTCAAATATAAATTCTCTAAATATTATAAATCATTTAAAGTTTTTTAAATTTATAATTTTTGTTAAATATTATTAATTATGAAATTTCTTTAAATTCTTCACCCCGTGTTTTCTTAATTCAATAAATAATTATGTAACTTCTATAAATTTATAAACTATACAAATCGTTAACTATTAACCATATAAACTCTGAAAATATTAAAATTTTAAACTTTAAATCTGTTAAATATTTTAATCCTATAAAAGTGTAAATTTAGTAAATTCTGTAAATTTCTTGAGTTCATTAAATTCCATAAACCAAACATTTTTTATAAACTTCATAAATTCTATTGTCTTTTTCCTTAAGAATTCAACGAATTCTATAAATTCTATATATACAGTAACTTTTATAATTTCTATGAATTCAGTAGAATTTCTACAACATTCGTTTTGTAGTTCTTTTCATACTTTGAACGGTTCTGAATCGTTTAAATGTAAAATTTTGGTGAAAATCATAAATTCTATAATTCGAATTCTAAAAGTTTTCAAAATAAAATTAATATTTTATAAATTTTGTAAATTCTTTTTACATCTACATCTTCTCCTACATCATTTCTGAGGGTTCAGAAAATTTTAACAACACGTCATCAACCCTAAGAATTTTGTTAACCTATTGTAATAAAATCCTAAAAATTGTATCAATTCTATGAATTCAACAAATTATTGAAGTTCTATAAATTCTATATTTGTTATTCAGAAAATATTGAAATTAAGTTTTTTTCAAAATTCTTTTAATTTTAAATATTCGATGTATTCAATCGTTGCAATAATTTATAAATGGTGTTAATTCCATAGTTCTGTAAATTATTTAAAAAAATTAATATTAAAATTTTTCACTTAATTCTTTCAAATCTTTAAAATTTGGAAAAAATTTTGCAAATTTTATAAACTAAATAAATAATACAATTAATGGTTCATAAGTTAATGGTTTAAGTTGGTTTAACTTGAAATCAATAAAGTCAATTAATTTTATTAAACTCAGTGAATCCGATATTTTTACGAATTCTGTAATTTCTAAAATGTCAGAAAATCGTATAAATTATATGAATTTTTTAAATTTTAAATAAGTTTATTTAATTTGTTAATTCTTGAAAATTTAAAAACTTTTAATAATGCTGTAATTCTATAAATACTATAATTGTGTATGTTTTGATAATTATGTCAACTCAATAAATCCTTAAAATTTTATTAAGTCTGTGGATTCTAGATATTGTACTACCATAATTCAATGGGTTTTCTAAATTTTAACAATTCAATAAATGTTATTAATTAAATGAAATCTGTAAATTTTATTTGGTTTATTCAACCACCTTGCAAAATTTTTAAAATTTTTAAAATATATGCGAATTCTATAAATTCTATTTTGTAAATTTTAAAGATTCTCTAATTTTTTAAAATTGTTAAAATAAATTCTAAAATGTTTAATAATTCTATAAACTTTGTAAATTCTATGATTTTTTAACTCTGTGAATTTTTGAAATTCTATAATCATGTCAATATTATAAGCAGTTTATAAATTATTAAATTTTAAAAATTCAATTATTTTCGAAAAATTTATAAAATCTTTTAGTTCGATAAGTTTTATTTTTATATATTTAAAAGATTCTTTAAATTTTAGAATTCCTTTGAATTCAGTAAATTCTAGAAACTTATAAATTCTTATGGTTACACATATCGTTATTAATGAATTCTATAAATTCTGGAAATTCCAGTAATTCTTTGAATTCAATCTATTTATTTTATAATTTCATTTAGTCCTAAAACACTTATGAATTCTGAAAATTCTGTAATTTTTATAATGTAATTTTTCTAGAAAATTAAGAATCAGGTTTACCGTGTTCACTATATAATCATTTGTTCTAACAAAATATATTGAATCCCATCGTCTAATATCAAATTTTTGAACATCTTTTCCTCTTTTGTACCTGGTCACTACTAGAAATAAATAATCTAAGCAAATATTATAAAAGTAGCACATACATTTTGAAACTTAAATAATTTTGACCAAGCCAACAAAACATTTTGAAGACTTCTCTAATCTTATTATATTTTGTTTTATAATTATTATTGTTATTTTCTTCACTTAAGCAAAAATTAAAAAAAAATATATTTATATACTTTTGAGAGACTGAAGTTGTTTGATAAGAAGCTGGATTAAAAAAATAAATAATTCTTTGAATGTAGACACAAAAAAAATGTATTTATCAGCAAAATACAAAATACATTTATTTAAATACGACCAGGTCGATAATAATATGCAAATTATATTTCAGGGTTAGAACACCACTTGTTTATACATCCATAAATATGCATACATATATATACAAAACAGGTCGTTGTTTCACGTAACCTATAAAAAAACTAAAAAAATTTAGAAAGTGTTAAAAAAGTTTTAGACGGAAAAAATGTTGGCACACATTACTGTATATATCCACGGTTTTATCTTACCAAAACTATAATTGAATAATCTTAAGACGGGCAACCAAAAAAATTCTATTACTTCAACCACAAAAAAAAAAACTAGAAAAGTTTTTAGTTTTTGTAAACGTGCCAGTATCTTAACATAATACTAAAGTTTTCGACAGTTTGACTCAATGAAAAAATGTATGTGAGCGGCAAAACTGAAAACAAAAGTATTAAAAGATTTGTTATGTAAATTACAGTCAACGTAATAACACGAAAATGGTACAGTCATTATAGTAATTCTCTCCCGGTAAAACGATGCGACCTCCTATTGCCCGATAGAAACCAGCTTAAAATAGACCGAGGCGGTATATCTTTGTTGACGAAATGTATTAATAATTTGTTGGATTAATTTCCACTCAACACCGCACCATTTGCTATTAGTTTTTATGTACCTGGCGATAGAAATTCCTAAAAAATAATTTTGTAAATAATAAATGAGAACCGGTACACAATACAATCGTAATAAATTACAAACCATTTTATTTGATAAATTAAAATGAATGCGGTACCTCCTATGTGCTAGAATGGTATTCCAACCATAATAGCTTTTTTTATGGATTTTCCCAAAATCTATATAGTTTTTCTCGAACATTTTCGAAAATTTTCTAAAATATTCAATAAATTGAATTATTCAATTTAAAAAAATGTCGTTGACAAAAAACATTTTTATCTTTGTATGTATGTACGTATATGCTCCCCGTACAACACACAAAAAAAACACATCAAACTCTCGAAATAGATAAAAATCGAAAAGATACGAATGAAATAAGAAAACATCTATTGAATTTTATTTCAGATCCTAACAATCTATCGTATACTCGTAGTTTCTCTCCTATACCAGAACACATATATAGGAGAAGCACGAAACATTTTTGTTTATAACAATTAAGTTTTATTTTAATTGGATTCCGTTTTGTCTCGCAAATAATCGAAAAATACAAATTATTCTACTCAAATTCAAGTTTCGATTTAGTTGATAAAATAAATACACGTTAGTTGTTAGCTTGAATTGTTCCTAGTATAAGTATTCTCGATAAATTTAACTTTCTGTTGTAAAAAGAAATTTGTTGATAAAAAGAAACAACATATTTATTAGTTTAATGGTAACCCATATATCGTGAAGATACGATGAATTACTGTATTCAGATTCGTCATAATTGTCTGTGTCCTTAAATTGAAAAATTTCGTCATAATTATTTGTGTATACTTTTGAAAAAAAATCGATGGCTTTGATCTGCGCTGGGTACTGTTAATTATTAATGTCAAAAAATTAATTTTTGGTGTAACTAATTTGACTAGATTTTTAATTTAACATTCTATGGACCTAAAATTTGGAAAGCTCAGGTATGGCAGCTCTAATGGCAACATCAGTGTATAAACCGCAATCTTGGTTTTACCCAACTTCAAAATTTAGTGGGTAATAAAGATTTTCCAAAGATCAAAAGCCTCAAATCTCAATCAATCGTGGCTTGTAGTTTAAGTCGTTTTTGAACACAGTTTATAAAATAGAGTTTGAGAGAATTTTTTAAATAATATATTATTAACCTCTACTCTAAAATGGACAAAAATGTCACCTCGAATTCGATAGAATTTCACTCAAATTTAATTTGTAGTTTAAGTAGTGTTTGAATAAAATTCCGAAAAGAATTTGATTATAATTTTTGTATATTTTTAAATAAACTAATTTTGAGTGAAATTCTAATGAAATAACTAATATTAAATCTACTCAAAAATAGCCGACATTGAATAAAACTCATAATTTTGTTTGATTGAATAGTTTTTCCAAACAAATAATAGTTTAGTGACATTTTATAACTGATGCTAAATTCCTGTAAAATTCCACTCAAATTAAATTTATTTATTTATTTTAAGTTGGCTTTGAATAAAACTTATAACTTAAATTAGAGTGGATTTTTTCTAAAATTCTTAATTTAACGTTGGGTGAAATTCTAAATAAAAGTTATTAAATAAATTCATAAATAATTGAACTATAAGTGACTTCTATTCAAATATAAACTAAAAATTCACTCAAACTGTTTTTATAAATTCGTATTTATACGTTGAGCAGAATTCTAATAAAACAACTGGTATAACTTCTACTCAACGTGAGATTTAAGCCTTACTCAAATTCTATTATTAATAAAAACTAATTTTGAGTGCAATTTTTTAATAAAAATAAACTCCTAATTGGAATACAATTTCCGTGAAATTGTAGTTTAAATTATCAAATGAAATTCATAATTAAATTTGCTTTAAATTATTTTAAAATAAAAGTTGAGTGAAATTTTATAACTGATGTAAAATCATATTTTACTTAAAATTTCACTCAAATTCAATTTGGATTAAGAATGGGTTTGAATAAAATTTATTACTTCAGGGTTGGGTGATTTTTTTTTATAAATTCTTAATTTAACGTTGAGTGAAATTCTAATAAAAATCTGATATAAGACTTTCACTCTAAATTGGTCGACAATTTCACTCAAATTAAATTTGTAATTTAAGTTACTAAATAAAATTCATAATTAAATAAACATTAAGTGGAATTATACGAAAATAACTGATATGACTTCTACTCAAATATAAACTAAAATTTCACTCAAGTTTGATTTGTAGTTTAAAGTCGTGTTTAAATAAATTTCATAACTTAAGTTTTGGTGGCATTTGTTTATCAATTCTAACTAATAAATTGAGTGAAATTCCAGAAAAACAACAAGTACAACTTCCCTCAAAATTGGAGGTATATTTCGTGGAAATCTAATTTACAGTACATTTTAAAAATAAAAATAAAGTTGGAGTGCTATTTGCTATTACGAATAGTTAAACGAGTGATATTCTAACTAAACAACTGATTATTGACTTCTCTTAATTGGAGTACAAATTCACAAATAAACTAAAATTTCGCTCAAGTTCCATTTGAAGTTTAAGGTCGGGTTTGAATAAAATTCATAACCTAAGTTTGGATGAATGTATTTTTATAATTTTTTATTCTTACAACTGGCACATATAACTGGCATATATTCTATTCAAAGCTAGATTAAAATTTCACTCAAATTGAAGTTGTAGTTTTAAGCCGTATTTGATTAAAACTGATAACTTATGTTTTTTTTATTCGATGAGTGATATTTTAAATAAACAAATAATAAAAGACTTTTTGTCTTTCTTGGAATACAATTCCACTCAACTTCGATTTATAGTCTCATGTAAGTCGAGTTCCAAATTTATAATTTAGCCGGACTGAAAAGTTGTTTAAAATAATTAAAAATTGAGTGAAACCCTATAACTGAAGCCGCTTCTTCTTAAAAATTCTGCAAAATTTCACTTAAGATCAATTTGTTGTTTTGAGCCATGTATACACATTAAATTTACAAATTTAATTTTGGTTGGTATTATCAAAAAATTCGGAGTTTTGAATTGAGTGAAATTCTAATAGAACCACTAGTATAACTTTCACTCAAAATTGGAGTAATAATTCATTCAAATTCGATTTATAGTTGATGTGAATAAAATACAAATAAAGTTTGAGTGGAACTTTTTATTAAAAATAATTAAACAAGTGATGCTCTAACTAGACCAGTGACAAATGACATCTTCTCTACATTGGACTATAGTCTCACTCTTAACTCTCATTTGAAGTTTAAGGTCGGGTTTGAGTAAAATTCATAACTTAAGTTTAGGAATGTACTTTTATAATTCTCTATTCTTGTTGAGTGGAATTCTAATAAAACAACTGGCATATATTCTACTCAAAGCTGGGGTAAAATTTCACTCAAATTCAATTTGTAGTTGTAGGGCGTGTTTGATTAAAACTCATAATTAAATTTTTATTATTGGTTGAGTGATATTCTAAGTAAACAAATAATATATGACTTTTACTTTTTCTTTGAATACAATTTCACTCAACATCGATTTATAGTCTCATGTAAGTCGAGTTCAAAATATATAATTTAGTAGGAGTGAAATTTTTTTTTAAATAATTAAAAATATAGTGAAATCCTATAACTGACGCCGCATTTACTTAAAAATTCTGTAAAATTTCACTCATCTATTCTATATTGGACTAGAGTCTCACTCTTAACTCTCACTTGAAGTTTAAGGTCGTGTTTGAATAAAATTCATAACTTAAGTTATGGGTGAATGTATTTTTATAATTCTTTATTCTTCTTGAGTGAAATTCTAATAAAACAACTGACATATATTATACTCAAAGCTGGAGTAAAATTTCACTCAAATTCAATTTGTTGTTTTAAGCCGTGTTTGATTCAATTTTTTTTATTCGATGAGTGACATTCTAAGTTATCAAATAATACATGACTTTTACTCTTTCTTGGAATACAATTTCACTCAACTTCGATTTATAGTCTCGTGTAAGTCGTGTTCAAAATTTATAATTTAGTAGAAATGTAATTTTTTTTAAAATAATTAAAAATTGAGTGAAATTCTATAACTGACGCCGCTTCTACTTTAAAATTCTATAAAATTTCACTCAAGTTCAATTTGTTGTTTTAAGCCATGTTTACATATTAAATTTAAAAATTTGGTTGATATTTTCAAAAAATTCTGAGTTTTGAGTGAAATTCTAATAAAACCACTTATAAGTTCAATATTGACAGTTAATTGAATCAAATTCGAATTATAGTGCAATTTTTTATGAAAAATAAGTGAACGAGTGATACTCTAGTATAATTTCACTCAAATTTATTTTAAAGTTTAAATTATTAAAGAAAACTCACTCAACTTCATTAGTGTTTTACAATAACTAAAAGTTGAGAGAAATTGTATAATTGTGTTTGAATAAAATACATAATTTAACTTTGGTCTGATTTTGTTTTTAATTCTTAATAATACGTTGAGTGGAGTTCTATTGAAATAACTAGTATAAGTTTTACCAAAAATTAAAGTCGAATTTTAATCAAATTCTATTTGTAGTTGATTTGATATTAATAAAAATTAAGTTTGAGTGCAATTTTGTATTAAAAATAATTAAACGAGTGAAATTCTAATAAAACCACTGACCCCACAATAGTTAAAAAATATTAAACGTTGAGTGAAATTGTAATGACCTATATAATGAAATTCGAAATGTTCGTTGGAATGGGGATTATAAGTTCCGGATGAAGATCCAGAATATGAACTGGAACCATTTCCTAATGTATTAAATTTCGCACCTCTGACGCACGCCAGCTGTTTTATACACACACAAATTACAGGCAATGTCTTCTGGCACAAGAGTCTGTCTGGCATATACATTATCTGTTCATCAATCGGAAAATTAAAAAAAAAAATACTTCTCGCAATTATATTTTACTTATAGCCAGCCAAAATTAGTACCCTCTCCAAAATACTCTTAACGACAGATTAAACATATCCAACCAATTTTAAACCGCATATACACAATTTAACACTCTGCCCATTAAAAAGCCATAAAAACATACATACTATACATAAGAAAAACTTTAATTTGCATTTGAACGTGAAAGCACAAAAGCAGAGCAAAAAAAAAATACAAAATTGACTCCCTCTAGGTTATCCGTGAATTTCATTCCAGATGTTTTTTAAATATATAATTTATACAGCTGGTTCACTCGAGGAGTTTTTACATTTACATATAGTATTCCAGACTTTTCCGTCAACTAAAAGAATATACAGTTGGTACAAAAATACTCATTTCAGACGATGTAAAATTTATTTGGTGGGAAAAAAATTCTTCTGGGCAAGTCGATTGATTGTTAGATTTGACGCTGTATAAATAAATGTGTCACCTTTGCCATCTGAAAAGAAAGCTAAAATCGGAAAAAATCGTATGGCCGAGCTTCTGTAGGGACGGCTATTTTCTCACATCGATTGAGTTTAAGACCTGGTTGATCACAATTATGCCAGCGATGGTAACAAAAATTGAAAAAATTCATGTTTTCCGATTTGGTTTAAACTTGGCGAGGTAGTTTTAAAAATTCTGGAATGAAATCTTGGGTGAACTTCAAGGGGGCAAAATTTGAAAGCGCTGCATTCATTCGGTTTGTTTTTAATGTTCAATAAAAAAAAAATTAAATTGTGAACGACAGACAAAACTGGAAAAGTGAAGAAAATTTCAATTACATAATGGTGAATTATCATTTTAGTTTTAAGATATTTTAATCATTTAAATTCTTAGAAACGCATTTTTATGATCCAGATGTTGGAATTACCAACAATTCAAAAAAAAAAAACTTCCATTTACATTATATATTTAATCCCTTTATATTTACTTGTATCCTTTTATTGGTTTGTCAATACATATATGTATTAACAAATTTACGTTATGTATCCTTTTTCCCTTTCCTTTCATTTAGTTTTAAAATATAAAATAGATTTTTAATTATTTTGCTCCCTACCACTAATTATGTACTATATAACACTAGAAAATAAATAAAAAAGACACAGTCCACTAAAAATCATTAAACATAAAACTAAAATTGATGTTTCATTTTTAAAAAGAAAAATTCGCATTTTTTCCGTACCATTATTTTTGGTCCAATCGAGCCAGATTTTGTATATCCATCCTTAAAAATAAAAAACATAGTGTTTCAAAGGAATATAGAGTTATAATAAACAAACTTTTAAATAAAGTGGCAGTTAAGTGTAACAACAGTGCTCCAGTTATTGTCAACAAGTTGTCAAAAAGCCAATTATCCAGCAACTATTAACCATAGTTGCTCATTTTAACCAGTTTTGTCGGTTAAATTGTCAAAGTGTGTCAACCAGCCAGTTCCCAGCAACTATTAATCATAGTTGTTCATTTTAACCAGTTTTGACGGCTAAATTGTCAAAGTGTGTCATCCAGCCAGTTTCCAGCAACTATTAATCATAGTTGTTCATTTTAACCAGTTTTGTCGGTTAAATTGTCAAAGTGTGTCATCCAGCCAGTTATCCAGCAACTATTAACCATAGTTGCTCATTTTAACCAGTTTTGTCGGTTAAATTGTCAAAGTGTGTCAACCAGCCAGTTTCCAGCAACTATTAATCATAGTTGTTCATTTTAACCAGTTTTGTCGGTTAAATTGTCATAGTGTGTCAACCAGCCAGTTTCCAGCAACTATTAATCATAGTTGTTCATTTTAACCAGTTTTGTCGGTTAAATTGTCAAAGTGTGTCATCCAGCCAGTTATCCAGCAACTATTAACCATAGTTGCTCATTTTAACCAGTTTTGTCGGTTAAATTGTCAAAGTGTGTCATCCAGCCAGTTATCCAGCAACTATTAACCATAGTTGCTCATTTTAACCAGTTTTGTCGGTTAAATTGTCAAAGTGTGTCATCCAGCCAGTTATCCAGCAACTATTAACCAGTTCCAGTTTGTATCCAGTCACTCAACCGAAGTATCAACCGAAAAATCAACCAGCCAATATCATTATCTACAGGTATCAAATTTTAATTTTAGTTTAAGATTATTATTATATATAATATCGTTAAGTTCTCTTTGTAAATTGTGTTATTGTTCATTTGACATTCGGTTATTTTCATAATTTATAGCATTCTCCATCAATATGGTAAAACCCAAAGTGAACCATTTTGAAAAACTTAAATTAAAAATTAAACATTTGAAAGTTAGATTATACCCAATAATAGATTTTTTAGAGGATATCGTTGAACTAAATCAAACCAATTTATCTGAAGTAAAATGTAAAATAGAAATAGTAAATTCCATTTATTCCCAATTTGAAAAAGCCATATCCGATTTTCACGATAATGATTGCGAATTCAGCCCTGATGATTTTGAAATTTTAATCATAGAATTTGAAAATAATATTCAAGATTTAAAAACCAAATTAATGTCAATTAAAGACAGCCATACATCCATAAAACCTGTTAAAAGCGAAAATCTTGACTCAATAGACGTAAAAATTCCAGAACTATACGTTCCAAATTTTGATGGAAAGCCAAGCGAATGGCTAACCTTTAAACAAACATTTGAATCAGTGATTCACAACAATCCAAATTTAAAAAGTAGCATTACAAAATTTAACCTTCTGTTAAAATACCTGAAAGGCGATGCTCGTGCTGCAATAGGCTACATCGACTTGTCGCACAACGGTTATTTAAAGGCTTGGGATGAATTAAACCAAAGGTTTCATAACAAAAATGTTTTACTAAATTTACACATAGATGGTCTCTTAAATTTACCAGTAATCAATAAAGGCACCAACCTTGAATTAAAAGATTTGCTTAATAAAACAATTGGTCACACTTCTTCGTTAGAAGCCTGTGATCAACAGATAGGAAACCTAGGGGAACTGTTTATTGTCAATTGCATTACTCGTAAGTTAAACCATCATTTAAGAAAGGAATGGGAATCTTTGTGTTTAGCAAATATTCTTCCAACGTGGATAAAATTAAAAAACTTTCTTATCGAAAAATCACGAGTCAGTGATATTTTACAGCCATCCGCTTCGTCAAAATACCAAAATTCATTTAATTCTCCAAAACCCAACTTTCCAAGGAATAACTCTACTGCTTGTAAATCGAACCCAACTACATCTTATCCTAGTTCTGCTTTTCTAAGTTCCAATTCACAACAACCCATTCGTCATAAGCCTCATAGTAATAATTTAAATAGTTGTATTTTCTGTAAATTACCGTTCCATAAATTTAGTGCATGCCCCAAATTTTTGGAGATGTCTACGCATGAGAGATACGATAAAATTAAACAACTAAATTTGTGTATTAATTGTTTCAGTACCAAACATTTCACTTCCAATTGCCTAACTCGTGGATGTCATTTGTGTTCCCTTAAACACAACACTCTACTCCATCATGCTAATAGTTCCAATTCAGCGTCAACCGCTAACACAAATTTGATTCCTAATAATATTCTTAATCCTAATATTACACCATCCTCCGAAACAAAACCAACTCAATCATGACAAACACCAAAAAGCAATTTCTGTGCGCTTCAAAAAAATATTGTCAAAATGACATTTTTATCGACAGCTATAGTCCTAATAAAAGATAGATTTGGAAAAGTTCAGGAAGCTAGAGCTTTATTAGATAGTGGTAGCCAGTCTAATTTTATTTCTTCTAATTTTTCAAATAAATTTAAATTCATAAAAACCCAGTCAAATGAATTTTCAATTTCCGGTCTTAACAATAATCCCACATTAGTTAATGAACAAATATGTGCTGAGATAAGTTCAAAAATGTCGTCTTATAATAATATTTCGGATGCCTTACCACAAAACCAAGTAAATATTTCGCGTTGGAATATACCGCCAGATTTTAAGTTAGCAGATCCATTCTTTAATCTTCCGAGGCCTATTGACATTTTATTAGGAGCCGATATATTTTTCCATGTTATTAGAGATAAAAAATTCCAATTTAAACCAAATTTACCAATTCTCATAGATACAGTTTTTGGCTATATTATAAGCGGAAACTATCAAGCAAATTCAGAACAAAATTTTTATTCAACAAATCGTCCTGTTAATACAGATGAATTACTCCAAGAATCCATTTTGAAATTTTTTAGTTTAGAGTTTGTATCAAATTCTCAATTATTATCTAAAGATGAGCAATTTTGCGAATCTCATTACAAAAATTCCACATATAGAGAAAGTGATAACCGATATGTCGTTTCATTACCTTTGTCTCCAAATGCCTTGAATCTAGGTGATTCAAAGGCTCAAGCACTAAAACGCTTTAACTACCTTGAACAACGTTTAAATCGTAACCTTGATCTTAAGTCCCAATATTTTGAGTTCATGAATGAATATTTATTAAATAACCATATGAAAGTTATCGACGAAAAATTTGATGATCCTAATTCAATCTATTATTATATGCCACACCACGCTATCTTAAAACCCAATAGTTCAACTACTAAATTACGTGTAGTATTTGACGCTTCCGCAAAGACCACAACAAACCTATCATTGAACGATGTTATGTTAGTTGGTCCAACAGTACAACAAGAATTATTTAAAATCATACTTAGATTCAGAAAACATAAAGTAGCCTTTACGGCCGATATATGCAAAATGTATCGACAAATTTCAATTAACCCAAATAATACGAAACTTCAAAGAATATTGTGGAGATTTGATCCCGCCAAACCAATTTCGACATGTGAATTAACTACGGTCACATATGGAACCGCCTCTGCTCCTTATCTTGCCACACTAACACTTAATCAACTAGCAGACGATGAAGCCCAACAATTTCCATTAGCTGCTCATATTCTTAAAAGAGATTTCTATGTTGACGACGTCTTGACTGGAGCAGATAGTTTAGATGATGCAATTCTGTTAAAACAAAATTTGATTAGTTTATTAAAGAAAGGAAAATTTGAACTACACAAATGGTGCTCAAATTCAAAAAAATTATTGGAAACTATTCCAACAAATCTTCGTGAAGTTCTCCATAAAAGTGAAGCTTGCTCAAAGGAATCCATCAAAGCATTAGGAATTGAATGGAAGCCTGACGATGACACTTTTATTTTTAATATACCAAACATACCCATTACTAACGACCAGATAACAAAACGAACCATTCTTTCTGACTTATTAAAAATATACGATCCGATGGGCCTTATTTCTCCAGTTGTTATTACCGCAAAACTTATAATTCAGTCACTTTGGAAGTTAAAATCTGACTGGGATACACCTGTTCCTATTGAATTAAATTCATATTGGTTAGAGTACAAGTCGCAATTAAACCATTTAAATAAATTAAGTATACCCCGATGCTTATTTAATTTTACACCGGTCGTTTTAGAACTACATGGATTTTCTGATGCTTCAGAAAAGGCCTATGGAGCTTGTTTTTATATCAAATCGGTGGATAAATTCAAAAACACAAATATCTCTTTACTTTGTAGTAAATCAAGAGTTTCACCGCTAAAAACCATAACAATTCCACGTTTAGAACTTTGTGCTGCCCATCTGTTAGCAGTTTTACTACAGCCTATCCTAGAATCCCTTGAAATTAAATTTGATAAAATAAGTATGTGGTCTGATTCAATGATAGTTTTACATTGGATAAAAATGGAACCTCACCAATTAAAAATATTTGTTGCAAATCGGATTACCGAAATTCAGGAGTTAACCGAAAATTGTTCATGGCGATATATTAATAGCATAAACAATCCTGCAGATATCATTTCCCGTGGAGTAATGCCAAACGAATTAGAAT
This sequence comes from Tipula unca, assembly GCA_951394425.1. Lineage (NCBI taxonomy): Eukaryota > Metazoa > Arthropoda > Insecta > Diptera > Tipulidae > Tipula > Tipula unca. Next base: position 21,894,185 of record OX596382.1, on the reverse strand, counting down.
TCAATACCCTGTGGTGGAAAGGACCCGATATTTTAATTAATGATACTTGCCTACTTGTTCCAAACACACCAATTGATTCTAGTCTATTAGAGCTGAAACCAGATAAATCTCTCAGTAATTTCTTTCAACAAAATAATTTCTTGTCTTTAATAGCCCGCTATAGTTCATTCAAAAAACTTATTCGGATTACAGCATTTTGTAATAGGTTTATCAACAATTGCCGAAGTATTACTAAACAAACCGGAATTCTCACCAGTGAAGAATTAGACAAGGCATTGATTTCAATTGTTAAAAGCATCCAATCAGAATATTTCAAACCTGAAATTTTTGCCATAGTTAAATTTGGAAGAGTGTCTGATAAAAGTAATATTTTAAATCTTACTCCATTTTTGGATAAAAATCAAGTGCTCCGAGTCGGTGGTAGAATCAAGAATGCCAACATTCCATATGATTCAAAACATCAAATGCTCCTTCCTAAAAAGCATCATTTTACGAAACTCGTATTTAGATACGAGCATGAGAAAAACTTGCATGTAGGTCCAAACCAATTAGTTTCTATCGTTCGTCAACGGTTTTGGCCAATTAGCGCAACGAGTACAGCCAAATCAATTTGCCATTCTTGCATTCCGTGTTTTAAATTTAAACCTTCTGCATCCCAACAATTAATGGGTGATTTTCCCGCGGATCGCATTACACCAACCAAACCATTCATGTCAACTGGAATAGATCTGTGTGGTCCTTTTAACATCAAACAAAAAGCATTTCGAAATAGGTCAACCCAGAAAATTTATATTGCCCTATTTATTTGTTTTTCTACAAAAGCAATACATTTAGAATTAGTTTCAAACTTAACGGCTGAGTCCTTTCTTAATTGCCTAAAACGTTTCCTAAATAGAAGAGGAAAATGTAGAACGCTTTGGACAGACAATGCCGGAAATTTTCAAGGTTGTAATAATGAGATACAACGTCTGTTAAAAATATTCAACGATACTTGCCCCGATAACAAAATCAAAGAATTTTGTGCACATGAAAATATTGATTGGAAATTTATTCCTCCCAGATCCCCGAATTTTGGTGGTTTGTGGGAAAGCAATATAAAGTCAGTGAAACGACACATAAAAAAGGTAGCTTCCAACACGTTGTTAACGTATGAAGAAATGAACACACTTAATATACAAATTGAGGGAATCATTAATTCTGGACCAATCACCAAAATTTCAAATGATCCAAATGACCCTGAACCACTAACCCCTGCTCATTTTTTAACCGGAGGTTCAATAATTCCAATACCAGAACCAATATTACTTGATACACCACAAAATCGGCTTTCAAATTGGGAACGCGTAACACAGTTAGTCCAAGGTTTTTGGAAAAGATATTCCAACGAATATTTGCACACGTTACAACAAAAACAGAAATGGAAAACCAATTTACCAAATATTCAGATAAACGATATCGTTCTGTTAGTAGACAATAATTTACCTCCTTCGAAATGGTTAATGGGTATTGTAGTTAAGACATATCCTGGTCAAGACAATAAGATTCGAGTAGCCGATGTTAAAACAAAATCCTGAATATTTAAGCGAGATATAACAAAATTGTCGAAGATGCCATTATCAAATGAACTATATACCAATCAATAATAATAAATCAAATAATGAATTAAGAATAAATATTTCTATACATAAGAAATGATATATGTATTAGTTAAATTAATTACGTAAGAAATAATTTTAATCAATATACCTAATTATACTTTTATTATGGTTATGTTTATTTTCACCAACAATCAGATGTAAATTGTTTTTATATTTTTGAAAGCCTAGCCTTTCAAGAGGGCCGGTATGGTGAATTATCATTTTAGTTTTAAGATATTTTAATCATTTAAATTCTTAGAAACGCATTTTTATGATCCAGATGTTGGAATTACCAACAATTCAAAAAAAAAAAACTTCCATTTACATTATATACTTAATCCCTTTATATTTACTTGTATCCTTTTATTGGTTTGTCAATACATATATGTATTAACAAATTTACGTTATGTATCCTTTTTCCCTTTCCTTTCATTTAGTTTTAAAATATAAAATAGATTTTTAATTATTTTGCTCCCTACCACTAATTATGTACTATATAACACTAGAAAATAAATAAAAAAGACACAGTCCACTAAAAATCATTAAACATAAAACTAAAATTGATGTTTCATTTTTAAAAAGAAAAATTCGCATTTTTTCCGTACCACATAATTTTAAGTTAAGCAACTGAAAATGAGTTACATATATTAAAACTACATACATATACATTTATAGAGATTTCCACTCTAAAAATCAAAACCCACATATTCCCAGAAAATGGCACATTTCTTTTTTAGATGAATTTTTCATTCCCGCAGCGAGAGTAAATTATATAAATGGGAACGAATTGTGGGAAGAAATATGTACGAAATTCTGGATAATTTACGTTCAGTTGCTCTATTCGCTTATAAATATAATATAGTTAACGAGAAAAACTTAAAGAGAAACAACCAGCATCAGTTAACACATAAGGAATAACCACCGCCTTTATAATAAGCGAATTTAATAATACAATTTTTGTTAATAATTTTGTTTTCCGCACCACCCAGTTTCCATTTCCCCGCAATTTTTTAAAAATTAAAAATTATTTTGGTTTCTTTTAATTTAATTTATTACAAAAATTTTAGGAATTATCATTATGTATTTTTTTTATTTCATTTCAAAGAAAGGTAATTTTTAATCCTTTTTCTAATAAAACATAACCGTTTCGGTTCTATACTGTGGAAAATTATTTAATTGGAAAACCTTCCGTGTTTCTGTGAATTTGGTTTTTGGTAGTTTATGAAGTTTATTATATTTTTGACTTTACAATGGTGTCAGAATGGTAGGTCAGGAGAATACAATTTATTCGATCATAAAATTTGGGAGCATAAAATACCAGGAGTGCTTCCAGCTATCATCGTCGTTTCTATATATGCGAAAATAGAATAAGACCTCATTAGTGATCGCTTCCTGGATGTGTCTCCAACCCACGTGTCATTTTACACATCAATGGTGGGAGATTTTCTTCCGAAACCGGATGTCTCGTCATCCTTAATGTTTGCCTTTAGCTTGTTTTATGCGTTCATTCGATTAGAAAGTGTCAGGTAATGGTCGTAAATTCAATACAGCTTCCACTTGCTTACACATGTGTTCGATTGAACATTTTCGCATGATCTGCTGTACTGCCTCGGCTGGAAATCAGATGCATATGGTACAATCGTGACACACTTGTTTCCTAGTCTGCAACCACTAAATGGCTGCAGTTGGTGATCCTTTGATATATTTCACCCGCATGTGTTTAACTATACTATAAATTCTATTTGATTTACTTGACGGGGCTTTTTGACTTTGCCAAGTAGTTGTTATCTATCTTCTAATTTTTAATCATTAATTCAAATAAGAGTAGGTACCTGCACACCTGTTCCCTTATTTTTTGAAATTAATTTAAAATCAATTTGGCATAGTTATCCTTATTCAGTACCATCCATTGTTTAAACTTTTGCCAACCATCGAAAAAAATCTTTTTACTTAAAGATTTTATTTTCAAATAGAAATCCTAAAATTAAGGAGCTAAAATATTTAAAACTACACGGAATTCATGCTCCAAAATGCTTTGACGGCTATTAGGCAGGGTTGACCCAAAAAGGAAGCTGCTAGAAAGTATCAGGTACCATGGCAAGCGGAGGAAGGTGAAATTGTGAATAGGATTCCTGTAAGTCAAATAAAACAATTTCCGTGGCACAAAGTCAATCAAAATGACGTTTAAGAATATTTGGATAAACCTGAACGTCAGAGTCCGTTTAAAGAAGATGTACCGGGAGAAAAATGGTACAAATTTCTAAGCCACCATCCAATTGTTACCGGACGGCAGTATCCGCACGAGTGTTCGAAACGGATATCAAGAATTGGTTCGATAATGTTTATATAAAGAACTATAATCCAACGGCTACGACTTCATTTTAAATGATTCAACTAGAACTTACAATGGAGATGAAAGAAAATTTTTTTATTGTGTCCGAAAACCGGAAAGGTCTTAGCACCAAAAAAAACAAAAAAGGTTTTTGAAATTGACAGGAGATATTACACCACCAATGATTGCCTATCTTTATAAAAGGATTCCGGCGAATGTTTTAAAATTCATTCCGATAATTTAATTTGTGGACGGGCATAAATTGAACTATGTTCGCAATTGAACATTGTTCTAGTATGCCCTTATCCAAATGCGGCAAGGATCTTGCAACCGGTGGATGTAGCAGCATTTAAGCCTTTGAAAAACGGGTTGGAAAAATGTAATCCTAGAGTTTAGAGCAAATAATCCGGATGTCAACGTTACTAAAGCTCACGTAGCACCTGTTTTCAGAAATCAGTTACTATACCCATTTGCATCCTACAACCATCAAAAACGGATTTAACACTTGTGGCTTATACCTTAATATACAATAAAAATGCCATCGATTTTTCTCGATGTTTAGGCAAAAATTACGTAGCCAGAAGTAATGTGTATCCCAAAGTTATAATAAATCAAACATAATCACTTTTCAAAATTTCGCGGGCATAATTGGGGCACACAAATTAAAAGAATTAATTTTTGAAATTCACAGGCAACATACTCTGAAAATTTTGTATTTCTTCACGAAATTTAATTTAAATTAACAGAAGTATCTCAACTTGAATCGACGACAATAGACGATGGTCCGAAGTAAATTTTGAAATTGTATTTGATGATGAACAACGCAAATTCTATTGCAACTGGAAATATAGAGGATGAACTAAAACCTATTATTGCTGAAATTGAAGGGGAGGCATCAATTCTTAGTTTAACGGATTAGCCAAATTTCCGGATTGAAGATGTTCCAGTAGTATTTTTAAATACAGAAAATAATGTAAGCGTGACTTTAAAGATTAGGTATTTTTCTATACAAAAAGCTTTAGAGAAGGTGGTCTGGTGCGAAGCTGTCTTGAAAAAATGAAGTTGGTACTAGTTACCGGGCATCATGTTTATGTGGTGTACTAGGCGAAAACACGGCGCTAAACAACTGGGCCGGGTGAAAGTTTTAACCGTACCGTGCTGATAACCGGCCAGGCTGGGGGCTCAGTCTAAAATCCAACCCAGTTTCCAACGGTGTATCCGGATACTTGGCGCCCTCCGGATTACGCAGTCTAACCTGTGTATTGCGAATTTCTGCACAAGTGGACCTCCGTTTCCGCTATACTCGTGGGACCTATTATGGATAGTGGAAACAAAAAACAAAAAGAGTCAACAAAATGGGGCCAAAGCACAAATGAAGGAGGCCCTTCGAAACCAAAGGGCATAGGCATGAATGCTAGCCCTCCAGTATCAAACTATTAGACTAGGAAGAGAGCCTAGCACATGATCTCCAAGATCAATAACATACCGTTGTAGCAGAGAACGGATAGAGGACAAGGATACGCTTGCGTGGGCAAGACGTATCACTGAGCCGAAGAAGGAGGGTTCCGTTGTGATCTCACAGCCGAAAAGTCAGAGATCTGATGATGAACCGCCTTCGGAGGCAAAAGAGAAAAGGGTTCCGGACAATGAGGCCCTTCAACGAGGTGCTAAAGGAGCACCTGATCATGGCAGTCGTTTACAGGACTCACAAAGATGGGAGCATTACGGCTTACTGGAGGAAGGTGGAGAAGGAATATAAAAGATACCGGGAGATAAAGATACTGCTTCATGTAAACTGTTGCAGGAAGAAGCCATAAAAGAAACGAACGTCAGATGGTCTAACGGTAGTTCGTGTGTAATAACAAGGCAGATCTGAACTGGGCGTCCAGATCCGGCCAACCGATATCGCTTCGACAGCACCATATTGGTATAGTCTTGGGAGCTATAACGGGACATTGTCTCATTGGGATACATATACGAACAGACTGGGTGTATCTGCCCATGATTTCTGAGGCGATGAGGAGAAGGGGGAAACGTGCTCCATCTACTCTGCACCTGCCCGAGACTTTCTTACAGCAGAACAAAATTTATGGGAACTTCCCCTTTGGACGACCTCACGGATCTTAGTAAGATCAAGGTGCGGTACTTTCAATGCTCCTTGGTAAACTCAGGGTGGTTTAAAGAGTGAAGACGCGGTATACTCGAATGTGGTACAGCTACGGACGAATCTTGTGTCTATGCTTGTCCTCTAGGATTGCCACCCTTATCTAACTTAACCTAAACTCCAGAGAAAAAGTCGGCTAAACAATTCATTTGAAATTACCTCAACACTTTGGCAGGAAAATGAATACAACAAGAAAAACCCAAAGGAAGAAGCTGAAACGGCAAAAGAAGCACGTTAAGTAAATAAGCTACAAAAGAAACAAATAAAAGATAATTTTAAAAACATACTTTTTTTTTAAAAGACCAACTAGGTAAACTGGAACGCAAAAAAGTGTCGAAAAAAAGAAACCTAACTGTTAACAGGTTAAATAAAGTAACGGCTAATGATCAAATTTCAGAAGTGCCATCAAATAATGAGTTAATGGATCTTTTCTATGGCATAAATAATATGACAATACAATTTTTGAGCAGTGAAGTTGAAGATGGGCTTTGATTTAAATGCGCGGGTACAATTAACAATTCTCAAAATACAACAAAAAATTTTAATTATCTTAATTCTCTAAACTCTATAAATTTTGAAATAATTAAACTCTAATCCTCTTACCCTCTCAATCCTTTCGACACAATAAATTCTGAAAAAATAATAAAAATGATATTCTCTAAATTCTAAAATTAAATTCTGTAAATTTTTTAAATATTGAAAATTTTTCTCAAATCTTGAGAATGTCTAAATTCTAAGACAAATCTGAATGCTTTAAATTTTCTTAATTTCTGTACGATTTTAATTCTCGAAATTCGCTTAATTAAAAAATAAAAGATATTCGTCATAATATTCTATAAATTAAACAAATTGTATAAATTTTCTTATTCCATGAGTTCTATTAATTATTAAAATTCCCTAAATTTTGTAAATTTAAGAATATATTTAATTTATTATCTAAAATTTTTATTAATTCTCCATGTTTTATACATTTTATAAATTATTTAAATTCTTTTATAAATTATTTGAAATATTTAATTAATTAAATTTTCATAATTCTGTAAAACCTCATAATTGTCTTAATTCTTAAATAAATGTTAATTCTATAAATTTTCTTAATTCTTAAACTTTATTTATTATTAAAATTTTCTAGATTCCCTCTAGAGGGATAATCAATTTAAAAATTTTAAAAATTATATAAATTCGGTAAATTTGTAAATAATATCTCCGTTTAAAATTTTTTATTAATTCTCCAACTCTTGTAAATATTACAAATTCGATAAATTCACCAAAAATTGTATTTTATAAATTTTAAACATTGTCAATGGTTTTAATTCTCAATTAATTCCTTAAATTTTAATTGTAAAAATTCAATAATTGACGTAGCCTTTACAACTAATTTAATTCGTCTGGTGAATCGAACCGCGTTAAAATTCTAAATAAATTGAAGAAAGTTTTAAAATTTCAGGCGATTATTTATATATTTCTCCTGATAAATTAGGCATAAGTTTAAAATTCACAACCTACATAAAGTTCAATAAAAAAATTCAACCGAGCGACATAACGTAACTTCGCACATTTTATACTTCTGTATAGCATATTTATGCAATTTGAACATAGTATATACGCACAGACAACCCATTTGGATTAATTATGATTTTTTTGTTACAGAGCCCATCAATTTTTATGATGAACAAACATATTCTTGTATGTGTATGTATGTACATCATCTAAAAACGCGCGTTGTTAAATTGTCATCATATCACAATGCGTATATACGCGCACAAACAGTATATACATATATATTTATGTTTAATGTAGCACTCCGTCTATGTATGTAACTTCTTGTTCACTAATTGTTTTAATAGACAGCAGAAGCGTATTATATTATGTATAACATGTACACCTTGTACAAAAAAAAAATTATCTCATTCTTCTTTGATTTACCTACCTTCTCCAGGAATCTTTCTTACAAGTATATATACTCGTATATGTACGTGTATATACGCGCGCGGGAAATAACAAATGTTGTATGCCACGCACAAAAAGTCATAATCGTAATGATAACGGTATAAAAATAGAAAGACTTTTATATTTTAGATATATGTATGTATGTACAGGTGTTTCAAGAAAATATAAAAATAAAATAAAAAATCATGGAAAACATGGAAAATGTGTGAATGGAGAGAGCAACAAAAATAAAAATATTGTCTATACCTCTTACGCTATAATTGTATGAAATAAATTTTCATATACTTTGATGAGATATATTACAAGAAATAAAACAAAAAAATACGAATCTTAAATTTAATACGAAATGCACACACACACACAGACACAGGGTATATGAAATCTTTTAATGGAATGAAATTTTTAAAAGATTGAAAATTTTATAGCTTTAATCGTGTGCTTTTGAATATTACAAATCATCGATCATGCACTTTAAATTATTACAAATTATATGCATAAAATCTTATGTACAATGTTTGTCTACGTGAAGTCTTATAAATTGTGATGGATTTTAAGAAAATGAGATTTAGAACAGAATTTTGGCTTTTGACTCATCGAAATGAAAAAGTCAATGAAGCCAATTTCATTCAATCTCTGGATGTTATTGGCCTCTCTATTTCGTTTATGTAAAAGAAAAATTGAAAATTTTAAAAGCCGTATTATTATTTTTGTACGCAGATACCAAAAATGTGCCCTCTCGTTTATTGTTGTACTAAATAGATAATCAATAGAAATTTAAAGATACCAAGTTTGCTTTAATAATTATAAATGGCCAACCAGCATATTTTATTTTAGTTGTTATCCTACAGGTACTATAGGTACAAACCTAACAACTTTTGTAAATTTCATGAGTTGAGATTCTAGCACGAACAGTCTGCCCAGCGTGAGCATAACAGTATATTGTGATAACAATTAAATGTTTTTTTTTTTTTAATTTAATCGAAAGGTTACCTCGTTTCAAAATATCTCTGGGGATCGTAGAAATGCCTGTCGTTAAGTCGCTACGCATTTTGACAATAAAACAACTTTGGCCGGCGAATTACTGGTTGTGTTGGCTTGCTATGCGTTTATACCATCGTGACCTAATTAAAAAATAAATAAGAAGCCATTGGAGTGGTGATCGGCCACCTTATAAATTTTAAGTTTTTCTAAAATCAAAAATTGCACATCTCAAATATTTAAATAAAATTCACTTTATACACAAATTAAAAATCAATTGATTTAAAAAAATATGTGTTTGGACGAATAAACATCTTAAACAAATTTTTTTAAAATTAGTAAAATACTTCAATTTGTTACTTATAAAACATTAAAATTTTCAAAATTTTAGAGCCACTCAAAATTTTAAAATTAATAAGATCTATAATATTTTTAAAATAATTGAAAAAAGTCATTAATTTAATTTTTAATTTTTAAATTAGTTGAAATAGGAATATTAATAAGAATATTAAAAAATAATTACAATACTGCAGTTTAACATTTCACATTTGAAATTACATAAATTAAATTATTAAATTTTTAAATTAAACAAAATTTAGAATTCTTAAAAATAATATAAATGTAGTGTTTCTTAAATTTACCTGAATATTTAAAACTAGAAAAAAACTTTAAATCTTATAGAATTATATTATTTTATAGTTCTTAATTTTATTTCCTATATATGATTTTATAAATTAAATGAATTAAAATTTTGTATTTAAGAAATAAGATGGTCAAACGGAATAATCAAAAGCGAATAAAATACCTCATCTCAAATATTACAACTATTCAGTTCTTTTTAATTTAATGAAACAATTCTTAATTTTAAAAATAATGTAATTCATAATTATTTTAAATTTATGTAATTGGTCAAATTTTTAATAGATCTAAAATTTTCGAAGATTTCTAACTCTTAAACAATTGAAAACCATTGATATTCTTAGAATATTTAGAGTAAGAATTAAAATTCTTAAAACTGCTTACATTAAATTTTATTTTAAATTTGTCAATTTATCATTATTTATTAATTCTTACATTCATCATTCAACGTTGTGGTTTTTAACTTACTAAAATTTAGTTTATAAATTAAATTAAGTATTATTTTGATTTAATAAATAAGAAAAGCAATAATAATAAAATAAATTTAATAAATTTTATTTAAATATTGTTTAAATTGGTCGAATCACTTAACGATTCAACTTTTTATAAAGTTTAAAATATTTTATTTAAAGTTTTAAAAATTGTAATAATTCTGAAATTTGTAAAACTCATGCAATTAAAAATATATAACACAATTAATATTTACCAAATAAATTGGAATAAGATGTTAAATATATTATATTTAAAAAAATTCTCTAACTTATTTCATAATTACCACATTTAAAAATTTTCAATTAAAATATTAAAGCTATTCAAAGTTATTAAAATTATTTCTCTTTAAATAGTTCTCAAATTTAAATATTTTAAAATTCAATAATTTTGCCAAAACAATTGCAAACTTTGGCTTTAAATTAAGCAACAATTGGCGATCGTAAACCATTCGAGATTATCCGATGTACTTTTGGTGAAAAATGTATGGTTGCGACGTTTATCACAAATGATTTACATCTTTTAAATTGCTGTGGGTGATAAACCAATTGAAGAATTGACAATATTAGCCGATAAATTATTCAAATATTCATTGAACAGCAATGCACATCTTCTATACCGCGCAAACAGAATCACCCCTCTAGCGAAGGGCCTGGTTGGTGACTATAGAGAAGAATTTCGTCCGAATCGATCAATTACTGATCAGGTTTTTTCGCTGCAGATGATTCTATCTAAATATTATGAAAATTCCATCCCCGTACATCAGGTGTTCCTGGATTTCCGGCAGGCCTATAAATCGAATAACTGAGACAGTCTGTGGTCTGCGCTGGAGTATCTAGGTATGCCAACAAAAATGGTACGATTGTGTAGAATGACAGTGACGCAGTCGCAATGCTGTGTTAAAGTTGAGAACAGGCTATCAAGAATTTTTGCAGTTAGCTCTGGGTGTTCGGCAAGGAAATGCCCTGTCCCCGATACTCTTAAATCTCATGTTGGAGTACATCTTTCGTAAAACTGAAACACCTCATCGCAACATCTTATATCGCCACTCCAATCAGGTGCTTGCATATGCAGATAACATATGCGTTATTGGACTGAATAGCAACGGAGTGAAGGAAATACTTGATCCGCTTGTAGAGTTTTCAGCTTCTATTGGACTCCATATAAATGAGTCAAAAACGAAATACCTGATCTCTGGTTACAGGCACAATGGCATACCGGATTTTAGTAGTGGCCACTACACGTTTGAGGGAGTGAGGAGGTTCAAATATTTGGGCTCTCTTATATTACTTACGATCACAGTGTGGTTAAGGATATTAAAGTGCGGCTGGCAGCTGGCAGCCGTGCTTTGTATCCTCTAATGCAACTGCTAAAATCTTAACACTTGTCAAGTGCCGTGAAGCTATACAAAGCGTTGATTATTCCCGTTGTTATGTTTGGAAGTGAGAGTATAGTCGCGGACGGATGAGTGCGAGAGATGGCTCCTTACATTTGAGACTCCGCATGACTCTGCGTGTGATTTACGGCTCAAAACACGTAATAGATGGCACATATCGGGCTCTGTTCAATGTCGAGATCAGAGATCTGATGAACCCCGATTTTGTGATCTCTGAAAGGAAAGCCGCCATGTGGTAGGTGCAGAGGTCGTTGCAGGCGACGATGGCTCCACGGTGTAGAGAATGACTTGGCTTCTTCTGGTTGTCTAGGACTGTCTAGCCCAGGATCGAAACCGTTGGAGCCAAACTTTTGACGCAGTATGCTGCCAGTAATGGCATTATACACTGTTTTTATTATTACTGATTATTGAAACTTGGCTGGTTCATTTATTTATCCCGAATCTTTCATGAAAATATATGCACTAATATCGAGTGTACAAAAGATATTGCTTAGACAGCAATTATCACTCCTTGGCTTATTCATATTCATGCGAATGTTCAACGCAGTTCTTAAATCTATTTCGGAATGATAAAAGATTTCATAAACTACTTTCTAATTCCACTCGTCTCAAAAGTTCATCTTAAAAACTTGAGTGCTTCTCATTTCCAGGTTTAGATATTAATTGTGAAACTGGAAAATGATCAAATGGCCCTTATCTTCCAAAACCATTTTCGACACTCTTCAAAACATTTCACATCCTAGTGTCCGCGCAACTAGAAAGTTATTAACCGACCTGTCTTTAATGGCTAAAATCAAAACTTCAAAGGCACACAAAATCTAAATTAGGACAATTTTCTCCATCAAATAAATATGCACATATTTTAACAGTTGTAAATCGTTTCACTATCCTTATGAAGGATATTACCAACGCAACAGTTGCAAAAGCTTTTTAGCCAATTCCAATGTAATCTGTTCCCAGAACTTTTCAAGCTTCTATGCACATATCGATTTCAGCCCTCTCCTTATCATCCGCAATTTTACGGAATGGCGGAACGATCGCATCTGCCAACAGTTCTTTTTCGCATAAGGGCTGCACATGAAAGATAATATTAAATGTTTCCCGGGAGAACTAGTTTATGGACAAACACTAAAATTACTAGGCGATTTTTTCATGGAAGATCAGCACCATGCTCCAAAAATTCGATTTTATCCGGGTATATAAAATTCGTACTGGATTGACATGGCTCTACGAAAGCCCACATAAGGTAATTCGACGATTCAGAAAGCAAACACATCTACATACATATATCTATATTGTTCGACTTAAACCAGGGTGGTCATTCTGTGGTGCTATCTCATATTAGGCGATTACAAAGTGGGGAAATTATAAATTGTCGTAGCTTATACGTGGATGAATTGTGGATGAATAACGTCACGTCGCTTATTGATTTGAATGAAAAAGACCACAATATTCTTCCGTCCTACTTTTACTAGTGGCAAAAACAAACATAAAAAATAGTTCAATCCCATTTTGGTAAAAAAAGCAATGGAGAGGTTGTGTGACTGAGAACTATTGATATATATGGATACACGCCATTATCCGGCTGTGTACTATTGGATTTATATGGAAACGTAATTTATTTTCTCAGAAAATTATGACAAAAGTAATCTATTTATATAGTTTTTTTTATTTTAATTAGACTGGAATTATCTTTGGTGACGTCATTAAACAAATACATATGCCAATTTTCAATTTTATCTTATTTAAAAGTATTTTTTTTCCATAATTGGATAATATATGTATAAATGGTAATTTTATTTTACATAATTTTATTTCCATATACATATACATATATGTATATATATGAAATATATATATATATATATATATATATATATATATATATATATATATATATATATATATATATATATATATATATATATATATATATATATATATATATATATATATATATATATATATATATACATATATATAATAAAAAACACACATTTATTTATTAAACATTAACTTGTTTGTAACAAATTATTTTATTTATAACAACATCAATATATATATATATTTTATTTTACCTCAATTTCATAATTTTAATAGCAATTTATAATTAATCGAATAATTATTATTTCAATCCACTATTGTTGATAATTTATTTATTTTTTTATAAATAAATAAATTGTTTATAACAATTTTTATACTACAAATACAGTGTTTTACTTACTTTTACTTAAGGCTCTACTTTACCTAGAACAAAAATCAAAATGGATGTCGATATTTAAATGCCAAAACATGCGTCAAAATAAAATTTGAAATAGTGTTTGAAAATTTTAAATCTCCGCTATCGAAAATTACAAAATATTCCATGAAAAAATTGTTTTTTTGCCAATTACGACATCTAATTAAAAATGGATGAACTAATAAATACGCGATATTTAGTTGATTTCTAAACCATTACCAAAATTGAATGGAACCTTTGTGTATTTATATATAGAGTGATTACCAAAATAAAATAAAAGTTACAATGTTACCTCGCTCGAATTGTAGAGCGCGACAATCGACTATAGAATTGTACATAGAATGAAACGAAAAAAACAAAAGCTAAATAACCTTACAAAGGTACAAACATACAAACAAATTTTTTATCTTTTGTTTTTTAAATTTTGTTTTTATTTCAGTTTTTATTAATATTGTTACGTTTTTGCCTTGTCAAATTCAAGGTTCGATCACTGGATTGTGAATAAAACAAACTATGTAAATTCTAGAACACACTAAATTTATTTTATTTCCGATTAAACACTAATTTAATTAATTCACTTATTTAACTTCACGATAATTATTTTACTACACTTTAACAACACTATATTACACTTTAATAACACTTTATTTTACTTTATAAACACTTTCCTTTTAATTACTATTAGCACTCTCACGGTTAAAACACAACTGATTTTCTCCCAAATGTTTGTTGCGTATTTATACCAAATATTCTAACCATTCTAGAAATGTCCAGAATATTCGATTAGTCTAGATAAGTCTAGACACTTCTATACTGTTCTACTTTATAACAATTTTACATTAACGATAGTGTCGCTATTCAAACATAGATGTCAACACGATCGTAACATTACCCCCTACCTAATCCTGATTCGTCCCGAACAGGATCCAACTCACTACCCCTGTAGATCGCTAATCGCTCTATATGCACCACCTTCAACTTTCCTCGCTGCCCTTTCTTGATCCGGTAGACCACATCATTTATTTTGGTGATGATGGTGTACGGCCCTTCCCATGAAGGTTGCAGCTTTGGTGATAAACCCTTCTTCCGTTGTGGGTTGTAAAGCCATACTAACTCTCCTTCTTCGAAACCTTTATTATTTGCTCGTATGTCATATCGAGCCTTCATCCGGTCACTTGATACTCGTATCTTCTCTCGTACAAACTGGTGTACCTGGTCGAGTTCTCCTCTCATCTGGTCGACATAATTCTGTCTATCTAAAGCTGATGACGGAACAGCTCCAAACTTTAGATCTCCGGGTAATCGCAGATTATTTCCAAAAAGGATTCTCGCTGGTGTCATTCCCGTTGAGTCATGCACTGCTGATCGATACGCCATCAGGAACATCGGAATATGTCGATCCCAGTTGCGTTGATCATTTTCCACGACCTTTGCTAAATATTTCTCCAACGTCCTGTTGAATCTTTCCACCATACCATCCGACTGTGGATGCAGAGGCGTTGTTCTTGTTTTATTTATACCGAGCAACTGACAGACTTCCTGAAATACAACTGACTCAAAATTTCTTCCTTGGTCTGTGTGAATCTCCATTGGTACTCCAAAACGACTTATCCAATTATTAACCACGGCGTCAGCTATCGTGGTTGCCTCCTGATTGGGTATGGGATACACCTCTGGCCATTTGCAGTAAAAACGTTGACGTATTTTGGCAAGTGTTTTATTAATTCCCAGATGACCCCCACTTGCCCCTCCGTGATACTCCTTCAATATCTCGGCAATTCTAGACTTAGGCACCACTTTTACCAATTGCTTCACATTACCGTCCGAGCTTTCCCATATTCGCTTTAAGCATCCGTTCTCGATTTGGAGGCTATCCCATTGTGCCCAGTAAGCCTTTACCGTGGGACTCTTATCCGCAATTTCACACCAAGTTGGACGATTTCCTGTCTCCTTAAGTTGCATGATTATTGCCAAATCTGGATCTGCTAACTGCTCGTCCCTAACCGTTTCATCCGTCCATTCCTTATCGGGTAGTATTTGCATAAGCCTGATGTCGATAACGTCTTCCTTTGCTTCTATACGCCCGCAGTGCTTACATTCCACTTGACATGGTCGTCTTGACAATGCATCAGCATTTCCATGTGCACTCCCTTTCCGATGTTCGATCTGGTAATGATAGCTCTGTAGTCGCTCAATCCAACGCGCTACCTGTCCTTCTGGGATCTTGAACTGCAGTAGCCAACGTAATGCTCCATGGTCCGTTCGTATATGAAATTCTTGGCCATAGAGGTACTTATGAAAATGTTTCACACATTCCACTATAGCCAACAATTCCTTACGAGTTACACAATAGTTACGTTCTGGTTTAGATAACACCTTCGAGTAATAAGCTATTACTCTTTCTTGCCCTTCAATTTCTTGCGACAACACCCCTCCGATGCCATCATTACTTGCATCGGTATCAAGAATAAACTTAACACCAGGTATAGGGTATGCCAACAACGGTGCCGTACATAATCGCCTTCTCAATTCATTGAATGACTCCTCTTGCTCGTCACTCCATTCAAATGCTCTGTTCTTCCGGGTCAAATCATGTAAGCTCTTTGCCACATTGGCAAATCCTGGTACAAATCGCCTATAATAAGTGCACAATCCGAGGAAGCTCCGTAATTCCCGTAAATTTTTAGGTCTTGGCCAGTCCTTTACCGCTGATATCTTGTCCTCATCGGTGTGGATTCCATTGGTCGTTACCTTGTGCCCCAAAAATTTTACCTCCGTTCTGAATAATGAACACTTCTTCGGATTCAACTTTAAACCGGCTGATTGTAATCGCTTCCATACCTCTGACAAATTTGTTAAGTGTTCTTCGAAATCCTTTCCCATAACAATGATGTCATCCAAATACACGAGGCAAGTCTTCCAGTGCAGTCCCTTTAACACGCGCTCCATAAGTCGTTCAAAAGTTGCCGCGCCATTACATAATCCAAATGGCATCACGTTAAACTGCCATAGCCCATTACCCACACTGAACGCCGTTTTTTCACGATCTTGCTCTTGGACTTCCACCTGCCAATACCCGCTTTGCAGGTCCAATGTTGAAAACATTCTAGCGCCTGACAATGTGTCCAACGTGTCATCGATCCTTGGTAATGGGTAGCTATCCTTTTTCGTTACAGAATTTAGCTTTCGGTAATCTACACAAAAGCGCATTTTCCCATCTTTCCTTTGGACTAATACTACTGGTGAACTCCATGGACTGTTTGATGATTCAATCACTCCGGCTGCCTGCATGTCCGTTACCATTCGATCCACCTCTTCTCGTTTTGCTAAAGGTAACCTTCTCGGTGCTTGGCGTATAGGTGTCTCCGTTCCGGTATCAATTCGATGTTTCACCATGTTGGCCCTTCCATTATTATCCGGTGTATTGCAAAATATCGACTTATACTGTTCGAACAGTTGTCGTGCTGAATTTTTCTGGTTCATGGTAAGATCCCCAGTCCATTTCTGCATGAGGTGTTCTACTATTTGCTTTTGTCCTTGAGTATCGGAGTTTCTAATCGGATTTTTCTGCTCGCATTTCATTATCGTTGATACCTCTTCACATTTACCAATAACAGTTCCTTTCTTAATTGTTTTTGTCTTTTCCGAGAGATTTAGGGTCTTAATCGGAACCCTACATTCGTTATCTGACTTTACTAACGTCCTCCCTATCATAATTCCTTTGGTTTCGCTTTCTTCTTCACTGGCTTCTACAACCCACAACCTGGGTGGCCCAGAACCTCCCTCCAATCTCCCCCACACAATTGTTTCCGAATTCGGTGGCAGCTTTTCCCGATGTTCTATTATTACCCGCCTAGTAGTTGCTTCCACATCATCCACTCGTAGTGGTAACTCGAAATTATCACAGTCCAATACTCCTCTTCCAACATCCACCACGAAGCCATTCGCCCTCATGAAGTCCATCCCCAAGATGACTTCATCCACTATCTTTGCGACCAGCACTTCGTGTTGGAATTGAGCATTGCCTATCTCAATTCTCACAAGCTTCCTGCCCTTTATGTCTGCGCTCTCTCCTGTGGCTGTACGTAATTTCAACTCATTCGCTGGTAGTACTCTTCCCTTTACTAGATCCTCACGGACAAACGTGCGCACCGCTCCTGTATCTAGGGTAATAACACAGCTCTTCCCGTCAATACTTCCTTTAATTGTTAAGCTGTCACCGACTCGTCCCAATCTCGAAATAGAGATGGAGGTTATGGGGCAATTGGTTGTGGGAGTCAGCTTCTGCCCCTTTAGGCTGACTCGTTGTAGTTTAACGACTCCTTTCGTTCTTGGCCCTCTTCCTTGACCAACGTCCGCTCTCTACTTGATACTCGTCGTTGCATAGGAGATCGCGATCTTGTACGTCTCCATTTTCCTTCTTTACAGTCTCTCGACATATGACCCATTTTGTCACATGTCCAACATTTTATTTTGCTACCACCCTCTCTGTATCTTGGAACCGATCGCTCGACGTTGGTGCTGCTATCCATTTCTACTCGTCGTACCTTAAGCGACGCTTTTATGATAGCCTGCGCAGTCTCATTTATTAAAGCACACGCGATGGTCTCGGCAAAAGTCGCCTTAGGTGATAACATCACTGCTTTACGTGTTTCCGGATCCCGTATTCCATCGATGAATGCGTCCATCTTAATCCTCTCCATGTAATCGGGAGATGTATTCACATGTGCCAAATGCACTAGCCGCTCGACTGCTGCGGAATATTCTTGAAGAGTCTCTCCGATCTTTTGACATCGGCTCTTCAGCTCCATACGATACATCTCTCGCTTATGATCACTTCCATACTTCCGATCCAGCGCCTTCATTATTTCGTTGTAATTACTACGGTCATACTGCGGAATAGTCTGCAGTGTTTCAGCCGCTTCTCCTTTTAGAGCCACTATTAATGCTGTTCCCCGATTTGCATCATTCCACCCATTTTGCTTAACCGTTGTCTCAAATTGAAATTTGAAAACCGCAAACGATGTTGTGCCATCAAACATCGGTGGCTTAAATTTCATTGCTTGAATTGGCTGAGATACTGGCGATGCTGTTCCGTTAACCTCTATACATAGAAGGTTCTTCTCGAAGCCTAGAACTTTCTCTTGTAATTCTTCCATATCTGTTTGTATTTTTCCGTTGCCGTCAATAACTTTCTGCTCCAACCCTTGGATGTCCTTTTGTAATTTTTGTTCAATTTGCTCTACTTCTTCATGTAAATTGATATACATTTCATTGAATTTCTCATCCATTTTGTTATTGATCTCGCCCATCGACTGCTTAATTTCTCTCATTTCCTGATTGGATTGATCAATTTTCTGATTTAATTGATTACTAGATTGTTCTATTTTCAAATTGGATTGTTCCATTCTCATCATAACTGCCATTAACTGCGCTATATCGAAATTTCCAGAAGGTACCGGGACAACCTCCACTACCGCCTCTTTACTTTCTCCATTCTCTTCGTCCCCTTCTGCGTGGTCGGAAAATGTCGATTTATCAAAATTATAACTAGCCGGATCATTACCCTCCAGCTCTAATGCTTGAAGTAATCGTTGCCTCAATACATTTTTCTGGCCGACCGTTGACAAACCACGTCGCTCCAACTCTTCCTTTAAATCGGAAATCTTCAATTCGTCTAGAATCATCTTTTAATTCACAATCCCACCGCTGTCACCAATTGTTACGTTTTTGCCTTGTCAAATTCAAGGTTCGATCACTGGATTGTGAATAAAACAAACTATGTAAATTCTAGAACACACTAAATTTATTTTATTTCCGATTAAACACTAATTTAATTAATTCACTTATTTAACTTCACGATAATTATTTTACTACACTTTAACAACACTATATTACACTTTAATAACACTTTATTTTACTTTATAAACACTTTCCTTTTAATTACTATTAGCACTCTCACGGTTAAAACACAACTGATTTTCTCCCAAATGTTTGTTGCGTATTTATACCAAATATTCTAACCATTCTAGAAATGTCCAGAATATTCGATTAGTCTAGATAAGTCTAGACACTTCTATACTGTTCTACTTTATAACAATTTTACATTAACGATAGTGTCGCTATTCAAACATAGATGTCAACACGATCGTAACAATATTTTTTTATTATGCACCAATTTTTTATTCCGTCTAAGGTGAGCGGTTGCGTTGCTTCGAAACCAAAATTTCGTTAGGAATATTTGAATAAATTGCGCTGGTTGAATAACATACATATTTTGTATTTAAGAAAACAAAATTATATACACAAATCTGCAAGAGTTTAAAGCCTCAAATCTGTTATAATGAACAACACTTCAGAATTTTGGTGAAGATTAGAATGGTGGAACTGTTGGCACTGTATGTAGTAAAACTTTGTTTTGAGATTTGCGCAGATTTTATTAATCGAAATATTTACAAGAAATTAATTTCGATTTTATTAAAAAAAATATGCAAAATCCAAAAAAATATATGCCAAATTTTAATAAAATTTGGATAAAAATTTTGAGAATTCATCTCACCGCAAAATAATTAAAATAAACCGAAAATGTTGAAATTCACACACAGATTTTGTGCAGAAGGGTCTAATTTCTCCATCATTTTTATTTCATCCCTTGCTGTTGTACTGTTTGTGTTTTCGGTCCCACAAAGAGCGCCTTTCTTCCACAATTTTTATTTTTCAAAATCCATTTTTTACTGTAAATAATTTGGCTAGCCTTTGCAGTCATGTCTCCCTCGAAAAAGGGCATAGCTTTTAAAATTAGAAATTAGCCCTTTTTCAGAATGCACAGTACATAGTCGATTTTGAATCGGAGACGTGTGCAAAAGTGTTCCGATAATTCAAACGACAACTGATCAAAAAACAAAATATTTTGTTGCTATTGAAATTCAGTTCAAATTCAGAGGGTTCGTTCGAATTAGACGAGCTTTTAGTTTACTTTTGATGATTTCGTACAAATTCATAAAAAGTAAATGTAACCCCAGCCTAATTCTAAAAGGTATGTACTAGGGAAAGGGTATTTGGGCACACTTGAGAAATCCTATGACCTCTTTTAAACTACAGCGTTTAATGCAAATGATTATTTTAATTATGTAGAAATATGTACATTTTTATTAGATGACTATAGCTAGAGTTTCGTTTTAATAGATGACGCTTTCGAAATGTCATTTGACGAGTAGGATATACCAAACTTTTTCGAAATAAATTCATTTAGAGAGCAGGTAAATAAGAAAACAGCATGCATTTTATTATCCCAGAATCGATCTCTATATATTTGCTTCCAAGTTTCAACGAAGCGCAGCAAGCAGTAATATAATGAAAATATCAAGAAATATAATTTTAATGACTGTGATTTGAAATAAGGAAACTTACTAAACAATTAAGACGGGTACATGTTTTTTATTCTAATAAAAGAGCCTCTTTTTGTTTTTACCTGGAATGTCCAACCAAGCCGACCTCGCTTTACTTTCTTATTATAAACACGGTCTATAAAAGGTTTTTTCAATTGAGTTCAACATGAAAGAGTACGGTGGTAGATACTAGAAACCTTAAATGACTTCTTGCGGTTTTTATTTTATTCATGAAATGCGCAGTTTTATAGATTTGGGCATTATCCGTTCCTAAATAAATCAAACTCCTCTACCTCTATAATTCAAACTCTAATTCAAATAAATTTTGCAAATTTATTGAAGAACTCGCTGCAAAATTAATGAACTGAG
Source organism: Tipula unca (assembly GCA_951394425.1). Lineage (NCBI taxonomy): Eukaryota > Metazoa > Arthropoda > Insecta > Diptera > Tipulidae > Tipula > Tipula unca. The sequence goes on along the minus strand of OX596382.1, from coordinate 21,872,604 downwards.
TTCTATTTTGTAATGGATGACGCACAAATCCACAAAACTGCGCAGATCAAGGATATAATAGAAACCTCAGGAAACGGGTTAAGGTTCCTACCACCGTACTCTTCCATGTTGAACGTAACCCAATTGAATAAGCCTTTCAAAAATAAAAGCAATGGCCAGAAATTTATTGGGTTCAACGAGAGAACAGAATTAGGGTAGTGTGAATTCAGTGCCATCTACGGACTATTCGAGTTTCATAATGAACCTTTATGTTTAACACTTACCGGTCGGTACGGTTTTATAGATAATTTTTGCAATAAGTCGATGAAGGAATTGGGTAATTTCTTACCCGATTATGATGAAATTCATCATGTATGGGATTATAATAATTAAATAATATAATTTGTATACATGAAGTTCTGGAATATCACCAAACACTAAAGAGCAGTGCAATTTCTTAGTTGATTTTTCGGAAATTCGAAATGTGCACTGCCAAAAGGAATCTAAATGATTTTCACATGGAGTTCTGGAATATGGGCAGTCAAAAAGGAAATTATTTATTTCATAACCGATTATGATGAACTTCGAAATGTGAAATGAAAATGGGTTTCTAAAATGATATTTAGCAGAAGATGTGGAATAATGAAAATTATGAAGGAACTTGGCTATTTATTAACCGATTACGATGAAGACGATGTGAAATCTTTTAAGAAACACCTGAGTACTTTCGATCATGCCGAATTTCATTATAACCGGTTAAGAATTCTATTATAACCGGTTAACAAAGTTCTTTCTAACTGGCCATATTCCAGAACTTGTAAAAATAATTTTAGAATTCCACTTGCATCGTACATGCTAAGCGCCGTCAGAATCGGTTATAAGAAATAACAAAGTTCCTTCCTAATTGGCCATATTCCAGAACTTCATATGTGAAAATTATTTTAGAATCCCGTTTTCATCATTCTTGCTGAATTTTATCTCTATCGGTTAGCTCGTTTTGCCCGAAAAATTTTGAAAATTGTCCCCTGCATTTTGTAAACAGTTCAAGTTGCAAAAACAAAAACAATGATAACAAAATAATTAAAATTACAATAGACAACAGTTTTATTGTGTTTTTAATTACGAAAAAGTCTTGGTGTTTATACATTTTTATGGTAAAAACCATCAGCAACTGAAAATCTGCAAATAGCGAAAAACAAATGAAAAAATGAGTCCTCCTATCAGATCGATAAGGATTAATCTTGTATTGTTAATACCAATTAAAAATTAATTTTGTCGAATTTTAAATTATTGAAAACAGCTATGTTACTGTTTATTACAGATTAATCTTCATAAATCTCAAGTGTTAGATTCAAAGGCGATCAACTTAATATAAAAGGTTTCATTGGATTTGTAATTAGTATCATTCTAATTGAATAAAGTTTCATTCCAATTGAAAGCGGTTTCATTCTATTTAGAAATGGTCTCGTTTTATTTGAAAAAGATTTCTGTTAATTTATAAAAGATTCATTCAATTTGATCTGAAAAACCTATAAACATTGGAATATGCGTGAAATCGTTTCACTTGCAAACTTCATTTAATTAACTACTTGTTATATTTTTCTACAAGAACGTACATTTAAATGTATATTTCGAAAATCCTAGATAGTTCCGAAGTTAAATTTCCAAACATTTTAAAATCAAAATCGGGTCCTGTCTGTGTGATAAAAAAAAACAAAATCTAATTCGTCTACCTTAGTTTTTAAATTGTTTTGTTGTTGTTTTGGTGTATATAAGAGCGAAAAGAAATAAAGTTCGAATGATACTCAAAACAAAATATTTCAGCAAAAAATCTTACTGTAAAGTTCGATACCTTGCAACCTAAATATACTATGCACAAAAAATTAAAAAAACATTCAAAATCGTGTATGTAACGCTATCTATTGAGGTAACATTGTAATTGCTCATGATTTCTCTATTTATATATACTCAAAGATGGAACTAAACATCAATAATGAATTAAAGTGAATTGAAGAGGGGGAATTTATAATACGAATGAATATGTATATATACATATATAATGCCATGTTGGTAAACAAAAACAATCATAAATGAAATTATTTTCAAAGGGAGAGATTGTGTTTATCCCAAATATTTTCTTTATACAGCGTTTTTATTTAAATTTAAATAAAAAATAATTGTTTTCTGTTTCTGAATTTGTGATATTTTATTTAAACATATTATTTAAAAAAAATACTTTCGAGAACTTTAAATATTCGGGATCTTATCTACCTTTTTATCCGATTACGGGCGTTTGTGTATTTATATATATTTTATATATGTATATATATATATATATATATATATATATATATACATATATATATATATATATATATATATATATATATATATATATATATATATATGTATATATATATATATATACATATATATAATTATATATATATATATATATATATATATATATATATATATATATATATATATATATATATATATATATATATAAATATAAAATACACAACAAAAATATTTAAATACCATATTTTGATTAACAAAACCAATCAGTCATAATTTGGTTTTATGTATATAGAAAAATAAAATTTTCACAAAAAAGAAAGAATTTATTTATATTTTTTTAATAAAACTTAATTTTATTTTAAAATTTTTGAATATTTAATTCAAAAATTAAAAAATAAAATTAAGTTTTATTAAAAAAATTATTTTCATAGTGATTTCACTACCACTAATAGCACTCGATAAAAAATGTTCATATCTCTTGATTTGTGGTTAGAAATAAACGACCAAATACCACAAAATTCATCCAACTTCCCCATAAAATTTATTTCGCAGGGTTGAATTTGTAGACTTTTCCCCTTACTATAATATCGCCAAAAAAAGTCTCCAACTGTGAAATAAACGTGCGAGATAGCACCACAGAATGACCACCCAGGAGTAAAATAATTAAAATTATTTGAATGTTGAAAGGTATTTTATGAGAAAAGTGATATACTGTGTTAATAAAAGTATTAAAAATTTTAATTTTTTTTAAATATTTAAAATTATTCAAATTTTTAAATTCCCTTAAATTTGATATATTTTTTAAATTCTCAAAATATTTTATTTTAATTAGTATATTGCTTGATATTTACGCCGAGTTCAATTGTTGATAAATTATCAATTTTACACTGGGACCCATCCGAAAATAAACTAAATCAAGTACATAAATACAACAAAATTAAATGTATTCACTATTCTCGTTCCTCGGCTAAATCGATTTTGTGTATATAGTGAGTTGATTTTAAATTTGTGCGCGCTCCTTTCCCCGCTCCCGAACACCGTGCATAAACATATCGTTTACTTTGTTGTTATTTTCTTCTGGTAACAGTCTTAACCAAAAAAAAAAAAAAATACGAAAAAGGGTTAAATTGAGTTGAGTATATTTTTGATACTTTTCTCATCGTTGTACAAAATTGTTTTGTATAAATAAAATAAAACTTTTGTATATACATATGTATGTGTATATGGAAAATCTTGATAAATTGATACAAATAACAATATCGTGAACTTTTGTGTATCCTTTTGGACACTTCACATAATAGATTCAAATAATATAAATAAATTCGGTTCTGGTCGTTTTATTTTTATTTTAATACATTTTCGAATAATAAAATTGAGAATGAACAAAATAAAATGAAAATATTTGTTGTGAAAATATAATATCCAAAAATTTACAATTTAATTAGAAAAGAAAATGTAAATTTTATGTGTAACAGTCATACATAAATATATTATGCTTATATGTAACATCTGTACAAATTTTTATGTTTTAAAAATCATAATTTTATGATGTTATATTTAATTTAATGCGCTTCACGACGTTATGTTTGTTTTATTTCAGTTAAATAATTTTATTATCAATTAAAATCACAGAAAGCGAAAGGGATCATTTTAAAAAAAAAAATCACTGCAACATAATCGGTTTATGTCTCTGTACGACGACAACGACGACGACGACGACGATGACAACGATACAAATAATATAAATTATTCAGTTTGCAAATTTAAACCAATAAAATTTTATTTGCGATTTCCAATTATAAATAAAATAAATTATTCATCTTATTTACGTATAATAGACGAGAGATTTCTAGTTTCGAAATAAATAAATTAAAGTAATTGCTCAATTAAAATATTTGAATGGATCTCGTTTTGGAATTGATACAATATCGAGTATACATATAACACTTTTATTTCAACATGCGTCAATCACACAAATTGATCAAAATTAGAATTTTTTATTATTTTTATTTTTGTTATATATACTAAACCCGAACTCAGCTTGAACTCTTCAAAATTTATTTATATACACGCACCCAACAATCATATTATAATATTTATCCATTGAAATTCGATTATGCTTGGGTATTCAAATTGAATATGAATTTTTTTTTTTGGGACTACCGAATAATAATATGTAGATGTACATACGAGTATATATAGGAATATTATTATAAATTGGTATTTTGGCAGCTCTCTCCTTGAGTTTACCCGTATACGGATTTTTTTTTTTTTATTGACAAATATACGTAATTCGATTATAGGGGTTGAAATTAAATATTCGTTTTTAAGGGTATATGTGTATACGAATCTAAAATAATTCATCGCAGATTATTAAAAACAGATTTGTTCTAGAAACTGCCGCTTACATTGCTGGCTATACTCTCTCTCTCTTATGTTTCGCAATTCTACGGAAAAATAAACAGGACCTTTTTTTTTGCAAAGTTTATGCTTCTGAGAAATTGATATATATTGTTGAAGCACTACTGTGCATACAATTTTCTATATAGACTCAAGACAGGCGCATAACGAATGTATATAGAGCCTCGTACAAACTTAAACAAATTTGGATAATTTTTTAATCGATTTGTGTGTTTTTCTTTATCCAATGATTGATGAATAATATTGATCGAATTTGATGAAATTTTATAACAACATTTGTGCCAAACCTAAATTTAAATAACATTTATAACATTAAAATTAAATTACGCGTTTATTCAAGCTGTTATGGCCACAACGTTACCAACTATTATTTTTGGTGGTTGCTAGATTGATGTCAACATATAGAAATAATTTCAATTCGTAAACTTAGGCCCTGGTTCATTCACAAAATGTATAAATTGTATATCCCTAATTTCACTGAAATTGTTTATGGATAAAACATTACTATGTACTCATCTTCCCATGTTTAACGCACATTTTTCAAAAATAAGTGAAGCTACATATTTCTAAATTGCTCGAATCCTTTCACAAATTTAATGAAACATTTTTCCAATTCGAATTATTTTTGATATTTTTATTAGATTGTCATTGCCGTGTTTATAAATTGTTAGAAAGTAATAGACAAATAGAATATTTTGCAATTAGAATAAGCACTTTTCGGAATAAATATAACTTTTTACATCAAAAATTATTAATTTTTGTAAATGAATTGCTCATTTTGCACATAATGCGAATGTAGAAAGAGTTTCTTTGTTTATAACTAAACTATAGCCACTAGTGGCTTCATTATATATACCTCCTAAAACTGATTGGGATTGTTTCAGAACCATTCTGGGTAACTTATTACCGGTATCGGTTCTAAACCCTCCTGCATCTATACAGGAGCTTGATGCTCTAGTAACCAAGCTATCTGATGCTTTTAACAAGGCCATGTTAGGTGCATGTCCTATCAGTAGACACTTGGGTAAATCTCGGCCACCCTGGTGGTCGAGAGAACTCCAAGGTACTCGTATGAAATGCTGGAGACTGTTCAGGAAAGCAAGGAACACAAATGCTGCTGCAGATTGGGACTGTTATAAGGAAGTCCTCAAAACCTATAAGTACGAGCTCAGAGTAGCTATAAAACGAGGGCCTGGAAGCTCTACTGTGGCAATATACAGGAATCCTCAAAGGCGGCCAGGCTACGCAAAGTGCTAAGGTCTAGTCCGTCCATCCCGGGTTATCTACAAAGACCGGATGGTTCATGGACTACATGTAGTGAGGAATCCCTGGAGCTATTACTAGAAACGTATTTCCGGAGTTCTCGGTACTAGCTCCGGAGAAACCCATGATAAATAGGGGTACAGACTCCGTAAGTCATATAGTAAAGAGGCGGAATATCCTGATGGCATTATCCCTGCAGATATCCAGCGAACTATTGACTTAACCCTACCCTGGCTGGAAGTTATCTTCAAAGGCAGCCTAGAACTCTGTCACATTTCTAGAAAGTGGAGTGAAGTAAAAATAATATTTATACCTAAGGCGAGAAAAAGCTCTCACTGCTATCCCAAAGACTTTAGGCCTATAAGCTTATCTTCTTTTCTGTTGAAAACACTGGAAAGAATAATAGGGGCTTACATTAGGGGCTCAATCAAGCCGGGCGAGCTGTCGGGATCTCAACACGAATACTGTAAGGGACGATCGGTGGAAACAGCTCTCCACTCCCTTATAGGTCCGATTGGGAAATCACTTGAATATAAGGAATATTCAATGGTAACCTTCTAGGATATAGAGGGGGCCTTTAGCAACGTTAGACCGGGGGCAATCACTCGGGCCCTTGCGTGTCTGGGGGTAGGCGGGTCCTTAAGAGGCTGGATAGATCATATGCTTAGAGGCAGGATCGTGACAGGTTATCTGGGTGGGACGTCTGCCGGCAGATACGTGAGCAGAGGGACACCTCAAGGTGGGGTCCTATCCCCCCTTCTTTGGAACTTGGTCATAAATGACCTGTTACTAAACCTGGAAGAGCAAGGCTTCAAGGTGGTTGCTTACACGGAAGACGTTGCTATTGCGGTCTTCGGTAAATATCCTAGTACGCTGAGTGAGCGCATGCAGTGCGCGCTTGGCTACCTCTCTCAGTGGGCACGCGGCTGCGGACTGAACGCAAACCCACAGAAAACAGAGCTGGTCCTCTTTACCAGGAAGCACAAACTTCCTCAGTGTGACCCGGCGACAATTAATGGGACTCGCTTGATCTCTACGGATAGAGCAAAATACCTCGGACTACTTTTGGACAGCAAGCTAAGCTGGAAACCAAATATTGTAGAGAAAGTAAAGAAAGCTACTATAGCGCTCTACTCCTGCAAAAATCCCATTGGAAAGAGATGGGGTATGGTGCCCCGCATAGTACACTGGCTCTACGTCTCAGTGGTCAAGCCTATACTGCTGTATATGGGGTTGTCGTCTGGTGGCCAGCTTTAAAAATTATTGCCAACCGTAAACTATTCATGAAAGTCCAAAGAACGGCCTGCTTGTGTATAAGTGGGGCTCTCAGGAGCACACCTACTCAAGCTCTGGAGATTCTCTTTCATCTTACTCCCTTGGATATTGCGGCCGAGCAGCTTGCATCTTGCACAGCCATTCGGCTCAAATCCATATCTATGTGGACCTGTAACAATGCAGGGCACTCATCTATCCTATGCAACAGGGGTATTCCGGAAGCTACGGACAACTCTATTCCTTTGCTATCTGTTGAGATGAGATTCCAAAGTGAGTTTCCCACCAGAGAGTACTGGGTGAACGAAACGGTTATGGACAATGAGGCGCTAAGCTTCTTCACGAATGGCTCAAAAAGTAATAGAGGGGTTGGTAGCGGGGTTTTCTGTGAGGCACTAGGGATTAACCTCTCTTTTCGTCTTCCCGACTTTTGCAGCGTTTTTCAAGCTGAACTGATCGCGATAATGGAAGTCATGGACTGGTTGAATTATAATGTAATATCTACGAGGGATATTCGCATTTTTACTGACAGCCTGGCTGCTATTAAAACGCTACAATCATACTCCCTGACATCGAAGGTAGCCCAGAACTGTCTGACATCTTTAAATGAGATGGCTGATCAGCTCAACATTTGCTAGACGTGGGTGCCAGGGCATTTCAATATCGCAGGGAATGTAAAGGCAGATGAGTTGGCCCGCAAGGGTACAGCACGCATAACCAAAGGCAGGCGGGATATAAAGATACCGCTTGCTTCATGTAAACTGCTGCTTCAGGAAGCTGCCACAAAAGAAACGAACGACAGATGGTCTAACGCCAGTTCGTGAGCAATAACCAGGCAGATCTGACCTGTACTTGACCGGTCCAGATCAGCCCAACTGATATCGCTTCGACGGCACCATATTGGTATGGTCGTGGGAGCTATAACGAGACATTGTCTCATTGGGATACATGCGTGCAAACTGGGTGTCCCAGCCCACGAATTCTGCCGCAGCTGTGGTGATGAGGAGGAGGAGGAAAATGTGCTCCATCTGCTCTGCACCTGTCCTAGTCTAGCGTACAACAGAACAAAATTTATAGGAACTTCCCCTTTGTACGACCTCACGGATCTTAGGAAGATCGGGATCCGGGACATTAAACGCTTCTTGGTAAGGGGGTCGATTATGTATCTCTCGTATTACGAGTTACGAGTTACGACAACTCGTAATCCATGAAGTCGTAATTGCGACATAGCGCGATTATGTAAGCAAGTACGAGATATAATTTTTTCGAAAAAAAGGAGTTGCCCGATATGCTCATTTTCGGACACATATTTTGTTTTGGTTTTTATTTTGTTTACAAATATTTTGTGGTTATGTCAAAATAAAATTGGCGCGCTTGAAAATTGTTTGTGTTTTAATCAAAATTATTTGTTTTAAACAAAAAAAAATTAAATTAAAATAAAATAAATAAAAATAAAATTATTTTGTGTCTTCTTTATTTGAAAGTAAGTAATCTTTTGGTGTTTTAATATTATAACCAAGCTAATTTGACATATCATAATTCTATTTAAAGGAAAACATTGTAATGGATCCTGTTGTTGAATTCATTCACCCTTGGCAAAATCGGGATGGTCTGCCATCATTTGTTCGGTTGGCCCTAAATAATAGTTTTTGAACACAAAATAAAAATTATATTAATTATTTATTTATATTTAAAATATAAAATAAAGTATTAAATTATGATTAGTATAAACACATATATTTTCATTTTATGTAATAGATTGGAAATTTTTATTATTTTTATTAAAAAAATTGTAATCACTTCTTCAACAACACTTAAACGATTTTTGACAATTAAATCGTTCTTCGCAAAATCACCACACTACTATGGTTGTTGCACTTTTCAAAATGGAATGAACATAGCAATAAATCACACTATTAAATTCAAATTTAATAGTAATTTATTAATAAAAAATCATATGTTCGACTATTGAATTACTACTAAATGTCTAAAAACATTATTTCAACAGTTATTTTGACAAATTTTCCTTTAAAACAATCATTTCAACCATTACGAGTTGCTTGTCGTACTCAAAAACTTGTACGAGTAAAACAACAACAACATGTCGCAATTACGAGAACTCGAAATGTCTTACATAATCGCGTTTGGTCGTAATTTCGAAAAAAAACTCGTAACTCGTAACTCGTAATGCTTACGTAATCGACCCCAAGCTCAGGATGGTTTAGCGAGTAAAGAGGAAGAAACTCGAATGTGTCCAATTTCATCCTCCAATCTTATTTATTCACATAACATTTTACAATGTACCTAGTCTATAGACTACAACATTCCTTTTTTGACCTAAATTGCTAGATTGTGTTTAATTAAGGAATCCCCATTGGTTTTCCTTATGTTCTATATTTACTGATGTTACTGCCTTACGCTGACTATAGTGCTAACTCAAAAGGTTTTACTCTTTTCAGTCTTCTCACTGCTTCCCTGTGGTCGAGTAGTTGGTTGGCCTCAACGTTCGGGTAATTCTGGAGCCTCACTTCATGCTTCCGTACAGCATTGATTGCTTCCCTGGTGACAGTTTCCACTCTAAGGTCCCTGTGGAGGTCGCTATTACGTATGTACCAGGGGGCATTTACAATATCCCTTAGCACTCTGTTTTGGAATCATTGAACGATATCCATGTTGCTTGGTTTAGTACAACCCCACAGCTGAATTTCATACATCCAAATGGGCTTTAATATCTGCTTATATAGCATCAATTTATTGTTTATTGATAGATTGGAGTTCGTTCCCATCAGCCAATACATCTTTCTATATTTGAGTCTGAGTTCTTCACTTTTTTTCTTGACATGGACCTTCCATCTAAGTTTGGTATCTAGATTCAGCCCTAGATATTTTGCAGAATTAGCATGTGGTAATGGGACATTATACCACAGGCAAATGATTTATTTTTCTGTTGGTGTAGTCAACACGTATGGATTTTGTTTCATTTAACCTGACACGCCATTGCTTCGTCCATCGATAAATTTTGTTCATCGCACTTTGAAGCTTATTGTTAGCTCCTTCTATGGTATCATCTACTACCAAAATAGCAGTGTCGTCTGAAAATATGCCAATTGTGGTATTCTGAGATAATGGAATATCGCTTGTGAAAAATAAATATAGAATTGGTCCTAAGACACTTTTTTGTGGCACTCCAGCTTTGATCCAACTTTAACACGAAAGTGTCGCTCTGTAATGTAGGATTTTAATATTTGGCAGAATTGTGAAGGTAGAATGTTCTGAAGTTTGTGCAGAAGACCTTCGTGCCAAACATTGTCAAACGCCTTGGCCACGTCAAGGAAGACCGCTGAGCAGATTTTCTTTTCTTCGAGTGATCTTTCTATGATATCTGTTATTCTATGAATTTGATCAATGGTAGAGTGTCTATCTCGAAATCCAAATTGATGTGTGGGGATTAATTCCTGCCTTTCAATTATTGGTTTCAATCTTTTTAAGAGAAGTCTTTCAAATAGTTTTGACATAATAGGCAGTAACGAAATCGGTCTATGGGATGTTATTTCGTTTGGTGGCTTTCCAGGCTTAGGTATCATAATCACCTCCGCGAACTTCCATACATTTGGTACATATTTCATCCTGAAAGCTGCATTGATTAGAGTTGTTTTAAGTTTTTTCCTGTTATCAGGTCATACTTAAATTACAATCATTTTTAAAAACTGAAATTTTATAAATGTTAAAAATTTAAATAATTTATAAAATTAATATTAAATATTTGAGGTGATAAATCTTAAAATTTAGTAATTATTTTTCAAAATTTTTTATTCAACATCTTGTTCCAATTCATTTGTTAATTTGTTAAATTTAATTTTATCATTCATCTTTTGTAATTCTCAGATTTAGTTAAATTTTATACAATTTTCAAAATTCTTAAACATTTAAAAACAAATATTTTAATTCTTAGATTTAAGTTCAAAGATAATTACAGTCAAAGATTTTCATCTCTTATTCATTTTAAAGCTATCCAAAAATAATAAATAATAAAATTTCAGTTATTTAATTTAATTTGTATTTAAATGAACCACAAATATTTTTACAAATAATTAGAAACACAATCGTTTTTAAAAACATAGTTATTCATAAAAAAACAGCTCAAATTTATTTTTAAAACATGTAATATACTGCAATTAAATTCTTTAAATTTTAAGAACTAAAATTAAAATTATTAAATTTCTATTTAGTTTAAAATAAATAAAAATTGTGTAATATATTTTTAATTTTATTTTTAATTTTTTTTTTAATTTTAATAAATTTATAATTTTTAATTATTTACAAATTTTATAATATTAATAAATTTCAATTTTATTAGATCTATTACTTTTAATAAATGTATTTATAATTTTAATAATTTGATTGATTTGCCTTACAGTTATTTTTAAAATTTTAATAATTACATAATTTAAATAATGATTTTAAATTAATTTTTTATACTAGAACGTTAATTATTTTCACAAAATTAATTTTAACATTTTCATTAATAATTTTAATAGTTTTAAAACCATAACTAGTTTTTTGAATTTTAATTATTTTATTTTTAATAATTTTTAGTTATTTTATTATATTACGAATTATATTAATTTAATTAATAATAATTATGAAAATAATCTAAATTAACTAAATTTTAGTTGAATAGTACTAATAAAAAAACTGAAGAAGGAAATATTTCTTAAATGTTTCATAGTTTAAGAAGCTTTATATTGCCTTAATAGCATTTTATTTCAAAACATTTCATGAAAGCTATTTGTTTTAATTTATGTAAAATCATGTTAAATAATATTGTCAATTGCTTCTAAAAATTATATGTATCAAATGGAATATCAAAAAGCTCTGTGTTAAATTTTTCCACTATAGTCGGAAAGCTTTCATTGCCATAAAAGTAACTGCTGAATGATTGTCTTAACAACTTATATTTAATAGAGGCATAATTGAGCTTTTCACTGTATCCATTTGTTAACAGCTTTAGCGGATATTTTCTTTAGAATTTTATAACCGATATAAATTTTTTTTTTAAGTAAAACTATAAACTGTCAGTCTGATTCACTTAGTTAAGTTATGCTTTTTGTTGCTTTTAAGCTTTCAGACAAGAACCGAAAAATTAACAGGTTTCATAATATTTTATAACTCATAAAGCTTTGATTTAATGAATATGATTTTTTTATATTGTTGATGGTAAAGTTTTAGTAGGTGCTTCAGATTTAATTATACGAAGGTTCAATAAAACCATACTAATGAAGCTTTAAGATTGATGAATTTTAAAATTATTAGCATTATAGTGGTATTTTTAAATGAATTTGAAATGCGAAACAAATTAAATCAGAAATATTATTCAGGTAAAAATTTTACTAAATTAAGCTTTGAAAATACCCGAATGTCGTTAATTACCTACTGAAAAGTGACTGACTGTAATTTTAAAAGGAAAAAATTGAACGGTAGGTGTATTCGATATTATAACATCTTAAATCGGAAAAAGTGCTACCACTAGTAATCTGTTTAGAACTGAAGGCAAATGAGCAAACCAGTATATATAACCTGAACCTATAACCTTTTACTGCATCTCAAACCAAATCCTGTAAATGTATAAAAGTCATAACTTATATATGAATTGTGATTGCTAGATGTTTGTATTTCCCTCAAAAATAGAAAATATCGCTTACTACAATGATTCCGAAACCTAGATACGGCGAAACACAAGTATAGGTCTGATAAACCACCTTCAGATAATTTGGAAACCCCTTTAAAAAGATGGTATTACAAAAATGAAAGGCACTTTATACTAGACCACATAGATGCTTATAGTTCGATAAAGTATTAGATGAAGGCTTTTAATCTAAATTGAGACTTAATTTCCACATACACCTAAACACTTGCCCTGTCATTCAAATTTAAAACGAATTTTAATTTTTTGTCCAAAAACGTTTTAAATAGAAATTTTCTTAGTTTTGATGGCAACACATCTTACGAAGCGAACTATCTACGACGGCCAACTATTCATAAATCGGTGCGGGTGGCCCTTTTGAGAGTTGCTCAATCCCAATTTAACATGTTTCTTTTAATTTATATATCAGTATGTTGCAAGATAATTTTTCGTGTATTTTATTATATGAGTGCTTGCAAAAGTCGACTAAAATTTGGTAACAAAAATAAATATCCATTTCAATATTTTTCACATCTTTTTTATTTTTTATTTTTTTGTAATTTCTACTTTGTACTGACGACGACGTTGGTAATACAGTCGTCAAATGTATAATTAATTATCCGGGCTAGGCTAAAAACATTATCTAACAAAAGATTGCCAGGCCTGGTTTGCAACATACAGTTTTCGTTACCTTTCGGTTTCACGGACACACTGACATTCTCGACACTGAACTCTCTGACACACAGTAGATGCGAAAAAAGCAAAAACAATTTTTTTCGTTTACAATATTTTATCCTTAGTTAGTTACGCCAATCATTCAGCCAATTAAGCATAAAACCAATTTTAAATCAAATTTTGATGCAATAGCAGATAAAATAAAATAATTAGTGTTGTGAAGAACGCAGAATTATTATTTTATCGTATACATTTCTATAACCGCAAATCATAAATTTTGCAAAGTACATAGATACAACACAAAAAATAAATTAAAAGTTTAAATTAAAAACCAACAACAAGCAATTTTTATCCGTCTGCTGTATTAAGATATCAAAATGTTTCGTTTATACTTAAATACATTTCTTTTGCTAAACGATGTTGTAGCATATATATATTTACCTTTGATTCATCTTTTTTATTATATTTTTGTGCCAAGACAAAAAAAAATTGTAATTTAACAATATATACAGAAAGTTAAAAAAAATAAAAATAAAATACCTTAATATCAATTATTTTATCCTGTCATCCATTCATTATGTTTTATATTTTGTAAGCTGTGCTTTCTTTTATTTATCCAAAATGACAGTGAAATTATAAAAATCCACAACAAAGGATTATATACGGGAGAAATATTTCTGTCATCTTGGTTTAATTAAATGCCGCAGTGGAATTAAATTTTTAATGATTTTGTATTCGGTGTGCTTCCATTAAAATTATATTTTTTGTTAGATTGATTGCAGGAACGGATTATAAGATATGGTTTAAATCAGTCGACATGATTGTAACCATGACTATTGGTACAAAGAAATGCTTGCGAGACCAAATTTGAATATAATATAAAAATATTTTGTCTCATTATAGAAACTATGTACCTCTATATACACAATAGTTTAGTATTCAACTAAATGTTTTGCAATCTCAATCAACATTCTCTTCCAGAACAAGACAGAGGTATTCAGAACTTTTGTATAATGTATATAAGAAAACAATGTCAAACTTAAGAGTAACAAAAACAAATTTTGCACATCCCTATAGAACATTTTCAGTAATATTTGAAGAAAAAATATTTTTATAACAATATTAAAACTTTTTTGTGCTTTTTTCCCTCGATTTTTTATTTTTTTTTTGGTATTCCAGCTTTTTATACAAACAAAAATTGACCGTCTGACATTATGAGATAAGGAACATGTTTGCTATTTTTTGATCTTCTTAAAAATACATTATAATATAATTTTTTCTTTTTTTTTAGCTATTTAGATAATAAATTCTTTTTTTGTTTCTTAAATAACAACATCAACAGCATTAGCAACTGGGAGAAAACAGCAACAACAACAAAATTCCAAAAAGAACGAGATCATTTAAGGTTTTGTTTCCAAAACGATTTTCTACCTTTTTTGTTTGTTAAAAACTCTGTGATGTTCGTTCTTCTTATATATTTTCTAAAAATTTAAATAGTAATAAAATTAAATTGGATTTTTTGCTCGGTGTGTTCTTATTTATAATATTAAATATTTTCTTTTTTTGTAACTATACAAAAAAAAACTAAAAAGTAGTTTGTTTTGGTTGTGATAAAGAAAGTAAACAATTTTTTGATAATTAAATGATATTTATTGTGCTGTGTTAAGTACTTTTTTTTTTGTGTTTTAAAACTTTACGTATAGATGATGTACCAATTATGTGAGTGGTTTATATGAGTACGTATCACTAAAATTATTAACATGAAGGACTGGAAAATGGAATGAGAATTAGATTAAGATAAACATAAGATTTTTCGTTCTAAATAGTTTTGTTTGTTTGTCTTTTGTTTAAACGATGTGAGTGAATGTAATCTTGTGCATGTGGGTAGAAAATAGTTTTCGTTTAAGTTTGGATGCGTTAAATTCTGGGTTCATTATCCTAACTCCTATACATATTTATATAGTTAATATAACGGAGGGTGTTTATCTGGAAGATTTTTTATTTAAACATACAACTTTTGTAATTTGTTTTAAAATTATCAAATTATTGTTACTTTTTTGCCTTGTCAAATTCAAGGTTCGATCACTGGATTGTGAATAAAACAAACGATGTAAATTCTAGGACACACTAAATTTATTTATTTCCGATTAAACACTAATTTAACTAATTCACTTATTTCACTTAATTATTTAACTTCACAATAATTTTTTTACTACAGTTTAACAACACTATATTACACTTTAATAACACTTTATTTTACTTTATAAACACTTTCCTTTTAATTACTATTAGCACTCTCACGGTTAAAACACAACTGATTTTCTCCCAAATGTTTGTCGCGTATTTATACCAAATATTCTAACCATTCTAGAAATCTCCAGAATATTCGATTAGTCTAGATAAGTCTAGACACCTCAACTGTTCTACTTTATAACCATTTTACATTAACGATAGTGTCGCTATTCAAACATAGATGTCGCCACGATCGTAACATTACCCCTACCTAATCCTGATTCGTCCCGAACAGGATCCAACTCACTACCCCTGTAGATCGCTAATCGCTCTATATGCACCACCTTCAATTTTCCTCGCTGCCCTTTCTTGATCCGGTAGACTACGTCATTTATTTTGGTGATGATGGTATACTGCCCTTCCCACGAAGGTTGCAGCTTTGGTAATAAACCCTTCTTCCGTTGTGGGTTGTAAAGCCATACTAACTCTCCTTCTTCGAAACCTTTATTATTTGCTCGTATGTCATATCGAGCCTTCATCCGATCACTTGATACTCGTATCCTCTCTCGTACAAACTGGTGTATCTCGTCGAGTTCTCCTCTCATCTGGTCAACATAATTCTGTCTATCTAAAGCTGATGACGGCGTTGAATCTTTCCACCATACCATCCGACTGTGGATTCAGAGGCGTTGTTCTTGTTTTATTTATACCGAGCAACTGACAGACTTCCTGAAATGCAACTGACTCGAAATTTCTTCCTTGGTCTGTGTGAATCTCCATTGGTACTCCTAAACGACTAATCCAATTATTAACCACGGCGTCAGCTATCGTGGTTGCCTCCTGATTAGGTATGGGATACACCTCTAGCCATTTGCTAAAATAGTCCATTATTACTAGCACATATTTGTTACCAACATCCGTAGTCCGGAATGGTCCTGCCACATCCATTGCGATCCTTTCAAACGGCGCTCCAACGTTATATTGCTTGCTTCCCGACTTTTCCGTGCAGGACCTTTTACCGCCGCACATTGATCACAATTTTGGCACCACTCCACTACAGATTGTCTACATCCTGACCAGTAAAAACGTTGACGTATTTTGGCAAGTGTTTTATTAATTCCCAGATGACCCCCGCTTGCCCCTCCGTGATACTCCTTCAATATCTCGGGAATCCTAGACTTAGGCACCACTTTTACCGATTGTTTCACATTACCGTCCGAGCTTTCCCATATTCGTTTTAAGCATCCGTTCTCGATTTGGAGGCTATCAATTTCACACCAAGTTGGACGATTTCCTGTCTCTTTAAGTTGCATGATTATTGCCAAATCTGGATCTGCTAACTGCTCGTCCCTAACCGTTTCATCCGTCCATTCCTTATCGGGTAGTATTTGCATAAGCCTGATGTCGATAACGTCTTCCTTTGCTTCTATACGCCCGCAGTGCTTACTTACGTGGAATCACTTGACATGGTCGTCTTGACAATGCATCAGCATTTCCATGTGCACTCCCTTTCCGATGTTCGATCTGGTAATGATAGCTCTGTAGTCGCTCAATCCAACGCGCTACCTGTCCTTCTGGGTTCTTGAACTGCAGTAGCCAACGTAATGCTCCATGGTCCGTTCGTATATGAAATTCTTGGCCATAGAGGTACTTATGAAAATGTTTCACACATTCCACTATAGCCAACAATTCCTTACGAGTTACACAATAGTTACGTTCTGGTTTAGATAACACCTTCGAGTAATAAGCTATTACTTTTTCTTGCTCTTCAATTTCTTGCGACAACACCCTTCCAATGCCATCATTACTTGCATCGGTATCAAGAATAAACTTAACACCAGGTATAGGGTATGCCAACAATGGTGCCGTACATAATCGCCTTCTCAACTCATTGAATGACTCCTCTTGCTCGTCATTCCATTCAAATGCTCTGTTCTTCCGGGTCAAATCATTTAAGCTCTTTGCCACATTGGCAAATCCTGGCACAAATCGCCTATAATAAGTGCACAATCCGAGGAAGCTCCGTAATTCTCGTAAATTTTTAAGTCTTGGCCAGTCCTTTACCGCTGATATCTTGTCCTCATCGGTGTGGATTCCATTGGTCGTTACCTTGTGCCCTAAAAATTTTACCTCCGTTCTGAATAATGAACACTTCTTCGGATTTAACTTTAAACCGGCTGATTGTAATCGCTTCCATACCTCTGACACATTTCTTAAATGTTCTTCGAAATCCTTTCCCATAACAATGATGTCATCCAAATACACGAGGCAAGTCTTCCAGTGCAGTCCCTTTAACACGCGCTCCATAAGTCGTTCAAAAGTTGCCGCGCCATTGCCTAATCCAAATGGCATCACGTTAAACTGCCATAGCCCATTACCCACACTGAATGCCGTTTTTTCACGATCTTGCTCTTGGACTTCCACCTGCCAATAATCGCTTTGCAGGTCCAATGTTGAAAACATTCTAGCACCTGACAATATGTCTAACGTGTCATCGATCCTGGGTAACGGGTAACTATCCTTTTTCGTTACTGAATTTAGCTTTCGGTAACCGACACAAAAGCGCATTTTCCCATCCTTCCTTTGAACTAATACTACAGGTGAACTCCATGGACTGTTTGATGATTCAATCACTCTATAGCTGCCTGCATGCCCGTTACCATTGGGTCCACCTCTTCTCGTTTTGCTAAAGGTAGCCTTCTCGGTGCTTGGCGTATAGGTGTCTCCGTTCAGGTATCAATTCGATGTTTCACCATGTTGGCCCTTCCATTATTATCCGGTGTACTGCATACATATCGACTTATACTGTTCGAACAGTTGTCGTGCTGAATTTTTCTGGTTCATGGTAAGATCCCCAGTCCATTTCTGCATGAGGTGTTCTACTATTTGCTTTTGTCCTTGCGTATCGGTGTTTCTTATCGGATTTTTCTGCTCACATTTCATTATCGTTGACACCTCTTCACATTTACCAATAACAGTTCCTTTCTTAATTGTTTTTGTCTTTTCCGAGAGATTAAGGGTCTTAATCGGTACCCTACATTCGTTATCTGATTTTACTAACGTCCTCCCTATCATAATTCCTTTGGTTTCGCTTTCTTCTTCACTGGCTTCTACAACCCACAACCTGGGTGGCCCAGAACCTCCCTCCAATCTCCCCCACACAATTGTTTCCGAATTCGGTGGCAGCTTTTCCCGATGTTTTATTATTACCCGCCTAGTAGTTGTTTCCACATTATCCACTCGCAGTGGTAACTCGAAATTATCACAGTCCAATACTCCTCTTCCAACATCCACCACGAAGCCATTCGCCCTCATGAAGTCCATCCCTAAGATGACTTCATCCACTATTTTTGCGACCAGCACTTCGTGTTGGAATTGAGCAGTGCCTATCTTAATTCTCACAAGCTTCCTGCCCTTTATGTCTGCGCTCTCTCCTGTGGCTGTACGTAATTTCAACTCATTGGCTGGTAGTACTCTTCCCTTTACTAGATCCTCACGGACAAACGTGCGCACCGCTCCTGTATCCAGGGTAATAACACAGCTCTTCCCGTCAATACTTCCTTTAATTGTTAAGCTGTCACCGACTCGTCCCAATCTCGAAATAGGGATGGAGGTTATGGGGCAATTGGTTGTGGGAGTCAGCTTCTGCCCCTTTAGGCTGACTCGTTGTAGTTTAACAACTCCTTTCGTTCTTGGCCATCTTCCTTGACCAACGTCCGCTCTCTGCTTGTTGCTCGTTGCATAGGAGATCGTGATCTTGTACCCCTCCATTTTCCTTCTTTACAGTCCCTCGACATATGACCCATTTTGTCACATGTCCAACATTTTATTTTGCTACCACCCTCTCTGTATCTTGGAACCGACCGCTCGACGTTGGTGCTGCTATCCATTTCTACTCGTCGCACCCTAAGCAACGGTTTTATGATAGCCTGCGCAGTTTCATTTATTAAGGCACACGCGATGGTCTCGGCAAAAGTCGCCTTAGGTGATAACATCACTGCTTTACGTGTTTCCGGATCCCGTATTCCATCGATGAATGCGTCCATTTTAATCCTCTCCATGTAATCGGGAGATGTTTTCACATGTGCCAAATGCACTAGCGGCTAGCCGCTCGACTGTTGCGGAATACTCTTCAAGAGTCTCTCCGATCTTTTGACATCGGCTCTTCAGCTCCATACGATACATCTCTCGCTTATGGTCACTTCCATACTTTCGATCCAGCGCCTTCATTATTTCGTTGTAATTACTACGGTCATACTGCGGAATAGTCTGCAGTACTTCAGCCGCTTCTCCTTTTAGAGCCACTATTAATGCTGTTCCCCGATTTGCGTCATTCCACCCATTTTGATTAACCGTTGTCTCAAATTGAAATTTGAAAACCGCAAACGATGTTGTGCCATCAAATATCGGTGGCTTAAATTTCATTGCTTGAATTGGCTGAGATACTGGCGATGCTGTTCCGTTAACCTCTACACATAGAAGTTTCTTCTCGAAGCCTAGAACTTTCTCTTGTAATTCTTCCATTTGTTCACTCCCATTCATAACTTTCTGCTCCAACCCTTGGATGTCCTTTTGTAATTTTTGTTCAATTTGCTCTACTTCTTCATGTAAATTGATATACATTTCATTGAATTTCTCATTCAGTTTGTTATTGATTTCGCCCACCGACTGCTCCATGCGCTGATTTAACCGTTTAATTTCTTTCATTTCCTGATTTGATTGATCAATTTTCTGATTTAATTGGCTACTGGACTTTTCAACTGACTTTTCTATTGACTGTTTCATTTCCATCATAACGGTCATTAACTGCGCCATATCGAAATTTCCAGAAGGTACCGCTGCAACCTCCACTACCGCCTCTTTACTTTCTCCATTATCTTCGTCCCCTTCTGCGTGGTCGGAAAACGTCGATTCGTCAAAATTATAACTAGCCGGATCATTACCCTCCAGCTCTACTGCTTGAAGTAATCGTTACCTTAATACACTTTTCTGGCCGACCGTTGACAAACCACGTCGCTCTAACTCTTCCTTTAAATCGGAAATCTTCAACTCGTCTAGAATCATCTTTTAATTCACAATCCCACCACTGTCACCAATTGTTTCGTTTTTGCCTTGTCAAATTCAAGGTTCGATCACTGGATTGTGAATAAAACAAACGATGTAAATTCTAGAACACACTAAATTTATTTATTTTCGATTAAACACTAATTTAATTAATTCACTTATTTAACTTAATTATTTAACTTCACAATAACTATTTTCTACACTTTAACAACACTATATAACACTTTATTTTACTTTATAAACACTTTCCTTTTAATTACTATTAGCACTCTCACGGTTAAAACACAACTGATTTTCTCCCAAATGTTTGTCGCGTATTTATACCAAATATTCTAACCATTCTAGAAATCTCCAGAATATTCGATTAGTTTAGATAAGTCTAGACACCTCTACTGTTCTACTTTATAACAATTTTACATTAACGATAGTGTTGCTATTCAAACATAGATGTCGCCACGATCGTAACATTATATAAGCTGGTTCTTGTTAAATATTTAAAATAATCGTAGAAGACAATCAGTGTTGCTAATTTAGCACTTTCAGTGCCAGGTTTAGCACTATCCAATTTACTTTAGCCCCATAAAAATAAGTTTTGCACCCAAATGCAATTTTGCACTATATAAATCTTTTTAGTAAAATTCTAGTACTTTCAAAATTTTTTATAAAATTTATAGGCCCATTATCGAGATTAATTTTTCATTGCTAAAGTTTATTCTTTTTTGTTACGAGTCCTAAATTCGAGGGAATAAACCCACCTTATTCGAATATGTAAGCTAAAAAATCTACTACGTTTTTCTACATTTTTAACAAATAAACGAGTACGGTTAAACTTAACGTTCTTAAGTAATGTATAATTTATCATTCAATAGGGATTTAAGATCACAATGAATATAATGAGCGCCAATTCAATTTTCGTTTCTTCTACCTTGTTTTTCGAGTAAATGGTTCAAAATGCGGATCAATATAGGTTATAACTTGCCGATATATTTAGACCAAAATATTTGAATAGAGTTGAATAAAGCATTTTAATTGATCCCGATCTAACATTAAAGTTATTTATTTGATGACAAAAATCTCATTTTATGAAAAGTTGTGCTTTTTTTTTTGGAAAAACTTTTAATTGTCGTTAAACGTTTTACTTATGATAAGATTAACTTTTTAAGAAAGGTTTAACAATTGTCCTAAAAGTTTAGGTGTAAATATTTTATTTCACTCTGATCTGATATAAGAACTATTTCTTGAAAAATTAAGCTTTTAAAAATAAGTTTCACATTATTGTTCGTCGAATTGGAAATCAACATTTAGATTTTTCAAATATCTGTTTATTTAAAAAAACAAATATTTGTTTCTGATCCAACATAAAACTTATCTTATGAAATAATGAGCTTTTTGAAAAAAGTTCCATCTCTGCTCTTCGAATTAAAAATTAAATGTTTAATATTAATAATGATTTGCCTTTCCGCTGCAACATAAAAGATATTTATTAAAAGCAGAGCTTTTTGAAAAACATGTGGCACTTCTACTTCGAAAACTTATTATTTAGTTAAAGCACAAAGTGTTAATATTCCAATTGACTACAATCCAACAAAGACTTCATTTATAAAAGATAAGCTTTTTGTTAAAAAGCTTCACAAATGTACTAAATTAACATATGTTGATCATCTCTTTTTGTAATTACATAACACGTGTAAATTTTTTATACAATTCTGAACCAACATAAAAGCTCGTTTTTGAAAAAAGCACTTTTTGTGAAATATTTTGCAGTGTTTCCATTTTGTAATTATCTGTTTCTCTAAATTAAACGATGAGTGTATTTATTTTATTTTAATTGATTCCAATTCGACATAAAAGTTTTTTTTTATGATAATCTAAGCTTTTTAAGAATATAGTTTTCACAGTCTCTTCCAATTGGAGATTTTAATTAAAACATAACGGTAAACATTTTAATTGGTTCCGATCCAACATGTACGTTCTATTGTGACAATGTGAGCTTTTTTAATTACAAGGTACTTTTATTAAAGAGTAAATAAAAATAGTTGGTTAAATAGATTATCCGACAAGCTCATTTTTTTGAAAAAAGGTTTTACAATATTGTTTGTTCCATTAGAAGTACACACATTTTGATATTTGTAATCACTTTTTTGGTTCTTTAATTAAAGCAGAAGTGAAAATATTTTATTTACCCCTAATTTCCTTTAAAAGCTATTTTATGAAAAGTTGAGCTTTTTCAAAATACTCTTCACAATATTGTCATTCGAATTGGACATTAAATTCTTGATTTTTGTAATTACATATCTAGACTGTGTTTATAATTAAAAAAACAAATATTTTCTTCCGATCTGCTATTGTTTTATGACAAACGGAGCTTTGTGAAAACATTTATTTGTTCTTCCAATAGGAAATTAAAATTGGGTGTGGGTATTTGATTTGATTTTGATCTAACTTAACACTCGTTTTATGAAAACATGAGCTTTTTGAAAAATAGTTTCACAATTATTCTTTGAACTGAATATTAAAGTTTTAATATTTGTAATCATTGGCTTCTTTAATTAAAGAACAAATGTTTTATATTTAACATATTTTTATATTTTTAAAATAACCAAAAGTGACAACGAGAAGTTTATAAATCAGCTCAAAAAATAGTTTTATAGTACGAAGGAGGTATATATATATTATAGCCGGTAGTTGCTAGTTATAAGCGAAGAAACTCTTTCTACATTCGCATTGTGGCTAAAAATTGGCACTTCGAGACTGAACAATTAAATGATAGCGGAACTACAAATACAGAACCAGAAGTTGTTCAACCCGAGGTCAATCAACCAAAAGATAGCAAATCTACCAACAACAACTAAATATTGTGGGCGTTAGCAATTACCTAGAAATTCAGTCACTGATGAAAACGGTAACTCTCAAAGAATATAAGGCAATAGCGCTAAACAATGACGTTTGGAAAATTAATACTTTGGACTCAGATACTTATATACCCTATCTATGAAGATAAATGGTAAAGTATCAGTGGTTTACCTATGAGGATAAACCGGCTGGACTTATGAAAGTTATGGCATGAGGTTTATAACACACATGTTCAAGCAAGGAACTAATGGAAGACTTATAAAAGAAAGGTCTAAAAATACTAGATGCTGTGAATATTGTTATGAAAGGGAGAACAGAAAACCAGGAAGGAATCCAAACTGCCAGTAAAAATGGACTCCTTCTTTTTATGCTGGTACTTCATAAAAAAAAAATGTGTAAAACATTACGATATAAAAAGAATTCTTCACATGAAGGTAAAAATTGAACCAATGAGGACAACCACTACGCTCATACCCGAATGCAAAACATGTTAGGGATTTAATCACATCCAAATATATTGCAGTCGGGATCCGAGTGGTGTAAATTACTCAGGTAAATATATTACCCAGGCATGTAAATTGCTCAGGTAAATATATTACCCAGAAATGTACCAGCCAAGTATGTAAATTGTAAGGGTCAACATCCGGCTAATTATCGAGGCTGTGATTTTGCTAAACAACTTCAAAAATTAAGAGATAAACCAAGAAATCAACCATAAAATCACGAAAATCAATGGATTCAAACATCAAATCATATGGATCAAAATCAACAACCAAGACACGTAGGGCAAAGAAGTACATTTACTGAGGTAGTGAAAGGTTCGGGTTCAACCAAATATATGGGGTCTGAAAATATTTTTAAATAGAGAAAAAATTGACATTTTCCTTATATCTGAAAGATATTTGGTTAAAATCGAGGAAGATACAATGCAAGTCACTACTGTAAAGAGCCACATTAAACACAGGCAGCTTACTGTTTCTGCAATATACTGTCCTCCCCGGAATAACTTGAAAAGGGAGGACCACATTAAACTATTTAAATCACTAGGACGTGATTTTATTATTGGCGGTGACTCTGTTGCAAAAAACACCTATTGGGGATCTACTTACGACATCACAGGGTAGAGAATTGTTTCAAGCAGGATGTATACTCTATACCTAATAGACTTTTATGTAGCAAAAGGTACATATATCTCTAGACATCCACATTGAAAACAGCTCATTGAAAACAGCAATTCTCTAGTATTGCGTCACTCACCGGTCACGATCCGGAACGAATTGTGCAACTATCTCTGAAAGGAGAGGTCGTTGCAACTATCTCTGAAAAGGGAGCATTTTTAAAGAAAAATCAAAGAATGTTTATTTCATTGTAAAGTGGAAGGTATGCCATTAACACTTGAAAACGGTATTAGCCAAATGGTCGCCACTGCTACGCTTGCAGCACCATATTCTTTTCGTGACATTTTCCATGACCAAGGCACATTTGCGGCTGTATGCCCTCGATAACTTCACGAATTCTATCTTTAAGGTCTTGAATCGGTTGTGGATTATTGGCATAGACCATATTTTTCAAGTGGCCCCAAAGAAAGAAGTCTAAAGCTGTTAAATTACAAGATCTCGGAGGGGAAATTTTGATCACCTATTCGAGAAATAACACGGTCATGCTGAAAATAAACCTCGTCCACATCAATATCTTCCAACTCCGGCCATAAACAATCATTAATCATATAGCTCGGTAGCTGAATCCATTCACCATAACAGGTGCACCAGCCTCATTTTCAAAAAAGTAAGGTCCAGTCACACCGCCAGCTCAAAAATCGCACCAAACAATGACACGTCGAGGATGGAGAGTCTTTTCAAGAATCATGCTTGGATTTTATGAGTTCTTGTATATTGTATAGTTCTTACTATATCGTTGATGTTAACGTTCCTTTCCTTTTTGTATCATTTGCTTGTTCGTTGCAGACTGATTAATAATATTCCACTTGCCAACATCGCCATATATGCTGATTCATCTAAATAAAAAAAGTTTTGACCTTCAGTAGGTCGTGATCAGGAAGCTGCGATCCTCAATAAAGTTTGTTCCATTATCAATGTGAATTTCTTTGCTAATTCCTCGACGAGCAGTAAATCGTTTTAATGCACCTAAATAGGCATCTGACATCTGTGATTGCAGATTTCAACGAATGGTTTGACGTATAACTCCAAATGAGAACATAAAGCATTTTGAATTAAAAATACTAATATACGGGATGCCGAAAAAATATAGCCGAGAAAATGCATCCTTACATCCAGAAGTACATTGGTGACTTATTAACTGTGGACTGATGACTTATTAAAACAAATATCAAATATGACGGCTCAATTTCTGGGGAACAATTTCTTCCGAATTTTTAGACAAATTTAATGTAATAAAATTCAGTCGGACTATCAAGTTCTGAATTAAAAACAATCTCTGAACACCCCAATGAAGTAAGGGTTCTAGGCTTGCAATGGCGGCCAACTATTGATAAATTCGGAACCGCGACGCAAATGGAAAACCTACGTGGTGATCGTACGAGCGAAATATTAGAAGTGTTACCAAGAAGAAAGTGGCGTCACATTGTCTCGAAATTAATAGCAGCAAATTGGACCACTAATAATCTAAAAAACCATAGTTTATGGTGAAGATGACCTGAATTTTTGAAATTCGGAATACCTCGAAAACCAGAATCCTCCATTAATCACGAAGAGACAATTTGCAACAGGACAACTAGTTGTAAACGTCGGCTCAATCACAATCTTTTGTCGCCCAGAGTATAAGGAGATTTTCCCTGATATAGCCCTCGCATCTGAATCCTTGGTGTCATTAATTTTGTAATCGGTGATAGACCGCCGCAAAACTCGCGGGATAAGCCGATCAGGTGGAATCTACAAAAGTTAAATCCAGATCGTTTTGAGGAAGAATTATCGAAAGGAGCACAAGTTGCGGTGAGATCAGCAGGAGAAGGATCTGCAGCAGACGCACTTGTGGTGTCCACAATGTCACGCATTACTTCTGCCTGCGAAGTGTTTATGCCACGGAGAAAATGCGACGGACTATTAACAAAAAGACGCTAGGGCGTAAAGGCGATCCGGAGCTACCTTCATCCTACCGACCTCTTTGCATGCTTGCCACAGCTTGGCAAGGTTCTACAAAAGCTGATTAGGCCCAGAATTTCTGCCGCGATTGAAGCCGCTGGATGTCTCTCACCCAAGCAGTACTGATTTAGAATTGGACTATCAACAGTTGATGCAATCCAAGATGACTCCATTGGCTTAAGGAGTGCAAAGCCGTCCCAACCTTAGGAAATCGGACGTTGATCAAAAAATAGAGAGCGTAGAGGAAAGGTTGTGCACAATAGTACGCTGGCTGGCATTTTGACAGCGGGAAACCAGAGGGAGATGAACCGCGAGACTCATCGAACGTTTGACGACTCCATGGATAAAGAGGGAGCACGCAGAGGTTGGATACTATCTGACACAATTTCTTAGCGGCCACGGATATTTCCGATCTCAACAGAATGCGTAAAATAATATCATCAGAATGGTTGTACCGCTCAGGTGTGACCGATGACACATTTTTTTTTTCGTTTGCGCATTGGGACCAGCAAAGAATATATCTAGAAAGAGAGGTGGAATCATGGTTACCGGAGACCGCTTTGAAGATTATGCTACGTGGAGATGATACCTGGAGCCACTTGACAATGTTCGCTGAAGGTATCTTACAAAACAAAAAAATTGATTTAGACAGGAGTACATAACATAGGTGCAAGCTCAGTCGGAGCATAAAATCAAAACGGCCTAGCTTGAAGTATGGTGATAAACGGTCCCAGGCTAGTGCCGAGAAGTAACGGAAGGTATTTTTAGTCGATAGTCCGGAAACGGGAGTCCGGCACGTCGTGGGTAAATGCATTTTCAATAATCTTAGTAATTTTTTTGATTTTATTTATTATTAATTTATTAATTGTATTAATTTTATTAACTTTGATAATTTAAATAATTTTACAAATTAAAATTAATTTTAAAAGTAATTTTTATAACAATGTAGTTTTAAAAATTATAATTAAATATGTAAATTTGATAACTTTAAAAATTTTATAAAATTTACGAATTTTAATAATTTTTATTTAAAATTAACTATTTTGAAAATATTAATAATTTTATTAACAATAATAACATTAATAATATCAATAGTCATACAAATTATTATAATAATTTTAATGTTTCAGTAATTTTATTGATTTTAATAATTTACATTTTTTAATATTTAAATAAATGTTATAATTTTAAAGTTTTAATTACTTTAATTGTTTTGATAATATCAATAATTTAATCATATTTAATAATTTTGATTACTTTACTTTGATTTGATTAATTTGAAAAAATTTAAATATTTTAATTATTTTACTAATTTTAATAATTTAATTTTTTTTAAATATTTAAAAAACTAAATTTTCCACATTTTTTTGAATGTTCTAAATTATTTGTTTGATAATTTAATAATAGTTTTAATCATTGTAATAATGCTGATAACTTTAATTATTTTATTAAGTTTACGAATTTTGGTTATTTTAACAGTTTCAATAATTTTTATAATTAAAAACTTTAAATAATTTTAATAAATTCATTAATTCTATTAATTTAAATAATTATAATTATTGAATTAATTTTCATTATTTTCTGAATTTTAATGTTATAAACAGTTTTATTAATTTTAGAAATTTTTCTAATTTAGATAATTTCAATAATTATATTTATTTTAATATTTTTAAAACATTTATCAAATTGACGAACTTTAAATATTTTGATTAATTTAGTAATGGTGTACATTTTAGTAACACTGATAATTTAAATAACTTTTGTAATTTTAATTATTTGAAGTTTTACTAATTTCATTTATTAAATTTTTTTAGTAATTTTTAAAAACAAATAAAGTTTTAAAAATTAAAATTATAAAAGTTAATTTGTCGTGTTTTGTTTACTAATTAATGTACGGTTTCACAAAAAATAAGCTAATTAGCTGTTATCGACGATTTTTAAAAAAGTAAAAGATTTTAATTAAAAACTTTTATTAAAATTGGGAAAATTAATTAGTTTTAAAATCATTTAAATTTATTAAAATTATTAATATTTTTTAAATTATAATAGTGAAATAAAATTAGGTAAATTATATTCACTATTATATGAATAATGTAGAGTGTAATATGAAAATTACTGTCAACTATAAAACCAACAAAGGTTTGAAACCTATTAAATTTATTATTAAAATTATTAAAACTAATAAAATTATTATTAAATAAATATTATTATGTTCAATTTTAATAATTATTAAAACATAACATTAATTTAATACATGTTTAACATTAATATTAAAATAGTAAAATTATTTAAGTCAGTAAATTATTAATATTCTAAAATAGACCAAGAGTTTAAAAATTATTAAAACTATAATACCCTTCATAAATAAATTAGAAATTCTTTTAAAAATATAAAAATTTATAATTTATTGCAATTTTGAAATTTTTACTAATTAGAAGTATTATTTAATTATAAAATATTTTAATTTTGTTAAAACAGTTTAAACTATTAAAACATAGTTACCTACCTCCTATTTAAACAAATTAAATAATTTGGCAAAATGGAGCTCCATCGCTAATCAACATTGAGCCTATTAACCGGTCACCGCATATATTCATCGCCCATGATATTCCCAAATACTCCAGCAAAAAATCTAAATTCAAGGTTAGTGATAGTATATTCTAGAATTAATACAATAGATAACTATACAATTGATTTCAGACCGTGTCGATGAAAATATTTTTATTTACTTTTCTTGGTAAAATTAAACACTATTTTGCATTTTGCCTAATTTCAACACCCTGTATAATTTTTAATAATTTTCCAGAATTAATCAATAAATTTCTACTAAATACAGATGCTTATACAAATATAATATTTCACATTGTATTATTATTTAGATTTAACATAAAACAAGGCACTTAAAAATTTCCTGTAGCTCTTTAGCAACAAAAAAAAAAATTGAAAATATTTTTGAAATTAATTAAGCCATATAATTACAAAAAAAAACCGAGTACACATTATTTATTTAATATTTAAATATTTTCAGAATTAACTTTTAATTTTTTTCTTATTTTTAATTTTTTTTTGTTCGGTATACATACATAATTATAAAATTAATATTATTGTTTCATTAAAAATAATTTTTTTTTTTTTGTAGGAGAATCAAATATTAAACATAAAGTTATAAGAATAATATTTGTAAAAGAGTTTACATAAGTATATTGTTTTATAATACATGCTGTATATGTATATTATACATATGTATTTATGTACATAAGAAAATGAATTTGTTATATGTTTATAATACAGTGAAGATTAACTTCAATATTGTGTTATGTTTGAAGATCGTGTGTAATCTAGGTAAGCAGATTTTTTTTGTTTTTTGGAAATAAAGCGCAACGAACATTTTAATATTAAATTAAAATTATAAAAGGTTTTGTTTGGGAAATCGCTTACAGGGCTACTATAATTCTACAAAAGAAAGGCAATCGGCAGTGTTCAATGGAAGTTGCAAAATATTGTTAATGTCGGATTTAAACATTTCTTTAATTGAGAGACCACAATTATCATTGTTTTCCTACTGAGATATTATCATACCGTTATTTAACGAATAAGCTGATGAATTTTTTTTTAAATTAATAAAAACTTCAAAAAAGCTTTAAATTTGAGAATTTCTTTTGTTTGTTAAAACTGTTTGAATTAATTGCGAAAAACTTTAGACTATTTTAATTTAAAATTATTAATATTTTTATAACTGCAAAAAAGTTTTTTTTTATAAGACTGTTAAAATTATTATTAGTATAATCATTAAATGTAAAATTTTTAGTTAACATATAATTTTGGAGAAAATTCAGAAGGTGAAGATAATATGCAAAAACGAATACCGATGGTTTGAAATACTATCACGCAGAATGATTTGCGTATCTACAAACAAATAATACAGCAAGAACCATCAACATCGGCACAATCATCTAAAGAAAAGAAAACTACCGATGTGAATCAGTTTCCGACAAAATTTATTAGAAAAATATTGACGCAAGTTTACACTTTTTTTTACAGTGTAATTCATCAAATAATAATTGATACGAAATATTTTAGAATGTTAAAATCAAACTAAAAACTCTATTCACCATTTTAGAATAATAATAAATTAATTAATTTTAACAAATAAATTTAACGAATTTCGTTGATTACATTTTTAATTAGAAAGTTTATAAATAAAATTTATAAAGCAAAGTAAATAAAATATTGAATGGGATGTCATCACTATGCTCTATACTATTTTATAAATATTAAATAGCTCATATTGCAAGCTTTTGTTATCACGATGTCAAATTAGTGGTTAGTGTGGAACACTATGAATTGACAAGCTTTGATTTTCCGAAATCGTCCAAATTCGTAAGTTATCAGGTGGAAATTATGTTAAATTTATTTTATTGGGAAGATCCTAGAGTTTTCCAAGAGATCTGACCATATGCAATGAATATCAGCTTTTGATATTATAATGTCAAATTAATGGTTAGAAATTCCTACATTCATGGCTCAATGGCCAATTTTAACGAATAACTAACAAATTTTATTTTTAAAATAGCTAGTATTGATATTATTCAATTAAATTTAATACTACCAAAGTAATAAAAATATTTAATAGTTATTATATTACAAGAAAAATGCAATTAAAATATTTATGAATTATTCAAAATATTAAATTACTATTTTAGCTGTTCATATTTATTACAGGTATTTATTTTTAAAATTATATTATTTTATTTATAAAAAATATTTTATAAATAAATAAGATTGCAATTGTTTTTAAAAAATAAAATGTTCAATTGATAATCAGTTAAAAAAGATATTAGAAAATTGTTAAAATATTGCAACAAAATATTTTGCATTTCAAATTTAAAAGATTTTATAATTTTTCAAAATTTTTAAATTATTAAAATTATTAAAATTATTGAAAGTAATAATACTTAACATTTTTCTTTGATATTTGTATTAATATTTCTTAAGTGAGAAAAGAGGAAAAAGTTAAGTTAAAAAATTTATAAACAAAATAAAATACAATTTTAGGTTAAAATCATAAAACAATAAGAATATTAAAAAATAATTAAAATACTGCAATTCAAATTTGCTCAAATTACTGAAGAATGATATCCCAATTTTTAAAATTAAATAAACTAAAAGTAAAATTTATTAACCTTCAAAATTACTTAAAACTAAAAACTTGAATAATTTTGCGAACATTTTTAAAATTATAATAATTTTTTGTATATTTTAAATTTTTTAATAAATATTGTATTATTTTTACAGTTATTAACATTTCTAGTAATTTTCTTTCCTTTATTTTATAAAAACGATAAACTTGAAAAATTTGGTTTTAAAATTAAAATTTGTTAACTTATATTTATCAATTAATTAAAATTTCTAAAATTTAATATTATTTTTAAGATTATTAAAACGTTTTAAAATATTTTAAATTATTATAATTCTTACAATATTATTAGAATTAATAAAATTTTCAATCCATTTAAAATAAAAAATATATAACTCTATTTTTATTTAAACAAATAAATTGGCATAAATTTAAAAAAAGAAAGTAGAGTATTTAAAAAAATTCATTTTATTATATTATTAATACTATATTTACTAATTTCATTTTTCAAAAATTAATATTTTTAAATATCCACGTCATATTTTTAAAACTATAAAAACTAATTTTACTAAAATTTTTAACAGTCTTGGTATAAATATTTAATCCCTAATTTTACCTCTTAAAGTCATCAAAATTATGAATTTTATTAGAGCTATTCAAACTTTAAAATTAGTACAATTCAAAATTTTATTATATTATTAATAAATATACATATATTAGTTTTAATTATGAAACTTCAAGAAATTTAATTTGGGAATGCTTTCGTAATTTATTATTATAAAATTCTTAAAATAAAAGAATTTAAAATTTTTCTCAATATGGTAGTATTGAATTAAAAACTGAATATAAATATTTCTTGAATTTAATAATTTTAAATTTCCTGAATTGGAATCAATTTCAGTAATTAGAACAAATCTGAAATTTTTAATTGTGAATTTTATATGATATAAAAAAAAAATTAATAATTTTGTTTCCAAAATTTTAATTTTTATAAATTTCTGTAGCTCTGATTTTTTAATTTATTATTTTTTAAAAGTTATTTTAAAAATATTCAACTAAAAAAATAATATTTTGTTGGGAAAGTGTTAAATGTTCGTAATACAGTTAATTTTTATAAAACTATATTAGAAAATCATATGGCTAGAAATTAATAACCCACCTGACTAGTTGGGCGGTAATCTAACATTTCAAAATATAAACTTGCAACATTTAATTTTAAAACTGCAATTTTAGTTTCGTAATTTTAGTTGTTTATGTATGTATATAAAATTTGTTAGACACTAAACAAAAAAATAGATAATTCGTAAGTTTTGGAATTTAGTTAATTTAACATTTCAATATTTTCTTTTCAAATATATTTAGTCAGCAGGAAAATTTCAGCAGAATAAAAATCTGCATTATCGACATATACGCATATAATGGTTCAGTAGAAAAATTTCAGTAGAAATTTTCCAACAGAAAATGGTGAAACGGTGAAACCGTTTGAAACCGTTTGAACCCGGTGAAACGACAAATCAAAAGTGCCAGCTACCCGAGTTTTTCAATATTAGCCATTTCACTTGAATAAAAGATGAGTAATAAAATATGACCTGTTACGAAGCATAACAGTTCTTTGTTACGATGGTAAGACAAACTAATAGCCAAGTGACAAGACAAATCAAAAGCCCCATCTGCCCGAATTTTTGTTTATGGGCCAATTCGTACAAATAAAAGATGGGTGGGGATTTTAATTATTTTTAACCTGATCCCACAAAATATGACCTGATACGGAGCATAGAAGTTTTCTATTAGGATCGCAAACCAAACTAATAGTCAGGTAACACGACAAACCAAAAGTACCAGCTACCCGAATTTTTGAATATGGGCCATTTTATATGAATGAAAGATGGGTGGGGAATTTAATTATTTTCAACCTGATCCCACATAAAATATGGCCTGATATGAAGCACAGAATTTTTATATTGGAATGGTCACTTTAACTAATAGCTCAATGATACGACAAACCAAAAGTGCCGGCTACCCGACTTTTTGCATATGGGCCATTTCATATGAATTTATTCGGTGGTCATTAGATGGTGGGGAATTTAATTATTTTTAACGTGATGATAAGAGTCGGCTACCCGAATTTTAGTATATGGGACATTTCGTGAGAGTAAAAGATGAATTATTTTCCATTAATTTTGTTTTTACATTTTAAAATTTTTTGAAATATAATTAATAGTTTAAGAAAATTAAAATTAATAATTTTACATCTTACAAAAATATATTTAATTTTTATGCTATTAAACTATGTCGATAAAGCAGATTTTTTCTAAGTAAGGTAAACATTTTCTTTGTTGCCTTTTATTCGAATGAATTCAACAGAAGTTATGTGCATTTCCAGTATTACTTTAATAATAATATTCGACAGCCTTGAATCTCGTTCCTGAACAATTTTTTCCTAAACTTTTATCCGAAGAATAATTAAAAAAAATTGCTGGCCATGTCGTTAATGGGACGAGTATTCCTCATACTAAAGAAGAATATGTACGTCGTATATTTTGAATTTGTCTATTTATAGCATCTTTAACATGAAAATTTTACTAAAGGCTGTAGTGTGCTTAGCACCTATCCTCATTTATTTACCTTACCAAATTTGAAGATATATACATTCCACAAAAAATTATTCAAATAGCAAACACAAAACCATATATTCTTATATCTAAACATGAACATCTTAAGACTCAAGTATATACGTACACAGAAAATAACTAATTTAATTAAAAAAAAAAAAATTTGAAAATTTATATTTTATGCTTTACATTATATATGCTCCAAATACATATGATATGGTTATAAACATATAATTTTATATTAGATTTTCTTTGTGTATATATATATATATATATATATATATATATATATATATATATATATATATATATATATATATATATATATGTATGTACATACGTAAGATCTTTTTGTTTAAAGAGCCGAAACTTCAACATTTCCTAAGACAATAGACAAAATTTATACGTATATACACACACACACATAGTTTGTCTAAAGGAAAGTTTTTCTCTTTATTGATAATTAAATTTTCATATTTTTTAAGTGTTGTTATTGTTATCTTTTATTAGTGATAACAAACAACAGAATAATTATAAAATTGTTATTTTAATTTTTGTACACAATACATACATACATATATTATAGAGTTTTTAAGTATAATTAAAAAAAAAATTCTTGGAAGATGTCCTTATGCTTATACATATCTATATATACATAAATATACAATTTTCCAAAGGTATGATGTGTCATGAATTTTAACGAAACAATATGTACGAAAATTTGGCCATTGTTCAATCATGCACACGAAATCCATATATATTTAAAATCAGTGTACAACATTTATATACATACAAGATACGTTAAAAAACTCAAATTTCCAAATCTTTAACACTCGGTTTTTTATTATTACGATTTTACTACATTTTTTTTCATAATGTTGTTCTAAATATTTAATAATGTTTGTGAAGCGAGTATACGTATATTGTTTGATCAAATATTAATTCATTTTCTATGAACTGTTTGTTTATGTTGGTGCGGTATTTTATTTTGTTGTTCTTGTTTTTATTGAGGAAAACCACCATTTCATATACAGTAATGGAAATAACATAAATAGTTAAATTTATTGGTCTTTCAGTAGTTGCAGAGTATGGTCAGCACGCGATCAATGGATACGAAAATCTGTGGTGAGGAAATATTAGAAAAATGGTTTCAAGTAGAATCGGAAAAGCTAGGACTATAATAGCCGAGTTTCTGGCCCCATCGCACATGAGGTACTATTGGAAAAGATATTGACGAAATATTGATAAAACGTTATTGAGGCTTTTCATTCAGACCGTCCCTTAGCTGCAATTAAATGCGCCAATATATATGGGTTAAAATGCTTATGAGAAAGCAGCTATTTGGAGTTATTTTGAAACTCTGGGTTTAAATTATTAAATTTTTAAAGCTGCTTTCATCTCAACCAAGTTTAAGAAGTTGGCTTCGAACATTTTCAGAACTTTTAAAATCCTTGGATTTTTAAAGTTGCATTATTAATTCTCTATAATTTCCCCTAAAAAATTTCTAGTAACTTTTGAAGTTGGAGTAGTAAGCTTTCTGAGCTTTTAACAACTCTGATTATTTATAAAAGGTGATTCTGGTCCACAACCTTTAACAACTTTGGAAATTATTAGAAGGTGGTTTCGTAAGCTTTTGTAAACTTTTATCACGTTCAGGGGAATTTTAATAATTAAATCTGTAAGCCTTCTAGTTATTTTCGATACATTGAATTCATTAATTATCGGAGCTTTTATAATCTCGACTAATTTTTAAATCTCATTTTAGCGAATTCCGGAGCTATTAGCGAACTTAAAAATGTATATTTCCAGAGCTTTTATAAACTCCGTGAGCTTTACTGATAGTGGTAAATTTCCAAATTTTTAATAAATTTTACACTTTTTTGGGCTTAGCTGTTCAAGTTTTATTCGTAAAATAGCGTTTTTTTCTAAATCGTGAATTTTTTAAATTATAAAATGTTTTTGCTCAGAGTACTTTGACAGGGCTGATTCGTAAATTTTGGAGCTTTATCGAATCTGGCAAACTGTTGAATTTCGATTATTAAGAATCTTAATGTTATTAACAAATATTTCAAAGTTTGAACCAGTTTGGGAAATTTCGATTCGTAAACTTGTGAAGCTTTTTCAAACTGAACTCTAAGAAGTTTTGGAGAGTTTGTAAATTACCAGATCTGGCAGGTTTCGGATTCTATTGGAACTTGTAGTAAATTTAAAAAAATGGTTAATAAATTAACGGAGCTTTCACCAACTCTGGTAATTTTTCGAATTAGTCTTTTCCATTTCTCGACCATTTCTGAACTCTGACGATTTTCAGAAGTAAATTTAAATTTTTTTTGGCATTCAAGGGTATTTTTGTATGTTGGATTGTATGCTTCCGGAGCTTTCTCCAATTTTTCTTATGTGTAAAAGTAAATTTACTAAAATTAATAAATTTTCAAAGAAGTTTTCAACTCAACCAAGTTTAAGAAGTTGGCATCGAAAATTTTCAGAACTTTTAAAATCCTTGAGTTTTTGAAAAGTTGCATTAGTAATTTCCCATAATTTGCCCTACAAAAATTCTACCTACTTTTGTAGTTTGAATAGTAAACTTTCGGAGCTTTTAGCAACTCTGAGAATTTATAGAAGTTGAATTCTGGTTCGGAACCTTTAACAACTTTGGAAATTAATAGAAGTTGGTAAGCTTTGGCCAACTTTTATCATGTTCAGGTGAATTTTTAATAATTAAATCTGTAAGCCTATTCTATACATTCGATTTACTAATTATCGGAGGTTTTATAATCTCGGCTAATTTTTGAAGCTCGTTTCAGCAATTTCCGGAGCTATTAACCAACTTAAATATGCATATTTCCAGAGCTTTTATATACTCCGTTAGCTTTACTGAAGCTATAGTGGTAAATTTCCGAATTTTTAATACATTTTTGGGTTAAGCTTAGTAAGCTTTCGGGTTAATTTTATCTCTGGCTGTTCAAATTTTGTTCGTGAATTTGTTTTTTTTTTAAAACGTCAGTTTTTGTAAATTATAAAATGTTTTTGCTCAGAGTATTTTGATAGGGCTGATTCGTAAATTTTTTGAAGCTTTATCATATCTGTCAGTTTTTTGAATATCGATTATTAAGAATCTTAATGTTATTAGGTGGTCTGGTGAGAAGCTGTCTGGGGGAATCAAGTTGGCACTTGTTGCCAGCTCCGTATCTTGCAGCTTCCACAAGTGTGCGTGTTACTTCCCCGTGGTGACCACCGGGCAACTATTACACCATGTGGTGTACTAGGCGAAAACACGGCGCTAAATAACTGGGCTGGGTTAAGGTGTTAATCGTACCGTGCTAATAACCGGCCAGGCTGGGGGCCCAGTCTAAAAACTAGCCCAGTCTCTAACGGTGTATCCGGATACTTGGCGCCCTCCGGATCATGTAGCCTTACCTGTGTATTGCGGATCTCTGCACAGGTGGACCTCCTTTCTCCGCTACTCGTGGGACCTATTATGGAAGATCCAAATAAAAAACAAGAAGAGACCGGTGCTCTTAAAAAACCGGAATCTAGTACTGCGGAGACATCGGCCTTTAGGCCCCGTCTCCAACGTGCAATTAGGGGCA
Source organism: Tipula unca (assembly GCA_951394425.1). Taxonomy (NCBI): domain Eukaryota; kingdom Metazoa; phylum Arthropoda; class Insecta; order Diptera; family Tipulidae; genus Tipula; species Tipula unca. The sequence goes on along the minus strand of OX596382.1, from coordinate 21,834,400 downwards.
TAAGACCGAATGAGGCTGGCCCCTCGAAACCAAAGGGCAAAGGCACGAATGCTGGCCCTCCATCAGTGTCAAACTATCAGACCAGGAAGAGAGCCTGGCGCATGATCTCTAAGATCTGTAACATTCCGTTGGAGCAGAGAACGGATAGAGACAAGGATACGCTTGCGTGGGCAAGACGTATCACTGAGCCAAAGCAGGAGGGTTCCGTTGTGATCTCACAGCCGAAAAGGCAGAGATCTGATGATGAACCGCCTACGGAGGCTAAAAAGAAACGGGTTCCGGACAATGTTACCAGGCCCTTCAACGAGGTGCTAAAGGATCACCTGATCATGGCAGTCGTTGACAGGGCACAAGAAGATGGGAGCATTACGACCCTTAACTGGAGGAAGGTGGAGAAGGCCTTAGCCGCCATCTTCCTAAAAATCATGAGGGAGAACCCAGGACCTGCTCCGTCCTGCCGAGACGGAGGGTGGCACCGGGGTCACGTAAAACTGACTGCCTGTGCCGATGAGAGGTCTGTGACCCTCTATAAAAAGGCGATCGGCAGCCTGGGGGAAGTCTGGCCGGGGGCCAAACTAGCAGTGGTGACTAGGGAAGAAATTCCCTGCAGGCCAAGGGCACGAGCCTGGATTCCTGCGGAGCCAACTGATCCTAAGGAGATCCTGGAAATGTTGAAAATCAGCAATCCGGATCTGCCAACGGCCACCTGGAAGATTGCCAGGTTAGATGAGGTTAAGGCGGAAACAGATCACAGATCGGCCGTCATAATCATCGACAGAGAATCCGTGGGTGCTTTGGCAAAATCTGGAGGCCTGGTCAGCTGTGGATTTGGAGCGATTACGCTCAAAATCTATAAGCGCGATGAGGCTGACAGACCTGGGGCAACTGCAGCAGGTGGGGAAGCCACTAGTGGTGTCCCGCCTATTGCTGGTGACCCAGATGTCCAAAGCATCCCGGAAGACGCTCAGGAGACACTATCCCTGGACTCGGAGATATCGAGATCATTGGGACTACGCTGTGCGCTCCTACCGGACGAATCGACGTCAGAAGATTCTGATTCAACAGTGGTGGAGGTAAGCAATATCTAATGCTTAAGATCCTTCAGATCAACCTCCATCACTCTAAAGCGGCCTCGGCGGCCCTCCTGCTCAAAATGGAATCTGAGTCCATTGATGTTGTTCTGGTTCAGGAACCTTGGGTCAATGGTGACCGGGTGCTGGGCCTCAGAACTTCCAAATATAAAATACTACATGCGAAGAATGAAGGTAAGATACGTTCCTGCATTCTCGCTAGAAGTAATCTGAATATTTTTATACTACTTAATTACAGCAACGCTGATGTAGTGGTGGCTAGCATCGAGATGAATGGGCAAAATCTCTGGCTAATATCGGCCTACCTACCGTACGAGGAGGAAAACATACCACCAGGTAGGTTGGTTAGTGCAATAATGGAGGCTCAAAAACGAAAAGTAAGAGTCATCATGGGCAGTGATGCTAATGCACATCACTCAATCTGGGGAAGTACAAATATCAACAGGCGAGGTGAGTTACTCCTTGATTTTATTTTAAGTACTAACCTAAATATATGTAATATCGGGTGCAAGCCAACCTTTATTACTAAAAATAGACAAGAAGTGCTGGATATCACACTTGTCTCGGATTTTATTAAGGAGAGGGTATTGAACTGGAAAGTGTCCGAAGACCATTCCTTTTCTGACCATTGTTATCTCCAATACGAAGTGGATACAAAACCCACTAGCAAACCACCCTTCAGGAATAGGAGGAAAACTGATTGGGATTGTTTCAGAACCATTCTGGGTAACTTATTACCGGTATCGGTTCCAAAACCTCCTGCATCTACACAGGAGCTTGATGCTCTAGAAGCCAAGCTATCTGATGCTTTTAACAAGGCCATGTTAGGTGCATGTCCTATCAGTAGACCCTTGGGTAAATCTCGGCCACCCTGGTGGTCGAAGGAACTCCAAGGTACTCGTATGAAATGCAGGAGACTGTTCAAGAAAGCGAAAGGAAGGAAGTCCTCAAAACCTATAAGTACGAGCTGAGAGCAGCCAAAACGAGGGCTTGGAACTACTGTGGCAATATACAGGAGTCCTCGGAGGCGGCCAGGCTACGCAAGGTACTTTGTTCTAGTCCTTCCATCCCGAGTTATCTACAACGACCGGATGGTTCATGGACTACATGTAGTGAGGAATACCTGGAGCTATTACTAGAAACGCACTTCTCGGAGTGCTCGGTACTAGCTCCGGAGGGACCCATGATAAATAGGGGTGTAAACTCCGTAAGCCATATAGTAAGCAGGCGGAATATCCTATGGGCAATAAACAGCTTTAAGCCATACAAGTCGGCAGGGCCTGATGGCATTATCCCTGCGGATATCCAGCGAACTATTGACTTAACCCTGCCCTGGCTGGAAGTTATCTTCAAAGGCAGCCTGGAACTCTGTCACATTCCTAGGAAGTGGACTGAAATAAAAGTAATATTTATACCTAAGGCGGGATAAAGCTCTCACTGCTATCCCAAAGACTTTAGGCCTATAAGCGTATCTTCTTTTCTGTTGAAAACATTGGAAAGACTAATAGAGGCTCACATTAGAGGCTCAATCAAGCCGGGCGAGCTGTCGGAATCTCAACACGCATACCGTAAGGGACGATCGGTGGAAACAGCTCTCCACTCCCTTATTGGCCCGATTGAGAAATCACTTGAATATAAAGAATATTCAATGGTAACCTTCTTGGATATAGAGGGGGCCTTTAGCAACGTCAGACCGGGGCAATCACTGGGGCCCTTGCGTGTCTGGGGGTAGACGGGTCACTCAGAGGCTGGATAGATCATATGCTTAGAGGCAAGATCGTGACAGCTTATCTGGGTGGGTCGTCTGCCGCCAGATACGTGAGCAGAGGGACACCTCAAGGTGGGGTTTTATCCCCCCTTCTTTGGAACTTGGTCATAAATGACCTGTTACTAAACCTGGAAGGGCAAGGCTTCAAGGTGGTTGCTTACGCGGATGACGTTGCTATTGCGGTCTTCGGTAAATATCCTAGTACGCTGAGTGAGCGCATGCAGTGCGCGCTTGGCTACCTTTCTGAGTGGGCACGCGGCTGCGGACTGAACGCAAACCCACAGAAAACAGAGCTGGTCCTCTTTACCAGGAAGCACAAGCTTCCTCAGTGTGACCCGCCAACATTAAATGGTACTCGCTTGATCTTTACGGATAGAGCAAAATACCTCGGACTTCTTTTGGATAGCAAGCTAAGCTGGAAACCAAACATCGTAGAGAGAGTAAAGAAAGCTACTATAGCGCTCTACTCCTGCAAAAATGCCATTGGAAAGAGATGGGGTATGGAGCCCCACATAGTACACTGGCTCTACGTTTCAGTGGTCAAACCTATACTGCTGTATGGGGTTGTCGTCTGGTGGCCAGCGTTAAAAATTATGGCCAACCTTAAACTATTGATGAAAGTCCAAAGAACGGCCTGCTTGTGTATAAGTGGGGCTCTCAGGAGCACACCTACTCAAGCTCTGGAGATTCTCTTTCATCTTACTCCATTGGATATTGCGGCCGAGCAGCTTGCATCTTGCACAGCCATTCGGCTCAAATCCATATCTATGTGGACCTGTAACAATGCAGGGCACTCGTCTATCCTATGCAACAGGGGTATTCCGGAAGCTACCGACTACGCTATTCCATTGCCATCTGCTGAGGTGAGATTCCAAACTGAGTTTCCCACCAGAGAGGACTGGGTGAACGAAACGGTTATGGACAATGAGGCGCTAAGCTTCTTCACGGATGGCTCAAAAAGGGATAAAGGGGTTGGCTGCGGGGTATTCTGTGAGGCACTAGGGGTTAACCTCCCTTTTCGTCTTCCCGACTTTTGCAGCGTTTATCAAGCTGAACTGATCGCGATAATGGAAGTCATGGACTGGTTGAAGTATAATGTAATATCTACGAGGGATATTCGCATTTTTACGGACAGCATGGCTGCTATTAAAACGCTACAATCATACTCCCTGACGTCGAAAGTAGCCCAGAACTGTCTGGCATCTTTAAATGAGATGGCTGATCAGTTCAACATCCGCTTGACGTGGGTGCCAGGGCATTTCAATATCGCAGGGAATGTAAAGGCAGATGAGTTGGCCCGCAAGGGTACAGCACGCCTAATAACCCAAAGCAGGCGGGATATAAAGATACCGCTTGCTTCATGTAAACTGTTGCTTCTGGAAGAAGCTATAAAAGAAACGAACGTCAGATGGTCTAACGCCAGTTCGTGTGTAATAACGAGGCAGATCTGGCCTGGTCTTGACCGGTCTAGATCAGACCAACTGATATCGCTTCGACGACACCATATTGGTATGGTCGTGGGAGCTATAACGGGACATTGTCTCATTGGGATACATGCGCGCAGACTGGGTGTCCCAGCCCACGATTTCTGCCGCAGCTGTGGTGATGAGGAGGAGGAGGAAAATGTGCTCCATCTGCTCTGCACCTGTCCTGGTCTAGCGTACAGCAGAACAAAATTTATGGGGACTTCCCCTTGGAACGACCTCACGGATCTTAGTAAGATCGGGATCCGGGACTTCAAACGCTTCTTGGTAAGCTCACGATGGTTCAGCGAGTGAAGAGGAGAAAACTCGAATGTGGTACAGCTACGGACCAATTTTGTGTCTATGCTAGTCCTTTAGGACGGCCACCATAACCTAACCTAACCTAACCTAATGTTATTAATAAATATTAATATATAATCAACCGTAAAATCACGAAAATCAATTGAATCCATTGACCCAACATCAAATAATATGGATCAAAATCAACAACCAAGACACGTAGGGCAAAGAAGTACATTTACTGAGGTAGTGAAAGGTTCGGGTTCAACCAAATATATGGGGTCTGAAAATATTTTTAAATAGAGAAAAAATTGACATTTTCCTTATATCTGAAAGATATTTGGTTAAAATCGAGGAAGATACAATGCAAGTCACTACTGTAAAGAGCCACATTAAACACAGGCAGCTTACTGTTTCTGCAATATACTGTCCTCCCCGGAATAACTTGAAAAGGGAGGACCACATTAAACTATTTAAATCACTAGGACGTGATTTTATTATTGGCGGTGACTCTATTGCAAAAAACACCTATTGGGGATCTACTTACGACATCACAGGGTAGAGAATTGTTTCAAGCAGGATGTATACTCTATACCTAATAGACTTTTATGTAGCAAAAGGAACATATATCTCTAGACATCCACATTGAAAACAGCTCATTGAAAACAGCAATTCTCTAGTATCGGGTCACTCACTGGTCACGATCCGGAACGAATTGTGCAACTATCTCTGAAAGGGGAGGTCGTTGCAACTATCTCTGAAAAGGGAGCATTTTTAAAGAAAAATCAATGAATGTTTATTTCATTGTAAAGAGGAAGGTATGCCATTAACACTTGAAAACGGTATTAGCTAAATGGTCACCACGGCTACGCTTGCAGCACCATATTCTTTTCGTGACATTTTCCATGACCAAGGCACATTTGCGGCTGTATGCCCTCGATAACTTCACGAATTCTATCTTTATGATCTTGAATCGATTGTGGATTATTAGCATAGACCATATCTTTCAAGTGGCCCCAAAGAAAGAAGTCTAAAGCTGTTAAATCACAAGATCGCGGAGGGGAAATTTTGATAACCTATTCGAGAAATATCACGGTCAGGTCTCGTTGATTGTGTGGCACGTAGCGCCGTCATGCTGAAAATAAACGTCGTCCACATCAATATCTTCCAACTCCGGCCATAAACAATCATTAATCATATAGCTCGGTAGCTGAATCTATTCACCATAACAGGTGCACCAGCCTCATTTTCAAAAAAGTAAGGTCCAATCACACCGCCAGCTCAAAAATCGTACCAAACAATGACACGTTGAGGATGGAGAGTCTTTTCAAGAATCATGCTTGGATTTTATGAGTTCTTGTATATTGTATAGTTCTTACTATATCGTTGATGTTAACGTTCCTTTCCTTTTTGTATCATTTGCTTGTTCGTTGCAGACTGGTTAATAATATTCCACTTGCCAACTTTGCCATATATGATTCATATGCTGTATCAACTGCCATCTAGACAACTTCTATGGATAACTCTAAATAAAAAAAGTTTTGACCTCCAGTAGGTCGTGATGAGGAAGCTGCGAGCCTCAATAAATTTTGTTCCATTATCAATTTGAATTTATTTGCTAATTCCTCGACGAGCAGTAAATCGTTTTAATGCACCTAAATAGGCATCTGACATCTGTGATTGCAGATTTCAACGAATGGTTTGACGTATAACTCCAAATGAGAACATAAAGCATTTTGAATTAAAAATACTAATATACGGGATGCCGAAAAAATATAGCCGAGAAAATGCATCCTTACATCCAGAAGTACATTGATGACTTATTAACTGGGGACTGATGACTTATTAAAACAAATATCAAATATGACGGCTCAATTTCTGGGGAACAATTTCTTCCGAATTTTTAGACAAATTTAATGTAATAAAATTCAGTCGGACTATCAAGTTCTGAATTAAAAACAATCTCTGAACACCCCAATGAAGTAAGGGTTCTAGGCTTGCAATGGCGGCCAACTATTGATAAATTCGGAACCGCGACGCAAATGGAAAACCTACGTGGTGATCGTACGAGCGAAATATTAGAAGTGTTACCAAGAAGAAAGTGGCGTCACATTGTCTCGAAATTAATAGCAGCAAATTGGACCACTAATAATCTAAAAAACCATAGTTTATGGTGAAGATGACCTGAATTTTTGAAATTCGGAATACCTCGAAAACCAGAATCCTCCATTAATCACGAAGAGACAATTTGCAACAGGACAACTAGTTGTAAACGTCGGCTCAATCACAATCTTTTGTCGCTCAGAGTATACGGAGATCTTCCCTGATATAACCCTCGCATCTGAATCTTTGGTGCCATTAATTTTGTAATCGGTGATAGACCGCCGCAAAACTCGCGGGATTAACCGATCAGGTGGAATCTACAAAAGTTAAATCCAGATCGTTTTGAGGAAGAATTATCGAAAGGAGCACAAGTTGCGGTGAGATCAGCAGGAGAAGGATCTGCAGCAGACGCACTTGTGGTGTCCACAATGTCACGCATTACTTCTGCCTGCGAAGTGTTTATGCCACGGAGAAAATGCGACGGACTATTAACAAAAAGACGCTACGGCGTAAAGGCGATCCGGAGCTACCTTCATCCTACCGACCTCTTTGCATGCTTGCCACAGCTTGGCAAGGTTCTACAAAAGCTGATTAGGCCCAGAATTTCTGCCGCGATTGAAGCCGCTGGATGTCTCTCACCCAAGCAGTACTGATTTAGAATTGGACTATCAACAGTTGATGCAATCCAAGAAGTTATGAATGGCCTACCGCACTGTTTCTCAAACAGCTATCCTTGTAATAGCTGGGGTCATCCCAATTGACCTTTTGGCTTAAGGAGTGCAAAGCCGTCCCTACCTTAGGAAATCGGACGTTGACCAAAAAATAAAGAGCCTAGAGGAAAGGTTGTGCACAATAGTACGCTGGCTGGCATTTTGACAGCGGGAAACCAGAGGGAGGTGGAATCATGGTTACCGGAGACCGCTTTGAAGATTATGCTACGTGGAGATGATACCTGGAGCCACTTGACAATGTTCGCTGAAGGTATCTTACAAAACAAAAAAATTGATTTAGACAGGAGTTCATAACATAGGTGCAAGCTCAGTCGGAGCATAAAATCAAAACGGCCTAGCTTGAAGTATGGTGATAAACGGTCCCAGGCTAGTGCCGAGAAGTAACGGAAGGTATTTTTAGTCGATAGTCCGGAAACGGGAGTCCGGCACGTCGTGGGTAAATGCATTTTCAATAATCTTAGTAATTTTTTTGATTTTATTTATTATTAATTTATTAATTGTATTAATTTTATTAACTTTGATAATTTAAATAATTTTACAAATTAAAATTAATTTTAAAAGTAATTTTTATAACAATGTAGTTTTAAAAATTATAATTAAATCTGTAAATTTGATAACTTTAAAAATTTTATAAAATTTACGAATTTTAATAATTTTTATTTAAAATTAACTATTTTGAAAATATTAATAATTTTATTAACAATAATAACATTAATAATATCAATAGTCATACAAATTATTATAATAATTTTAATGTTTCAGTAATTTTATTGATTTTAATAATTTACATTTTTTAATATTTAAATAAATGTTATAATTTTAAAGTTTTAATTACTTTAATTGTTTTGATAATATCAATAATTTAATCATATTTAATAATTTTGATTACTTTACTTTGATTTGATTAATTTGAAAAAATTTAAATATTTTAATTATTTTACTAATTTTAATAATTTAATTTTTTTTAAATATTTAAAAAACTAAATTTTCCACATTTTTTTTAATTTTCTAAATTATTTGTTTGATAATTTAATAATAGTTTTAATCATTGTAATAATGCTGATAACTTTAATTATTTTATTAAGTTTACGAATTTTGGTTATTTTAACAGTTTCAATAATTTTTATAATTAAAAACTTTAAATAATTTTAATAAATTCATTAATTCTATTAATTTAAATAATTATAATTATTGAATTAATTTTCATTATTTTCTGAATTTTAATGTGATAAACAGTTTTATTAATTTTAGGAATTTTTCTAATTTAGATAATTTCAATAATTATATTTATTTTAATATTTTTAAAATATTTATCAAATTGACGAACTTTAAATATTTTGATTAATTTAATAATGGTGTACATTTTTGTAACACTGATAATTTAAATAACTTTTGTAATTTTAATTATTTGACGTTTTACTAATTTCATTTATTAAAATTTTTTAGTAATTTTTATAAACAAATAAAGTTTTATAAATTAAAATTATAAAAGTTAATTTGTCGTGTTTTGTTTACTAATGTCCGGTTACACAAAAAATAAGCTAATTAGCTGTTATCGACGATTTTTAAAAAAGTAAAAGATTTTAATTAAAAACTTTTAATAAAATTGGGAAAATTAATTAGTTTTAAAATCATTTAAATTTATTAAAATTATTAATATTTTTTAAATTATAATAGTGAAATAAAATTAGGTAAATTATATTCACTATTATATGAATATTGTAGAGTGTAATATGAAAATTACTCTCAACTATAAAACCATTAAAGGTTTGAAATCTATTAAATTTATTATTAAAATTATAAAATATATTATTAAGGAAAATTAATAAAATTATTATTAAATAAATATTATTATGTTCAATTTTAATAATTATTAAAACATAACATTAAATATTTACATGTTTAACATTAATATTAAAATTGTAAAATTATATAAGTTAGCAAATTATTCATATTCTAAAATAGACCAAGAGTTTAAAAATTATTAAAACTATAATACCCTTCATAAATAAATTAGAAATTATTTTAAAAATATAAAAATTTATAATTTATTCCAACTTTTAAATTTTTATTAATTAGAAGTATTATTTAATTATAAAATATTTTAATTTTGTTAAAGCAGTTTAAACTATTAACCTATTTAAACAAATTAAATAATTTGGCAAAATGGATCTCCATCGCTAACCAACATTGAGCCTATTAACCGGTCACCGCATATAATCATCGCCCATGATATTCCCAAATACTCCAACAAAAAATCTAAATTCAAGGTTAGTGATAGTATATACTAGAATTAATACAATAGATAACTATACAATTGATTTCAGACCGTGTCGATGAAAATATTTTTATTTACTTTTCTTGGTAAAATTATACACTATTTTGCATTTTGCCTAATTTCAACACCCTGTATAATTTTTAATAATTTTAATAATTTTCCAGAATTAATCAATAAATTTCTATTAAATACAGATGCTTATACAAATATAATATTTCACATTCTGTATTATTATTTAGATTTAACATAAAACAAGGCACTTAAAAATTTCCTGTAGCTCTTTCGCAACAAAAAAAAAAATTGAAAATATTTTTGAAATTAATTAAGCCATATAATTACAAAAAAAACCGAGTACACATTATTTATTTAATATTTAAATATTTTCAGAATTAATTTTTTTCTTATTTTTTATTTTTTTTTGTTCGGTATACATACATAATTATAAAATTAATATTATTGTTTCATTAAAAATAATTTTTTTTTTTGTAGGAGAATCAAATATTAAACATAAAGTTATAAGAATAATATTTGTAAAAGAGTTTACATAAGTATATTGTTTTATAATACATGCTGTATATGTATATTATACGTATGTATTTATGTACATAAGAAAATGAATTTGTTATATGTTTATAATACAGTGAAGATTAACTTCAATATTCTGTTATGTTTGAAGATCGTGTGTAATCTAGGTAAGCAGATTTTTTTTTTGTTTTTTGGAAATAAAGCGCAACGAAAATTTTAATATTAAATTAGAATTATAAAAGGTTTTGGGTAATCGCTTACAGGGCTACTATAATCCTACAAAAGAAAGGCAATCGGTAGTGTTCAATGGAAGTTGCAAAATATTGTTCATGTCGGATTTAAACATTTCTTTAATTGAGAGACCACAATTATCATTGTTTTCCTACTGAGATATTATCATATCGTTATTTAACGAATAAGCTGGTGAATTTTTTTTTAAATTAATAAATTAAATAAAAACTTCAAAAAAGCTTTAAATTTGAGAATTTCTTTTATTTCTTAAAACTGTCTGAATATTTTAACTTAAAATTATTAATATTTTTATAACTGCGAAACAATTTTTTTTTATAAGACTGTTAAAATTATTATTAGTATAATCATTAAATGTAAAATTTTTAGTTAACATATAATTTTGGAGAAAATTCAGAAGGTGAATAATACGCAAAAACGAATACCGGTGGTTGGAAATACCATCACGCAGAAAGATTTACGTATAAACAAATAATACAGCAAGAACCATCAACATCGGCACAATTATCTAAAGAAAAGAAAACTACCGGTGTGAAGTTTCCGACAAAATTTATTAGACAAATATTGACGCAAGTTTACACTTTTAAAGTCAAATTAAACGCTAAAGTCAAATTAAAAACTCTATTAATCATTTTAGAATTAATATATTTATTAATTTTAACAAATAAATTTAACGAATTTCGTTCATTACATTTTTAATTAAAAAGTTTCTAAATAAAGTAAATAAAATATTGAATGGGATGTCATCACTATGCTCTATACTATTTTATAAACATTAAGTAGCTCATATTGCAAGCTTTTGTTATCACGATGTCAAATTAGTGGTTAGTGTGGAACACTATGAATTGACAAGCTTTGATTTTCCGAAATCGTCCAAATTCATAAGTTATCAGGTGGAAATTATGTTAAATTTATTTTATTGGGAAGATTCTAGAGTTTTCCAAGAGATCTGACCATATGCAATGAATAGGTCAGACTATCAGCTTTCGATATTATAATGTCAAATTAATGGTTAGAAATTCCTACTTTCATGGCTCAATGGCAAATTTTAACGAATAACTAAGAAATTTTATTTTTAAAATAGCTAGTATTGATATTATTCAATTAAATTTAATACTACCAAAGTAATAAAAATATTTAATAGTTATTAAATTACAAGAAAAATGGTATTTATTTTTAAAATTATATTATTTTATTTATAAAAAATATTTTATAAGTCAATAAGATTGCAATTGTTTTTAAAAAATAAAATGTTCAATTGATAATCAGTTAAAAAGGATATTAGAAAATTGTTAAAATATTGTAACAAAATATTTTGCATTTCAAATTTAAAAGATTTTATAATTTTTCAAAATTTTTAATTTTTAATATTATTAAAATTAATGAAAGTAATAATACTTAACATTTTTCTTTGATATTTGTATTAATATTTCTTAAGTGAGAAAACAGTAAAAAGTTAAGTTAAAAAATTTATAAACAAAATCAAATACAATTTTAGGTTAAAATCAGAAAACAATAAGAATATTAAAATATAATTAAAATACTGCAATTCAAATTTGCTCAAATTACTGAAGAATGATATCCCAATTTTTAAAATTAAATAAATTAAATTAATAAAATTTTAAATTAAGTAAAATTTATTAACCTTCAAAATTACTTAAAACTAAAAACTTGAATAATTTTGCGTAAATTTTTAAAATTATAATAATTTTTTGTATATTTTAAAATTTTTAATAAATATTGTATTATTTTTACAGTTATTAACATTTCTAGTAATTTTCTTTCATTTATTTTATAAGAACGATAAACTTGAAAAATTTTGAAATTTTTTTCTTTAAAATTAAAATTTGTTAACTTATTAATTTATATTTATCAATTAATTAAAATTTCTAAAATTTAATATTATTATTAAGATTATTAAAACGTTTTAAAATAGTTTAAATTATTATAATTCTTACAATATTATTAGAATTAATAAAATTTTCAAACCATTTAAAATAAAAAATATATAACTCAATTTTTATTTAAACAAATAAATTGGCATAAGTTTAAAAAAAGAAAGTACCGTATTTAAAAAAATTCATTTTATTATATTATTAATACTATATTTACCAATTTAATTTTTCAAAAATTAATATTTTTAAATAATCACGTCATATTTTTAAAATTATAAAAACTAATTTTACTAAATTTTTTTAACAGTATTGGTATAAATATTTAATCCCTAATTTTGCCTCTTAAAGTCATCAAAATTATTAATTTTATTAGAGCTATTCAAACTATAAAATTAGTTAAATCCAACATTTTTTTAAAATACTTGAATAAAATCTGAATTTTATTATATTATGCAAATATATATTAGTTTTAATTATGAAACTTCAAGAAATTTAATTTGGGAATGCTTTCGTAATTTTTTATTATAAAATTGAAGCTCTTTCCTGAACAATTTTTTCCTAAACTTTTATCCGAAGAATAATTTAAAAAAATTACTGGCCAAGTCGTTAATGGGACGAGTATTCCTCATACTAAGGAATTAACTTTATCTCTGGCTGTTCAAATTTTCGTTGGTTTTTTTTTTAAAAAACGAGAATTTTTGTAAATTATAAAATGTTTTTGCACAGAGTATTTTGATAGGGCTGATTCGTTAATTTTTTGAAGCTTTATCATATCTGTTCGTTTTTTGAATATCGATTATTAAGAATCTTAATGTTATTAATAAATATTAATATGTTTTAACCAGTTTGGGAAGTTTCGATCTTAAATTCGTAAACTTCTGAAAAATGGTTAATAAAATAACGGAGCTTTGATAAACTCTCGTAATTTTTCGAATTTGTATTCTTAATTTCTGGACCAATTCTCAACTATGACGCTTTTAAGAACTAAAATTAAAAAATGTCTGGCATTCAAGGGTATTTTTGTATGGTGGATTAGTATGCTTCCGGAACTTTCTCCAATTTTTCTTATATGTAGAAGCCAATTAACTTATCTCAGGAGCTTTCATAAACTTTTTGAATTTTCCGATGATGAATTAGTATGGTTGTTGCGCTTTTACCAATTCTTTGTATTTTTAAAGTTAACTTGATACACTTTCGCGTTTGTTACATTTTAATAGTTTTAGAAAATTCATTCAAAATTGAAGAGGAGTTTACCGTACATTTTTGATATTGGTAGGATAAGTAATCTTTCCGGAGCTTTTATACAAATGAAAATTTTAAAGTGTTGGATTACCCAGTTTCCTGCGAGCTTTTTTTTTTCTTAATATTTTTAGATTTAAGATTAAGTTGGCTGCCACTCTGAAAATTAGTTAAATTTATATAAAACTGTTGCGTAACATGAAGTTTAACTAAAAATTGTATCTTCCCAACTAAAACAGTATATCTAAAACATCTAAAATCTGAACCTTGAGTTTTCGACAATTCGAGAAACTGATTTATTGATGAAAGCTTTAGTGTCTCAATTCTATAAACTGTTTAAATAAATAATTGTGGTAGAATAGCAGTTCCGTTTAGCTTAAAACTGACTTTGTATACAGTTTTTATTAAACCACGTTGATTTAAGGTGAATTCACGCTTTAGCTCTAATTAGCTGTCTAAACTAGGATCATACAATTTTAGTTAGCTGGATCAGAATTAGAAATCATACGACGAGAAAAATTCCTGTTAAGAACAGACTTCTGAGGCAAAAATCTTTTTAATTATACGTGAATTTTCGAATGAGCTTTTAAATGTGTGGTAACATGAAAAAATTATCTTCAATAATTTTAAGAAATTTTTTTCATGTTTTCCTTTTTTTTAGATTCGTAAATTTCTGGAGTTATTTCCAATACTACAAATTTTTAGCAGAGTCTGTAAATTACCAGATCTGACAAGTTTCGAGAGCTTTAAAAACCTCCAAAAAATTTTAAAAGTGGGTAAATAAAATGACGGAGCTGTCATAAACTCTGTTAATTTTTCGAATTTGCATTTATAATTTCTGGACCATTTCTCAACTCTGATACTTCCCAGAAGTAAAATTAATAAATTACTGCCATTTAAGTGGTAGAATTTTCTTATATAGGTTTAGTATGCATCCGAAGCTTTTCCAAATTTTTAATAAGTTTAACTCAGGAGCTTTTATAAACTCTACGAATTTTTCGATGATAAGTAAGTTGTTACGTTTTTATCAATTCTTTTTATTTTGAAAGTTAAATTGATACATTTTCAAAGCTTTTATACATATTTAAACTTTAAGAAAATTTAGTAGAATAAGGATAAGTAATATTTCCGGAGCTTTTAAACAATTGTAAGTTTTAAGGTGTTGGATTATCCAGATTCATGCGAGCTTTACTTTTTTGGTTTATATTTTTAGATCTAATATTTAATAGGCTGCCACTCTAACGAAAAATTATAATAGCCTTCGAAACAAAAACTTGACCATTTCATGAATGTACAGTAGTTATATAGAACGTTTCAACTTTGTTTAAAATTAAACACGAACAAAATATAAGAAAACATTGGTTAATTCATTTTTTAAAATTGTCGTTAAACAGAGTAACGTGATAATGGGAGATTTAATGTTTAAAATACTTCGTACATTTCAAATAACTTTCAATTGGAAACAATATACAAATAAGAAAAATGGTTGCAAGAAGAATCAGGAAAGCTGGGACTACGAGCCGAGTTTCGGGCCCGATCGCACATGAGGTGTTCAGGATCATCCGAGACTGAAATTATAGAAAAACATAATCATTAATCGAATTCGTATTTATTAAAATTATTTTGTACTTAACTGAAATTTGTATTCCACTTATATTTAGTTTACTGTAATATTGTACTATTGTAGTTTCCTGAAATTGAATTTATATTTAGATTAATAATTATAATATGTAATTATATTGTATAAATAGTAAAAAACGACCAACTTACCTAACAATAACAATAACACCATACAGACTAAGAATTGACAAATGATCAGTGGATTTTAACTATTTGAAGTTAAGAATATGGACGTTATATCGATGAAATTTTATTGAGGTCAGCGTGTGCACTAAAATGTTTCTATTTGAAGAGATGTAAGACATCATTTACTCATAAAAGCAGCCCTTTTTCTCTAGCACTGGTTTATTAAAATTAACAGGCTCCATTAAAATTGTTGTGGGAAACTTACAGATTTTTTATAAACTCTAGATATTTAAAGGGTTTTAATTAATTAATTTCTAAAGCTGCTATCAACTCAACCAAGTTTTAGAATTTGACTTATCAACCTTGATAATTTTTTGAATTTCGATTATTATTAGAAGTTTTAACTGGCTTGGGATGTTTCGATCTTAGTTATTCGTAAACTTCTGGAGTTTTTCCAATACTAGACATGTTTCGAGAGCTTTAGGAACCTCCAAAAAATTTAAAAGTGGGTTATATGACGGAGCTTTTATAAACTCTGTTTTTTTCGAATTTGAATTCTTAATTTCTAGACCATTTCTCAACTCTGATACTTTTCAGAAGTGAAATTAGGGGAATTTTCATGTGTTGGTTTAGCATGTTTCAGAAGCTTTTCCAAATTTTTCTTATGTATAAAAGACAATTAGTTTGGCTCAGGAGTTTTTATAAATTCTGCGAATTTTCCGATGATGAGTAAGTAATTTTCGAAGATGATTTAAATATTGTTAATTTTAGAAAATTGATTCGACATTTTAGACGGTTTTATTTCGTACATTTTTGATATTTTACGGATAAGTAATTTTTTTGGAGCTTTTATAACTTGAACATTTAAACAATTTGGATTGCCAATAAAAAATTCCCAATTAGTCGTATTTTACCAACTTAGATAATATATATTATAATTAATATTGTTATCGTTCACTAAAATATTCGATTAAGTACTAAATTATATTAATGACAGTCCCCACAATCGATATTAATTGCTTGAGCAAGTACATCTTAACTGTTCAGTTATACCAAGATTGACGGAAGATTTAAAATATATGCTCAAAAATTTCATATTCAATAATTTAATATAAAGATTCTGTATGACTCTTCAACAAGCTTAAGAGCTATTGATAAACATGTGTGTGGTGATATTTGTTCATAAGATTACTGAAGTTTTCCATTATTTGTGGCAAAAACTTAAATTTTCGTTTCCTTTTCACGGTAATAGGATATACAACTTTTAGGTAGCATGTAATTAATCAGAAAATAAAGTAATGGCTTAAGCTGTACAAAATTTAACTAAACTAAGTAGTAAATCTAGGCGAACATTAAGTTTGCAGAAAATGGTTCTAATGATGAACGCTTTAAATTTTTCAATTCTATAAGTTTTTTAAATAATTGATTGTGGTATAATAGTGGTTCCGTTTAACTTGACAATCTTGAATTGAAAAATTCAAAAATATCATTGAGCTTTTCACCAATTCAATAAAAGAACTGGCAATGAAAGCTTTCATAATAAATGATTTTTGTGCATTCCGCCTAACTATTTAAATAAGACTGTACGAGTAAATGAAAGCAATGATTATTATAGAAAATACAGCAACAGGAGTTCATTAGAAAGCTTTCTTATCTGAAAATTTGGCATTTGAACATTCAGGAGTTTTTTACAAACCTAAAACTTAGTCTTCTTTTTAAATATTTTCGGAAGATTTAAAATTGAAGTTACATAACGATCGATATAATTTCAAAAATATAAAGGGTTAGATGCAAGTAAAAGCTTTTCATTTAAAACATTATTTTTTTTTTCTCCATAACATTGAAATTTTTGGCAAGTTTAGAAAGCTTTATATTTGAAATAAGTTTTAAAAAAATCTTTTAAAAACAATAAAATTACTCAAAAAATTAAAGCTTTCGATTACACCAAAAATAATTCTTCAGATTACCACTTTTGTAAACTTGCATTTTCTTCGATGGATTGTCACGCCAATATATCTGATTACCATAAATAAAATCAAGTCGAGACCAAAAGTGTTAAATATTGAAAAGTCTGACTGATAAAAATACTATTACTTAAATTAATAATTTTACATTTCGAGTAATTTTGAGAGTGCGTGTGTGTACATTTAATAATTTCTATTTCCCGTAATGTATGTGTGCCTTTCAATACCAAAACACAAATAAAAAGCTTTAACTTTTTTTTTTCCGTATTACAAACAAATAAAAATGAAAATAAATTGAAATTGATTGATTTTATATGGTTTGAGGTGTGCACGAGACGAAAATAAAGAAAAACAAAAAATAAAAATGTACCTAAAAAAAAATAAATTTTTTATAACTTTAACTAAAACAAAGTTTTTACGAAGTTAATTTGATTTCGAGTAAAATATATTCTCTTTAAATTTATTTCAAAGTTTTACTGCATGTTTATATATGTGTGTGTGTGTGCTCTTTGCTCTGATGATATTATGTAAAGTGTACTCCCGTTCATATACTGCGGGTATAATATATATATTTTTTTTACACGAAAAGTTGTACTTAAATTTTCATGAAAAGCTCACAATAAATATATATATACGTATAAGAAAGTCTAAAACATAATATATATCGTAAACAAGCTTGATATTATAAATAACGAAAACAAAAAATTTCAAATGACGTTAAGATATCAATGTCAAGCTTTCGGATTTTATTTTAACTTTCGTTCGTTGTATGTTGGATATAATGTACATATATATGTGTACATGGCAACAAATAATGAATCACTGTTAGTTACATGAATTTAACATTTAAAATGTGGTTTATTGTTACTGCTATGTACATTATATGCAAAAAATACGAAAATGTTTTAGACAATGGATCCGATGTAACCATAAAAGCAATACTGGAGAATTCTAAATATTTAGATTTTTATAAAATTTAATTTTTAAAAATGCATTATGTATTTAAAAGTTTAACTCTAGGTTTATGTGTACAAAATTTTATAGTTATAGATTTTTATTTTTATGGCTCCATGTATAACAAATTTTTTTTATGTTTATGTTGTGGCGGGTTAAAAGGTGTTTTATTTTTATTATTTTTCCGGAATGGCAACGCTATAATTAACTCCACCGAGATGATAAAATCCCAAATCTCCGTGTTATATTAATTAGAACCCATATTAAAACATAATTTATGATTAAATACGTGACCATAAATAAATGTCGCAACAAAAAAAGTTACTCCGATAAGGGTATATTATTATTGTATATAAAGTTGAAGAACCGAAAAAAAAAATAATGATCACACGTTCCAAAATAGTTTTTATGGGTTAATAAAAACACAGCATATTTTATGATTCTATTAACTAACAAATAATTTCAATTAAAATATCTATTAAATACAGTATTTTAACAAAAATAATTTTATATAATATACAACAGTTGTGATTTTAAAATATCTATATATAAAATAACCATTAACTATAATTTAATATCTATTATTAAAAAAAAAAAAAACTTTTACCATAGATTTGTTCAGTGTTATAGTTATTTTATTTTGTTTAAAGTCACGTCCAACCTAACAAAAATTATCTACCAAAAAAAAAAAAAAGTATATAGAAAATAGAAAAGCTGTTTTCACCATATAAAAGCACACATAAAATGTATACCATAACAGTGTCTATGGGAGAAAATAAAAACAGCAAACTCATAACGAGTTGAAAGTACTTTGTAATCTAATTTCAGTAAATATTTTTTTTTTTTTATGTTTTCCTACTTCATATATAAGTCTAACATGTCATAAATGGTTATTTCTCTATTGGAAAAGGATGTTTGAACAATATTATACGGATGTATGTGCTTAGTTTAACTGCTGCTATATACATACATACATTTCTGCTATAGTAATCTAGAGTATTGGAATATTACAGTATATGAATTGGTTTTGCATGGCGGGTCAATTTTAAAAAGAAATTTGCAATATCTTCCCGTTTCGCATAAAATAAGTTCATTAAAGATTGCCCTTTTACGTACAATTTTATCATGGACCATAAAAAAGTTATATAATATATTTTAATTGCTTTTAAAAACTTTCTATGTGTATATCATAACAATTATAAATTTTATAACGTTTCTTATGTTTTCATCATTTTGTGCATATAATAAACCATTCGATTTCTATTTTTAGTGTAGACTAAACCATAAAAATGAAATGATTCTCATGATTGCCGAGCTACATGATGAACAATTAATTAATTTTTTAGAAATATTTATACGTGTATAAAACTTTTTCTAAAGTTCATGTGATTGAGAAATATGATTTTTTTTTATGGTACATATAGGTATACACACTCTTAATTGAATTGACTTGGAACTATATACAAACATACATAGAATATTTATTAAATAAAAAATAATAATAATAAAAATCCATTAAAAATATGAAAATAACTATCCAGTATTTTTACTTTGCTGTTCAACTACTTGCACAATTTAAATAAAATAAAAACAAAAATTGTTATAAACTTGAAACAAAACAAAAAAAAAAAATAGCAAAACTGAAAATAAAAAGTTAAGAAAACTTTATATAATTTAGTTGTTCTTAAAACTTGAACAAGAATATAGAGCTATGTAAAAAAATAAATAAAATTAAAAAAGATTCAATAAGTTTCAAGTTCTTATAAAACAGTTCTTCCATTCGACTATTATATAGATATTTTTATTTTTATTAAAATTGTCAAATGTAAATACGATTTGAAATATTTTTTTTTTTTTTTGTAAATTAAAATTAAATTTTTTAAGCGAGCGAGAAATTATTTCATTTGTGACGCCTTTTCGTTGTGTGGTAATTTAACACAGAATGGTTGAATAAATAAGAGTGTTCGACATTTTAAATTTAAGGCGCAGTAGTAAGTTAACATTTAAGGCTTATGAACTGCACAGAATTGTAGCATATTGTAAGAAGAGCTTGCTCGATGAATAACATCTTAATTTTCATGTGCAAAATCCTAACACGTACACAATTTTGATGGGTTTGATTAATTTTACAGAATTATATATGAATTTCATTATTTTGGGTGATTTTTTATAATTTTATCTATCTTGAATGGAAGGATATGCGATTTTTAGCAATAATAAATGTTGAAATTTAATAAAAAAAAATATTAGGGTTTTATTTTAAAATTCTAAGAAATTATGAAAATTAAACTAATTTTACAATTTCAGTTTAAATTTTTAAATAAATTTAGTAATATTTTTATATTTTACTTATTATAGTAATATTATATTTTTAAATGATTTAACTAATTTAATTATTGTGTTTAAATAATTTTTATATTATAATTTAATTAGTTTTAATAAAATTAAAATATTTGATAATTTAAATATTGCGTCTTAATAATTTTAAAACACTTTTAACGCTATTTTTATAATATTTATAATTTTAATAATCTAAATAATTTTACAATATTAATCTTAATAATTAATAATAAATGTATAAATATGTTAAAATTATTAAAGATTTTACCTTTTATAATTTAAACATATATGTAAAATTACAAATTTCGAATGATTACCAATTTTAAAAGCAATAACAATGTTATATCAGTTAAACTTATTTTATAACAATCACCTAAATATAAAGTTAATAATTTCATAAGCACTGGTTTTAATAATTTATTTGATTTTTAAAATTAAAATTTTTAATTTTAAAAATTTTAATTTTGCTATAAATAATGAATTTTACTATTGTTACAAATTAATGGCTTTATTATAATTCTAATAATATTAAATATTTTAATAAAGTTATTAAATTAATAATGATTTTAAAACTATTTTTTTTTCTAATTTTTATCAATATTATTATATTACTTTTTCGATAATTTGGGAGTGTAAATTTTTAACATGTTAATAATTTAGTATTAATAATTTTAATATTAATTGGAAATTTATTATTTTTGATACACTTATTAATTTTTATTATTAATTGTTTCTCAATAAAAATTGATAATTTATATACATTTTGTTTATTTTTTAGAATGAGATTTATTTTAATGTTAATGTTGTAAAATTACAATTTTAAATAAGAACGTACATAAAAACGTTTTAATAATTTAAGTGGCTCAAAATTTAACCATAGTTAAATTTTAAAATATTTAATAATTTTTATCGTGTTAATATTTTCAATAATAATAAGTTTTGTTAATATATTATATTTTCCTAATTTAAATTGTTTTAAAAACTATATTAATTCTAATCACATTAATGCTTGTGCAATATTCTGTCTTTATTGCAAACGCGTACTCAATTGGTGATATTGACAAAATACTAACGGCAATTTAATATTAATAATACTCATTTAAGGAATTAAAAATTCCCTAACTTTTTATATTAAAATTTAAAATTTATTGAATATTATAATGAGATGTTTTTATAGTTTTAATAACATGAAAAATTTAATTAATTTTATATACATTAGCTTTGTTGAATTTTAATAGTTTTAGTAATTTTAAATTTCTTAAAAACTATGAAAACTACAATATTTTTTTTAAATTTTTAAGCAAAGTGAAGATTTCTTAAATATCTTAACGAATTTTATATTTGAATTGTTTTAAATATATAAATAAAAAGTAAACCTTTTATAATTTTAAAAATGCTTCTAATCAACACTATGTAACTAAATAATTGCAATAGTTTAAATAACTTTTATATTTTTAAAACCATTAAAAATTTAATAACGTATTATAGTTATAATAATTTCAGTGAAATTATAATATATTTTATAATTTTAAAATTATTAATTATTTTACAAAGATTTGCTATTTTATTACTTTGCTTTCTGAGTTGAAACCATCAAGTAGTAATTATAGTTTTTAGGTTTATAGATTATAATAATTTTTTTTAGAATATTTAATTATTAAAATAATGATAATAGTTTGAATAGAAATGATTTTACTAATTTTTTTTTTACTAATTTTTACTAATTTTCTTTATATTATAATTATATTTTAATATTTTTACTAAATCAACTCTCCGTATTACTTTTATTAATTAAAACATACCTATGTATATTACAACTAATCAATTTTTCTTATTTTGATAATTTAATTAATATTAAAACTTTATAATCAATTTTACTAAATTAATAGTTTAATAGATTTAATTATAATATATTCATAATTTTATTAATTATAATTGGTATATAATTAATAATTATAATAATATTGATAAATAGAACTAGATAATAATATAATTAGATACTATGTTTTAATAATGTTATTTTTTATTATTAAAATAGAAATAATTTATAACATAACTAATACTTATAATTAATACTTTATTAATTAAAATAGTATAAATAAATTTTATGTTATTAAAACTATTAGCAATTTAATTACGAATAGTTGTAATAATATCAAAACTGCTACCTATTTTTATAATATTAATAATTTTCTTAGTTTAAATAATTTCAACTGTTTTAATATTTAAAATTTAATAATTCTATTAAATGCACTAAATTAATAATTTTTGAAAATATAAATGATTTTACTCGTCTAATAAAAAAGTTTAAATAATTTTATTAATTTTTTTTAATTTTAGTTATTTCATAAAATAGTTATTTAAAATTTTTAGAAAAATTCATATTTTACATAATTTTCATATTATTAATTATTTTAAAACCATTTGCAATTTTATTACTACGTTTTATGAGTTTTATATATTTTAAAATCATCAAGTTTTAATATCAGATTTTAAGTTTTCAAAATTAATGGTAATAATAATAATGTCACAAGCAATGATTTCAATAAATTTAATGATTTTATTAACTTTCCTTTATAGTGCAATTATATTTTAATATTTTTAAAACTGTTAATTTTTCCAGAATGCTTATTATTTATATATTAATATTTTTAGTAAATTAATTTTGATAATATATTTAATATTAAAAAGTCTTAAATAATTAATTATTATTATTAATAAATATAAACACTTATAATTTAAATAATCCTTATTTTAATGCTAAGTTTTACAGTTGCAATAGTTTAAACAATTTTTATATTTTTAAACCCATTAACAATTAACTTACGAATAGAATTCCAATTCCAATAATTTCAAGATTTTTAAATATTTTTATGATATTAATAATTTTTATAAGTTATTAAAATTTACTTTTTTAATTTAATTCATTGTTAAAAACTATTAATAAAACAAATTTTATAATTTTAGTAATTATAATACATAATCATTATAATTTTAATTATTTAAATTAGATACTATGTGTAAATAATTTTTAGAATTTAATATTTTAATAGAATTAGTCATATTAATAAAATTAAAATGTTTTATAATTAAAATAAAGCTTTTAATTAACAATTTAATAATTGCAATAGTTTAAAGAATTTTATTTTTAATACCATTAGCAATTTAACTACGAGTAGTATTATAGTTTTAATAATTTCCAAAACTCAAGCCTATTTATATAATAAACGTAATTTCACTAATTTTAATAATTCTATTAAATGCAATAAATTAATAATTTTTAAATATAAATTTTTACTCTAGTTTAATAATTAATTTGTTATAATTTTGATAAATTTATTAATTTTGTAATTTGAATAATTTAATGAAATTAGTTAAATAATTCTAGTAAAACTATATTATATTTAAACCTAGAAATTAAAGTTTAAAAATTTGGTTTACTTATTTTTAGTATGTAGGAGGTCTATATGCTTTTATTTTGTGTCCGGGTCGGACTCCTCCAATAAATAAATAGCACACACAATTTTCTTATTTAATTTATTAGGATAAATTTTTATTGTATTATTTTCACTAAAAATTTTATTATTCTATATTTCACTATTGTTTACAATTTATTATTTTCAATAAAAAATATTTAATTAATTAATTTTCAATTATCATATAATTAAATTTTTAATTTGCCACCACGGTATGCTGCGATGCCACGTTGTATCTTCACTATGCGAAGTCTGAGAATCATCTAGATAAAGGCAATGACGTGTCTATTGATGATTGTATATAATGCGCTTATGTATTAGAGATCATGAGCGATGCAATAATTTGTACATAAAACCTGATTATTTTGTACATGAAAATATTGTATTCGAGAGTGCAAAATGTTCTATATATGTACATAACAAGAGTATGAGTTGTATATAGGAAGTAAATAATTGTAATGCTAACGCGTTGCCTCTTCAATAAGTGGAAATGGGCAAACGCGAAATTGTAGTGATTACGATACAATTGAAATTAAAGCGATTGCCAGATTAATTGTATCGGCCGCTACAAATATATTTAATTAATATAATAATACATTTTTATGAATTTTATTAATTTTTATCAATTGAATTATTTTAATAAATGATTTAATTTTTAATAAATCACACTACTATCTTAAAATTTTTATAGTTTTATAATTTTAATATGAATAATAAGCTTAATTAAATTTAATAATTTTTCTAATTTTAATTTTATTGAAACTTTTGTAATTTTAAAAGCAGTAATAATTTTTGAATATTAGAAAACATTAAACATTTTCAGAATGTAATAATATTTTTACAAATTTTCTTAATTTTGCTTATTTTAATAATATGATCAAGTTTAATTAAAATTAATTAAATTATTACTGTAATAACTTTTCGAATTTTTAAGTATATATTTAAAAAATTTAAATAAATGTTTTATAGTTTATTAGTGTACATTTTATTAAAATTAATATTAATAGTTGCAATAATTTAAATAATTATAATTTTTTTAAAATCATTAGTAATTAAAATTTGTTAAAAACATTTTCTTAAATATAAATAATACTACAATTTTAACGTTTAAAAGGATTTCAATGAATTAATTTAGTCAATTCTCTTAATATTCATAATTTTTATAATCATTGGAAATTTATTAATTTTATTAGTCAATTAAATTATTTTTGTTAAAAATTTTAGTTTTTAACTGCTTTGGCAAACTTGCTGAAAATGTTTCGAAGTCAAGTGGTGTCTCGATTTTATTTTTGTGAGTCGGGTAAACTACATATTACGAAAAATGTAATAGATTTCTGTTTGCTGGATGGCACCAGCACGATTCCTAGTATCCTTTAAAATTGAGATCAGGTCACATTCGAGGCTGAGAGGTTCTACTCAATTACGTTATTTTAGATACAATCGTGATTTTTTATTTTAAAGAAGAATGGTCTTGATAAAGCAGTTAAATCACAGTAAGTTTTTACTTACTGGAATTTGCCTTTATCAATTATTATTTGGAAAATCATTGTTCCCCAGTACATAAATAAGGTAACCAAATAGATTTAATAATTTAATTCCGTACAACGTATGGCATGCATGTATGTTGTGTACAAAAGCTCTGAAAAGAAATTGTAAGTTTAAATGTGTTTATTCGACCAAAACGGGTATTATACATTTTATTATTGTATATAACGAACTATATTACATATTATATTGGCAAACGAGTTTATATAATTTAATATATTTAGACATTTTAATGTGCACGATAATAAACTAACCATAGTCGTTTTTATATATAGTAAATATATATCGTTATGCCCATACATACTACTCGTATAACCCTAAAAAAATTCTATGAAAATATAAAAATTGTTGTGGTTTTTATGAGCCTGGGATACATGCATATACCGCTGTATATACGTAAACATATTTGTTTCCGGTGTTACGTCCATATTTTTAAGGTTTTAAATCGTTTAAAAACAAATTTCCAATTTATGGATTGTATTTATGCGGTCAGTTTTGAATTAACGTTTATATAAATAAATGGTTTGTACGATTTAACTTATTTAATATGAATGGCAAATTTGGATATTAATGGTACAAGAGTATTAGAATTAAAATATAATTGGAACAATTTTGGATTGAATTCTTAAATGATATGAGTTCTATAACTGAACCTTTCTTTAAAATTGTAAAATTGGATCTTAAATTAATATCTTTAGAAAATTCGAGATTTAAATATGCGGTTTAACTTAAACGTGGACCTGCCATTCTTCGCCGTACTTGGAATCTAATGTGGAGGAAGAAAACAAAAAAAACATAATATACAAGGGTCCCGGCTTGTATAAAGCTGGTTCATAGGAGCAAAGTTATCATTGCTTGGAGAATGTAAACAAGGGTGAGCAATATTCCGTTGGAAGACAAGACGGATTTAGAAAATGAGGTCTTACAGTCTAAAAGACAGAAATCTCAGGAAAATTCGCCGAATGTATGGGTCTAAAGAAATATGAACAGGAAACTGTTACTCGAGATTTTAAAAAAAAAGTAGCATCCACTTTCCTGAAAATCATGAAAACATAAATGAAGCTTCATAATCGAACATTTTTCGGCCGCCTATCGCTATCCAAGATAAATTTCCACAATATCAAAACTTTTAAGGAATTCTTTCGGCAAATAAACGTGCCTAATTGGTTATCGTTAATCGTCGTAATTTTTTCAGTTAACTAAGTATTGGTGGAAGTGGTTTAAGATTGTTTCGGACCAAATTTAAAGTCTCCAAATTTTTCCGGAATTCAACTGATGCTAGCTTAGCTATTCTAGTCAAAATAATTCTGCTGGAATGCCAGAATTTTTAATGATATTGTGCAGCATATTCAAAGAATATCATTATAACTAAGTATTCTTCAAAATTATCCAGGCTTATTTAATTTTATATAATTATATATATAATTTTAAAAATGTATTGACTAAAAACAATCAAAATGTTTGTCTTAATTTTCATAATTTTATTAATTTTAATTAAATTATATTTAAATCAAAATTCTTAAAAATTTATTTATTTAAATTTAATAAATTTATTAATTTGAGAAATTAATATG
The DNA here is from genome assembly GCA_951394425.1 of Tipula unca. Taxonomy (NCBI): domain Eukaryota; kingdom Metazoa; phylum Arthropoda; class Insecta; order Diptera; family Tipulidae; genus Tipula; species Tipula unca. The sequence goes on along the minus strand of OX596382.1, from coordinate 21,807,159 downwards.
TTATTAAAACAGATACATTTATTTATTTAAAAACTAATACTTAAAATAATTTTCAAATTTATAATTATTGTATTAATTATCATAAATATAATTATTTTAAAACATTTTTTTTTTGTTAATAATTGAAAAATAAATTAATATACATAATTTTTTTTTTTTTTTTTTTTCAATTTTATTTAAATATTTTAAATAAACAATTATTACAATCTAGTCACCTGGACTAATGAGCAATTTTATTCTAACTTAATTTACTATGTTGTATTAATCTATGGCTTCTTCCCACTGGTGTTCCATAGTGTCTGATAAATTGAATTAAACCACATTGTTATTGTGGATGTTACATCAGCATTACGCTGTTTACACTAGCAATTCCACCAGCTCAAAAGGTTTAGTTCGTTTGAGCCTGCGTACAATATCTGTGTTGTTTAACAGCTTAGTTGCCTCAGTGTTAACATGTTGTTCGAGCCTTTGCCTATGTCTCACTGCATTTTTTTTGAATTTCCTTTGAAACAGTGTCCACTTTAAGGTCCCTATGGAGGTCTCTGTTTCTAACGTACCATGGTGCATCAACGATGTTCCTTAATACTTTGTTTTGAAATCTTTGGATGATTTCCATGTTGCTCTGTTTGGTACAACCCCAAAGTTGGATACCATAAGTCCAAACCGGTTTTAATATTTGTTTATATAATAGAAGTTTGTTGTATGTTGATAGAGCGGAGCTCCTTCCTATCAGCCTATACATCTTTCTATATTTAAGCCCCAGTTCTTCACTTTTCTTTTTGACGTGTGCTTTCCATCGTAGTTTTGCATCTAGTGTCATGCCAAGATACTTAGCCGTGTTGGCATACGGTATTATTTCTTGATTAATTGTAACCGGAATATGTTCGAGTCGTTTGTTTGTAAAATTGATGTGAACTGATTTAGTTTCGTTAAGTTTAATTCGCCATCTTTTGGTCCAGTTATGTATTTGAGTAATAGCTAACTGTAAACTATGAGTTGATTCTTCGTTGCTATCTCTAACAGCTAAGATTGCCGTGTCATCAGCAAATGTCGCCACAGTGTTGTTTTCTAATACAGGGAGATCATTAGTGTACAATAGGTATAGGACAGGACCTAATACACTGCCCTGCGGTACTCCTGCCTTGATTTCTTTCAATTCAGAATAGGAATCGTCTAATTTTACTCTAAAGAATCTATCTTTCAAGTATGATTCTAATATTGTAGTGAATTGCATTGGTAGTACAGTTCTTAACTTATAGTTAAGTCCTTCGTGCCAAACTTTATCAAAGGCCTGTGCAACGTCTAAGAATATAGTTGAGCAGACTTTTTTCTCCTCTAATACTCTTTCAATAATATTAGTTATTCTGTGTACTTGATCTAATGTTGAGTGTTGGTTGCGAAAACCGAACTGATGATTTGGAATCAGGTTTTTCCTCTCAATTATCGGATTTAGCCTTTTTACTAATAACTTCTCAAAGAGTTTAGACATAACCGGAAATAGTGATATTGGCCTGTATGATCCAGTTTTGTGTGGTGGTTTCCCAGGTTTAGGAATCATAATTACTTCTGCAATTTTCCAAAGGCTGGGTACATATTTCAATCGAAAGGCGGCATTTATAATATTGGTGAGCTTTAATAATGCTTTCCTTGGTAGTTCTTTTAAAATTTCTGCTGTGATAAGGTCATAACCCGGCGCTTTCCTCGGATTCATATTTGTTTTTATCTCATACATGACTTCTTTTGGTGTTGCTCGTAGGATTTCTTCACTTTCCTGTACAACCTTTCCAGTTATTATTTCGGCTTCCAATGATTGGTCATCATGTGGTTCAAATATTTTTTCCAGGTATTCAGCAAAATTTCGTACTTTATCTTCGTTATTTCTGGCCCATTTGTTATCTTCTGTTCTGATTGGAGGAATCTGCATTATTGGCCTTTTAATTCTTCTGGTTGCTCTCCAGAGAGAATAATCAGTACTAGTATCATTAGATAATTTTCTGAGGTAGTTACTGATAGATTCGTCTTTCAAATCTTTGATTTCCCTTTTAAGTAGCTGAGTCAGATTGTTTAGCTTAGTTTTTTCTTGAGGGGCTCTAGTTTGTTGCCATATTCTCCTTGCCCTTCTTTTTTCTGCCAAAAGCTCTCTAATTTCTCTAGGGTAGTTGTTTCCCTTAATTTTCTTTTTAACTTCAGGAGTGGTTTCCCAAGCTGACTGCTGTATGTCACATATGAACTTGTGAACTTCTTTTTCTAGTTGCTCCTCACTCCTTAGCGGAACCATTAAGTTAATTTTTCTTTCTAAAGACAGTCTAAAGTATTCCCAATTTGTGTGTTTATTTACTAAACTAGGATAGCTTTTTTTTTTAATGATCCTTTCACTTAATGTCAAAAGTATTGGGGAGTGATCAGAGCTTAAGTCAAGACTTTCATCTATATGTATATAATTTACAGATATATTTTTCACTATAAAGAAATCAATCAGATCTGGTATTTTATTTGGATCAGTTGGCCAGTAGGTCGGTTTACCATTTGATAAGGCTTCACAACCGTATTTTCTGATAGCATTGAGGAGTTCTTTCCCTTTGGTTGTTGTTAGTCTAGAACCCCAGTGAATATTTTTTGCATTAAAATCTCCTCCAATTACAAATCTTTTCCGTAGTTTACTGAAAAATTCAAGATAATCTTTTTCTTTTAGAGAGTATTTCGGTGGGCAGTAAATTCCAATAACACTAATAGAGTTATTTTTGGTCTTGATACTAACAGCTGTTGCTTGTATTTGTTCTGTTTCATATTTTAATTCCTCGAAGTGATTAATACTATTTCTAATTATAACAGCACTACCTCCCTTGGCAGTATTTCCCGGGTGAATAGTGTGATATGTTTTATAATTTCTAAATTTGATAATTTATTGCCTAGTGAAGTGAGTTTCAGAGATGAGACAGACATCGATTTTCTCTGCGTCCAGAACCATTTGCAATTCCTGTTGGTGTTGCTGGAGTCCATTGGCATTCCAGCATAAAATTCTTAAGTCGTTAGACATGGTTTTGTTTAGGGATGGCTCCCTTGGTACTGTATTCTAGTTTCTGTAATCGCTGATCAAAAGTATTAAGTTTGCTTAATATCAGCTTAAGCGTTTGATTTATGTCGTCTGTTTGAGGAGTTTTTTGTTTGTTTTCGTTACTCATCATTACTTGAGCGTAAGTTTTTTTGCCCACTTCTGCTTGAGAGGCTATCGACACTTTACGCCTTATGTCTCCTTTAAATGATTCAGGCCTGTTTATTCCAACAGTTTGCTTCTTTATTACATTTGTATTTTTAGCATGTATGTTTTTATTTTTGATGTTTTGCAATTCAATAGCAACACTGCATCCTCTGTAGTTAGCTGGATGGTTTTCTCCACAATGTACGCATCTACAGTCCCTGGCCATATTATTAGACGCACTATAGATAATATAATAAAATTTTAGTTTACAGCTATTTTAATTTGGTTTTTTTAATTTGATTACTTTATTGCCTAATTGTTATCACAAATAAAACATAATATTTATTTTAAAAATGTATATTTATTAATATTTAAATAATATTTTTGAAAAAAATTCATTATACTTCAATATTTAGTTGAGCCACCTTTTGCCACTATGAGAGCCTTAATTCTGCGCGGCAGACAGCAGTCAATGCAAGACTGTACTGTCTGCTGCATTTGTGGATGATGATACCGGCAAAAGGTGGCTGCGCTGAATGTCAGCATATACATGTTCAGAGGCTCCTTACTTCTTCGTTTTAGCTTAATTGATGCTTCAGTTGCATTAAACCCTTTTCCTTTCAGGTCCTCAATTATTTTTTCTGGTTTACATGTAGAGTGCAGATTTTTAACCATTACCCTAATTGGTCTGATTTGTTTGTTTTCAAACGTATGCCAGGAATGTCCCCCTTCGCTTAATATTTTTGTCATTTCTCTGTAGGTTTCCCCATCTGCTAAGTTTATTTTGATGTTGTTTCCACTCATCAATTTTGTATTAAACTTATCTGTTTTAGTTATTGTTTTAATTTTCTCATACAGTAGATCATAGTTTTTAACTCCATCTATAACTATTGGGAGTGGTGGAGGTAATTTTTTTGGATTGTTTTGGATTATTTTAGGAATTGTCTCTTTTAGTTGAGGAGGAGTGGGTGTATCATTCCTTCTCCTTTTTTTTCTCTGGCTTTTGACTCTAACCCACTCAGTTTCGTGAGCTAATTCTTCTTCATCCGTATGGTATTCTTGTTCCATTACTTTTTGGGTAGGAGGAGAATCAACGTTTTCCTTTGCTTTAAGGGCTTTAACTTCGTTTTCAAGAATCCTTATATGTTCCTGCATTCAAGCAATTGTATCATTTAATTGCTTATTTAAATTATTAGATTCATCCAATGCAGCATTGGCTTTACGCAATTCCTGATACAGCATTTCTTCTTTTTTAGCACAATTGTTGTCCTCTGGAAAAGCATTTCTCGGTAACTCCACAAGTTCTGTAGGTATTATTTTGTTAATCTTCGTTGTGAACGTGCTACAGGCTCTCGTAGGAGACCTCGGTAGAACCTGACTCTTTTGGAAAGGATCGATATTATCCATTTCTGTTTCATTCATTCGTATATTACAATTCCTCAACGTATCTTGGGATTTTTTCTGATTAGAGCGCCTATGGAAAGAAAATGGTTCCTCGTCGTCACTCATTTTATCGACCGGATTTGATGTTCCCCATCGACCCAATAATTTTGGCCGGGAGGCTTTTTTTTGGCTTTTCACTATGTTCAATATGTACATACATAAAATAATTAAAAAGAAACTACACTCACTGCACTTTTTCATTATTTTTATTTTATCGATTACTTCACCGATTCCACGTCCAAACCCCACAACGATTTGAAAGAGAATTCAACATAATTACTTTTCATACATAATTAACTTAAATAAATTGAATAATTTCATGAATGTTATTTCTTGTAAAATATATATTATTTAATTTTAATATTTTCGAAAATTAGAAACATTTCTATTTTTTTAAAAATTTGATGATCTATAATATTTAAATTTATTAAATAAAAACTTAACTAACTGTAGTTGTTTAAAAATGAAAATAAGATTTTAAAATTTTTTATTTGTATTTATTCAATTAAATGTTTTATGAATTTAATATTTTCAATAATAATATTTATTAAATTAACTTAATTTATTTAATATTTGCAAAATGAATTCATAATTTAAATTATTTTGATAGTTAAGTTATCAAAATTATATTTTGCTTTTCATAAATTTAACTAATTTGTACAATTTTAATAACCAATATGTAATTAAATAAAATAAAATAAATGAATAAATAATTAAGTTTAATAGTTTGTTTACCTTTACTTATATTATAATTTAAATAACTCCATTAGTTTAAAAACTTTTGCAAGTTTTTAAATAAATTTGAAAAATTTAAGACTTGTATAATTTGATTAATCAACCTGCCAAAAAAAATAGATTTGATTTTTTAAGTTTTAGTAATTAAAATAATTATGTCTACTCAAATAATTTAAATAATTTTAGAGATTTCACTTATTTAATGCTTAATGAATCAAATAATAATAATATAAGTAAATTTTATAATCAACTAATAATTTAAATGCTTTCTTAAAATTGTAATTTTAAATTACATTATATGCCAAATTATATTAATTTGTATTATTTAAAAACTTCTCAAATTTAATGTATTTAAAGAATGTTTATAATATTGTAATAAAATTTGGTAATTTTGTCCAATAAAACCATGTTATTGATTAAAAATTTATAATTTGAATAAATTTAATAATTTTATTTATTTTAATAAATTATAATTTTTAAACTGTAATCCACAATCATAATCATCTACATGCTAAAAAAATATTATAATTTTAATTTAATCATTTTTGATTCTTAATCTTAGAAATTTTAATACTTCTAGTAATTGGAATCGTTAATATACAAAGATAAATTAACTTAAATTATTATTTTGATATATTTAGTAATTTTATTTTTGTAATTTATGTTTTCTTAACGTTTCAAATAATTTTAAAAATGTATTGACTAAAAACAATCAAAAGGTTTATCTTAATTTTCATAATTTTATTAATTTTAATTAAATTATATTTAAATCAAAATTCTTAAAAATTTATTTATTTAAATTTAATAAATTTATTAATTTGAGAAATTAATATGTTATTAAAACAGATAAATTTATTTATTTAAAATTTAATACTTAAAATAATTTTCAAATTTATAATTATTGTATGGTTTATTTAATATTAATATTTTCAACAATTTCATTACATTATAATTCAATTAAATTTAATAATTTACTTTCCAATATTTTTTTTTTAATTTTGTTAAACTTAATATTTATTATTCAAAATGAAGTAAAATTTAGTTTTAATTATTTAAATTGAAACAATTTAAGAAATTTTGGCATGTTTAATAATTTAAAAAATTGTTATTACATAATTTAAAAAATTTAGTTTTGTTTTCTGAGATTTTAAATAATTAATATTTAATTAAAGAAAGTAAATTCATTGATTCATAATTTTAGTTAAATATCTAATATATAAATTTTCAATTATGAAAATTTTTAAAACAAACAATTTACATAAATAACATTAATGAATTATATAAATTTAATCAAATTTTTTTCATAATTCAAAATTTTTAAAAATTTAATTAAAATTAATTATTAAATAGTTAATAAGCTTAATAATTTTATCAGCTTTACTAATATTTTAAATAAAATTATTTAAGTCATATTATTTATTTAAACAATTTAAATAATAAATTTTCTTTACAATTTTTAGAATTAAAATATTTTGAATATATTTCATAATATTCAAATTTTATGAGTTATTTTAGTGAATGTAATACTTTGTATAATTTAATTAATAAACTTTCTGAACAATTATTATTTTTTCTTAAGTTATATCAATTTAAATAATTGGTATGGCTTATATAAATTCCAAAATTTAATTTCCTTAAACAATGTTAATAATTTGACGGATGGAAAGGAGATACTGAATTTTTTTTAAATACTTTGAGATAAGTTCACATAAATCAATATATCTCACATGGAAAAAGCAAGTTACACATGAATACCTCAGCTGTGAACTGGGTCATTCAAGTTAAACGCTGAAATATCCCAGGTGGTTGACGTTGTCTTAATTTTCGACGTTGACACAAGACACTTTTTTTAATTTTCGAATATAATAATTTGGGAAAAATGAAGTAATTCGACCAATAAACCAAATTTTGTAAAAATATTTGAGGCTGTCTTTAGGTTAATAGCTTATCAACATATTATTAGGAAAATATACCAAAACCGAATTAAAATTTTATATAGTGTTAGCTGATGTAATCCAGTTGCGAACATTTAATTTTTGGAACCGCATGTACGAATTAATTATCCAAAAATATTGATTTCTTAACCATTAAAATTAACAACAACAAAAATTATGCTACCAAATTATGGACCATAAACATTAAATTTATTTTATTATGTTTTTTTTTTTTTTTTTGGTTCGTTCGTTCATTCAAACCAAAAAGTTTTCATTTTTATGATGATTATGTTTGTTTTTCGCGTTCATCAATATACGCACTCAACCTCTCTCCCAAAAAAACATAAACATCCAAATTTCCATATTTCTCGTCCAAAATATATTCTACATTATGTATGAATAGAACCAAAGTACATAGAAGCTCGATAAGTAAAAAAAAGCAGCGAAAAAACAAAAACTTTTTGATTAAGAAAAATTAATTGAATATTTTAAGTAATTAAACGTAAATGTGTTGAAATCTCTTAGCACAAAATAATAAATAAAATAAAAAATAGGTGGGGCGAAAACTTTTTTTTTTCAAAACACACACACTAAAATACAAAACATAATAAAAAGAAATAAAAACACAAAGCTTTAAATTCAAATGAGCTTTCGTTTTATTATTATTTTTCTGTTAATACGAATTCTATTTAAAATTAAAAGTTTTTTTTTTTTTGCAATTGATTTACTTTTGATAATTTATGCTAATTTTATACAAAACGATGGAAAAATAGTAAAAGTTTCAAGTTTATTGATTCAATGACGGAATTAACGAAGAAGAGAGGCCACAATTTGCATAGAACATTTGTTGTTGTTGTTGTACTATTTTAATTTTCCGAATTGTTATTATTTTTTTTTTTTTATGTGCGGAGATGTTCCAGAAAATGGAATGTACTTAAAAAATTAATTGGAAAACATTTTTTTTATGTTTGTGTTGTACATGTACATATATACTGTTGTTGTCATTTTTTTCGATAATACTTGAATCTATATTGATCAATTCAAATTGATGAATAAAATCATTTATGCGCCTATATTGAGAATAATAAATTTCATAAGGCTGCGAAGCTATTAATTCAATAGCTGCGCATTCGATTCGATGGAAATGGGTTCCATAATAAGGTGTCTGTGAGTTGGCAACCTGATATTGGCGATGGCCAGAAAAATTAAAAATTTGATCAAATCGGAGGTGAAGTTTTGTTTTACTATTACTTCCTAAAATAATAAACTAAAAATTACAGTACTCTTATCTACCTTAACAGAAGCGTATCTGTAATCCTGAGCTGTGTACCTCTACGAGGTCGAGCGAAGGCAACGAATTTGTGGTCACATCTAAAGGGTGCAAAAATCCACTGTACGGCGAAACACAGATAGGAACTCAGTGTAGATAGGGTGGTGGGAAGATAGAAGATCGCGCTCTCCATCAGCTTCAAACCGCAACTAGTTCGAACTGATGACAACAAACCTGTGGCAGCTAGATCTCAGCAATCCACCACACAGCCTGTAGGCGCTAACTCGGTCGGTGCATTAAAATAGGCTGTGAAGGCGTTAGAATTGAAGATCAGACAGATCTCTAAGATAAAAAATGGGGAAAATGCAAAATTACAAGATTTCCTAAATTCCATAGTATGCCATTTGATGAGCCTCAAAAGAGTTGGCCTTAAAGGTTGGCTTCAAGAAAGATCAGAAGTAATGGAAACCTGGTGGCAGGAACAAAAAAAAAGACCCAGAGGGAACCATCAAAGATGGCGTTCTAATCAAAACAGGAAGAAAGGAAAATTTGGATTTATTCCTAGCCAGTAAGGAACTTCCAAATGCTGGGGTGGTAGCATCGCTATCAGAAAAGCGTCAGCTCAAAATAATCATTTATATGATGTAGATAGGGCCGAAAAGATCGATGTAATAAAAGTGGCTTTAATTAAACAAAGCTCTGAATTTATTTAGATCGAGGACTTGAAACTTAATTTCATGACCAGGCCAAAACAGGCCCAGTCAGTCCATTGGGTTACAGAGGTATAGCCTATTGCCAGAAATATCCGAATTAAAAACCGTCGAGAGTATCTAGGCTGGTCCTCATGTAATAAGTAACAGACTTCGTCAGGTTGACAAAATGTTACAAATAGCCGACATTTGGAAACATTGCCAAGTTTTCAAGTCATTGGCGCTATATGCGCTACTTGTCGAAAGGCAAAAAGGGCTTTTGACCATTCGTCACGTAGTAAATTTTGTACCTACAAGTTTGTACATACAAAACGGCCTTGAACATAATGATGAAGAGATAAGTCTATGCGACAGTTAAAACCAAAATTAATTGTCGATTGAAGATCGCCCAACTGAATATGCGAAATGCTAAGGCGGTTGGGCATGAGATCAGACGATCTATTAAAAAAGAAATGATTCACATTATAGGTGGAATGCCCACGTCCACAAGAATAATTATTGGAAACAGTGAAAATTTTAAAGCAGCAATACTGCGACAAACACTGTGTGTGTGTGTAGAGGTGAGATCGGACTTGGGTGGTTTCTATCTTGTCAGTATTTCTTTTCAGACCATCCCATTATAATTACTGGCGACTTCAATGCAAAGTCCAAACTTTGGCACAATAAGGACACAAACGAGAGAGGAGTTCTCGTGGAAGAATTTATAGCAAGAAGTGACCTATTCGTTATCAATGATGATGGGCAACCAATGGGGAGTGGAATATTGATCTCACTCTCATGAGACAAACGTCAAATGAGCTTAAACGAGTTCATCACGGAGCAAGGTAATTCTGAACCGTGGGGCATTAATAAATAATAACAATTATATTATATTGTTACATTTGCGAGTTTCGAAGAGCACTGTCTCCTTTTAAGTCAAGTAGCATCATTACTAAGATCCGCGGGGTTCACTGTTAATCTCAGTAAAAGCAAATTTCGGTTAAAAGAAACTCACTCTCAAGGATACGTAGTAGGTAATGGGTATTTGAAGGTAGACGACGAAAAAATTAAGGCGATTATTTCCTTTCCCGTTCCAAATACCGTTAAGAAGGTTCATAGATTCTTGAGTATGTCAGTATAGTATCGTAGGTTTATATATCCTCCTATGCTACCCTGGCCGCACCAATATCAGTTTTTTTTAACGAAAGCTCGACTGTTTAGATGGACAGTCGAATGTGAGAGAGCTTTTAATGAATTAAAATTAGCTCTATTGAGAGGTACTGCTTCTTTACCGCATCATCACCGATCATGCTAGTCTCAAATGGCTGATGAATCAAATGGATTTATGCGGTAGACTGGCAAGGTGGGCACTTAAACTACAGGGATTCAATTTTAAAATTCTTCACCGCAAGGGGTCCCAGAACGTCGTGCCAGATGCTCTGTCCCGAGTATTTATGGAAGAAGTAGCATCCCAACTTGAAGAAGACAGAGTGAATATAGATTTAGAGTCTACTCCCCATTTTCTAATTTGTTGAGCTGACAAATACCATTGCAGTAAACTTCAAAAGCTTGATTATCACAACAATGACATTATTCTACAAACTTCTGTTATACATAACTGAAAAGATCTTTTTATGAGCTTTCCTAAATTTACATTTACTAAACTAAATTTTCTCTAGCTGAAACATGTTATAACTCTTGATTTTTACTTAAGAGCTTCCAAAAGCTTTTGACCTTTAATGTAAATCAAAATATTCCAGTTCAGATTTTAAAATAAATTACCTTTGCCTTCAAAATTTCTGTACCGCTTTTGGTTAACTACAAACCCGAGATGGAAAAGCTCTATTTTTGAATTGTTACAGTAGAGAAGCTTTTGGCTTGAAAATCTTACCAAGTCTTAGTATGGTATTATTTAGCTAATTTATTAGAGCCCCCTCCCTTTTTCATTTTTTCTACTCATTGAAACAATTCGAGCTGTTGCCGAAGGGTTGGACGTCCATCTTCCTGAGATTTATCGGCTCAGAAGTTCCTCACAGAAAAACCCCGGCATCGATTTTCCCATCCTTTTTTTTAACTATCGTCAGCATTTCTATAATTCGTTGATTCAGAACTTTCCCCATCTCTATCTCACGATAGTGTCCGGGACCCTAATTAGTTTAGTTGACATCTAATCTAAATATTTTCAAATTTCTCATTATTGTATCTAGATACAAAATGTAACGGTCATACACAGGTGATACGGTTTTTGTGCGAAAACATTTCAGAATTGTCAATGAACTGCAACCACCTGCCATTTACGCACCATACGAACAATGCCTTACAGCTGCGTTCATTTTAGTTAGGCAACTAAACCGATATGCAAAATATGTTAGTCTATGATTTGGCAAGAATAAAAAATCACGGTTGTATACTTTTAATGTGTTAAGTTTTAATGTGTTTGACTATTTGGTAACCCAAATAAACTAGAAGCCTTCGAGGTGAGAGATCAATAAAACATAATATTATCTGAGGAAATAGCCACTTGGCCTATATATACTCAAAATATACCAATCGAGGAAGATAAAAAGGATATTTGCATGCATTGAAAAAAATTATGTTATCTCGGAACAAGAAAGTCAGATCCTTGTCGCAATGTGTTCCTACAACACAAAGTGCCCTTTAATTTTTCATCTTTGACATAAAAAATATTTTTATTTTTTTTTAAATTGAATGAAGTTTGGGAAATATGTATAAAGTTAAACTCTTTTCCCCAATTTTTTTTTCTGGATTTCTCTTAAGTGCACTCAAGGGATTATGATTGTTTTTGGGAAATAAGAATTTATTTTTAAATGTACGTTCCTTTTTTTTTGTGTTGTATATAGTGTGTACTGTGTACCTTCATCACCCTTATGGTTTTAGCAATATTTTCATGTTGTACCGTATATATGTAAATATGTATATGGAGATATGTTGTCATTCATCGGTTGTTTCCTATGTATGGTTATAACTCCATTCCCAGGGTATATCAAGACCTATTTGTTTGGGGTAGTATGTTTTTATATGAATTTGGTGCTCGTTTTACCATTCTCGCGCGTCTTCAAGGAAAATGTAAATTTTTTTGCCATTTTTTACGGTGAAAATATTTATTTTTATTTTTTATGGTTATGAATATGATTTGATAACATTATTATTATTTCGTTTTATTTGTATATAAATAATAAAAACTAATAAAACGGAAATATGTACATATATCTAAAGGAAAAGTTCCAGCAACAACAATGACAACAACAAAATGGTGAATATAATAAAATTTAAATTTATTTTTTTGCTGTGAGATATATATGAATAGAACATTTTTTCGTGCTTCTTTAATCTCTCGTTTCGGTGTGTCTGCGGTGACTGCTTTGCACCCAAAAAAAAACATTTTCCTTTTTCCTGGCAAAATTTCAATAAAACTTTTTAAAAATTATACATAATTACAAATTTGCATGCTGAGAAGTTTATTTTACCCAAAAAATTATTTTCACATATATAAATGTAAGATGGTTAAATGCTACAGCAATAATATATTTTCTAAGAACCGCAATTAGAACATTATATATTCTTGGCTTAGAAAACAAACAAATATTTAATGAAAAAAAAAAAAACTAATTGTTACATGTTTATTGCATGAGGAGTAAAATGAATATCTTGATTTGGTAATATTGCTCGAATGTTTAAAAATCTACCCTCCCACTAAAACTATCATACCCCAGTCTTGCATAATTTATATGAATTGCATTTTTAGTCAGCACAAAATTTGTCTACCTTCCCAAAAAGCTTCTAATATTTTTTTGTGACATATCCCATCGGAATCCGAATTTAATCCAACTATGTGATTCTCAACGAAGAGCCTTAATTAAATAGTATTATACAATTTGCCATAATAATGTACATAGGATTATTTTGTGTTTTGCGATGAAAATCTCCCTTTAAAAATATTCATTCGGAATTTTGATTATGCAAGACTATTTTGTTGTCTATCTACACATACATATATTTGGAATACGAAAGAATAAAGCTTTTTGTTCCATAAAATTCACAATTATTAATTTATCGCCGAGCTGGAGGTGATTTCTAACGCTAGTTTTGTATACATATAGATCCATTCATAAGCTGGATGAAATATATGTAGCATATACTGTATTGCGGAGAGAGTTATACACAATATTAAAATACCAGGAAACCCATCATATATTTTCAGAGTTATTTTTTGCTCCAGTTTCATTTTTTTTTTTTTTGGTAAGGCAATAATTTATTTTATATTTCCTTTCTAGTCGCTTTTATGATTTTTGATGACTTAGACCAGCAGAGAAAATAGTAAATCAATATGACTAAAGGCAATATAGCTATTGTTCCTCGTTGTCTTCATTTATATATCGAGTATATCGCCAAAAAAAAAAACTAAAATCCAATATATATTTTATCCAATATTGTTTGAGTATTATACGTATTTTTTTCGTGCTAGAGATAAATAAACTTATGGATATGTAAAAGAAAAAAAAAATCACAATACTTACAGACCGGAAAGCGAAACTGAATAAGATATTTACTAAATCAATTTATAAACAAAATAAGGAAATAACGAAGATAAATATTAGTATACTATGTGCATTGGTAAATTGAATGTGTGTGTGTGTGTTTGTGTATATAGATGGATTGAAGCCTCTAAAAGAGACGTTTTAGCATCAGTTGAATGATTTTATAAATTTTATTGTTGAAATAATTTGGAATCGCGCTATCGGAATCGGTGTGACTTAACTCTCAACAAAGCCATGGCTCATCGATAATTTATTATAAATATCTCGAGTCTGTAATATCTCGTATCGCTGCCCACTATTTAAAAATATTTCCAAGTAGACCATTAACTTCATAACATTCAAAATAATTTAAAAATTGTCTCTCCATCGTCATTTAGTAAAATAGTGAAATAAAGGATCCCAATGTAAATTATTCTAAAATGCTTCCACTATCAACGGTCAACTAAAATACTTTTCACAATATTCTTCATTGGTTTTATCAGGTTATTTAAAGGTCTAGGTTAAGTGAACCCAAACATACCTCTAATAAAAATTCGTCTACGATCTCATTTCCTTTAACTTATATATTATATAGGTAAGCGCTTAAACACCGGATACCCACAAACTTAAAATGCTTTGCAGCTATAAAAGTCGTACAGCTTCACAGCACACCACGGAAACCCAAACAAAAAAGGTTACCTGTAAATTTTGATAATTTCTACCCCAAGCGTATTTAGGAATTTATAAATAAAATATTTTGATTTTAAAAATTTGTTGATTCATAATTTACGTAATTTTGGGGAATTCAATAGCCTTTGCTAACACAGTAAGTGGCCAGTAATGGCCTTTAAAAACTGTATTATTAATAGCTTATCAAAACCAAATTTTTAAATTATCATTGGGTAATACTGATAAAAAGACATTAATTTCGGATTTTTATTTAATTAGATGAGAATAAGGTAATATGACGTGGATTCATTTGAGTATACTACTAGGAACTCTAAATTACGACACTTAAAATTATAAATCATAAATTATAAGCTATTCAAAAAATTCAATTTATTTTTAACTGCAATGGAATAATGTAAAACTATTTAACAACTTTAAATTAATTTAATATAAAAACATAGTTTTAAATTTTTTATAATTTTAAAAATTTTAGTAGTAAAGTATTATAATTTTATTAATTTTAATAATAATTTAATAACAATTAATCGATTTTTAAATTATTTAAATTCATTTAATTTACCAAATTTTATTATATGATTTTTAATTTTAATTTTAATATATAATTTTAATAGTGTATTTCATAATTAACAAAATAATAATAATTTTGTATAAAACATATGTATGTATGTTTTAATAATTTTTAATTAAATTATTAAAAATAAAATATTTTTAAAACCATTGATAATTTATTTAAATATAATTATTGGTAGTTTTCATAATTTTCAAACATTTAACTATTTGCTTAATACATATTACTAATTTTGATAATTTAAGAAAATTTTAATTTTAATAAATATAAAATCGTAATTTTTTTTTTCAAATGTTTAATGGTTAAATTAATAATTTGTTAATATAAATTGGTTTAGTATTACCAACAAAAAATTGCCTATTTCCGGCATTGAGTATTAAAATTATTTTAATATTTTTTTATGTAAATTTCAACGGTTTCATTACCAATAGTTTATTAAATTTATTGGTTTTATAAGTTTTATTGATTTCAGTATGTTTTAAATCATAGGTATTATTTTTTTATAGATTTAATAATTTATAAAATTCAATAAATATAGTTTTAGTAGTTTTTTTAATTCACCTAACTTTGGTGACATAAATAATTTAAATGTGCTTAAAATAATTTATGTTTTTATATTAATTTTAATAAATTTTCTAATTTTACTAATTTACCTAATTTTAATAAAATCGACTATTTTAATATTTTTATTAGTTATATTATTTCAATATGGACAATTATTGTAATACCTAAATAGTTTTAGAAAATTCAATAATTTTAATAAATGTTCTATTTTTAGTTTTCGTTTTAATATTTTAATAATGATTAATCGCAATTCAAATTCATAAAATGAATAAAAATTTTATCAAACTTCTCTACATCAGCTTTAATTTGTTTTTTTAAATTAATTAACAGTTTACCTAAATTTACAAATATACCCCCTTGAAGTTATCCCAGGATTTCATCCCATGATTTTTAAAAAAAATACCTCTGGCAACACTACCGTAAATAATCCATCCCAGACTTTTTAAAAATACATATAAAATTTATATAGTTTTTTCATCCCAGGATTTTTTACATTTTATACTATCCCACACTTTTTCGTATACAAAAAAATATGTATGTATACAGTTAGTACCAAAATACTCATCCCAGAGTTTTTTAATATGTAAAATTGATTTGGTGGAAAATAAATTATTATGTGCAAGTCTTTTTAAGGACGGCTAATTTATCTTTGTGATAAGGTTCAAGACCCTGTTAGTAACCATTACGCCAGCTTTAATGATTTTGTGACCGTTGGAATTTCCACCAAATAAATAAATGTAGTGCATTTGCCAACATTTCAAAGTAAAGCTAAATCGAAAAAAAATTCGTATGGCCAAACTTTTATAGGGTCGGCTTTTTTCTCATATTGATTGTGTTTGAGACCTAGTTGGCTACCACTGTGCCAGCGTTGATGATGTTTTGCCCGTCAGAATTTACGCAATATAAATAAATGTGGTGCCTTTGCCAACTTTACAAAGTAAAGCCAAATCGAAAAAAATCGTATGGCCAAACTTTTATAGGGTCGGCTTTTTTCGCATATTGTTTGAGTTTGGGACCTTGTTGGCTACCACTGTGCCAGCGTTGATGATGTTTTGCCCGTCAGAATTTACGCAATATAAATAAATGTGGTGCCTTTGCCAACTTTACAAAGTAAAGTAAAATCGAAAAAATCGTATGGCCAAACTTTTATAGGGTCGGCTTTTTTCGCATATTGATTGAGTTTGGGACCTTGTTGACTACCACTGTGCCAGCGTTGATGATGTTTTGCCCGTCAGAATTTACGCAATATAAATAAATGTGGTGCCTTTGCCAACTTTACAAAGTAAAGCCAAATCGAAAAAAATCGTATGGCCAAACTTTTATAGGGTCGGCTTTTTTCGCATATTGATTGAGTTTGAGACCTTGTTGGCTACCACTGTGCCAGCGTTGATGATGTTTTGCCCGTCAGAATTTACGCAATATAAATAAATGTGGTGCCTTTGCCAACTTTACAAAGTAAAGCCAAATCGAAAAAATCGAATGGCCAAACTTTTATAGGGTCGGCTTTTTTCGCATATTGATTGAGTTTGGGACCTTGTTGACTACCACTGTGCCAGCGTTGATGATGTTTTGCCCGTCAGAATTTACGCAATATAAATAAATGTGGTGCCTTTGCCAACTTTACAAAGTAAAGCCAAATCGAAAAAAATCGTATGGCCAAACTTTTATAGGGTCGGCTTTTTTCGCATATTGTTTGAGTTTGGGACCTTGTTGGCTACCACTGTGCCAGCGTTGATGATGTTTTGCCCGTCAGAATTTACGCAATATAAATAAATGTGGTGCCTTTGCCAACTTTACAAAGTAAAGTAAAATCGAAAAAATCGTATGGCCAAACTTTTATAGGGTCGGCTTTTTTCGCATATTGTTTGAGTTTGGGACCTTGTTGGCTACCACTGTGCCAGCGTTGATGATGTTTTGCCCGTCAGAATTTACGCAATATAAATAAATGTGGTGCCTTTGCCAACTTTACAAAGTAAAGCCAAATCGAAAAAATCGTATGGCCAAAATTTTTTAGGGTCGGCTTTTTTCGCATATTGATTGAGTTTGAGACCTTGTTGGCTACCACTGTGCCAGCGTTGTTGATGTTTTGCCCGTCAGAATTTACGCAATATAAATAAATGTGGTGCCTTTGCCAACTTTACAAAGTAAAGTAAAATCGAAAAAATCGTATGGCCAAACTTTTATAGGGTCGGCTTTTTTCGCATATTGTTTGAGTTTGGGACCTTGTTGGCTACCACTGTGCCAGCGTTGATGATGTTTTGCCCGTCAGAATTTACGCAATATAAATAAATGTGGTGCCTTTGCCAACTTTACAAAGTAAAGCCAAATCGAAAAAATCGTATGGCCAAACTTTTATAGGGTCGGCTTTTTTCGCATATTGATTGAGTTTGGGATCTTATTGACTACCACTGTGCCAGCGTTGATGATGTTTTGCCCGTCAGAATTTACGCAATATAAATAAATGTGGTGCCTTTGCCAAATTTACAAAGTAAAGCCAAATCGAAAAAAATCGTATGGCCAAACTTTTATAGGGTCGGCTTTTTTCGCATATTGATTGAGTTTATAATCTTGTTGGCTACCACTGTGCCAGCGTTGATGATATTTTGCCCGTCAGAATTTACGCAATATAAATAAATGTGGTGCCTTTGCCAACTTTACAAAGTAAAGCCAAATCGAAAAAATCGTATGGCCAAACTTTTATAGGGTCGGCTTTTTTCGCATATTGATTGAGTTTGGGACCTTGTTGACTACCACTGTGCCAGCGTTGATGATGTTTTGCCCGTCAGAATTTACGCAATATAAATAAATGTGGTGCCTTTGCCAACTTTACAAAGTAAAGCCAAATCGTTTGGCCAAACTTTTATAGGGTCGGCTTTTTTCGCATATTGATTGAGTTTGGGACCTTGTTGGCTACCACTGTGCCAGCGTTGATGATGTTTTGCCCGTCAGAATTTACGCAATATAAATAAATGTGGTGCCTTTGCCAACTTTACAAAGTAAAGTAAAATCGAAAAAATCGTATGGCCAAACTTTTATAGGGTCGGCTTTTTTCGCATATTGATTAAGTTTGGGACCTTGTTGACTACTACTGTGCCAGCGTTGATGATGTTTTGCCCGTCAGAATTTACGCAATATAAATAAATGTGGTGCCTTTGCCAACTTTACAAAGTAAAGCCAAATCGAAAAAAATCGTAAATAAATATAGTTTTAGTAGTTTTTTTAATTCACCTAACTTTGGTGACATAAATAATTTAAATGTGCTTAAAATAATTTATGTTTTTATATTAATTTTAATAAATTTTCTTATTTTACTAATTTACCTAATTTTAATAAAATCGACTATTTTAATATTTTTATTAGTTATATTATTTCAATATGGACAATTATTGTAATACCTAAATAGTTTTAGAAAATTCAATAATTTTAATAAATGTTCTATTTTTAGTTTTCGTTTTAATATTTTAATAATGATTAATAATTAATGTAAGTATAATATTATTAATTGTAATTTTTTTCGGATAGCATTTTTTATCTAATCAGACGCTACACTCGTTTATTTAATATATAAACCGAAGTCATTTTGATTTTCAAAAAGAGAGTGACTTAAGAAATTATATTTAAAATAAATAAGCATATTAAAAATTCTAAAATACTTAAATCTAATAAACTAATTGTTAAAATTATAAATAATAAAATATATTAAATAATTAAATTACTGATTTATTTAAATGTACTTCGAAATCCAAACAACCATTGGCAATACACAACAATAGAATCAATTTTTTTCAATAATATATTTTAATATTATTATAATTATAGATTTTTCCAAATAATATCCAAATTATAAAATAATTTGAATAAATACTAATTAAGTATCTTTCGTGATTTTATTGGTTTTATCTATTTTAATAAATTAATTTTTAATCCATTATTACCTTTATTAGGCTTTATTATTTTAACTTTGTAAGTTTCTAACTTAATTTCACCAATTCTATTATGATTAATTTAATTTTAATACTTTTATTATTTTACTTAGTTTAAGTAATATTAAAAATTTTAATAACTTCTTTATATTTCTACTTTTAACTTTAGTAATATAAATAGCTTTACTAGTTTGGTTAATTGTTAATATTTAAAACCAGCCTAATAAATTCTTATACGCCAGTAAAATAATTTCAAAAGTTTTAATTATTTACCTCAGTTTAATAATATGAACTATTTTAATTATTTTTATAGGGTAATTAATTTCAATAATAATAATTTTACCAAGTTTGGTTCATATATTTTATTTTCTTAATTTAAATCATTTTTAAAATTACAATAATTCTTGTAGCGTTGGTTAATTTTATAGTTTTAATTAATTTAACATAAGTTTTTAATTTTTTACTAGTTTACATAATCTTAATTGTTAGATAATATATTTAAAAATAATAGTGAAAATTATAATAAAATTTGGTAGCTTTTTAAAATATTTTGCAAATGAGAATAAAAGAGAGATTAGTGTCAATGAAATATATGCAAACATTAACAACATTTAGAAGTTAATTAAATTAATTATTTCGATTGATCATCTTTTTTAACTGACTAAAACTGTTTAAAATTGTAATCCCAACCTAATGTGTAATAAAAAAAACGAATTGACTTTTGCCTAATGGCTATTTTTGCTTTTTGTACATGTTTTTTCTTATAAGAGTTAACATTAAATTATTTGACATGAAATTAAATTTTTTTTTGTTTGTAAATCATAAACTATAAAAATCTTTTAATCTTTGAAAAATTAGAAAATGTCTCAGATAATTTTTTTGCTCTTCTTATGATGTTCTTGTACATTTTTTTTGTTTTGTTTTTGCATGTTTCGTTCGTTCGACATTACATCATTATTCAGGGTAATATAAATATGTATATATAGATAATATTTAAATATAATATATAATATTATGTATAAGCTTAAAGATGAGAGTAGAAAAAAAAAATCATATAAATAAGATTTAATTTCCCAACGGCAATTATATTATAATCCAAAGAAGAAACATTTAGTTTCTTTGCTTGTATTTAACTTTTGTATTGTAGATTATATTGACTAAACATCGTTTTCATTTTATAAATTTTTTTGTCAGTATTTTTATTTTATTTTTTCGAGAAAAGAAAATATAACAATTTATTTTAGTTTTCTTCTTTTCCAAAAAAATAAAAATACAATTTTATAAAGTTAGCTTAAAGTAAACTATATTATAGAACATTTCTTTTTATCGATAGTTGTCACAAAGACAAAAAAAAACTACTAAACTAAAAAAAAATAGATATCTTCTAGAAAAAAGAAAATTAGTTTCCTCTACATAATAGTTGGAATATTCTCTAGCCGGAGGGTAATTGAAAAGATTTCAAGATATTTTTTTGTTTTTATGTATTTATAACGTTATATACTTAGTTAAACATTGTTTTATTTGATTCACACATTTATATTCCATTTTCTATGTAATTATCTGAATATTCACTTAAACATTCGAATTTAACAGCAGATATAAAAGAAATCATATGTGTATTATATATGCTCAGTGTATATACGTATATACGTATTAGAAGATAAAAACAAAATATAAGATTTAAATAAAATCGCTTTAAGGTAGTTAATGTTTTGATAAATTACCGGAACAAAAATCACAGAACGTATGTGTTTATCATGTTTATATGTACATTATACAGGTGGAATATGGTCTTGGATAGCGTGGTAATTAATAATTTATCAAGCAGCTGGTTAAATAATTGTACAGTTGGTGGAACAAAGAATATCAACACAGAACAAGATTTATACCGCTGTAAAAAGAAAAATTTCGATAAACCTTAAAACTATAAAATTACAAAAAATTGTAATGGCTATCGTAAAATTAAAGAAATAATTTAAATTTCGAAATTTAGAAAAATTGTAAGCTATAACACCCAAAATTTGATAAATTTGTTGAACCGATTAATGGGAAAATAAAAAATAAAACCCGCATTTTTTAAAATTAAGGTAGAGCTTTAGTATAAATACAGTCAAGCTTTTATAAATAGCTGACTGCTACGATATGAATAATGAATTAGTGAACTATGAAAGCTCGTGCAAAAATTAATAATTTAAGCTTTTTATTTATCAATTTTACAATTGTCGTATTAGCTTTGTATTTTAATAAATTTGCTAAATATAACATATTAACAGGTTCTCACTTTAAAACTCATTAAGATCTTCGTTGAATGAGCTTTTAAATATTTATTCAAATGGAATATTTAAATTGTGTATGATCTATCATCTTATATTTTGAAAGCTTTTTAAATATAATTATTAAAATAGTTAGTTCATATTCTTCACTCATGAGCTTTTCAAAGGTATTTCAATTCTAAAATATGAATGTTGTGGGCTTTCTAATAAAAAAAAGCTTTTCAACGATTTTAATGTTTAGCGAATTATTAAAACTGTGATACAAAAAATATGTCTAAATAATTTAAATCTGCTCGAGAAAGCTCATTTCAAAAGTTCCTCAAAGCCCAAAACGTAACTAATTAAACATTTGAAATCCTAACATTATTCTAATTTAGGTTTTAATCACAAAATTGGGTAATAATGGGGTCGAAATAATAAATGGTTTGAGAATCGGTGGATTAAGCAAGAACAATCTGTGTATAATGTATACTAGCTGATATTCCTGGTAATATTAAGAACTCACATAAACAAAATGTGATACATAGTGTGGAAAGTGGAAAGTTTATTAAAAAAATTGAATTCAAACCATAACTAAAATACATAACTCATGTACACATAAACATGAAATAATTTTGTACATTTCAAAAAAGTAATTGACATTTCATTTCTGATAACGCAAAAATATTCATCTGCGATGATGATGATAACGCAAACGAAACAAATAAATAAAAATATGAATTGTTTATTTTATTTTTTGACAATCGATATACATACAGATATGTGAAGCTGTAGAGCTATACTTCACAATATCTATAGTACGAAATCTAAAAATAAATAATAATCTCGAGTACATATTATCCGTTCATGAACGAGAATCGAAAAAACAATGATGTATTAAAATCGAAAAACTCAACAACAACAAATTGGAAGGAAATTGAAAATGTTTTTTTTTTTTTGTGTGTGTTCCCAATATTTGTTAACTCGTGGAGAAAAAAAAAAGTTAAATTAAATTCGAAACTAGATGTCTATGTACCGACGTACTACACCAACCAAAAACATCATTTATATTTTGTATATTATTGTTGTATAGTTATTTTTATTTTTTTATCATCATTGACCTAGTTTAAAGTTAATTTTGTTGATTGCGTACACACAACAAATGTTTGGTAATAAATTTTAATTTATGGTTCAACAAAAATTAATTCTAATCTTTAAAATGGTATCTCACCGAAAATAACAACAACAACAAAAAATGTCAAAACATTTTTGTGAAAAGGGTATATTTTTGTTGTTGAGCTTTTTTGTGCTTCTCATGTACGTATGTATGTATATCGTATATATGATTGTATAGAACCGATAAAATAGCCAAGATAATGGAAATGATTTTGTTGTTATTTCCGATTATAGAAATACTAAATAATTATTGTAATACCAAAAAGAGTCTCTTCATCAAATTTCACCTGCACGACGGACACACATTCATACAAGCATACAAAAAATTAAGTCCATCCCGAGATACAATAATGAATATCCTTTGATATACCTATGGGTATGCTCATTTAATGAATTTCCATATATCCTTTTAAAAAAAAATCTGAATGTCTTTTGTCTATACGAGCCAGTATTATAATTTACGCTAGAATAGCCAAGCGAAAGATAGGTTTTTTTCGTTATTATTTGTGTTGTGTGTGTGTGTGTAGTTTGTATTTATATATAGATACGTATATCTGAAAATGAAAAATCCAGCTTAAATTATAATTCCGGTTAACAATTAACTTACTTTATTCGTCTTCTAATTAAAAGTTAATTTTCGGTTTGACTATTTTCCTTTGTTCTTGCGTTCTGGGTTTTTAATTTAAAAATGTTTATTTTTAATTTTTTTTAATTTTCAGGCTGGATGATAAGTTCTGTTTTATAATTTAATCTATTTGGTGCATATTCTGAAATAGTTTGGCCAAATTTATAAATCACCAAAGTCCATTGGTGTATTAATGATTTATAAGTCAGCCCAAATAAAATATAAACATCGTGAACAACAAATAATATAATTAAAGGAAAACAATCATAGCTTTTAGCAAAAGATACAAAACATTTTTTTTAAACCACAGTACGAGAACAAAGTATAAGGAAAAACTTTTTCTATTTTTTTTTGTCTCTCTGTGAACAATTTTCTGTTCTTTTTAATTTTTTTTTTTGTAAATATAAATTATAATGTATTTTCCAAGGATTATAATATTATAATATAGAAAATGAAATAAATGAAAAGAAAAAAAAAATGTACAGGTTTTTAATGTGGTAATAAAAATACGAAACTTTAACTAAATTAGGTGTACCCAAAATGGTAAAAAATACGAAATCCTAGGCAACCTGTATTTTTTGGTGAAAATCTCATAATCTAAACTCTGATCCGAATTTATTTTCAAGGTGTATGAACATAAAATAACCTTTGCGGGTGTCTTAATACCCATAGCCTATATACAATTGTGCACAGATTGATTATTTTAGATAGAAATTAGTTAAATTTTTGGCTTCTGTATGTACAACATTAAAAACGAATAAAACGACATCAAAGTATTTGTATTATATATTGTAATAATAAGACAAAAACCATTAAAATGAAAACCCTAAACAATAATTTCGTTTTTTATTTTCTACTTCATGCAAATGATCAATAAATACAAGCATTATTATCATTTAGAGCTTTTATGTATATATTTTGTATGTGTATGGAGAGCTCAGAGCAAAATGAAAAGCCAAAAACCATAAAAACGATGAAAAAAAGAAAAATTTAAATTCTAAGTGTTTTCCTTTTAATTGTCCACCAGTTCAACAAAATAAAAATAAAAAATAAAATAACCATCTTTGTAATATCATTTTAATTGAAATTTTATTTAAAATACATATTTTGTGCCAGCCATTTTTTTATCTGTGTAATGTGCTGTTGAATTTTTTTGTTTTTGTTTGTATCTCCGAATATAATTAAACCATTATTTTATGTTTGTAAAATAATTTTAATTTTATTCTGTTCTTTTATTATTTATGCTCAATGAGATATTATAATTAATGAAGAAACTAATTTTATTGTATATGTTTATACGTATATATAGTTATTATTTTTATGACCGTGCTTTCCTAAGTAGCTTTTCTGCGTTTCCTCCGCGTGCGGAGTTAATTTGAATTTAAATTTTATTTTGTGTGTTATTAGCAATTAAAATTTTTACCGCCCTCTTTGTGGTGTTTATAAATATTATCGTGTTTAAACACCTTTTCAAAACGATCTCAATTAATACATTATTATTTGTAATACTCGAGTTTTTCAATCTTATAAAACCCTAATATATAATCTTGCTCAACCTCTTAAATAAGTTGTAATTAAGATTGGTTCGAAAAAATGACATATACAAAACATGTAGAATCAAAATTGAAAACTCGAGTAACATCGGCAATTTTATCCATTGAAAACAACCACAAATCCCCATGCTTGACGTTAATTTCATTAATTTTGATCATCTATTCAAATAATTTTAATAATATAAAATTTAAAAAAATTACATGTTTAAAATACTTATTTAAATAATTAAATATTTTTGATAATCTTAACTACTGCAAAAATTTATTTTATTTTATTAGTTTACATTATTTAAACAATTATATAATTAAAGTCGTTAATAATTTAAAAACTAAACTACTCAAAAATGTAATTATATCTTTACATTTTTATAACCATTAATTTAATAATTTTTAAATTAATTTTTATTTCAAAATTTTCAAATTCATTAAATAATCATTTTGTTTTTTAAATATCTTTTAAACTAATACAAGTTAATTTTAAGTTAATAATTTTAATTATTGCTTGTTTATAAAATATTATTTTTATTTCCCTAAATTTTAATAGATTTTTTAATTTTATTAACATTTATAACAATAATTTAGTATATTTAAATTTTAAATTTATTATTAATTTTAACAGTTTTAATAAGTAGCTAAAACATTCAACAAAACTCCATTAATCAATATATGGGCAATTATTTAAATTTAATTAATTTGTAATTATTTTAATAATATTTGTTTAAATGTTTTATATAGTTGATAATTGCAATATTATCCTGTGTAAACCGATTAAATTTTAAATAATAACTTATTTAATAATTTTTCTAGTTTTAACGACTTCAATAATTATATTTATTTAAATAATGTTAATATTATTTTAATAAGTTTAGCAACGTTGTCACTTTTTATAAATTAAACAAATTTAATTAAAAGAGATATTAAAATTATTAAATAATGGTTTTAATTAATACAATAAATAATTTAAATTATATTCATAAATTTTTATTTTTATATTTTAATAACTAATAATATTATTAGTTTTAATCATATGAATAATTGAAATATTTTATTAATGAAAAACTTAAAAAATAAAATAATTGAAATAAATTATTAAATATTTAATAATTTTTGTAATTTGAATGAATTGTTTTGATTATTTCAAAAATTTGGTAAGTTCATTTATTTTAAAAACGTTAATTATTTATACAGATTAAGTATTTTTAAACAAAACATTAAATAAAAATATTAAAAAATTTGATTAATTCAATTTTATATTTAATAAATAACCACTTAGTAATTTAAATAATTTAAATAAAACAAATAATTTTGTGGATAATTAAAATACTTTACTTTTATCCTGCTAAATTTGAATATGACATTATTCATAAATGAGTCCATAATAATTTTTTTCTTGATTTTTAGATTTTTATTTATTGCTTTCAAAATATAGGTTTAAAAATTTGAACCAGTTTTAAATTTTAGTAATTCTAACAGTTTAAGTAAATTTTATCATTTATAATTTAATATGACAAATGAATGACCAATTAATAACTACATTATATGAATTTGACATTTAATGGTTTGAACAATAATAGTTTATATCATTTGAACAATTTAACGTTAAAATATATTGACAGCTAAACCATTTTTTTTCGGACTTTAAATAATTTGAAATTATTCAAATAACTACAATACAAATTAAACAATTATCAATTAATTTAACTATTTTATAGTACAATTTAAAATATAATATTACTTCATATTTTAGATTTAATATTTAATGATTTAATAATTTCAATATTTGTATATAAATAGAAGTGAAACTACTTGCCAATTTTGATAACGTTCAATATTAAGTTTGAAATTTCGAATAGTTTTAATCATTAACTAGCAAAAATATGTATGTTATAAATTATAATAATTATAATAATTTTTATAATTTTAATCTTGTAAACATTTTAATAGTTTAGGCAATATTAAAAATTAAATATTGAAAAATTTAACTAAAATTAAAGGAGTAATTAGTAATTTTCATAACAGATTTAATTCATTTAATTTAATTTCAAAAGATTTTTTATTTATTTAAATTATTAAAATTATTTTAAAAGTATTATGTATTTTAATAGGTATAATTTATGATATTTTAATAAGTTATTAAATGAATTTAAAAAAAATTATTGATTATATTTCACTTATTATTTTTAATTATTTCATTTATTCACTTAATTTGAGCAATTCTTATAATATAATTAGTATTGTTTTCTGAAATTTTAATAATTTATATGTAACTAAAGAAAGAAATTTCACCAATTAAATTTTTAATTTGTTCTAAACATTTTGACATATTTTAATAATTAAAATTAAATGAAATAATTGAAAATATACTGAATAATTTTAGGAATTTTGTTACTAGATATTATTTAATTCATTTAATTATAATATTTTATAAATTTCAATTTTTTTAAATTTAAATTTTTTTTTTTTTTAAATTTTAATAATTTTTTTCATTTGATTATTTAAATAGTTTTGCCCACAATTACCATTTATCACCATTTTAATTTATTAAATAAGTTTATTTATTTCAATAATAATTATTAATTAAATCAATTTTGTAGATTCAATTTACAAAATTATAATAATTTTTTTTTTTAATTTTAGTAATGAACTGTAAACACCCAGTTGATAATTAAGAAGTTGAGTACATTCAATTAATTCATTTCTTTAATTTTATAAATTTAATTAAATTTAATTCATGTTTCTAAATTTTTAGAACTGTTTTCTCTCTAAAATTATAATATTTATTTATTAAAATTTTAAATAACTATTTAAATGTGATTTTAAAAAAATTTTAAATTTTTTTTTGGAATTGTATTCAAAGATAATTATTTTTGGATTTGACTAAAAATATATTTTAACTTTTATTAATTTGAATAATTTTAATAACCGATATGTAATTAAATTAAATAAAATAAATTATTAAATAATTAAAAAGTTTCATAGTTATATAAGCTTTGCTAATTTTTTAATTAAAATAAATCCAATTATTTTAATTATTAAGAATTAATTTAATAATCACTTTTTTTTACAATTTTTAGAATTTTTATAATTTCGGCAAAATTAATAATTTTTGAATTTTTCAATAATTACACAAAATGAGTAATATGATTAATTTACCTGGCAAAAAAAAAATAGAATTTCTTAAGATTTATTAGTTTAAATAATTATGTCTATTTAATTAATTTGAATAATTTTAGTAATTAATTTACTAATTTATGAATCAAATAATAATATTTGAGTAAGTATTTTAAACAAATAATAATTTTAATTCCTTTTAAGATACTTACATTTAAAATTATGGACATTGTATGCTAAATTTTATTAATTTTGAATAATTTAAATTATTTTTATGGTTATTATAAATTGTTAATGATATTTGAAAATTTAATTTTTTTTTACAAATTTTATACTTTGGACATATTTCACATGTGAATTCAATAATTTGATAAACTCAGTAATTTAATTAATTTTAATTAATTATAATTTGTAAACTGTAATCTACAATAATAGTCATTTGCCTGTTAACAAAATGTAAAAATTTTAATATAATCATTTTTATAATTGTATTCAAAATAATAATGAGAAATTAAAACAATATTATAAAAACAATAAAATAAATATTAAAAAGCTATAAGTAATTAAGTAATTTAGTTTCTTGAACATATACCACTTTTATACACATTTAATAACCATAAAAATGATTATATTAATTTTGAATAAATTTATTAATTTATATATTTTTAAATTTTGATAATTTAGTATGATAGTTTTCAAAATTTTTAATAATTTATTTATTTAAATTTAAAAAAATTAATACCTTTAGAAATTAATAAAATATTTTATTTATTTAAGTAATTTTATTTATTAAATATTAGTTATTTAAAAAATTAAAATACGTTATAATTCAAATAAATTTAATAATTTACTTGCCAATAAAATAAAAGTTGTTTATTTTTGATATTTTTAGTTTATTTTATAAATATAATTTAATTTTATTCATAATTTAAAATTTTATTTTTTATAATATTTAAATTTATTAACTAAAAAGTTCAATAATTTTAGTAGTTTAAAAAAGAAAATAAGATTATAAAATTTTTAGTAATTGTATTTCTTCAAGTAAAGTTTAAATGAATTTAATAATTTCAATAATAATATTTACTAAAATAGTTGAATATGTTTAATATTTGCAATATGAATTCATAATTGAAATTATCAAAATTATATTTTAGTTTTCTTTAATTTTTCTAATTTGTATAATTTTAATATCTAATATCTAATTAAATTAAATAAAATAAATTATTAAATAATTAATAAGTTTCATAGTTTTATAACCTTTACTTATGTTATAATTTAACGATTTCAATAATTTTATTTATTTTAATAATTTTAATACCTTCGGCAATTTGAAGATTTTTGACTTTTTTAATAATTTAAAAAGTTTAAAACGTTCCATAATTTGATTTAATTACCTGCCAAAAAAACAAATCTGATTTTTAAAGTTTAATTATTTTAAATAATTATGCCTACTTAATTAATTTGAATATACAACTAATAATTTAAATATTTTCTGTAAACTTAAATTTTAAATTACATTCTATGCCAAATTATATTAATTTTGAATAATTTTATAAATAAATTAAAAATTAAATGAGTAGTTTTAATAATCCTTATAGTTTCAATAACATTGTTATAAGTTATTTTATAACATAAATTTAACAAAATTATTGACCTTATTTCACTAATTAGGTTTTGATATTTAATTTATTTTAAATTATTTAAATAATTTTTATAATAAAATACGTATTGTTTTTTGAAAATTTAAAAATTTTAATATTTAATAAAAATTTATTAAGTAATAATTATATTTGTTTTAACATTATATAATAAATTATTTTTAAAAAAATACCTAACTTAAATAAATTGATAATTATATGAATTTTATTTCTTGGAATAATTTAATTTATGTATTTAATTTTAATATTTATGCGATTCATTATTTTTTTAAATATTTATTTATTTGAATAATAATGCCGACGCAAAAATTAGAAAATTTTTATAAATTGGAATCATTTTAATAATCTTTAATTTATTTAAATAATTACATTTATTTCAATAGTTTTAATTAATTTAATTTTATAGGTTCAATTTACAAAATTAAAATAATTAAATTTATTAAATAAAATTAAATGAATTCCATTATTTCAATAATTTTGTTTATTAAATTATTTTAATTTATTTAATATTACCAATTTAAACAATGTAAATTATTTTAGAATTAAAGGAAATATTTAAATAATAAATAGATGCTGTTATAAAAATAACATATTTATTTTATAAATGTAATATTATTTTATTCATAATTCAAAAATTTTTAAAATTTGGTAATCTATAATATTTAAACTTATTAAATAAAAAGTTTAATAACTGTAGTTGTTTAAAATTGAAAATAAAGTTTTGAAATTTTTTATTTGTATTTATTCAATAAATGTTTAATGAATTTAATAATTTCAATCATAATATTTATTAAATTAATTTAATTAATTTAATATTTGAAAAAGGAATTCATAATTTTAATTATTTTGATATTTAAGTTATTAAAATTATATTTTGGTTTTCATAAATTTAACCAATTAGAACAATTTTATTATCAAATATGTTATTAAGTAAAATAAACTTAATTATAGTATAATAAATAATTAAGTTTAATAGTTTGTTTACCTTAACTTATATTATAATTTAAATAATTCCAATAGTTTTATTAATTTTAACAATTTAAAAGCTTTTGCAAGTTTAAATAATTTTCGAATTT
Organism: Tipula unca; assembly: GCA_951394425.1. Taxonomy (NCBI): domain Eukaryota; kingdom Metazoa; phylum Arthropoda; class Insecta; order Diptera; family Tipulidae; genus Tipula; species Tipula unca. The sequence continues at coordinate 21,776,155 of OX596382.1, read as the reverse complement.
TTTAATAAATTTCCTATAAATTTTTATTAATTAAAATCATTGTGTCTACTAAAATAATTTTAGTGATTTTACTTATTTAAGGCTTATGAATCAAATAATAATATAACATAAGTAAATTTTTAAATTTACTAATAATTTAAATTTTAAAATACATTCTAACCAAATTAATTAATTTGTATTTATTTAATTACTACTCAAACTTAATTTATTTAAAGGATTTTAATAATATTGTAATAAAATTTGGCAGTTTTGACCAATAAAACCATGTTATTGATTAAAAATTAATAATTTGAATAAATTAAACAATTTTATTTATTTCAATGAATTATAATTATATAACTGTAATCCACAATCAAAATCATCATCATTTTTATTATTTTAATCAAAATAACAATAAAAAATTAAAACAATATTACTAAAAAAAAATTAAAATTTTTACAAATTTTAATTCTTTGTAATTGCAATCGTTAATATGCAAAAATAAATTAAATTAAATTATTGTTTTGATAATTTAATGTTTGTAATTTATGATGTAATTTATGGTGTTCTAAACATTTCAACTAATTTTAAAAATGTATTGGCTAAAAACAATCAAAATGTTTTTCTTAATTTTGACAATTTTATTAATTTTAATAAAATTACTTTTAAATATAAATTTATTTATTTAAATTTAAAAAATTTATTATAAAATTTAATAAATTTACTAAATATTCAATTATTATTTCATATTTATATTTTAAACAATTTCAATATATTATAATTCAAATAAATTTCTGAAATTAAAATTAATTAATAATATGTAATTAAAGAAAGTAAATTAATTAATTCATAACTTTATTTATTTTAAAAGTTTCCCTTATATTAAAATTTTCAATTATGGAAAATTTTAAAACAAACCATTTACGTAAAAAAATTTAATAATTTCATGAATTAAATAAATTTAATCAAATTTCATTCATAATTCAAACTTTTCTAAATTAAAATTAAAATTAATTATTAAATAGTTAATAAGTTTAATCATCAGCTTTAGTAATATTTTAAATAAAATAATTTAATTCATTTTATTTATTTAAACAATTTAAATAATGAATTTTCTTTACAATTTTTGGAATTGAAATATTTTGAGTAAATTTCATATTCAAATTTCATAAATTATTTTAGCGAATGCACTTTGTATAATTTCATTAATTAACCTACCAAAAAATTATTGATTTTTTCTTAAGTTATATTAATTTAAATAATTAAACAAATTTAATAATTTGACGGATGCCGTTATGGAAAGAAGAACTGAAATCTTGAAGAATACTTTGAGATTAGTTCACGTTAATCAATATATCTCAAATGGAAAGAGCAAGTTACACATGAATACCTCATGAAATGAAGCAAAAGTTTATACACCGTTTCAAAATTTACTATACACTATATAAATAAATGCAATAAAGCTCGTGACTGTATTTCAAGTTAAACCAAATGAAAAACTCCAGATAACACAAAAATGCATTCAATCACAGACGAATAAGCTGTATGCAAAATATACAATAGAGTGTCTTTGTGATCTACACAAATTTTATTGTTCCAAGAGACGATACAGAAAATGTAAAAACTAAAACTAAATTAAATTAAAATTTTACTATACACACACACACACTATATACTCAGACACATATAGTTGAAAAGAGAAAGGAATAAACAAACGGAACATGAAAGTTTTTTTAAATTTCTATGAAAATTATATTTTTAATTTAAATTTTAAATTCAGAATGTAAAAAAAAAATGTATATAAATTCTAGTTCTACAATTCATACAACTAGAAAATTGAATTAGGTTAATCTCTTTTATGTGGTTTTAAAATTTGTTAAAATTAAAAAAAAAAAAAATTACAACAACACTTTTTATTTAATAATAAAATTCGAGAAAAACCCCAAAAAACGGAAAAACTTTTGTTGTTCATGATATTTTTCGACGACAATGAATAATAAATTAAGTAGTTTGTTGTGTCTTTTAAATATAATTAAGAGCGGTTGGTATTTTGTTCATGGTCTGTTACTAGTAGGTAATACTGATGTGTAGTTTTCATTTTCAATTTTCATCTTGTGTTTTTTGGTTTTAATTTAAAATTATAAAATTCAATTAGACATTTTGTTAAAGATTTGCAACACCAACAAATAGATGTACAGCTGTTAAAAAATATTGATGGCTATGCAAAATTTGTGCATGCATCTGATAAGCGGCTATAATTGGCAACAGGTATATAGGAAATCTCACAACCATATTGAATTAAAGCGTCATAATTATTGTATAAACTGGTGGTGTTGCGGCACACAAACCAACTAGTATCACAATTAAATATTTAATTAAGGTTTTATCGCTCAACCAAGATTACATTTAACACAAATGAGATTTCTAGACTAGACCAATATATTTAAAGCAAAGCCTTAAATAAATTTCCTGTTGTGAATAAAACGTATATACATATGAACATATACTTCTCGCTCCAGAATCTAGATTCTAGATTATCTTTTTGAGCGTTGTTGGTATGGTTTCTGCTACATGCTATATAGTTTATAATGGAAATGAAAGTTTTATATGATATTCTAGTCATACCCATACACACACATACATACATACAATATATATTTTTTTACAACTCTCTGGGAAAAGTTTTCTTATTTTTTTTTTTACTTTTCCTATTTTTCTTTTTATGGTCACGTATATGAAACCTAATTATTGCTATTCAATTACAATATACATTGGAATCAAGATGTAGTGTATATTATGGAGAACGAAAATTCTTGTACATATATAGAAAATAAAAACGGCTTTTACTAAGTGTGTATAGGAAGGGGAAGTAAACATTTTTATTTATTTTTGGTCGACTCTGTGTAGTTGTTATATACACGAAGCACACATAATAAACGCAAAAAGCATAATTTTTCCTATTTCAGAAAATTAGTTTTCCTAAATATGATTAGTTTCTGGTTAACCATTCATTAGACAGAGTTGTTAGTTATAGGAAGTTTTAGTCGTAACTTTAATATTTGTTGACTTTTTGTTATGGAATTAATATAAAAAAAAAAAAATTGTTAGTATTTAGTTCAGTGGTTTTTTTGCGCCAGTGGTTTATAGCTTAGTTCGATGTTTGTATCAAACTTGTTCATCGATTCAACTAAATAATTATGTTTGTTATCATACTGTGTTTTCCAATTACCAACGACACATATAAAAAATTATGATGTTCATGGATCTTTTCTGAACATCTGTATCGGCCTAATTGTAAGGGATTAATATCCTTTCAATCAGCTTTAAACAATGCACCTTTTGCAATATTCTGATTAATTCTAAAAAAATTCTGGAAAAAAATAAAAAGGCAATCACTCAATGGGAATGGGCTGGCAATTTTAATTTTTCAAAAACTCCTAATAAACAATGTCTGGAATCTACAGGACTCGATTAACTAAGGATATTCGTAGAGCTTGAGTATTTAATGAAGGTTTGCAAATAACAATTTGCAGATTTCAGAGAGGTAACTTGCGAAGAAGTTGCTGTGTTCAGTAATGGATGACAGAACACTAACAACATTATTTTGGCTGTTCATAAAATTCCACAAATACTTGGAACTTAATGTCTGATCCTGTGAATAGTAGTAAAATTAGGGAAATCAATTTTCCTTTTGGAAAAATATGAAAATTCAAATTTCCTAATTTTTCCTAGTGTTATTGAACAGCGGCCACTTTAGTGAGCGATGGTTTTAAGTATAACTGGGTTATATTCTAAAGGATAATCACTCAGATTTTCTGTAAAGTAGTGCACGATTATTTTTAATATATTTGGGTATATCCTTAAGGAAAACTACTTAGGTTTTCCGAAAAGTATTTTTGAGAATGACTAACTACTAATTCAAATTAGATTCGTAGATACTAACTACAATATGTGACGAACTGGCCAATTTGGGACGAACAGTAATGACTTCGGAACGTTAAAATGGTATTTTCAATTGACGAGAAGTGTCGAAACTTAAAGGGCTGAGTTTAAACAATTTCTGGGCAAAAACTTTTTGCACGGTAATATGGACGACACTGGTGGTTGAGAATAAGAATGTAAAGAACTAGTGGATACTCATTAAATTCACAGAATTCAATATTGTAGCCAAATCGAGGACATGCACCACAAATTAAATTTAATTGACCATCTTCACCATACTTAACTGACATGAACGATGGCTCGACCCAAAGATTATAAATTCTTTTTAGCCTCCCGCGTACTCAACTATATTATTCCATTAAGTTTTCAAATTTTAGAGCCAGAAAATATGAAAAATATTTGATATGTGGCTAGGCTATCTACAAAAAAATTGGACAGGGAATGGGTTCTATATAATGCAGCAAATATGTAAAAAATGTAAAAATCAAGCTTTTGGAAGGTTCAACCAGCCGCCAATACGGTGTTTCATTTTAGAATACAATATACCAAGTTGATATTTTAGCGCCGTGCAATAATACCAAGCTTTCAAAAAATGAAACGAATTCTGGTGTTCGGAAACAGTCTTTAGGGTTTTTACGGGGTTTTACGTTATATTCGAGTATTGAAAACGATGTGAAATTTTCACACTTAAATCCCAATTGTATATGTTGCGGTGGTAAGTATTTGAAGAGTGATACTAGAGTAAATTAACTGCGAGGCTTGTTTATCTCAAGTACAGCGGGATTGGCACTCTGAAAATGCTCGATCAAATATACCCATCCTATTCATTTATTGGCATATTATAGTAACCTGCAAACCATCTTTACTTCAATAACTACAGAGAGCTGATAATAGCCATATGGCAAAAGCTTTTATCTCTAAATTATATACAGATGATTCGTGAGGAGATAGGCACTCTAATAAAAGGAGCAAAAGAGACATTCGCGTCTTAAACCTTGAACCAAGATATATTTCGAAATAATGACAACAGGAGTACAATCGGGTTTACGTAATATAATCGTCAAAGTTCGAACCGAGGATATTTAATTGAATTGGAGTTCCATCGATATGGCCACAATGATATGATGACGGTGTTCAATCAAGAAAAAAGATACCTTGAAAACTGCCAAACGCGAGCCCTCACCATAGTAAATGACTCAGATGTCAGAAAGAGAACAAACACGTTATATAGAGGAGCTCCATCTATAGAATTGCTCTAAGAGGCAGAGTACGTGTGTACATGGCTAGAAATGCTAGAGCTTGCATGACACCTGGCCACTTTTGCGATTAAAACTGCGCTCAAGCGAATCGCGTAATTAGAAACTCATATCACTGATTTGTGTTATCGATATTAGTGGGTTCGTCATGCCTCAAACTAACCAATTGATAGAGGGTATGATAAAACCCTGTGGAAGTGAACGAAATCGACACCGATACTCTCTGTCAGATACCATTAACAGATATATTAGAACGACTGAATGGGGCAAAACAAACTTTACTTTTGCCAACGTATTCTTTGCCTGTTAGCCAATTTATTTATGGAATAGTTTTAATGCAGACCTTTGATTGCATCTGTATCTATACAAAGAAAATCGTCAGCTATTGCCCAAAACAAATTAAGGCTATACATCTTTAATGAGTTCGGCTTGAGGATGGAGTCGTGCAAAATTAGTGGCGCGTAATCACAGCATGCATTTTTACCGTATTCGTGTTATGCCCTGACCTCTGTTTATGACCTCTGACTTTGGAAAGCCGATGTTGGTTTAGGTGTGGTAACTTAGCGATGGAAAGTGAGTGTTTGAATGTAGTCAAGTGGTGTTTATAAGAAATCTCCGGTTTATCGATTAAATGGATATTAGTTATTACTGTTTTTATTGACCTCTTAACAGTTGTAGCAGCCAAATACCTCGATTCACTAATATTCGAGACTGCTACAAAATAAATTAGTAGTATTCAATATATAAATAACTTGCTTTATCATTGGGTTTGTGTAATTTTGGAGTAATGCACCTAGTGCGTAGTTTCTTGTTGCTGAGAGTCTGTTCCAACAAAGTTGAATATACGAGGTACGTCTATCAAGATTGAAACAACTACTGCCAGCTAACAACACCGCGAGATATTCCACCAGTCACCGTGAAACAGTTGCTCCGGTTGACATCAATATTCACGAAGAAGTCCCCGTTCCCATACAGATGGTGTATACTGGTACCACAACACATTTGTTTCAGCCGCACGGAAATGCCATAAGCAATGTAGATATTCGGATAATCTTCATCGGTCTTGAACTTTTCAGATTCGAAAAACGATCAGGTAAAAAAATTACAACACAACACACAACTCGTCGAGTTTTCATATACGACAAAAGAAAAAAACCGAATTTCTTATTTGACAAGGAAGCTGACCTAAATAAATTTTTATTGACAGCACGCAAACACTGTTATCAGCCGCCAATGACTCAACAATATAAACCATTCACTCACGTTTTCATCTTGGCTATAGTAAAAGTCGACCGATCATTGGAATTAGAAAAGGCCATCAGCTGAACGACGAAAAATTCGGCGTGACGACTGATGCATCAACACGGCCGTTGGGCTGTTCTGCAACAGTTCAATAACTATTGTTGGGAACCATTGTGATTTATCTCACAGAAACATACAGAAGCTGAAAATAAATATTCCGCATTAGATCCGAAATTACTCGTAATTTGTCTGGTAAACAAATATTTCAGATATTTCGTTAAGTGTCACAATATACCCTACCACAAACCACTGACCAGAGCAATTCAGAACAAAACTTAGCGCAATCCAATGAAGTCAATGAACCACTTCGTCGAGCCGTCTTCAGCACTAATTTACACAACATTTTATATCCGAGTATCCGTGCTGTTGTTAAATGAGCACTGTTCGCTACAGTCATGTTAATCCTGCCAAAATCAAAACTTCACTGTTATACGAAAACGACTCTTGGTCAGTTCGAAATTCCACCTGGTTGTAATGGTCAGAGAATATACGATTCATTGGAGCTCGGGAATCCCAATGGTTTTACTTGGAATTCGAGAAACAGTGAAAGATGATCTGAGGTGCTCACTAGCTAAAATGGTTTATGATCAAACAACCTTGAGTTCTTTCACCTATATAGCAACATAAAATCCACTTTGCACCACCATGCAAAATCTTACCCCTACGACAACTAGACAAACGAAACAAAACGATATTTTTATTCCGAAATTGCTTGACAACTGCGATTATGTCTTCGTCAGGGTTGATACAGATCATATTGGTTAACAAGCACTATACGATAGGCCATACATGGTTATAGCCAAGGTTTTGGAGGGATAGCTATTTTCTCATAACGATTCAGTTTGGAATCCAAAAAATTGGGGTCAAAAAATTATCAACGCGCTTGCATAGTGGTGACTAAGATGATACCGAACAAAATGGTTGTGAGAAAATAGGTCTTTACCAAACCTTGGCCATACGAAGTTTGTTCATCCGAGAGTTTTACACATTTTGACTAATCACATAAACGATTCTCTTGTTTTGTATGTCCTATTTAAATATGATGATTCTTGCCACCAGGTATGAGTCGATCTAATGCCGTTTTATTTTACTTGGAATTGTTTGATAAACACATTATTATTAAATACATTCAGTACATAGCCTATAAACCACCCTCTGTCGACGACCAAAAATCCAAAAAATATAGAAATACTGATGTTTCACGGAATAAAAATCCCCTTCGTGTCTAGACAATTCGCAGATATTACTGGAATTGAAAATTAATTTTTTGTTTGTTTATAATTCAAATTGAAGCTACAAAAAGTTCAACCTGAGTTGTTATTGCGAATGATTTCACCCGCTTAAACAATATTCCTAATTTGAATAAATCATTTTTATTTGTAAGAACATCAAATCTGTATTTATGTACTTAGTTATCGAATTGAGCTTTTATACAAGGAATGGTAAAAAATGCTGATTTCTAATTTCTATCAATGTACATTTAAATCACCATATTTATATTTTTGTTGCTATAAAATCAAATCAACGTTCTAATTTTTACCTTTATCATGTACCAATAATAATTTTAACATGTAATTTACGAAGTGAACGCTTTAATTGAATTTTCCAAGATGTTTCAAATTGCGCATCACAAATGCAATTAAAACTGGAGTAGTGCATATCTGCGGTCTTTTGTCTTCTCTATTGTATCTGTAACCGAAGCGATTAGATGGGACATGTGGTTTTCGATTGAATATGTTAACCACGTCGCTATGTATTTCATAGTCATTCCTGAAAGGTTGGCCCGAAAATCTATTTGTAAAGTTTGAACAACTTAGAGTACGAAATGATTCAAATTTACATCAAATTTTAAAAAATTACTATGGGAATAAGTTCAAGGCACTAAAAGCTTAATTTGGCTTAAGCCAAATTTTTACTTTTAAAGCCTAGTATTTATTCTAGGCTAAAGATCAATCCTCTGGCATTTACCACGTTTGTCATCAACCTTTATCTATCAAGCATTTAAGAATATGAATTATTCAAATTATCATTAAAATGAAAAATTTATTGTGGGAATTATTTAAGAGTAATAAAACCTCAATTCGGCTAACTTCTATTTTGAAAGTTAAAAAACTAATTCTTTGACATTTTGCAAGCCTTAAAATTTTTCTAAGATACATTTTGGAGTACGAAATTATTAAAATTTATATCAATATTTGAAAAAAGTACTATGGGAATTATTTCAATGTACTTAAAGCTTAATTCGGGTTAATCTTTATTTTGCCAAGCCTAGTTTTAATTCCAGGCTAAAGATTAATTCTCTGGAATTGTTCATGCCTTTAATTAAATTTTTTTTAAAAGAATTTTAGAGTATGGAATGATTCAAACTTACATCAAATTTGAAAAAGTACTATGGGAATTATTTCAATACACAGAAAGCTTAATTCGGGTTAATCTTTATTTAGCCAAGTCAAGTTTTATTCCAGGCTAATGATTAACCTTCTGGGATTATCTATTCCATTGATTTATATTTTTTGCAGCTTTTTAGAGTAAGGAATTATTCAAACTTACAACTAATTTAAAAAAAGTACTATGGGAATTATTCCAATGCACTGAAAGCTCAATTCGGGTTAATGTTTATTTTGTCAAGCCTAGTTCTAATTCCAGGCTAAAGATTATTTCTTTGGAATTGTTCATGCCTTTGATTAAATTTTTTTTAAAAGCCTTTTAGAGTACGCATTTATTCAAACTTACATCAAATTTGAATGGGTATTATTTCAATGCACTTAAAGCTTAATTCGGGTTAATCTTTATTTTGCCAAGCCTAGTTTTAATTCCAGGCTAAAGATTAATTCTCTGGAATTGTTCATACTTATGATTAAAATTTTTTTAAAAGCCGTTTAGAGTATGGAATGATTCAAACTTACATCAAATTTAAAAAAAGTACTATGAGAATTATTTCAATGCACTTAAAGCTTAATTCAGGTTAATCTTTATTTTTCCAAGCCTAGTTTTAATTCCAGGCTAAAGATTAATTCTTTGGAATTGTTCATGCCTTTAATTAAATTTTTTTTAAAAGCCTTTTAGAGTATGGAATGATTCAAACTTACATCAAATTTGAAAAAATTATTATGAGAATTATTTCAATACACTTAAAGCTTAATCCGGATTAATCTTAATTTTGCCAATTCTATTTTTAATTCCAGGCTTAAGATCAACCATCTGGAATTGTTCATGCCTTTGATAAAAAATTTTTTTAAATGCCTTTCATTGTATGGAATTATTCAAACTTACATCAAATTTGAATAAATACTATGGGAATTATTTCAATGGGCTAAAAGCTTAATCCGGGTTAATATTAATTTTGCCAAGTCTAGTTTTAATTCCAGGCTAAAGATTAACTCTCTGGAATGGTTCATGCCTCTGATTTAATTTTTTTTAAAAGCCTTTTAGAGCATGGAATTATTTAAACTTACATCAAATTTGAATAAAGTACTATGGGATTTATTTCAATGCGCTAAAAGCTTAATCCGGGTTAATCTTAATTTTGCCAAGTATAGTTTTAATTTAAAGCTAAAGATTAATTCTTTGGAATTGTTCATGCCTTTAATTAAATTTTTTTTAAAAGCCTTTTAGAGTATGGAATGATTCAAACTTACATCAAATTTGAAAAAGTACTATGGGAATTATTTCAATACACAGAAAGCTTAATTCGGGTTAATCTTTATTTAGCCAAGTCAAGTTTTATTCCAGGCTAATGATTAACCTTCTGGGATTATCTATTCCATTGATTTATATTTTTTGCAGCTTTTTAGAGTAAGGAATTATTCAAACTTACAACTAATTTAAAAAAAGTACTATGGGAATTATTCCAATGCACTGAAAGCTTAATTCGGGTTAATCTTCATTTTGACAATTCTATTTTTTATTCCAGGCTTAATATTAACCATCTGGAATTGTTCATGCTTTTGAATAAAATTGTTTTTAAAAGTTTTTCATTGTATTGTATTATTACATTGGATCATTCAAACTTACATCAAATATATGTAAAAAGTACTATTGGTATTATTTCAATGCACTAAAAGCTTAATCCGGGTTAATCTTAATTTTGCCAAATCTAGTTTTAACTCCAGGCTAAAGATTAACCTTCTTTAATTGTTCATGCCTCTGATTAAATTTTTTTTAAAAGCCTTTTTGAGTATGGAATTATTCAAACTTACATCAAATTTGAATGGGTATTATTTCAATGCACTTAAAGCTTAATTCGGGTTAATCTTTATTTTGCCAAGTCTAGTTTTAATACCAGGCTTAAGATCAACAATCTGGGATTGTCCTTGCCTTTGATTAAAATATTTTTTTAAAAATGTGTATGGAATTATTTAAACTTACATCAAATTGAAAAATTTACTACTGGAATTATTTAAAAGTTCTTAAAGCTCATTTTGGCTTATTCATTAATTTGTCAAGTTAAGTTAAAACTAGTTTTAAGGCTTTAAATTAACCCTTTTTAACGTTCCATACCTTTGATTAAAAATTTTATATGATAAATTTTGGAATAAAAAATTATTAAAATTTACTATAGAAAATATTTAAAAGTATTAAGAGCTCAGTTTGGCTTATACTTTTATTTGCCAAGTCTAGTTTTAAATCCAGACTAAAGATGAACAATCTGGAATTGTCCAAACCTGTTATAAAAAAAATTTTAAGACAAATTTTAGCGAATCGAATTATTCAAATTTACATCAAATTGGTAAAAATACTATATGAATTATTAGAAAATGACAAAAGGCTCATTTCGACTTAATCTTTAATTTGTTAAGTCTATAATTCATTTTAGGCTAAAGATGAATCTTTTGACATTTTACGTGCTTGTGATCAAATTATTTCTATAACGCATTTTAGTATACGGAATTATTCAATGCTACGTTTAATTGAATAAATTAATATGGGAATTATTTAAAAGTACTAAAAGCTCAGTTCGGCTTTGATGACATAGTTTCATATTCTTTAAATTTTCAGTTAAATAAAATTGTAATTGTTAATTAAGCAAATAAACATAATTTCGATGTTAAACATGTTATCGAATTGACCTTTATTCAAGCTTACAGTAAGAGTAGTTCTACATAAAGTTTTTATTTACAGTCGTGAATTTTACTTTAAATAGTTTCTGGGAGGTTTAAGTGTACATAGTTGGAACCAAATAGAAAAAAAAATTAATTTCATAATTGGATCAAGCGAGAAACGAAAGCATTGTAATAGTATTTCAAATGCGGCGAGCTTAAATCTTTTTCTGTTGTTGTTGTTGATACAATTCTAAATTAGAAACGAACCGTTACTAAAAAGTTTTTCATTAATGTTATTGTGTGTTGGCTTGGATTTTTTTTTTGTGCTTTTGTATTTTAATTAAATATTTTTTTTTCCTCTAAATTTAATTTTCTTTTATAAAATTATTGTATTATGTCTGTGTATGTATTTCTATTTTTCTATAGTCGAGCTTTATTGTTTGTCTCTTTGTGTACACACACATACACACTGTATATTTCATGATACAGCTTAATTTGAATATACATACATACATACATACATACATATACAGAAGATAAAAAGATTACGAAAATGTAATATATGTGACGATCCGAATTCATTTAGAGGGTTTTCGTTTGGTTTTGAAACTTTGAAAATAGAAAATGTAATTTTTTTGTTTTTTGTTGAGCTTGTTTAATGTTTTTAGGAGTATTGTAACTTTATCTCGTGTCCCTATATTTTATATTAATTCGACTTTAGATTATAATTTTATTATACAAATTTTTTATTTTTTTTTTCAATTAGTCTTTTCAACTTAACAACAAAATGTACATAAATTCACAATTTTTATGTTAATAAATAATGGTTTTGTGTATGTACAAAAGGTTAATAAAATATTAGCAGTTAACTCACCCAAAGCTGAGTAAATGTTTTCACGAAAAATACGAAAAATGAGGCAAACGTAAACTTTCGACCTTTTTATTTTGTTTGTATGTGTAGCGCGCGCGCTACATAAATATAAAAATCACCGCACATAATTATGTAGATTTTGGTTAAGGTATATAGAGAACTTAAAAATTATACAATAGTTTTTGTGTATATTTGTTATTTCTATTTTTTTTTTACAAAATAAATAAACAAACCGAACAGATTTGAATTCATTGTAATCAAAATTTAGAACATTTTTTGTTAAATTAAAACCATTATTTTAATTCCATAATTTAGTTTAGCTAAATAAATCAAAATACAATTTTTAACTAAATTATAATCATTTAAAATAAAATTGCAGGTACAAAACAACCTGGCACAAAGTAGCATATACATACATACTCGTATACACTAAAATATCGGAAAATAAATTATTCTCGTTAGACAACAAATAAATTTTCTTCTACTATGTCAACATACATATACCCATATACGTACATATGCGGAATAGAAAATTTTCTATTCTTTTTCCTACATATACACAGTTGATTATAGAGTGTGTGTGTGTGCTGTTGATTTTAGTAGATTGTGTAAAAGTTCTATAAATAGGAAGACAATTTATATAGTTTTAACATTTTCGTATATATTGTGAGAAAAATAAAGTTTTTCTTCATATTCTAAATGTATAAAGCTATCTCTATGAGCTTTTCCAGTTTTCAACATATTTAAAAAAAAAACAAAAACGAAAACAAATAAATAAATAAAGTTTATCGCATTTTGAATAAAAAAATTATTTTTCTAATGTTTGCTCGGTGGTGGAATGCTCATTTCATTTTATATTTTATTGCAAAATCAAATAAAGCGCATATAGGTACACAGATAAAGCAAACACTTTGGCAAAGTTACTGCCGCAAATAATAAATTATTTGTATAAATATGTTACAAATATACTTACCGTCATACAAAAATGTAGAAAATTGAGGTAAAGCATCTGGTCTCTTTAGTTAAATTAAAAATTAGAAAAATATTTTAAAATCCACTTAGTATACTGACTCAAAATTATTGACTTTCAAATATTGGAAACATTGCAGAATGCTCTAAATATCAAACAAATAATATTCTCGAGCGGTTAGTATTCAAATTTTCAAAAATTAATTAAACTTTTCGAATTTTAAAATTACATAAAAAAGTTTTCACTGTACTGTGAATTGGAATAAATTTCATGATTTTTTTAACTATTTTGATAAATTTTGAAAATTCGATGAGACTTGATTCGACGAAGTTAAGGCACGTGAAAGATTGGTGATTTCGGGGACCTTATAAAAATTAATTGTGACTTTTAAAAATTTCCGAATATTATGCAAAATATCCAAAATGTGGATTACGACAGTCGCAAAGAATGGAATTTTTATTTGAAAAAATAAGATCTACTCATGATTCAAACCACAAATCAAAATTTTTGTGGTCATGGTGTGAAGCTGTGTGGGGAATCAAGCTGGCGCTTGTTGTTAGCACATTACCTCCCCATGGAGATGACTGGTTAACTATAGCACACCATGTTATGTGGTGGACTAGCCGTTAAGGTAGCAACTGTACCGTTCCAATAAATGGCTGGGCCCATTCAAAAAAGCTCAGTCTCTAATGGTTTACTAGGATACCTAACGACCTACAGATCATGTTGTCTTATCTGTGTAGTGTAGCTCTCTGTATAGATGAGCTTTCCATTCATCACTTTTCGAAAGATTAACTATACGGATTCGAATTGTAAAAATAAACAGGTGCTGTGGGAACAAAAGGACAAAAGCATCAAAGCTGGCTCTTGCTCGTCTAGTTACCAAACATAAAGGATAGTTTGGTGTATGTTAAGGAAGATTAATAACATTCCGTTGGAGCAAATTACGGATAAAGATAAAGATACGCTTTTATGGGCAAAAATATTCATGGGTTCGAAACAGCATTGTTCTTCTGAGGTCTCGCTATCATGGCTATTGTCAATAGGGCTGCAGAGGATGGAAGTATAACGGCTCTAAACTTGAAGATGCCTTAGTTACCAGCCTCCTTAAAATTATGAGAAAATCCTGAAATTGTTATCCTCTATAGAGGAGAAAAAGCGAATGCAAGGTTTGACCCGGAGATAATTACCTAAGGGGATAACTCCCTGTAGAACCAGAACGCGAGCTGGATCCCAGCATAAATTTTGGAAATGCTACAAATAAGCAATCCAGAGCTTACAACATCTAAATGAAAAACAGCCCAGTGGGAGGAACCAAATATTAGGATACCGTTTTAAAAATAACCGGAATCATCTTCTTACTTCCACATCTAAAAACTGTTTAACTGCAGATTTAACATTCGTTTTGGGATGGATTATTTACGCTTGTGTTGTCACGGGGTGCTGATCCATCGCATATATTGAGAAACATTAACCTTTATGTTCACCTATCACCCGAATGGCCAAATAGTTGAACGAAATCAGCGAAGCTTTCCACTTCGGATTTTTTAAGTATATCGCAAAATATATGCCTATGTGAGTTTGTGTTTTTTTCTTAATCCAGTTATATCGTCTGTCAAGTATAGTATATAGTATCAGTTTTAAAAACATGTAGCCAACCAGTGATACCGTGTTCTAATATATACATATCTGTATGTATATCACTCGAAAGCGATTCGATACAAATCAAATTTATCGAGTTTAAATAACAATACAATTTTCAACCATTAATATTTGTTATGTAATTTACATACAAGTATATATTGTACATATATGTAGAGAAATTATGTCATATTGATAATACCCATTACCATATCGAATTGGGAAATACCCATCAATCAAATCGGAATAAATAAATAAAAAAAGCGAAGATAAATTAATCATGTTTAGTATGCCTCTATTGAATCCACCACCGCACTTGTGTGTGGATATATTTTACATACTTATATGCCTCATACGTAGGTATATACTCGTATATTGTGATGTAACACAATTTTATTTTTCCGTGTCAGTATTAACACTTTATTAATCATAAAAGAAACAGAATTATATACGTCGTATACGTATGTATGTCTTGTCTGTATATACAGTTTTATTTATATATGAAAGACACGAAAATCAACTATCTCACGACACATTCAAAAAGTGAATATAATATATTTATAACATATAGATACCTACATACACATACTCGACATAAAATTTTCACAAAAGGGTAGATCCTTATCTTGCGTCGATAAAAACGAATAAAAAAATATGAATAGAAAATACAAAAAAATTTGTTTTAAATGGAATCAATATTATAAATATTTCTACCTTTTACACATTATTTGACAAAAATAATAATAAAATTATAAGGGATTTCAAAAAACGAAATAAGGGTAGTTTTTTATATCGTACATATACGAACTCGAAATGATCAAAAGATATGTTATGTCTATACCGGTGAACAATTTTCGTTTTTATAGCAAAATAATAAAATGAAAAGTTACAACAATTTTCTTTCCATTCACATCATATACGAGTAGATATGGGTAATATACTACACACACACACACACACACACCCACACATCCAGAAAGAATATGTGAATTTTAATGGCACAAAAAAATTATTATTTCTGATAAGAAGAAGGTGAGATTGTTCACTTTTTGTCTTTATTTTCTTGATTAAAGTATTTTGAGTTTTTTTGTAGCTCACAAAAAGAAAAACAAAAAATCACATGTAAGAAAAAAGTTAATTACGGTTCGTAATGTTTAATAAAGATTAATTCAATAAAATATTTTGTAATCATAAAATTAAAAAAAAAAAAAATTGTTATAGGGAAAACGACCCTTTGCTATAAACATGTTATCTCATTTTTAAATTATACAACAATTTATTTTAATTAGATACAAGAAATTATGGCTTTGGGGGAGGCTTATGTTTACCGTACATGATTGATAAGAATTTCGGTTTTTTTTTGCTGGGTCCTATACTGTGCAAATATATCAGTATAATTTATAGTTTAAATGACTTAAACCTATGACTTCTATAGTGCCGTAATTCAAGAATATTCTAATTTGGGAAAAGTCGTTTTTCGAAAATCATTCCAAGCAAAAAAATATTTAGACGAGTTTAATTTGAAAAAACTCCCTATAATTGAATGGAATCTTTTGAAGGTTTGTTAAAATATAGTATTAACAAATTATAGAAGCTCTTAATGTTGAATCTTTAAAATTTCAATCTATAGTTTAGTGATGTTTATTCTTAGAGTTAGTCGAGTAATTAGATAAGCACTTGTATTTAAACTGTAAGTATATAAAAATTTAGACATCAACTCAAGTTCAAAGCTCCGTATTTAAAATCATATAATTTCAGATCCTAAAGCTCTTGAGGAAATTGATTTTTTGTAACTTAAAATATTTAATCCATAGTGCTGATTGAAAATCTAATTAATTTAAAATTAAGTTTGAAAGCTCATTAAGCTTTAGATATTTAAGACTTCAAAACAATAAATAATTTTGTATGGAATAAGAAAAAAAAGCTCCAAACATAAAATATTGTTTTAAAAATTTAGCCAATGCAATTAATTTATTTAATTTTCCATTAAAAGCTCAGTATAAAATTATTTAAATTTGAGGTTTGTTTTAGTAGACAATCATTTTTGTAAAGGCCTACTGATTTGTCTGAGCATCCGGACATATTTAGATTATAGATATGATCTTCAAATACACGTTTCAAGCTCAATAAATATAAAATAAGCTCATCACACATTTTGTTTTCAGCTGTATATTTAAAAAAAAATTATTTGAGTAACCTCAGTTTGATTTTATTATAAAAAATGCTGAAATTAATTGAAATTTTATTCGTTCTGATAAAGTTTGTTTTTAAAAAGCAGACATTTAATTAAATTGAAAGCTCCGAATTAAACAGCCATTAAATAATTTTCAAGCAGATTGTAAATTCTATAACGTTTATTTTAATTCATAAGCAAAATTCGAAAGCTCACTTAGCTTCAAATAATTAATACTTAAACAGAACCTGTTATGCTTTCTGATAAACTGTTACATGCACTTATTTTCAGAAATAAGCTTTTTATGCACATTAATTCATTTGAGTGGAATGAAAATAAGCTCTTAGCATAGTTTAAAATTTAAGATTTTAAAATACAAAATTGTTTAATTTTTCGGATATTAATCAAGCTGAATTGTAACGGTCAATCTTGGTGAGTTTATATTAAAAACTTCAGCCAAATAATTTAAAAAAAAATACGTTGCACTTATTGTATATTGGATTGTCCCCGCGTAGTTGGACCATTTCTAGATCTTTCTGCTGGGTGGATTGTACGATACAAATCTATCTGTAACCAAGCAGCAATTCGTAAATTTCATCAAAATTTGAATTAAATATGTTTAAAATACGCTTGCATAAAACTAACATACTAAGTGAAAGGTTGTTTGCCACCCCAACCAACCACCTCAATTATATTCCAAACGAATAAAATAATTTCAGTGATCCATCTGGTATATTCTTCATCCCAGGTAACTTCAATATTCCTAACATTTTTTGGTGTTTCGATCCCGACATAAGTTGCTGTATTCCTCTTAATGTTAAATCCAAACTAAAAATTAATTTTGATTACATAATGGCCGCCAATTAAATAATTTAGTGAATAATAGATAATTGGTGCAGTATAAGGGTGAAACTTTGAAGTCTTGTCCGTACCTGAAGTATATTTCATCGACTCTAGTAGGTGTGAGTCTGGTCTAAAACGTTTTATGCAAGCGTATTTTTAGATACATATTTAATTCAAATTTTGTTACAGATAGATTTGTATCGTACAGAAAGAGCTAGAAATGGTTCAGCTGTACTAATGAAAGAAAATGCCAACCGGAAATGTCATGAAGGATAACACATCGAAGAAAATATTAGAGGGTTACTTAAGACTCTTAAAAATGTAGGGGCCAGTTTCATACATTCACATTAAGAAGATAGTGATGGGCACTAAAAACATATCGAGGAAGAGCTTGCTGCACTTGTGAATTCACTGAATAATAAAAATACAAAAAACGTCGATATAAATCGTATACAAAAAATCTTCAGAGTACGACTTGCTCACAGGCCAATTCATTAAACCATCGCCTGAAAAATCAAAAAATATGTTCCACCTTCTGTTGGACATCTGCGAGAACGTAAAACGTTTAATGGTGGATCGAGAATTTATCGTTAATATTAAAAGTATGGAAGCAAGGGTTGCACTTTAGGTTTCCACCGTAAAATGTACTTTTTTGTATCAGGTAGGGTATGTTAGGTTAGAGTGTTAAAGTTTCTACCCTTAGTTCTCATGGTAATTGCCTTTTTTGTGGTAAAGTCGGGCATGAGCATAGAAAGTGTACTAAAGACGCTTCCTTCTCCTAATCCAATACAACTTCTTCAAAAATTATTTGCCTAGACCTAGCTTCCTCGCATGTTCTCCAAACAGGCAGTATTCTATAGATCTATATTCATATCTACATATAGGAAGACTTGTGTATTGGAGCGTTACGAGTTCAGTGTTTGAAGTCTTGCTGTACTACATGTGAAGGTTTATCTTTCGTTCACTAATGCTACTGCCTCTTTTTTAAGCGCTCTCTTGAGCGCTATAATAGGCATCCCCAGACTTGTTGTTTTTCGGTAGCAGTTGAATAGTCATACCATGCCTAGTTCGTTCGCCCTACAGGTTTCCATGACGTTCGAATGGCCAGGAACCCAGACTATCCGGTTGTTAAAATGTTCACTCATCTCATTTATAGGCATCACAGCTCCAGCTATAGGTATAAAATAATAATTCATTACTCACATCAATTCACTGGCCATTTTCCTTGCTTCGTACAGCCTGTCGCCGCATTGTCCGTAATATTCCTAAATTTATTTGTAGAACTTCTATTATCAAGTTCTCCCTATAAACAACAGTGGCGAATTTTAAACCAGCTGAATATTTGCGAGGGCAAGCGTTTTTGCCTCGACCGCTGAAGAATTGAAGAAGGTGAATTTCCAATCGATGAGCACACCAGAAATGAAACACGTGGCTGAAGTTTTATAATTTTAGTTTATTTGATGTGCCTTCATCGATGGTTGCAGCAGAAGAGAAAGTAATTTATTAATTTTTAATAATTGTACAAAAAAACAGTAATAAATATAATAAATACATAAGTTAATACATAACAAATACTATGACAATTTAAAAGAACAGGAATTAGCTTATATACATTAAAATGAAAAATATAGAAATACATAATAATAATAGGGGAATGCGGAGTATGGTTGGTATGCGTGTTCATTCTCCCCGCCTTCAACTATCGTCGAGTTCAATATCCAGTGGTAAAGGACACACCTTTGTGATGGCTCGTTGATAAATTCCTGTAAAGTGTAAACACACTGGAATGGATGTGCTGCGTCGACTCGCTCCTTTGGTAGATTTCCCATTTGGTGACATATTGGAATTGGTTTGACTCTGCGGCATCGAACACAATCTCGAACTACTTGGCTGGCCAATTTTCGTCCATTGATAGGCCAAAACTGCTCACGTACTGCAGTCAATAGAGCCTGTGGTCCAACATGATGATATTTCCTGTGAAAGGAAGTAAGCAAAGTTTTGGTAAACGGATGGGAAGGAGGAAGTAGAAGAAGATGTTTTGTAGCGTATGGAAGTGAAGAGAACCGTAATCTGCCACCGACACGAATGAGACCATTTGCATCCAAAAACAGCGACAAACTTCTCAATTTTTGTGACCGAATAATAAAATTCTTTTGTTGTAGACCATTTTTTACTTCCGAAAAGCATTCAGTTTGAACAAAATTAACAGCCATTGACAATCCGTCAGCAAAGTCTTTGCTTGCTAGAGGACCAGAGATTCCATTAATGTTCTTGTTGCGAATGTTGTGCAAGAATCTTGAAGCATATGCCATCACTCTGGTCAATCGATGATAATTATTAATATATTTCATATTGGCAAAAATACTGTCGTCCTTGGGAGACACAACCATCAAAGTCGTAGATTTTTTGAACTCGCTGTAGTTTGGTTCGACTCGTGGTATCTTTGTAGTAAGCCATGGAGACTTAGACGACTGTAGCATTGATGGTCCAGAGAACCATAAATCGCATTTCACCAAAGCAGCAGGCATCATACCACGAGAGACAACATCCGCAGGATTTTGTTTTGATTCAACATGATACCAATGTTGAGGGTTCGTCAGTTCTTGGATATTTGCAACTCTGTTAGCAACAAAGGTTTTCAGTGTTGACGGCGATGACTTCAGCCAATGGAGCACAATAGTTGAGTCTGTCCAATAAATGACGTCACTGATTGGAAAATTTACAATAGCCCGAACTTGTGATACTAGTTGAGCTAGTAATAGTGCTGCACAGAGTTCCAAGCGTGGCAACGTAGATTTTTGTAGTGGTGCTACTCTAGACTTGGAGCACAAAAGTCGTACAAGGAACTGTCCGTTCGGTTGTATACATCTAGTGTAGATTGCAGCGCCAAAGGCAGATTCACTAGCATCTGCGAAGCCATGAAGTTCGATGGAACTATTCGGAATAACCTCTCCAAACAGAAATCGTGGAATTGTGAGTTGATTAAGATCACACAAGTTGGATCTGAACGTTTGCCAGTAGGTGTAGTAGTTCATGGGAAGCGCTTCGTCCCAATTAACTTTCAGCTGCCACAACTTCTGCATGAATAGTTTACCTAAAACCACAACAGGCGAAACCAGTCCAAGAGGATCAAACAAGCGTGCAACTTCGGAAATAACAATTCGTTTCGTTAATTTATTTTGACTGGAAATCGGCTGTACACGAAATTGAAATACATCTTTTTCTGGTTGCCAGAAAATGTCCAATGTTTTAATATAATCGTCGCTATCGAAGTGCATTAATGTTTCACGATGTTCCTGAGGTATATCAGCAATAATATCTGGAGAATGGGCACACCATTTCCGCAATTCCATGCCACATGTAGACAGAACTTTGATTATTGCCGTCTTTAATAAGCTGGCTTCTGCTATGGAGTTCGCTCCGGTTAACATGTCATCGTCATACATGTCATACCGAATTGCATCACTGGCAGCAGGATAGCTATTCTGATTGTCAATTGCACATTGTAAAAGACAACGTGTAGCTAGAAACGGAGCAGCCGAAGTACCATAAGTTACCGTTTTTAAGCGGTAGCTCTGAAGTGGCTCATTTGGATTGTTGCGCCAGTAGATTAGCTGGTAGTTGGAGTCTTCGTGGTGAATAAGTATCTGGCGATACATTTTGGAGACATCTGTGCTAAATGCGTATTTATGTGATCTGAAACGACATAAAACGGCTACTACATCGTTTTGAACCACAGGTCCTACCATCAAAATGTCATTCAATGAGTAGTCGTTACTCGTCTTGGCTGAGCCATCAAAGACGACTCTCAACTTAGTCGTGGAACTGTCTGGCTTTAGCACGCAGTGATGAGGAAGATAATAATTGGATGTTGGTATTTTATCATCTGGTACGTGTTCCACATGTCCAAATGCTAAATACTCATCGATGAATGATTTGTAGGCAGCGTGAAGTAAATGGTTCTTACACAATCTTTTTTCCAAATTGTAAAAACGTTTCATGGCGTTTGTAGAAGAAACGCCTAAACTGTGCGGTGGACGAATAAAAGGAAGCCTCACAATAAATCGACCAGCTTCGTTTTGGGTGAATCGCTCATTAAAATGTTTCTCACATGGATGATCCGTTATGCCAAACATTTTGGAGTCAATTGATAATGTTTCGAGTTTCCAAACCCGTTCGATATCATCATTGATAGTGGAAGTGGATGATGCCAAGAGAGATACATGATGTCCTGAAGCTGAAGAATTGCACGAAACACGCCCGGATACTATCCAATCCAGAACAGTATTTTGGAGACACGGCAAGTTATCGCCTAACTTCACTTGACCCACTTTTAATAAATCAAAATAAATTTCGGCTCCAAGCAACAGGTCGATTTTTTGAGCTTTTACAAATTCTGGATCAGCCAATCGTATATTTGCTGGAATTTACCAGCGATCAGTGTTCATCGAATTTGATGGAGATATATTGGTGATGGATGGCAGCACAAGTACCTCAATATCAGTAGAGAAGTTCGATATTAATGAGTGTAGTTGTATCCATCCACTCGAAGAGGATTGTATAGATGAAGTACCGATTCCACCAATCTCTGTAGTTGTCTTTTCCAGCGGAAGTCGAAGTTTTGAAGCAAACGATTTGGTTATGAAGTTGACTTGAGAGCCGGAATCTAATAACGCCCGCCCAACAACAGGGCAATTAAACTTGTCCAATACCTTTACCATAGCTGTAGCCAACAAAACATGTGAAGTTCCATATTGTCGTTCAATGGACGTAAACGTAGTAGCCTTGGACGGCGTTGATGGTTTTAGATTGGTATATGATGCAGCATCCGAATTATCTGTCGTCGAAGATGAACAATTATGTGTGCTAGTGCTCAAGTGTAATAAAGTGTGGTGCTTTCTTTGACAAACTTTACATGAATCTGGCACTGGACACTTATCTACAAGATGTCCAGGTTTGAGACAATTGAAACATAAATTTTGTGTTTTCACTTGTTCGCGTCGATCATTCGCTGACAATTTTAAAAATACAAAACACCGCAAAATTGAATGAGAAGATTTATTGCATAAAACACAATGGTAAACATTTGTGCCAACGTGATATGAATTAGAATTGTGAAATCGTCGTAGCCTTGATTGTGTAGAGCTTGGCGTAGATGAAGATGAAGGTTTCACATTTGTTGGAGACGATGACGGCTTAACAGGTAACAATTCCAATTTCGCACATCGCCCTTTAATAAAATTTGAAATGTCTTTGTAGCTCGCAATTTTGTCCACAGGAGCAACTTCACACCATTTCTCCCTTGTTTCACTGTCGAATTTGCTGGATAGCAAGAACACAATTAAGTCCTCCCATTGGTCCGTAGGTCGATGCAGAGTTCGAAGAGATCGTAAATGGGAATTAAACCCGTCTAGTAATTCCATTAAGCGGCGTGGACAAGGTTTCTCCAAAGGCTTCACGGTAAACAACCATTTAATATGATGTTCACATATGCGATTTGGTTTGTTGAATCGTTCTTTCAGAAGATTCCTAGCCACCTCATAATTTTCCTCGGTAAAACCCAACGATTCTATGGTGTGGGCTGCAACATCCTTCAAAACATGTTTTAGATATTGAAACTTGGTAATTACTCCTAATGCAGGATTCGTATGGACCAATGAGTCAAAACACTCAATGAATTCAGACCACTTCATTATATCGCCGGAAAACGTGGTCAGCGCGATTTCAGGCAGTTTCGCTGATAATTTAGGTGCCAACTTGTTCTCGTCGAAATTGGAAATTCGTTGAGCTGCTAGTTCTTCAAGCTTATCTTCTAGCATAGGGCGAACCGTGAAGTATAATGTTTCTACAGTAGCACGAGTTGCCGCAGCATCCGTATCCTCTTCCATTTCAGTGATGGTTTAGTCCTTTTCATAAGGTCCATAGTTTCTCGTGACTTCATCCAAGCGAAGGCGCACTTGAGACAGTGTTGCCTCATGAAGCGAGTTTTTGATCCACGTGAATTGGCGTTGCAATGATTCCATATAAACAGTAACACCATTTTTAGCACGTTTAAGATGGGCCATATCACAATCAAATCGTTCTTTAGGCTTCACAATTCACAAAAGATCCGCGCACTAACACTTTATCACTTTATTTAGCACAAAAGCACAACTCACCAAATACAGCAACAGCAGCAAACAGCAATCGAATTGGAGATGAACAATTACACAGCGACAGCAAATGCAGCAAATTAAATGTTGAAGAATTCAATATATGAATGTTATAATTTGAGGGATAAATATCCCACTTCTGACACCATGAATATTTGCGAGGGCAAGCGTTTTTGCCTCGACCGCTGAAGAATTGAAGAAGGTGAATTTCCAATCGATGAGCACACCAGAAATGAAACACGTGTCTGAAGTTTTATAATTTTAGTTTATTTGATGTGCCTTCATCGATGGTTGCAGCAGAAGAGAAAGTAATTTATTAATTTTTAATAATTGTACAAAAAAACAGTAATAAATATAATAAATACATAAGTTAATACATAACAAATACTATGACAATTTAAAAGAACAGGAATTAGCTTATATACATTAAAATGAAAAATATAGAAATACATAATAATAATAGGGGAATGCGGAGTATGGTTGGTATGCGTGTTCACCAGCATTGTACCATACTGTCAACTTTTGACTATGCGCTGTTTTCATCGTTTCAAGTTCTGATAACAGTTCAATATTTAAGTTTATGGCTCTTTAAAAAAATGATTAAATTTTCGATTACTATAAGTTAACATATAATTTAAAAAAAAAAAAAAAGCTTTTTTAAAGAAAGATGAAGCTTTCAATGAATATTAAATTAAGCCTAAAGAAATATATAATGAAACATGAAAATATATAAAGCATTTAAAAAATTTCTTAGCTTAACGGTGTAATTTTTGTAAAGCTTTTATGTTTCAGTTTTACCCGAAAAGCTTTTATACAGATTAAAAACCTTTAATTGTGTTCTTGATGGGATTTGTTTCAACTATTTATACATATAGTCTGAAAGCTCGTTGAATGCTGAAGCATTATGAACGAAAATTTATATTAAAGCTCCATGTTTCCCATGGAAGCATTCAAATTATTACAAAATTATTTAAATTACAACCAGCATTGTTGTTGTTAGCCAAGTTTTTGTTGTTGTCAATAAAATCGAGTAAATTTTATTTCCTTCTTGTATACAGTCTTCTGTATTTCCTGTTTAACCCTTTGTCGTATTTTTAATATTTAACGGTTATGGTTCGCATTTCGTTTTAAACCATTAATTCACGAGAAACAGCAAGCAGCTCAAATGTATTTCCTATAATACATTGTATATGGCTAAAACAAATTTAGGTACAACCAAAAATGGATTATTTGTTTCTGGGTATATTTTTCAACCTGAATTTTATTAAAAAAATTAATTTAAAAAAAAAATATTCATTTAACATTAATTACGAATACGGAATAGCACACCGAATGTAAAATTTTGTAACATATTTAAAAATACAAAAAAAAAATGTAAATAAAAATCAAAACCCTCATCTCGATCAAATAAAAGTTTAATTAATAAAACAGGAGTTCGTAAATCTCTCGCATTTCATTAAAATGTATGTACATATATACCTATAACAAAAATTACCATATTTACATATCACAGAATTCATTAAACATTTATTTTTACATATACAAAAATATAAGCTCAAATCCTTTACCGGTGTATAGGTACATATATATCCATTCATTTAACAAATTTAAATATTTAGCATGCAAACATTTTTGTTTTGATTGAACAATTCTTTGCTGAACCACCAACAAAAAATTGATGAATTCACCGCACCAGTAGTAGAAATGCTGTAAAATCCAATCGAACTATACCAATTTATTTATAAAAAATGCATTAAAAATAATTTTTTATATAAAAAAAAATTCATCTGTTGCTGACTACTTTCTCGAAAGCTCAAAAATTATTATACGATATAGCTTTTTTATTTTTACGTTTCCAATATAAATATATATTTATATATCGCAACCGGTGTTTTTTGTATTTTGTAAATTGCAACAATTCCATAGATTTTATCGATATACACATATATACAACCAACTTATACCAGTGCTTCGAGACTTTTAACCCATCGTTATAATAAAAATAAAAAATATATATATTTTTTTTAAAACTACTGCTGCTGTTGTTGTACTTGGAATCAATTATTTGTATGATGAATAAATTGCACGAGGAATAGCATACATAGTTTGTACGAATAACAAAATAAAACGATTTGAAATGAAATTTAATTGAAAATCAAAAAAAAATAATTGTAAGTTAAGCAAAATCATATTGAACTGAATTTTTTTTTTTTTAACGGTAAATCCGGAAAATAACGTAAGATGAAAATATAATAAAAGAAATATTTAATTAAGTGAATTAAATTATAATAAATTTAATATTCTGTTGCACACAAAAATTGCGCAGAATTTAAAATATCGTGCTCATACCCAGATTACCCAGACTAGTCTAAATTACTCCAATCAACCGGTATAAAAAATAAATATTTTTATTATATTGCTGCGTAATCAACCAAATAATAATTATTTATCCAAATAATTTAACTTTTATTTTTAATTAAAAATTACAAAATAATTAGGAATTGAAAAATTGTCCTTGAGAGAACACCCAAAAAGTTTTCTCTATTATTATTTTTAATTAAAACAAACAAACAAAACATTTGAAACAAAAATCTAGAAAATTATTTTATAATTATATCTTAGATAAAAAAAAAATACAATAATAAGAGAATAATTGAAAGAATTACAGTAGTAAGGCGAATTTGTTTTTAAGACATGATAATAACGTCGTTTTGTGTTAACCTATATAAACCAGATCTAGATTTTAATTAAAATAAATGACAGCGAATTATGTGGGGGATGTTAATTTTTACTAAATCTACCAAAACGATTTGATTCTTTGAAGTTTCACTAAATTATTTACAATTTTCGATTAAAAGTATTTAATTTCAGATTGACTTATACTACTTGTTGGAGCAAAAAGTGATCTATACAGAATATTTTAACCGATTGATTAATATTAATGTTAACAGTTCATTATAATAGATCATTTTATCGTTCCACGGTAAATACCGCAAACTTTGGGTACTTGGCGTAAAATCAGTAAGGGGTCACCCTTGGGGTCACCTCAAATTGCCAAGCAAATAATATATATTTCAAAACTTTTTGAAAAGGCAAATTTATTGTGAGATTTATTCTTTCGGACAACAGTAAAGACCTATACAAATACCTAACCTAAAGGTTAGGCAAGTCACAGCTCTAAAGTACTCTCAGGTATATTGTCCATCTGAAATTGTAATCAAAATTTTAAAATTTTTCTATACTATGTCGATTATAAAAAAGATTTATGTGCCATTCAAAAATAAATGATGAGCTAATATTTAATCATAAATAAAATAAAAATTAGGGCTTTGGGTTTATTTTATATTAGCTTCCCTACAATAATACAATTTATGGCAAGCCTAAATGTCGCACACAATATCTTCGAATATGTAATTGAATAACTGTCCCCGAGTATCGCTGCTCAGCTCAATAAAACTTTAAATGATCAAAAGAACCATTTTGGTCTTTCGAGCCGGATCTAGGATAAGCATCTTAAGTTTATTATTTAAAGTTCCTACTTGGATAAATCAAATATCACCTTAGAAAAATATTGAAACAGCTCTGACAAAAAGCAAAGATCAATTCAACGGCAATTCAGAAATAACGGAAGTTGAGAAGATGGACATGAGAACCCAAATCACTCACTAGCTTAAAACGAGGAATACTATTAAGTCAAAATTTATAATTTTAAAAGGCTGTTGTTGTGTCAATAATAGTAATAATCAGTTTTTACGGGCCATTACTGGCCCCTTACGGAGTCAACTATTTGGCTCCAACAGTTTCGATGCTGAGCTTGGTCTTCATATTGTCTAAGACAATCTGAAGAGGCCAAGTCGGTCTTTACATGCTGAAGCCATCGTTGCCTGCAACGATTTCAGAGATCGCTGCAAAATTCGTTCCGGAACGTGACCGAGCCAGCGTACTCGCTGAGATCATATTTAATGAACAATATCGGGGATCTTCATCAGATCTCT
Organism: Tipula unca; assembly: GCA_951394425.1. Lineage (NCBI taxonomy): Eukaryota > Metazoa > Arthropoda > Insecta > Diptera > Tipulidae > Tipula > Tipula unca. The sequence goes on along the minus strand of OX596382.1, from coordinate 21,747,989 downwards.
AATCTAGATATTGTACAGAGCTCGGTATGTACAATCTACATCGCGTTTTGTAAAACATGTGTTTTACGTAAACGTTTGTGTGTCATGTAAAACATGATTCTTCTTTAAAAGGTAAAGAGACATACCTCGTACTTATCCGTGGGCACCCAAGTTTCACTTCCAAACATAATTACGGACCTGATCAACGATCTGTAAAGGTGTTTAGATTTTAGCAGTGGCCCTAGAGGATTCAAAGCAAGACTGCAAGCCAACCTATATAGTAGCCTCACCCAAACTGTTATCGTGAGTGATAAGACAACCCAAATATTTGAACCTCCTGACTCCCCCAAACGTGTGGTGGCCAATACTAATATCTGCTGTGCCATTGTCCCTATGTCCAGAGATCATGTATTTTGTTTTGGACACATTGATCTGAAGTCTAATAGAAGCAGAAAACTCTACAAGCAGATGAAGTATTTCCTTCACTTCAGTTCTATTACGCATATGTCATCTGTATATGCACTTGATTTGATTGAAGATACAAGATGTTGCGCTGAGGTGTGCCAATTTTACGAAAGATGTGGTCCAACATGAGTTTGAAGAGTATCGGGGACGGAGCATGTCCCTGCCGAACACCCGAGTTCACTGCAAATATTGTCAATAGCCTGTTCTCCACTTTAACACAGCATTGACACTGCCCCACTGCCATTCTACACAGTCGTACCTACTGCCATTCTACACAGTCGTTTTGTAGGCATTCCGATGGATGTCTCATTATATTTAAATGTTGTGTCAATATGATCAGTGAACGTGAAATTTTACTGAAATCAGTGCAAATTAATCACAACATTTACGAAGAGGCATACTTCATTACATCACGAGTCCATCTCGGGCTTAAACAAATTTTTCAACATCTCTACTGATACAATGCGCAGAATTTATATATTGTCAATTCCTGTTATTTCATCGGTCTATATTCTAGTCACTATCATCATCGTAGGCAAAAAAAAAAATTAAGTTGAACGGATTAATCCAGCACTCAATGCAACTGATGGGCCCACGATGCAATACCCGGGCAAACACATACTTACACATTAAAAACACCCAACCATGATGTTTGGTCACCACCGAGAATCGAACCTGAGACCCTCGAATAACAAGGCAGGTACGCTACTTACTGAGCCAACGAGGGCCGCAAACTCGATCCAGAAACTCTTCGCCAAAGAGAATTATCACTCAATATGCAACGTACCAAGTGTTGGTTACTATTATAAATGATTTCCATGCTCAAGCCAAAATTCGTGAAAATCGTTTTTAAAAAGTTTTCCAATGTGACCAAGTCAAGTCAACTTCACAAGACATCGGAGAGATTTCCGGTAAACATATCTGGATGCGAAAACAGCTTTGGTTCCATTTCCACAAAATGTTAAACGAGTACTCGATACTATAAACCATCTTTCAATTAAGCATCGCGTACAAAAAAAATAGTGGCAAACAACCGACAGTTATACCACAGGTAAACAATAAATAAGTGGGAAATGACAAATCACCGAAAACGCCCATACGACGAAAAAGACGTTTGGTCGAAACCAATATTTTTTTTTATGGCTTCCGCATCTTTGCGCCCACGACTTCTATCTTTATACTTTAAACCCACAGCCACAAAGTGCAAATTCAAGATTCGTTCGGTGTAATGCCTTGAATTTAGTGTTATGTACTTACAGAGCGCAGTCTCTAATTTACTCGACACAAAACTTTCGGTCATGCTCCATATCCCAATATATTTGAGATTGGTGTCCAAAAAACTTTGCTACACATTCCGTTCTTGTATCAGGCGCGTATTTATGTATATATGATATGTACAGGAAGAGAAACCAGAGCGAACAAAGTGTCTGGAGGATTTTTTTTTACATAAAATAAAACTTTTAATATACTTTTAATATAAAATTTACTTTGTTATTTATGTATTTCTTTTAACATCGAGCACAACAAAAAAAAATTGTCTATATAAAAAATAATACATGAAGCTGGAAATAATATACAAAAAAAAATCGTTCTGCTATTTTTTTTAATACAGTTTGAATAGCAAAATTACAAAAAGAATATTCGAAAAGTTTTTTTTTTTGTTCCGGGGTTTGGTATTAAAGAATTAAGTTTTCTATTCGGTAAACTTTTTTTTTTAAATACAAAAAAAAAATGTGCGCTTTAAGAAGCCGAAGTATATTATATCAATGTCACAAAATTTCGATTGTACAAACAGGATAAAATAAAAATAAAAGTTTTATATTGCTAAATAGTCAAACTTAACAACTTTGCACAATTACTTTTATTTTATACGGCATATATACTTGTGTACATAAATTAATGAAAATTTTTTTAATGTTGGCGGATTTAATTTTTTTTAGCTAAATTACTATATAGAAGAACTTCCTTAAATATAATTAAAACCATATTGCTTTACAATACCCGTTAAATTTTATCTTGCAAATATAGCCCTCCTTTTATATTGATCTACTTGATAATGCTCGTATGCTCGTATATATATATATATATATATATGTACAATATACAAACATTCTTTTTGTATTATATAGGTTTTGTTTAAATAGAAAAACCACCAAACATTACAAACAACAAATTAAGTTAAAAACTATTTTCTTGTTATCTGGTTTTATTTTTTTTTAGTTCCTAAACAACAGAATCGTAATTTAAGTTTTATATACATATGTATATATGTGTACACATCTTGGATCTGTATCTATTTGCTGTTTTGTATATAAATAGCGTATCTTATTGTGGTTAGCAATATTCTTTATACTATTTAAAACTATATACTATAGTAGTTTTTGTACTCTTTGGTTTACAAGATCTACACCCTCTTTTGTGACAGAAACTAATAAACAAATATATTATATTGTGTATATATGGTAGATGAGCAATTAATTTTATGTAATCTATTTTAAGCTTAAAGTTTTCTTAGCCACTAACGAAGTTGTCGACTTATCGTATATATGTAGCTTGTCTGAATAAATAGTTATAATTGTTCGTTAATCTAGATGCAGGTTGCAGGTGGTTCGATGTAATAGCGTTTCTCTATTCAGAATGGATGTTGGTGAATTTCTTACCTCTCGCAGAACATCTGAAAGTCAACGGAAGAAAATGTCTCTAGAAACGATCCCGCAAAGTCAAATTGAAATCTTCAAAATGAACTCTTCATTCTCTTTCTATTTTTTCCAAAACAAATAAAATGCTTGAAAATTTTCAGCTAGGTATATACGATCAAACAAGCTTTTCAGTGTTATCGTCAATATTGCAATATCCCCTGATATAGTAAAACGGACTCAGGAAAGAGCAGTGGGGCCCCCCCTTGAATGAAAAGTCGACCAAAAACAGGTAAAATTTACGATACCAAAGTTTAGTCTACATTTTCAACATTTAGTCTTGAACCAGTGCTCGAGTATTTTCCGTGAGTTTTACTATGTGAGTAACAGGAAAAGTCGACCAAAAACAGGTACAATTTTCGATACCACATTTTGGTCGACATTTCGTCGCGCTCACATAGTAAAACACACGAAAAATTGTCTCGAACCAGTGCTCGACAATTTTCCGTGAGTTTTACTATGTGAGTAACAAGAAACGTCGACCAAAAACAGGTACAATTTTCGATACCAAATTTTAGTCGACATTTCGTCACATAGTAAAACACACGAAAAATTGTCTCGAACCAGTGCTCGACAATTTTCCGTGAGTTTTACTATGTGAGTAACAAGAAACGTCGACCAAAAACAGGTACAATTTTCGATACCAAATTTTAGTCGACATTTCGTCACATAGTAAAACACACGAAAAATTGTCTCGAACCAGTGCTCGACAATTTTCCGTGAGTTTAACTTTGTGAGTAACAGGATAAGTCGACAAAAAACAGGTACAATGTTCGATACCAAATGTTGGTCGACATTTCGTGGCGCTCACATAGTAAAACATACGAAAAATTGTCTCGAACCAGTGCTCGACAACTTTCCGCGAGTTTTACTATGTGAGTAACAGGAAAAGTCATAATTTTCGATACCAAATTTTAGTCTCGACATTTCGTGGTGCTCACATGGTAAAACACACGAAAAATTGGCGAGAACTGGTTCGAGAGGTTATATTCTTAATTTCTGTAAGAATTTTCAAAATTTTAGTGCTCACCAGTGAATTTATACAATAATTTAAAGAAAGCGATTGAAACCTTTGTAAGTTTGTAAAATGTCAGCCCGAGGGGCTGAGTAGGGGGGCTGAGGAGGCCACGAAAAGTGGGAGCCCAAAGGAGGCCCCGAGAAGGGGGCGGAACACACTATTTTTTACTCTTAAGGCACTCAATTGACACAGTTAAAGATTTTGTAAACACTTTTAAGCATATTACACATAACGTACATTGAAGCATTATTACAAATGTATTACTGTTGCGCGCAATGTGTAATCTGATATTTAAGTAATGTTAATCTTTAACAAGTTTTAGGTAATATTAAATTATTTGTCATTGATAAAATGTTTGTAATAAATTTGTTATAAACTAAGTACATAAAGCTCAATGATACAAGCTATTTTTTAGGTTAAAACTTTAATTTATCTTATTTCAGTCATAATTATTTAATTTAAAGAGCAATTACCGTAAAATTGTATAAATAGATTTTGTTGAATGTTTTTTAACAATGGTTTTTGAATCAGTATAAATCCATAAAGCTTTCAATTGGGCTTTATGAATTAAGTACCAAGAGAGTGGGGCGTTTAAATTTCATTGGAATAATAAATTTGTTATCTTTTATAAATAGTTGGCCAAAAGCTCTGACAACAATAAATATTGAGTTGTTTGATTTAAGTACTTGAGCCTTGTAATTGTGATTTAACTGATATTCAAAGCTATAATTGAGCTTTTAGGTACGGATATAGATTAATCTACATAAATGCTCATATCAATTATATTCTCTTGCAATGATAACGTACATTATATATCTTCATCGGTTGGCCAGTTTTTTTCTCGAGAAAACAGCGAAGCTTCTTATTGTATGGTATATAACAAATTTAAAAAAGCCATCCCAGATTTTTTTAAAATATATAGTTTATTCAGTTGGTTTATACTGTTTATCCCACAAAAGTTCAATTTTTAAAACTAAAAGCTCTTTCCAGTTCAAATGCAAATCCGGTATATATTAAGTTTATCCTGAAATAGAGCTACACGATACAGAAAGATTGGAAAGCCATCGGAATTTCATCGTTTTAAGTTTAAAATCGTGCTAGTTGATTATTTCAGAATAGTTTCTATAAAGTTTATAGAAACTATTTATAAATAATCAATGTAGTTTTTCTATAAAGTTTTTAAAATTTTAACTATGATCCCAAGCTTTTAAGAATCCTAACCTTTTATGCCATAGCAGTCTTTATGAAATAATTGCATATTGTGACAATAGATATGCGGTATGTATAAATTAAGTCATTCGAAAAATAAAAAGCTTAGTTAGAGCTTTATAATTACACGATTCTCTATTTCGAACATATTACTTTAAACATTTAAAGTATTCTATTTTATGAATTCAGGTCAAACTAATAAAAAATGCGTTCATCATAGTTTTAGTATGAAAATCCTCCAAAAGTGAGACTTCATATTAGTAATCTTGCTTTAAAATGTTTATCTCCATTAAGCTTTTTCATCAGATTAAGTTACAACATTAAACTGAAGCTTTGAAGAATTTAATAATCTTTGATTTATTTGCAATATTCTTGAAATATTTACGCATTGTGAGAAATAAACGAAAACTATGGATACATTAAATTATTTAAATGAGTAAAAGCTTAGGTATAGCTTTTTTAAAGGTCAACGATCATTTTGTGTTTTTAAGAACATTTTTGACAACAAAGATGTGCATACCATAAGCTTTCCAGCATGCTTTGCAAACCAGCTCATGGAACTCGACATTGAGGTAATGTACAGTTGTGTGGTTGAGGAGTTTACCAGTTCCTTCTGAGCTATGGATTCTTCGAATATTTTAAATTTGAATTTAATATTGATTATTTAAATCCTACTTGATTTCAATCAAATGCGTCTCTTTTCTGAATTGTTTAGTTGTGATTTAATTCCTTGGGATAGTTTTTACATTAATTCACCATATCTCTTTGGGTTTTCCAAATTATTTAATTCGTTAGAATAATATTGGTATATTGAGTTCAATGTAAAGGACCAAATAAGGGCTTACCTTGATTTCATCACACTACTTTTTCATAAATCAATTAAAAAAAACTTTTTTGATTACAAAACAGTATTCCTGCTTTAAAAATTACATTTATTTTAAATTTCGTTTGTATTCCATTTTTTTTTGTTGTTTTTAATTTTTTTTTTTATTTTTTGTCATTTTTTGTTCATAAATTTTTTACAAATTTTTTTTAAATTTTTTGGTTTTAAATTAAATTTTTAATAAAATCTCTTTTTTATTTATTCATCAATAAAAAATAAAATTCAATAATAATAATAATTTTTATAATAAACCTAAATTAAATTTTAACTAAAATTTAAAAATACATAAGTCATACATTATAATAATTCTGAAGTCGAATTGTCATTTTTATTTATAGAATAATAAATATAATTTTTATTTTTTCCCCCTTTTTTTTTTAAATTAAATTATATATATTTTTATTTATATATAATTCAAATTTTTTATTAAATTTATTTATTAACTATTTTATTAACTATTAAATGTTTTTTTTTTCTTAATAATTTTTCAAAATGAACTATTTACACGAGAATACAGTGTGTTGCCTTTCTTTATTTTATTCTTATGTTCTATAATTTTTTTTTATATTTAATTAATTTTTTTATTTATAGTTTTAATGTTAAATATTTACAAAATTAGTTTACTTATAATTTGAGACTGTAGTGGTAAGTGAAAAACAATAAATTTTTTTTTTGAAAGACTCGGAATTATTTAAATATTTTTTGTATTATTATTTTGGGCCCGACTGAATATTTTAACTTCGTCCTTGGGCCCAAAATTTCTAATAATTATGGTATGTTATAAAAAATATATCGTCAAAATTAAAAATAAAATACGGCACCGCGCGGCTATCATAAATATAGCCTCGGCCACCATTATTTGCTTCCTTATCGGATATAGCGTGGAAATTTAATAATTTTATTTTATTTCTAAAATTTTATAATTTATTAATTTATTTATAATATATAAATCATTTATTTCTTTATACACTATCACTATTAAAAAATATTATTTTAATTTTATATTTATAATTAATTTTATTACATTATTTATTTCCATTTTAATATATAGATCAGTTTTTTGTGTTTTTTCTTCATTTTTATTTATTTATTTATTTTTTTTTAATATCACATATAAAAAAAATATTTTTTTTTATTTATTTATATATTATAATTTATAATTATAATTAAGTTGTTAATTTATTCATTTTAAGAAATTAGTTATTTAAACAAAAATATTATTGATTAATTTCTTATATAAATGTCTGATTTAAAAAAAAAAAAAAATCATAAAAAATAAACAAGAATTAAAAAATCTAGAAGATTATTAATTTTATAAATGTATGTGTGTCTGTTGGATTGTTAATTTATACATAAACAAAAATTAAATTAAACCTCACAGGGCCGTATCACCGACCCCGTGTGACTCCTATAGTCATACGGTACTTTCACGTTTTACCATAAGTGGTGTCTCTGCCGATACTTCTTCTTCTGGCACACCCATGCATATTCTCGGACGAGGCGTTGTACCTAAATGTTGCATTGCTATTGTTGATGGTGGTGGTGGCGTTTGTGCCCCACCACCACCACCACCGCCACCACCTCCCACACCGCTAACTATTGCCATTTGTGGTAAATGTCGGACACCCGCTATTGTACCACCGTACGACGGCCAATGATGATTAGGGTGTCGCGGTAATGTACACGATGACCCACTGTTTCCGTATGAGTTTGGCACAGGACTCTGAAACAATAAAATAGATATTTTTAAATAAAAATGTCCGCCGCTATTAAAAAATATAAAAATCTGATCCATAAACATGTTAAGAATTTTATAATGCATTTAAGATTGTTTGCCAAAAACAATTAAATTGTTATATATTTTGAATGTTCTCTTAGCGTATATACACAATGGGGTTTTTGTTCGGTCGAGATAAAATCAGCTGCCAACCAAATTAAATCAACGTCACAGTGAATCGTTTAATATACTAATACATACATAATGTATACACACATTCAAAGCTTAAATTTTCTATCATTGACATTTAATCGAATTTTTATATATTTTTTTTAAACTAAAATATGAAATATTTTAAATCTGAAGATAAAATATTCAATTTATACTCGAAAAACTAAAATCATACTATCGCATCACCACCACCAAAATAAATATACAAATTTTGAACATATTGAAAAGCTTAGTGATGAGTCGCAACATAAATTCTATAAATATTTTACGTTTTAATCTATATTTGTAGAGCATATATATTGGATCGTGGGAATATCATAGTGTTAAAACTGTTTTTGTATCATCGTACGATAACAATAAATTCATTCCTAGTAACTATTTTCCAACCAACCAAAAATTTTTAATTGGAACGTGCTTAAATTCACACATCAATACACTCATCAGTATTTTTACGTTCGTAAGACTCTATATTTAATATTAATTCCTTTCAAACTAATTCAAATTCCATTCAAGTTTCTATCAAATTTTTACATATTATGTTTGAATGAATAAAGTTTGATTACAAATTGTCAGCTGAACTGAAATACATATCAAAATTTCGAACTTTTTCAAACTTTAGAACAGCGAATAATAGTTATATAAATTATTCAAACTTCGTTCAAATCCACGTCAATTTCCATTCAAAATAAAAGTTCAACAGTTGATTGTACTAGAGTAATCGAATTGTATTCAAATTTAATTAAATTTCTTAATAGTTTCAAATGAACCTTTTTTACATTTGATATGATTTGAACCGGAGTTTGAAAAGATTTTTATTACTACTAATCAAATTTTCATTAAACTAACCCTATAACGGACTCTTGTAAATGTTTTTTTTCGAATACAGCTACAAATGTTTAGGAAATAATTGGAATGATTTTAATTGAAGGCAGAAATTGAGTTTGAGTGAATATCAATGTTTCAATTGTTTGGCCATGTTAAATTTGAGTATCTTTCAAATTCTGCTCAGTTTTATTTCAATATAAATTTTCAAGTATTACCACAATATTATTGAAAAATTATTCAGTGTTCCTCTCGAACAGTGCTTCTAAACTCAAGGAAAAATATCCTTGCCTTCAATTAAATTTGAATCAAATTCATTTCAAACTAACCTTATACTCAAATAAGTTATAACCCTTTCTAATCGAGTTATAAAAGATGTATGCTAAGAGTTTGATTGAATTTAAATATGTGTCATGGATTATTATGGAGTTTGATTAAATTTAATGTTTTGTCAAATTTAAGAATCATTCAAGTTCTGCTCAATAATTTCTCAATATTGTTTTTTGAACTTTATATCAAATTAACTTTAAATGTTAAACTACTTCGTTTCACAATTAACTAAAATTAAATTTTCACTCAATTGCCACTGAAATGTTATTAGAATGTTGTTTCTTGATATTCAGTTGAAATACTACAATACACTACGTTAGGTTTTCTAATCGGATTATCGTTGCTTGAAGTAATGATCAGATATTGGTTTCAAATGTTTTGCCAAATTTAAGTAAGTTTTGACTAAATTTTAATCAATGTCATTTGAAAACGATAATCAAGTGTCTGATCTGTTTGAAACTGATATTCTCTTTACACTCTGAGAACAGTTATTCTAATCAGATTGATTATCCAATTTAAAACTTTATTTCAATTCGTATCAATTTTCAATCAAAAATTGAATGGAATGGTATTTCACAATTATAGCTTTTAAATTCCAATAAATGTCAAAAATTATCTATCAAATTGGTTTCAACTTGATTCAAACTCTTTTCAAATTTCAATTAAATTTTTATATATTTTATTTTTACCCATTTCAAACATAGAGAATTTCCATCACTGAACGAGGACTTTATTAGTTCGTGGTCCAAGCTTTAATTTTAAATCTATGTTTGATTACAGCACTTCAACATTTTTGAAAGCAATATCAAAATCATATATCGTAGAAGAAAAAAAATGTTTTAATGAGAGCTTTAATGTTTAAACTCTTATAATACATGTAACTGTAAATTTGATAAGCGTTCATATTACATTTCAGTATCGCAGTTTACATCACTTTAGGAGTTCCCAACAGTTACTTTTGATTTAATATCTAATTTGATTTTTCAAGCTTTCGATCAGTATCCACTACAATTTTTATTCCAAATAACACTTCAACAGGTGTTTGTACTGGAGTCATGATAATCAACGAGAAATTTATTAGTCAGTGGTTCAAGGTTTAATTTGGAATCGATGTTTGATTCCAGCACTTCGAAATTTTTGAAAGCAAATGCGGTAATTTTAATGAGACCTTTATTGGTTATGATTCTATAAAACAAGTAAGTGTAAGTGTTAATTTGATAAGCTTTCTTTCATATAACATTTCATCATCGCAGTTTACATCATTTTAGGAGTTCCCAACAGTTGTTTTTGAAAATGTCAAAACGCTTTTGGAATTAAGTTTTATGACACAAAATAGTCAAGCATTTTTAAAGTTTCTGTAGGAAGCTTCTGTCAAAACCAAATTCCGTACTCTTTCAATTAAGTTAATTGAAACACTTTTAACGATTACAGGAAGCTTTTAAATAATAATTTAAGTTTGACGTTCGGTTTTTAATTAATTTAGAATAGTTTGTTGATGATTAAGCAAAATAAAACGCTTTCAAGCTAAACTGCAAGATTAAAATTGGTCAAGCTTTTAACATTTTTGAGTTATACATAGTTAAAACATGTGCAAAAGGAGTCAATTAAGCTTTTATGAATCATTGATATTTTGATTGTAGAAAGATCCTTTCAAAGAGCTGTTTGAAATGGCCAAATTGTATTTTTAATATGTTCAATAATTGGATTTTGAGAAGCTTGCCAATTTGCCAATTTTCGCTACAATTTTATTATTTTTAAAATAAATTTTCTGAAAATGTTTGTGTTTTTTAGGTTATTAAGATTTTTATTATTAGAGCTTTTCTTTTACTACGGATTACTTAGACCCTAATTAAGCTTGAGAACTTAATAATGACTGCTCCTAAAGCTTACTCGTTAAAATTATCATTTGAAGCTTATTTAAAAAAAATTGCAGAAAACAAAAGATAAGCTTTTACTTGAGCTAAAACTATCTAAAATTTAGATCTCCTCGGCCTTCAACTAATTGTACAAATACCTTTTAAATAAATAATGGAACATGTATGAGGTTAATTCTGGAATGTTCTTGAATATCGATTTCTAATATTTTTAAAATCTATTTTAAGGCGCTTTTGGAATACTGATGGAAACAACTGATTTTTTAATGTAGCTCTTTATTAAAATTGGAAACTTTTAAATCGCAGGCTTTAAAATAGTTTGTAGTTTTATTAACCGTTACTTTTGGCATGGTAAAACCTTTTTCCGTTGTGTAACGATGAGCTTTTCACTAAAAATTTAAGTGTCGCGTTTTGTTTTGCAAAAGAGCTTTTAAAAATTTTCAAATTATAATTACCTTCTTGATTTGTTTTAACACGAATGCTTGAGTTCTAGTTAAAATATAATATGACGCTTTTATTTGTTTTCAGGAAAGCTTTCAGTCGAATTTTAAGTAAGTATTCATTTAAAATCTGAACAGTTAATCTGATAAGCTTTCATAATATAAAAGCGTTTCCTATTTTAATTTTACGAAGCTTTAATATTTTTTTTTCTCAAAATTTATTGGAAACTACCTTCGTAAAAAAATTGGGTTTTAAATTGAGGTTACGTTACGATGAGCTTTTAAGCAATGATTTATAATATATAATTTATTAATATTGAAGTCAAAGTTTTTGGATTATTGTTTTTAAACAAATATTGTCTTGATTGCAGAAAAGAAGAGAAATAAATAATTTGTTTAGTTCTTAAAGCTCGCAAACTATTCTTTGACATATTAAAAAATCTGTTATCAATTTTCGTTCAAATTACTCTGCAGAAATGTTATTGTAATCGATATTCATTGAATTTTAAAATTCAATTATTATCCTAACTTTAAATTGTGTCAGGTTATTTTAAAACATAACTTAAAATAATTCCACACCAAACTCAACTTAACCATTACTAGCTGGCGAGTTATAAAATTATAATATACAAGCTAGATGTTAAGTTTGGAGTTTGATTAAATATTTTAGGAATCATTCAAGTTCTGCCTATTTTTGGTCAACATAATGGTTTTTCAGTTGTATGAATTCCTCGAACTAAATTTTCTATCCAATTAACTTTAAATTTGAATTCAATTCGTTTCATACTAGATTAAGTTTAAATTTTCACTCAATTGCTATACTTAAATTAAAATGGTGTTTTTCGAAACTTCAAATGCTTTGTCAAATATAAATATCTTTTTTTCAATTCTGCTCAATTTTGATCTGCTATCAAACTTGACTGAATCAGGATATCATAGATTTTAATTTATTCCATTTCTTTTTTTTCTGATTCTCTCAATTTTTATTCAAGTTTAAAGTTTGATTTATAGAACATTTTAAACAAATTTAACTATTTTCAATCAATTTGAAACAAACTTTTAGAAAACTTTACTATTGAATCGTAATCAATTTAAACATCTTTCTTCTTCTACCAATTTAAATTTTCAATCAAAATTAGACCGAAATGATGTTTTGCAATCATATCTTTTGAATTGAAAAAAATGATCAATCAAACTCGTTTCAACTTGATTCACACTCTTTTCAAACGTCACTAAAATTCTTTTAAATTTTAGTTTTATCCATTCATTTTAAACAAATATAGAGGATTTTAAGTTGACATTAGAGTTTGATTTGAACACTTAAATTTAGTAAATCCTTAATTACGAAGATCCTATTGATTGTTCATATTTTCGAAAATAATAAAAAATTAAAATTGTTTTGTTAATTAATATTTTAATTTCTTTATACAATACTCTCTGTTGTATATTTGCTAGACCTAAGTTTCTTAATTTTTCATAAATTAATTTAGATTTTAATGATTTTTTTCACCTATGTCGGCCTATGTCATCATCGAAATAGATTTGCTTGCTCTATAAGTTTTTGCATAACAGATTTCAACAGAACATTCCAATCAAATTCGATTCCATTGAAAGGTAAATAATAAATTATAAAATTACAGAACTGTGCAGCTCTCTCCAAAGTTTAATACTTCGTTCGAAAAGCTTTCAAATGAAATAAAAAATACATCAATTTTCAATAATCATTTTTCAAAGCTCTCTAAAGGTAAAATTTTATTTCGAAACGCGAATTTTTGAACATGATTGCGTTTGACAGACCAATAGTTAGAGACAGAGCCTTTAAGCAATTAAAATCATAAAAATATAATGCAACGTGAAAAACATAAATCGTATAGAAAGCTTGTAAAATAAAAAATTCTAAATGTGGTGATTTTAATGAACGCTTTACTGTTTATACTCTTTTAATATAATTGAATGTTACTGTAAATCTGATAAGCTTTCATATTACATTCCCAACTGTTGATTATGGAAATGTAAAACCCTTTTTGAATTAAGTTTTATGGTACAAAAGTGTCAAAATTGTTTAAGTTTTTGCATGAGGCTACTATCAAAACCAAATTCCGTTTAAATAATAATTTTGATTTGGTTTTCAATTGATTTCAAATAATTTGTTCATATTTAACCAAAATCAAATGCTTTCCAGCTAAGCTTTACAGTCAAAAATAGTGAAGCTTTTAATATTTGACATAGTTGAAACTTGTGCATTAGGATTCAATTTAGCTTTTATGAATTATTGATATTTTGATTGTAGAAAGCTCGCCTCAAAAAAGGAGTTTTAAAATGGCCGCCACTTTGTTAAAGGTCGTCATTTTGTTATAGTTCGCTACAGTTCAGTAATCAAAATGATATTAATCAAATTAATTTTTTCAAACTTTCGAAATAAACCTTATGGGTTCTCAATTCTGTAGAAACTGTTTTGCAAACGTTTAAATTTTAAAATAATAATTTTTTTCAATTGAGCTTTTAAAAATGTTCGAATAGAAATTAATAGACTGATACTTTATAAAGTTAAATAAATGTTAGAATTTGCTTTTAACTGAACTTTTATTATTAAGTATTTTGTTTGTGTGTGCTTCTTTCTAAAAGCTTTTTAGAAATGGCATGATCATATGACTTATTTAGCGCTTTTGTACCAATTAACGTATCATTTGCCTATTTAACCGGATTTTGAAGTATTTAATTTAGCAGAAGCTCTCTGCTTCAGAAATCTGAATAATGTTAATTAAACTTATTTCTCCTATAAACTTTTAACCTTAAGCTTGTATAAGATTTTAAATATTGCTGCTTTAAAAGCTTTCAGACTTTTGAAAACCTGTCAAACTTATAAATAATATTTTATAAAAGTACAGCTTTTGATTTTGAATTATTTTAATAAATTAATTTTCAGATTTTAGTCGCAGAGCTTTTATTATTATAAAATGAGCCCAACAAAATTTTAATTTTAATTATTTATTTAAAGAGTCTCCAAATTAAAATATTTATCATCTGATTTATCATTTACAACGGCTTTCCAAATCCTAGTGAAACTTTAATCGAATTAGACATTTTATTCGGGTGATTAATATTGTATAGCTAAGTACGATTTAAAGATATTACGCATTAATGTAATACCTCATAGCTACATTAAACATCTGGGTAGGTGTTCGATTTTTTAAATCGAGTGCTTAAACTCCAGTTAAATATCGCTTCCAGGCGAATTTCAAGTGAGTATTCTTTTAATATCTGAACTGTTAATCTTATAAGCTTTCATAGTGTAAAAGCATTTTCTATGTTTTATCATTACGTTTTTAACATCATTTCAACTACCAACAAAGCTTTTGAATTTTTTTTTTTTTTTTCAAAATTTATTGGAAACTACTTTCATAATAAAATTTGTTTTGTTTATATATAATTGATAAACGCGAAATAGATGGTACATACCGAGCTCTGTGCAATTTCGAGATCAGAGATCTGATGAAGATCCCCGATATTGTACATGAAGTTAGATCTCAGCGAGTACGCTGGCTCGGTCACGTTCGGCGTGCTGATCCGGAACGAATTGTGCAGCGATCTCTGAAAGGAGAGCCACCATATGGTAGGCGCAGAGGTCGTTGCAGGCGACGATGGCTCCACGATGTAGAGAACGACTTGGCCTCT
This sequence comes from Tipula unca, assembly GCA_951394425.1. Taxonomy (NCBI): domain Eukaryota; kingdom Metazoa; phylum Arthropoda; class Insecta; order Diptera; family Tipulidae; genus Tipula; species Tipula unca. The sequence continues at coordinate 21,732,650 of OX596382.1, read as the reverse complement.
TCAGATTGTCTAAGACAGTATGAAGACCAAGCTCAGGATCGAAACCGTTGGAGCCAGATTGTTGATTCAGTAAGGGGCCAGTAATGGCCTTTAACACTGTTATTATTATATATAATTGATTAATGTTTAAGTCTTAACATAAAATGCTTTTCAACCGTAGCTTATAAAATTAATTTATTCGAGCGTTTTTATGTTTTACGATTTTAGTTTTACTTTTATATATGGACGAACTAATTTTACTTTTAAACTACCTATTTCCAAACTACCTACCCTTCAAGAGAATCTTAAAGGAGCGGGTCGTAATCGGAAACAAAAGCATTGCAGTTCTTTACGAATGGCTCCAAGCTACAGGGTAAAGTAGGAGGTGGAGTCTTCTGTGATAAATTGGAAGCAAATATATCAATTCGTCTCCCTGATCACTGCAGCGTGTACTACACAGAGGTGATAGCGATTGAGGAAGTCTTGAATTGATTAAGACATAATGTGATATCCTTGATTGGTTATGTAGACAGTCAGGTGGAAATCAAGTCGATGGATTCTGTTTCTCTGACATCTAGGTTGGCGTTGGGTTCCCACTTGTCTCTGAATGAGATGAGTGAGCATTTCAATATTCAGATAGTCTGCGTCCCCAGCCACTCAGACGTCATGGGGAATTGCAGGACGGACGAACTAGCTAGGCATGGTACAACTCTTCAACTGCTACTGGAAAAGGAAATTTGGGGAGGCCTATTAAAGTACTCAAGACAGCGCTTAAACTAGCACTATCACATGTAGTGTAGCAAGACAAGCCTGGCCAAGGCTGGACTTGAAACGCTCAAAGATACTGATCTTTCTACGTAGGCATGAATTAAAAATGATCGTGGGAATACTCACAGGACACTGCCTACTTGGAGAACATGCGAGGAGGCTAGGTCTAGAAGCAAATGATTTTTGCAGAAGCTGTATCAACGAGGAGGAGGAAGAGATGGTAGTCCACTTCCTATACTGCCTCTCTGATCTTGAAAACTGTAAGGTGCGAGATATATCACGCTACATAAGTAGCTCAAACTGGTTCACGTAAGGGTAACAATAGTCCGTCACCGGTCTAGCTGTGCCGTAGCAGCCACTCAACCTAACCTAACCTATGTATGTATGTTGACAATGTTGGTTACTTTATGACCATGGTCCTCGATTGCTACTTTAATCGTTTCGCGATCGGTAGAAGACGGTAAACCTTGTATTATGACTCGATGCCATCTTTCAATAGTTTTTTATTTAATACTGACCCACGGCCCAGAATTTCCAAATCTGGCACTAATTTGAAGTTATATTTACAAATTATTTAAATAATGTTTTGTATTAAAAAATAAAATGTTGTTGTTGTCAACGAGTATTCGCACTAACTTTATTGAAAATTTAGACGAATCTATCGACTGATATTTTCAAAATTGTGGAGAATTGTTGTCTTGAATATAAACCAAAATTATTTTGTACGAGTTTGGTGTAAATTCGAAGCTCAGGCACATCATAATAATTCGGAATCACTCTGTTGTATATACAACCTACAACTTCATATATTATTATTATTATTATTAATGGCGTATTTGTGAAATTGATGATATAAATTTCACGGGTTTTTTGTTATATATATAAACATATCATGTTATGTATATATATAAATAATAATATTTTCATGCATATTTTTTGTAAATAAATTTTATGGTTGACAAATGTATTATATAATTTTATTTCATTTTTATTTTTTTGGAAACGCAAAAAAACTGGTAAAAATGATAAATAATATAAAAAATAAAGTGAAACGAATTTTCATATCACATTCACCAACAAAATAAAAAAAACGCGAAATTTACAAACCTCAAAAGTATATTTTACCACAAAAATATGCAAAAACATTTTAATTGTGATAAAATTTATAAACATAAAAAAAAAAAAAAATTATTATCCACAGCTTTATTATACTCAATTGTACGTCTGAAATATTATTTTTATATTATTTATATATTACATAAAATTTGGGATGATTTTTTTTTGCTCCCCGAGCTTTTTATTGTAGTAATTCTCTTCCTAACCAGAGCGCGCATACAAAAAATAAAATTATTTTATTCTGGAGGGAACAAAAAATATTGTGCAATATACATAGGACTTCAGCACAGTGTGTATATATATATATATATATATATATATACTCTCTGTATATTATTGTATGCAAATGGATTATAATTTATTTGTAACACAAAAAAAAAAAAATTGTTTTGTGTCTAACAAAAAAATAAAAAATCTGGATGATTTAAAGTTTATCCCATATACAATTTTAATAACAAAAATTTTCTATAAAATTTTATTTAATATTTTAGAAAAATATTTTACTTGAATTATAATTTATTTTATACTCAGCTGTGTAGAAGGATTGCTATTTACATAATATAATGCTTTATTGCACCTGACTTTGCACCGATAAGCCAGATTTACTTAAGCATTTATATATAAATGTCACGGTTGCTGGAAAATGTTAATCTTTTTAAAACAATTATTGGTATGTATCCAAGCTTACTATAATACTGCAACCGTAATGAACTTTTCAAATTTTATCTACACTATAAACAACAAAACGCAATGGATAAAACAAAAAAGGAAAGTAATACCCTCAGTGGCAGACCTGAAGTTCAGGAAACATTAACATTCTAATGAAATCCAAAATAAGCTAAAGGATATCAACGTTCAAATGAGTAACGAGGAACAATTTGCATTCCAAAGGATCTCAATGACGCTCAGATCTCCAATGAAGAATAACAAATTCATATTTGAAAAAAACAGCAGTCTCCACTGAAAAAAAACCTCAGTGTCAGAACAAATTCCGAATACATCAGCAAATATTATTAACAGCGAGGAGCTGTTGAATAAACTTCATAAAATGGAGAAACAAATCGGGCAGCTGAGCTCAAGAAAAAAAACTCTACACTAAAAGATATCGTTAAAAATAACCAAACTGAGGATTCAGCACGAGTTAAAAATCTGCCTTCTAACCATATTCAGCCATCAACCTTTCAACATGATCATTTAAATAATTCCAACAGGTTGTTGCGTCAATTTCCAGTTTTTCAACAGAATAACAGATTCAATGCTCTGAGTCATGAGATTTATTGCACAGATGAGGAAGAACTGGAAAACGAAGTTGGCAGTGCTTTTACCAGAAAGAATAAAAAGCGTAGGCGCACTAAAACGAAAACGCCTCCAAAACATACTATGCAAAGCGTGAACAATAACACTGAACAGAAAAACAAAAAAAAACAACACTAGCTCCACTCATTAACGTGAGCAAGACCAACTAATTTTAAGGCGCTTTCAAACAGCAACATTAAAATTATCGTTCAAAATTAAAAAGACTACAGAAATGGCAAAAAAGAATTAAAAACTGAACCCAGCAACCAACTTGAAAATATTGAATATCTCACCTATCAACTGAAGAGTGAAAAGGCTTATAGAGTGGTTATCAGAGGCCTATATCATCAGACTTAGAAAAAATGGGAAATGAAGCTGGAGGTGTTACCAACATATATTTAAAATGGTCACAATTGATGGTTTAAAAGTCAGGAAACAATTTCCTTTGTTTTACAACGATTTAAAACAAAAATACAATAATAAAGAAGTATTCAACATCAAGAAACTTGCATACTGCACTGTTAAAATTGAGCCACCTAATAAGACAAGGGGCATTCCACAATGCACGAATTGTCAATAACTCGGACATACCATGAGTTTTAGCTATCGTCAAACCAAATGCGTTAAATTTGCTGAAGATCACCACTGAAAATTGAAATCATTAAAATGCTCAGTGAAATTCAACAGACACTTGGTCACTTGGTCGCTGGCAAAACTGGAAATTAATTTCTATCCACCAGGTAAAAAAGTCAACATACACAAAAATGATTAACTCGTTCCTACGCATTGTAACTTGGAACACCAATGGACTCAACCAACGAGCCCAGGAACTGGAAACATTTCTCCATACAAACAATATAGACATTGCTCCAACAAAAGTTTTATTAAAATAAAGGGATTCAATTCCTACTGGACAACCCATCCTAGTGAAATGCTTGAGGTGTTTCAGCTGTACTAATTAAAAACAATATCAAACATAATCAGAGGATATTCGGGAAAGGTACATGCAAGCAACGGTTATCTCAATCCAAGATAATAGTACCAATCTAAATATTGCGGCAACATACTGTCCTCCACGGCATACACCAACGAAGTTATAACTTAATAACGTCTTCAATAAACTCGGTCCAAGATTTATCATTTTTGCGGAATTTTTTGCTCAACACCTAGCAACAGTATTTCAACTCCATGACAATTTAATCCAACATCGACGTAACACCTGTTTATCAACCAAGTCAGGATTTTAAAAGGGTCACGCCAATGGAGATTGACGAAGAAATCGACAAAAATCTTAACCATAAAAATGCACCAGGAATTGATGAAATATCACCGGGTCTATTCAAGGAACTACCACGTAAAGCAATCATCATGATCACATACTTATTTAATGCCTATATGAGTTTGAAGTATGTATCCAAATGCTTCAAAACGGCCCAAATAATTATGTTGAAGAACCCAGGCAAACCAGATGAAGAACTAACTATTTGCTTCCGACCTTATCAAAGCTGTTTGAAAAACTATTTCTGAAACGTCTTAAGCCAATGGTAAACGTTCCTGATTTCCAATTTGGTTTCAGGACTAACCACTCCACAATAGATCAAGTCAAAAAAAGTTCAAATAGAACGCTATCAGACAAGTTCGACATTTGTTGTAATATAAGAAGGTACCAAAAGATGTTCGAATCCAACTCTCAGCCTATGGTAATACTTCAGAAGATACACCATTCAATCTAGAAGGTGCTCCTTCAGCAAAAACGTTAACTTTACCAGGAGGTTCATCAGCAAATCTAATAAATATATTAACAGTCGACATGTCAATATCCCCCTTTATAAAAGCGACACCTTTTACTCCATTTGTAACTGCAAATGTGTCTGCAACACTTTCATTGACGAAAAATTTTGGTATGCTGAACTTCGTTGCAAAATTAAACCAAATGAGCAAGCGAATATCGACGAGTTATTAGCTCGAGCAATTGCTCGAGTCTCTGATGCTCCGTTAAGCTTAACCACAAATTCAGCTTGGATTGATCTATTCAAGAAACTACAACCATCTTATAAAAATCCTTCAACATATTAACTGTCCAATCCATTGATGAAGTTTGAATACCACCGCGTCGAACAGCGTGTGTTGCACCAAATTTCCGATGCTTCTATACTCACGTTACAGACAGACGCGTAGTCGAATATATATATGTTATCAACACACCAAAGCCGATTTTCCATAAATCTACCCACACCAAGGAAAATCGTCATACGACTAAATTTCTTTTCGACGAAATTGAAATGGTTTTAAAAGATGTTGGTATTCATAAATTTATTGGGACTATTCCTGACAATGGAGCAAACATAACGGCGGCTCAAAAAATGGTGAACAAAAGTTATCATCACATTACACAGTACGGGGGCATCTGCCATGGGCTCAACTTGTTGATTGTCGACATCTTAAAGATGGTTTCTGTTTTAAAAAACTGACATATTTTGCATGCCACCTTTGAGCGCATCCGGCGTGACCGATATTACGATTAAACTACCTGTACAAACAAGATGGAACTCGTTTATGGTCTCGCTTACAAGCTTAATTGATACAAGATAGGCCCTGAAGGCACTAGCTATCGAAGACAATGTTCAGTCGGTAATGTACCCGTCAACTATCACCCCCATTCTAAGCGAATCATTTTGGAAAAAAATTGAAACAGTTCACTGTGTACTTACTCCGATCGCCAAATGGACATCATTTTTTGAAAATGATAAGAAAGTAGTTTTGTCCAAAATCGTGGACTGTTTCATGGATATAAAAGTATTTGAAAGTATTTGAACAATGATACAAAATACAAGAATCTATCAGAACAACAGAAACAACAGCCGTTTGTGGTTGTAAGCGAGCAGGTTTATGGTGAGGTTTGGTGTTAAGGCGTATACTCCACATCACCGGTAAGTGCGTTGGCGGTTGACATTTTGAGTATGCTTGCATCAACAACTGCAACGGAAAGGACATTCAGTACCTACGGTTTTAACATACATAGCACAAGACGAAATCGTTTGACTGTGGAGCGTGCAGGGAAACTAAGATATATTTTGCACAACTTCAAATTGTCGCAATCGCAAATTGAATGCACGGATAATGATTATGCAGAACAATTATTTGTTGAGGAGGAAGATGCAGCAGTAGAAGCAGACTAATTTTCGTTTGAAGGAAAGGATGATCTGGAGGTAACTGAGAATGACTTATGCGGCGATGATGATCCAAACACGGTTTAAGAAATAATGTTAAATAAATAAATGAAATAATACATAAATATAACTTAGGGAGTTCCGCAGGGAAGCTTATTAGGACCCATTCTCCAGCTTCTCTTCACTCCAGACATACCTACAACGAACAAAACGTTCATCGGTACATTTGCTGGCGACACTGTTATTATGGCAATAGACGAATCTCAACAAAGGGCAGTGGAAAATCTTCAACGAGCAACGAGCAATGGATAACGTTAGTAAATGGACGATTGAATGGAAAATCGTGCTTAATGAGGTTAAATCAACCCATGTGACAATCAGCACATAAACCTCAACGGGGTGCAAGTGCCGCAGGCTGAATGTGCCAACCACCTTGGTCTGCATTTGAAACATCACGTGAGACATAAAACTGAACAGATACGATTAAAACAATATCAAATGTACTGGTTAATTGGACATCATTCCAAAATGAAACTGTATTGCAAAATATTACCAGACCATCTTTAAACTAATATGGATGTATTATGCGCAGCAATGGGGTTGTACTCCTAAATCCAATAAAGGTGGTGTCACGGTTGCTGGGAAATTTTAATCTTTTTAATACAATTTTTGGTATGTATCCATGCTAACTATAATACTGCAACTGGCTAATACACAAAAATAATAAAAAGTGAAAACTAACACCGAACAACAATAAAATCATCATTAGTCAATGTCGAAAGGAAATTTCTATAATTTGCTTTGTTTAGTGCCGTTTATCTTTGATGAAAATTCAAATTTTTCCACTTCGGAAAAATAAATAAAATAAAAAACAAACTTTTTTTTGTTTGGTTGCCTGCCTGCCTGTTACTGTATTTATTATATTATGAATAAAAAATATCCTTGAACCTAAATATTTTGACAAAAAATAAAAGCTTGCTGACAACAGAATATACACAAATAAATAAATAAATAAAATACAAACGAAACTTTCACTTTTATTATAGAAGAAAGTGCTACCCTAGTTTTAAGTCTAATATTGATTAATCCACTGTAATAAATTAGTACGTCTGCTATACTCTCTAATCTCTAATTAAAAAGTTATGTTTGATTGATTTAGATAAATTAGCTATGTCGAATAATATGATAAGAAAATATTTATAAAATATGTCGTACCATTGATATTGTTGTTCCTAAATTTTGTGATGCTTGTGTACCATTTCGTAGCGTACAATAACCTAATGGTGGATGGCCGGAATGCATTACGCCCGTGGGTGCGTAACTCTGACCGGGCGGTGCACCCGTCGATAATAGTCCACGTGTCGGACTATTTGTGTCTATCGTTGATATATGTTGCCTCCTTCTGATGTAATCAATCTGTAAAAAAAAAGGTAAATTCAAATTAATTTTCTCTCCTATACAGGGTTGAACAAATTACTATACTCTAAAAATAGTACGCTATTGTGAGGTAAATATGTAAAAAATATCAAAAAGGTTACACTGGTAAATTTTTAAACGACTAACGAGAATTTACCAAATGATGTTCTCAAATCAGACCAATAATTCACAACCAATTTAGGTAATTGTAACTCAGCCAGTGTTTTATTTATTTTGGCATGTTGAAGTTACTAATAGAATACTGCTCGGCGGTTGTTATATAATTGATTAAAAGTGGTAGTTAAAAATTGTTCGCAATTGGTTAAAATTTACTTAAGGCATTAGCAAACCACAGATATTAGCCGAAAATACTTGACAAGCTTTTGTGTTGTTCTGCGTGAATTAAGCGTATCTGATTGATCGAATATAACGGATTTTAGACTTTATGAATTAGCTAAATTAGGTGCTACTTTAAGATATTTCTCGGTGCCAAATGCGATGAAATATCGGATGCTCGCGGAAGATGATGTGAAGCTAATAGTGGCTAGCGATTCAGATAAGCCTTAGGACAAATAATAATTTGATGCGAATCTGAAATGGGTCTTAAATCTGTCCTCAAAAGCCACAAGAATAATTTCCAAAGTAACACCATAATGCTTGTACCATGGGCCTTTGTTGCATTGAGTGCAGAATCTCCGTGGGATTCAACCATTTTCTTTTTTATAATAACACCAAATGACATACATACCACGATGTCATTGGTTCCAATTTGGTGTCAACCTCACAATCTTCCGTTTTTCAAATTTGAAATATTTTTCGGTTAGCTGACCCATAACGACATAGTGGATTATTCGGCATTATGATGTTAGCTGCCTAGGATTTTCCCAAGAAACTCAGGAAAAATAATTTAATCGACATAACAAACTTGGTTTTCTTAAACCCCATTATCGCCAATTGTTTCCACAACAATTGGCGAAAATAGTTTTCACAATAAAACTAATTTTGTGAACATTCAGATATGATTCTTAATTTCTAGAGATAGATTATGAAAATATTTTAATTAAAATGCATCGAAAGGGATTATAAAACTGTCGCCATCCGTATTGTACCTAAAGAAATCGGGACATCGTTTAGTATAGAAATAGAAGACATGTCATATTCAGCAAGAATAGTTCCAAATTCAACACTAATAATTGCTGGCGACACTGCTTTGCCAAATGTCTGGCCTAAGTAACGCCATACTTACGAATTTTACAAAGCCACGCAAACCAAATTATTGAAGACACGTCATATTCACACACATAGTTCCATAATTCAACACTAATATTTGGTGGAGCCACATTATCAGCAAAATGACTGGCTCAAGTAACGCCATACCTACTACTACGAATATTCTTCGTTGTCTACGATATCTACGTTGTCTACGAGTTGTCGACACGTCGACGTAGAAAATAATAGATGACGCGTAAATGCCCAATGAGGCTGACCTTGGAAAGGGATAACGGAAACAAACACCTTGGAAAGGAATAGCGCAGAAGTGCGTAATACAATTTACGAAATAGAAAAGTAAATGTTAAATTTAAACAAAGATCTAAACAAAAACTTACAGCGAGAAAATAAGAAAATGATACCAATGATCATAAAGAGGTTATGTATGAAACAGACGAGGAAGAGCTCAACAGAGAAATGGGATGGATTCTGAACCGTAACAAAAAAAATAAGAAACGCAAAACGAGTAAATCACCACAAGTTTGGCCCGAACTGAAACAATCAATTGAACAGCTTCCAACCGGAAGTAAAAATGTACAACAGGAGGAAGTAACAATATACTACAGGAGAAAAAAGTGCCACGGCCACCTTCAGTTATAAGATCCAATTGCAATAACTATCAGAGTATTAGAAACATCATGGACAGCAATCGGATAAAATTTCCAGCTACAGCGTTAAATAGTGGTGATGACAAAATAAATGTTCCAGACGGTGAGGTGATAGCTATAGAAAGTTAACCGGAGCTCTTAATGAAGAAAAGATAACATGGTATTCCTACGAAGATAAACAGACCAAACCAATGGTAAACCAAAGTCATTGTCATGAAAGTACACGCTTCATGCAAACCAGTGGAGATAATATAGTGTCTTTTGGACAAACAATACAAAATTGACAAAGTGACACAACCAGTATACCTATATATACCTTATTTTTACAATGAACTGAAGACATTAAAAATATTTATGGAATCACGCAAAACTTTTGTAGTAAGGAGCCCAGATGCGTGAAATGTGCGTGCTCAACAAAACTATCCACAAAGTTAATGCCACACCAAATATTACAAGCTATCAAGAACATATGCTGATGCACTCACTATTGGAAGTTCGACAAGACAAAATATTTCTGTTTCAGTTAATGATTCAAATAATAACCAAACTAATAAAATACTACACGATATTCTTAATAAACTTAGTACACAAGAAGACCAGTAAGAAAGAGCCCTCGTATATATCAATCTTGCAAAACCTCACCCTACTCGAAAAAAGTTGAACAACATCAGAGTTAGGGTCTCTTAACTAATTAAACATGGCACTTAATCTAATAATTCTATATTGCAACGACAACATGAAATACAACTATTTCTTGATTTACACTCAAAGTCATATACATTTAATTTTCATATGTTTTAATTTTTTAGACCATTAAGAAAGTAAAAAAAAATAATTAAATGCTGATTTATTTTACTGTTTATTGTTACCATTTAGAAGTTATGTAAACAATCCTAGAGATATTCAGTGGTATTTACAGGTATTCAGTGCCTACACTTTCAGATATATTAGACCATTCAGAAATTTCGTGGTCAAGCAAATTAAATTCTGACGAATTTTACTACTTGTTGTACACCTTTTAAAAGTACGTAAACGGTGTCGTTATCCACAATATTTAAAATTATTAAAATCACCGAACCTGAAACGTCCACTGGTATTCGTCTACATTTTAGACCATTAAGAATCTTTGAGGTCAGGGAAATTAAATTCTGATGAATTTTAATATTGAGTTAACACTATTTAGAAGTTACTTAAATGGAGTTTTACAAATTTGTGCTATTTTGTACATTTGTACATTTTAAACGAATTTTAAAGTAGTTTAGACCATTCAGAAACTTTAATGTCAAGAAGTAAATTAAATTTTAATGGACTTTACTGTGTATTTTATACCATTTAGAAGTTACGTAAACGATTCCCTTTTACCCGATTTTTAAACCGCCATTCCCAGGGATGTCCACAGGTATTCAATGCCTATACTTTCAGATAGATTAGACCATTAAGAAATTTTGTGGTCAAGGAAATTAAATGCTGATACATGATTTGGGTTTCCACAATAATATAAAAAATTTGAAAGCACCAACAATTCTAGGGATATCCCCGAGTACTCTTCTTTATTTGTAGATAGTTCCATTAAGAATCTTTGAGGTCAAAGAAAATTAAATTCTGCATTTATTTTACACCATTTAGAAGTTACGTAATTTAGACTGGTTTTTAAAATTTGTAAAGCAATTGTACGAGTATTTGCCTATATTTTCAAATGGTTTAGACAATTTAAAAAGTTGTTAGTAAAAAAAATTAAATTCTTACGAACTTAAGTGCATTTTACACCATTTAGAAGTTATGTGCAGGTTTTCATTTTACACGATTTTTAAAGTAGCTTAAACAATTTAGAAACTGGGCGAACACGATTTTTAAATATTTGTACCATCAATCCTAGGGATGTACACAGTTACTCAATGCCTATACTTTCAGATAGATAAGACCATTTAGAAATTCTGCTCTAGGAAATTTAATTCTGATGTATTTTACTGCTTGTTTTACATCATTTAGATCTACGTAGAGGGTTTCGTTTTCCAGAATATTTATAAAATGAGTAAAACCACCGATCCTAGAAACGTCAACTTTTACTCGTCTACATTTTTTGATAGTTTAGACCATTACGAATTTTTGAGATCAAGGAAATTAAATTCTAATGAATTTTACTAGTTATTTTCCACCAGTTAGAAGTTGCGCAGTTTCAATTAATTTTTTAAATTTGTATCGCTAGTTTTGATTTTTTAGGCCTTTCATAATCCATGGTTGTGAAGTTAATACTAAATAAATAACAAAAAGTTCCACTGTTAAATTTTGTCTTTCCCTTTCTGGATCCATTTTTATACAAAAATTCTAATTTAGAATGTTTAATGATATTTTTGATTTTAAAATTAAAAATAAATAAATTTAATAAAAATATCGAAAAAGGTGGTTAGTTTCAAAAACATATCATGCTGTCTGTATTTTTTGAAGTGAAGTTTATTGTCTTAGTTCCGGGATCGAATAAAAATTACTTAACTGTGTTCTGATACGCATGAAGTTGGTCCAAAATTGTCTTAACATTACAAAAACCACATTGTGAATACATTTAGGACAAACTTTAATTTACCTGCGCAAAAATTCTGTCCTAACCCGTAATTAATTTGAATGCATTTGGGAGAATAATAATGATCTCGGTTTCCCAATTCGAATTGAAAAGATCAATTTCGTTATACTTCGAATTCTTTCATTTTTTTTCAGTTTTATTCACACCTAGCTTATTTTGAAGGCCACATACGCGTCAGACAAAACTGGTAAAATTCTGATTCAGGTCGATTTATATTGAAATTCATCATACATATCTCGTTTTTACATTACGACCGTGGTCATAATCGAAGATTTTTACTTCGTTAAACCATTTTTTATGGGAATAGATTAAGTTGCGAACAGCTTATCTGAAGTTTTCCATTGTGGCGAGAAATATAAAATTATTTAGTCTAAAAATATTTGTGGATACCATATATGCTGAACCATATCATGAACTTTCCTGTTACTCACATAGTAAAACTCACGGAAAATTGTCGAGCACTGGTTCGAGACAATTTTTCGTGTGTTTTACTATGTGAGCACCACGAAATGTCAACTAAAATTTGGTGTCGTAAATTGAATTTTTTTTATTTATTTAAAAATTATAGTACCTATTATTGGTCGACGTAATTTTCCTGTTATGAATCTATTGCGTTGCCATTTATGTCCAGAATTGAAAATTTTTGAGTATGGAACCCATATAATATTATTCTCTTTAAACACACATCACTGTATGTTCTCTGTTGCATTGTAATTTAGATGTGGACAATAGATAAGGTTTGGGCCACCTTCCGCAATAAAAATTCTAGGAAATTTAATCTGACTTAGAATGAATTTGAGAAATATATATTTAACTACGCGGTATAGAAAGTATGGGAACTAATTTTCTCTGATTTAATTTGTCGAGACTGTTGGTGAACCTGTAAAGATTAGAAAATGTGCATATTTGGTGATAGCTAGATTTGTTTAGGCAAATCGTCTACTACTATTACTCTAAATATTGTGGGATCTATGTCCTATATTTGCTTGCAGAATTGGCCTAACCACAATTTTATTCAAATGTGTTTTATTCAAAACTGTTGGGTTTCTGTTCAATTTTGAAAGAGTTTAAGAATTCAGACCAACAAAACGTGCAAACGATTTTTGTTGGTTTATGTAAGTAAAAGTTCACTCTTACCTGATCATCAGAATCGATTGTCTCTGGAATTATGTCGGGATTCTTTTCATCGCTCTCATTACCGTCGATCTCTTTACTACCGCCACTTTTATCACTGGGACCCGGTGACCCCTCCCTCACTTGGGCACCCTGTGACATTTCTTTTCTACTGCGGCGCTTATTACACGGCACCCGCAGTGCAATTAATATCGCTAGTCCACCAATAATAAATGCGGCCGATAAACCGATCGCCACTGATAACATGGGCGTCAGTGCTAATGGTGATCTCGTTGCTTCTGGAATGAAATTAAACAAAAGAAAATCGAAAAGAAAATTCAATAAGTTAATTTTTCCAAAATATAACCACACTTCCGTATATATTTAGTAAATAGTTTACTCGTTTGAATTACAGTAAAATATAATTATAATATTTTTTGTATGTACATATATAATATGTATGTATATACATTTATAACGGAAAAAACTTTTCCAACTAATTTTCACCTTATTTGTATAGTAAAAACATTTGTAATAAAAACAAAATTATATTTTCAATTATAATAAATTTAATTTTTAGAAAAATTTAATTTCCTTCTGCCTTGGCACAAAAAAAAACTATAATATACTCGGATTTATTTATTTATTTATAATTAAAGTTTTCCCGTATAAAAGGAAATATTTTATTGAATTGATTTTATGCTTCTTCCTCTCTGTATATTATACATATATGAAAGTATAAACCACCCAAAAAAAAGTTTTTTCGGAAAAGCTTTTTTGTTCGTTCTATACCGTTCACAATTAATTTTCAACTCTGAATTCAACAAAACTTTTTTTCTTCCGATCTATATAGATTTGTATGTAGTCATAGACGAGAGTGAACTTAAACCGTATACACGAACATAGGACAGAGTTTCAATATAACAAATAAATAATTCAATTGTCGTAGGTGGTGGCGGTTTGAATACGTCACAATTGAATATTGAATGAATATAGATAATTGTATTTATGGAGTAGTCTATTCGGTATATGTATACAAGAATAATGTTCTTTCGAAAAGCTCTTTAGTGTTTCATCTCGAATATTATTTCGCATCACTCGAAGAATACCTACACTATGATATACACAAAAAGGTGAGTTTATCTTTTAATAATTGTAGCCAGCTTTTGTATGATATTTGTATACCGTGAACAAATCGCTTAGTATAAAATGTATAGGTATAACCTAAATATGATGTCTATTGAAATAAATAAAAACGTCCTCTAGATATGTTCTTCAACATAATGTATATGTATGTATATATATGGTGTGGTACGCATAGATGGAGAAAAATTAATGTAACATTGGTAACAGCTGTAAAATAATAAAAAAAAAATAGATTAAGGGTTATTTGTTCTACTGGAAAAAATTGGAAAATTTTTATGTTTTTCATTTTTTTTTTGTGTGTGTGTACAATCTGATGGGCTTAATTTGTTTTGTGTTATGGAATTTTTGTCCATGCCCGCATCCAACCATACACTCAACGAATATAAATATATATCTATTTGAATGTGTTGACAGAATTTTGGTCATACAGCTAAATATGATTGTTCGATAGGATAAAGCAACAGTGTCATAGTTAGATTGAAATTATTGTATTGGATAAAATTGTATAGGCAACACACATTCAATATAACAATTAATCTTTACTAGGTACCACTAACACATCGCGTGAAGTTATATAATCAAAATTAGCTTCAAAAAGTACTTTTCTAAATGTGGTTCAATCAGTTTTGGTTCAGATAAACTTAATTCAAGGTTACTTGATTTAAAAATGATGGAAAGCTTTTGAAAATACTGAAATTTTAAAAATAAATAAGTTTTATGATTTAAGCTTTAAAATTCGAAAAGCTGGAACTTTTTAAATCCAAAGCTCTATCAAACCATTCTGATCATGTCATGTTAAAACCACAATTTCAGGTCATTGGTGTACCTCGTATAAATATGTCTCTAATGTAGAGATGCTATAAATACCAAAAGCTCGATAAATGTATTGGTTCTACCACGTTCAACTAAAAATTGGCATACAAATATTACCAAAAGCTCTTTTTATATAATATACATAGAATTTATTATTTTATTGTAAAGCTTTTATTAATTGAAAGTTCCTATAAGATTAATGCCATATACAATTTTTAGGTGTTACAAATTCCTAAAATTTTGTGGTAACATTTTTAATGTACAGGTTGGTAATCATTGGATTCAAAACTAAAACTCCTAATCAAAAAATGTTTAAAAAGCTTACTCTTTAAGAAATGTTACAATATAAATTTTTAATAACCGAGTTCAAATCATTGGTATCTCTCTTATGGTCTTGCATCTAAAAGATCCAACTATGTTCTTTTTCTAGTAGTAGTCATCAAAACTTTAAAGTATTGTATTTTATTGAAAAGACTGTTTAATATGCTTTATGCAGTGTCTTTAAATCAAAAGCTTTTTATTCACATTTGAATTTTTTTTAAAATTTCATTCAACATTCTTCTCTTAGCATATACTTCAACAATGTTTAATTTAAAATTAACAAGATATAACCGAAAAGCTCGATATGACATAGGCATTATTAATGTATTACGTTCGTAAAGCTCAAATAAAACTTATTAGGTAAAACTTAGGTAAAAGCTTGAACATAAATTTAGTATTCATCTTTTGAATATTTTTAAGATTTATGAAGATTATGAAGATTTATTAAGCACAATTTTAAAATATGGTCGATTAACATTGGGTCGGAAACTAAAATATATTTGATGAAATAACTTGTAACCTTTGAAATGTAATCATATAATTTCCTAAATTTAATGTTCTTCTGTGATCACATGTATAGGATAGAAATGCTATACAAAAAGCTCGAAAATATATTGAAGCTTAATGAAATTGTTGTGGTGATAACGGTCAAAATTCAATATTTTTATTTAAATCAACAGCTTTATATTTGATTATATTGCAAATAAAAATTTTAACCACCAATCTCAAAGTTTGCTTACAACTGTAATCAAAAGCTCGATTAATAATTAGATTTTTATATATTACGATTTTATTAGCTCGCAAAGCTCAAAAAACCGCAAAATTAGTCTAAAATCGCAAATTATAAAAAACCTATTCTATTAGCATAAGCTTTCATAAAAGCTATTGTAAGAAACACTGAAAGCTTTTTTATTTTAAATCAAAAATACCATTCTCGTTCTTTAAAATGTCTACTACCCAAAATAATCACAGACAAATAGACACACATTATTTCGATGAATGTACAAATTTAACAAAAGCTCGAGAAAAAACAGATTAATAATTTATTCGTATTAAGCTCAAATAAAACTGAAAACTAAAGAATAGTTTACTGTAATTTAAAAAACACCTACCAGGTCTCACTAATGGTTAACAAACACAAACTATTTTCGAAATTTCCTTTCACAAGCTGTTTAATAAGCTTTTTATAAGTTTCTAAAATTTAAAGCTCTATTCACATTAGAAATGGAAAAAAAATCACAATTCCTTTCCCTTCTTATCATGTAGGTTTTTCAAAAAAGTTTAGTTAATTTAAATAAAAAGCTCATATATTCACTTTATGATTTTATTGTGATGGTAGAGATCAATTTAAACTCAAAACCAACAAATAATGAAAAATGACGCACCACCATTGCTTAAAACATTAATAGTGTTGGAATGTACTGTTAGAAAAATCCGAATTAGAATGTACTAACAATCTAGTTAAAGCTCCAAGCTTTTCAACAGTTACTGTCATTTTAAACTCATATTTAATCACAGTCTCCAAATACTATATAACTAATTATTTAAGTTTCATTGTATGATTGTTGAAAGTTCCTAATTTATTTCAAAAGCTTTAAACACTACTTGGAGCTTTAAAAATATTTAAATTTTAAAAATTGGTCGATTTCTCCCTTTTAAATATAGAGTATTTATTTTTAATTATTTTAAAATTAGCTTACAAGTTTAGACTTTTGTTAATTATTCTTAAAATGTACACTTAAAGCTTCAAAACTAACATATTTTCATGTTGGTGTGGAAATAAATGACGGTCTGAAATATTTTTGAATTAAGTATTTAAATTTCTAGTCCGTCAAAATATTAATGCTTTGACCACATAAAATTTAACATGCAAATATAAAAGCTCATCAATAATCGACTGCTATGTGTATAAAATATATTATCTAAGCCAATAATTTACCACTTAAAACCGTCAATATAATGTATGATGATTAGCATTCATAAATTATGGTGTACATTCAACAGCTTGATATACACATATACATTAAACATAAAACAAAAACAAATAAGTTTGTTTATGTGAACAATTTTTATATTTAAGTCCGCAATATTATTTATGCCATACTCATATAATGTATATAGGCTATGTACATTATGTATGTACATAAAAAATCATAATTTTTAGAAACTCATAAATTCGGAATTTTTAGACTTTACACACACACACACACAAAAGAATTATAGAGGCTAACAGCTAACAAACAACATAATAATTGATTTATGATATGTATATGGTGTGTGTGTGTTTGCGCGGTTTAATTCATATTTTCCCAGTAAATTATTACATTTATAAATTATTTAATAATTTATATTAAAAAAATGTCCAGTGTTTTTCAATTTTCATAATTATTTATAATAAATAAAACATACTCTTGTGTATTTTTATTTATTTGGAAATATAAATCAAATATAATATTTTTTAATGGTGGTATTTAAAAATTATTTTTCGGTTGAAAAGGTCATATTTGTTTATATTATAATATTTATTTAAAAAAATATATATATTTATTTTTTTAACTTTAGCTACATACATACATGATATAAAATTTTAATTTATGTGCACAAGACGAAAATAATGTAGCTAAATATACATACAAATGAAATTATATTGTTTGTTTAAGCATGAATGGGCTAATTAGATTTTAATTACCTGAAAGTTGGAATACATTTTTTTTTCTGGTTGGTTTAAATTAAAAGGTCTATATGTATGTTAATCGAAAAAAAAAAATTAAATGTGGGATATATTACCGCACCGCAAAAAGTCATAGATCATTACACCGTATATATATACATAAATTTTTCAGATGTGTGAGGATATTTTTTTGTGCACATTTAATGATGTGAAATTTATTTGGTGGTAAATTAGCTGAGAAATATGTTTGTTGGTGGTATTTCGACGAATTAATAAGATATTTGCACATGCCTGAATTAGGAAGATAGCTCGCTGATAATAATATTTCTAACAATACCACAAAGTACTGAAAAGACCCATATCAAATCCGTAAATTTGCCTTATACCATACATATTATAAGCCAAATTTGGGTATATGTATACAAAGCCGGTTTTGTTTAAACAATTTTAGTTTTGGATATTTTAACTATTATTATTTTTTATATTTAATTTAAATCTTTTATTTCCACAGAAAACAAAAAAATTATAAAAATTCGAGAAAAAGGATTAAAGTATTATCAATTTTTTTTTTACTTGATTCACTCATATTATACTACTATATTGTATGTATGTATGTGTGTACCATAAATAAAAATAATAATTCTTCTTTTTTTATTTTTATTCAATAATAAAATTTAACATTCAGTTTTACAAAAAACAAAAAAAATTATTTTAGGACACTCTGAACGGGATGGCACAAAAGACCTTTCCGACAATGAAATTTTTGATAAAAATAAAAATGGTTTCGGAACTTTAATCCTATTTTGTACATATAAATGGATAAACCGATTAAATAAAATTGATTGAAATATTAAAAAAAAAAATTAAATAAATAAAATCTGCTCTCTGGTATCTAAAAATTTAATATTTACTCTTGGTTAAGTGGATATGAATTTTGTACATGTACGTACAATAAACAACACTACTAATAGTTCAAGTTATGCAAATTTCCGATGAATACATAAACAAATTGAAACAATTCTTTCTAGTTTTACGAGTAAAGTTAAATAATTTTTATAATTTAGATTTACTCTTCCTGCATGTAATATCCACCATCAACCGAAAATGAAATTATATTATTCTATTCATCATTTTTCAACTTGAAATAAATAAAATTCAACAAAATGTTTCGAATCGTAATAGTAAATTTTTTAAATAAGTTTTGGAAAGCAACTTTACATTTATTTTGTTTCCAATCAAACTATTTTTAAAAGTTTCAAAATAATGATGATTTAAATTGTGACTTAACATAATTTATTAAAGAAAAATCTCAAAAGATAATTATTTTCCCAATTCATAATGAATTTATCCTAATTCCCAATGATAAGCTTCGCATTACTTGCTCTATTATTTAAAAACCATATTTAAAGCTCATTTCAAATTTTAATGTATCAACTTAATGTGTAGTGCATTTTATTGTTAAAATGTATTTTAAAATTAAATACAATACTCAACCGGCGAGCTTTTTAAAATTTTAAAAATAAATTTTTTTTGGTCTAGCTTGTTAGCTTTCAAAAATAAATGTTGGATGATATTGCGTATCTAAATTCTATCTACACATAGCTTAATATTTCTCAGTAAATACAATACTGTTGTATTTAACCATATGTAAACGTTCAATTTAACGAAGTTTTAAAATTGGACAGTTCCTGCCTGACGTATTAAGTATCAATTTTTAAAAACATTCTTAAGTTAAATATAAAGTTTAGGTAGTCATAGACGATTGAGCTTTTAAATTTGAGCAATTCAGCGATAAATAACGCTAATGAATTGTTTATTGTTTCCTACATGAACTTTCACTTATATTGTTGTAAGCATATTAACTTTGAGTAAAGATAACAAAGAAGTTGAAAGCTTTCGTTTTATGGTGCCCTAAGTTAAACAAAACGATTAAGAATTTTTAATTTGTTTAACTATAACAAAGATTTGATTTGCATAATTGTTCCAGATATTTTTCCTTAACTAGAGAGAAACTAAAAACTAATTTCTAGAGAAGTATTTTTATGGAATGAAACTAAAATCAAGAACACTTCAATGTTTGATAAATGAAGGTTCATTGTAACTTAAACAAACCAAAATGTAAAACTGTTAAGAGCTTTTAATTGTTATCTTCAGCACACATTTAAATTGTTGTTATTTTAGAAAGCTTTCGTGAACTATTCTTGAAAAGCGAATTGAAAAAAAAATATTTTAACGTCTCTTTAATATGTGCTTTTTTATTTAACTTATCAAAAACTATAAAGCTATCCAGAGTTTCTCATATATTTAACTTTAACCAATATTTCAATGACATAAATTTTATTCAAAGCCTTTTGTGTATTTGTCCTATTAAATAGACTCTAATTAAAAATATTTCATTGTAATGGTATAATCGTGTGCTTTAAGCTCACAATATACCAAATAGCTTTTTAATTTAATTTTAATTTAATAATGTTTTGCTTATATTGGTTTTCGAACATTTTACGAACAATAAAATTTAAGTTTTATTTAAAAAAAAAACAGTGTGCTGTTCTATTAGCTTTAACAAAACTTTTTAAATGAAAAAATGCATTAATAAAATCTGTTGCAATAATAGGTTCTATAATCTTGAAATAATAATAGTTGTATAGAGCTCTTCATTATTTTAACAATTATTCGAATTTTTGCTAATTTTTTCAGAGAGTTCATATACTAATATTTCTTGAGGTGTGTTCCTATTTAAGAAGACTTTCAAAAGTCTCAAAATAATTAAGTGTCAGTTCTTAAGAAATATTTATATGTAGCTACTTTTTTCTACAGAACTTTTCTATAGAATAGTAGCTTTAAAAGTTCTATAAGAACTATTATATAAATATATATGTATATGAAGCTATACTGAAAAAATTTAACACGATAATTTTTTTTTTAGATCGTTTACAAATAAAGCAAAATATTTAAAGATTATTAAAAGCTTCATATTTTTATAAACTTTATTAAATATTAGAATTACTAAATTTTTGTAGAGGAATTTGGATAAAAAAAATTCTTGAAGTATATTCTTATTGAAAAATCCTAATGTGTTATAATAATTCAGTGTCTGATTATTAAGAGCTTTTTATAAACTACTTTTAATCTATATATAGCTGACAGTTTTATTTTAATTTTACAATTTTTTTAAGTTGTGGCTAAAAATAAAAAAAATTAAAGCAGTTTTATATTTTTAATTTTTATTAAATATTTGAAATACAGATAATTTGTATAGAGCTTTTGCGAATAAAATTTCTATGAAATAAAATGAAAACCGATCAAATCATTGTTTAATTAATATGAGCTCTATCACAAACTAAACAACAACATTATATATTTATAGCTTTTAACTGTTTTAAACTTTAACGGTTATTTGAATTACACAATGCGTTTTTCAAAGGTTTCGTTGACTAGGACTTTTAGAAGTTTCATTTTACTATTCACAACCTAAGAATTCCAGTGGTGTCTTAAGTTCAGCTTAAGACTCTAATAAACAATAGATCAATGCTGAATATAGCTTTTGTTATAAAGATTATTATATATATACATTTTAATATTGTTAACTTGAACAAATATTTGAATTTCACAATTTAATTTGGAGAATAAATTAAATTATGATTTAAATATGTATTTTTGTCTCTGTTAGATTCCTATCGTTTGATTAATTCTGCTTTTTTATAAACAACTAAAATAATTTAAAGTTTGCTTTTTCCAAACTTTCAAAAATATTTCAATTACATAATTTATTTAGAGAGCTTTGACTTGGTCAATTGAAAGAGGCTCCAGTACAATAATAATAAAGACTCTAAGACCTAATAAATAATAGTTTAGTGCTAAATAGAGGTTTCGTAGAAGTTAATAATAAATCTTAAACTATATATAAAGCTTTCTATGTTTGTTAACTTTAACAAATATTTGAATTTTACAATTAGCTAACTAAAATTTAAAGAGGTATTCTAGTCTGTGTTAGACTCCTATAAACAATTTCTGATTAGTCGAGCTTTTATTATAAATAATTAAAATATTTTAAATTTAGCTTTTTCCTAACTTCCAAAAATATTTCAATTACATAATTTATTTAGAGAGCTCTCGTGAACTAAAATTTCTAGACTCTTCAATTGAAAGAGACTCCAATAAAATTAAATTAATTTATAAAACTAAATAATCTAAATCATTTAAAGCTTTTAATTAATTTAAAATATATTTAAGTTGTTTAAAAAAAAACTTTAAGAGCGCTCGTGAACATTACTTTTTGAGGTATCACGATTTATAGTGAAACGTACATTTGAATTACTTAATTTTTTTTGAAGGACTCTGGTGGAATAAAATTTCGCAAAAATTAAAATTTACAATGTCGGATTTATAGAGCTTTATAAATTGGCAAATACAAATTTAAAGAAATATGGAGCTTTTCATTTTTATATTATAACTTTATCAAAACAGATTATAAATTATTTTTAGAATTATTGGAGCTCTTTATATTAAACATTTTGATTAAACCAGATTTATGTTAATGAATGAAATTAATGAAATCTTGCAAATCTTTTTTTATTTTTAATGTTTCACAAATATTTGAGTATTTTAGAGAAGGTCTGATTAATATCAGCTCTTTTATAATCTAAGCAAAATAATTTAAAAGTCAAACAGTGCATTTGATTAAATTGTTTTTTTTATGTTTGACGATAAGAGGGGCCCTACTATGATTTTCGACTACGATTTTCGACGGCGGTCGTTTTCGTATAGTAGGCAAAGAAAGAAAAAGGTAAACAATATTATAAATTTACTATTGTTTACATTTTTCTTTCTTTGCCTACTATAGGAAAACGACCACTGTCGAAAATAGTAGTCGAAAGTCATAGTAGGGACCCAGTTTATTTTACAGAGCTTTTTCACAAAACACGATTTTTAGAGGTGGAACTAAAATTTCTAGAGGCGTCAGTATTCCAGTTGACTGCTAGGGTCAGGTTTTACAAATTAAATAAAATAAAATTAAAACTATATACAGCTTATAATTTCGTTAACTTTAACAAATATTTGAAGAGGATTTTTCGAAATTAAGCGAAGTACAAATAAATTAGAATTATTAAAGGTCTTTTGAAAATCAATAAAGCTAAATATAACCTAAATAGAGCTTTCAGCTTTTTAAACTTTAATAAATATTTAAATTAAAACTTTTTTAAAGAGCTTTCGTTTGGTCTTATGAAACACTAGAATTTCACTATTTTTAGAAAGCTTATGTGAGCTACCATTTTATAAGAATTGATTAAACCAGCTATTTTCATCAATGAAACAGAAAAATTAAGGTTATGTAGAACTTTTTGTACCTTTATTCTCTAAAAAATATTGGACTTCCCCAATTTTTTAGAGAGCTTAAACAATGTATTAAAAAGTAATTCAGAGTCTGATTAATATCAGTTCTTTTATAATCTAAACAAAATAAATTTAAAGCCATACAGAGCTTTTTTTTTTTAAACTTAAACAAATATTTGGATTAAACAATTATATTTACAGAGCTTTGGTGTAGTAAACACAATTAAAATTAAATTTAAAGTTAAATTTAACAATTTTTGAAAAAGATATATAGAGCTTTTTAGTTTTTTTAACTTTTTTAAAGTGAATATGACTTGTAGAGCTTTTGTTAGAATTCTTTTAAAAAAAATTATATAGCTATATAGAGCTTTTGTATTGTTTTACCTGTAACACATAATTGAATCAAACAGTTTTTTTAGAGAGCTCTTGTGAAGTAAACTTGCAATACTTTAAGAAACATTTGACTCACACATTTATTTTAGAGTGCTTTTGTGAATTATATTTCACATGTAGAGTTTATTAAGCTTTACTGGGATTTTTTTCGGAACCACCCTATCTATATACTCTATAATTTTATTTAGTATACATTTGACATTATAATACTATGAACCGTAATTTTATTAACTTGACAAATTAGATTCACTCCCCCTATATTAATGTTTATAGTAAAAAAAAGTTATATTTGAATATGCCAATAAATATTAATATCTAGACATTATGGTTTATTCATCCCAGAAACCCATCCAATTTATTTATTTAACTCGAACGTACACACACACACACACACATAGAGCACATCACTATATAATCATCTATAATTTACCATCATATTTTGTTGTGTGTTCATTGATTTACGATATACATATCCGTATTCATCTTTGTTGAGCTCCCACACCTTTTCTATTATTCAGATTTTTTTTCTGTTGGTTGTTGTTTGTGTTCTTGAACACCTTCAACCGATATTATTTTGCTATACGGAACGAAACAAAATAATACACCGAACTGAAAATCCCTTCCTTTTGTTGTTGCTGCCTTAATATGATTTGATTCCTTGAATTTTGTATATTATATATTTAAAAAAATATTTTTTTGGATCCTTAACCCCTTTCATTTTGTTTTTTGTTGTTGTATAAATCTATTTGGTATTTATAACGAGAACCAACAACACAATATGTATATACGAGGAGCATAATACATTTTTATTAAATTGTTATGTTTTTCTTAACCATATTTAAAAAAAATAAATAAAAATAAAAAAAGGAACAACATATACCTTTTGACTTTTTTTTTATGTACATAAATGTATGTATATGTTTCGAATTTTGTCGAAATAAAATATTTAAATTATTGTTATGGAATCATATTTGTATATTGTTATATGTTTTGCATAAATTGTTGATAAGGGTGGCATGAATTGTGATTATTTTTTATATCGTATATATAGGCTTTAAATATTGTATGCTCTATATACATACATATATATGTACGATATACGACGATAAAAGGATTATATTTGTTGTGTATATATATATGTACTGTAATACAGAGCAAGTAACTCACTATATACATCTGTACATACATATAATACAACAATCATAATAATTTATAATAACAAAAAAATAATAAATTTTTTAAACGGTGAAAATGTTAATAAAAATTAAAATTTCATCTTAATTTAAATTTTTAATCAATCTACACGGTATGTGATTTTCTTCACAATATGTTACTTTGTTGTTACCAACTATATATGTACATACTGAGCTACATATGTGTGTTAATACTGTGCGCTAGATTATTTTAATTAAGAAAGTTTTCGTTGATATTTTCTATACATATAGTTTTATTGTCACAACTCTCGTTTTGTGTATAAGATTTACGATATGATTTTTTAAAAATCGTTAAACAAATAGAGGGGATAATCTGTATGACTAGATTAACTTTTCTCGCACAAAAAAATATACTTACACTATGTCATGGAATTGTAATAGCTTCAGATAAAACTAACTGCAAAAAGCTCCATGCAAATTAAACTTCGACGGATGATATAATCTGAAAAGCTCTCGAGTAAGCTTTTATTTCTAATACTATAGAAAACTGTACTTGTACTTTATGATACAAAATAATTAAGAAACATTTTATAATCGTACCGCATCCTAGATTCTGAAAAGTTTCGGAGAGGAATTGTCTAAATACTTAACTAAATAAGAAGCTTAATGTTTAATAAAACAAAATTAAATTTAAGACATGTCTTCTATTACGTTTAAATAGTTTCATCAATTAAAACAGGAAAATGACGTCGCTCATCTGATTTCATTTCACATGACAATTTAGAATACAGATTAGTATTTAAGTTTCAATTTTATTTAACAATTGTACATGAGAGTACTACTGAGCTTTTAATTTTTCAACTTTAACATATATTTTAATTTTAGACAGTTTTCGTTTGATTAGTAGAGCTTTCTGATAAATTAAACAAAATATTTGTATTTTTAATTTGTTAAAGGAGCTTTCGAAAACAATATTTTTAAAAATCTTTTGAAAAGAGCTTTCTTCAACATTAAACCAAAAAAAAACAAATATTCTAGTAATAACATTTATTAGAGCGCTTTTGTGAACTAAAATTTCCACAGTCTTTCAATTGAATGCGACTACAAAAATAATATTATCCAAGATTAATGAAGCTTTGGAAATTAAACAAAAAAATATACGGCTTCCATTTTTAACTTAATGAGTCCTTTTTATCAAAAATGATAAAATAGAGCAAACAATTCACAACTTTTAAAATAAAATAAGTTGATACATCCGAGCTTTTCTTTACTATAATTTCTAGAGTGGTCCTGTTCAATAAGGCTACAATAAAATATATGATAAATTTAACAACTTTTTTAAACCTACGAGCAAGTAAAAAATTATGAAATTCAAAATATATTTGAATTTGAAATATTTTTAGCAAGCTTTCGTTAGCAATATTTCTAGATGTTACTTTCTAATGTGTGATACCCTAAAAAGTAATATTTAATGTTTGATTAATAGAGCTTTGTTATAGAGCTTTTGTGAATTATCATTTCTATTGTCTTTCAATTAAATAAAACTCTAATAAAAAATATTATAGTGTTGAAATAATGAAGGCAACAATCCACAATTATTTAATAAAGAAGTTGAGGCGACGTCTGTTAAATACAGGTTTTTTATAAACTTAATATATAAGGTTAAAGCTAAAGAAAACATTTTGTTTATTTACTTTACCATATATTTTAATAACTGAATTTTCATTAACTGAAATTGCTCGAGGAGTCCTATTCATTGACACTTAAATGAAACATATTGTATTGTCTGATTATTAGAGCTTTTTTAGAAACAAACCATTTTTTTGTAACTTTGTTGCCGGTTTTGTAATTTAAAACTCTAACAAATGTTTATTTTTAACAATTTTTGACGCAAGCTATCGTAAATAATACTTCTACACATTACTGCCTAATTGAGTCTTAATTTGAAAAGAGCTTTTTGCTAAAGCTTTCGTGGACTAATAATTTTTTTAGAGAACTGTAAAGATTCATTTTTATCAATGAATCAAAACATAATATACAGTCCACAATTATTAATTAAAGAGTGTTTTTAATGTTTATATTTATTAAAGCTTCCCAGCCGGTTGTAAAATTTTAAACTTTAACTATTTAAATTACAATATATTTTACGGGCAAACTTTTGTGAACAATATTTCTAGAAGTGGCTCCCTATTGAATGAAACTCTAATAAACTAAAATTCAGTATCTGATTCATAAGAGCTTTTTCCTAAATTAAATGAAGATTTATAAATTACATATTTTTGTGGAGAGCTTTCGTAAAACAACGTTTTTTTCATAATATTTCAATTAAATGAAACTCCGAAAAAATATTACTGGTCGAATTAACAGAGCTTTATAAATTAGCTTTTAATTTTTTTTAACTTTACAATTTTTTTAAGAGAGCTTTAAATATTTCATTTTATTTAGTGAGGCAACCATTATTTATACAGAGTCCATAACTATTTTTAAAGAAGTTGAAACGTCCTACTTACGCAGCATTTTTGAACAAATATTTTTAAAACTTCCGAAGGTTTTTAAAATTTTAAATTATAACAAATATTTGTATATCAATTTTATTCAATTAAACTATTTTTCAGTATCTGATTGATAAGAGCTTTCTCCTCAATTCAACCAAAATAAACCCGACATTCGAATTACACATTGTTTTAAGAAAGCGTTCGTAGAATAAAACTTTTAGAGACTGTCAATTAAATGAAGGAGCATCTCTAGAGCCTCTCAATTGAATGAGACTGCAATTTCAAATATTATGGTGTCGGATTAATGGAGCTTTCTAAATTAAACAAAAAACTATAATGCAATTAAGAGCTTCTCCTTTTGTTAGAGATTAAACCTCGACGAATGATTTAATACGAAAAGCTCTCGAGTAAGCTTTTATTTCTAATACTATAGAAAACTGTACTTGTACATTCAATTTTGTAGACTGTTGTCATTTGATTAATAGAGCTTTCTGATAAATTAAACAAAATTTTTGTATTCTAATTTGTTCAAGGAGCTTTGAAAACAATATTTTTAGAAATATGTTTTAAAAGAGCTATCTTCAACATTAAACCAAAAAAAAACAAATATTCTACTAATATCATTTATTAGAGCAATTTTGAAACACATTGTATAGTCTAGATTAGAGCTTTTTTTATAAATTAAACAATTTTTTGTACTTCAAACCCTGCAGGTTTTTATAATTTGAAACTCTAACAAATGTTTGTATTTTAAGAATTTTTGACCGCACGCTGTCGTAAACAATACAAATCACTCCTTAATTAGGTTTTAAATTGGTAAAAGCTTTTTTCTAAATTAAACATCAAAAAGAAATATTCGAAGTTCGTATTGTTTGTAAGTTTCGTAGACTAAGAATTCTTAAATTTTTTAATTGAATGAGACTCCTTTAAAAAATATGACAGTGTTGGATTAATACAATCACCGATGTGGTACTTGTTAAAAATGAAAATCTTCCGCCATCCAAATGGATGCTGGGACGCATCGTATGCCTCAATCCTGGCGCCGAGATATAGTTTATATTTCTCTCAAATGCCTCTTGCTGGTTACGTTGCACAACTCCTAATTTGAAATTTTAAAAAACCTACGTGATTAGTTCGATGAAACATGAGCATCGCACACTTAATGTTACAATGGCCTTTCATGAGGCGAATCAATAATAAATCAATACAATAAACAACCGCACCTGGTCATACCGTGCCTACCGAATTTATCTGCGCCCTGCACTTCTTCATGAACTCTAAGTCTCGTTGAGAGATGTGGCCCTCAGTGCCTCGAAAAAGAACTTCTATACGTGAAAGTAAACGGGACCTCGCCACAAAAAGCTTAGCCAATACACGCAATGAAATTTAAACCACCGATAAATGACGACACTACATCTTTTGCGGTTTCCAAATTTCAATTTGGGACAACGGTCAATCAAAGCTCTTGGAACGTCGCAAATTGTGGAGCAGCGTTAATAATACCTCTTAAAAGCGAACCGGATGAAACATTGCAGACTATTCCGGAACATGACAGAAATTGTTATAACGAAATAATGAAAGCGCTGGACCGAAACTATGGAAATAATCATAAACGAGTGATGTATCGTATGGAGCTGAAGAGTTTGTCGGTAAAGATTTAGTCAAGGTTAATGTACAACCATCCAATGGGTTGAAATTACGCACAGTCACAAGATTGGGAAAATCTACCACCGAACTCGAAAACAATTGTGTGGGGGAAATTGGAGGGGTGTTTTAGATCACCCAGGTTTTGAGTTATAACCATGAACTAGAAAAATTCTGATTGAATCACCAAACAGTCCATGGCGTTCACCAGTAGTGTTGGTCGAAAGGAAGTATGGTAAAATGCGTTTCTGAATTGATTACCGAAAACTTAATTCAGTGATGAAAAAGGGGAGCTACTTAATAGGCCAAGCTAATAATAAGTAGCAGTAGCGTTAGGATCGATGGCACGTTGGCCACAATATCAGATGCTAGAATGTTTTAAACATTGGATCTGCAAAGCGGGCATGTGGAAGTCCAAGAGCAATGGCATGTGGAAGTTCAAGAGCAAGATCGTGAAAAAACGGCATTCAGTGTTTAATTTTATAAATTAAACAAAAAACAACACAATGTAGAGCTTCTCATTTTTTTTAACTTAAACATATTTTTTAGAGAACTTTAAAATTATATTTTTATCTATGAATGAGAGTTAATTAAAGAGTGTTTTTTATATTTTTATTTATTAAAGCTTCCCAGCCGAATAAAAATAAAATTAAAAATTCGGTATCTGATGCACAACACCTTTTTCCTAAATTAAACAAAACACGAATATTCGAATTACATATTTTTGTAGAGAGCTTCCGAAAAAATATTACGTGTCGGATTAACAGAGCTTTATAAATTAAACAAAATAAACAAATCAATATAGAACTTTTTTTTAAACTTTAAAATTTTTGTAAGAAAGCTTTCTGTAACAAATATTTCTATTTCAATTTTATTCAACTAAACAATTTGAACAATATCTGATTGATAAGAGCTTTTTTCTGAGTTCAACCAAAATAAATCATATATTCGAATTACTCATTCTTTTAAAAAAGCTTTCGTGGACTAAAACTTTTAGAGACTTTCAATTGAATGAAGTACCATTTCTAGAGCCTCTCAATTGAATGAGACTGCAACTTAAAATATTACAGTGTCGGATTAAGGGAGCTTTCTAAATTAAACAAAAAAATATAATGCAATATTGAGCTTTTCATTTTATTAATTTTAACAATTGTTTTAGGGAGCTTCGAAGATTCAACTTTATCTAAAAATTGTGAATGAGAGGCAACAATCCACAACTATATTAATTAAAGGAGCTGATACGACGTCTGATTAACATAACTTTATTATAAAACTGACACACAAGTTTACAGCAATAGTGATCTTTTTATTGGTATATTTGAACATATATTCCGATTACTTAAATTTTTAGCAAGCTTTTGAGAACTACACTTTAACAAAAAATATTACAGTGTCGGACTAAGTAACCTTTATAAAATTAAACAAAATAGATTAGAGCAATATAAAGCTTTCCATTATTTTTAATGCGAATAAACAGTCCAATGTTATTAATTGAATAAGTTGATATGACGTCATTTTTAAACTTTAACATATATTTCAATAAGTCAATTTTTAGACACCTTATGTGATCTAAAACTTCTAAAGAAATACTATTTATTCTGACTCCGTTATAAAACATATTATTTGAGCTTTCTATAAATTAAACATTTTTTTTTAAAGCTTCGTGCCGGATTTGATAGTTTTAATCTTTAATAAATGGTTTTATAAACAATAACTCCAGAAATGGCCCTGTTTTGAGTGAAACTTTCATAACAATAAGTTAGTGTCTGATTATAAAAGCTTCAATAACTAAACCAAATTAAAGTAATATAAAGCTTCAGTTTTTTTTAACTTTCTCATTTTTTTTAGAGAGCTTCAAAGATTAAACAGCTTTCTTAAAGTTAAATTATTAGGGGGGCAATATTCAAAGAAACTACATAATTAAACGTATTTCATTGTCTGATTAATAGAGCTTCTTGAAAGTTAAATTTTTACAAGCAGGTTTTTATAATTTTGAACTTACTTTCAGTGTAATCAGACAGGAGAGATTTTTAGTGGTAGAGCTTTTTTAAATTTTAAGAAACATATGAATTACACCATATTTCTAAGACAGCTTTTGAGATTTAAGATTTTTATAGGTGTCTGACTAAATTGCGTGAACTTGTAACGGAATCGGGATGTGCGAAGGCCGACCTAAAGTGTTCCGAAAGTGTAAATCGATGTCAATGGCGCACATAATCTGAAGAACAGCTGCACTACGTTCAATAATGCGTCTTATACCAAAGTAATATACGCAAATATTAGAAAAGAATTTACTACCACAAACCTATTCTGTTCGATCAAATTTTTTAAAACAAATTTTATGCCTTAAAGGGTTATTAAAATTTATTTTGATTTCAAGGAATTTTATTTCGTTAAACATACAAACATACTGTGCCTATTCTTTTATGTATGTTTAGTCGCTGGTTTACAAAATATACCGAGAATTTAGAACATATAGAACATAATAAATATTCAATAATAAAACGAACAAAACGGAAATAAAATTTTTTTAAAATTTATGAAATGAACAAAAACAAAACAAACATTTACCTTTTTCAGCCGTTAGTTGTTTTTCCGGAAGTCTTAACATTGCCGCTTGTAAAACAGCTGGATCTGATCGACCTTTTGCATTAAATGCGTAAATCGAGGTTATATACTGGCTTCCGGGGTGTAATCCTGTTACCGAGAATCGTGGTATTGGCGATGAAAAATTTGCTTTTAATTCCTGTAACGTATACAAAACATAATTTTACAATTCGGGACCCCACACAGTATTGTGTGTCGAAATCAAAAATCAATAGAAATATTTTCGAATCTCATTCCAGTGACGCCAAGTTAAAATTTGTAATTTTTCTTAAATTATTTATATTTGGATAGTATATGTACATGTTTATACTTATATGTGTGTGTATTATCGCATATAATATCATTCTTTGTGAGCATAATATATATTTCACACACACACACACATAAATAATCGCATTATAATTTCCAAAGAATTTGTATAATAATTAGAAGTATTTCATGCATGATTATTTCCGAGAATTTCTTAGATAATGTAATGTACTTATGTACGATTATATTTGTATACAAAAAATTTAATTAAGACGATTGGAATGATCGTATATATATGTATATAAAAATTATAATGAACACAAAAAATATAATTTTAGCTTAAGTGTTTAATTTATTTCACCTTCAAACTAACCTGTGACTGACTATCGCGCACCTCCAACATGAACGATTGTGATAAACCACCATTGAATCCTTCCAAGCAACGTGCCGAAAATGATGTCATCGAAATATTTGTTATTGTACAATTATGAACTTGATCTGGACGACCTGAAATTAGTTGCGAAAAAACATAACAATTAATATTTTGCGCCAGACAAACTTTTTTTGCCTATTTCATTCAAATTATTAAGAAAACGAAAATAACGAAAAAAAAAATACTCTGCACAAATAATTTTCAACGCAGAATTTTCCACAAACTTTTCCGTTCGTTTTATGTTTATTTTTATTAAAATAACGTTTTTGACATATTAGATTGATTTAACCTAATTTTAAAAAAATACTTATTCATTTTTCGCAGAACAGAAATTGAAAAAAAAAATTGAAAACATTGGAAAAATTGGTTGTTCCAAGAAAACAATAATACAATATTTAAAATAAAAAATAAACAATACCAACAACAACAACAGCAACAAATCAATTGTAATATTTTTTGATTGATTTTGATGAATTATAGAGAAGCAATTCAATTAAATTGATTTTATTGGTATTCTGTAGACATTGTTTGTTTTTTTTTTTAATTTTCAATTTCAATATTGTATTCTAAGTGTCTACAAGGGTATACGACGAGCTACACAAAAAATGCTGTCCAAAAATGAGCTTCATTAGGCGAGTGCACATGTGTCAAATTAATGGAGGCCATCGATGCAAGACCTAAACATCAATTTGAATTTTATATGTTAAATAAACGTTGCAAATTTTACTTTTTTAAATTATTGACTATTCGCCTCTCGAGTGTAGCATCGCCTGAATAGAAAGAATACGGTAGCCTTAACGATATACAAAAATATCAGCTTAATAAAATAAAAAAATTATCGAAAAATTTCAACAACAAAATTTAGTCGACTTTTCCCTGCACTCACATAGTAAAACACACGGAAAGTTATCTTGCATCAGTACTAGACAAATTTCCGTGTGTTTTACTATGTGAGTGCTTGGTAAAGTCGACTAAAATTCTCGACTAAAGCACTCACAGTAAAATACATAAAAAGGTGCTCTGCATTATGTATATTCGCCAATATGACGTGCCACACTTGCAACTTCCGTACCTCAGTATGTGGTTAAAGTGATTGGGATGGATACGTCATTTCACATCTAACCCATTTTAATAAAGTTCACGGAGCTCTCAAAACGTATCGATTGAACACAGTTTTAAATATTTTTCTGTGAAGGTGGCTGACATTTACTTATCTTGGAAAATCGTTAACGATTCCTTTTTAATATTCAATTTTCGTTTATCTTTCTAAAATAATTGTGGTGGCTAGTTTCTCAATTGGGGATGCTTTCGCCGTGACTTTTCTTTATTAGCATTTGGCGTGAAATTTTTAATCATATATTTTCTTCGCTTTTGTTCATTTTGATTGCGTTCCCTCATTAAAGTTAAAAGCTACTCATATATTGGTCAACTAATTTTCAGAATATCAGAAAACTTTGAGTAAGAAGAACGAACATGTTTTTGGTTTGATCAGCATCAAAAATAAAATCTGCCCCCAAAAGTGTAAAATTATGTTCAAAATACCATGGAACTGAATTAAAGTAGAATTCTTGATTCATGAAACAAAGATCGCTTAGCCGCATTGTAATGTTATTAAAAAATCCAAATCGGAAGAAAATTTAGGGAATTGGAACCAAAATAGAAAGAATAAAGTCCCAACACAGACACGTTTTTATTGTAGAAACAGCTTCTGAATTTTATCGAAAAAAACGTTGTACAAATTGGTAGTTTATTTTCAACTTTCAGCTATAACTACATAATTGTATTCCTTAGGTTAATCTCAAGGTCACATTTCTACGTGAGCTGTTGAATTCCAATTGTTACATAGGGTTTAGTTTTTCTATCATTGCTATCCTTTTTATATAGTTGGAATACATTTGATTAATTCAAATTGCAAGTCCTCTTAACAATTCTTGTTATTTTGGCCAGTTGAATCGTTTAAATTTTTAAAATTCAAAAAATGAACGCCTATCACCAGTGGTTGGTTGGACCGAAGGACTACTGCCAAATGAAGCCCCAGCATGAAAATAATTTTCTCTTTATTTTCTTTGCACCGAGCTTTCCGCTGGTAGGGGCTAATTCCATAATGAAATAAAACAACGTTGAGTATCATTTAAATTTTAAACCATTAGAAAGAAATTTTATTTGTTTAAATTAGATTCAAGCTGAGGCTGAATTAAACAGCTGTAACATGCTATACAGACTCAGGTTTGCCTACACAGGCAATGTTTGTACAGGTATATCGAATGAAATTTTGTATTTATTTGGGTGCCTTCACAGGTAAAAGCAACTGTACAGTTTTGTTATCATACACATGATCAGGTAGACCTGCACAGGTACGCCTGTGTAGACATACCTCACAGGTCTATTTGAACGTGGTAGCCAGATTAACTCCATTTTTTCTGACCATTAAAACAAAAATGTTTGCTTGAAAAGCCCAATTTTCAAGTAAGCACAAGGCAGTGGTTTCTAAAAGCTTTTATTTTAATATTTAGTTATTTAACAACTTTTCACATGATCTAGACTTAGTTGCCTATTTACACTTTGTAGTTTTATGAAATACTTTGTAGTTCCTATTAAGGTCTCTTTGAATGACTTTCGTGATTATCATTAAACGAAGCTTTTAAGCATTCCATTTTAAAGAAAAGGTTTATCATATAAAAACGCCCTGCAAAGTGAAATAATAACGAATCTCGATATAATGTGTTGTAAGTAAGAAATAAACTTCGCTTTGCTAGCCCAATTTTCAACCTAACACTAGTCTGAGATTTTCGGGAGCTTTTCAAATTTCACTTTATTTTTAATTTAAGATTTTCGAAAGATCACAGAATAGAACTATTTAGTCGAATTAAAAGATTGATTTTAAATCGAAAGCTTACATTATTCCAAGATATTTTATTATTTTCCTATCAGAAAAAAAGACACTTAAATCACTTAAAAATGTCGTGAGCTTTCACTTCAATAGAAAATATTGTGAGTTTTCACTTCAGTAGAATTTTAAGATTTTGCGTTTGTGTATCCTTTGTGTATCACTAACTCTATTTTTTTCTGATAGCTCTTTAATTTCAAAAAATTGTTCGCTTCGTAAGCCCAATTTGCAAGTAAGCACGAATTGGTGATTTCCGAAAGCTTTCATTTAAAAATTTAGTTAATTCGCAAATTCTCACACATTCCAAATTAAAAATTCTATTTCAAAGTAAAAGCTTTTATCAAACATTGGCTCTTCCATTGATTTACTCAATTCCTGCCAGTTCGCCAAAAATCTCTTTAATTGACTTTTGAAACTGGAATATACTTTGAGAAAGCTAATATAGATAAAGCTACGAGTTTTTGTTTGCTGCATAATAATTACCGAGGATTATTAGAGCCTATTAACGGGTTTCCGTATAGCGCCACGATCTCTACACAAATTGCGAGTAACTACAAATTGCACGTATTACCGATATTTGTTGGAAAACCTATGATTAGATTTTTTATAAGGATATATAATGGGAAACAAACTTTTCAGTTTGTCAATCAAAAAAATAAAACGAATTGATGTGTGCTGGGAGTTCAAGGTCATTCATTTAAATATTATTTTAGTTTAAATTGAAAAAGCAATGTTTTAGATCAAAGCCGTTGAAAAATACAAGTAATAAAAAAAATATGTATTAGCAAAACATTTTTTTTACCGTGAAAAATTATTTCAAGGTCATCAAAATTTAATAAAGCATTTGGTTCTTTTTCAGAACTTAACCATTTTTTACTAAACATCAATTGTTTAAAAGACATTATTTTTAAGATATTTCAGGGTTGTAATGGTGTCTTTTTATAGAACTAATCACGGTTTCACTGAACGTTTTATTTACAAGGATGAAAGTGTCGGTTTTAAAACGGCCCTGCGTCTGTTGTGCTTCATTGATTTTGAACAACCTTAAGTCGCCCTGCAACACTACTAATTTTCGATTGGTCTCATACAGACTACTAATATTTGGATAACATTCTTCCGAATGTATACCCTTCTAAGATAAGCAACTGTTATGATTTATAAACAGTTGGTTTTTTTTATTAAAAATTCCATTTGATCAATCGACTTGAATTAAGTAATACACCTTTATCGTAGATTATAACAATCTTTGTCCAAATCAAATTCAACTTTCGAAACCATCTATGACTAACTTAGCTATTATCGAAACCTAATTAAATTATTTTCGGACTTATGGGGAATACGAAGTAAATTATAATTTTATAACTGACGATCACTTCAATGAGCTGATATTGAAGAATATAGTGTGAAGTAAACAGGGAGAATGCTCTTGCTCGAGTTTAATCATATATCATATGTCGAAAAATCACATCCTTTGAATTTTGCTCTTCTTTGTCAAGGAACAGACTTTTTCGGCCAACTTCAGGGAGGCCTATCTCAAATCCACTTTAAGTGTGGAAAAAATACTAAGAAATTGGAGGCAGCAGAAAATCCAATTTTGCAAATTGACATCTTACCATACTTCATGAAACAGTCTTTCATTATTTTATAGACGACTGCTGCACATGAATAATTACAATGCCGTTGACAGCTAAGCATTATATTATGCTTTTGCAAACCAAAGATATTAATAGCAAATGTTTCGCCTCACGCCGTACAGTAAAGATAAAAAGAAAGATACAGTAAACATTCTTTAAGTAATATGGTACTCCATTTCTCGTACAAGTAGTTGGCACATCTTACAACATTGTAGAAACCACCGGTTAGGACACAACATAGGATAGACAAAAAACTGGAATAAAAACATTCAAAATCAACCAAAATCAATTAGGACGTCAGGTACGAAATAAAACTACGATTTAAATAAATTGGGATTGTATTTCGATGAGGTTCAAAGACGGAAGAGTTGTGGCGAGCATTTTTTCTTGATTTTATTGACAGTGAAAAAATAAAGAATTAAGTTACCCGCTGGAAACTGATCCAACCAAAAAGCTTTATATTATTAAAAATTTAAATCAAAGTTTTAGAGCTTTAATTGAATTAATGATTTTATTTTATTCATGCTTTTACTAGATCATTATGCAAGTAATTGCGTTCGTTTATAAACGATTGAAAATTGTTAATAAACTCGTATTAAGTAATTTTAAAACTCTCATAATTATCAACTATAAAATTATGTTTATAAATTAGTTTCAAGTAATTCAGCTTTTATATTTAAATGTGAATCAAAAATTAAAACTATTTTCAAGAACTATCCATACTTAACTGAAAGCTCTTGCAAATTAAAATTAGTAGCTAAATATACCGTAAAAGCTTTCTCTATAAATTCATTAAATAAATGGACTGTCATATATACAATTTTAATTGTTTTAGGGAGCTTATACATTAATTTATTTAACAGCTCATAATACTAAGCAAGTTCCCAAATTTTCAAATTTTAAAGGCAGCTTTCCTTGTGAACAAGCGGGATGAATTTGAAATTCCTCTTAATATGTTAAAAGTTTTTTCCAACACCAAGTATTTTCAGCAAATTAGGATACTTCTAAGTAAAACCGGCGCAGCTAAAGTTAGATTGATTGACTTCGAAAGCTCTAGTAAATGTTATTAATATTTTTTGGTTCTTTTTTAATAAATAAATGTAATATTGAATTGAATATTTCACTAAATTTACAAAAAAAGTTAAAAATGTATTATTTGATTAATTCAGGCAAGATGGACAAAAGCTTTCTACATCCAAACTTTTAATATGAATATACTATTCACCCAGCTTGTTCCCAACTTCAAGGACAGCCTGAACATACTTTAAATTTAAGAATAAATAAAAATTACGTAAAAGCTCCCGATAACAGCTAAAATTTGGAGCTTATAAATTAAAATACATTTCATTAAAAATTAATATATTTGAAGTAGTTCCTATTTTCAGAGAGCTTTCGGGTATAGGAAGCTATCTAATATACTTCTTTTAAATTCAGAACTTTCAATTTGCCACCTACAAATAGGTGGCAAATTGAAAGTTCTGAATTTTAAAGAAGTTTATCAGATAGCCTCCTAACAAGTATCATTTATTAAATTAAGTTGGATGGAGCTTTTAGCTTAACGTTTTAGCAATTGTTGGCAATTACTTTTCTTTCCGTTACAATTTGGAAAAATTAATTTCAAGTTTAGTATTGAAAGCTTAAACCACATTTAAATACCCCAATTAATTTAAACTATGTTTATAAATAAATTAAATCTGAAGCTTTCTGATCAAAAATTAATTTGCTAAAAAATATACAACGTGAAGAGCTTTCAATTGCTTTAAAAAACTTTCTTAATATGCAATTATTTATATCCATTAATGAGCTTGAATTGTTTAAAAATTTAGTGATTTTCGTCATCATTTCGATAGCATAGCTAACTATTTATTATGTCAATAAAAATAGTTCTAGATTTGAAAAAATAAAAACTAAAATAAAAAAAATAAAAAAATCCAATTATAATTTGATTCCGAAAGCACACAATTTAAATAGAGCCCATAGGTGGTTTAAGTGATTTTATTACTGTGTAGATTTAAAGCATATACATATTCCAGAAATATCAATTAATTATAATACTTTGCCAAAGCTTTATATTATTAAATATTTAATGCAAAAGTTTCAGAGCTTTAATTGAATTTATGATTTTATTTTATTCATGCGTTTATCAGATCATTATGCAAATAGTTGCGTTCGTCTATAAGCGATTGAAAATTGTTAATAAGCTCCTTTTAAATGATTTTAAAAGCTCTCATAATTATCAACTATAAAATTATATTTATTAGTAATTCAGCTTTTAGATTTAAATGTGAATCAAAAATAAAAAACTTTTTTGAAGAACTATGCATACTTAACTTAAAGCTTTTGCAAATTAAAATTAGTAGCTAAATACCGTAAAAGCTTTCGCTATAAATTTATTTAATAAATGGATTGCCAAATACACTATTTTAATTGTTTTAGGGAGCTTTTACATTAATATATTTGAAAGCTCATATATTAAGCAAGGTCACAAATTTTCAAATTTTAACAGGCAGCTTTCCTTGTGAACAAGCTGGATGAATTTGAAATACCTTTTAATATGTTAAAAGTTTTTTCCAAGACCAAGTATTTTCAGCCAATAATTATGCTTCTAAGTAAAACCGGCGCAGCTAAAGTTAGTTTGATTGACTTCGAAAGCTCTAATCAATTATTATTATGTTCACAACTTAAGGGACTGCCGTCTATAAAAATTGTATGACCTTTCTTATTATATGAACATCCTTAACTTATTTAGTTTAAAAAAAAAATTACGTAAAACCTCCCGAATACAACTAAAACGGTTATGACTGGAAATTTATTTACTAAATTTAATTGAAGCAATCTGGTTTTTTATACAGGCAATATATATTTACACCACCAACAATAATATTGTTCACCGAACATATCAGACACCAGACACACTTTTTTTGTCCGCTATACAATTAAGGACGATAGTAATGTAATTTACCAAGCAATTTAATGGTCTGACACCGCAGGAGCTCTGATTTTATTTTTTCTTGCAATTTTGCCGATAAGATGATTTCAATGTTATGTCCCACAAATGGTATTATTGAACTTTACGCTATAATTTTAGTCATGTAATTCGATTTGGATAATGGTTTGTATTGATTATTTGTTCTCGTACTCAGTCTCAAAAAACAACTCGAAAATCGTTAAGATAATCTTTATGAATTAATAATGAATTATCCTCCGCATATCGACTTGCCTATATACATATTTACATACGAGTATATGACAAATAAAAATTATCGAGATTAGTTTTGATACGCATGTTTTTGCATCCGACATTTTCAATTTGGACGGGCGTATATGTATATCCCGCGCACCCAGTAACTATATATATACGCGAGTAATATTTATACTCTTCGTCGTCTTCATATACACAGCATAGACGATATCAATATTAATAATCATCAAATGTATAATTTTCAATTGAATTTTTCATTTCTTAAAATCAATTTTAATATCATGTTTCTTTTATCTCTCGCTGCCAAGCTTTTGGTAATATTTTTTTTTTATATTGATAATGAGATACAACAACAGCAACAACAGCAACAGCCAGCACCAACAAAAAATCGAAAGTAACATTATTTTAATGTAATCTATGTATATACAGAAGAGAACAATGTATTTTGTATATTACCATGAAAATGAAAATCAACAACAACAAAATAATGAAACTGATAACATAAAAATGAAAATGCGTTGATATTGTGTTTCCATCAATAGGGTAACACGGGTGGCGCGGTGTATAAAATAGCTTGGGGGCGGCACGGGGTTGGGAAATAAAACAAAACAGAATATGTATACATGTATATACAGAACCAAAGAAAAACTACAAGAGGAAATTTAATTTTTTTTTTGTGCCTTTTTCATTTCGATTTTTCTTGCTAAATACACAGCACACACAATACACCGAGCCGAACCGAACCAAGCCAAAAAAAAAAAATACGCTCAGCTGTATCATAATAAAAATCCTTCGAGAAATCGCGATTTCGTTGTTCTTGGTTCTTCGATTTATTTTCTTTTTTCCACTTTCCGTTACTTAATATAAAATATAAAGGTAGGTTGGTTGGTAGGTATACATACATATAGCTACCCAAATATTCATTTCAGGTACCCAGGTATTATAAAAAGTAGCGAACACAATAACAAAATGAAACACCTGAGAATACTCAGTTTTGTTGGTTTGTTGTTGCTTTAGTTCGTTTGTTCCGAATAAATTTGTGTTCTTATAGCCTTTCCACTATATTTTGTATACATTTGATAATGATGTTGGCGAGAGATGTGAAATTGTACATTATCTTATGGCCTTTTCCGAAAACAATTTTTTTTGCTGCTATTTTTATTCTTTTGTGTTAAACACATTTTTTTGTACGTTGGTTGTTGTTTGGTGGATATACCATTTACCATATTCGTTGCCACTGAAGGCCAGTTTGCGCCTCGCACACGAGATGGTGCGGCAGAGATAATGAATCGTTTTAATATTTTACTGGAAGGTATTAAAATGGTAATTAAGTCAATTTTGGGTTTACCAATCGGTATACGATGTGCAAGTATTAACCTTGTGCCTGTAAGCTTTACTTGTTTAATACCCATATTAATTAGGTTAATTGAAATTAAATTCGAAAATTACGTTCGTAACTAAACTTTTATATATTCAGTGGCTCTAGGGAATATCGTATATATTTTTTTATTAAACAAAATTAGGTGAACCATATTCTGTTATAAATTAAATTATGCCTAACGCAATCAAAATTATATATTTCCAAAAATATTGTATGTGCAGTGATATTTCTCTAATTGGTGTATGCGGGTACACAATTAGCTTCTAGTCTGGATCATCGTAATTTTGTCCATAGACAATAGTAAATCTGTATCTAAACGCAATTTTGTTTTTAAGATTCTGGTTACCCCGAGCAGTGCGTTTTTAAGTGTATCGAACGCGTGTTGGGCCTTCTCGATTTGTGCACTAATGGATGCGTATTTGTCGATGAACCGTCGATACCAACCTGAGATACCCAAAAACCTGAGGATCTGCTTAGCGATCGCAGACACTTTGTCCGAATCTTGTTTCAGGCAGCCATTATCAACAACATATCTCAAGTATTTAATCTGGTTTAGCAGAAATTTACTTTTTGATATGTTGATAGTGAGTTTGGCCGTGATCAAAAGACGCAAGAGTTCCCTCAGCAACTCAAAATGTTTCTTCAATGGTAACCGACGTTATTAAAAAATCGTCCAAACAGACGAAAACGCGATTTTGCAGAGAGAAAGGTATCACCTTGTGCATTAGACGGCATATCCATTGTGGCTGATACAGCGATCGCCCTTGAACAGTACATAGTCGTACATTCCCATTTTCTGTAATGTTAAATGTAATAGGGGAACACCATCCACTTTTGCTTTCTTCGATAACATGGAGGGATAATAAACGATCAATTTCTTTATATTTTAATGGCCTATTTAACCGGGGAAACAGTGGCCACTAGCTGTAACTACGTGAGTAGGTAATTGATGGAATTTAAAATTCAAGGAATCTACTATCTCTTGATCACCAGCTCCTAAAACACTAATGTTTGCGCCACTGTCTAATAGCCTGTGCATTGTCCGTTCTCCCACGCGAACTTCCGCATATGGTCTTCCGTTTTGTTTATCGCTCAACAGAGCTTCTATATATTTAGCCTTCATCATTCGTCTATTGCGCCAATACCGAGATGTTCGAGAGGTATAGGGAAATTTAGTTTTACAAGCTCGAATGGAGATGGAAGTGGATACATTGGAATTTATGAGCGAGAATTTGGATGGTGTTGGGCACCAGGATGCACTAATGGATGCGTAAAATACGGTCTGGGAGGATTGGTTTGATGGAAATGCGCTCTCCCAGTGGATGGTATTTCCAGCGGTTGGTTTTCCGATTTAGAGAGATTACATTTAACGCAATTTGGTTTGATTACCTGATCTATCCCACATCCATAACAAAAAATGTGGGTAGGCGGCAAAGAGCAATCTTGATAGATGTGTCCCATATCACGACAGTTCCAGCATATAATTACATCCGGTCCACTGATAGACGCCATAGTTTTGCTAGATCCTGATGCATTAGTAAACTGTTGGGATGCATTAGTAAACTCTCCTTTAAAGGGCAAATCTCTATTAATTCTTGAATAGTTTTTCGTGACGGTTGTAGGTATAGTTTTCTGGGCAATACCCATTTCGTCCGTTGAAAAATATTTAAACTAATAGTAGAGGACCTGGGCACAGCATAATCCTGACTAGGTGCCCACAGCGAAAGGTTGGGTGTTTTCTTCCAGGCCTTTACTGGTTCATGCATTTACTGTGCGTTAGGGTTTCATCGACTGTTGGTTCTCCATTCATCACCCCCAGCAATCGTCTTATCGAACAAATTTTTTATGTTTTAGGAATTAAAAAAAAATCTGACCGATAACGTTTTTTGGCTGAAAGGACATGCTTTCAAATGAATAAAGTACATACACTACATCATTGCGATGCTGAAAACGGGGGTCATTTAGTGACATTATTTTCCATGATCTTCAGTCCAAACACGCATATGTATAGAGGGTCTCTATTCCCGGGATCATTTGATTTTCGAGAAACGGGAATTTTGAGATCTAATCCTCGGGTTCCCGGGATAAATAATGTCCAATTGATATGACCTCGCAAATCTTGGAGCTAGATTTCTTCTTGGGCCGCAAGTAAAGAACGCTGTTTTGGATTTCCAAGCAGTCAATAACCGATTGTGTAAGCTTCGCCAACCTTCGAATGGACGATCTGATGGGATCTATACCCGAACACGATGTTAGAATGGTAGTTAGGGTCTTTAATGGTAGAGCTGGCAAAAATCAGACCGACTTGTGTGAAAACATATAGGTCCCGACAATTTGCAATTGCTCATGATCTTAAAGTAGCAAGCAAGTTCTGCCCTCACAAAGAGATACATCTAGAGACATGGACACATCCCCGCGGAACTAAAGAACGGGCTCAGGTTGTGCAGGATGTCTGGGGACAGAGCGAAATGCATGTTAGGTTTGGACTGTGAAGGTCTGATAAACGAAGATCAAAAGAAATGATATCAGGATCTTGTCAGCCACAACATGGATGAAGCTAATTACCAGTCTAACTGCATGAACTCTGTCTGGGAGATACTGTTGTCAGTGCTGCTCAGCAGATTTTAGGTATAGTGGAAGTCAGACCCCAGAGTGATTGGTTTGATGACGAGTGTCGTCTTGCAGTTGAGCCACCAAATATAGCCCATAGTGAAGTGCAACAACGTCTCATAATCGCGAGGAAAAACAAGATGG
The DNA here is from genome assembly GCA_951394425.1 of Tipula unca. Taxonomy (NCBI): domain Eukaryota; kingdom Metazoa; phylum Arthropoda; class Insecta; order Diptera; family Tipulidae; genus Tipula; species Tipula unca. Next base: position 21,688,219 of record OX596382.1, on the reverse strand, counting down.
GCAGCTAAGCGGATTTGTAGACGGGAAAAGCGAGAATGGGGGAAGACCGAGATTCTGGAAGTACAACAACTCAGCAATGAGCGTAGCTCATGTAATTTCTTTAAAAGAATTACTGTACTGGGACCGGGATGGAAACCTCTGTGTCAACATCGAAGCAGTACTTGACGCATGGTGTGGACACTTTACTGAGCTGCTTGATGTTCATCATGCGTCACAGACTGTTGTTGAGCCGCCGCTAATACAGACTGCGGAGATTTCCGTACTGAGAAGCCATCCCATGAGGAATTGCATATGCAGAATTCCCGAGAATTTGATAAGTTTTCTATTTCCCGTTTCCCGAAAATGTTTTTTGTATTTCTCGAGTCTTATTTTAAATGAATGGCCGAGTGTAAGAAATCAACGTAACCTTAATGTGAATGTACGTTTTAAACAGTGTTACATCAACTTGGGATTAATCAGAATACTTGGAAGCTGAACAGCTTGCCAAGCTCCATGATTTAGGGATTACTCCGACAGATGGCTTGGCAACAACCACCGACGAAGCAGCAGTTATGATAAAATCTGGACGAGATTCACAATATCATCATTAAATCTCATTAAGAATGAGAGAATGATCTCCTTGTTGGACAACCATATCAAATCAAAATGTGCTGTCGAAGTGTGCCTTGAGTTGAAATGTTTTTTCCAAAAACATGGTAAAGAGTTGAATTTGCTCTTGGATTGCCCATATGGTATGGATGCAATAGTATAGAACGGTTTTTGAGTACCAGACGCAATTCGTATTAAGACGTGGTATTAATTGATTTGGGATCTTATCTACTAATTGAATTTACATAATATCAAAGTCGTATGTGATTTGCACAATTCTTTGAAACCCGCGAAATTAGCAATTGACGCGCCGGGAAGACGTGATTCAAACTTCCTCAGTACGGACGCTATCCTAAATTTTTTGTTGAAGTCGCTGAAATCGAATAAAAATAAGAGATTTCAAAAGACGAATCAAAGATGGTCGAAATATCGAGCTTGTCTCGTTGCTGAAATTTTTACAGACTCTGAAATAGGAAAATGAAACCAAAACGGAACAACAACTTATATATTCGCCAAAAACATCAGTAACCAAATTTGCAGTGAATGACTGGTAACCTTCTTGGATAATGAGGGGGCATTAAGGGATTTAGCAACAACAGACCCTTGCGTGTCAGATTGCATCTTGCACAGCCATTCAGCTCAAATCCATATCTATGTGGACCTGTAACAATGCAGGGCACTCATCTATCCTATGCAACAGGGGTATTCCGGAAGCTACCGACTACGCTATTCCTTTGCCATCCATTGAGATGAGATTCCAAACTGAGTTTCCCATCAGAGAGGACTGCGTGAACGAAACGGTTATGGACAATGAGGCGCTTAGCTTCTTCACGGATGGCGAAAAAAGGGATAGAGAGGTTGGCTGCGGGGTACTCTGTGAGGCACTAGGGGTTAACCTCTCTTTTCGTCTTCCCGACTTTTGCAGCTTTTTCCAAGCTGAACTAATCGCGATAATGGAAGTGGACTGGTTAAAGTATAATGTAATATCTACGATGGATATTCGCATTTTTACGGACAGCCTGGCTGCTATTAAAACGCTACAATCATACTCCGTGACGTCGAAGGTAGCCCAGAACTGTCTGGAATCTTTAAATGAGATGGCTGATCAGTTCAACATCCGCTTCACGTGGGTGCCAGGGCATTTCAATATCGCAGGGAATGTAAAGGGAGATGAGTTGGCCCGTAAGGGTACAGCACGGCTAATGACCCAAAGCAGGCGGGATATAAAGATACTGCTTGCTTCATGTAAACTGCTGCTTCAGGAAGAAGACCAGATCTGGCCTAGACTTGACCGATCCAGATTAGTCGTGGGAGGTTTAACGAGACATTGCCTCATTGGGTGACATGCGAACAGACTGGGTGTCCCAGCCCATGATTTCTGCCGTAGCTGTGGTGATGAGGAGGAGGAAGAAAATCTGCTCCATCTGCTCTGCACCTGTCCTAGTCTAGCATACAGTAGAACAAAATTTATGTGAACTTCCCCTTTGAACGACCTCACGGATCTTAGTAAGATCGGAATCCGGGACTTTAAGCGCTTCTTGGTAAGCTCAGGATGGTAACCTTGACAAAAATGTAAAATTTAATCAAATATTTGATGAATGAAAGCTAATGATACCGCCAGCTGTTAACAGAAAATATTTAAACCTACATACAGTGTAGGGCCAATTATTGGCCACATTGGGGTAAGCATTTAGAAATTTCGTTAAAAATGTTTGTCCAACTCTGATCACCTTGTGCTGATTATTATTGTTTGCTTCCTTGAACATAAGCAGCTTAATGAAAAAATCTTGGAACCGTAATTTTCACTTTGTTGATATAATTCGCCGGTTGTTCACCCTGCCCATATACATACATATACCCAAACATTTTCCACCTTTACAACTTCTTTGTATGTATACACAAATAATATAAAAGAAAATGGTATAATTTACAAGAATAGCGTTTAAGAGAAAAGACTCATTAGGTACACAGGGTAATATACATAAACATGTTTATTTATGGTTCTCGCTATATGCATCGTGCTTCGAAGTCATTACCACCACACTATGGCTATAAATTTTGCACAAACCCAATATTATTGAAAATCCGGACGAAATCAGTAAAAAATAATTTCTATTCATATGAAGAAAACGTATTATGCTGCAAAGTTTTTTTTTTGCGTTCGTTCGTTTCTTCATTCATTTCGTTCGACGTTAAACGTTAGTTACAAATTTATGTTGTTTATGTTATGTATATATGCATATGAAATATGAAACAGTTTGATAGAAATTTTGAAAACATAAAAATCAGGATTTTTTTTTTTTTACATCAGCTTATAAAGTCATAAAGGAAAGACGAGAATTTTGTAATAAAATACTTTTGCTGTTTTGATTTTTTTTTTTTTGTGTGTACTCAACAACGAACACTATCGAGTAGCATACAACACACAACATAAACATATATCGTATATAGCTAGCACACAGAGCATAAAAAAAAATTTGAATAAATAATTTAAACATGAATACCGAAATGTACGTATACAGTGTGTGCGCACACTCGGAATTTTTTTTTTCTCCACCTCATGACTTGTTCCCACAATTTTTGGGCGAACAATTTTGGTTCAGAAACATGAGATACTTTGTATGAACAATATGTACGTACCTGCTGCAATGATGTGAAATACACAGGGCACTCGTTGTTTTCCTATTCGATTGGTTGCTATACAAAGCAGTGTGCCGTAATCAAGTTCTGTCATCGGTGTATACGATACAATCGATGATGTACCCTTTCCTATCCGCGATACATGGCTCGCGGCCACGTCTATACTCTCGGCACTATTATTAAATGTCCATTTAAATTCTACATCGGGTGGATTTGCGTCGACCACACATTTTATTTGGGCATTCTCTTGTTTGGCGACACCATAGACGCGCGGTTGATTTGGCGCACATGTTGGAGCGTCTGGAATTTAATAAAATATTTTAAATAGTAGGACACTACAGGAATATATTTGTGATGGACTTACATAAAACATTTAATTGAAATGGCGGGCTAATGCCATCCCCTTCAGCATTATAGCCGACACATGAATAATTACCAGCGGTCGCCCGTGATACACCTTGTAAAACTAATGAATAATTGCTTATTATAACACCTTGAGATATATTGTGCGGCAGCATTCGGCCCTGTGGAATAATAAATATTTGTTTAGCGCTTTTATGTTGATATACATCCAATATAAATACTTACATTATGCCGCCACTCTACTTTATATACAGACGGATGAGCCGATACCAAACAGTCAAAATAAACATCGGTACCTTCTCGTATTGCTTCGGGATCTAATGAGGGGCCCAATTTTACCCTCGTTTCTGGTATATCTGTAAATAAATCAACAAAAGGAATAATAAAGTTAAAATTTAGCTGTTCCGACTCCAGGGATGGGCGAAGTAGATTACGCCATGTAATCTACGTGGTTGTCGACACGTAAAATATAACGTAGATTACTTGGCAGTGTTTTTGTCAACGTCAACCGAATGCGCCAGTATGCGGGAGTATTTTGTAAAAGCGTTCATCTAGAGGGGATTTTTTCATTTGTTTCTTTTTGACAAATGACGCATGAAAAGTTTCAAACTATCATCGTGTTTTTATTTATTCAGTATATTGGTTGCCATTTCATCATGGAAAGACTGAGCCCGGCATAGCGTCTACAAATTGTTCAGCTTGTAACACTTTGTCTGAGGTGGAGGAGCAAAATTAAATCAAAACTTCAAAGTGAAATTAAATAATTCCTCCAACTCAGATTCCATATTCTAGAATTTGGATCCACACAGGGACTGTATCGGTTATTACTGGCTAAGCATCAGGGATGGCGTGGTGTTTTAAGTTTATGTGAAGACTCCTATCAAAAAACTCGCATGGTCGGTATAAATGGTAAAACTGTACCCTTTTATATACGCACGGAACTTTTTGACGCTCAGTACCGTTGCGCAACACTCTAACTCTGTTATGGAGTAATTCCTTTGAGTGGCATTCAGCTTTTGTGAGATAAACGATATTGGTCGTTCTTCTCTGGCAGCATTAAGCTGAAATAGCACGCTTCCTACTCCACAGGTGCTGTTGTGAGTGCATGCTTTAGAGCCTTAAAGGACTCATTGGCTGCGTCTGATCATTTCCATTTTACACTCTTCTTGGTAAGATCTGTTAGTGGTCATCCCAGTGTCGCGAACTAATATATGAAATGCCAATACCAACCACACATTCACTTGAATCGTCTGACCTGCTTAACAGTTTTGGGAATAGGATATTCATCGATTGCCTTTTCTGGATCAGTACGTAAACATCCATCACCTACTAAGTAGCCCCAGTATTTAACTTCATTTAAAATAAATCGACTTTTCTCTACGTTAATATTCAATCCTGCATTGCTAATTAAGCCAGTGAACTCACTGAGCAGATCGAAATGTTCATCCAAGGTGGCAGAGGTAATTAAGAGGTCATCTATAAATAAAAAAAGACTCGATTGTGTGGAGTCGGTACAGAATCAAAAGGTGCATAAGGCTGCGCACAATCCAAATGGCATGACCGTGAAGTGATATAAGGGCTGGTCAGGTACCGTGAAAGCCGTATTATCTCTGGATTGTGGCTCGAGAGGATCTGCCAAAACGCATCTTTCAAATCAATTGTTGATATGAAACTCGTTTGATCCAATCGACCCAGCAAACCATCGATTAGCGGCAAAGAATGCGCATCCTTGGCGGTTACCTGATTCACCTCACGGGCATCCAGACACAGACGAACCTGACCGTTTGCCCTATGTACCATAGTAATTGGCGATCACCAAGAGCTCTGGCTTTCCTCAATGACACCCATAGATAACATTCGATCTAACTGCTCGTTCATTAATTGCTGCTTAATTGGCATCAGGGCGTAGAATCGTTGTTTCAGTGGTTTCGCAGAGCCAACATCCAATAATATGCGTTACTAATGTAGTCTTTCCGAGACCCAACTGAGCAGAAACTGGAAATAATTTTATAATTTCATTAAGTCTTGCCTGGTCTACTGGACTAAGGTTATGGACGTTTACCGGTTTTTCATCAGAAGTGGTGGTGGTTGTGGAGTGGATTGTTGCGATGGTTGGAGTAATTCCATTAAATTGCAGAAGTCAATCCTTAAGTATAGGTTGCTCCAGTGAAGGTACGATATAAAATGTCATATTGTGCTCTTTGTTGTTAAATAAAACACGAGGTAGAATGTACCCGAAAACTCGTTGAGCATGCCCGCTAGCCGTATTTACATAACTGGGAAAATCGTGAAATTATATAGCAATATCACTCAAAAAGTTGTCTGACCCAGTACCTAGTACGCTGATAGTGGCTCCACTATCCAAAAGGCCGTTATAATCGGTACCATTAATTTTCAGCTGAACATAGGGCCGTTTGTCAATCACATTGTAGTTGATTATTGAGGATACTATATTTACTCCGAGGTTTCGTCTCATTCCCCAATACGTACGGCTTCTTAAGCGGTGCATTGAATTATAATATCGCTTCTGGTTGTTATTTGGAAATGGTATCTTCTCAAACGAATCGCTAAGCTCCGATTCAGATAAATCATATTTGTTATTGTTTTTAATCGAATCGCCAGAATCTACTGAATCTGTAAATCCTTTTTTGGGTGGTTTGCCATTCCAGGTCTCATCATTATTCACTATTCTGGGTGGAACAAATCTTGGGGCACGGTGATTCCCAGTTCTCCACTGTCCCCACGGATCGCTTCCCATGCAACGAGGGTGCAGTGGTGCTTTTGGGAGTGAAGCAGAGAAGGTGAGTAATTAGCACCAATCCCGTTAGCGGTTACAACGGATTCACATAAACTCAAAACCCCACGCCATCCCTGATGCTTAGCCAGCAATGACCGCTAGAGTCCCTGTGTGAATTCAAATTCTATAACATGGAATCTGAGTTGGAGGAATTATTTAATTTCACTTTGAAGTTTTGATTTAATTTTGCTCCTCCACCTCAGACAAAGTGTTAATCTGGTTATCTCAACGATTTGGCTTTTTAATAACTCGGTAGCACATATAGTCTTCCTGAACTCGAATTCCTTTTACCATTGAGTGGGGTGTGTTAAATTTTATGGCACGGTCATAGTTAAAGTTTCCTGAATTATTTTTAATGAAAGTTATAACCATTTTGTCTGGTTTTTCGTGAGCCGTTTTTTATTTATTATTCTGCGATCTGTTTTATACCGTTCCACCGTTATAAAGAGGGCCCCAGCCTACATAACGCTATATATCGTTGTTTTGGGTCAATATTAAATTTTGTAATGGATAAACATGACGCTGAAGTAGATTCATGGTATTTGAGCACGTTTAGTTTTAAATTACGCCCTTTTTGAAAACAGATTTAAATGCATTGACGGAAATTCTATAAAACGATCACCAATAACGTATTGTTCCTAAAGAAATTTGGTCACCCTGTAGTTTAGAATTAATTGACAAAACCACTCTAGGAATTGTCAACATTATCGACGTTGTCTACGTTGTTGACGTTATCTACAGGTTGTCGACACGTCAATGTAGAAAATAATAGATGAAGCGTAAACGCCCATCTCTGGCTCCAACTCCATGACCAGTCTGTTCGCGCCCAAAACAAAACAATTCTATATCCTTGTCCAATATATGTATGTATACAGAATAGCAGAAAAATGTTAGTGGGAAAAATATGTTGAGGTACATACTTCAAAAAAATGTAATAACCACTCATAGAAAACACTTACACAATGCAATGTAATTTTATGTGTATTTTCTGGGTTCAAGAGGCGACTAAAAATTTTAAATTTTTCCGGTTTTCATTTAAATCAATATAAAATCTATTTACTCGTATTTGTATGTACGAAATTTATTAAGGTGGAATAAAAACGTAAACTAATGAAATTCGAGTGCAACCTACTCTTGACATACTATTTCACCGCTCTCGAGCATACATTAATAATTTAACAAATAAAATCTTTAAACTTTTATAACTAAGTATGTACCTACTAAATATTATATAAAACTTAAATCGCTTATTATTACTAAATAGTATATTGTTCTGTTATTAAAAATACATTTTGTGCAGCAACAAAACGAATCTTAATGCATTTTTAAAGTTTCTACATCATTAAAAAAAATTGAAAATTGAAACAACTATCAGGTATAATAAAATTATAACATTATTAAATTGTTTATAGTTTTTTCGCATACACACGTACGAGCATGTATATATACGAAACACATAAGAGTGAAGTGAAAATTTAATTACGTTTTGGCGTTTACTGTCGATTTTACAATATGCAAAATTGCTACCTTTCTTCGTCAAATATATATTCGCTATATACGTTATAATGGAGCAAACAAATTTAGTTTTTTTTTTTTAGTATGTTGTTAGTGTTCAATTTGCATAATAAATACATTAATGTATAATATGTAGTTTGTAATTTTATGCGATTGATTATCATTCACATATTTTATTATAGCGTGTATGGGAAGATTGAAAATTAAAGTTTTATCGCGTTAAGTATATACGAGTATATATAACTAGATAAATTGATGTTTTAAGTTTATTAATTGTTTTAAAATTTATTTATGTAAAATAAGGTGGGCTTAGCAAGTTAAACATTAATTATAACAAAATATAAAATTTATAGGTTATGAACGTGTTTCTTAAAAATCCCATAGTATTTGTACAATTGAAAACAACAACTATGTGGCTTAACTTAACTTTAAAAATTATTAAAAATATTAAAATCTGTAAATTAATTAAAACTCTTTTTAAAAATTTTAATAATTAATAATTAAATTAAATAGTTGTTATGAATAGCACAGCACATACATCGTTGTTGTGGTTAAAAGTACCAATCTAGGATTCAATTTAAAATTGTTTAAATTAAAAATATTTTTAAAACTATTTAAACATTTTAAAAATGTACGTAGAATTTAAATCTTCTAAATTTAACTTTAATAATTAAAACTTATTATGTGTCTATTATTAAAACGATTTAACATAATTTTTTTTAATGTAATCAAATTTTTTATAAGTTAATTAAAATAATTAAAATGACTGAGCTTACTAAAACCAACAAACTTATTTGTTAGATCGAAGATAAATAGTTTAAATAATTTAATAATAACTATTAAATTAGAACTTACTTTTGATTAAATATAACAATTTCATATTTTTTCAAACAGTTTTATTAATCTTAATTGTTTTAATAAATTTGATTTAGCTAACAAATTTTTAATAACTTTAATAATTTAAATTAAGTAGTTAACAGTTTTAATAAACCTAATTATTTTAACAAACATTGCAAAATTTTTAATTTTTAATTAATTTGAATATTTTTAAATGATTTAATAATTTTATTAATATTAATACTCTAAATAATATAATTAATTTAAAACTTAAAAATGTTTCATGTTTAAAAATTATTAAAAATATTAAAATCTGTAAATTAATTAAAACTCTTTTTAAAAATTTTAATAATTAATAATTAAATTAAATAGTTGGTATGAATAGCACAGCACATACATCGTTGTTGTAAAAAAAATAAAATACCAATCTAGGATTCAATTTAAAATTGTTTAAATTAAAAATATTATTAAAACTATTTAAACATTTTAAAAATGAAGGTACAATTTAAATCTTCAAAATTTAACTTTAATAATTAAAACTTATTATGTGGCTATTATTAAAACGATTTAACATAATTTTTTTTAATGTAATCAAATTTTTTATAAGTTTAATTAAAATGACTGAGCTTACTAAAATCAACAAACTTATTTGGTAGATCGAAGATAAACAGTTTAAATAATTTAATAATAAATATTAAATTATAACTTACTTTTAATTAAATATAACAATTTCATAATTTTTCAAACAGTTTTATTAATTTTAATTGTTTTAATAAATTTGATTTAACTAACAAATTTTTAATAACTTTAATAGTTTAAATTAAGTAGTTAACAGTTTTAATAAACCTAATTATTTTAACAACCATTGCAAAAATTTTAATTTTTAATTAATTTGAATATTTTTAAATGATTTAATAATTTTATTAATGTTAATACTCTTAAATAATTTAATTAATTTAAAACTTAAAAATGTTTCATTAATTTGAATAAATTTTAACAACTGTAAATTAAAATAGAACGTTTAATAAATGCTGAAATAAGCTTACATTAAAGTTAACACCAGTTTGATTTTTTTAGCTTACTTAAATTATTTAAAATAATTCCTAAAATTTGGTACAATTGGCAACTAATTAATTAATAGAGTTATTATGAAAAATTTTGTTTTCTAATTGGTTTAAAACTTAAAATAATTTTAACAAAATAATGGAATCAATTTAATTTAGCAATCTTATAATTTTACTAACCAATCTTACTGAATTTAATAATTTTAACATTTTTAATAATTCTTGTAATTCAACAATTTTCACAATTTATTATGTTCACCACTTTAATATGTTTTCAAGTAACCAAAATTTGTTTTAATGAATTTTATTAAGAAAATAAACTCTGGGATTTGTTCGACTAATTTCGAAAAGATATGTATTGAAAGCAAAAAATCAGTTGGTATGACTATCATTTTGAAATATTAAATAATTTTAATCCTTATGATTATACATTTGATCATGTTTCCCTAATAATCATATTCAAATAAATTTTTATAAAATTTATAACTTTAATTTTTTTAAATATTAAAATAATAAACAAATTGAAGTAATTTTAATAATGCTTATCATTTTTTAAAATATATGAATGCAGTTTTAATTATTTTGTAGTCTTAACAAATTTAATATTAATTATAACAAATAAAAAATGTATTAATTAAATTCAGTATTATCACAATTGACAACAGCTACCATGATCTTAAATTTGACAACAACAAATATTTAGGTTTATATAAATAACCCACATTAAATGAATAAAAATGATTATAAATTTAAAACATTTAAAATTATTAAAACTTTAAAAATTAAGATAATGTTTAAAATCATGAATTTAATTACTACTATTATAATTATTAATGTTATATTAATAAAAATATAATAATTAAAAAGTTTTAATTATTAAATATAATTAATGAAATTATTAAATTTTTTAAAAAGTTTAAGATTACGACAATAGCCTTTATTTGTCAGGTTACATATGACATTTGAATTTAAAATTTATCATATATTAAAATTATTAATATGTATTACTTAAACATTTTAAAAATTTAATTACAACTAAATGTACCAATTGAACTTAAATAGTTAAGTTTATTTCGCTTTTAATCGTTTAAATATTAATTTTTTTTTTGTTGATCAAATAAATAAAATATTATAATTAAAATAATTAAAATTACTGAGCATATAAAAATTATTAAATTGAACAAACATCAATTTAATAATTTTAATGATATTAATAAATGTATTTTATTTATTTTAATAATTTTTATGTGTCGTAATAGTTGTACCAATTTTAACTAATTTTAATTATTTAACTATTTTTAAACGATTTATTATTTTTATTAATATTAAATAATTTCAACTGTTTTAATTAAATTGAATAAATTTTATGAATTTTAAATTAAAATTGAACGTTGATTAATTGCTTTACTAAATAAACATTTAAGCTAAATCCATTTGATTTATCTAACTTAATTGTAACAAATATTCATTATATTCACTGTGGGATAAATATTCATTAAAACGAGTTAAACGAGTTAAAAATAATTTGATAATTTAAGATATTAACATCTTTTATTTAATTAATTATTATCTTTTAATAAATTATGTAAAACTTCTTTCTATTACATATCTTAATAGTTTTATTATTTTAACAAATCTTAATACTTCTTGTAATTAATAATTTTAATGATTTATTAATTTTATAATTCAAGTAATAACTTGAATAGCAGCTGTGTAGAATTTACCACTTTAACGTGTTTTAAAGTAACATATGATGATATTATAAATATCCAACCAAAATTCGTTTTATTTATTTTATTAAGAACCTAAACTCTAATGGTTACAAGAAATTCATTCATTAGTTTCGAAACGACATGAATTTGAATGAAAAAAAACAGTGACTATTCTTTTGAAAAACTTAATAATTTTAAACTTAAGGATTATAAATTTTATCATGTTTCCCTAATAATTATATTTATCATAAATTTTGATAATTTTAATAATTTTTATCATCTTGTAAATTATATGAAAATAATATTAATTATTTTGAAGTCTTAAATATTAATTATAACAAATAAAATATTAATTAAATAAATTCAGTATTATTACAATTGACTACAAAAACTGCATGACCAATATCAGGTTGATAGTATAAATAACTCCCATTAAACTTATACAAATTATTAGTAAAATAATAAAAAATTTAAAATTATGAAATTATTTAAGTTTATTAAGATTTTTAATATTGCATTAATTAAAGTGTTATAATTAAAAAGTTTAAATAATTTAATATAATTAATTGTTAAACATTACAAAATTATAATAATTGGTGGTCTTATTATGATTTGTTAAATATTCTATTTGCATTTAAAATTGATTGAATTAAAATTTTAAAATATTTACCCAATATAAAATTTAAAATTATTTAATATTTTAACATTTCTTGCAAGAGAATTCAATTATATAATTAATTCATAGTTAAATGGCGTAATTTTTTTTAAATTATTAATATTGTTGAATTATTTAGATTGTGCAATTTACGTACATTATTAAAACTATTAAAGTTATTAAAATCATGAAATAAGAAAAATTGGTTAATAAAATTACTAAAGGATATTAAGAACATTATTAAGAATTATGATTAATATAATTAAAAATGCCGAATTTATAAAATTTATTTAATTCATAACGATCATTATACTAATTAAATTGCAAATTATATAAAATCGACCAATAAAGTAATATTTTTAAAAATTTAATTTTAAAAAAATTGATAAATTATAAGAATTAATAAAAACCTTAAATTTGTTAAATTATTACACTTAATGGATTTAAATTATTCAAATTATGGATTAATGGTTTTGCAAAATTAATTTAGTGTAAGTACATATTAAATTAAATATTCAAATATTAACTTAAATAGTTAAAACGTATTTGGCATGAATTCATTTTAATACACATTTTTTTTAAATTAATAAATATTTTATCTTACTAGTTTTATCAGTTTAACTATTTCAAAATACTTAATACTATTTCTTAACAAATTTTTAAGAACTTTAATACTTTCAAAATTAAAACTTAATAATTATGATTTTAACAAACATTACAAAAGTAAGTAAAGGTATTAATTAATTAAAATCAGTCTTATTACAATTGATATAAACAACAAATAGGTTGATCTAAATAACCGCTATTAAATTTAAACAAATTATTAGAAATTTGGAAGTTAACCAAATTTAAAATTATTAAAACTATTATGATTATTAATAAAAAATGTAATAATGAAATTAAATATAATTAATGAAACTATGAAAATTATAAAAAAAAATTAAAAAGTCAAGTGTTCAACTAGGTTACATATCACATTTGAATATAAAATTTATAAATCATTAAAATTATTAAAATAACTTCCACATTTTTAAAATGTAAGTACAATCTAAATGCACTTTTAATAGTTTTAATGTTGAGTTTTTTATAAATTAAATATAATCAATTTTAATTTTTATTAAATAAATTAAAATAAATAAAATTACTGAGCAAATTAAAATCAACAAATTAATTAGGTAAATCGTTTATAACTATTGAATTATTTTACATAATTTACTTAAGTAGAATATATTCCAATTGACTGTTAACTTAACTAGTAGCGTATTTTTGCTTTTAATGCACGATTTGTATTTAAAAGTTAAAGTATTGTAAATTAATTAATTAATTAGGCTTTAATTAATTAACAACAGACCGTTTTATTTTTTTTTTTTAAATAACCTGAATTATACTGGTATTATCAAGTAACAGCCGAATGTGTTCATTTTTAAAACCCTAAAATTTGAACAGATACCACTTTTAAGTTGATAATGTATAATATAAAAACTGAGTCGTCAATCATTATGGTCAGGGGACAGATTTTTTCAAATACTTATCGGTTCAAAACTAATAATTGCATCTCTTACAACTATTTATTTCTAAAATTTTTAATAATTCAATAAATAATTTTAAATCAACAGTTTCCAATATTTTAATGATTGTATAATTTTTGTTTATTTTATTAATTAAAAATGTTAATAAACTAAATGATTCAATTAAAAGTTTATGACTTTCTTAATTTTTATAATTTTAATGATACTAGTAATTTGTATCTCGCGAAATAATTTAAACAATATTCTAAATATGTTTAAAATTTTTACTATTTTTAAACGTTGTTATAATTATATTTGTGTAAATCATAAATAATTTCAACAGTTTTAATTAACTTATTAAAAATGTAATTCTAATATTTTGAATGAATTTTAAAAATTGTGAATTAAAATTAAACGTTCAATAAACAATGCACAAATAATGTAATATTTTCGTTAAAACCCATTTGATGTGTTTAACTAAATTAATTATGTTAAATAGTTTGAAGAATTTGGTACAATTGGCAACTAATATTCGTAATTTTGAAAGTAATTTTATAATATTTTAATAATTATATTAAGAATTTATATTTTAAGATAATGTAACTTTTGAAAAAAATTGATTTCAATTAAATTTTGATTTACTAATCATACTAGTAAAATAACTAAACATAAACAATTTTAATCGTTATTGTAATTTAACAATTAAAAAAATTATCAGATGTTAACATTATTATATTAATTTATATCTGAGGGGGTTGCAAGAAATACACTGACCAGTTTCGAGCCGATATAATGCCATTAATTAACAAATTAGTTTCAGAAATTTTAACAATTTCGTCATTAATAAAAAAAATTAACATTCCTTAAAATTAACAATATTTTATAATTTTAACAAAAAAAATATAAATTAATTAAATTCGGTATTTATACAATTGACATCAACAACTATTCTATTAAATTTGATAATAACAAATACCCATTAAATTGAGACAAACCATTTAACATTTAAATGTTAACAAAATAGATGAAAACGATTAAATTATAAAAACATTAAAAATTATTAAATCTAATTAAAAACTATTAAAATTATCAATATTTTAAAGGAGAACATTTTTTCAAAGTTAATTTAACTATAAATTGTAATTATTGAAATTGATAAACTATATTGAATAAAATTATTTAAATTATTAAAACCTTAAATATCTTAAAATTATTATATCTTAAATTAACTAAATTATTGAAATTATTATTTTTTTCAAATTTATGAATATTTGTTGCCAACTGTAGGAATTATTTACCTAATTTATTTAAATTAAATACATTAAATGGGTTTTAACTTAAATTTTACTTTAATTTAATATTGTTAAAAATAATTTTAAAAAAATTTCTTAAACTATTTAAATTTATTTAAACCATCAAGAAAATAAATTAAAACTGTTAAATTTATTATAGTTATGTTACTTATAATTAATAAAACATATTCTATTACTTTTTGGAAATTATTAATTTATAGAACCGTTAAAATAATTAAAATTACTAAAATTATTAATTTTAAGTTATTTAATTATTAAAATTGAAGTATATGTAAAAAAACAGTCCCACATTTAACTTTGATAACTTGTGTGAATGGGATGAATGGGTTGAATGAATTAGTGTGAATGTGGGTATTGCACCGTGGGCCCATTAGTGGCATTGAGTGCTGGAGTAAAATCCGCCCAACTTTAATTTTTTTAACTTTGATAATTGGTGATTGATTTTTTTTATATACATTAACGATTTAAACTAGCATCTCTAACAATTTTTAAATTATTAACGCTTTTATATTTATCAATATTTCTTGTTATTATTTAAAAAATCAAAAGAGATTTCACTAATTATATTCCACGTGAATAAATTAAGTTAAGTTGCTACATTAAATGTGTTTTAATTAAGTACTAGCCAATTTTAGAATTTCAACGTTAAGTTTAATGGGCAATTTTTAAAAACTATTCCAATTTTTAGAAAGATAATATTAAATTAGATATTAAAAATTAATGAAATTATTAAAACGACAAAGGTATTGGTTGTTGTCAATTGTGCCGTAACTATAAATTAGTTATTCAAATATTATTTATTAAAGTAAAAGTTATCAAATATATTTTAAATCCAACCTCCTGCAATGCTCGTTACAATACCATACGAAAATCAAAAGCTAGCTAATTAATTTAGAATAATTAAATTTTATGTGTGTAAATTTTTTACTAAATGAGCTTTTTTAGTTAATTATTTATAGGAGAGAAAATTAGTTGTTTTATAATTATTTTTATTAAAATTATTTAATTAGAATCTTAAATGTGTGCAGCTATTAATATTCAAATATTTAAAAAGTTCACCAACAGCTATTATAATGTTAATATTAAAACAGTTTGAAACAGCTTAGAAAATTAATTTTTTACCTTCCAAACAATAAAATGTAATTGACGTTCATTAGAATTAAGTTTTATTTAAAACGAATAAAATTGTAAATATCTGGGGCTCCAATTACACTTCACAATGTGAAAGTTTTCGTTTGATTAAAATAAAATCGGGTATTTCACTTTTTAAGCTTTAAACAGAGTTGGAGTTTTCTATATTTTTTTTAAATTTATGTAAATACTTGCGTCTTAGAAAACGAGTAAAGTGCATTTTTTTACAAATATAATGTATGTTCGAAAAAAGGTATGCACGTAACTTTAAAATAATAATAACAGCGTATATGCACTCGTATTTACATATATGGAATAAACTTTATTTTTAACATTTAATAAAAAAACTTTGACAAATTGTTATTGATAAACGACTTTGTATTCTCTTCGAATGAAAAAGTTATTTTCCAAAGAAAAAGTTTGCTTTTGGTACTCACATACAGACTTCATTATTTTTGTAAGTTTTTCCTGTTGAATTTTTCAGATATGATTTATTTATATTTTGTACAACAAAGTATTAAATTGTTACATTTCTTTGACATAATTGTAGAACACTAATATTTTTTTTTGATTGATACGTGAGTAGCTAATCTTTGAATATTAAAAGTGTAAATACAGTCTACTTACATTGAATATCCAGCCGCCATCCATCTTCGAGTGCCTCGGATGGCACGGCATTATTGTAAGCGCGACATGATAAATAACGTCCTGCGTCTTGTCTACTTAATGTTATTGATAAGGTGCTAGTTGTTTGGTTGCCATCACTTGAGGTCTGTGGAACATAAAAAAAATTGAGTTTAGTTGGTTTTAAAATTTTTGCGACACAGAATAATGATATTTTTACAGTTTCGGTTGTTGTTTCGAGGCGTTGTCCATCTCGCCACCATGTTATCGCTGCTGGTGGCCGAGAACCAGCACTTTGACATAGTAAATCATATCTCCTGCCGGCTGATAGTGGTTGATGGGCACCTAACAGTCTTACATTTAATGGAGCAACTGCAATTATAAAAAAATATGATGTTCAGTATAAATTATTTTTATTAAGGAAAGTAGTTGCGCTATTTATTGTTTTCAATTAAAGCCTTAATGAAATTATTGTTTGAGATTGAGGTTTTCAGTTCTACTCGGGTTTTAGGCTTTCATCACCACGTGATGAGAATGATTTGTGCAACAACTTCCCAAGGAGAAAATCCGAATTAGTATAGTGCATTCAACGGAAATCAATTGGCCCATATTTTTTGATGTGGTAATTTATAAACTTTTCATTAGTTGGCTTAGCTGTGTCCACGAGTAGATCCTTACATTTTTGCTCTACTGCTAATAATTTTTGATATTTATTCAATTTTTCAGAAACTTCGAATGCTTTCGCCAACGTAAATTATTTGGCACAATCTCGGCTACAAGACGATCCAATTTTATTTTGTAGAATTGAATATGGAACGGGCCTTGTCGATAATTTCATTTTTCCTCTTGAAATTTTCCCTCCTTTTTAAAAAGCCTTTCGTCTCTATGAGATAGATCATAATTTGGAGCAAACTCTTGAGTAACAAAGTACTCATGTGACTGGAAATCTAGAAGTGCACGACAAATTTGACACCTGTGATTCCTCAGAACACACTTGCATAACCTTGGATTTGACGTGGTTGTTGACTCTGGTTGTGCATGAGCTGATTGATGGTACGCGTCCTTGCATTATTGGAAGCGACCTCGTGATTTGCCATCTTTTACAAGTTTTCCATCTCTAAACCTGGTAAATCCAACTTATAACTTTGTATTATGGGGAGGATTCCTTTTTATAACACTTCTGGTAGCTAAACTGTCGAAACTACTGTGTGTATTTGAGATTAGCTTTTGACGTTTCAAACCCTTCCTGAATACTAGTAGTATCTCTTTCTTAGACTATAGACTGACTATTCAATTCGGTCATAATCGGGAAATATTTACTTTTTCTGCACATTTTGTAACAATGTGTGTTAAATAAACATTGGGCACGTTTGAGCCGAACTTCAAGTAGGCAGCAGCCGCTTTATGCTGCCTTTCATGCAGGCTCAAATCTTTATTATCGCTGCTTAATTCAATTTGGAATCATGTATTATATTTCGCTGATCGAAGCACCTTATATACAATTACGAGAGGATGCCGTACTCAATTGTGCCTTGAGCTGCGTAATCCGAAATTTTTATTCCAAAACTGGAATAATTTTTAAGGTTAGACTGATTAACGGACAAAAGCAAGAACAATATGTATGTACTCAAATTTTATCCATTCCGATATTGTGAAAGATCATAAGGTTTCTACGAAGTTTTTATGGAACATTACAAATTTCAAAAAATCTATCAAATATCAAACTGGCCCTTCATCCCTTCCCAATTAACTAGAAAAAACCATATTTTAAATATTACGCCACTTTATACTTGATAATTTCTATAAAGTAATTTTACATCAAAATGGTAGCTATTTAGTAAATGATACCGCAATCGTTGGCACAGTTAGTAGTCTGCTTGCTGTGATATTCGAGGGTCTCGGGTTCGATTCCCGATAGTGACCAAAAATCACGGTTGCGTGTTTTTAATATATAAGTTTATAGGTGTTCGTCCGGGTATTGCACCATTGGTCCGTTTGTGCCATTTAGTGCTGGCGTGATCTGACCAATTTTAATTTTTTTTAGTAAATGGCCATACATGTTTTAACAAATTTTTTAAATTAATGTATATTCTAAATTTGTAATATAAAAATTAAAATGTTTTTAAATTTGTTAATTTCGTATCTTTAAAAACATATAAATTATTGAATAGGTTAATTATTTAGTAAAGTTTCAAATTAATAAATAATTGAATTTGTCAAAATAATTCATACTATATAATAAACAATACCATATTAATAAACTCTTAAATAATATATTATTAAATAAATAAATTACTTTATTAAAAATTATAAAATGATTGATTGATTTATCAATAAATCAAACAATAAATAAAAGAATTTACCAATTTGTAAATTAGTAAAATTACTGATTTATTAATATGTATTATTATTTAAATAAAATTTATAAATTATTAAATTTATAAACTGATTTAATTATTATTTTATAAGTTTATTATATTTATTAATTTAACTAATACCTTATTATTTTAATAATTAATTAGGAATTAGGAATTTATTTTTAAAATATGTAAATTTTTTAATTTAGAAAATTATTTGTTCAGAATTCTGAATATTTATTAGTATGAGTATTTATAAATGTATAAACTTACAAATCCATAAACGTTGTAATTCTCTTATTTATAATTTATTAATTCACTATTTTATCAATTTATTATGTCAATAGTTTATTAATTCATAAAAGTTTAAATATTCAATTTTTAAAATAATTAAATATTGTAAATTACAAAATATTTATTATTATAAATGTTTATACATTTATTAAATCCAATTTATGAAAGAATTGAATTTGTAATTAATTTTTAAATTTGTAAATTTTGTATATAACACAATTATTAGACTAAAAAGGCTTATAAATATGAATATAACTAAATAAACATTTAATAATTTAGTAATTTATTAATTTTTTACTATACGGAATTTATGAATTTAAATAATTTAAAATATAAGGTTCTTTTATTTACAAAATTATTAGTTAAAAAATGTATATGTTTTTTGTTTTTAAATTAAATTATTTTTAAATATATTAACTTTACAAATATATTATTAATGATTTCCATATTTTTAAGTATATTAAATTAGTTACCAAATATTTGTCAAGATAGAATTATTATTATAAGTGTTTATAAATTGATTTACTTATTAATGTACTAATATAATCATTCAGTTATTTATAAATATTTGAATATTTAACTTATCAGTTTATAAATTTTACAATATGTAATTTTTTTAGTTTACAAAACTGTTTGTTCAGAATTTTATATATTTATTAATTTAACTTATTAATCCGTTAAGTTTTAATTAATTAATTTATTTATTTATTAAATTAATAATTAATTAATTTATAAGATTTTAAAATATGTACATTTTTGTTTACAAAATTATTAGGTCAATCACAGTTGGGTGAAATGTATAATATGTAAATTAAATTATTTTTAGTCATTTTATTAATGTATTTATTTAATAACTTATTAATTTTTAAATATATGAATTTATAAACAAAAAATTAGTTCTGCTGCAAATATTTATTAATTTAAATGTTTATAAATTTTTTTATGAATGAAATTTATTAATTTATTTAATTTAAAATATAGTTAGTAAAGTAGTTTTTTTATTTACAATGTTATTAGTATAGCAATGTATTTGTTTATTTGTTTTTAAATTGAATGATTTATAAACATATTAACTTATAATTGTATTAATTTATGATTTTCATAATTTATTAATACATTAATTTAATGATTTGTTATTTTATAAATTTTTAAATAAGTGAAATTTATGATTTTTTTCAAAATTCATTATAAGTTTTGTAATATATATTAAATATATATATAATTCATTTCTAGAATAATAATCATGTAAAAAAAAATTATTTAAATTAAATAAATTTATAAATTTAAAATATTAAAAAATATACGAATTAATGATAAGTAATTGATCAATTAACAAAATTGTTGATAAATTTATTAACTTAAATTTATTAATTTATTAAATTAGTGATTTATTAATTTATAAATTTTAAAATATATAAATTAATTACAAATAAATAAACTTTATCATGTGTAATTTTGTAATACATATGTAACTTTTGAAATAAATATATAAAATTTATGAATTGATCAATTTTGAAAATGTAAATTTTTTATTTTAAAAAATTATTTAGAAATATATATTTTAATTAACATAATTGTTAATAAATTTATTTCTTTATAAAATTATTATTTACGATCTCCCTAATTTATTAATTTGTAAATTTAGTTATTTGTTAATTAAAATTTTTTATTCACAAAATTATAAGTATAAAAATATTTAAATTTCTAATTTATTAATATATTCGTTTTTAAATATATAAAATAATGAATATATTAACCATAAAACTGTAGTCCAGCTGTAAATATTTATTAATATAAATTTTAATAAATTTATCAACTTATAATTGTATTAATTTATAAATTCCGTAATTTAATTGATTAATTGATTTATTAATTGAATTAAATAATTGATTATTTTATTTAATTAAAAGGATACTAAAAGTTTACAAATGTTGTATACTAAAGTCTAGAAATTGTTATAGTTATTAATATAATTAAATATACATTTTATAATTCATTAATTTTTAAATTTTTTACTACATGAATTGGGTAAGGAATCCTCATGGGTTCTAACCAATTTTAATCATAATAATAATTTTTTTTTTAAATTAATGAATTGTATTAATTTAAAATATGTAGTTTTTATATTAACAAAATTTTAAGTCTTGCAATGTATATTAAATATATATAATACATTTCTAGAATAATAATCATGTAAATAAAAAAAAATTATTTAAATTAAATAAATTTATAAATTTAAATTATTAAAAAATATACGAATTAATTATAAGTAATTGATCAATTAACATAATTGTTGATAAATTTATGAACTTCAATTTATTAATTTATTAAATTAGTGATTTATTAATTTATAAATTTTAAAATATATAAATTAATTACAAATAAATAAACTTAATAATGTGTAATTTTGTAATACATAATTTTTGAAATAAATATATAAAATTTATGAATTGATAAATTTTAAAAATGTAAATTTTTTATTTTAAAAAATTATTTAGAAATATATATTATAATTAACATAATTGTTAGTTCATTTATTTATTTATAAATGTATTCAATTACGATTTCCTTAATTTATTAATTTGTAAAATCAGTGATTTGTTAATGATAATTGTTTTAAAAATATGGAATTTATGATTTTAAAAATATTTAAAAATGTAAATATTTTAATTTACAAAATTATAAGTATGCAAACATTTGCATTTTTTAATTTAACTATTTATAAATATTTAATAATTTATAAATATAATAACTTTAAATGTATTAATTTATTAATATATTCGTTTTTAAATATATAATATTTTTGAACTTATTGAATTTATAAAATCATTAGGCTAGAAATATTTGTATTTGTTAATATAATGGTTGATAAATTTTTTTATATACAAATTATTAGTCCACAAATGTATATATGTATTTATTAATTTATAAATTTTTAATTATATAAAATTGTTGAATTTATTAATTTAAAATTGTAAAATTTTTAATTCAAAAAAATTATTAGCCTGGAAATCTATATGTTTACTTATTTGTAAATTTATAAATTTATAAAGATATTAATTTATACATTTTTATTATATGAATAATATGAATTTATAAATTTAAAATATTGATATGTTATAATTTTAAAAATTATTAGTCTAGAAAAGTTTTTTATTTTTAAATTTTATTATTTATAAATAACTTAACTAATTAATGTATTAATTAATAAATATTAAACCAAGTAATTTTTTAATTTACAAAATTATTAGTCCAGGAATGTTTATGTTTATTAAAATAATTGTGTATATATTTATTGACTTATAAATGTGTTAATTTATTAATTTAATGGTTTATTAATTTATTAAATTAGTATATTAATTTATGTAATTATTGAATTTATAAATTTTTAAATATTTAAAATATATTGAATATATTAATTTAAAAATAGGTTAATTTTTTATTTGAAAAAATCATTAGTGCAGAAACGTATATACTCATATTTATTAATAAAAAGTTACTAAATTTATTACAAAGTATTAATGTATTAATTAATATATAAATTTATAAGTGTATTAATATTTTTATTAATTTATAAACTGTTATTTAAAAATGTATGGCTATTTCCAATATAACCAGCAATTTGTTCGATATATAACTTATTAAGTACAAAGTGGCGTAATCCTTTCAAATGGAGTTTTAGAGTTTAGTGTGAAGGGATGAAACCCTTCCGTTCTATATTTTTTATTTCTTGAACGATTAGTATCTCATCTTATGATCCTCTATTTAACTATTTAACAAATTTTCATGAGACAATTCGACATTTGAGATGATTTTTGGCATTTGCACCGTTCCATAATAATTTTATGATCGTTGTATATTTTGTGAAGACTATGTCGTTATTGTCAATTTTAATAATTAAAAAAAATTGTAACTTTTTATTCCTACCAACAAAAAATATTTAAATGAGCTGTGTGAAAAGCAAAATTCCTTGTAAATTTAAGTACACAATTAGGGGGTTAGGTGTGCGGTATGTTTGTAAAATGGAAAAGTTTCAACCGACCGCTTTATGATTTACGAGAATAGAAAGCAAATTTATACCAGAAACCATTTTTTTAATTTTATTAAAAATAATAACAGTTTTTAGCTTTCGAAAAGTTTATCCTTTTTTTTCTATTTTAAAGTTTAATTTAATATTTTAATTTTACCGTTACATACATACAATTTTGACAACAAAATTATAGTAAAACCATAAGAATTTAATTAATTTTATTTTATATAATTTATATACGATTTGTTTATTTTTGTGGTTATATATACGTTTAACAAGGATATAATTTTTATGTATATACACCCAGGCGACGTGTTATAAAAATAGAAACAAACCAAAAAAACATAATCACTATAATTACGTTAATTCCAATTTCGTGTAAACATTGCACGACGCGTACACTATTATTTATTTAGCCGCGTGTCAAACACCCAAAAACGACCAAAAAAAAAAAAATAAATCACAACTTTATTTAATAAATTAAATAAGCCCTCAATTGTGTTTCGCTCAAGTTTAGTTAATTAAATTTTTATTTATTTATTTGCGCCACTAACAACTGAGTGATTGTTGTTTTTTTGTAATAATTAACCACCCGCGCCGCGCGCATTGAATTATAATGAACGCGTAAATAAATCGAGCGAATCTGTCAATGTGGGGAGGCGCTCGCCCCACCACATACAAATTTTTGTTTGTATACCTTGCAAAATACTTGTTAACTCTTCTTATGTATATATTATGTATAATACGCACGCAATATTTTCTTAATTTATTTATTATCTCAGTAAAAATATTTTTGTTGTCATTCATCGTACATATCCCATACACATACCCTGAATTAGATTAGAAAAGAATTAAATCTTGGACCAACAATGAAGTAAAAAAAAAGTTTGAACATTATTTTTGTTATTATTCGGATTAGGAAGATATATATCTGAATATATGTACGTATATATGTATGCTGGAGGCACTTTATCAAACTAATTTCTTTCGGTTTGGTTATATAGTTGGAATACACAAAAAAAATAATTAATTACGTGTCCAACCAATTTGCTAAAATTATTGTATATAAAGAAAGAACTTCGTTCTATACGTATGTATATAGAAGAATAACTTTTATCTCTTTTTTGTATGTACACACGATAACAAGAAAATTAAATTATGAAAAATTGTCCTTATCTTTGGTCCTTATCATTAAGGATACCTATATACGTAACAACCAAGTCCAATAATAATATATTATCTTCTTATGTATATGTGTATGATAAATTATTGTTTATTTAACCTCTGGCTATTTAGCATATATTTAAATTTGTTGTTATTGGCTGTAATTCTACATTATGTTTGTGTATGTACAAATAATTTTTCATTTCCAGATCTCACATGATAACTTATAAACAGAACAAAAATTAATCGAATTTTGGTGCCTTCTTCTTAGTTTTTTCGATTTTCTACAATATCTCCTTATAATATGTTATGTATATGTATGCCTGTGTAATATTATATAACAATTTGGAGTAAAAAAAAAATTATTTGTCCCAAATGTGTTAGAGATTGAAAATTGATACATTAACTAAATTCAACTCTGACTTTTTTTGTTGTATATGTTGCTTGCCTGGTTTGCTCCCTTCTTTCTATATCTACTTACATAATACATGAAAAAAAAACACATTATTTCATTTTCACCTCGCACCGACGACAGTTACAAAACACACATAGGAGAAAACCAGGAAAACAAAAAAAAGGCAAAATAACCTGAACCCATGTCAAAGTAGAGCAGCATACCAAACACAAACACAAAAAAATAAAAAAAAATGAAATTCCAAATTCATTTAAGTTTTTCAATGAATTTCAATGAGGCATTCGAGAAAGTATTAACCGAGTATAAAAAATAAAAAAATGTGTTCCATGTTCACATATATTCTCCATCCTAGAGTACCTAAAGGATTTTCACATATTTCCTTTTATTTTTTTTGTATTAATTTTTTATATATGTGTATACTCATACATACATACTATATATAATCATGCGCTGAAAATTTTGAGGTTTCGTCTATTTTATTCCTAGTATGTATGTATATACTACATACCTCTACCTACTTTTGTATTTAAATGAAAATAAAAAATAAAACAGAAATACATAAATTATGAATTATGATGATGACTAATGACCTAACCAAAAACAAAAACATACATGGTATCTTGTACATATACATTTTATGTAAATACAGTGTTAAACCACTGATAATAAGGAAGTTGTCATGATTTATTTTGAAAGCGTTTGAGAGTATCACATATATGTAAACATAAACCTTATTATAAATAATAAAAGGGTGGATTAAAGAAAAGCACATCCTAAAATTACGTTAAGCTTGGGATTTTCACATCCTCGTTGTATATAATATAGAGTGCCGAGGTGATATTGTGTTAAATATAATATTATTATCGAATTAAATTAAGGATTTAAAAAAAAATTTGGATTTTTTTTTATACGAACATTTTAACTTTAGCTGCTTTGAAATGTGTTGAGCCCCCGATTCTAGAGACTTTCACATGGTCTATAATATATTTTCGCATAGCTTAGAAAACCGGCTATTTTTTAATATTGATAGATTTGATAATTTTTTAAAAAAAATTACAATTTTAGTGGTTTTGAATAGTATTTGATATATTTCTGGAGATGTCTAGAGTCGTCTATAAATGTATCAGAGCATTTTCGAAATTCTATCTATACCTGTGGGCATTATAAAGATTGGCGGTAAATTTTCTAAATAAACGGTCAAAATAAACGTAAGTTCTAAGTTCTTTGCAAAATAATGTCCATTAAAATTTAATTTGCATGATCACAGAGATTCTATAAAGTTGGGCGACACTATCTGAAAATATAAGCAAGCGTTTCTAGGGTAATTTTAAAAGTCTTATAAGTATTATCGAATGAAGCTGTTAAATTTTAAAAATTTATCCTATTGGACTTTTTTTAAATACCAACATTTTAATTTTAGCTGCTTTGAAATGTGATGAGGCTCATAATCTTTGATTATTTTTTAATAAATTTCCAATTTTAGTGATTTTGAATGTTATTTTATCCATTCCTGGAGGTATCTAGGGTCGTCATTTAATTTATCAGAGCATTTTTGAATTTCTATCTATACCTGTGGGCATTATAAAGATTGGCGGTACATTTATTGAATTAAAGTAATGTCCATTAAAATATAATTTGTTGGACCACAGAGATTCTATAAAGTTGGCTGAAACTTGGTGATACAAAATTTTAAAAGTCTTAAAAGTATTATCGAATAAGGAGTTAATTATCAATATTAACGATGTTAAATTTTATAAATTTTTTCTATTGGATTTTTTTTAAATACGATCATTTCAATTTTAGCTACTTTGAAATGTGTTGAGCTTCCGATTCTAGAGATTTTCATATGGTCTAGACTTATATATCGTTCTACAGAACTCATTTACACATTTTTAAGATCTTAGGTAAAACAAATTCAAAAATCGGTGAAAACTACATAATTTCAAATTCTGGAAGAAACAATAGTAGATTTCATCAGAAAAAAGTCGTTTAATACCTGTGGGCATTATAGAAATTGGCGGTATAATTGTTGAATTAATGGTCAAAATATACGAAAGTTCTAAGTACTTTGAAAAATAGTGTCCATTAAAATTTAATTTTCTTGACCACAGAGATTCTATAAAGTTGGTTTAAACTGGCAAAAAATTAAGACAAGCGTATCTAGGGTTGGCCGTATTAAATTTTAAAAGTCTTAAAAGCTTTATCGAATAAGGAATTATTAATAAAAATTAACGCTAGTTAAATATTATAAATTTTTCCTATTGGATTTGATTTAAATACGATCATTTCAATTTAAGCTACTTTGAAATGTGATGAACTTCCGATTCTAGAGAGTTTCAGATGGTTTGGACTATATTTTCGTATAGCTTAGAAATCGAGCGTTTTTCTATTATTATTATTTTTTTTTTTATAATTTTTACTTGAGCTCAAGGCTCTCCCGGTTATTTCGCAGTTTGCTTATTTGCGTCCTTGCCTTACGCCATTTATCAGCAAAATCGAGGATGCACGGCTACAGGTCCAAGTTAATCCTAAAGTATCCGAAAATGTCATCGAGTATATCTGTGGATACTATTAGGATTGGCGGTTTAATTATTCAATCACCGTTGAAAATAACGCAAATTCTTAATATTTGGAAAAACAATGTCCTTTGAAATTTAATTTGCTTGACGATTAACATTATTTATAGTTGATCTTAACTATCTGAAAATATTGACGAGCAGTTTGTGGGCGGCCCAACATTTTAGAAGTCTTAGAAGTATTACTTAATTAAATAAGGATTTAAAAAAATTTTAGGACCAAGATTATAGTAAAAAAATAATATTAAAAAGTTATGCTATTATTTTATTATTTTTCCCATTGAATTTTTTTTAAATGAGTACATTTCAATTTCAGTTGCTTTGAAATTTGTTGTGCTGCCGATTCTAGAAATGTTTACATGGTTTAGACTATATTCTAATTTTATAACCGAATTTATCATTTTCCCACGTTTTAATCCATTTTCTCATTTGATAATGAGAACAAAAACAAGATTACTGTCGCCACCATTGGAAACTGTCGCCACCACCTTTCAAATGTAAAAGTCGTTATTCGTTAGGTGCCCAGTTCGGGGAATAACGACATGTATAAAATAAAATAAAATTTTCGATAAGTTTAGAGCGGTTATTAAGAAAATTATCTTCAGTAATATCGTGATTATTATTTCTATCTGTTGTTTGACGTGAATTTCAATTTTCGGCTAGGTTACAGGGATGGGCGACAATTTAACGTCAATTTTTATTAACGTCGAGATTTAAAATATTGTCAACAACCTACACTATTTTAGCGATCTGAAACCGAATGCGCCGGTTCAGAATTGCATTAGATTCTGCGCAACTTTCGGTGTTACTTTGCCAGTGGTTTTTGTTCCATTTAGAACGCAAGTTTTCAGCAACCTTATCGCATCCGACAAACTTCCTGAACATTGTTTTTAGCATTACCGAATATTTTAGGATAGCTCGAAACCGGTCGTCTCAGGTCCTTTAAGACAGCATTGAATTGTTTAGTTTCCAGATAAATCACTATTGAAATTCTGTGCAGGTTTAGTACGAATCATTTCTTGCTAAACCATAATTATTTTTACAAATCTTTCTCACTTGCAGTGCTTATATTAAGCTGGAGCATATTACCATAATTTTTCTCAAGATACAATTTCTGACCTGCTAACTGTTTCAAATCCAATTTACCGATCAATTTTAGCAAACATTTTAAATAATTAACTAATGAGTTCTTCTCAATTAAGGTGACAGTAAATTTTGGCGAATATTAGTCCAAACTGAAAAAGATCATGATTTTACGGTGAGAAGATGAATGTTTAGAACTCTGCTGCTCTGTTTTTCTACCTATCGAACAAACACATCTCAGGTTTTTGAAACTTGATCCCCTCTAGCTCAGTTTTTTCTTTAAGGACTAATTTCAAACGCTGCTTCATGGTTAAAATAGGATTTTCAACATTGACATGTTGAAATATATCCCAATTATTTGTTTTTTAATCATCTTAGCTTTTGCTTTCATTGTAACCAACCTCCCTTTCACGCAAAACAATATCTCTGATTTTAATTGTTTACTAATTGCAATTTTTCAGTGAACAATTCGTGAATTTTAAGACACTAAATAATGAAAATTTAGCTAAATATAGTGCTTCAACCGGCAATTTCATTAGGTAGGTCTTATAGCGTTCTTAATCTCGAACTCGTCTTACTTCGCTCCATGGTATTAAATTTTATAACACGGTTTTAGTCAGAGATCCCCGAATTTTTTTAAATCATAACCTTCATGTAAATGTTTTTATCATATAGTTGTGCCACGTTTCTACTTTTTGTGAGCTAATTCTTCTAAGCAGAGACCTTCTTTATACAATTTTACAGCTTTTTATTTGCATATATCATTGTTTTGGGGAAATTGAATGATTTTGCAATGGATAAACCGGACGCCGTATGTGTTTAAAAGTATTTATGCACAATTAGTTTTAAATATTATTTAATTCCATCGTTAATCACATTCTACTATTACACCCGGTTATGACGAAGCTTTCAAAAATTGTAGATTAAATTGCATTGAAGGAAATTATACCCCTGCTTGAATACCTGTTTCTTGCTGTTCAATAGTTAGAGCAACTGCACTTAAGCAAATCCAGCACTTGTCAGGAAATATAATGAGACAATTTTCTCAAACTATGTACTTAGAGTTAAGAAGGTTTGGATAGCAAATCAACATTTAAATATAGTAAGTGGTTTTTTGAAACACTCTTCAACTGCATTATATCCTCTCTCGTACTATCGCAGGTGAACCTCAGCCCAAACCTAAAATTTTAGTTTTAGGCTGAGATTTACCAATCCCAAATATCTTGAGTTACATCATATTCTCCCAAGAATTTATAAAATATAGATCAGAAAATGGGGGACGTCCCACAAAAAACCTAGGAATTCTGAATTAGCTACACACGATTGGAATTTGTCGCATTTTGAAATTTTTTTTTTTGACATTGTACTACCTACAAACGATCGAGAAGCTTGAATTTTGTAGACTGCTGACACTGGTGTTTTCGACAGTGACGCAAAAAAAAATCACGATCAAGTTTTTTAAGTTAAATATAATTTTTATAGGTAGTCAAACACCTCCCACCTATTACCTAC
Organism: Tipula unca; assembly: GCA_951394425.1. Lineage (NCBI taxonomy): Eukaryota > Metazoa > Arthropoda > Insecta > Diptera > Tipulidae > Tipula > Tipula unca. The sequence continues at coordinate 21,658,041 of OX596382.1, read as the reverse complement.
ATCAGCTTTGAAGTTTAATTAAAAAACCTTTAATTGGAAACTTTGCTTTTTTCTTTTTAAAAATGACAAAAAACCTTAAACTGGCAGGTTATTGGATTCTCTCTCTCTCTCCGCTATCGACGCGTAAAATAGTATTTTTATCAATCAACGGGCCTAACTCATTATATAAATATTCCAGCCGATATAATGTACAGTTTTCCGTGCAATACAATTGGAAATGGTCGTGTCTGCTATTCATATACAAACGTATTCAATATTTCTTTAGTAGGTATACGGTTTTCCGCCGAATTAAAGTTAATCGGCTAATGACATATTTTATTTGTCAAGGACCGAGTATCGTTCATCTATTTAACCGTAGATTTGGAATCGTTACACAGACTACAAGGTGGTGCTGGTTTACGTTATAACGATATGGCTAAAATTCTTTTTTTTTTGGTGAGTCAAACAGTTAGGCAGAATATCTGTTATATCAATCGAATTTAACTTTTCAACAATATAATATTGTCACTGAAAATCACCATGAATTGCTAAGAAATGGACTGATAATTAGTTGTTGCTTCATTTATTAGTAATACTTGTTGTATCTCCTAAACCAGCCATTATCATAATTATCATTTATTAAAGATCTGTGTATAAAATTGTTCGATCATAGTTCCTGGTGCTTTTGATGAAAAAAAAAAATTGTGCTACCTCATGCATGTTCAGGAAACCCTACTAGTTGCTCTTTATGTATCGAAAGTTATTAATCTTATGGAGAGTAGCAATAAACAGATAAATCAATTAAGTTTTAGATAAAGAGAAGAGCTTTAAAGATGAATATTTTGCTCATCTAGAAACATAACAAGATGTTCCCAAGGGAATGTTAAATAGTTGCAAGAAATCGTTCACTCATCACTCATATCAAGCCGTTCGCATTGATAAGATTTTTGCATTAATATTTTAAGTCCAAAACTAGCCTTCGTTCATATCAACGTTTATCATCTGAAATGGTGTAAACGGTGTATAATCTTTTCAATTTACTACACATCCTATCTTTAATGCATGTTGAGCTGAAGTTGGTTTTTACCTAAACTGACAAACCAAGTATCGTAGCAAGTAGTGGTGGTGAAATTTGTAAAATTCGTAAATTAGACAACTTCCGTTTCACCAAAATATTTAACAATTTTTAATTATTTTCGAATTTCTTAAAAGGTTCCATAATAATATATTTGTATGCCTTCCATGTGCCTGCCAAACGTTTTGGAGTCGAAATTATTCCGGCAAATACATACTGCACTGCTACAGATTCGTGGTTCCTTGTCGAACTGCGTTTAGGAATTTGAACAAAAGATACCTATAGTCTGTTTACCATTTTTCATTTTAATTCGATTTTCCAAATTCGCAAAAGCCAGAGATCGAGCAGTACAAAAATAATTTTAAACCTGTAAATTTGAGCTTTATGCAATATACCTGGAAATCTCACAAACTTTTCGATTTTAAAATAAAAATATGACGTTTTTTGAAAAATGTAGTGCCGCCGATTCTAGATAGTTCAAAATGGCTGCGATTAAATTTTCGGGTAGTTTAATAAATCGGCAATTTTTGTGATAATTACAGCGACATAAGCCTTTTAGGATGCATCATCATATCTGTGGTAATTCTTTGTGCTGGTATGGATTGATAACCTGCATGGAACTCTAATATTTTGAAGATATGCTGCAAGTTTTTCTTCAATCAATCTAGAGGATATGTAATGCTTATTACCCTATTGGGTTAAAAACTAGGGAAGCTTTAAATACTATCTGACGTTTGATTGCTATCGGACCCGCCTTATAGCTCAATTTTAAAGAATCTAGATAACACGAACCTGTTGGAAATTCATTTACGCAATAAATCGAGTACACGTCATGCAAAAGCTAAATGAGTCTTCAAGTAGTTGCAGTTTTTAGCATCCTATTCTTCATAAACAATTTTTAAAAGCTTTATTTTTGGCGCAACCGGAATCTTCTCGACACTTGAAGTAATCGTTATTCTGTATGAATAGAATTCCCAAGGAGGTTATACTAACCTGGTGCTCACATTTTTCGAGAGAATTGTATTGGCCTCGAGTTGAAAACCATTTTGTTAATTTTCTATTTTATTCTTCCAAATGGCTTCGATTATATTTTTGGAGAGCCTTAGAAACCAGCCATTTTTGTGATAATGGAGAATACATTGAGAGGACTTTTCCAATTTCATATTATTTATAAATTTAACGATTTTGAACGTTAAGCCTCTTCGGATGCATAGAAAAATTATTTTTTTTTTTGTAAATCTGCTGCATACCTTTTTTTGCCGATCCGAGAAATGGCTAAAGCTTGCCACAAGATAAGTTATAAATTCATTTACGTGACAAGAAAGACCAGCCTCAGTCAGAAGTCCCACCATCTAGAAATAACGCTGGACATATTTTAAGGGATAGAGTTTTTAGAGCTTCATCTTCTTCTTAAAACAGTAATTTAATGATCTTCAACATTTAAAATCAGAATTTAAATCTGTGCAAGGACTGCCTAAGCAGGGATAGTAAATACATTAAACGGTAATTCGTTTTCGTGATTTTACCAACCTGGCAGTTACATTGTTCTTCGTCTACCGTGGAGAGAATTATATTCGCCGACCACAAATTGAGAAATTGTCACCTTAATACAACATGCATACATAATAGAAAAGTTTATTTAGAAGCAGAACGGGAGGCCGTAGCATTAATATTTATTAATTTGATTAAATCAAAATGTCTGGCAAGAAACAATTTTCCATCCAAAATTTTGTTATTTAAAAAAAAACTGTATAAGTGGGTTCTAGGAAGTTAGATCACACGAAGGTCTTTGGCTGAAAGGTCAAGTGTTGTGAAAGCACGCCATTACATGCCCAGCACTTTAGTTGAAAAACAACTACAGGAAATTAAGAATCATCTGAGTTTATCAACTGAAGAGTTAGAAGGCGCCTCAAGAATATCCGCCACATTATCTTCTCGCAGGGTGGACTATTAGGAATCCCATGAAATCAATCAAGTGTTGTGAAAGCACGCCATTACATGCCCAGCACTTTAGTTGAAAAACAACTACAGGAAATTAAGAATCATCTGAGTTTATCAACTGAAGAGTTAGAAGGCGCCTCAAGAATATCCGACACATTATCTTCTCGCAGGGTGGACTATTAGGAATCCCATGAAATCAAATTTGAACGTGAAGTCGGGAAGACTGATGATGATATTCGTGAAAAAGCATTAACCAGGCTCCACGAGGGTAATTTGTAATCTAGGCTCCTATCCCTTATTTGTTTTGCTGCCTATATTGATTATTAGTTGGCCCAGAATTTATTTATTGGATCTTCATCCCAAGATTTACAATACATGGTTTGCATTAAACTTTAATTAGATGCGCGGTTAACCCAATTGAGAGCCGTTGTTACGACTAACGTATAAAATGTGCGAAATGCGTAAAATTGTATTTACGATGTATGGTGACAAAAATTATTTTGTGCACCCCAATAGTCCCATCCTCATTATAAAATGTAACATGCTGCGGTTGATTTGTGCAATTTATCATAAAACCATATCAATTGACACCAATAATTTTAACAATACACATTATATACAAAGCAATTTAAATTGACCCCGTCTGTTACTGATGCCCATCCATATTTAAACCAAATTTTTATTTATTTGTATTTTTTTTTTTTACCATGAAGCAATCGATATTCAAATTATTTATTCGAATGTACAGACATGTACGTATATACTAACTATAAAGGAAGCTTTTTTTTTTTTTAACATAATTTAAATATACATGAACCCAATGTTTTTAATTGATAATTAAAAATGAAAAATGTACTATAATGAAATGAAATAAAATAAAAAATTAATAAATTATAAAATGATAAATTTGATTGAAATAAATTTTTGTATTTTTATTTTATTTTATGGTAATGCAATTATGTGGCCAATTAAAGGCAAATAATATAAATGTTGCCATCATAATATATAGTTTTTATACTTACAATTCATATCTAATTGGACGGTTGATTCAAGCGGTGATGCACGCGGATGATTAAACGTTCGACACGATAGACGTGAACTTAAGTCTTGTCTGCCTAATGGTCCAATTTTTATTTCGCTTCTAAGTAATTTATTGCTAGATATATATGTGGTCTCGGCCATAATTGGTAAACCATCACGATACCAACTAACTGTTGGAGTTGGTTTACCTGAAAATGATAATTTTTGTATGAAAGTATATTTTTTGTAATTACCGCATATCATATTAAAAATTATGCAATTATATTTTTATTAATGTTGTTAACTACACAAACAATTTATAATTATATAAATTTAAATGTTTTCGATTCATAATGTTATAATGAGAGTATTTGGATTTATTTTTAAATTAACCCACACAAAATTATAATAAACTATAATATGGCTTAATAAAATTGAGATCCTAAATTCGTTTAATTCACCATAGGATACGTTTAAATTCGAAGATTTCAATATTTTATGTATAGTTATGGGCATGTTTTAAATTCAGTTAGCCATCTGTAGCTTACAATTTATTTTACAGTGCTATCTATGCACACAATGTTCAATTTACATCAAATTTCAAAAAAAAATTCGGACGATTTTTCATACAACTTAAGACGATTTATTTTTAATTTAAAACATTATTTTGAGGGCAATAAATTATTTATATTTTGTTTTTACTATAATATGTTCAACATTTTAATTACGAAATTAACACAAAATTGGAAATTCTCAAACTGAAACAATAAATTTTAAATTCAGAACTGTATTTGACAAATGGTAAAGTAAAACTTGATTAACCTTAATAGAATTTAACTATAAATGTGAATGTTTTAAAATTTTAAAATTTTATATTACGATTTTAATTTTAAGAAACCTTTTCTAAACTATCAAATTCAAAATATTTCAAAAAATCAAATTTCAATGTTCCAAAAAATTTGAATTTAAATTTTAATTACTATTCATTTTCCACTTTTTTTTAAATTATTGAATAGCTAATAATTTATTTTACAGTGCTGTCTATGCCAGGTATTGCAAACAATTTTCAATTTATAACAATTTTCAACATTTTTTTGGGACGATTTTTCATACAACTTTAGATGATTTATTTTTGATTTTAATTTACTTTAACTATAAATGAGAATGTTTCAAAAATTTTAAATGTTATATTTCGATCTTAATTTAAACATTTCTTTTTCCAAATTATTGAATTCAAAATTTTACAGACATCAAAAATCAACAATTCAAAATATTTAAAGCATTATTAAAGTATTTGAATTTAAAATTTAGATACTAATAATTTTAAATTTTTTATGAATTTTATTTATCGAAATTAAAATTTAAATATTTTTTTTAAAATTATTGTATTGATGATAATTTACTTTACATTGCTATATATACTCGATATTGCACACAATTTTCGATTTACATCAATTTTCATAATTTTTTCGAATGATTTTTCATACAACTATATACGATTTATTTTTGATTTAAATCATTATTTAGAGTATTTGTCAATAAATTATTTATATTTTCATTCAACTATATGTTCAACATTTTAATTACGAAATTAACGAAAAATTTGAAATTTTCCAACTTCAACAATAATAATTTTAAGTTATCAACTGTATTCGACAAATGAGGAATCAAAAATCGATTAACTTTTATAGACTTAAACTATAAATGTGGATGTTTTAATATTTTTAAATTTTATATTACGATTTTAATTGCAATTAATATTTCCATTTCCAAATCATTAAATTCAACATTTTACAGATATCAAATTTCAACATTCCAAAAAATTTAAAACATTAATAAAAATTGTGCATTACTAATCGTTTTAATTTTTTATGACCTTTGTTATCGAAATTAATTTTTAAATATTTTATTTTTAATTTATTGTAAAGTTAATCATTTATTTTACAGTGCTATCTATGCCGTATATTGCACACAATTTTTAATTGATATGAACTTTCAATATTTTTTCGAACGATTTTCCATACAACTTTAGACGATTTATTTTTGATTTTGAAATTTTCCAACTTTAACAATAATAATTATAAATTATGTATTGTATTCGACAACTGAGAAAGTGCCAAAAATTGTTTCGTTTGATGAAATTTGAAAACTGTTCACCAAAAATATCTCGGAAACCAACCATTATTGATAGATACTTCTTGGTGATTATTTCAAGGTCAACTTATTTAATACGATGTTTTCTGCTGGCATAATTTTACGTAGAAAAATGAATATTTTTTGTTTGGAATTTTTTTATCGTTCCAAAAATTAGTTTATCATATAACATGACAAAAAAATTCATTTTGCATGAAATATTTGGAAACAATTTATTTTCTTTATTGAAACACAAGGCTTTACCACATTTCTCGCAAACCACATTTGTTTGGGCTTTGCAGCTTGCGTTTTCACATCGCAACTATATTTTATTCCTCCATATTGTCAATAATGTTCCAGTTAACTCGATTCTAAAATCCACTAGCAAATGGCAAAAAAAATCACATGTACCAGTTGCGAGTCCCATTTATATTTTGTACCGGCCACTAAAACGGTCAAACAAAACCACTCCTCCCAAATGTCGGATGTACTGCTTAATTATAGCCGCGGTACAAACAATCTGAATCTTTCTTTTTACTTTCTATAGAAGGATGTTTCGCCGAGTCATTTTCGATTCCTTGAATATAGATCTGCAAGCGCCATTGGGAACCTGCAGAACAAACAAGCCAGTGAGGGACGTATTAAAAATTACGAAACGATATTATTTGCCAAACGATTTAAATTGTCAGTTTTTTATGATCATGAAACAATGCATTCATTTTTTATAAAACTTTTCAATACCTCGTACAACATTAAAATTGATCATTTCTGGGTGATGATTTGCTCTTGGTTGAGAAAAGAAGCATTCCTATATACCAACGGAATGGGTTTTTGGCAGATTTGAACAGCACCTACAAAATCGGTCCACAATTATTGATCCAAAGGAAAATTTAGAAATATTCACCAAGCATGAATGAGTTTCCAGATTAGGCTTTGATTGTACATTTTTTTGACTGGAAGGAAATGGCAAAAACAACTTCTAAACTTCCTGCGTTATGGCATTTTAAATTAAAAATATACAAGTGGCATTGTCATGAAAAGTGAATTATTTTATATAAAAGCGATATGATTCAATTTCGGTGAGTGCATAAAATAGGTATTTTGGTTCAACGCATGCAAAAATAGACAAAAATTAAGACGAATACTAATAAAACAAATACTCAGTTGGCATGCGCGCGACGGTTTAAATTTTAGTAAAAACAACAAATATTTCCAGAATCAAATTGCAATAAATTTACATGGTCTCGGAATCGGATAAACTTTAAAATTTCAAAAGAATAAAAAGTACAAATACTAAAATAAAAAACCAAAAAGGAAATCGTTTGACACCAGGATCAAATCACAGCCCTTTGAACGCAAATTTTAAAAACAAAAAATTCAAAAATTGATATTTCCATTTACCAAAATAATGTAGTTTTTGCGAGGTGGGTGGCCCAAAATACGCTGCCTGCCAAACCTGGGTTATTTCCATACGCCCAAATCTTCCTCATAAACATCCTCAAACTCTCAAAATGTTTATGGATTGTGTGGCTCGTACATGAGGCATTAACTAATTGGATTATATATTCTGAGCGATTGAATAATGTGACGATCGTTTACTCAACTATCCCATTAAAAGATCATTGTACATGAGCGGTGGAAACATGTACCATGGTCGCTGATAATATATTTTGGTAATCAGTCAGCTGCAACACAGTGGACGATGATAAGGCGAGAAGGTGAAAAACCATTCAAAAACTACTTCTCTTGGTTTAACTACTTGATCTAAAGTAGTCCCTATGCTCATTAATTCCCCACCCCTCATCACTAATGGTAAGATATTCGTCTTAGTTGCTTGGTTCCTCAATGGCGGCATAAAAAAGCATCTTATCGATGTGTATTTCATTTTAATTCGTATAAGAAGTTAATAACTATATTTGCTGAATTCCAAAATTCGTAAAACTCATGTTTGGTTCAAAATTGGTGAAAAGAGCCAAAAAAATTAATTCGAATTCGTAAGAGATATCAGGATAAAGATAAGGAAGTTAACAAAACTCGTAGATCAATTAAATCGAAATCAATTAAATTCTCAATAATTAAATGTTAGAAACTAGATTGGGGATCTGGCTATCTGGTGAAATTTCCTTGGGTCGTATAAGAGAGGCCTTGCCTTCATCATCTTTGATATGACCTACTGTAATTCCACCTCTTCTACGACAAATGTATTTCTTTTATGATAAATTTATTGATATGCAGGTGCATTTCTATAAGATAAGTCCATCTAAGAAGGGTTTTTACATTAAAATCGTAAATCACTCATCTGTCAAAATTGGTTTCTGCTGCCCATTTTTTTTATATATATTTTCAATACTTCAACCTTAAAGGGAGCCATCCAGGATAGTACAACGATAGCGTTTAAATGCAATTCGTCTATTTCGACATCATGTAAACACTTCATTTTCGTTCGCACCTTTAGTGTTGATTTAGCATTTTTGATACATACGCGATCGGCTCTTTAAGAGAATAAGCCGCATTGCATTTTATCAAAACTTCTGCGTATTTTCAAAAAATTGTATATAGCCATTGGAATTTATTCAAGTTTTCGGCTTGGGAATATTCTAAATTAAGATTATAGAAATGTCCGTTCTTAGTTCATCCAGACGAGATAATCTATAGTTCAGTTATTTAACATTTTTTAATTCGTAAAAAACATTAAATTTCTAAAAATTGTAAAATCATAGAATTCAGAAAACTCAAACAATTTGAAAATCAGTTTTCGAATGGTTTTCGAAAGTAGAATTATTTGTGAAATTTATTTTTTATTCACAATTTACTGTGTAGTCTTCCTAAATTTGACAGTTACATTTTTCTGGAAATTTGGAATACGAAAATTCCCATCATTCAAATTGACATTCAGAATTCCGTATAGCTAAAGTTCAAAAATCGACTACCTCATGTTTTTGTAATGCAGAACATCGTCCCAGCGTCTTCAGAAAAGACTGTCTGGGCTAACACTGGGCACGATTCCTGAACAGCCCAGTGACTAAACCGGCACTCCGAAGCGTGGTCGTATCATTACTGGTAAAAAAAACCGCAGTCGTACGCAAACGTAGTCGCCGATACATCGACTAAGAAATTTTACGTTCGGGAAAATAACCGGGATATTCCTCTGAACAACGTGAAATAAGGAATGGTTGGCAGCTATCAGTTACACCCCAAATCCGCTTCTTTTACTGTTTTGGATCCTCGGTCCGCCAGAGGATCCTCGAAAAGTAACAACCAACTTTAAGCTGATGAAACCGAACATTTCGATTGAGCGATGGAAGGTTGTCCGGTGTAAGCGTGAGGCGAATCGCTAATCGATTGTCTTCCGAATTGATCAGAAATCCTTTGAGAAAATTATGAATTCCGGTTTATCGTTGCAATACGTGCTAGAGAGTTTCTCTTTTAGGAGCATCTCTGGTCCGTAAATGTTTCATTTATTAATTTCACTCATATATTGGAACAAACTACTTCACAACTACCCAATTATAATTAGCATCTACCACATTTGGAATAATTAAGGTCGATAAGGAGGGATCCGGAAAAACAACGTCAGGATTGTCACAAATTCAATGCCTATAGCAGTCGAACCAACCATCCAATTAGTCATTATTTACCATTATATTGAGGTTTAGGGAACATTGTTTTGTATGTTTCACTGACGTGGAGAAAATGTACCGCCAAGTCTTGGTGTCTGATGATACACATTATCACTAAATACATAATTAAAAACTTGCTACGATATCGTATGGGTTAGTTTCCGCACCATACTTAGCGATTAGAACAATGCAAGAAATTGCGGATTTAATCCAGAGGCAGCATCCGGAGTGTGCACGGGCAATTTTTGAAGATAATGTAGATGATGTAATGACGAGAACCGAGAATAAACATGATGCTATACGTTGAAATACGAATTAACGGAAACACTTGGGTCACATGGTTTTTACTTATGAAAATGGAAGGCAAACAATAGGACGCTACTGGTCGCTGTACCTATCGAAAATCAGGAGATGCAACTCATGAACTTATTTATTAACAATGAAGTACCAAAGAATATTGGGTTTACATTGGAATTGGACCAGGTGTAGTGGTCAGAAATACGCGCAGGTTTCCAAACTGTTGATGAAATAAGTATTTCATGTTGCCACTGACAGCAGGTATCAGATCGAAATGCATGGGTTTTGCGACGCCGGTCAATTTGCATATGGTGCCGTTGTGTATTTATGGACGTCATTGGAAAAGGAAATTATAATCTAAATGATTACTGCAAAAACCGGAGTTTCATTTTGTTGGAGCAAATAAAAGTAACAAGTTTGATGCAACCATTTATCAGATAAGAAGCAATCGTTTTTTAGTAACCTTAAACTTTGTTGAAATACTGGTAGATCTACCGCACAACCAGCAACTCCTTGAACATTTGTAGGAGTTTGTATCGTGCGATGTTTTCCTTTTTGAACACAACATGATTTCCGTGCCCGATGAACAGAACATGTATCTGTGTGATGTTATTTGTGTATGTACAAAATACACACAAACTATTATTATTAATTATTACAGAATGTTCTTCTTTTATCGAATATATCGAGTACAAAAAAAAAAAAGGATTTCTAATTAATTTCTCATCCTTTTGCGTTCGTTTTACATTTCTACTGGGGCCATTTTCATTTAATCGATACAAATTTTCTTAAATCAACGTTTTGTGTATACACAACAATACAATATAAATATTTTGTATACATTTATATGTATGCTGGTTATTAATAATATTTAGTTTTCTTATCAAAATTATCTTAAGACAATGATGACTCCGGAAGAAGAAAATCATATATTGTATGGAATGTGTTCTATCTCGTTTTAGTAAAGTAGTATGGTAAAGAGCTTTTCACTTTTCTTGGTATAGTGTTATTGTAATTTTTAATTTATTTCATAAAAACTAATATTTTGTTTTATTTGATTATTTTACGAAAATTCTATCTAAATAAATAAATTATGTTGAATAAAAATGGAATTTATGTTAAATACATAAACAAAAAATTATGTCTTTTGCATATTTAAATTCGAATAATTTATATAAATAAATATTTTGAATAGCATAATAGAAGTGACAATGTTATAGCTTCCAGGTGTTGGGGTGGAAGGGTTGTGTAGACAATATTAGAAATACCACATAAATACCTAGGAAACTATTTCCCGCAATATTGTATATCGGAAATAAAATTATTGTATTTAAAAATATTTAATTTAAATAACGAAATCAATAATAATAATGTACATGCATATCAGAATATAAATTAATTAATTAAAGTTAACAATAATAGTAAAATAAAATAAAAATTTCGATAATCAAATGAATGGATACAATTATTTCAGCAATTGATTTTTTAATTTTCGGACAATACGTCGATATAAATAAATTCATTTAAATTAATATTTTATAAAAATAAATAAATATTTTTTATATTTAAATCATGTCACGTTTATTTAAAAATAAAAAATATATAAATAAAACTATAACAACAGAAATTAATTCTTATATCAATAATTCATATAACGTCAAAATTAAAATTTAATTTAAATTTAATTGAATTCCGGTCGAAAAATTAGTTGGCATAATATATTCGTTTAATATGGAATCGTAATAATTAAATTTAATTCCAAATGGCTACAAACTTAATTTCGAGCTTTTTTAAAACATGGATTTTAATATTTAAATATCAAGTTCTAGAAAAGAGCAACAAGTAGAAAAAAAATTAATAAAATTCGTAAATTTAGAAAGCGCGAGCGATGTGAAAATGTGTTTTTAGAAACTTAGTTAATCAAATTTTCAGTGCTGGTGGTCTAAAGCTGCTGTGAACCTAATCATTTACTTAACAGATTGGTTTGCCATTAGTTTCAGGTGAAAATACGAGAAAACTTTCTAAATTAGGAAAGGAAACACATTTGAAAATTGAGATACTTAAAATAAAATTCTATGCATTTCGAACTCCATTTTTCAGAATTCTGTTTTAATTTTAAACCGAATTTAAAATTTTTTGAAATGTCGAAGTTTGCACATTTATCACAAACTCGATTTATAAATTTTAAACTCAAAATTTTGATGTTTTTTTTTCGCTTGGTGCAAACACAGGATTCTATCCTGACAAACTGTATACATAAGTTTGAACCAATGTATGGAGGACAACTGATCTACATTAATAGATCTACAGATGAAAACCTGAAGCCGTTAATAATATTGAAATTTGGATAACTGCACACAAAGTGCAAGCAGTTATCCTGAAATAAACCCAAGCGATGGAGATTTGACTTAAATCGACCATGACCCGTAAGAATCGTAACCAAAATTCTTAGCTGTTTTTTTTTCAAAGATAGGTGAATATTGGTGAAAAACCGGTAGCAAAAATGGATGCTACCTTTAATGAAATAATCAATAAAAAGGAAATCGACGATTGAGAAATATATAATGATGATACCATGAGAAGAGTACGCTTGCTAACAAGGCTTACTTGGTGCCATCAATTTGTGCATTGAAAATCGATGAAGGTGGTGATGCGAAAGCACACATAAATGGGATGCAAGATTTATTCACGAAATTGAGCGATCTTGGTGAAGGTACATTGGCAACTTTGCTTGCAAAAATATTTTTACTCGGTAGTTTGCCAGAAAGTTACGATACAATGATTTCTAAACTTGGAGCGCGTGATGAAATAGTATCACACTTGATGTGGTGAAACAGAGATGGAATTTCGAGAGATTCAGTTATGAAAACAGTAGCAAAAGTTGGTGTTTGTTTTTTCTGCAAGGAACCCAATCATCAAAAGAAAGATTGCCCAAAGAATAAGGAATGGCTTGCAAAAAGGAATAGCGGTAATAAAGGCAAAAAGAACACTGATGGCAATTCAAAATTCGGATTTTATGTTTTCGATTGGTAACAATCAAAAGAAGGGATGAATCATCGACTCAGGAGCAACGAAACATGTTGCCAACAAAACAGATTTTTTCACTGAATTTGATGAATCTTATAAGAGTTCAGTCGGGCTGGAAAATGGTGAAGCAGTGAGCATTCATGGAATTGGTAGCGGAAATTTAAGTTTTTTAGACGAAAGTGGATGCATTCGTAAAGCAAAAACAACCAATGTTTTGTATGCACCAAAATTGGTTGGGAATGTACTTTCTGTCCGACGGTCGGTGGAAAATGGTCTTGAAGTTAAATTTAACGATCGAATTTGCGAAATAAGGTATAAAGGTCAACAAATTGATGTGGTGAATTGTATGTGTTGCGTCAACCAGATTCAGTTTGTTCGGTGTTAGCACACAATGACAAATGGATACATGACTAGCATCGGAAAATGGGACATCGTGATCCAGCAGCGATTCGGAAAATGGCATCACAAGGTACAATTACTGAATGTGAAATTAATGAATGCGGAATCAAGGAAGTTTGTGATGTGTGCATGAAAGGAAAAATGACACGGCCACCGTTTCCAAAGAAATCAGCGAATGAGTCATCAGCGGTATTGGATTTAATACATACGGACGTTTGCGGACCTATGTGTACAGCGACTCAGAGCTGTGGAAAACGTTACTTGGTCACCATCATTGATGATTAATCATGTTTTACATTCGTTGTTTTGTTAGCACACAAATCGGAGGTTGAAGACACTATGAAACGATTTGTCGCATTGTGTGAAAACAAGTTTGATCAAAAACCAAAAATAATGCGATCGGATCGGGGTGGTGAGTACACTTCAAAGGAATACAGAAATTATTTAAAGTCCAAGGATATTCAGATGCAGTTAACGGCAGCCGACAAGTAAAAAGTAGTAGTCAGTCGATTCGGTACACCAAGTACGATAGACAGCAAAAATTCAATAGATTTGGGTGAAAGACAAAAACATGACGTTGATCAAGGCGATGGTTTATCGGTTCAGGAGGAGCAACTAAACGTTGACAATGAAGTAAACATTGATGACAGTATCAGTGAATATGTAAACGCTGAGGAAGAGGTGGTTTCAACAGAAACACAAGTAAATGAACAACAAAATGACCAAGTTCAACCAACGGTACGTGTTTCACAAAGAGTAACAAAGGGCGTGCCAGCGAAGCGTTTGGTTAATGAAATAAATGTAGTTAGAGAGTTAAATAAACCAAAGAATTACGATGAAGCCATCAAAAGTGACGATAAATTGCAATGGCTTACTGCGATGCAGGAAGAAATTGAGACACATGAACACAACGGTACATGGGAATTTGTAGATTTGCCGCCAGGTAAAACAGCAATTGGAAGTAAATGGGTGTTCAAGATAAAAACCAGTGCAGATGGTGAATTGCAACGATACAAAGCCAGATTCGTGGCACAAGGTTTTTCACAGAGGTACGGCGAGAATTATGACGAGGTGTTTGCGCCAGTGGTGCTTCATACAACATTCAGAACGTTGTTATCAGTAAGTGCAAAAATGAAGATGATTGTAAATCACTTTGATGCTAAGACGGCATTTCTTAATGGAAAACTAAAAGAAACCATCTACATGAAGCAGCCATGATGATAGTTTGAAGGTATGCTTGCTTAAGAGAACCATTTATGGTCTGAAACAGGCTGCCAGATCTTAGAATTCCGTGCTTCACAAAGTTCTCATCGGAGCGGGATTTCAACAGAGCTATAACGATCCATGCTTATATTCGAAGAAAATGTAATTTGTATTAAACGAGGAGGAGTGTTGAATGTATGAACGAGACTTAAACATTAACGTTTATCATGAATTCCCTTTCTCATTAAGCACACACCAAGTAGGTTTATGCTTATTCTTTTTGAACAAGATTCTTTTCATAAAGTTTTCACACTTCTTCTGAGTTGTAGATTGTTAGATCTGTGGCAAGTGAATATCATCAAGATATTCAACAGGTATAGCAGAGTTAAAAGAGATTGAGTTAAAATCAGGGATGGTCGTTTACACGTCATCTTTTATTTTCTACGTCGACCTGTCGACAACCGGTAGACAACGTAGACAACGTAGATAACGTCAATAATGTAGACAATTCCTAGAGAGATTTTGGGAATTAGTACTAAATTACGGAAATTAGGATAAATGCAAAACATCGATATAAATTGTTTTAAAATAGTATGAAGATGGTTTCAACGTAGAGTGAGCAGCTCATAGTAATCGGATAAAACCGCACAATTAAATTAAAAGTAATTCGGAGATTTCTGACGGTAACACCGAATTTGAGCTGAGGCAGGCTATGAGCTACTGAGTCATTAAAAAATCAAATCGTTCAGGTAAACAGTACTTTGCCCGCTAAACGAGCCAGGCTGTCGTATGACCAAGTTTTGACAAAATTTAATGAATGTGGAGAGTCAAGATGGCGAGCGATTTACAGTTGTCGACTCATGGTCTTTGCCACGTCCTTGTGACATTCTCCACAGTAGCATCGAATGTGTCCATAAAAGAATGGCTACAGAAATGTATTTTGATTATAATTCGTTAACACGATGCACCAGTAAAGTTTTGGTAACCATTTTAAGCAATTCATCGCGGCAGGAATTCATCGCAAGCGATTAATCGCGAATCGTGATGGTTATTCAGCGCGGCAATTAATTATTAAATTTTTATCAAATTCGACATGTTAGATAGAGACCGGGCTACGGAACAAGGTTATTGTGGAACTCGACATGTTGGATATAAATGAGATTTTAAGGGTATGGAAAATGATCAACTGGAACTATAGACTAATCCTGGACTGATTAAAATGACACTCGAATTGTTGAATATATAGCCAACTAGAATAGAGCTATTTCAATCCAACGTATCAGATTTCATCAGTATCGATTAAGAAATAGCTCAGTTAAATTTCAGTACATATGTAGGTATAAGCCAGAACTTCATTCTAAAATAATTGTAGAATCCTATTGGTCATCCAGAACTTTATTCACAAATCAATTTAAAATCGCATTTCTGTCCCATAGGCTGAGATTTATCATAATCGATCAAGAGATAACCTAACCTTCATCTAGTAGTCCAAACCGCAGAACATTTTCGTGATAACCGACGCTCTTTACTATTGTCTATACCGTGTTTTGAAATGGTAACGGTAAATTGAACCGTACCTTGCAATGAGCTGCTTGGGATGAATTACTTGTGATTAACTAGTCTATAGAACCAAAGTTTTGGCCTGACTAAACTAGTTTACACTACTCTAAAAACACTCTTTATAGATGAAAAAGAAGAATGACGGATGCGATAAGATTGCCGAAAATATGCGTTAATCTACCTCGCCCATCCCTGGATAAAATCAAATTGGGCTCGCTAATAAAGTTCTTCGCCATACGACAGCTGAAAGTAGAAAGCCACTGTAATCTTAGATCTTAACTTTCTCGGCGTAGTTAAAAGATAAGAGAGCCGCGGGTTTAAGTTCAATTATAGTTAGCTGGGAACCGGATTTGGCTAAACAGTCCGCGATCTCAATTCTTTCAATGTCACAATATGCTGTTACCGTATCGGTATTGTTGGAGCAAAGAAGATTAATGAAATGTTTGCAATCCTTGACCAGTTTGGAGACAGTCAAGGGGGTTTTCAATGAATTGAGCATAGCTTTGCTCCCAGTACACAGAATAATGTTTTTAATTTTTACAGCGAAGTTCAAAGCGTAAATAACACTATACGTCAGCGCTATGACTTCCGCTCGGAAAACAGTGCAAAGACTGCCAAAAGATCTCTGACTGGACCAAGGACAGTAGATTCCACATCCAGCACTGTGGCTAGAATGGACGCCATCTGAAGAAAATACTATGGACTCGTCTAATAAGTGGAGAAAATCCTCCGAATCCGCACCTTGAATAAGTAGGAGAAATTGTATTCAGGTAGTGATCCATCATTCCCCATATCGATTTGTGGTAAAAATGAAGTGATAGTTTTGAAAGATTTGTCTATGTTCCACGATAGAACCGAGAACATTCCAGGCTCCAATGCACCTCAAACGAAACGCTGCAGAACAAGCAGAAAGAATGGACTCCATAGCAAGAAGTAAAGTCGAACAACAGGCCACCACACAACAGACGCGTAAGATAATATCGGGAAGACCCGCGATTTATAAATGAAAAACATCATCCTGGGTGTCAGACCCCAGGATTTCCCAAAAGCCTTTCAACATTGCCAAAATGTGGCAGTAGCTTTTTGTAGTTTGGAAGCTAGATGATGTTTCCTGGAAAGTTTGGTATATAAGATAACACCAAGGTGCTTGACTTGGTTACATCTAGTAATCGGTCTCCCAAAAATGGAAGGAACCGATAGTTTCAGAGCGCTCCTACGCCTAGTAAAGACAATTTAATCTGTCTTAGACGTGTTAACGTGCAGACCCTTATCAATGCACCATGCCTCTACAATATCTGAGGCCTCCTGCATTAAGTCCGATAAGATATTTAGGTGTTTGCCTGCAACTGTTAAGAAAAGATCATCAGCATAACTCTGTGCAATGAAGCCAGATAGCTGCAGGTGAGGCGAAAGCACACTCCCTTGGGAACAGCCCTTGGCAACCTTGACAAAAACTGAGACGCCATCCTGTTCAGCCGCTACAGTGCGACGCTTCAGCATCGATTCAATCCATTTCACAATGGTGTGATTAATACCAAAATCATTTCAAGCATTAGTAATCGAGATAAACGAATTACTATCAAAAGCTCCCACTATATTGAGGATAGTACCTACAAGAAACTTTTTATTATAGAGGGATCTTTTAATCCTAGTTACAAGTTCATGTAGGGCAGTTTCATAGGACTTACCAACTCTGTAAGCATGTTGCATTTCACTGAGCGGGAAGGTAATTAGGTCCTTGTCTGTTATTGTCGACGATATCAAGACACGGATATCCCGATTTGGAAATTGGTTGTGCCAAAAAGCTCCATTAACTCCATCCCATATCAAACAAGCACACGAGCCACCATCGCCTTGTCATATCGGAGTGATAAAAATAGATAAGAGGGTTCAACGACAGTTTCATTGGACACGCATGGCACAGGAAGTTAAGTTGTAAGACCTTTAAAATAAATAAGGCTTTTAACTATTCCACAAAGCCAATTATGGGGAACTAATCGGAATCGACCCGTCCTTTCCAAAAGTTATTTATAGATCTCCTCGGTCAGTATCGATTTATTGTCTTTCTTAAAACACTAAGTTTGTCTTACATCTATTAAAGAAAACCAATTATGATTACGGCTATGATATATGTTATCATGAAAATGTGGCCAGGACTACCAAACCTGGTCCCTTCAAAATAAAACAGTTTTTTTGGACGCTGCCGTTATGGGAAACGTTCTTCTCGGCTTTATTGATTCACCATAAACATCTCAATTCATGTTCCGGCGTACTTTTTAAAATTAAAATTTTCAGCTTCAATTTTAAATTTTGAATTAGTTTAGTAAACAGCTTCTTTGTTTTATTTATACTAAATCGATTTCTTTAAATTATTCCTATAAATGCATAATTTTTTATCTTACTATGCGATATGAAACGATTTTAATAATCGCGTTACTACTCACCTCCTTGCACATCACATTTTAAGTTTACTATATCTCCTTCACTATATGGTCCTACAACTGATGCCCGCTCAGTTCCCGACTCATCTCGTATACTTATCCTATCAGGTGGCACTGGAACGAGAACAAAAAAAAAAAAACAACCATTAAACAACAAAATCGAAATAAATTGCAATGAATAAAATTTAATTATGTTGGACCACCCCCCCAACAATTAAACATTCTCGAATTTCGGATGAATAACAGACAGCACTGACTCACACACATATGTACACAATAAAAATTGAAACATCAAAATATATTCATTGTTTGGTGCTTGAAAAAAATAAAAATTCAAATTCCGAACTAGATTGGAAAATTATAACTTTTTGATGTCCACAAACGTTGTTGTTTCATTTACTTAAGATTTATATTGTGCACAGAATTTTATGTACATACGTATATATGAATAACTCTCCCTATCTTCCCAAATCTCCATTGTCGCATTTTTCGATTTTATACGATATTTTGGGGAAATTAAACAAAAAAAAAATTAAATTCCCAATAAAATCTATTTATCAATAATGACAAAAATTAAATTGTAAAATGTCGACAGACAATTTTCCTCGACTTTTTTTTGGGAGAAAACAATAATTTGGTCGCCGTCTCAAATAAAAAATAATTGAAAATTTAATTTCATTTTGTTGCTGATTTTGTAAATTTAATTAGATTTAATGTTGAAGAATGTGCGGAGTTAATTTTTTTTATTATAATCAGATTGTTTAAATTAGAAGAAAATATAAATAAAATTATTAAAATGTTACTGTCAGTATTAAATTGGTTGTTGTTAATTGCAACTGCAAATTAGTGGTGAATGCGACTACATTCAACATTTACTAAAAATGTTAATACTTCCATTAAAATAGAATATCGATCTCTAGTAATTTAAATTTAATTAAGTGTTAAATTTTAAAACTCTTTAATTTTTAATTCCAAATGCAACGTTCATGAAATTCTGAATTTTAAATATTTAGTACATACGCACGTCCTAAAAAATGTTTCAGCACTTTAATTTTATAATTAGTAATTTTTAAAGATAATTTTATTATTTTTGAATTTGCATAATTTTGAAACTAAATTTTTTTAATTGATACTCAAAATGCAATTAAGTTCTAATGAAATTAAATAAATAATTTTTTAATTAGGTTAGGCTCTATAAATTAAGGCTTAATTATAAACTAATATTTAAATCTAAGAGTCCAGCGAATGACTAGAGTTACTAATTTGGAACTTCACAGACTGATAAGCGTATAGAATAGAAAGTTAATAGACAAAAGTGCTACCAATAAATCGGCCAAATATGTATGTGGAACAAAATATTTGTGGATCTAGCGTGTGATTTTGTTTATTTACTGTGAACTTAATTAATGTATTTTTAGGGTGACTCAATTTATTCTGTTCTGAACTTTTGTTTGTTTCAAATTTAATGATTTTTAATTTTTAAAATAATCAATTAATTAATTTTGGATTGAGTTTAAATGAATGTTATTCATTTTAATGTTTTTTGTGTAATCTTTTGTCACTATATAACTTATTTTAAATAAAAAACTTTTATTTTTGATTTTATAGTTTAATAGTTTAATAGTTAACAAGGTACTGAGGAAGACGCAAGTCGAAATCGATTTACCGAAAAAATCAAAAATAAAAATTGTCACCATAAGGAAGAATTAAACTATAAAATCAAAAATAAAAGTTTTTTATTTAAAATAAGATATTTAAAATAATTTTCGATGTCTGCGTATTTTGTAGGCCACTGAAACCTCCTATTCTACGTATCATATTTTGTATTTTTTATGGCGCAGGCTCATCATTAAAATATATTTGCGATAAACTTATCAAAAAGCTTCAGTACATTTAAATTTAATTTACCTAATTTTAATTTACCATGGAATATTTTAAATTCTTACCAAACATTACGTAAAAGCTTTATAACTCCCTATTGAGGTGATAATTTGTCCGTGAAAGCTTATTAAAATGTTTCAAAAATTGTTTCTGCGCACTTTAAGTTTAATTGTAATTGTTTGTAACATTTTAATTTATTAGAGCTTTTAATGATTAAATTTAAAAATAAATCCAGTCCTGAAGCTTTAGTTATTAAAAATTTACATGTTGTTTATGAAAAACATATAACTCTAATTTCTAATAATATTGCAATAGAAAAGCTTTAAGTTGATCAAATAATAACTTTAACAAATAATTTTCTTTGTGTACAATTATTAGCTTTTAAGTATGTGGTTAATACATAAAATAATCAAAAGCTTGATCAAAAATGTTTAGACTTTATAGTAGTTAAAATAATAGATAATCTCCATACCGGTTGACTGCAGCTTTTAATTAAGGGCAGCTTTGGGGCACTGGTAAAACCCATATTCAAATATCGAGTAAACATTTTTATCATTTAATTGTCCTCAGCTTTTATTTTTCAGCTTTACCAATCCATAAATCAAATTTAAATTTAACATCAACATGTAGCAGATCACTAATAATCAAATTCCATGATTTTAGTTACACAATTGTTTTACTTTAAATTTTCAATGTTATTTGTATAATGAATATGTTGGTTGGTTCTAATACATTAAAAACTTGTCGAAAGCTTAATGCTAAATTCTTCTAATCTTTCAATTTTTCAACTAGGCCAATCAAATTTCAGACATATTTAATAAAGTTACAAAAGCTTCTATTATTAATGTTGTTTAAAGCTTTCCACAAACAGTTTAACATTTACTTTAAAATCTAGATTTGTTATTGTAAACAATTTTTTTTTCAATTCTAGTGATTCAAGTTCAATGAAGCTTTTAATTCTTTCTTGAAATGTTCATCTATAAGGCTAAGGAAGTTGGTTACCGATAACCTCAGAAACTCATATTCAAATATTGAGTAAATTGTTTATTGTGAAAGTTTATCATTAAATTTAAGCTTTATTTTTCAGCCTAATCGAACAAAATGATACAAATAATATAATTCCAAAAAGCTTATTCAATCTTTTTAATTTTTAAATGTTAAATTGAAAACAAATTCAGAAAGTACTTCAAATTGTAAAGCTTCTTATATAATCAAAGCTTTGTTTTTATAATAAAACTAATCAAGCATTTAAGCTTACTCTTAGAGCTTGAGCTTTTCAAATTTAAATTTTTGGTTATTCCAAATTTTGATTTAATTGACAAATTTAACTTACAATTTTAAAATAATTAATAACTTAGAACAGTTATTTTTAAAATTATATATATTTTTTTTAAATCGTGAGGCTTTTATTCAATGATAAAATATTTTTCTGCCGTTTAAAAGGTGTATGCTTTGTATTTTTTAGTGTGAAAGCTTACCAAATTGTATTTCAAACTTAATTGTATTTTCATCAAAATTATCAAAATGTTGTAGTCGGCGTTCTTGCTGTATTATTCGAGGGTCTCGGGTTTGATTCCCGATGGTGACCAAAAATCACGTTGGTCCGTTAATGGCATTGAGTACTGGAGTGATCCGCTCAACATAAATTTTATTTTTATCAAAATAATACAGTTGACTTAAAAGCTTGCATAAAGTTTAATTTTAATTTCCTTTTTTTTGGTAAAGAATGGCGATAAAATGTAATAAAAAATCATCAGAATTTTATCCGTATTCCAGGCATCTGGGTTAAATGTTAAAGGTTCAGATCTGAATTGGTAAAAAGAAGTAATTTATCATAAAGTCAATCGTAATCGTTATTCATATTTAAATATAAATATTTGTAAAATTAAAAAAAACTGATAAAATGGTTAGGTTCCCTTAAAGATTTTCCAAACTGACTGGAACCGACGAGAAAAACTTCGCCGTTGTGGTTAGTTATGAGAAGAACGGATGTAATGGGCGGGAAAAACCTTACGCGACTATGGGGATCAGAAAATATGCAATGGCGCTTGAAATCGGCTCCTATCACCTAAAATAGCTTGTGTTCCGGTAGCGGGCAATCTATTCAATAGACAACATTGCTTAAGTAAAGGACGTTGACCATTCAAACTATAAAAAAATTATGAAAGCCTTCCAAATTGCGCAATAAGGATATACCACTTTTCCAGAAAGACATATTCAAATCAGAGACACCTGGGCCTGTGAAACCTCTCATCTGACGACATACATCATATGGAAATGCCAGAAAGGGTCTGCATAAAAACACGTTCCATTAAGAACAAATACCAACGTGTAACTTGCGATTAGTAGGCTGATGGGTGAATCGTTTGATGTCGGTCACAAACTCCATACTTCTATATGGATGTTAAATAAATGCGTCGATACACTCAAAATAGAAAAGTATCAATTTCTTACAGGGCGCGGATATGTTTCTAAATAAAGAGTAAAAATTTTAAATTTTGTTTTGTCAGCTTCTCAAAAATTTTAAAAGTTAGGTTTTAAATTGATAAGTTAATTTTATTTAACATTTTGTGTAGATATTAAATTATTATTTTAAAGCTTTGAGAACATATTTTAGGAATTTAAATTCTCGGTTTCTTTAACTTAAAATTTAAATTAATGGAACTCGACATTTTAAATTATAAACTTAATTAATATTTTTTACAATATGCAACTATTTTGATGTTTATTCTTCAAACTTCAATTTTAAAAAGAATAAAAATTCCGGTAAGGTGGATTAAACAAATTGTTAATTAACATTTTAGAACACTTCTTGTTATTTAAGATTTAAAATTTTTAAAGTTATTAAACTACATCAGGGATATTCCAAAATTATAATTAATATTATTAATCTCATTTTAAACATATTATTATTTTAATTTAATACTATTAATATTATAAGTCTTCGCAATTAAATGTTTTGTAATTATAAATCTTTTTAAATTTAAAAATTTATTTTTGTATTCAAAATTTAATTTATAAAAATTAAATAAATGACAAATTTTATGAATTAAGAGATTCTTTTTTAAAATTTGATTCTATAATTTTTAAAACTGTTAGTGTCAACTGAATTACAACTTTGACTAATTATTTTAAATTAAAAACTTTACAATGAGTAAACTTTAGAGTAAAAATCTTAAGCTTCGAGCTTTGTAGTACATACAGTTAATTTGAATACCAAATATACAAATTACAACAGTTAACAACATAATCTTTAGGAGTTGTAATTTTGAGTTTCATTTAACTATCTATTCGTTTTTTGTGTTAATTTTGGTAAATAAAATTCTTAAAAATATTTTAATTTAGTGTTTTTCAAATTAAGCTTCGAGCTTTCCAATTTTGAATTTTTTGCGGAAATTTTATTTAAAATTGTGGAATCTCATAAATTGATATACACTTTTATACAAATTTTAAAAGTTGTAATTATGATTTTCATTTAACTAAATTTTTTAAATATTCTTAACTTTAAAAAACAAATCAATAAGAAATAATTTGAATCTTGAATCTGTGAATATTTTTAAAAATACTTTAGTTTAATGTTTTTCAAACTAAAGGTTCTATGAATTAGTAATAAAATTTACAACTGAATTTTGTAATTATTTTAAAACACGATTTTCTCTGGCATTTTTTGGTATTATTTCGTAATCTTTTATTAAAATTGGATTTCAAATTTACATTCTTAAATATTTAAAATTAACGGATTAAACAAAATTTAATTTAGTATTTTTAGTAAATGAATTTAAAATTATTTAAAATTTTTATAAGATTTCGCAATTTTTACAAATTCTATATAAATAAATAAAAATATTTAATTGGTTTTAAAGTGGTTTAAAAATATAATGTTCAATTTTTGATTTTTGAACTCTTTGAATTTTTTTTTTAGAATATTTAAAATTAAAATTGAAAATATTAAAGTAATATTCTGGTAATTATAACTAAAATATGAAAAATTTTAAATTTTACATAAATTTTAAAATTATTATGAAAAATTGTTTATTTTGTAATTGGAATTTCTAAAATTCTAAAAACTAGCTACAAATGTTTTTTAAATTTAGTTTTTAAAAGTAAGATTTTTATGTAGAAGAAATTTCAGTAATTTTGAATTTAAGGTTCTCGAGAATTATATTATATTTTTAAAATTTCAGAGTTTTAATTTTTAACCAATCCGATTCTAGAATTTTTTAAATTTATAAATTTGAATTGACAAATTATGTAAAATTTATATTCTGTTTTTGTTTGTGAATTTTTATTATTTGTACATTTGGTAGATTCAGGTTATTAATCGATTAGCAACGAAATTACAATTTTGAATGTAAGATTAATTTTACATTTAATTTGAATTTAAGTTTCGAATTTCAAATTTAAATAAAAACATTTAAATAATTATTGACAATTTGGAATAGGTAATAAACGTATCTTTGGTAGTTGTATAATTTAGATTTTAGTTTTATTTATTACTCTATAATGCTTTCAAGTTTTAATTTTTTTAAAATTATTAAATTAAAAATTTTGCATTTTTAATTTTTTTTTACAAATTAGCATCCACTACCGACATATATTTTGGGGTCAAATTATATTTTCGAACAAAAGTAGACTTTCATAATTTAAAACGAACTAATTTTCCGAGTTACAGGAGGTAAGTTTTATTTATGTAGCATAGACTAATAATTTCACTATTTAATATTATATAGACTTGGTGCAACCTGAAAAATCATTTTGCCTGCAAAATAGTAAAAATAAAAATAAAAAACTTCCATTTACGTGACTCCCCATTAATAAAATAATCCCGATCCTAAAAAAAAAAATTCCACAAAATTAACTTAACCATATCAAACATAAATAAATTCATTCAGTCCCTGAATTTATCTATATATAAAAAAATATGTACAAACATACATAGCTACAAATAAATTCAGCTCTCGACTATTTCTATTTCCAAATAGTTAACTATATACCCAATTCAAACAAAATTCCAATTCATTTCGTATTTTGGACATGCAAATTTAAAACTTAAATAAAATAAAAAAATTAACCCGGAAACTAAATTTTTATTGTACAGTTTGAATATTTTATTAAACACAAAATACCAAAAAAAAAATCGATTTCAAAGTAATAAATTACGAAACTAACAATAAATTAATTTTAATTGGTTTTATATTTATGTTGTTGTTTAATTTTTTTTTATATAGATACACAATTTTCTATCTCCATGAAAACCCGATTTTTTTTTTTTAAATTGGGTTAAATTTGGTAGAGTTATAATTTATATGCTTTATAGGATTTTTACGGATAGCCTTAATAAGGTGAATTTTAATAAAATAAAAAAAAAATTTAAATAAAATTTAAGGTTAGATTACAAAAAAATATCGATTTTTGTATTATCCGATAGATATAACGTATTGTTAAAAAAAAAAAAGGATACGAATATAATATTTATAATATAATAAGAAATGCTATCAGAGCTTTTATTTAAACTTTTTTGTTGAAATAATATAAAAAGGAAAATATGACAAATTTTTCTGTTGAAATAACTTGATATTTTCTGGCGAATAAAAAATAAAATCAAAGTACAAAAATATATATACAGTGACACAAACTATTGTTCGTACAGCTAGTTAAGATTCATAATCTCTAATTCCAAAAAGTCAATTGTTTGGTTTTAATCCTCCTTTCCAAAGATTTACTTAGTAAAATACACGAAAAATTGTTTAACGCTGATGCACGACTATTTTTCGTGTGTTTTACTATGTGGGTGCTTGAAAATGTCGACTTAGATTTGATATTAAGAAAATCTAATATTTTTTTTACAATTATTCTTGTATTAATTGCATTTTAGTATATATGGTTTTGGCTATACTGTATTGTAGAGTTACGACTAATGTGTGTACGAATAATTGTTTGTGCAACAATATATGGAGCTTTGAAAGCTTCTTTTTTAAAAATATAATACTCAATTTTTCTTACTAAACTCTATACCATCTCTCTGTAGCTTATCGTATTTTTTACGATATATACGTTTCATACAATTTTATTTTGTTCATCTTGTCTAATCTTAATACGATCAAAAAACATATTTATTTTCAACTCTTACATATTTTCCCTGGCGTTTATAGAATTTTTTTTTTTTTGCTCATCTTTATGTGCTTGCTCGTATATAGGTATATATACATGTATAGGTACACGTTGGATGATGAGAAAATGATGTTTTTTTTATTTCGGTTGTAACACCTTGTGTGCGTTTCTTCGTTTTTCTCGTTTTCCCATATTTTCTTGATTTTTTTTTTGTTTTGTTTGGGTGTGTGTTATTTTCTAATACAATAATTTTCAATTTAAGATCAATTTTATTTTTTCCTATTTTATTGTTATTATTATTATTATAGAAACGAACGGATTATATTTCCTAGACGTTCGATCTATATGTACATACACACATAAATATACGAAGAAAATTTAAATTTGAATTCTAAAATGTTTTTTTTTTATTAATTTTCAGTTTTCATCTACACGGTTCTTTTGTTTGTTTCATATTTCGCATATTTTTCTTTTTACCTCCAAACATACAAAAATGAAATTATTTTAGAAATATGTGTGTGGAGTTTTATTGGTGCTGACTCAAAATCGAAGGGAATTTTTATTTTTATTGATTTCAAAACAGCAGGCACGACACGTAATACGTTCTTAATGACAAGGTATACACGTTAACGTATTGAGGTGTGTTCTACAATTTACATACAACACATGATGCTGACGACTATTTGAAATCATAATAAATTTAGGATTGTGGCTAATGTATAAATATATATCAATATATATATATAGTGTAGTTTAAGGATTATCGTATATAAGGATTGAAAACGTTTTATTTATTTTTTTAATTATCACAGTTCGTTTCAAATAAATAGCAAAAAAAAAAATAATAATTTTTGCTTCACAGAAATAAGGATTAGTTTAAAACACTTAATATCACATAAAAAGGATATACTCCATATTTAGTATATAAGACGGAAACACAAACAACAACAACAACAAAAACATTAGTTTTTCCTAAATTATTACTGGATATAATTTTTTCCTTCCCTTTATGTTTTATTATGGTGCATGAACAGAATCGTATGTGATGAAAAACATGTGTTTTGGATTAATGAAAAGAAAATTTTCAATAGGAGAGAAAAAAAAACTATTCAACCAAAATTTCCTCTTTCCAGTTGTGTACCGAGAAAACATACAAAATAAAAAAATCTAGAAAGAAGCAGAACACACACACACACATAATATAAAGAAAACACTTTTCACCGGGTTTTAATTTTCACAAAATTTATATTTCATTTTTATTATTATTATATATATATTTTTTTTAATTCTCTCTCAACAGAAAAAAACCGAAATCCTTTTTTAATCCTCTTTCTGGGTTTTGGAAAAAAAAATATTCTACGTAAAAATAAAACCAACAAAATCGGAAGAAAAAAAAATTGTGAGTGTATAACACTGTGTAATGTAGAGAACAGGACGAAGAGACGTAATATTGAATTTAATTTTTGGAAAACATAGAAAAACTTGGAAAATTGCTAAAATAAATATCAGTTTAAGGAAGTCAATTTTGATTAAAAAAAATAAAAAATTATAAAAAATCTGGAACTTAAATTTTTTTTGTATGTTTATTCAAAAGGATGTACAGTAATTGATTCAATAAAGTGATTTTTATGTTAAGATGACAGCTTTATCGTGGATCAGGTTTGATGAAATTATTTTTTATGTGATGATTAAAACTGATAGTCGAAGATAACGAAGAACACAAAATTTAAAAATTGTTTAAAGTCAACAATCTTTGATTGACTCAACGAAAATTCCGTCTCTGTCCCAAGACACATTTAACACATTTCATCCATATTTTTGGCAGTCTTACCAAAAATCTACATTTTTAAAAAAAATTGTTAAATACAAAATTTTACATAATAAAGCTTCAATTTAAATTTAATGCGATTGGCATGAAATCATAACTCCAGACTCGGAGAATTTAATTTTCAAAAATTTATACTTTAATGAAATGATTAATGAAATTTTTTATTTTCAAATTTAAATTCACAAATCATGAATGCAAAATTTAATATCACCTATAAAATTCAAATCTTATTTTTACTAAACTGAAACATAAAAAAATTTGTAGCTCATTTTAAAATTTTACAGATCCAATATTGCAACATGTAAAAATTTTCATACAAATATTTATAATGAAAACTCGTTAATAATCCGGATATTTGGTCTTCAAATTAATTTTTGTTATTTTTTTCAAATTTATAATTTCCAACCTTTAATTTCCGCAAAAAATTAAATACTCGAATAAGAATAAAAGAAATATGAAATCTTCATATTTTAACATACAATTATCAGAATAAATTTAATAATTTTTTCGATCATCAGTCAGGAATTTGTTACTTATTTTTAAAATATAATAGAATGAAAATTATTTGAATTCAAAGAACATAAAATTCCGTAAACCTGTTTCATATTTAGAATTAAATTTAAATCTAAATTTTTAAATCATCAAGTTTAAAAAATATTTAAATATGTATTAAAATTTTAGAGATTATATTTTAAATGTACATAACATTATTAAACTTGATTTAAAAATTTACATTCAGACCTGCAGTTATACAATAAACATTTTTATTAAAAGTATCCAGATTTTAACATTTCGTTTGGATACTTGTATTAAAATTTATTGTTTATTCTAGAATAAAAATTGTTAAATTGATTAATTTTTAAAACTCTAAATTACCTATTCACCACTTTAATTATTTTTCGACTTAAAAATGAAATTTTAATAAATTTTTAAATTATTTAAATACATATTTCAGAATTTAAAAATATAGAAATTGGTAAAAAATCCGAGAAAATTTCGTTTAGTGTTTCATAAAATTGTGAAACTTAATATTAAAATTAACTCTAGATTTTCATGAAATGTGTTTGAAAAACCATTCGAAATTTAAATTGTTAACATTTTACATTTGACTGGCAACGGAATATATATGTCGTATTATACCAGATAAAACATCAGAATTTTAAATTGCTCACAAAATTTATCAATATTGCAAAAATGTGAAAAAAAATCTTACCTCCCAGAATTGGCAAATCCGGTATAGAATTTGGTTAAAGTTAAAATAATTTCAAAATTCATTTCCAATTTTACCAAGCCGATGAAATCAATTGCTTCTCTTAAAATTTTCATAAAATGTTCAATCAAAGTTTTTCAAATAATGGGTACTTCCCTTAAAGCGTTGCTATAATTTTAGGATATGGTGTGGGGCTCAATAATGGTAAGCAAGCATTGTGAAAATTAAGCCGAAGTTGTGCCTAAAGGTGAATATTTTTACCCTAAAGTGATAGAATGTAATGCTTTTATAACTTTGCCCCAAATCAATGTGTGGACAGTTGTGTTAGTTGAAAAACAGTTATTTTAAGACATTTTTTTTACCGAACAAGGTTGGAGCGGTTTTTATTCTAAAATCTAGCCGACAGTTAAGTGAAGTACGTTCCTCCATTTAAGGTAGAAATAATTTGAATATTTCTATACTACTAAATTACAGTAACGCTGATGTAGTGGTGGCTAGCATCGAGATATATATTATATCGGGCGTAAGCCAACCTTTATTACTAAAAATAGACAATATGTGCTAGACATCACACTAGTCTCAGATTTTATTAAGGAGAGGGTATTCCTTTTCTTACCATTGTTATTTCAAGTATGAAGTGTATTCAAAACCGACTAGCAAACCTTCCTTCAGAAATAGGAAGAAAACTGTTTGGAATTGCTTTAGGACCATTCTATGGTAAATCATTATCGGTATCGGCTCCAAACCCACCTGCATCTTTACAGCTATCCACTCTATTATTGGCCCGATTGAGAAATCCCTTGAATACAAGAAATATTCAATGGTAACTGTCTTGCATATAGCGGAGGCCTTTAGCAACATCAGACCAGGGCCAATCACTAGGACCCTTATGTACCTAGGGGTAGATGGGTTATTCAGAGGCTGGAAAGAGCCAATGGTTAGAGGCAGGATCGTAACGGCTCATCTGGGTGGGACGTCTGCCGGCAGATACGTGAGTAGAGGGACACTGCAAGGTGGGGTTTTATCGCCCCTTCTTTGAAACTTGGTCATTAAAGTCCTATTACTAAACCTGGAAGGGCAAGGCTTCTAGGTGGTTGCCTAGGCGGATGATGTTGCTATTGCGGTGTTCAGTAAATATCGTTGTACGCAAAGTAAGCACGTGCAGCACTCGGCTACCTCTCTGAAATACTTCTAAAGGATATTTCGCACTTTGGCCATTAAGTACAATACTTTTAAAATATATTTTTCCGTGAAAGCTGTTATAACCATGGAGTACAATAAAAAGCTCAACTATTCTCAAAATATAATGTATTTCACAATACCACTCTTGTGCCAATAAAAGCTTTTTGATTGTAGTGCAAGTTTTAACATATGCAGAGCTTTTCGTATTCCAATTACTATATGTGAAAGCTCAATTAGTAATATAATTTTAAGAAGCAATTGGAAATTGTATTATTAAAAATGAATTTCAAAATATAAACCAAAAAGCTTGAATTAAAAAGTTTCCAGCGATGATGGGACGTTGGAATAATCAGTATTCAAATTTTATTTTATCAACATTAAGGCAATAATATAAAGCTTCTTAAACTTAGTACATTATTTTGAAATTTAAAATCCTACAGCTTTCCGATAAATCTTATGCTACCTAGCAACCACAGCATAATAGTAAACTTCGCTTTCAAAGTTCAAAGTTCGATAAATTCAAATTGTATTCCCAAAATACCTAAATCTTTATAAAATTCGTGTTAAACAGTAAAAGTTTATATAAATACAAAATCTATAGTAATCTAAGTAAATTCTGAATATTAGGATTAAAAAACTAAATTTCATGAATCCAATTAAAATTACTTGTGTTAGGAAATATTAATTCAAAACACGGCTCAAAATGCAATTCCAAAACATATTGGGATGAGAAATTAATTAGATCAGGTTAGAAATTCTTGTAGTTAAAATATTTGGAATTTTAAATAGGATTCAGAAAGTTGGTTTTATTGCTGCTGATATACAGAAAACATAGATCAAATATTTTACCTGCCCGACGTGGCCACTATTGTATAATGAAAACAATAACATCAGAACGTAGTTAGTTTCGATTTCTCGACGAATGTGAACATTTAATGCAATTTAAGCTGTAAAATGAAAGTTTTTAAATAAAACGGGAGAAACTAATCTTTCTCCAAAAATATTGCAAGCAGGAAGTAAAAAACCATAAAAAATGAGATTTCTTTTTCATTTTAAAAGTCTCGAAATGTTGGTCTGTTGGAATTAAATGTTGGTCTGAAAAATTACAAGCAGGGAGTAATGATGATAAAGTATCTCATATTTCATTCAAAAGTTGTTATTTTCCGTTTGAGCAACTATTTATTTTATTGAGCAATTTCTTAATAGAGTGGCCAAGCGATACAATTGTATAGAAAAAATGACCTTACATTTTGATTAAATTACGTCAAAATCATATGTACACTGAAAAATTAGACGCAGGAAGTAAACATAATAAATACACAAATTTGAAATTTGTATCAACATTGTTTTTTAACTTCTCAAAATTATTCGCGGCTCTCCACAGAAAACGCGCAAACCCACAGAAAACAGAGCTGAGCCTCTTTACCAGAAAGCACAAACATCCTCAGTGTGACCCGCCAATATTGAATGGAACTCATTTGACCTTTACAAATAGAGCAAAATACCTCGAACTTCTTTTTGATAGCGGGTTTAACTGGAAACCAAACATCTTAGAGGGAGTAATGAAAGCTACTATAGCGCTCTACTCCTGTAAAAATGCCATTGGAAAAAATGGGATGGGGTAGGGAGCCCCACATAGTACACTGGCTCTATGTTCGTTCAGTGGCCAACGTTAAAAATTATGGCGAACCTTAAACTATTGATGAAAGTCCAAAGAACGGCCTGCTTGTGTCTAAATGGGGCTCTCAGAGGACTACGCTATCCGTTCGCCATCTGTTGAGGTGAGATTCCAAACTGAGTTTCCCACCAGAGAGGACTAGATGAATGAGATGGTTATGGACAATGAGGGGATAAGCTGTTTCACGGTTGGCTCAAAAAAGAATAGGGAGGTTGGCTGCAAAGTATTCTGTGAAGCTTTAGAGGTCAAACTTTTTTTCGTCTTCCCGACTTTTGCAGTGTTTTTCAAGTTGAACTTATCGCGATAATGGAAGTCATGGACTGGTTGAAGTATAATGTAATATCTACGAGATTTTTGCATTTTTACTAACAACCAGGATGCTATTAAAACTTTACAAACACACTCCCTAACGTCGAAGGTAGCCCTTGTCTGGCAATTTTAAATGAGATGGCTGATCAGTTCAACATCCGTTTGACGTGGGTGCCGGCCAAGTGATATCGCTTAGACGGCACTATATTGGTATCGTCTTGCGAGCAAACTATGGGCTCTTGCCCATAGTTTCTTGCTGCAGCTGCGGTGATGAGGAGGAGGAGGAAACTGTTCTATATCTACTCAACACCTGTCGAAATCTAGCGTATAGCAGAACAAAATTTATGGGAACTTCCTCTTTGGACAACCTGACGGATCGATGACAGGGACTTTCAAGGCTTCTTTACCTAACCTAACCTTAAAGTGAAGTATCCCACTACGTACCGACAGTTTAGTAGCTTGCTATGCAAAAAATTTGAGTACAAAAATCAAAGCTTTGCGACCCAATTACCAAAAAAAATTACTCAATCTTAATACTTTAACATATGTCTTATTAAATTTTTGATCTCTGCGTTTAATAAATTAATGAGCACAAAAATCGTATTTAATCACGCACGATTTTTTAACATGCGTTATAAATAAGGCAAACAAAAAAATAATTATATAATTTATATATTTTAATTATAACGTTTATTTATTAGTATTGTATGTATGTATATAAAATATACAAAAGTACATAAGAAAGTAGATTGTATTTCCGAAATAATAAATAAGAGCTTTTTGTTTTGTTTTTGTCATGTCACGTTATACAAATTCTGATATATATATATATATTTGTATTATGTATTAGCGACCCCTCCACCATTCTATTTCGAGGCACACACAAAATTTCAAACTCCATCATACAACCATCGTTGTTTTATTTAATTTTTTTCAAGACGGAAATGATTAACAAATAGGCTACAATATATTTATATAGAATAATTTGCCTCGTGATGAAAATAGTTTTGTAAATAAAATAAAATCGTTGTTCGTTGCTCGACATTTCAAACGATAAATCATTTGCCGTATGCAATCTATTGTTGGGTTGTTTAAATATATAAATCTTTATATGGTTATGAAATATGTATACAATCGTATATATATATATATATATATATATATATATATATATATATATATATATATATATATATATATATATATATACATATATATATATATATATATATATATATATATATATATATATATATATATATATATATATATATATATATATATATACAGTGATGATTGATAAAAATAATTTATATATATCTTAAAACATTTTTTATTGTAGAAGTTGTGGATATAAAGAAGCAACATAAAATATGATTTAGTAACTCATCTTATGTATGTACCAAGATTATCAGATACTTTATATTCTTTGGTAAAAAATTGTGTTCTTATATAATTTGCCTTCAACATTATAATGTTGCTGCCATATAATATTTCTATTTGATGAAAACATATGTTCGATATATATACTTACTAAGCAGATGTGTAATGATGATACAAAATAAGATAAAATTATATGGTAATTTATATGAAAGCTTCTCACATTTACAAAACGACATAAAGATATTGTTTTAACAAGAATAAAATATTTTGGTTTTTATTGGTGTGATAATTTGAATAGATTAAGCCGAAAATCTACACACTTATCAATTAATACTGGTCTTTGTGTTAAAACAATATCATAAAACCGAACTCAGCACTGTAAATTGGATAAACTACAATTTACATTGCCAAATGGATTACGAAAGCGCATGGCAAACACAATCACATGAAAAACCGCAAGTATCAAATCTATTTATTTAAATAAAAGAATTTTCTAAATAAAAGTAAAAAAAAACAATTAAGTAATTTTTATTAATTAAATATAAACGAAACTCCGTACTACAAATAATTTCACCTCTGCAAACACTCGTCGTTTTTACAAATACCATAACTCTTAAAAAAAAAAAAAAAAAAATTGCATATCTTAAAGGCAGCATAACCAAATTGCTAAACTTTATCAAACCTATCAACCAAACTACCAACGCGGAGGACATAAAAGTAAGTTTAATTAGTGTCGAGCGTTACTGAAATGAGGTTTTCGAGCTGGCAAATGAAATAGTGGCAAAGGATAACGAAGAGGAGCTAGATCAAGACTTTGAGGATAATTATTACAAAGTCGTGGCCGGATTAAATCTAGCATTAAGAAAATGGATGGTGCCAACTGGCTCACTCAACGATACGTCCATGGATGCTTCCACGGCAAACCACATGTAGCAAATCACATTGATGTAAAATTGTTAAAATTATCAATACCAATTTTCACTGGCTACAATATTTGAAGGGATCTTTGAAAGGAGAAGCAGCAGAGTTATTAAAACACTTCAGCATCACTGATGCAAATTATATAGAGGCGTTGGGAAAGTCAAGGGAGAGATTCGACCATAGAAAGCACACCATCTACGCATTTATAAAGGAATTCAGGTTTAAACCAGCGGTAACGACACCAAACAGCACAAATGTTCGAGTATAACTTGGACACGTCAGGTAAAATCAGTGAATAAGCGTTAACCGGTGTTTCAACTGCTTCAACAATAATCACAGCATTTAAAATTGCAAATCGATGTTTCGCTGCAAACTGTGTAACAGAAAGTACCACAGTCTACTATACGAAATTTTAAATTCATCAACGCAAGCAAATGCTGTTTAATGGGAAATCCAGTTTGTAGAACCAACAGAATTGAATGCATCAAGTCATACCACCAGTACCAAAGTAAGAAGCTCCATTTTACCAACTGCTTTGGTACGTCTAACCAATGT
The DNA here is from genome assembly GCA_951394425.1 of Tipula unca. NCBI lineage: Eukaryota > Metazoa > Arthropoda > Insecta > Diptera > Tipulidae > Tipula > Tipula unca. Next base: position 21,622,288 of record OX596382.1, on the reverse strand, counting down.
ACTGAACCAAGAATGCTTATGTAGAGCACTACTACTACTAGACTCTAGATCGCAAGTATCCTTTATAAGTGAAAATCGTGCACAGAGACTGCGACTACGGAGAAATAGAGCAAAACAAAGAAATTAAAGGAATTGGAGCAACATCACGAGGTTGTACTAAGGAATCACTAACGCTAGAAGTATCACCGCAGAACGAAGACAACCCTACTTTACAAATAAAAGCATTTGTCCTACAAAAGCTAGCCGCTAGAAAACCACCAGTATCAAGATACAATACTTCAAGAACACCAAATCATTACACAATGCAAAAAAACATTCTAAGATGGATTGTAGCGGGTAGATGTAATGAACCAAAATCAAGCCAAGGAATCATAGCTACTTGAAGCAATCCAGAAGACAGCTTGGATAACCTACTAAGAAGCTTCTGGTAGATTGAGACCGTGCAAAGCAGTAACCACGTTCCATCGCAAGAAGAAAGCTTATGCGATAGCCATTTTGAAACTACAACAACCACAGATAAGACTGGCCACAGATTAGATTCAAAGTACGCCTGCCATTTAAGCGTCCTCCATCGAACCTAGAGAACTCCTTTTGCACGGTACCCAAACGAATGTATTCTATGTAGAAAAAGTTTAAGATTATTAGAGAGTTTGCACCAATGTATATAAATTTTATGTCGGAATACATTAGTTTGGGGCATATGAAACCCGTCAATGAAGACCAATATAATGAGTATTACCTCCCGCATCACGCAGTGTCATAAAATAATCTAGTACCACAACGAAATTAAGAGTTGCCTTCGATGGTTCCGCAAAGACCACAATGGGAACAAAGACCATAACTGGAGGAAATTCAATAGATGAAGCGGTAACACTAACACAAAACATAGATACAGTACTCTCAAGTTCCGGATTCCAGCTTAGGAAATGGTTAACCAACGAACAGACAATCTTAATAAATACTACCCAAGTCACCGAAGCAAGAGACAACCTAGAAATAGACAAATTAACCTTAGTTAAAATATTAGGCTTGCACTGGAATCCAATGAAAGACTGTTTTCAATTTTAAAGTGAATCTCAATGAATATCTCAAAATGACAAAACGAGAAATGATGTCGGAAGCAAGTCGCTTGTTCGACTCGTTAGGATGGCTCTCCCAGTAAATATAACCCGAAATATCGTTTTTGGAACTGTGTGATGCATTACTTCTTAATAAACTTCTGCTAACCATCAAACAAGCTCTTAAAATCGAAGTGTTTGCAATCACAGCCTGTACTGATTCCACAATCGTGTTAGATTGACTTTTTGCACCTCCAACAAAATGGAACACGTTTGTTGGAAATAGAACTGGAGAAATACACACACATTGTGACAGGTCATAATGGAAACACGTAGAATCAAAAGATATTCCAGCGGACTGCGCATCAAGAGGAATCGAACCAGACAAGTTACTAAACTTCAGTGTATGGTGAAAAGGTCCGAAATGGATACCAGATCGAGCAAATTCGCCAAAAAATCCAGAAAACTATCATAATGCAAGTTTCAGCAAGAATATTTGCTTACGTATTTATCGCCGTCAAACTAAAACGTACTTCGGAAGCCTTATCTACCAGCTTATCTTCTCAGTCATGAATTACAGAAAGCGCAGTACCTCACATTTAAATATTTACAGTTGAGACATTTCGAATTGGAGATCAACCTAGAAGAAGCGAAGCCTCAAGTAAATTAATAAACCTTAAAACATTTATTGATGAATCAGGCTGACTCCTACGCGTCGGAGGTAGGATAATAAATGGGTCCGTAACGTATACAATAAAACATCCGTTAATTTTACCAGCGAAAGAGGAACTGACTAAATTTATTGTAATGGAACATCACACAAGCTATATTCATGCTGGCCAAAGTCTGATGATCGCCACACTGTGCCATAAATATTGGATATTGGGTTGCGGATAATTAGTAAGAAGAGTAGTCCATGCTTGTGTCAAATGTGTAAAATATAGAGGAGAGAACATGAAACAACAAATGGGCAATCTTCCAATTTCGAGAGTTTAACTAGTGAGACCGTGCTTTAAAGTTGCCGTTGATTATGCAGGAGGTATTATATATTGTACCTTCGTTTGTTTAGCAACCAGGGCCGCCCGAAGAGGGATATACATAGAAGTACATAGTGATAATGGCTCGAATTCTATTGGAGCACTCAATCATCTTCACGAACTATACCAATTCTTAAAAAGAAAAATAATGACACCCTTTCCAAATTGCTATTAACATAGATGAGATAACATTTCAATTGATTCCATCAAGTGCACCTCATTTCGGCAGACTGTGGGAAGCTGTAAAACAACTAAACCAACACCTCAGACGAGTAACCGACTGACATATTCTTACTACAGAAGAAATGATGACGCTGCTGGCTGAAGTTGAGGCAATCCTGAACTCCCGACCAATCTGTGTGTTGTCCAGTGATGAACTTCAGTATTTAACGTATTTATTTAGCGCATTTCCTGATCGGGCGTCCCACAACACAACTTCCAGGCGATGATCTATAAGACGTCAAATTATCCAAACTATCCAGATTGCAGCTAGTGCCATGCTAAAGATGAATCATGGCATTTGGAAAAGATCATGAATATTTGACAAACCTACAACATCGAAGCAAATGGTTCAAAAAAGAAACGAATGTTAAAATTAGCGATATCGTTCTCATTAAAGAGAACAACTTACCTCCATCAAAATGGGTTGATGGGTCGGATTACAGACCTAAATTCCGGAGCAGGAAACTTTCTTTGAGTAAAAACCTCCGAAATGAGAGATTTGACTGCTAGCGAGCAATTAGAATTAGAAAATGAAATTGATAATGTTCCCGTATCAGATTCAGATGATGAGAATAATTCCAGCAATATTGGAATCGGGGTCTCTAGTTATTCTGCGGGAGTTCATATTGAAGAAGCTGGTGCAAATCACGATAATATAGTAAGTACCGACCAAAATAATAATTTAACAGACAGCGATGATTCAACCGAAGAAGCTGAACCTTTGCCAGACCCCCGAATTATGCAAATTATTGAAAATTTTCGTGAAGCTGAAAATCAAACGAGTTTTGTTGAAGATCCACTGCACAGAACAAACGTTTTCAACAAATTTGGTGGTTGCGTCCCTCTCATTCTAAGCAAAATAGTTGCTCTATTGTCGCAAAAACTGGTAGAAAAAATCACATTGCATCGTTTAACGGATCGTTTTCAAATAAAGCAGAAGCAATCAAACGGCTTATACCAATATCAATAGTCGAAGCTATTGTATTAGGTACAAATAAAAAAGCTAAACCAGGATATGAAAGCAATCGACATTTGAACGATACCAAGAAAATGCGATATTGGACCGATGTAAACACAGATGAATTGTATGCCTACATAGCCATTTTATTCTCCGCCGGAGCTGAAAAATCTTGTTCAGTGCAGGCAAACGATCTCTTCCATGAATCACACATGCCTTTCTACAGAGCTATTATGTCTCTAGCAAGATTTGAACAAATAACTCGTTTTATTAGATTCGATGATACACGCACACGACAAGCTCGCTTACAGTCGGATAAATTAGCTGCATTGCGCCAAATCTGGAATTTATTCCAGAAAAACTTTGGAGATCACTTTATTCCGTGCAGAGAGATAACCATTGATGAGCAGTTGGTTACAACCCGGGGAAGATGTAGCTTCAAACAATATATCCCAAGCAAATCAGGGAAGTACGGCATACAAATTTTTTGGCTTGTTGATGCTACTACAAATTATTCATTAGCAGGAGAAATATATTTAGGCACACAGCCAGGGGAACAGAGAGCTCGAAATATTGCTCACGATCTCGTGCTTCACCTCAGTGGCCGTCATCTCGATAAAGGCTTCAACATCACGATGGATAATTTTTTCAGAAGTGTTCCTTCGGCAAAGGAGTTAATTACAAGAAGCACAACTTTGACTGGCACAATACGATCGAATAAACCGGAATTACCGAAACAGTTCACGGATTCGAATGAAATAAAACGGAGAGAAGCATATATTCCACAATTTTTGCGTTCTCTGATAACAGGTGCCTTGCCAGTTACGTAAGCAACACAAAAAAAAACGTTTTGCTTCTTTCTTCAGCACACGCGTATGAAGCTATAGATGCTAACACCCAAAAACCGCAAATTATTTTGGACTACAAAATGAATCGCATCTATACATGCAAACGCAAAACTTACGATTGGCCTGTCACACTATTTTATAACATGTTGGATGTAGGTGCCCTTGCTGCCTATCGCTTATTTCAACTGAGTAATCCTACCTGGAATACGTCATCAAAAAATGGAAAATTATTTTTGAAATCGCTAGCCACAGAGTTGGCAGATGCACATATTCAAAACAGAATTGCAATAGGTTCACTACACAAGTCAGTTAAAACTGCTTTGCAGTTAATTGGTTATGAGATTACGAACATAACAATACTTCCAGAAATTCTGAACAATACAATAAAACAAAGATGTGAAGCCTGCAAGCGCAATCGAAAAGGGCAAAAGGGTGATACGAAAACTACTGCAGTTTGTGATGTCTGTCGCATGGCAACATGCTTTAAACACTATATTAGGGTATGCGAACAGTGTTATACTACAAGCGCAGATCCAGTAGCTGATGAAGATGAAGAATGTAATTTGAATAACTTGTCCGTACAATCCACCTCATCATCGGTTTCACAATTAAAGCGACCAAGAACTCATTCACCGAATTAAATGTTTGAATTTTAGTAATCGTTATGTACTATATTTTCAAAAATAAATTAAATCAATTCTAAACACCCAACCCAACAAATTTTTGTGTAAATCATAGCTATCATTATTTTTTTATTTGGAAATAAAACACTATTTTCCAAAAAAAACATGTAGTCTAATTAACAGGACATACATTTTCCACAAAAAAAAATATTGGGGCAATGAGTGACCCTAAGTACGATAATGCGAAGTAAGTCAGATGTACGGCCCTATAGGGTAAACTTGAAAAACCAAACCTATGTATCATCAGTTCAATAATAGTTCTTAATTATTGTGTGCGAAGTCCTGGTATGTATGTGAAGTTAGCCTGAAAACCATCCCGAAAAATGACTTTTCAAAAATAAAATATTTGTGTCCTCACTAAAAAGGCTCTCAGCACGAAAAAACAGCGTAAAACAGAGTAAAAAATCATTCCATCCCGAAAAATTAAAACTATTTTGAATTTATATCAGCAATATTTTTTACGTATTTTTCGGACTAGACTATTATATATAGTATTTTTTTAGCTAATTACATACATTGTATTATTTTAATTTTTAAAATAAATAGGTATTAACTATTAACGTAAACTTTTCAAAATAATAATAAGTAAATCAACACGGAAAAATTGTTATACTATTGTTGGTAATTCGATAAACTTTACCCACAGAGATTGCCCCCAAGGTTGGCGACTGACAAGTGATTGCTCTAACTATTGGAAATTTAATTTAATTTACCCCATGGCTATATCAGTAGCCTAATTCTATAACGAATATGATAACGTGAAAACGCGAAAACGATTACTTCACACGTTTTCATACCAAAATGGTATTCTATAACTTTACATCAAGATAAATTAAAAAATCGGTAATATATTAAACGACAATAAACTACTCATACAATTTATCTTGTGTAGTTCGTTTTCACGGATAAAAATTTAAAACTAAAATTTCACGAAGAAGGCGGGCTAGTATCGAACAAAAATATCCATGTTTGTCCTTGTTACTCTTTATATTATATTATGAAACGAAACACTAACAAAACGTCAAAGTGGTTTTAGACACGATAAAATTATTCAGCAAGAACAAATTTACACGCTGACTACTTTGTTTTATAAAATACCATGTAACCTAAATAAGATAGAAATTGTGTAAATTTTTTTTGTGTAAACTTTTTCAATGTTTCGTTTTTTCGCATTATCTTGTTTTTATAGAATTAGACCACTGTGGTCTAATTCTGTAAAAACAAGATAATGTGAAAAAACGAAGCATTGAAAAAGTTTACACAAAAAAAATTTACACAATTTCTATCTTATTTAGGTTAAATGGTATTCTATAAAACAAAGTAGTCAGCGTGTAAATTTGTTCTTGCTGAATAATTTTATCGTGTCTAAAACCACTTTGACGTTTTGTTAGTGGTTCATTTCATAATATAATATAAAGAGTAACAAGGACAAACATGGTTTTTTTGTACAGCGCTAGCCCGCCTTCTTCGTGAAATTTTAGTTTTAAATTTTAAATTTTTATCCGTGAAAACGAACTACACAAGATAAATTGTATGTGTAGTTTATTAACGTTAATTTATCTTGGTGTAAAGTTATAGAATACCATTTTGGTATGAAAACGTGTAAAGTACTCCTTTCCGCGTTTTCGCGTTATCTTATTCGTTATAGAATTAGGCTACTGGTGGAACTAAAAGTTTATGAATTTCTGATTGGGAACTATTTCTAATTTTTATTGAAATTCGGTAATCTTATTCCGGCTCTAGCGCCGATCACAGAGATTGCCCCCAAGGTTGGCGACTGACACGTAATTGCTGTACCTATTGAATTTTAATATGATTCGACTTATACTTATATTAGATGGACTTATTGTGTATAATTAATTGGACCTGTTTATTACTATATAATAATGAACAATAGTAAAAGATTTGGAAAACCGGACGGTAATATAATTTTGTTATTTATTAAAAAATAAAAGCAATAAAGGTATTTATTCTTTGAAAAAAACAATGTGTTGTACACCCCTGATAAAGAAATTCATTCATTCAATTCATTACCACCTTTTATAAATATAAAAGTAATTTCAAAAGTAAACGCCCATTTATAAATCGAATTAAAGAAAACACCTAGATATAGCTTAAATTAAATTAAAACACCTAAATGTAGACTAAATACTACACGCGCACTCTCTTTTTAAAATACAGTGCTAACCTAAATAATAAATCGAATAGTCAACAGATTAATACAAAACACAAATTTTGCAATCAACAGTGAAAATTTTAGTATGTCAATTACCCAATACATAAAACTACATAAAATGCACATTTGACAAAATTAATTATAAGTTCAGTTAACCCAGAAATTAACCAAAATTTTAGTATATATAGTTCAAAAATTTGTAATCAAAATCAGTTGTAGCAGTTGCAGTCAAAGTTAATAAATAAAATAGTTAAGTTAGAGTCAAAAATAAAAATCCGGTGTTGTAAATCAAAATTCGGGAATATCCACCAGACAAGTAAGTATCTCTCATTAAATAAAACAAAACAATACTGTCATAGCCCCCACCAGTGGTAAGCGGGTATTGTTCAACGCATCAACTACTAACCTCAAGGCACCGAGTGAGTCTCCTTTTAATTACCTGCCACGGCCAAGGCGGAGTCAGATACGCAGCGTCTGTGGGCGCGCAGACTCCTTTCTGGTAGTTAAGGTTACTCATTCCCAAATTACTTACTAACATATGTAATACCGTTAAACTTCCTCTCCCCTTTTGACGAATACACTTACTTAATAGTATTTCATTGCTGCCTCAATCATTACATATCTCTTAATACTACGTCATATATCGGTAAACGGATCTACAAGACAACTCACCCGATTAACACACACTAACAATAACATCTAGAAAAGATTGACTCTACAGATCTCATACACACATAGTCCCTAATATCAACAATTTATCGACAATATCCAAACTCTTACATCTAAAATAACAACCATTTAATAATATCGACGCTATCTCAATCCCCACGTATAAATATATACAAATTAACATTTACAAACACTCTGTATAAACATAACAAATTAATACAATATTGGCGCTGCCGAAATTCGCACCTGTGGCGAATTAGTTAGGTTAAAATTAAACAATAGAGACCCACATGTTCAAAGATTCACCATTTGCATCAAAATCCGGTTTGACATCGCGATCCCCAACTAAACAAGCTACCGACACACCTACAGTACACAATACTCGTAGTAAGACTGCACGTCAAAACGACAATACACAAGTCCCCCGACCAATAAAAATCGAAGTGACAGACGACCTTCCATCAACCAAAACTAACGACAGAACACCGACTACTCCTACAATCCAAACTCCACATACACCACGACCTACAAACATAACCAACACCCGTAATACACAACACCTTAACAAAATGAATCCGCAACAAATACACCAGAGCGTAACTAGCTTAGTACCAGAATTCAGTGGAGACGAGACCGACCCGGCACAAACCGCAACCAGCCTTGCGAAATTCCTCGGAGCATCAGATAACATCTATAATAGACTAGAAACAAATGACGAAAAGGAAGAATTCAACGGAATCATCAAGTACCGGCTAACAGGAACCGCTTTCACCAGGGTACACAGACGACGAATAAAAGACTACCCAACATTGAAAACCACTCTGAAAAAGATGTACAATCCAGTATACTCATTGACAGAACTTGAAAACAATTACATGAGAATACGACAGCAATACGGAGAGTCTATCAAAAGTTACGGCTACAGACTGGGCGAAGCACTAGACCTGTACAAAATTGGCTACAGATCAAAGTACGAATTAGCAAACCTGGACGACACCTACACCAACCACCTAGATGCAAGTAGTGTGGAAATATTCAAAAGAGGACTGACAAACACAATATTGAAAGAAAAAGTAGCAACAATTGCAGCAACAAATATAGACAAAATAATCGAAGAAACAGAGCGAATCGAGAAAATACTAACAATAATAACTGGCGAACCAACCCAACACGTAATCCCTCAACAACCACAAACTCTACAACCAACACAAAACCAACACATGGAAACTCCAACTAGAAGAAACCAAATAATATGTAACTACTGTCAAAAACCAAACCACACGTGGGATATATGCCGCACTAGGATATTTAGAGAACAGGGACCAAGAAACATTCAATACCAAAATAACCAATACCGAACGAACCAACCATACTACCGAAATTCACCAATCAATTATCAAACACAAAGACAACAGAACAATCAATACTCCCCACAAAATCAATACACTGCACCACCCAGACAATTTCCAAACACCCCCACAAGACAAATCACATACACTCCACCGCAACAAAACAATTTTACAAACTACCGACAACCCACAATCCCAAATTTCCAAGACAGACCTCCTAAATACTGCTCACACTGCAAAACAACAAAGGGACATACATTCGACGAGTGCAGAAGCAAATTTCAAACAAATAAAAACTACAACACGGGACAATATCGGAACCAACCGCGATCAAATGAAGTAGAGAACTTAGGAAACCAATTCAACGCAATGAAACTCAACACAGTCATCCAACAGCCGATGGAAAACACTGCTACACACAGACAATATAGAAACCAGGGAAACGACCAAGGATCCAGCCAGCAGTAGGAGAGCCGCCGCAGTTGGATCCAGCCGCAAATAACAATGAACACCAAACGCAAATAACAAATGGACATGAATATTCTCTCCCAATGGGTATGATTCCAGAAGCATACCTGAAAACTACAAAAACAAAAGACGCAAGACAAAACACACATGATTCTCAAGTTAACCGACAGAGTACAACTACTCACGTTAACGGAACGAATCGAAAATTAGTTATTAGGAAAACACAAATAGTCGCCAGCCCGACACAAAACCAATATTCTCAAGTTAACCGACCGAGTACAACCACTCACGTTAACCGAACGAATCCAAACGTAGATATTAAGCAAATACAAACAGTCGCCAGCCCGACACACAAAGCCGTTGCCCGACCAACGCAAATAGTAGAATTTAAGAAAACAGACGAAGACACAAACGAAACAAGCCCAGACGCTTACCAAATAAACGAATTAAACAATATAAATATCAAACCAAGCACACACGAATGTGAACCAACTCGAAATACCAACTTCAAACCCATCCCAGCTCCCAGACTGTCCCTTTTAAACAAACAAAACTCACCCCAAGAACCCAAAACCAGAGCATACGAACAAATTCAACCACACGAAAGAAACACAATACACGAAAACTCAAATGAAAAAACTCCCTGCAAAGCAACTAAAAATGACACAAATAAACCAGAACAAAGTAATATCTTTGACGAGCAAGAAGACATACTAGCAGACTTATTCCATCTAGAAGAACCTAGACACATTAAACTTATATCAAAATATAAAACAAATCGCGACACAATTACACCGACAATAGGAGACCACAAACCGAAACTGCTAATAGACTCAGGAGCAGACGTATCCTTACTTAAGATCAAATACGCAACGAAAGAAGAAATTAACACTGACATGAAAACAGCATTAACAGGAATAGGAGAAGGAGAAGTAATAACGATAGGAACGATCGACGCAGACATACAACTCACCAACAACCTAACTATTAATCACAGACTACACGTAGTACAAGACAATTTCCCTATAACGGAAGACGGAATAATAGGTAGAGACATGTTCGAAAAACATAAAATCGACATATTATACAGCAAAAACATGCTGAAGATAAACGAACACTTTGTACATTTTTCGAACGACTCTAAAAATACGATCACACTCCCAGCAAGGAGCGAAACATTAATAGAAATACAAACCCCGACCGACGACCAATACATATCCAATGCTTCAGAAATAATCCCAGGAATACACACTCCACACATACTTCTACAACCCAAAAATAGAAAAGCCAAAATCCTAATCGCCAACACACTACCAGAAGACACAATACTAGACGAATTTTACCCTGAACTAAGCCTTTACTCACACCAGCATGATACACAAGCACAAAATAAACCAAACGATAACCGAACAGAACAAATTATCAAAATGATATCAGAAAATCTAGACCCAACCAACAACGTTGAGGAAAACATGTCAATACTGACACTTTGCACAGAGTACGAAGACATATTTTTCTTGGAAGGAGACAAACTGACAAGCATTAAGGGCGTACAACATGATATAAACTTGTACACAGACACCAAACCAATCCACGTTCAAAGATACAGACTTCCACAAACACACAAAGATGAGATAAACAGACAAGTCAGCGAAATGTTAGACGAAGGAAAAATCCAACCAAGCATCAGTCCATACAACAGTCCACTGTTAGCAGTACCAAAAAAAGCAGGAAAGGACGGAATACCGAAATGGAGAGTAGTAGTTGACTTCAGAAAATTAAACGAAGCAACAATAGGCGATTCATTTCCACTCCCAAACATAAACGACATCCTAGACCAACTAGGACATGCTCAATATTTCTCAACCCTAGATATGGCAAGTGGTTACCATCAAATTGAAATGAACCCACGCGACTATCACAAAACTGCCTTCAGCACAGATTACGGACATTTCGAGTTCACGAGAATGCCTTTTGGACTCAAAAATTCCCAGGCCACATTCCAAAGAGCCATTAACCACATCCTCCGTGGATTCCAAGGATTAAAAGGATTCGTATACCTGGACGACGTAGTCGTCTACGGGAAAAATTTAAATGACCACAATACCAAACTAATCGAAATTTTTGAAACTTGTCGAAAAAATAATTTGAAACTGCAATGTGCGAAATGCCAATTCCTCAAAAAAGAGATCACATTTCTTGGACATCTTATCACGCCAGACGGCATCAAACCTAATCCAAAAACAACACAAGCAGTACAAGACTTTCCACAACCAAGAAACATAAGAGAAACCCAATCATTTTTAGGCCTAGCGAACTACTACCGCAGGTTTATCCCAAAATTCTCAGAAATAGCAGAACCACTCACGAAACTCACACGTAAAAAAGTACCATTCGTATTCACAGAAGAAAGTGAAAAAGCCTTAAATACACTCAAAGCATGCCTAGTAAACCCACCAATCCTTAAGTATCCCGATCTAAATAGACCATTCATCCTCACAACAGACGCAAGCGACTACAGCTTAGGAGCCGTACTATCACAGACATACGTGACAGGAGAATTTCCAATCGCTTACGCCAGCAGAGCGCTAGGCAAATCAGAAAGAAATTACAGCACCATAGAAAAAGAAATGCTAGGAATATATTGGGCTGTGAATAATTTCAGACCGTACTTATACGGGAAAAAATTTACTATCGTTACGGACCACAAACCACTCACAGGAAATTTAACAAAAATACCAAACCGCATACTAAAGTGGAATTTAAAATTGTCAGAGTACAATTTTGAAATAATACACAAGTCAGGGAAACTAAATACAAACGCCGACGCACTAAGCAGAATCAAATATAACGAAGTACTAGCAATCACCAGAGCACAGAACCAGAAGACTCGGGAAACAATAGAACAACAAACTGCGGAACGAAAAGAAGACGGGAACGAACAAGCTCAAATTAGGTTGAAACAAACGGATATAACAAATAAAACTAACATAGAAATCGTATTAGATCAGAAGAAACGTCAACAAATACTGGACGAGTACCACAATTTACCATTAGGTGGACACGCAGGTACATGGCGAACGTACAAACGAATAAAAATGTTATACTACTGGCCCAACATGCTGACAGACATAAACCGATTTATAAGGAAATGCCATCTATGCAAACGAAACAAGAACCATAGAAAAACAAAAGTCCCACTACAAATTACAACCACGTCAGAATATCCATTTCAAAGAGTAGCATTCGATATCGTAGGCCCTTTGCCGACAACAGAGAAAGGAAACAGTTACATTCTCACATTCCAAGACGACCTATCCAAATTTTCTGGAGCAATCCCAATCCCAAACCAGAATGCAAATACGGTAGCAAAAGCACTTTGCGAGTATTACATTACCAAACACGGCATTCCAGAGAAAATCCTAACCGACCAGGGCACCAACTTCAAAAGCAGAACATTTGAAGATGTATGCAAAGTACTCAAACTTAAACACTTAACTACCACAGCATACCACCCTGAAACTAACGGGGCACTTGAAAAATCCCACAATACGCTCAAGGAATACTTAAGATCCTTCACTGATACCGATAGAAACAATTGGGATGAAATGTGTCACTACGCCGTATTCGTCTATAACACTACACCACATTGCGCTACACATTATACACCACACGAATTAATTTACGGTAGACCAGCATTAATACCAACAGCGATAAAAAAGGACCCAGAACCTACATACAACTACGATGACTACGCTTCAGAATTAAAAGCCAGACTAAGACTTGCGCATGCAATCGCTCGACAACGACTCATTCAAAAGAAACACATAACCAAAGCACAGTACGACAAAAAAGTGAACAATATACACGTAAGAGTCAACGATCTTGTATGGTTAAAAAACGACATTAGAACAAACAAACAAAATAATTCAACTAAAAAAAAGCACAGACGAACTAAAATTACAGGAAGACCATAACCAAACAACCAAAATCACAACTGGAATACTATCAGGGACAAGCTTACTGATGTTTATAGCGATAACCGCAATAGTAATAAAATACAGACGGAGAAAAACAAAAACAATAACAATATTAAACTCAACACACAAAGCCAACGAATCACACGGCAACAGAAACAAACAGAACAACGACAAAACAAGAAAAAGAAAAACACATGAAAATGACGACGACACCACCACTGTATAAAAACCATTCCAGACAAAAAAGAATACTTCCACGCCATAAATTAACAACCCGCACATTCCATAACCGAAACTCATGCATCATAAATAAATTTACAGTGTCAATAAAACCAATGATCGAACTAATAAGAGGCGATCCTGAGTCACTAATTAGAATGGATGATCCAATATGGAACATAATCGAAGAAATAGGAAAAACACCACACCAGAAACAACCAAACACAGAAATAGATGAAATGAGAACAATAGGCCTGGAAATACAAAATATGATCCAAGAAATGAGAGAACACGAACAACGGAAACAAAATACCAACAACATTAACTTTAACCGACATAAAACACGCGGGAAATATTTTCAAAAAAAAAACAAATTAGCCTTTTCTTCATCGAACAAACACTAACACTCGAGGAAGAACAAGCTAAAAATTAAGAAATTAAAAACATAAAACTAACACATAATTAAGACAAACCTAACATAAGCAAAAAATAAATTATATTATAAAAACAAAAATCAATCATTTGTGTAGATTAGAAAAATTGTAAGTCAAAAACCATAACGATAATCAAAAAAAAAATTAAAAACATATATTATCAGAGTTCAATTTAAAATAAATTTTTCTATAATTCGATAAAGATGAAAAATATATAAACAAAATAATTAAAACTAGCACATACCTAGTATTTATAAGCTCAAAATTCATAAATTGCTTATTAAAAGCACAATTCAAAAACATTTTTCCATAAGAAACACAAATTACACCTTTTATTCCACACTTTTAAACCTCACTTAAAAATTGACGTTAAATTAAACTCAAAATTATAAATCCAACACAAAAAAAAAAAAATAAAAACACTTTTAGCCAAAAAATTAAATAATAGAAACACATTTTTTCAATTTTCTTCTCACAAACACCAAACGTTAACTTAAAATGAGTAAAAGATCAAAATGACAAAGTAGCACAGTCACACAAAACAAAAATCTTGTGACTAAAATTACATACAAAACCCTAAGATAAGCAATTTTAATAAAACAAAATAAAAATATATATACAAATTATACAAAGTAGTAAATAAAATTCTCATAAATTTTCCTCAATTATATAAATATTAACTCATATTACAAAATGCATACATTTCATTATATTATTCATACAGTAAAAATAAAAATAAACAAAATTAGCTTAGATTACAAAAAATAATTATAAAATATATATAAGTTAATAACCTAATGAAATAATAATATAATATAATACAAATGGCAATAAAATGCAAAACGACAGAATTCCAAAGCAAAAATAAAATATAGTTCATGGTCACGATTCAACATGACATTGTAAACAAAACCACAACAAAAGAAATACAAAACGATGAGGCACACGACAAGGCAAAACGCAAAGACATATGTAAGATGAAGACAAACGATACTGACGAAGCAGCCATAACAGCACAGATTTGGCACAGAATCACTATAGTAAACTACTTACCGCATCTAACAAACCACAAAATTGAACATACACGGATAACGATTGGACCGTAGACAGCCAAGAAACGATGCCAGAACATCAACCACAGCCATATACAACAATACAACATTTAAACAATGGAATACTGAATCCATGACCGAACTAAATTTTATGATACAAAGAAGACTGACAGAAGACAACCAACTACCAGACCAACATGAATTACCCACAACATAATAAACAAAAATAACAATAATTATAATAATAGTAATAAGCCTTAAAATATAGACCCTATGTATCCCATAACTGCGAAATCTTCCATAAGAAGATTTCACTAATAAAGGGGGAAGGTGTTGTGCACCCCTGATAAAGAAATTCATTCATTCAATTCATTACCACCTTTTATAAATATAAAAGTAATTTCAAAAGTAAACGCCCATTTATAAATCGAATTAAAGAAAACACCTAGATATAGCTTAAATTAAATTAAAACACCTAAATGTAGACTAAATACTACACGCGCACTCTCTTTTTAAAATACAGTGCTAACCTAAATAATAAATCGAATAGTCAACAGATTAATACAAAACACAAATTTTGCAATCAACAGTGAAAATTTTAGTATGTCAATTACCCAATACATAAAACTACATAAAATGCACATTTGACAAAATTAATTATAAGTTCAGTTAACCCAGAAATTAACCAAAATTTTAGTATATATAGTTCAAAAATTTGTAATCAAAATCAGTTGTAGCAGTTGCAGTCAAAGTTAATAAATAAAATAGTTAAGTTAGAGTCAAAAATAAAAATCCGGTGTTGTAAATCAAAATTCGGGAATATCCACCAGACAAGTAAGTATCTCTCATTAAATAAAACAAAACAATACTGTCATAGCCCCCACCAGTGGTAAGCGGGTATTGTTCAACGCATCAACTACTAACCTCAAGGCACCGAGTGAGTCTCCTTTTAATTACCTGCCACGGCCAAGGCGGAGTCAGATACGCAGCGTCTGTGGGCGCGCAGACTCCTTTCTGGTAGTTAAGGTTACTCATTCCCAAATTACTTACTAACATATGTAATACCGTTAAACTTCCTCTCCCCTTTTGACGAATACACTTACTTAATAGTATTTCATTGCTGCCTCAATCATTACATATCTCTTAATACTACGTCATATATCGGTAAACGGATCTACAAGACAACTCACCCGATTAACACACACTAACAATAACATCTAGAAAAGATTGACTCTACAGATCTCATACACACATAGTCCCTAATATCAACAATTTATCGACAATATCCAAACTCTTACATCTAAAATAACAACCATTTAATAATATCGACGCTATCTCAATCCCCACGTATAAATATATACAAATTAACATTTACAAACACTCTGTATAAACATAACAAATTAATACAATAAATGAAACAACATTTTATTCAAATACTTGAACTGTCCTCCCCATAATTTATAAAAAAAAAATGCACCCTAACGTTCTAGAAACGTGCAGTATACTTTCTTGTTGTGAAGATAGTTCTTTGGTCCTTAAATAATAGAAGTAGTTATAACCTTTATTGTCACTTCTGTAATAGTAGATCTAGAACGTGCCATTAACGAAAGGTTTTAAAAAATGTAATATGCGATATAAACTTAAAAATGTATGCACATACTTACATTTATGCGTATCTTCTTATAAAATAATATACAAATTTTTGTAAACTGACTACCAAAAAGTACTATAATTTTTAAACTAATAAACTATTAAGCATATATTAATGTATGATGATTTATTTTTCGTCTAAATGTTTATTTATAAAGATTATTTTCAGCGCTTTTCGTTTGGTAATACATAATAAAGAAAGTAACAGATAAAACAAATATTAGAAAATTTCTATGCATTTGTTATTAATAAAAAGTATTATTTAACAATAAATGTAATACATATGCAAAATTCTTTATTAACAAACGATAGCCGTCAAAAATAGTCCTTATTGTATGACATTGAAACCGAATGTACGTATGCTATACACGTCATTACTATAAAAAACATTATGATGGATATTGTTTTTCATATTTATCTTAACACTTTTGTGACACAACGCTAGTCGAAGAGCGTTCGAAAATTTTACGAAAATGGGTAATAAATAAATTATTTGTTGAAAAGATAGACATTGACATTAAAAATTTCGACACTACGTAAAGCGTATTTATGGTTTAATGAGCGATACAAAAAATGAAAATAGGCATTACCAAATATAAATCATTTCAAAATACATTTTTTAATAAATTTTTTGCCTGTAAAAAACAATTGAGATTTTACAGAAACACACTTTTAAATAATTTTAAGGAAACAAAGGGGCACTAATCGACACAATAGTAAAAATTACTATCCTTAGGTTTTCCCTGCAATCTTACTAAAAAATTACAGTAGTTCACAAAACATAAACTTTTAGCGCCACCTTAAACTTTTACTAGTAATCAGGTGGCAGTCACAAACCTGATAGGCAATTTTACTGTTTGCTGCTAAAAAAGAGCATATAATAAATACATATATATATATATTTATAATAAAATACTACTGAATTTCAAAAAAATCTGATAAAATACTATTAATAATTATACACAATAGTTCCATCTGATATAAGTATATGTCGAATTATTTGGTTCGATTTTTATGTTTACCTTAATTTGCTTTGTTCAGTACTTTTTTCTCATCTTAATTTTCGTTTTACCATAGAAAAAAGATGTCTTTTTTTCTATGGGTTTACTATGAATTTGAATAGTACATAGTAGAGAAACACACCATTTCTTTAAAAGGCTTTTTTCGGGATGATTTTTCGGGCTAACTTCACAACGGTAGTCCTGGTACGGAACAAATCCCAAACTATTAATTAAAATCCTATACAGACCGAAAGTATATTATCTAAGGTACATAATATACCTTAAAGTATATGAATAGAGCAGCAATATTGAAGATACGATCTATACATTATTATATTCGAGTACATAGGCAGGTATGTATATGTATGTACAAAAATAATAATAATAAATAATTCACTCGAACAAAAAAAAGCTCAATATAATTGCATTAGGGAGTTGATTTTATGTATTCCTAAAAATTGTTATATAGACACACACAATTATATTAACCATATATAGATAAATGATTATTATTATTTTATAACAATAACAACAACAACAAAAACAACAAATAATTATGATATCGTAAATGGTATGATTATCATCGATTAACTGAATTTCATTTTAATAAATTTTTATTATCGTTATCAAAATGCTATTAAATGCTCATTATATGAATAGGCTGATACCATCCATACATATACTCGTGCATGTATACAATTTTTGCTGGCATACATATTTTTGTTGTTGCGCCTTTTGTTCAGGATATAATTGAACTTTATGAAATTAATTTAAAAAAAAAAAAAATTGTTTTTATTTTTTAAATTAAATTAATAA
Source organism: Tipula unca (assembly GCA_951394425.1). NCBI lineage: Eukaryota > Metazoa > Arthropoda > Insecta > Diptera > Tipulidae > Tipula > Tipula unca. The sequence continues at coordinate 21,603,668 of OX596382.1, read as the reverse complement.
TATTATTGTGATTTAAATTTTTATTTAAATAGTGTATTAATTAGGTGGAGAATGTATTTATGTAGGTACATACAGCTATAATAAAAATAATTTAAGTAGTTTATATAAATAGTATTATCCATAATTTTCTATACCGTTTTACACATGGTGGTACTCATTTTTAATTAAATAATTCGTTAATTAAATTATATTGTCTATATACATATAATCGGAATTTTAGCGGATTGCGAATTAATTCAAATATTTAATACAAATTTTATAACATTCAAGGGGATATTTAATTAACATGTTAATTAACCAAGCTTAATCTATAATTACTTTGTGTGGACCCCGTAATTTTTTTGCAATTAACACTTTATCAAATAATAAAATTAGGAATTGATTAGAATTTATGGAATTATTATCATATTAATTTTAATTAATTTCTAGTCGTTTTGGTCAAACTAAAATTCGCGAAATAGAAGTTTAAAACCAAGGTTTAACATTAATAAAAGAATTTACAATTAAAAGGAAAAATTTAGGTTTGTGCTTATATAGACTGTGTTTGAAACCTGTGATAAAATATCGTGAGTTAATTATTTGACATTTACTTGATAATACCGAACGCACCCAAATTATTCGAGTCTATTACTATGATAATTTTTGACAGCTATCGAATAATTTGTGTACACATGTGCAACGTATGATTTATACATACATAATAATATATTATAAAATTATTAATGCATATAATAATAATAACGTGACATTAAAATGATTATCGCATCCATTATTTTAATATTAAGTTTAAGGTTATGAAAACTAAAATTGACATATATTACGTGGGGAAAAAACTTATGAGGTGGGGAGATTTATTACACATTAGGGGAAAAATTATCAAACAAATGTCAAAAAATTAATTCACGCTTTTTTAGCACAGGTTTCGGACACAGTCATAGTATAAGTTTTAATGAGTATTTCACGACTTTTTATTATGCTGTCCGAAATGTGTAATAAATCTCCCCCCTCATAAGTTTTTTCCCCATGTCATATATGGCAATTTAAGTTTTCATAACCTCAAATTTTTTGTGACAAGTGACAACTAATAAATTTCATAGAAATTTTACGAAAATTTATATTCAAATAATGGATCCAATAATCCTTTTAATGTTTCTGTATTATTTTGATGTGCACATACAACAACGGTTAAATACCAGGATAAACGGTTAAATACACACCACAAAGCCAAAATCCAAAAATAATACGAATACGATTGGCATACGATGACAGTGAGACCCGTAAACAAAAAAAAGATACAAGTGAGGCAGCATAGCTGTACCAAAAATGTAGAGTCGCCTAAATTATTTTTTCACAATATTGAAAAATTAGGTTTGAAGTTTTGTTCGTTTATGGGAAAAACATAGAAAACACATTTTCGTATTTTGCAACCGTTTTTTGCAAACCCATTTAGTTTATATTTTAAACATTTTATTTCATAATTTTATTGATCATAAGAGTTTTTGTTAAAATAAAATATAAATTCCAAGCAAAGTTTTAATTCAGTATGAGTATTATTTCTGGACTGTTGCATCATCGCTATTAGCTATTCATTTCACATGAAACCACTTAAGCTTATTTCCTTCCTCGATTACACATGCATTTGGCTTTAACTATTTTCACAAAATTTGTTTAGTTTCATTTCGAGAACTTGAAACACACGAGGTGGACCGACAGTACGGATAAATTGATACCATTCCCCTGGATGAATTATTTGAACGAGAGACCGTTTTTCGTTCAATGACAGTGATCCACATCACACCCCGTGTGAGTACGACCGAAGATTTCACCAAAAAAATATTTCAGAAGACAAAAAGTTTCGTATCAATATGGTTGATTTGATATGGAATTGTGGACAGTTAAGTAATATGTCCATATATGTATATAGCTTGGTTTTCAAGTCAATTCATTTTTTTATTCTTAATCGATATATTATTTTCCTCTTCTGCCGTTTTTGCAACAACATTATGCAATTTAAATGTATCGCACTTACTGTAAGTAATCAGTTGGGAGGCTCGTGCCCTTCGGCGTATAATTTATACATTTCTAGTAAAACCAAATCGCATTGGAGGTACCATTCGCTTGACCGTTGCGTATTATAATAGCTTTCATAAATCGCAAATTTATTGAAATGAGCTACAACTTCTTCAATGGTTATCCGAAAGCTTATTAACTGATAATATATATATATATTAATATATATATATATATATAAATATATATATATATATATATATATATATATATATATATATACATATATTATATATATATATATATATATATATATATATATATATATATATAATATAATTGATTTAATATAATATATTTTATAATTAATATTTCAATTTACTATTAAAATCTCGTCTATACATTTGATTTTTAACAAATTTTGAATCATTTAAATATTTGTGTGTCAAACAAATCAAAAGTTGGACATGCGCAGACAAATTATTCGATAGCTGCCAAAAATTATCATAGTAATTGACTAGAATAATTTAAGTGTGTTCGGTATTTTCAAGTAAATGTCTCAAAATTAATTCGCAATTTTTTATCACAGGTTTCGGACACAGTCTAAGATTTTATTCTAAGGAAGATTAGAATAGAAATTTTTAAAATTTCAGTGTATGCACTTTAAATCCATTATTTAATTTAAATAACCAATTAACATTGGCCAATTCTTAATTACAAAGAATAAATTAAATTGTTAATAGTTTCATCGTAGTTGTGAAATATTTCTAAAATTTAAAAATAAAAAATTTCTGTTAAGCCATATAATTAAAATTTAAATATTTTTAAGAAATCTCAATAATTTTAAGAATTTATTAATTTAAGTATTATATTATTTCATACCTATTTGAATTTGAGCATAAGGGCATTTAAAACTTTTAAATTTATTTAAAATTTTTAATCTTTTTTATCTACAAATTTAAATTTTTAAATAAATAAAAATTGATTTTTCTACTAAAGGTTAAAATCTAAACTAAATAATAAATTAAACTTAATTTATGTATATATACAAAATGTTTTAAAATAAGGATTTGTATAGTATTTAAGAATTGTAAATAAAAAAAAATTATTTTTAAATAAGAAGGTGAAGAATCTGAAAATTTTAAAATTTTAAAAAGAATAAAGAATTTTATTGATCTTTACCTATAATTTGATAATATTGAGAATTACTAGAAATAGAATTTAAAAATAAATTTTAATGTCAATTTGTATTATGGAGTATTTTAAGCATTTATAATTTAAAAAAAATGTTTTTGGTAATTTTATTTTTTAAATTTTGAATTTACACTTGAATTACATATTTAATATAACAGTAAATATCTGTGGCTTTATAGAAACCAAATTTAATAATAAATTTAATTAATATTTTTAAGTAATTAAAAATGTTTAAAACTTATTTAAAAACATTTAAGCATGAAAATGTTTAATCTATACTAAATAATCAATTTTAATTTAAATATCCGAATTCTAAGAACTCAAACTTAACAATATGAAACTAACAATTTTAAACTTTGAAATCGGTCTAGGCATTCACAATTTCTTTTGATATTACATTCAAATAGAGTAAAATCACTCTTAAATTTTAGAATTTTAGAATTAAATTTTTAAATAAAATTATGTTTTTTAAAATTTTATTGATTATTTTCCTAAAATTTGAGTATTTTGAGAATTACTAGAATTAGAATATAAAATAAATTTTCAAGTCATTAATTATGCGGGTTTACGGTTTGAAAATTTTCAATTTTAAAATTGATTAGAAATTTGGGTTCTTCAATTTGCAATCAAATTTTAAAAATTTAACTAACAAAACCATGGGTAAAATATTAAGGTTTCAGAATTTGTTTATTCTCTAGCTTAGTTTATTGAATTTTTGTGGAAATTAAAAATTGAAAATTTCGAATTTGAAATAAATTATAAGTTTAATTTAAAAACCAGATATCAGGATTATGAACGAATTCTAAAATTTTAAATCTACCTATTAATTTTCTACATTTCAATTTTATTAAAGTCAACTTTTTATTTATGTATTTAAGAAATTTCATACATTAAGGATTAAATATCTAGAAAATTATCATATATTGTAAAGGCTTTAGAGCTTTGTATTTTAGTATATTCTGAAATTTTTAATGGTGAATTTCACAACCAAAAATTATTTAATCGATTTAACGAATTTTACAATTTCTTAAAAATACACATTTTTGTTTAAATATTTAAAATTTTGTTATGGAATTTTGAAAGTTAAGACAGCCAGATAGTAGGATGCAGTACCACCTATATAGGAACAAGTGAGAATGAAATGTTGAATGCGTCTTGGGACAGAAACGACATTTTTGTTGAGACATAGTCCAAGTTCACCAATCAAAGATTGTTGAATTAAATAATTGCATAACGGTTAAATTAATTAATTGCATAACGGTGGCTTACAGGATCCTAAACTTAAAACATCTACATGCGATTTTTTCTTATATTTTTTTTCATTGAATTGCCCGCAAAGATTAACATTTATTTATGTAGCGACAAAATTCGAACAGTCAAAAAATTATCAGTAAGCAAGGTGATGACTAACAGTGTTTGAATGACTTCGCCAGAAGAATTATTTTTCCAATGGAACCAAATAAATTCTACAAATTATGAAATATTAATTATGCATTTATTTCATAATAATATGAGGACAGTGGACACTATAGATTTTCATTCCAAAACCTCAGGAAATAAATTTTCGGCATTTAAAATTTAAAAATTTGATATTTTTGTAAATTTGTAAATCTTTTATTTAATTTTAATTACCAATTAACCTTTGGCCAATTCCAAATAACAAAGTATTAAATAAATAAATGAAACATTTAACAGTTTCATCGTGGTTTTGAAATATTTTTAATTTTTGTTAATCAATTTGTAATATAATAAAAATAAAAATTTAATTTTAAATATTCTTTAAGCAAACTGAGGCATTTTAAAAATTAATTTAACAAATTTAAATTTTGAAATAAAAAGAAATTGGTTTTTTTGTGGAAAGTTAAAATTAAACAAAATAACAGATTTAACTTAATTTTAATACAAAATATATTTAAAATCCGGAACGGGTACCATTTCTATAAGAACAAATATTTGAGAATTTTAAATGAAATAAAATTTATTTTTAAATTAGAAGGTTTCGAATCTAAAATTATAAGATCAGAAAGTAATATGGAACACAGAATCTCTTAAATTGTAGAATTTTATATTTAATTTAAAAAATAAAATGATTTTTAGAATTGTATTGATATTCTTGTTAAAATTTAAGCATTGAAAGCTTTATGGGTCAATGTACTTATGTTATGTGAGCTTTTAATGATTTACTGGTCACGTATTCAAAGCAAATTTTTTAAGGAGCTTTTTTATGAGATAATTTTGATTTTACTATAACCTTCAAAGTTTTGGTAATAATTTAAAAGCTCACTAGTACAGATAAATGTTTATTTAAAATATATTGTTATCGTATTTAGATATTTGATCAAATCTTAAAGTATAATTAATGCAATATTGAAAGCTTTCTGATAAATATTAAAATAGAAGTTAATTTTTAGTAAAGAAAAGCTCAACATTTATTTTTATTTTAATTAATTTAATTTTCATCATTACACATGTTAATCGTTTATTGTGGTTTCAATTCTGACTTTTAGAAAAAAGTTTTATTTTTAGATGTGTTTGAAGTGTTCTTCTATGTTAACTATGTATGAAAGCGTTTAAGTGTAAGTGAATTTACAAAAAAACATTACATAAAAGCTTAACAAAAATGATTTTTTTTCATTATTGACAACAACAACAAATTAAGTTGACAACAACAATAAATTAATGATAAACAATTGTGGATTAAATTCTAATGACCACAAATTTACCTCCATCCTCTTTAAATTAAAATTAAATAGTCCAATAAAATTTAAAAAGCTTTAATATAATTTGAAAGTATAACATCAATATTTCCCAGCAGACATGCAAAATATTTTAATTTGCAGCCAAATTTAAACATTTCGAAAATGACTAAAAACAATTAATTACTTGTTGTTTAACATGTATATGTGTATGGATCGTTTAATACTCATGTATGTATATGTGTATGTATACTATGCAAAAAATTGTTCAGTATCACAAAAATGAAAAATACACAATTTTTTGTTGGTCGAACAACAAAACATACATAAAATACTTTTTATAAAATTGTCTATACTATTTTATACTAAAAACTAATGAATTTGGTTTGATGCCTTGAATAATTTATGAACACCAATTTTATACCCTCAAAACTATATATATGTACATACTCGTAGCATGAAAAACCCAAAAAACATAAAAAAAAAAAATATTTTCAATTTTTAGTTCACACAAAAGTGCATTTGTTATAGATCCAATATTTTCCCACATAAATATTACATTTTAGTATAAATAGAAAAGCTATATGTATATATCGTAAAGCTTTTCAGGGAAATTAAAATAGAAAAACATTTTCGAAAATTATTATTATCATTAGTGTGCGATATGGTGCACTGTGCTTATAAATATAGTTATAAATTTTCTTAAAGTGACAACACAAATTGCACCATGAACACTTTTTATTACCCCAGCACCTTAAATGGTCATATACATATGGACTTAATGATTACGTATACATATATATAAATTAGGTCTGCATCCATTTTTGCGATATCGAACACACAGCAGCCGCCTTTTTGTTTTATTTCCTGTGTACAGTGTTTTTTTTGTGTTATCTTCAAAGAATAAATTTTATGTTATTTTTTCTATGTACTCCGCATATACATACATACATGCTGTATACACACATAAAAAAAAAGGATATGTAGCTAGTAATAAAGCAAATTTTATACAACAAAATGATAAACAATGTCAATAAATTTATAAGTACAATGTATATGTAGTTGTTGTTAGAATGCAAGCTTTCTGTATTATTTTTAATAAAATTTATGGCTTTTTAATTTTTCCTAGCAAAACATAATCCCAGAATGTCAATGAAGAATGAGGATTATTCTATTACTGTGTGTGTGTGTGTGTTAAGGAATGGAATATTCTGGTACAAGCAGCATAAATGCATAACAGAAATTTTTATTAGGAAAGCTTATTTATTGTATTATTTTTATTAGTGTACACTTCCGGAAGAGCACTCATATTAAAGGGATTCGATTTAAATAAATTCCGCATACAAACAAAAAATCATGAATCATTTCAAAATTACATTGTAATCATATACAGATTTTTGTTTAGAGCAAGTACTTTTCCTATATACAATAATTACAAGACACATCAGCAGATTTTTTATATTTTTTTATTTGCGGATATAGCAATTAGATTGGGGATGGCTTCGAAACGAATGAACGAGCAAACGAAAAAATTTAAATAGAAATCTGTAATCAATCTTAATCAAAAAATAATTATCCAATTGTTTTTTTTTTTTTTTGTTTAATTTTATATTTAAATATTTTATTTTTAAATTTAAAATATTTTTTTAGAATTCTATTTATTTTTTACTTGTTGTTTTATTTAAATTATAAAAAATATTGACTATAAAAACATTCTGTATACACAGCAGAGCAGACAAATTTATTTATTTTTAAACGACCAACAAAAAAATGTCGATTTGCGTGAAGATTTAATTTAACTCCTCAACCGTTTGTGAAGTGGTTCTAAAAAATTAATATTTGGTTAAGTACTTGATTTATTGGACAGCCTCGTGTTCACGTTCAACTCTAAAACGATCGTTAAGGCCCAAAAATTAAAATTTGTGTTTTCTGGACAACTTCAAGAGAACTGAATTCAATAACTTGTATGACCTCCTCTAGCTCTAATACACTCCATAAACCGCCAGTTATCTATTTTTTTAATTGATTGTTGGGTTATTTTATTCCATACCATGAGGCCAAGCATTATCCTGCATTAAGATAAACACGGGACCTAACCTATACCACATACCTTTCGGCGGTAACCGATCCTTCAACAATCAATTTAAGCTCTGTTTTACTTCTCGAACTGATGCAACACCAAGCAATTTATGAACATCTATCAAAACTATGGCTTTCCTAAATGCCTAACGTCAACAACGTCGATAATGAAGATAATTCCTAGAGTGGTTTTGTCAATTAGTTCTAAACTAAAGAGTGATAAAGATACTTTAGGACCAATGCGTTATTAGTGATAGTTTTATAGAATTTTCATAAATTCAAAATTTAAAACTGTGCTCAAATACCATGAATCTACTTCAGCGTCATGTTTATCCATTACAAAATTAGTAAATTGACCCAAAACATCGATATATTGCGTTATACAGAGTGGGGCCCTCTTTATATCGGTGGAACGGTATCGAACAGCTCGCAGAAATATCAAAAAAAACGCCTCACAAAAAATCTGACAAAACGGTTATAACCTTCATTAAAAATAATCCGGGGAACTTTAACTATGGCCGTGCCATAAAATTTAACACAGCCCACTCCATTGTAAACGAATTCGAAGTCAGGAAGGCTCTAATTGCTACCGAGTTAAAAAGCTAAATCGTTGAGAATTGAGATAACCAACACTTGTTCGATAAAATGATCATAACATTTTCAAAAAAATTTGGGCTATAGTGGAGAGAGTGCTGAAGTGCAAAAGTCACACCATCGGTTATGCCAGAAACAGGGAGCATCAAACAACATCTGCGTGAATTTATCCGTAGTAACGAAATCTAAAAAAAAATTCAATTTAATCGTATAGAAACTTTATTATCATTCGAAAGAACACTACTTGCCATTTATCTTTTAAAGATTAATTCTTTCAAATGATGGCCGCAACTTCAATGGTCCTTTATCAAAGTCCAATTTGTGACACGAATGACACGAGTAATGTGTGCTTCCAGTATTTCAAATCTAGCTGGTTTATTCATACAAACTTTGAACTTTGCGTATCTCCAAAGAAAAGAGTATCAGAGGTATCACACGATCTAAATTACAGTCAATTCAACGATCCGAACCGTGAATTTAATTGCTCGCCAACATGATTTTTCAAAAAGTACATTGCTTCGCGGCCTATATGGCAAATAGCGCCGATTCCTTGGAACCAAATGTCTGCGAGGTCGCACTGCAAGGTACGTCCCGGCCGTCTTCTTTTTTGGAGAAATATGAACGAATGATTTCACAGGCCCATAAACCAAACCAAACCGTTTATTTAGTCCGCGTATCATCCAATACTGTAAACTGGGATTCAAACTTTTTGATGGTATTTCAAATAGTGGTCACGACAGGCCGATTAATATGTCAACCGTCAAACACATTCCTCATAGAACGCTGATTTTTGTCTTTTCATGATGAAATGGCAAACAATACTGAATAAATAAAAACACGATGACAGTTTGAAACTATTCATGCGTCATTTTTCAAAAAGAAACAAATGAAAAAATCACTTCTAGATGAGCGGTTTTACAAAATACTCCCGCGAACTGGAGCATCTGATTTCAAACAGCTAAAATATCGTAGGTTGTTGACATTATTTTAATTGTCGACGTTGACGAAAAACGTTTCCAAGTAATCTACGTTATATTTTACGTGTCGACAACCGCGTAGATTACATGGCGTAATCTACCTCGCCCATTCCTGGAGGTTTATAATTGAGATGCGAGACTTATCATCAGCGAAAATATCATTAATTTTGCTTAAATTGACTTAAATTGAAAAGTTGAATACGATGCACAAGTTTGTGCATACTCTAGGTAGTCTATCTACAGTATGCACAAATGCGGTCCATGGTACCAATTGGTCATAATTATGTGATTATGGTAATGTTTTTTTTTTATTTTTCCCAATAATTCAAACGTCAAAGAAAAACTCTAATCACTGGCATGGAAAATGCAAAATGATTATTCTTTTACTTGGAATCAAAATTAGACTTGACCAATTAAAAATTAAAGCCAAATTGAGCTTTTAGTACTTTCACGTATGTCCCATAGTAAATTTTTCTATTTAATATAAATTTGAGTCATAGTCTCTTAAATTCGTCATAGAATTTTTATCAAAGGTATGGTAAATGCCAAAGGGTTGTTTTTCAAACTGGACTCAAAACTAGAATTTCCATTGTGTTTTTCCTGCTACCTCTTCGTGTTTAGTTCACAGACATGTTGAAATTTTTTAACACAACTGCCCATCTTCAGTTGTGATAAAAAACTTCATAAGGTGTTCCTTCTTATGTCAAGCTATACGTTACAACAATGATCACAGTTTCTTAGATTTTATTTGGTAGTCTTAATATTATGATTTCCGATTCTCAGAAAAAATACAAAGCTTTGTTCATAATCAACAAGATTTATTTTGAAATTGAGTCGATGGTTGAATGTGATACGTAAATATTAAAAAAAATTTACTTCATCTATATTTTAACTATGAAGGAAATCACAGGAACAAATAGTGAAATAAGTGTCATTATTTCACATTCGTCACTCAACGTCACATAAATGTGACATGCTAGTTTTAAAAAAAACTCATGTCACAAATATGTGACGCAAAATGCTACAATTTTGTATTGCTATAACTTTGTTGTGGTTTGTGTTAAATGGTTTTGCTTAGCGCGATAGTTTACAGTAGTATGCGACACGTATTCGTATCAAACGGTTTGTGGGTATGAGTTTTTGTTATTGAGGTATTTTGATTTTTGTGGGACTCCCCGAAATGATTTTAATAAAAGTAAAACGATAGAATTTTCGTTTTTCTGTTAGTCGATAGTAGATTTTTTTTTATCTTTTTAGTTCAAAGTAATTAACAATTATTGATTTTATTATTGTATTGAAGGTAATAATCGGAAAATTTTTGTAACTTTTTAACAACATGTTCCTCAATGTATAAATGCAGGTCTGCATAATGGAGGGTGAGAGTAAGCGCAAATCCTCTGTCAATCCAACTGTTCAATCCAATTTGGATTTTAGCAGCAGCGATTTGGATTTTGAAGACTCTGGAAGCAATGTTCGTATCTATGATACCGAAAGTGGGCCATCTGAAATCTCAGAAGTATTAAATTTGCAAGATATTGCAAACGTTGAAGTATCCGATAATGAAATATGGATTGATATTGAGCCTGAAAAAAATGATATTGTATTTACGGGTGCTGAAGAAATATTAATAGATCTACCATCCAATGCAGAACCAATTCAGTATTTTTCGCAAATGTTTGACGATGATTAAGTGTCAAAAATAGTAACGTGGACTAACGCACGTGCTAAATTTATTTATGCTCATAAACGATTACGAGAAAAATCAAATTTTAACCCGTGAAAAGACACAACATCTCTCGAGATTAAGCAAGTGCTTGCTCTGTACCTTCTTATGTAACTAAATAAAAAACCCACATTACAAAATTATTGGAGCAAAAGCGAGCTGTATGTCCAAAATATTTTTGGTCGAATACGATTTGAAAATGCGTTAAGAAGTATGTGTTTTTATGATGAAACAAATATTGATCGTTAAACTCGACTATACAAGATTCAAAACGTTGTAAACCACATTTTGAATAACATAAAAAACATTTATAGACCACCAGAAAATTTGTCTTTGGATGAAGCTCTACTTTTGTGGCTGGGAAGACTTTCATTTTGACAGTATATTCCAAACAAAATGCACAAGTATGGTATAAAGTTTTACGAGCTATGGTGTAGTTAAAGAACATATGAAGGAGTATTTAGGAAAGGGACATACACTCTATATGGACAACTATTATTGCAGTGTCGGCCTGGCAGAATTTTTAGTTGATTCTAAAACAAATATGTGTGGAACTTTACGAGCAAACAGGAAGCGAAACCCGTAAAATATTACTGTATGAAGTGGAGAGACAAGCGCGACGTGTTAATGATCTCTTCAAAACACAACGACTATAATGCTTATATGTCAGGCATCGACAGGGCTGACCAAATGATCTCATACTACGCTTGTCCAAGACGCTCGATCCGCTGGTACATGAAAATTTTTTACCACTTGCTGGATATTTGCATTTGGAACTCGTGTTGGATTTACAACAAAATAAATTTAGACCGAAATTTGCCTTTATTGCAGTTGCGAGAAAAAATTATCAAGTCTTATTTAGGACAACCTTCAGCCCAGCAATCTAATTCTAGTTCAATTATGGGACATCCAATAGTGGGAAATAATCTAACAATGGGACATTTCCCAAGCGTGGTAAAGAGATGTCGCCAATGTAGCAAAAGTGGTAAGAGGACTGCTACCAAATACGTTTGTTGTATGTGTAAATCCAATGAAGACAAGGAGATTGGATGGTGTGCATATCCTTGTTTTAGTATTTGGCACGCCGAATAAAATTTCAAACTTTTTATTTTTTTATTTATTATGATTTATGAAATTTGTAATAGTCACTCGAATCAAACTGTGTTTTTATGTTTAGAATAAAATATAAATATAATATAACCATAAAATGTTTGACTTCAATTATAATTTATAATTCTATTGCAGTATTCCAAAGACATATATCACTTATATGACTCAGGCCGCGCAAACTTGACAAAACACCATTCGTGTGACATGACAAATGTGTCGCATACACATATTGTACATACTTAAGACTCATGTCGCATATACGTGACGTATGGGCATTCAAAGACTCATGTCACATATATGTGACGGATTGTTGTCTAATAAACTCATGTCACATATAAGCGACTTGTTATTGCTTGTATGGTAGTTTTTTTCTGAATATCGAAAAAATGGTTGAGTGGCGAACGTGTTAAAAATTTGAGATTGAATAAGTTCACATTTCGGAGGTTTTCGAAATATTAACTAAAATGCTGTTCCAAAACTGGATAACAATGCAATCTAATCAGATTGGGCTTGAGCTTTATATTATGCATCTGCATCGAAATAGATTTGCTATTTTTCTTTTTCTTGTTTCCTTGTTAGGCAGCCATTGAAGCCAGGTTTGCGATAGAATCAACTGCGCCACATTATGTAATTATTTTGGAAGATATTTTGTTATTAAAAGCAATTCCCATTTTCTTTTCCAGAAAATTGTTAGTAAACTCATATAAAGAACTAAGTTGACTAAATCCATAAGCACATTTAGAGAGCCTGGAAATTATTGTTTCCATTTCCGCAGGTCTGGAGAGTAGACTCAAAGACAAATACGAGTTTGAACCAAATAAATACATTTTTAGTGCTAAAATATTCAGAGAAATTTTGTTTTCGGAAGCAATTTCTATGTTCTGGTCCAGTTGGCAGTCCAAACAGAAAAACAACCAAAAAGTTTTGTGAACTCGATTGATTAAATCCTTGGCATATTTTGAAAGCAATCAGAGAAATATTGTTATTTGAAGCAATTTCATTTTCTGGTTCTGAAAAGAGCTAGCAACCCAGAGATAAAAGTTAATTGGGAACCGAGATAATAATTTTTTTTTTGAATTCAATCGAAGTTATATCATTAAATTGTAGGCACATTAGGAGAACATAAAATGTAAATGGAAGTTTTGTGGACTCAATGGAACTTTTAATTTAATCCTTCGCATATTTTTCGTGCTAAAAGCAACCCTGAAATACTAACTAGGAACTAAGTAAATAAAATTTATTGGATTCAATTGTAATTTTAAATAAATCCATCTCGTATTTGGGGAGCCCGAAAACCTATTAGGAACCTATTATAAAACTAAACCAGTTAAGAACCTCTAGAAAATTGGGAACCAACAAAATTTGTAAACTCGACTGTATAATTTTTGTTAAACCCTTCGCATATTTTAAGAGCCAAGAAAGGTAAAGAAATTTCATGATGGAAAGCAGTTCCCATTATTTGGCCATAAACCCATAAAAACTACGAGCTCGGAACTAAGTAAATGAAATTTTCTAGATTGAATTGAATTTAATGTTAATCCTTCCCACATTTAGAGAGCCTAGCAACTCAAAGTAATGTTGTTCCTATTTCCAAGTCCAAAACGAAATCGGCAACCCATGAGAGAGAAATACGAGTTTTGGGAACTGAGAAATTTGAATTATTTTGTACTCAATGGTACTTTTAATCAAATCCGTCTCACCTTTTGACAGCTTTAAAAACTCAGTAAAATTTTGTTATTTGAAGCAATTTCATTTTCTGATTCAGAAAAGAGTTGGCAACCCAGAGAAAAATGTTAGTTGGGAACCGAGAAAATAAGCGAAAAGTTTTCATTAAATTTTTCGCACACTTAGAGAACCTAGAACTCAAAATAAATTGTTGATTTGAAGTATTTTGTTTGTTCTGATTCAAGAAAAAAGTTGGCAACCTATAGAGAAACACGAGTTGGGATCCTATAGAAAATTCAAAACCTAGATATTTTGCTAAAAATTTAAAGAAAGTTTGTTGTCGGAACCAATTTCTGGTTCAGAAAAGTGTTAACAACCCATAAAGTACTATAATAGCTAGGAACCAAGAAAAACAATTTTTCGAGAGTCAATTGAACTGTTAAGTACATTTGAACGATTTTGTTTACTTTTTCGCAGGTCTGGAGAGATAGCTACTCAGAGAAAAATATGAGTTTGGACCCAACAAAATTGACATTTTTTGATAGACTCAACTGTACTTTTAATTAAATCTTTCGCAAAATTTGAATGGTAAAATATTCAGAGAAATCTTGTTTTCGGAAGCAATTTCTGTTTTCTGGCATAGAAAATAGTTGGTAGTCCAAAGATAATAATACTAGAAAATCAGGAACCAAAAAGTTTTGTGAACTCGATTGATTTAATAACAGGTTAGTTGGGAACCGAGAAAAAAATTTTTTAGGGATTTAAATTTTTCGAACCTAGAGAAATTTGTATAGAGCGCCTAGAGAAATTTGTTTATTTAAATGAAGCAATTTCTATTTGCTACAGCGTACAAATGTAGATAAATGTTAAATAACCAAGAAAATTGGGCCCCAAGAAATTTTGTGGATTCAACTTTTCTTTGGTTTCAATTGAAGTTTTTATTAAATGTTTTACGCATTTGTTGGAGAGCCCAGAAACTCCGAGAAGTTTTGTTGTTTGGTGTAATTTGTATTTTCTGGTTCAGAAAAGAGTTGGCACCCACAGAGAACACGACTTGTAGAAAATTGGGAACCAAGATATTTTGTGAACTCGATTGTAAGTTTTGATAAAATCATTCGCATATTTTTGGGGGCTTAACAATTAGGAACAATTTTATTATTGGAAGCAGGTTCCATTTTCTAGAAAGTGGCCTAGAAAATCCATAAAAAACATTTAGAGCCTAGAAACTCAGAGTAATGTTGTTTCTATTTCCAGGTCGAGAAAAAGGTCGGCAAACCAAAACTGGATAACAATGCAATCTAATCAGATTGGGCTTGAGCTTTATATTATGCATCTGCATCGAAATAGATTTGCTATTTTTATTTTTCTTGTTTCCTTGTTAGGCAGCCATTGAAGCCAGGTTTGCGATAGAATCAACTGCGCCACATTATGTAATTATTTTGGAAATTTTAATTGTGAATTACTGATGAGTTACTAAAAGTTTTTATTTAAAATTGTTGTGTCTTAATTTGATAACAAAAAATTGATTCGTGTTCAGCATAACATGACATTAGAACGCCCCTAAGCCAATAATCGGTATCCTCCTTCCAATCATATACAAAAAAAAAAACGAATTTCAACTATAGCAACATAAATATATAAATCAATTTCCGGGAAGGTCGAACTAATCACTAATTAACTAAAAATAACGAACAATTAAAGAAGATACCATATATTTAAAAGGAAATTCTTATCAATCGCACTGTATACGAACTTAAATAGATTTATATCCTTTATAAGAACAACAACAAAACTGAATGATTTATTTTATGTGTACATTCAACAGTATATAGAAGTAAAAAAAAGGAGAGCCAAGCCTACATACATTTTATGTTTATACAAAAATCAATGAAAGGAATTATAGTAACAACACACACCACACACACAGAGTACTAAAAAGGAATCAAATGAATGATTTGAAAAGGAATAAAAGGAAAACCAATTGAAACATGCTTTGCACACACAACTACAAAAAAAATGGAACCATGCAATTAGTCATGCGAAAATTAATTTTCCTCTCGGGGGTTTTTTTTTTTGTTCCTACTCCTGATCTTTCCGTTTAATTCTTATTTGGTTTTTATTTTTCATCTCTCTGTTCATTTTTAATTATAATTAGCATCGACAAAGGAAAAACCCTACAACTGTTTTCCTTTTATATTTTTGTTGTTGTTGTTTTTGTGCGCTTTCGTTTTGTTTAAGGAGATCAGATGAATTTAAAAAGCTTTATACTTTCAAATCAATTAATTTCGTTTCGTCTTTTTTTTTTACGTTTCTCCGATAAATTTCCTATGCCCGTCCGTATCGGTTTTATTTTGATATGAAGTGACTTTTCGTTTCCTTAATATGTTTCCCATCCAATTAAATTCATTGTTAAAAAAAAAAATTGTTGTTGCTGTCTGCGTGCTATAATAATAACAATATATAAGATGTTGTGTTAAAAAGGTGGCATTTAATTTGAGTGATTATTTTAGATAGACCAAAAATCCAATAATAACAATAAGAGTACATGTTAAATCGTTTTTCGGTTCAAAATCAATCAATTGATTAAGAAGCTGTGCGAAGATAGCTGTAAGATTTTTGTAACGTTCGATTGGTAATTATCTCGTCGATTTTTTAATTGGCGTGATTTAAACGTTAACAAAAAAATTATTGGTTTTACTATAATATGTTAGTTTTAAAAACTGATAAAATAATTAAATCGTTTTACAGCAAACCATTAAAATATAAAAAAAACAATCAACATTTAATTGAACCAGTTTTTTTGTTATAGTTTGAAAAACTTGCGAGTTACGAATTAAGCTTATCGCTCGAAAACGATTTCCTCCCGTCTAATGAACATAAAATAAGTTGGTTTTGTTTGTTTTGTGAACGAAAATGGATTTTATAATTTTATTTATTTAATTTTAGAAAATTAAAATGAAATTACCCCGTTTTTGGTATAATATAATGGTACGCTGCAAAGATTTAAATTTTTATTTTCAATTTTCATCAATTTATCCAAAATAAAAATAACGTCTATTAAGAAGTAACCTTTTTTTATTTTATTCCTATATACTGGTGGTACTCAACTCAATCGATATAAAAAATTTATTTCAATATTTTTTTTGCTGTTGCTCGCCTTGTTATGCTTCCTATTGGCATTTCCGGTGTGAGGATGAAATAATCAAAATGAGGATGGTAAAAAAAATAATAATAACTATGGTTATGTATTTGAAAGAGTACGGTATCTCAATGGAGTGTTTATAATTTATGGACGACAGGAAAATGAAGTGGCTCTAATTTTTCACCGAGATGTAAACGTATTTGTGTATATATGTATAGCTAGCTATTAAAATCAGGGATGTTCTATATTAAAATTATAAGGTTTGGGGGATTGAAGAGTGTTAATAGTTGCTACTTTGGTTGTCTTATCTTTCCAAATCCCGTAACAATATTTTAAATATTTAAACAAAAAGAAGGTTCGTCCACTTATATATGAAATCATAACTTTAGACTTTGAAAATTAATTTAAAAATTTTTTTAATTTTTAAATATTAATAAATTGGGGAATTACCGAGAAATGCTTTTCCAGAGAACAATAATTATTCTAAAAAAGAAGAACTGCTGTTTCAGGAATTGCGTAAGGCCAATTATGCATTGGTTGAACCTAACAATTTAAATAAGCAATTAAATGATACAATTGCTTGGATGCAGGAAGACATAAGGATTCTTGGAAACGTAGTTAAGGCCCTTAAAGCAAAGGAAAGCGTTGATTCTCCTCCTACCCAAAAAATAATGGAACAAGAATACCATACGAATGAAGAAGAATTAGCTCACGAAACTGAGTGGGTTTGAGCCAAAACCAGAGCGAAAAAAGGGAGAAGGAATTATACACCTACTCCTCCTCAACTAAAGGAGACAATTCCTAAAATAATCCAAAACAATCGAAGATGGTGAAACCTAAAGAGAAATGACAAATAATGTTAGAAAGTGGAGACAATGGGAACATCGTTGGCATACGTTTGAAAACAAACAAATCAGACCAATTAAGGTAATGGCTAAAAATCTGCATTCTACATGTAAACCGGACAAAATATTTGAGGACCTGAAAAGAAAAGGTTTTAAAGCAACTGAAGCATCAATTAAGCTAAAACGGAGAAGTAAGAGGCCTCTGAACATGTACGTATATGCTGACATTCAGCGCCAATGATAATATTGAAAAAATACATCAAATCAAGTACATTTTGGGATGCAAAGTCAATATTGAGCCCCTGAGAAGATCTAGGCTTATACCACAATGTAAAAAATGTCAAGCATATGGACATACTCAAAAATACTGTAACAAAGAACCCAGGTGTGTCAAATGTGCAGGTAAACACCATACTAGAGATTGTGTCAAACCCACAGATGTACAGCCTAGATACGTACATTGTGGAGAAAACCATCCAGCTAAATACAGAGGATGCAGCAAATAAAAACATAAATGCGAAAAACACAAATGTAATACAGCAGCAAACTGTTAGAATAAACAGACCTGAATCATTTGAAGGAGAGTTAAGGCGTAAAGTGTTGATAGCCTCTCAAGCAGAAGTGGAAAAAAGTAAAGATGAGTGAGAAAACTGACAAAAAACTCCTCAAACAGACGACATAAATCAGAGCTGATATTAAGCAAACTTAATACTTTTGATCAGCGATTACAGAAACTATGTAGAATAGAGCAATAAATCCCTAAACAAAACCATGTCTAACGACTTAAAAATTTTATGCTGGAATGCCAAAGGACTCCAGCAACACCAAAAGGAATTACAAATGGTTCTGGACGCAGAGAAAATCGATGTCTCAATTATCAAATTGAGAAATTATAAAACATATCACACTATTCACCCGGGAAATACTGCTAAGGGAGGTAGTTATAATTAGAAATAGTATTCATAACTTTGAGGAATTAAAATATGAAACAGAACAAATACAAGCAACAGCTGTTAATACCAAGACCAAAAATAACTCTTTTAGTGTTATTGGAATTGACTGCCCACCGAAATACTCTCTAAAAGAAAAAGATTTTCTTGAATTTTTCAGTAAACTAGAGAAAAGATTTGTAATTGGAGGAGTTTTTAATGCAAACAATATCCACTGGGGTTCTAGACTAACAACAACTGGGAAAAGGGAAAGAACTTTTAAATGCTATCAGAAATTACGGTTGTGAAGCCTCATCATATGGTAAACCAATATATCTCTACATTACATACATATATAGATGAAAGTCTTGACTTAAGCTCTGATCACTCCCCAATACTTTTGACATTAAGTGAAAAGATCATTCGAAAAAGCAAGCTAACCTAGTTTAGTAAATAAGCCCAGGTATTCCCAATTTAAGAATTCCATATTTAAACATGAAGAAATCTTCTATATTTGTTAATAATCCGAATATTTGGTTTTCAAATCAAATTTTTAATTTCAGCAAAAGTTTTAATAAACGAAGCTTCAGGATAAAAAACCTTCGGAAATCTTAATTGTTTAGCCATGGTTTTGTTATTTAAAAATTTTAATATTTAATTGCATGTTAAAGGTCCCAAATTGTCTAATCAATTTTATATTTCTAAAATAAAAATTTTAAAATTCTTAATAACAAAAACATCGATCTAAAAATTGTGCATTACTAGACCGAATCTAGATAGAGATCTCGTAATAGACACAGTCGTACGTGAAATAAAGAACCGTGCTCTAAAACACCAGGAGAGAAAATACTGTAAAGCTTTTTAATTCGTTTTAATTATGATAAGCTTTTATTGAATATTTTTTGTATATTCAGTTACACTTAAATGCTTCCATTGCTAAATTTGTTTGATTTCTCTGATAAAATGTTTAACTTCACCAAAGCTTTTATACAAAAACCAATAATGTAGATTAAAAGTTAGTCATAGTTATCAGTTATACATACATAGTTTAGTTATTGGAGAACACTTAAAAAATTACTTAAATCAAGCCAAACTTTTATGTTGTATTCACAATAAATTAAGCTTCTTGTATCTAAAAATAAAACTTTTTTCTAAAAATCAGAATACGTTTGATTAATAACGATTATGATGTGTAAAGCTGAAAATTTAATTCATGAAAATAAAAATAAATTTTGAACTATTCTTAACTAAAAATCAACTTTTATTTTAGTATTTATCAGTAAGCTTTCAATATTGGATTAATTATACTGTTTAGATTTGATCAAATATCTAAATTTGATAACAATATATTTTAAATATAAGTACATTCAATAAAAATATTTTATCAAACATCTTTTCTTTTAAATTCTTTTGAAAACTTTGAAGATTATAATGAAATCAACAATTTTGCAACGGTTTTGATCAAATAAAAATTGACTCTTAAATAAGCTCCCTAAAACATTTATTGCGTTGCTTTGAATACGTGACCAGCTAATAATTAAAAGCTCCCATATGATATTGTTCCATAAACCTTTCCATACCTTTCACAATATCTAGATTATTTTAATTGGGATTAATGATTTACCTTCAAGCGTTTTAATATTATTTTCATATTTTTACAAAAATAGTGAAAGCTCTCAAAACTTTAAATGAAATTACAAACAAATTAAATAATGGAAAATCGCACAATTATATTCCCCGTGAAGAATCTTTAAGAAAATTGATTTGTTGAAAGGTAAAGCGAGTAGCAAATAATTACAAAATTTCTTCGTATTAGTAATAGTAAAGTTTACCCAGGCTTTAATTATATTTTGTAAAGCTTCAATTATTAATAAAACTTTTACTGAAATAGTATAATAAATTATTTTATTCTAGTAAGCTTTTATATGCAAACCAGGATGATAATAGTTGGAAGAAAAAAAAAGTTTAAGAAACAAAATGTCAAAGGTTTTTATTGGTTTAAAATGTAAACTGTCTAAGTTCCATCTTAGGCTTAGTTTGTGTGATAAATAGATAATTGATTATTCAATACGGGGTGTTTTGGGCTAAGAAAGTTGAACTTTAAATTTACAATTTATTGGCAGCTTCTAAAATTAATTAATTTAAATATATTTTCACCATAAGCCTTCTGTATCATCAATAAAATTAAAAATATAAGCTTTCTACGAACTCCATTAAAAAGAAATACACAAACTGTTTGCCATGTATTCAAAATAGAAAGCTTATTTTCTATCTTTAAAAAAAATCAAGAATCTCCCTAATTTCATTATTTAAAAGCTTACAAAGCATATACGATGTACGTATTACTTTCAAAAAATTTAAAAAGTTTGCTACAGAATTTTAAACACAATTTAATAATCAATTATATAATTTAATTTAGTAATCAATTTTATAACAGAGCTTTTAAATTATTATTCATGTTTTGAAAGTTATAGTAATACGTAAATTTTTATAACATAAGTTATAGACAAACAAAAATTTGGTTGACAAGTGAAGCTATAAGTTCCTTAAAATATTGAATGTGTTACTTTAACATGGAATCAGAAAATAATTAAAAGCTCAAATATATAATTAATCGATAAAACATTCCGTGCTCTTCATTTAATCAATTGTATTTTTTTTAATGATTGGTTGTTGTTGGACTTTCACAAAAATATTAGAACTCCCAGAGCTTTAATGGAATAATACAAAAAACTAAATAATGTAAATTGTATAATCAAATTTGAATCTCGTCTTAATGATTGTAAATCGATTTAGTTGAAGTACCAGTAGTGTTCTGATGATTAATCTCACTGAGGACCAACATTTGCCAAAAGATCAGAAAATTACAGCCCCAATAAAATTGCAGTTATTTAAAAGAAAATTTAATATAAGAATTTTAAAACTGGGCGTGCCAAATGAGAAGTACCAAAACTGAGACGAGAGTTATTGTGGTCGAAATTAAGTAGATGGACTGATGACAAATTAAATCGATTACAATATTATGTTGTGCGAACGTTTCGTCAAAATACATCACACAATTTTTCGTATCTGTAAAAGTAGCTTTTATATGCCAAGCCCGTTAACGGGTGAAAATAATTTAATTAGATACGGATAAGAGAGAAAAAGATTAAGAAACAAAATGTTTATGTTTTCTATTTGTAGATATTTGATTATTAAATTTGAGGTGTTTTAAGCTTTTTCATCGGCTTTCTAACTTCCTAAGAAAGGTACATTAGAATTTTTCAAATGTATTTATTTTAATTTGACTTTTCACTATAAGCTTTCTGTATCTTAAAAAAAAAAAAGTTTATATACTTTTTCCCATCTTTAATATTTCAAAGCTTAAAAAGCAATTTATTTATTGATCAATTATTTTTTTGTATTTGTTATGGTTTTCCTTTTAGACTAAGAGGTTTTTAAGTTAACCAATAAATTTTTCAAATTATCACATAAATAGTTGAAGCCCCCAAAGCGTTATTAAAAAATTATTTAATTGTAAATAAAAATAATCAAATAGATCACATTTGTTTTTTCAACTGATTGACTGATTTATGATCCTGTTATGGATGGTAGATCTAACTGTGGGCCATAATATTGACCAATTCTCCAAAGCCTCTGTTAAAAGGCAGTTATCTTCTAAACAAAATCATACATGACGGTGCGACCAGTCAGATATATGATAAAAACAATATTGTGACCGAAATTATGGGAATCGTCCAGAATCAACGAATGAAAAATATAATAGACAGCCAAAGCTTCAACATATTATCAATTGGCCTGATATTATAATAATTTATTAATAAAACTTTATATTATTGTTGCTGTTCAATTACAGCTTTAAAGCTTCCATTCTTTAAAAAAAATTAAATTGCATCTTTGGCAGCGCTACTATAATTGATGTTCTGCGTTTTTTCCGTTGAAAGCTCTGCCGGCCTGCATTTCAGAATTACATTTTTTATATACTTTCTGGAATCCAATACTTAAAAGCTTATAAAGAACCATGTTTTGCAGCAGTTTGTACTTTTATTAAAAAGCTTAGAGATAAAAAATAAACAGAAAAAATTACCTCGCTAGCTTTCCTATGTTAAAAATTAGTTTGTTAGAATGTTAGAATTAACAAAACGTTTTTGTAAATTAATTGTAGCTTAATTTATGTTTTGAGTTGAAAGCTGCTATTGAAATTTACAAATTTTAAACAACTAATGGAAAGCTAGAGAATACTTAGCAAACAAAAAAAATTATAGAGAGCTTTTTATTCAATAGAAAGGGTTTCGAAACATCAAATTTGAATTTTTTTCTATGCTCAGATTTAATGATTTCAAAGCTTTTAAGCTTTCCCATTTAACACATAATTATCGTTTTAAATGAAACCCTTCTTGTTTAAAATTAAACTTTTTATGATATATCGATCTTGTTAGACCTATTAGGTAAAACTTTTTGTAGTTAATAAAACACAAATGATGTTTTATTTTAATTAAATTGATTATTAGATTATAATTTTATCTGAAATATTTGTGGTACGATACACAATTTGAAATTCGTTTAATTAAATAAAATAGTAAAACTTGCAAACAAACAAGATTTACCAAAGTAATAAAACGATCATTTTTCTAACAGTCATTGAGATGACATTCAGATAACTAGCAAATTTTTTGCGGACCTTATGAGCTTTTGATTGTATTTGATCTACCAAATGAGCGTTTTGTTATAATTATTACTGTGATATAACTTCTAAATGCCAGTTTTGATTTCCCGATTACTTTTTAAAATGTTACAATTTAAATGAGCTTTTCAACTTATTTCAGTCTGAACTATGATTATATTTAAATGTTATTTAAATTTCTAAGTGGAACATAAGTGCAGAAGCACAAAAGTACTTTTGTGAGACAAAGGTTTGCATTCTTTCAATTTTAAAACAAACAGGTATTTTATGAAGAAAAATTTATATCGGAAGCTTTAACTAGCGTGGTTTATTGTAATGGAAAATTAGCAGAACAACCAGAGTATAATAAATGAAATCAAAAATAAATCGATAGTGAAAGATAATGAAATCCATTAATATATAAATCAAAATCATTATATAATTGCTTAAAAGCATCAACTGCTAAAATTTTAATAAATTATTTCATTGATATAATTAACTTAAAATTAATCAGAATTTAAAAAGCTTTCATTTTTTGGTTCAACTTTAAACTATAAAATATTTAAATTTAACAGCTTTTACGATTTTAATGCGATTTTTCCTAAATGTTCATTTTCTCTAAAAGCCTTTTGAAATGAAACATTAAATCACTTTTGAAATACAATATTTAAAAGCTTATTAAATACAACGTTTTTTGAATTTTTGTCAAAGAACATTCAACAAAACACCTGCTTGCTAGGCTTTCCCTACTAAAATTGATATGAAAAACCGATTTAGATATATTTAGAATCTAATACATGTTATATGAAATTATATTTTGGTTTAGAAGCTTTTGAAATGTATAAATAAATTTCTACACCAATTTTTAATAATAAATCAAAGTGTGCTTTTTTAGTATGCAAGCTTTAACAGTTATACTAAAACTAATTAAATTTACTAAGTTAATAAATCAAGGAGAAATATAAATTGAAGGAACAACTAAATTTGAAAGCTTATTGGCAAATTATCAATTGCTTTTATCATTATTTTCATATATAGAGCTTTTAAAATTAATCGAAAAATATGAATTATTTTATTTACGATTTCGTTTCCTGAAAGTGAATATTTTTAGTAGAATACATTTTTAGTTTTTTCAGCTAATAAGAGAAAGCTTTCAAAGCTTTAAATTACATTTTACAAAATGCCATTCCAAAAAATTATAATGGCGATTTAACGTTATGAAGTGCTGTTTACGCACATATTATTAAAGCTATCGAAGAAATAAATTGTTTAATTGAAAACTCTAATTCATTGGTTTAAAAGCTCTCGAGTGGCTTTATTGCGAAAATAATTTACCCTAACAAATGCATGCCAAAAATCATCTTAAATTCTAAACACATGGCGAAATAGTATCCTGCAAATATACGTTGGTAAGCTTTCGATTAAAATTGTTACATATGAGCTTTTTTTGTTTAATCAATATTTTATAAATCCGTGCTCGATTTAATTGATATATCTAATTTATTTTCTGGTTGAGCTTTTGAACCGTTGAATGCGTACGACCTTTTGAACATATTTCAGTCCTTAAACCGTAGATATTTATACATAATTTTTTTATGTCGACTCGATAGTGAAGATCAAAATATCAAAAAACCTTCAAACCAGCATTTAATAATATTTTATACGTCATATAAGAAAAGTCCAATAGATTTTAATATTTCAGTTAGCTAATTGATCCCTTTAAATAAAATGCTAAATCCATACTTTGTGTAACCACATAATTTAGCTCATATAACAAACGACCATAATAATATATATTATATATATATATATATATGTGTGTATGTAGAATAAAGCGAAACATAAAAAAATAAATAAATTACCATGTCACATTCTTTTTTTATTTCATGCAGGAAGAACATACATATTTCGATAAAATTTAAAACATAATTCATTGGTATATATAAATTTTAAAGAATTAATTTTTAAGTCTCAAGAAGCTAAAACGTATATTATATATGTGTGTGTATATAAATAGATGAATTACTGGAGAAACATAAAATATTGTATCGAGCTTTTAACGGTCAAGTCAGGAGAAAGGACATAGTATAATAGATTTTCATTTAGAGAGAAAAATAAATTGGTCTTCCTCTCGTTTTTTACAATACATACTCGTACAGTACACAAAATAGCCATATACAACATCTTTATTCGGTTTTATGTTCTATTATGTATCACATGGATATATTTATGTTTGAGCACATAAATTTACTATTTTGGAATAATATGTCGAACTGCTTCGATATAACTCATTTTATTTTTTTGGTACGTAAGTTTAAGTAAGATAAATTCATATTGTTATTTTATGTTTTTCAATTGAATCAATTTTGTGAACTTTAAACAGTAAAATCCCATTAGTATATGGAGAATTTTATTTGGTTTATGTTTTTGAAATGTTGAGTGGGATCGATCGATATACATACATACATTTATATATTATATAGTATTGAATTTTTTAATAGGGGCTGTGACCTTATATATTTTTTATAGATGTACATATACATATAGCATATCACTTTAATATAAATGTGTACTGAGCTTTATTTAAATAGTCTATTGTTTTATCTTAATAAACATGAAGCTTTACCAAAAAAATAATAATAAAAAATTTAATTCAAAAAGACAATGGGTAGCCAACAAACAAAAACAACAACTTCTTTATTTCTATTATTGTGTCTGATATCTTTTTAGTTTGTTGTTGTTCTTGTTGTCGTCTCTCATTTCTTATAATTATTACTTAAGTTTTTGAACTAAAATATCAAAAGACTAGAATAATGACAAAAAGCTTTTGCTTTTATTGACACATTTTTGTTGTTGTCATTGCCTTGTATATTGTATTATAGTATTATATACAGTTGTTCTTAACTATATGATCTCATTACGAAAAAAATTTATTTTAATGTTGCTGTATATTTTGCTGTTCTTGGTTGTCTTCTTCAAATTAGTATATATAAATAGTTTTCTTTTGCTTCGAGAATATTTTTGATAAAATTAAAAAGTTTTTTTTTCATTTAATATGAAGATAATTTGGTTTTTTGTTTGTGCTTTGAATGTTTCGACAGAAAATTAGTTCAATTTTTGTGATTTTCTATCGCAATGGAATCGAAAAAATCAATATTTATGTTATGCTTATGACATGAGTCGTCTAAGATACGATACAATACATTAAAAAAAATTCTATTAACTTACTATATATTATCAGTGATTTTGCAACCTTAATGTGACGTGTGTTTTAGTGATTACTGTAATTTTGAATAATTTGTCTGGTGTTCAGCTAATGTTAATATTAATATAAGCTTATCATTAAATTCATTTAAGTTGAGTTTGAAAAGTTATTTCCTTCTAGCAATATTGTCAATAATGAACCATTATTTGAGTACATATTTGACAGTGCAGCTGAGAATACCGTCAATTTCATTTAAGAAGGAATTACCAAGTTACCTCAGAGCTACCTCTGATTTTTAAATTTTATATGTTATATTCGACATCAGACTAGGACCTAAGATTTAAACGAATAATAATAATACAAAATCATCGAATAATTTCTTTATTTAAATTAAAATTTTAAATTTTTTGTTTAACATTTCAAATACTAAATCTATATATTTAATGAAATTAAAATTTGAAATTCACGATTTAACCTCTAAAATTGTTTGCCTTTAAATTTCCTAATTTAAAAATTTCTTGATTGATAATTTCAAATATTTTATTTTGATAAAAATTTAATTTTTAAAATATCTAGTATTTTCAAGAAACATTATTTAATCAATTACAAATTTTAAATTTCTTTTGGAGATTTCTGAAATGTTTTGATCAATTGAAGCAATTTCGAAGCAAACAATTTTAAAAACTCGTAAAATATAACAGATATTTTTTCAAACAAATTTTTAATTAAAATTCGACATGAAAATTTCTACGGTTAAATTTGTAAATTCAGATATATCTAACCTAAATTTTGAGAATTAAAATTAAAATTTATAATTCGGCACAACATTCTAATATTCTAACTTTTTAAAAACGTTACAAAATAAATCTAGAAACAAAATGTTAATTTTAAATAGTTATACACTCAAAATATTAAAAGATTCCTGTATAATTTTAAATATAAATTTTAAAATTTTAATTTTAATAATTAAATTTTAATAATTATTAAATTAAATTCGAAATACTTACCAACTTATACAATTAAAGTTTAACTTCTGAAATTCTTAATTTCTAAACATAATATTTAAAATATCAGATAATTTTATACGCCTAAATTTTTAATATTATAAACTTGAAGAAACTAGATTTTGAATAATTATTTCAAATCCCTTACTAAAATATTAAAATATTCAAAATTTAGTCTGTATTAAGTCAACTTTTAAATAAAAATTGTTCTTTCAAAATTAAAATGCAGAAATTAAAATTATATTTATAAATTTTAACTATAATATTACTTTTAATACCTCTGAAATTAAGGTTGTTTATTTAAAATCTTTAATTCAAAATTTCAAAATTAATTTAATCTTTTAATAATTTTACAATTTTTGGTGGTTAAAATAATTTTAATAAAATACTCAATTTTATTAATAAAAATACCTAAAATTTTTGATAATATTTAAATTAATTTAATTTAATTAATACATTTTAATAATTTGTGGAATACAAAAAATTTAATTTTAGAAATTCCATATCCAAAATTAATTTTTATTTTGCTTAAATCATAAAAAATGTAAATTGGCAGTTTCCAATATCCAATATTTGTTAAATTTTAAAAACGTTACAACAAATTCTAGAATCAAAGTACTAATTGTTTTTATAATTTATTAATTGTAAATAATTATATATTCAAAATATTCTGATGTACGAGTACCTATAATGGTTGAATTTTGATTAGTAATTTTAAACTGATAATATGAAATACAGTTATTCCAACTTAAAACCTTTACTTCTAAAATTTTTAATTTGTAAGCAGAAAACCAAAGATTTCGGAATGGTGTTGACGCCTTGATTCTGTAATTTATTAACTTGATAGTACATACAAGGTTCGAAATATTTATTTCAAATTTTCTCAGCTAACATTTTAAATAAAACAAAGCCGCGAAAATTTCAAAACTCTACAGATTCTCGTTGATCTATATACACAAAAGTCAATTTTTAAACGGAAACTTTTTCTTCAAAAGTTTTGATTTAAAATTATATTTGTAAATTTCAGTTAACATTTAAAAAGTCAGATGATCCTTTTTAAAAATTTAAAATGTAAAATTTAATTTATAAATTGTCCAAAATAAAAGTTAATAATGCTAGAATTTAAGCTTAATTAGCCTCAGAAACCAGTATTTCCCTAAAATATTGTCCAGCATTGCTCTCAAAAAATTAACTTGATATTTTTTATTGTTCAGATTTCATAATTTTTAAAATTTTAATATTAGATTTAAAAAATTTTTTAGAAATGTTAATATGAAAAAAACATTTAATTTAGAATTATTCAATTATAAAATTAAAATTAAACAACTATAAAATGAAAAGAATAAATAATAAAATTAAAATTATTGCTCTTTTTAGAAAAGAGCAATAATTTTAATTTTAATTTTAATACAAATTTAATTTAATACATACAAACTTCTAAACTTAAAGTTTAATTTTTAATATAGTTTAAAATATCAGATAATTTTAAACAAACTAGATTTTGATTAATTAATTCAAATTTTAACTAGAAATTTAAATTATTCAAAATTTAGTGTGTATTAAGTCAACTTTCAAATTAAAATTTATCCTTCAAAATGGTAGATTTAAATTATATTTATAAATTTCATCTAAGGGTTTGTAAATAATGTTAAATTTTAATTATAATATTACTTTTGATACCCCTGAAATTATGGTTGTTTATTTTTAATCTTTAATTCAGAATTTCAAAATTATTTTAATCTAATAATGTGAGAATCGGGCAAATTCTAAGAATTTCCGAAGTTTATCAAATTGTTGGCCAAACCGCATCAATAATCCAATCATCGCTACACAGATTTTTCATAATTTTTTTATGGGCCGAAGTTCTCAAACAATTTCTATCTGCCGTGTTTATTAAGCTGAAATACGGTTGGGAGCATCCTTCTAAATGTAGCAGCTTTAAATTTTTTCGAGGGTTTTAAAAACTATTTATGAATTGAGAATTAAAATTTACGAATAATTAAGTTGAAGGATTTAGAATAAATTTATTAATAATAAAAGAAATACCAAAAACCAATCTTCGTAAAATTTTTATTAATTTAAATTAAATTAATAATTTCACTGTTTTTGGTGATTATAATAATTTCAATAAAATTAACAATTTTAATGATAAATTTATGTAAAATTTTGGTAAACTTAACGATTTTAAAAAATATAAAAATTTTTGAATAATTTAATTAATTAACAAATTTTAATAATTTGTGGTAAAGAAAAAATTTAAATTTAGAAATTCCATAACCAAAATTAATTCTTAATTTTTGTAAAATCACAAGATGTTTTTTGAATTCAAATTTTTTAAATAAGATGTAATTAAGTTAAACAAACTAAGAACCTTTGATGTGAAATTCCAAATTTTAACAAATTTTATTTAAAATTTATTATGCGACAATACAACATAGAAAGAGCGGTGGTAGTACTCATCGATCAAATTTCAAGATTCCAATATCTAAAACTTTATAAAAACGTAACAACAAATTCTAGAATCAATCTATTAATTCTAAATAGTTAAATATTTAAAATATACTCCAAGTAGCTATAAATGTCGAATATTTTAAAAATTAAATTATTTAAATAAAAATTAATAATTAAATTAATTAATTGTTTATACATAATAATTAATTTGAAATACTTAATAACAAAAACTAAAAAACTTTATTTGAAGGATTCTTAATTTGAAAAATGTAATCTGAAATTTCAGAATGACGTTAATGACGTATTTAGACGTATTTTTTTTATAAAGTTGAAAGTACATACAAGATTTGAAATATTTATTTTAAATATCTTACTTAAAAATTTTAAATAAATCAAGCTGTAAAAATTAGTATATCGTGATAGCTTCACGTAAATCTATATATACAAAAAAGTATAAAAGAAATCTTTTTCTTCAATATTTTAGATTAAAATTATATTTATAAATTAAATATATTCAATTTAACATTTTAGAAATATTAAATTAAAATTGTTGAATAATTATTTGTTTGTAATAAAACAATCAAATTAAAAATGCTACCATTTGAAATTTGAAAGTTTTAATAATATTTTAATACTTTAAAAATTTTAAAATAATGACTAATAAATTAATTTTTAATGATTTAAAAATTTTAAAATAATAACTAATAAATTAATTTTTAATGATTTAAAAATTTTAATAACTTATTTAGCTGCAATTTTCGAAACCTATTTATTTATTTTCGTTATTTAAAATATTTCATAAATTTTACTAATATTTTATTATTTAAATAATTTAAATTATAAATAAATTTATGCAAACAAATTTAATTTTTTTTATGTATTTACTAATTTAAAGAAATTTTATAAATTTCAATAGCAGAAAAATATTCTGTCAAATTTAATGTTTAAGGTCGTTAACAGCATCAATAATCTGGTAATGTAACTAGTTTAATGTTTAACTTAATTGCCCGCACATCCAATATCAATAATGTCTATTTTATTGTTTATTTGGAAAAACTACGGTATAGGTAACTCTCGTTAAAACACGGCTAAACCGTGTCACCACTGTTTTTAATTATAAAACTATTTATGAATTTTGATGAATATAATAATTTCAATAAATTATAATTTTTTTAAATAATTCGATTCACGACAATAGCAAGTTAATATAAATATAATAAAATGTTTAATAATTATGACGACCATTAAATTCATTCAAATTTTGGAGTTCGAAGCTGAATTTTGAAAATGGATTTTATGTAAAAAATTTGAGAATTTTAAAGTTATTTTAAAAATTATTTAAAGCTTTTGAAACCGAATTAAATGTGAACAATTGATAATTTCAAATTTTAATTTTAATTGCCCAAATCGGAAATAAAATTCGGATTTCTTAAATATTTCTTTGATGATTTAGTTGAAATGTTTAGTATTTAATCGAATATTGTGCTTTTGAAACCGAAATTTCAGCTTCTTTTTTTCTTGTAATTTTATACATGTTCTTTTCAAATATGCTAAGCTTTTGAAACCAAATTTTATGTGTACTTAGGAAAAAGTTGTACCTAGAGAGCTAAAGAAATAACTGTCAGTCAATTCTGTAAAGCTTTTCAATTTTCCTCGCTTTTTAGAAATATTTTGAAGAGAACTTATTTTTCAAAAACCTTTAAACCAAATTAATGACCAACCAAAGCTGACATTTATTTGTTTGTCTCCTGCCTGTTACCATCCATTCATAAAAAGTGGTTTTTCGAATTTTTTTGGAGCTTTTAGTTATCAAACGGTTGATTTTTCTCAGTTTGTTGCCAAATCTGAAAAATTTGTATCAAATTGTTTGCATTTGAAACGTTCTTTAATTTCTCGAAACCGACTAATACCTGTACGTCAAAAATCTATCAAAGATTGAAAAGAGTAAATATTTTGAAATTTGTATCAAATGGTTGAGTTTTGAAAGTGTACATATTTCTAGTGTATAATTTATAATTTCAAATTGTAATTCTAATTACAAGAAATTTGAAATACATTTTAAATCTATCTATTAATAAGTAATTTTAAGTAAAAAAAAAAAAATCTGAATTTGCCAATTAATTCTAGTTATTGAAGTAGGAGTATTTGAAAAATTTTAAAAATTTGAATTTTCTGTTTTATCAAATTATTAGCTTTCGGTGTACAAAGATAAAAATTCCAATTTTTATTTGTTACTCCAAAAATTCATCGACCTTTCGGAAATTCGAATTTTGTAGTTATTGAATTATCGAATTTTAAGATTTTGAAAATGAAATTTAGTTGTACAACTTTAAATTTCACATTTCAACTCTAATTACGCGGAATTTGAAAACGAAATTCAGAATTCCAAAATATTTGTTTGAGGAATGAAGATTTAGAAATATTTAGTGTTTTATCGAGTTTTGTGCTTTAGAAATCGAAAATAGTGCTTTTGAAATGTATTATTACGTTACAAATTCAGAACTTTAAATTTTACTCTAGTTATCGAAATTTGGAAAATTTTGGGGGTGGGTCATCAAATTTTTATCGAAATTTGAAAAAATATTTAGATTTAAAACCATTAATTAATTTTCACAATTTTCCAGATTAAACATTTTTTTTAAATTTTATCTTATAAATTAATAAATTAATAATTTTAGTGTTAAAAAATATATATTATAATATATTTTGTTGATTTTAAAGTTTTAAATACCTTAACTTTTCGTTTTAGTAATTTATTTAAATTGTTAAAGTTTTAATAATGTTTTAACACTTAAATAATTTTATAAATAATTACTATTAATTTTAGTTAGAAATGACGATGTATTCTGGTGTTCACATTTGAAATCTATATTTTGTGTTTGGGCGTTGACAAAATTTCAATGTTGCACTCATAATTTTAATTGAAAACGATAAATTGGGAAAAAAAAATTTTTTTTAAACGTACACCCAATTATGTTTCTTAACAACTTGTACACAAGCTAGAAAATATAAATACATTTTTTTGTTGGCATTTTATAATTTTTTTTTTGAACCATACAGAATTCAAGTTTCATAAATGTTTGTTATGGTTTCTCTATTTTTTTTTTTTATTAAAACGGTTGGAACCTACTAAGGTCCCGCACTCAATGCCACAATGGGCCCATGGTGCAAGTTGGTTTCTATGGTTTCTCTAAATTTAACGAGCTACTTCTTGAAAAGAAAACTATTTATTTGGTATAAGGAATTATAATTTAATTAAAACCTTTAGATTATATGTATGTATACGTAATATCTCGTCTATTTCGAAACCAATTTCAGTTATTTAAAAAATGGTTTTCACAAGCTTCTATTTAAATAGAATCGACAGTGTGTGTGCAATAAATGTTTTAGGTATGAGTATCATTACGCGGACGCCATTTAATATATCTCTCCCCTCCTCCCCCCTCTCTAGATAAAACCATAAAAATTATATACATTTTATACCATTATATAAAAGCACAAATATACATAATATCATTATGATCAGTAACAACAGAGCACAAAAAAAAAAAATACATAAAATAAGTCGAGAAAAGAACATTTTTTTATGGTTTCCGATTTTTGATTATATTTTAAATATATTTTTCCCAAAATTATATAACAAACCAACGCACACACACACAACAAAAAAATTGTTGGAAGAATAAACAACAGTATATATACATATAAGAAAAATCCATATCTCATTTTTATTTTTTGTACGTATATTTGGGCTATACAAGAAGTATTTACCGCGTCTTTGCATTTTGTTTTTTTCGTACAGAACATTGATATCGTGAAGGAAGTTTTAATTTTATTAATTTTCCACTTTACACACAATTAAGCATACAGAATATACATCATTTACCGATACGTATACGAATGTGGTTAAGTTTTATGTTCTTTTAAATTTTGTATTAAAGTCATGAATGTAAATAAAATACCAAGCCCCACGTTGGGCGCCATATTTTATTTTTAATTCTTTATATTGGCTGATAGTTGCTGTTTTAAACAACTTATCTATCATTGGCAATATGATCAAAATTATTCTGGTATCTCATAAATTCTCGGAATCACTAATGTAAATTAAAAAGCATACTTGTATACTTGTTTCGGATATCAAAATTTTATATTCATAAATAAGTCAAATTGCTTTAGGACATTGTAAAATAATCTAAATTACAAATATCTCCTCATTAAAATTCATACAATGCCGTGTATAAAATACCAGAATCGAAACCAAAACTCCTTTTCAATTATTTATATAGCCATGTATATTGTATATAGAGTACGTACATTTTATACCAACAGTTTAATGAAAAAATTGATTAGATTTATCTATCATGTATATAATATATACTGTACATATTTTCGGGGTAGCTTTTCTTATGATGAACAAAAAAATAAATATTTCTAAACGATAAATTGAAAGTTTATAAAATCAATTTCACGTAAAATACACATTTTATCATATTATATGTGAGCGAGAGGGAAAGAGACAGAAACAACCATCGGAGTATAGAATAAAATTAGATTACATTTTTTTTTTTCGAAGGTATGTACATTTGATTTCTCGTACCTAGATTCCGGTATGTGTATATAACATATTATATACATTGTGTACAGGAAAATACTATAAAATTCAATAAATTGGTATCGTTTTAAAAATGAACGAAAATTCATCTAAAATGACGCTAAAAGTGGCATAAATCAAAACCACAATAGCCTCAAGAAAAAATCTTCACTCTCTTTTGGCTGTGTGTATCTATATAATATGTATGCATACCACCTCGTACTATATACGTATATACAGATTTAAGTTATGTATATGGATGGTGCAAAAATAAAATGGAAAATAAATTGAAATAAAATTCCATTTTCCGTAATTTTCAATAATTTTTTTTGGTTGTTGTTGTTGTTGTATATATAGCCTAAATACTCTCTATACACCTACTAATAATGGATAATAAATACTAAGAAAATAAAATAAAAATTGTGTAAGGTATAAATTAGTTTAGAGAAATAGAAGAAACGAAAAGAAAATAATTTTGTCTCCTCGTTTTTCGAATTGATTTTGTTAAGATTTACATCTATATTGAAAAAAAAAAAAAATGCTGTTCCATATCTATACATCTATCTGTGGATATAATGTACATATACATAAGGAGACGAGTATAGTATAAGACGTAGTAGTATATTTTTTGAGCCCCGAAGAGACAATTAAATACACTGGAGGGTATATATCCCATTCATATA
This sequence comes from Tipula unca, assembly GCA_951394425.1. Taxonomy (NCBI): domain Eukaryota; kingdom Metazoa; phylum Arthropoda; class Insecta; order Diptera; family Tipulidae; genus Tipula; species Tipula unca. Next base: position 21,568,107 of record OX596382.1, on the reverse strand, counting down.
GTCGATCTGAACGTAACGTAATTTTGAAGCGTGTAAATGTTTCCTATTGTACGACTAATAATTGGTTATTAGCGATAATTTGTTTTGTAAACACGAATCTATATAGCCCTAATATATAGGTACGTGGTCTTTTGTGTATCTATCATATTCTATCAAACTAATTTTGCTCAAGCTAACATAATTTATTTGTTAATTTTTAATGTTTACATTAAAAATGTCACCTAATCCTAGAGTCACATAATTTAAATGGAATTTTTAAATTTAAAATTTACAATACTGAAATTTAAAAATCAATACATTTATAATAAAGGGTGTTTGGATGTGTTTCAATAGGGTAGGCGATGACCGCCAATTAACAATTGGTTTATGTAGAAACCATCAACTGTCTCTAGTTTACCTCCCCGCATTTGTTTTAGACTATAAACAACAAAACGCGATAAGTAATATCCTAGGTGGCAGACCTGATGTTCAGGAAAATTCAATCACTTCGGAGGTCGGCGCCATGGATTTTATAGGAGGGCCAAACATTGCTGAAACATTCTAATGATATCTAAAATAAGCTAAATGAAATCACCGCTCAACAATTATCATCCTCAGTTGGATTATCTTATGCGAAAATCACCAAATCAGCTGATGAATTAAACCAAAATAACAAACACACAGAAGTTAGTAACGAGCCTAATAACATTGAAATCATTAAAATGCTCAGTGAAATTCTACAGAAACTTGGTCACTTAGCAGAAAGGCTGGCAAAACTGGAAATTAATTTCGATCCACCCAGAAAAAAATTCAGCATACACAAAAATGATTAACTCGTGCCAACGCATTGTAATTTGGAACGCCAATGGGCTCAACAAAAGTTTTATTAGAATAAAGTGATTCAATTCCTACTAGATAACTCATCCTAGTGAAAGACATAGCGGTGGTTTAGCTGTACTAATTGAAAACATAGTCAACAAGAGGATATTCGGGAAAGCTAAATGCAAGCAAGGATTATCTCAATCGAATATAATGGCGCAGAACTAAATATTGCGGCAGCATACTGTCTTCCACGGCATACACCAACGAAGTGACAATTTAATAACGTCTTCAATAAACTCGGTTCAAGATTTATGATTGGACGCTTATTTATCATGGTAAAGGAAATACGCTGTTCAATGCCATTCATGAAAATAAATGTGAATATCTGTCTCCAAGGATGCCGGAAAAATACCAGATCTACTTAATTTCTTTATCAAAAAGGGTTTTTCACCCGGTTACACTAGAGCTGATGAGATTAACGAGTTAACATCTGATCACATTCCTGTACTGTTGTCAGTAAGCGGTATAGTAATCAAAAAACAAAAAGAAATGTAGAAGAGCTAGTTGAATTAAAATTGATTACCAGTAATGAGGAATTGGAACATCAAACAAAGAATTTCATTGAATTTACTCGAAAGGCTACCAGCCTCGCTACTCCAAAATTAAAGGAAAAAGCGAAAATACGGAAGTCAAATACCAAGGTGAATATGGCAGCTCGCCAGAAATTCCATTGACAAAACAGCCTTCAATCGGATAAGTAACAAAGTCAATAGACTAATCAAAAGCTTTAAACAAGATTGCTTCGAAAACAACTTAAGCGGGCCAGGTCCACAAATGGATAAGCCACCAGAAAATTCAAACTACCTGTAGCTCGGATACCGCACCCATAAGAAATGCTAAAGGTAGTTGGGTTCGACAAGACAAAGAAAAAGCGGAACTCTTTGCTTAACACCAAATACCTTGGTCTGCATCAAGACTCAAGGCTAAACAGGAAACATCACGTGAGACAAAAAGCTGAACAGATACGATTAAAATAACGTCAAATGTACTGGTTAATTGGTCATCAAAATACTAATTTATCAGACTATCTTCAAACCAATATGGATGTATAGTACGCAGCTAAAAAAAAAATTCATAATTAAAACTACATTATGTTAAATTTTAACAAAATTTAGATTTTAAAAGTATAGAACGTCTAAATAGAAATTTGTACTTTTAATAGTTTTTATTTAAAATTTTTAAATCTTTGATCTTAAAGCGCAAATAAATTTAAAAACCTACATTCTTATTTTATTAATTAACAACATTTTTCAAAATTGTCAGTTTAATAGTCGAACTTCCATTCAATTTGCAATGATTAAACACCTTGTAACTGTTTATATTCTTTATAAGATGCCAACATTTATTTAAACCATTTGTATTCAGATTAGTTAATTTTTTTAAAATTATTAAAAGTTCTCAAATTGTTTAAATTACTATCTGTTATTTAATAAAATTCTACTAAAATCATCAAAATTATTAAAAATTTCCAAATTTATATATAAATTAACAACAACAGAATATTTAATTATTAAAATGAATTATAAATAAAATATCAATTATTTTTATTTTAAATAAAAAACTTTTATTTTTGTTTTTATAGTTTAATTCTTCCTTATGGTGACAATTTTTATTTTTTATTTTTTCGGTAAATCGATTTCGACTTGCGTCTAGACGCAAGTCGAAATCGATTTACCGAAAAAATCAAAAATAAAAATTGTCACCATAAGGAAGAATTAAACTATAAAATCAAAAATAAAAGTTTTTTATTTAAAATAAGTTATATAGTGACAAAAGATTACACAAAAACATTAAAATGAATAACATTCATTTAAACTCAATCAATTATTTGTTTAATTTAAACAATAAGAATTATTCAAACCATTATTAGTTATTAACTTATTACTATTTAAATTTTATTAAATTTCTTAAAATTGTAAAAAATTATTAACTCAAGCTATTTAATTACCATTATCTAAATTTAAATTTTTTATTTTTTTTAAACTCCTAGAATTCTTAGAATTTATCATATTTAAAACCTTTTTAAATTTCTTAATTTTATTTTGGTTTTTTAATTAAGTCTTGATAGTTGTGTACAAATTACCGTTGTCTTGATCGTTTAGACGTTTTACATTACTAAACTCTTGATGCTTAACAAACTTTGTAAAAATAATCAAAAATTTTTGATTTTCTTAGATTTTAACGGAGTATTAAAATCTTAAATTCTAACCAAATGATTAAAACAGATTTAAATTATACATTAATATAATAATAGTGTTGATATAGTTGTGATTTCTTTAAAATAAATTCAAACTGTTATTTAATCATTATATGTACTTCGATTTTTAAATTTGAATTTTTAATATTTTAAAATTAATCTATTTTAAATTTTAAATAATACATATTTTTCAAATCTAAATTTTTTTAATTATTAATTATCTGGCATTAAATAATCATTAAGTAAAATTTCCAATTTCACAAGAAAGTTGAAAAGAATTAATTTACCGAATTTTTTTCTTGGAAAATCATGTTTTTTGCTGATGTATTATGAAATTTTAAATTTACGTTCGGTATCTATTTATTAATTATAATATAACAAAAGGTACGAAATTCATACTTCAGTAATATTTAATTCTAATATGCTTAATTATTAACATTTTAATTCTAGAAATACAGAACGTCAAATAAGAAATTTAAAATTAAATCGGCATTAAATCTATCTTTAAAATTCCACATTTACGTTTCTCCAGTTTCAAAATAAATATATTTTTATATTTCTCCTAGAAATGAGAAGCACGGAAGTTTGTAAGATAAACTTGTGAGGTGACTGGAACCAGAAAATAAAGAAAGAGTGGAACCAGAAAGTTTGCACAACATTATCTTTGCCTATTATATATTTAATGTACGTTGAAAATTGTGAAACAAATACCCAATTGATGAGTTTGTCTTGGTCCTTTTTCTGTTTTGGAGCTTATTGCGCTTGTAAGAGGTTTGTAGTCCATGTAAATCGTAAATCCAAAGGGTGAGCCAACAGTGTTGCATGAGCAAACCCATTTAAGGTCTGAACAAATGCTTCATTACACTCATCTGGCGAAGTAAAAATTGTTGCAGGCAATAACAATTCAGTTAGTTTTGGTTTAAAGCGATGAAATGTTGTCGAATGGATGAAATGTTTTTATTTAAGAATTTTAAATTTCTAATTTCTTGTTTTATAATTATGAACCAATGATTTATATATTATGTTCAATTTAATTAAAATGAGTGTCGTCATAATATTTCTGAAAACTAAATTCATAACATAATAAATTGTTTGCCTTCAGAATATTTTTCTATGTAATGTGTGTATGCTAATAAGTCATCGATATTAAATCGCACGTACACCATCGACGTATTTTTTTTATATTTCAGCTCTGCTTGTCAAACGTTTTCCCAATAATTGAACAAATGTACTTCCTACATTCATATATGTTCATATATACAATCTTACATACAGCACACATCGTACAGTATATAAGTCAATTTTTTGTATTCAATATTGATTTATATTCTTTCTTCGAATTAGTTTGTTTATACCAAGATTATTGAATACGAGCTGGTGTAGCAAGGCACCAAGAAGAATCCCAACAAGAGAATATTATGACAAAATAAAATTTATGATGTGTATGCAAATTCATTCATGTATAATAAATTTATACATACTGATAATTCTATCTATATACATTTATGTACATGCAACTAATATTGGATTATGGAATATTCTTTTATAAAAATATAAAAAGACATATAAGTATTAATCTATATATAAATATATATACATATTGTAACATAATTTCTTTGGACAGGTTTTGCTTTTCAACATAACATTATACAGAAAGTTAATTCATAGGAGGATATAATTTGTGGTTGAAATTTTTTTTGATATCTTATGTAGCTGATTGATGACTTCCGTACTACACTACTAAGAGCTATATAAATATCAAATTTGACCTATTCACCGCGCGCGCGTCTTTAAAATAAAATTGTCGCCTCCTAATAAATTACATAATCTAAATAGACAGAAACTCGAGTACTAATGACATTTAATTTAATTTAATATATTTTGGTGTATGCGTATTTATGTATATAGGGACTGAAATTCCCATTTCCAGTATATAGACAATTTGTATATAATGAATGTATGTATATACGCAAAACACAATATACATATCGAAGTACATCATCATGAGCGATAAATTTGTTGTGTTTAAAAAATACAATTTTTTGTTACAAAATAAAATTATTTTTAATTTAATAATATTACTTGTTGAATTTTTATTTTTTTTTTTGTTGCTACTTGTTTATAATATTTCTTATCTTAACAACAGTAAAAATGTATATTATGTACTTGTATATACGTATGTATATACCAAATTTTATGTTGTAATTTTTTTCTATATAATTTAATATTTTCTTTCCATTTAACAAAAATATCTTGGAAGAATTATGAGTAAAAATGTTTTGTTTTTGATTCATTGTTTGTCTTAAATTTAGCGTCCATAATTAAATGAAACATACTCGTACTATATATATACTCTATATACTATGTATGTATGTATATTATTATGTAGAGAACATTAAAACAACATAATTTAATATATTATAACCGAAAATGTATGATTTTGATAGTGAACATGATGTATGTGATTTTGTAGTTGAATCGCACACGATATTTCTTATTTAATGCGGTATAAAATCGAGATTTTTTTGTAAAGTTATGAAACGATTTAAATAATTTTCGAACCGAGCATAGAGCACAGATTGGGTAGGACTTGGACGTTTTGATTCAAAAGTATAACATTTAAATAAAAATATCCACACTTTGTCAATTTTTGTCAATTTTCTGAGGAATGATTTTAAAATTTAGACTTATTCTATCCTATAATTCGCAGAAGCGCATTGCAGCCAGAGATGGGCGAGGTAGATTACTCCATGTAATCTACGCGATTATCGACACGTAGAGTATTACGTAGATTACTTTGCAATATGTTTTATCAACGTCGATAATTATCACAAACGTCAAGAACCTACGATATTTTCGCATATTGAAATTACAAATATAGAAAACTGCTACTTTAATATATAGATTTAACCGATTACATGGCCATTACTGATAATGGATTAAAACTGATGGTTAAAAATGGTCAACAATTGGTTTCCGTTTACTTAACTCAAATGACAGCAATTGGCATAAAATACTTGCCAAGCTTTTGTGTTGCTCTGCGTGAATTAATTGAATTGGCTAATCGGTCATCGAATGCTATAAAATAACGGGTGCTGCGGGACTAGCGATTCAGTTAAGCTTGGCAAATAATTATTTGACACGGATGTGAAATTTGTCATAAACTTATCCGAAAAAGTAACAAGAACAATTTCCTCATATATGCATAAGTTTAAAAGCAGAATGTCTCGATGTAACGTATTGTTCAATATTGGAAAATATAGGTGAGTACAACGTTTAGGACAACCATGTTTAGTATCACCTCATATAATAACATTGTATATAAATTATATTGTATTATATGATTTTTCGAATTTAATTGAGAAAATCGTAGCGATGTCATTGTGTCTTAGCTATCTGACAACTATTTCAGTTTTAAAAAAAGAAAAAGATTAGGAGGTTTAGGGTAACAATTGGGAAAAATCATAGAATAGAACTACATATATGGAGTAATATCGAACTTGATTCTTCTAAACTTCCCAATCCCATGTTTTTACCTATAAATTGAAATATTTTTTAATTAGTTTAGACCCCATGACATCTTGGAATATTCGGCATTATAATATTGAGAGCTTCTCTATACGACATATATTATGATGTCATACTAAACTTGTTGTCTTAAACCAACTAATCCTCTACAAAACAAAAATAATTTTTCGGATAGCTTAAATTTAAAGACGCCTTGGATATATACGCCATTATTTGTGTTAGCTTCCTAGGATTACCCAATAATCGGTTGTCTTTAACCTACTAATCACCTACTTTTCCAAAATTTTGAAATATTTTTCGAATAGCTTAGACCTGCAATGGCATCTTAGTTTTTTTTTTAATCTCTACTTGTTTTAGGGCTCAAGGCTCTCTCGGCTATTACACAGTTAACTTATTTGCATCATTGTCTTACGCCTTTTGCCAGCCAAATCGAGGACACACAGCCAGCACTGAAATGAACAATGGCTCGACCAATGGGTTCTGCACTCTCAACGGGGGGTCATAGATGTGTTCATCATCAGCCCAATCGAAATCAATAATGAAGAATTCATATTGCATCCCGAACCCGATACCTCTCCATCTAGGTAGACCATTGTGTTCTTTGCTCTATAATATCTTAGTTTATACGTCATTAAAGTGTCAGCTTAACAGGGGTTCCCAAGAAAATTTGAAAATTTATTTATTTAATAGACCAATGCCAAAAGAAATAAAAAAAAAAAAAAGCTTGTGAGGATAAACATTGTCACATAATCAGTGAAATCATTGGATTTATAAAACATGGTACTCTCACTAACTTAAGTAAAAAATGTTAGGATTTAGGACAAAATTATAGACAACTAATTTGACTGGTTCAGTTTTGATTTTGTCTTCATAGCTTATAATAGATGGTGCGAAAATGTCCATCCCAGATTGCAGCCCTATCAAACTGTACAAGTTTGAACCACGGTATGGAGGACATCTAATCTACAATATTAGATCTTCAGCTGAAAACCTGAAACCGAATAATATTGAAGGCTGAACACAAAGTTCAGGCAGTCATCATCTTCCTCAAAGCAGTCCTCACAAATAACATCCTGCATATTTAAATGATTTCAAATTGCGCTTGCTAATGAAGTTCTTCGGCATACGGCAACTAAAAGTAGTAAGCTACTGTAGTCTTAGATCTGTCAAAGAGTAGTCCATTATAACATTTAGGTTTAATTAGAGATAGCTGGGAACCAGTTTTGGCTAAACAGTCCACGATCACGTTACAATAACGTTATTATTGTAGCAAAGAAGATCAATGAAGTGTTTGCAATCCTTGACAGGTTTGGAGACAGTCAAGGGATTATTCTATGAATTGGCCACTGCTTTGCTTTCAGTACGCAGAATAATGTTTTTGTTTTTAGCAGCGAAAATAAAAGCCTCCAAAACACAATACGTCATCGCTATTATTTCAGCATGGAAAACAGTGCACACCGAACTAAGACTGCCAATAGATCTCTGATTAGACCAAAGACGGTAGATTCCAAATCCTGCACTGATTTTTTGGAGTAAACCTTTCCGATAACCAAAAATCCAGTAATGGGTGTTTACGCGGCATCTATTATTTTGTACATTGACGTATCGACAACCCGTAGATAACGTCAATAACGTAGACAACGTCGATTATGTAGGCAATTCCTAGAGTGGTTTTATCAATTAGTTCTAAACTAAAGGGTGTCAAAATTTTATGACCCCTTTATAACGGTGGAACGGTATAGAACAGGTTATACTATCATTAAAAATAATCCGGAGAACTTTAACTATGACCGTGCCATAAAATTAAACACATGCCACTCCATGGTAAAACCAATTCGAATTCAGGAAGGCTATAAGCACTACCGAGTTATTAAAAAGCCAAATCGTTCAAATAACCAACACTTGTTCATGTATATGAACACCAACAACTTTTCTATTATTGAGGCAGGATTGTACTGTCCACCAAGACTTTCTATTAAAAACAAACAATACTCAGAGTACCTCAAGCGACTGAGAAAAAGGTTTATAGTAGGTGGTGACTTCAATACGAAGAGTATTCACTGGGTTTCTAGATTAACTACAACTAAAGGAAAAGAATTACTGATTGCCATTAAAGAAAATGGATTTGAGTCCATTTCAACTGGAAAACCAACATATTGGCCAACTGATCCAGGAAAAGTACCTGATCTGATCGATTTTTTTATAATCAAACGTATTTCTGGTGTAACCTACTTCGCCCATCCCTGATATAATTATATATATATGGAGAACATAACAGGCATTTCAAAAAAACAGACCGGCGTAGACAATTTTTGAAGGACCTTTCAAAAGAGTTATATGCTTGCCTTCAGTTGAATCACGTTCTACCAAACGACATGTGATTGGAAACTATTTCACACGGAACTCAATTATACTAGTCCTTGGACGCGTAATTTCTCCACGATCATAATTACACCAGGAGATAGTGTTGGCACTCGACAGAATTCTGGACCAGCTTCTGTTGTTGTGCGTTGCTATTTTTACAATGCAGTATCGCATTTTTAAAACGGAAAATTTCGTTTTAATTCTGGACCAATTTATTATCAATCAATAATCCGGAATCTATTTAAATCGCACGTTTAATGTTTCTTAAATAAATTAAAATTTAAAATTCAAAACAAATTTTGAATAAACATTTATTTTGTTTCCCGAATACCTGGAATATTAATTATAGAACTCTAGGAATTTTAGTCTAAAATATTATTAAGAAATTCGGGTAATTTTGAATTAAACGGGTTTTGTAATTTTATAGGTTCGATTGTAGAATTTTTAATTGATAAACGTATAAGATGTAAATTTTATATTCTTCAAATTCCTAATGTGAATTTTATAATTTTTGAAAATTTTTAATTTTTGCTCTTATCTTTACTGAAGAATTTAAATTTTAAAATAAATAATTTTAACAATAGGGTTTTAACAAAACTTTCAGGTTAAGAAAATTTCAAATGTAAAATTAATTTAAAATTTAATTTATCCTATATTTCTATGAAGATTACAAAAATATAAGAATTTAAATACTAAATAAATAAATTTACTTTAATTGACAATTTTATATCTGGTATTTGTTTCAGTTATAAAATTTAAATTTGAATGCTGTGAAGTCGCCTGGGCAACATTTTTGTATAAAATATAAATGTTGTTAATTCGAAACTTTGGTTTTAAAATCTGAATTTTATTGAGAAGCATAGAAATTAACAAAAAATATATTGGAGGACCTGAAAATAATTAAGAACATCTATTTAAGTTAAAATTATTTAATTTATATGATTTTTGTAATATTCTGAACTGAGTAGTAAAATAGTAAAATATTTAATAATTTTAAAATTGGAACGCAATAATTCCAGAGTTAATAATTTTATATTTCATAATTTTATAAACTCATAAATCGATAAACGATGGAGTTTGATGGGACGTTAAAAAATTTAATTTTACAAAGTCGAATTTCGGAATTAAAATGTATGCATTTTAAATGTTTTAAAGAAATGAGCAAATATTTCAAAACTTGAATATTTTATAACTCTTTATTTATTTAACTGAAAAAATTTAGATTTTTGTTTATTTTTAAAATTAAATAGTTTGAGTTTTAACATTGGTTTGTCCACTAAATAAGTGGAACATACCGAATTTCTAAAGTGGCTTTCTTTGTTCAAACGAATATGATTTATGGCAGTTAACTGTTTGCCTTTAAAATCTGAATTCAAGTTATTGGTAAATGTATGAAAATTAAATTGTTTTGGATCGATTTTTGGGTATCTCTGGATGGGAAATTAAACGATTTAAAAAATCATGTTCAATGCCGTTTTTAAAAATTGGTTTTAAATTTTTACAAATTAAATTGCAATTTTTAACAATGAAAAGTTAATTGTGTAAATTAAAGATTATTATTCCTAAGCTGCAAGTATCCAAATTTTATGTTTTAAAATTTGAAAAAAATATTTGAGGCAATTTTATTAATTTAATTTAATAGCAATACATCTGAATTTAACAATTCAAATTTAATACTATTTTTGGACCTCAAGTAATTTTTAATTTTAAAAATATGTTATTTAATATTTTAAAATTATAAAAAGTTAAAATTATTTTTTTACATACTTTCTTTTAATAAAACCGGCTTAAAGATTGTATTTGGAATTTGATAGTTTTAAAACAAATTTGGTAATATAATATTTAAAATTATTTAATTCTTCAATTTGATTATAAAAATGTTTTGTTACTTTCGTAATTTCAATAGTTTATTTAAGATTTCTAAAACTAAAATAATAAAGATATTTTCAAAGCTAGATATTTAAAAAATGATGATTACGGTTTAATTATTCACAATCCTAAATTTGCTTTATTAAATTTAATAATATAGAATTTAACATCTAAAATATATGAATTATGAATTCTTATAATTTAATCTCAGAAAATATTAAAATCATAATGAATATTCTGACAAAAAATCAAATATTCAACATTTTTTTCAAACTAACTAATTTTGATGCAAATCACGAAATTATTTAATATTTTATTCAGTAACATTTATAAAATTCATTCAACAATTTGATATAAAATAGAAATCATTGAGCATTCCTAAAACCACTAAAATTTAAAAAAAAATTTAGGAGGAAAACTCCTAAAATTCATAGAAGTAAAAATAAATTTGTTGCTAAGATGCTTTGCAAAAATTAGAAATTGTTTTCTAAAATTAATGAATTATGTAATATATTGATATATAAAATCCACAAAAATCATGAAATGTCAAATTGATAAAACTAATAAATTTCAAATAAACGTGTATGTAGATATATCTCAAACGAATTTATGACTGCGCTTCACACAAATTTGAAAACAAAAATATAAAAGCTGTTCCTCATAAATCAGAATTATTTCGTTTTTATCGCGAGTAAAAGCTTTTGGCAAAAGCTTTATTACTTAAAAACAGATTATGGAATATTTTGATATGCGCAATTTTTGTTTGTTTTAGTTTCACATCACCCAGCAAATATTTACTGTTTCTTGCAATAATATTGGAGGTTTTCAAATATGAAAATATAAATTTTATTTAATTCGGTCGTTGTCCTTTATATATAATGGTATAAGATAATATCACGTGTTATTAATTTCAAAACCTTCGCCATTAAACGATGTCATATGGATAAAAACATTAAACATAAACCACAATAAACAAATCCATTATCTACATTTCAGATGACAACAACAAAAACGACAACAATAGCGTTCGGAACAAAAAAAAAAGGACAAATTAATATGTAATAAGTCAAAGTGATTTCTTTCATTGTATATACACACACACACACACTCTTGTATTTTATGTATATACTTCGCACTCAATGTACATAGGTATCGTAGATTATTGCTATATAGAAAGGCGAATTTCAACATTTTCATGTTGCGAAACCAACCCAACCGAAATAAAAAATAAAAAATAAAAAGAAAACAGAAATTTTTCTTTTATCCTTCCGAGACTTCGTTCGTTGAGTCATGTCAACACAAAAAAAAGTAAAAATCTATAAAATGTACAAATTTAATAAAAATTAAATTTATTTTTATTATATTTGTTGTTGTTCGAACGCTTCGAACGAGAAACGAGATAGAGAGGAACGCAACCAAAAATCTAAGACGAAAATAAAAATCCTTAAAACATAAATTTTATTTTATTGCTGAATAAATTTAGATTTATTGTTTTCAACAATAGCACACACACACACCCCCTATATTGTATACAGACACATACAAACACCGATTCAAACATGTAAAGGACGATGCTATTTAGAAAAAAAATTAAAAGAATAAAATAATAAAGTACCTCTTAAAGTAAATTGTTTTATACGCGTTTATATAGAGATTTTCTTTGGGTACTCACCAATAATTGTTAAATTTACAATACTATTCCTAGTTTGTGCAACTTTAAAATCAACCCGGCATCGATATACGCCGGTATCACTATCTTTGGCATTTTGTACCGCCAATTCGCCGGGTTGCTTGTCAAATAAAAAATAGGCCCGATTGGCGAATACTGTATCGTCGGACCATCGTTTGGCAGCCTTTAAGTCTCTGTCTCGGATGTCAACACTGGAAAAATAGAAAATAAATTTCGATTATTGTAAAATTTTAATAAAATTTATAAGAACTTCTGATTTACAAAAAAAATAAATGTTTTCAATGTCAATGGAAAATTTGGAAATACTAAATTTCAAATTATTGTAATACTCGTTAAATAAATAGCATTACTATTCGAGAGAAAGTTAATTTTGAATAAAAAATTAAAATATTTTCTATATTAACCATACATAGAAGATAAATAACTTTTTAATTAAATTACATTAAAAATAAAAAGATACATTAAATTATTAGAAGCAGGAAGTAAAGATATTAGTGTGAACATTTCAACCATAATCATTTATTTTCTGTTAAATATTCGAGGCTAAAACAAAAATAATTTTTTAAAAACTTTTTTCTACTACATAGAATGGACAATCAATAAAATCTTAGCAATATTATGAATTAATCATTTTAATTAGTGCGTAAATATTAGATGAAACTCGAATTATTACGGGCAGATAAATATTAAAATTATGAGTAAAAAGAGCGACCACATCGCATGCAACTTAAATATTTCGGGGATTTACATTTCTAAGAATGCATTTGCTAAAGCAAGACTCTTTTGAAAGCACCAAAATTAGATGTTAGCAGCATTTTTAATTAAATTACGAAAAAAATAAATTATAGTCCAAAATATTGCAAGCAAGAAGTAAGGACATTAAGATAACATGTTCAGCTGCATAAATTTATCAGTAAACAACTAAAAAAAAAAAAAAATAAAATTCAACTAAATTTACGTCTCGAATGTTTTACACGCAGGAAGTACATATTCTAAAGACATAATTTTTCATACCGTGTTTTCAAGTCTTAAATTTATTTTTATTATTTGAGGTCTCAAAAATAATTAAACAATTAAATACGACTAGTTGTCTCATATTATGTAAGAGCCTGCAAAATTTTGAAATCATAAGAGCTTTCTTGGAGAGGAACTTTGTAAGAAGTCTGGTAAAAATGCAACAGAATGAGCTCAAATCCCAGATGTCATGTCTTAATACCATCTGTGATTAGACGAAATTAAAATTTCGAAAATTCTTTACGCTCATCACCGCCGCCAAATACTCCAATTTTATAATTGTGTAATTACGCTGTACTTTATTTAATTTCGCAGACATGAAGGCAATTTGATGTTTGTCGTCACCATCTTTCTGAAACAACAAGCTACCAAGACCTGTTGTGCTGGTATCGCATTGCACATAAAAATGTTTCTTAAAATTGGGATTGACCAAAACTGGAGGTGATATTAGGGACTTCTTTTAACTTATCAACCGCATCTTATGCTAGCTGGTTCCATTTTGGTTTCACTCTTTTCCTCAAAAGATCACTAATTGGAGCGGCCAGCGTGGAATAATTGGAAATCAATCTCCTATACTACTAAGTCATTCCCAGAAACCGCCTAATTGTTGTGTTCTGTGAGGCGTAGGGAATTCAGAAACTGCCTGGACTTTGAACGGGTCCACTCTGAGGCATCCATCACCAATTATATAACCAAGGTATTTTGTTTCCTTGATCATGAACTTACTTTTTTCTACATTTATAGTAATGTGTGCCTCTCGCAACAATCTTGCTACTTCAGATAGTAATAAAATATGATCCTCAAAAGTCGCCCAGACGACAAGAAGATCATCAAGGTAGACAAATACCCGGTCATGCAACTGGTGGGGAATTACCTTATGCATTAGTCGACACATCATTTGGGGTGCATTATACAAACCCAAACAGCATGACGACAAATTGGTACAGTGGAGGTGCAGGGACGGTGAATGCTGTCTTATCCTTGGACTCATGACTAGCGGGTTTAGTCCAACCGACTAAATAGCGCATCGGTCAGAGGCAAAGGATAAAGTGACGGCATTAATCTTGCATGCATCCAGGCAGTGTCGAATCTTTCCGTTAACTCTGTACACGAGGCTCAATGGGGATGACCAGGAACGTTGGGTCTCCTCAATTATTCCGAGTGCCAACATTCGATCCAATTCTTTGTATATTTCCAGTTGCCTGGCCGGTGATATCGAATAGTATCTCTGCTTGAAAGGTTGGGTTTGACCAACATCATTTTTGTGCACGACCAAATGTGTTCGTCCCTGTTCTAATTTGAAATAATGTAGCGAGCGTTCTATTCGTTGTTTGCGGGTGGTTGGTGACAAAATCTGTCTTATTATTCTTTGTTTGTGCTGGCATTCCTCTGTAAGATAGTTTGGTAGAACTCCGGATCGGTATTTGATGTCCAGCAAATTTGGCCTGTAAACCTCCTCGCATATGTCTAATCAACAACGCTATGAGTTCTATCTCTGATATTGGTCTTATCAGTGATAATGTTAGACTTCGAGAAGAATGATAAAAATCTAAAAATGGGTCCTTGAATCTCTGTTTCCTTCGCGCGAGCGCTTGCTTAATATCTTCATCCGTTCTCCTGATTTTGAATCTTTGGATTGTCTCTCTTAGCACCACCCACTCTACTGTACCATAAGTTTCTTGATGTTCCCAATACAAATTCAAGACCTTATCTTTCAGCAACACACTAAAGTTGGCAGCTAATCGTTGTTTGCTTAGCCAATTTCTATACTCTATACAGGAATCTTTCCACTGGAAGCACATCTTTCTCATCACCGTGGTACACCATCTTCCAATTGTAAATCTCTAAATATTGTTGTCGAAAATTTAACATTAGAGGTTGATGGATTTATGCCCGTCATAATTAGATCTGGTGTCAGCTTGGATTGTGGTGGTATATTTGTAATCTGGTTGTTCGCAAGTAGATGCAGTAGCATACATTCGAGGATTATTCGGTGGAGGTATTCCAGAGAGACTCAATTTTCTATACAACCTGTCCACGATCATATCTACTCAGTCGTTATCTGTTAACCCGTATATTGATTTTTCAGACGGTTGTAGTACGAGGTGATCAGATTGCTGAGATGGTCCAGAATGGCGCTTAGTTCCCTTTAAGCATTTAAATATTGTATTTCGGAAAATAAAACAATAACATGTGAAAATGCAGGTCTGGAAAGCTTTAAATGGAACTAAACCGCAAAAATCATGATAGATTAGACACTTACGATTCAATTTACATTTTTTTATGTTTAAGGTTTAACCAAAACAAGAAAGCTTTTAATATGTTTTTTCATTAATTTTTCCTGAAAATGCTTTACCAAAATAAATTTTTTATGCTCTGTTTTTGTGGTATGGTTTGACACCTGCGCTTTTTTATAAAAATTAATATATTTTGGAATGAAATGGAAGCTTTAAAGCTGTAGTTTATGAATTTTCACGAACTAAAATAGTAAATTCTTCATCTCTCGCTATTATTTGATGGTATCTAATGAAACAATTAATTATAATTTTTGCATTGGAAGCTTTCAATAATTAAAATTAAGCTTTTAAACTGAATATGAACTGTGTATATTGTAAAGCAATACTTTTTAGTAGATTTTGTGTTGTATTTGTGTCAGAACTTTCGTACTGCAAGGCTAGTCAGTTTAATTCATCTTGAACTAAATCAACTACTGCATATTGGTTTTTTTGGAATTTAAATTAAAGCTTTGAGAGCTTTCACTATTTTTGTAAAGATATGCACAAATATTGAAACGTTTAAAGGAAAAACATAAATCCTATAATTAAAATATTATGAAGGGTATGGAAAGCTTTATGGGTCAATTATATATTTGAGCTTTTTATTGACTAGTCACGTATAAACCCAAAGTTTTCATAATAATTTAAAAGCTCACTAATAAAAATGTTTATTAATTTATTTGGTAAATTATTTTTATGGATCATATTGGAAATCAAACAGACCTTGAAAACCGTGCCAGAAATACAACAAACAAAAAGGTACCTAAACTTTGATGCGAAAAAAGCTAGCGAAGTTCTAGAAAAAAGAAAAAGCACAGATACCACTTTCAAAAATAGATATTGTGCTAAAGGACACATGTACGTTTGCGGATTGGGAGATCAATGGTCACATTTTTGAGTAAATTTAATTTGTTCACAGTATAGACGATTCATTATAAAGAAGGCGCATTCCCACCAACATGTTTAATATTATTTACCAAACCATTACCTAACTGCACACATTTTTTAAAACGTTTTTTGTCACACAAAAGCTTACACGATTTTCCAAAAAAATCTAATATACCAAAATTGATTAAAAATTTTCATTTTCTGTGCATATATACTTTGTACATCCCACAAATAATTCGTACATGCGATAAATCCTAAATATATATATATATCTTATGTATGTACACACAAAAAAATAAAATCAATAAATACTAATTGAACACAGAAGATTAATTCTGTAAATGTAATATTTATACGTTATTTCTAAAGTACTTAAATAAAATTATCGTTGCTATGTAAAAATCGTATCTACCAGTTCTCATTCCACTCAATTCAAATATAGCTCGATAAATATTTTTATGTCGATACCAAACCTAAACAAAACCAAATTTTTTTTTTTTTTGTTATAATCATAAGTTATTATAATTTTAATGATAATTATTATAAAAAAAATAATAATCAGTTTTTGTTGTATTTTAAAGTTAATATAAATATAACATGTATGCGTACATGTATTCATCTTCAATTTTAATATGCAAATTATTATTTTTACTATGCTAGATAATATTATTTATGCAAATGAACTATTTTTAATTTAAAAATTTAATTAGATATTCGAAAAAAAAAACAACTAATGGTATAGTTTTAACATAAAAAAACTTTACGACATTTAATTATAAATTTTTATTTTTATTTTATAATGTCAATAATAATATTATTGGGGAATAAAAGTTCAATATTTAAATATACCAACCTGTAAATTGGGGTTCCTTTATCCTCGCGATACCACAGAACCAGCACCACATCGTCGCCAGGCTCTTGTGTACTCACGTTACACGGAAGGTATACTGTTTCACCAACCAGTGCTTCCATCGTGTATATCGGTACTGTAAATATATAAAAAAAAATATTATTTATTATTATTCGATTCTATACCAATAAAATAGTTTTAATATTTATTCAAGCTGATAAAACATTATCTAATTTTGGGTACACACAATTTATAGAATTTTGTAAGAGTGGTGAAAAAATATCGACGAATATTTTTTTTATCGGATTACCGGACAAGTTGAATTATTTTGAGACAAATCAGTAAATGATTGAACAACCACATTTTTCTAGATGTTCTGACTATAAATTAGCTGGACAATGAGTTAAATTATATATTCCACACCAAGAATATCATATTGTAATACTTTGAATATTTTACCTGCCATAACGTTATTATAATAATAATGAAATTAGTTTATTCACCTTTAAGTTTATTTTAAATTACATTATCATAAGAAATTTGTTGTTGCTAAATAAACGGTGCAAAAATAACATATGTATGTACATAAATATTGATCCAAGAAACGAACAATGGAAAAACCTTTTCTACACATAACTATATTTTAACACAAACATTTACTCAATTTGGAAATATACATAACCAGAAAGATAACACAGTTGTCGACTGAATAATAATATCAATATGATTTTCCACATCAAAATGCAGACGAATACACACACACATATATGTATTTATACAAACAATACCCACCACAAGACGAACAAAACGGTGAAGGCAAAAATAAATGGAAAATTATTTCATTTCCTATTCACAAATTTTTGTGATACACATACTATATATATATAACGAATAAAAAATTAAAGGGGTGTACTCCTTCAATACAACAAAACACCATATATGTTTTATTTTATTTTTATATCTGCTGTATTATTATATTTGTGTAATATATTTTATTTTAGTTTTTAGTACATATACATACAATATTATAATTGTAGAGTAAAATATAATTTTGTTATATCAATTAGGGAACTTTTTCGTTTATGGTCTATAATTAAGATAAAATTAAAATATAATGTTTTTTTTGACACATAATAATACAATTATTAAAAAGCAAACAAAAATAAAACTTTATACATTTTTATTTTTAAGTACTCATATTAATTTATGAGTTTCATTTTCAGTTTAAATGTATTTATTTTAGAGGGCATGTAAAAATGTTATTTAGGTGGGGGGCGGGGGGGGGGCGTGATTGTTTTACGTAGCCGAACTAAATATTACTATTAACTCAGTGAACTATAGCTAACAACATTTTTTGAAAATTTTTGTAATGTTCATTCGGTTGATTGGGTAATTTAATAAATATAATATGTATTAAAGTCTACTTAATTTAATTACATACAATTAAATTATTCGATTTAATATTTACAAATATTTAAGAGTGCATAACTTTTTAAAATTATATTACAATTTTTTTGAATTAAAACTTAAAGACTACTTTGTTAAGCTGATCGTAAACGATTTCTCAACTCGGTTCAGGTGGGTCTCACAAAGTATTTCAATTTTTTTAACAACTTTATAAGTTTCGGAAAAGAGCTTTTTTGAAATTTGGTTTTTTAAAGCACCAAATTCAAAAGCTTCTATTTAATTTCAAGAAAAGTTCCTCAAATTGCTAATCTGTGATATTGCACTTTTTTTTTAAATTTTTTAAACCTGAATGAAAGAATACGACATTGCTTTAAATTTGAAATATTCGTTGCATTGTTTATCGTAAAATCGAAAATAATTATTTGTACGGTTAAAATTTGGGCTTTTAATTAGAGGCTTCTAAAATAATTGTATCGGTGTTCTTTCGAACAAACATAGACATTTTTTCAATTTTTGTTTATTGCAAACTTTTACAGTTGAGCTTTAAACATTTTTTTGCAAAAATTATTCAGTAAACCTTTATCACAATAATTAAAAAAAAACCTTTTTCAAAACCTTTACTTTGTCAAAACCAAAATATAATTTTTAATAACCAACCTTAAGTTTTCGGTTATACTGTTTTCAGATCATGCTAAAATTTTAATTCTTCAACAAAAGATTTACTGTAAAAAGTATGACGAGCTTTATACTAAAAGTAGTTTCAATAACATAAACATATTAAGTGCAGCTGCTAGTTGAAACGTTCAAACCTGTTAAAGGGAAACTAGGAGCAGATGATAGTTCAAACAGATAAAAAATCATATTTCAATACTGTAAGATCAATGAGCTTTCGGGGATAAATAGTTTTTGAACAAATACGTGTATAAAAATGTATGTTGCGAAGTTAAATTGCAAGTAGGGGTTTAGAAATTTACAAATTTGCTCCATAAACTTTCTAATTAATTGTTTATTGGTTAAAATATGAAATGTTAGATGATAACATACTTAAAGCTTTAAGTGCAAAATTAATTTTCTGATATGTATTGGCTAGAGAGAAATATAGAAACAAAACAGCTTTTTTAATAAAATTTTAGCAAACATTTCGATTTCTGTGCTTTTCAATAATAGTATTACCCTACCGGTTTGACTTAAAATTTTAAGTTTGAATTTTGAATGCTTTATTCGTCGTTTTAAAAATGATTTTGGTCGAAACACTCTGTACATTTAAAATTCGAAAAGATTTTAAAATTATCTACTACTATTGGATATTTCAAACTGATTTAGGTACTCGTAATATCACTTGATGAGTTTTCAAGAGTTTGTTGTCTATTTGAAATATACAGTTGGTAAAAGTCTTTTAAACAATTTGATAATTAATAAATGTGCTTTTCAAAATTATTAAATAGTTTACTCTGAGCTTTTTCAAAATCTCTAGAATAAATATTGAAATCGTCTCTAGGCAAAGTGAGATTTTATTCGGGTATTAAAATTTTATTATTGAAATTTACATTTAAGCTTTAAAAATTGTTTCCTGAATATTTTTAATAAACGCTACACCTTTTGCAGAAACTTAACTATGGGCTTTCTAGAAATAGAACTATAATTTTTCGCATATAATGATGATTTCAGATCATGTTATGCATTTAGTAGAGAAATTTAAAAAAAATTAAAAGTTAGCTTGAAAACAACAAGACTAGAGACATCAAGATAATGAGATGTAAGATACTTAGCATTATGCTACAACTAGTTTCTACAATATAACCAGATTAAGTCTAGTTGTTGGTCAAAATTGTTAGAGGAAAACTGAAAGCAGATGATGGTTCAAACACATGAAAAAACATATTTCAATTTAATGTAAAGATTAATGAGCTTTCCCATTTACTATTTAATGGTTAAAATATGAAATGTGAAATGGTAACATACTAAAAGATTTCAGTTCAAAATTCATCTAGCAAGTCTTTATTTGCCGGAAAGATAAAACATTAAACTGATTGATGTGCTTTTTGATTGATTGAATGATTTTTGAGCTTTTAAAATAATAATCATACCCAACTAATTTGACTTATAATAATCAACTTAGACGCATCGAAAATGTTCTTATGCATGAACTTTCCATTATTGACGATTTAAAACAAACATCATTTTCTCTGATTTAAATGAGGTTTTTGTAATTAAACTTAAATTCTGATTTCATATTACGATTGGTGATTTGAATTGCTCTTTTACAGAAGATATTTATAGAAACAAACAGTACATTGTGTTTGTTTGTAATTCTCAAAAGATTTGAAATAACATAATGAGCTTTAATTTAAAAAAAATCCCAATCGAGTTAAAAAGACAACTGCAAACTGTTTGCAGAGAAGATATTAAAAAGCTTTCAGTTATTGAGTTAAATTTAAGAATGTGGTGTAAACAGCCAATTTAAAATGAAATGCATAAGCATTTTGAACTTTTTAAAATGTAGGCAGAATTAAAATTTGACATTAAGTTTCCAGTAAACGATATTTTAAAAAAATTTAAAAACATAAAAAAGCTTTCTGATTCGCAAAATAAATATTTTGGTAACCGTTTAATTTTAAATGTTAGCCGATAACCGGATACATCCAAGACTTAGCTCAACATCTAGGAAAAACTACTACCCGTAAAAAATAACATAAGAAGAGATCTTTTTTTTAAATTGGCTTGGGTTAAAACTAAAAGTATCAAAAAGCTCAAACTAAATTGCGACAAATACATTAATTATTAAACAAACTAGACGAATTAAATTTTTATTGGTATCGTAACACGGATTTAAAATGACTGCTACTTCATCGAAAATTAAAGTTAAAAATAATAACATTTTGAAAATCTTCAGATATAAATGTAAAAGTGTAACTAAAATTTTGTAACAACATAAACAATTTGTTAACTCGCTTCAGATCGGTCTCACATTGAATTCCAAACTAATGTTGCGTTCAAAACCGCTAACAAAGAGCTTTTAAGATAAAAGTTACATTTTCTTTATGTATAATTATAATTATTTTGATAACATTAATTTTTGGATTAGAGCTTTTAATAAAAATAAAATTTTAAAGCACCAACCCAAAATCTAACATTGAATTTAAGAAAACTTCCATAAAATGTGCGTATTAACTATTTAAAAAACAAGAAAAGCTTAAATTATTTAAAAGATCCTACATGAAATAAACTATTTATAAACCGCACTAAATTAGTTTAAAATTGAAAGCTTTTATCAGCATTATTTAGTTATAAGGTAGTAAGTGTTATCGCTCTTTATATTTGGTAAAATTTTTTAAAAATTGGTAAATCTGGAATAAAGTTACATACGAACTCGATGTAAATTTAAAATGGTCGAAGCGCACTGTAAGTTTAAAAATCGTATAGCTTTTAAAATTAGCTATTTCTATTTGATATTTCAAACTGATTTTTATACTCGAAATACCACTTGATGCATTTTCAAGATTGTTGATAGTTTGTTGCCATTTGAAATATACAGTTGGTAAAAGCTCTTTAAGCAATTTGATAATAAATAATTGTGCTTTTCAAAATTATAAAACAGTTATCGTTAATACTCTGAGCTATTTCAAAATCTTTAAAATGCATCGGTATTCTCTCGAATTAATAAAGACATCGTCTCTAGGTCAGGAGAGATTTTATTCGGGTATTAAAATTTTATTTTTTCAAATTACAGTAGTTGAGCTTAAAAAATTATTTCCTGAATATTTTTAGTAAACGCCACGGCATTTACAAAATGGTAACTTTGGGCTTTCTAGAAAGAAAACTATAAATTGAAGTTGTCGGATATAACGTTTTCAGATCATGTTATGTATTTAGTTGAGAAATTTAAAAAAAAAATAAAAGCATACTTGAGTTCTGTGAAAATGGTTTGAATTTGCCTTGTTACTTGATTGGATTTTTTTGTTCACTAAAGCTAATTTTATTTTTTCAAAGTTTTAATGAATTAGAAACAAATGCTACGCACTTTTTATATCGTGCGTAGCATTTGTTTCTAAAATTCGGTTAAAGGAAAATTTAATTTACTAATTGTATCAAATCAGGACATATCTACATTTAAATGAAAAGCTCGGGTAGATCAGAAATTTATTGTTTAGATAAATTATTTTTCCAAAACTTTTTGTTCTTGGAAAAGATGCATCTCTAAAAGCTCATTAACCGTTACACACAATTGAATTATGTTTTCTTATGTGTATACGCCATCATCTGCTTCCAGTTTTCTCATAACAATTTTGAACATTTCAGTCAACAGTTAGACTTTATGTGGTTTCAGCAGGCGTCGTTGGCACAGTAAGTGGCGTGCTTGCTGTGGTATTTGAGGGTCTGGGGTTCGATTCCCGATGAGACTAAAATTCACTTACATATTTTAATGTGTAAGTATGTGGGTATTGCACCGTGGGCCCATTTGTGGCATTGAGAGCTGGAGTGATCCGCCCAATTTTAAATAATAATAATATAATAATGTGGTTTAAATTGAAGTAATTAATTTTAAAATCAGAATTTTCAAATCAGGAAGCTTTATGTTTTTTAATTTTTTCAAAATAGTTTTTACTGGAAATTTTATGTCCAAAAAACTTCACAATACGCACACTTCATTTCAAAAGTTTTAAAGTTTCATTTTAATTTTGCATACATTTTGAAAAGTTTAAATTTAACTCAATTACTGGAAGCTTTCTACTATCTTTTGTGAAAACTATTTGCAGTTGTCATTTTAACTCGATTGAGATTTTTTTTAAATAAAAGCTCAGTGTACTATTTAAAACCTTTATGAATTATAAACAAACACAATGCACTGTTTGTATCTATAAATATCATTATTAAAAGAAGAATTCAAATCACTAATCGTAATATCAAATAAGAACTTAGGTTTTAGCAAGTTATTGAATAAGAACATATTTGAGGCGTCTAAAATGTACCTTAAGTCAAATCCGATGGATTTGATAATTATTGAAATAGCTCAAAAATCGAAATTTGTATTCAATAAAAACATTAAAAAAAAAACCAAATAAATACTTGCTAGATTAATTTTAAACTGAAAGCTTCTAGTATGCTACCATACTACCAAATCTAAAGCAGTTGATGTGTTCATCTTAAAATTATGAAAATTATCATGCGCCATATTTCTTTATAAATTCGTAAACTTGAAACTTTAACAAATTTTTTATCATAAAAATAAGATCAAATTTTTTAAATTTCATTTGGAAATTATAAGTCTAGAATGGTTAGAAACAGCTAAACAATGTCATTGATTTATTTGAAAAGTAAAATTTTGAATTATAAATTTTTTAATTAAAAATTTAATCGTTAAATAATTAATCATTCTCTTTCAAATCGTTGTGGGGTTTGGACGTGGAATCAGTGAAGTAAGCGATAAAATAAAAATAATCAAAAAGTGCAGTGAGTGTAGTTTCTTTTTAATTATTTTATGTATACATTGAACATAGTGAAAAAAAAATAAAAAATAAAAGTGCAGTGTTAGCTTTTTAATTTATTTTATATACACTCCCGGCCAAAATTATTGGATCGATGGGGAACATCAAATCCAGTCGGTAAAATGAGTGACGGCGAGGAACCATTTTCTTTCAATAGGAACACGACATTGCAAAGGAAATCGTCGGTAGGCGATCCTTTTTGTACTACTGGAAGCAAGGAACAAGCGATACATGAATGGTCCTTTGGTGGAAGAAGTACGGCACTCCAAAGAACACCACCATCAACCCCACCGCCAGGGAACACCACACTGCTGTGTGAACTAAACAATGAGGAGGAAAATACCTCTTCCATCAAGCATAAAAATTCCAAGCCAACTGCCGAAGCCACGTCCAGCGCACACGCGGTTATAATACATAACGCGGAACTAATAATTAAATTTGAGCAAATGGAGAAATTAATCGCGCAACTGAACAATTAAGTTGCCGTGCTAAAGAAAGAAAACCTTATGCTAAAGGAAACCGTAAATAAAAATAACAACGCAGGAAACTTGGCAATAATGAACAACCAATTTCAAGTACTCGCAGATCAAGCCAAATATAAAACTGATGAAGATGAGCTTGAAAAAGAAACAAATTGGAGACTACAGAAATCCAAGAGGGCAAATAAGAAACCTAGAGAAGAAACCAACCCAAGCAAGAGGAAAGCTGAATCATCACCAGAAGTTGAGCCAATGCAAACCCACATTAAAACTGGCAAAGCATTTTCTGGATCAAAAGTGCATGAGACAGAAAAGAAAAAACAGGTACCACCTCCGATCAATATTCTAGGAATAACCAACCACGGTAGTATTCAGAAACTGATGAAAGAAGTAGTACGAAATGACTACAAAGTAATATCGCTCAGCAATAATATTTGGAAAATAAATACAACAGAGCCTGAAGATTATAAAGCTCTAGCTAACTAACTAAATGCTGATGGTCACCAGTGGTATACCTACGAGGACAAAAATGATCGATCAATTAAAGTAATGGCAAGAGGTCTCCATCCAACTTGCTCAAAAGATGAAATTATTGAGGACCTGCAAAACAAAGGCCTGAAAATAGTCGATGCAGTCAACATCATCAGAAAAGAGAGAAGAGAAAACAGGGACGGAAATGTTGAAATCATGAGAAGAGGTCTCCCACTTTTTATGCTAACCTTCGACAACCAAGAAAAAATCGAAAATATTTATAATATTAAGGCTATCCTCAACCTTAGAGTTAGAATAGAAACACCGAGAAAGGTCACTCGACTAATACCACAATGTAAAAAGTGCCAAGATTATAATCATACACAAAAGTACTGCCACCGTGAAGCAAGATGTGTTAAATGGGCAGGAAAACACGCAGGAAATGACTGCACAGTCCCCCGAGATACAACACCGAAGTGTATCAACTGTATAATGGCCAGCATCCAGCCAACTACAGAGGATGTGAAGTTGCAGTAGAACTACAAAAAATGAGAGATAAATCACGCAAACCAGGTACATCAATAAATGTACAAACTATAAAAAGAACCACGGAGCCTAAACCGTCAACTGCTAATCATAACATACAAAGCCAGAGAGTAAACGAAAACGTTACTTATGCACAAGTAGTTCAGCAAACAGAGGAGAAACAGTTAAAAGTGGATCTCGTTCTACAGGGCATACTGAGAAATCTAGAGAACATTAACAATAGACTTATTTCGCAGGAAATGAGTCTGCAGAAAACACTAGAAGAAATGAAATCACAAACTAGTTTCAATAAAAGAGTAGAAGAAAACCTTGGTCAAGTGTATCAAAATATAAATTATATAAAATCGATTTATAATCAAAAGAAATGAATAAAACATTACGAATTGTAACCTGGAATGCAAATGGGCTATTGCAACACATTCAAGAACTAGATATATTTTTAAACATGCATAATATAGATATATGTCTTATATCAGAAACCCATTTCTCCAAAACTTCATTCTGTAAAATAAAAGGATATAATTGATACTAAGCACTACATCCTGAGAACAAAGCCAGAGGTGGATCAGCTATCCTCATGAAAGATTATATAAAACATAACGAAGAACCAAAAGTTGAGAACCTTTCCATGCAAGTCACAACAATCAAAATACAATTAAGCAATATTAAAACATGCAGCATCTCAGCAATATATTGCCCTCCAAGATACAATCTGAAACAAGTAGATTATACTAATCTTCTGAAAACGCTAGGAAGTGTCTTTTTAGTTGGAGGTGACTATAATGCAAAAAATACATATTGGGGATCTCGGTTAACGACCGCTAAAGGAAAAGAACTGTTCGCAGCAGGCAAACAACTAAAATGCGAGTTTCACTCTGGCGGTACACCAACCTATTGGCCTACGGATACCAGTAAGATTCCAGACCTTATAGACTTCTTTATTACAAAAGGGATTTCAGATAATTATATCCATATAGAGAACAGTGAAAGTCTATCATCAGATCATTCACCAGTTATTATGATACTTAGCCAAATAATTATTTTGAAAGAGAGCAACCCGAAATTAACGTGCTTCAAAACCAAATGGGATCTCTTCCAAACACAGTTAACAGAAAGAATTGGTCTGCAGAACCCAATTCAGGGACCAGTCCAAATAGAAGACGAATTAGATAAGCTCATCCATAATATCCAATATGCTGCGTGGGAAAGCACTCCAAATAATAGGCAGGAAATGAAGCGCAATGCTAGCTATCCAGAGGAAGTGAGAGAACTTCTTAAAAATAAAAGGAAAGCACGGAAGAATTGGCAAAAACATCGAAATGCTGAAAATAAAAGAGTATTTAATCATTTGTGTAACAAATTAAAATACCTTATAAAAGACATTAAAAATCAATCAGTTAATAAATACCTCAGCACTCTAACTGGGCAAAAAGATACTGATTATTCATTATGGAAAGCAACTAAGAATATTAAAAGACCTAAACTTCAGATTCCTCCAATTAAAAATAATGAAAATTGGGCTCGAAATGCTAAACAAAAAGCAAATTTGTTTGCAAATCACCTTGAAGAAACATTCCAACTTTATCCAAAACAAACTGAAGAGGAAAATATTACACCAATAAATAAACAGGATGAAGTAAATATTACACCTGTAACATTGAAAGAACTAAAATGGGAAATCAAGAATAATCTGAATGCGTATAAGGCTCCAGGATATGATCTTATAACAGGTCAGATAATAAAACTGTTACCGGAGAAAGCGTTGAGGAAACTAGTGCATATAATTAATGCAGCATTTCGACTAAGATATGTACCAAGGCAATGGAAAGTTGCAGAAGTAATTATGATACTTAAACCGAAAAAACCTGCGCATGATAAAGCTTCATATAGGCCAATTTCTCTGCTACCAACATTATCGAAACTATTTGAAAAAGTTCTTCTTAAAAGACTAAAACCAATTATCGAAGAAAGGAATCTTTTCCCTTCACATCAGTTTGGATTTAGGGAATAACATTCTACGATAGAACAAGTACATCGAATTACTGATGTAATCGAGAAATCACTAGAAAGCAAACAAATATGCTCAACTATATTCCTTGATGTAGCGCAAGCATTTGACAAAGTATGGCACCAGGGGCTAGAATTCAAACTTCATCGAGATCTTCCGGAGCAATTTTTTCAAATTTTAAAATCATACATATCAGAGAGGCACTTCCGAGTAAAGTATGAGAATGAGTACTCCCAACTAAAAAGAATAACAGCCGGAGTACCACAAGGGAGTGTTCTTGGGCCAATCCTATATCTCCTATATACTAGAGATATACCAATTACAGAAGAAACAATGGCGACTTTTGCCGATGACACGGCAATACTTGCAACAGCAAAGAACATCAATGACTCCACTAGTAAATTACAGAGGGCTACTAACCTGATATGTAATTGGACAAAGCAATGGCGAATTAAATTAAATGAAGCAAAATCAATCCAAGTGAACTTTACAAATCAAAAAGTTAACCATAAACCAATAATGATAAACTCAATAGTAGTACCCCATGCAAACACTGCCAAATATCTTGGTATGACTTTAGATGCTAAGCTTAGATGGAAGGAACACATAAAAAAGAAGAGAGAAGAACTAAACATAAAATTTAGAAAAATGCATTGGCTCCTAGGGAGACAATCTGAACTAGCGATCCATAACAAACTGCTGTTATACAAACAAATACTGAAGCCTGTATGGACATATGGTAGCCAACTCTGAGGATGTGCCAAGAAGACAAATATCAAAATCATACAAACAGTTCAAAATAAAATCCTACGATGTATTGTTAATGCACCGTGGTACATTCGAAACGACAACCTCCATCGAGATCTCAAGATTGAGCTTGTCGCGGATGAAATTAAGCATCATGCAACAAAACACCTACAACGTCTGCACCAGCATCAAAATCTGGACATACGCTGTATGCTGACTACATCTCTAACAAGAAGACTGCAAAGAACCAAACCACTGGACTTATCGCGACCAGGAAGTCAGTAGACTTACTGTGGCGAAAAATCTGAGGGAGGAGTTACACTAACTGGGGATAATCACTTGATTACGCCGACTACTCAAAATACTGTATTATGCAATGTAAATTACTAAATGGGTACAAGACTCAGTCGTAATATAAATAAATAATAAAAAAAAAAAAAAAAAAAAAAAATAATAATTAATCGTTTAAAAGTAAAAGTTTAATTCTGAAATGTATTAAAATTATACAGAACCCAGTTAAATAAAATAACAAAATTAATATATTAGTCGAATTTAATTATAAATATTAAACAATCAATTTAATAAATTTTGGTTGATTTATAAAGTTTATTTATTTAATGAGTTCAATTTTTTTTTTAAATTCAAACTCCTTTTTTCCTTTTATGAATTTTTATTTATAATTTAGATGAATTTAAATTTACAACTTTCGGATTTAAAATTTCGTAAAATTTGTATAAATATTTTTTTATCGTATTTAAAATCAAATTTTAAACTTTAATTTTCTAAAATCAATACAATAAATTGATACATTGGCACAAGAAATTTTTAAACACGAAATTTTAATCTTGATTCAATTTAAATTTTGCAAATTGATGAATTTTGAACATGAGTAGAATTAACAGTATTATAAATTTTAAAAATATTAAATTGGGGTGTATTTGAATTTATTAGAATTCTATAAGAATCCTGACTATTTTTTAAAATCTTTTATTATTTGAATTTGAAAATAAGTATATTCTGGTATTTTTAAAATTCGAGTTTCATTTCTGAAATCTTTTTAAGTTAAATTTGTTTACCTCAGAATTAATCAAAACACCCAAGTGTTGAATGTCAAATTTTAAGAATTTCGGAAAGTATAAAATTTAATATAATTCTGAAAACGATAGTTGTATTGGCCAAAATCTGCTCCGCATTGGACTACAATGACATTTAGTTTCACCAATGCAAATGCACTCAATACTGTAGTATACCAATATGATTTTTTTTGTATCCTAGCCTATTATTTAATGGAAGGGCGCTATTTAAATTGGAAATAATTTTTTTTTAACTCAGCTGAGGGACTTTGAATGATTTATGAAAAAAGCACTAAAGAGTTGAAGATTTTCCATATCAAAAATAATCGATTATGTGCCTTTAACCATATGGCTAATTTTATCAGATTTATTATATAATTGCTAATAAAAATTTGAAAAAAAAATTCCCAGAACATCAAATCGTTTCTGGTCATTATAATATTTTAAACCATATACATTGCTAATTTGAAATGTATACCAAAATCATTTTTATTGCTTCTATCCATTAAATTTCCATTTTCATGCGATAAAGCAGAAAAGAAAAATGAAAAATGTTATTATATTTGGATCGATAAAAAAAATATTTTTTTATAGTGATAACGAAGAATACAAAAAATGTTCACGCATCAAATCAACATCATAATAAAATAAAAAAATCTATACAAGTCCTTTAAATATTAAAGACATTTATATGTATGTTATAAGAAATGATTTTTTGCGCGCTCACCTGCAGAAAAAAAAACCTTCAACAAAGTCTATTAGTATACACCATAACAACAGCAAGAATGTCTACTTACTAAAGTTGACACATTAAACAAACAGTTTTATCATTTTTACGTTCCCTCTTGGGATGAATATAAGACATTCAAAATAGACATAATGAGTTCTATACCTTTTCGAAAGAACGGCAATAAATATTTACTAAGAGCGAAAGCTCATTCATTTTTTGTTATTGTTGCTGCTCTTCATCGTTTGGTTGTTTACTTATATTTGCGTTGAGCCTTATTTGTGTAACTCTCCATTTTAAATAATTAGATAATTTTCGCATAATTATTTATTTAACACGTTTGGAATATTGATTTGAGACGGTCAAGACCTATTCAAATAATTTTACTGTCCTCAAAAACCAGCCTAAATGACACTTAACCGGTAACAACCCAATATTTTTGATATAAAATAAAAATCAGTTATTCATAAAAATTTTATATTTTAAATTGACATTAATTTAAAATTTCAAGCTCATATTTGTTTACCTGAATTACATCGACGACAACATAGTTACACGTAAACCTACTATATAGACATAAATATTCATGTACATATATACCATACATCGAATAAAAAAAAAATAGGAAAAGCTACATCATTGATATATACATATATGTATATGGGTATAAACAAAAAGGAGCGAGAAAAAAGCTTTTACTCACCCTTGAGATTAAAAAAAAATATATTTTGGGTTTATGGTTATAGTACAACCTAGAGCAAGTAAAGAAATTTGTATCATCGTAAAGGCACGAAGAAAAATGAAATGAAAACTGTTTCGATAAATTTTTTCAAAAGGTTTTGTTATGTTAAGCTCCATTTTTTGTTTGTATGTGGGCTTCATTGTTGTACTGTTTAATTATAATTACGATTAGCATAACAGATAACAGAACAATAAGAAATATATAGATTATGTTTATTTATTTAATTTTTGTAGACCTCTACATAGTTATATATAAGGAAACCAAAATGATTATTGTTAATAAATGTTGAAGGTCAAATTAACGGGGAAAATCTTGATTAGTGAGCTTTATGTATCCCCTAACATATTGTAATTAATTCCGTACGTCTATACTTCATGCTAGGAAATAATTCAATTATATACGCAATTGAGAAAATTACTAAATGTGTTGTTGTCAATTTATGTTGTTGTTGTTGTCATAAATTGTAAAACTGTTAATCGAACGATTTTTATAGTTTTAAAACTGTAATTGCAAAGTATTTCGATAATTTTTTGAAAATATGTTGTTGGAACACGTGAAAGCTTATAAAAAGCTAAGCTTTTATTTTTATGGAGCTTTTGAACAACATAACTATAATAATGGAGAAAAAATTATTTTTAATATGAAGAACATACAGCCAATTAATTTCGATGCCAAAAAAATTTCCTTTCGTTTTTGTTCATAATCAAAAAAATTTGAGCTTTTTAATATTTCTAATTTTAATCGAATCATATTTGTTCGTGTATTTAAAAACGCTGTGTGAATCTGAACCTAACTTTTAATGTTTCTTATAGGCAATAAGCGGAATTGGACTATTAAATATTTAATTATGGTTACTTACTGGAAGCTTTTACTGGAAGCTTTATTATGTTTAGTAATTTTTCGTAAAATGTAGCATTTACTTGAAATTGAATGTCAAAAAACCTTTCTAATGCACATTCTACTTTTAAGTATTTTAATATTTAATTATTATTTCGTATAAATTGTGAAAAGCTCCGAATACTTTTGCATCAAATTTTAAACTGGCTTTTTACACAGAAAACCCCAATAATTTAACTCACTAACTGGAAGCTTTCTGAATCCATGTTCCCTTAATTAAAAAATGTTTGCCTTAAGTTATTTATTAATTTAGGAAAGCTCGGTTTAAAATTGGTTTTTAAACATGTTTTAAAGTTTAAAAGTAACTAGCTATTTTAATTAATCAAAATCTAATTTACTTTCAATTACATGTTAAATAAAAGATTCAAATTAATCTTGCCATAAATAAATTAATTAATTTATGATTTTGTTGACCTAATTAAAATGTTGAGCTATTTAAATTTAAAAATTTATAAGATAAAATTAATTTTAAATCTCAATTTTTATGCATTTTGAATTCTTTATTAATTTAATTTTTTAATTAAAAATTTTAAATTTTTATGGACGCATGGAAATTACAAATCTTTGTTACCTCTGAAATTAAATCAGGCACGTTTTGATTAATTCCAAAGTATGAAATTTTGAGGTTACAGCCAGGGATGGGCGATAATTGGTTTGGGGCTAAATAGGTGAAATATTGGTTGCAATCGAAAAATGAAGAACTTTTCAGTGAGCTTAGTAAAACATCAGATTTTTTTTTCAATACTTGGCCAAAATTAAAGCTGCCAGATGTCCCGTTTTTAACAGAACTGTCCTTCTTTGGAACAAATTTGTCTCATACCCGGAAAAAAATGTCTTTTCTAAATCATTTGATAACGAAACTACTCTAATTAAAAAACTAAGTAAATAAGCACACATTTCAAAAGAACCATGTAACTTTAACCTGAAGAAAGCATACGCAAACACAAGAAATTAATTTTTTAAGCCGAATCCCCTCGCAACTTCAGAGCCTCGAATTTTATTATTTGAAGCAATTTCCTGTTAGCGGAAAGGCGGTGGCAACCCAGGGAAGATTATAAGTTGAGAATCATGAAAATCGATTTTTTCTGGATTCAGGCTGCAGACCAATTCACGGGTAAAAGTTGACTTTTACTTTAATTTTCGGTAAAATCATGTACCCTTTCAAGAGGAAGGGTAACTGAGTACACAAAAGTTTAAGTTTTTAAATTTTTTATAATCTAAGGATTGAGTAAACTGAAAATAAGCAAACGCACAGATTTCAATAAATTAAAAATACTAAAAATCGATTTTTACCTTAATGATTGATTTAGTCCAACTTTTAAGTAACTCCTTCGCAATTTTGGAATCCTCAAAGTTCTATATTTTTTATAACAAAATTATTGGAAACCCAGTAAATACGATGTTTCTGGATTTATTGAAGCCTTCCAAAATTAATTTTAAGGAATTTATATAATTTATATACTTTTGAGCGGTTTTTGCTGACCTTGAAATGTGATTCTTAAACTGTTACTCCACACTCGTATCGCATTGATCCTAAACAAATCTGGTTACCGTAGTTTTGACTTAGTTCACAAAATCATTGTAGGAGTTGTCCAAATTTGTCTACGTTGTCGACGGTTATTGACAGGGGGATGGTCAATTACGCGTTATCTGTTATTTTCGACGTCGACAACCCATAGACAACGTCAAAAAATGTAGACAACATCGATAATGTAGACAATTCCTGGAATAATTTTGTGATTTAGTTCTAAACTTTTATTGTAAGGTGACCAAATTTTGTTTAGGTTCAATGCGATACGGGTGGTGACAATTTAATAGAATGTTCTCCAATAAGGTTTATAGATCTCAAAATTATTAAGTTTGCCCAAAACAGCAATATAAAGTTTTAAACAAAGTGGTTAAAAGAAGGTCTCAGCATAGAAGAGCAGCTCCCAAATATGGCACACCTATGATAAAAATCTGTACAATAAGATCTTTAAAACAACTTCTATTAAAAATAACCAAGGGATATCTGAATATGGCCATGCCATACAACAATTCGGGAAGGCTTGGAGAGTAACCGAGTTAGTAAAAAGCAAAATCGTTCAGATAATCAGAACTTCTCCACTAAACGTACAAGACTACTCTATGATCAAGTTCATAATCATTGCAACATTTCATGCGAGGCCGCTTTTAGTTTGCAAGATACAAATATTTAGTGCCATTCTTATAGTTTCTTATACTTAGGCAATGCAGTGTCGTAACAACAAGAAAGCAAACCTTCCACATTTTGAGAGGGCCCGCAACGTAGGAGGCCTGTGGTGGTCTTTATGGTTGTAGTCATTAGCAGCCCATGGGACTTAAACCAGAGTAGGCAGTATTTTAAAATTGAAAGTTAAAATTAAAAATGAGAAATACAATCAATACATCGCAGTATTAAAATTGTGCCAGAAAATTGATGGCGGATTATGTAACTTTTCGAATGGCAGTGTTTGACCTAATAGCCAGGCACTTCCAGCACTCACAATTAGTGACAGCGGGAATAAAATTATATAATAAACCCACAGTTCATAATATAATTTTATATTTTATATTCTTATTCTTATTCGTTAACATGATTCAGCAGTAAAGTTTTGGATGGATTAAACTAGTTCACACTACTCTAAAGACGCAATAAATTGGTATACGAGACTAATCCAAATCGATGTTATCTTAAAATATCTAAGCCGAGTGGTTTTTGAGGTATCAAAAAATATTTAGCAATAGTGAAAAGAAAAATGGCGAATACGATAAGGTGACTGAATTTATGTGTCCCATGAGGATCCATCCCATGTGGAATTCACTAGGGCCATGCTGGGACTAAAACGAAACCGGTCACCTGGAGTAGACTACATTAATTCAGAGATCTTGATATTCGGAGGGGATACTTTGTGGAACTGTCTTTTAAAAATTTTTCTATAACCGAAATAATACCTGCCAAATGGAAAGTGGCCTTGAAAAGTTTTGAGATACGCGGATGTACTTATTTATGTCTGATGCATCTAATTGATTTGCATGTTCAAATAAGAATAAGCGATTTAAATATCATTACTTCCTGCTTATTACTTAGTTCCCTTAATTAAAAAATGTTTACCTTTTTTATAAATTTAGGAAAGCTCGGTTTAAAATTGGTTTTGAAACATGTTTTAAAATTTTTAAGTAACTAACTATTTTAATTAATAAAAATTTAATTTATTTTCAATTTCAAATCAAATAAAAGATGCAAATTAATCTTGCCACGTTCATTACGAACATTAAAACGAGATGAAATCTAAAATTTAATTTTTGGAAAAATCGCATGGAAAATTCCATTAATTTTGAAATTTGTAGTTAATAAAAATAATTTATAACTTTGTTGACCGAATTAAAATTTTAAGATGTTTAAGATTCAAAAATTTAAAATATAAAATTTTGATTATGGAAAAATTTGATGTTTTCATTAAAATCCAAAGCAATTTCCATTTCCCGTATGCGGTAAAGCGGTGGCAACCCAGAGAAGAATACAAGTTGACAACCATGAAAATCGAAATTTTATGGATTCAGGATTTTCATTTTCGGTAAAATTATTTACCCTATCAAGAAATAGGGTAAACTGAGTACACAAACGTTTAGGTTTTTAATTTTTTTATAATCTAGCCGACATTAGGTCTCCAGCCTAAGTCGAACCCTTTGTTATTTTGGGATCCTCAAAATTCCATATTTTTTATAATAAAATTATTGGAATCCGAGTAAATCCAGTTTTCCTGCAATTTTTATATTTTATATTCTTTTGAGCGGTTTTTGCCTGACTGATTGGTGATTCTAAAACTGTCATTCACCACTTGTATCGCATTGATCCTAAAGAAATTGGGTTACCCTAGTTTAGACCTAGTTGCCCAAATTATCAATATTTCCTACGGTGTTGACATTTGTCTACGTTATCGACGGGTTATTGACACGCCTACGCACAAAATAATAGATGACGCATATTTTCTCATCCCAGCTTTTCGTTATACTTTACGTATGTCAGTGCGGGTTAGGATGCCGGCACTCTGCAACAATAGGTCATTACTAATTAAAAAGTCCATATAGGATTAAATTAACTGCCCGCAACATAAAAATAATATTTAATTATTTAGGAAACAACCATTTTCCGAATAATGCCACATGCCATATACATAAATCCTATTTTGGTTCAAGGTCAAACCAATCAAAACTGGGTTAAAATAAATATATTATTTATGCCGCACAATATTATAATAACCCATAAATTATGATTCAGATTTAGAAAATATATAAAAATAAATTATGTACAGTTCTATTATGTTTTAATATTACCCGCATTGTTTTCTTTTTTGGTTCATCTTCCAGATGATTTCTCCAGATGAAATGAAGTTAACTTTAAATTTTATTTATTTTAATTTTTTTAAATATTTTTTTTTGTTTTTATGTTGGTTATGTTAAAATTTATATATGTATATAAGAATTACAATTTTTATATTTTTAGGGTCAAATTAGAATTCTACTCCCCATATAATATTATTTTTTTTATTTTGCCCACCCAACTCGTACACAATTCAATTGAGATATTTATTTCGGAAAGAATATATATATATATAAATATTTTTATTGGCTTAAAACAATTTATATAAATCTTTTGCTGTTTAAAAACGAACGAACGAACGAAAAAAAAAATTATAGGATTTTACTTAAGTGTTAAAAATAAAAAAGTTGGTTGGTTATATATTTTTTTATTTTTAAGAGTATATATAGGAAAAACTGGAAGAAGGAATGTAACGATAATATATATTATATTTATTAGAGTATTTTCGGTTATAAATATTTTTTATTTTTTTATTTTTCTACTTGTATCAAACACGAAAAGAATTATGGTTTTCTATTTTTCTGTGAAAACATTTAAAAAAAAAAAAAAAAATTTATTTAATTTTTAAAAAAGAACAATAAATAAAAATATGTTGTTTTTTTTGGTAAATATGTACACCAGCTTTTTATGGTGATTTATAACGATATATAAGCTTTAGGGTTTTAAATTGTCTGTATAAGTTTTGATGGTAAAATCATTTAGTGTGCGGTTAAAACTTTAAATTCAACACCTTTAAATAAATTATATTGGTATATATTATACATAAATGTGTGTATGGTATATAATAAAAATCCGTATATATGTGTGTGTGTACATAGATTATTGTGTATGATCATCGTTATTATTATACACAAAAAAAAAAACCAACCGAAAAATGAATAAAGTCATTATTTACAAACATAAACTTTTATTATCTTGATATCAATAAAAAAAATTGTATCGTAAATTTTTAGTAGTTTGCGTTTATTTGTTAAATTATACGATTATGTGTGTGTATACACAGCACCAAGTACACAAAAAAAAAATTAAAATTCAGCTTATTCGGGTATATCTGTACTATATACATACACAGTATTTATATATCATTCCCTCAGGAAAAAGAGGTAAATTTAATAGTTGATTGAAATCTTTTTTACGTTCGTAATTTAAAAACTAAAATTTATTTAGCAACATATTAGTGTATTACATATATCACATAAACAAAACAAAAAAAATCATTAAATCATAGAGATACTAAAAATTGATGAACAGAAAATTAATATTTTATGACTATTTATATAAAATGTCTAATTGTTATTTATTATCAGCATTTTAATGATAAATTATTTATAGTTTTTTAAGTACTTTGTTACACATTGATAATCAATAGAACATAAATATTTGATTGATTTAATGGTAAATTAGTGGTGGATTAAATTGTTTTAATTGGTTTTGAATTTAATACGGAGAGGTTAAAGGACGGGTTAAAAAAATTAAAATTAAAACCTTAATGTGAATTATTAAATGAGAATATAATGAGAATAAAATTTTTAATCGCAAGTATTAGCAATTGAGAATATAATAATACAATCTAAAAGCATAGTGAAAATGTAAAAACGATTAAATACAGCTAACCACCATGTATAATTCCATTTTGAGCAAATCAATATAAATTAAACAATATTCTAAGTTTTTAGAAGCAGGAAGTAGAAATATAATAATGGCGATATTTTTCAAAAAAGTCTGTCAAAATTAAATATCATTTATTTGTTCATTTTGAGCAACTTATTAAAATTTTGAGCAATTCCAGTTTATCACCTAGAGTAAACACCCGATAAAATGTCCGCAGTGCAAAATAATAACTTTTCTTGTTAAAATTACAAATACTACCAAAAAATTGCAAGCAGGCAGTAAAAACATGGGAAACAATATTTTTCACATTAAATCCTTTTGTACGCGTAAAAAAAATACTGCGCAATATCTTATTTGTCATCTACGGTGGTAATGCATCTGAATAGTTTTATTTACATCAAATATCAAGAAAACTACAAACCGACGTAACCAGTTTTACATATGAATTGCGTTTTTAATAACTTGCATCTCTTTTGTGTGCAATGGTTTTTAAATTTTCACTAACAAATTTCCAATAAAATATTGACAACCTTATGGATGAAAATGCGTATTCACTTTATCGCGACATCATGTCTGCGAAACAATTTAGAAATATCACAAAATTGATTCGCTTTAACCAGCAAAATACAAGAGCTACAGGATTGAATATAATTGAAAATCTTTGCCCCGATGAGAACTGCTATCATGTCTTTTTTGGAATTATGCTCATATGTGCCCGCATAACAAAAGAAATCCAAAAAAAAATCCTGATTTATAATAATACGGAAAGTCGAATGCTGAGATAAGATACGACTAAGGGAAATCGAATCACTGTCCCTCTTCCAAAATTTATTAACCGTCGCAACCCCTTTAGCCTTCAATATTTAAGACGAAAATATTAATTTCATTTTACGTCAAAAAGCAGTAATGATATTACTCTACAAATTGAGGCAAGTATTTTTATAAAATTTCCACAGGATATGTTCAAAAATACAAAAAGTAACATCTTGTGAATGAAAAACGAAAATACATTTACAGATGCTGAACATTTTAATAAATTTTTTTCTGGCATTTTAAGAGTCAGCCATTTTCTATTAACCGCCTGGAGCGAACGATAGCATTTAAAAAATTTTCTATTTTAA
This sequence comes from Tipula unca, assembly GCA_951394425.1. Classification (NCBI taxonomy): domain Eukaryota; kingdom Metazoa; phylum Arthropoda; class Insecta; order Diptera; family Tipulidae; genus Tipula; species Tipula unca. The sequence goes on along the minus strand of OX596382.1, from coordinate 21,528,874 downwards.
TAAAATAATTTGAATTAAATCGATCATGAAATTACAAGCAGAAGTAAAACTAATAACTTCCTGATTTTAGGCATTTAATTAACGATGCAGACAAAAATCAGAGCCATGTAAAATATCTAAATACAGAATTGAATTTAATACGAAGAGATTAAAGGACGGGTTAAAAAAATTAAAATAAAAACTTTAATGTGAATTATTAATAATGAGAATAAAATTTTTAATCGCAGGTATTTAAAATTTACTAAAAGTGAACGACAAGGGAACGTTACAATACAAAGTATTAGCAACTTTAATTTTGCAATTATCACTTAAAAGCAAAGTGAAAATTTAAAAACGATTAAATTCAGATACCTACCATGTATAATTCCATTTCGGTCAAATGACTATAAATTAAATATACTTAGTTATTAGAAGCAGGAAGTAGAAATATAATGCTCACGATATTTTTCAAAGAAGGTAGTCACACATCCAAAATTTCTATGAGCAAGAAAATGAGGGAACTCATAAGTTGAAGTATTTTTCATTTATTATCTCATTTTGAGCAACTAATTAAAATATTGAGCAATTTTAGTTTATCACCTAGAGTGAACACCTGATAAAATGTCCGCAGTGCAAAATAATAACTTTTCTCATTAATACTAAAAATGCTATCAAAATATTAGAAGCTTTAAAAAAATACTGCGCCATATCTTATTTGTCATCTACGGTGGTAATGAATTTGAATAGTTTTTTTTACATGAGATACCAAGAAAATTAGAAACCGAAAGTAACTTTATAGTTTTAATATCTAGAGGCCAGTAACCAGTTTTACATATAAATTGTTGTTTTGAATTGCTTGCATCTCTTTTGTTCGCAATGTTTTTTTTATTTTAACTAATAAATTTCCGACAGTGGCCAACCTTATGGATGAAAATGCGTATTCGCTTTATCGAGACATCATGTAGGTGAAACGATTAAGAAATATCAGAAAATTGATTCGCTTTGACCAGTAAATTACAAGAGCGACAGTATTGAATATAAATGCAAATCTTTGACAAAATGACAAGCATTTACGTTCGCCCCGATGAGAACTGCAATCAACTCTTTTTGAATTATGCTCATATCTGCCCGCATAACAAAAGAGGCAAATGTTGCGACAAGTCACCACCAAGCGTAATCAAATCCCTGGCCCATGTTCGTATTCCACAATACTCTAAACGTGGCGTGGCAGCCCTTGTACCCTTCAATATTTAAGATGAACATATTCATTCCATTTGACGTCAAAAAGCAGTAATTATATTACTCTTTAAATTAAGGCGAGTGTTTGAATAACATTTTCAAAGCAAAGCAGGCTCAGAAATTCAATTTTATTTACCGTGTGGAGCGAACGATAGCATTTCAAAAAATAATCCATTTTAATAAAATAATTTGAATTAAATCGATCACGAAAAATATTACGAGCAGGAAGTAAAAATAATAAATATGTGATTTTAAGGGCATTTAATTAACGATGCGAACACAAATCACAGCTATGTAAAATATCTAAAAACAGCAATTTAAGTATATAATATTTGCGTTAAGAGCTATTTTAAATTACCAACTTAAAGTTAACCAGCAAATAATTAACACGAATTAGCCAAAAACTGCACCTGCAAGCGCATTAAATTTCTAAAAGAAAGGTGTCACTCGGACTATGAGAAATTTAGAATCAGGAAATAAGAATATCAATTTTATTTTTATTCAATTCAAAATAGAGCAAACATAACAGAAATATCGACCTATCTCAATCTGCTAAGCAATGTTCAACTGTGAAAAGAAATGCGCATTTTGGGATAATTTAAAGTAGTAAGCAAATCACTAATAAGTTATCCAATATTTATCCCTGAGCAGTATCTTAACTTTCATCATTAAACATTTTTTTCAATGTTCCGTAAACTTCCGTGGTCACAAATAAAATAATTTAAATAAAATTGGCAAAATTAAATACTACACGAGAATACTTCAAACAGGAAATAAAGTCATTGAATTTTATTTTATAAAACAAGAGGCGCAACCCTAAAATTCCACCTTACTATATTTAGTTGGAAGCCTCATGAATGTTAAAATATGACAAAATTGAAACCCCACACCAAAATTGTAAAGCACCAAAAAAAAATTTACGTGATGAAATATTTGTGGTTTGTGGTTTCAACAACTAAGCATAATATTATGTAATTATTCGATTCTGTGCAATTTTTTTATAAACTCAACAGTATTATATGGACTAGAGTGCACATCTATAAAACCTACAGCAGTTCTAAAAATACCCATGTGGATCAAAATATTTTAGTTAAATCAAACACCATAAAAATTACAAGCAGGAAGTATAGATATTTGAAAATTAAACCTGTAATTCTACTAAAAACTTAAAACTTGAATTATTCTTATTTAATTAAAGTATAGTTCCAATTAAGATTCAGTATTTTAAAAATATTTAAAGAAATTAACCGTTTAAAATAAACTAGGCAAAGTTAAATGCTATACACGAGAATATTACAAGCAGGAAGTAAAGACTTAATTAACGTATGTTGAAAAAAGAGCAACCCTTAAACTCCAAATCACATAACTTATTTAAAGCCCTATTAAGAATATTAAAATATTATCTTAAACTAAAATAAAAAATAAATAAAAAATAGGACAATTTCATAAGAACAGTTTTATTGACGTGACAGTTAAATTACAAATCAATACTCTAAAGTAGGAAAAATAATTTTAATAGCAATAAACTATTTTAGGTTTCCAATGTAATTTACGGCATTTGAAACAAATAATCTAAATTAAACCGAGCACCAAAATATTACAAGCAGGAAGTAAAAATAGTAATAAATCTAGTTTGTGTATTTCAACTTAAAATTCAATCTTAAAATCAAGATTTGCAAGATTCAAAAAACATTTGATTTGTTTTTGATTTTATAAATTAAAATGTTTTGGGGAAAAATTAAATTAAATTAATATTGAGCAATATAATCTATGTACTGGAGTGGATATCTATATAATTTACAGCAATTCAAAAAATACCCATGTGTATTAAATTATTTCAAATAAATCGAACACACCATTAATATTACAAGCAGGAAGTATAGATAGCAAAAATGCAATTTTGGGAGTTGTAACTTAAAATCCAACCTGTAGTTCTACTAACAATTAACAAAATTGAATAATGCTGAAAATATTAAAAAATTTAGATGTTTAAATTTTTAACTCTAAAACTTATATCGTTTATTACGTATAAGTATAAATTTAAAATTGAAAAGAATCTAAAAAAACTATTTAAAAATTATGAAATCGAGTTTTTACGTCATAAAATTATTTCAAAATATAAAAAATTTCGTAAATCTTTGAAATTTCATAAAACTGTTAAGGTCGTATAAACTACAATATATAAATATACCCTAGATTATTGATTTATTTGCCTCATTATTAGATTATTCCGATTGCCTGATTAAATAAAATATTTGAAAAAAGACTAATTTTTAAAATCGATTAAATTAAAGTTTACTCCAATAAAAATTTTATTTTTGTCAAGAAAAAAATATTATAAAAATTAATCGTTTAAAAAAACAGGGCAAAGTTAAATACTACACGATAATATTACAAGCAGGAAGTAAAGATACTAAATTTACATTTGTTGAATAAAATAGAGCAACCGTAAAATTGCAAATCATATAACTTATTTGAAGCCTTAAGAATATTAAAATATAACTACTTCTCTAACTAGATGATTTAAAATAAAATAAACAAAAAATTGAGCAATTTTTTATGAATAGTTCAATTACGTGAAAGTTAAATCCTTTAAACACATCAAAATTCTAAAGAAGGAAAAATAATTTTAATAGTTATAAACTATTTGAGTTTTCCAATGCAGCTTACTGCAACTAATAATCATAGTATATTATTCGAATTTGAGCAAATTTTTTATAGAATTGAGCAACTCCCTATCTATCTATTAAAATGGACATCTATACACCATCTTAACAGCAGTTTCATTTGGAACAAATAATTAAAATTAAATCGAACACCAAAATATTACAAGCAGGAAATAAAAACAGCAGAAAATCAAGTTTGCGTATTTCAACTTAAAATTCAACCTTAATTTACTTAAAATTAAAGAGTTCAATGATTTTATAAATTACAAAATTGTTGATTTTCTCAAAATATGTAAAAGAAACATGAACTCTATAGGAACATCAATTTTAAACTCCATTTTATAAGTTCATTCAACTATAAAAATTCACATACGTAAATTTATTTGTATAATGAGTATAAACCTAACGTAAATATTTTAAAGACTTTAAAATTTCGTCAAATTATGAAATTCGTAAAAATCATAAATAAAAAACGCTAGATATGCTGATCTGATTGCTTTACGATATAAATTTTTCTGATTAACTGACTAACTGATCTAATCAGCTGACGGATATTAAAATCTCAGAAATCATACAAAATACATTTGGGAATTGAATTTTCAAAATTCCTCCTCTTCAATAGAAATTTAAAAAAAATTAAAATAGTAAAAACCTTCTTAATATCTCAAAAACTAGACATTTAATTATTTTTGTAAATTTTTTAGTTTAAAATTTAAGTAATCTGAAGTTTAAATTTGTCGTCCAATTTTGGATATCATTTTTTCAAAATTTTGTGTTAAAATTGGAATTTCTTAAATTCAATGTTTGCTACCACAATTGATATTTCAAAAACTAGAAGTTTTAATTCATCCATAATTTATGTTTGCTATCACATTCGATATTTTAAAAACTAGAAATTTAAAATATTTGTAAAATCTCAGAAAAATTCAGCAAAATAAATTCCAGAGGGGAAATTTTAGAATTTATACAGAATTCGAATATGTCGTTTAATTTAAAATAAACCTTTCATGGAGTTTATATGTTAAAATTTTAGATCAAAAATAAGAAATGCTTATGTCTCAGAATTCATCGAAAGTTATGTTTGTTAACACATTTGATTGATATTTTAAAAACCAGATATTTAAAAACAACTTAAAATTTCAGAATTCGTGTAAAATATATTCAAGAATTCAAATTGTAGAATTCCTCCAAAGTTCAATAGAAATTTAAAAATATTTTTATATCTCGAAATACATTCAAATTTGATATTTCATTTAATAATTTAGATTTGAAATTTCAGAGTTCCTCCAAAATTCAATAGAAATTTTAAAATCTCAGAAGTAGAGATTGGTAATTTTTTATTATCTCGAAACTTATATGAATTTAATATTTCAAAAGCTAGATATTTAATGTTTTTTTTTAATCTCAAATTCGAATTAAATATTAAATTTTGAATAACCCTACTTCGAAATTTTGTGTTAAAATTTCAATCAAAAATTAGAATTTCTTCTCTCAAAATTCATCGTCTTAATTAACTTTTGTAACAATTAAGGAATGCATGAAAATATTACAAGCAGAACTTTAAAACATTAATTTCATAATTTTAAACTAAAAAATATTTTTCTCATAATACTCATATAGATCAAAAAATTTGAATTAAATTGTGAGTACCAAAAAATTACAAGCAGGAAGAAATGAAGAAAAAAATTTATTTTGGTTAAAAATCACAGCTGCGTGTTGAACATTTCGATAAATAAAAGCAATAATGTGAATTGTCTAAATGCATCTACTAATCGTATTTCAATGCATTGAGACTTAAGAGCAACAAAAAAAAAGATATTGAATTTTGAGTGAACGTTTAATGAAATTTCATATTTTAAATGAGCAAACATTAAATTGTTAAGAAAAACAGAACGTTATGATTTTACTCTTCTGTTAAGCATACAATACAATAAAAACTTTGCCAGACTTCCAGAATATTAAAATACAGAAAATTTTTGTATTCTTAAATTCAGCGAACAACAATTAAATTGTAAGCAGTGAAAATATTTGTCCATTTCTGTTAGAAAATTCACATTAATGTATCCAATAGGATAAAAAATGAGCTACTGCTTAAATTTCAATTTAGATATGCCTGAGCAGCATTATTTTATAGAAATATTTAGAAATAATATGGAAACAAAATCGAGATTTTGATTAAATTACGTATAAATTAAATTATATATAAAACAAATTACAAGCAGGAAGAATAAACAATTAATGTACACAATATACAAAATTAATTAACATTCTTTGTATTTTAACCCAGTCGCACATCTAATCCAAAATAAAATAAAAAATATCTTACATTTTCTGTTTGGTAATAATAATAATTGAAAAGTAGCTGAATCATTTCAATTAACTATAATGATTAGACATAAATATTTTGGAAATCATTTTATTTCTTAGTTTTACGCTCATCTTTTATGTGTTTGTGAATGAACGCAGCAAAAAAAACATGAACACAAGGTTGAATTTAAAGTAGTTTTCTATAAAAAAAAAATCAATAATAATATCATGAAGGCCTTAATATACCCTCACATGTGGATATAAAATGCGTCTAAAAATAAGATTGACACCTGCGAGCTTTACAAATTGTTAAATTAATAACATTACATTTTAATTTCAAATTAGAAATCAAAAGCAAAATTTTAACATATCCTGTAAGACAAGCAAACTTAAATTGGATAATAAAAAACTTAATATTTAAAAATATCTTTGTTTTTTATATAATATGTTAAATACATATACAACGTCTTTTTGGAACTAAAAATATTTTGTTTGAACGTAAGGAAAAACAAATAATTTTCACATGGGAAATCAAGCACAAATGTTATTAAATTTTTACCATGCGCTGCGCCATATCATATTTCGGTTGGTGAACATACTGTAACACTCTTGTATATTATACATAAAAAAAAATAGTTAATTTTAATATTTTATTGATTTTGATTTCATAAAATTAATATAAAAAAAATCAGTTAAAATTTAAAAGTATTTTAATTACTTCATTAAAATTGTACATTGCATTAAATATTTAACGTGCGTGGTGGATCGCACATAATAGCGTAATTTTTTAAACTAATTCGAGAGTAAATAATTTTTTTTAAATATGGGTAAAAATCAATATGACGTGTGCAATACTTTTCCGCCTTGTTACGTTTTCCTTATGGTCAAAAAAAATTTAGAAATAACGAAACCGAACCAAAAATATACAAATTCCTGACATTTTTGCCGTACAATTTGTATTCATTGCATGCCGAACGTGTGTAAAAGGAAAGCTTTTGCGTTCCCCAGATGTATTTTAAATTTCGTTTTTTTTTGTTTAAAAATTCAAACAACATACCTTTTGTGGTTTGTTGTATAAATATAAATATCTTCTATATAGTACGATACGATACTTTGTACCGTATACAGTCTAAAACGTTTTACCACGTCATAATTTCTAATAATATTAAAACCAAAAAAAAAAAAAAAATTAGCGATTCACAAACATAAAATATTTGCTGGTATGCTGTTGGCGTAGTTTTTTGTTGTTGACCCTTTTTCCATTTGCGATTAAATAAACATGAGACATATTTTTATTGTATATATATTCCATAAATGAATGTTGTTTTAAAAATAATAAAATATTTCCGCTGAAATACACGATTTGGAAATAAAACTCTTATGATTTACATATTTCCGCGTTGAATGGAATTTTTGGTGTATACGCTTTGTATCGAGCTATATATGCGCGGTTTCACGAATAATAAATTCGTAAATAACTGCTTTGTATAATACATACGTATATACATTAATAATATTTTAACTATTGTTACGAAGTAATTAAGAGATTGATGATTAAATGTTTTCACAATTCATCACATAATTAAAAAATTCGTTCGAACTGTAGTAGGACTAAATCCTACTACCTATAAAAATTTCGATGTAAGCAATTCTTTCAAAGCTCATCCATGAAAAATGTTTTCGAGTTAGTGTAAGGTCACAGACAAACACATTTAATAAATAACAAATTAATCTTTAAAAATATTTTTTACCAAAACCCTTAGTTACTTAAAATTGCAGTCAAGGCGTCAAACTAACAATTAATAATAGATTTCATCCCAACATCATTCTGAAAACCGAAATTTTAAACAACAAATTCTTCTACCTGATTATTATTCCCCTGTAAGTTTTTGTTTTTATATGTCGATTAAAAATTCGGTTTATGATCATGCAAAGAAAATGTTTGGCAGGTTAATAAACTTTCTTGTTACATTGCTCCTTTCACAGTAGATACTGTCTGGAATAATAATAATCAAGGTCAAACTTTCGTTTTAGCTATTTTACAATTTTCAATTTTTATAAATTGTGGTTCCGCCAGTACGGAGCTTTTGTTGTACTTTTGCTATGCCTATATTGATTAATTTGTGAGAGTGGAGACTTCTGAGTGAGTGATTATAATGTTAACTTAAATGTTAAACACGATTAATTCTAAGCGCCTTGAACGATCTATTTTTGATCTGATTCGATAATATGTTTGGTTGTAAAAATTACCAGCGAATATACCAGTACAGATACCTATGAAATGTGACATTCTTTATATTGGAGAAAAGTAGTTATCTATATAACAATATGAGAGATGAGCCATAAAACTAATTAAAAACAATTATATACAATTAATTATTTGTTACGATTTCTTTGTGATTTTGTAAACAACTTTTCCTTCATCAGCGTACCAAAATTTTTCGGATTGAAAAACACATATAAAAATAATTTCGGAAGTCCGGTTGATTAATGTTTTAAGAAGTAACTTACTAGATCGTTCAAAACGGTTAGCAAACTCTTATATTGAATGCCTACTTCAGATTAATCGAATTAATTTGATTTTACAGATACTACGAAATACAAATTTCTTGATTCTCTTTTAAATCCAACTGTCTTATAAGAAATTAGTGTACGCCTGAAAGGGTTAAAATCAAAAAGTTCAATAACACAACTATGCATATGCGCATCTCACATGATAATACAAATCTATTTTACGAAACTATAGTTAAATTACAACATTCGTTGCATCACGTAAACCATTTCATTTATAATCAAAAACTTGATTGACAACAACAACAATCGATTGAAAACAACAACATTTTATATTGATTTTCTAGCTAATTCTCATTTATATACATAACTTTGACTACAATAAATTTAATTTTTTAGATTTTTTGAATACTTTTAATTATTTTTACAGTTTTAATAACTATACATTAATAATTTAAATAATTTTCCATGGATCAGATACAATTAATAATTTTGATATATTGAATTAAATTAATAATTTTGATAACTTTGGTAATTTCAATAATTTTAAGACCACCAAAATTTTTATGTGATTACATTTTTTTTATTTATTTATAGATTTTTAGAATTACAGAATTATTTAGATTAAAAACATTCAGCTAAAATTTTACAAATTTTAATAATTGCAATAATTTTATTATTTTTAACAACTATTAATAATAAGTTGTATTTTTAATTTAAATGATTAGATTAATAATTTTTAATACCTTCAGTAATTTTAATATATTTAGTAGTTTTTATAATTTTAATATGTTTTATAATTACTTATCTATTAATTTTAATAAATAAGGTTAGATAAATAGTTTTAATTAAAAGAGTAATGTTTTAAATTTTAATAAGTTAAATTATTTCAATTGTTTTAATAAAATTAACAATTCAAAATTTTTTTATCAAATCTTTTTAAATAAGATATAAATTTTAATTAATTTAGTTTTTTTAATTAATATAATTTTACTCATTTCAATTATTTTATTGTTTTTAACGTTCACGCATTAAACAATTTTAATAGTTTAGATAACATTGTTAATTTTTGCTAATCACTTAAGAGTAATAATTTTAATTATTTATTTTATTGAATTTATTAATTTAGTTTAAATATATTAATAATTAGATACATACTATTTTAAAAATAAAAATGATTTCGATAATTTTAATAAATTAAGGGATTATAATAGTTTAAAAATGTTCATAATTGAATAATCAAATTATTTAAGTAGTTATAAAAGTCCTAATAATTTTAAGTTTCAATAATTTAAATGATTTTAACTTTTGATAATAGATAATAACAAATCCTATACGAGTTAATTTGTAAACGTTTGTAAAAACCCTATTAGTAATAAGGTTTTAAAGATTTGTCTTTCAAATCATCTATTAAATAAAATTAATAATAGTAATGTATTAGATTACATTAACAGTTTTAATTATTTTGGTCAATCTAGAAATTGTATTAGTCTTAATAAATTAAAAAAAATTATTGTTTAAATATTTTTAATGAATTTGTGTTGTATTTTAATGGTTATTTAACAATTTTTAATAGTTTTAATTATTTATATTATTGTAATTAGTGTTAAAAGATTTAATAATTACGAATCCAATAACTTTTAAAAATTAAATAAATTTAATAATTTTAATAGTTTTAGTAATTTATAAGCTTTAAAAAATTTAATAAATAAAAATTTATATTAGTTTTAATAATCATAGTATCTACTTTTAATTATTTTAAATTTATGACCAATTTGCATAATTTAATAATTTAATTATTTAAGTAGTTATAAAAGTCCTAATAATTTTATAAGTTTCAATAATTTAAATAATTTTAATTTTTACGTATGTAACAATTTTAATAGATTAGATAAAATAAATAATTTTAAAAGATTGGATAAGATTAAAATTTCAATATTTTAATAAATTGTCTTTCTTTAGTGGTTTTAAAATATTTGAAATTCATTTAGCTAAAACATCATTGGTGTTATTGTTGAAAACCTTAACTTTAGATAATAGACAACCACAAATCCTATCCTCCTACCTTAATTTGTAAACGTTTCTTTTATCAGTTTCAATATTTTTAAGATTTATCTTTCTATCAATCATTAGATTACATTAACAGTTTTAATTATTTTGGTAAGTTAAGAAATTTTATAAGTCTTAATAAATTAATAAATTTTATTAGTTTAAATATTTTTAATGAATTTGTGTTGTATTTTAATGGTCATTTAACAATTTTAAATAATTTTAATTATTTATTTTATTGGAATTAGTTTAAAAAAATGTTTAACAATTACGTATCTTAACCCTTTTAAAGATTAGATACATTTAATAATTTTAAGAGACTTAGTAATTTATAAGCTTAAAAATTTTAATAAATGAAAATATATATAAGTTTTAATAATTTTCACAGTATCTACTTTTAATTATTTTAAACTTTTCAACTGTTTTAATAATATGATTATTTTCAATAATTTTAATATTTTTAATAACTTTGTATCAAATAAATGCAACAGATTATAATTTTACTATAATTTTTGTAATTAAATAAGTCTTATTATTTAAGTAATTTTATAATCTTAATTACTTTGATAGTTTCAATAATTTTATTATTTTTAATATTCGTATATCTAATTAGATTCCAACAAATTTTAATAATTTAAAGTTCTAAATAATTTTAATAGTTTCAACATTTTTATTACTTTCAGTTATACGCATCCAATAATCAGATTAAATAAAATTAAAAATTTCAATCATTTTAATTATTAAATATCTAATAATATTAATAGATTATTTAATAAAATTAATAATTTTAATATTTTAAACAATTGTCCGATTTTTTTTTTGTTAAAAACTTTATTTAATTTAAGTGATAATTATCCAGGTAGAATAAAAGACAGTTAGTGTAGCTTCAAAAATGTCAAACAACAACAAAGCCCTTACAAGAATTTAATTTGTAAAGGTTTGTTTAACCGCTTATTTTTTATTTGTGAATATTTATTAAAAATACTTTTATTACAATGTGGTTCATTTTAATAAATTTCCTAATAAATTAAATTTAACTTTTTTGTTAATTTTTATAAACCAAATAAGCTTAACAGTTTCAATAATTCTAAATTATTTTTTCACTTATATCTAATAATATAAATGGGTTAGTAAAAATTAATAATTTATAACGATTAAGTTAGTTTATAAATTGTACTAATGAATTTTTTAATATTTTCAAAATTTAAGTAGTTTAGTATTTTCTTTTTAAAAATGTTAGTATTATTAATAATTAGTAATATTCAAATTTTTTTCGTAATTCCACTATTTTTAGTTTAGTAAATAAATTTAATGGTTACATTTTTTTACAGTTCATTTTTAATAATAACGTAAAGAGTTAGCTAACATTTCCAATTTTTAAATAATATGTTATTAATTTTAACAATTAGATTAGATCAGAAACAATAATAACGATAGTGTCGTGGACAACCACATCGTAAAATAACCGATAATAAAAAAACCTATAAGAGTATTTTATTTTCCATATACATATAATTTAAGTAGTATAATAGGTTTCATAATTTTCAAAATTAATAAATTTTTATTAATTTAGTAATTGTAATAATCTTTAATTATTTTAATATTTCAAATTTTATTAATTGTAATATGGATATGGCTACCTAAATAAATTAATAGAAAATTGAAAATTACAAATTTTACTAGAATAAATCAGATTAATCATTTTGATTTTAATAATTGAAATAAGTCAATGATTTTAAAATTTCAGTTATTTTAATATACGTTAAAACTTTAATAGGTTTCCAGGACATTAATAATTTGAACAGTATAGATTAGAATAAGTTTTTATTATTTAAGTTATATGTCTAAATAATTTTATCAGATTCAATTTTTTTTATTATTTTTAGTTATTGTATCCAATAATTTCATTGATTAAATCTGATTAAATAAAATTAAAAATTTAAATAGATTATATTTAATTAATAATTTTAATATTTTAAACAGAGGTGGTACTTAATTTTTATTAGAAACTTGAATTAATTTAAATCAAATACAATCAGGTAGAATAAAAGGTAGTGAAAGGAATGAAATGTCATTTTTACGCCTATTTGCGCCATTGTTGTGTAAATTATATTTTGAGTTTAATGTGAATTAAAAAACCGATGAAGAACTCTGAAGTTAAAAAGCCAAAGAGCTCAAATTCTCTACTGGGATGGGCGAGGTAGACTACGCCAAGTCACCTACGCGGTGACCGACACGTAAAATATTACGTAGATGTCCTGGGAATATTTATCGTCATGTAGACAATGTCAATGTGATGTAGGCAATATCAAAAATAAAATCCAATTCAACGCCTTAGTTTTTGTGTTTAATAAAAGGGCGGCTTTAATTAAGGTATATGAAAAAACTCTGATGTGTGACCTTACCACACAAACTGTCTACAAGAAGATTAATTTTCCGTTGCTCACCAATATGCCAGGATTAGCAAGAGACAACCCATTCTTGGAATTTCGAGTTTATTTGAGCCATCTACACTAACAATTAACAATATCTAATTTAAACTTTTGAAAATCCGACAAAATTAAGATAAACCTTTAATATAAAAACGCTATGCAAATTAATAATTAATTATTCATTTTTATAACTGATCAAATAGATATGTACCCTTAGATTGCTTATAAAAATACGTTTCATTTGATATATCACATGACATAACCCAAAATTAAAACTTTTAGTCCATCATCCAGCATCCGTGGTCCAGGTGATTTTTTACAAAACTCTATGAATATTTGTAAAATAAAATTTTAATTTAATAAAAACTTTATGCAAATTTGGCACACTATACAAATATTACATAAGTTGGGTTTTTACTTGACAAGTATTTGTGGACTTTTTTAAAACATCACCTGGACCAGAAATGCTGGTGATGGACCAACATTTTTAATTTTGGTAATGTCACGTGATACATCAAATGAAACGTATTTTTATAAGAAATCTATTGGTACACATTTATTTGATCAATTAGATAATTATTAATTAAATATTAATTTGGCAGAGAGTAATTATCTCCTGAAAATCCTGAGATAATTGCAGAGCACCGAAAAATTAACCTCCGTCTAGACACGTTTGTGTGATAAAGTCATGTGATGAACCCATCAGAATCTTTGTATTTTTGGAAAGTTTTATATTTTTTTAATTTGTATTGTTATATAAAATGTCTTTTCGATATTTTCATTTATTACTCATAAATCCGAAACATTTATGATAGCTTTCTAATAATTTTTATAGTCCCATCACAGTATCAAATTTACTCTATGAAAAATGGATCACAGTAGTTTTGAACTAGTTCATTTAGTCACCATTTAGGGTGGTCTACATTACCGACGTTGTCTACATTAATAGATGACGCATACTTGCCCATCTCTGCTTGTATGGCCTTAATGGCAAAATATATGAATATTGCTAGACGAAATTATTCCTACTCATTGCTGAGATAAGTTTAAAATGTTTCCATCTTGATTGATGATGATGCTGCAACATATGATAATACAATTTTTAAATCAGGCCAATAATATTGTCGTTCAAATTTTATTGTAGATGTTTTGAAGTTAAGCTAACATATTTTCGATGCATAATTCAAGCCGCGGAATGGAGGTTCTGGTTATTGGAGCTACACGTGATTTTGTATAGAGCATATTTATGGCAATTTCATTGTTTGAAATACTTCTTACGTAGATACAAGCTCCGTATGCTGATTCCAATAAATCCCAAAAGCAGTCCAACTACAATCTTGAATGTTGTAATACGTCTGTCGATACTAAGTATATTTAAAAGAATTTATTCTTCTATGATGATATTTGATACCATAATCACTGTAGCGATGAGGCCAAATGGATAATATATAGTAGCGATGTGCGTTAGAATCGTTCTCTTTGTTGCAAAGTACACTGATAATGTGTGATAGGGCGTGAAGCAATTTAAACTCTAAATGTAGATCTCAAACTCGATTAATGCGATCGGGAAATTATTTCATGGTAAAAGAAGAATATAATAATTATAGGCAAGAGTCTTCGAATACTAATTTCTACGTTGCAAAAATGTATTTCAGTAATGTGTTTTATTGTAAGGAATGGTGGTGGAACCTAATCTAATTTTTTAAATAGTTTGTTATAGTCGTCGTATGAATTTCGTCACGACGGATAAGTTATAAATTTAATGATTTAGTTTTAATGACGTCACTTAACAAATAATTTAACTTAATAATAATCCTGTGCTGTGTTGGGTTATATCATAAACCACTGGAAAAAATAATATTTTCTATAAACTATGATTCCACCTCATAGGAGCATAGAAATTCATTCTGCTTGAATTTATTTTGTTTGCAATCGTGTTCTGCAAAATCTATAAACCAAAATATCTCAATTAACAATGAAATCAATACCATTTTTAGTTTTTTTGAATTGCGGTATATAGGGGCTTCCAAATAATAAAATTACCATACCTACTAATCAAGTAAATCCGGAAATTTCTAAATTGCAAAGAACGAAAATAAAAAAATATTTTTGATTAATTCTATTTCGTGGGTATCGTATTTATGTACAAAAATTCGAAATAATACATTTTTTGTGATGTATCAGTACAGGAGACTGAATAAAATATCAAAAAAGCTTCTACATATATTGAACTTCCTCTTTCTATTTTTATATTTATCTGTCGTGTATTTATATGTAGGTACCTACAAATGAATCCATTTAACGTATAGCATACAGTCACAAAATATAAATTGATTCCATTTCATATGATTCAAAAAAAAAAAAGATTCTAAATTTATGTTTCATTTCACCTTCGGAAAATGTACTTTAAAAAATACAAAAAAAAAAAAGTTGAAAATCATTTTTCATCGGAAAATATAAAATACGTTTCATAACTAATACACCACTGCGTACGTGTATGTATATATATATATGTATATGATGTTTATGTAGTAGCATCGTATATATCCATACATTTCCTAAATCAAATTCACGAGAGAAGAACTGTAAAGTACAACAACAACAGCAACAGAAAAATTCTGGATTATCATCAGAACTAATCGTCTGAAAAATATATATTTTTCTTAACAAAAAAAAAATTTTTTTTTCTGGTATTTCGCTTTTCTTTTTGGCTTCTTTATGGATTCGATAACTTTATTCTAATCGAATGATTTTATTTTATGTATTATAATGAAATCTCTGAAATTTTTGGTTCATTTCAATTGGAACATTAAAATTTATGTGGATGTTATTTTCCCTGCCATTTTTTTTACTTTTAGTTTGTGCCGAAATTCTCACTCTGCGCGACTTAAAATTTCGTCTTCAAAAAGGTGTAGGTTTCAAATTGAAAAACAAAAAACTTAGGATTGACAAAATGGAGTTTAAAGTTTCAGACTCATGTTTGATATCGTGAACAAATTTAATTTCGATATTCATTGGCACCTATACGCACGCACAGTATAAATAATAAAGGTGAATTCAATAATTAATCAAATTATTTTATGTATAAAAATAGTTAGGGACGTCTGATCATCTCAGGCATGATAAAATCGATTTTTTGAAGAGTAATGTCTTTATGTGCGGGGATGTATACCAATTCTTTGGAAACAACTCTAATTCATTTACAGTCAATTTGTCTTTCGGTTAATATTTTTTTATGTATGTTGGTTACAATTTATGGTTATAAGAGTACACACCAGAGTACAATTTTGAAAAATTATTTTGTGGAACCGCATTTATGTATATATTTATCTGTCAACAAAAAGGTTTCTTTTAATTTAAAGTTTTAAAAATAGATTTATCCTCTATAATTCGTTAAACATTTTGAAATAATTATCAGGCCATCCCTAAAAGATTTGTTCTCCCATTAGTAGACCAGCCTAAATACAGTGGATCATTTAAAACTTGAAAGGATTTTAAATCCTAAATAAAATAGAAATTTTAATTTGTTTGAAACGCAATCTGACGTTTTTATTGTGAACAATACCTCTGATGTTTTTAGAGATTAAATTTATCAAAATATTAATAATTTTAATTATGTAGAATTATTTTTGTGATATTTCAGATGTTTTAAATATTTTAAAAATTTTATAAATTTTATCATGGTTTCTATAATTTGTATAGAATTATTATCAATTTTATGCTTAACATTTTAAGAATTTTAAGTTATCTGAAAATTATGGATTAAATATTTTGAAATTTAAAAAATTGAGAAAAACTCTTAAAATTTTAAAAATTTAATATTTTGGAAATTTTAAGATATCGAAAAATGAAGAATTCTTGAAAAATCTGATAATTTTATGAATTTTAAGCATAAAAAAATAGTAAGTAGTTAAAAATTTGAGAGTTAAAAAATTATCAAAATATAAATAATTTTTAATGAAAAAATTATGAAATAAATATTTTAAAATTAAAAAATTAAAATAATAAATTTTCAAAAATTTAGTATTTTGGGAATTTTATAAAAACAGTAAATTTAAGATTTATAAAATTGAATTTTTTTGTAAAAATCTGAATATTTTATGAATTTTAAGTAGTTAAAAGTTAAGAAATTATCAAAATTTAAATAATTTTAATTTTTAAGAAAGTATTAAAAATTATAAAAATTTTAAGTTTTTAAAAATATTAAAGATATTTTGAATTTTATGAGTTTTAAATCATTATTTCTTCAATTTATATAGAACTTTCCTAATTTCAGGAATTATTAAATATCAGTTTTATGAATGCTAAACACTTTAAGAAATTTATGTAAACTGATAATTTGGAAATTAAATATTATAAAATTGTGAAAAACTATTAAAAATTTTAAAATTGGAGAATTTTGAAAAATCTGATAAAATTATGGATTTTAAGCATATTCAAAATGTTAAGTAGTTAAAAATTTGAGAGTTGAAAAATAATCAAAATTTAAATAATTTTAATTTTTAAGAGAATATTTGAAATTTTGAAATTTTTAAATTTTTAAATTTTTAAAAATAGTAATGAATCGCTTTGTTATTTTAATTATTTTTAAAATATTATAGATATTTTGAATTTTATGAATCTTAATTTATTATTTCTATAAGTTATATAGAACTTTCAATCACAGAAAATTTAAAATTAATTTTAAATATTAGTTTTATGAATGCTTAACACTTTAAGAATTGTCGGTAATCTGAAAATTATGGATTAAATATTGAAAAAAACTGTTCAAATTTTAAAATTTAGTTTTTTGGGAATTTTATAAAATCGGGAATTTTAATATTTTTAAAATTGAAGAATTTTGTAAAAATCTGATAATTTTATGAATTTTAGGAGTATGTTTTAAAAATGTTAAGAACTTAAAAATTATAAAAGATTAGATATTATCAAAATTTATATAATTATCATTTTTAAGACAATAAAAAGGATTTCGAAAATTTTAATTTTTATAATTGGTAATAAATCGTTATTTTAAGTATTTTTAGAATTTTAAGAATATTAAATTATTGTTTCTATTTATAGAACACTTTCCAAATCTCAGGAATTAATAAATACCAGTTTTATGAATGTTTAACACTTTAAGAAACTTAGGTTAATTGAAAATTATGGATTAAATATTTTAAAATAATAAAATATAAAAACTATTAAAATGTTTAAAAATGTAGTATTTTGGGAATTTTACAAAAACAGTAATTTTAAGATTTTTAAAAATGAAGAATTTTGTAAATATCTGATTATTTTATGAATCGTAAACCTGATTATTTTATGTTTAAAAAGTTAAGAAATTAACAAAATTTAAATTATTTTAATTTACAAGAGAATATTAAGAATTTTAAATATTTTGAAAATTTTTGTTTTTGAAAATGTTAATGAATTTCTTCGTTATTTAAAGTATTTTTAGAATACTGAAAATACTTTGGATTTTATCAATTTGAAATCATAATTTCGATAATTTATATAGAACCTTCCAAATCTCAGGAAATATTAAATATCGGTTTTATGAATGCTAAATAAATTACACTTTAAGAATTTTTGGTGACCTGAAAATTTTGGATTAAATAATTTACAATTAAAAAAATTGAGAAAAACTATTAAAATTTTTAAAAATTTAGTATTATAGGAATTTTATAAAAACAGTAATTTTAAAATTTTTAAAATTTAACAATTTTGTATAAATCTGATTATTTTATGAATTTTAAGAAGTTTAAAGTTAAGAAATTATCAAAATTCAAATAATTTTAATTTTAAAGAGAATATTAAGAATTAAAATTTTAAGTTTTAAAAATGTTAATGAATCGCTCCGTTATTTTAAGTAATTTTAAGAATATTAAAGATATTTTGAATTTTAAATCATTATTTCTATAATTTATTTAGAACTTTCAAAATATCAAGAATTATTAAATATCAGTTTTATGAATGCTAAGTTAACTGAAAATTATGAATTTAATATTTTAAAATTAAAAAAATTGAGAAATCTAATAAAAAATATTTTGTGTTTTGGGATTTTAATAAAAGCAGTTATTTTAAGATTTTAAAAATGAAGAATGTATGATTGTAAAAATCTGTTGATTTTATTAATTATAAGCATATTAAAAATGTTAAATGGTTAAAAATTTGAGAGTTAAGAAATTATCAAAATTTAAATAGTTTTAGCTTTAAAGAGAATATTAAGAATTTTAAAAATTTTGAAAATTTTATTTTAAGAATTTCAACAATATCAAAGATATTTTGAATTTTATAAACGTTAAATCTTTGATTCTATAATTTATATAGAACTTACAAAATTTCAAGAATTATGAAATATCAGTTTTATGAATGCTAAACACTTTAAGTATTTTAAGTTGTCTGAAAATTATGGATTTAAAATTAAATTTTTTTTAGTATTTTGGGAATTTAAAAAAAATATTTATTTTAAGATTTTTAAAATTAAAGAATTTTAGTTAAAAGTTGAGAAATTATAAAAATTTAAATAATTTTAATTTTTAAGAAAATATTAAAAATTTTTTAAATTTTAAGTTTTTGAAAATGTTAATGAATCGCTTCGTTATTTTAAGTATTTTTAGAATTTCAAGAATATTAAAGATGTTTTGAATTTTATGAAAATTAAATCATTATTTCTATAATTTATATAGAAATTTCTAAATCCGAGGAATTCTCAAATATCAGTTTTATGAATGCTAAACACTTTAAGTGTTTTAACTTATCTGAAAATTATGAATTAAATATTTTAAATTTAAAAAAATTGAGAAAATCTATCAAATTTTTAAAAATTTAGTATTCTAGGAATTTTATAGAAACAGTTACTTTAAGATTTTTAAAATTGAAGAATTTTATAAAAACCAGATTATTTTATAAATTGTAAGCAAATTTAAAAATGTTAAGTGGTTAAAAATTTTAAGAAATTATCAAAATTTAAATAATTTTAATTTTAAGAAAATTCTAAGAATAGTTGGACCTTGACCATCAACGACTGTAGATTATTATCTACATTAAACCGTTTTATTTTTGGTGCTTTTTAAGTTGCGAATAACGAATATCGGATTCGAATGAATCGCAAGATTAAGGATCTTTTAAGAGGCTGCGATGTCATCGGACTCAGTAAATCAAGTTGAGTTAGATAGATGGCTGGGCCACTTTGAAAGGTCCCCATCAAACTGTATAACAAAAGTCGGTGTATGTCATAAGGCCTAAACTACCCTAAAGGGATCAATTGATGAACTGAGACAATTAGTGGACCATTGTGCAGGTGGCAAAATCCCTTCATGGGATATGGAAGCCAGAGGGAGAGAAAGAGAGAGTTTCGACTTTTAGGCTACTGAAAACGGGCTTGCGAAGAACATTTTTGAGTTGAATAAAATAAAATATCAACAGTAAACTTATAAAATTTGGTTTTTCTCCAAATTTAAAAACAGCCGTTATTATTATATTAATAAAATTTTTATTAATATGTTTTATGAAGCATTTTATTCATGGGAATCAACAAAATCGGCGTAAAGAGAGAAAAATAAAAAAAGAGAAAAAAGCTCAGGATGCTTCAATTAAAACAACTCCGCAAGCCAGAAAGAAAAGCTGAAAAATTGCATGGAAGATCAAAACCGATTAAATTTCAAATGAATAAAAAAAGCAAATTGAGACTGAGGAGACTGAATCAGACGCTCGAAAATTACTTGTAGATGATTTTGATGCGGCATGTATTTTAAGTGTCCCAGACACATCAAAACTTAATTGTAAATCTTAATTTACATATAATCTAGTTATGATTTATGTACAAATAAAAAATATTAATTTATTCTAGTTTGCTTATTTATAACCACCTAGGTACCTGCTTCCAAAACGGTTAAAATATAAAATTCATGAAAATTGAAAAAAAACTAACTCTTTTGAGTTTTCAAAGGACGACTCACAAAGTAAAAACCACGAAAAATTAGTTCGTCACAGTACACCGACCATTTTCCGTGTGGTTTACTATGTGACTACTTGACAAGGTCGACTAAAATTTGGTAACGAGATTTTTTTATTTTATGCTCGTATCGTATAGGGTATTGTGCGTATACATTTTGCAATCAGTATCTAGCAGCAACAAACTATTTTCATGTATCAGAATTTCAATTTTTGTTTTGTTTTGTTTTATATTATTTTATTCTGGATTACGATTATGGCACGATCGAAACTAAAAAATAAAAACTTTTAGGTACACCCATAAATTACTTGAAGTTCATAAAAGTCGGTTATAAAACTAAAATTCTGATTAGTTTTCCATGAATATACATACATATGTACATACATAAAAAGCTGACTCTATCTCAATAAAATGGAGATTGGAAAAGTTTTCCGGTTTTTTTTTGTGGTCTTTCTTTTAATTAAACTAATAATAAGGTACTCTAAATGTCCTTAAATAACCTGTAATTTATTATCATATACGTATTTTATGAAATCTTAAATAAAAAACAAAACAAGACAAAAAAGTTTAGAACTTGAAAAAATTGTGCTTTTGACATATTAATTGTTTAGTTAAAAAATTCTTTTGTTGTGTATATGTACGTATATTAGTGTGTATGTATACTTGGACGAAAATAAGATGAATAATTTTTTTGTTGTCATCTTATTATTATACATAAATTTCGAATTCATTAGGGTGAATAATAATAATAATAATAATAATAAATAAGATCTAAAACATGTTAGAGCTTTCAAAACTTTTATTTTATTTTATTTATTTTTTTTATGTGCGCGGTATCATCACACTTCTCAATCCCAGTATATACGGTATTTCCACCTTATTTAACCACACACACATCGATTTTTTTTATTGATACAAATTTTATTTAACGCGCGAGTGTATACAAAAAAACATATTTTAGCATGCAAAATATATGTATAGCTGCTAGCTAGCTAGCTAGCTAGAAACGTATAAATAAATATATGTATAACCATTCCGTTTCGTTGTTGTTGGAATGAAAATAAATAAATAAATAAATATGCTAAATAGATCACATTCTGAATATCATTAGATATATTATTGTTGTTGTTGCTGTTGTTGTTGTTGTTGCAGAGAGTGATGTTTCTTAACGTTTCGTTTAGCTTTCTCGTATTTTATTTAAATGACATGAACTGTTTTTGAAATTATGTTAACCTATCGATAACGTTTTCTTTTCTTTTTATTTGCATCTTATACAAGTACCTATGTATATACGCTTTTCTCTTTGTTTTGATAATTTTCTACCATCCGGGATTGTTGTTGTATTTTATTTTTTTAAAAAGCTTTAAAAATATACGTTATGGTAATGAGCTCAGGTGATTTACATGGAATGTACGAAGTTTGTTTTTATAAAATCATTGTGTATAATATTAAAGTAAAGGGTCAAAAAGTACGAAAAAATAATAATATGCAAGCTATTTGAGAATTTGCAGCTAATCAAAAGAAGTTTGTAGAAATTGGTGAAATTTTTGAAGGACACACAAATTATTTGAATCGCTACAAGTAACATTATTTTTGGCCAACCGCATTTTTGGCTAAACGGCTTCAGCAACAAACAAAATATACTTTACTGGTCATGTGAAAAACCCTCATGTGCTTCAAATAACACTACTTTATCCATTGGTGTGGTTTTCATGCTGGTGGTGTCATTGGACCGATTTGATTAAAATGACCGTCACGTTGCAACGTTATTTTTCTGGTCAATTGCATGAGCTAGACATTAATGATATGCATCGACTTAATGAAATCTTAATTCGTTGAACGTGTTATATCCAGAAATGGTCCTGTCGAAAGCAGCCAAAACGTGTGATTTAACACCTCTAGACTTTTTTTTGTTGGTGCTACGTTACATAATTGGTTTATGCTAACAAGTTGGTGTCGTTAGAAAAGTCATCGAAAATTGGGTTCAACGAATCGACACCTGCAAGCATGCCCGTGGTGAACATATGAACGAGGTCAAATTCCATACATAATTGTTTAGATTGTTTTTCAAGCCAATAATAAAATTTTCGAGATATAAATGGTTCGCGTTTTATTTTAAAAAAATGTTCAAGTTACTTGAAAAAGAATTGAACACTTTGTATTTTATTAGAAAATTCATACTGTAAACAGCGATCTGTTGTGGCATCTGATTGGAATCAGAAACTACCCAAAAAATTAAACGCGAAAACCGGTACCACCACGCATTAGCAGCACTACCTGGTGAAGTGATTTATAGCGTGCAAAACGTAGTCAATGATCCCTCTCTTAAGAGTTTATAAGGGAAGTGGCAGCACCTTCCACTTCAAACAATATAGTTTCAATTTACACTCGCTGGCGCATTCATTTAATGAACTAAGGTCGTGGTTCGATAAATTTACAACTTCTTCCGGTACTTTAGGTTCGGGTGACAGATTGCAATGGCGTGGTTGTCCTAACTTTAGGTACAATAGAACGAGATCCAGATAAAAACGCCGGGTGGTCAATGGCATTTGTTGGTACTATCGTATACATGGACGCAACACCAGAAAATGTGGATGCAACTGATGCACATACATAGCAATAAAAAAATATAGTCGAATAGGTTCAGGAAAACCGAGCAATCCAATGTCGTAACGGCCGACATTGAAACTATTCATAATCGCCATCTTATTATAAAATGTCCCAAAATTCGACTTAATTTTCTGATTGACACAAGAGCCGATGTATCAGTGGTCCCACAGTTATATTCTCGCGAAATATCTCCTGAATCACAGGATATCCTAGTTGCCGCCAATGGCACACCACAATAGATTTAGGCTTCCACAGAGCATTTCATCACGAGTTCATAGTAGGTGAAGTAAAACCTGCCATTTTAGGAGCCGATTGCCTCACCAGACACGGTATTTTAGTTGATCTTAAAAATAAGCGTCTTCTTGATACAAACACATCTCTAACTCTCAGCCGCAGACATTTTAGAAGAATCTTCAGCGCACAAATTGATTGCCGTCGACGGAAATTATGGTGACCTCCTCCGACAATTCCCACAACTAATCAAGCGCCAAACTATGATAGTCCAGTAAAACACGGCATTGCTCAGCACATTGTTACTGTATGACGCCTTCCTTTTTCCCGTCCGAGAAGACTTTGTCCAACAAATCACAAGATCACTAAAGAACTATTTAGCAATATGGTAAGATTAGAATTCTGCCGCCCGTCATCGTGATCCGCAGCGTCGCCACTACATCTAGTACCAAAGCGAGATAGTAACGACTGGCGACCATTCGAAGATTACCGACGACTCAACGCAATCACAGTCCCAGATCGCTACCCTTTACCGCACATTCATAATTGTACAATGAATCTTAATGGTTGCACAATATTTTCAAAATTTGATTTGATTCAAGCCTTCCATCACATACCTATCACACCATTCGGAAGTTTTCAGTTCATTCGCATGCCTTTTGACCTAAGAAACGCAGCGCGGACCTTTCTGCGTTTTAGGAACAAAGTAACAGATGGCCTTGGCTTTTTTTGTGTATGTCGACGATATATATTGGTGGCAAGTCGAAGCGAAAGCGACAATTTCGATCTTCTTCATTTTCTTTTTCAGCGACTAAGTTCGACTTAAGAATAAAAGTATCGAAGTGTGAGTTTGGCGCAACTAAGTTGACATTTCTCAGACATGAGATCACCAAAGATGACATTAAGACATCTGAGAAACGTGGCAATCCGCGATTTCCCTCCCCCAAGATCTATCAAGCAAGTGCAACGATGCGTCGGTATGGTGAAATGTTATAACAGGTTCATTGAACACTTAGCTGAGATGCTTGCTTCGATTCATTAACTTTTCGCATACTCACGAAAACACAAGAAAAGCCCATTTAATTGGCCTGCAGAATGATTGTCCATTTTTTACCGGATCAAAGAAGCACTAGTTAACGCCACCCTTTTGGTTCATTCATTAGAGAACGCCAAGTTAGCAATAACTAATAACAGTTCTGGTATCGCAATGGGTGCTGTTATGGAACAACACTACCAAAAACATTGGTACCCTTTATCATTCTTCTCTCGTAAACTCTCTCCATCCGAGCAAAGATACTCTACTGTTGACATCGCGCGCGCTCTACGCAACTTACTGTGCAAACATTTTGAGCACGTTGTTGAAAGTCATCCTTTTACAATTTTCAAGGAACACAAACCGTTAACGCATGTACTGCATTCCGAAATGCCGATAGGCTTTTTAGTTTTTACGAGTGATATTCAGCATATAAAAGGTGCGAGTATCGCCGTGTCAGACACACTATCGCATCCAGAGGATAATCAGATATCCCCAATATATCATACGGCCCTCGACTTGGTAAAATTGGTCAAACTACAATTAAAAAATATTCCATCAGATCTTTCGTAAGCAAATATTTGGTGCGGAACTTCTACGGATAAGAATAGGCCATACATTCCAAGTGAAATGCGCCGCACGGTCTTTGAAACGGGTTGTCTCATCCAGGCATTACACCAACATGAATGTTAGTAACATCGAGGTACTTCTCGTTCAGTATCAACCAGGACACAGGGAAAGACGTACTCGTACCGAATATGTTTATTTCAATCTACCTTCCGGTCGATTCGAAAAGATTCATATGGATCTCGTTGGACTATTGCCCCCATCAAACGGTTACTTTTATATTCTTACGATAATCGGACGGGTAAATATGATGGGCCGGAGATATCCCCTTGTCAGACTTGAAGACTACCAAAGTAGTGTTTATAGACCACTATGTCTCAAGATATGCGGTGTTCCATTAGAAATAACGACCGACCAAGGTGGTCAATTTGAGAGCAATATGTTTTCGGGAATGAGGAAACTACTGTGATCTCACAAAATACGGACCACTAGTTATCATTCGAGTTCAAAAGGTATGGTAGAAGAATTCCATCGAACCTTGAAATCTTCACTATACGCGTCACAAAGAATGCACGCCAGCGGAATTAGTATACGGTCAAACACTAAAAGTCTCCTGAGAACTTCTTTTGTATTCACAGATTCAAACACCCGTAGATCCAGCATCAATTTAATACCCCAAGATACTCGCAGCTGCTCGAAAACCAACATTTACGTTCCTAAAGACCTCTCTGATTGCGAATTCGTATTCCTCCGTGTGGACAAGGTTAAAATTGGTTTAACATGTCCATATGAAGGTCCATACAAGGTAATGAAATTGCAGCGCAAGTATTTTATAATATAAGTAAATGACAAGAAATCCTCGATCGACTAAAACCAGCATATTTTACAAATGATATAGAAAATCAATTGGATAAACTAAAACCACGCGTGCATTTTCGTTGGAAACTATATATACTTATATCTAACATCCAATAACATTGGGGCTGTAGAAATTCGCACATGTGGCGAAATTAGTTAACAAAAATTAAGGTTGCAAATCCTATACAAAATAAAAGAATTAGAAAATACAAATATGTAATTTTCTCAAGGTCGAAACACCCCCCACACAATTAAACCCCACTCAAATGGTCGGAAAAACAAAACCAAAATGAAAACAAAAACAAATCTCATAAATGGTCGCAAATCCTATCCACAGAAATTTTCTTTTGTTGTTTTCCTTATGAACAACGACCAGCCCCACGAAAAAACAGAAGGAACTTCCCGGTAGGAAAAAAAAAATTCAGAAGATAAAATGACAAACTTCAGACTAACAAGAACTAACCACCAAACAGAAACCAAATCAGACTTATTGGGAACTACGGATACAGACTAATAGAAGCATTAGAATGTAAAAAATCAAGGTACAAAACAAAATACAACTTAACAACCATAGACACAGCATACTCCAACCACCTAAATACGACATCAGTCCAAGCATTTAAATGCGGACTAAACAACACAATTCTCAAAGAAAAGTTAGCTGACAAACTACTGGCACTAACGACAGGGACACCAGCAAATCAGCCAATACGAGAACCAAGAACACTTAACTAGACACAGATGAAACCACAAACAAACCTCAACACAAGAACACAAATATAGTGTAAAATCTGTCAACGACCA
This sequence comes from Tipula unca, assembly GCA_951394425.1. Taxonomy (NCBI): domain Eukaryota; kingdom Metazoa; phylum Arthropoda; class Insecta; order Diptera; family Tipulidae; genus Tipula; species Tipula unca. The sequence continues at coordinate 21,501,649 of OX596382.1, read as the reverse complement.
GGCCACACATGGAAGATATATACAGTACACAAATGAACCAAGAAAGACTGAGAAGGGATACAACACGAATGCAACCGTATAACTCACAATTCCAAACGAAATGAGAACACATATCCAACACACCGCAATAACCCTTCGACAAACAATACTTAAATTGAATGAACCAAAACTATTCGTAATACACACAAACCGATCTCAACAAGGAACCAAACAGGAATTTCCACGTATCACTACAACACTCAATAAAATACCAGAAATCAATTCGCCCAACAAAAATATTGCTCACATTGCAAAACCACTACAGGGCACACATTTGACGAATGCCGAACTAAATTTTTCACCAAAAATACACAAACAGCACACAACTCACACCAAATGATACTGGAGAAATAATCAACAAATTCAGCAACATGTGGATCAACACAATAAACCCGCAACAAGCACCAAATCAGACACAACAAGATCAACAAGATCAACACAGGAACCAGGGAAACTCCAAAGGCGACCAGTCATAGGATAGCAACTGGCATCGGATCAAATAATACTACCAGCACGTAATGCAACAGATATAGAAATACAATCCCCCACTAATGAACTATACATATGGCACTCAGAAGATATCCAAACAGGTGTGTTCATACTCCACATGCAGTGATGGGTGGGGTAGATTACGCCATGTAATTTAGGCGATTGTCGACACGTAGAATAATACGTAGATTACTTGGCAATTTTTTTATCAACGTCTACAGTTAAGACAACGTCAACAACTTTATTTTAGCATTTTGAAATTACAAAAACAAGACTGCTCGGCGGTCGTATATAATGGAATAAAAGTGATCGTTAAAAAATGTTCGTAATTGGTTAACGTTGACTTAAGGCGATGCATTAATCAAATCATAGATGTTGGCCGAAAACACAAGCTTTTGTGTTGTTTTGCGTGAATTGGCCGTATTTGATTGTTCGAGTATAACTGATTTTGGGCTTAATAAATTGGTTTAGTTTTAATTTAATCTTCCCTAGTTGACATTAATTAGATTATGAAATTTTTTTAATTAAAATGAATCGAAAGGGATTATAAAACTGTCGCCATCCGTATCGTACCTACAGAAATCGGGCCATCGTATAGTATAGAAATAAAAGATATATCATATTCAGAAAAAATAGTTCCCAAAGTCTACACTTATATTTGGTGGCGCCACTGCATTGGCAGCAAAATGTCTACGTTGTCTACGATATCTCCGTTGTTTGTAAAAAAAATAGTAAAAATCTTAACCGAAAGCCTACAGATAAATCAAATAATTTGTCTTCAATACGAAAATATATTTTTCTTTGAAAGTGATAATCTTACCATTATCCAGGGTGAAAGACATGAGATTAATTTATATTCAGACATTCTAGAATTTAGTGCAACAAATTGACCTGAGCTTTTAAACCATATGATTATAACTTTAATTTAATTATTTAGCATTCCGGTATACAGTTCGATTAAAATTATTTATTATTATAAAAGCTCGTTTTATTTAAGCTTATAATTATATGATAATAAAAAGTCCGGATTAAATATGTTTTATGAGCTTTCGCAGTAATCTTATCCAGCCGAATTTTGACGAAATTAAATTTTTTTTAAATTTTGAGCTTTCATAACCAACCAATACAACAATTGCTACCATCGTTTGAAATTCAAAGTTCAGTAACGTATATAATGCTGATTTATTTGACAATTCGGTTTCTAAGCGTACTTTATTCAAAGCACCTCTAAGAAGACTAGTTATAGAACTAATTGATGAATTTTTCAATGCCCTTTACGTATCTGATAATTGACCTAGTTGAAGTCATGGTTTAAGATAGAACATCTTTAATAGTGAGAGTATTGAAAAATATTTTATTAAAGAAGCGCTGGTGTTTGGAACGAATTTGGGAAAATTTTATATATGTCAGTGTTATGAGATGCTAACGGATCTATTAAGTTTGAGGTTCAACATTTCAAAAATGTTCCTAGTACAGTACAATATTCTGAGAAGATCATGAACCTCATTGAAAAATTATTCAGGTTACATCAACCATTTAAACATTGTGTATTGAACAGAGTCATTTAAACATTTTCTCTATTAAAAAATGTTTAGAATAGAATCTATTTATAATGACTGGCCTAAGTTACTCACTTTTATTTTGGGTACAACCTGTTCTGCAGCATATCGCCTGATGTACATTGGAGCATGGAATGTTTTCGGTATCGTGAGACATGACAGACTACTATCCGAATTCCATTTTTCAAAATTTTTCTCAGTATAAGCCTTTTGAGAAATTAGATGAGTCCATAGTCTTTTTTTCCGATGGCTCCTGTTCTAGTGCAGGTTTTAGAATCTACTGTCTTTGCACGGACTAAGATTTTTCGGTTGTCTCGGTTCGCAAGTTGAACTAATCGCGGTGACACCTAGTATTCGGTCATGTTAATACCGACTCATTGTGACATCGTAGGCAATGACATCGCGGACTGTTTAGCCAAAGCTTCCCAATTACCATTAATTTTTATTGAACCAGCGGTTCCTTAAACTATGCTTTGAAAAACCTAAGATTTCAGTGGCTTGAGATTTTTGGATATCGTAAGGTGAAGTACTTTTTAGTTGTTGTGGACAATTTCAGTAATTTTACTATACACATGAATTTGTTATTTTTATAATTCAATAATTTATTTATATCACATTTATTTATTTTAGTTTAAATTTTCACATTTATTTATTTTAGTTTAAGTTGTATATACATGTATTTTATTAAACTAATTTATTTATTTATTGAATTGTATGTACAAATTATAAATGTTTATTTAATTAAATTTGTTAATTTATTTAATTCACTTGTATAGATATATTTATTAAATTAATTTATACACCACAATGACTATAGAAGAACGTGTGTCTTGGTTGTTATTTGTTTGATAACACTTTTGGTAATGGACGACTATATTGTTTTTAGTAAATGTGTTGTTGTAATGACGTCGCCTTCGTCTTCGTTTTATGTGTTGAAGGAACACATGCGCCGGCGACGGTCGACATTGCACTTATGTAGTGCAGTGGATTTTTATTGCATCACCGAACATTGTTAGTTCGTGGTGATGTTGGTTGGATGGCGATGGTTTTACTATAAATGTTTTATAGTAATGGTTCGGTTATTAGATAGTGGTGGTTGGATAGATGGATATGTGATGGGGTTAGTGAACGCTTAATTCAAATAAGTTGGTTTATATTTGAATTTCACTAATTGTTTTGTTTGTGGCAGAATCGAATATCGGTGAGTCGAATATTCGAGCTGCTACAGTACCCCCTCTCCAGATGAGAAACCATAGGTTTTGAGACGTTATACGGTGAACCGGACGGTTTTATATCGTTTGCTGGCTGATATCTGATCAGCCGTGTTGAGAATACCGTAGGCCGGTTTCAATCTGTCGATTTAGATTAAGTGGTGTTTGTCTTTGATTGAGACAATGAATTGCTTGCGTAAGCGGCGTATAACTCTGTATGGCCCATCGTATGGAGATTGTAATCCAGTACGAACCTTATCAACCCGGACAAAGGCGTAATCGCAATTGTTGAGCGATTTAGGAACGAATATGTTGCTTTCATTCGTTGGTCTTGTTGTCGTGGGGATAAGATTTTGCATGGTGGTGCGGAGTTGGTCGATGACTGTGTCGGTTGTGGATGGAGACGGCAGAGGATGTTCGATGAAGAACTCACCGGGTAGCTTGATGGTTTGACCGTAAACCATTTCAGCTGGTGAGCACTTCAAATCTTCTTTGACCGTTGCTCGAATACCAAGTAGAACGATTGGTACTTCGGAGCTCCAGTGAATTGTGTTGCCTCGGGCCTTGAGAGCAGCTTTGAGCTGGCGGTGGAAGCGTTCGACCATGCCATTGGCTTGCGGATGGTAAGCCGTTGTACGTATACGATGCGAGCCGAGGAGTTTCGTTAACTCCGAGAAAAGCTTCGACTCGAATTGGGTTCCTTGATCAGTGGTGATGTCAAGTGGAACGCCAAATTGTGATACGTAGTTTTGAACGAATGTAGTGGCAATGGTTGCTGCAGACATGTCGGTCATGCAGTACGCTTCTGGCCATCGAGTGAAACGATCGACACAGGTGAGTAGATATGAGTGACCATTGGATGGAGGAAGTGGTCCTACGACATTCAAATGAATGTGCTCGAATCGACCAGGTGGAATTGCGAATTGTCCAAGAGGCGATTTTGTGTGCCGCTGGACTTTCGATTTTTGGCAAGATAAGCATGCTTGTGCCCAATGGGTCACGTCTTTGTTGATGCTTGGCCAAAAGTATCGAGCAGTAATCAATTTACGAGTTGCGCGGACACCAGGATGTGAGATACCGTGTAGTGTGTCGAAGATGGTTCGACGTAGTTGCTCTGCGATGTACGGGCGATTTGCACCCGTAGATGTTTCGCAGTAGATTTCGAGGCCAGGTAGCTCCAGTTGCAGTGATGAACTGGCGTGACATGTGGAACCAGAAAGTATATTCTGAAGTTCCAAGTCTGCTTTTTGTGCTTGTGCGATTTTGTTGCAGTCGAAGTGAGTCTCGACTGTGGCCGTTTCGTTTGCTGTTGTGCGCGAAAGTGTATCCGCGACAACGTTGTCGGTACCTTGAACATGCTGGATGTCCGTGGTAAATTGACTAATGTAATCCAAGTGGCGTGCTTGCCTTGGATTGCGTTCAGTTTTAGACTGAATTGCTCGAGTGAGAGGCTTGTGGTCGGTGTAAATTGTGAAGTCCCGACCCCCGACAAAATATCTGAAGTGTTTGATTGCTAGATATATTGCGAGTAATTCCCGATCGAATGCAGAGTATTTCTTTTCGGCATCCGAGAGCTTGTTTGAGAAGAATCCCAGGGGCTCCCAACACTTGTCGTTGTACTGTTGCATGACTGCTCCGACAGCAGTGTTTGATGCATCAGTAGTTATGCTGAGCTTTGTGTCGCTCAGTGGATGAGACAAGAGTGTTGTGCGTGCCAATTCAGCCTTTAGTGACGTGAATGCGTGTTGACATTCGTCAGGCCAAGAGAAGTTCTTGGCTGTTTTGGGCTTACGTAGTAGTACTGCCAGGTGGCTGTGAATTGGGTTGAGTATTTCAGCGAGCTTTGGTATAAATCGGTGGTAGTAGTTGACCATGCCGATGAATCGCTGAATACTTTTGATTGAGGTAGGAGCTGGGAATTCTTTAATGGCATTGATTCGGTCTTGTGACGGAAGGATGCCATTAGCGGTAATCTTGTGGCTGAGGAAATCAAGAGTGGATGCGCCAAAGACGCATTTTGAGCTCTTGATGTGAACATCAAACTCGACAAGTCGTTGGAAAAGTGTTTCCAGATGGAGTTTGTGTTGGTCCTCAGTTTGAGATGCCACAAGAATGTCGTCTATGTAGACGAAAATGAAGTCGAGATCTCGAACGACTTCGTTCATGAAGCGCTGAAACGTTTGTGCGGCATTGCGTAATCCAAATGGCATTCGGGTGTATTCGAAGAGGCCAAATGGTGTGGTGATTGCCGTCTTGAAAACGTCTTCAGGTGCCACGGGAATGTGGTGATAACCTCTGATGAGATCAAGTTTGGAGAAAACTTTGCAGCCATGCAAGTGCATGGTGAAGTTTTGAATGTGGGGTATCGGGTAGCGATCCGGTATCGTAACCGTGTTTAAACGCCGATAGTCCCCACATGGCCTCCAGTCGTGATCTTTCTTCTTGACCATGTGAAGTGGGCAAGAAACGGAATGCTGTAAGTAGTGGGTACTTTTTGAGCAGAGTGCCGTAGCCGTTGTCGATGTTGAAATGGATCGGTGTTGGTGTGTTAACACGAACCATTGTGGCGTTTATTGACAGCTTTGTAGCTGGGTCAATCAGCCGTTTGTGTTTGACATCGACAAGAAGTCCGAATTTGCTTAGAAAATCGGCACCAATGATCGGACGATTCACTGCAGCTAGTATGAAAGCGTGCGTGAAGGTTCGTTTGAGTCCGATATCCACGTTAAGCAATTTTGTGCCGTACGTGTGGATGATTGAACCATTGGCAGCCGATAAGACTAGATTTGAATTTCGATTTGACAATGTGTAATTCATTTTGAAATTCATGGCTGGAATAACCGAAAGGTCAGCGCCAGTGTCGACTAGGTAGGTGAGTTTGTTGTGTCTATCGTACACAAACAAACGTGACGTATAGGGTGTGTTTGTGGTCAGGGGAGGCATGTTGCTCTCAACCCGTGACTCTCCTAGTTTTTTGAATTGTCAATGTCCATTTTTGCGGCGGCCGTGGACGTCGATGGTTGCGACGTGTTGAAGTTGCATGGTGGCGTGCATTTTCTGGCGGCTTTACCAAACTTCTCGTGAAACCAGCAATTACCGTGTCGGTATGTGTTGTTGCTGGGACTGCGGATTCTTTTTGTGGAGGGAGCTCGTCGCCCACGCGAACGGCTTTGACCTCGAAAAAGTTCGTCGAGTCTAGACTCGATTCTCGCCAGTCTTGCTTCGAGTGTGTTTGGTGCTTGTGTTGTTGAACGGGGAGTTCTGTCTCCACTGCGTTCATTTTGTGGTTGTCGCTGGTATGGTACATTGATTTGGCTGACGCTTTGAGATGTGATGTTTATGACATCATACATCTTGTCGGCAATTCTGGCTAACATTTGTGTCGTGGAGGATTCGGGCTGTGCTACTAGTGCTATGCGAATCAACTCCGGCACCTTTCGAATCTAAAGTGATTTGATGATGTTTTCGTTAAAATTGTTGTTAGCCAGTGTTTGTATGTGTGACGAGAAAACCCCCGAATATGGAGTTCCTTTCGTCCTACCTTATATTGGGGGGGCTCGTTGAAATTTGAATGCAACAAAAAATTTAAAAAAAAAGAAATGCAAGAAAAATGTTTGCGGCGGATTGTGTGTTGTCACCGATGTGGTTGCGGTTTTGAGAAAAACCTTTTATTATTCTTTTTTTTTTTTATATTAACCCACAACGGTGATGGCGGGAGGGCGTGCTGCGAGAAACCGACCAGTGTGTGTGAAAATTGATTGGGAACGATTGTGGTGGTGAAAAATATATATAAAAAAATTTTACAATTAAAAAATGATTTTACGTTAAGTTAAAAAAAAGTAAAAATGATTCTACGTTAATTTGTATTATTGAAAAAAATAATAATTTTACGTTAATTAAAAAAAATAAAAAATAAAAAAAATTTACTGTTCAAAGAAAAAAAGAATTTTATATAAAAAAACTTTGGTACCGGTTTATTTTTGTTGTTGTTTCTGCTGCTGCTGGTGGTCCTCAATGCTGTTGTTGTTTGTGCTGCTGCGTCTGGTCGCGTTGCGGTGAGGGTCAGTCGCTTCACCGTTTGCGTTGTCCCGCGGAGTCCCTCGTTGGTGCGTGGGATGACCCTACGCACGTGTCTGCTCCTTCCTCCCGCGTATGCACTCACCAAATTTTATGTTGCGTCTTTTAGTTATTTGTGTATATTTTAATTTATGTAATGCGGTAAAAACCGCCGTCTATAGGTCACCACTTATAGGATTGTCTCCTATTTTAAATATACGTCCGTTCGGACTTATTACAAAATAACTAAACACAATTAATAAATGTTTATATACACAACGTATTTATTATTATTTTATTATTTTATTTTATTTGTTTTTACAATTATTAAACTATATTTTTTTTTTATTATTCACCACCATTTAATGACGCGTTGTCAAGTGTTGTTATTTAAGAAAAAAGTAATGGACGACTGGTTTGTTGTTTTGTTTTGTTGTGTGTAGTGTGACGTCGCCTTCGTCTTCGTTTTGTGTTGAAGGAACACATGCGCCGGCGACGGTGAACATTGCACTTTTTTGTTAAGTGTTGCATCACCGAACATTGTTAGTTCGTGGTGATGTTGGTTGGATGGCGATGTGTTTTTTACTATAAATGTTTTATAGTAATGGTTCGGTTATTAGATAGTGGTGGTTGGATAGATGGATATGTGATGGGGTTAGTGAACGCTTAATTCAAATAAGTTGGTTTATATTTGAATTTCACTAATTGTTTTGTTTGTGGCAGAATCGAATATCGGTGAGTCGAATATTCGAGCTGCTACAAAACCTGTAGAAAAGCTTGTTTTGTCTTTGCCAATTGTTGAATGATATTTTTATATAAAAGCTCGAAAGTGCTTTGATTAGACATCTTAAAGCTCGTTGTTGTTTATATGGTTTGAAAAAAAATTAATCAGTTTTAGTTTTTCTGAGCTCACTTACACATCACTGGTAGGAACAAAGCGATGATTTAAATGCTTTGTTTTCTTTTGAATTTAACAGCCAATGCCACTATTACCATATAGTATAAAAACTTCCAAACTTAAATTAAATTTGTATTCGATGACTATTCTTTACTCATGTTATTTATTTATATATAGTTCGATGAACTTTCAAAGTTCGTGGTTATCAACATTCAGTTTTCGAGAGGCTAAAGATATACTCAAAACTGAGCATTTTATTAGTATCGATAAGCTTAATAAGTATCAATTTGCTTTGAAAAATAAACAATCTTTGAATGAAAGCTGGAGAAAAGCATGTTTTGACTTTTCCAATTGTTGAATGCCATTGTTATATAAAAGCTCGAAAGTGCTTTGATTAGACATCTTAAAGTTCGTTATTGTTTATACGGTTTGGAAAAAAATTCATCAGTTTTAGTTTTTCTAAGGTCACTTACACATGACTGGTAGGAACAAAACGATGATTTAAAAGCTCTGTTTTAATTTAATACATAATAACGTTATTAGGACTTTAATTTCAAAAATTGTATTTAGACCTTTAAAATGTCCTCCTTTGCATCTAAACGGCTACACAGCAAAAACACAGTTCAAAACCATGATTTATGGGATATAAATTCGTTCTCTAATGCGCCATTGACACTAAGCTGTTGCAGTCCTTCCCTAGTTGGGCAATTAAAACAGTGATCCTGGTTAATACAAGGTAGGTATAGTGGAGCCAACCAAAATAGTAAGAAATGGTTTATTATGTGGGAGAGCCTTGGCTCACTAGACCGCCGCCGTGGGGAAGTCGTTATTCTCTGTATCAAATGAACGTAAACGATATTATAAATTACGAAATTAAATCATACATTTCTTCATCTAACCGCAGTTATCCAAAATTGATAAATAATCAATGTAAGATGCACATATATAATTTTAACAAGTCGAATGACTTGCAGCAATATTTTTGGTTAACATTTGGAATTCACTTTGGACCTTAAAATTAGATACTGTCGGCATCAGGATTTTATTACCGCAACTTTACTTCGAGTCAGAAGATTTAACCGACCTTCCAATTTTTTCCTTCCATTTTTACAATTATATATATTAGTAGCTCCTGTGGATCTTTAAAAATTTGCCAACCAAAAAAAAAAAAAAGAAAAAAAAAAGATCTTATTAGCATTCATCCCAACTTTTTATGCTTTTGATTGAAAAACATTTCTCGAAATCACATATCCGTAACATCCTTCTAATTTTTTCCTATTATACATAACCCAAAAATTTGCATTTTAGGTTTAGTATTTTTTCGTATACACGCACATATATAACAAATAATTCAAAATTTATTCACCACTATTCTAAACTTCATATTGTTGGTCACTCAAACATTTTATCCAATTTAAGTTTTACACAAGTCAATTTCATGATATATAATATGTACATTGTACATGATATGTATAAAGAACCAAACAAACAAAATATAGTTTGGTATTTTTTGGGTCGAACTTCTCCTCTATATACTCGTACATACGAGTATATGGTAAATAATATTGTATGACGTATATAATGACTAATATTCGTTTTACCATAAGGAATGTTGTTCAAACATCTTATCATGACCTAAATTTTTATTTAGATTTTTTTTTTTTTAAATATAGTGTTATGTATACGGATAGATATGTAGAACTTAATATGTAGACATACAAAAGCTTTATTATCATAGACTGCCTGCTTTTTTTTCTAAATATATTATGTCACATTGTATATATACATATATACACCATCTTAAGATATGTTAATTTTTTTTGTTATGTATGGTACGTATGCAAAATTTTTATTATGTCTCTCTCGATATTTCAACAAATTTTCATTTTGTGTGCAAAGAAAATAAATTTTTCCGAACTCAATTTAAATTTTAAAATATTTTATGGCCTAAGTGTTTATGCGGATACACGTACATATGTATGTACATAACTAGTTAAGTAAGAGCTATTTGTTTTTTTTTTGGATTATTGGTAATTCAAAACATATATCCTATCGAAAAAAAAGTATAAACACTCACCTGCGGATACGAGCATATATATATATATAGTTTATGAATGACCCGCGCGTCTAATAAAAGAACGCTATTGTAGAACAATGCGCAGAATGAATGATGTGTATGTATATACTTATACGTAATAAGAAATTTAGGTCACGTCCTACAAACAATAAAAGGAGAAACACAAAGGTAATCAAAATATAATCAGAACCGCATAAGAACAAACGAAACCGCCATCCTCCGCATCCGCAAAAACACAAACCAAACACAAAACAAAACAAAAAAATCTCTGAATATTCTTACAGAATAAATTATATAATCTTGTGCAAGTATATAAGAATAAAAGGAGCGCACACAACACACACCACACCCATACAAAAAACCAAAATAATTGACCAATTTATTTCTTTTTAACCATTTCAAATTAGGAAGATGAACGAGGCCCAATAGAAAGTGGTCATTTGCGGGCCAACATACGTATTTTGTATTCGCCATTGTCATAAATATTTTTGTACATCCTAACATTCTTCTATAATATCGTATATTAAGATCGTATCACACACACTTACATACAATGGTATTTGAATGTTATTTAAGGCCGAGCCAGAGAATACCGGACAGGTGGAAAGATTTAAAAATTAATTATGACTTTAATTAGTTGAATAAAATGAAATAAAAGGATAACTAATGATTGTGTTTTTAGATGTGTGTGTGTGTGTGTAAAATTTATTATTAGACATGCATACATACATACGTATATATACAAGAAGGAAAACAGAAGATGGTACGTAATTAACGTTTTTTTTTGTGTATCGTGCTGGTACTGAAATATACAAGCATATATGTATGGCGATGTGTTCCCAGCCGAGGGGTAAGACATTTGGAAATAATCAGATGATTTAGTTTTTTTTTTTTTGATGTTATTGCTAGAAATGGAAATGTTTAATGCGTATGTACAACAATAACACATAGTACAACAAATAATAAAAAATTACACGATTAATTGGCTATTTAAGAACGATTTTTGTTGTTTTTGTAATTTAAGATTAATGTTAAAATGGGTGTGCGTTTGTCATGTGAATAGACGATTAGATATACGGTGTGTGTGTGTTCTTTATACTGCGTATACCACGTAAATTCTCAAAAATAGCGATATCTATATATGATTATACGAATTCCACAAAAATTCAGTCTAGACAGTTAAAGTAATTTACTATTGTTAAAAGAGATTTCAGTGGGAAAAAAAGATATACATTCGAATTATCATAATTTAAATTACCACAATATCAAATCAAAAGTATAATAAGAGCGTGTCAACGCAATTTTTGCAACATTCAATACGCACAAATTTAGAGAAACTTATCTAGAATTTGAGATATTTTTCAAAAATTGAATTACCATTCGAATATATGATGGTTTTTCTATGTACTCAAATAAAACAAAGTTTGTAAATTTCTAAAATTCACCAATAATATTTAGAAAATTTTCAAAAATATCGAGTTTTATCAAAATTTTCAAAATTTAAAATTTCTAATAATTCTAAATATTTATCAAAATTTAAAAAATTCCATGAAAACTTCGAAAAAAAATTTAATTAAATCCAGAATGTATACGTATACTAATGACTCAGACCCTATAGTTGGTTCCACTAATTAAAAAAAAAATCGATTATCTTGTAAATTTAATTTACAAATTCTAAAATTTCGAAAATTAAAACATGAAATGAAATTTGACGTTTAACAATTCAGAATATTAACTTGCTTTGGAAAATTGTAAAAATCTTGAGATTAACCATTTCACAGAATTTTTAAATTAAATTTAAAAATTCGACAAATTTTAAAAACGAATTACACAAATACGATTCTATACCGAAGATAAAATTTATAATTCGAATTGTTGCATTTTTAAAATTTAAATATTTAACTAACGCTGATGCAGACATCTTGAATTTATGGTGAAAATTTGTTGATTTTTAAAGCATTTCTTCAGAGTTTTTGGCAATATTTAAAATTAAACATTTAAAGAAATTTTACTGTAATTTTGAGATATTTTTTAAATTTTGAGAATTATTTTGAAATTATGATGATTTGTGCACATACGAAATATAACTCGAAATACAAATTTTTGTAAATTTTTAAATTTCACCAATAATTTTTAGGAAATTTCCGAAATAATATCCAAACTTTTACGTGCCAATACTTCGATGAATATCAAGGTTTCATTTTTTTTCTAAATTATTCATAAAATTTCAAATTTCAATAAAAATTAAATAAAATTCAAATTCTGAATTTAAAAAAAAAAACAAGAAATTAAATTTGACATTTTACAATTCTTAACTGCGCAATTTGAAATAAAAATCTATTGAGGTTAACCATTTTAATGAACTTTTAAATTTCTTAATTAAATGTTATTCGAAAAATTTTGAAAACAAATTTCACAAATACGGTTCAGAAGTTAAAATATTAATTTTGAAGAGTTGAAATTCTAGCATTTTATAATAAAACGTAGATAAAAATGTCCAAAATATGGGGGGTAATTCGGAATATAACTCGAACTATCGAAAATTTAGGAGATCTTACGAAAATTACGAAAATTTAGGAAAATTTTAAAATCATCAATAATTTTTAGAACATTTCCGAAACAATACGCAAACATTGACGTGCCAAAACATGAATATCAGAATTTGTTAGATTTTCAAAAATTTATCGAAATTTTAAAAAAATTTCATATTTCAAAATGTAATTGATAGATACCAGAATTCACGTATACTCTTAAGATAGTTGAATTATTGTAGATTGTAGATCACAAGACAAAAAAAAATCGATACTTTTGTAGATTTAATTTACAAATTCTGAAATTTATGTTGGTTTTAAAAATTTTAAATTTTTTACCATTTCCCAGAATTTTTAATAAAATTTGAAAACAAATTGGATAAATTTTGAAATTAAACTTTACGAATATGATTCTGAAGATAATATTTTAATTTCGAATTATTAAATTTCCAAAATTTGATATTGAACGCACATAAAATTCTCAGTATAATGGGAAAAATAAAATTACGAATATTTTATGTAAAATTCTGTAAATTTTTAAAGTTCACCAAAACTTACCAAATTTTCTAACCTATAACAATTCCATGAAAATTTACAAATTTCGAAGAAAAAAACACGAAATCAAATTTGACGTTTGATAATTCTGAATTATAACTTGGTTCAAAAATTCATGAGATTTACCATTTCACAGAATTATGAATTTTAACATAATTAAATTTAAAAATTCGAAAATTTTTGAAACCGAATTAGATGAATACCGATTCTGAAGATAAAATTTATAATTCGAACTGTCGCATTTTTAAAATTTGAATATTTAAATATTGCTGATGGACATTAGTAGAATTTGAGAACATTGCTCCTGGAATTTTTGGCTATATTTATTATTCTAAAATCTGAATTTATGGTAGGATTCTTTTAAAATTCACAAATTTATATAAACTTATCATTCGAAATATAGATGATTTTTCGATATTCAGAATATCACAGAATTATAAAAATTTTAGGAGATTTTTCTAAATTTACGTAAATTTTGAAAATTCGCCAATACTTTTAGAAATAATTTCCGGTAAAATATCCAAAAATTTCACGTGCCAGAACTAACTAAAATTTCATTGGATTTTCAAAAGTTTTTAATGTTTCATTTATTCCCAATATTTAATGGATTTATTGTCAAAATTTAAACAATTTCACGATAGTTTTAAAAACCCAACTTCTGCAATTTCAAAAACCAAAACACGAAATCATCTGTGTCATTTGACAATATCGAATTTAAAGTTGATTTTAAATAATTAAAAATTGTTGAAATTTATAATTTTAATTTTTTTTTCACATTTCTCAAAATTCGAAAAATTTTGAAATCGAGTTAAAATTTAAAATTCGAATTGTTAAATTTCTAAAATTTAATTATTAAACGCTCATGCAAATTTCCAACTTATGGCGGACATTTTATGAATATTTTTGCCAATATTAAAAATTCCCAAATTCAGGGAACCTTAACATTTCCGAAATAATGCCCAAACATTCACGAGCCAAAACATGAATAACAGAATATATCGGATTTTCAAAAATTTATCAAAATTTTAAATATCATGGAATTTCAAAAATTTGTCATAATGGAATATTTGAATTCCAAGAAATGTTTCCAAATTTCAAAAAGTAATTGATAAATTCCATAATGTACGTATACTTAGGATAGTTAAAAATAGATACTTTTGAAAATTTAATTTACAAGTTGTGACATTTAAAAATTCTAAATTTTATGTTGGTTCTAAAAAATGTAAAAATTTTCAGATTAACAATTTCACAGAATTTTTAATTAAGTTTGAAAATTTTTACGAATATGATTCTGAAGATAATATTTCAATTTCGATTTGTTAATTTCCAAAATTTGATCACATAAAACTCTCAGTGTAACGGGGAAATTATAAGTACGAATATTTTTTGTCAAATTCCGTAGATTTTTAAAGATCACCAAAACTTTCCAAATTTACCAAACTATAAAAAATTTCCAAATTTCGAAGAAAAAATTAATAAAATACCAAATCTAATTTGACATATGTTATTTCTGAATTTTAACTTGGTTTTGAATGAATAAACATTTATGAAACTAACCATTTCACAGAGATATGAACTTTAACATAATTAACAATTCGAAAAATTTTGAAACCAAATTTCTTAAATACGATCCTAAAGATAAAATTTAATATTTGTGTTTTTAAATTTTTTGATTTTTAAAATTTAAATTTTATTCTCATGAAAATCAGACTTATTGCGAAATATTACCAATATTATCACGCGCCAAAACCTTGATTAATCAAGATTCATAGACTTTCAAAAGTTTATCATAATTTATAAAAATCCATGAATTCTCAAAACTTATCAATTTTTAAAAATTATGACTTCCAAATTTTGAAAAAAATTAATTTGAAATCCAATATATGGAATCGATTTTGACGTGTGTCAATTGTGAATTTTAACTTGGTTTTAATAAATGAAAATTGGTTGAGATTTACTATTTCACAGAATTTTTAAATTTTAATGAATGTTGAATTCGTATTACACGAATACGATTCTGAAGATAAAATGTGTAATACGAATTGTCGCATTTTTAAATTTAAATATTTTACAAACGGTGATGAAAATCTTGAATTTATGGCGGACATTAGTAGAATTTTAGAGCATTGCTCCAATAACGGCAATATTTAAAATTCACAAATATAGAGAAATTTTACTATGGAAAATTTTGAAACTGAAAAATTCAAAATTGGAATTGTCAATTTAAAAAAATTTGAAAAAAAACTCATGAAAATCTGAATTTATGGTGGTATTTTTTTTTTAATTTAAAAATCAATCAGTTCATTTCTCTGCAAAACTCAAAATTCAAAAATTTAGAGAAACCTATCATTCGAAATAAAGATTATTTTTCGTTATTCAGAATATCACAGAGTTGTAAAAATTTTAGGATATTTTCCAAATTTACGTTAATTTTTAAATTTTTAAATTTCTCAAAATTTATAAAATTTTGAAATCGAATTTTACAAATACGATTCTTCAGTTAAAAATTAAAATTCGAATTGGATAATTTCCAAAATTAAATTATTAAATAATGCTTAAGAAAGTCTCCAACTTATGACGTTTAATAGTTCTGAATATAAACTTTTGAAAAATGATAACTTTTTGAGATTTACCATTTCACAGAATTTCTTTTAAATAAATAAAATAAAATTTGAATTTAGGATTGTTAAATATTTAATTAAAAACCTCATGAAAATTTCCAAATCACCATAATTTTATAAATAATTATATTCAAATTATAACTCTGCCATAGTTAAAATTTTGAATATTTATTCAAAATTATAACGTTTTTTTTAATGATCGGAATATCACTCGAATTTTATTTTTTTTTTGAAATTTCCGTAAATATTTAAAATTCACCAAAAATACTCAACATTTTACGTGCCATTTTTTCGATGAATACTTTTCAGGTTTAACTAAACTTTCAAAAATTGATCGAAATTTAAAAACTTTCACAAATTCCAAAAATTAATAAAAATTCAAAAGTTAAATGAAAAATTTTCAAATTTCGAAAAAAATAAAATAAAATTTATAGAATTTTGCCAAGTGTTGAATACATTTTATATACTTTTGATTCAGGCCTAGTCGATTGCTTGGCGAATTGAAAACCACAAGTTAAAATAAAAATAGATTTTTTAATAAACTTACAATTTCTGAAATGTAGAAAATTAAAATACAAAATCAAATTTGAAGTTTGACAATTTCGAATTTGTGCTTGGTTTTGAAATATTAAAAATTCTTAAAGGTAACCATTTCATTGATTTTTTAAATTTCTTAATTAAGCTTTTAAAGTCGAAAATTTTTGAATATGAATTTTACGAATACGATTCTACTACAAGTTAACATTTAAAGTTGGAATTGTTAAATTTCAAAAACATGATTATTAAACACTGAAAAGATGTTAAAATCCATAAGAAACTCGATTTTAAATTTTGGATATATTTTAAAAATTACTGATGAATTTTAAAAGTTTACGAATATTTATAAAATCCCTAAAAATTTTGTAATTTGAATGATAATTCAAAATATGACTTCTCAAAATTCTAATTAAAATTTAAAAAAAAATCTGCTTTAATTTGGATCTTTTCAGTGTTTAAAAATCATGTTTTTGAAATTTAACAATTCCAACATTCATTAAAATTTAAAAAATTCTATGAGTTCAAATTTACAAATTTCGAAACAGTAATAAATAGTATCAATAATTTTTTTAATTTAGTGTCAAGTTTACTGAACATTGTAATTTTATTAATTTCAAAATGAACCGTACGTATACCTATGATGGTCTAGTTTATTTATATCTCGCCGATTTGTGATGATTTGATCTGGAAGTTAAAATAAAATTCGATATTTTTGAATATTTAGTTGTAAAATACTGATATTTCGATAAAAAACACTTCTTCGCAACAAGTATCACTTAAATTATATTGTTGTTTGAAAATATTTAATGATTAGTAAATTCCCGAAATAATATTCAAACTTTCACAAACCAAAACCTCTATGAATTTCATTGGAATTCTAAAAACTTCGAAATATTAAAATAATGTCCAACATTAATGTGTTCTTCTAATTTACAAATTTGGCAATTTCGAAATTAAAACCACAAAATTAAATTTCACGTATTACATGAGTATCAAGTTTTATAAATCTAATAATTTAACCGATTATGTAACTTTTTCCTGCCAAGCTTTTTTTTTGGCATAGGCCTACCAAATAAAATTTCAAAATTTTCTTGCCAGAACCCTGTAAAGCGAACACCATAATGGTGTATATATACTAAGTTGTTATTGGCTCTAAACAAACCGACAAATATTTAAATTTTTTGAAAACTAGGAGATTGGGTGGTTTAGACTACCAAGTTTGATATGATCTTATATAGTTGTTGCCCTAAGCCTCCTCCATTTCTTAAAATTGAAGTAATTTTCGGATAGCTTAGACCACAAATAAAAAAATATTTAATTTCTGCTTAGACCCAATGACTTATGTATGTATATGTCATTATGTTGTTAGTTTCCTAGGATTTTCTTTATAGAAAATTTGAAAAAACATACAATCGACATATTATATATGAGGTCATACCAAACTTGGTTGGCCTAGCCCCTCTAATCCGCTACTGGTTACAAAATAAAAATATTTGTTGGAAAGTTTAGACCTAAAACATATACGTCATTATGGTGTTAACTACCTATGATTTCCAAAGAAAATCATATATGTGACATAGATGAGATCGAAACATGGTTGTTTGAACGCGTCCTAATCCCCAATCTTTTTCAATATTGAACAATTTGTATTATTTTGAGACAAAAACTTTAAAGCCAGCATCCAATATTGTATCGCATTTGGCGATCGAAAAATTTCTTAAATTAGCAGCTAATTTATCTAATTCATAAAATCCAAAATAGGTTATATTCGAACAATGAGAAACACTTATTTTACGCGGAGCAACCCAAAAGTTTGCCAAGTGCTTCTGTGATTTGAATGCATCTTTAAGTAAATGAAAACCAATTGTGTACGTACAATTTTTAACGGTCACTTTTAATTCGTCGAGCTTAGATATAAAAAGTCGGGTTGTAAAGAAAGCTTTGTTATAAGATACTTATCTAGAAGTCCGGAACCCCGAGAACTATTAAAATCTAGGTAAAATGATTTCTTTTTGAGAACCTCCCTTATTACGTGTAACGAACCAACTTTAAAATCCGCAGCAATCACATTTCATTCTTCATTTTTCCCCTTTATAACAAACGTCGAAATCCAAAACAGTATATATAGTATGAGACAAAAAAAGACTTTTCGCAAAATAAAATTCGAACCACACCAAAAAAGAAACCTATTATGGACATAAAGCGGAAAAGTCCCATACTAAGGTTCATTATAAACAAGTTCGACTGTATTGAAGCTACAGTCTTTTATTTGTAATTTGAACATGTCAAAATATCGTATAAGTTGTTGACGTTGTCTTAATAATTGTCGAGGTGGATAAAAAATATTGCCAAGTAATCCTATTTGTGAATTTATTCGCGTTTGCACTGGCCACTGATCTAGGGCTTCTCCTTCGCTTTGAGGTGACAGTAATCACTATTTATTTTATAGTCATCTATTTTCAATGCACTTTCATTGTTTTTGATTCACATTTATTGTTCAACGCACTAAGTTCATTTACATTAATTTTTAATTCACTTGGCATTCAATTACCTGGAGTGTGTTCATAAACTCTACATTGTAACAATATTGTTAACAATGACAGTTCTAAAGCGTTCATAAACTGCGATTGTAACAACAACCATGTGCTTTTTGTTGTTCATAAACCCTAACCAAAATTTCCCCATATTGTTAGAAACGTCATTCCCAACTCTACTAGATACTGCCTTTCTATACGTCAAAAGCATTTGTTATTTGATAAAATGAATAATTCCGGCCAAAACACGCCTAGTAATCTAGGAAATAATAGTAATGGATATATTTTTTTGGATAGTGATACAGGTATGTTCATTTATTGAGGCTGATGTTGATTGAGAGGCTGGACTCCTAATTTTGTTTTTGTTATATTATATAAATAATATATAGGTACTACTTTTGATCGACGACTGACATACATATTACTTGGATTATGGATATATTAGTGATATGTGATTTAATGTTGTTTGTGTGTTATCATTTTATAATCAATTACCTTACATTATATTCTATTGTGGTTTTAGGTGAATTCGCAATTATGGTAAAGTCCTTGCCTTTTATTTTCAATCAAGTTGGTACTTCAACACAACCGCACGATTCTTCAAGAATAGTGTGGAATCGACCCACAATTCTTGCTCGCATAAGAGCTTTTAAAGAAAAAAAATATTTTTATTTGAGACTGGCTTGCTAAAAAGCGTAGAAATATGGGATCAAATACACTCGTTAATGATGAGTTATGGTTATAAAATGTCTAAAACTCAATGTAAAGACAAATTTAACAATCTGAAACGTGTATACCATAAAAAATCAGCACCTTTTGATTTCGAATATTTTGATGAGTTTAATGAAATTTTTGGAAGAGATCACTTTAGCAATCCAATAAATATTTCTTCCAGCATTGAGCTGAATTCAACTGTATTGTCAACAAAGAAAAACGATTAAAATAGTTCAGAAATCAGATTTGAACTTTCATCTAATGGTATATGTCCTCAGTCGCCATATCACTATATTATGCGTTATTGAATATTTGTTTTAATTATAAACTAAATACCATACGAAGCACTAACAATATTACAAAACAATAAAAAATAATACATATAGCATATTCTTTTCCTTAAAATTATAGATTCTGATGATGGATTTCCTCCGCCAAAACGGATGAAAAAAACTAAAGAACAAATGATTCTGGACGAGTTGGCAGAAATAAAAAAAAGTCGGGAAGAAAGGCAAGCCAACACCAAAATATTTCAGGACAGGGTTGTGAATCGGCTGACAACCAAATTAGTGAGCTTTTAAAAATAATGAAAAAAAACAATAAATTTTGATTAAACGAAAAAATTTGCAGAGATATTTCTGAACGTTTTGTGACGCCATTGTTTATTGATATGTCCTGATGTTGACCTCGTCTAGGTTATTCCGCAATAGTATTATGGGTTTCTGCTGCAATAGTATTACGGGTTTGCGCTGTTAAACCCTCCGTGATATAAAAATTTAGCATGTCTTGATTGAAGTCAAGACATATGTTGTGCAATACGCAGTAGGCAGTGATTGTTGCTGGAGCCCAATCCGTCCTCTTCATGTTTAACTGCTTCAGTCTCCGAAACCTCTTGCTGCGATAAACGAACCTCTCCATGAATGGAGTGATGCATACCAGTTCAACAAGGAATACACCTTATCACCTAGGATGTATTCACCGTTTGGAAAAAAACTTATTTCATATTTTCTTGTTATTTGAGGTAGATGTGAGAATTTTTGAAAATTCTAATAACTGGCAATGAACTTGGCCACTCGCAATAGACATCAATGTATCAATAGACATCAATGTTCATGTAATTGATGTGAAACATTTTCGATTGGAGTAGGCGGTAATATATTTTTTCGGTACAGAAAGAGGGACGTATGTTCCATTTACTATCCCAATCAAGCCATTAAAAATACTATTTGCAGCAAATTTTCTTTTCGTACTTTCCAATTGAATACTGGTTGGCCATTTTATAAATTGCCCCATTAATGCGTTCAACTGGTTTATTATTTGCACAAAGCATTTAGATAAAACGCTCTTTGCCATATTGAAGCGTTCACTCACGGATCTATAATTCAAAAAATAAATGGTAATATATATATATATATATATATATATATATATATATATATATATATATATATATATATATATATATATATATATATATATATATATATATATATATATATATATTATAGTTATAACTAAAGGCTAGGAGCTTTAAATACCTGTACGGATCTGGTGTAGCTAAGGGCCAATTAACAGCCAGAAACTGATGCTTCAATTCGACTGGTGGCCTACCTCCTCCCTCCGGTATAGTGGTGTTTATTGAAATTATATTTAATAATTTTTCAAATGTAGCCCGTTTCAACCGAAAATTTTGTTGAAACTGTAGGTCATCGTAGTGATTTACTACGTCCACTATATATCCTGTAATTCGAGGTGGTTTACTCGACACGTACAACAATCTTGCAGTAATTGCCATATCTTCCTCTTCATCATCCAATTCTTCCTCGTTTATTTAAATTACTAAATTCAGCAATGTCTTTTTGTAATTTAGTAATGAAGCAAGCACTAAAGTATTATTATTTTCTTCGTGCATTGTGTATTTTATTCACTTTAAAACAATTTAATCACAAATTATTAAATCAAAGCCAAAAAAATTTAAATTACAGTAACACGTTTTAATTTTCCTTTTGACGTTTACAACAATATCGTTGTTAACTATATACGTAAATTAAACAATGACAGTCGTAACAATATTATTACAATGTAGAGTTTATAAACACACTCCTGGCAAAGTAATATTTGAAGCAATTGAGATTTGTTGTCGTTTTGGACTATGTTGCACATTAATAACTATTGCGTCGTGGCGTTTGGGGCCTAACCGCTTGTGGACATTGTTTTCTGCAGATTTCTGCATGCTTACAGAACATGAAAATATTTTGCTGAAAATTTCAATTTAAACTCCTCCAGCTGAACCATTATAACTTACATACATATATGCAATTACTGTTTATTTCTTCAATGGTACATCAACCCCAGTTACATTGTCGTTTGTTAAATATTCTTTATCTACCCACCATATTTATAACTTGAATTCTAAGGAAATTCACACGCACATAGAAATGGAATAAATATATATTTGAACTTTAAGCTTTGCGCTCATTTCTACAAATCACAAACACTAATCATATATGTATATGTATATACGTATATAAATCAACATCATTAGGAAATCGGGGTCGACACAACGAAAATTTGTCAAATTTTATCAACATCACGAAAACGATGAGCGCGCACACACACACATAGAAAAAAACTAATCGCGTCTTTAATTTATTTTTTGATGTGCGAAGCGACCAAATTTCCTAGAGAATTTCCAAAACACATACACACACATTCCACAATACTGGTATACTCTGGTATACAGATAAGTTTGTTTTTTGTCTAATTTAACCATTTATATAGGACACATACATATATATGTGTATGTTACATTTTCACATATTTCCTCGTATATCCATGTATACACATTTTCCAAATATTTTTTTTTCGTTTTTAGTGTTTTGAGAATGTTGTGTGTGTTCAAAAAATAATTTAACTTGATTAGTTGTTTGTATATGTATGTATGTATAGCTATGTATAAAAAAAAAACTTTACTAATTGCATTTTCATGAAAATATTATTATTTATGTATAAAAACGAACACACAGAACAAACGAAAAAATAAAAAAGTTTTCAGTTTGTATGCGAAATTTGATGGAAAACACCACCCTAGAACACAGCACAACGAATATAGAACGAACGGCAAACAAAAAATAAATGAAAAGAACAATTATATTGATAAGTAAAATAGAAAATTTAAAACAAAAACAAAAAAACTGAAGGAAAATTGTTTTGTACAATTTTTGGAAAGAATGAAATCATAATTCAGAAATATATAAAGTTGTTGAGTTGTTGATTTAATTTGCTATGCTAGATTAACTTCAACATTCAAGTTTGAATTTTTTTATGTGCTGTCGTTGTTGTTGTACATAATATATATACATATAGTTTGTTATGTTGGGGCTTTTCATTTCATTCGCCATTTATTTAGGATATTTTATTTTTCCCTTCGCCAAAACATTAAATTTTAATTTCTTAATTTTCTTTTATTTTTTTATGTAATTAAATTAATATCAGTTTTTTTCCCTCCATTTTATAATATTAAAAATCACGCAGTTCATTTTAAAATTGTATCCCCCCACAAGAAATAAACAAAATGCCTCAAAATTAGTATGCAAATTATGGTAATTAATGTGTTATTTAGCTATATCGTGCGGTTAAAAAGCGTTCGAATATATAAAAGGAAAGGCAACAAAAAAATTAAAATTTGTTAAAGCAAAGTGTATCAAAGTTTGATCGATATGAAACCACTCATAAAATTAAGTTGAAAAAATTACACCATCGGGTTGACACCATCGATATCCGGGTGTTTCAAAGTGGATTTTTAAAAAACTCCTATCTCAAAAAAATCACTTGTGTGAAGATAGTCCAAAATCCATGATATGTATACGTTAAGATAGAGCCTAAAAATTTCGATCTCTGAAAAATCGAATCACGATAGTTATACCAAAATAAAAGTACTTGGTTTGCTACATTTCACCCTAGACCCCACAAATATCGTCGCTCTAAAATTATCTTGTCGTATAAGCAAACATCGATTTGAATAATCTCGTACCAATTTCTGGCGTCTTTAGAGTCGTGTGAAACAAACAAATTAAC
Organism: Tipula unca; assembly: GCA_951394425.1. Classification (NCBI taxonomy): domain Eukaryota; kingdom Metazoa; phylum Arthropoda; class Insecta; order Diptera; family Tipulidae; genus Tipula; species Tipula unca. The sequence goes on along the minus strand of OX596382.1, from coordinate 21,477,751 downwards.
CGCAAAATCCGCCACTGTGGAAAATGTGAGAAAAAACTGCCTCTCGACCTCACAGCTGCAAATTGTTGGGCCATAACTAACAAATCACAAATCACTAAATTTTATCTAGAGCAGTCTGGAACGTTTTAAGTGGACGAGTTTTGGTTTCAGAACTCAAATTCTCCCCACCATTGCGCGGGAAGTATTAACCTTCTTGTAAAGATATTTATCAGTAGTGCTGTATTTAAGCTTTCTGTGAGCTTTATTTATACCGTTTTATACATTTTTTTTAACCCTGACGCTGAAGGAGTTTTCCGTTCAGCAAAACACGTTGTGTTTAAGAGAAATTTAAAGTTTACAATTTTCTTTTTATTTATTTTAATTGCTATCAGAAAATACGGTTGTGAAGCCTTATCAAATGGTAAACCGACCTACTGGCCAACTGATCCAAATAAAATACCAGATCTGATTGATTCCTTTATAGTGAAAAATATATCTGTAAATTATATACATATAGATGAAAGTTTTGACTTAAGCTCTGATCACTCCCCAATACTTTTGACATTAAGTGAAAGGATCATTCAAAAAAAAAGCTATCCTAGTTTAGTAAATAAACACACAAATTGGGAATACTTTAGACTGTCTTTAGAAAGAAAAACTAACTTAATGGTTCCGCTAAGGAGTGAAGAGCAATTAGAAAAAGAAGTTCACAAGTTCATATGTGACATACAGCAGTCAGCTTGGGAAAACACTCCTGAAGTTAAAAAGAAAATTAAGGGAAACAACTACTCTAGAGAAATTAGAGAGCTTTTGGCAGAAAAAAGAAGGGCAAGGAGAATATGGCAACAAACTAGAGCCCCTCAAGATAAAACTAAGCTAAACAATCTGACTCAGCTACTTAAAAGGGAAATCAAAGATTTGAAAGACGAATCTATCAGTAACTACCTCAGAAAATTATCTAATGATACTAGTACTGATTATTCTCTCTGGAGAGCAACCAGAAGAATTAAAAGGCCAATAATGCAGATTCCTCCAATCAGAACAGAAGATAACAAATGGGCCAGAAATAACGAAGATAAAGTACGAAATTTTGCTGAATACCTGGATAAAATATTTCAACCACATGATGACCAATCATTGGAAGTCGAAATAATAACTGGAGAGGTTGTACAGGAAAGTGAAGAAATCCTACGAGCAACACCAAAAGAAGTCATGTATGAGATAAAAACAAATATGAATCCGAGAAAAGCGCCGGGTTATGACCTTATAACAGCAGAAATTTTAAAAGAACTACCAAGGAAAGCACTATTAAAGCTCACCAATATTATAAATGGCGCCTTTCGATTGAAATATGTACCCAGCCTCTGGAAAATTGCAGAAGTAATTATGATTCCGAAACCTGGGAAACCACCACACAAAACTGGATCATACAGGCCAATATCACTATTACCAGTTATGTCTAAACTCTTTGAGAAGTTATTAGTAAAAAGACTAAATCCGATAATTGAGAGGAAAAACCTGATTCCAAATCATCAGTTCGGTTTTCGCAACCAACACTCAACATTAGATCAAGTACACAGAATAACTAATATTATTGAAAGAGCATTAGAGGAGAAAAAAGTCTGCTCAACGATATTCTTAGACGTTGCACAGGCCTTTGATAAAGTTTGGCACGAAGGACTTAACTATAAGTTAAGAACTGTATTACCAATGCAATTCACTACAATATTAGAATCATACTTGAAAGATAGATTCTTTAGAGTAAAATTAGACGATTCCTATTCTGAATTGAAAGAAATCAAGGCAGGAGTACCGCAGGGCAGTGTATTAGGTCCTGTCCTATACCTATTGTACACTAATGATCTCCCTGTATTAGAAAACAACACTGTGGCGACATTTGCTGATGACACGGCGATCTTAGCTGTTGGAGATAGCAACGAAGAATCAACTCATAGTTTACAGTTAGCTATTACTCAAGTACATAACTGGACCAAAAGATGGCGAATTAAACTTAACGAAACTAAATCAGTTCACATCAATTTTACAAACAAACGACTCGAACATATTCCGGTTACAATTAATCAAGAAATAATACCGTATGCCAACACGGCTAAGTATCTTGGCATGACACTAGATGCAAAACTACGATGGAAAGCACACGTCAAAAAGAAAAGTGAAGAACTGGGGCTTAAATATAGAAAGATGTATTGGCTGATAGGAAGGAGCTCCGCTCTATCAACATACAACGAACTTCTATTATATAAACAAATATTAAAACCGGTTTGGACTTATGGTATCCAACTTTGGGGTTGTACCAAACAGAGCAACGTGGAAATCATCCAAAGATTTCAAAACAAAGTATTAAGGAACATCGTTGATGCACCATGGTATGTTAGAAACAGAGACCTCCATAGGGACCTTAAAGTGGACACTGTTTCAAAGGAAATCCAAAAAAAAGCAGTGAGACATAGGCAAAGGCTCGAACAACATGTTTACACTGAGGCAACTAAGCTGTTAAACAACACAGATATTGTACGCAGGCTTAAACGAACTAAACCTTTTGAGCTGGTGTAATTGCTATTGTAAACAGCGTAATGCTGATGTAAAATCCACAATAACGATGTGGTTTAATCCAATTTATCACACACTATGGAACACCAGTGGGAAGAAGCCATAGATTAATCCAACATAGTAAATTAAGATAGAATAAAATTGCTCATTAGTCCAGGTGACTAGATTGTAATAATTGTTTATTTAAAATATTTAAAAAAATTGAAAAAAAAAAAAAAAAAAAAAAAATTATTTTAATTTTCTTAACAAAGCTCTCAAAACTTTCTGTTTACACAAAAATTTTACAATACTGAATAATATTTATGATTTAAATTATTTTGCATTTGAAATTGTTTTAAAAAGACACTTTTGTCTCTAAGACCATTTTAATTGGGACAAATGCTTTTAGTTTTAAATCTTAAATATTCATTGTCAAATTAGAAGCTTTTAACACTTTATAAAAAAAAATTGATATTCATTGAATCAAAGCTTATAAATTTTTTTAATTTTTCGGTTCTTTACTGAAAGCCCTCAGTTTATTTATATTTATATTTTGTGGTAGTATCTAAAAAGCTTAATTTAAATAATTAAATGTGGCTGAAAGTTTAGTAATTTTACTAACAGTTATGATTTTCTAAAGAAAATATCAAAGTGAGCTGTAAATATTGAGTACAATAAAAAGCTCCATTCTATTAAGATTGATGTTTTCACAGTAATTTAGCAACATCGTTTATGCCAATAAAAGCTTTCTGATTTTAGTGCAACTTGTTAGTAAATTCCTTTTTCATGTTCCAATTAATACTTATAAAAGCTCAAAAAATGCTCAATTATCGTTCAATTATTGCTCTATTATATAATTATTATGGGCACCTTCGATTGAATGAATTGACTGAATCACAGTCAGGGATGGACGTTTACGCGTCATCTATTATTTTCTACATTGGCGTGTCAAGAACCCGTAGATAACTTCAACAACGTAGATAACGTCGATAATGTAGACAATTCCTAGAGTGGTTTTTTGTCAATTAGTTCTTAACTAAAGGATGACAAAAAGGATGTTTTAGGAACAATTGGTGACAGATTTATAGAATGTCCGTCAGTCCATTTAAATACATTTTCAAAAAGAGCAGAATTTAAAGCTAATCGTGCTCAAATACCATGAATCTACTTCAGCGTCATATTTATCCATTACAAAATTATATTAAATTAACTCAAAACAATGATATATAGCGTTATATAGAGTGGAGGCCTTTTTTATAACTGTGGAAAGGTATAGAACAGGTCTCGGAAAAAACGGCTCACAAAAAATCGGGCAATAAGGTTATAACTTTTATTAAAAATAATCCGGGAACCTTAACTATGACCGTGCCATAAAATTAAACACACCCCACTCCATGGTAAAACGAGTTCAGGAAGGCTATTATAAGTGCTACCGAGTTATTAAAAAGCCAAATCGTTTACACCAACCAACACTTGTTCATATTCAAGACATTCTATTAAAAACAAACAATACTCAGATTTCTTCAAGCGTTTATTTGTTTATAACCAAAAGTATTTCTGGACTCTGCTTATTTGACCATCGCCGTAAATTTTCATTGCTTCTTTATCCCTCTTTTATAATTGGCAATTAATTGGAATAATTTGAAAATTTTTGATAGAAGCTGAGTTGAACTAATTTGTAAGATAAAATTAAATTAAAAAAACGTTAACCCGAATGGCGCTTGAACAAAATTCAAATTTTAAAGCAATTCATTAGATAATTAAGCTACTAAAGAGAATTGGGCGTTCGCTTGATACTCTTCCCTTCAGATAAACGTTAATAATTTTTTTTTAAATTGGCTTGTGCTGAAGAAAAACGAATAAATAATTCTTAATTTTCCAGTTGTCGACGTTCAATAAAATATTTCTAACTTTAATAGAATTTTATAGGAGTTAACTAAGGAATTTATAGAAGATGTAATCTATACAAACAAGACATATGCATATGCTATGAATAGAATTCATCTTGACGTAGAATACGTCTTATGCGTAACTTCATGTAACCGTTTGAAATTGCAATATCTTCTATAGAACAAATCATGCACACTTAACTACATACTATTCGAAATACTAAGAACACCTCTGCAGCACATGTGGCGTATTCAAACATCTTCATGACTAGTTCACAAAACTACTCTAGGAATTGTTGTCTACGGGTTGTCGACATGTCGACGAATTAAATTATAGATGACGCGTAAATGCCCATCCCTGGTCGTAAGCGTCAACATAAGATTTTTGAGTTTTATCGTTAGGTGTACTTGATTGTTTTGACTTATTGCAAAGCTCTTACCCGTTTTTGCATATAACAACGAGTGTGAAGTGTGACCTAAAATTGTCTTAATTTTATTATCACTGGACACCACACACTAGAAGCGAATGATGGACCAGTGATTTATAAATGAAAAAAAAAATTCGATTGCTTAATCCCCAGGATTTCCCAAAAGCTCTTCTACATTGACAATTCAAGACAGTTAAATCAGTTTTAGAAGGACTGACGTGAATAATCTTCTCAACACACCCTGCCTCCACAAGAGTAAAGTCATGCTGAGTTGGGTCAGATAAGACACTGAGATGTTTGCCTTAGACAGTCAAAACCAGATAAGACTTACTGACTCTGTAGCATGTTGCATGTTACTACTGAGTGAGAAGGTGATTAGAAAATGGTCTCCAATGAGTCTATCGACAATCCTTTCCAGTGCTTTAAGAAAAGTTGAGGCACGTTAACAGGCCGGAATGACTGATGTTGCGTATAATCGGGGTAAAAACAGCTCTATTCCTGTTCCAAGAATATGGAACAGTGCTAAAGCTAATGCACGCTTGAAAAGATGGAGCAAATGATGCTGAATTAGAAAAAAGTAATTCAGCGTCAAAAAAACCATCGGGGCCACCAGCTTTATATAAGATTCAAAGGAAAGTAGGCATAAGGACAAGACATCATGATTGACCAGTTTGTGAGCCCAATTCCAATGGGGAATCGCAACGGCAATCCTAGTGGGCTCAGCAGCTAGATGATCTGTGTTGACGATATCACAAATGAGCAGATCACTAATTTTTCTGTTGGACGAGGTAAGCTGTCCGTCCGGTAGACGACGAAGAGAATCAACTATACACACACTGTTCTTAGCCAAATCTTAATTGAGTCCAGCGACAGCAGATTGGCTGTTGATTTCCTCGCAGAAGTTTAACCATGAGTCTCTTTGAGCAGGTCTTAAACTTTTTAATATTCTTTTTGTATATTTTCGAACACGAGTTTTCGAAGGCTCTCGTAATTGCCAATGCAAGTGACGATGTTTGATCTTCAATGTCCTAACTGGACCAAATAACCTAGTTCGAGAGAGAAAATGCCCCAATTGATCCATTTTCGATTGCGGTAAGGTTTAAGAGGCGGTCGTTTCATTTTAATATTAGACGATATACATTTGTGATCGAAGTTGAGAATTTCGTTTGTCACCCTCCTGTCTGAATTTAAATCAAGGATGGACATGGAGCGTAGACTAATGCGTAGACAAATACCTCCTGCCGGACAGAGTTAATAAAAGTAGGCTCGCAACCAGTATTGAGAATTTCAAGATCAGAGGAGCGTATATAAAGGGTGTTTTCTTTAGAGGTTCACAACTTTGAGTCAGCAACACTATTTTATTTCACAACCCATTTAACAGCTGATAGTTGATTTTTGTTTTGTTTGGTTTGACATTTCATTATGGATAGACTTATATCAGGCAACGCTTGCAAATTGTTGAATTTTTTTATCAAAATAATGGTTCTGTTCGTCAAACTTATCGTGCACTTCGTCCATTTTATGGCATACATAATCGTCCTTCAGATCGAATAGTTCGAATAACAATTCGGACCAAGTTTACTCTTAATGATAATGTGCATCCCGGTGAGATGCCAAACAGTGCGCACTGAAGAAGCTGTAGCCGCTGTACAGGAAAGTATTGAGGAAGATCCAAATCAATCAATTCATCGCGGTTCTCAACAACTAGGGTTGTGTCCTTAAAAGCTTTCAAGATACAACTTGTGCAGGAATTAAAGCCAAACGACCATCGTACACTTTATGTAATCCGATCTTTGTTCTTTGCCAGAAATTATATTTAATTTTTTATTAATTCAATTATCTTATAACAGCTCATTTTTCCGTCCCCATCCTTCATTAAACATTTATTTTCATAGTTTCATGACACACAAACAGCTTTAATAGCTCTTACTTAAAATTTGAAAGCTTTTTATATGATAAATTTAAATAAAGTTTTTAAATCCAAAAAGCCTTTTATTTAAAACACCAGTTTTTTAGTTTACTTAGAAAATTAAAAATTATGGAGCTTTAAATTATATAAAAAGCTCATTTCGATCAAAATTATCTGATATACCAATTTCTAAAGCTTTTCACTGACAGACATTTATGAACCAGCATTTCAAACGGAATGTCAACAAATTAGAGAGCTAAACGCTTCAAGTTCTACTTCAAATTCTCACGAGACTGCTTTACTTAATCTGCAAGTCCTAGAAAGAATGAAAAATAAACGAAATCAAAATGTTTCAATGCTGACTTTCTTATGGAAGCTTTTGTTTCCAACAAAACTCCAAATATGAAAATGATGAATAAGGAAACCTGGTGGTTCCCCGGAAGGAACTTCAATTAACTACGATCTTTGATTTTCAATTTCAACACATTAAGGGAATTGCTTAGGTAAAATTTAGAAGTTCACAAAAGCGAAAAATTGGAGCTATAGTTGTGATGTCTTCGGCTCCAGGTATAAAAATGCTATTTGACTTGTGGCGATTGAGACAAATTTTGGACCATAAACTTTCTGAAATTTCCAAAACTATCCAAATTTAGGAGAGACATTTTATTATTTTTTTAGTATTAATTTCACAGTCATTTTACCGCTCGACACAATAAATTTTAGTCCAATTAAAATGATTTTTTTGCATTTCTGAGCTTTTGCTGCGCCATAAAGAAATAATTAATTTTGTAGCCATAAAGAAATAAAAAAAAATCTCCGTACTCTATAAATAAAATATTATCTCACTTGCACCTATATAGTTGCTTATTTTACTTGTACGTAAAAATTTCCACTCAACGTCTTTCGTTCTGCTGATGATAAAAGATTTTTTTTTTTTTTTTTTCATGAAGAAAACTTAATTATGACACACGTTTGATGGCATTAAGGGTGAAGAAATATTTCACAAACAAATTATTTTTATTTTTTTATTATTCCGGAGCTTTATTTATTTTAGCGCGATAGTATTTCATTTTATTTTTTATTTCTGTTAATAAAATAAAAAATAAACGGAAAAAAGCTCTTCTTATATATTTGTTAAATTATTTTATAAACAAGAGTGTACGAGAGTATATATAGGACTATCTACTAATTTTATTTCTTTAAGACGCGCTACGTACGAATGCGGAATTAAAAAATAAGCGAAAGGCACAAGAGTTGTATATAAGAGAATGTTTTTTTTTTGTTGGTACAGAATTAAATTAAAAACACTTTTTTTTTTTTGTACTGTTGTTGTTAAGTTAAGGATTAAAATTTATTTATTTTTGAGCATGACAGAATTTAAATATTTGAATAAGTCGGTGGATAGATGTTGGATTTTATTTTAATGGTTATTTTGTTCGTTTTGTTTATCTCGTTGTCTTGAATTCATCTTTAATTAACGAATGTTTGTTTATAGCCGAAATACTCGTATACAACAACAAAAAAAAAAACACTTTTTTGTGTTAATGTAAATTAACAAAAATAAAAAATCTTCCGTGTTTTCATCAATAAATTCCATTCAGCATTTAATCATTGAGGATTGTTCAGAATACTTTAGGGAAATAAAAAAAAAAAAATATTTTGATCGTAAATTGGTTGAAGTACATCAACTTAATGACAAAAAATTACTTCAATATTTTTTGGACTTAAAGCTGTACTTGAGTGTATATACGTGTATACATAATATTGTATATATGAAAAGGGGTAATTCTTATAATTGATAAATAAAACTCTCGATAGTTAGTTATGTAACGAGTAAATAAACCTTTTTAAGTTTATTTTTGTGCACAATTTTGTTTATCTAGAAAAGTCCTTAAAATAAATTTGTATCCATTAGTACATAACAGACAGACGACATACATAAGAAATTTAATATAATATGAAAGCTGACCCTTTTATATATACATATATGCTAGATATATAGAAGCCATTCTTACCAAACTTGTATACCTAACCAAATTTTGAAGTGTTTATTTACTTAATTTCACATCACTATAAATATCGATTGATAGAGGCTATTTATTCCAAATACACACTTGCTTAATACATTTTATTATTTTTGTTGGGTCCCCCCACATAAACAGTATACATGTTAATGATTGATAAGTGACATTTAAACAAAATATTACGAGGGTGAGTGATAATTGACATTTTTTTTTTGTACGAACACACGACACGATGTCTTATAAAATTATAATCATAATAAAAACTTAATCTTCACACCCATTTTTAAGAATAAGTATATTTTGGAAATATAATCCGTTCACTCGTCTTCATCACCCTTGGTAAGTATTTTCTTATTTATATTTATTCGAGAACATAGTACAAAATTGCGAAATGAAGTAAGTAAAAATATTTGTCACCGTCTTGTTATAATTTTTTTTTATTTTTTAATTAAAAATTATGTCAAGCTATATACTGTTTACGTTGTCTTTTGGTTAATATGATTTTACTTTTTATATATTCGATGGCGTATACACATACCTACCTACCTACCTATGTACTTTACACACACAGTAATCTTATGTAAAAAAAAAATGTTTTTAATTAATTTTTATTTTTGTGCTGGCTGTTTTTAATTTAATTAAAAGTAAGAAATTAAATCCTTTAATTTTAAAAAGGCGTTTGATTTAAATTATATAGTTTCGAAATTAAAAATGCTTGTTTTGTGCTTATACGGATATAATGAGAGTGATAAAAAAATATTAAAATGTTTACCGGCAATTTATGGACATGATGAGGAGATGCGAGAGAAATAATTAAACAGGTTTATCGCAGATTGCGATTTCAAACACTTTTAACTATATTTCATTGAAAATGTATCCCCAATCGAAAGTACAATATCAATAATATTTGATTTAATGATCCATACGAAACTAAAGAATTCTTTAAGAATATCTAAAGCACCTAGGCTTGATTTAACCAATGTATTAACGTAATTCATGGAAACAAAAAGCTCTTTGGTTAAAAGCACTCAGTAAAAAAATTCGAATAATTATCAAACAAACAATTTAAAAGTAGTTTGACATTTCGAAAAAAAGCATCAGTACTCTCGCTTTGTGCCTAATTTTTGATATAAAGCTTTTAAGCGTACGCTTAGATTAGCTTTTACTGAATGTGGTTTTAAAGAGAATATGTTTACCAGTTTATCAAATTCTAAATTTAAAGCTCAATAATATATCGAACCAGATTAAAGATCTCTATGGGTAAAGTTTAACAGCTACATAAATATCGACAAAATAATTTTCATCAGAAATTATGAAAGTTATCGGTTCCAACTGGGTGTTTAGCTTTAATAAGCACGTTCATAGTAAAACTTATTGTTTTTTAGGTTTACTTAAAGTGTGAAATGAAACGTTATGATACACTTACATTTATTACTATTTTACGTAAGGAGCTTTTATACCTTTAAATGCTAAGTTTAAATTAGAAAGCTTTCAAAAAAACATTAATTGTTGAGTTTCCAATGTCAATCTAAGAACAGTTTTATTTCTAAAAACCGGAGCTTCCATAATGTAGCGCGAAGCTTTTTAGTTAAAAGTTCTCAGGAAAAAAATAAAACTTTCTTTAACAGTCAAACAATAATTTAAATGTTCAATGTTGTACTTAAAAAAACTTAATATTCAATAGTTAAAAGCTTTGAGTAAAAAGTCTCATATTTATCAAAACTAACAATTGGAAAGCATTTTTGTAATTCGAAAAAAAGCATGAGTACTCGGAATGAACTTTCATTGACCTATGTGTTTGAAATAGCATTTTTAAATGTTTGATATAGGTTAAGGTTTCACTGAATGTGGTGCTTCAAAAATAATGTTGAGTTATACATTAAACTGGTTTCGAATGAGAAAAAATGATATTTTAACGACGAACGATATCAAAAATTGTAGAAGTATTCTTGTGTAGTAATCTAATCGTAAGCTTATTCTAAAGTCATTGTAAAAGCAATCGAGAACAGCCATGTTCAAAATATTGCTGTTTGATTGTTTGTAACATAGCTAATTATATGATCTGCAGTATTTGTAGGAATTTTAAAAATCGCAGTTTGAAATTTAAACTAAATAATTCTTTAAAAAATTATATATAAATCAACAGTTAAGCGTAAAGCTCAATAATTTATGTATCGCACCTTTACAAACTCGCAAGGAATCCAAGTTCCTTTAAGTTTATTTTATTTTATGCATTTGTACTTATGTAGCTTTTTATAAATATAAATATTATTAATACTTATAAAAGCTATTACTGGCTCTTTACTGAGTCAACAATATATTTATATATATTAATCTCAATTTTAAAAGAGTTCAGATATCCGCAATTTTAATGAAATAGTTTTATGTATAGCATAGCAATTAATGTTTAATATACATAAAGCTCATAAATTAAGAGCTTGCAATAAACAAAGCTAATACAATTATCAAAATTATAACACAAACAATTTGAATGAATTTTTCTAACACAAAAAGCATCGGTACTCTCAACGAGGTTTTGGTTATTGACATATAATTTTCAAAAGTATTCTAGGATTAGTTTTTACTGAATATTATATATTAAAAAGAATACAAATATATCAGTTTTCCAAAATTTTAAAAATTCATAAACATTTATAATAAAATTTTAGTTAATTAAAACATTTAATTATGTGCTTTTTTATCTTTAGGAATATGATAAAGTATAACAACTATATAATTAGCGTTAAAATAATTTTCATCAGACATTACGAGACTTATATGTTGGGTGTTAATTTAATAGCATCAAATAGTTTGGAAACCTTGTGATTTAGTAACATTTATTACCATTTACTAATTTAATTTTAAAACTTTTATGGCTTCCAATGTTTTCTCAAATTAGAAAGTTTCCAGGACAACATTAAGTATTGAATTGCAAGGTCAATTTTAATACAGTTTTATTTCTAAAAACCTGAGCTTTCAGAATCTAGGGCGAAGCGTTTTGCTTAAAATTTGTCAGAAAAAAATTCAAACTCATTTTACAACAGTCAATTAACAATTTAATTTTAAATGTTCATTATTACAAATCAAATGAAAAACGACTGACCCAAAGCTTAAAAGCTTTCTAACTGTTTTTGATTTTGATTTCAAACGCTGTGAGGCTTACTTGCTCCACTAGTGTTCTTTTACATAATTAATTTGAACAGTTTTGTGTAAAGCTTCCAACCGAATGGAGTTCTATAAATATCTGTTAAGCTTAAAGCTCAATAGTGTATGATTCGCAACTTGGCAAACGACCTTTGCACAGAATTCAATTAAATTTTAATTTTATTATATATTTGGAAAGCTCACTTATAAAAGCATTTGCTTAAAATCAAAAGAATATTTATAATTTTTAATCAAATATATAATCTGTTATATATAGAAAGTTCATGTTAAAGCTCATGTGGTCAAAAGCTCTCAGTTAAAAAATCAAATAATTATCAAAACAACAACAAAAACCATTTTAACGTAAATTTGTAAAAAAAAACTTCGGTTCTCTCAACGAGCTTTTGGCGTGTTGTAAACAATACAGTTTTCGAATGGATGCTAAAATTAGCTTTACAGAATGTTGTAGTTTTAAAGGTATGTTTACCAGTTTATCAAATTCTTAATTTGCTAGATTAAAGTTGGAAAGCTCACTGATATTTTTAAAAATAATTTATGTTTCGCACCCAAGAAATTCAAGTTCATTTTACTTTATTTAATTTTATTAAGATATTTGATTTTATGCTTTTTTAGCTAACATAATAAGCTTTTAAATAAAATCATTTAGATATCCGTTTAACTAATTAATTCTAAATATTTGAAAGAAACAATTTGATTTTAATCAAAGTAATTAAGCTTTAATATACAGAAAACTCATTTATTAAAAGCTCTCAGTAAAAATTCGAATAACTATCAAAACCACAAGCAGTTTTAATATAATTTAACAGCTCCAAAAAAGCATCGGCACTCGCAACAAGCTTTTGATGTGCTTAGTTATTGAAATACAGCTTTTAAATGCATCCTAGGATTGGGTTGTACTGAATGTTGGGTTTTAAAATGTAAGTATACCAGTCTATATGTACTAGATAAAATTTGAAAGCGCATTTATAAATTTGTTTAAAGCTTTTATTGATTTATATATCTTAAGCTCAAATTAAAGAGCTTTCAGAAAATAACTTAAATAATGAATTTACAATAAAAAAATTTAGAACAGCTTTTTTTAATAAAAACCATCTGAGCTTTCATAAGCTAGCACAAAGTTTTGGTTGTTAAAAGCTCTCAATAATAATTTTAATTTAAATGTTCGTTTTTGTAAATTAAATGAAAAACAACATATCCAAAGCTTAATAGCTTTCGAAGGAAAAACTAATATTCAGTTTATAAGAGCTTTCAAAATGTGGATTCTCATTTCAACGACGTTTATTACATTTTTGTTGAAAAATTGTAAAATTATCATTCAGGGCCTGTAAAAGCTTCCTCATCTTGATTTATTCACTATACTGATTTTGAATAAGAAATAAAACATTATTTAACGGCGAACGATCTCAGAAATCGTAGAAGTGTTTTTGTTGGGTAATCCAAACTAAAGGATATTCTCAAGGCCTTGAAAAAGCCAGCAAGTTATTTGTCTTTGTTTACTCGTTTGCTTTTCGCCCTTCTGAATCTAAAATCGATTCAAAATAATTCAAATGTGTTTTAAAAAATTTCAAATATAATGAACTACCTATGGGATAATATCCCTAATAGGATACTGTGTTTATTATGATTTTTCCCTGTATTCTGAACAAACGGATTCCCTGATGGCCAAAATAGACATAGACGCCCGTTTTAGTATCCAAATAATTTTACAACGCATCCTCAGGACCCATCAGGATAAACTATAGTTAAGTTAGTGCAATTTAACCATTCAAAAGATATATCAAAAAGCTCGATGACGACGAACATAGTGGCAACAAATAAACTTTTGGTTATATGGTAGACTGCAGTATAGTTGGAAAATTTATCGTTAAACGAACACATTAAAATCTGTCTTGAAGTTATCACGAATTTTCATCGCAGGGAAATTTAAAATTACCTCAAACAATACGAGAGTACAAAATTTCAATATAGACTTTTTTATGTAGAATTTATTCACTTCTATACATAATGGTTATTCTTGCTAAGCAATTGAAGGGGCAGCCCCTCTTTTATAACGATTGAGTTGACAACACCATCAAAATCATTCTGCTTTGCTTGGGAGAATCAACGACCATTCATTTTCAATGATTTCGGACCTTTGGATTTTTACTCAAAATTTGGGATGGTATGCGGTAATCAAATATTGAAAGTTATTTAATGAAAACCATGTATCACATGTAATGTAATACTCTAAACTAAAATAAAATAGGATCACAACAATAACAAGTTATTAAAATAATTATTCGGACTTAATTCATTCTTAAAAAAGAAAGCATAGTTTTCAATATTTAAATTTTTCAGTTTTACCAGACACAAACTAACAAGTAAGTTGCTAAGAAAGTTGTAAGTTATTTTTTTTTTGTTTCTTTGTTCTTTTTTTTAAATATTTACAAAAACAAATTTAAATAATTCTGTTTTTTCTTAAGCTTATTATTTTTTTGGCAGCCATTGTGTCTGGGCTTGTAACATAAAAATAAGCATTAAGTTTACATAAAATGTAGCGTAAATAAAAATATAATGTATGGGTTAAATTATTGTTGGTGGTACATCGCCGTTGGTTAAAGTATTAAGCTAACTAAATCACAGTGTATCAACTAACCATCCTATAGTCAAATCATGTTGTTTCTATTTATTCGACCAGAAAAAAAATCAATTGATATCTCCGCAGAATGCACCATATATGTTACAACCAGGACACCCAAAATCAACAACAACCGAAACAACCAATATGGCAAAACAACAATATCATACACCAAATAAAGAAACTATCAGACCCAAAACATATAAAAAACCGAGACTTAAAATAGCAACAAAAATATTGTTAAATTGTCTGAATAGTTGGTTAATATAGTTACATAAGGATAAAGTAGAAAAATGCATTAAAATTTATGTAGTATGCATTAAAAGTCTGAGATTATTTTATAAATGTTGATATTGTTACACAGTTTTTATACACTAAATAAATATTAGTGGCATCGGGTTAAATTTTATTATAAAATTACTATCTCAAATACTAATAATTGCAGCAAATAATACCATATTGTTGCATTAGTTTGTTTTGAAATGAACCGTAATGTAATTTACAATAATAATGAAGTGTTAAAGTTGAATGATTCAATCAAAGATGAATATGGTTCAAATCATAATTAGGTCGCATCACATCTACAAGCACTTGTTATCAATATTAACATTGCAATATACCCAATTAATTATTATTAATTACAAACGAATAATGGAGCTGTGAACCATAAGTGAGCTTTCGCATATTCAGCTTTCTTAAATATACATCATATTGTTTTTTTTTTTTTTCATTTTTGAAAACCAAATAATTGTTTACTGTCTACACTTGATGCTGCATTATATGTAACTGTAAAAAGCTTGGGAGAGCTTTAGCGCTAAAAACTTTTTTCGCTCAGCTACAAAGGTACATATCAAAGAAAACTATTTTTTTAATTAACCGACTTAATAATTGTGACTAACCGTAAACAATTTTAATACATCGTATCATACAACAACAAAAACCAAACATCCTCCCAGGCCTTGATCCTTGGACTGACCACGTTCAATTGGTAGTGGAGCAATATTTTCAATTCATTTTGTGCGTTTCATTTCTCCAGTAGCAGTATTAATGGTTACCACGCGAACGTGACAATCAGCACCAGGATGGGTTTCAATGGGTTTCAAGTCAACGCCCACGTAATAAAAAGGAAATGCCCGGTAAACCCGTCCTCATTGTCTGCTGCAATAATATTGGTCTTGCTCGAGTACAACTTACACAGTTCTTAAACATATTTCGAGCAAGGCGACGTCCAATTATCGGCCAGTAATTGCATCGCACGGCAGCAAGCAGCTATGAATAAATAAAAAAACAGCTTGAGTAAAGAAGTTATTGGGTGGAAGCAAGGCTGAATGCTTCGATGTGGAGGACAAGGCCAACAATTCCAGCCGACCACCAACACGAATAATCTTGTCAATAATCACCCATAAATAATGATAATTTCAATTTTGGATCGCGAACAATAATTGAAGGATTTTTAAGTCCTTCATATTCTGATGAATATGATGTCATTTGAACCAGTCGAATAACGGTTTGAAGACAATGTGTAACCTCTGCGATGTAGAAAGCGTGCCAGTAGAAGCCGGGAGTCGTTAGATGATTGGAGAAAACTCGGGCCATACTTAATTGTTCGGGTGGTAATCCATGTGAGGGCAAATCAGCCGGGTTGAACTTAGTATTGACATAACGCCGATTACATGTTGCAACCAAAGTTTAAATGTTTGATACACGATTTGCAAAGAAAGTTGTCCAACGATTGAACGGAGCGTTCAACCAATGCGAAACAATTATGGAATCTGTCCAAAAAAAATTATCGTAAACTGGAAAGTTTAGGTTAGGCTTTCTTTTTGCAGGCAATTTTGATGATATAGCTGACCAGCGGAAAGTATAAGAGTTAGACTGCCAATATAAACCCAAAATTTTGATAAAGTCATCTTCCTGTATCTGTAGAATTTACTCACGATCATCTTAGGGAATATCGGCAAGAAAAGATGGATGAATCATTTGAACACCATTTTTGATGTGACATACAGAGTGACAGCAGAGATTTTATCCCTGAGGGCAAGTATATCATTCTTTGAATAAGCCTCATTCAAAAGGTCGTTAACATATATGTCGTTGCGTATTGCTAAATTCGCTGCCGGGAAATTTGATTCGTGATCTAGGGCCAGTTGGAGAAGGCAGCAAGTAAGCAATTCGCCAATAAATAATTGAAACCTTCTATCGTCAGGGTGATCGCGAACTTGACGACACATTTCTATGATATCTGCACTTATCGCATATGCATATGAACGGAATCTAAGAAGTTTTAAAAAAAGATCATTTTGTACAACAGGACCAGTCATTAGAATATCATTCAGAGACGTACCAGAGCTAGTCTTAGTTAAGCCGTAAAATAACTACTACTCTTAATTTGGTAGATGTCGAATTATGTTTAAATACACAGTAGTAGTGCGGAAGATAAAAACGATTCGGTTCGATTGAATTGACTGGTTCCATATGATTGAGTGAAATATATGCACGCATAAAGGAGTTAAAACAGTCGCTTAACTCAAGGTTTTAAATTAATTTCGACTCAAGATGGAAGAATTGTCGACGGGCGTTAACGGCCGAGATACCCAAAATGGTAACCGAACAATGAAACGACCATAAATGAGTGGTGGCGAATTCATAATAGCTGAATTACAAATTTGATAACCCACAGGCGGTGCATTGACTTTGCCTGAGATCGCCCATCCCAATTAAGATGTGGACCACTATCGACGCAGAATAATTATTGACTCGTGATCAAAATTCTAGATCACGAGTCACACTTCATAATGGATGAGCCACCAATACCTCTGATTTGAGCCGGAGATTTTATTGCTCTTAAAACCAACTGAGATGCTAGTGATTTCGTAGTGAAATTAAGCATGGAGCCAGAATATAGCATTACTCTTGCAACAATAGTGCGATTCTTGGCATCAGATTAGATCTGAAGGTGACGTTTGAGCCATTGAAGACATATTAGTGATGTGGAGTAGACTATGACGTTTGCCACTGCATGTACGACATCGATCAACAACAGGACACTTTGTCTATTCGACGATTAGATCGTAGGCATTTCGGCAATTTTTTAATTCATCGACACGTTTTCGTCATTCGTCAGTGTACGGCCGAGAAAATGATAGCAACGCACAATCGAACGTCATGTTTGATTGCAATGTAGGCATGAATAGGCCTTAGTCGTATGAAAACTCTGTCGAAACCGAACAAATAGTTGATTAGTAGCGTTAGTAGTACGAATAAATGGTTGAGTTGTCGTAGTTGAAGGTTGATGAGGTGTGATTTTCTGCACTTCCAACTTATAGCTCCTTCTTTTATTGAATTTGGAAATATTTTCGAAAGTAGGAATAAAAGTTATAGGAGTTTCCTAGCTTCGCTTTAACCTTGTTTCCGAATCGAATTTCGAAGCCAATAATCAGTAATCAGATCATTCCAGTACTCTGAGCAACTTCAGGAGCTTTGGACAACTCGGTTTCTCAATTGGTTTGACCTTGAATAATGAGTTGATATGCTCCTCCACAATGCGATTGGCACTAGGACCCGGCAACTTTTCAGGTATTGAAATTTAGTGAAATTATTCAACCGAAGGTTATTATGGATATGCGCGTCAAAAGACTCAAAAAAACTACGAAACCTCTCACCACAAAATACCTCAAAAGTCAATTAAGGTAGTTTTGGAAGGAATCCGAATTCCTCGATTGCTTTTATAGAGGATTTTTTAGAGGTCTCTTTCAATTCCTGTAATCCATCCTCTAACAATGGTCTCAGTTTGTAATAATGTCTATCAACATCGTTGTTTCTAAAACAGTGTCACTTTCTAACGCTAGAGTAGTCAGGTATTCGAGAAATTGATTATACCGAGACAGAAATTCGTCACGGGACAATCGTATTTGAGATGCGGAAGCATTTCCCAAATTATCGGTGACAAATATGTCGAGTTCACCAAGAAATTTCAAAAAAATAATTATGGCACCTTTAAAATGTTTTACATTCACCATGGCTGCGACTAGTTAAATGAAAAGGCGAACTTTTTCAAAAGGCCCAACCCTTGAGCCGTAAATGATCAACAACCAATCAAATATGTATAATTCATACAACAATAATGCAGAATTACAGTCGAAAAATGTTGTTGCAGATCTAATGATGATATTGTAATTCAATTCTGGACCCGTTACGAAGCAGGAAATGAACGTTCGAAATACGATGATGTGATGACCGCAATTCAATGGATCACACGTTTGTTTAATGAATTGAATAATATTTTTCGTGATTAAAATTGGAAATTTTAACGTTCTTAATAACGTGAAAATCGATCAGCTTACACAACGCAATACGGTTAACTACGTGCTATGAGTCGAAGAATATTTGATGGAGAAATTGTCCAACACTTATAATTAAGTATTGTAAATGTCTGCTACTGTGGGTTAATTATGAATATTTTCACCAGCGAATATTACGGTAATCGAGCTATGATGATTTGATGAATCTCTACGGTTGACCACATGTGCTAATTATTTCACCTGTACGTTGATTCCACAATTTGCATGCCGTTTTGCTACGATTACATGTTCTGATAGACACGAACGATCACAATTTCACTATCACACACTTTTATTGGAGAAAATGGCTGAAAAATTCCATCGCTGTCACCAATGTTAAATGTCGAGCGAAGCTTTTTCCAAATCGAAAGATCAAAAGAGCTTCTCTTTTTCTCCTCTCACCGCACACTTCATATGCATCAATTTGATTGCTGATCATTAACAACTTCAAAATGAGGCGGAATAACTATTTACTTCAACCAAGCTTTTTCTGAGCTTTTTTATTTAACCCATTTGATTGGGTTGAAAGCTTCCAAAATTTAGTTTTTATGTAAAATGTTGATAGATACTTTTATAACCACAAAATTAAATACCGTATAAGAGCCTTATAGAACTGGTTTAGCCCGATGAATTGTTGTAGATACTCAAAAGCTTTTGACATTTTACATTGTTGATGAATTTAAAAATCCTAAATGTGAATTAAGCTTTTACAAATTTTGTAACTTTCACATTTGAACTAATTATTTATTACGCTTCTCCTTCTTAATGTTGAGTTTTTCCAAAAATAAAAGCACAAAACGTTAAAATTCTGTCACAATTAAACGGATCGATATAATTTAATTCCCATGGACACAAAGGTGGCAGTTGGTCAATTTAAGATATTTCGAGATTCAAAATCGTAGAAAACTCTCCAAAATATTAATTTGGCAAAATCCTGCTCTAAAAAAGTTAAGGTATAAAAAAAGAGTATCCATTTTTGAATATTAATTGTCAGAATTGTACTATATAACTCTGGTAATTGTAAAGCTTGTAAAGAGGCCTGCTTGTTAAAGGTATTTATAACCCATGAACAAATATTTCTGGCAAATCAAGTGATTAAATTTGAAGGTTTAAATGCCACACTTACACACCTGACCAAGTTATGTCTAGAAATAATTCGTTTTGAAGTAATTTACCAAAAGCTACCATGGGGAAATTATTATTATTGTCATGTTTCAAGGGCTTTTGAATTTGTTTAATAATAGCCTGAAGAATCAAAGCCGTCAATCTCAATTATACCAATTAAGGAAAAATTGAATGTACTTTATCGACGTTTTTCAGCTCAATACTTTTGTCTAGCTGTCACGATCGATATATCGATGCGACAAACAAAATTTTTTATGTTTATTAGTGCCAAGCAAAGTATTTTTCCGTATTTGGAAGATAAATAGCACACCAACGAACTTGTTTTTAAATATAAAATTGGAAATATCTAGTGGGAGGTCTCATTCCAAATAATCGGCAAGAGCAAAAATTACAAATTCAACTGTGTAACATTTGTTTAAAAAAAAATAAATTAAGTGCAAAGCACATAATTCAAACTTGAAATTTATTTCATTTTAAAACGCGTACAGTCATAGTGCTACATGTACTAAAATACCAATAAAAATAATTTCGAAAACTTATATTTTTGTACAACAACATTAGATTAAAACGAAGATTAATGTTTTTAAATTATATAATAAATCCAAATATTTGTTAATTTTTGAAAATAGAAAATAAATAATTTTAAGCAAATATAGTATAATATCTCCTCTCGAAAACAAAAACAAAGTTTAATTTATCTTCTGTAAACTAATAAAAATTAATTAAACTTTCAAATTCAATTGATCTGATAAATAAATTATTATACCAAAAAAAAACTAAAAGGATCTCTAGTACATGTAATCTTTGTTTGCATATATTTATATATATAACAAGTTGTTAGAATGTACATCCAAATGTGTATTTGGCTTACGACTATATAATATTCATACACATCATATGTGTATGTATGCTAATTTTCGTTTTGTAAGAGTTCCGGGCGACGTAAATTAAAAAAAAAGGAGGATAATTAATGTAGATTTGTGTTATATGTTTTTTTTGCGGTTCTGGTTCTTCAAGCTCCAAAAAAAATTAAAAATATTTATTTGAATATACCTACCTACCTAACTAACTGAATATGAACACATTTGGATTTTATACAGCAAATATGACGATTTACGAATATTGTGTTTGCAATATGTATAATTGTTTAAAATTCATGAATACGAAATGACAACTTCACTTGTTCTATATGAGGATATGTGGCACACATGGAATTAAAAATATGGAAAATAAAAAATTAAATTTCCTTCACAGGTGGTGAAATTATAAAGGTAGAACAAAAGTACATTTCTATGTACATATACACATATTGAAGTTCTATCAATTTGGAAAACACAACACAGTATAAAACAAAAAAAATAGGATTTACAGTCTAAAAGAATTTTTATGTCTAATTAAAGAACATCCTTTTTACTTTTTTTAATACATGACAAGGTTAATGAATAAATGATATTCAATTCAGTTGATTAACATTACATCATCAACAAATAACATCAACAAAAATCAGCACACATTTTCAAGTCAAAATGCGATATATAAGTTTTACTCGCTGCTGTATATAGTTATTATCAGCAATTTAATTTTATTATTAAATAATTCAAAGCACTAGGGTATACATAATGATAAGAAAATATAGAAGACATATAAAACGATAATTTTAAGACAAAAAAAAAAATCTTAACGAATGCGTAACACCTGGTGTTAAAAACGAAATTGAAAAGTTTTAGATTTTTATTATTTTCGTTTCCATTTTCCGGAAGGGGAATTTTTGTAATTTTGTGTTTTGTGCTATATTCGCTTTATTTCCAAATGAGAAAATTTCAGATGGCAAATTAACTATATATATTTATAGAGAATCTTAAAGCACACAGTTAAAGTAAAGATGTTCATCAATATAATTATCAACCCCCAACATATTGTACCTGAATATGACCGTGTCCAATAATATTTAATTATGGCGTATTAAATGCTTTCCCTAAAAACTCTGGGACTGAATTAGACCTAGACATAAAAATTTGGACCTGTACGTATTAGCCAACTTCAAAGCCACGGCTATATAGTTCTTCTACAACACAATAAATCGAATCACGATTTTCTCGAAATATTTTGAATATTTTTATAAAACTATTTAAGCTTGTCAAAGCTTTTAAAAGTTTGAAAGATGAGATTAAAGTTTTTATAGGTTTTCTTCATAAATGTTGTTAATGACAAGATTAAAAATTTTTGAGATAATAACAGCTTTAGAATTTGAAACTTTCGATTTCAAAAAAACATTTAGTGAGCTTTTTCATTATAGGCGATCGTATTATATTTTTTAGTGGCATCAGCTCGTTAATCGCTTAAATACTAAGAGAATCCAATGTTGGATTATAATAAGAATTTTTAGAATTCCTCAATATCCGAAATAAACACTTTTCTTATTTACCATGAATCTCCCATCTTCCGTTCCGGTTGTGGTTTTGGAAGAGTAATTCACAAGAATCCTTATGTTCATTGCACATCCTGTTGATAAGAGGCCCTTCTACTTCCCAGAATTTTTTTAACAAGTCCATCAGATTTTCATTTGAAATACTACAGGATAGCGTTACGTAGTAATTCCTTACGCTGTGATCGTCTAGTTGGTGTTTGGTATATATATATATATCAAGCTATGGGTCAACCAAATTTAAAAGCGTGCAGTACCAGCTAATTGTTAATTGTAATTTTTTGTTCTGCTAGCATATCAAGAAAGAATTCAGCTTAATCCAGTGGCCATATATCATTTTGCTTTGGAATAGCAATAATTGTCGCTGGTCGTGGTCGCTGGGGTGAGGAGATTTTCTCAATAATATTTTGTCAACACTCTTTCCCGTTCACTGGAATGCGGGCAAGTTTCTAACGTTGACCTAATTGTTTCTTACATGATTCCAAAATAATTGATGAATATGATTTGGAATCGAGTAAGCATTAGTTGAGCATTGCTTGATTGAATATATATCAAGGTTGTGGGTAATAGCGTGGTAACTTCATTCAAGGATGTTGTATATCTGATGTGAATATTGTTTGTTGATAGATGTTTTGTTGACACTCTATCAATATCGTGGATATTCTGTAAAAGTTGGACAGTGTTACATTTTTATTAGTTGCATGGAAGTTTTGATTGCTGATCTTTATGCAGTAGTGAATGATGGCGTTGGTTACATATTAAAAATAAAGCACGCGAAAAGTTTTGTGATTGTACGTGTCCGAGTCACAAATAGTTGGTACAACTATTAGAACCTTCTAGTAATTTAACCCGATTTTCCAAACTCATGCTCATAAATAGTGGACATTTATACAAATAATGATCCTTCTTACAGGCAATACAGCTCCATTTTACTAAGTAGTAAATGAATTAACCACGGATCACGACGTGTTTCGGCCTGTTCTCCTAAATATCTCAAACCGTGAATAACTCCGACTTATCGCACAATTGTCTTAAATCCTTATAACTCACTTGACTACAACTTAATTGATCTAAAAATAGCTGGATCAGAAATGCGATAATTGATATTGGTTGGTTGTACTTCCATTCCAATTTAGCACATGCCTCCTCGTAATTTTTGGTCCGTTACTTTGATATGCCAAATTAATACCGCAGTTAATGATTCCAATACCCTGGACTGAATTACAGTAGACAAATAACTGCAAATATTTCATGACACATCAAGCCATCTATAAGGAAAGTACTACAACCAAATTTCGTGCAGTATTTGATGCCTCATGTAAAACCACCACAGATGTTTCCTTAAATGATTGTTTAATAACTGGAAATGCAGGCATCGAAAAGATGTATAGGTAAATAATGGTAGATCTGTCCGATGCGAATTTTCAGTTTATTATATGGTGAAAAGATCTAACTGAAGAATTAAGGCTCTACAAATGCACAACGGTAACATATGAATCAGCATGTGCACCATTCTTGGCCATCCGAACGTTAGAAGAATTGGCAATAGAATATGAGACAAAATTTCCAGATGCAGCTAGAACCATTAGAAGTTATTTTTATATGGATGATCTGCTGACCAGAAGTAACACTGTTGAAGATGCAACTAAATTAAAAAATAAAATAGTAGAAATACTTAGTAACTGTTGATTTAGTCTTCGCAAGCTGTGGATAAAAAAGAAGATATTCCTAAACTAATGGAAGGTGACCAAAGCACATATACGCTGGGTATTATGTGCCATACGCATCGTGTTATATTTACCTTCAAAATAAATTGTCAAACCAAGAACGTAACCTGGGAAAAGTAAAAGATGTTTTCCGAAAGCGCTAAAATTGATGATCCTTTAGATGGCCTGTCTCTTTTTATCATATAGTTTAAAATTTAATAACAAAAATTGAGGTTAGCCATAACAGATTGAGAGGAAGAAGTGCCAAATAGTATTTTATGTTTATGAAAAAAAGTGTATTGTAACTTAAACTACAATACAATGTGGTAAACTATGTTTACTACAATCGGCGGAAGCAGCATATTTACAGCTATATGGATTTTGCGATGCTATGACTATGTAGTATACATAAGATCCCGTAACAATTTGGGAGACACAAGAGATGTCATGTGTCATTAAGTTACAATCCATCGCAATACATATCCAGAGGTGTCGATCCAAAATTAATTTCAAACATGGAAAATTGGTGGCACGGACCTAGATGGCTAAAATTAAGGGAAATCGATTGGCCAAAAAATAAGCCTATACTACCACCTATAACGATGTCAATATTGAGGACCGCAAGAAAGGTGTATTCGTACTATTAGATATCTATTTGTACCATTCATCTTGATTTAAAACTAAAAAGTTCATCGCGTACATCCTCAGATTCTGTAAGCTAACTCAAGTGGAACCAATGAACGAAATATAGGAATACTAGGGTATTGGGAATACATAGTAGCAAAAAATTGTAATATACGGGCAATCCAGACTACAGGTTTTTTAAAACAGATGGTAAATTAAAAAACAACTTACCATTAGGCACCATTAATGTGCTACTCTCACTTGATCCATCCATAGATTCCCAAGGTGTACTACGCGTAGGTGGAAGATTACGAAATTCAAAATGAAGTTACTCGTTAAAACATCATGTCATTTTGCCCATGGACACCATGAGGCAAATCGACTTATTATTCAAGAAGTCCACAATGCCAAACTGCATGCCTGTATTTCCCTAATGATGAATATCTTGAGACAAAGATATTGGATCATCGGAGCAAATAAGCGATATATAAAATCATGCGTAACATGTATCCGTTGTCGAAGTAGCCAGGCAACTAAAAATATTATTTATATTAAGTCTTCTCAACACAAATCCGTAAAATACCACTTTACTTTAAGTACCAAGAACTACTGAGTTGTTAACGCAAATCGAATGCCTATTAATCTCGAAACCATTATATCGCATTAATGAAGACACCAGATATTTCTTAGCGAAATTTGTTGGCTGTTCTTGAACTGCTATTAGAAGAGATACCGATACAGAAACTCTCCAGATGGCAACATCTACTTCATTCAACTACGTATTCAATCGTTTTAAATTTTATTTATTTATTTTATTATTAAAAATCAATTCCTATACTATGCAAACCGCTTCGCTTAAAAAAATGCTAGGGATGACAATTAACCTACATTTAAAGATCTATGATTAAGAAATCGGGACCTCGAAAGCGGAACAATACCAGCAAAGTGAATGCTGTCATCGTCCTCTTCAAGATAGTTGTCACACAAGAAATCTTGAACAAGTCCCATTTTTGGTAAATGAAGTTTAAAACGGCCATGGCCGGTCAAAATAGCGACCAGAACTCCCAGTTGGAAAGCAAACTTAGAAAGAGCAAACTTAGAAAGAGCAAACTTTGTGACCCTCAGATTAGGTTGAGTCACTCGGCATGTAGTGGAAAGAAGTCCAATTACGCTGCAAAAATTTGTAGTTCTTAATAGCACTGCCCCGTGACATTGATCTAAAATAAATGTGAGAGAGTTGAGAAAATGAAATTCCAGTTCATATTCTCAAGTATCCTTGATCGCGAATAAATCGGGGATGACAAAATATTAGGTAACTTCAAACAGTATCTTAATAAAATAAATAACAATGACTGTAAAATAATGATTAATACAAGCAGATGAAGTATATTCGTCATATGAGTTGTAACATTAAATAAAGATTCAAGTCCAAAATTGGCAATAACAAATAATCATCGGAGTTCGATAGCAAGTTAAATATATTGATGTCCCCAACAATAAAAAGATTTTTAGTTTTAATTTTTCGAATCAGTCAGAGATTTCTTGTAAGAATACACTAAGAGGCGTTGTATATATATCTTCCTGTTCTGCATTCTACTTTAACAATATTTGCCGAAGCTAGGTTGTAAGGGGTAAGTAAACAAATCAAATCCGAATTATATTAAAGGATCACCCCACCAGATCGATAAGTATATCATTACAAGCACCAAAATAACGAAAAACCATCTAATAACGAGTTTAACGTTAACTGATGAGTATGTTGTAAATCCATAAAGATCTTGAATCGTGGATAATTTCAAAGAAATGTCTTGTTTCAATACGTGGTTTAAGTGTGAAAGGCTCTTTAATATTTTCCAGCTACTGTTAACTGATTTCGGACTCTCGTTTCAACCTTCAAATCAATTGATTTTCCAGGAATATTAGTAAATGAGCAATAAATATTTTGACAGGTGTTCTTTGGCGTTTTATTCTACCAACCATTAACATGCACTTGTCGTACCGGGTTCGATAATATTTAAAGGTTAAAATTACACCTAAACTATTTTTGGCTATTCCGATTTTAAATATGTCAACATCTAGATATTAAACATCTATTTACACAACGAATACTTCCACTACATGAATTGCCAGAATTGTTTGGCAGTTCCAACTTCAAAGCCACCAATATAATATTGCCTCTTAATTTTAAGAATAAATAAATCGAAACACGATAAATCCTTTCAAATTATCTTGAATATTTAAAACTGTTTAAGCTTGTCAAAGCTGCTAAAAGTTTGAAAAAGAGATTTAAGTTTCTGTGAATTTTTTTGTTTTATCAGAAATTGTTAATTACCTCAAGATTAAATATTTTTGAAATATGAAAAATCTACATAATTTAGTGAGCTTTTCCATTCAGCAATAATATTTTTTTTTTGTGGTATCACCTCGTTAATCGCTTAAATATTAAGAGAAACCAACGTTGAATTTTAGTTTCATTTTCTATTTTGTCAAATTTAAGCTTTGTGATTAAAAATTATATTCTGTAAAAGCACATT
Organism: Tipula unca; assembly: GCA_951394425.1. Taxonomy (NCBI): domain Eukaryota; kingdom Metazoa; phylum Arthropoda; class Insecta; order Diptera; family Tipulidae; genus Tipula; species Tipula unca. The sequence goes on along the minus strand of OX596382.1, from coordinate 21,450,436 downwards.
GATTAGCTGATTTACTTGTTAGTTTCTTAAGATCTTTAACCACATTTTTTTGAATTTTTGAAAAGTATAGAAAGAATTATTTAGTTACAGATTAAAAGTGTTTTCAAAATTAATATTTTTAAAATTGTTAAATACAACTTTAAGCATCGATAGTACCATCGAAAGCTTTTTTTTTTTTTTAGCTTAAGGCCACTACATAGTCCGTATGGTTTGGAAATCCGACAACCGAAACTCTAATAACGAAAATTTGTACAGTTCCATGACTGTGAAGTTATTACTAAAAAAATAACAAACACAGCATTTTAATTTTAATTTGTTTTTTAAGTTAAAAATGTTGCGTGATTTTAAAAAAAAATTATATATGTACACCAATACTCCGTTTTGCGCTGTTCCGATGTTCAATTCAAACTTGCGTTAATTTTCCAAAAAAAAATCACTTTGTCTTTTTGTTTACTCGAATTTTACTTAAACTCAAATTACTTAAACGATATCGTAAGAGTGCGCGAACCATTTGTAAACGGGACGCTGAGAAAAACTGAAGCTGCTGTGAGTGTTTTATCAAGTTCTGGTTGTAAAACCTTAAACCTGATCAGGAATCATTTCTTAATGAACTTATACTTACCAATTGGATTGAAATTCGAACTCAAAGAAAAATGCCTTTTAGTCAAACCATTTTACAAGCAATAATTAACAGTTTATATCAAGGCTAAACGAATAAAGTGAAATGAAAAAGCTTCCACTAGTGCTGTGTCCAAATTCGAGGCAAGTTGAGGATGGTTCCATCGTTTCAAAAGTCGGGCGAATGTTCAAATCATTTTTTTAATAGGTAAATCCAGTAGTGTAGATTCGGTTGGTTTAAAAGGCAAGACGGTTTAAAAGCGAACAAAATATTGATGTTCAACGTTGAAGAGACTAGTTTGGTCTGGAAGCGAACTAGTACTTTTATTCCAAAGACAGAATACAGGACTCAAGGCTATAAAGCGACTAAGGAACGGATTACACTACTCATTGGGGTTATTGTGAATGGGGATTTCAAATTCAACCTTGTGTTAATCTGTCACAAAAAAAACTGATTACCTTGAAAAATATGTCGGACAACAATCTACCGGTTTAATGGCGATCGAAGAAAAAATCTTGGATGACTCGACGATTAAGCTAAAAACTGCTTCATAGCAATGATAAAAAAGTATTGTATGAAGAAAAATCTAAAGTTGAATGTCTCAGTATTGCTCGATGATGCTCACAGTCATCCGATTTACATCTGTGAAACATATCAGACAATTGTGAAAATTGTATTTATGCCTTATGAATACAACCTCCTTAATACAACCAATGAATTTCTACGTTCAAAAGTTTATATTCACTCAAACATTCAAACAACTTCTTGATATCACTGATTCAGATGACAATGAAGGCATTTTGTAAAAGTCATAATGTTAGAAACTCTGTTCAAAATATAGCATCTTCTTGGGATGAATAAAAGAGCGCCAGAAATGGATACTGATGAAAGTTACGATGTTCGGCAAGATGTGGTGGAATTGGCCTCTGCTGTGAATTGCCTACATCCAAGAAATATTTTAAAGCCCCCGTGAAGAGATGGCGCTGATGACGAGATAGTTAGTAAGGAGGTGGTAGCAGAGGAACAGTTGCCAATTTCAAATAAAAAAAACAAAATTTATATTGAACCGATCTTTGCATTTTCCATACATTTGTTTGAACAAGTCTGTTTCATTTTGCGTCGTTTGACTGCAATTTTTCCAGAACAAAACCGCGACGCAAACTGGGATATTGGTGTATTTAATTATTTTTTTTGTTTCATCTTCGAATTAGTATTTACAAAAGGTTCGATTTTAGACACAAAAAAAATAAAAAAAATCTTAATGATGCTTCACCAATTGTTTGACACTAGACCTCTCACTAGGATTTTCTAAATGTTAAATCTAAAATATATTCACGAGGCTGCTTTTTATCTTCCAGTCTCGATTATACCAAAGCAATTTTATTTTTGGAAAGTTCGGTTAACTATTTAATAACCATGGTAAAAAGTAAGCAGACATTTAATTAAAAATCGAATACATTTAAATATCAATTTACTTTCGGATTATAATATATATCGACTACAAATGAGACCTGATTGAACAAACGATATATCCATCGCTGTAATTTTACATTTTAAATTTACATAATAAAATTTAAAATTCAGATACATTTTGGGTATATGCAACAACTGCCCGTATAATATATAATATCCTGGTTGGCTTTTTTTTTTTTTTTATTTTGTTTTAAATTAAATAAATTATATTTATATTTTTAATGAATTTCAATAAATAACCGACCGAAAAACTGCATGCACCAGCCAAAAAAACAAAAAAATATTTGATTTCAATTTAATTTTTAGATGAAAAATTATTTTAATATTTTATTGTTGTTGTAATGATTCATATATATTTAATTAAAAACCAATTTTGTTATTGAAACAAAAAACAATTTAAAATAAAGTATAGAATTAAATTTAACCAATATGTGCGTTGAATAAAAAAATCATTAATCAATTTATTTGTTCGTTGTATATGCGATGGTTTTGGTCCATATATAGAAACTTGCACACACACCGCATTTATTTTTTTGTATTGGAATCGTGTTCAAGGATTATAAATTTTCTAAATTATTAATATTGTTTGATGTTTTTTTAAAATATAAATTATATAAAATAATATATCAAACGAATATATTTTTAAATATATTTTAATTTCGCCATTGGGTTCAAACCTTTTGAAACATTATTCAGTCGCGCAAAAATATAATGGTCCATTTACTAATTTAAAAAATATTGTCGTTAGATCAAACAATGACAACCCTAGTCGATTATAATATGATTTAATAAAAAACAAATTATGAAAGTTATATTTTGTACTTAGCTTTGATGAGCTACGTCAAATAGTATACGAAGGATCGAATGCTGGACGAACCACTCACCTGAAAATAGAACAAAAACATTATATTATATATTAGTAAAATACTCCATCCTCATATACACTCAGGCCATATACATTTAATTTAAAACCACCTGCCATTTTTGATTCTCTACTGAAATAAATTAAATCCTACTCATTTCGAAATGTACATTAAATCGAACAAAAATATGTACATATAAATATATAAATATTCAACTTGAAATTAGGGTACATCCGTAAGACGCACCGGTGTCATTAATAGTAAAGTATTATTTTTACAAAAAAATGTATAATAATACAAACTTATATTTTAAAGTAACCGTAAAATTCAATACCTTTTCATTTTCTTGTATAATATGAAGGTACGGTTTTTCTTCTTTTTCTTCCCGGTATTATTATTATTTTTTTCAATTTTCATCCCTCTCAAGTTATAAACGATATAGAATGATAAGAAAACATATATATAGTTTTCATGTATCTACATACACAATTTCCATGACTAAACGAAAAAATAAAATGAAAAACACCAATAACACAATAACAACAAAATGTTTATAAAAACCGAATCATTCGGTATAAATTTCACTTGTATATATTATATTGAAAGCACAAAGTTCGAAAAGTGAAACTCTACTCAAAAAATTAGATTTTTTTTTTTTTTTTTGATCCAAGTATAATGGCCATTTTTATAGTAATAAATTTTTTATAAACTAATTTAAATATTAAAGCCTAAATATATGAGATTTTAAAGGGTATATTGAATGGAACGATAACCCTAGCCGAAATACAAAGTTTATTATTTTGTGTATAAAATAAAATTAATAATTTGTTTTCGTTAAGATTGAAAAACGAAAAAAAAAAGTTTTTAAAGTTAAAAAATTAATTATTAGTAGTAAAATAATTTTCATATAAAATAATGTAATATTTGCTTAGGTTATTAACTTTGTTAAGGAGGTCTGCTTTGTGTTGGTTTTATTTATAAATTTTTATGTTTTTTTACGAATCCAAAATTTACAACCAAAAAAATCAATATTTTACACAAGAAAAATAATTTTTTTTTGTTAAATTAATTAATTTTACTCCGTATAGATGGCAGCACCAGTGTCAAATAAAAAAATGAATATTTTTTACATTCTTAGTCCCGGCCAGTCATATAACCGGCACTAAAACAACAATTAACTACACCATTAGCCATAAATTAATTGAATAACACTTTGACAACAACAACAATTCAATATTGACAACAACAACAATTATATATGAAATTAGTATGTATCGCACGCAGTAATATCGGGGAGGCGAATTAATATTTTCAAAATTGTCTCGTTTAGTGTGAAATGGGTGGATTTTAATCAAGATCGTTTAATTATACCTATATATAGACCCTTAAAAATTAAAGATGACAATGAAAATGGGTTAGGAAAAAAGAAAATTTAATTAATAATACAACAAAAGTATTAATTTTTTTCGGGTTCGTTTTATATTAATTATCGAGCCCAAGATAACGGAATATGAATATATGTACACATGTATGTATGTATATAGGAGTAAGATGAAACAGTCTAGATAAACTATATAGTAACCGAAAACCCATATCTCAGCCCAAACACGTCATGTATAAAATAAAAAAATTTAATTGTGATACAAATAACCGTATATGGGAAGACACATATTCCATTGATACTAATCGTAATTTCTTCGAATAAAATTCAACTCGACAGCGTCACATAACCCAATATTAAATTATTATTTCCAAATTTATTTCGCTACAATTCTATATTTCGTGTGAGACATGACAAGAAAATATTTGTATATAAGAGACAATCTTGATAAAATAAAAATTACAGTAGCTTAATGTATCCACTGTATATATTTGTATATAATTACATAACTCGTTCTCTCTCTCTTTAAACATAAATTTGTTTATACATATTCCAAACGATATAATTTATGTAAAAAAATATTTTTAGATAAATTTATGATAATAGAACGGAAAAATAAATAAAAACTATTTTTCCCAACCAAAAAAAAAAAAAAATATTTTCCATTTGATTTGAGTAACACAAAAAACTTATGTAAATATCCATATATATACATAAATATATAAATATTGGTGGTGGGGGTGCGATATACATAAACATATAGCAGCCAAAAATAATTTTTGGTACGCGGACATAGTGGAAAAACTATTTTTCGTTTTAACCGCACGTCTTAATGCAAACCATTTTGATTTCAAGAAACTGAATATGTATCGCTTCCTAGATTTCCGTTTCACAATTTGTTTTCTTGTGCTTTTGCTGTTTTCAAATTCTATTAAACTATTATGTCCCATAAGGACAGTATTTTTCCAATTTTTATTTTGTGTCTGTGTATGTGTGTACCGATAATATAAGAAAACTGTAATAATAATAACAATAACAATATGAAGAAAGTATAATCACTTTTAATCTTTGAAAATAGAATTTGAAAGCTTTAGTAAATTGAATTTCGTGTTATTTACATTAACGAAATGGATGTGATGGAGTTTTTTTCTTGTCCATCGATATCAAAACTATTACTATGTGATTATGTGTACATTCAGTTTGAACGTTACGTTTCATTGCCAAAATGAACTTTCGGTTTTATACGTATGTATGTATATGTACGACATGGTTGCCAGTGTTAATGGTATTAATAGATATTGTACGGACAAAATACCTTCCAAATTACGATATTTTGTATAATAAAGACGTCAAAAGCACAATTTAATGTCCATTATATAAAACAACAAAGATTTCACGCACAGTAGATACATATATTTTATATCATTGACGCTTATGGCAGCATTAAAAAAAAATTGTTTTGGGCGTATTGATTTTTTATTTTCTGTCAACGGTTTGTCGGCATATATTGATCTTTTCGAGAGCATGATAAGTACTAACTTCATCGATTTATTCCATCTTTAAATCTCGGTGGAGGTCTGGCAATTCCGAACTACTTTGTTTCGGAACGTATGTATCCTTAGGTCCATACCGGTTTCAATATTTGATGGTATATATGGATAGTTCAGAATTTCTACCTCAATTTGCTGGATAATCTTTATAGGCAACTTCATTATGATTGGGATTCTATTAGGAATATTTTTATTAGTAAAATGCACATGCACAGATTTAGTTTCGTTCAGTTTTATCACGATTTTTTCATTCAATTGTTGACTGAATTTGTCGACTTTTGCACATTGTTCGCAAAGGGTACAAGACAGGGTCCAATACGCTACCTTGTGGTACTCCAGCTGAAAATTTCTTTAGATCGGAGTATTCGTCTTCATATTTTACAAGGAAAATATTGTTTGGTAAGGTTATGTGTTACTTAGGGTAGTGGTTCAGACGGGTTAATTTAGATGTTGTGGTCTCGAGTTCGATCCCTGCCCGAAACCAAGTTTACTAATCTCTAAAAAAATAATGCAATGCAAAAAACTGTAGTGTAAAAAATGCAGAACAATTAAATCAAGGTCGATTAAAACAATATAAACGTCTAAGATCAAGGTAACGCTAAGTAGGTCAGTGCGCCGACCCAAGTGTCACGTCAATTAGGTCCGGCCCAAGTGCTTTGCCGACCTATATGTTACGCTAAATATTTCAGACCCAAGTGCTCTGCCGATCCAAGTGTAGGTCTGAGCCAGGTGCTTTTGACCTTTTGAAATAAAGTCGACCCAGGTCGCCTTCTACTTACAAAGAAAAAAGGTTCACAAATATCATATATCCCGCGATCAACCCTAATTCTTTAGTTGCGACAAAATATTCAAAAACCAGAACTTGGTCTGCCAACAGTTCTAAGTAAATGTGATCCAACATGCTATTGTGGAATAACTAATCGCCTGCCAAAAAAAAGGATTTCCTAAAAAGAAAGACGACGTTCTCGTGTATGTTAAGGAATTTATCGTTACATTTAAGAATAAAACACCTAGAAGTGGTTGGTTTAACAGTTTTTTAGGCAGTCAGAGTTCCAGATTCAGTAATAGTGCCAGTATCACTTACTAAGTGCTACCAAAATTCAACGCTGGTTTATCTCCGTTGACCGATATTTAAAGGAAAGCAATAATTTAAATATTCTGGAATCACCAGAAGAAATATTTAGCGACCATGTGGCATTGAGTGCTGGAATAATCCGCCCAACTTTAATTTTTAGCGGCGACGAAACAATTTTTTTGTTTTGCCCAAAATCTGTGCTGGCTGCAAAAGGATCACGAAATATTGGCGAAATTGACCGGAGTTCACCAAAATTCAATTTAACTGTTATGTGCACATTCAGTACCAGCCGTGAGACTGTTCTACCGATAATCATGTACCTGTTTAAAAGAATGCCAGGGGAAATCTGGAAATTTCCACTTGAATGTTGGGTATAGGCCATTTCAGAAAACAGATGGATAACCAGGGAAGTCTTTTATGATCGAAGCACTATGTAGTAAGTAACATATAAAATTGTTGGTTATTTTTTTCGTCGACATAGCACACACATGACACTAAAGGTAAGTAAATTAGGTGTGCGGTTGGGTATAATAATTATTGCTTTATACCCAAACGTGACTCGAATTCTACAACCGTATATGACCATGTAGTTTTTAAACTGTTTAAAAATTCCTTAATTAAAATAATTCATAAATGACGCAAATAAAATCCAGGTGCTCAATTTACAAGAAAATCTTTGCTCCAATATGGTTAAAAGCATTTGATTGCTGCATTACTCCACAAATAATTCAAAATGAATTTAAGACATTTGGTTTGTTTTCGTGCGATTTTACCGCCATTGATTTTTCGACATTTTTTGGCAAATAACTAACTAATTTGGTTTCTAACTCAAACCTGACAATATTCGAAACGTTCAGAGGCGCTACACAAGTTGAGTTAATTAAACATCAGAGTTGTGAATGCATTAATATAATAAACGATTAAATCCAGGAAGTTGTGATTACGCTTGGAAAATAACTAACAGTGACAGCTACTGAAATGTCTAAAGGCCAGATTAATGCTAGTGGTACTCTAGGGCGTCTCAAATTTACGAACAAAATGATAATTCAACTGCCTGTATCGAAAAATATTTAGATTAGCCAATAACACCAGTAAAAGCTGGAGCAAATTTAAAAGGCATGTAAACCGTTAACATGATTGAGCAAGTTAGCTCCAGAAATAAAAATGTTTTTTAGTGGTGAGGAATCGGCCACTGAAATTTTTCATCTTTTAGTGAAGGAACTATTAATCAGTCAAACATTAATCTAGGTATCTAAAGGCATGAGTAAAACAACATACGGTAGATAAAAGATACACAAAAAAGTTATAAAAATTTTAAAATTATTTTAACCGCCCTTTCCGAGCAATCAAATAGTAAAATACACGAAACATTTACCATGTAAATGCTTGTCAAGTTCGACTATGGTTTAGAATTGAAATTTATTATTTTTTCTAAATATATAAATGTTATTTATAAAAACCACAATAAAATAAAAAAATATTTTCGTTATCAAATTTTAGTCAACCTTGCCAAGCAGTCTCGTAATAAAACGCACGAAAAATTGTCCTGTACTAGTGCTCAACCATTTTTTCGTGTATTTTATTTACTATGTGAGTATGCTTGACCAAGTCGATTAAAATTTTGTATCAAAATTTAATTTATTTATATAAATTCATATGTAAACATTTAATAAACAGAAATAACGATTCGATCCAAGTTTTAGTCAACCTTTCAAAGCACGCACCTTAGCCTTCAATTAGTATTTCTATTGTGTCAATATTAATCAATGGTGGCACTCCACGTTTTAGGTAAATAACTCATCGATTTAAATGTCGTATGACAACTTTTGTGGAATTCTATTTCTCAAATAAATAAAAATCTCAAATAACAAAATGTTTAGCATTTCTTTGGCTTTAATTTTTAAACGTACATCTATTCTATATATGAAGATGTTAACGAGTATTTGCTATACTTTCAGATAGTAAGTACTAGTCCCTTGACCACACAGATTCTAGCTGGTTTAACTAAACTATCTGAAAATATAAACGGATGGCCGTAAACATTTTCGGAATTGGCGGTACAAATAGTATAACCATTACTGCCCCCTTACTGTGTCAACAATATGGTGTCAATATGATGTCTATTATTTACCAAAAATAAGTGGGGAGCACTCACATGTCTTGTAAATTTAATTTGCTCGAACATACTTTCCAAGAATACCACGACCACTATCTTTGTTTTTGCTGTAGAGGACCACTAACCGGTTGGATCACTGGGCTGACTACACGCATCCGTAAAACAAATTAACTGTTTATTATGTCAACAAAACCAAAAAAGTGTAAGGAGCCAGTAATGTTACGGTTAATAATAATTAAAAGTCTACTGTTGCGGATAGTTATATCGTGATGTGATAAATTTGATAAATTTGTTAAATTTTTTTTTAAAGTCTTTTCCAAATAAAATTCAACTGACCAACCGAATAGAGCCAGGAGATCCAGCGGTATGACTGGAATTATGCAGGAGACTTGGTTTATCGATTTTCATGTTTAACGAGGACCACTTTGATTTGAATGTAAATGTAAATAAACGGAACTGTAGGAAGAGAACACCAAGAAAATACAAGAGTATTCTGATTTCAACAACAACTTGTTGTGCACCCCTGATAAAGAAATTCATTCATTCAATTCATTACCACCTTTTATAAATATAAAAGTAATTTCAAAAGTAAACGCCCATTTATAAATCGAATTAAAGAAAACACCTAGATATAGCTTAAATTAAATTAAAACACCTAAATGTAGACTAAATACTACACGCGCACTCTCTTTTTAAAATACAGTGCTAACCTAAATAATAAATCGAATAGTCAACAGATTAATACAAAACACAAATTTTGCAATCAACAGTGAAAATTTTAGTATGTCAATTACCCAATACATAAAACTACATAAAATGCACATTTGACAAAATTAATTATAAGTTCAGTTAACCCAGAAATTAACCAAAATTTTAGTATATATAGTTCAAAAATTTGTAATCAAAATCAGTTGTAGCAGTTGCAGTCAAAGTTAATAAATAAAATAGTTAAGTTAGAGTCAAAAATAAAAATCCGGTGTTGTAAATCAAAATTCGGGAATATCCACCAGACAAGTAAGTATCTCTCATTAAATAAAACAAAACAATACTGTCATAGCCCCCACCAGTGGTAAGCGGGTATTGTTCAACGCATCAACTACTAACCTCAAGGCACCGAGTGAGTCTCCTTTTAATTACCTGCCACGGCCAAGGCGGAGTCAGATACGCAGCGTCTGTGGGCGCGCAGACTCCTTTCTGGTAGTTAAGGTTACTCATTCCCAAATTACTTACTAACATATGTAATACCGTTAAACTTCCTCTCCCCTTTTGACGAATACACTTACTTAATAGTATTTCATTGCTGCCTCAATCATTACATATCTCTTAATACTACGTCATATATCGGTAAACGGATCTACAAGACAACTCACCCGATTAACACACACTAACAATAACATCTAGAAAAGATTGACTCTACAGATCTCATACACACATAGTCCCTAATATCAACAATTTATCGACAATATCCAAACTCTTACATCTAAAATAACAACCATTTAATAATATCGACGCTATCTCAATCCCCACGTATAAATATATACAAATTAACATTTACAAACACTCTGTATAAACATAACAAATTAATACAATAAACTGATTAGTAACTGATTTCAACAACATTGATCCGGATGGAGACATACACGAAAATTTGGTGACAGGATAATTTCAAGAAATAGCGGTTTTAGATGGCCTGCCATATCTCCAGACCTAATAGATCCAGCTTTTTATTTAATAGGAGTATTATAATCAGTAAATTTACAAATTAAAACCAACTATACCATACGTGACCTAAAAGATTAGATTACAAAAGTAATTAGAGAAATTCAACAAAAGCTCTGCATCGCTTGCCTTAATGAAAATGGAAGACATTTGCTGCAGTTCATTTCCAAAAAATGAGTTAAAGGAAAAATACAAATAAAATTTGAAATAAAATTTTTATTTGGAAAAAAGCCATTCTGCCATCCTGTTAAAAGATGCTACTAGTCCTTTATAGGTCTTGATCAGCCGTTTTTATTTTGAATTTTGACAAACAAAACAATAAATAGTTCGGCTAGTTAATGCTTCTCAATGTGACTGCAATTATGACTGATTTAATGATTTCATCAATGATAGATATCACTGAAAAGGATTAACAATCCTTTCATACGCATATAATTAATAGTGTTCAGACATCATTAGAGAAAAGTTTCCAAAATCATATTTAGACCAACACCTAACCATGCCAAATAACGTTACATTTAAACCAATTAAAATTTGAATGAAAAGTAGTATTACATCTTGCAGCACGAAGAAAGAGCCGAAGCATAAAAAATTGAACTTTGATAACAGTTGTACCAACTTCCATTTGTTTCTAGATTTTAAAAGAATTCTGTTCATCAACGCTGGTATTGTCAGAATATGCAGATTTTCAATCTTAAATTTCCGAATTATTAAACAGCAGGTAAATCATTAATGTGGTAAACTTATAGCTTTAAAATAAAATTGAATCTATTTGACAAACCTTTTGTATTTGATTTTCCAATCATTTTAGGCCTAATATATATTCAAAGCATTAAGGTGAGCCTTACCATGCATTAAATGCTGTAAATGAATTGTAAATGTTATCTATCAAAAAATAACTCTTGCAGCGCCTCAGTAATAGGTAATGGATGGTAAAATGAATGGTATGGGCTATGAATGATATGATATCTGCTCAAAGTGCACAGTGTGGCGACGCCGGCCTATTAGGAAGCAACAGAATAAAATTGTGGTGTAGGAATGCACTACATTTTGGGATTTCATGTTCGAAATTCGAATACAAAAAAACAATAAAAAACATTGGGAATTTATATATAAAAGCTCAAATTTATAATGAGAACACCCAGTTGGTTTTAAGTTTTAAATAAAATTTGGTAAAAATTAAAGTGAATATTTTAACAATAAATTATATAAATTAATTTTGTAATAATTAATTATAAATTATAAAATAAAAAAATACAAAAATGTATCACTTATAATAATAAATATATAACCGAGTTTTTGGTGTAGATAAATAAACTTACTGTATATTACAAAATAAATTTGTAGCCAAAATTGTTATATAGGACTCCATCATTGAGTAATTGAAAATGTTGACCAGTAATGAAAAAGCGTTGGATATGATGATGGTTTATGACGAGGGCCGACAAAATGACCAGACACAATTGGACAAGACAAGGAATTGAAGGAAATTCAAACCACGTTCAATATGTTTTGCGGACAGACGGAGCTACATTTAAAAGTGACACATCGGATGCTTACTGTTGATAATTAACATCGGTGGAGTGTAAATATTTGGGCTATATTCTTGGTTCTCGCCTAATCGGATTATTTTTCTTTGTTGTAGTTTTAAGGGAAACGTTACCCAATTTATTGGAAAGCAGTGCGACGATGGTGCTCCTGAATTGATTTTTATTTATGAGGAGACATGAAAGACTTAACATATTTTGATCAGCCTACCACTGCAAACAAAAGGCCCTTTTTTTAATTGCTTAGTCAAAAAATGATATATCTTTCATCAATACCTCCGAAACTAATGATTTGGATGGTCGTTCAAGATCGCCGCTTAACTTTGAACACCGAACAATTTTCTAGGAAAGTTATTTTCTCCTTTCTTGCACCTTTTCCGATTTTTTAAACAAAACTTTTAAAACAGCTGCCAAACCCAACATATGTGAATAACAACTATCGATTTTGCAATTTTTTCGGTTTTGGGACCACATGGACTTTTATTATGTTAAATTTTGATATTTTTCCAATTGGAAATCTTGTATTTTTCTAATATTTTGTGCCCCCGAGAAGCAAATCCAATTCTGATGGACTTTAATCTTTTTCACAAAATTCATAGAATTTCTGTGTTTTGAATGAATTTTAAAAAATTTTCCAATTGGATTTTTTTTTGTTATATTTACTAATTGAAATACTCTAAATTAAATCAGCAAATTTCTAGAAGTGTACACCGATTCTCGTCTACAGTGGTCAAGGGGGACCCAACAGATGAATTCTAAATTTTATTAGAGAATTTCGTGAATTTTTTAAATTTTGTCCATGAGTAAGTTAAAGTTAAAGTAGTTTCTTGGTATAACAAAAACAAAGTAAATAATTTTTTATTTCTTAACTCTGTGAGAATTTATGTATGTAGGTACAGGGTGGCGCAAAATGAACCATATGGTTTAAATTCTTCATACCTTTTTTATTTCAATGATAATTATAATTTTTATTTTTGAAAATATAATTATATAAATGGCAAATTTTTTTGGCTTAAACATGAAAAATTATATCGCGCAAGTGGTGCCCAATTTCTGCTTTTCAGATACGTGCTCTTCCAATACATTTTCCATAACTTTTCGAAGAATCCCAGGTGTTATGGCTTACATTTCATCCGAAAACATTATTTTTTTAGCTGTAGCTCCATCTTGTTGAAATCACAAGTGTGGATGGTTTTACACTGCTGGCCTCAAAAAATTGTCTAGCAGCGTTCTATACTGTGCGCCATTAACAGTAAGTGCGCCACCCTGTGCATTCTCAAAGCAATATTTTAATATTTTGGTTTTTAAATTTTGAGAAAAAATGTCTAATTTCATTTCAAAGGTCCTTATAAGTTCAAACAGTGTCAAAATAAACTGTCCGGATCCTTGAAACTTGAGGTTCATTTCGGTAAAGTGCAACGTAAAGTGACCAAAAAACATTAAGTCATTTAATTGATCAGCAGCGGATAATCTTGCTCCTTTTCATTTAGGAATAGACGGATTTGATCTAACAACTCAACGAATTATTTTAGAACATTCCCGCGGCTTAACCATCGAGCGCTACTGTACATTAACAAACCTGAATGTTGTGCTTCAATTTTATTTAATAATTTGGTAAACTGATGGTGGTTTAAAGCACGAGCACTAATGAAATTAATAATCTTCGTCACAGTGACTAAGACACTTTGTAACGATTTTAATCCGGCCTTTGCACAAATTGCTTCCTGGTGCAGAGTACAGATTTCTTCTTTCACCAATTTTATAAAATCGTTATGTATGCCAACCATATTTGGAGCACCATCTGTTGTAACAGATAATATTTGCGTTAAACTAATTTTCATTCTAATTTCGGTAAATTCTTCTTGGAATAAGTTAAAAATGTTTCGGCCTGTTGTTTGTCCAGAAATGCACATTATTTTTACTAGCAGGTCGTGCTTTTGTAGTAACATATGTGCTTTCATCCACCGCAATTGAAAATATTCCCGAATGTTATATATCAAATAATAATAATTGATAAGTAATATCGTTACTCCTTTCCGTAATACGAGCTTTGCGGTATTTCTGCTTAAAGGTAATTCTTTAATCCGGTCCACTATTTTACCTTTGTTGGGAAAATCCTCAAAAAGATGCTCTGAACATTTAAAAAGTCCTTCTTTTAGGGATTCACCATCCGAGAGGGGCTTTCCATGTTGTGATAATATGATTTTTTGGCTTAAACATAATATTAAATTGAGCAGCTTGGGTATCATGATACTTTACTTTATTCACGATATATTCATTTTTCTGACTGTCCGACATTGAACATTAATTAGAATGGTTTGATTCAAAATAACATTTAACATTATAAGCTCGGGAAACCACCGATTAACGACACAAAGTACAGACCACATTAACATTTTTATTAATTACTCCATGTTTACTCGAATTATTTCATTTAATTCTTTTATTCATCATAAAATAACGAAAATAGCTCGAGTAAACAAATATTGTGATCAACACATTACTGAGTAAACCAAAATTGTGATCACCACATTTTACACCCGAGTAAGCAAAATTTGTGAACACTAAATTTTATGTTTTAAAAATGGAAATTACTTTACGAGTCGGTTACAACTATCTCGCGTGTCAGCATGTGACCTGCGGGTGATACATTCACCATCGCTGGTCTATATGGTACAGTACACGAGCAAAAACTTATTTTTAAGGTAACGAAACTCAATCCTAATTTTACAGTTTGAGTTTCAACGAGATTTTTTATTACATTCCAATTGGATTGTTCAATTATAGCTAACATAAAATAAAATCGAATTCGAAAATAAATTCTATTGAAAAAAATTATAAACTCATTCAAAACAATTACATCAATTCTGTAAAAAATATTATAATCCGTCAGAATTAATTTTCTTGACCACATGCTATCTATGGTAACAAATTTACAATTGGAAAGATAACAAAGAAAAATCGCATAATCTGCCCATCTGTTAATATGAAAAATACCGATCCGATTTACATGAAACAAAAACCAGCTAAACGGAACTGCTCGGGCCTTTGAAAACTCTAAAAACACCCTCCACAATCTGTATGTAGTCAAACTCTAAAGATTGTTACAGTGTAATCCAAAATAATTGTAAATGTTTTAAAAATTGAAACATTTCAAATTATTGACAATTACTCAAATGCATACAAATTTGGCCAACTGGCAACTAGGTCAATCGGTTTGAAAATCAAATCCTGTTTCCATTCCTGTTGGCCATATTCTAAAATGTAAATCATTTTAGTATCCCATTTCCATTCAAGAAGCTGTTTCGACTGGAAGATTCTTGATTTATTAAAACAAGTTATTTTTAGTATTAACTTGCTCGTGCATATTGAGTTGTTGTTGTTGTCATTTAAATATGTTGTTGCTGTCATGACGCATATACATAGTTGTCTTTGTATACTTATTCCTGTTTTTTGTTAAATTTAATTACTAGTTTGACCATTTATGACTTCGAAGAGTTTTATTTACATTTTTAAATGTATATTACAACAAAAATAATGAAGCCTCATATTGCAAGAAATGTGAAACCACAATTTCTTCAGTAAATAAATATGACTTCGACGGCAATGCGTAACAGCTGTGGCCAACATGAAAAAAAAACTTTTTTTTTTTAATGCAAAACTTTTAGAAAACTTTATCATTTCCGGATGGCTTCTCGATTTGCAACCCCGCACATCTGTAATTATTTAATGTTTATAAGAATAAATAATTATGAAAGAAAATATGCGAAGAAAAGGACCAACGTCTGATAAAAAAACAACAAATCCATAATCATAAACAATTGGTTTAGTCTCAGTGAGAGTGTGTTGTATTTGTATAAGATGTCGTGGTACACAACAATAATGCTTTTTTTTGGTATATACATAGCTCAGTTATATTACAGATGTTTTATGTTGATTTCTGTACAATTTTATAACGCACATCAAAATTATATATTTTTATTTAAGACAACACAAATAAAATATATAAATTATTTTACGAACGAAAATATTTTATGTGCGATGACATTATTTCAATTTGGATTAAAAGACAATTTTTTGAGTCGTCTTTTGCAAAACATAACAGACATTACAGACCAAACGAAGCCTATAACTATATAACTAAAATAAAATAAAAGCTGCTCGCTCATATATAAGCTGACAATATAGGGTTGTTATGCCCCAGCACACTAAATATAATAACAAACAGAAACATATTTCATTTACTGTGTTATAGCATAATTATTTAGTATATTACTTAGTTCTATTTATATTGTGTAACATGAAATTTTATGAGTACAACACAGTCTATAATTTAGTTTTATGCGCGCGACATCAAATTATTAAATCCAACCATAACTATTTATAGTGTTGTAAATCTCTGTTTTTGGGTAAACATTAAATAGGATTTTGAAATATTTACTAATTAAATATAATAAAAGCGCACTGTGTATAATGGATTAAGTTTTTTAACTACCTAAGTTAATTATTTTACGTTAATTGATTTTCATTACACATGCGGTGCTTAACTTACATGCGAATCCACGTTACACAGAACTCTCTCTCTCTCCCCCCAAATTTTGCAAATCAATATCGCACTTCAATGCTGTTACCGAAAATATATTTATTTATTTATATGAAATGGATATTTTTGTGTACCAAAAAAAAATGTATATAAAAATGTCATATGAAAACATAATTTTTATTTTTATTACTATGTGTAACATAATAGGAAATATATTTTTCGTCGTTGTGTATTTTAGCGCATGTAACATGTGCCAAAATATCACATATTTTTATATTTTTTTTTTTCGTTTCTGTGCCGTTTCTTTGACAGTCAGCAGGTTCAATGTTAAAATATTAGATGGGTGTGTGAGGCAAACCACCCCCATTTCGAAGCGACCGGCAAAAAATATTATATACATATGTACGTATGTTGCAAAAATATTATAAAAAAAAAATAATACGAACCAAACCTACCACAAAAAATATGTTGTACTTTTATTTTTCTGCTTGTGGTTTTTCGTAGTATTAATTTTCGAACTGATTTTTGTATTAAATTACAACACGAAAAAAGTAAATTTTGTTGCAACAACAGCGATGTTATACCAACAAAAATTTAAACGAATTTTATTTTTATTTTTTTAACATACCTGCAAATTAAATTTGCAATTTTCAATTTTTTCTTTTTTTTTTTTTGAAATAAGTAATTGTACATGTCATGTGGGTATTTTGTTTTTTACTAAACTTTTTGGTAATTTGATTGTCAAATTTGTTATGCCATTTTTTCTAGAATCGAACATTAATACATCATACAAAATTAAAATCTGTATAAGCTCGAGAAAAGCTCTCAAAGAATTAACACCTACACTGAACAAAATTGTATATAATCGAAAGCTTTTAAAGAGGTTTCAAGGTTAGGACAAAATAATACTCATCTACGTAAAAACGTACAACTTTTAATCAGCCTTCAACTCTAAAAAAGTGTTAAAAGATAATTTTAGAGACTGGTAGATTTTTATAATTACTAATTGACAGTTTACAACTGATTCAGGAAAGCTCTCGTCCATTCAAGGTTTTACATACTGTATATAAGAATGATGATGGTGTCAATTATTTCTCAATACGTTAATAGTTTGGTTTCACTTTCGCATAAAGTACCACAACGTATACAAAAAGTTTATGTCAAGCTTTGCTTAGTGTACTTTTATATAAAAAATCATGTTATTTAATATTCCGTTGATTTTACACTTGTTTTTACCAACCAGTTACAGAAAATTAAATAAAAAGCTATTTGCAAATATTTTTTTAAATCACTTCCAGGTTATTACACTGCGCCCCTGGGATCAGTCAAATCAGTTAAAATAATGATCTACCATATATTCATCCCCAACATGAGCAATTAACTTGCTGTTGTTTTCTACATGTTCTGAGGATTTCTACATGTTCTCATTACATTCTCTAAAACACAAAATATGTCTATCATAAAGTTATGGGTAGTTTTTGAATTTTAAAATTTAAATAAGATATTTAAAAAGGGCTGTGAATTGGAAAATTTTAATGAAACCTTTTGGAAATTTAATTGTCAAATTTGTAAAGCCATTTTTTGTTGAATCGAATTTTAATACAATAAACAAAATTAAAATTTGTGTACGCTTGAGAAAAGCTCTCAAAGAAATTGAACAAAATAGTATATAATCAAAAGCTTTCAATGAGATTTCAAGATTAAGACAAAATAATACTCATCTACGTAAAAAAGTACAACTTATAGTCAACTTTCAACTAAAAATAAATGTTTAGAGATACTTTTAGAGACTACTATATATAATTACTAATAGAAAGCTTAGAATTGATTCAGGAGAGCTCTCGTCAATTGAAGGTTTTTACTACTGTATATAATAACTATGATGGCGTAAATTATTTCTCAATACGTTATTAGTTAGGTTCCAATTTCGGCCTAAAGTACCATAACGTTTACAAAAAGTATATGTCATGTTTTGCTTAGTGAACTGGTTTTTACCATCCAGTTACAGAAAATTAAATAAAAAACTACTTGCAAATATTTTTTTAAATCACTGTTTCATTATTGTTACACCAGGCCCCTGGGGTTAGTCAAATTAGTTAAAATAATGAGCTACCACATTCATCCCCAATATGCGCAATTAAACTGTTGTTTTTTCTACTCGTTTCTAGGGATTAAGACTGTTTTAGGTGTCGCGCCATTTATTGCTCGATTACATTATCTAAAACTCAAAATATGTTTTCCATAAACAAAAGCTTTCCATGATCGGTAATTTTCCGTAATTTTTCGAATTTTAAAATTTTATTAAGATATTTAAAAACGTCTGTGACGTAATTGGTAAATTTTAATAAAACCTTTTGGTAATTTAATTGCCAAATTTGTATGCCACTTTTCTAGAATCGAATTTTAATATAAAGTCAAAAGCTTTCAAAGTTTATACAGAACTAATTAGTACATAATTGAAAGCTTTTAAAGAGATTTAAAGGTTAAGACAAAATAATACTCAACTTCATAAAAAAGTACAACTTTTAGTCAGCTTTCAACTAACAAAAAAGGTTAAAATATACTTTAAGAGACTAGTAGATTTTTGCAATTACTAATTGAAGGCTTACAATTGATTCAGGAAAGCTCTCGCCCATTTATGGTTTGTACTAATATACATAAGAACTACGATGGCTTAATCTATAACTTAGTGCGTTAAACTCCTACCATCCAGTAACTGAAAATTAAATAAAAACTACTTGCAAATATTTTATTAAATCACTGTCCGATTATTGGTACATTGGGCCCCTGAGATCAGTCAAGTCAGTCAAAATCATGAGCTGCCACATTCATCCAATATGCGCAATTAAATTATTTTTTTGTCTACTTCTTCGGAGGTTTAAGACTGTTTCTAAATTCAACAAAAAAAGTGCAGTCACTTAGGAAACTAGGAGCGTTGAATGGCCTAATCACGTTCATGAAATATTTCTGGCTGGGACGTTGCTCTTCACGAAACTCGCTTGCCCAAAAGTTGAGACTTTGTGTCCCAGACGTATGGGTGCTCTACAATGGCAAAACCCTTGTAAATTATGGCGCTGAATTTCTTCTTGGGCCGCAGGTAAAGAAGGCTGTTTTGGAATTCCAAGCAGACAATAGCCAACCTGTGGATAACTTGTGTACATGCGGCCACAGAAAATAGTCATGTTCAAGCTAAAGATTCTTTTTACAATGACTAGGACGAACGGACGGGATCTATACCCAAACACGATATTAGAATGGTAATTGAGGACTTTGATATTTGAGCTGGCAGAAATCCGGCCGACTTGTGTGAAAACATAGGTCCATACTCCCGACATTAAACAACGAACGGTAATGGTGAGAGAATGTTGTACTTTGCAATTGTTGACAATCTTAGAGTAGCAAGAACCAGGGATTGGCGTTTACGTGTTATCTATTATTTACTACTACTTACTCTACTGTGCGTATCGATAACTCGTAGACAACGTCAACAACGTCAATAATGTAGACAATTCCTCATTGGTTTTGTTAATAGCCAGTTTTTTGAAACATTTTTATAATGACGTATTTTGGCGATAATTCTCAAACACGATTCAGCAGTAAAGTTTTGGGCATGTAGCTCGTGCACACGACTCTAATTCCAACAGAAGCAATAAATTGGCACGAGATTAATCAAATCAATGTTATCTCAGAGAATCCACAGGTTTTCGATGTATCGACAAATTTTGGGATATACTAGAAAGAGTGCTGAAGTGGAAAAGTCACACCAGCAGGTATGCCAGAAACAGGGAGCATCAAACAACATGTGCGTGATTTTATCTGTAATAATTAAACTTATTGAGATGATTTCTGCAAAAATTAAAAAAACTCAAAAAATGCAATTTAATCGTATGCGGAAACTTTATTATCATTCGAAAGAACATTTTAATTTGTAAATATTACTTCTTTCAAATGTTGGCCACCACTGCGACGGTCCTTCCTCAAAGTTCAATTTTTGATGACGCGTTCGTGCATATCGTTTGGTATCTGGCGAATGACATGCGTAATGTTGGTTTAAAATACCTCAAGTGTAGATGGTTTAACCACATAGACTTTAGACTATACGTAGCCCTAAAGAAAAAGTCTTGGCGTGTGGTATCACAAAATCTAAATCAAACTCAATAAGTGCCTTGTTTCGCGCGCTATATGGCAAGCCTTCTTAGAACTTTATGTCGTCGAGGTCTGGCTACAATTTCAGGAAGCAAGTATCCCGTTATCACAGTGCGATAACGAGCGCTATTCACAGGAACGTCCAAGCCGTCTTCATTTTTGAAAAAATATGGTCCGATGATTTCACCCGCATCGATCAGTCCCCGATCAGGTCTTTTCGCTGGGGATGATTCTATCTAAATGTTATGAAACTTCCATCCTCGTACATCAGGAGTTTGTGGTATGCGCTGGAATATCCAGGTGTGCCATCAATATTGGCACGATTGTGAAGTATGACAGTGACGCAGTCTCAATTGCTGTGTTAAAGTTGAGAACAGCCAATCGATAATTTTGTCAGTTAACTCAGGAGGTGGATAAGGAGATGCTGTGTCTCCGATACTTTTTTATGTCATGTTGGAGTTCATTTTTCGTAAAATTAAATAAAACACCTCAGTGCAACATCTGATATGGTCAGTCCAATCAGATGCTTATATATGCAGATGATATATGCTTTGATTGGCTTAAATATAGCAACGGAGTGAAGCAAATACTTGACCGGCTTGTAAAGTTTTCAACTTCTGTTGGACTCTACATCGATGAGTTCACAACAAAATGCTTGATCTTATATGGACAATGGCACACCAGATTTTAGTAGTGGCCGCCACACGTATGAGGGAGAGAGGAAGTTCAAATATTTGGGCTCTCTTATCACTCACGATAACAGTGTGGCTGGCAGTCGGTGCATTGTATCGTCTAAGGCCACTGCTTAAATCTAACCACCTATCAAGTGATGCTAAAGCTTTACAAAGCATTGATCAGGCACACATTACAATGTTTGGATGTGAATTTGGGCGCTTATGGATGAGTACGAGAGATGGCTCCCTACATTTGAGAGAAGTGTCATGCGTGTTATCTACGGCCCAAAACGCGAAATGATACATACCGAGCTCTATTCAATATCGAGATCGGAGATACCGGGCGTCTTCATCCCCCCGATATTGTATTACGCTCACTCGGTCACGTGCTGAACGAATTGTGCAGCAATCATTGTCTAATTTTGACATTGTCAGATTGTCTAATACAGTATGAATACCAAACCTTGGATCAATACCGTTGGAGGCAATTTGTTGACTCAGTAACGGGCCTGTAATGGCCTTTATTCACCGATTATTATATTTCTTATCTTTGGTACGGAATCATTAGTTGTTGAATTTGAACTGTTCAAATTATACGCGACCACGTTTTGTATTAACTAATTTGCTATACGTATCTGCAATATAGAAATGGCCATTAAATAACGACTACGAAAACCAAATCATTGAGTTGGTCGAACAGTGTGAACAGCACCCAACCCAAGTCATTCTTCCCGTTAAGAATTTAGCAAGCTTCATACTTATCAAAGATATTCAGTGTCTGTTCAAGCTGGACACGGTTTTACCGCACCCGCGTAAACAGTAAGTACATTACAATTGATGCTTTGTCCTCGACTGGGATGGGCGAGGTAGATTACGCCATGTAATCTACGCGGTTGTGGACACGTAAAGCATTACGTAGATTACTTGGCAAGGTTATTGGTCAACGTCGTCAATTAAGCCAATGTCAACAACCTATGATAATTTAGCGATTTGAAATGAAATGAGCCAGTTTGCCCTAATGCACATGTTGTTTGATGCTCCCCATGAGATTCTGCACAACTTCCAACAGCAATATTGTTTCATTGAGAATGCCAAATATTTTTGGATAGCTCGAACATCGGTGGGTACAGCTCCTTTGAAATAACATTGAATTGATTAGTTGAATTGAAGACATGTACTAAAATATGTGTGCTAATGGAATGTTTACCGCACATCAATATAACTTTGAGTTGTTAGATTTTTTTATAGCAACTTGTCATTCATTTCTTTTATAAGCGCCTAGGATTAATCCGATTTATTAACTAAAACATTTTGTTACAATTCATGTTTAAATTCGTTACAGTTCATGCGAATTTCAAGAAAACCCCATCGTCTGTTGAATTTCAAGAAAATCCCATCAAATTTGAAATTCGTCGAATTCCTTCTGAATTGGTATTGCAATTCAAATTCCATTTTGTAGTTACTGTGTTTTTCACCAAGTAATTAAGAATATCAAACACTACCAACTTTTAAAAATAAATCACGAGAAATGGTTGGTTATTTCATTTGACCAAAATTGAATTTCAATTCCAATTCCAATTCCTTGGTCAAATGAAATGTCACTTCTGTTACTTTAATGGAATTTTGTCTCTATCACCCTCTCAGTAAAATTGGTAAACTCAATATAATTTTCCAAAGGAATTCACGCTTAATTAACTTGCAGGGAATTCCTATACAATCGTGTCAACGAATGAGGGGTAATATACGTTTATGTGTATAATCTTTCATTTATGTATATATATTTATTCGTCGTCATTGCGTGAAGGATGTGATAAATTCCTCTATTGAGTTCAAAATTGCCAATCATAATTCTGTTAGCAAATTTATCTGACTTGAAGTGCCTAGCAATATTTAGCGGGAACATTGCCACGATTTTTGGTACGATACCATTTTTACCTGATAACTGTTTCAAATCAACGCACGTTTTGTCATCCATCAAAACACACAGCCTTCACTTGAAGTGCCTAGCTATATTTAGCGGGAACATTGCCACGATTTTTGGTACGATACCATTTTTACCTGATAACTGTTTCAAATCAACGCGCGTTTTGTCATCCATCAAAACACACAGCCTTCGTAAACCCGAATTTGTCATACCATGGAGCAGAATGTACTGATTTCATTTGAACTATTTTTAAAATAGTTTGGCATAAAAACTAGTTTACCAGTTTCCTTCACAGCATATTTTTTTTAATTTGTCACATTCTGCAAATTGTTCAAAACAAAATTGGAAATTGATAAATAATAATTTAAGTTTTAATTTTATCTTCCCTAGTTATGTCAAGCCGTTTCGATTCAAGCATTTTTGAACATTTTTTCGAAACCCAACCTAAACTCTGAAATTTAATAGAATATAATAGATTCAATATTGAAGGCGCTAAAGCACACTATTAGTTCTGAAAATATTAAGGATTTGGGAAACAATAAGTAGACGAAATCAAAGTACTATAAAGCTGAAACTTCAAATCAATTAATTTTAATCAAAATTAATTCAGCAACGCGAGACTATATTGATCGCCAAACTGTAAATTACCTAGAACATGCAGTAATTGACGTCACACACTCGTTTGACATAAAATCAAGCAACTATTGTTCTGTGACATATGACAACAGGTGAAATATGTTAAAAGCGGCAAAACTGCAAAAAAAAACCATTTAGATATTTATGAGGTGGATGAAGATGAAGACGAAGATAGTAATTCCGAGGCTAAAAATGCTGACTAATTTACATTCAAATATAAAGCATTTTGAAAGTGTGGCTGAAACTTGTCTGCAGTTGGCAGTATCGAATTACTCTTAGTTCAGTTCCATTCATAAAAAAGTCAATAGATAAATCCAGAATGGTGTATTAGCCAAAAAAATGCGTTAAATAAAGCTTGACTGTTCAACTCCGGAGAATTCAATGTATGACATGATTAAGCATCTATTGGAGTGCAAAACATGTGTCATGGATCCAGAACTAAGTATGGATGAAAATGTTTGGGAGTTTTGTTTAGATTTTGTCAAAATTTTTGAGCCAGTCCAAATATTAACCTTAAAATTATAAATGTATTTGATTAATGTTAAGCAACGGCAAACCAATCAACCGCCCATAAGCAAATTCTTCGTACGATTAAAATTTTGAAAAATTCTATTCCAATCGCCAGTTTATCGGAAAGTGAATTAGACATGGTCGAACTCGTTTTAAAATACAAAGAGCGAACTACAATAAATACACCATCAACATTAAACAATTTGGACAGCCGAAGTGGCTTTGAATTAAGCGCGAAACAGAGTGCAAACAGCAGTATGCGGTTTATGGTACATTTCCACGAGTCCCTAGAAAAAAAATGTTTTGGAAGGCTGGGAAATAAAAATACAATTTAATTCTCATTTTTAAAGGAAGCTGCCTAAATTGTGTTAGTGGTCCTTTTGCGCACCTCAAAGGGTACACCTAAAGGTCGAAGCTATAAGAGATATTCTGTTCGTACGTTTAAACGAAAACTTTTTAATTCCATTAAACAAAAATAATTTTTTTGAAATGTTTTATATTTTATTTCTTTACACAAACCTGAACCCGAAAGAAATTATTTTGTTCCAATGAACCTGAGCCCAACGTGTCCTAACGAAATTTGGTCATCGTAGATTAGAATTAATTTACAAAATCACTCTAGGAATTGTCTACATATCGACGTTGACCACGTTGTCGACACGTCGATGTAGAAAATAATAGATGACGCGTAAACGCCCATCCTTGGTCCTCGATATTTTGAATTTATCGTTTATTTAGTGAGACCTTTATTGGTTCATATATAAACCACTGGTCATCAATTTAATGAAGTCACTATGCTTTTGAATGTTTGATAAACAGCATCTTGTATTTGTAGAGCCACACATTTAGTAACGATTTTTTTTTATTTGCGAACATTTTTCACACCGCACCGAGCGTTTCGATATAAATGAACAAAAATTTCTAAACTTCTTTTCGAAGCACATATGGTCTAAGATTATCTAACGATATATTACGAGTGTGCAAAAAAAAAAAATTCGAACCCAGAGATAAAATATTCTCCAAACAAAAACTTTTTTGTTTTATATTTTATTCGATTATTTAGAATGATTGAGGCAATTTAGAAAATTAATTATCTATCTGAAGGGAAATATATTAAACACTGTACATCCTATATACACAGAATCTTTCCGTATTTAAGATGAACCATTTTATTATATTAAGGAAATTGTGTTATAAATTTTGTTGATGAATAATTATAGAACAAGAAGTTTTAGATTCTCCTTATTCGTATATACATATATATACATATGTATGCAGGAATAATATATTTTGTGTATTCTTCTCCGGGGCTCCGGGCGCTTCTCGGCTGAACAAAATATTAATTAAACAATATATCATTGTGGAAACAACAAAATCAGATTTTATTTCTGATAATCTTCTTCTTGCGATTTATCTTTTGTGTGCCTAAAACATTAATAATTAAACCACATTTAATATTTTGCTTTATGGATTTTGATTAATATATTTTGTTGTGTTTAACAAAAAACCAAAACGAAAATACCAAATGCGTAGGCTCGCCAGAAGCATTAGCAGTGATGCGATTAACAACAACAACAACAACACAAAATGTATATTCTCTGATCTAATTTAATTATTCACAAAGATGAAATTTTTGTTTGCATAATGTTTCATTTGGTTATATGGGTTATGATGATGATGATGTTGTTGGTCGTCTTCGTTATCGTTCATTAGATGATTGCGTTTCACAGTGGGTGAAGAGTAAAAATACGTTTCTTTTAGAAAAATTTGATAAACTTGTGCCTGAACGATTTCAAGCAACATACCGCACGTGCTGTAATAATTGAATTTTACGCTTAAACAAAGTTTTTCATTTCGTACAGACGAGTCTACCAATCACCCGATTAATTTAGTATATAGATGTACCAATATAAAATTTATACATATATGCTAATTAAAATAGACAATTTACATTTTAGGCAATTTAACAATTAATTAGGATGAACGTCAAAACAATATATATGTGTACATACATTTAAAATTATACGAGATGAAAATCCTAATGAAAATGTGTATTCATTTGAGAGATGTATACTATATTGATATACATACTCGTACACACTCGTATGATGATCAATTTTTATTTATGTTAATTTCGATAATGTACTAAGTTGTGTCGAGATTTTTAGATGAACATACGTCATGTAATCGAATAATTTTTTGAATAACTCGAATTTATTCCGGTGGGATGGGGGGTTTCAATTTATATTCATTTCAATTGAAAACTAGCAAAATGTTTATTCATACATAAATGTATATACATTTATAAATTCAGATTATTTAATAAATAAATATTTAGCCGCTATTGTCAATCGGAGAACAAGAAATTTTTTTTCAGTCCAGACATTTTACATAATTGGCCGCCTATGTGGAGGGAGTTAGACGTGAAGAATATATACAGCAGCTGGAATTTGTGAATTCTCAGGTGAACACAATTTTTCAAGGTTATTTTTATTGAGTCAGGCAAAAAATGAAAAATATGTCTCAACTAAGTCTAAATGAAAAAAGTGCTAATTATCGCGGTAAGATAGGAAAAGATGTCCGTACGTGATATTAGTGGAAGGATAGGAGCGGAAAATCTTCTGTAATGGCAATCATAAAATGAAATTAAGTTGACTCGGTTTACAAAGCGGTTCAAAGTTTCTGGAACAAAGTGAAAGACCACCATGGTGGATGCGCAAAAGGAGCCCTCTAAATACCAGGCGACCTTTACTTTTAGCTAGCATTAGTCACACAAATACCAAAGATTTGCCAACGTAAGTTCGAGTAACGTCTCTTTGTCGAAGCAGCGCTACAGAAAAAAATGCTCGGTATTCATAATTATGGACAGCTCGCCTGCAACTTCTGAGGGGCCACTTACAACCGAGCAGAGAGAGTCTTTGGCATGGGCTTAGAAAATTATCGACGGGACAATTTCGAAAGAAAACATGTCGAAAAGATATGAGCTCCTCACAAAGTGCCTTAACCAAAGCTGTTATCACATTGGAAAATCACATTGGAAAAAAGAAGATTGGTGAATAACACATTGAACTCTATTTTTTTTAAGGTCCTAGAATCAAGTTCAGAATCCCTTAAATCCTGAAAATAATCGGGTTGGTATCAAGGGCGCATTAAGCTAACGGCGTGCTCTAACTCCATATCAATCGATCTACACAAGAAGGCAGTGGCCTAAGTAGGGGAGGTTTGACAGGGCGCGGCGCTTGCGGTTGTGAGCAGGGAATATATTCCCAGCAGGTCAAGAACACGAGTTTGGTTATTAATCGAACCAGCTAGCCCAGACGAAATCCTGAACATGATTAGGATGATTTCCAACCGAAAATTTGAAGAGAATTTAGAAAGAGGAGGCCTTTAAATTATCCACAGTAGTGATCAACAAGAAGTTCTTGTTTCATTTTTCTGAAACTCGAGGTATTATCGACTTACATAGGTTTCGGGTCAATTACTAGAGGAGGAGATGGGCAGCCGCTTTTTCCTGGTTTCTGACGAAATTTATACGTCAGACACGTGGGAGGAGTGAGCTGCCATCCACTCAGAAGGGAATATAATGAGAGGCGATACAGGCGATGCTGGCAAATCCAATAGTACCGGTAATCATTATCCGGCAGCACACGGGAACTCAAAGTGGTAAGTAGGTCTAACATAATAGTTGTGCTAAGTATTGTTCAAATTACAAAGGCGACCTTGACCGCTTTACTTCCTGGACCAACTAGATCAACAGAGGACGTGGTTCTTATTCGAGCACCTTAAATTAAGAGCAACACAATCTTTATCCTCGGAATGAAGGGGTTAATACTTGTATACACATATAAGCACTTCTGGGAAAATCAAATCCAGCATTCTTGAAAAAAATTATTTAAATTATTTTCCTATTTTCCCAGTACAACATGGCTTATATCAACCTAAATGGATTGAAAACTGGTTCCCAAGGCAGAATAATACTAATCTTTTGGTTGGTAATATTAGGCAAAAATCCATATTTACTCCTAAAAAGAGGCAGGAAGTACACTAGATCCACTTCATTTAAGGTCCTCTTTGACACATGCTCTTATGCCCAGTAAAATTATGAGTAACTCGGAGCTCCAATACTTGGTTATACCTCGAGCTCTCAGCGAAGTTTTTGATGTTATGTGAAAGCGCTCTACCATCCATTTGCTTGAGGATGGTAAGCGGTGGTGCGAAATCTATGTGAACCTAGAATTTTTGTTAACTCAGAGAAAAGTTTTGACTCAAATTGGCTGCCTTGATCTGTCGTAATTTCAAGGGAAACGCTATAAACCTTGATATACTATATACTGCTCGACGAACGTCTTAGCAATGGTGGCAGCGGTAATATCTGTAACGAGTAAATCTATCAACGAGAGTGTATGTATAATGAAATCCTTCAGGTGGTGGTAGCGGACCAACTAAATCCATATGAATGTGTGATTTTAAATTTGCCATGTTGTGATTTTGTGTGTTGAATGATTTTTGAGTTTTGGCATGACAAACAGTTTGTTACCCAATTTTGAACGTCTAAATTTTTGTTTGGGCTGGTCTGCGTTCCGACTTTGAGTGGATTGCATTAATCAAGGGCTAGATAAATAGTCCACAGTTGTCTGTCGAATGCGGAGTACTTGATTTCAGTTTGTGTCAATTTTGAGAGGTCAGGATGATTTTTATTCTAAATACGTTAAAAAATTCAAATGCCTACCAAAAGAAATTGAGATTCATAAATCTATCATCCGTTGTGTTGAAAACCTCGAAAAGTCAGATGATCATAAACTATTAAAAATAAAGCCTAGTAATTGGACACAGTCCCAACATGCGTATTGGAAAGGGAAATGTATAAAAACCGAGGCAATTCTGGAATTATTTTCACTCCTTGGGGTGGACAACCCTGTAAGCGGGTTAATCAATCATATGCTGGTAAGCTGGATTGCTAATTCGGAGAGATGTGAACTGGCAATCACCTTATCCGAGACTGAGCTGAAACTCTTTACTAGGAAACATGAAATCCCGATTGTCAACCCACCTAACTTAAACGACATAAGACTAGCTTTTAATAATAAAGCAATGATTTATGGGCATAATCTTGTACAGTAAGCTAAGTTGGAACCCTAACATTGTGAAAAGAGTAAAGAAGGTTACTATAGCTATGCCCCATGCTCGAACACTGGCTTTTCATTGCCGTGGTAAGACTATACTTATGTATGGGGTGAGTGTGTTGTGGCCATTTCTTCAAAAACTAAACTACAGGAATAAGATTAAGAAGGTGCATAGAAACAGAAGCTATACAGTTTTTTGCGGATGGGGTCTTCTGTGATAAATTGGAAAATGATAGCGATTAACGAGATCCTGACCTAGTTGAGGCATAATGTGATATTCTCGATTGATATCACAATTTATGTTGACAATCAGGCGGCAATTAAGTCGCTGGAGTCAGTTTCTCTGATTTCATGGTACATCTCTAAAACTGGAATGGGCAAAGGCTAGCCTGGGGAGGCCTATTACAGCGCTCGAGACAGTGTTTAAAAGAGAAGCAATTGCCTTAGCGAACGAAAGGTGGACTAACACCCTCACGGGTGGTCTGATGAGAAGCTGTCTGGGGGAATCAAGTTGGCACTTGTTGCCAGCTCCGTATCTTGCAGCTTCCACAAGTGTGCGTGTTACCTCCCCGTGGTGACCACCGGGCCACTATTACACCATGTGGTGTACTAGGCGAAAACACGGCGCTAAATAACTGGGCCGGGTTAAGGTGTTAATCGTACCGTGCTAATAACCGGCCAGGCTGGGGGCCCAGTCTAAAAATTAGCCCAGTCTATAACGGTGTATCCGGATACTTGGCGCCCTCCGGATCATGTAGCCTTACCTATGTATTGCAGATCTCTGCACAGGTGGACCTCCTTTCTCCGCTACTCGTGGGACCTATTATGGAAGATCCAGATAAAAAACAAGAAGAGACCGGTGCTCTTAAAAAACCGGAATCTAGTACTGCGGAGACATTTGCCTTTAGGCCCGGTATCCAACGTGCAATTGGGGGCATAAGACCGAATGAGGCTGGCCCCTCGAAACCAAAGGGCAAAGGCACGAATGCTGGCCCTCCATCAGTGTCATACTATCAGACCAGGAAGAGAGCCTGGCGCATGATCTTTAAGATCTGTAACATTCCGTTGGAGCAGAGAACGGATAGAGACAAGGATACGCTTGCGTGGGCAAGACGTATCACTGAGCCAAAGCAGGAGGGTTCCGTTGTGATCTCACAGCCGAAAAGGCAGAGATCTGATGATTGGAGCGATTGCGCTCAAAATCTACAAGCGCGATGAGGCTGACAGACCTGTGGCAACTGCAGCAGGTGGGGAAGCCACTAGTGGTGTCGCGCCTATTGCTGGTGACCCAGATGTCCAAAGCATCCCGGAAGACGCTCAGGAGACACTATCCCTGGACTCGGAGATATCGAGATCATTGGGACTACGCTGTGCGCTCCTACCGGACGAATCGCCGTCAGAAGATTCTGATTCAACAGTGGTGGAGGTAAGCAATATCTAATGCTTAAGATCCTTCAGATCAACCTCCATCACTCTAAAGCCGCCTCGGCGGCCCTCCTGCTCAAAATGGAATCTGAGTCCATTGATGTTGTTCTGGTTCAGGAACCTCGGGTCAATGGTGACCGGGTGCTGGGCCTCAGAACTTCCAAATATAAAATACTACATGCGAAGAATGACGATAAGATACGCTCCTGCATTCTCGCTAGAAATAATCTGAATATTTTTATACTACTTAATTACAGCAACGCTGATGTAGTGGTGGCTAGCATCGAGATGGATGGGCAAAATCTCTGGCTAATATCGGCCAACCTACCGTATGAGGAGGAAAACATACCACCAGGTAGGTTGGTTAGTGCAATAATGGAGGCTCAAAAACGAAAAGTAGGAGTCATCATGGGCAGTGATGCTAATGCACATCACTCAATCTGGGGAAGTACAAATATCAACAGGCGAGGTGAGTTACTCCTTGATTTTATTTTAAGTACTAACCTAAATATATGTAATATCGGGTGCCAACCTTTATTACTAAAAATAGACAAGAAGTGCTGGATATCACACTTGTCTCGGATTTTATTAAGGAGAGGGTATTGAACTGGGAAGTGTCCGAAGACCATTCCTTTTCTGACCATTGTTATCTCCAATACGAAGTGGATACAAAACCCACTAGCAAACCACCCTTCAGGAATAGGAGGAAAACTGATTGGGATTGTTTCAGAACCATTCTGGGTAACTTATTACCGGTATCGGTTCCAAAACCTCCTGCATCTACACAGGAGCTTGGTACTCTAGAAGCCAAGCTATCTGATGCTTTTAACAAGGCCATGTTAGGTGCATGTCCTATCAGTAGACCCTTGGGTAAATCTCGGCCACCCTGGTGGTCGAAGGAACTCCAAGGTACTCGTATGAAATGCAGGAGACTGTTCAAGAAAGCGAAGAACACAAATGCTGCTGCAGACTGGGACTGTTACAAGGAAGTCCTCAAAACCTATAAGTACGAGCTGAGAGCAGCCAAAACGAGGACTTGGAAACTCTACTGTGGCAAAATACAGGAGTCCTCGGAGGCGGCCAGGCTACGCAAAGTACTTTGTTCTAGTGCTTCCATCCCGAGTTATCTACAACGACCGGATGGTTCATGGACTACATGTAGTGAGGAATCCCTGGAGCTATTACTAGAAACGCACTTCCCGGAGTGCTCGGTACTAGCTCCGGAGGGACCCATGATATAGCCAAATAGTAAGCAGGCGGAATATCCTATGGGCAATAAACAGCTTTAAGCCATACAAGTCGGCAGGGCCTGATGGCATTATCCCTGCGGATATCCAGCGAACTATTGACTTAACCCTGCCCTGGCTGGAAATTATCTTCAAAGGCAGCCTGGAACTCTGTCACATTCCTAGGAAGTGGACTGAAATAAAAGTAATATTTATACCTAAGGCGGGAAAAAGCTCTCACTGCTATCCCAAAGACTTTAGGCCTATAAGCTTATCTTCTTTTCTGTTGAAAACACTGGAAAGACTAATAGAGGCTCACATTAGAGGCTCAATCAAGCCGGGCGAGCTGTCAGAATCTCAACACGCATACCTTAAGGGACGATCGGTGGAAACAGCTCTCCACTCCCTTATTGGCCCGATTGAGAAATCACTTGAATATAAAGAATATTCAATGGTAACCTTCTTGGATATAGAGGGGGCCTTTAGCAACGTCAGACCGGGGGCAATCACTGGAGCCCTTGCGTGTCTGGGGGTAGACGGGTCACTCAGAGGCTGGATAGATCATATGCTTAGAGGCAGGATCGTGACAGCTTATCTGGGTGGGACGTCTGCCGCCAGATACGTGAGCAGAGGGACACCTCAAGGTGGGGTTTTATCCCCCCTTCTTTGGAACTTGGTCATAAATGACCTGTTACTAAACCTGGAAGGGCAAGGCTTCAAGGTGGTTGCTTACGCGGATGACGTTGCTATTGCGGTCTTCGGTAAATATCCTAGTACGCTGAGTGAGCGCATGCAGTGCGCGCTTGGCTACCTCTCTGAGTGGGCACGCGGCTGCGGACTGAACGCAAACCCACAGAAAACAGAGCTGGTCCTCTTTACCAGGAAGCACAAGCTTCCTCAGTGTGACCCGCCAACATTAAATGGTACTTGCTTGATCTTTACGGATAGAGCAAAATACCTCGGACTTCTTTTGGATAGCAAGCTAAGCTGGAAACCAAACATCGTAGTGAGAGTAAAGAAAGCTACTATAGCGCTCTACTCCTGCAAAAATGCCATTGGAAAGAGATGGGGTATGGAGCCCCACATAGTACACTGGCTCTATGTTTCAGTGGTCAAACCTATACTGCTGTATGGGGTTGTCGTCTGGTGGCCAGCGTTAAAAATTATGGCCAACCTTAAACTATTGATGAAAGTTCAAAGAACGGCCTGCTTGTGTATAAGTGGGGCTCTCAGGAGCACACCTACTCAAGCTCTGGAGATTCTCTTTCATCTTACTCCATTGGATATTGCGGCCGAGCAGCTTGCATCTTGCACAGCCATTCGGCTCAAATCCATATCTATGTGGACCTGTAACAATGCAGGGCACTCGTCTATCCTATGCAACAAGGGTATTCCGGAAGCTACCGACTACGCTATTCCCTTGCCATCTGCTGAGGTGAGATTCCAAACTGAGTTTCCCACCAGAGAGGACTGGGTGAACGAAACGGTTATGGACAATGAGGCGCTAAGCTTCTTGACGGATGGCTCAAAAAGGGATAGAGGGGTTGGCTGCGGGGTATTCTGTGAGGCACTAGGGGTTAACCTCTCTTTTCGTCTTCCCGACTTTTGCAGCGTTTTTCAAGCTGAACTGATCGCGATAATGGAAGTCATGGACTGGTTGAAGTATAATGTAATATCTACGAGGGATATTCGCATTTTTACGGACAGCATGGCTGCTTTTAAAACGCTACAATCATACTCCCTGACGTCGAAAGTAGCCCAGAACTGTCTGGCAACTTTAAATGAGATGGCTGATCAGTTCAACATCCGCTTGACGTGGGTGCCAGGGCATTTCAATATCGCAGGGAATGAAAAGGCAGATGAGTTGGCCCGCAAGGGTACAGCACGCCTAATAACCCAAAGCAGGCGGGATATAAAGATACCGCTTGCTTCATGTAAACTATTGCTCCTGGAAGAAGCTATAAAAGAAACGAACGTCAGATGGTCCAACGCCAGTTCGTGTGTAATAACCAGGCAGATCTGGCCTGGTCTTGACCGGTCTAGATCAGACCAACTGATATCGCTTCGACGACACCATATTGGTATGGTCGTGGGAGCTATAACGGGACATTGTCTCATTGGGATACATGCGCGCAGACTGGGTGTCCCAGCCCACGATTTCTGCCGCAGCTGTGGTGATGAGGAGGAGGAGGAAAATGTGCTCCATCTGCTCTGCACCTGTCCTGGTCTAGCGTACAGCAGAACAAAATTTATGGGGACTTCCCCTTTGAACGACCTCACGGATCTTAGTAAGATCGGGATCCGGGACTTTAAACGCTTCTTGGTAAGCTCACGATGGTTCAGCGAGTGAGGAGGAGAAAACTCGAATGTGGTACAGCTACGGACCAATTTTGTGTTTATGCTAGTCCTTTAGGACGGCCACCCTTACCTAACCTAACCTTACACCCTCACAAGTTTATCCTAAACTTGCAACGACTTCTGCAGAAGCTGTATGGACGAGAAGGAGGTTCGGCTTTGTTTTAAAATTGGTTCAATTTAAGCATTTTGTTCATTTAAAAGTAAGTAATATAAAAATATTTGTACAAGAACTTCACGCTTTATCAAATGTGGTATTTTAATGTTGGTGAAAGCATTTAAATGATAAAACTTGGGGGTTTTGTTAGTTTATTACTTATGAAAGATTTTTAATCTCAAAGCAAGCTTTCCAGGTCAAGTCCGAATTGTTATAGATTTTGTCAATTATTTATTGAGCAAGACTCTCAATTTTTTTTTTTTGAAAATTTCCTTTAGCTTATTTAGAAACCGTAAATATTGACTAAGCAAATTAAATCCTACTTTTTTCGTAAGTTTTAATTTTAGGTTTAGGTTTGACATAAAAAGCTTCCATTTAAAGAGTATGAATGCAAAAATTATGTTGGAAGATCATAAATGTCCAAAAGCTTTAAATCTCCGTAAATTAATCAGTTAATTTAGGTTTCAAAGTGGGCAGATTTCTTAAACAAAAGCTGATAAAGCTTTAAAAATGTCCACAAATAACAAATTATCAAAAAAAAATATAGCTGATGCAAGCCTACGCACGTGTAAGTCACATATTCAATATGCCGTCGAAGCCGATAACAACAACAAAACAAACGTTCGATTCTCATTTATACACGAAAAATTAATATTTTTCGTGTATAAATGAGAATCGAACGTTTGTTTTAAACCAAAACCTTATCATTGAATGGTTCCAGAAAACGAACCACTTGATCGCAAAAATCGTTCACGATAAAATCAAACCTTATTTAAGGTTAATAGATTTTTTTAACCCTTTTACGTTTTAAATGATAACTTAGGGCGGAAATGTAGATTTTTGAGGTTTGTATACCACGAAAAAAAAAATCGTTCGTTTTCCGGTTGAACGATTTATTTTTTTAATTTTTTTTTTTCGATGGAAGTGAAAAAAATTATTATTTGTTGGTAATTATCGGTCGAACATTAAAACATCTCTGTTTCGTTACACATTTTTTATCATTCTCGCTTAAAAATGTCATGAAAGTGTCATAAATCATCCTCTTGGAATCAGTATTCCGCGAGCTTTTAGAAGCAAAATCTTAATGGGTCTGATTTTGAAAATTTTGAGTGGATTGGCTCACTATTCATCCCCATCAAGATATACAATGAATCTATATATACACACACACATATATCTATTATGCATGATACTACAATATATGTACATATGTATATGCATACAAAAAATGTAATCACAATATAACGCTGTCAAGGTAATTAATGCTTATTTCTACAGCACATAAAACCTTTTAATTTAATTTTTATGATATTTTTTGTGAACATTTTTGTTTAAATTTTTTGTTTGTAATAACAACATAATTTAATCATATATGATAAAAATAAAAATAATATTTTTGAATATTTTATCGCATTTTAATGTTATTAAATTTTTAATCAGTTTTCTGATATTCTATCACAATAAATCATGAAAAGTTCGTTTAAAAATATTCCACCGATTTTTTTTTAACATCCATGTATATGTACGATATATAATACAATCAACAAATTTTTAATTAATATAATATATAATAAAATTATAAATACACACACGAAGCTGTAAAATTATTAATGGTGCTTGAAAGTTTAAGTTTTCATACATACATACATACATGTATGTCAATGCTACTTATCTATTAATCATTAAAAAAAAACTCTTATCTTTTAAAAAATTAATTAAAATTTATTTAATTTAATTTTGTTGTTGCTTAAATACAATGAGTACCTGTTAAGGCGTTTATATATATACCAGGTACTCCTCGTAGATGTTGTATATACTCGTATAACGACGAAAAAAACAAAACAGGAAATTATTTTTCTTAACAACGTTGTGTCTTATTATTGTTATTCTTATATAAGGATTAACTTTTAATAATTTTTTTTGGTGTTGTGTACGATGATGTGAAGAGCTTTTTTGTTTCAAGGCGCATTGATACTATTTATATACTATATAGTAAAGAAAAATTCAATAGAAATTATTATATAAATTTTAATTAGTTGAAACTGCTATTAAATATCGTTTCTTTCGCGAACATTTTTTAATTAGTTTAAAAGATTTTTATTTTAAGGAATTACAATTTTTAATTAGAGTCAGTTTATGTATGCGTTAAAAAACAAAACTAGCATAATGGATCACAGAAATATATGATAAAAAATTTTATATGACATTCGCTTACAATTTTAGTGAATAAAATTTAAATTCCATCACTTGTCTTATGGAAAATAAAAATCGTTTACGATAAAATCAAGAACGATTTGAGATTAATATAAATAAAAATATGAATGTACGCTGAAATAACAACAATTATTATTTATGACTAAAACAAAAAATTGTTTTACGATAATTGGTCATGTTCGAATATTAAAATGAACCTCTTTTTTACCAGTTTTTTATCAATCGCAATTCAAATAAATATATAAAAATATGTAGCTTTCAACCGGAGCAACAATCTTGCAATTTATTGTCTGCTCAATATGCAAAAACTAACTTTATGTTGCAAATTCCGTACACTATTGGTTGTTCCTAACATCACCCCAGCTAATAATTGTTAATAATCATTTATAATTGCTTTGGCCACAAATCGAAAAGCATTTATATTAACGAGAAAATGGTGGGAAATTGGTGCCGATAATATAGGTCAAGTTATTGATATAAGAAGAAACCTCGGTATGAAAGTAGAAAGTATCAATTAAGAAATTTATCCAAATGAAATTCCTCTCTGGAATTCAATTACATAAACTGATTAATAAAATTGGATCTACAATAATTTTCATAGGGAACGTCCATCCACCTCAATTATTTCCAAAATCTGTTCAACTGCAATTTGCTAGCTTAAGAATTGAAATTATAAATTTGCATGCCGATGCATTGCGTCTATTACCAGCCTGCCAATACTGAATTATTCATCGTGATAGGGTTTGTAATCAGTGCTTCTTCAGTGAATGTCGAAAAACTTTAAATCGACACACAACATTATAATTTTACAAACATGGAAAAACTATTCAAAAAATTCAACACCCTACAAATATTTTCTGTATTGCACACCCTATACCTTAGTTTTATCGCAAAATTATCTATTTTCATTTAAGAAACAAAAACAAATTCTCTACATTCAATGGAAATTTATTAAAAAAAATTACTAATTCGGTTCAAAATCAACAAAATTTAACTTGAAAACAAATTGACAACAACAACCACTTTAAAAAATTTATTCGTAGGAATTAAAAAATCTTAATTGAAAATTTTTAAATTATAAATATAATTAGAATAATTTTATTTGTTGTTAATATTTGAATATATTTAATTATTTAAATAATTGTCATAATTTTAATTATTTTTATAAAATTTAAATAGTTATAATAATTTAATTTTTATAAATTTAACCATTTTTAAAATATTAATGCCTTTAAAAAATTTTTTTACAACTTCAAAACAATTTAAACAATTTATTTAATTTTATTACATTATTATTAATTTTATTAGATATTAAAATTGTAAATATTCTTATTATATTAATAATTTGAATGGTTTTAATAAACTTTAACAAATTTAATAATTTAGTCTTTATATTTTTAATAATTTTTAAAATATTAATGATTTAATTAATTAATAATTTGAATAATATTAAAAGTTTTAATATTAATAATTATTAAAGAATTATATTTTAATAATTCCAATATTTTGAATAGTTTTAGTAATCCTAATAATTTTAAGAATTTGACAGGATTTTGAATAATTGCTTGAATTAATTTTATAAATTTTTAATAATTTTAATAATTTAATATTTTTGAAATTTAGTTAATTTAAATAATTTTAAAAGATTTAAAATTTTCACAGATAATTATTTAAATAATTGTTATAAATTAATTTTAATTATTTTTATATAGTTTTAATAATTTATTATTTTTAATAGATTTAAAAATTTTAATAATTTTAAAATTTTGTAAAGCATAGACACAAAATTGGTCCGCACCTATGGCAAAAATTGAATAATTTTATTAAGTTTTAATAAACTTAATAATATAAATAATTTTTATAAATTTAATAATTTTTTTAACAGTTAAAATAATTAAAACAATTTTAATAGTTTTATTAGTTATTATAATTTTAATATATTTAAACATTTATTATTTAAAAACTTTATTATTTTTTTAAACTAATAACTTTTAAAAATTTGAATAATTTAATTTTTAGTATTTAAATAATTGTTATAACTTTTATAATTTTAATTATTTTTATAAAATTTTTATAATTGTAATAATTTAAATGACTAATTTTTTTTAATAATTTTGGTAATTTAAATAATCTTAAAGTTATTTTTTTTTTGAATAAAAATTTATTTAATTATATTTACATTTAATTATTTAAATTAAATTTATAATTTTAATTATTTTTAATTTTAATAATAATAATTAAATAATTTAATAATTTTAAACATTTTAATAAATTTGAAAATTTTAATAATTCTAATATTTGGAATAGTTTTAATATTTTAATCTTTTGATTAATTTTAATAATTTTAAAAAATTTTGATAATTGTAATAAACTTAATAATTTAATAATTAATGCGTTTAATAATTTTTTAATAGTTAATAGTTAAAATAAATTGAATAATTTTATTAGTCGTTTAAATTTTAATTATTTACTTATTTTAATATTTGAAATAATTTAACAAATTTTGATAATTTAACAATTTTTTATATTTTATGTAATTTTAAATAGTTTAAATAATTTCAATAAACGTAAATAAACAACCATTTAATTAATTTTTAAAATTTTAATAATTTTTAAACAAATTAATAATTAAACTTTATTTTATTTATTTATTAAACAACTAAAATAATTAATAATTTTTTTAACAGGTATATAATAACTTATAATAATAATTTAAATAAGTTTTATAGTTTGAATAATTTTAATAGATTTTATTTAGTTATTATTTATTTTTTGAGCTGTTTGGTTAGTTTGTTTGTTTGTTTGTTTAGAATATTTTTAATAAATATAAAATTGTTAATTATTTTAATAAACTTAATAAATTTAATTTCTTTTAAAATATTAATGCTTTTAATGATTTTTATAACAGCTAAAAATACGTTTAAGAATCGAACTGTTGAAATTTTAATTCTTTTAATAATTTAATAGTTTTAATAATTTTAATAATTTTAGTAATTTTAATAATTTTAATAATTATAGTAATTTTAATATTTTTAATAATTTAAATAATTTTAATAATTATTCTCTTATTTTAAATGCCACAGTGGCCGAACTAAATCTATAAACAAATAGCAAATATATTTTTACCGGATATTATATCCATGTTTGGTACCCAAACCATAAAACATAAAACATAATTTTTTTAAACAACCAAACGGTATACGAAATGTGGATCGAGTATAAAATTTGTAAAAAATCGTCTTTTGTAGGTATATGGCTACTCCGTATATAAATAAGCTCATAATCAAATATAACAACAAAGCCACACCAAAAACGATTTAAATTGCTTTTATGGCTTAAACCAAAATTTTCTTTTTGGTTTTTTTTTTGGTTCATTCGTTCAGATTATAATATAGAGATTGTCTCTCCTATCCCATTTCGATTTAACCAAAATGGTTTAAAACATATGAAAATATGTTGTTAACATTAAAACCATTATGTACTATGTATATTATGTACATATATTTTCAGATCTGTTAATGCAATAAAAAATCGTATATAGCTACCTTTTAATGGTTTACTATATCTATAGACGTATATCCCAAAAATAATCAACTCTCATAAATTTGATAAAAAATTTCGGCTTTCGGATGTATTCGATTTTGAAATCATGATGATGACTCTATACATACTCGTATATATAAAACATAAATTTACCCGTATCTAAATATCCAATTAGATAATATCCGCCGCATATATAGGTCATTTTAAGATATGAATATTTTAATAACCATCACAGTACATCATAATAAATGTATTCTATTACATAATTGTATACATATATATTAGAGAGTTAGTGAGGAATCCATTTTGCAATAGAATTAATTTTTAATGAGAATGTACTGAATCAAAACAACATAATGTAATGGTTCCAGATTTTATTATTTAATAAATTATTTATACTAATGATTGGAGGAGCGGAACTAAAGAAAAGAAAATATCTTATATATAATATGATCTAAATAATGGATGTATGTGTGTATCTTTGAATTGGACCCATGCGAGATAAACAAAAAAATCTCTTTTTTCGATTTTATGTTGAATGAATCCTTGGTATAGGTATATAAAGCTCTATGTTATCTTCTTGAAGTGGATTATGTTTTGTTGAATTTTAATCATAAAAAATATGTGTGTGTGTATGTGTTCGTACATATGTTTGTTATTATTACATTTAAGGTATTTTTCAGGTCCAAATAAAGTTTTTCTTACAAACAGCAGCATACAACTGAAACACTAAACTTGATATATTGACATTCTTAAATGTGCAGAAAAAAATTGTTTTTTCCAATTATTAACAAAACTGAAACATTTGTATAAATATAAATTCTCAAGTTGCAATTTTTTTTCATTATTTTGAGAAAAATTCAACTGGAAACTTTTCCAATAATACGACATTTCTTTTAACATTGCGAGCGCACATTGTTTTTAAACAAAGAAAATTAAAAATTATTAATTTTTTCTTCCTGCATGAAACAATATACGTATACGTATACAACTATAAACAAAACTAGCGCTCTTTATCATTCTGTATATAAGCTTTTTCCAGTTTTAGAAGGAAGGCAAAGTTTTTTTATTCCATGTGCATTGTGTAATGTAGATTTACCTGGAATTCCCCAACAATTTGTAGTTATTGAAGTTGCTTGAGCCTGCCACGCTAAAATGTTGCATGTTCTAATCGCAAATATTATGGCATCAAGACTCGGGCGGTCTCATGTATAAATATATTTATAATTAAAATGTTTCTTTTCACGTGCAACCTGCGTATCGTAAAAAAGGCATGATAGATATTAATCGCAAATCTTCCGCCACCATGGACCTGACAGATCATCTACAATGCACGATTTAAGAATATGATAAAGGTAAGAACAATATAGTAAAGCTCCCTAATTAATCTGTTGACGATTATTTCTGAAGTTTTAAAAAAATAGGTCCACTCAAAGCCATCTTAATGTAGAGAGTTTAATTATGGATGCTCACTAGCGATAAATTGGGGTTTTTCTGGGACGTGATGCGAATTCTTATCACATAATCTATGAAAGTACGAACATAAACGAGCGAAGACCTTTCCTGTCTTAATCATTGGTATGTACATTTTGAAATACTTATACCCGGAATCTCCTAAAAGTATAATCTATACGAACAACAGGGAAACCATCGGGGATATAGAGCAATTCTGATTAAATCCAAAATGTCCAGAACGAGTCCTATTAAGAAGCCTAGGGGTAAATTTGTTGTAGATTAACTGGTGACTACTCCCCATATAAGGAAGCCATTAAAATATATAAATACGATTAAAGAAGTGTCCTTAACAGATCCTGGAGAACATACTGTAGTAAAAGTCACGGTTTCTACTAACCTTTCCATCCCTTTCTTCAACGGCCAGATACAACAACCGAATATGGACCACTTTACGAACTTTTTTTTAACATTTTGTGAAATTGGAATCTATTTCCGGGTTGCTCAGAAATGAAGCCTGCTACGTAAAGGACCTATTAGGAAAGTAGCATCGTAAGTCAGACTATTAATAAAAGGAAAACGACTTGATGGTTGTACCCTTGCAGATACCCAACAGAATTCCCTGGGTAGCACTTATTTTCAGAAGTATTATTATACAGGTGGCGATAACTCAAGAATTTTCAGATCTTCGAATAGATCAAATACTAAGAGGGTCATCAATGTCAGTCTTTATAATAAGGTAAGTCACTATAATATACATCACTATATTTTGATGTAAAATTTCTGTTGAAGTAGTTCTGAATCTAGGAGTTATAAAATTCTTCACAGATGGTTCAAAACGGAATGGGAAA
This sequence comes from Tipula unca, assembly GCA_951394425.1. Lineage (NCBI taxonomy): Eukaryota > Metazoa > Arthropoda > Insecta > Diptera > Tipulidae > Tipula > Tipula unca. Next base: position 21,407,314 of record OX596382.1, on the reverse strand, counting down.
AGTGGTTGCGGTGGGCTTCTATCGGGAACCTTGTGACTAACGGTGGTGCTCATTTCCCCGATTATTCTAGAGTTAATAAGTGATCGCATTTCAGTGGTATCACGTAAGGATGGTTGTCGGAGTTATACCAAAGAACCAGTGCTCAATCATAGTATACCCCGAAGGGACTTGGGTAATCATAAAGATTCGTTCGTTCTTTTGATTCAAACGGAGTTGACCTTGTCGCAAGATAAGTTCAAATAAAAATTTACATTTATAAAGTTCGATATTTCCACACATTGGAAATTCTAAATTTCAAATAAATGGTTTTGAATCACCAACAAACTTTAAATACAATTAAATTTCTAAAATTAAATTTTAAAATTTGGAACCCGAATTTCACATACAAATTTGTTAAGTTTTTAAAATTTGAATATTTGAAGCTCATGTGAAGCTCAATAACGGCTATCTTTTTTTTTTACGAAAGTTACACGAAAGAGTTTTACAAATTTTTTCAATATTGAATATGTTGATTTCTCGAAAATTCGGATTGTCACTCGAATTTTCAGAAATTTTAACAAAATTTTGAATGTTTTACAGTTAATTTTTAAAAACCACCAAAATCAAGTTTAATCGGTTTTATTTTAATAATTTTAATAACTTAAATTTTATTTAATTTTTAATTATTTTATTTGTTGTTAAAATACGAATAATTATTGTTATATAAATAATTGTTATAATTCATATAATTTTAATAACTTTAATAATTTTTTTAAATAATTTTAATAAATTTAATAATTTGACTTTCATATTTTTAAAATTTAAATTATTTTTATAATTTTATAAACTGGAATATTATGAATTGTTTTAATAAATTTAATAATTTTGATTATTAAATCAAAAATTTTCAAAAATTTTATATAATTACATGGATTTTAGAAAATTTTACTTTTATGTTATTAATACAATTTTTTTTTAAATTCTTCAATTCTTGTATCAATTTAAAAAATATTAATGATCTGATCAATCTTAAATTTTTTAAAAAAATTTCGCAATTTATGCAATAGCCTAATTTTACACATTCTATCAGAAAGTTAAATGATAGAATTAAAAAAAAAAATTCAAATTTTGAATAATTTGATTCTCGGTATTTCGGATTGTCACTCGAATTATAAGAAATTTTATCTAAATGTTGAAGATGTTTCGGTTATTATTTTTAAATTCACCAGAATCAGGTTTAATCGGTTTTATTTAAATAATTTTTATATTTTATACAATTTTTATAACTTTATTAGTTTTAATATTTTTATTTATTTTAAAAAATTTAATCATTTAAATTTTATTTTAATTTTAATTATTCTATTTGTTGTTAAAATACGAAAAATTATTAGTTCATAAATTCTTGTTATAATTCATATAATTTTAATAATTTCAATAATTTTAATAATTTTAATAATTTTGTTCTAATAATAATTAATAATTTTATTATAATAATTTAATTTGATCTTTATATTTTTAACAAATTTTAAAATTTTATTTATTTTTATAATTTTAAAAATTGGATTATTATGCATAATTTTAATAAATTTAATAATTTTGATAATAATTAATAATCATAAGTTTAATTGGATTTTCAACAATCTATCAAAATTGAAAGGAACTTCATGGATTTTAGAAAATTTTACTTTTATTTTATATTTAAACATTTTTTTTAATGTTTTTAAATTTCTTCAAAATATATCAATTTAAAAAATATTAATGATCTGATCATAAGAATCTTAAATTTTAAAAAATGTACTAAATTTTAGAGTATTAGCCTATATTTTTACTATTTTTGTGTAAGAAAGTTAATCGATAGAATTTTTGAAAATTTTTCAAATTTTGAATTATTTGTTTACTTAGAATTTCGGATTGACACTCGAAAAATAAAAAATTGTTAAAATTTCAAAATGTTGAAGATTTTACAGGTAAATTTTAAAATTCACCATAATCAGGTTTAATTGGTTTTATTTAAATAATTTTCCTAATTTATATAATTTTAATAATTGGTATATATTTAACTATTTTAATATTTTCAATATATTGAATAAATTTGAATATTTAAATAATTTTAATAATTAGGATATATAGAAAAATTTTCATAATTTTTATAATTTAAATAATTTTAAAAATATTAAAGCGTTTAAAACTTTTATTTACAGTTGAAACAGTTACAATAATTTTAATAATCTTAAAAGATTAAATACAATTTGTTAGTTCATTTGTTGTTAAAATTTGAATAATTTTTATTATGTAAATAATTATTATATTTTATGTAATTTGAATAATTTTATTAATTTTAATAGTTTCAATATTTTTAATAATTTTGATTATTTTGATAATTGGTATTTAGAACAATTTTAATAAATTTAATAAAATTAATAATTAATCGGTTTTATAATAATTTAAATTTTTATTTTATTTTAATTATTTTATTTGTTGTTAAAATTCGAATTATTTGTAGTATAAAAATAATTGTTATAATTCATATAATTTTAATAACATTAATTATTTTTAAATAATTTTAATAAATTTAATAATTTTGATTATTAATAATCTTAATTGGATTTTCAAAAATTTTATAAAATTTCTTGGATTTTAAAAAATTTTACTTTTATATTTTAAATTTTATTTTAAATTCTTTAAAATGTATCAATTTAAAAAATATTAATGATCTGATCAATAAAATCTTAAATTTTGTAAAACGTGCAAAAATTTTAGAATATTAGTCTAATTTTACACATTCTATAATACAGTTAAACGAAAGAATTTTATAAAAAATTGGCACTTGAATTATAAGAAATTTTATCAAAACGTTGAAGATGTTACAGTTATTATTTTTAAATTCACCAGAATCTGGTTTAATCGGTTTTATTTAAATAATTTTTATAATTTATATAATTTTTATAACTTTATTAGTTTTAATATTTTTATTTAATTTAAATTTCGATTGATTTTTAGTTTATAAGTTTATTGTTATAATTCACATAATTTTAATAATTTTGATATTTTAATAATTTTAAATGATATATTAATGTTTGTTTATTTCATTTGTTTACAAAATCTTAATCATTTTTTTATTTATATAATTGTTACAATTATAATTGTTTCAATAGTTTTAATAATTTATATAATTTTAATAATTCTAATAATTTCAGTAAGTTAAATAATTTTAATAATCATAATAATTTTGATAATTGGTATATTTAAAATAGTTTTAATAAATTAAAAAAAAGGAATTAATTTCAATAATATTGCTAATTTTAATATATTGAATATTATGCATAATTTTAATAAATTTAATAATTTTGATAATTAATAATCATAAGTTTAATGGGGTTTTCAAAAATCTTCATAATTTTATAAAACTTCATGGATTTTAGAAAATTTTACATTTATTTTAACTATAAATTTTTTATTAAATTTTTTTAAAATTCAATATATCAATTTAAAAAATATTAATGAACGATTTAGAATCTTAAATTTTATTAGAATCTTAAATTTTGTAATATGTACTAAATTTTAGATTATTAGCCTATTTTTCTGTAACAAAGTTAAACAATAGAATTTTTGAAATTTTTTCAAATTTTGAATTATTTGTTTACTCGAAATTTCGGAATGACACTCGAATAATAAGAAATTTTAACTAAATGTTGAAAATTTTACAGTTAAATTTTAAAATCCATCATAATCAGGTTTAATCGATTTTATTTAAATATTTTACCTAGTTTATATAATTTTAATAATTTTAATAAATTTTAATAATTTGAATAATTGGAATTTATTTAACTATTTTAATATTTTCAATATTCTGAATAATTTGAATATTTAAATAATTTTAATAATTTTGATATTTTGAATAATTTTCATAATATTTATAATTAAAATAATTTTAAAAATATTAAAGCGTTTAAAATTTTTATTTATAGTTGAAACAGTTACATTAATTTTCAAAATTTTAAAAGATTAAATAATATTTGTTTATTTAATTTGTTGTTAAAATTTGAATAATTTTTATTATTTAAATTATTATATTTTATATAATTTTAATAAATTTAATAAAATTAATAATTCGATTAATATTTTTAACAATTTTTAACATTTTAATTATTTTAATAATTTGAATAATTTTAAAATTTTGAATAATTTGAAAATCTAGTTCAATCGGAATTTTAAAAAATTATCAAAATTTTTTAACATTTCAGAGATTTTAGAAAAATTTACTTTTGTTTTACATTTTAAAATGTTTCTCTAAAATATTGAATTGGCTGAATTTAAATAATTTCCATATTTTCATTATGTTAGGCCCTCAGTCTACAGGTAGCCGATATATAATGGATTCGAGCTTAAAGGCAATTTCATTGATAGGGTACAAAACTTCGAATAATTTAATTGAATTCAAAACAAATCACAAGCCTGCTGTTTTAATTTAGTTAGTTATACAACTATGGTATGAAATACCTGAGAAATTCACAACATTGAAAATTTTCCAAATTCGGAAAGATTTAAATATAGTTCAGAATTTTCAAAATTGGATTTTGAATATATTGTTTATATAAAAAGATGTACATACGCCCATATATGTATTTAAAATTGAGATATGGTTTACTGTTTTCGCGAGTTGTAGGTCACAAGTTAACAAGATTCTTAAATTTCGAAAAACAAATTCTAAATTAATTCCACGTTTACAATTTTGAATTTTAACTTGATTTTGAAAGGTTAAACAATTTTGAAATAGAGGCCAAATACAAAAGCGATTCAAATTTCATCGGACATGTAATCGAAAATTGGAGAAACTGCGAGAGATTTGGGCTTGAAACCAAGTTAAAAATAATTAATTCCACATATTGGATGAATAGTGCAGACTTTTGGTAAATAATGGTATTTTCAATTAAATATAAACTATGACGCTACGAGTGTATCCATAAACTCATTGCGTTGATTAAAAATATTTATGTTGCTTAATTTATATCAGTAATCTATTTTCATTCTTGACACCCAACCGAATATAAAATTTGTTTATGGTTTACAAAATAAAAAAATAAAAGATTCCAACATAACAAACCATTTATGTATGTATTACACAATGTAAGTAAATATACATAGATAAAAGAAACGTTTCTCAATCACGGATTGATCTTATTACTGTTTAATACGGAAAAATCACACAAAAGTCAAATCTGTATATATATTGTATATCGGATACAATATATAAATACGATTTTACTGTTTTGACTTAGGCACGGCGTACTCATATATACTGTATACATATATAGATGGATGGATAAATCTGTTTATTTATCATATACACAAAAAACAAAAACATCTCCCGACTAAGATAAATACGTGAATGTCAAAATATAATCCAGAATATACAAAAGTGAGTTTAACACGATTTTTTTTTTTCGTTCGCATACAAATATTTTAGAATGAGGTGCTTTTCGATTTTATTTTCAAATAGAATAAAATACAATTTATTTTATATTTATATTCGACACCAGGATCAAAAAAAAAAAAAATTTAAGGGTTGATTGAAAAAACTACACCCATAAAAAAAATATATATTTCGTATATATACACTTTGGCAACGAAATATGAATCGACGAGAGAGATCTAAAGTCGAACGCAAACATATATATACCTAGACGTATAACACCGTAGATCCAAAAAAGCAAAATAATATTAAAATCTTTCACAAGGGAACAGTAAAGTGATTGAAAAGATATTATTACCGTATTTTTACGAAATTTATATATCGTATATAAGAAGGTATATAAAATGAACGAAATATGTTTTGCTCAATTTTGGTGTTAAATGGAAAAGGTGTACCATTTTGTGTTATATATTATATGTATGTATGTAGGTACACACAGGAAGCATTGTAGATTAAAGTATTATACAACAAAAAAATATATAATAATACATTTTCCCGATTGAAAACCATACACACACACACATATATATATATATTATATATTACTTTGTCACACATATGTTAACTATGTGTATGCTTAAAACAAGTGGATTAAAAAAACTAAAAAAGCTTTATTTTTAAAATTTATTATTCGACAAAAAAAAACTTTTCAAGACGATATACACAGTATATGTACGATTAACAAAAAGTAATTAATTTAAAAATTTTTGTTTGTTAAATTTATTGCAGGTTAAATGAAATTAATTTATTTTATATTTTTTGTTGGTTCACATATACATGTAGGTATAGCTATCGGTTTTGTATTTTAATTGTTTGGTTATTTTATATTATGTTCTGGTGAAAAAACCAAAATGTGTCAAATGAGTAATTTTCAAATTTATTTAAAAAAATATATTTTATTTTGTGTTATATCAAATTATAATTACATTTAAGTGGTTTAATGCTTTATAATAATAATAATTATAATACGGATAATGAACTTTTCAGGTATATAAAAATAATTGTTTTAATTTTTAAATGATTGATTATCATGGTTAGGACTTTTCTATTTATATATAATGGCACTATCCCACACCACTCTACGAATTTATATAACTTAATTGAAATATAAATGTCCGAACAAAATATTTTCATTTTGCCTCGTCGCTTCCATAATTTTGATGTAAATAATAGATATTTTTGTTGTGTTATATATGCTTATAAAATTTGATTATATAGTTAAAGTTGATATGCCAGCGTCAAAATGTCTATAGTAATAAATTACTCTCGCCTAAATATGTCAATTTAAAAAGAAAATCTGTTTTATATATAACTTTGTATGTATATATATATATATATTATATATATATATATATATATATATATATATATATATATATATATATATATATATATATATATATAATATATGGATAGAGATATATAAATACTTGTTTAGACATTTTTGTTATATCACAGAGACTAAATATATTGTAAATTTGCGAGATAAAATAACACATGCCAAAAGTATTGGCTCGTGTTCACGAAATGGTCACAACAAGTGCAAAAAAAAATGGTTTATATCAAATCACGCATCAAGTATGCGTAATGCCTTACGTAACGGACATCGCAAAATCGTATTTTGATCAATTTGTTAATTTTACATCTGGCCTTACATAAAAGCGAGAAAAATTTGTTTTTTCTAGGTTATCTATAATAGGAGGTCCACACTTCCAATACGATAGGAACCATTACGTTCGACTATACATATCTATAAGGTCATACCGAATATGCTTGTTCATAGCCCTCCAATCCCCTACTTTACCAAAATTGAAATAATTCTCGAATAGCTTAAACCTAAAGACATCTTTGTATTTTCCTCATTATGGTGGTAGCTTTTTACGATTTTCCCAAGAAAATTCCAAAACATCTTATAATCAACATATATGAGGTAATACGAAACATGCTTGTCCTAATCCATCTAATCCTCAAAATTACCAAAATTAAAATATTTTTTAATTAGCTTACAACCAATGACATCTTGTTTTATACTTTACTATGCTATGAGCTTTCTAGAACTTTTCCAAGAAAATGTTGGAAAATTATGTAATATAATCAACATACTTGAGGTCATACCAAATATGATGGTCATTTCAGATTAGACCTTAACCCTTTCCTGTTCACACAAAAAAATATTTTCATCATTATAACTTATAAGTCCAACCCGCACAAAAGTTTAAGTAAATTAAAAACAAACAAAATACTTTTGCTATTTAAAATTTTATCTGAACAAAAGTCCAAGCAGTATGCGTACAAAGCAGTATAAAGATCTGCTAGACTTTAAGACGGAACAAGCTTTTGCTTTGATAGCAAGTTAAAAGCGCCAACGACAAGAAACCATCGATGCAGAAAAAGACAAGAAACCTATCCTCGTCCAATCAATTTGGCTTTGCCGATACCATGCATCAGTACGATGGATTCTACCATTGGCCTTGTTTAGTGTCCTGCCGATTTTTTTAGCTACCGCATTTTTTCTTTATGTCAATATATTCAAGTTCATTAGGGATTAATATTTTATTAGGGACATCCTCTCAGTTACATGCAAAATGCTTAAAAAACTGGGAAGTCCTGCGAAACTGTTCTACGAGATCAAGTAACGATCACGAGTGCATGTATTACTTTTAATATTGATCAAACCGTCGTTAAATTCGTCGATTCAATGCTCAAGTCTCGCATAATGGAGACTGACCTGGATGGCTCAGCAGTATCCGTGAAAGAGGCCAAAGGCTAATCGCAGGTGCAGTACTTGCTATTGCGCATGGTTATAGCTGAATTACTTGTTAAATTGCACAGCGATCTGCGTTTAGCATGCGTCTTTCTGGTAAATACCTGAACAGACTGATCTGGCCATCTTTACTAGACATAGAGATAGTGGTAACATGTCTGTTCCCACTTTGATATAGCACGTCAAGCATTTAGATGTCATTCTAGATAGAAAACTCTTCTGGATATTTCACCTTAATTATAAAACGCAACAGACCTTTGCTCTGTTTTTAGGCAATGTAAAAAGTCATTTGGAATTTTCGTGGTGTAACCCTCAAAATGATGTCTTTCATATACAAATCACTGGTTTTATACCTTTACTGTCCTATATGCACCAGTTGTATGGTAACCGGTTGTGAAATTGATGTCTTCTGTAAAAAGGACGGACTGCACATGACAGCCTGTAGGGCTACAGTTGGGGCTATGTGGTCTAATCCTATTCTTACGAAATTAGGAAATTAGGTTGAAATGGTGAATGACATTTAACTTCGAGAGCATTGTGGCTCTCTCAGGATCAATATAGACATTTGCCTGAGTCGACGGTTTTTTTTTTGCTGAAATGAGATTGCGGACTTTGTAGCTAAGCTGGATCGCATAATAAATTTGTTGGTTCCAAACCAGCGATTCAACTATCCTTCAATGGTGGACGCTATTAACCCTTGTGTTTACAACCGCATACCCGGGTATGTTTTTAATTTGTAATGGCCAAAACTTTATAGATTTTGATATTGTATCGACATAATTTTTTTAGTAGCTTTACAATTATATGTTATGAATGGAATTTTAGGATAAAATTTCCAAAACTCTATTATTATTAGCTTTCAGGAAAGTTTTTTGAAAGTGACCCCTCAAATTGACAACCTACATACCCGGGTATGTAACTAAATCTTAACACTAAATGCAAATAGATAAGTAATAAATAGAAAAGTTTATATGATGTAATTCAATTTATTTATAAAACTCAACAAATAATAAAAAAAAAAAAAAATTAATTTAACTATGTTGTTGTTGTACATCGTACGCAAGTTGCTACGGTCAATGTATGCTGCGCGCAGACAGGTTTTTTGCAATTTGCCCAATTTTTTCGGGTTGGTCTTCTCTTAGAACAAAGGTAGCAGTTTCCTTTATGAATAATTCTACCGCTTGCGTCACGTTTTTCTGCGCTAGATGTGCTTTGTACCACTCTTATTTCGGCGTCCACTGTATGGCCAAACATACTTTCAATACCATTTTTGGTACTGAAATGTCGCATTATTAAGATTATATCGCAAATCTTCAACGTTTATAATTTTATTTTTTTAAAATAACGTATTGACTGAGAGAATATCACAATAGACTAAATGAATTTAGAAAACAAAAACAAAAGAAATACACAGTAATCGGATTGACAAAATCCTTGAAATTTTACTCATATTTTTAATTTTTGTATAATATTCCCGTTAATTTGTCTGTTGCGTGGAGAAATTTTAGTTACCATAAATAAAACAGTGTTGTACAGAACAAAAATTAGCAGGTTGAATTCAAAATTTTATATAAAATGTTTAGAAATCTATGATACATACCCGGGTATGTTATTTGTAAAGATGAAGAAAAAAAATCGGTTGTAAACACAAGGGTTAAGAAGATCGCTCTTCTTGAACTTGGACTGAATTGGCGATCTACCCCTAGCAGTTGAAAGGATGAACGGTTCATAATTGAACCCAACTTGAGGTTCACTAAATATGTGTGATATGTGTTGTAAAAATCAATGCAAAATTCTGCTTGCACTTTGAAGGAAGTGGACGACCGTCTACAAAACATCAGAATTATGTACAGAATTATGTAGAATTAAGCATGAGCAATAGGATGCAGGTAGTGAAGGCAGAGAGGCCGTAGGATCACGACCACTATCATCGGCAGTCCAGGTCATAGTATCACGATCATCGTCACCTGTTGGTGGGGCCCTACTATCACAACTACCCTCAACGTAGGATTCAGCTGCCTCATTCAACGAGAACGATGGGCTAACTGCTGAAACCAAAACGGAGGCAGTAGCGAAAGAAAAATAAGCAGAAATAGTAATAGTTGTTATCATCGTAACCAGAAGAACCCAAAAATATTTGAACCGTTCTTAAAGCCTTGCTGGTATAAATAAAACAGCAGACGCAACAATCGAGCCAACTATTTGATCAGCAGAATGCGAAATTTGATCAGCTTACTGCTGATATGAAACAGCAAACTGCGAAGTTGGATCGGCAAATACAACAACAAACTAAGAAACAATTGGAGGGTAGGATGAAGAAGTTTGAAGCCCGCCAGGAAATTATCCTTCGCGCCACTACGATACTCCAAAACTAACCACATCAATAGAACCGCCTACTGGAGACCACAGAGGGGTTTTGAAACCTCTATGGTTTGATGATAAAACGCCTATCGAAAACTTCAAGTGGCAAAGAGAGGAATGGAGAGGAATGGCTTAATGCCTTAATCTTGTCTATATAAAAGGCATAGTAACTAATCTGCTGACAGTTTTTGCATCAGAAATGAGCAGCGTCTTTTCGCTGAAGGAATTGGACTTTATTCTGAAGGAATTGGAGTTAAGGTACGGGCAGAGCTATGTCCAAGAATTATGTAAAATTCAGCTGAATTATAAGCGACAATAACGAGGAGAACACCTTCAAGATAAGCAACGAGAAATAACAAAACTATGTATGTATTCAATGAACTTACAGTAAATGCATTCATTAACGCCATAATGGACGACCAACTGAAGCTTCACTTGAGGACCATAGCAAAAGGGGAAAACGTGAACGAGGTAGAATATATCGCACTGTAGAGGCGATGATAGAAACAAAGACAAGACTATCAGCATAAGGCTTCCAGAACAACAGGCTTAGGATATCTCGCTATCATTCGAGATGTTTTAGATTTCAATGACCTGGGCACTATATCAGAGAGTGCAAGCAATCAGCAGCTGGAAGAACAGAGCAGACAGAGAGTCGTTATAAAGTGCCAGAAAGATTGCGACAGATAGTGGCGCAACAGGTATAAAGTGAGATAGATCGAATGTCCAGGAGACCTTTCAGTAGCAAACTAAGTACAAAGGAATCCAATCGTTCACTGAGGATCACTACTGTTACTTACTTTTCCAGTTGTCTGCAAATGGTATGTAGACATTTTTATCGAATAGTGGAGACTAAGATCTTTATAAATTAGTACAAAACAGTGCTCAAAAAAATGTTTTGCACCGCTGGTAAATATTGAAAATGTGAAAAGAATTATGCAAATCGTACGCAAACATTTCACTTGAACACAATAATCCCAGAGACCTTTACAAATTTGTACAATACATTATTATAAAATGGTTGGGCACCACTGAAAATTATAGAAAATTTGACAAGAATAATGTAGACTGAGGCATAAAACAACTCAGAGTTTTAATTATATCGATAAACCTGTCTCTGAATACTGGACACTTGGACCTTTAGTAAATGTTATAGCTCACTACTATAAAAGAGGCTGGGCTCCACTGATAAAGCTCAAAATTTGACCATAGTAGGTACATGAATTTCACATTCTTGTTAAATAATCATGTGTTATCAGTGGAGCGGTACCTTTTTCATAGTAATGTGCTATTACAATTAACAAAGGTCCAAGTGTCCACTTTTCAGAAATTTAAGTGCTTTTATGGCAAAATCTTTGAGATTTTGGTGCTCGAGTGTTCATACCATTTCCATAACCCGAGGTCCTTTTTATAGTAATGTATTTATTAACTGTACAAATTTGAGAGGGTCCAGTAGTTTTGTGGGCTTTTGTAAAGCTTTGAAATTTGTGTGGTTTTGTGAAACGTTTACATACGATTTGTATATTTTGTTTAAAATCTTCGCACCGGTCACACAGGTTGTTTATTTATGAACAATAATACATGTATGGCGCGATGAACAAAGCTATTACTCGATAGAAAACGTGTTGCTTCCCGCTAAATATTCATTTTTGATGTTTGAGCAGAAAGTATCTGTTTTCCTATATATATTTGAATATGAATTATATTGTGACCGCGCACATCACATAATCACCATCATTAACTTCGCTAAATATTTCGAAATAATCCAGCATCATCATATTTCAAATGGTTTCTATTTTCCGCACATAGCTGTTCTATTGTTGTATATGCGCTTATTAAAAACGTCTTTAATACGGTGACGAAAAAATTATAACAATCTCAATTTTCGTTATAATGTATATTACTTTGTATCCGTAATTCCTCCCGCATCCTTCTTGCAAAATGATTTTTAATGTGAACGGAGAAAAATAAGAAAAAAGGAATAAAAATAATGGAAAAATTATTAGGGCATTGTAAAATGCTCACCCACTTATGTTGTAATATACAACTTTTCACGACATACGACCCAGCCCAATACATAAAAAATGTAGGTTAAAGCACAATAATTTAAAACTAAGAAACGAATCGATGGAAAGCTCAAGTATTTTTTGTTCTTAAAATATAGTATTTTTCCATTTAAAGCATTTCCTCGACATACTCGTACATACATATCCATACATACTTGGTTGCTAATGGAAAGTCACGGAATTTTAAAGTTTTTTTTGACATTCCAAGAAAATTATTTGTATCACGCGAGGGAAGGAAGAACGGAGTCCATGTACATAATACACAAAATGTTTTATTTTTTATTTAATTTTCATTGTCTGTACGGGGTTTTCGGAAAATTTGATAACAACAACAACAACAAAATTACTTTAATCATATAATATGATAAAAATAGAAAAAACTTCCTTTTCCAAATTTATTTAATTTTTTTTGTAATATTAAGATTATTTTCGTTCAGGATCGTGTTTCAGTGACATTTGATTTATTAGGAGGTATATGAAATGTATACTTACATGTTCAGTTTGCTAGAATTTTTGTTATGTTTTATGATCTTTCATTTTGGAAAAATAGAATGTTTTATTATTGCAATCTGTATGTTGCTTGATATAAGAATATCACTTAAGGTGTATTCACGTGAATTTTGTCCTAAATCTGTCCTAAAAACTAAAAAAAACTAAATTAAGATTTTTTTAGGACAAAATTCACAATTCTATATAGACAGATGAAGTTTGTCCTAAATCCTATAAATGTTTACATGTGTATGTGAGAATATCGTTTTTTATTCGGATAAACCGATAAATCGAATAATTTACCCGATTAAGGGAATTTTTTATAACTCATGTATGCCGAATAAATAAATTTTCAAATTTTCCTGAAAAATCCCTAGAAAGCTAAAATTATATTGACGTATTGCTCACGATGTCATTGGATCTAAACTATCCGAAAAATATTTCAATTTTGAAAAAAGGACGGGATTAGCAGGTTAAGGACAACCATGTTTGGTATAATCTGACGTAAGTCGGTTATATAATTTTTCCGAATTTTTTTGGGAAAATTCTAGGAAGCTAACACCATAATGACATATATCCCAAGATGTCATTAGGTGTAAGCTTTTCGAAAAATATTTCAATTTTGGAAAATGTAGGGGATTAGAGGGTTTAGGCCACTCATGTTTGTATGACCTCATGTATGTCGATTATATTTTTTTTTTTTTTTTTTTGTTTTAAATATTACAACTGATTACATATATCATCTAGTAATTTCTCTATCTTTCTTATGTTCAATTTGCAGAGATATAACCGATTAGTTAGTCTCTAAAAATTTGGCCACCCTATTGTAGTCTTCCCAATTCCAGTGGTTTCTTTCTTTGGAGCCTTCGTACTCCATTTGTGTTACTCAGCATACCACGTAACTCAACATTTTCATGTTGACCAAGCCGTTGTATGCGTTTCTTTGCATGAATTGTTATTTCTTCGCTGACGTTTTCCATCTGGAGGTCCCTATGTAGGTTATCGTTTCTTATGTACCAAGGAGCGTTCACTATTCCACGTAACACTTTATTTTGAAAAGCTTGTATTATTTTAATATTGGTTTTCTTAGTACAGCCCCAAAGCTGAATACCATAAGTCCATATAGGTTTTAAAACTTGTTGGTATAGTAGCAACTTATTAGGTATTGATAGCTCTGAATACCTTCCAATTAGCCAATACATATTTCTATATTTAATGTGCAGTTCCTCCTTTTTCTTTTTAATGTGCTCTTTCCATTTTAACCTAGCATCGAGAGTCATGCCAAGATGCTTTGCTATGTTAGCATAGGGAACTTGTTTGGATTTAGTTCTATTGGTATCCAGTTAACTATTTGAAATTTAATCATGCAAAAAATAAAAAATTCAAAAACATCGTTGGAATCGAGGAAAACAACATATGTGATACATGTGGCATAGTGGAGGACAACGAACACATAATAGAAAAATGTACGAAATATAACCATATAAGACAAAATTATGAACTAATACAAAATACAAAACTAATAGACATCTTAAAATCAGGAAATAGTAAAAATTATAAAATATTATGCGACTATTTAAAAGAAATAGAATATAGTTTATAAACAGGGTTGTACCGGACTCTGCACGGTACAACATTCGAACGCACCCAGTATAACAAAAAGTAGTACAGTTACTGTTATAATAGTAGAACATAAATTTTACTGTAGAAAATAAATATTTTGACATAAATGTAATATATCTGTAGGTCATATGTGGATAGTAATATTCCGACCATAGTAAATGAAATATAAATAAAAAAAAAAAAAAAAAAAAAAAAAAAAAAAAACTATTTGATTGGTGAAGTTAACGTGCGTTGATTTTTCTTCATTTAGCTTAATGCACCATTTTTTGATCCAGTTACTAAGTTGGTTCGTAGCCCGTTGCAGTTTTCTGGTTGCTTCGTCTACTTTATAACCAGTAGCTAAAATTGCAGATACCCTCTTTAGCTCGGAAAATTGTTCTTCACATCTAACGCGAAAATATCTGTTATCAATGTAAGATTTCAATATCTGAAAGTATTCTTTTGGCAAATCTCGATGCAGTTTATATTCCAATCCAAGATGCCATACTTTATCGAAGGCCTGTGCTACATCCAGAAATATTGTTGAGCATATTTTCTTATTTTCAAGTGCATCTTCAATAATACTTGTAATCCTGTGAATTTGCTCTATGGTGGAGTGATTTTCTTTAAATCCGAACTGATGTGGTGGTATTAGCTTTCTTTCAAGTATTATAGGTTTCATCCTTTTGTATAACAGTTTCTCAAAAATTTTCGAAAGTACTGGAAGCAGAGAAATTGGCCTATATGACTTTTTATTATTAGATGGTTTGTTCGGCTTTGGTATCATAATTATTTCTGCTACTTTCCATTGCAGAGGTACATATTTCAGTCGAAATGAAGCGTTGATTATATGAAGAAGTTTTCGCACCCCTTTCTCAGGAAGTGCCTTCACTATTTCACCTGTAATTAAATCATAGCCAGGAGATTTTTTCGTATTTATGTTATGGCTAATTTCATTTTTCAACTCTCGTAGAGTTACAGGTGGTATTTTACTACAATCCTCCTTGTGCACTGGTATTATATTTTCATCCGCTGATTGTCTAGCATATGGTTGGAACGTTTCTTCAAGATGAGATGCGAACAGTGCTGCTTTCTGTTTGGCACTTGTTACCCAATTTCCCTCATCATTTTTTACTGGCGGTATTTGATAATTTGATCTTTTTAATGCTTTTGTAGCTTTCCATAGAGAATACTCTGTTTCTTTAGTGTCTGTAAGACTACGAAGATAACGGGTGACCGATTCATTTTTTAGTTCTCTAATTCTTTGCTTAAGCTTATTGCAGAGGTAATTACAAATTCTTTTGCTTTGTGATGCTCGGTTTCTCGGCCATGTTTTCCTTGCTTTCCGTTTTTCATTAACCAAGTCCCTGATCTCGACTGGATAAATGAAATTATTACGCTCCTTGTTTTGGATTACAGGGGTGTTATCCCATGCTGCTTGTTGTATATTATTAATTAATAGTCCCACTTCATTTTCTAATTGAACCGGATCCTTGATTGGTACAAGAAGATCGGTGTTATCTTCAACCAATTTCCTTAATAATTCCCAATTGGTTTTGTTATTTGTTAGTCTAGGTGGATTTTCCTTATTAACAATCGTGGAACTAACAGTCATAATGACGGGCGAGTGGTCCGATGAGAATCTTTCACTATTTTCTAGAAAAATGTGATTTTCGGATATACCTCTTGTAATGTAGAAATCAATTAGATCCGGAGTTTTGCTTGTGTCAGTAGGCCAGTACGTTGGTTTTCCTCCTGAATGAAATTCACAATTGTGAGCTCGACCAGCGGCGTATAGTTCTCTACCCTTTGGAGTTGTTAATCTTGACCCCCAGAAAGTATTTTTTGCATTGAAATCACCTCCGATGATAAAATTAAGTCCTAGCTGGTTCAATAACTTTTTATAATCCTCTTTATTTAAATTATATCTTGGAGGACAATAAATTGAACAGACATTGAATATTTTTTTATTGTTAAGTTGAATGCTGATAGTAGCTACCTGCATACTTTCTTCTTCAAAGAAGAAGATGTAAAGAGTGATAAGAAACGCAACCACGTATTTTGGTGTATGAGGTTCTAGTAAGATGGCTTCCTGATATTAAACATATATCAATTTGTTCAGTATTTAAAAAGATCTCTAACTCTGGAATATGTTGGATTATTCCATTTGCATTCCAGATAACAATTCTTAATGTTTTATTTATCATATTAGTTTAGTATAATATGGATGTTATTTCATCCACTGTTTCTCGGCTATCTATAGTCGCCTGTTCAAATCATCTATGGATCTCTTTTGTCTTATAAGCCGCGTATTTAGCGCTTCGATGCTTTTAAATATTTTTTCAAGCATAGATGTATCTTTCGAGTCTTTGAAATTTACTGATTTGTGTGGGGTCGTACTTTGTAGCCCGGATGCCACCACTTGTGAAAACGACTTGCGATCAGTTACTTCACTCGATATAGATGTGGTAAAGTTTCCTAGGTTGGGTGTTTACGCTATTGGCTATCGGCGTTTTATAATATGATGGACCTTGCCGTGATTTATCTCTAATTTTTTGTAGTTCTTTAGCTACTATGCACCCTCTTTAGTTTGCAGGATGTTGCTCTTTGCAGTTCACACATGTTGGAGGGGAATTTCTATTTAGTGGACTAAGGCACTTTACACATCTTGGCTCTCTATTGCAGTATTTTTGCGTATGGTTAAAACCTTGGCACTTCTTGCATTGCACTATAAGCTCAGTGGATTTCCGTAGTGCTTCTATTTTAACCCTCATATTTAAAATAGCTCTTATATTAAAGATGGTTTCTATCTTTTCTTTGTTATTGAAAGTTAACATAAATAACGGGAGACCTCTTTTAGTAATTTTAAATTCGGACCCTTGTTTGACCTTCTCTCTTTTTATTATATTTGCTGCATTTTCAATTTGCAGTCCTTGTCGTTGGAGATCTTCCATAATGTCTTTTATTGCACAGGTTGGATGAAGGCCCCTTGCCATAACCTTTATTGGGCGGTTGCTTTTATTTTCATATGTATACCATTCGATTTTCTCTAAATTAAGCTTTGTTGATAATGCTCTATAAGTATCGGAGTCCGGTGTGTAGATTTTCCATACATTGTTGTTTAAGGATATTACTCTGTATTCGTTATGTGTACTGGATTTCAAAATATTTTGTACAGCTCCATAGTCGGTTATACCAATAATATTAATTGGTGGTGGTTTTTCTTCTTTCGGTGGTTTGCTTTCACTTTTATCTCGATACCTTTGCCTCCTTCCTACTAGTAGATTCTGTCTGCGAGCTACTAGCTACTTCCGGAGAGTATTCTGCTTTCCTTTTCTTGCTTGGACGTTTTTTCCGTTTGACAATCCATTCGGTCTCTTTTGTTAACTCCGCCTCATCAGTATAGAACTCTGTATTCTCGTTACTAATTTGAGGTTCATCATTGACTTTGGTTAAAAAATCTTTTCTCAATTCTTTATTTTCTTTCGTCAGCACCATAATTTTGCTACTAAGCTGATGCGTCATCTTTTCAATTTCATTCATTTTTGCGAGAAGATTCGCATTTTCTCTTTGTAACTGAGAGTAACCAGTTGAAGATGGCATCAGGCTTGAAAGCCCTTCTTGTGATAACAAGTCTAAGTTAAAATTTCCGCTGGCACCACTTCTGGCATTAGAAGCATCGGCTTGATCAACTAACGAGTTAATACTTTTTTCTTTTGTAGGGGATCTTCTTATATTTGGTCTTCTTTGGAACGGATTTGATGTTCCATGGTTATTGTCCTCTTCAGAATCCATTCTGCATAAAGCGTGGATTTACCAATGTTGATATTGGTGTACCACCTTAATTCAAATGAATACTAAACTCATCGAGCCAATAATTTTGGCCGGGAGTGTATATAAAATAATTAAAAAGAAGCTAAAACTGCACTTTTTATTTTTTTCACAATATGTACTTATAAAATAATTAAAAAAGAAACTACTAACACTGCACTTTTTAACTATTTTATTTTTATTTTATCGCTTAATTTATCAATTTCACGTCCAAACCCCGCAACGATTGAAATCGAACTGATGTCGATTATATGATTTTTCCGAATTTTCTTGGGAAAATCCTAGGAAGCTAACACCATAATGACATATATTCCAAGATGTGATTAGGTCTTAGCTATGTATCTGCAAAATATGTGTGCAAAACAGAGAACATGCACAGAAAGTGCTACAGCACACACATGCTTATGCATTCAGTTTAAAGCAGTTTAAAAATTTAGACATTCAGCTCCTCCAATCAGGCAACACAAAGGGAATAGTGAAATCAATTAATTTACGAAATGCGAGATCAGAGAAAATATTATTTACCGTTTATGTAAAGGGGTGTGATTTAATGGATAGAAATCCATTGGCGGTTACGCTAATTATAGGGATTCGACACAGCAACTTTTAAAAGAAACAAATATCTTAGTGCATGTCGACGCAACGGGGAGTTTAGTTCTTAATCCAAAATGTTGCGAAAGGCACAAATTTTCCCGAATTTACTATTATGCTTGTGTTATCTAGATAAATGACATGATTATACCTGTTGCAGAATTTATTATCAGCGAGCATGATTTTGGCTCACTATACGAATGTTTTTTCAGGACATGAATGGACTGCCAAAACCAAAAGTTACTGTTCCAAAACTTTCGTAGCTGTAATAGTGCTGTCAAAATAAAAAATTGTTCGTTTAAATTAAAAGAACACATAATGATATTCATGTTTCTAATAATAGACAGCGAAAATTTAGAAGAGATCGATGACTATTTTGAAATATTTTCTATATGGAGCGTTTCGAAATATCAAAATCAACAATTTTTAAATGCGCAACACAAGTTAAAATACAAAATTAAAATTATGTTGAGTAGTGATAATCCACACGAGACCAACTGAAAAAACTGAGTCGGACGAAGCAGACGATTTAGAAAGTCATGGTATATTTAATGTTAGTGATAGTAACTTAGAAGATACACCTTTCAAAAACTACTAAAAAGCGAGACAAATTAATTAGTGAATATATCACATTAACAGTTACAGCTGATGAAGAAAACCCTTATGATCCAAATCTGGAGGAAACCTGGTACAAGGGAAGAAAGAAAAGAACACCCAGATATACTGGAAAGCTACTACTGTATAGCGTTTGTTGTCTACCAAAAAAATCAAATTTCGACATGAAATACAAAAATATGACAAAATGTCTGAAATGAAATACAATATATTATTATATTTCAATACCATTTTAATGGTATGCGGTGCTGGTTGTACAACGAATGTTTTAATTCATTAAACTACCATAAGTTTCTAACAACAGAATTGGTATATGTAGCGATCAGCATCATCTCTATGGAGTCAAATTCTGTTTGTTTGTATTTTGGGATGGTTATAAAGTATTTGACCAAAACAGCCAGAAGGAAGTCCTGTTATGCAATAGATATATTATTGTTGCTATATGCGAAGCAAGCCACTGGACTATGGCGGAAATAGACTTTCTTCAGTTTGAAATAATCAATTATGATCCATTGAATCCAATTAAACGACTTTTTAAAGTCGGCAAAAAGCTACAACAATTTTCCAACGAAATTTTCAAGTATTTTGGCAAAGTACTACAGCATTTTGACATAATTTCAAAATGTTCTTTGCCACATCAAATCGACGGTTTTAACTGCCGACCGCTGGTAATTTACGCTGGTGACCAAATAATTAATGGTAAAAAAATAACCACATTACAATAGTAACATTCAGAAAACCCAGAGGCAAATAGCAAGGCAATTAATTATCGCCTGTATTTAAAAGATACTATTTCCAAAAACTCGGAAACAATGGTACATAATTGTATGTATTGTTAAGGGGAGTTAACAAACGAGTCACGAAAAATTGTTACTGCTGTAAATTACATGAGGTCATTATTATTCAGATAGCGCAGACCTAATGAAACATTGGAAATTTATATGTCATTATGGTGTTAGCTTCCTAGGTATTTTCTCAAGAAAATTCGGAAAAATCATATAATCGGTATACATGAGGTCATACCAAACATGGTTGTCCTATACCCTCTAATCCCTTACATTTTTCAAAATTGAAATAATTTTTGAAAAGCTCAGACCCAAATTCCTCCTTGTGGTTTCTTTGTTATGTTGGTATCTTCCTTGGGTTTCCCAAAGAAATTTCGGAAAATAATATAATCATCGCACTAAATTTTATTAACTTAGTGATAAAATTCGTTATATCGTGATATTTTGCTTTGTATACTAACAACTATAAGCTGAAATTGTTTTTGTTGTTTTTTACGACAGATTTAGGACAAATTTCATCTACGTTAAGGTGTTTCCATATTTTTGAAGCTATTATTTGAGAATATTTAACCGCAGGGGAATTGGTTCTTACTTCGAAACTATTCATAATCATAACTCCAACTCTCAAAAAACAATTAAAATTATATTTTTTTGTAATCAAATTCTGAAAATGTATTACTTTTTAATTTCTTTTGATAAACAATTTCCACAATTAATATTTACATGTAATATGTCCGCGAGGTATCAATGAATAATCAAAATGTTTTTTATGTAAATTTTATTCAGTCAGCTTCGCGGAATTCTTATTAACGATGGAAGCAAATTTATAATGTGCTGCCACCAGCCCAAAAAAAAAATCGAAAAGATGGCTAAAACCGAAATGATTTAAATACATTTTAAATTAATTTGAATCCAAAATTGTATAATTTAAAATCTCAAATACTAAATATTACGTTTTATCGTTTTTAGGATTTGTGGAGGTCAAAATGGCCAAAAACTTAAATAAATAAATTTAGTCTTTCTTAACGACTTTAACAAAAAATTTAGCAATCCTAGAAAATCCTAGAAAGAGCACTAGAGAAAACCCCCTTTTAATTATGGTCTCTAAAAATAGGTCTATTCATCTTAAATATTGGCTAAATGATGGCTGGATGATGAATAACTTTATTCGACATAATATTCGTAAAGTGGCTTTTTAAATCTGTCCATGTTATTCTATAAAAGAGGGTTGGGCTAAAACATGGTTGGGTTCAGATAATAAATTATCAAAAAGTGTCATTTCGAAACTAAAGGGTGTTTTTTTTAAGCCTGATAGAACTTGAAACTGTAAAAAATAAAACAAAAAATTAAATTTTTATGTAAAATATACTCTAGAGTCTAGCATATCTCACTATAATCTGTCAAAAATTTACTTAGATTATTAAAATTTACTTAGAAACGTATGACGACTTCGTGGTTTTTATGGCTCACATAATCGTATCTAAGCCAGTCATCCCTCGATATATGGATAGATTTCGTACCACATACTATCTAGAGGATACAATAACATCAACACGTCGAAGAAATGTGCGTACTGAAGAGAATATCGCCATTGTAAACGAAAGTGTGAAAGAAGATCTTTCCAAATTTATTTATTTATTTAATTACCAAATTTATTGATTCCTCGTCGTTCGCAGGATTTGGAGCTCAATCAATGATGCCAACATGCCATACGGCGACTGCAACCATCGACGTAAGAATACGTGAAGTCACTGGTTTTGCTGATAAACCAGCAATAATTGACGCCTCGGAGACCAGCATTGTTCGTGTTATTCGTGAAATACAGCCAGCTGTGTTCGTAAAAGTGGGCCAAAATTGGACGTCCAAAATGCGTTTCGTCAATAACAGCCACGGTCCATATGCCCGAAATCATTTTCAAATATTAATGCCATTTATTGATCTTTCGAATAAAAAAACTTGTTTGATTACAATTTAATTTTTTGTGTTATTTTTTACAAATTTAAGTCCTATCGGGCTTTAAAAAACATCCTTTATTAGCCTGGAAAATGCTTCCACACTTTGATGAAATGGATTATTTCATAAAAATTTTTATTCTCCCAAATTTTTGGAATTTGGTCATTAATCACCTGTTACTAAACCTGAAGGGTCCAGGCACCCTAAAGCCTTCGCGGACGATGTTACAATAGCGGTTTTTAGTGAATATGCTTGTACACTGAGTTAGTGCATGCAGTGCGAACTTGGCTGTCTCTCTGACTCCAGCAGCTGTGGCCCCAGCGCGAATCCATAGAAAACGGATCTAGTCTTCATAACCGGAAAGTACCATTTTCCTCACCAAACATCTTGGAAAGAGTAAAGAAACCAGGGTTAACCCGAACTGGGTTAACGCCAAAGATGGCTTTATCAGCCATATGACAAATCAGACAATATTTATAGTTCGACGGATCAAATGGACTCTGGCAAATGGAATTGTATCAAGCTAGTTCAGATTTGACTACGTTCATGACCCTATTTGTACCTTTCGCCATGTTCAAATATTTATAGATATATCAGGAGTTCTGGTATATTGTGATGATATTGCAATTATGAGTCAAACCGAACGGGATCACGATCGGAGTTTATAATTGGTCATTAAACGCGCCAGTAAAAATGGCGTTAAATTTAACTCGGAAAAAATTCAATATCGTAAATTACAGATCGAAAAAGTCGGGAACCAAGTAAAGAGATCTGCAGCACAGCGATATTGCATTTGAATGGAATGAAATCCATGAATGCGAATTTCGTGACTTGTTGGAAGTAGTGATCGCTGACTTTATGATAGCAATTTACGATTAGAACAAGCCAGTTGTCGTTCAAACGAACCCATCAAAGGATTGATTGGGTACTTACTCCGGCAGGACAAAAGAAACGGGCTCAAATAAGAAGAAGCTACTTGCGATAATATTTCCTTGTTCCAGTATGGTCAAGAATTCATTATGGGAAGCGACCACAAATCATTGAAAATATTGGTTAAGCGTGATATGGATGTTTCTGCTCAAATATCCTTAATTGTGTGTAACTTAAAAACCTGGTAAGGACATGCTTGTGGGTGACTGCTTTTCTCTTGTGCAATTGGCGCATGTTATGGAAATGGAAGAGTTATCATACGTCAAGCATACAGTAACAAAGGCTGCATGCCTATCGGAAGAAAATTAAAAAAAATTCTGATTCTACGATCGAACGAAATGTAATGGTCATTTCCAACGATTGGCCAACTTATCATAGGCATAACAACTTCATTTACGAATTCTATAAATTCAAATCGGAATTACATTTTGAGAATGAGTTACTTTTTCGCCGCAATCATCGGCTGGTGATATTCACCGGGCTACAGCAAAAATCATTAAATGGTTGGAAGCGCCATATCTTGGAATCGAAAAAATTTTTGCTCGTGCCAGACTGTATTACTGGTGGCCTGATATGAGTAAACAAATCAACGATAATGTATTGGCATGTGAGACATGCGAAACTTTCAAAAGAAATAAACAAAAAGTACCTTAGTACACGAGAGGAAACACTTGAGTATCCCCTTCACATCACCAAGTAGGGCATGTTTAAGTACGCCCGAATGAACTTCATATCATACATTACGCATTCTCTGGTTTTTTCATAGTTGAACATATTGAGCACAAACCCGTAAGTCACGTTATTCGAATCCTACGAAAGCGCTTTAACCTTGTTATTTAACGGAATCGACGATTTATAGCCAAAACAAAAACCAGTCGATTTAACGCAAGGGACAGGTTATTTGAGAAATTTATAAGGTATGGATTGAATAATGACAAAAGGTACGTGACAGAGATACAAATTATGCCATCGCCAATTACTGGTCATCACGATGACAAAACTTGTGAGACGGAAATATTTTCACCATCGGACGATACAAGCCAATAGTAATGAATCTGAAGCAAATGTTAAAGGTCATCAGGAACCAGATATTTAGAAATCTGATACAAGTTAATTACCGTATAGTACAGTTAGAAATGGCAATTATGATTAGAGGCAATGAGATGCCTGATCAATTCAACACCCGTTTAACATGTGTGCCAAGGCAGTTCAACAGGGAGTATAAATGCAGATGCGCTTACGCGCCAGAGCACTGAACGCATAAACTGAGGAAACAGACTTCTTATAAACTATTGCTTCTGGAGGAAGCCGTTAGAGAAACGAGCGACAGATGGTCTAATGCCATGTCGTGTGTAATAACCAGGCAAATCCGGCCTAAACTTGACGGGGCATTTTCTAATAGGGGTACATGAAAGCACACTAGGCGTCCCCGCCTATGATTTCTGGCGTAGCTGCGGTGATGAGAAGGACGTAGGAACACTGTGCGACCTGCTCTGCATCTGTGTCCTCGTGTAGTGTTCAGCAGAATGAAATGTATAGTAACTCCTCATCTGGACGACCTAACAGATCTTAGTAAGATCTTTCTAACACGGTTAAGCTAAGAAGACAAATTTTCAAAAAATGATTATTTTAAGCATCATTTTCAAAATGCCTTTGAGGCTTTAACCAAAATGTTAAGTTTTGTAATATTTGTCTTCTTGGCTCAACCCTGTTATAAGAAGAGTTTTTTTTTATTTTTTGCACTTAAACCAGAAAGTTTTTTATAACGGTAAAGTGTATAGGAGCTTTCAGACTTTATTTCGTAAATTACAATTATAATAATTTATTTTATAATTTATGTGCTTTTTTATGGCAATTACAATATTATATTAATTAGATTTATTTGAAAGCTTTAAGATTTAAAATTTTTATAATTTTCCAAGTTTTAAGAAGCTTTGTACTTTCTTAATGCTGATAAAATATAATTTTTAAACAGAATATCATTTAATCGCTGGAAGCTTTTTATTTCCAAACTTTTAATGAAAGCTTTTTGCTTTAATTAATTTAAAATTTAGTTAAATAATAAAATTTATATGTACAGTGCGGTATCTTTTATGTCGGTATGTAAACATTGAATAACTTTGACATTTGTTAACCGCGAAGGGCTGATTCGCTTTCACCTTCACACCGGAACAACGCACCGAAATAGTGACGCTCTAATTTGAAAATAGTAGTTTAGTTGTGTTAATTTAACGTGCATATCGTCGATAATATAGTGATCAACAGCCACCGTCTGACAACACCATTCGTCGTTTGGTGTCGCATTTTGATGAATACAGTGACAGTGAAATATCGTCATAATGCCGTTCATCAACGACCAAGTCAATCCAATGAACTGGTTCAAGCGGTCAGAGTGAGCGTTTCCCAAAACCCATAATTGTCGTATCTTTGCGGCGCATTTTGAAGGATGATTTACATTTGATATCGTATAAAGTGTTATTAACACAAAGAATATTGCCGACAAACCGTCCACGTTGCTTGGCCAATACGGCCAAATAGTCGCCCGAATGGTTGGCGTTGAACATGATTTTTGCACCAAAACCATAATTAGCCCGTTTTATTCAGAGAAAACGAAACAGTCGATGGAAATCCGAATCGGTGGATCTTGACACATTATGTCTGCCCGCAAATTCATACAAAAGGTCTTGACCTTTCAGATCATCAGATGTGAGCCCTCCGAACTCCATTTTGTGAGATTATTTGAAAAGCAAAGGGTACGCCACCAAGTCTCAGACTATTGGCGAGGTTAAGGCAAACATTCACGCCCGATTTCAAAGCGACGTCATTTATAACTTTCTTCCCGTAGCTAAAATATAAAGAAACCGCTGGTTCAAGACCAAATAAAGTCAATTGCGGGAGCCAGCTTTTGCTAAACAATCCGCGATTTAAACTGTAAGTTTATTGTTACACCAAAGAAGGTTCTTGAATTGTTTGCATTCCTTGATGAGTTTAGAAACATTCAAGGAATTTCTTAAAGAGTTCAGTACAGCTTTACTATTTGTACACAGTAGAATCCTTTTCTTTTTAACAGTAACATTCAAAACCTCAATAACACTAAGTGTCAACGCTATTAGCTCCACCTGAAAAACATTACAATGCTAACCATGACTACCGAAAAGTAACAGATTAGTTCAAGGACAGCAGGTTCCAACACTTGTACTGAGGCTTAGAATGAGAGCCATCAGAAACTAAACTATGGACTCACTTAATTTGTTAAGAAAATCCTGTGAATTCCACAAATCTAAAATCGAAGGATAAGCCACCGAGAAAAGATTTGAGAATTGGAATTCTGGAGGTAGTCTGTCATTTCTGGTAAACATGAAGAATCATTTTTAAAAATTTGTCGATGTCCCACGATAGAACCGAAAACATTCCATGCCCCAATGCACCTGCAGACGATATGTAGCAGACCAGGCTTTGCCTAAAATAAAAGTGCGTAACTGAGGCAAGGAATAATGAATTCCATGGCAAGAAGTGAAGTCGAGGACAGAGCCCCAGTTATGGCTCTGCAAGCAACATTTTATACACCATTAAGCTTGGCTACAGAAGCCTTCAGGTCAACCACTGGCCACCACACAATAGAAGCGTACGATACTAGCAGTAGGACCAGTGATTTAAAAATGAAAGAATTCTTACAGAAGATTCTGCCATTAAATAAGTTCAATCCAGAGACAGCATTACCAAGAAGAAATGGTTCCTGGATTAGACAAATATCTGTATGTATTACAGAAAACAACTTTCCTTGATTCAAATGAAGCAGACTTATTTACTGTGTTGCAAGTTGATCTGTTTTATTCTAGAATTCGACGACTAAGTTTAAGCCGGAAAATGTCCAATGGCGGCCCCTTAATTGATGGTTTATTTAAAACCTAATCAAATAAATTGCAAAAGACCAAATTGAATAAAAATTTCTCATTTATGAAAATCGGTTGTTTCTTTTTCAATGTTATTCGATGTTAAAATACCGACATAAAAGATGGCACACTCGGTAGAATAACCTGGACAGATTTGGAAAGTATGGTTCATTCGCTATCCGAAAGATATAGTCACTTTATGGCAAACTCTCCACTATTCGAGTTATTTGGCAAAGTTACAAAAATTGCGTACAATCTTTTTGGTACTTTTTGCCACCGTTTAATTAGAATTTATATTGACCAAAAGTTTGGTTAATATTTTAATTTCATTTTTAATGACTTCATTAATAGAATTTTTAAAATAATCATTCCACGTCGGTTTAATCTTCCATTTATTCTTTGGGTGGAGCACTTTTTTTTTGTTAATTTGTATGGCTACACTTTTCTGTTATTGCCAAAAACTTCACTCTGTATTTTTTTCTAAAGCTCCAGTGAAATACCAATTTCCACAAACTGTATATCGAATTGATATATTTTTTGCTATTTCCACAGCACTGCTCTTCACCTAAACCAACAAACCACCAAACTTAACCATACAGAGATTGTTCACCAAACGAAAATTAAAGCCAAAAAAAAAATTTGTTTTCTTCTCTTATTTTTTGCAATAAAATTAGAAGGCCAAAAATAACAACATGAGAAAACGAACCAAGAAACAAACATAGAAAAAATTGGGAAATGGAAAATGAGAAAACATTGTAATAAATTAAAATGAGTATAAACAAAAATAAAAATAAAAAAATAGAGCGCACAAAAACGGAAAAACAAATATTAAAGTACCAACCAAAAAAAAACAAAAAAAAAAAGGATATAAATGTAAAAGATATCCAATGAAAGAAAATTTATACATTTTCCATCCGCACATATGTATGCATATGTATATAATATTATTACAAGCGGGAAGAGAAAATAACTTATTTTCATTGTGTGTTATAACCGAGAAAATAATAATATAACCAAAAATGTGTTTGTGTTTGTACACATATATACATGCATGGATGGTGGAAAAACAATAAAAAAACACGTTTATCATAAACAATATCATTTTTCCATATGATAACATTTTTTAGGTTTTATTTTTTTTTTGGTGTGTTATAAGTGGATATGTTTTATATCTATATAACCTATATTTCATTATTTTTAACGAGGTCACGAATTTTCTTATATACTCGTATCATACATATATTTCATCGCATTTTATTTAAATTTATTTTTGACTTTGTTTGACAACCACACCAATAAAGATGTTTTGGTATTTTTAAACGCGGACTTTAAAATGATTAACTGTTTCAAATCGCATTAATAAATTAATTAAATAATTCTCGTTAATTATGAAAAGTCTTAAAAACTTTCCGGTGAACGAATTAATTAAATTCTGATATTTTATTTATGGAAATACCATCGTCTAAACAATAACAACAACATCCGAGTTAATTTATTATGATCTTATTTTAATAAGTCTGTGTGCTTTTTTATTTTTTTTTACCAACATAAACTATTTTATCGTTATAATATTCCACTTGTCACGAGTAATAAACGGTTTATTTATTCTAATCACAGGGAAAAAAAAAAAAAAAATTATTCATGATTTTAAAGTTAATTTCTGTTCACTTGAATATTCATGAGATTTATAAATATCTATATAAATACAAAGTATATACTGATTTCTTCTAAGATATAATATTTATTCAAAATAATGATATTATAATTTATAATAAAAACATTTTTGTTGTTGTTGTTGTTGTTGAATTTAGTTAATATTTAATTATACAGAAAATACGTAATTATAAAACATGTCTATATACGTATTATATATATACGATAGATAGATTATATTATAGATTAGATATAAAAGCAGAATGTTATTTTTTGATTTATTAACATTAAATTATTAATTAATAAATTGGCTTTGTGAAATAGTTTTTTTTTGTCTATTTTGTTCAATGGAATTTAATTAAAAACATTTTTTAATTAAAAATATAAGTTTTAATTAAAACTCTATTTTTAATTTATGTAATTTTGCCTACACCCCACCGTATAACATTTTTACAAATTTTTGAAATTCCTTAAATTAAAGAACCACACAAAGTTAATTTAAATTTGCTTTTTTTCTATATATAACCACTATTGACAGCAACAACATAATGTGACAACAACAACTATCAGCATACATTATTTAATAATTTTGAGTTAATACACTAAACCTGGATACCAACACCCTATTAATCCAATATAAATGTAAGCTTTTATTCCTAAAAGCTCAATATTATTTTTTTAGTTAACCGAGTTTTTAATATCGGTATACTCACAATTACACAGATAAAATAGAAAAATCGATATTTAGTCAGAGCTTTTGGCGAAGTTTATTTATAAAACCTCATCGATTAAGCTCTCTTCCTTTATAATTTCCCTCTAAAAACAATTCCAATGAGATCTTGACACCCTTATTTCTTGGTACTTAGTTCAAAGGGCCCAATTAAAAGCTTTACGAATTTACTGATAAAACAAACAAATACAAAAGCATTTTATATAATTTATAGCATAAATCAAAGCTTTGATAAATAAATGCAACTTTTAAATATAAATGTAGCTATAAATAATCATTAGACTCGAGAAACTGAGTTTTTACATTCTCTCAATGATAAATAATTAAATATTGCTTCAAACTCGGTAAACTGTAACATGACTAAAAGTTAATTACACCTTTAAAACGTTTTATCGGGTATCAATTAAGTGACAATTGAGTATAAAGCTATTCAGTTAATCGAGTTTTGCATTTACAAATTTGACGTTTTCAAAAATTTGCAGAAGTTAATTTTTGACAATTGTGGAGCTTTTTACTGACCATTTTGTTTAAACCACAATAAATTCCTAATTAATAAAATCGACTCATTTTGTCCAACATTAGGTTTCTGTGCAGAAAATAACATTTCACTTCTGTAAAGCTTTGATCAAGCTATCCCCGAGTTTTAAGTGAATATAACAATTTAATATTTTTATCAAGAAACTTAAGACAATAAATATTGAGCTTTTATATGTTCAAAAGTCTGAACAACAAAATTTGATAAATGCTAAGTAACACATAACGATACTAAAATAAGAGATAACATATTGTGCAACAGACGATAAACGTAGAAAAATGAGCTATATATTAACTGAAAATTCGCTATTAACATGTTTAAAAGTTTCGCTGCAAGCCATTTTTTACTTTAGCAATGAAATGATTGAATATCTTCAGAAAACAAAGATTAATGTTTAATATCAAACTGCATTTAAATATTGAGCTTTTAAAGCTCATATTTAAAGCTATTGAGGTTTTGTGAAACTTTATTTATAAAATCTCATCGATTAAGCTCTAGGTACAAGAGTGAAAATAAACCGAAGTTTCCTTTATAATTTTCTTCTAAAAATAATTCCATCGAAAGCGTGACTCCCTAATCTGGTAATTAACTCAAAGGACCCAATTGAAACCTTTATGAATTTATACTGATATATAAAAATCTTCAAATACAAAAGCATTTTATATAATTTACAGAAAAAAGTATAACATAAATTAAAGCTTTGATCTAAAAAGGATTATTGAGCTATAAATATTCATTAAACACGGGAAATTGAGCTTTTACATTTTCACAAGGACAAATAATTAAATATTGCTTCAAACTCGGTAAAACGTAACATTAATAAAAAAACCAAATTACACCTTAAAAACGTTTAAGTGAGGTGACTGAGTAAAAAGCTTAACGTTCCGGTTCAGTTGATCGAGCTTTGCATTTACAAATTTTATGTTCTCAAAAATTTGCTTAAATTGCTTTTTGAGGATTGTGAATCATATCAAAACTTAGAACAATGAAATCAAAGTCAATATTTAGTTTA
This sequence comes from Tipula unca, assembly GCA_951394425.1. Lineage (NCBI taxonomy): Eukaryota > Metazoa > Arthropoda > Insecta > Diptera > Tipulidae > Tipula > Tipula unca. The sequence continues at coordinate 21,376,052 of OX596382.1, read as the reverse complement.
ATTGGAGCTTTTGACACCTTTTTTTTTTAAACTCAATAAATTCCTAATTAATAAAATCGATTCATTTTGTCCAATATTAGGTTTCTGTGCAGAAAATAACATTTCACTTCTGTAATAGAAAGCTTTGATCAAGCTATCCCCGAGTTTTAAGTGAATATAACAATTTAATATTTTTAGCAAGAAGCTTAAGACAATAAATATTGAGCTTTTATATGTTCAAAAGTCTGAACAATAAAATTTGATAAATGCTAAGTAACACATAACGATACTAAAATAAGAGATAACATATTGTGCAACAGACGTTAAACGTAGAAAAATGAGCTTTTATATATTAACTGAAAATTCGCTATTAACATGTTTAAAAGTTTCGCTGCAAGCCATTTTTTACTTTAGCAATGAAATGATTGAATATCTTCAGAAAACAAAGATTAATGTTTAATATCTAACTGCATTTAAATATTGAGCCTTTAAAGCTCATATTTAAAGCTATTAAAGATTAACAATCATACAAATACACAAATACTGACAGGCAGTCGATGGTTTGGGTTCATTACAATGTTCTTTATCTTAAAACAGTTTTCATATTTCTGTAATCATGGCTCTGTTAGTGGATAAACTTATTAGTTAAATTCATTATTTACAGATTGAATCTAAAAAGATTATTTAAAGCGCGAATCTTTTGAAATAAGCGTTTATATTTGAACTTTTATATTTGCTAAAGTTGCAGTTATTAAATTTGGTCTAAAATTCAGTAAAACGTAACATACAAAATAGTAATTTGATTTTCCTTAAATTAAAGAACCACACAATCACAAAGCTAATTTAAATTTGCTTTTTTACTATATATAACGACTATTGACAGCAACAACATAATGTGACAACAACAGCATACATTATTTAATAATTTTGAATTAAAACACTAAACCTGAATACCAATTTTATTTATTTTATACAACTTTATTCTTTAGCAACACCCAATTAAACCATTATAAATGTAAGGTTTTATTCCTAAAAGCTCAATATTATTTTTTACTTAGCCGAGCTTTTAATATCGGTTTACTCACAATTACACAGATAAAATATCAAAATCACACTGCTCGATATTTATAGTTAGAGGTTTTGTGAAACTTTATTTATAAAATCTCATCGATTAAGCTCTAGGTACAAGAGTGAAAATAAACCGAAGTTTCCTTTATAATTTTCTTCTAAAAATAATTCCATCGAAAGCGTGACTCCCTAATCTGGTAATTAACTCAAAGGACCCAATTGAAACCTTTATGAATTTATACTGATATATAAAAATCTTCAAATACAAAAGCATTTTATATAATTTACAGAAAAAAGTATAACATAAATTAAAGCTTTGATCTAAAAAGGATTATTGAGCTATAAATATTCATTAAACACGGGAAATTGAGCTTTTACATTTTCACAAGGACAAATAATTAAATATTGCTTCAAACTCGGTAAAACGTAACATTAATAAAAAAACCAAATTACACCTTAAAAACGTTTAAGTGAGGTGACTGAGTAAAAAGCTTAACGTTCCGGTTCAGTTGATCGAGCTTTGCATTTACAAATTTTATGTTCTCAAAAATTTGCTTAAATTGCTTTTTGAGGATTGTGAATCATATCAAAACTTAGAACAATGAAATCAAAGTCAATATTTAGTTTAATTGGAGCTTTTGACACCTTTTTTTTTTAAACTCAATCAATTCCTAATTAATAAAATCGACTCATTTTGTCCAATATTAAGTTTCTGTGCAGAAAATAAAATTTTACATCTGTAATAGAAAGCTTCGGTCAAGCTATCCGCGAGTTTTAAGTAAATAACTGAAATAACTAAACGTTTTAATTATTTAATGATCGAATCAACAAGTGGATTTTTTATCAAAAAAAACTTAAGAAAATAAATGTTGGGCTTTTACATGTTCAAAAGTATAGACAACAAAATTTGAAAACCCTTAGTAACACATACGATACCAAAATATGAGATTACGTGTAGTGCAACAGACGTTAAACGTATAAAAATGAGCTTTCAAAAATTTAACTTAAAATTCGCTATATAGCATGTTAAAAAGTTTAGCTGCAAGCCATTTTTTACTATATAGCAATGAAATGATTGGATATCTTCAGAAAACAAAGGTCAATGTTTAATACCAAACTGCATTTAAATATTGAGGTTTTCGTTAACTCGGGTGAACGGATTTACATAGTTAAAGAGTAACAATCATACAAATACTGAGGGGCAATCGGTGGTTAGCGTTCATTACAATTCTCTCTATCTTAAAATTGTTTACATATTTCTGTAATCTGAGATCTCTTGTTTTGGGAACTAGCTTTTGAGGTCCCAAAACAAAAGAGCCAAGATTACACAACAATTAATCTCTTGTTTTGGGACCTCATATGCTATTTAATTGAAAATAAAATTCTACTAATACGGGGAAAAGGTTTACTTGTGTACAAAATTTAGAGCGTTTTTTTTGGGACTATAAAATGGATATACCTTCGAAAAACTCGCTAACTTTTTCATGAATAACTAAACTAATTAGTTCAATTCAATTTTTATTTAATGATTTAATCTAAAAAAGATTATTTATAGCAAAGCTTTGGAAATACGCTTCTGAATTTGAGCTTTTAATTTGATATAAAATTCAGTAAAACATAACATAAGAATAGTAAATAAATTTTCCTTAAATTAAAGAACCACATAATTAAATAGCTCAGTTAAATTCGCTTTTTTGCTATATATAACCACTATTGACAACAACATCATAATATGACAACAACAACGTTCAGAATACATTATTTAATAATTTTGAATAAATACGCTAAACCTGGATATCAAAACCATTTTTATTTATTTTACACAACTTTATTGTTTAGCAACACCCGATCAAACCATTATAGATATAAGATCTTATTCCTAAAAGCTCAATATTATTTTTTACTTAACCGAGCTTTTAATATCGGTATACTCACAATTACACAGATAAAATACCAAAATCACACTGCTCGATATTTAGTCAGAGGTTTTGGCGAAGTTTGTTTATAAATCCTCATCGATTAAGCTATCTTCCTATATAATTTCCCTCTAAAAATAATTCCAATGAAATCTTGACACCCTAATTACTTGGTACTTATTTCAAAGGGCCCAATTAAAAGCTTTATTAATTTACTGATCAATGGCTTAAAAAAATTGGCTTAAGAGGATTGTGAATCATATCAATACTTGGAACAATGAAATCAAAGTCAATATTTAGTTTAATTGGAGCTTTTGACAGCCGTTTTTTTTAGAAATACAATCAATTCCTAATTGATAAAATAGACTAATTTTGTCCAATATTAAGTTTCTGTGCAGAAAATAAAATTTTACATCTGTAATAGAAAGCTTCGGTCAAGCTATCTGCGAGTTTTAAGTAAATAACTGAAATAACTAAACATTTTAATTATTTATTGATCGAATCAACAGTTGGATATTTTTAGCAAGAAACTTAAGAAAATAAATATTGAGCTTTTACATGTTCAAAAGTATAAACAACAGATAAATAAAAATACAAAAATGAGCTTTTATAAATTATTTGAAAATTCGCTATTAAAATGTTTAAAAGTTTAGCTGCAAGCCATTTTTTACAATAACAATGAAATGATTGAATATCTACAGACAAAGGTTAATGTTTAATATCAAACTGCATTTAAATATTGAGCTATTAAAGCTGGTGATGGTTTGCGTTCATTTCAATGCTCTTTATCTTAAAACAGTTTACATATTTCTGTAATCTTGGCTCTCCTGTCTTGCGACCTCATAAGCTGCTTAGTTGAAAATAATGCTTCAAACTCGGTAAAACGTAAAATTACTAAAAGAGGAAATTCCACGTTGCGCGTAACAGTAATAAACTTAAATAATAATCTTTTAATAATTGTGAAATGCTTGTTTTGTAATATGCATAAATGCATTTTAAAAAACGTTTTACCGAGTGTCAATTGAGTGAGTGAGTAAAAAAGCTCAACTTCAGTTAATCAAACGGTTACGTTTATCGAACTTATGCAATGAACCAATGGTCTCTGTTTTGCTAATTATTTCTTTAAAAATCATAAGCAATTCTTTATTAATAAAATCAACTCATATTGTCCAATATTTTACTTCTGTAATAGGTAGCTTCGATCGCTTACAGCCCCGAATTTTAAATGATTAACTAAAATAAGTAGGCTTATTTATTATTTAATAATTGAATCGAAAGTTGGATTTTTTAAAAGCAACACTTTCAAGTCTAAAAATCAACATTTGAAAAAAGCTTAGTAAAATATAACGATACTAAACTATCGTAAGATTACATACTGTGCAACAGCTTTCATAAATTAACTTAATGTTCACTAACATATTTCAAAGTTTCGCTGCAGGGCATGTTTTAGTATAGCAATCATATGATTGACTATCCTCAAAAAACAAGGGTCATTGTTTAATTTAAAAGTTCATTTACTAATGAGCTTTTAGTGGGCTCCGGTTGGTTTACATAGTTAAAATAATTTCAATCCTAAACAGATTGAGGGAATCGATGGTTAGCGTTCATTACAATGTTTTATCTTACAACTAAAATATTGAGCTTTCAGAAATATTGCTTAAGACATGTTTTACTGTGGGTACAACATTTTAAAAACACTGATACTTTTATTACAAACTTCACCTGAAAATAATTCTAATGAAATTTAGACTTTCTACTCATGTTGCTCTATTCATAAGACCCAATTTAAATCATCATACATTTATACCGATTCGATATGAAATGTTAAAAGTAATGACATACAAAAGCTTTCTATCTAAGACGAAATGTGATACATAATATAAATTAAAGCTTTTACCTAAAAATCTTGATCACTGAGCTTTACGCACCAAGAGTATTACAAAATTATTAATGTTTTTGAATCATATCTAAAGCACACAGAATTTAGGTACTCAGTTGTAGGACCAATTATAGTGAGAGTATATGTTGAGCTTTTGCATTTAACTACGGTTTAAGCAATTTGCTTCGAAAAAGTGTAAATTTAGTAAAACACCGAAGCTTTAAAATTTTTACATGATCATTATAAAAGTAAAATTTTTTAATTTTTATTAAAACGCTTAAAATTGATTGGTATATTAAGAGATGGCTTGCTGCTCAACTATTCAGCATGTTACATAGCGTGGTACTTAGCTATTGCATCTACAGAAAATGAAAAGCTCAAAATTAAGTGTTTTGTTTAAATAAACTGGCTTTAGAACGGATACTACTATACCGCTTAATCGTTGAGGTTTATTAAATAGTATGTTAAAAGCTCCAATAAAACCAAATATCAATTTAAGTATTGAAATTTGATTATATCATGATTCATCAAAGCTAGTCCAAAAACTCCATACAATTTCCATAGGTATATGAACACGTAAATTTTTTAAAGTTAATATAATATTTAAAGCTCGATGGACTTAATTGGAATTATGAGATTTATGCCTAAAGGATACTCATACATACATTTTTTAAATGTGAGCAAACAATTACTTTTTGTATAAAAGCAGTTAAGCTGAAATTTAAATGAAAGCAATAAATTTAATTTAAGTAAAATTTAACTATTTGAACTTTATAAAATGTAAAAGCTCAATATGTAATAAATTTAGATAGTCATGAAAATATTTAAAAGTTATATTTTTCAAACAGCCTTGCCACATAAAGCTCAATGACCCAAATTTCTTAGATAAAAGCTTTTATTTATATTTTGTAATTATTTCTGTCTTTCACATTTCGTCTTAGATAAAATGATTATTCGTAATGATATCGTATATTGAGATCGTATTTAATTGCTTTTACATCGAATCGTTATAAATTTACGAAGCTTTAAATTGGGTCCTATGAGTAAGAGTGTTAATTTCATTATAATTATTTTTAGATGAAGCTTGTAATGAATGTTTCTATTTCTTTCAAAACTTGTACCTAGAGCTTTCAAATTCAACTAGAAAAATTAAGATTTTTGAAGTACAAGAACACTTGATTGCTTTAGTAAAATATTTCTATACTAACAATTTTGAAAGCTCTCAACCCTTTTAAACTGATTTGTAGTGTGTAATTTAATTACTATTCAAACGTTACATTTAACTGAACATTTATAAAAAATTATTAAATTTTAAAGCTCAAAAGTTTTTAAATTTTCATTTAATATTTCATTTTTCAAACAAAACCGAAACTAAATAGTTTAACTTAAATACTAAGCTAACCTTGCATATATGCTTTATTAGACTCTGGATCTCAAAATTCGTTTGTATTAGAACATCTCGTACAGCGCTTTGAATTGACTCGTGCACATTCATTATCTACAGTCAGTGGCCTTCCAAACAAAAATGCTGCCATAAGTAAAGGAGTAGTGACATACCGTTTGTTCATCAACGCTTATATTCTACCAACAGTGGTTATACTTGCTTCAGCAGAAACGGATGAATTCAAGTTTGAGGGCATTAAGTCTCTAAAGTTATCTGATCCATGTACTGGTTCCTCAAGAGAAATCGATCTTTTATTGGGCGTAGTAGTATTTTTGGATATTATTATCCCAAATAAAATTGTTAAAGGTGGCCGCACCCACGCTCAGTAAACCATATTTGGATGGGTTCTTATTGCTCTCCCAATACAGAACTTCAGTGCATCACATAGTTTTTCAACTATAATCGATGAGAATAACCTTAATTATAAACTTCAAGAATTTTGGAAAATAGAAGAAGTATACCAGACATTTCCAGAATAGTGATCAATGTGAACTTCTTTATCAATCAAGCGTTCATTGAGAAAATAATGGAAGATACGTGATAAATTTACCATTCAAGATACCAATAGTAGAATTGGGACATTCCAAATCAGCAGCGGTGAGGCGCCTTTTATCCATGGACCGACAATTTCATCGAAATTCTTCTCTTTCAACGGTTTACAAGGATTTTATGCAAGAATACATAAATCTGAATCATATGGAGTTGATTTCTGATAATGGACCATCAAAACGAGATAGTGAGACGTTCTTTTTATGAAAAGACAACTGCTCTTCGAAATTTTAAGAATAGTTGATCCACACGGTTGGTTATCCCCAACTACAATGCCAAAGAAACTATTATTTCAGCAATTATGGCATTTAAAAATAGGTTGGGATGATCGACTACCTCAACAGACGTCTGATCAATGGTTGAGATTTAGGGAAACACTTATGACACTGAATGAGATTCAAATTCAAAGGTATATCCATTTATCTCAACGACACGTGATATCCAGGTACATGTATTCTTACTCGGCAAATTATTACGTGTGATAAGCTTCACTGGAAGTGTTCATACTTCATTGCTTCTCGCAAAAACCAAAGTTGCTCCAGTTAAACAGATTACACTTCCGCGTTTAAAGTTATTTGGAGCATTATTGGCATCGAAATTAATGAAATATGTAATTGAAGTCTTCAAGGAGCATAAGATGAAAGTCGTTTATAGCCAACGAATGGCAAAAATCCTTCGCGTCACTTCAATATATCATTGAATCAACATTCCATCGCACAAAAATCCAGCAGAATGCGCGTCGCGAGGCATAGATCCAACAACTCCACTAGATCTTATCACGTATCTACTCAATCGATGGTCTTCCTTAACAAAAATCATCAGAATCATCGTGCAATTATTACGATACCACACTGAGAAAAAAACCATAGTTATAATATACAAAAACCTAGCATACGATAAACAAGGCTACGGCAGTTTTCAGCCTACTAAGTTCTTGTATACCACTACGAAGTTTTCTTCATAATTTTAACAAAGTTAGACTTTATTAAACTAACTTAGTTTTTTGTATAAAACAAACCTTTTAATATGCTAATTTATCGAAGTGGTTTAGATAATTCATACATGGCCAAATATGATTATTTAGCAAAGTGTACTGCACAAATTAACAATGTATTTTGTTATAATATCGAAGTAACTTAGATAATTCAGTCATGGCCATGTATAATTCTTTATCAAAGCGAACTATTCAAATTAACAATGTATTTTGTTAATATATCGAAGTCACTTAGATACTTCAAACATGGCCGTATATGATTATTTAGCAAAGCGTTCTGTACACATTAACATTGTATTTTATATAAAATATCGAAGTGACTTAGATAATTCAATTTTGGTCATGTATGATTATTTAGCAAAGCGGACTGGGCAAATTAGTAAATTATATTGTATAAAGCATCGATGTAGCTTAAATAATCGATAGCAATATTTGATTAATATGAAGCGGTTAATTTGGTAATATTGATAATCCAATATCATACATATAAATTTATCTATCTTCTTTCTGAAATATGTAAGAGAAAGTTTAAATAAATACAAAATCAAATACATTAATTTTATGTTCTTTATTTTTGTTTAAAATATAAAATTGTATATACATACTCGTAGTTCAAAGTATTTAAAATGCTTCTTTTATTAAGTTTAATCCCTCAAGGACTGCATTTGTGCAGTGTAAGCAATATAAAACAAATTAAATAAATAGATCACTTTTACGATAGCATTTTTGGAAAAAATTTATCTCTCATTCATACTATGCGTTTTGTGTGAAAAGTGCTTAAAAGTAAGATAAATCAAAAAATTTAAATTAAAAAAAAAATTTCTAGAAGTTTATTTCTAAAATTTTATTTATGTCCCCAATAAAGGTTTCTACAGTGGGACATTTCTGTATTTCATTGGCAATGCCAAAAAAAAAATTTTGTATAAAAATCCAAATAAAACAACACTCTTGTGAATATTTTAAATTTAGGACGTAAAAAACTTTGAAGCAGTATTGAAGAGCTTCCAAATAAGATATAAACTTGAATTTAATATTGTCTAAAGCAACATAAAACTCAGATATATTAAACTTGTCACCGACAGCTATAATAAATGGTTGTAAACAGGTTCCCAACTCCAAGCATAGCTTTCGCTTTTCAGCTAGGGTATCATCAATATCACAACTTCGTGGAACAATTATCGCAAAGGCGTTTTGCGAATCTTTGATGCTGTACTTAATTCTTTTCTTATTTACTGTTTTTGCAGATGGAACAAGTACAGAATGCAGAAGCTGCATATAGTGAAAATTGATGGTATCTAATATAGAAAATAAAATAAACAAATCAATAAATCTACCTGAACTACATTGTATTGTACGTACCAGCAGTCAGATTATCTTTTCTATTTAGGAATTCAGTGAAAAATGTTTTAGATGTACAATCTTTAATCCGTTCTGTATACAAAATATCCACAACTTTGGTGAAATTGTCCCATTTAACGAACAATGAATCATTTTCGAAATAAATAAATTTGAAATCGATATCGACCTGTAAATTATACTATTAATAAAAAAAGTATTTTATTTTAAAATGCATCCATTTACCAATTCTGGAGCACTTGCGTACTTATAAAGTGGCCAATCTTGAAGAATTTGATGTAGATTACAATCAGTGCTTTCATCTATTTTTTTCCTTCGGAATGCAGCAGTTATCTTCCATTTCTCAATGACTTCTGTCCAATTGCGCAAATGTTTTAGTGTAGATGCAATTTTTTCTAATTCCTCGTTGTCTAAATCTGTGAATTAGTTTTAATAATAAACATATGTATATGATTTTTAAAAGTTACATTAAAACTACCTGAGCTATTCACAAACTCCTCTACCACTCTTCTTGGAAATTTTCTTCCTTCTAAAACCTTGGGGCTACGTGTCATTGTATTCAAGTTTAATTTTTTAAGAGACCTCAATTGACATTGATATCTGTCCCATAGTTTGCCTTTCGGAGGAAACTTACCACGTCCGATAAAGTAAGTGCTCTGCAAAAATACTCAAAATATATTTAAAATGAAATAGAAATAAAATGATATTGTTTTATTTACCATATTCTCACTAGGAAAAAGTTCTACTATCTGCTCAGCAATGCATTTTGCCTTTGACACCGATATTTTCCTCTCATTTTCTATATAAAATTGAATAATTCTATGGACAATATTTGTGCGTTCAGATGGATGCAAAATTTGGTTTTTCTTGTACGTCTCAATTAGGGCTCGGCCTTGTTGATTACTGTTTAAAATACTTACAACCGAAATCTAAATAACAAAAGGTTTGGTACATACTTAAATAATATTATAGGGACATTGTGTTATAAACATTAAATTTGAATTACATCTTCCGAATCAATTGTAGCTGGTGTGACATTTTAAGATCTGCATGGCTCGTCTTTATCAGAATGCTTTCTTTTTGGAGAAGAAGAACCAGAAGCTGAAAAACACGTCGTGTGTTTAGTTATCCAATCAGAAATCGATGAATTCATTGACAATGTACTTGTTTCATTCTGTAAAATAATGAAAGACAAAAGAATAATTTTAAAACAACAATTATTTCTAAACATTAAATTTGTTATAAAATGGTTTAAACTTACAAACCGTTTTTGCCACGTGGTTAATTTATGTTCAAACAATACTTTACCAGCGAAATTATCTGGCGTAAATATTTCGTCTATATGTCTTTCCTTCATGTATTTCAAAGTCTCGATTGAAACATTTTTTGCTGTGAAAAATTAAAGAATTTAAGTATATATTTTCAAAATTATTACGCTAAATGTATGCTTTACAATGCAATATACTGAAAATTTCCGTTGGAAGATTCCAGCTAGTTAACAGCTCGTACACCTCAGATTTTTCATCTAAAGCTCCATTGCCAATGGAATTGTGAGGTGCATTTACATCTATTATATTATCAGGTTCTTGTATCTCAGGTGTCTTAAGTTGTATGTTTTCAATTGAGAGGACCCCATTTTCGTAAAAATTGCTTAAAAAAGCATATGTTTTACCATTGTCATCATAATGTATCTCTGAAATTACTTCTGAGGTATCACCCATATTGTATTGAACTTGTGTAATGCTTTGAAATTTTTAGTTACTGAAATATTAAAGTAATAAGTTTATATTTTTTCTAAATTTAAAAATATTAGTTAAGGCTATACTTAGCCAATTAGCCATATAATGGTGCTGTATACAATTTTATTAAACAAAATAATGATTCTTCCTAATCATTGACTGGCCACTTGACAATTTATGCGCTTCTATTGGAGGCGAATCAAAAAAAGCTACTGGAAAAAGTGAAACAGCTTCATTGTTTATGAGAGGTTGTAATTGTAACTCAAATGAAACAAAATGATCGTTATATTCGCCATGAATTTTGTTACAAATTACATACATTCTATCTTTGCACTTAGATGTGACAATTTCTATAATGCAATATATTTCGGTTTCATGACCAAAGGTTTTTGTTAAAAAGGAACCTGTTTTATACAAATGTCCATTGCTTATGATTTGAGAATAACAAAAAAAGTTATTTTCTGGAAGTTTAAGTTCTTTATTGATCAAATGTGTATTTGTACTTTTGATTGCATGTGATTCGTTTACTTCAAATAGTTTTGTAGTAGCTGGAACGTTCAAGTAATGAGAAAATTTAAGTTGATATTTCGTTGATAAAGTTAATGGTACGTTTTGTCTGCTGGAAATGTTCTTAGCATACATTTTAAGTTCTCGATGTTTGCCCTCAAATCGGAGGCTCCAAAACTCTTTTGGCGGACCACAATATTCTATTACTCTTGGATAGTGTATCAATAGATGTTACTTAGGTTTCAGTTGCTCGCTAAACAATTCTATATATTTTTTGTTGTGTTGATCAATTAAATTTCTTAGCAAATCAATATTTTCACTACTAAATTCTGGCAATAGCAATAAATCAAAAACCTTTATAAAAATACAAACGAACATCCAAACTTGATCATTTGCTGGAATTAAGTGGCCCACCATTAAAGGAAAAAAATGTGTTAATGTCCACATTTCTCTTGCTGAGGCTGATAATCTTTTACGTTTTAAATGTTGTGTTGAAATTGGTTTAAAAATATTTCCAATTTCGCTTTCTGCATACGAAAAATTACTTTTTATTTTATTAAAATCATTTAATGTGAAGACTTGTTTCTTTATATAATACGAAATTACATTAGTTAAATTATAATGACAGATGCCTTCAAAAACATCGTGCATAATATCAACAGCAAAGTTTTTCGTTACATGAAATGATGGAATATCATTGAACAGAGAATTTTTGTGAACGCCAGTTAGTAAAACATTTTCAAGAATAATATCTTCGTTGTAATTCGCTTCGTTTCTAAGACTCAATGGATTTTCAATTGTTAATTTAGCAGCATTTTTCTTATTTTCTTTACAAAATCTACAGTACATATTTGAAGAAAACGACTTGGAAAAATCCAACAGTTGATTCAATCCCAAATTATCACCGAGAACTAAACCTAGTACGAAATGTACTAATGTAGTACTGCCATTCGTGACGTTAATATTTAAACCATTAATTTCTAAAGAACTAATATTAGCAACTAACGTATTTATAACTATATCGTTTCCATATTTTTTAATATCTTTAGCATTAAAAAGTGCCGCTAAAAATATTTGACTGAGTTTTGATGATCCACCCAGTGTAGGAAAAGAATAATATACTGCTGTTACAGATTGTGAACCTGCATGTGACCCAAGAGGATTGTTAATTTCAAAATCGTCCACGTACAAAAAATATGGTATTAATATTTTATTTGGGTAAAGGCTACACTTTTCTTTCCATAACTTGCCTTGAACGAAATTTTCTAGTGGCGAATCACGGTAGGTTAGTTCGTTTATTTTTGCAATACAATTATTTAGGATTAATTCTTTTTCAAACAACTTCCGGAACTGAAAATCGAGAGGCAAAACTACTCCTTTATCTATAGATTCTTTTAAAGTAGCGGTACCTTTTATATGCGACATAGAAATCTCTCTATTAATTATAAACTCCGCTGACTTTTCAAATTCATCACGTCTAATTAAATTTTGAATTAATTTGTATTCGGTTCCAATGTCTTTGAAAGGATCGGTAAACATTTTTGAAAAGCTTTCAACTTTTTTTAAATCACTACTACAAAAATCACTGCTAAAGATTTTTAGGCAGTTCAAAATTGGATTTATAATATATTTAGTTATATTTGCTTGTATTGTAGTCACATCTTTCCTTGTAAAGTTGTTTTTAGTATGCATATCTAACGTAAATTGAAGCAGTTGTTCAAACATTTGTTTTTTACATTCCTCAAAACTGAACGTTTTATTATAGATATCTCCAGCCAATTCAGTTAAAGAATTATCAACAACTAATGGAAGTTTCTGATCTATTAACAATTTCGGCAGTTCTAAATCAATTGTAGCAATACCAGTTTTATTTGGTGTCTCTTCTATATTATGCATTGCTACCTTTTTTATTTCACATTTAGTTATATGTTTTTTAAAAGCAGCGATACATTGAAATTTTTGATTACAAAATTGTGCACAACAAACAAAAGTACTATTGCTGTTAAAACCATGTTTAATTTTAAGATGTAATATTAGCAGTTTTGGCGTACTTAAGCGCGATTTACATTCAGAACACACAAACATTGATAAAGATGAGAATTTAATTAATCAAAAGGGGTACACTATTAATGATTTTGAACTGTTTATGTATAATAAAATTATGGTACTAAAACGGGATCGCATTTCAAAACGAATATATGATTATAATATTAAAACACGTTACAACTTACCTTGCAATGCAATTTTCACACTACTGTTCACTACTCTTCACTACTGTTCACTTTTGTTCACTACTAAAATTTAATTTAGACGTTTAACCTCAACGAGTTTCACTTGCATAATGATAGCAAGAGCATTTTAAACAACTAAGTTTTCTATATAACTCGTTCTCTGCTCAAATAACGGGACTGCATTTCAAATTATTGGTTGTGTAAGTAAACCCAAAAATAATACGTTCCTCTCGCTTAGTCATGTGCGTGTGATTGCATGTGGCCTGTTTTTGAATAACTCTATCTCTTTTGAGCACACATGAATTTTTTTTATAGAATTAATCTAGTTACAATTTTTTTGTATCCCGATTTGAATGTATAGACAAATGAAAAATTAAAACAAAAATGGACAATATGACTTATGAGTATAATATGATCATTTTTAATTGTACGGATGATACGAGAGAAAACAACCGAAAAAATCACCTACAACAATTTGTGAAGCAGGGGTAGGATGGATATTTTAGTAAATTGAAAATTTTTTTTTGGAATTAAAAAATTAATGTAACAAATTAAAGATGGTTAATCAAATATTTTTAATACTTTCTTATTATTAAAGTAAGATACACTTTAAAACAAAAGATTGTGAATTATAAAAATTAATATATACATAAATTAAATTATGTTTTTTTTTATTCTCTTTGGCGGAAACATTTGCTTATCAATTTGGTTAGCTGCAACTGGAAATTTATTACAACAACAATATTCTATTAAAAGTATAGACTGACCTTGGAAATATATTATTATTTTGTGCTCTGTCCCTGTGTTAATTATGGAATAAAACTAGGATGAATTATATTCAAATTTATGTTAATTTATACCAACTTCTGGTTACATTAACAAAATTTAACTTGAGGTGTACTTGTATAAATGAACCAATTTATTTTAAGAAAATTAACCAAGTTTTCTTTTCAAAATGTGTATAAATTAACAAAAACTTTTATAAAAACACTATGATTTCTAAATTTTGTATAAATATTTTCATCTAAGCCATTTTGCATAATTTTACATAAGTTTTTTGTTTGGATGCAGACAAATTGTATACAAGCTTTTATTAGTTTATATAGGCTTTTAGTTAATCTAACTCTTGATGCACTTATATAAATCAATTTTTTTTTTTTAGATGATTTGACCAAGTTTCTATCATAAAACAATATATAATATCAACAAAAATTTGTATAAAAATACAAAGGTTTTAAAATTCAGTGTATTTTCTTTCACCCAAGCTCTTTTGTATATTTTTACTATAGTTTTTTTTCTCAGTGCAGAGAAAGGTGTATGGGAACACAATTTACGTTGACAAATTTTTGAAGGCTGATCAAATGATAGTGAGAAGTGAACAACTTGAAGTGTTCGAAGGCACTATACACTATCTGCAGAAAAATAAACCACTTAAGGTAAGAAATCCTCTGTCATCGTTGTCACCATTTTTAGACGAACAGGGTATTCTACGGGTGGGTGGAAGACTATAAAACTTGTCCTTCAAGTATGATGTTAAACATCCCATCATCTTACCCAAGAAACATCGAATGACGGAGTTGGTGTTTCTGGAATACCATATTGTTGACGGCAGAAATGTGGTAAGATATTTTATTCAAAAATGTATTCATTGCTTTCGTTTTAAACAGCAGATGTCAATTAAACTGATAGGCAATTAGCCAAAACAACGCATTACAAGGAATCGACCATTTACAACTGTATGTGTTGATTTTGCTGGTCCTGTATTACTTCGAACAAAGCATGGCCGTAGTCGTTCTCAAGTCGCAAAGACTTACATCTTATTACATATCACTTTTTGTATGATTCGCCTTTTGTATGATAAGGCCATCCATATTGAATTGGTAAGTGATATGACATCTGACACCTTCATTGCTGCACTAAGATGGTTTATAGCTAGACGAGGGTTACGAAGTGAAAATTAATCGAATAATGGAACAAACTTCGTTGGTGCAAAACGAGAACAATCGGAACTGTATGAGCTGTTTGAAAATGAAGGAAGTTGCTCAAAAATTAACTGATTTTTTGAGCATCAACGAATTAAGTTTGAATTTAACCCCGCGAGTGCTCCTCACTTCTGCGGATTATGCAAGTCATATATAAAATCAATAAAGTACCATCTCAAAACATTTATGTTAAATGGAGCCATTACTAATTTCCCGACCAATCTGTCCATTGTCATCATTTTTGTATTGGAGAAACTCCAACGACTCTACCTGAACCCGCACTAACGAATGTCAAGACTGCCAAGATGGAAAAATATTCATCATGGTATGCATGGTTATTGGCAGAAACGTAATTGGCACACAAAACTCCTAAATCTGTGATATATTCCTTAGAAGACAATATGCCTCTTGAGTGTTCAGTGTCTTCAAGTTGTGTTGTGTGTGATAGAGTGAAATAAAAGCACCGACGATCCGAACTGGTAAAAAAAAGGTCAATTAATTAAGCATTGTGATTTAAAGATATTCAGTTATTCGATTTCTATAAAGCATATATTGCAGCTTAAGTTTTAAGAATGTTACATAGTAAGCTTTAAGTTCGTAAAGCTCATTTTTCTTTCATTGTCTGTAGCACAATGAATAACTCAATTTTAGTATCGTTGAATTCAAATTTATTGAATTTTACTTTATTTTATTATTTTAATTGTGAAAGCTCAAAATTTATTCTCTTAAGTTTATTACTTGAACTAGAAATTATTTTATTCTGAGATCATACAATGAGCTTTTTATATGACAATGATTTAACCATGTCTGTACTAAAATTTTGGAAATATAAGTCATCGTAAAGCATTATATCGAAAGCTCCAATAAAATTAACTATTGAGTATTATTTCATTGTTTCAAGCATTACAAGAGAGCTTTCTTCATGTTTATTCACCATTAAAAAGCTGCAAAAAGCTCCAAGGTTAATTCTTAATTCTTTCTTAAATTTTAAAATACGTAAGGTTTCTAAATAAAAATCTCGATTGATTAAACTGGAACATTGAGCTTTTTACTCTAAAGACACTCAGTCACCCAATTTGACACTGTAAAACATTTTTTAATCGTGCCCAACATTTTAAAGTATATAATTTTTTTATTACCCTGCTTTTATTGCATTTTCAAAGTGACATAGTGTAAAAATTCGTTAACACCCTGAAACTCACCACTTGGTACTCCATTAATGCCAAACACTTCTCTTGACCCCATACAGTGTGTTTTATGACCAAAAATCACCCTATGTCCCTATTCAATGTCATAACATTTATTGTTACACATACCTACATAGTATTCTTTTTATTTTTAAATTAAAAAAATACTAAAAAAAAAACACAAGTCGTACATTAAACAAAAAGAATATATAATCCACAAGAAAAATACTGTATTCTTCCTTCTGTACATAAATTCGAGTATATATGTGTATATATAGATACCATATACTTTGTGTACGATAATTAATCATTTTATGTTAGTAAGTAGAGATAAAAAAATAAAAATATTTCCCAAAAAAAGAATATTATTATTATTTGAAAGAAATCTTTCTTGACAGAAACATAAAAAAAATATTCGTTATTAAAAGGAATAAAATATACAGCACGGAACAGACAATAGAAATTAATTATAGTTATTATTATTATTTTTTGTGTATTGTTGTTGTGTTGTGTTGTACACAAAAATATACATTTATTTAATTTTTGCTATAAGATGGAAATAAAAAAATTGAAAGATGTACAGATGATAAAACAATTGTCATAATTGTTTTCATTGTGTAATGTTATTTATGATTTTTAAAAATTAGAATTTTTTTTTTTTTTGGTACACATACACGATTTTAACTTGATGCTATATAAGTTTGCACATAACTATGTATATAATATAATATACTATAATAAAAAACTAGGTCAAAAGTCTTCAAACAAATTTAAATAAATTCATTAAACCATAGAATTCATTTTTCATAATAATATAACTCGGAATTTTTATTCACCAAAAAATTATTAAAATATATTATTATAAAAGTTGAAAATTAATTCTCGAAATTAAAATTGTGTGCCACTTATAGCCAAGGTTCTTTCTTATCCATTCAACTTCAGTCTATAATATTATATTTTATAGTCAGTAGTACAAAAAAAAAAACTCAACATTATGAATATTTTGTGTTAATTTTTTAGTTGGTCCTTATCTAGTATATATTTTATACTCGAGGACGCAAGTATTTTATTTAATTAACTTTCAGTATAATGTATAAGTATAAGGTTTATGCTGATGAAAAAGTTTTTTGCACCGTCAAATGTTTTTATATATTTACAACATATTGGGATATAGACATAGAATATGGATACTCGATGCTCGAATACAAAACGTAATGTGTAGATTATTCTAAACAGTTTGTGAAACATTTTATTTTTATTTTTGGAAAAGCATTGGACATATATAGCAAAGTAAAAACAAACTTGATGGTCTATAAAATTAATGGCATGAATTACTAACGAAAAACATAATAAAGAAAATGTTTTGCGATGTGACATGGTCAAAGCAAAGAAAGTTAACCATATTAGACATGTAATGGTTTTGTTTGTTGCTTTTATATACGTATATACGAGTATGGCTTTTATAAAACTAACAGTTTTACGCTAAATTTGATAATGTTGTTTATTGGTCATAAATTTTGTGATTATATTTTGATTTATTTGACTAGTGTCTGTTTGTTAAATTTATTTTTGGTTATTAGATTTGTTGCCGTCCTAAATATTCTTCTTAATTTATTTTGGTATCGTAATCGTTCCAAAATGTTAAATCAAACGGATTACAAAATTTAATGTTCTGTTCGAATAACAAATTTTATTAATGATAATTCCGATAAAATGAAAATTTATCGCGGAATATTCATGGAACAAGTGATCACTGTTGTACCTGTATTTTACAGTGGATATTTGAATAAAAAAATTTATCAATTTTAACTCTTAGATCGTAAAAATTCCATTTGATAGATCCATATGTATCATAAAACCGATTTTAGAGATTTGCAGTCTTAAACTATTTTTGAAACCATAAATAAAATTTGTTAGCAATACTCTGATAATTTTGGATTTCAAATTGAAAAATTACCAAAAATCAAAATACCAGAATCAAAATCATAGCTTCAGGTAGCAACTATAAGGTTTAAGAATTTTGATTCTACCAATTAAGTAATAACAAAATTAATTTTTGTAATTGAAAAAGTTTTTATTTTTATTTTATAATCAATTAGGTATTGTAGATTTTCAAAAATCTGTAAAATTTTGAGAGTATCTTACGACAGGGCTGGAAATAATGAATTTAGTAATTTTTGATTTCCTAAAATTTCAAAATATTTTCGAATACCTTTTCCTATCTTTTTTAATTCTTTCCTTTTTTAAATTTATAAAATAATTATGTTGATATTCTAACCTTTGATTCTAAATATTTAAATTTATTATAAATTGTAAAATCCAAAATTTCTAAAAATGTTCTTACAATAAATTTTTAAAATCCATTAACGTTTTTAATCTATAAAATGCCTGGTTCGGAATTCTAAATTGACCTTTTTAATTCAAAATTTACAGAAATTTACCAGTAAGTTAAAAAACAAAAATTCAGGACGAATTTGATTGAGAATTTGAAAAATTAATATTTTTTTTTTAAATATGAAAGTTTCGTAACCATTAAAATAAAAAGAAAATGATTTCGAGATTATTGCAATTTTTATTTAAATTTAAATAGTATTTAGTATATTTACTAGACTCGCATATTTACAAAAAAGTACAAAATTTGAAATTTAAATTTTTTAACCAAAGTTTTGAAGTTTGAATACAAATACAAAATTTATATTTATATTTTTTGACAATCTTAAAATTTCCAGTTTTTGTTTAAAATCTTTGACTTGCAAGTTTTAAATTTTCCAGCTGTTTTTTACTTTTTTCAAGATTTAAATGTTTTTTGAAAATTTACAGTACTATTTCTAAATTTGTATTAGATTTCAAATTATTAATTTAAAAAAAATTAAAATACCAAAATACTAACCACCAATTTTAAAGTTACCAGAATCAAAATTAAAATTTTAAACTTCTTTAACCTTAGTTGAGATACCAACTAAGGTTTAAAAATATCTAAACAATAATTTAAATTTAACATCTACAAAATATCGATTAAAAATTCTTATTTTTAATTCAAAATTAACAGTCTTGAGATTATTAAAAAAAAAATAAAATCCAGAACGAATTTTAATGAAAACTTAAATAACAAATGTTTAATTAATAAATATTTTTAATCCAAATAAAAGTTTCATTGATCCAACAGTTATAGAATTATTAATTAAAATTATCATAAAAAACTGAATAAAAATATTTATTTTATATTCATGGATTTTAATTTATTTTCTATTCATTTCATTAATGTTTAATTATTAATTTAAAATTCTATAATATTTAGAGTATGTACTCGTACTTACTAGAACCGATAATTTATAAAAATGTACAAAACTTATTTTTTTAACTTAAGTATTGAATTTTAAAGGCACATTCAAACCGATATTTTTTGATTATCTGAAAATTTCTAGTTTTTAATTTAGAATTTAAAATTTGAAAGTTTCAAATCACTTGTTCAAATTTTCGAAATATTCTAGTGTTTTGAGAATAACACTTCTAAATATAAATTTTCAAAATAAAATTTCTAAAATTGTATTTTGTTGAATTTTGTTAAATTTAAAAAAAAAAACTAATATCAAAATTCTAACAACAAATTTCAAAATTTTATAAATAAACAGAATGAAATTTAAAGTTTACTATTTCTTAAACCTTAGTTCAGTAACCAACTAAGGTTTAAAAATTTGCAAACTATAATTTTAAAATTGGTTTTCAGAGTTTTCCAATTGTGATATTCATGTTTTGTGCCATTTTTGATATTTTTCTTTATTAAAATTTTGATACTAATTTACGACAACTGAATATAATGAATTTGGTAAATTTTGAACTTTAAAAATTTAATTTTATCTATTAAAAATTATTAATTAATTATGAAAGATTTTGTATTAGTGCAAATTAAATTTTTGAATTTTCGAATAAATATGTTATAACTTAAATTCTTAATGAAAATATTTTAAAGCCATAAAGTTCAATAATTAACAAAAATTTGGCTAAATTTTTTAGTCTTCAAAATTCCATTTTCCTATCTTCAATTCATGATTTACAGATTAAGTATAAACGTCATTCTTAGAATTAATGGAATAAATAATTTATTAATAAAGTTAATTTAAATTTGAAAATTTTAAATATTTTGAAACAATTAAAATTTAATTTTTAGCTAAGAAAATTAAATTAATCAATGTAAAGATTTCATATTAGTGAGTGGTTTAAAAAAATTTATAAAATCCAGACTAAGAATTCAATTTTTTTAAATTATCAATTTACAGATTTGTAGCAATTTAAAAAATTAAAATGCAGAACAGATTTATTATTTAAAATCTTAACCTATAAAATTTTTTATTTTAAATTTAAAAGTCTTCGTTAACATTACAATAAAACGATTTAAATTAATTTTATTTTAATTTCATAAATGTTTAGACTGCAAAATTTATATAAAAAAATAAAATTTGACATTTTAATTATTTAACCCAAGTTTTTAATTTTGAATACAATTTCAAAGCGAATTTTATTGCGAATCTTAGAATTTCCATTTTAAAATTAAAAGTTTGGATTAACTTATAGTGAATTTTTTGAAAATGTACAGTACTAGAAATAAAATTTGAAAGAAAAATCTCTTAAATTGCATTTAAAAATTCTAGATTTAAAATTCTAAAATTTAAAGACAACTTTATATCGAAATACTAACCATTTATTTCCAAATTGTGATACTACCAAAATCAAAATATAATTTCCATATGCCGGAACCCTATAGTTCATGCAGCAACTGAGGTTTAAGAATTGGGAAACAAAATTTTAGGTCCAACTATTTTATAATTATTAATTAAAATTTTTATATTCACAGACAACTTGTTTTTATTTGTTAGCCACAAATACATTGCCATTTGACACGTTGTATCTTATGCAACGATAACAACAACAAAAAATCATCTTCCATAACATTTTCCTGAGAAAATTTAATTTTTTCCAATTTTTTTGAACTTTAATTCAAAATATGTAAATATTTTTAAAACAGCTCTAATATTAAATCTTTAAAATATATTAAAAATCTTTTAAAAATATATGCCCAGTGATTATTTAGCGAAAAAGATAACGTGTTGCTTTAACCGTTCTGATCTTTCGTGCACAATCTCTTTCTTTACCAACTCTACAGCAAAATGGTTCGTGTAACTCTGACTTATTTGTTCCGTTAATTTATAAAATTAATCAAATTTTTAAAAATTCATTAAATTCATGCAATCATAAAATTTGTCTTGAAACTCATAAAATTAATTCAAGCAAGTGCATGACAATGAATATTATCAAAAGATTCATAAAAATATATTAACATTTACAAATCATATTTCCAACACTCTTCCTTAATTTGCATTCAGATTCTAGTAGAATCAATTTACATAATTAACTAATTGATATTTATCTCTAAATAATTGAAATTTTGGATTAGCAAGACCTTTTGTAAACATGTCTGCTAACATTTCTTCAGTTGGACATGGAAATGCGCTTTGGTATCGATGTGCTTTGAACGGTTGCTAAACTTTTCGTTGATCACGCTATGGTTGTCCTCGTATATTTTTGTTGATTAATCTACCGTGCTGACTATTTCAAACCATAAATACTATTGTTAACCAGACATACCTTGTTCTCATTTCCTTCGGTGATAAAATCAGGTGGCTGTCGCATATAAATCTCGTCCTCCAAGTCCCCATTCAGGAACGCGGTCTTCACATCAAAATGATTAATTGTCATTTTCCGGCTCACTGCGATGGACAGTAAAATTCTAAATGTTGAATGTCTTGCGACAGAAGCAAACACTTAATCTATTCCGAATTTTTGATTAAAGCCCTACTCCTCCTCCATGGCAACAATCCAATTATCCTTTTGAATACATGAAACAGCTTCGTTAAAATTGAATCAACGACGCTGTTTTTTTCGATCAAACGTATTGGAGGTATACCCTTATTTGGACGATTAGATTACCTTGGTAACTCTATCAAAGAATTGCTGACTGGAGCATCATTTTCTATGCTTTCTTTGGCAATCGTATCCTTATTTAGCATGCCATTTGACTGCTCTGGTCTTCACAGCAATATCCCCGCGATGATTGTCAATAGGCTTTGCCGGTAGGTTGCACTTTGACACAATATCACAATCATCTATACATTTTACGTCTCGGGAAATAACGATCTTATGTTTTGTTGGTATGAAACATCAGTATGCTTTCGACTCAAACCCCAGAAAAATTCTCTCTTCGGCTATCAAATCCGATTTCTGACGCTAGGCATCTTGGATTCGTACAAAGCATTTAGCGCCAAATAATTTCAAATTTCCATAAAATG
This sequence comes from Tipula unca, assembly GCA_951394425.1. Taxonomy (NCBI): domain Eukaryota; kingdom Metazoa; phylum Arthropoda; class Insecta; order Diptera; family Tipulidae; genus Tipula; species Tipula unca. The sequence continues at coordinate 21,352,877 of OX596382.1, read as the reverse complement.
GTTTTCTACCTTGCCAAATTTCAAATGGAGTTCCTTTTACTGCCTTCCACGGCAATGCACTTTGTAAACAATTCGCAATCACTATCGCTTTTCCCCAATAGCGATATTCCAATTTTTCATCCAGCAGCATACAACGGGCCATTTCCATTAATGTATACGATTTTTGCGTTCTGCAACACCATTCTGTTGAGGAAAATATGGCGCCGTACGATTAATTTTGACTCAGTTTATATTCAAGTATTGCACGAATTCGTCAGCCACGATCTGTTCGAATACATTTAATTTTCGTTCCAAATTTTTTTTGGAAAAGCTTGTGGAATTCTTTAAATCGCTGGAATGTTTCAAATTCCTCTTTTAACAAATAAATGGACGCATATCTTGAGAAATCATCAATGAACGTTAAAATATATCGTTTACCTCCGAATGTGGTTGTTTGCATTGGTCCACATATATCGATGAACAATTTTTAGACTCTTTTGGGAATGACATTCGAGTTGACTTTCCATTGATACAGACGTCACATTCTGCCGCATGGATTCAATTCGATTTGCAGCCTGCCAGCTTCATCCCTTCTACAAGGCCTAGAATACGATGCCATTCATGGACACAAACATTTTGTTTATTTGCAACCAAATTAATATTATTATTTGCTACACGCATCCGGTACAAATTATTTGCAATCTCCGCGATAGCAATCTGATACTTGTTGTCAGCTGACCAAATCTCACAGGCATCTCGGCTGAATAACACATTTTGACATTTTTCGGTCAATCGTTTTACAGAAATTAAATTTCCGCCAATTTCTGGAATACACAAAACATTTTCAATTTTTACATTACTGGGAATTCCATCTTTGTTCATAAAATGCACAACCACACTGCCCTTGTCAGATGATTTTATTTGCTGGCTGTTTAGAAGCGATGCATTTTCAGTATGTAATCACGATGGCAGGAAATGTGACATATCGCTCCAAAATTTATTATCCGTTCGCTTCGACATGTGCCAACAATGAACAAGATTTCATCTGTATTACGTTGTTGCACTATATTCGCCTTCGATTTGTTATCTTCCTTCATTATCTACCATTTTGCATATTCATTGCACATATTTCGAAAATGACCTGACTTTTTACAGAAGTAACAGCTGACAATTTTCTTTGTTATATGTGAACCATTTTTTGTCACTTTTTGAATGAATTCGCATCTTAAACAGAATTTTTGGATACATCGCGATCTTTTCGTCGTCTATGTCCCTCTGTAATTTTTGCACGTAGCAATTCTGGCGTTTTTAAAAATAATTTAATTTACATAACTCAATAACAAACAATTTGATTCGAGCGTCAAATTACTGCCACTAAATGTGTTTCAAAACATTACAACTTTTGCAAAGAGATAGGATCCTCTCATATTTTTGGCCGGGAAACCTGGCACTGTTTTTCTTTTAGTAAATTCTTTGAATAAACCTCATTGAGTTTGAGAAATATTACTGAATTCAAAGACATCATTGAAACTAATCCCAAAAGAATGTTCCAAGCATAATTTTAAACGGCTTGACGGATTATATAAAATGTCAAAATATATTTTATAAATAGAATCATGTTGGAAATTTCTTTAAAAATGTATAAGTTTACGTTTAAGCTTTACCTAGAAAATAGACTCACATATTTACAAGATAATACAAAATTTGAAATTTTAATTTTTTAACTAAAGTTTTGAAGTTGAAATACAAATATGTACAAAGCTATTTATTGAGAATCTTAAAATTTCGAGATTTTTGGTTAAAATCCCTGACTTGCAAGTTTTAAATTATTATTCATTTAAAATTGTTAAAATTACCATTTTCATAATTACTAAGTAACCAGAATCAAAATTATAGTTTCCAACTTCTTTAACTTTAGTTCAGGTACCAACTAAGGTTGAAAAATTTCTAAACAATAATTTAAATTTTGTATTCGGAGTTTGTACAGCGAACTCTGAAAGGAGAGCCACCATATGGTAGGCGCAGAGGTCATTGCAGGCGACGATATAGAGAACGACTTGGCCCCTTCAGATTGTCTTAGACAGTCTGAAGACCATGCTCAGGATCGAAACCGTTGGAGCCAAATTATTGACTCAGTAAGGGGCCAGTAATGGCCTTTAATACTGTTTATTATTATTATTATTATTCAGAGTTTGTATTTAAATTGTGACATTTATTTACAATTTTTGAATCAATAATATTATGAATATTTTAAATCAATTAAAATTTAAGGTTAAGAAAATTAAATAAATCATGTAAATATTTCAAATTAGTGAATTGTTTCAAAAAAATCTACAACTGTCTTGAGATTATTAAAACAACAAATTACAGAACGAATATTTATGAAATCTTAAATATTAAATTTTTTTATTAAACATTTTGAAACTTTCGAAATCATTAAAATAAAAATTAAATCGATCCAATAATTTTGGAATTATTAATTAAATTTATCATAAAAAATTAATTAAAAATAATTATTTTATATTCATGGATTTTAATTAATTTTCCATTAATTTCATTAATGTTTAATGCTTAATTATTAATTTAAAATTCTAAATGTTTAGAGTATGTACTTACTTACAAAAATATACAAAATACGAAATTTTATTTTTTTTAACTTAAGTATTGAATTTTAAAGAGAAATTCAAACTAATATTTTTAGAAAATCTGAAAATTTCGAGTTTAAAAATTAAAATTTGCAAGTTTTATAACAAATGGTATTCAAAATACCAGATGTATTATTATTCTTTTTTTGAAATTTTCTAAACAGTTCTAAATATAAATTTTCAAAACTTGTATTTCAAAATTCAAGATAATTGTTAAATTTAAAAAAAATCTAATCAAAATTCTAACAACAAATTTCTAATTTACGAAATAAACAGAATACAAATTCAAGTTTCCAATTTCTTAAACCTTATTTCAGGAACCAACTAAGGTTTAAAAATTTTCAAACTATAATTCTAAAATTGGTTTTCATAATATTTCGATTGTGATATTTATGTTTTTTGCCATTTTTAAAATTTCGCTTTATAATTGTATTATCTAGAGTTGTAAATTTTCGAAAATAAGTAAAATTTTGATAATAATTTACGACAACTGAAAATAATGAATTTGGTAACTTTGAACTATAAAGTTCTAAATTCATATTTAAAAATAAAATATTTATGATTTGACATTTTTATGAAATTGATCAATCCATAAAGAAATTAACTTAAATATCCGGAAAATTTGAATTTGTATGTTATAAAATTTTTAAATCAACTAGAATTGAATTTTAACTTTTAAAAATTATTAATTAATTATGGATGATTTCGTATTAGTGGTTTTTAGAATTTTAATTTCTCAAATAAATAAGTTAATGAATTTTAACTTTAATTCTTAATGAAAATATCTAAAAGTCTTAAAATTCAAAAATTAACCAAAAATTCCGATTAAATTAATTTGTAAGACATTAAAGTAAATTTTTTTTAGTGTTTATCGGGATTTAAACTCAGCTATACCTATTTCTAATATTTTCAGTTTAATAGGGAAATTTTTTATTTTGACGTTATTTATGTACTGACTTAAACTTAAAATTTTTATCAGTCAGTGGTCAATATTGTGGCACGCCTAGAAAATCGCAGCAAGCATCATTGAATGGAAAGTTTTATAATATTTAAGAACATAAGGAGGAATAGTTTGTCAGATTTTTAACTTCTTCGAAATACCCTGCTTGCAATGTCATCGCATTAAATGTTGCACCTGGCACTATGCAGTTCAGTTAAGTATCAAGCGATATTAATGTTGGGACATTTTTGGTTCAACTCAGCTTCTGTTAAAAAATTTCCCCAAGTTTCTCAATTCAATTGAAAAGTATAACAAATTTGCATAACCTCAAATATAATACGATGGTGAGAATTTAAATTCTTCTGAATTCGATTTGGTTCAACACACAACTTCTGTTAAACATTTTCATATTTTTCAAGTATACAAGATGGGTATATAGCGATGGTAAAATAAACGCAGAGTTCATTGCCTTTGCTAAAATTGTCAATATTTTATATTCAAATGACAGATATAAAGGATTTGTATAGCATGACATGTATATGCGGTGGTGGTCCGTTAAACAAAGTCAGTGACTTTGGATTTATGGATCTAACTTCGATTCTCGATCGAGCCAAACATTTTTTGATTTAATTTCTCCGGTCAAATTGGTGATGGGAAAATAAAATTACTCAAATCCAACTCAACAGCTTCTTTTCAAAACTTCAATATTCTCGATGTAAAAGTGGCAAGTATAAAAAATGGGTATAGAGCGGTAATAAAATTGTACTGTGATGGTCAAATAAGCTCAGTCAAATTGAAATGTGTGGATGCCCGTTAAACTTTGTTAGCCATAATCGAGGTTCGAACACTGTACAACATCCATGATTCCAAATTCAATGACACCACTTATTTGACCACCTCACCAGTTCCATATATATGTAGATTAGCCGCTATACTCATCCTTTATTTTTGCCAATTGAAGGGAGAAATTAAATAAATTAAATTAAAAATTATTTAATGCCAAACCGAGGCTTGAACTCAAGTTCACAATTCCAAATCCAACGACTCTGCTTACTGAACCACCCGCGTATATAAATTAAGTGCTATACAAATCTTTTTTGTTTGCCAATTCAATAGAGAAAGTGAAAATTGTAGCAACAGGTATGGACTCTGCTTATTTGACCATCACCGTATATTTTTATTACGGGCATACACAAGAGATGGCTCTTATACTTGCAAAAATTGTATGTTAACATCAACAGAAGCTTGGTTGAACCAATTTACAGCCGAAATTAAATTAAAAAAGTATTCGCGCTGACGAGTCTTGTACTCGAGTCTACGATTTCAAGAGCATTGACTCTGTTTACTCGACCACCGGCGTATTAAAAATTGGTGCTGAACAACGATAGAATTGTTTACATGGCACCACTGATAGAAATTTTTACAAAAAGGTTATAACCTTCATTAAAAATAATCCGGAGAAATTGAACTATGACCGTGCCATCAAATTATACATTTGCAAATTTGCAGTTGTGGAGCCAGGTTTTGGTCACATTTTTCATAAAGACGTATATTGACGCTATTTCATCAACACGATTCCACAGTAAAATTTTGGTCATATAACTCGTTCACACTCTAATTCCAACAGAAGCAATAAATTTGCAAAAGATGAATGAAATACAAGTTATATCAAAGAGTTTACAGGTTTTCGATGTATCGAAAAATGTTGAGTTATAGTGTGATGAGGTGCAAAAGTCACACCGGCATAACTGACATAAACCATAAAAAAGATTGTGAAATATTACAGATCAAAGGAACTAATCCCAAAAGAATGTTCCAAGCATAATTTTAAACGGCTTGGTGGATTATATAAAATGTGAAAATATATTTTATAAATGGAATCAACTGTGAAATTTCTTTAGAAATGTTTAAGCTTACGTTTAAGCTTTACCTAGAAAATTAATGGAAGTTGTTAACCTCTACATATTCATATACGAAAGATCTACCCACTATGCATAATTTGTAAAAGATTTATGCCTTCTTTCAAGGTTTCCATAAATATATTTATACATAGCTTTTGGTTTGGACATCCATTTTGAAATAAATAAAATAAAAAAAATTAAAAGCTTAGACGTATATACTGGTATACCTTTGGTCAAGTAACGATAAAAACAACCATAAACCATAAAAAATAATTTGTATAAAACTATGTACAAAATAATTTTTAATTAAATATTATTTGTGGAAAATGTGACAAAACGAGACAAAACTATATATGTATGTATATACATAGGTACCCCCACAATGAAAAAGTAAAAAGGTCATTTTTGAGTTTTCGGTTTTTAGACAAAAATAAGATAATTCTTTTATCTTATTACAAATTATTATTATTTGTCAGAGGAACATTATTTTTTTTTGTCTGTTTGGAAAAAGATAAAAAATTATGATAATGTAGAATCAACAAAAAAAAACCGAAAACTTTATATAATCTTACAGTTATTAAATTTTCTTTTTGTGCGGTTTTCTTTTCTGATGTTCATGATTTGTGCGGTATTTTGGTTAACGAGAGCTTAATATGGCACACACACACGTAGGTTTAATAAACCGTAATAACTATACAAGGCCATTCATATTATAATTTTCACCTTCTTGCTAATTTAAAAGATGCGACATTGATCGATGCGAGATGAGCGCGCGGTGACATTGAAAATATGCGGCGTATACGTGTATATATATACCCACACATTTTCCTCGGTTGGTACGTACACACATAAAAAAAATAATAATTTTATTTCGTTTTTATGAAAATGTATATATATACGAGCGATGATGGAGACAGACATTAGGTACTTAAATTCTATAAGACGAATGTCAGACGCACGATGAAAAAAGGTGTCGCATTTATATCGCCTATTTAATATTCAATTTTTGTGCGTTTATATATTTTGGAATAATGTTATTGCCATAATAATATAACTTATTTGTATGTGCGGTCGAGGACGAATTGAATATATAAATTTTTCCGTCTTCTCTAAATCGGAAATTAAATCCTTGGAAATTTGTGTGTTGCGGTATAATATAGAAAAGTTCATGCCTTTTAACTTTAATTATCGTAATGAATGTTGATGTACCGTAACAGTGTTATTATTTTTCGTTTTTTAAGGGTAATTAAATTGCGGTCTGTTTTCATTTAAGCGACCAAACAAAAAAAAAAACCCAAAAAAAAGGGGAGAATTAAATTTTCCCAAGGTTTTCCAGTTATTTTTAATTTGTATATAAGTACATGAAATTTTTAAATATAGATGACCGATTAGTAAAAGTTCAAATAACAATTTATGAATTTGTATACAAATTTTAAAGGTTTGCACATCCATATACATAAATTACAAAGTAAACATGAAAATGTATTCTAATCCGCATCCAAACCAAATTTCGAATTAAAAATGTTCTAAAAATAATAATCGTAATGTATGTATGTATGTGTGTACTGTGTGTACATATACAAAGCACACACACTTAGTTATATGTACATACATTTTAATCAAGAACTTTGTTTTTTTGGAAATGTTTTGTATTAAAATTTGGAAAAGAGTTTTATATCTCGTGTACACAGAGAAGAAAACAAAAGAATGTTTGCCGTTAAGATTAGATCCTGATAAAAATAACAATCAAGGCTTTTTGTCTGAATATACTGAAATAAAAATAATAAAAGGGTTTTTGATAGAATTATATCTGTATCAAATACAATACATAGTATATACGCTATGCTTGTTAACGTATTTATTGTTTTGTGTATCAAAAAGCTGAGTTAAATTTTTTTACTTTTAAATTAGATAACAATTTAATCAAAGAAATTTAGATAAACAATAATAATAACGCGACAACAACAACCAATAGAATATATTATTATTATATTATGTATATATATACGACTATAAGACTACAAGACAATGTGTATTGAGCGTATATATGTGCTTACTTATTATTCATCAACATATTTTCCATTGAATGGCGTAAAATAATATAATAAAAAAAAATCGAGAAAGTGTCAAGTGAAAAGCGAATAAAGATTTCCGTTTTATTTCCTTTAAACATACACACATACACACAACAGCGATAATATCTGATAATAATATGAATAAATTATTCAGGCGCTCGTTTCTAAGAAGGAATCATAGAAAAGAAAATATGTGTATTTGAATAGAACACGATATGATTTTTTTTTTTTTTGTTATAGCTATGTAATTGAAAAATTTATCCCATCGATAACCCCTTTTACACACGTCGTCTGTTGACTGTTTATTATACCATAATGTAATGTAATTTAAATCAAGTGTTTTATGTAAAAAGTATACATATATTAAAGGCTGTGTGTGTAGGCTGAACTTTACAAAAAAATTCTAATTTTTTGTACAAAGTAGAGGTTTGAATAATTTTGCAACAAAAATTCGTTGAATTTAATTCTCTAATTATTAAAATTAAATTCAACAATTTAGAATGAAGAAATTAAAATTACTTACTATTGTTGAATTAATCTTGACGAATTTGGAATTGAATATGACAGCTTTAGCAATTTCAAAATTAACATTTAAAACAAAATTTTATATTAAATACTTGAAATTTAAGAATTCCCAATAAAATTATTTTTGAATTATAATTAAAATAAAAAATTTTGATGGAATGTTATTTATGATTTAATATTAAAAAAATTAAATTATTTGTATACTAACGTTCGATACGATATAAATTTTAAAGTTAAACATTTTAATTTGAGAATTTTCAAAATTTAAGTTTTTAAAATAACTTAAATTAAAATTAACTTTTTATATATTAAAATTTTTAATTAGGAAAATATAATTCAACAATTGATATATTAAAATAACTTCTTGAATTAACATTGAAGAATTTAGAAATAGTGATTTTTTAATTTTTCAATTTGTAATTAATATTTTAAACATATTTTTTAATTTTACAATTTGGCATCTAAAGTTTAAATTTTTCTAACATTATTAAACAATTTTAAGATAAAAGTTTAACTTAAAATAAAACTTTCACCTTAAAAAATTAAAAACTTCAAATTCAACAAATTAAAAACTGTAAATTTTAGGATTCTTAAATTTCGAATTTGGTCTTTGTTTGTGCTAAACTTTACAAGTTTATATTTAGTCTTATAATTTATTATAAATCATTTTTGAATTTAATTTAAATCTATGAATTTAAAAATTTAATTTGAAAATAGCCAAATAATCCAATTTATTAAAATTGTATATTATTTTATTTAAATATTTAATTTTGAATATTTTTAATAAAAAAATTTAAATTTTAAAATTCTTTTAAAAATTTTTTTAGGATATCAAATTCAATATATTTTAGAATTAGAACTAAACTTAAATTAATACTAAATTTATGCATGTATATTAAAAATTTTAGTGAAGAAAATTAAAATCTGTGTATTTAGAAATTAAAATAACTACTTGACGTAACATTGAAGAATTTGAAAATAGTGATTTTATAATTTTTAAATTCGTAGTTAGTAGTCAGGATGTTTCTAAAATCACTTCACAATTTGGAAACTACAAATTTTATTTGAATGTCGAAAGTAATTTAAGGGAACTTTCGATGTTCGAAATTTGTAGTTTATGTAAATTTTAGAGCTAAGTAAGCACAGTACATATTCTAAACATTTAAGAATTATAATAAAAAATAAAATAAAAATTTTAAAATTTTAAAATAAAATAAAATTTAAAATTTATTAAAATTTTAAAATTTAAAATTTTAAATAAAAATAAAATTTTAAATAAAATTTTAAAAATAAATTAAAATTTTTTAAAAATTTGTGTTTATATTTTTTAGTTAGTTAAGTTAAATTTATCGAAATTTTTAAAAATTCTTGTTAGTATTTTGATATTTATATTGTTTAATTTTACAAATCAGCATCCATAAAAATTTTAAACTTCCAAATTCATTTAATTAATAACTGATAATTCTAGGACTTTCAATAAAATTTGCTTTGAATTCGTATTCAAAATTTAAAACATTGGTTGAAAACTAAAACTTCGAATCTAGTATTTTTTTGTAAATTTTAGAGTCTATTGAGTACGTACTATAAACGTTTTAGAATTAAAAGTGTATAAATTAGTATTAAACATATTTGAAAATAATTCAGATCTATGCTATTGAATTATTTAACAGTGTATTTTAATGTTTACGAAAACTGCAAAATTGAATTTAAAATAAAAATTTGGAATATTAAACATATTAATTATTTAAAAAGATAAAAAAATTAAATGTTCACCTACTCGAAATCTTCACATACTTAATTTAAATGAAATTTTAAAATAAATTTTTTTAAATTTATAATTAAATTTTGATTGATTGTAAATTAAGAAAGCTTTCGAATTTAAATTTTTATTTAGAAAATTTAATTAATTTACTAATTAATTATTAGTTACTTTAATTTCAAAGATGCCCACTTATAAATTTTTAATTTTAAAATATTTGGAATTTTTCTTTTTCGAAAAAAGGTTAAATAGTTTTGATATAATTTAACAATTTTAAGATAAAAGTTTAAATTTCTTGCTGAAAGTTATTTAGAATTAATATTTGTACCTTTTGTAAATTGTAGATTCTAGTACATAAATTCTTTAAAATTGAAAAGTTATTAAAATTATATAAATAATAAATCTTGGAATATTAATATTAGAATTGATTATTTTTAAAAACTCTTTTTATTCAAAATTGTATTTTAATCATCAATAAATCTTGATTGTGTTTGCCAGTTAAAAAAAGTCTAAATTTTTCTACAACTTAATTCTCGGAATAAAATGTACTAATTTCGAATTTTGAATCTGAAATTTAAAAAATTTAAAAATGTTATTTCTAGAACTGGGATATTTTAAAATTTTGAAATCAAAGTCACCTAAATTAAAACTTAATTTATGTACGTATGTATATTAAAATTGTTAATGAAGAAAATTGAAATGAACTATTTAGAAATTTAAATAACTACTTCAATTAACATACAGGAATTTAGAATAAGTGATTTTATAATTTTTAAATTCGTAGTTAGTATTTAGCATGATTTTAATTTTACATTTTGAAATCCACAAATTTTATTGTGGATTTCGAAAGTAACTTAAGGCAGCCATTAATTTAAAATTCATTTAAAAATTTTAAAAGAAAAATTCAAAACTGGAAATTCGATTTGAAGTAGTATTCAAAACTTTGGTCAAAAAGTGAAAATTATGATATTTGTACTTTTTGTAAATTTTAGAGTCTAGTAAGCACAAGTTAATATTCTCAACATTTAAAAGTTAAATATAAAATCAACTAAAATATTATTTATTATTTAAAATTCAATATTTTTCATAAAAAAATGTATTTTTAGATTCCCATTCAAATTTATTCTGAATTTTGATTTTTTAAATTACTCTTAATCTTAAATTTGCAAATATAGAATATTTCAAAATTATATGTTTCTCGAATTCAAAATATTTTTTAATTGAAAATTTATATATTTGTATCAAAATAGCCATTTAACAAATTAAAAAAAAATCCAAATTAATAAAAAAACAAATTAAAACCTTCATTTTGAATTTGGTCTTTGTTTGTAAAGTTTAGAGTTTATATTTAGTCTTATAATTTAGCATAAATCATTTTTGAAATTAATTTAAATCTATGAATTTATAAATTTTATTTGAAAATAGCCAAATAATCGAATTTATTAAAATTGTATATTATTTTATTTAAATATTTAATTTTGAATATCTTTGATAAAAGAATTTAAATTTTAAAATTCCCATTAAAATATGTTCTGAATTTTTATTTTTATATTTTTTGTTAAACTTCAATTTGTAAATGGTTAATTAAATAATGAATTAGGGATTCCAAATTTGAAATTTACTACATTAAATTAATAATATTTAAAGATTTTATTAAACAAATGAACAAATACCGCAATGGTTAAAGCTGCGACGTTTGGATCGGGAGGTACCGGGTTCGAATCCCAACAAAGGCGGGAGATGTAAAATAAAAGTATTTTTCATCTCATTCCGATTACGGTTAGGTGATTAATTAGACTAAAGTTAACCCACCCACCTGCCATGTTTTACTATACAGGGTGACATGGAGCTATGCATACCACTAAAAACATTTTAATTAATTCAAAAAAAATTCAAATTTAAGTTTCCAACTTTTTAAATCTTTAAATGAATTAAGAATTTGCAAATTACAATTTTTAAATGAAATAGTAAATATTTTGCAAATGTATTGAAATTTTCAAAAAATTATAAAATTTTGAAAATGGTTTAAAACATCTAGTATTTTTGAATTCATTTAACAATGTTAAAATTCAATTTTAAAACTTTGAAATTTCATCAAAACTTAGGTAAAAAAGTTTAAATTTCAAATTTTGATCTTTCTTGTAAATACGACAGTCAAGTCGATTGACTTAAAATTATAGAATTTAAAATTTATAATTAATTGATTAACGTTAATCTATGAATATAAACATTTTTAGTGACATTATTTTAATGTTAACGAAAACATCAAAATTCAAAATGTTTACAAACAATTAAATTATCTTTAAATTTATAAAAAAACTATAAAATGTTAACAATTGATAAAGAAACCTGGTCGTTTTGAATTTATTTAACAATTTTAAAAGAAAAATTTAAAATAAACAAATTTTAAATTGACAACGACTCACGAAAAATTGTTAATAAAATTTTTTAAATATTAAGTTTCCTAATAACGTCCAAGATGAAGATTGAGATTTTTAAATTAATTCTGGTTAGTAATCTCAAGCCCAGAAATTTTCAAATAAAAATAAGAATTTGGAATTATAAATCAGGAATTTTGCAAATTTTTTTAAACAATTTACTATTAGAAATCTATACATGATTTATTTATTTTTATTATATTAAAATTAAACTTAAATTGATTCAAAATATTTTAAATTTTCAAATTCAAATTTTATAATTAGAAATTTAAATAAATTTTATTAATAAATTTTTTATTTCCTTAATTTAAATTATCACGTTAATGTTAAAACTGTAAAAATTTTGAATTAAAAATAGAATTTAAGAAATTAACAGGTTTAAAAATGAAGCGATTGTTTTAGAATTTCACAATTTTTATGTTAAAACAATATTTTAAATTTTTAATGATATAGTTTTAAATATTTTCATTTAGAATTAAAGTTCAGAATGCCAAACAAATTAACTGGAGATATTGAAAAAAATGAAATGTTTACTACGAAATCTTCACATAATTAAGTAATTAAAATTAAACATTACTTGATACAAAATTTTTAAAACAATTAAATCCCCAATTTATTCATGTTAAAATTTATTTCACTGATTAATGTTATTAGTTAAATTCATGCATGAAAATTTACAAATTTTTAATTCTTAAATATTCGAAAATTTAGAAATAAAAAATTACCGAATTCATTAAGAAGAGATTCGTTAAGAAGTTTGAAACAATAATGTTAATTAATTATTTTGAAATTTTTAGATCGTATTTTGATTTTATCTTATTATTTGACAATTTAAATTTTAAAATATAAATTAAGAAATTTTGCTTTGAAATTTAATATTAACTGTGAATTTTCAAGAAACTGTAAAATTTGGAAAAAAGTTTTAAGTAGGTGGTAGGTTTGAATTAATTTAATAATTGAAAAAAAATTAAAAACTTTTAAATTTAAAATTATAAATTAAAATTTTAAGATTCTCAATAAACATCGATTTGAATTTTTATACAAAATTCATAACTTAAGTTAAAAAAATAAAATTTCGCAATTTGTACTTTTTTGTAAATTTTAGAGTCTAGTTTCTTATACTCTCAATATTTTAGAATCCGAAATGTATAAATATTATCTAGGAAATTTAAATCTAGGAATATACAAATTTTAGTTGGTATTTTAATTAACAATTTAATTTAATACTCACGAATGCTTTAATAACAAATTGTTTGTGAATTAATTTTTTTTTACTGTTAAACTTAAATCTGTAAATCTTGAATTTAAAATAAGAATTTGGAATTCTGAATCTTAATTATTTTTGATTCAAAAACGTATAATTGACAATTTATTTTTCGAATTTTTTAAATCATAAATATATTAAAATATTTAGAATTAAAATTGAATATCAAACATATTTCTTTCAGAAAAAGTATGCACATCAATACAAAATCCTCATAAAATTAATTAAATAAACATTAATTAAAACATACAAATTCTAATTTTATATATATAAAATTAAATTATTTGCTCTAATGAATACAAATTCTTAACTCTAAAATATTTGAAAATTTATAAATCAAAAATTATCGGATTTGTTATTTTGAGTGCAGTTGTAACTTACTTGAACAATTTAATAAATTTTTGAAAATTTACAATACAAGAAAATGAAATTATCAAAAAAAATTTAACAGTTGCAAAAAAACAATAATATCAAAATTTTAAAATCAAAATTGTAGTTTCAAAATTAAGTTTAAAGAATTTAGATACCACATTATTTTGATAATTTTAAAACTTGTTGTTAATATTTTGGTATAAATTATTTTTAAAAATTTACAATTGAAAATCTATAATTTTGAAATACCATCATAGAAATTTTGGTACACATTTTTAAAACTTACAATACTAGATATAAAATTCGAATTAAATTTCAAAATTTTAAAATTACCAAAAAACCACAATCATAATTAGAGTTTTGAAATTTTTAAATTCAAGTAGCAATTAAAATTTCCGAATTTTTAAAATGTTTAGTCAGAATTTCAAAATTAATTTTTTTTTGTTTCTATTTAAACCGGATTTGTTAAAAATTTCAACGAATCAATTAAAATTGTAATAACAAAATCCACTCAAAATTTTAAATATATTTTTGGCTTGAACATATAAAAGTTTATTAATTAAAAAATTTACGCATTAAAAAAATTATAGTATTAGTAAAGCTCAATAAAGCTTATAATATTATTTCCTAATTATTGGAAACTAAATCTCGAGATATTTCTAAAAGCTTTAGTATTTTATATAACAAATTTTTACAAATCAGACCATAAATTGAAGTTTTTATCGACAGAGAACTTTTCTTATTCCAATATCCAATAGAAAAGCTTGCGATTTCGTTTCAAATTAATTTTATTAGTTAATAATCTAATTATATTCACGACTGATCAAGAAACACCTAAGGATTGTACGTAATTTTTGTTGTTTATTTAAAAATGTTAAACCAAGCTCGTAATTTTTGTGAAAGCCTTCTATTAGCAAAAAGTATTAATCTGATGGATACACAATTATTAATTAATTGTATAATTGGTGCAAGCTTTTAGGTAACCAATTTTCTGAAATTATACAAATGATTCTGCCTGTATTGAATCGTGGACAGGAACATTTTTTGCGAGAGGATTTTAAAAATTAAAAATTAATTATATTTTATTTAATAACAAAATATTACGTTGAAATTTTCTAAATTTATGTTTTTCATAATATGAAACTTCACATTCTTATATAAATCTATAAATTGATGTATGTGTATTATGGGTACACGAATTACATATTATGGCATATAATCATTTCCTAATACCATAAAATAAATTTTTTGTATGTGATTTACATATGAAAGACTATAATATATTTTATGTATACAGATAATTTAAAAACAAATAAAATGTAGAAACTTATTACATATTTCCGTATTCGTTTTCCGCAAAAAAAAAAAAATTATTTCTAGCACATAAGGGTGGCTCATGGGTAGTCTGTCACAATCAAGCTGTTCATTATTTATACCATTTTCTATTGAAACATCCTGTATATATGCTATATTCGTATAAGTATAAACACAACGATGTAGAATGGAAAAAAATACTTTTCACATAAAAGAAAATTTTCTTTTATTATACATTTTTTACCATTTTCCAAGACGAGAGAAATAACATAAAAGAAAGCTAAATACCAAATTCCAAAATATACACAAAACTTTTTTTTTTTTGCTTTTTTTATAGTACTTTTTTTTCTACTCGGGCTATATACACATTTATAAAACGTCTTCAAATATCTGTTTAATACAAAAATAAATGTTTCTGTGTTCTTTCTAAAATCCTAACGTGTTCTAGAAATTTGGAAAAAAAAAAAAATTATCATAAAAATAACAATAACAATAATAATAATATTTCAAAGTGCAAAACTTTTGAATATGTTTTGTGTTGATATGCGCGATACTAATGGCGTATATGGGAGAGTCTATACGGCGGCGGTGTATAGAAAAATCTTCCCGCGATTTGAAAAAATTATTATTACGATCAAACTTAGATTAAAATTTTACTATATATGTACATATGTATGTGCTGGATACACCATAACATATAGCACCTAGTTACGTTTTTGAATGAAATGTAAAATAGCTGTTTGATAAATGAATTGGTCTTAAGCAGATTATTATGTTTTATAAAAAAAAAATGAAAAAAATACTTTTCAACAATAATATTATTATTATTATTATCTTCCCAGCACAACAACAACAACAACAACAGAACTGGTAAATATTTTTACACCTTATAAGGAGTCGAGTGAAAACTCAAGACAAAAAGAAAATTTAATGTTAACTCTTTATATTTTGTTTTAATTTTTTTTTTGTTTTTTGGAAAGGATAAAGTTTTCCGCTAGAATGAACTCTAAAACGAAAGCTTTTAATTTTTGTATTTTGTGTATACATACATATATACATTGTTGAGCTTTTGTAAAAATATATATATCTACATTTTGATAATGAGTATTACTCTTATAATACTTGACTATTTTTTTATTTTAATCATAATTGCGTTTTATATGTGCGAGGATATATTGTATGAGCTTTTTAAAACTTGTATGTAATGTACATAACAGGAAATTGTATTATACCCTTTTGTTATGTTTATAATTTGTTTTTGTTATCTTGTTACGTATAATAACATTTTATTGTACTGCTTGTTGCGAATAGTTTTAAAAAAAAAATATTATTCAAGTTTAAGCTTAAACTACTACTTCAGTAGCAACATAATAATTTGCTTTTTCAGCGAAATTTATTTATTTATTTATTTCACCCAACTATATATTAAAATTAAGTCCAGGTTAAAGTACTCTGGAAAACTTTAATAGTATCTGCACCATTTTTTTAGGAATTAAACTGAATATAAAGTGATAAATAAGTAAAGTGCCACGGCTGAGAAGTGCTGCGGAAAGAAAGAGTTTCTTGGACTCTAGACTGTGAATTGTGAAAAACATTTGTAATTTGTTTTAGCAAAACAGCAGTAACGGATTGCATAGTTGCAATGTTATTCTGCCCCGAAAAAATTTATAGATTATGGATACCAGGGATGGGCATTTACGCGTCATCAATTTTTTTCTATGTTAATACAACTCGTAGGCAACGTTTATCAAAGACGCGCAAACCGAATTATCACATTTGAAAGTTCACATAATTCGATTTTATTTTTTTAAATTCTGATATTAATGTCAACTAGGGAAGATAAAATTAAAACTAAACCAGTTAAATTAATACATTTGAATTTTGTCTTAAATGTGTTTAAAATATTGAGGATTTTTTTACAAAGACTCATCACAAACTTTGTCCTAAATCCTAAAAATGTTTAAATGTGCAAGTGTGCAATAATTTCACCGATTATGTGAATTTTCTTCAACTCATGTATGTCAGTTAAATAAATTTGCTAAATTTCTTGGGAATTCCCGAGAAAGCTAACATCATAATGATGCATATTTCAAGATGTCATTTGGTCTAAGGTATCCGAAAAAAAATATTATGGAAACAATTGGGGTTAAGGGGTTTAGGACAACCAAGTTTCGTATGTCGATTAGAAGTTCTTTAACATCATCATGCCGAATATTCCAATACGGCATTTTGGATCTCAGCTAACCGAAAAATATTTCAATTTTGAAAAAAAACGAGGTTGGAAGGTTTAGGACACTAACTTATAGATATGATCATGTATTTCGATTGAATGACTTTTCCGAATTGTTGCCCTTCTAATCCCCTACGTTTTTAAAAACTAAATTAATTTTTTGAAAATTTGAACCAATGACATGTATGACATGTATGATATGTATGTCATTATGGTGTTATTATTAAAAATTGGTGGGAACCCACGAGGATTCCGCACGCAATGCCGCAAAGACCAATGGTGCAAGCATTATGGTGTTAGTTTGGAAATTATTTCTGTGGCTTTAGAGGATAGATTTAGGACAAATTTCACATACGTGTTAAATTATTATTTGTTCTACGGCTTATCTGAATCGCTATAGTCATATAACATCTTCTAGAAAAAATTTTTAAGCCAGCATCCGATATTTTATCGTATTTGGCTACCGAGAAAAATGTTAAAGGAGCACCTAATTTAACCAAATCATAAAGTCCAAAATCCATTATATTCGAACAATCAGATACGGCTTAATTCACGCAGAGCAACACAAAATATCTGCGATTTGAATAATGCGTCGCCTTAAGTAAACGAAAATCAATTGCAAACAATTTTTAACGATCACTTTCAATCCATTATCAACGACCGCCGTGCAGTCTGCCCTTTGTAATTTCAACATGCAATAATATCGTAAATTGTTGCCGTTGTCTTAATTGTCGACATTAATGAAAAATATTGCCAAGTAGTCTACGTACCCCGCCCATCCCTGATGGGTACTCCGGGCTCTGGAGTCTATATTAAATAAATGGTTCTCTAACAAATTTCTTCTAAAAATTATGAACTATAATACCCTATTCATCAGTCGAATATGCTTTTATTATCTAAGTGAGAAAACATTAGCCCAAAATTGAAGAGATTTTTGGCTTTTAATAAAATAATTATTCCAGCTGACATCATGGGCTAGAAGTTATACAAAACATTACTGAACTTCCAAATTCATATACACCAAGGTAGGAAACTGTGGCCTAGCCTAAAAATGTAGAGTTGTATGGTCTAAAATAAAATACTTATACCACTAGCTGCCGTGACGGGGTATGGTCTAAAATAAAATACTTATACCACTAGCTGCCGTGACGGGCTAGAATTTCAAAAAAAAACTCCTGAACTTTGAAACTCATGTATGGCGTTAAATAATAATATTATTCCAATTGCTATTACGGACTAAATTGTTTATAAAAAATTCCTCAACCAAATAAATTGGATATATTATAATAAATAAATAAAATTGGAAACTCTTGAAATTTTATTATATTTGGATATTAAATCGACAAGGTAGAAAACTGGAACCAGAAAAGCGAGAACTGTATGGGGTCCAACAAAAAGAATTATTTGAACTGGCGTCACGTGCTTAATTTTCCATAGAAATTCCGTAATTTTTATATTCATATAAAATTGGTAATTTCTAGAAATTT
Source organism: Tipula unca (assembly GCA_951394425.1). Taxonomy (NCBI): domain Eukaryota; kingdom Metazoa; phylum Arthropoda; class Insecta; order Diptera; family Tipulidae; genus Tipula; species Tipula unca. The sequence goes on along the minus strand of OX596382.1, from coordinate 21,333,948 downwards.
CGTCATATTTGGATATCAATTCCGCAGGGTAGAAAACTGAGGCCCACGTATCTCAAAGTTTGCTGCGATTAAAATTCCGATTTAATTAAAATTCCTTTTGTAGCCTGCTTCTATTGGGATTCCAACCCTGTACTTCCCGACCCAAACGTCACAGTTTTGCTAATTTCTATAAATCATTTTAATTTCGATTGGAAATTAAAAAATTTAAAAAATACCTGAAAATACGAGTTACCTAAACATGTGCATTTTGAATATTGGAAAAATTAGAGGAATTTCAGAAAATATCCACCATAAATTGGGCATTTCCATAAGCATTTAATATTGAAATTTTGAACATTTAACAGTTCAAATTTTTAAATTTAATTAAGAAATTTAAAAATGAAGGGAATTATAAAAATTCCAAAAATAATTTAATTTTTAAACCCCAAATTTAGAACGGTAACATTCGATGTTATGAATATATAGTTTTTTTTAACTGGGATGTGAATTACTGTAATTTTGGTGCCAGAAAATTTGTGAAATTTGTATTTCATTACGACTATCAAGAAAGTTTGACCCAAAGCTGGTTCAGCTACAAAATGGTAAGCAAGTTAAAATTTTATTAGTGAATGTGCAAAGTAGTTTTCATGTTTTGAAAGTTCCGAATTATGAAAAATTTTCTCTGAAATTCCATTCAATATATTTAAATATTTAATGTATGCGTAATTCTGAAAACGGATTTTAAAATTTTCAAAACATATTAAGTCACACAAAATTTAAAAAATAATAAATTTGTTATCCAAATTCGAAGTGGGGTTTACTTTAAAAGTTTCAATTAATTAAGATTGTTAAAAATATACGAATACCAGTTCTAAACTCATAAGGGAATTACGAGTATGTATTTCCTTGATTTTTTTTTTGATTGATGAGCTTTTGTGTCGAATTGTGCTTTTACCTTAACATTCGGTTTTATAATATATTTTCATCCACTTGTCATTCACATACCTGAAAAAAAAATGAAAATATATTTTGTTAATATTAAATCGAAATATTCATTAAAATTATTTATTTCACTAATTAATTATTTGGTTCATCCAGCTTTGTTAAAGCTTTTCAATTTTCAACCACCTGTAATTTGTGAATCTAATATCGATATTACTGGCATAATCAATATGACAAACTACGAAATGCGCTCTTCTTGCGTATGGGTCCAGTACAACCACTTTTGGTGAAAAATTAGCAGCGGTACTCGAACCATGACCATTTCTTTCGCCGAACTAATTCGTCTGGATGAGAAAATAAAAAATGCATTTCCCTACGGAAAAGATCAAAATACACCAAAAATCCTTAAAAAGACCCTAAAGATGTCTTCAAAAACACAACCAAACTTTAATATTTTTTTCCAAGGATACTCAATTGGATTATGTTCACAATAAGCAATATAAGATTGTGTGAAACATATGCAAGTTTATGCTTCGAGATGGGCAATAGCCTAATCACAACAAAATCTAGAAGCAATGAAAATAAACTTTCCTGTAAGAAGCCCCATTAGTCGGCAGACGAAATTTTGGGGCTAAACGCAATTGATGTACATATTATATGTTCAGTGTTTTGAAAAAAGTACTAGAACACGGTGCATTGCATATTTTTAGCAACAATTGGAATCTTTTGGATATCAAAGGATAATTGAGTAACTTTAACAAAATAGGTAATATCTAGCGCTTTAAAAGAACCCTTACCGAAAAGAAAACAACTGGATACGTAAATTTTAAATTTCATTGTGGACTGCAGGAGGATAGATTCTTCGAGAAAGAGCTTAAGGTAAAAGAATTCCAACTGTTCATTATGTATTTTCTGAAGTATTGTTTCCTTGCAGGCAGGAATTGGCACTTACATTTATAAAATTTGTTGTGCCTTTCATACTAAATTTTCAAATAAACTTTAGAACTTTGTCCAATTTCGAAATTATTTTTCGCAACCGATAGAAAATGTTAAACCTCTCTGATAGAAAACGTAATCATAAACATAAACAAAACAAATACAAATAAAAGGATTCAAATTGAAATCTACGCCAAAAATTGGCTAAAGTTTAGTATTTATCTAATACTCGTACGTCCTAGATATTTATTGTTCACCACAAAATAGGGTAAATATTAAATGATAGAGCTTTCTGTAAAATGAAGTAAACTTACATATAGTGATTAAATGCAGTAGCAGACTAAAACTTGTGGGTCTTAAACCAGACTAAACAGTCACTAGCCAAAATGATAATCAAGAATCATTGTGTTGAATAAAAAAAACATTAAAAGTTTCCGAAACCAAATTTTAAACGACCTTGCCACGCACTCAAGTCGAAACACACGAAAAATTGTTGACAATTTAAACATATACAATGGGGTTTAATACATTTTTGTGCAAGTTCCAATAGACTACTACAACCAATCAAACAAAAATAGAACAAGAAATGTTCAATTTAGTATGGCCCCCAAAAGAGCGGGACCACAAACAGTTGACTTGGTGGCCTGAAACATCCACTTCCGATCAATAAAAAGTATGTTTGAATGATTTTAAAATTAGATTTTTATAATTCATGTGAATTTTGTCCTAATTCTGTCCTATAGACGAATTTTATCTATAGGACAACAAAAGTTGCTAGGAAACATACATGATTTCCTGAATTTTCGTGCGAAAATCCTAGAGAGCGGACACCATAATGACGCATATACGAAGATATCTTAAGATCTAGGCTATCCGAAAAATATTTCAATTTTCGAAATAGTAGGGGAATAGCGGGTTTAGGACAACTAAGTATGATATGACCACTTCCTAGGATTTTCCCAAGAATATTAGGAAAAATCATATAATCGAGATACATGAGGTTATAACAAACTTGGTTGTCCTAAATCCCATAATCCTCTACTTTTTCTGAAATTGAAATATTTTTCATATAGCCTATAGACCTTAAAACGTCTTATGGCATATGGAAAATAAAATACGAATTTTGTATCTTCAAAAATAAATTTATATTGTGCCACGCTTGTTAAAAAATGAATTTTCAATAGAGAGATCCGCATTAGTTGTTGTGACCAGCCACAAAATATATTATAGGGATTTTAGCACCCATTAGTATCAAATTTATTCGTAAAATGTTTCTCTGCTGTCATCCACCCGTTGTCACTAGTGCATATTGGCCATTCTTTGGGCAACAACTTTGTAATATCTTCAAATACTCTTTTAAAAGGGTAAATCTCCATGCGGGATGTGGTAGAATCCCTGCGGCCAGAAATATAAACATTACTTTTAAATTTGCCTTGGCTAAACTTTCATCTATCTAGTATACATTCCGTGATTCCTTCGCGGTTAAAACATTTTGTTGCCTTCGAGCATATGAGAAAATTAATCTCGTCTCTGTTAAAGATCCTTGTTAAATCGTTTATTATTTTGGCCTCTTCCGGTTGAAACAGCATCTACCGCTCTAAACCGTAAAATTAGATATCCCTTCAGAAATAACTTAGCTCAATGTTTACCTAGATGAAGCCTGTCTATCGCTTTTAAAAAATACTCGATCGCATGAAAAACATCCTTATTTCTTTTAAAAAATCAATTCGCTTGTCACAGCTTAATCGAGACATTTAATGTTAGATTCAAGCCAGAAATGGCAATAGCATGATAGTGGGTTATGACAAATATTCCCACAAGCCAATAATTGTAGACCTGGAGACTATTAACCACAATTACCTTAAAATTTTAAAGTATAAGACGATACATAATCAACAGCAGCAAAAAATTGTATTCCGTATTTACCAGGCTTGCTTGGTATGAATAGATGCAAGTTTTCCAACCAGATCATCGAATCTAACACAATTCATTAAGACATGCATTCGAAATCGAATTTTAAAGTTTCGTCATTTTTAACGAATTTTAATAATTTTTACTGCCGATCCTAGAAATGTCCACCAATACTTGCTTATATGTTTGAATAGCTCAGACTGTCTAGAATATTTGTAGTCAAGTAAATTCAGTTAATAAGTGAGAAGATACGTAATTATAATCGATACGAAATTATAACCGATTTATAATTGATTGCACTACCAATAGATAGAGATGCCTACGAGTGCTGTTTCCGGAAAGTGTGGACTAACTAAAATCTGTGTGTTCATGAGTGTGAATTATTTCCTAAACATTCCTTAACCAACAAAAACAACCTGTACGTATGAATGTATGTGTAAAACTACGTATTACGGAATTAAATCCAATAAGGAAACGTAATGAAGAAAATATATAGAAACTAAGCAATAAGATACTAAGTGATAACTGAAGAATGTCTTTGGTCTAAAGCTAATAACAGGCCACTAATAAAATTTCTAACTAAGCCAAATTTCGAGGATATTATGTTAAAATACGGTGACCAGAAACTAAAAATATTTTTGAGTTACTATGAACCAAGACTGAGGGTGTTTTTTATGCAAATTTCTTTGATATACGTTAAAATTTCATATCAAACGAATTTCCTAAATATTTTCCGTTTAATTATAATTATATATGAACTTTAATTTAGAAAATTCTTATAACATTGTGAAAATTCTTGTAAATAGCTAAATATTTTTTTAATCGGTTAATCCGAATAAAGGTACACATTTAAAGATTTTAGGATTTAGGATAAACATCACATGTTTGTACAAACGCGTGAAGCTTTTCCTAAAAATTCCTAATAATTTTTTTTATTTTTTAGGATAGTTTAGGATAAACTTCATACGAATGTTAAATTTGTTAGCGAGAATTTCTCCCTTTTTTCAAGAAACTAAATAAAAAAAAATTCGATATCAAATTTTAGTTGACCTTCCCAAGGAATCGCATAGTAAAACACACGAAATACTGTCAAGCGCTGACGCAAGACAATTTTTTGTGTAGTTTACTATATGAGTGCTTAGCAAGGTCGACAAAACTTTAGCACCGAAAGTTATTTTATTTATTTTTTTTTTCTTGAATGAACATATTCCGTGTAAACTTTGAATATTACCTATGCTTAGGTGATGCACAATCATATATGATTGTTTATAAATATATGTTTTCCTATATAAGACCCGAGTCAGTTACACGCTTACATTGTATAAATAAAAAAATAGGAAAATCAATATAATGAACTCACATATTGGTTTTTAGAACAGCACATATTTGTTTAAACAAGTCCAGATACGTATGTATGTCTGATTTTCATGAGTTTCATGAAGCTGGACAACAAAAGCTCTCAAACAAATATCAATTTTTTGTTGCATTTATGATTTATGTTTAAACAAACGATTTATGTATACGGTGTATGTATAATCCTTATACAGGTACAACAAAAGTTCATCGTTCAAACAAGCACAAAACTATTTATTATATGCTTCTAACTTGAACTCTTTGTATATGGACATAATATTTTTGTATACGGCTTCTGAAAAATAGGTTTATGTGCTTTACCCATATACATATATGTACAAACATACATATTATATTGTATGTACCTAAAAAAAAAGTCTGTTGACATTGTTGACATTTAAATCTTATTAATCAGACAATGTTATAATTGAAAAACAAGAAAGGATTTTTCCTCTTGTATATTGTACTTACTTCTTTTAGATAAAAAAAAAAAAGATCTTGGTATGCTTGATATACAATGTACCATACTGTATATGCTGCGATATAGGTAAACGTGAGATGGAATTACATCATTATCATTATAATCAGGTAACAACAGCCAGTATTATATAAAAATGTAACGGTTGGAAAATGAGATTTTCATAAAAGTTTTTAATTTATTCTCTCGTTTTAGGTCATGGGGAACATTCATACATACATACATACATGTTCAACGAACAGTGTTTGCTTTTTATTTTATTTTTATGTCATAATATATTACAGTCATTGTATATAAGTAAAACTATAAAAAAAAATATATGTAATTTATGGTTCGGTTATAACCCAAATACATACACGTATGTATAAGAAGAAAACACTGTACTATATATTATAGTGGAGAGTATATGCTGTATGTTAATAAATTTACATGCAAAAATGATTATTTTAATTAAATGAAACATAAAAACCGGCAACAACATTAATTATATGTGTGTGCTGCGATAATATTAGGAATCGACATTGAATCCATGTTGTTTTCAACTGGACGTTGAATATTTATAAATATGTATGGTGATAATATAAATAATTCATGTGCCTTCCTATCTATATACTAGATAAATGGAGAGCGAATGATATATTTTATATGCGAGCAATAGCCAGGTGAATATATTAACGATGGTACTAATTAATTAGACGACCATTAATCACCGTAAGAATTATTTGTAATTTATAGTGCGTATATGGGTGTATTCGTCGTGCCCTTTTTAATTAAAATAACTATAGTTATTATACCCGTCTTCGCCTGGTGACAAATTTATCAATTAATCTTCATTTCGATATACTATAATACACGTAATTTTTCATCGAGCGTAACCGTATTTGCTTGTTTACTTTTGATTTCATCAAATAAAATTGAATTTTGTCTGCACTAATGCCATTTGGAATGGCCTTATTTTATTACCGATATTAGGATTGTCAAGGATTATTGCATTGTAGCTGTCAGACCAGAGAAACATTTAATGTAATATTCTTGACAACAACAACAATTTTATAGTCGCAGCCATTATGTTTTTAGTACTATAAGAAAAACTAAAATAATTTACTTACCAGCTGATATCTGGGTAAATATCAAACTCTTGACCCATAACTCAAAGTCTATATACCCCATAACAAACAACAAAATGTATAATTACAAAAAATCCAATTTTAGTAATTATTTTTAAGGCAATAAAATGTAGACATTCCTAAAAATTCTATACAAACTATAAACAAATAAATCTTTTAAACTTAGTTACTATAATATGTACATACAGAGCCATACATAGTTATATATGTATAGTTCACATAGATTCAGAACTATATGTATACGAGATAAGCCACAAATTTTCTATAACACAAAAGAAGTTAAAAATTTATCTTCAAATCAAGAAATTGGGTCGCTTATTTTATATTTCTGTTATTTTCCAGCTTTTCATTTTTATTTCATTTTTTTTATAGAATTCATTCACTATAATATGTATGTATAGTAACAATAAAATTATTAAATTTTATAGCAACAATATGTTCGGAAAATACAAAAAAAAAAAAAAAAATTCGTTTTGTGTTTTATATTTTATTATTTTATTTTTCTGCCATTTTCTCTGGCAACATTGTTGTTGTTGCGAAGATATGCTCTACTATAATATGTTATGTAATATAAGTATACAAGCACTCTGAATATAAAAAATTATGTCTACAATATATAAACATTTTAGTTTTTTGTAAAAGCTCATTACTCGTATATATATCCAAAACTTTGTTCGTCGAATAATATGACTTTATCATACTTAGTACGGATAAAGTATTAACATTGGAAAACCAAATAGTTTATCAGATTTTCACATACTTTCCTTTATGTACCGTGAACCAAAATTGTCCATATTTTTTAAACAATTTCTGTTTGTGTTTTTGTGTTGAAACCAATTACAACAACCAATAAATAATAATATTCTATACAGAATCTAATTATCTCTTGTACTTTCTGAGATGTTTGCTGTGCAATGAAATTATCTATTAAAGCTTACTAAAGCTAATTTCTTGCCAGAAAAGTTATACTTAAAAGCTCTATGTTGAATTATAGATCAACAGAATTTTTTTCTAATTTATTACTAAATATGGATCAAAATTCTAACCTATATTGGTTAAATACTTAAAATGGGCTGTTTAATTTAAAGCTCCACTATAAGATGAGCTTTACATAATTCATGTTAACTTTCAAGCATCAATAACGTTTTAAATTAATTTGTATTTTAATGAAATGACTAGAGCTTTGTGAATGAATGTCAAATGAATGAAAAACTAGAGCTTTAAAAAAGTCTTCAGAATTATGCTTAAAAATCAAAAATGGGGCTTAAACGCTCTATGTACTTTCCTTTATGTACCGTGAACCAAAATTGTCCATATTTTTTAAACAATTTCTGTTTGTGTTTTTGTGTTGAAACCAATTACAACAACCAATAAATAATAATATTCTATACAGAATCTAATTATCTCTTGTACTTTCTGAGATGTTTGCTGTGCAATGAAATTATCTATTAAAGCTTACTAAAGCTAATTTCTTGCCAGAAAAGTTATACTTAAAAGCTCTATGTTGAATTATAGATCAACAGCATTTTTTTTCTTAATTTATTACTAAAATGGATCAAAATTCTAACTTATGTTGGTTAAATACTTATAATGGGCTCTTTAATTTAAAGCTCCACTATAAGTTGAGCTTTACATAATGCATGTTAACTTTCAAGCATCAATAACGTTTTAAATTAATTTGTATTTTAATACCAATTTGCAATTCAACCAAAAACCTACAAAATTCATGAAAAGATAAGGCTTTTAAAAAAAAGTTCAGTATTTTGCTTTCTGACCAAAAATCTAAAAGCTCTATGTTGAATTATAGATCAACAGAATTTTTTTTCTTAATTTATTACTAAATATGGATCAAAATTCTAACTTATATTGGTTAAATACTTAAAATGGGCCCTTTAATTTAAAACTCCACTATAAGGTGAGCTTTACATAATTAATGTTAAGTTTCAAGCATCATTAACGTTTTAAATTATACAAAATTCATGAAAAATTCAAAAACATACAAAATTCATGAAAAGATAGAGCTTTTGAAAAACCTGCAGTATTTTGCTTTCTGACCAAAAATCTAAAAGCTCTAAGTTGAATTATAGATCAACATAAGTTTTTTTATTAATTTATTATTAAATATGGATCAAAATTCTATCTTATATTGGTTAAATCCTTAAAATGGGCTCTTTAATTTAAAGCTCCACTATTAGGTGAACTTTACATAATTCATGTTAAGTTTCAAGCATCAATAACGTTTTAAATTAATTTGTATTTTAATACCAATTTGCAATTCCACCAAAAACCTAAAAAATTCATGAAAGGATAGAGCTTTTAAAAAAGCTTCAGTATTTTGCTTTCTGACCAAAAATCAAAAATTAAGAAGTTAAGGTTTCAATAAGAAGTACATAATATATAGAGTTCAATATCAAAACCGTGGCTTTTTTTAAAGCTTCAATTAAACTTATTAGTAAAGCTTAGGGATAAAGTTAAATAAAAAATCAAGTTTAAATTAAAATCATGGATTACATATAGTGTTCTAATCACTACAATTTATATACAGGCACTCGATAATTTGCCAAAAACAATTTATGCAAGAAGAGAAGTGAGTAAAAAGATTTCAAACTTTAATTGATTTACAGTGAGAATAAAGCCTTTAACATAAACAAACAGCAATAAGGAGCATTAAGTATTTTTTAACAATTATAATACGGCTGGAAAGTTCTCAAAAATCTTGTATGTTTACAAAATATAGCAACTACAAAAATCAGCCAACATAAGTAAAAGCTTTCATTTATTTTTAAAAATGATTTCATTACTGTATCTATTTTAAATTGAATTTTATAATTTTAAAGAAAATATTACATCTATCAATTAAAGCTTAATTTTCTGCTTGAAAAGTTAGGCGTAAAAGCTCCATGTTTAATTATAGATCCACAAAATCTATGCTTATAACGTTTCAGTACAAAAGAAAGCCGTTTAAAAGCACCGCTATAAGATGACTTTTACATAATTCATGTTAACTTTCAAGCATCAACAACGTTTTAAATTAATTTGTATTTGAATGCCATAATTTGGTCTGTTAAGGTTACAATAAGATTTACATAACATATAGATCACAATATCAAATACGTAGCTGATTCCAAAGCTTAAATTAAACTAATTTGACATAAAGCTTAGGGATAAAGTTAAAAAAACTTTTCAATTTTAAATTTCAATCATACATTACTTGGAGTGTACTAATTACTACAATTTATTTACTGGCACTCGATAATTTTCTCATAAAGAATATTTTATTCAAAAAGAGAAGTAAGTAATTAATAAAGCTTTCAAAACTTAATGGACTTATATTAAGAATAAAGCTTTCAATACAAACCAAAGTAAACAAATATGTTAAATATTTTTAATCTTAATAAAATATATCAACTACACAAATCAGCCGATTAAATAAGAGCTTTAATTAATTTTATTTAAATAATTTTTTGCAAAAACAATTTAAAAATAATATTTTAATTTTCTATTATTAAATCTAAACTTTTAATTAACATATGTTTACCGATCATGCTTTACATTTGTATGTGGAGTTCTTTTATTCAAATTTTATTCAAAATTAGACTCACTATTTTAAAAGCTCAATGCACAATGAACAAATCGTGGAAAGCTCGATCTATTTATATACAAATAAAATAATTTTAAAGGTTTAACCAAATTTACACATTATGTTAAAAGCTCTTTATGAAGTTACTTGAATCGTGATTAAACGATTCAAGTAACTTCATAAAGAGCTTTTAACATAGTGTGTAAATTTGGTAAAACCTTTAAAATTATTTTATTTGTAAATAAATAGGTCGAGCTTTCCACGATTTGTTCATTGTGCATTGAGCTTCTAAAATAGTGAGTCTAATTTTGAATAAAATTTTATAAATTCTCGAGTAACGGAGTATTTAAAATCGTCTATTAAGCCTTAAAGCTCTTATTGTATTATAGAAAAATTTGAGGGACATACTATGAAAGCTAAGCTGTCATTTTATTTTGACAACTTCTTTAGTTCCGATAATATGCATTACACACAATAATCTGGAAATTGATGTTGCCGGATACGGATTACGGTTTAAGATTAGCCACTAATACTGTGGGCGAACATGTCTTTTGTATATTTTTCTGTCTTCCAACTATATATGAGGGGACGTTCCAAATACTATTCAGTTGTATAGGGAGACTGATAAAGATTAACTTCAACGAATAAAATCTATACAATTCAATATGATTGCAGAGGCCGCTTCTTTTCTTCTGCAATACAATACATGCACCCATACTTAGGAGGTTCGCTGGATATATTAATTCTAATCGGAATTTTTCTTAAGGACAAGAAAACTACCAGATTGATTATACTGACTCCAAAGCTTTTTGATTGCGTAAGACTCGTACATAAGTCAGTGATATAAAACTAAGCTGGTTTGCACATTTATTTCAATTAAAGTTGCTCAGCCGGATAAGTACTTTGCTTCTTGTTATGGCTAATAGTTATTGATGAATTAGTTGTAAACTTGCGGTGTTTTTGGTTCTTCGGTTAAAACTATATACTCGACTGATTTCGTTTTGATAATTTCTAGTAAATACTTAAATGTTTTATCTGGTTGGACGCAGCACTCCCTTATTATAATGGAAGAATGGTCTCATGACAAAAGATGGAATAGATCTATTCATCTAAGACTGATTTCCTTTTCTATACTAGATGAATAGCGAATAATTTCTTTTTTACTTGTTTCTTCTGTTTTTCGGAGAATTACCACTAGGTCAAACTTTTCCAAGGACTAAGTTATTTTAGATAGAAATGCCTCTTGAAAATATCACCATAAGCTGCTAAACGTCACTGCAATATTTTTGGAAATGCAGAGCGAGCGCTTGGTAATTTGTGAGGTCTTACTTCCAATATATTTTTCAAATAATGTTTGTTATCATCTTCATCAGTCGTATATTTTGGCTGGTGGTGAAATTATCGGCTTTTGTCGTAAAAGTTTTTAGACTGCTATATCTACACTGGTTCTTGCTATTATACACAGAGATAGGCGTTTCCCCGTCATATATTATTTTCTACATTGACGTGTTGACAACCCGTAGATAACGTTAACAACGTAGAGAATGTCGATAATGTAGACAATTCCTAGAGTATTTTTGTCAATTAGTTCTATTGGTGATAGTTTTATAGAATTTCCGTCAATGCATTTAAATCTCTTTTCAAAAAGAGCGAAAATTAAACCTAATCCTGCTCAAATACCATGAATCTACATTAGCGTCATGTTTATCCATTACAAAATTATTAAATTGACCCAAAATAACGATATAAAGCGTTAGATAGAGTGCGGCCTTCTTTATAACAGTGAAAAGGTATAGAACAGCTCGCAGAAAATTCGGAAAAAACGGCTCACAAAAAATTAGATATAAAGGTTATAACTTTCATTAAAATAATCCGGGGAAGTTTAACTATGACCGCGCCATAAAATTTACCACACCCCACTCCATGGTAAAAAAAATTCGAATACAGGAAGGCTATATGTCCTACCGAGTTATTAAAAAGCCAAATCGTAGAGATAACCAATACTTGTTCATGAATATAAAAACCAACAACTTTTCTATTATTGTGGCAGGATTGTAATGTCCTAGCTGATGACTTCAATGCGAAGAATACTCACTGGGGTTCTAGATTAACTATAGAGCTAAAGGAAAAGAATTACTGATTGCCATTAAAGAAAATGGATGTGAATCCATTTCAACTGGAAAACCCACATATTGGCCAACTGAACCAGGAAAAATACCTGACCTGATCGATTTTTTTATAACCAAAAGTGTTTCTGGACTCTGCTTATTTGACCAGCGCCGTACATTTTCATTGCTGCTACATTTGAAAATTGTAATAAAAGCTGAGTTGAACTAATTTATAAGAAGAAATTAAATTAAAAAAACGTTAGCCCGAATGCCGCTTGAACTCTCGTCCACTAATCAAACGCCCATTACTTTGTTTACTTGAAGTTGTATGGTCAGTGTTCAATATTTTGGCCCGTCTAGAAAATCGCATCAAGCATCATTGACTGGAATGGAAGTTTTATAATTTTTAATTACACAATTGGTACTTCACCACCGGCGAATATAAAGTTGGTGCTATACAAATCTTTTATGTTTGCCAATTCAATAGAGAAAATTGAAAATTTTAGCAACAGGACTGGACTATGCTAATTTGACCATCACCGTATATTTTCATTACGGTCATACACAAGAGATGGCTCTTGTACTTGCAGAAATTGAATGTAGATTTAAACACATGGCTACAGGCAATATTATTATTCGGATGGATTTACAAAAATTAAAGATAAAAGCTTGTTTGCGACTAAATAGTTACCAGTGATATTTAGCAATTGATCTTTGATACTAATTAGAAGCTTTCAACATTCATTAAATAAAAGGTTTATGGGTTGTAAAATCTTGTAATTGTTAGTTCTTTGGTTAAAAGCTTTGGGACTATTTGTATTATTATTATTTTGTGGTAGGAGCTTTAAAGTTTAATTTGAATAAGTGGTTTGGCTTAACGTTTAATAGTTTTACTTAGAGGTTATAATTTGTTTAAGGAAATATCCCTGAAAGCTGTTAATCGTTTAGTACAGTAAAAAGCTCAATTATCTCTCTGAATATAGAGCATCTTTTGACACATTAATATTTCAATTAAAATATATAACAGCTCAATTGAAAATATAATTTTTGAAACAATTAAACATTTTATTATTTATTTTATATAAAGGCAATAAAAAGCTTCTTATATTTTGGGAAATTCAAGAAATTTAAGATCTTTAATATAATAATTCTTTTTGAACTGCTCTGGTTGCTATTAAGAAGCTCTTGGATGTAGTTTGGGCTTAATATTAACTTTTATGAACCATGACTATTAATTACTAAATTAAAACTGAAAGCTATAATAATAGAATATAGTTTTGTAAAATCACTTTTATATTATTAAAAGCTTTCTGGTTTAAACGTTTTAAATACAAAAGTTCAACTAATAAAATAATTTATCGTAGCTACTGGAAATATTATTATTCGGACGCATTTATAGAAGTTAAAGATAAAAGCTTGCATAAATAATTATTAAATAAACCGCTTCCATTTATTTCAGAAATTAGGTAACGGCATGAAGGCAATATAAAATGAACGCAAGTTTAATTTAAATGTCTAGTTTGGAGCGAACGAGTAACTAAGTTGTAATAGCCAGAACGAGAAAAAAAGCCAGTGGCAAACATTTCTAAAAAATAATATTTGTTTCTACCCTTCTTAACTACAACCAACTTAAAATCGTATAACACAAAATCAAAGCCTAATTGTTAAATTGTAATCCAATTTTATGTTAATTTCCAAACCAACTTATTATTTAAAATAAAAATACCATATTGAATCTGGTTTTCATAAAATCATCTCTAAATTACTTAAAATTAAATCTTATCACAAAACCATTAAAATTAATTTTCCGTTTTGCTTGATCCAATTTTATAGTACAACAATTACATTAAAAATAGCAAGCCTGTATAATGTAGAATAAAAGAAACGAATATTATAATATCCTACCCTATATTGAGAACAACCTTTAATTATACCAATTTCACCTTATGAAACCACCAGAATAATATATAATTTATTATTATATTACGTTCAACAAAAAATATAAAAAATTATTCATGTGTGCAAAAAGCAATTATTTTTAACTTTAATCTTGTATTTATACACAAAAATTATAATATTTTTGTTCGTTTGTGTGCAAAACACTAATGGCAACACAAGAATATTATAACGTACCGCAGCATGGATTTTGTGTATAAAACGAACAAATCCCAACTAAATGTTGGTACCAAAAAAAAAAAAATATAAAAATATTAAACCACAATTAATACATTTGGCACAAAATTGTATTATTTTATCCAAAAAAATTTAATAAAATATTTTATAGATAAAATCACGAGAAAAACAGAAAAACTGTAATTGAATCAATGGTTTTTACCAACATCACCCTTAACAAATTTTTTCCACCCTCTACATAGTATATATATGTATGTATATTTGTGTGTGCACCTAACCAAAATACCGATTTGAACGAATATTTTCAATTAGAATCGAGATAACAAAAAAATAAAAAATACAAAATACGAATAAGTTGGTAGATGAGATTGATCAATTTTTTTTTACCATACTCCTGATACAAAAATACAAAAAAAAAATACAAAAAAGTTAAGGAAGATAGCAAAAGAAAAAAAAAATATCCTTAATGGTAACTAATAAAGGTGGACTTATCGTAAATGATTTTTGTTTAAATTTTCCATTTTACCTTTTTAATAAATCAATTCGCTTAGTACAAAAAGCTCGTAGTTAATTTTTTTTTTTAATTTTCCAATTTTATACCAGACGGATGTGAGTCGACGACTGTGGAGCTTTTTAAATGTTCATTTTTTTTTTTAATCAAATTAAATTCCAATCTAATCAAAGTTAAAAGCCCGGAAGGATGGTTATCTGGTTGATTTAAGTTTTTTTTTTTTTTGTAGCGATTTCGTTCTAATTTTAATCGTGGGTTTTAAGAGCAGCAACTAGATATTATGGTACAGCGCAGGTATTAAAAATGAAAAATTAGTTATAATTAAAAACAGGAATAAATACGATAAATTAATAATAAATTAATTAAAAGTAATTTTGTTCAACAAGTAAAATTTTTTGTTATCATGGCACCTATCTGACTATTTTTCTAGATTAGAAATTAATTAGACCTATTAACTATTAATTGGCTTTATTAAATTAATTTTTATTTTTTATATTTTTTCGTAAAGGTTGTTATTGGAAAATGTAATTAAGCAAAAAATTTAATTAAAATTCGTAATATTGTGTTACATAATTTAATTCGTATATTTCGATGGATTTAAACCCCTGATCAGTGTAATACCACACGGCTTCAAATTTAGGAAATGTGTAATTCCGAGGGACGAGCTTTAAATGTATAATTCTATCAATGAAATCGGTCAATAGTTTCATAAAAATATTTAAAATTTAATCAACTCTATTATATTTCACCCACAAATAATTTTTCAAGAGCTTTTTTCACCAACCCTTAAAATTTTGTCAAGAAAAACTTTTCAATTTTTTAAAAATAAATTTTAAAAATATTTTAGTTAAATTCAACTAAGCTTTCTTTAAAGCTTAATAATAATGCTCTCATAGCATTAAAGCCTCTAACTTACTTCCAAAAATGTATTTAAAGTTTGAAATTATATTATTGATGTTTAACTGAAAATCATTGGACTTCTTCAGTAAATACTTCTTCCAAGATAAAAGCTCATTCCAAGTGTATTTTATTTCATTAAACTTCTCAAAGTTGCTTCCTCACAAAATATTTATTTATTTATTTTATTTTTATTTACTGAAATTTTGCAAATTCTCAATCGTTCAAATTTAAAAGTCAAAATTAACTTAACTAACATAACTTTTCATATATCGGATTGGAGAACGAAAAGGGTTTCAGGAAATAATAAAAACCTAGCACCAGAGGACAAAGTACGAGATTATTTTCACAGATAATCAAACTGTAGAGTAGCATTTGATGCCATCGGAATGCTTTGCATATACTAAAAGGAGACCTAATGAATGCTTTTCAGGATAAGGCACCAATTTACCCAGAAGATTAACGAACCTGAGTAAGAGAGTGGATGGGCGTTCAACATTCTATTGAAAATTCAGAAGTTAGGGACGACAGCAAGTTCAATAGTTGGACCCGGAATTGTTAGCGGATTTAATTAGCGGAGGCATAAATCGGAATAGTCAAGAGAAGTTTAAAGAGCATTGGTAAAAAAATTTGGGGGATGAAATACCGCTAATGTGGAGATGTTATACGCCAGGTAATTTTTTTAATTGTCAAGATAGTACCGGTTTAGTCAATTATTTGTATTTGTGATAGCCAGATCTTTAGGCAGGCTCTTGTTCCAGCTAGGAACAAGAGCGGAAAATGAAGGTCCTGCAAGGAAACTTTCACAGGAGCAGAACGGCGGATGCACTGCTAGACCAGAATGAGATGAATGTAGGCACAGATCTGATAATCATCAGTGAGAAATACAGTAAAAAGGAGCATCGCAAATGCACTCCGATAACCTTAGAGTTCCTGCCCTCTAGGCACCAAAACTTGAGCCTAGTGCCGGAGATGGATTGGTGTGGGTAAAGTGCGGGCACATTACATATGTGAGCTGCTACTTTACTCCAAATAAGCCGGCCTCCGATTTCCGAGCGAATATTGATAAATTGGACGATAAGATACGGGAGATAGAGGGCGTTTTATCGTTGCCATGGTACATAAGTGGGGTATGGACAGCTCAAACGCAAGGGGGCAGTACATCCTTGAGATAGCGGTGAGAATACGACTTATAGTGGTAAACGACGGTCAGGATACGCAGAAATGATAGACAGTGACAATCCAGTATATTGTTGAAGCGACTGAGAGGCCAAGCTGTGTGCAGAAAACCTCTCGACCACCGTTGAGAGTGGAATAGATGCGGTATTACGAAAGACGGAAAAGTAACAAATACCACAATGAGGTTGGTACAGCGAGCTTGCGATTCTTCCATTCCCAAAAGAACGGACTTATGAAGAGAAAAAACTCCAGCGGTGGTCCGACGAGATAGCAAATCTCAGGAAACGTTGTCTGGACCTCAGACATTCCGTGACCAGAGCAAAAAGAAGAGAAGTAATATACAGCTGTTTATGAGCATGAGCAGTATAGAGTGGCGAGAAGGGCCTTGAAATCAAAATCAATAAAAGCAAACGTGGTGAATGGGAGGACCTTAAGAGAGACGTCGATACGGAACCATCAGTACTCGGTGACAGGATATTGATGCGCAAGCTTCCGTCCCAGGCGCCCAACCCAGTGATGAAGACCGGTCAAATGTTGAGCATTAATAACGGCCTATTCCCTACGCATGCTGACGAAAACCGACAAATTGCGCCCAATAAACCGGAGAAAGTACGGACGAGGAACTGCAGCAGGCCATTGCCTCACTCCACAGCACTGGACCAGATGGTATTCCCGCGGAGGCGCTGACACACCCCTGATTGCTTCTCAATACGTACAACCGCTGCCTTTAGGGGGGAGTTTTGCCCATGGTATGGAAGAAACAGCGACAGGTGCTTATTAGCAAAGGAAAAGGAGACCCGAATTCCCCAGCAGCTTATAGACCCTTCTATTATTGCCTCACTCCACAGCAGAAATGCATCTGGACCAGATGGTGTTCCCGCGGAGGCGCTGACACACCCCTGACTACTTCTCAATATGTACAACCGCTGCCTTTAGGAGGGAGTTTTGCTCATGGTGTGAAAGAAACAACGACAGGTGCTTATTAGCAAATGCATCTGGACCAGATGGTGTTCCCGAGGAGGCGAAAATGAGACCCGAATTTCACAGCAGCTTAAAGACTCTTCGGTATACTTTAAACTGCGGAGAATCTACTGAAATGCATGCTAAATCCGCGGCTCGTCGCTTCGATCCAGGTCGAAGAAAATCTATCAGAGAGACAGTATGGCTTCAGAAATGGTCTATCTACAATCAGTGCCGTAGAGTTGAAGTGGTCAAATCAGAAGAAACAAGAAGGACGCCATTCCCCTAAGAGTATAGTGTTGCTAGCGATGCTGGATGTGCGTAACGCCTTCAATTCTGCGAAGTGGGCGGACACGCCGGCCGTTTTGAAAAATGTGTTACATACGCTAGATTATATACTGAGAATAATGCATTGCTGCCTAGTAAAAAGGATATTGTTGTTTGAATGGTGGGAACCGTGTCATTACCCTCTAAAACAGCAGTAAAGTACCCCGGGGTTCTCAATGACACCAAACTTACCTTTGAGGACAAATACGGCACCCCACGGAGAAAGCCATCAAGGTAACATTGGCGCTGAGCAGATTGTGATAGATGGAAGATAGAGAGGCAGCAGCTCGAAAGGAATACCGGTATCGGTATTGGCAACTAAACGGCGGATAATATGGTGCAGGCTTGCTCAGCAGTAAATCGGACTGGCACATGGTGGCAAGTTATGTGGAAAATGAACTGAGGAAGAAGAAATCAGAGGTGGACCAACATCTTCAGAGATGAAAGAAAAACCATCGAATGATTATTTTCATGAAGTAGTAATGCGATGAGCGATTTAAGTAGGTGAAAAAAGAAATTATAAGCATTGAGCCTAATGCAGGATCTTTCAGAGGTAAAAACAATTTTGGAATACCGATATTGTATGTACTGCGGATTCGCCTAGATAAAATGCCTAAAACCTTAATATCACACCAAAAAAAAAATTACGCAACACCCCCATATATAGGCGAACCTACACTTTAATTTAGTCAATTAAATTTATTACAAACTTGACAACAGCATCGCACACAAAAAAATCATATTTATTCATTAAATACCATGCAGGGCACTGAAAAATAAAATATATTTATGGATCAACCCTTGTCATCGTTCAATTTATCATCACCAGCAACACACCAGATACACATTTATACATACGTCTGTAGAATATATGTATATGTAGCAGAGAAATGGTGGCAGAACAGCAGCCAACATTTTTTTTTAGCGAAAACACCACAGAATAAAGAAAATAATTTTCAAATATTGTGTTTCGACTTGTGTTCCGAAATATGAATTCTAATAGACAACAACAATGCGAAGCGCTTGCTTGAATAACAACACACAAACAAATCGGTCTGTGTATAGATAAAATTCAATATTTCACACAAAAAATATTATGTTTCTGCTACTATGCGCCATGTTCGTGTATATCTGTCTTGCGATAACAATCTCGATTGTGTTGTGTAGGTAGCGTTTTTTTTTTTTTTAAATTTCGATTTACATATATAGTCGAGTCGTGAAAAACTATCGATTATATCGTCGATTTGCATAAAACAATATTATACAAGTCTCAAGTTGATTTATGGCCATAAACGAATTTAGCGTATCGCGTCAGCTGTCAATCAAGACATTTCGTATATATATACGAGTATACTTTAATAGGTTCTTATCGCATACATTCGTTTCGAATTGAGAGCAATTCGATATACATTGGTATATACGTGTGCGTATATTGATAAATAGAAAAGCTAATTTAGGGTTCTGAATAATTTTTCAAATTGATTTATGGTTATATAAATTTTTTTTATGTACGAGGCTTAATGTTTATTATATGTAAGACAAATAACCGGTGATATGTATTTCATCATTTATATGTTAGCTTCCAACAACCATATACATACTATAGACATACGTATAGGGAGGATGATTTCGAATTTATCTTCGACATAAATGTACGAAAAATTAGAAGGGTGATTATCTTAAATATAGCATATTGGTTGATTTACGTCATATTATATGACTTTTTGGGATAGGTTCATTCGGGGTGATGATTTATTTGATGCCGGAATGAAGATCATCGACCGTGGTTTTGTCACACAAGAAAAGTTTTCGAATTGTGTATGTACGCCTAAATAAATTATTATTTTTTTTGGAAAGTAAAAATAAAAACTTTTCTTGTTCGACAAAGTGACAAGGCAATTAATTAATAATTATTTTTTTTATTTTTCATCGTCGTCGTTGTCGTTCGAAGCTTTTAAGCTTTTGATTAATATTTTAAAATTTCTAGAGTCAATAAAATTTATATAGATATCGTATTTTCTACGAAAATCCAATAAAAATCGTAATTAAAACTTTAAAAACCCCTTAAAAAGGAATTTTGTTGGTAAAATGAAATGGCGATACATTTTATGTATTAAATTAATAAAATCGATTAATATTTTTATTTTTCTTGGGAAAATAAATTAAAAAACTTTAATTAAAGTTGAAGGGTAAACAATTTGTGTGTGTCTTTGTATATAGTATATATGTATGTATATTATCGAAAAGTAATCTTTATGTACTTATAGCTTACAGTTTATGTTTTGCCCTTTCCCAAAAATAATACATTTATGTACATAATGTAACCGAAGATATATAAATAACAACAAAATTGTGCTGTTTTATCGTTTTTCCTTAAATCGTATTTGGACTACCAAAATACCAGACTGTTGCTGTAGACAATCGAACATTGGATTGAGTTTAGCTGTGACAATCATTAAATTGAAAGTGGAGAAAAGAAAACTTGATAATAAATGTGAATATGGGAGGGCCAATTTTTCAAGATTGTCACTTTTTACAAATCTTGGAGGATTTTGGGGAGAGCCTATCAGAAGGTAAAAATAAAAAAACTTCAAAACAGATAGCATTATATATGAGGAGGACGAACTGGTCACAGTGAAAGAACCAATCTTGTACAAAGCTCTCAAATTGGAAAGAGCGGAAAAAAAATTGTAGTAGAATGAGTCTAACAATTAGAACCTAATAGCGCAGGAAATCAGAAAGAATATGTAATTGACAAAAAAACTGATCAATTTACAAGTCGGTTACAAAGTACAAGGTTCAGCAGCCACCACGATTAATTGTAAACAAAATTGAAAACCACCGTGAAATAAGAGATATAACGAATTCAAATCAGACAAAATATCAACAAATGATGCTCAGTATCGGAGATCTCCAGGTCAATATCCTAGATGTAGGGACCTATACTCTTAATTAATTAATTTTAAAAAAGCTGCGTCCATCCTGTTAGCCACATGAAATAAAAGAAGAATTGCTTTACATTTTTTTTAGAAAAAATAAGTTTCTCAATTTCTCAAGAAAACAGATGTTCTCCGCTTAATGCTACCTTCGAAAAAGAAGAAGATATAAAAAATTAAATGACGGTATGTATATGCTAATTGAAATAAACAAAGACTCAAGATCGGTTAAGAGTGCCTGAAAACACTCCTCAAAACAGCATAACAAGTTTGACACTCTTGGACATTCAAAAGGCTGATCGATCACCGGGAAGTAATATAAATACTCAAAAGGTCGAAACCATTTTAGTTAGCTTCATAGTCAACGAAATGCAAAAGAAATAATACAACCAGATTCTAGGAGAAACCAATTAGGAGGTAATTGACAAAAAGTAGCCATTTAAGTCAAAATGTGGTTGAAATGAACGACGGTTGGCTCCAATGAAATCAGTATCTGTGTAAATTTTATATATTTCTCTTCTGTACAGTGAATCGTCTGAAGGCCGTTATGTGGATAGGCCAGACCCGAATAGACAAAATAATGAAACCTATATTTGAAATCTGCTACTGTCGACTTTTAAATAATTTGTAAGAAATTGGGCCGGCATATTTCAGTCTACTTTGTGTGACCGTCAATTGTCGGTAAAAAGTTACACGGGACGATGAAAGATCAGCCATTAAATTTTTAGCTGGTGGCTGAACGAAACTGAAAGCGTACGACACATCGTTACACATTTCATAGAACTAAATTTTGAATTTAAAACCAAATAACCAATTGTACCTTGGCAATGTGAGTCGTTCAACAAAATGACACGATCCTCCACGAAAGTGTAGATCCGCCACCTACAATTCGCCAGTTACGTGAATTTGTCAGTTTAGTTAATAGCTTAACTTAAACAACTGATCATTTCTTCAGGGTTACCTTGTTTTTTGAAGCGACTATTGGTATTGCGATCGATCTACATATTATGCCAATGTAGAATCATCACTGAAGCCATAAAAGCAGCTACATCCCACGAAATTCAAAAAGGCCTTGGTCTTGCTTTACTTATCTCTATTTCGTTATTTATTCTGAAGCCGAAATAACCTTGGCTGGTTAAGTGTGTAGCCCAAATGGTTTTACTTATCCGTTATGTTCAGTTGTATTATCTAAGAGTACGATACATTATGCTCGCCATGTGCTAATTGTGTACACCATGTGCTATATCTGATCGTACCGCACACAAAAAATTTCAAATTGGCTCTACAGGCGAGTTTTTCATAACAATTCGCTGAAAGTTTTTATAATTATGTTCACGTCACACCAAAAAAATATTATCGATGAAAATTGCTGTTTACGGAAATGAGTGAGAATAGTAATTTGACTGTCAACTATAACTGGAATAATTTTTGTATTCATCCATATAGAGCTCAACCAGCAACAAGCAATTAGTTAATTCTATAAGATCGTTTTAAGAATGTTGCGAATTTCTATTGGAGAACTGAATAAATTTCAAACGTTTTAATTATTTTAATTAAATTATTGAATTTAAAAATCTGACAAATGTAAAAATTAAACTTATTTTTCGGAATTTACTAATATATTTCGAAATTTTAAAAATTTAGAATTTAATTTTTTGGTTAATTTTAAAAATATCCAAAACTTTAAAATTATAATATTGCTTTTGTTAATTAAAAATATAATTAAATGTAATTCTCTACATTACGCCCAATTTTTCATTAATTTTTAAAAATTTTACTACATTACGAACGCGGTTAATGTGAATGTTAGGTTTTCTCATAGCTTAAATAATAGTTATAACGACTTTTATTGGTTTTAAAAAATTTTATGAATTTGATTTGAATGAAGAAATGAGAAATATAAGAATTTTAAAATTTTATTAAATTTTAGATATATACGTAAGTCTTACTAAGTTAATGTTTTTAACTAATTGGTAAATTTTATTAAACATTAAATCATTTTTTTTTTTTTTTTTTTTTTTTTTTTTAAAGGTATTGGCATAGACACTCTTTTGGTCCATAGCCTTACCTTACATTCACACAACATTCATTCAAACCATTCATTCACCCATTCACACAAGTACAGTTTACCATCTGCGCATTGCATAGCTCCATGTCACCCTGTACAGTGACATGAAAGATGGGTCGGCCCATGAGTTCTACATTCCAACAGAGGGTCATAGATGTTTTCAATTTAATCACCGATCGTAATCGGGAGATGAAAAATCCCTTTTGCATCCCGCCTCTAATATAATAATATAATAATAAATAAATAATTTTAAAAATGATAAAAATTCAGTGAACTTTAAGTTTTCCTTTCCAGTTGAAAGAATAGTTATAACGAATTTCATTATAATTGTTAAACAATTTAAAAATTATAAAAAATTTGAGAATTTAAAACATCTAAAATTCATGATATTTAAAAATATATTTTGGAGTTTTTCGAATCTTAATTTAATTTTGGTAATTAAAAAAAATTAAATGTCGAGAATTACCTAATAATTCGATTTTATTAGAAATTTAAAATATCTACTTCGTATTTTAGGACATACGTATGAAAATTAAAATTTTTAAAAATTTTAATAATTTTAGGACCACAACTAACCAATTAATTAATTTTTTTATTATAAAAACAGTTAATAGTTATAACGACTTTTATGAGTATAAAATTTTTTAAAAGTTATGTATAACTGATAATATGTCAAGAGTTTCAAGAGTTTCAAATAAATTATTAAATTTTTAAGAATTTTAAGATCTGAGAATAAAATGAATAAATTTTTGTTTTGCAGAATTTAATTTGTTTCGAAATTTTTAAAATTTAGAATTATATTCTTTAATTTATGCTATTCCATTTATTTTAACAATTTTTAAATATAAAAAATTGTAATTAAATATAAAGAATTTCATAATATTTTGTTAATTCTGTAAAATTTAAAATGTTATGATTTAAGGAATTAGACAAGCATTTTATGGATTTCAGTAATTTACTGAAAACAATTGGTTTAATTCATTAAAAAAAAATATTTTACTACAATTTTATAAATAGTAGAATTAGAATAAGAATAAGAATTAGAATAAGAATAAAAGTAAAAATTAAATTTTTATATTCAGAATGGTAGATTCAATATTTTAAAAACTTAAATAATAATTTTCGTTAAATTTAATAACATGCGAAATTTAAAAACTTTTAAATCATACTATTCTACTTAAGAATTTGGAAATTCCAAATATTTAAATTAATTTTTTGAATTTCAAATATACATATTTAAGGAATAACATAAACATTTAATCAATTTCAGTAATTTATTAACAATTGATTTAGTTAATTTAAGAAATTTAAGAATTTTACGAATGTTGAATCTTCTACCAAATTTAATAACTTTAAACATTTAACAGTTTGATAATGTATAAAGATTATGCGAATTTTAAGAAAATTAAAATTGTATTTTGGCTAAATTTAACAATATACAACATTTAAAATCATTGAAATTGTACTATTCTATTCGTTTTAAGAATATTGAATTTCAAATATTAAGAATTTAAATATTTTTGTAATTTCAAATTTCCAAATTTTAAAAGTTTAACTTTGTTTTTAATTTCTAAATTATTATATAAATATAATTAAAATTTTGGATAGAATAATTTTAAACTGAAAACAATTTTTAAATTTATAACGAGTTTTAGTTTTTAAAAGTTTTAAGATTTATAAAAATTATTGAAATTTGATTTGAATATGAAAAAATTTCATGGATTTCGAGAATTTTATTTAAATCATCAAAAATTTGAGAGTTTTAAAAATTTAGATTTAAATTTAAAAACATTCAAATTGTACGAATCTATTAGTTTTAATTATTATTATTGAAGTTTTGATAATTAACAACCAAAAATGTAACAATTTTTGAAATATTTTAATAATTAGGTAATTTAGGAAATAAATTTTATATAAAATAAAGAATATATAGTTTCAGAATTATAAAAATTTTAGGAATTTAATTTGAATGAAAATCTGAAAAAGTTTCAAGCATTTCAAAAAGCTTTTAGTTATATTATAGAATTTTAGAGAATTTAATAAATTTGAGAAATCAAGGAATTAGGGTTAATTTCTCTAAATTTAATATATTTCGAAATGTTATAGACTTAAAAATATTATTTCGCTTATTTTAAAAAACCTTAAAATTGAACAGCTATCTTTGATAGTTTTATTGAGATATTGAAAGAATTTTAACAATTTAAAAAAATTAACTGATATTTTAACAATTTTAAAAATATCTTTTAATCTTTAAATTCAGTAAACACTTTAAATGTTTAAATAACTTGTTATTGAATTGAATTTATGTCAATTTAATTTTAACTGAAGTAAAAATAAAATTAACAACGTAAATTTATTAAGTCAAGTGAGTAAAGTTGATGAAGTAAAGTAGCTTAAATTTAATGAAATATTAGAATTTGGTGTGTATTAAATTAAAAATGTAATAATCCTGGGTTTTTAATTTTATGTCAAGTTATTAAAATGTATAAATTTGAATTATTTAATTTTTGAATTAATAAAAATTTACGATCATTAAAAAATTAGATTTTAACGATATTCAACTTTAATTTATAAGATTCTAACGTGTAACGATAAAAATTAAAAAGAATTTTGAAAATTGCGCTAGTTACCTAGGTATAGATATTTCGATATAATCTAAAAATAGTTTTTCAATTTTAAAATAAAATTTTGGAGATTCCTAGATTAAACTTATCCGAATTAATCAATTTCGATGTAATTATGTGGTTCTCAAAATCTTTGAAAATCGCCATTCGCCGTAATTGCTTGTAGACCAATTTCGAATGTGTTAAATTAAGAAGAAATACTTGTTCAAATATTTTATGAATTTAAAATAATTCTTTTCTTTTCTAAATATTTACGAATTTGGAAATCAATATTTTCGATTTCAGTATTTTTCAATATCGATTAAAAATCGTGGAGTTTATAAGTTCATATGTTTATAAAGTTTTTTACAAACATAAGAAAAACATAAAGTTTCTAGATATTTCTGGAGTAGTAGATGGGTGTTTCTAATAATTTTCAGTAAAATGCTAACACGAAGCCGTTTAAAAATATTACCTTAAGCTTATTAAACAGCTTTTGAATTACCAAATGTAAAGATGTTTAATTTTTTCAAATAATTTCATCTTACCCTCCTAATTTGCACAATTTTAACCCTTAAATCGATCTAATTCGAAAATTTTAATAATTTGGAAGCTTTTAGTTTTTTTAAGCTTTTAGCATTAGAAGAATAGCTTGACAATATGAATACAATAATAATTTAATACGTATTATGAAAATCAATTGTAAATTTGAAAGCATCGCGCTTTTGGCCATTTGATTAAAATAGTTACTTTAGACTAAGCTTTCGTGTTTAAATACGAGTGTAATTAGTAACAGTAAATTAATTATTGGTTTGCAGTTTTATTTGAAATTTATTAGCTTATTTAAACCAAGAAAAGCTCTAACGTTAATATTTGAACAGAGTTTTAAAGCTCTTCGATTCGTCAGGTAAATACGATTTCAAAATGCAGAACTCGATTTTCTATAAACCGTAAATTAATCTATTTTGAATAAAAAATAAGATAAAAGTTTGAGCTTTTCGAATAAAACTAAATATCTTTCAAATTTTATAAATATTATCGATACGTTTAACTTTATTTATACAAAGATCTTTTCAAAATTCCAAAATACAAAATTTTTGAAGGTCAGATTATGTTAAAATATCCACTATAGTTTAATAACTTCTAATACTTATAATAAGTTAAAGTAAATTGATTCGGTTTAAGTGGGCTTTCCATGGGATAAGCGTTTCACATTATTTATAAAAAAAAATTAAAATTTGAAAATTAAAGAAAGCAAAATAGATATTGTTGATTTAATAATTTTAAATAGAGCTTAATTTAATTTCATATAAGCTTTTAGTAAAATAAATTTCGTTTCAATTCATTAAACATTTTTGAAAGCTACTCATCGATGACAAAACTTAATTGCTACTTTGAGATTTTACACTTTTATATAAAAATTAAGCTTTTTCTAAACTTTTCATCAAAATTTATAATCTAACAGTCAAGAAATTACTTCTGTAATTTTCAAAAGCATATACGCAGTCAGGAAATCGAAAATAAAAATAAAAATAATTAAATAAAATCTTTTTAAATAAAGCTTAATTTAAAGTGATTTGAGCTTTAATATTAATCAATTCAATATTCTCGAAAAATATCTTATATAGACATTAAAAGCTTATTATAATACAAATATTTTGGGGAAAAAATGTTCAGAGCTTTGATTGGGTGAAGCTTTTCTTAAAATAACTCAACACCATATTGAAAGCTTTATGAAATTGTATCCACTTCAACTTGTAATTGAACTTTAAAAGCTTTAATTTGATAGGTTTTATAAAGTTTTATGTTGAGCTTTTGGAATGTGGACGACGGGAATCGAAAAGCTGTATACCCAAGGGTACCACAATTTTTTTTAAATAACTTAAATCTCCGGATAAAGTTGGGAGTTAATTATTTAACTAAACTTATTTCCAAGAAATTGCATTAAATAAATTTGGAGAACTGTATATGATATAAAACAGATTCGTATATCTGCCATGACATATACAGCGCACCAAAAATATTAACTGCAACTAATTATATAGTTTTGCAACCAAAAATAATTAAATACGTTTCTTATGTATTTTCTAGAATAGTGTTCTGTATCGCAAAGCTCCTTGAAATAAAACAATTCTTAACAAAAAAAAATATACAAGCAACGTGAAGTTTTTAATTATTTTTGTTATTATTTTCTCATCTTGCAGCATTCTAATGTATATAACACACACACAAAACATGTTAAATGTTAGCACGTACAATTTATTTTGTAGCTATTGTTGTTGTTGTTGTATTACAAGAGTATAAACGTATAGGAACATATGAAAATGTATAATGAAAATTCTCAAATGAGGAAAACTTGCCTCTTACATAATGAAAATTAAATGAATTTAATACGAATACACAAAACAAGACACCTTTTATCATGTTTGCATATTTAATGTTGTGCTCAGAAATACGTATACATACATACATATATACACAATTGAAAATAGTTTATTCTGTATTTATTTATATAAAATTGGAAAATTGTTTATAAATAATTTTAAATAAAATATTTATATATAGTTTTACACGGACATTGATAAATTAAATAAAAATTAACTTTGTACATTAAAATGAGAAATATTTCTGTGCTGCTGGATGTGCTGAATGCCATATTCACTTGTTCGTTTGATATATATGCAATCTTCCCTCCAGGCAATTATATATCGTTTTAATGGAATGGTGTTGAAATATATTATTACCAAAAACAATCTAAGTTAGCTCATAAAATAGTATTTTCAGGTTGTACCATCACGTTAAAATTTGTAAAAATCTTAAAGACGTTATATACCAGCATACACATTTTTTACATGTTTTCTTTCCATTATCTAGCGGATATCCTTCCCGCACACACAAACACAAAATTTTCGACAAGCTTATATTAAACTAAAATAAAATTCTCTATATATTTATTCTAATCCAAAATAAAATGTTGACGGATTTGTATTTTTGGGAAAATAAAGTTTTGTTGTGAATGACAGTTTTTCGATTTTTTTTTGTGAACGAATCGTGAAACGAACGTCAATCAGCTCTCCATATATGTACATAGATATGTATATTTGTGTTTACAAAATAATATTTGTGTAAACGTACACCATAGGAGATTAGTACAAAATGGCAGGACCAAAATATAAACGTACATATATTTTACAATTTCATGAGAAAATCGTCCATAGTTAATTCTACGAAATCAATCAATTTATTTGAGATTTTTTTTTCTAATTTATATTGCGCTCGGTTTGGTTTGTTTAGTATATATAACGTCAATTTATGCGGGTAACTGTGTGCTCTCGATTTTATGTATGTGTACTGTGTACATATGTAATATGGTTGGGTATACATGACGTATAGTTTTGAAAAAAAATTAATTGGAATCGATAACCTACTTTGAGAAAATGGCTGGATTACAAAATATGCACAACATTTAAAAAAACATGTTTATTTTTAGCTAGAATTGTCTTTATTATTCCGATGAATTAAAATCTTTGTTAAATATATGAAAATCCCTTAATTGTAAGCCCCCAGGTGGCGGATAGGAGGGTGCTCTCACAGATTTACTGGCCGGTAAGTTGAAAATAAAATACCCCTCGTAGACCAACACTTGCGAGAAGCATCTGTTCATTAGGAGGAAGCATGAACCAGTAAGTCCAGGAAGTAGCATTCACGGATGATAAGGTAATGCTTTTTGCTGGGAATTCAAGATAAAATATTCAAGAAAAAGCGCAGCTTGTCATAGACAGGATGATGGACTGGTGCAAAAGCTACAAAATGGAGCTATCCTCAGAAAAGACGGTCATGATCCAACTTGTTCACAGGATATTAGGAGACCACCATTGGTTTCCGTAAATGGCCAAAGAATTAAGATACTGTCAAAAACTGTCAAATGGCTGGGAGTGGACTTCGATGAACGACTTGGAGTCACTTCACATGTCAAAAGAGTCGCGGAAAATAGTAAGAAGGTTTGCGCTGTGCTAAAACGAGTTGCTAAAGAGAACTGGGGCCTCAAGCAACGAACACTATCAATAAAATATGAAGGCCTAGTGGTATCTTCATTAATATACGCGTGCGTGGCATGGGCAGACCGAATGAACTGCCACCATCGGCGTACGCGATGTTAGTGCCCAAAGAAGTATCTTGCTCGGAATTACCAAGGCGCACAGAACGGTGTCAACTGACGCAGTTCCTGTCTTGGCCGGCATGATTCCTATTGACACATACTCTTAAATGAGAAAATTGCCAACTACAAGATAAGGAAAAGATAAAATGTGAGCTACGAAAAAGTGTTTTTTTTTAATTTTTTATTTATTGGGCGGATTTTACTCCAGCACTCAATGCCACTAATGGGCCCCCCACGGTGTAATACCCTCATTCACATTAACATTCATTCAACCCATTCATCCCATTCATATAAGTACAGTACACCACCTGCGCATTGCATAGCTCCATGTCACCCTGTACAGTGACATGGAAGATGGGTCAGCCTACATGAGTTCTACATTCCAACAGAGGTTCATAGATGTTTTCAATTTAATCACCGATCGTAATCGGGAGATGAAAAATCCCTTTGCATCCCGCCTCTGTTGGGATTCGAACCCGGTACCTCCCGATCCAAACGTCGCAGCTTTACCCACTGTGCTATTTGCTCGGTATTTGCATGGGCTTGCTCAAAAGGAAAACGAGAAAAGTGTCAATAGCAATATGGCAAGATAGATGGTCGCACGCAGTGGATGGCAGATTCCTTTAAGACAAAGATTCCATTAAACGTATGGTTCACCCAAATATTAACGGGCCATGGTAGAACGGTCTCCTATTTGCATCGACTGAGTCTAGCAGACTCAAGAACCTGTGAATGTGGACAGGGCGAGGATACAATAGAACACAATATACTCTATGACTGTGATCTAGCTCAAGAAGCTAGAGATCAACTAAATATAGACTCAAGAGTTGAGTGGCCAGCAATTAAACTAAGTCAAATGCTGCCAAACAACCTCAACTCTTTTAAGAAGTTTTGTAATACAGTCTTGAGTGGTAGATAGACTATTGAATAAGTACACAAGATTCTCATCTTACGCAACAAGGCAACCTGGCTAAGCTTACCGATATAATGGTAAATTCTTCAAAAACTATAAGTCCCCGTTGGAGTTGTTAAAGGCACGACCTCCTGGGAACAGCTTCTTCGTATCAAAGCGACAAATTAAATGAATAAATGAATAAAATAAATTTAAAAAAATAAATAAATAAATGTTCATTAGGAGGTTCGGCCTCAAACGGCATCTGTTCCTCATGTAAGAGGCGGCTGAATTCTTATCTGGCAGTATGGATAAATAGCTAGGGGAAGCATACCCGATAAGTATAAACACATGAGCCGTAGTGAAGTAGAGAATTTTACGTTGCAAGGACTCGGAAACCCAGTACCGGCGACTTTCAGGAATGGGCGAGTGGGCTCTAACTCGTCGAAATCCAAAGACCACAATGCTGTACTACACCACCAGGCCACTACAGTAGATACTGCGACAGGAGACAGTGAAGGTGTAAATAATAAGGTATTACGCATTGAAAAAGAGAGCATATCCAGTAAATTGCGGAAATGCCAGCGGAAATTTAACGTTTCGAGGGGTTGAATCTAGTGAAAAAAGCATTTGCCAGGCAACTACTCCACTGATGAGGTTGAATTAGATAGTGAGATGGGCAAGATCCTAAAGAAGAAAAAACAGTCCAGAAAGAGTAAGACAAGAAATGCTGAATCGCCACTTGAGGCAGAACTATTAAATGGTAGCGAAACTACAAGTTCCGAACCAAAAATTGTTCTACCAACAACATATCATCAAATTTGGTGCAAACGAAAGAAAAATAACCCCGCCAATAAATATTCTAGGCGCAACCACTTACTCAAAAATTCAGTCACTGATGAAAACGGTCACTGACAAAGAGTGTAATGCAGGAAAGTATCAGTGGTTTACCTATGAGGACATACAGGCTCGACCTATAAAAGTTATGGCTAAAGGTTTGCATCACACCGGCTCAAGCAAAGAAATAATGGAAGACTTACAAAGTACTGGTGGCACCAACGAAATTAGATGCGAGCGGTAAATCTTTTAAAGGCACCCAAAAATAAGTCTCTACTTCAGTCACCCCCTAGTTCCATATGTACTGCTTTTGAGGTAAGACAAACGAAGATATATGTACATATCCTTTGATTGGTCGCTACCCACGAGCTTGCTTTATGTAAATTTCAATAAGCCTATTTGTACATCTATGGACCACTTTCTGAACTTTCTGGACTGATAAGAAATTATGGTTCAGCATGGTACTACTGATGGTACAAATCTGGAATTATGATGTTGCCAATATAGCACTTATAGGTAGAATAACTGGATGCTTCCCATCAAACGACGCTAAAGAATATTTTATTCTTCCTCCAACCCTAATGATTCCTTAGTTGTTGAGAAACGGGCACAGAAACTTAAGCTTACCGGATTTTGACACGAGAGCTCGACGCTTCAAACTATTTAACTCAGCAGAGAAATGGTTTAGTAGTATGTTGCTCAGGACTAACTTTCGACTAAACTCAATGTACTCTACTTTGATCATTGAATTCATTAAATTTACTGATGCCGTGGCTAACATAATTATTCGAGAAATGAATCGAGAAACCAAGAAAGTTTACGATGACTTCAAGAATAAAAATTCTGACAAACCAGTAAATGTTTATGGAAATTATTACTTAATGTGGAGTTGAACGCCTATATAGCAATTAACAGACGAAGGTCTTATGGGAAACTACATCAAACTCATTATATCGCGCATGTATGGGAATAAACCGTTTTTGGGAGAGATCCCAGTGGAGATAGCGCGGTGATTAAAGCTGCCACGTTTGGATCGGGAGGTACCGGGTTCGAATCCCAATAGAGGTGGGATGCAAAAGAGATTTTTCATTTCCCGATTACGATCGGTGATTAAATTGGAAAGAACTATGACCCTCTGTTGGAATGTAGAACTCATGGGGCCGATCCATCTTCCATGTCACTGTACAGGGTGACATGGAGCTATGCAATGCGCAGGTGGTATACTGTAATTATGGGAATGGGATGAATGGGTTGAATGACTGTTAGTGTGAATGTGGGTATTGCACCGTGGGCCCATTAGTGGCATTGAGCGCTAGTGTAAAACCCGCCCAATTTAAAAAATAAAAAAAAATAAAAAAATGCAACCGTAGATTCTTTAAATATGTATTATCCTTAAACAAAAACAACTCAGAATTCTGGTCGCACTTATCACCAGCCATGGACGTTTCAAGATTCATTTCCAACGCATCGGACTACCACAAGATGACGACTGCCTAGAGGAAGTGTCTTCACTACCTCCACTACCTCTGCAGCTGTCTGGCCTTTGTCGGAGCTAGATCCCAAGTGTTCTCTTCCGGATCTTTGAACATAGATCAGTTAGTATCCATTCCATGGTTCAAAGTTTTACAGTTCGCTAAGATTGCAGTACGTTCCTGGGATCTAGGATAGATCCTCTTGGTTTGCACCATGGACCGATTGTGGCATTGAGTGCGGAACCTCAGTAGGTTCCAACCGTTTTAATAAAAATAAAAAATAAATCATTGGTCTGGAAATATAAGATGCCACCAACATGTGATTGAAGAGTATCGAGGATGCATCTCCCTGCCGAACATCCGAGCTAACTGCAAAAATTGTCCATAGCCTGTCCTCAAATTTAACACAACATTGAGACTGCGTTACTGTCTCATAGGCCTGCCGGAAATCCAGGAACAACTGATGAATGGAGATAGATGTTTCATATGTCTCAGATATTTAGATAAAATCATCCGCAGCGAAAAGACCTCCGCTAGTAAAGTGATTCTATCCAATATAATGTAGTAACTTGTATGCTGTGCACAGGAGCCTATACCACGACAATTTTCACACTTTTACTTCGACATGCCATACTTATCGAATTTTTCTCTAAATATCAAGAGTTTCGAATTGATGCAGTCCACCCAGGAGAGCAGTTTCGTTTTAGTTTCTCCACAGCTTCAATATTTATGAAGTAATTCTATTTTGTTTTTTTGGGCTGGCGGTTAAAATAAAATATTACTCTAAAAACAGTTGTTTACACAAAACTCAGATTAGCTTCGAAATTGTCTACCCAAATCACGAATGTCAAAGTTGTATACCGTCTTAGAATAAAATCAATACATCAATATTATATTTAATTAACCAAATACACAAATAAAAACAGGACTAATAGTATCGCAAAAAATTATTGTCCTGTAAAGTATATTGAATTCTTAGTTTTGCTGTCGGTTCGGTATAATCATAACCATCAAGAAAAACAACATGAATTCCAACTATTTGTTGTTTATATAATATATTATATACAAGCCTACACACACATATATACATATATACGCTTTTGATAGATATTTCAAGTAGTTTTATTTTTTTTTTTGCCAGCAGAGAGAAAAGCCGGAAAATTCCAACAATCATAAACAAAACAGAACACACAGCACAGCACACAGCACACACAAAAAAATTGTAACAACATTATTTATTTTATTATTATTATTTTCCACCAGAATTTCCCATTCTTTTTCCACTCTATATATAGTACACACTCATATATACATATTTCGGTTTTCATTGTACGTGGTTTTCCCAGGGATTTGGATACATTAACCTACACACAAAAAAAAAACGGAAAAAGGAAAATAAAATTAGATATTCGAAATAAATGAACACTATAATCAACATGGTTTGGTTTTTTGTTGTTGTGCGATACTCTGTCTCTCTCGCTCACTCTCTCTCTATCCATCTATCTATCTCAGGGTGTTTCGCTCTATTGTATATAAATGCGCTCGTATATACCAGTCATAGAGGATTTCGTTTGATTATACAAAATAAATTGTGAGGAAAATCCAAGATATTGAAAAATCAAATATTGAAAAGAAAATGGTATTTTGGCATACACACACACACAACACGATACACAATACAAACAAAAATAAATAAAGAAAAGGTGCGTACAACCAAAAAATAATTGAGCAAATTTATATTATAATATTTTTTGTAGCTGATTTTGGTACGCCACCCATCGGCAACAAAAATATCACTAATCGATTGCAAATTAATTTCCGCATACATACTATATACAGTCAAGAATATTAACAAAAAATATCTAAGTTGAATTAGACAGTCGGTTAACAACCAAATATATATTATCTACTGACATTTTTTTTTATATTGCCAACAAAATAGGGATAAGATAACTTTAGCTGCCTTTTATAGGGCTATAAAAATAATGGTGATATTTTTGTTGTTGAAAGGATATATTATGTCTTCTTCCCGTACATAAAAAACCTATAAAGTATAAAAAAAATTATTTTTAGTTTGGTACTGAAAATGGGTCTCCTTTAAAAAAAAAAAAAAGATATAATTTAATACTATAAAATTAATTATTTATTAATAGTCTTACGTGCTTTTATAAATTTGATTCAAGCTCTGATTTTACTATGGACAACAGTTTCTAACCAATTGTTCCTGGAAAATTCGGATTTGACCCAAAATGATAAATGGCTATTAACATTTTTTGCCCAAAAGGTAAACATTATACCGAGATATAAATTTGGCCGATCAGGTAGCCTAACATTAACATTTTATTTTGTATTTTTGATATGCTGGACTTCAAATGATGGCCATGCTCACAATTAAACAGATTCATTTACCACATAGTAAGTCAGTTTCGTGGGAGTTAAGGAAGCTGCTTTCTGTAATGCATTCAGATATTTGATTAATTCAGGAACCGTATCTTCTTGATGGCGATTCAAGTGATTGAAATTATTGATTTCATAGAAAGAAAACATTTATTTATAAAATCATCATTTTCACAAAAAAAAAAAATCGATAATAAATTTTAGTTGACCTTGCAAAGCACCCATATAGTAAAAGACACGAAAAATTGTCAAGTACTGATGTTAGACAAATTTCCGTGTGATTTACTATGTGAGTGCTTGGAACGTTCGACCAAAATTATTTTCTTATTTTTTAATACAATTTTTAATGAATAAACAATTTAAATCAAAATTTGATCGACCTTGCTTGTCGGTCATATAGTAGAACACACGAAAAATGTTCTAGCCCTGATGCAACACAATTTTTCGTTTGTTGTACTATGCGAGATATTTTCATTTTTCTTACTGAAACCAACCATAGGAATATGCATTATACGACCACTGAGTCGCAACCATATCGAGAACTTTGGAATTAACGTCGAGTTCTGGGATTCATTCCTAATTTTCATGTTATTGAGAAAATAAGACAATGAAACACGACCACTATATGAAAGTTCATTGAATTCTAAGAAACAACCGAATTCCCGAAGTTCCTTGAACATAGATTCAACACTTTATAAACATCGTAATAGAAAATTGTGAATATTTCAAAACGCTTTCGTCGTCCGACAGAGCCTAGCGCCAACAAATCAAATATAACAATTTAAAAATATCAAAAGATGCTCGATTTTCTCGCCTCAAAATTCAACCAATTATAACTTCAAAGTTCAAATACGCCTCGATGCCGTAGTATTCCCAAAGCTGACAAAACTACTACCAGATCAAGAGGTGTAAATTGGCAACATCTCAACAACCTTACCTATGCATATCCTAATTAAAATAAACATGGGGCCGACTATTGTCGAATGAAGAAAAATGTGAGCACCAGCACTTTCAGAATACGTGCGAGAGACAACGAGATGGAACGTACCAAGTTGCATTAACATTTAAAGAAGACAACTTCATTCAAGAATACACCATGTTAGGTTATATGGATGTAATAAACAATCAGAATGAGGTTATTTTTTGCCACACCAAGCAGTGATGAAACAAGACAGTTCAACAACCAAATTAAGAGTGGTTTTTGATGCTTCTGCAAACACTGCAAATGGAGTCTCACTCGCAACTCGATATAATGTATACTGGCTCAACAATACAACAAAAGCTATTGGAGGTCCTACTGAGATGGGGAAAACTAAAATTCGTATTTAAAGTCGACATCGAGAAGATTATTATTATTATTATTATTATCATTATCTTTATTTCCAAGTGAAATTTTATAAAATTGTTACAAATATTAAACCTAAACATAAATATATGGAAATAAAGTTATAGCTCCGTGTAGGTAAATTAAACCTGTAGTGGAGCAAATTACAAAAAAAAAGAAAAACTATGATTGGTTGGGACGTTACAAAAAGCTTATATAAACAAAAAACACAAGTTCAAATATAGTTAATAATTAAAATACATTAAAAATGAAATAAATTGAATAAATTAAACTAAAATAGATTAAATGTCACAGAGAGATAGTTGTTACTAATAAAAGTAAGTTTCAATATTGGTAATATTCATCAACCACTTACGGGCCTCACTCTCGAAATAATGTTTGCGGTGAGTAGGGATGAGCTTTATATCTATGGGTAATTTATGAAACCAATATGGCGCCATAAATAAGTAAAATCTTCTAAACCCCTCACTGTTGCAACGCTGCCTTGAAAAAATGTTTGGATTTCTTATATTATGTGTATGGGATATGCGAAAATGAAAACTACCACTGCGGACAAAAAACATTTTTAAAACTTTATACACATACAAATATCTCAAAGGTAACAGGTTTAATTCACGAAACAGTGGAATTGTTGCAGTGGTAGAAGGACGGCGATAAATTAGTTTAATAATACGTTTTTGAGCAATATACAGAGCCTCAATTCTAGAAAAATAAATCCCACCCCAACTTGTGATGCCATACATTATTATTGATTCAACTAAGGCATGATATAAATTTCTTAAAATTGACTGTGGACAAATTTGGCGTAAGTGGTAGAATTTATAAATAGAAATAATAACATTCTTCCTAACATTGGTAAGATTAGAATTCCAGGTCAACTGGGAGTCAATTGTGACACCTAAGTATTTAAATTCATCCACCAACACCAATTCAAAACATTTTGATGAACAAAGGCTACCCGTACATTGCTCGATGTGGTACTTCACAGGGACAGGGAACGAACGACCGAAATGCAAAATTCTGGATTTATCACTCACTGTAAGGCGGTGGTGGTAAAACCATTTGCTGAGAGTGGCTAAATCGGTTTGCAGTAAGCATTTGACCTCCAAGGGGTTTGCAGATGTATAACACAAAGCTAAGTCATCTGCAAATGCGGTCACATTGCCCAAAAGGTTGCTCTCAAAAACAGAGTTAATATAAATGATAAATAATAATAGTCCAAGAACTGATCCTTGAGGAACGCCACAGCTTAAATTACCGGGGTCACTAATCGTATCATTTATTTTAACAACTTGGCGACGATTACTAATATAACTTTTGAACCAATTATAAATTTTACCTCTTACACCCAAATTAAACAATTTACTTAAAAGTATATAATGATCAACAGTGTCAAACGCCTTTGAAATATCGAGAAATAATGATGTAGGTTTTTGGGAATTATTGATAGCTAAAAAAACATGACTTAGGTGGTGCAATAGCGTTTGTTCAGTAGATTTACCTGTTGTAAAACCAAATTGATTAGGATGCAAGAAATTAATTTTATTTAAATACTTAATTAGTCTGCATTTAATCATTTTCTCAAATAGTTTGGAGAATGTGCTTAGGAGCGATATCGGTCGATAATTGTTCAACTGCAGTACATCACCTTTTTTATGAACTGGAACCACGACTGCTAATTTTAAAACATCAGGAAATAATTCTAGTATCTAAGCTTAAATTAAATAGGTACTTCAATACGTCTATTAGATACCAGGAACACTTCTTAATTACTAGATTATCAATGCCGTCGATACCTTTAGAAGGCTTGTTTTTTAATTTATTTATTTCAGACAAGATGTCCATGGCGTGAATTCTATCAAAAAAACAAGACGTGCTAGGTGATGTAAACGTACCATAGATATAACGGTTAAATTCACTATGATTAGCAGCTGAAATAACATTTTCGAAACCAGAGCTAATGGCTAAAGGGGCGTTTAGGAAAAACGTATTGAACTCAGTACATATTTGTTGAGAATCTGTTTTGCTTTTATATTTCTACCCAAAACATCATCAATAATTTGCCATGTAAGCTTAGAATTGTTACGTGCCGATTCGAATTTCATTTTATAATAACGAGTTTTCATCGCTTTTATAATTGCTTTTACATTTTCCGATGGTTTTTTGACAACTCTACCTAATCTAGCGTTATTTGGATGATGTCTTAACTTCTTAGACAGTTTCTTTAAGGTGTTCATCTTTGCAAGTAGAAAATAATTCATCCATGGTTTCAATTTTTTTAATTTATTACCGGTGATACATACCCTAGACTGTGCAATGTGCGTCTTTAGAATATTCAAAAAAACCATAAACGCAATATTGCAATTTGTTTCGCAATAGACCGCATCCCATGATTCGAATTGCAGATATAAAATAAGTTGATCATAGTCTATCCTTGAATTATCTAAAGTACAGGCACTTTGGGCTGCACACTTCGGAGATGACGAAATTAGTAGTTTGATAAGGTTATGATCAGAGAGGTGAGTCGGTAAGTTTTCAACTGCAAAATTAAATGTGTTATGGGACTTGACAAAAACATGATCAAGACATGACAATAGTCTGGTAGGATCATTTATTAGGCTAAGAAAGCCAAAGGAAGCCAGCAAGATCAGATAATTATAAGATGCATTATTGTATAATAAGTTAATGTTAATGTCACACAAAATAACCATGTTATTAGCCCTAGTTGTTTGCAGTAACCGTTCCAAGTCTCTGCAAAATAGATTAATATCACTATTACAAAACTTATAGATACAAACAAACGTCCAACCAAGATTGCCTAATTTGACATCTAAAGTAAGAACATCAGCTGTAGACCAATTATAACACCGAAAAGAATTCATTACTAAATTATTATGTACAAAAGCACCAACCCCACCTGATCTGTAATCATCATTACAGCAAGCCACGAAACAATAATTTGGCAAGTTATAACCTGGGCACTCATGTGAATAAATCCATATTTCAGAGACGACAATTAAATCTGGTTGATGACTTAGGCTACACAGGTACACGTTAAACATATCAAAATTCGACCTTAAACTCTGAATATTCTGGTGAAATACACTAAAGTTACTACTCATCAAGTATGAAAACTTAAAAACTAAAGTAAGTGTAACGCACTAAAAACACGCAAAAAAACGTTCTAATATATACATCCAAAACATTATACAGCTGATTAAATATTACCAACATAAAGAGATACAAATTTATAAATAAAAAATTAAATCTGTCAAAAACAATAACAAAAAATAAAAATAAAATAAAAATCATCCGTGACATACACAAAAAAATTAAAATTTGAACTTGAAAAGGTAAGAGAAATGAAATACTTAACAATTTTACTACTTCTAGATACAGCAACCAAGTGCGAAGCATTAGCGTTTTCCAGAATCTAATGATGACTGCTACGTAGACGAAATAAATCGTTCATTGAATGAACGCGCAGGGCATCGGAATCAGCTGATTCTCGTATAGGTAAATCTGACCCGATTTACACCATAAGTATTTGTATTTGAATTCTGTTTTAATTCTTTTAGCTTCATGATATAGTCGAGCTTAGAATTTGGATAGCCGCTGCATAATGTGAATTCGCTGGACCGGGTGGTTTAGCGGCAAAATAACATCCAGATCCTTGGTGTATAGTGTTTTAATTTTACGCATTTGCGATAAAATAGATTGTTGTGTTTGAACTGTTTTTAGTTTAACAATAAAAATATTGTGCAAAACTGATGTGCTAGTGTTTGAATTAGAAGTTGCGTTAATATTTCGTTTTCGAACATTTTCGATGGATATGATATCATCTGCCTGGATGGATTTATCAATTTTACTGATGGTATTTAAAATCATACTATGAATGTCCCCATGTACCGCTGGTAGCCCACTGATTGAAATACTGGTGGCATTTTGCAGTTGAATCGGTTTATCCATTTCTGCTTCTAATGAGTTAAGCTTCGAATTGTGTAGAGTAAACTGCTCCTCCAGATGTTTAATTTTTAATGTGGGGGCTTCGTTGTCAGATTTAAGTTTCTCCAATGCAGACAATTTCCTTTCCATTTTTTTTAATTGTTTCATTATATCAGCAAGACTCACATCATACTCAGTGTCAGAAACCTCGCTGTCAATAACAGATTGGCTAGATTCGACACGGCAAGTTTCACATAACCAGTTGACAGATCGATTTTTAATGTCACGTAATAGAGCATCAGTAATGTTGGCACATCGAACATGGTAAAACTTATCACATGGGCCACTACACTTTACGCCTGGGAAACGCCCCTTGGTGATGTTGGAGGAGCACATAGCACAGTCCGTCGACATGGTGTACACTTGTAGCAAAAATGGCGGGAAATGTTTATTTATACACACACAAAATGGAAAAGTTAGACTAAACTATTTAGTATAAAATATTTAAAATATTGTATTTATTATTCCAATTAATTTTATTATTTAATTTAATTTAATTTAGATGTTTAGACAGGTGAAAATGCAAAAATACATCTTAACAATTCCAAGATTACAGTTGCGCGCCACTGTGTTGTTAGCAAGACTACTAAATAAAACCAAAGAAGCGTTACAACAACCTGATATCAAAATATTTGGTTGAACAGACTGTATGATAACTTTGGCTTTGGTTATAGAGGCAAACAACATAAATTTAAAACGATTGTTGCGAACAAGTACCGTCGAAATTCAATCTATATTATCTCCAATTCAATGGAATTATGTAAAATCAGAAGACAATCCAAAAGATTGCGCACCAAGGGGCCTAAATGCTTCAAAGTTAGTAAGCCATCAATTGTGGTGGAATGACCCAACCTGGCTTAAAAATCCACAGGACGCCTCCCTGCAACCACATACTGAAGACGCCACACAAGAGAAGATCGAAATACACACTCTAATCGCCACGACTAATAAAGAAAATAGTATATTAAGTATGTTCGTCACTCACTTAAACACAAACACATATCTCTACCAAGATATTTCACAACAAAGGAATTCCATGATAGCCAAATTTTAAACACTAACACAACCTTTAGCATTTAAAATAGTATAGAGAACCAACTAGAACCTCAAAGTGAATGTCATCTTCGACCACTCGATCCAAAAATAGATCAAATTAGGTAACTGTGAGTAGGCGGAAGCCTCTCTAACGCCAGGATTACTTTAAACTCTCAACATCCCATAATACTGCCTTATAAGTGTCACTAATAGATTACGCACATAATATGACCTTGCACGGAGGAAAGACGCTCACACTAGGTTTTATTCGGCAAAGGTCCAGGATAATTAAAAGTCCATTAGCAGTAAAAGCTTACATCAGTAAATGAATTAACTTGGGTTAATGTAGAATAGGAGGTCTAGTAACCGAAAACATTCAAAAAGACATGCGCACAGTACTGCGACTCGTACTGTGTGTGCGTTAAAGTAAGATCAGAAAAAATTAAATTTTATCTAGTTAGTATCCACAAAATTGTACGCCCACACACACACACGATATTATCTCAAAAAATATCTTATTTCCCAAAGCAACAAAAAAAACACAGACACTTAAAGTAAATATGCAATTTAATGTAATCTAAATTACTTGTTAAATAATTAAACCTGGATTCGTATATACGGCGATGGTGTAGTTATTAGATTGATGGACTATAGTCCGCTAAACTTAAGTTCAAGTTTCGGTTGAGGTGATATTTTTTAAATTAATTTGCTTTTCCAAATTGGGACTCAGTTTCTGTTAAAATTTTCAAATGCAAATGCTTAATACAAAAAAAAATTTATTCTTGTAGAAATTGAACGACGGTGGTCAAGAAATAAATAAATTCATTGACTGGTGTCCTCGGCCTGAGCCAAGCCTCCGTTAAGGGCCAAACATTTGTTTAATTAACTTAACTTGTTTAACTTGCAACACTCTGATTATTCTGTGAATTATATAAACAGGTTTAATAAAATTATGGACGACTTCAGTGCTAAATCCAAACTATCTGGCATAACAAAGCCACGAACGAGAGAGGTTCTATCTTAGAAGAGTTTGTAGTTACGGTCTTTTCATTATCAATGAAGATGGCTGGAAAGTTACCTATTCCCACAATGGTATCAAATATTGATCACACACAAATGCCGCGTGGCCTGTTGAGAAAAGTAGCCAAATAGTCAGTCCAGGAGGACTATGCTGGTAACCATATAGAGTGGTGGTTTTACGGAGCTGACCACCAAACTTGAAACAGTTCAAGGATTATGCAAGCCCCATCAAACGGAGGCAGATCCAATAAAGAAAGCGCAAATAACTAATCTATGTGGCATATCGTAACGCATATTTCAAAAGCATTATTCTTTAGGCGCAGTACCACTCCGCGCTAGCATTTGGTTCCTTAACATTTTTGAAAAGTATTTTGCATTAATGAGAACGCTTTTGCATTTCAATTGATTATTTTATAGAATCAATCCTAATCGGTTATCCTGCTGCTGCTTCTAGACATGGCTTCAATGCCACTCTTCATCTCGGCATGATAAAGTAGGTCCACGGCTTTTTATAATTTTTTTCAGGATGATTGTAGCTCAGACGTGCTTCAAAAAAGTTTAATATTTTTAACTAACCGATTAGGATACGCTCCCTAATGAACTGTATCATTAAAATTGTACGCCCACACACACACACCGACATATCATTAAAA
Organism: Tipula unca; assembly: GCA_951394425.1. Lineage (NCBI taxonomy): Eukaryota > Metazoa > Arthropoda > Insecta > Diptera > Tipulidae > Tipula > Tipula unca. Next base: position 21,290,105 of record OX596382.1, on the reverse strand, counting down.
TTGTACGCCCACACACACACACACCACATTGAATTAAACATATTTGGATCGAACCGAGACTTGAATTTGGGTCTACGAAACCAACGTCCATCACTCTAACCACTCGACCATCGCCGCATGTTTTTTGATGCTTCATTCGTCTCTTATGTTAGCAATTTGAATAGAGAAATTAAATAAAAAACATTTGAATCGAACCGAGATTTGAACTTGGGTTTACAAAACCAACGTCCATCACTCTAACCACTCGACCACCGTTGAGGACAGAGCATCTCCCGAACTGCAAACATTTTCGATAGCCTGTTCTCAATTTTAAAACAGCATTGAGACTGCGTTACTGTCATCCTACACAATCGTACCAATTTTATTGGCATTCCTAGGTACTCCATGGCAGACCACAAACTTTCTCTATTGATCGAGTAATAGGCCTGCCGGAAATCCAGGAACACGTGATGTACGGAGATGGATGTCTCATAATATTTAAATAGAATCACTCGCAGCGAACAGACCTGATCGGTGACTGATCGATTCGGATGAAATCCTGCTTGATAGTCACCAACCAGGCTCTCCGCTATAGGAGTGTTTCTATCCAATACACAATGTATAACAGTAACTTGTATTCTGGTCTCTCCTCTTGAAGATGTGGCATATCGGGCCATATAACTTCGGTTCGCCATACTAATCGAATAAGGTGTAAAAGACAGTTCCACATAAAGTATCCTCTCCGAATATCAACAGCTCCGAATTAATATACAGTGCACTCCAGGTGAGCGGTTTCGTTTCAATCTCTGCATGCGGCTTTAGTGAATTCCTCATGGGATGTCTCCTCAGTACAAATCTCCGCAGCCTGACACAAAGTCTATACAGACACTGAAAGTAAATATGTAATTTAATGTAATCTAAATTACTTGTTAATTTACTAAACACAAAAATAAAATAAAAAAGGCAAAGACGAAAAAACCATTGAAAAATTCTGTTCCCAAAAGAAAATCATTTCCATTTCATTTTCGTCATTTCATGTTGCCGATTCTTAACAGTTTTTTTTTTTTGGATTTGATTGCTTTTCATCAATGAAATTTACATTAAATGTAACAAAAATTTGTTTCCCATCTCAGTATATATCCCGCATTCGTCGTACACATATATACCAAGTACGTATGTCTATTGATTGTCACAAATTGAGATTGATAAACATTTTTTTTTTATGTGCACACCAAAAAGGAAAATACATAAAATTTATGTTTGAATATTGAAACGAGAAATGTACATAAAAAAGCTTCTTTTTTTTTCTTTTTTTCTTCGAGAGGAGTGATGTTTGATCAAGAAATATAAGGAAGAAGGAAATCTAATATATTTTCAATAAATTATCGAAATTATATTCACATATAAAACTCGTACGGATGCCATTTGGGATTACGCTGTAAATACTACTCAGCGCTATTCGTATAATATCTATGTGTATATGCTATATAGACGTACATAAATCAGTGTGAAGTTTATCAAATCTTTATATTACTGTTAATTAGAGGAACCCCTATATATATTTTATACATATACCTAGGAGTAGTATAATAGTTTGTTAAATCCGACTGCCATTAAAGTTTAAGTTGCTGGCAAAAAGTTATATTTATACATTTTTGAAAACTTTTTTTTTTTTTGTGCTGTATAGTAACGAGAATGATGTTACAAAAATTGTTCTTCCCTCTGTATATAAAATATATATACCGAGAAAAAGTCATCTTTGCCAAACTATATATAATAGTGTGTCAAAAAGTTTCTATGCTTCTTCTTTTTATTCTTGTTGGTTGTATTATTATATTTTCTTTTTTTGATTATTAATTCACATGAATCACAACTTTATGATACTTTTATTCCAACCTGTAATATAAAAAATATAATTTTTTTGTTTTTTGGTATGTTGTTGCTCGGCTCTTCAGAAAATGATAAATATACCCAAGCATATTACACGTTATATACACATCACACATCAGAAGATGAATAAAAATGTAACTCTTGAATTATCTAAAATCTAAACCGTATACACATTGTATATATGTATGGCATCCTGAATACACACACACACACACAAAAACTTTCTGCATTATAGTATTCGGGTGTACTCAGATTTTTTAACATAAATTTATGTACGTGTCACTTTCATTTTTTTTTTTTTTTTTTTCGGTAAAATTTTACTTCACCGGAGTACTCACATGAGAATTAAACACAAATTTTTTTTCGGTATGGCAGTGTATAACATTCGTTAGCTTCGAGCTTAAAAGATAACTATAAAGGTAGGAAACAGCACCGCAGCGTAACAAACGAAAAAAAAAATTAATTTCATTGAATTTTATTTTTGGAATGAAACAACTTTTTACCTACATTTCTCCGTTTAGCATTAACCGAAAACGAAAACAGCAACGAGGATGTTGTTATGGTACAAAACTACACACACAACTTTGTATTTTAGTTTCGAATGCCAGGACATAACATATTTTTTTTTTCAGTATAGTTGTTCTGTTTGTGAAAATGGAAATTACATATTAGAGCAAGTACGTTCATATGATTTATGTTTTGCCATTAAAAATGCGATGCTGCTGCAAAAGATGCTGCGAGAATTTATTAAACGATAAAAAAAATAAAAAAATAATAATTGTCTGAATGCTAGTGACACGGTTTGAGGCGGTCTGTATGTTGTGTGCAAAACTATTGGTTGAAATCATATTCAGCTGCGCGCGATTTTATAAAAAAACCAACTTATATTTAAATATATTTTACTAACTTTGAGCACACAACGTGTTACTGCATTTATAATTATGTCTGGTACATACCTGCAAAAAAAGAAAAATCACAATTACAATTGTATTTAAATTTCAGAATTTAATTTGTAAATAAATACATTTCACTATTTACTTATGTTATGTTAAGATAACCCTTGGTTTATGTTGTTATTATTAACTATTGCTTAGTCAAAATAACTTAAAAAATTTTGTTATATTTTAATTTCTTTTGTGCTATTAAAATTAATTTTCCGTTAGAAAACAAAACTAAATAACCAATTGAAAAGTGAAATTTAACCAAAAATTTTGTTAAAGTCTTAATTTTTAACCTTAGCTTTGGTAATGTTTTACCATTAATTATTTAATTTAAACAAAAATTTTACTTTTATTAACTTAGCATTTAGTTAACTTTGCGAAATGCTTGGTTATTTATACAAAATAACAGTTTTAAAAAATATTTCTAGAACATTCCATTTATTGAAGCGTGTTCATCTAAATTAGTTGAATACATTAAAAATAAATAATTGTTTTTTGCAAATTTCCTGAAAAGTGGTTAAAATTTGTGTTATTAAACTATTAAAATAATGCAAAAATATAGTGATCCAAAATTAGAAGAGTTTTTGAAGAAATGTAAAATTTACAGTACATCATTAAATCAAAACTTCCTCGGTCAGTACAATTAAAACCTGTTTAAGTTTGTAATCGTAACTCTAAAATAATTTTTCTTTGAAACTGAAAAACAGATCATTCCATTTTGTTCATTGATTTACATAATTTGTGCCAAAGTGATATTAAGAAACTATTTCGAGAAGTTCGTCTTCTTGGTCTACAAATAATTTTCGAGCATCACGTTCGGTTGCTAAAAACACATTTAAATTCGGTAAGTGAAAATTAAAATTAAATTGTTTAGTATATTCGCCTTTTAATGTAAAGTGTGTGATAACAGTTATATGGTTAATGGTTTAGAATAACATTCAAAAATTGTGTTACCTTAGTAATAATAGCATGAAAATAATGTTTATTGAATATTGAAAATTAAATTTCTTTAAACAAGTGCTAGTATCAGAAAAAATGAATGTCTTAATTATATGCAGTTTGACATAAAACAAATAGAATCACCGTAGAACATGGCACTAGTACAACCGCTAACGGTATTCTAAAGGCGAATAATTTTAAATAATTTAATAATTTAAGTTGTATTCAATATGAAAATATTTAAACTTAATAAAAAATTTATTTTAAAATCATAGGAGGAATCTAAGTTAAAAGAGGTGACAAGTTCAATTGAAACATTATCTGTAACCGAAAGCTTCAATAATTGGGTTGAAGAATTGTCCAGTTATTTTTTCCTGATAACTGAATTCAATTTAGCAGTTTTAAATTTTAATCAAAAAAATGTATTTGTGTTTTTTATGTTCTTCTAAAAGAAATGAAATTCAAACTTTAATAACTCATTTAAAATGTATTCATGGATGCAAAAGAACCAATAGTACTCTTATTTGTAATCAACCCAATTGTTCTCAAGTATTTAAAAATTTAAATAGTTTTAAAAGGCACTTAAAAAGACATTCAAAATACAGTGATTTCAATGAAAGTAACTCATATCAACCAACCAATTACGAATATTCTAATAGGCAAAGCCCAGAGGAGCAACCTTCATTTAATTTTAATATTAGCAATAGAAATATTCCAAACAAAGAAGTGTCAGCAAATATTTTAGAATCAACGCATGACGTATTACCGAATAATTCTGAGAATATTACCCCCTCTGCTTACTTTTTGCTTGCGTTGCATGACAAAACTAATTTCTGTAGAAAGGATATTATACACATTCAAAGTCTTGTAACCGAGCTTATGAATACCTTAAATTCGCAATTTATGCAAAAAAGTAATGCTTCGTTAAATTTGTTTGAAGATGTTATACTACCGAGTATAAGTTATTGAAATATTTAAAAGAAAATGATCTTTTTCATACTGCATATGAGTTTTCAATCAACAAAACTATAACTGAAGTTTATCGTAATGGGATTCCGTCATTTGACGAACAAAAACAGTAAGGGGATAGTTTTTCCATTAGAATTTCAGTTTAGGAAAATATTTGAACAAAATTCTGTTTTAACTTCTTGCCTCACTTATATGAGACAACTTCATAATGAACGTGACGTGAAAAACTTTGTGCAATGTAAACTTTGGAAAGAGAAATGCGCAATGTACGAAGGGAAAGTGTTGATCCCTTTTTTCCTGTATGTAGATGATTTTGAGATAAATAATCCATTAGGATCTCATAATGGAACCCATTCCTTGACCGCATTTTATTATTCGTTTCCAACCATTGGTACCTCTTCAAAATTGAAGGAAATTCAAATTGCAGCTCTTATAAGATCACATTTTTAAAAACATATGGAAATGATCTAGGCCTATTTCATTTGGTAACTCAACTTAAATCTTTAGAAATTAATGGAGTTTTGTTGAACTTACCAGATGGGGATATCAGAGTACATTTTGTTTTGGGCTTGATCTTGGGAGATAATTTGGGCCTGAATAATTTGCTTGAATTCAGTAAATCGTTTTCTGCAGTTTGTTTTTGTCGTTTTGTAAAATTACAAAATATGAATCACATACGCAATCTTATGAAAATCCAAACTACACTCGTATAATATCTAATTATATCTCAGATCTTAGTTTAACTGATGCAACCACCACAGGAATTTCAAAAGAATGTATCTTAAACAATATACCATCATTTCACGTAGTCCACAATTATGCTGTCGATTTAATGCATGATTTATTCGAAGGGGTTTGTCATTATAATTTATCACATATTTTGACAAATTTTATTGAAGTTAAAAAATATTTTACTCTTGAACAGTTAAATAAATTGAAAAACACATTTCCTTATGGGGAAACTGAGGTTGGTAATATGAGCAAAGATATCAAAATTATCCACAAAAATTGCATTTCTCAGCTCGTGAAATGTGGAATTTTACTCATTTTCTAACATTGATCATAGGAGATTTAGTCCCTTCAACTGACAAAGTTTGGCATTTTTTTATAGAATTTGTATCCCTAATGGACACTGTGCTTTCACCAACGTTTAATGAACATACGCTTGAGGAACTCAAGGAAAAGATAAATAAACACAATAAAAATTACGTTTTACTGTTTAATGACACTTTAAAGCCAAAATTCCATTTTCTAATTCATTATCCTATGATTATACGAAATTCGGGACCTTTACGTTATTTGTCATGTTTCCGATTTGAAGCTAAACATTTGGAGTTGAAAAAATATTGTAAAAATATTACCAACAGGCAAAATATTACATTAAGCCTGGCGATTAAATTTCAATTAAAATTTGCTAAACTTTTAACAACACCCATAGAACGTAATTTATCAATAGAGAATTCAAATATTATTGAAAAATTCGTATTCACCGAAGAACAAATTCGTGATTACGGATTTAATGATACTGATTTGACTTTTTACTCTAAAATTCAATATAAAGGTACAATTTATAAAAACCAACATTTTCTGTTAAAAATGATACCAAATAATATTGAACTTTATCAATTACAATCTATTTTTGTACATAAAAATGACGATTTACCATATTTGATTTGTTATAAATTTTCAACCATTAACTTAAAACATTTTGTTTCTTATAAAATTATATCAACAAGTGATAATGAGTTTATTTTACCTTTATCATATTTTAATAGTCCTCCAATCCATGAATACAAAATAAATGAGGGCAAAGTCATACGTCCAAAGTTTTTTTTTTAAATATTTATCTAACAATTTATTTTAATTTTATTTTTTTAATGAAGAACTAATTACAACTACTATCATAATAAAATTATAACGTTAAAAAACACATAATTTTCGAGAAATTTGCTAAAAATGAGTAACACAAACACAGAACATGGACAATATTTAATTTTATCAAACGAAATTAATATGCAAACAAGGCTAATTTCCAATTAATTGAACGAAATGACAATGAATTAGGAAATTTAAGCGAAAGAACTGTCGAGAACTGTACAAGAAGTTTCTGTAAAAAATGGCAAATCAATGGAAAACTTCCAAGCAATAAATGAAAATCCACCGCGGACATTTACCGAAGTTTCAATTGAAACAATCACCAATTTTGAAGCACCGGTCCCTACAGAATTAATGGAGAATGTCATTAACCAGAACATACCAACAAATGAAACTGAGGCAGAATACAAACAACAAAATTGGGAGGAACATGATGAACATTTATACCAATTACTAGATTCTTGGAACATGGCTCATTTGTATCGAAAATTTAAAGGTAATAAATATTATTTTAATACATTTTGAAATCTTTAATTATTATTTTTTATTATTTTTTTAGATAAAAAATCATCTGTCGAAACATTTAAGTATTTTAGATATAAACATTTAGACTACTTTTTCAAAGAAAATGAAATTGGAGAGCGTATTCCATCTGAACATTATTTATTTAAATGGCAACGAGAAAATAATTTTTATGAAGAGCCTTATAAAACAGCTGATAAATCAAATCAACTTATTTCTTTAGAAATGCCGCAGTTAAGTGACGAGAATGAATTTCTAATTATCAAATCAACGAATTGTAGTAAATTGGTAATTTTTTTTTAAAATTGTAATATTGCACTACTAATATTGTTTTATTTTTCAGTCTTTAGAAGAACTTTTACTTAAAAGTGAATCAGGTAAATCGATTATTGCATATTATCGGGAATTTAATAAATTACTGGAAACCCACAGATCTACGCTAGTCCATCTTATAGTTGATTACTACATTAATCAAAATAGCTCTTGTGTTGGGGTGGACCAATGCAGCAAATTATCAGATGAAATCATTAAATTGTTTCCAAAAGAAACGAAAGTAAGACCACCAATTGTGAAATATTTACGTGTCAAAATGCTGAATAATACATTCATAATACATTTTCTTTAGAAAACTTATTTTGTTGGTCAAGGGCATTTTCCACCAAAGGGGAAACTCTATGATAGATTCCGAAACCAGTGGAGAAATTAAATTTCGAAAACAACAGAAGCCTATGGACCAAATTGCATCAGTTGTTCTTGACCAAATACAACCTCCTAATAGTAGGTAACATACGTCTTACAAACTATTATTGAATTATAATTTTGTTTCATTTCTTTTAAGACTCAGGTTTGAGCGATGACCTGCTTAGAGTTGAACTGAAGCATTTGAGAACACCTTGGGAAGACGTAGTTGATAAATGGAAGAAAATCGCTCCTTATAGAATCCATCAAATTACAACTAATAAAGATAGTAATTTAGTCAATATATTTGATCAATGGCCGCTGTACAAACATCCACAATCTCCTGAACTAGTACGGTTTTATTATATATATATATATATATATATATATATATATATATATATATATATATATATATATATATATATAAATATATATATATATATATATATATATATATATATATATATATATATATATATATATATATATATATATATATATATTTATATATTTATTTGAATTGGGAGGATTTCATTTCAAAAATTACAGATATTTATGAGATATCTTTAAAGGATAAAAGTAACAAGAAATTATTTAAGGACATCCTTACTCGAAAGCATGAAATGAATATCGGTGAATATTGTATAATGGTACATTAAAGAAATATTATTATGATTATCATTCATTTTACTTACAGATACGTATAACCTTGAAATGGTCTACTTACTTCCTGCAATTCTTCCTCCTGCCGTAAATACTAAGAAAAACAAGGACTCCAAAAATATCAAATATGAAAGATCAACAATACTAGATTCGCAGTTGAACTTCATTTTAAAAGTTGAAAGTACTTTTGATTTGTCTAGAAAGTTGGAGGTTTTACAAAACCAGTGCCTCTCAGAACAGATAAAATTGCAACCATTGTTAGCAGCAATTGGAGATAAAGAAGATTACCGGGAATTTTTTGTAATACTTGATTCGACTAAATTTAAATTTGGCAGTTTCTTAGAAGCATTGGATTTCTGCTTTAAAACATTTAATGTGCTAAACTTATGCTATCCCAATAAATGTATTAGTTGTTGGATGTTTATTCAATTTTATTTATATAAAATTATTACAAAATATGATGTTAACGTTAACATACCATCAGTTGATACCTTAATTAACGATTTAAATAATATGAATTAAACTAAACCTTTAAAGGTTTTAAAAAGTATGTATTTTTCTGAATTTTTTAAAAATAAATATTATTTTTTTGTACTTAACTACAAAATTTCATATATGGGTTTTCAATTTTAAAAGTTTACTATGGACAATTATTGAAAGTTTTTGTTTAATGAAAATGGAACAATTTTGAACAAAATTTAATTTATAATCATCTACAATCTTCTTATTATAATTCGAAATGTTTATTGATTTCTCTAAAAACACACAATAAAAAATATTATCGAAGTAAAGGCTGTCGAATTATTTTTGCAAATTCTATTTATTTATAGTAAAATTATTAAAATACTAAATAAAGCTAACCTAAATATTATAATACATATTATATTATAAACCGATTTATATATGTAGCATTTTAACATTATTATTTCAAAATTCTATTTTAAAAAAATATTAAAGAGTTTCACCGATCTTATTTTAAACTAAAATTTTTAACATTAACCAAACATTTTAACCCTATAAACCAAGCAAGCTAGTTTAGAAGCTAAGTAAATCATACAAATTTGGTTGGTTAAATTAACTTTCCTACGTAGTGATACTTGTGTTATGAAAGCCTTATGGTTGCTTTACATAAACATTGCAACAGTTATTTTAACTAAACAGATTTGTTAAAAAATAACTCATGCTAAAGTTAGAATAACAAAGTGCATTGTAAACAATTTACTGATTTCCTAGTTTAGAATAACCTAAATATTGTTCTAGTAACCTTGCGTTAGGTTGAAATTAATTTTATTTAATTGGCCTAGCATTTAGTCGATTTAACCAGGATATTTATGTTCCAGTAATAAAGCGCTATGTTGGTTGCAAAATAATCCAGAAAATAGGTTCTCGTAACTTAGAATTTTAGTTGAGTTTACCCTGTTTTTTCTCTCAGTGTAAAGTTAGGTTAGGTTAGAGTGGCTATCCCAACGGTTTATTCATTACTCATCGAACCGTCCTGACGTCGATGCCACCAAGGTTATTCGAATGATCTAGATGGAGGGCTCCCGCATACATTTCATTCTGTTATTTGCGGATTGCACCTATACCTGGGTGTGACAAACCGTGTAAATTTTCGAAAATATTTCGACGCATTTCAATAGGAATGTGAGCTTGGTTGACACCAGTCGATGTTTCACACCAGATAGATAGAATTGAGAGACTATCAAGATCCAGTGATGGCACAATAAATGACCAGTAGCTCTCGGTCGAAGGCAGAATATTTTTGTTCGCAATGGAAAAGCTTCTTGAAAAAAACCTAGTGGTTCTCAACTTCTGCCAGTTGCTTCAATACAGCACCTACCGCAACACCGGAATCATCTGTGAAGATGCGCAGTATTCCATGCTCCATGGGACGTGCAAGAAGGGTATAGCTTCGGCGAGGGCAATTTTTGTTGCAGTAAAAGCCGCCTCGCATTTAGGTGGCCACGGGAATGGGTTCTTCTTGCTCACCTTACCAAGCCATGTATTGGAGCAATATGTTCTGCTAAGTGAGGGATGAAGTAATGATTGACCATGCCCACGAAACGCCCCACTTGCTTGACAGAAGTAGGTTGAGGAAAGGATTGGAATGCCATGATTCTATCCGCAGATGGTTTGACGCCATCTTTGGTGATTTCATGGCTTAGGAAATTGATGGAGCTTACACCGAATATACATTTGGACGTTTTAATTGGTAAACCATATCCTGCTAGTCGAGCGAACAAGATTCTTAGATGCTCGTGATGCTCAACCTCTATTTTGCTGCCTACTAATATGTCGTCGATGTAAACGTAAACAAAATTCATTCCTTTCGTTACTTCATCCATCAGACGTTGAAATATTTGCGCTGCAGTTGTAAGACCGAATGGCATCCTTGTGAATTCAAAGAGTCCAAAAGGAACGGTAATGGTGATACGTTCGCACGAGATCTATGTATGTAACGTGATCACATTTAATCGGCGGTAGTCCCCGCAGGGGTGTCACGTTTAGGAATTATGTGTAGAGTTGCAGCAGCACTGGAAGAACCTTGTATCCACAAACCTAGTTGTAACATATACTCAAAATCAGTTTTTGGAATTTTGTGCTTTTTGGGGAACTAAGCGTAGTGGCCGCGAAAATGGAAAATGACCTTCAGAAACGATTCAGTGTACCACGTTGTGTTTTACCGGAAGATCATACCTAGGCTCCTGTGTTAGTGTAGGGTAACGGCAAAGTAGCTCACCATATGGACCTTCGATAGCAAATAGTCGAGGTACAGTTTCGTTAATTATCCTAGCATCTACCGCCTTACCCGGCCGAGATATGTTTGTGTCTAACAAACGTTTGTTCTTTAAATCAACAACCAACCCCAATTTAACTAAGAAATCTGCACCGATTATAACGAGTAATCCCAAGCTATTACGAGTAATCCCAGCGATTATGCGATTTTCTGAATCGTTGACAAGATTATTGAAGTTTTTTTTGACATTTTTGGTACGACGGAAACGCCAGCACCAGTATCAATTAAGTAATTTAATTTTGTTTTGGGACATCTAATAGTAAGGCGACGATTCTGGATCGTCCCATTGTTCGTCGCATGTACGTTGAAACGTATTAGTTTTCCGTGGTGGGAGTATCTTGTGAAGTTGTCTTCTTTTAAAAAAAAACACTCTACACATTTTCTTGCATTTTCTCCAAATTTTCGATGATAGTAGCAAATCCATTAGACAATGGATTTCTTTCTTTCAATTATTTCTGCTATTTGATCATTGTCTTGTGCGCGTTCTCCCAGCAAACTCACGATTGAATTAATCTGTCAGTTGGTCTATTGCTTTCTGACGACTTATTAATGAAACCTCTGATTGCTTTAAATCAGGTTTAGGTTTATAGAACGATCTTTTTGACTCAACGGCATTTCAAACAAAATTCGGACGGTTATTTCCGAAAATTCGGTCCGCAAAGTTAATTAGCTCGTTAATATCATCTTGCTCCCGGATTGCTACGATTGAACGTATGTCATCTGGTAATCGTCCTAACCGCAGCGTTTTTAGCAGCTGTTTATTTACAGCTGTTCAAGTTCCAGCTTTTTCTTCGAGATGACGATAAAAGTCTGAGAGTGAAAAATCACCCATCCTGCCTTACTCTGACATTGATCGTCTTTTAATAATATCATCGTATTTATTATTTAACGGGGGTTTCCGAAATACTGTGGCGATCACGTTATAGACGTGGGGACAGATGCAAAATAAGTGGAGTACTGCTATTCGTTCTCCTCATCTTCAAAAAATTCTGCAATGTTGAAGTGCCCTGAAACTCACTTCATGCAAATTTTGAATAGATAAGCCATTTGTGAAGATGCTCAGAATTTTTTTGGCAATATCTGCCTTGCTGATCCAAAGATTTAGTGAGGGAGGCAGTTATTACCAAGGAAGAAATCTCCGTGATAGGTATGCATACTAATTGATACGTCTCAAGATTCTAAGAGGTAAGGTGAAAGAAAATCTCCAAAGTTTGAGTAATTGTGCTTCTGAGTGCTTCATTTAATACACAAGTAGGTAGGTTTTATAAGCTTTCATCAAAGATATAAGGTTGACCATGCCTTTTAAAGCTGGCCACCAACCGACAGCCTCCACAAACAGAAGTGTGGGTCTGACTACTGAAACATAGAGCCAGTGTGTAATCTAGGCCTCCAACGTCCACCTCTTTCCAATGGCATTTTTACAGCAACAAATAGCCTTCTTAACCTTTTCTAAAATATTTGGTGTCCAGCTTAGTTAGCTTTCCAAAAGGTATTTTGGTCGAGGCATTTTGCTTTGAAGAGGTTAAAGGCTCATTCAAAGAGAAAGCCGAGTTTGTATTGCATTAAGTCTCTCAGCGTCCCAGAGATCTTTCCAAAGACTGCGATCGCAACATTATCTGCGTAAGCAATCAAAATTTAATTCCAAATAATTGTGGGTCTACACTCAAAAATCTGCCAGGAAACATCTGCAGATGTGAAAGTGCCTGTGTGATTACCCCCGATCTGACGTTGCTGATACCTCTTTCTATATCTGTAGGAAAGAGTACCATAGAGCATTCCTTGAAATCAAGAGATTACTCAATAAGACGAATAAAGGAGTGGAGTGCTGTTTCCTTATAGGCCTGAAAGCTTTAGAACTGTACAAAGAATTTTTTCTCGGCTAAGGTTATAAACATTACTGTAACTTCAGTCTATTTGCTTCAAATATAACATAGTTCTAGGCTACCTTTGAAGATAATTTCAAGCCAGTGTATGGTTAAGCCAAATATTTGCTCGATATCAAAATCAGTAAACGTTCGTATAATTCACCGATTATGAGTGAAACAAGACCTGCTGGAAAATGAAGGTTTTTGCACGTAAACCCAACTCTTTGGGAAAATAGGACCCCTTTCCATGCAATACAGTATATAAATATATTCGTGTATCTGGATGATAAGCGAGAAAGTTTGTAATGAAGCCAATTCGATATTTCTTGCGCCTCTTTTTCAATTGCCACCACACCAATAGCAGACTGTTTGAAAAATTTTAAATTTCAATGGAGCCAACACAAATTCCTTTCGTAAAACTAACGAAATTATTAAACCCGGCTACTCTAGGCTGTTCCTGAAGAAAACTTGTTCTTGATTAGATGTGATGGGTGTGCAGAAGGAGTACGATCGGTTCTATTTCAAAAGCACTTATAGGTGAAAATGGGATACCGATCTGATTTATGTCCTAAAAATTGAAAAAAGCACAGAAAACTAAACAGAAAGTTGCCTGCGTCATGTGGGTGAGTGGAAGACTGACCAAATAGAGCCCTACACTACAATTGAAACCAAAGAAAACCAGATCGGTAATGATAATGTAGTGCCGGATATGCTTTAACGTATTAAATGTGACCAAGTTGGAGAATTTTGTGACTACGTCCCAAAAAATTCCTAGTATCCGGAGCGTTTGAAAATTCGATTAAATCTAATATTTTCCGAAAATCCAGATTATCTCACCAGAGGTTGTTTTTTTCACTGAGAATTATAAAACAAGAGTTTGGGGATCCTCTTATATTGATAACTTTAGACAATTTCAAAGTAATGAGTACCAAAAATTTTTATTACGATAAAAAGATAAATTATATTTGTAGCAAAACCACCATAAGAAATGTATTGAAATATTTGTAGCTCAATGCAAGCCTCTGAATAAATATACTGACAGTTGTTCTTCTTCCAGGGACCAGAAGAATCACTACAACAAAAATTAAAACATATGAGGAACTGTGCTATAATGAGTTTGCACTAGAAGCACACTGTTGCAATCAAAACATAAAAACACAGTCAGTAACAGCCATAAAACGGGTTTGTGCCCTCACTAATCGGACCATATTTAATGGCGAAAGATGGCAAAATCGAGATAAAATATTTCCAAAAATCATTTACGATAGGAATTTCTAATCCACACTAAATGTGTATTTGAAACTATTAAAATTATTAAAAAATTAGTATTTAAACAATCCGCAAATATCAAACTAAATTCCCATAACATTATTTGTTGTTGTCAAAAAAGTGATTGTTGTTGTTGTCAATCAAATAATTGGTTTTTGTGGTAAATCATTGAATTGTCTGCCATTTTATAAGGGCTGATTTTTTGAGATTTTTAAGAACATCACACGTTAGGGGAAATTATAAAAATTTTAGAAACTGGAATTTAACCCTTTCAGACGTATGGTAATTTTTTTAATTTAATAAGTTTGTATAATTCTTCTTGATTGTACAAATATTCCAAGGGTAGAATAGTTCGGTCTAAACGTCAGTAAAATCTTCAAACCTGTTATAGCAAAAAATTTTTGATTACATGTTTAAATTGACAGTATTCTCGTATAGAAGTATTCTCTATTTGAGCATAATTCTTTAACTACACCTACATGATATGTTAATTTTGACAACGCATTCATATACTCCCAAAGTGATGCATAATGTATTTTGTAACTAAATACCTAATCAATCTAAATTATTTATTCACATTAATGTATTATACATGTATTCATTGTGTGTTCAAGCTTAACAAAACAAACTATTATTTATTTTAAATATCGATTTTTGTGTTTCCATAATACATTTCAACATTTTCATTTCAAAAACCAAATAAATAAAAGTATATTGAAAATTCCAACGTTTGTGTAATTATTATATAGAAATAAATTTGGTAATAGATATGTTTTACGCAAATAAATTATCAGTGTGGATTTAGCACGAATTAAAAATCTCGCTGTTTGCCAAAAGTGTATATAATATACATACACTCGTATCAACAGAATAAAAATTATATCGTCCAACCAAAAACAAAAAAAATAATTAAAACCTTTTAACATTAATTAAAATAAAACAAACTTATACAAATATACATATATAAATTTTTAGAACCCCTGAAGAGTTTTTATTTTTTTTTTAAATTTTTAATATACAAGTTTTTAATGAATTCGATTAATAAAATTGTTTGAGTTAAAACAAAAAAAACCAACACAAAAAACCTAAAAATAAAAATGTGCATTAGTCGAATTAGAAAATGGAATTTGGTTGCTAAACGCAAAAAATAATACAAACACCATCATAAAAATAAAAAAACAAAATGTTAAAATAATATTTTGAAAGGAGTATTAATTACCGGATTGGATAAACAAAATTCCTTCCAAGAAGGATTTTACACGAGCAAACCGAAAAAATTACTTGGAATCAGAATGCAAACAACAACCATCATAATAAAAATAACAAATTTAGTATTCATTTATGAAATATACTAATATAATACAAATTTATCATTATGTAGATGAATATGCGCGCCTTACAATATTTTAGGTTAGCTGCGAGATTGGATCTCGACAATGAGACGATAATAAAAATATCACAACAATTTTGTTTTATTGTTATAAAATCGTATAATTTTTTGAAAGAATTCGCGCGCGCGAATGAAATTACTTAATTTTGATTTGTTTACGGTTTTATTGCTGTTTGATATTTTTATTATTTTATGCAAATTATTTTTTGTTTGTTTGTTGGTAATCCGATAAATTTGATGGTAAACTTAACAAAATTTATTATCTCTTGGTTAAAGCCATAAATTTAACGTTATTTGGCTATTGGTATCATAAATGGTAATTTAGCTTGATGCGAAGAACCGATTTTTAAAGTACGGCAGCTATAAAAATGTTAAACATTTCTTTTATTTGGAACACATTACTTAATAGGTGACGACTTAAATTGAGGAATCTTAACTTGTGTTTTGCTGCAGTTCCCAGCAATAATGGGATACCGTAATCGTATGACCTCTAGAACTAGCAGTTCTCTACAAAAAAATTTTATTCATATAAGTACTTTGCTTAACTTTGCTATTCACTCCTCTATGTGTTAGTGTGAGAATTTTGTTAAAACAAATTTTTCAACTTCAACATTTTAAGTGCGATTGTAAATTGTAGGAAATTGTAGGAAATTTTTTATAAATAAGTCTATTCATTAGAATTATTTCAAATGGTACATAGACTTGATTCTTGAGGTTTAGTTTTCAAATTCTGTAATATTTCTAATAAACGTTATATTTGTGAACTCTAATTTTTTTCCAATTCTAATATTTTAAAGTTATAAATGTTATTAAATTATAAATTCGGGTGAAATTTTAAAAATTGATAAAAAAATTGTTTCTGTGAGTTTCAAATTTAAAAATATGAAATTCATTAATATGTTTGGTTGACCAAATAATACTAATTTCTGCAGTCATTCATTTTTAATAAATTCTAAAGTTTTATTAATTTTAAAAGTATTAATTTTTTTAAATAGCAAACTAATTTAAGTATTTTAAATAATTTGTGTCATTTGAATAGTTAAGTAATAATAATTTTTTATAATTAATGAAATAATAAAATAACTTATGTTTTTAATTTAATATTATTTATTGACAATAATAAGTTTATTTATATAATTTTAACAATTTTTAACATAATAAGTTCAAAGAAATAATTTTTAAATTTTCCTACTAAAAGTATCTTAAATCTGAATAATTTAATTAATTATTTTATTATTACTTAAATAACTTTTTTAATTTAACAAATAACATTTTTATTATATTTTATTTATAGTAAACTATTTAAATGATTTTAATAATTTTAGTAATTTTATTAATTTATTATTAATAATTTATTTAATTTAATTGTAATTATTGAAATAATTATTTGTAATTTTAATATCTTACAAAAAAAATATTTTAATTGATAAGAAAATAAATTATTTTTATAATGTTAGTAACATCAATGATTTTATTTATTAGCAGATATATGTTATTTTTTCAATAATTAATTTTAATATATAAAAATTATAAATATAATAATTATTGACGTTATAATTTTTTAATAATTTGTATTTATAAATACTATAAATGTTTATAAATTTAATAACTTACATTATATTTCATATTTTTTAAAATAGTTGTGTTGATTTAATTTAAATTATATATAATGTAATTTAGGTAAACAATTCAAGTTATTTTTCATTAAAATGCGTAACAAGCTGTTTTTTTTAAGTTGAATATTATAAGTAAATATTAATATATAATTAAAGAAAGTAACTTTATTAATATAAATATTATTAGATTAAGTGATTTAACTTGATAAAAAAAAATTATTAATTTCCAACCTACAACAAATTTATGTATTTTAATGATAATTTAAAAAATTTAAATAATTCAAATAACTTCATAAATACATTATTTATAAAAACCATTTTAATAATTTTATAAAATTAAAATAATCTTAAATATTTTAGTTTTTTTATAAATATTAATAATTTTGATAAGTAATTATTCAAAATACAAAATTATTTATTTGTTAGTTAATAATTTTATTTTATAGCTGATATAAAATTTTTAAGACATATGTTAAATAATTTTAATAATGAAACTATATTTAACAGTATGTATAATTCATTAAACTTTAATATTGTTATTTATTTAAGTTACTTAAATATAATTTAAAATTCAAAAATTAACTTTTAGTGAGTACGTATAACCATTTAAATTATTTTATTAATAATAAAAAAATGATTTAAGTATTATTAATTTAAAGTATAACGATGTGATGTTACCTAATTTAAACAATTAATATATACATGATTTAAAAGCTAGAGATTTTATTCATTTATATTTAAATATATATATATATATATATATATATATATATATATATATATATATATATATATATATATATATATATATATATATATATATATATATATATATATATATATATATATATATGTATTAAATAAATTTTATTGTTTCAATCATTTCAATAATTGTTTATTATATTTTTATAATTTGTTTTTCAAATTTGGCAATTGTAATAAATATTATTATAGAAATAAAATTATTAATTTATCAATTTACGATTTTAATAATTTCAATAAATAAATTTTTATTTAAATAGTTTTATTCATATTTATTCATTTTAATTTTAAATATTTTAATGCACGACATATTTTAATAATTTTTACTCCTTACTCCTATACAATAGTTTTTGTAATTCTAATAGTTAATTATCCAAACATCAAAATATATTAAAAGAATATTAAAGAATGTTTTATTTTGTACATTTTTAATAATTTCAATAAATTTAAAGATTTATTTATTTTAAAAGTATTAATTTGTTGAAACATGTAAAAACAAATAATTTAAAAAATATAAAAAATAAATGTAAAAGTCAAATTATTGATTAATAATTTTAAAATTTAAACTATTTTTATACATAGCCCAAACATTTTCAACTTAAAAAATATAATAGTCTTTTTAATAATTTGTATTTATAGCTTTCAAATTCTCCTTAATTTAAATGTTTAATTTTAATAATCTTACTAATAATTCAAATAATTTTTATATTTAAAAATATTGCCAGCCAAATGTGGTTTTGTTTTCTAAAATTTTAATAATAACAAAAATTAATAATTAATTTTATCTAATTAATGAAAGCAAGCTGATTATTTTAATTATGACTAAATAATAATTTTTCTAAACCATATAGTTTAAATAATGATAACTGGCTAGGAAACATAAATTATATTAGTTATAATCATTCACATGTTTCAAAAGTGTTTATTGAATATCTTAAAATAATTAATTAGATGTCCAATAATTATTAAATTTGTACTGATATTAATTTTATAAGATTTAAAAAATTTAGAAATCTAATCGTTATTTTATTAAAATATTTTAAACCGTAAATATGTTTGGTTTACCAAATAATATTTATTTTTGAAGTACATACATTGAGTTAACTGAACATTTAAAAGTTGATAGATTGTAAAATTTGCATTTAACAGGTCTTAATAAAATATATAATCAACTTGATAAATAAAACTGAATCTAAAATTTTATTAGTTTAATAATGAAAAATCTAAATAATTAATTAAATAAACCATAATTTTTTAAATTGGTACATTATTAATAAATAAAATAATTTCAAAATTTTTATTTATATTAATAATTTTATTTATTTCAAAAGTATTAATTTTTTAAATATTATTATACCAAACTAATTTAAGTACTTTTAATTATTTTGAGTAGTTTTAATAAACAATAATAGATAAAAATTAAGTTACTTATGATTTTAATTGAATATTTAATGACTATAATAACTTATATAAATAAAGTTTTATTTAATCAATTTTAAACATATGTACAATTGTACATAGTTCAAATGAATAATTTTAAATTTTTGTTAATAAAAAGTATCTGAATAATTTAATTAATTTATTTATTAATGATAAAACATATTTTAATTTATTAAAAAACATTTTTATTAATTTTTATTTATAGGTAACTGTTTAAATGATTTTAATAATTTGAGTTAATAAAAATAATATAATTTGAGTAAATAATTGAAGTATGTACCTCTATTATTTAAAATAAATTTTTCCTTAATACTTATTTGTTTTGATGTCCTTAAAACTTACTTGTTTTCAAAATGTTTATAAATTTAACAACTTAAATTGTATTATTTATTATTGTAGTTTTTCTTATTTAATTTTAATTATTTAAATGATTTAAGTAAACAGTGTTTTTTTAATAATTTTGATTTATAATTATTAATATATAACTAAACAAAGTAAATTTATTAATTTAACTTTTATTGAATATAGTAATGTAATTTTATTAAAAACAATTATCCAATGCTAATTTAAACAATATAAGTGTTTTAATAGATTTAATAATTTTATTATTTTAATAACTTTATTAGATAAAGTAACAAGAATGTCTTCAAAGTTTTCAATAATTATATTTATTTATGTAATTTTAATAACTTACAAACAAATAATTACGTTTATTTCCAAATAAATAAATTTAAATAAGTAATATATAAAAAAAAATTATTTAAAATTTTTTTATACTTTTTTAATTAAAAATAAATTTTTAATAAAAAAAATTATTTAAAATTTTTTTATAGTTAAACTAAATTCAATAATTTCAATGTATTGAAATATTTTTAGAAGGTATATGACAATATTTTCACATTTGACAGTTTTAATAATTTAAATTTGGTATGTAAATAAATATTTATATATAATATTACATATATTTAAATAAAAATAATTATTTCAATTAAACTTATTTTTTATGTTTTAATGAATAGTTTTAATAACTATAACTAACCAGAAAATATTAATAATAATAATTTTAATAATTGAAAACTTAAAATATTAAATTTGATTTGATTAGTATTTTACAAAATTTAAATTTTCTTTAATAGTTTTGTATCATTTTTTTTTTAAATTCAATAAATACAGTACTAAGGGAGCCATCCCTAAACAAAGCCATGTCTAACGACTTAAGAATTTTATGCTGGAATGCCAATGGACTCCAGCAACACCAACAGGAATTGCAAATGGTTCTGGACGCAGAGAAAATCGATGTCTGTCTCATCTCTGAAACTCACTTCACTAGACAATCAATTATCAAATTTAGAAATTATAAAACATATCACACTATCCACCCGGGAAATACTGCCAAGGGAGGTAGTGCTGTTATAATTAGAAATAGCATTAATCACTTCGAGGAATTAAAATATGAAACAGAACAAATACAAGCAACAGCTGTTAATATCAAAACCAAAAATAACTCTATTAGTGTTATTGGAATTTACTGCCCACCGAAATACTCTCTAAAAGAAAAAGATTATCTTGAATTTTTCAGTAAACTAGGGAAAAGATTTGTAATTGGAGGAGATTTTAATGCAAAAAATATCCACTGGGGTTCTAGACTAACAACAACCAAAGGGAAAGAACTCCTCAATGCTATCAGAAAATACGGTTGTGAAGCCTTATCAAATGGTAAACCGACCTACTGGCCAACTGATCCAAATAAAATACCAGATCTAATTGATTTCTTTATAGTGAAAAATATATCTGTAAATTATATACATATAGATGAAAGTATTGACTTAAGCTCTGATCACTCCCCAATACTTTTGACATTAAGTGAAAGGATCATTCAAAAAGAAAGCTATCCCAGTTTAGTAAATAAGCACACAAATTGGGAATACTTTAGACTGTCGTTAGAAAGAAAAATTAACTTAATGGTTCCGCTAAGGAGTGAGGAGCAATTAAAAAACGAAGTTCACAAGTTCATATGTGACATACAGCAGTCAGCTTGGGAAAACACACCTCAAGTTAAAAAGAAAATTAAGGGAAACAACTACCCTAGAGAAATTAGAGAGCTCTTGGCAGAAAAAAGAAGGGCAAGGAGAATATGGCAACAAACTAGAGCCCCTCAAGATAAAACTAAGCTAAACAATCTGACTCAGCTACTTAAAAGGGAAATCAAAGATTTGAAAGACGAATCTATCAGTAACTACCTCAGAAAATTATCTAATGATACTAGTACTGATTATTCTCTCTGGAGAGCAACCAGAAGAATTAAAAGGCCAATAATGCAGATTCCTCCAATCAGAACAGAAGATAACAAATGGGCCCGAAATAACGAAGTTAAAGTATGAAATTTTGCTGAATACCTGGAAAAAATATTTGAACCACATGATGACCAATCATTGGAAGCTGAAATAATAACTGAAGAGGTTGTACAGGAAAGTGACGAAATCCTACGAGCAACACCAAAAGAAGTCATGTATGAGATAAAAACAAATATGAATCCGAGAAAAGCGCCGGGTTATGACCTTATAACAGCAGAAATTTTAAAAGAACTACCAAGGAAAGCACTATTAAAGCTCACCAATATTATAAATGGCGCCTTTCGATTGAAATATGTACCCAGCCTCTGGAAAATTGCAGAAGTAATTATGATTCCGAAACCTGGGAAACCACCACACAAAACTGGATCATACAGGCCAATATCACTATTACCAGTTATGTCTAAACTCTTTGAGAAGTTATTAGTGAAAAGGCTAAATCCGATAATTGAGAGGAAAAACCTGATTCCAAATCATCAGTTCGGTTTTCGCAACCAACACTCAACATTAGATCAAGTACACAGAATAACTAATATTATTGAAGGAGCATTAGAGGAGAAAAAAGTATGCTCAACGATATTCTTAGACGTTGCACAGGCCTTTGATAAAGTTTGGCATGAAGGACTTAACTATAAGTTAGGAACTGTACTACCAATGCAATTCACTACAATATTAGAATCATACTTGAAAGATAGATTCTTTAGAGTAAAATTAGACGATTCCTATTCTGAATTGAAAGAAATCAAGGCAGGAGTACCGCAGGGCAGTGTATTAGGTCCGGTCCTATACCTTTTGTACACTAATGATCTCCCTGTATTAGAAAACAACACTGTGGCGACCTTTGCTGATGACACGGCAATCTTAGCTGTTGGAGATAGCAACGAAGAATCAACACAGAGTTTACAGTTGGCTATTACTCAAATACATAACTGGACCAAAAGATGGCGAATTAAACTTAACGAAACTAAATCAGTTCACATCAATTTTACAAACAAACGACTCGAACATATTCCGGTTACAATTAATCAAGAAATAATACTGTATGCCAACACGGCTAAGTACCTTGGCATGACACTAGATGCAAAACTACGATGGAAAGCACACGTCAAAAAGAAAAGTGAAGAACTAGGGCTTAAATATAGAAAGATGTATTGGCTGATAGGAAGGAGCTCCGCTCTATCAACATACAACAAACTTCTATTATATAAACAAATATTAAAACCGCTTTGGACTTATGGTATCCAACTTTGGGGTTGTACCAAACAGAGCAACGTGGAAATCATCCAAAGATTTCAAAACAAAGTATTAAGGAACATCGTTGATGCACCATGGTATGTTAGAAACAGAGACCTCCATAGGGACCTTAAAGTGGACACTGTTTCAAAGGAAATCCAAAAAAATGCACTGAGACATAGGCAAAGGCTCGAACAACATGTTAACACTGAGGCAACTAAGCTGTTAAACAACACAGATATTGTACGCAGGCTCAAACGAACTAAACCTTTTGAGCTGGTGTAATTGCTAGTGTAAACAGCGTAATGCTGATCTAAAACCCACAATAACGACGTGGTTTAATTCAATTTATCAGACACTATGGAACACCAGTGGGAAGAAGCCATAGATTAATACAACATAGTAAATTAAGTTAGAATAAAATTGCTCATTAGTCCAGGTGACTAGATTGTAATAATTGTTTATTTAAAATATTTAAATAAAATTGAAAAAAAAAAAAAAAAAAAAAAAAAATTCAATAAATAATAATTTAAAACAAAATTATTTTCTAATTAATTAACTTAATAATTTGAACATTATTAAAATAATTATTTATTTATTTAGTTAAACATATGTACAACTTTATTAACTTCTATATTTATAATATTAAAATTGTTTTAGCAATTTCAAAAATTTTGACAAATTGTTTTCAATAATCATTATAATTATAATTTTAAAAAAATTTCTTTTAATATAACAAATTAATGATTGTAATAATTTCAATTATTTATTTATTTATAAATTGTTCTATGTATTTTAAATTTTAAAACATAATAATTTTAACAAACTATATAATTGTAATTCTCTGGAAATTTGAATAATATGAAAATGAAATATTAAAAAAAAAAATTTTTTTAGAATTACAATTCGATCAAATAATTGATAATTTTTCATAGTCGTCGAATTCCAACGTCTATAAAATTTATGAGTATTTTTTTATGAAATTTGCGTTAATTAAAGTTTCCAAGTAAACAAATTAATATCATAATTATAAATTATTATTATAAAATTAGAGTCTATACAAAACGGAACCAGGCTAGATATTCCCGACCTGCCAGGAAAAAAACAAATTAGAGCATTATTTAGATCGAAAAGTACTTTAAAATTGAACCAGCACTCATCTTCATATAAAGATTAACTAATGCCAGCGTGATTAATAAAAACAAGTTACAATTTTTGCATCACTAAAATATGATCCTATAATTTTATGATTAAATGAATTCAATAACACAAAACATGTTTTCGAATTAATTAAAATAAATTCAAAATAAACACGAGAATTTAATTAGGTTCTATTTTTATTTTTTTATAATTTTCAATATGTAAATATAATGTAAAAACCAGATAGATTTATTTGTTTTTGCTTCTAAAAATGATTTTACCAAAAACAAAAATTAATTAAAATTTCATAAACATAACAATGTCGTATACGTCTTTAGTTTTAACATTTTTGTTATTCTTACGCGAATATCTCGAAATTAGAGTAATAAACCAACAATTTTAATTAAACACTCTATTAAATTATATATGTTTTACAAATTAAAATGTTTTAAATATTTAAAAGTTTTATCCAACTAAATAAATAAAATTAAAGTACTAATAATAAAAGCTTTTTTCCACTTAATTTTTTTTTGTTTTTTACTATATTGTATTGAATGTTGTTGTTATTATTACTATTATTATTTAATTTTATTTTTTATTTATATAAATTTAAATAAATTAATTACATTATTTATTCAAATAAAATTATTTACCCATTTTATGTTTTTATAGTATATAAAATGTTTTATAAAATTTAAAACATAAAATAAAATTTAAATAATTGAATAATAATTGCAAAGTTGATTGTTAAAAGCGGTTCAGTGATAATTATGTATATATAAAATATATACTGTAACAAAATTATATTTTGCTACGAAATTATTTATTTTAATGGGTATAATAGGAAGTGCAATTTTACTGCGGGGCGGCAAAACAGAAACTCACTTAATACAATGAAAATAATAAATTTACGGACAAAATAAAAACTAATATAACATTTAAAAAATGAAATCGACTACCGAAATATTACCAAACATATTATTTCGTGTTTCGCACACAGGATTTTAAAGTAAAAAAATAATAATTAAAATAAAATAGATTGTGAAATGCAGAAAATAACAAAACTATGCAAGCGGAAAAATTTAATTAAATTTTTTTTTTTTTTCAACAATACAGATTTTTTCTCATGTTTTGTATTTCAATATAACATTATTCTGATTAATTGTTATAATACAATTATTATGTTGTATCATTTATTGATTTTTTAGACAAACAGCTTCTCCTTTGTACAAAATACTATTTCTCATATTCATCTGATATATCATGTACATTCTATAAACTGATAACAAAACAATTGAAATAAAATAAAAGATGGAAAATTTAATGATGTTGCAAAAAATAAAATAAAAATTCTTTATTATAACAATTACAAATTTTAATTCAATATTCGATTTTTATTATTTTCTGTTATTACTATCAAGATGATTACACAAGTCTTATTTTTTTTGTATACATCTAACATAGAGAAACAAGATCGAATAGTATTTATTTATTTTTATTTTTTTCTCAATTTATATCGAAAATCCTTAATGACTGGTATAACAACAATCAAACAAGAGCAATAATAGTAATAATAATAATAATTTAACTTGGTAGCACAACAACAGAGTAAATTAGATAAATATTAGTTTCATTCTATATTTTTAATACTTGTAATGTTTTTTGTTTGTAAAAAGATTATTTTTTATGCTATTGAAGTCTACATAGCTACTCAATAATTAAAATAAATTCAATATATTCTTAATTCCAAAATCAATAGTTTTTATCATGGAATTGGATGAATGAGTTGTAATTTTAATTTAATTAATTTTTATTATTACATATAATTTTGAACCATAAAAATGTTAAATTAAAATTATTATAACTATTAAATTTATTAAGATTAATAAAATAAATAAATTAATTAAAATTACTAAAATTATTAAAATCATTAAAATTATTAAAATTAATAAAATTATTAAAATTAATAAAGTTAATAGAATTATTGAAACTATAACCAATCATCTGCAATAAAGATAATAAATTTTATTTCTATACAATTTGTTGTTGTTGTCAACAAATTGTTGTTGTTGTCAATCGATTTTGTAGTATTTCATCACACCATTAAATTGAGCGCCAATTTGTAAGGAATGAGATATGTCCATATATTTCAACCAGGGTTTTGTGATTACATTGTACAAATATATAAAAAATACAAACTTGGATTTTAACCCTTTAAGCCGTACGGTTTTTTAAAATTGAATTTTGGAAATTCATGGAATTCAATGGAAATTCTTCATATAGCAATTACTGTAAATGCTGACAATCAAATTTAGTTTTTGTATAATGAAAGTGCACTGGCTACTTCAATAATGTATGTCTTAGAGTTTCATTATATTTTATGAATACCAGTTCTATGAAAGCATGAAATCGCATAAAGACAATTTGAAACATTCATCGTCCGAAAAATGATTATAATTTTTATTTTTGAAAAATGAATCAATTTAATAATAATATTCTCGATTTTGCTGAATCGTCCAAAAACACATCATTTAACTAAATATGTATATTGAATATGTAGCTATATATTATAATGTATAAGGCAAAATATTTAAAGAAAGCCATTATAATGAAATGATTTTAGTTCGTTAAGCTTAGAAAAATATATAAAAACAGCACAAGATTTATATTGATAAATCGATCATATTGATATTCATCACTGTAAAAGAAATGTTGGGCTACAAATTACAATAAACAAAACCGCAACCATGCTCTTGACGAAATCTCAATAAACTTCATGAGGCTATATTTTATTGTATAGCGAACATCAGTTAAATAAATTTGTAAAATACATATATGCAATTCTGAATTTAAATTCAAATATTTTCGATTGATTTTATGATTTTGAATTCGACCTTTAAATTTGTTTCTTTCTCTTGTTTTTTGCAAGGAGACCCAATCACGCAACTCATCTTCGTGATGCAAAATATCTCATTAAAATAATTAAGATAGCTCCACTGTGTTTACTGATACAAATATTGTATGTCTATATACGTTTGGATATTATTATTTTTATGGCTTTACTTTTTTTTACATTTTTGATTAAAAGATTTTTGGTATTTAGAAGCGACCGACAACATTTTAATTAAATGGAAAGACGTATAAAAGTAAATTAATTATTTGAAATTATTTTATTTATTTTTCAGAAAATGTGTAATTTCATAAATTCAAAATCAAAATCATGTATCTAAGGCCATTTATATATATACACAAATAGAACGTTATTTTGTAGTCACCAGAACAAACCTGTAAAAATCACTGTTCAACCAAATTATATATCTACAACTCCAGTGCCTTCTAGTTAGTCCACAGCATAGCCGAATACAAAATCAGATAAATTATCTTTGGAATAGGGGCAATATTTAAAAGACAACATAAACGACATTCATTATTGCTTATCATTAAAATTGGTGTCCAAAAAAAGAGTAAGATGCACTATAAACCGGCTATACTCGTATTATAATTTGCCCAAATGATATAGTTGTGTTGAAAGTTTCATTATGAAGTATATTCTCCAAAATAAATGCGGCAGTGCAAACATATGGGCACGAGACTTAATTAAAGAGACGCCTTAGAATTTTCCATTACTTTTAATGGATCGCGAAATTAGATCTTACAGGACAAGATTAATTTAGCGGGCTGTAAAATTAAACCACCGGATATAACCAATCGAAAAAAGGTTGGATCCTGTAATAGAAAAAGAATTGTCAATAGACAAGAAGAATAAATGGAACAATGGTATGGGTTTGCCAACTGTCAATTAAATGTTTTGTATGTACATATGTATCAAAGAGTTGCATGTTAATTCGATAGCTATTTTTGCTGAGTTTAATGGGTGCCTAATGTATGTCAAGCAACGAAAATCGGCATTCAATCAATATGATGTGAGCAAGGAAGGGGATTAATGGAATACCATTTTGTTTGACTGTCAGAAAAATAGGGTACCTCTATAAGTTCCGGACCATGCAGCATAATATTGAAGGTAACTATATTTGTATTATTATAGAATTGTGCTGGGCTCAGTCTTAATAAAAATAATGTGTTTGGGTGCGGCTCGAAAATATGAGTATGCAAAACGTTAAAATGAAACTGCTACCATCGACTATATTGTCTATTGCATTCAATCATTTCAGTTGTTAGGCTAATATGTGATGGTTGTGTTGTGGCACAAACATTCGGCTGCCATTCATTTCACCGTATTTACTCAGCTGGAAAAAAACTTTAAGGCAAAGGGAAAATTGATTATCGATCAGATTTTCGTGTGGGTAGGATAATATTGAATCAAATGAATATTCATTCATCTAAATAAAGATGATATTTTGGAAAATAAATAAAAAACGTTCAAATTTAAACAACAAACTGGCAATACAATATTCAATATTTTTGAAAATCCAATTATTTGAATGAGCCCTAATTTCAGTTAAGTTCGTCAGAAGATTCCACGAATATTATTTATCTGGGCTTTAATGGGCCAATAAGACTTTTATGAGAAATCTTCACTTAACACCATTTAAAAATTATATATAATACTCAGTATAGCTTGCACTGTTGGAACCTTGACCCTGTTTTGCTCATCGGTCCATTGAGCCTCAAACAATTAACCACTCTTTTAAGATTGTCATCCCAAGATAGACCAGATAGATTTGAGATGTTACCAGATATTCACGCGAAGACGTTTCTGTTTTTTTTACCCATAAAAGGATAGGGAAGGGCAGTTTCTTAAACCCTTCAAACATACCGAGCTTTGCCAAGCTCTAATGAAGCCTGGTTACTATAAAGGTTTTGGACGCGAGTAGAAAAGGACGGTTCTGTTTTGTTTTTTTTTGTACCCAGAGAAGGATAGAGAAGGTCTTAAATCTTTACAAACTCACAGAGCCTTGCCAAGCCCTGGTTAAATCTGGGTACTGAAAATTTTGGAAGGTTGCCAACAATTACCTAAAATTTCATTCAAATCCAGAAAAAGGCCTTTCAAGAAAATTACAATTTGTTTTTGTTCCTATCTCGAGGATTTGCCTACTCTTTTCAGGGCTTGGAAATAGAATAGGCTTAAAATTGACAAATTTATCAATCAACAGGGTTTCATAATTTAGCGATTTTCTTAAATGAAAAAAGTTTGTTTTGGTTCCCAATTTTATTTCCTTTTGGGTTGCCAACACCTACCAGTAAATGGGAGTTGCTTGCTCTCCGAATGTGCGATTTAATAAAAGTTTAACTTAATCCAAAGAATATCTACATTTCGAATTTTCAATATCAACAGTGCTTCAAAAAAGGAAAATTCCCTGGAGTTCGAGGCCTCGCAGTTGCGAAGGTGTTAATTACGTTTCCAACATGGCCACTGCTTCAAAAATCTAATTTTTTGTGTTTGATTATTCGTTCTTAATGTCTTAAGATTTTTGAGAACACCATTTTCAAAAGTGATAAATTCTTTTTTTAATAAGATAAGTTTCGTTTTTAAATGAAATGAGAACGTCTGGCAGCACTAATTTTAATCAGATTTAAAAAAATAATTTGAAGTTTTACGATGCTCACTGAAAAGTTTATAATTTTTGGATTGCAATAAATGTTTTAATATTCCTTGGTAATAATCTCATGTATTTTGATGTTTAAAGTTAGAAAATACAAAAAATTATATAGGTGACCAAAAGTACATTAAAACAAAGAATAAAAACGATCTTGGTGAACTTTTAAAGAGACCTTCTGGCCATGTGGCTAAATCGGTACTTAAAAAGTCCAAGAAACCCAACTCTTTTTCATTTTCTATGTCATTGATCAGAATTTCTGTATGACACACTTTGGAGTACGGAATTATTCAAATTTATAAAAAATTGAAAAATTTCCACGCGATTTATTCAAACGAACGAAAAGCTCAGTATGGCTTAATCTTTAATTTGTTGAGTCAAATTTTCATTTCAAACTTAAGACCAACTATAAGGCATTTTCCATGCCAGTGATCAAAATTTTTGTGTTATCAATTTTCGAGTAAGGAATTATTCAAATTTACACTAAATTGAAAAGTAACCTTGGGATTTATTCGAAAGACCGTAAAGCTTAATTTGCGTTAATCTCTAATTTTTAAAGTCAAGTTTTAATTTCATACTTAAGACCAACTATTAGGCATTTCCATTCCAGTGATCAAGATTATTGTGTTATGCATTTTACAGTTCGGAATTATTAAAATTTACATCAAAGTGAAAAATTACTATGGGACTTATTCAAAAGAACCAAAAACTCAATTTGGCTTAATCTTTAAATTTTCAAGTCAAATTTTGATTCCAAAATTTTTTCATACCGACCCTTTTTAATATTCCCTGCCAGTAATCAGAATTTCTGAATGTCACATAGGAGTACGGAATTATTCAAATTTACTTAAAATTAAAAAATTACCATGGGATTTATTCCAAAGAACTTTATTTTTAAAGACTATTTCTGACTTCAAGTTAAAGACCAACTCGTTGGCGTTTTTCATAAAAGCAATTAACATTTTTCTATGACGCATTTTAGTGTGTGGAATTATTTACATCAAATTGAGAAATTATCATGCGATTTATTCAAGAAAACGAAAAGCTCAGTTTGGCTTAATCTTTAGTTTTTTGAGCCAAGTTTTCATTTCAAGCTTAAGACCAACTATAAGGCATTTTCCATGCCAGTGATCAAAATTTTTGTGTTATCAATTTTCGAGTAAGGAATTATTCAAATTTACATTAAATTGAAAAGTTACCATGGCATTTATTCGAAAGACCGTTAAGCCGGGTTAATCACTAATTTTCACTAATCAAACCGTTAATTTGGGTTAATCACTAATTTTTAGAGTCTAGTTTTAATAACAGGCTTAAGACCTTAGGCATTTAACATAACATCGATCAACATTTTTGTAAGACGCCTTTTACAGTTCGGAATTATTCAAATTTGCATCAAATTGAAAAATTATTATGGGACTTATTCAAAAGAACGAAAAGCCCAATTTGGCTTAATCTTTGATTTGTCAAGGCTAACATTGATTCCAAGCTAAAGACCAACTCTTTTTCATTGACCATGCCGGTGATCAGAATTTTCGTATTTTACATTTAGGAATACCGAACTATTTGAATTTACATCAAATTGAAAAATTATCATGGGATTTATTCAAAATAACGAAAAGCTAAATTTGGCTTAATATGTAAGTATTTCAGGACTTTTCTGGTATCAAGTTAAAGAACAACGCTTTTGCATTTTTTATAACAGCGATCAACAATTTTTTTATGACGCATTTTAGTGTACGGAATGATTTACATCAAATTTATTTAAATGTACATCAACTTGAAAAATTACCATGCAATTTATTCAAGAGAACGAAAAGCTCGGATTGGCTTAATCTTTAATTTTTTGTGTCAAGTTTTCATTTCAGGCTTAAGACCAATTATATGGCATTTTCCAAGCCGTTGATCAACATTTTTGTGTTTTGCATTTTCCAGTATGGAACTATTTAAATTTACATTAAATTGAAAAGTTAAAATGGGATTTATTCGAAAGATCGAAAAGCTTTATTAAGGTTAATCTCTAATTTTTAAAGTCCACTTTAAACTCCAGGCTTAAGACTAACCTTCTGGTATTTACCATAACAGCGATCAACATTTTTGTATTACGCATTTCAGAGTAAGGGATTATTATAATTTACATCAAATTGAAAAATTACCATGGTTTTTATTCAAAATAACGAAAAGCTAAATAAAGCTTAAATTTTAATTTTTAAAATCTAGTTTTGGGTCCAGGTTAAACAACAACCCTCTGGCATTTCCCATAAGAGTGATCATCATTTTTGTATTACGCATTTTAGAGTATTGAATTATGCAAATTTACATCAAATTGAAAAAATACCATGCGATTTATTCAAGAGAACGAAAAGCTCAGATTGGCTTAATCTTTAATTTTTTGTGTCAAGTTTTCATTTCAGGCTTAAGACCAATTATATGGCATTTTCCAAGCCGTTGATCAACATTTTTTTGTTTTGCATTTTCCAGTAAGGAACTATTTAAATTTACATTAAATTTAAAATTTAAAATGGGATTTATTCGAAAGATCGAAAAGCTTTATTAAGGTTAATCTCTAATTTTTAAAGTCCACTTTAAATTCCAGGCTTAAGACTAACCTTCTGGTATTTACCATAACAGCGATCAACATTTTTGTATTACGCATTTCAGAGTTCGGAATTATTCAAATTTACATCAAATTGAAAAATTACCATGGTTTTTATTCAAAATAACGAAAAGCTAAATTAAGCTTAAATTTTAATTTTTAAAGTCTGGTTTTGGGTCCAGGTTAAACAATAACATTTCCCATAATAGTGATCATTATTTTTGTATTACGCATTTTAGAGTATTGAATTATGCAAATTTCCAAAAAAGTTTAAAAATATTATTATGTATACACACAAAACTGACACCATTAAAAATACTATTTACGACTAAGTAATGTTTCAGCAAGTTTCACGTAATATCTCATCCTATTGGTGTGAACAAAAAAATAATAATTTTTGAGTAAGGTTACCGCAGTAATTACATGCCTAATAAAACTAATTATTTAGCGTGTATATAGAACAAACATATCTTCATCTTGTTTATGTATGCACGTCATACCCCTTCTGAGACCATACACACACACACACAACATACAAGAGCAAAATTATTAAAATAATTAAAAAAAGTAAAAAAAAAGGAATTTTTGTCCCCGGTTTTCCACGTTCCTTCCGCTCATACAAAACTTTTGACAAAACACATCTCATGTCAAATTTAACTCCCAAGAGTTAGATTTATTCAGGTTTTTGTTTGTGTTTATTGTTGTTGGTGGTGGTCGTGTTATTTTTCAATCCAGATTTTAGTTCTGTTTATAGTATTATATGTGTATGTGCGTGTGTGCACTGGAAAAACTATTGTTGGGCGAAAATAATTGTATTTTAAATTTAATGGTACGATTTTTATTTTTTATTTGTGGTTTTTCATTCAATTTTATGTGTTGAATGAATTTGTTCAGTTTTTGTGTAGAGCTTTCACAATTTTTTGTTTTTTTTTTGCGTTTTATTGTGTATATACATAGCTACATAAATACATAAATTTAAATGGCATTTTGTGAATATATTTATATATATATATATATATATATATATATATATATATATATATATATATATATATATATATATATATATATATATATAATTAAAATCGAGAATAATTATTATT
The DNA here is from genome assembly GCA_951394425.1 of Tipula unca. NCBI lineage: Eukaryota > Metazoa > Arthropoda > Insecta > Diptera > Tipulidae > Tipula > Tipula unca. Next base: position 21,256,529 of record OX596382.1, on the reverse strand, counting down.
TTTATTATTATTGACTGGCTATATATAGTTTTGTTATTTTATTTTATAAACATAACTATTTAGAATTTATATATTGTGTGTGGTCGTGATGATATGTGGCTCTACATATGTACATACATATATGCAGGATTGTATACAAATCAATCAATTAAATTGTATACCCACATATACTAAATTATGATATATGTACGTTCACATTGTGGTTATGAGATTTGTGATGCTAGGGGATACATATATGTGATGTACACAATGTATGTAATAAATCCATATACATATGAAAAATTCTGTTGAATATACACAAAACATTAAAAATGTTAGACATTTATGTATAATGTACGTATATGTATGATGATTTGTGTTATTAACAGTACATTAACTTCAAAGTTAAAACCCGACATCTTTATGTACGATTTGCAGAAGGAATATTCTCATATTTCTTGAATTTATTTTTTTTTTACCATCAAATCAAATACAAATCTCAAAGCTATTACTTATTTTCTATACTCGTACATGACATACAAATTTAATTTAAATATTTTATATAAAAATTTGATACTTTGTGTCTGTATAAATATAATTTAGTTTATTTTATTATTTTTGGTGTTAACCCAATCTCTGTTTGAATATCATATATCCATATATAGTATCTTGCTATCCATATACAGAGATGAGTATATGATATTTATCTTGACCAAATATTGATAATATCGTATCGTATATAAAATATTATAAAATGTTTGTTTTACAATATGATAATTTAAATTACTATCTGTGTGCATATGGGAGTATGAGTCTAGTGCAAAGACTTTTATTTCAATCAAATATTTGAATTAAAAATATTTTTCTTATAAATAGCCTAATGCTATCCTAGAATATAAATAAATTATGACTATTAATATTGTTTATGTAACTAGAAAGATTAAGGATAAATCAGACACACACTTGTTACTCAGTGGACGGTATAATATGCGGTTGAACTTGGTGCACAAAAAATTCGAACTGTTTTCTTTTACAATGCAGTGCTTCAACTTAACTTTTAATGATAAATTGTATCCATCTCAAACCGACATTAAAGATCAAGCATCGTCACTTGCTATGGCGAAAATCTGGTAGGAAATTGAACTGTTTGCACAAAGAGGTTCGCGGTTGAATTTCTACGAGGATGGTTTGGCTAATAACAGTGTGTGTATACTTGATTTTCTTTGTCTACAAGACCTTACCTCTTACAATACGGAAATTGATGAGCTGCTTCTTTCTGTTGATTTTTCTGGTTGTGATATCGACATTTCGGATGATGTTGCTGCCGAATTCACTAGGACTCCTGTTGCAATGTCCAACAAAACCATCCCTGCTGAATTACAGAATGACTTACCTCTGATTCAGGATCATTTGTTTCACCTTTTTGATCGCATCATTATCTTTTGGATTGAATCCACGCTCAAGTCTCGCATTGCGAAGGCAAACCTGAATGTAGTGTAAGTTTCTATCAAGGTTGTCGAAGGCTACCCTCACAAATGTATAGACATCTCATTTCTGCCGTGGCGCTTGGTCATTGACGATTAACTTGTTGAGCTGCAGTAATTTGGTTCACTGCTCAGAGTTACACTGATGATCTTGTTTTGACAGTTTCAAGCAAACATCTTAGTGTCTTGTCCGACTATACGCAACATATCTGAATTATTGCAGAGGCATGGTGTATTGAGAAAGGTCTGCACGTCAATTCATCTAAAACTGATTTTATTGTGTTTACTGGCGTAGCTTGACCTATCTGTTCTCTTATTTTTTGGACTATAAGCTTCAAAAAGCAATTGACATATTTTGGCAATGTAGAAGAGCTTTTTCTTAAATATTGGGATTTAAGCCATACCGATATTATCGTACGCTCCTATTGTAGGATTGGCAAGTGAAGGTACCTGAAGGCTTCTGTATTAAAGCTTAATGGTCTAAAAAATCTCATACTGGTCTACAAAACCCTATAATCCTTTGTTTTAGGTGCACATCCCATTTTATTGCGCTTCACCTGAGCTGCATTGGAGCATGGAGTGTTTCCGGTTCTATCGTGGAACATTGACAAATTCTAAAAAATTATTCTTCATAATTACCAGAAATCGTGGTTAATAGGAGATTACTTCGAGAGATTTGTGGATAACGCAGAATTTTTTCAACAAATTAGATGACTCTAAAATCTTCTATTCTGAAGGTTCTCGACCTTACCGTTTGGAATCTACTGTCCTCAGTCTGATCCGATTTTGCTGCAGTCTCGGTTCAAATTGCACTGTTTTTCAGGCGGAATTTAAAGTTACGCAATGTTTCTTGGATTGTTAGCCATAGCTGGTTCCCAGTAAACTTAAATTGATTGTGAGCTCCAGCGGCTCCTGGTTTCAAAGACATGGCTTGAAGCATTTAGATGTCGTGAAGCAAAGTACTTCATTAAGCAGCCCAATTAAGAATCTCGGTAGCGATTCCTACGGGACATGGCCGTTTTAAAAATCATCAACATCTTATTGGCTTTTCTCATGATGTTACTTGCGTGGACTGCCTTGAAAAGGAGGATGACTAACGGTACAGCAGCCCTCTCTGCCATGGCACATTTTGCAAAAGCAGCAAATAGGATCCTGGGTTTACTCCATGGCCCTTTGTGGCATTGAGTGCGGCATGCTCGTTGGTTCAACTATAACAAAACATTAATTAGACAGTCGATGATGATAATTCCACTCAGGTACTAAATAGAAAATCTCAACTTACTCCTTCTGTCAATGGAGAAAAAAGTATTTCTTACAAGAGTAATTAGTTCTTAAAATTAATGACTGTACGATTGAACACAAAACAATATTTTTTGTGATTTATACAATGGACGTTTTTAGTTCTCACGATGACGATGTGAACTAATCCATTGGAACCCGGAAATACTTCCATAATGCGCAATACCTCCTTTCCCAACTAATTGGGAACCAATTTCAAAACAAAACGAGATGGGTTTCTGTATAGACTGGTTTAATATTTTGGGTGCTACCGACAATATTCACCAGTTTCAGCGAGAATGTTAAGTGATCCACCCACAAAATATGTCCTGGTGTTAAAATCATAACCATCATTAGCTTGGTGTTCTAATGGAACCACACCATTGATATATATCAATATTCGCTGAGCTCCACCGAAATCTGACTCGTTATCACTAACGATTTAGAAATGCAGAGCATTTACGGCGAGGCACCTAAAAACAGGTATGTTAGTCTTCTCATTTTTGTGCAGCATCATTGAATGTTTGGCATTAAACGAGGCACCGGATTCCTCGATATATTCTCCAAACGTAAAATACTGTTGGCATCAATAAAGGGTTCTAACGCTGATAAATGTTTTTTTCTCTGTATAGCTATTGCTGTTCCATAAGTTCTGCAATTTCCTGCCCAAACGTTTTCTGCTGTGCCCAAGAAATACAAATGTTCTTTGCACTTTTCAAATTCCTTTTTTCCACGAAGGAATAATGGAGAAGACTTCGTATATTTTTTATTTTAAATTTATTCAGCTAGCTTTAGGAACACTTAGACGTGTAGAAGTAGAGTAGTAACAGATCATATTAGAAGTTTTTTATATGGTCCAGGAATACCTAATAGCATTAGTACAACACGATCATTAACTTGATTCCACCTAATAAACATTAGTTGATTGTAGCAATAGCGTATAGCTCGAACCTAGGTAGTCTGACAAACTTAATTAGAGCAACCTTCGTCTTTGCTTTGAAATATTTTAAAATTTTGGAGTTCGAATTTTGAACTATTGTTCCCAACGTCGACAGGTATCATGTCCTTACTTCATCTTCCTGGCCCACAGTGATTAGAAGATAAATTTGATTGCTATTCTGATTTGCGACAGCTCTTAGCTTGGTTGTCGTGCTGAAGTTTTTCTAAATTGCGTGATGTGGAAGAAAATAATGCTTCGAATAGAGTAGATTAATTTCACCTGGTGGATTGTGGCTCATGTGCTCCAGGTAATATATTTCGACATGCATTTCTTATATTCTGGGTACAATACGAATTAATTACGGCTGAGCTTTCTCGTTTTGGCCTGATTATGATAATTTGAGGGTATAATCCACAATTCCAAAATTTTTTGAGTTTATTTAGTTTATTTATTCCCAGAAATGTTATGAATTTTGGCTGCAAACCATCCCAATTTCGTAAAATTAAATCGGTATTGCCAGTAAACCGTCTTTGACCCTTTACTAAAAATTGATGGTTTGTCGGCGTATTGATAACCGCTATTTAAATAATGAGTTTACTACGTTCCTAGTTTAAACTAACTTATGCCACGCTTCCTTATAGGTTCGCCACTTAAGTAGTTTCAAAAGGTCTAACCGTAGTTTTCTGGACCGTAAGCCCCATTCCCATAAAAATTGCGACTTGACCTTGAAAAGCTTATATTGATAATAGTTTTCGAGTCCAAACGTCTATAAATCATCAAGCGAAATCTCATCTGGATTGACGACACCAATATCGCAGCGATCTCTGAAAGGAGAGCCACCATATGGTAGGCGCAGAGGTCGACGATGGCTCCACGGTCTAAGTTGTCTATAGGACAATATGAAGACCAAGCCCAGGATCGAAACCATTGGAGCCAGATTGTTGACGCAGTCAGGGGCCACTGTTTTTATAATTGTTTCCTTAAAATTATATTGACTGCGCGCCATAATTTAATTTTTTGGATATATGTTATATGTAACCTCAAAATCACATACCAAAAAATCCGTTCGACAGTCATGCGAGATAAAAACACTAACAAAAATATGAATATTTTTCAACAACCAATTATTTTATATGTTCATCGTTCAAAGATTGGCTTTGTAAAAATTTGTCAACATATCAATATCAGCCATTAAATATTTTTTTCCCGACCTCCCATACAGCTAGCTACTACTTGCTTGTTTCGTTGTTAATATAATACCGAGCTTTTTTTTTTTGGAATTTTTCCAATATTGACAAATTCAAATAAAATGAGATAACGTGTATGTATGTATGTATATATGTATGCCAACCAAACTACCGAAAACGAATATCGAACCAAAGTCGCTAGATATGGGAGAGACATTATTTGAATATAAATTAGAAAATATATCGAATAATGTTATGTTACATATAATATACAAAACAGGTAGATATATACAACAACAACAACATTAACAAATAAAGCAGCTACATCCTTTAAATTTAAATACACGACATTTTTGTATCCACATATATACCCTACATAAAAATTTTGAGGGTAAGAGACGAAACTTTCTTCTTTTTTTGGTGTACTGTGTCCATTGAATTTTGTGTAAATATAGATAAACTGGATGAAGTTAATTTGAATCTATTTTATCTGGAAAAAGCTAATTTAATTTTTTTTTTTGTATCGACATACTCGTAGAACGCTTTTGTCAATGCAATTTCCTTTTTTTATCGAGCTTTTCTTTATTTAAAGGCAACATTTTGGAATTTTATAATGTGTATGTGTATGTGTATGGTATAATTCAAATTTGTCTGTATTTGTTAATCATCTTACGTGAATAATGAACATTGAAAGATTTTAAATAGAGACTGCTTGAATAAGATTATCTCACGTTATAAAAGGTGCAGTGCCGGTTTTTTCCATTTCTAAGAAAGCATAATTCTTTGACTCATTAATGGCCCCTTACTGCTTCAACAATCTGGCTCCAACGGTTTCGATCCTGGGCTTCGTCTTCATACTGTCATAGACAACCTTAAGTAGCCAAGTCGTTCTCTACTGCACCGTGAAGCTATCGTCTCCTGCAACGTCCTCTGCGCCTACCATACCAACGTGACCGAGCCAGCGTACTCGCTGAGATCTCGATATTGTACAGAGCTCAGTATGTGCCATCTATTTCGCGTTTTGGGCCGACGCATGACTCTCTTCTTAAATGTAAGGAGACAAAAAATTAAAAAATTAAAAAAAAATTTTTATTAAATTAAAAATTATTAAATTTGTAATTAATTAAATTAATAACTGAATGACTTATTAAATTAACGATATTATAAATTATTATGCTAATAAACTATGTTATAAACCCATATAAATACATTTCTAGAATTATGATTTGGTAGGTCAAAATTTTATATATTAATAAATTAAAGAATTAATAAATCAAAATAAGGTTAAATAAGTGATTAATTTAGTTGATAAATAAATAAATTTAAAGATTATTAATTTATAAATTTAAAAAAAAAAAAAAAAAAAAAAAAATATATATATATATATATATATATATATATATATATATATATATATATTTATATATATATATATATATATATATATATATATATATATATATATATATATATATATATAAAAAAATATATATATATATATATATATATATATATATATATATTTAAAAATGTATAATTAACTAAAATAATTAATATATACATTTCTAGATTTATAATTTTTTAAATAAGCAATTTATATATTTCTAAATTGTTAAATTAATAAACTTAAGAACTAATTAATTAATCAAATAATAAATTAATAGACCAAATTATCAATTAATTTATTAACTTGACAATTAATTAATACTTTCATTTATTAATTCTTTAGTTTTAGTATATACATTGAAAAATATATAAATTATAACAAAAAAAAATTATAATTTTAGAAATGTTTATATATTTAATAATTTAATTTTTTAAATATATGAGTTTTAAAAACATTTTTTAAAATGTTATAATTTACAAAAGTTTTAATTTATAAATGGATGTGTTTATTAATTTAGGAATTTAATTATTCTTTAATTTTAATAATTTTTAAAACCATTTTATAAATTTATAAATTTAAATATATATTAATTAATAAACAAATAAATATATGAATATATGAATGTTACAATTTTTTTAAATTGATAATTGTTAAATTGATTAATATAGTATTTTTATCTAAATGATAATTTAATGTTTAATAATTTATTAATTTTTTGTTTTACTAATTAGTAATTTTTTACTTTATGAATGTGTTATTCTCTTCATTTATTATATAATAAGTTCAGTTTAATAAATTACTAATACATTAATTCATTAATTTTCCAATTTATTAATTTAGGAATTTGATTATTTATTTATTAAATAATTATTTGATAGATTAATATAGTATTTTATTAATTTCTAAATTAATAAATTTATTTATTAACTTAAATATTTTTTAATTTTTTATTTGTTATTATATTAAATAGTAAACTAAATCAATTATTAATTTAAACTTTTTTTGATTTATTAAATTTTTTATCAATTAATTAATTTATTTAACAATTTTATATTTCATTAAGTAAGTCTAGAAATGTATTAAATAATCAATTTTTTAATTTAATTTATGAATTTATAAATTAAAAAATACATACATGTTTAAATTACAAGATTATATAGAAATGTATACAAATATTAATTAGGTTAATAACATAACAATTTATAAATTCTTTATTTTATGAAATCATTCAGTTATTAATTTATTAAATTATTAATTAATTTATTTTTTAATTATTAATTTATAAAATTATAAATTCATTTACCTATAAATTTATTAACTTAACATTTAATTAATACTTTCACTTATTAATACATTAATTTTAATACACAAATTTGAATAAAAATTATTTTTAAATGAAATATATAAATTAATTAATTTAATTTTGTAACTATTTGAGTTTTAAAAATATATAAATTTTTAAATTTACAAAATTATAAATTTATAAATTATAACAAAAAAAAATTATAATTTTAGAAATGTTTATATATTTATTAATTTAATTTTTTGAATATATGAGTTTAAAAAATATTTTTTAAAATGTTATAATTTACAAAAATTTTAATTTATAAATGGATTGATTTAATAATTAAGGAATTTAATTATTCTTTAATTTTAATAATAATTTTCAAAACTATTTTAAAAATTTATATTTTTGAAAATTAATAAATCTTAATATATATTAATTAATAAACACTTAAATATAGGAATTACGCAAGTTTTTTAAATTAATAATTTTTAAATTGATTGATATAGTATTTATTTAAATGATAATTTAAAATTTAATAATTAATAAATTTTTTGTTTTACTAATTAGTAATTTTTTAATTTTGAATGTGTTATTCTCTTTATTTATTATATTTATAAATTCAGTTTAATAAATTACTAATACATTAATATTTTAATATATTAGTTCATTAATTTTTCAATTTATTAATTTAGAAATTTGATTATTTATTTATTAAATAATAATATAATTGATTAATATAGTATTTCATTAATTTCTAAATAAATAAATTTATTTAACAATTTATTATTTCATTAAGTAAGTCTAGAAATGTATTAAATAATCAATTTTTTAATTTAATTTATGAATTTATAAAATAAAAAATATATACATTTTTAAATTACAAGATTATATAGAAATGTATACTAATATTAATTAGGTTATTAACATAATAATTTATAAATTCTTTATTTTATGAAATCATACAGTTATTAATTTATTAAATAATTAATTAACTTATTTTTTAATTATTAATATATAAAATTATAAATTCATTTACCTATAAACTTATTAACTTAACATTTAATTAATACTTTCACTTATTAAAAATAAAAAATTATAAAATGAAATGTATAAATGAATTAATTTAATTTTGTAACTATTTGAGTTTTAAAAATATATAAATTTTTAAATTTACAAAATTATAAATTTATAAATGTACTCGTATATTTTTAGAAACTTATTACTTATTATTTTATTATTTATTTAGAAATATAATTATTTATTAATTTAATAATGGTATTTAATTAGTTTTTTAATTAAAATAATTATTGGTTTATTAATTTATAAATTTAATAATATAGTATTTTATAAATTTATAAATATATACATTTTTATAATCTAAAAAAATTTAAATTTATTAATATAGTAATTTATAATTTCTGCGTGCTGGTCCGGAACGAATTGTGCAGCGATCTCTGAAAAGAGACCCACCATATGGTAGGCGCAGAAGTCGTTGCAGGTGACGATGGCTCCACGATGTAGAAAACGACTTGTCCTCTTCAGATTGTCTTAGACAGTATGAAGACCATACTAAGTAATGGCCTTTAAAAATTGTATATTATTATTTTTTTATTTATTTTTTTATATATTTTATTTATATATTTAAAAATATATTAACTTAAAAATGTATTAATTTATTTATTTTTAGTTTTACTAATTACGAATTTTATAATTCATGAATGTATAATTTTCTTTATTTATTAAATTTATAAATTTATTCAGTTATTTATTATTTTAATAAGTAATTACTTCTTAAATTTATTAATATAATTATTTATATATATTTTGATATTAATTATAGGTGGTATATAGGTACATTTTTTAATTTATTAATGTGGTATTTTTACCATTTGTTAATTTATAAAATAATAAATCTTTAATTAATTTATCTATTATTTTATTAACATAATAATTAATTAATTCATAAATTATTATTTAATTAAATATTATTCCTTCCAATTAATTTAGATTTAATTAAATTTAAATTTTTTTAAATGTAGGAATGAATATTTTCATTAGTTTATTAATTTAGTAGTTAAATTATTTATTTATATAATAATTTTCAATTTAATTAATTAAATTACATTTATTTATTAACTTAACAATTTATTAATGTATTTATTTATTATTAAAATAAATTATAATCTAAATATTGTAATTTATAAAATGAAAAAGTCATTGAAGTGACGGCTATTTACTGTTTAAGTTTGGAACCCTATTAGCAAACCATTATGCAAGCGATGATAATTTTTTTATTGTTGGAAGAAAGCTTAAATCGAAAAAAAAATCCAATGGATGAACTTTTGTGAAAACAGTTTGTTTCTCAAAACGATTTAGTTTAAGACTTGGTTGGCCCATACTATGCCGGCGTTGACATATGGTTGACAGTTAGAATTTCCGCAATATAAATAAATGTGTCGCCTCTATCAACTTTCCAAAGAAAAACCTTAATCGAAAAAATTCGTTTGGCTAAGCTTTTGTAGAGACTGTTATTTTCTTATAGCGATTGAGTTTGGGACTTTTTTGGCATCAGCGTTTATAATTTTATGACGATTAAGATTTATAGTATATAAGATAAGCTATCTTTGAAAAATTTCCAATGGTGCCACATTTATTTATATTGCGGAAGTTCCAACTGTCAAAAAATAATCAACGCATGTTTAGTGGTGGTTAATAAGGTCTCAAACTCAATCGCTATATGAAAATATAGCTGTCCCTATGAAAGCTTGGCCAAACGAATTCTTCTTTAATGTGATTTTACTTATATTGAAGCAATTCCAACAGTCAACAAATTATTAAAGCTGGCATAAAAGTTGCTAACAGGGTCCTTAACTTAATCGCAAAGAGAAAACATCTGTTGTTAAATATTTAAATTTCTGGGATGAGTATTTTGGTTCCAAATGTATATTTTTTTGTTGATGAAATAGTCTGGAATAGTGTAAGTGTAAACAATTCTGGGGGTTCCTCCCAACTGTATAAATTGTATATGTGTTTAAAAAAATTCCTGGGATGAAATCGTGGGATAATTTCAAGGCGGTATAATTTTACTAGGATTTAAAAAAAACATTTTTAATAATACTTTTTTTTATTAATTTTAAATTGTACTAAATTTAGAAAAAAAAATCCAATACCTAATTTTAGTTGACCTTGCCAAGAAATTTAAATTTATTAATATAATTATCGCATACAGTAAAACACACGAAAATATGTGTAACACTGGTTTAAGACCAATTTTCGTGTGTTTTACTATGCGGGTGCTTGGAAAGTCTGACGAAAATTTGGTAACGATTTTTTTTTTCGATTCATTTGTATTCTTTATCCTAAAGCATGGATAATCTTCGATACCATACCCTCATAAATATTAACCCGTAATATATATACTTAAAGACTTTAATGTTTCATTTCAAGCTGTTGTGTTGTCCATTTTACATTTTATTATGTGCATATGTGTAGATAGGTATTAGGTATATAGCCCCGATATGGAATTAAGATAGCAACATACAAATTATTGTCAACTTTAATGCCATAAATATGCATTATAATATTATGTGTGTGCGTTAACTACACAAGAGCGTTACACATCAAAAATTTATAAAAAAAAAAAATCTTTGATATCATTAATAACTCAGTTGTGTTTAATTTTTTACATGAATATTTAACCACACAACAACAACAAAACCTTAAGCTTTTCTTGTGCTTTTTTCTGTATACGATACGTAAAAAATATTATACAAACGCACCCACACACACACACACACATATATACATAAAAAAGCTAAATGTCAAATGTAAAAATATTTATCGATTAACTGGTTAGAGTGAAATTTTATGACATTTTAATAACACAAAATTTTTAGCAACACCTGGTGATCGTACCAAAGTACAACGAAAAATGTATTTATGATATACATACATATATACGTTGTTTATATGAAAATGGCGACGATGTTACATTATAAATGTTACTACAAAATCGTATTACATTTAATTAGGAAATGTGGAAAATACCTCGCGAGAACGTCACAAATGTATACGAGAGTACGTGAATCGACTTTAATTTATTAATGTGGCAATCCTATATATTATTGTTATAGCTACGATATATTTATCTCGTCAACGATAATATTCACTTTAATAGAGATGATTAAGGAAATCTTCAACTATATATATGTACGATTTTATCCTTCTCTAAATACAAATTATTTTTTTATTTGTATAGTTGGTTGTACTATCATCGTATATACATATGTAGAATATAAGAATAAAATTCCTTTAAGCTCGACATCACAATGGAAGGACATAAGTGTCACGTTCACTATTATTACAATTATTTCCTTCTTTTCTAGTTTTTTGTACATATACATATACACATACATATATGCTTGGTTTTCACATATTTTTTTTTTCGTCAGACAAAAAAAGCTTTGTATAGTTTCTATTTATACATGGTGTAGACAATGTTAAATAAATATACATCTTTTTACTCGTACATAGACGATTTATGCATTCTTTCAATTAAAAGCTAAAAGTTCATTCAAATCGTATAATCTCTAAGTAAATGTAATATATTCCCCTCACATGATTTTTATATATTTTATAAGCCTTTAGGGCGTTTAAAGTATGTATATACGCACGTTCACAAAAACTTCCATAAATTATACATTATGGTTCGTTCAAATAAACTAAACACCGCACTATGTAAACACATTACTTTGCTCTATATGATATTTATTTAATGAATTTTGTATTAATAATGTTGTTATTTACTTTCTGTATTTACACACACACACACATATGAAAAGAAAATGTCTAAACATTAAAATAAATTTACAAAATATTTTATTCATCTGCAAACATTAATTTATATTATGTATTTATGAAATACCAAAACAGAAATCATTGCGCATTAATGAGATTTAATAATGATTTAATGTGTAAGTTTTCGTTGGGTTGGGTATTTAATTTTGGTACGTATAAAAGAACAGAGTGACACGGAGCCAATTCGTTTTGGTAAGATCTGTATAGGCCACCATCTCAAACGAATTTCTAAATTGGCCACTCTTCGATTGGTTTTTGGCTGGCTCATTGCCAAAATACTCGCTCGGTTCAGTATTTTATAATACCTGTTCAACGTTGTCACTTGGCTTGATCAGAAGACAAAAAGCTATGGCCAACAATAAGAAAATGAATTAAACCATGTTTACAGAAACCTGTATCAAATGACAACCAACACAAAACAACAGAAAATTCTTTGAACATAGCTGAAATCTTGCCATGCTTTCAACTTCTCACAAGCTTATGTAACTGAGTTGACGAACTGCTTGAAAATAATCATCTGGCTGGACGAATTGATCTCAATTAGCCTTGACAGGAACCTTGAAAATTTCGTTGTAATGAAGGATAATTTACAAGCTTGTAATTTAATTGTTGATGAACTGAAAACTGAAAATATTCGGTCCTGAACTAGTTGAACCGCTTTGTATGCGCTCTTCTAATTGGAAAACCACCTGAATTACACCGATCCTTAAATCTGAAAAAAGAGCTGATATTTCGTGCTATAGGGATTTTCATCGTTGTCGTCAATTCCCATACTATTTGAATTGGTTATTTGTTTATTAACTCATTGAAGCCGAATTCCACGTCTTTTATGGACAGCTCAACAAGGCTTCGACCCTGGAAGATCTACGACGATCAAGCCATCGAGTAACACGTGCAAGTCGACACTATACATATATACAGATTTCAGCAAAGCTGAAGACGATTTTTGAAAGGTGGATGAAGATGAAGACGAAGAAAGTAATTCCGACCTTAGATAAGACAATGTAGAGGGAGGGCTAGACCAATTTACATTCAAATGTCAAGAATTTTAAATGCGTGTCTTATACTTGTCAGTTGGCAGTATCGAATACTCTTAGTTCAGTTCCATTACTAAAAAAATCAATAGATAAATACAGAAGAGTGTCCAAAGAATTACGAATCTCTATCAGAGCTATACCAAAACAACTTTGGTTAAAAAAAACTATGGTTGATTGTCCAAATCAAACACATCTATGGCCCTCTAAGAATAAGAGTGCAGAATTTATTAACCCTAAAACTACCGACTTTGCTTGAAATTTAAATTTCAAATGGAAACCTTCATTAAGAGTACAAAATTACCTGGAGACTTTTATGAATCAGACATTGTCAAATTGGTTTTAAAATATCAAAATTAATATACCATCAACATTAAACGACATTGAACAGCTGAAGTAGCTTTGAATTAAAAGTTTGCGGTTTATGAATCATTTTCACAAGTTTCTAAGGTAATAAAGATTTTTGAGTGGTGGGAAAATTTAAATATGTTTCTACTTTGTCAATACAAGAATGGTGGCATAACTGCTATCAGCCTAGAGGTTAGCGGCACTCAAATCTGGCTGGTCTCAGCCTATATGAACCGGAGACAACAGTTCCCGCCGGATAACCTGGGATACCTGGTTCTTAAAGCTCAAAAAAAAGAAGATTGTGGTGATTCTTGGATGTGATGGTAATGTGCATCATACAATCTGGTCTGCAATCTGGAGCAAGAAGCTATATTTATTACTAAAAATCGGCAGCAGATTCTACACGTAACCTTCGCCTCTGATAATATTTATCCTATGGTCAAGGAATGATTAGTGGCGGGAGAATATTCCTTCTCCGACCATCGATATGTAACATTCAGCCTTAACGTTTCCCCTGCTACCCGGAAAGCTTTTAGGAATCCCACAAGGACAAACTAAATCAAGCTTAAAGAGCTATTAACGCCTTGGGCCCCTGAGCCGCCAGCGACGGTGGAGGAACAGAATTACATAGTGGGCACTATCACTAATGCCTGCAATCGGTCCTTTAATGCTGCTTGACGAATAGTTAAGCCTTGGAGCAAGCAAAAACCAACATGGTGGTCCAAGGAACTGGAGACCTACCGAAAGGCTTTTAGAAAAGCCTTTAATAGAGCTAGAAATACGAGAGTGGCTCAGGATAAGGACTTCTATAAGGAGGACTTAAAGGAGGTCGTTGAGACTCTTCTGTGATAAAATGGAAAAAATATACTGTCTACTGATCGAACCAGTCCCAGTTATTTTATTAAACCGGACGGACCTTCTTGTGAGGAATCTTGGATACTTTTCATCGGAACCCACTTTCCATGAAACTTTGACTAGTACTCATCGAGAAACACATTCATTGCGCATAGATGGTACCGTAACTAAAAAACGGATCCTATGGGCACATGAAGGTTTCAAACGTTATAAATTGGCTGGTCCTGACCGAATTATACCAGCGGAGATTCTACACAATTCGTCGATTATTCTCCCTTGGCTGGAAGTAATCTTGAAAGGGTGTTTAAAATTGGTATGTTTTTCGAAGAGGTAGACGGAGGTCAGGGTGATCTTTATTCCGAAAACGGGAAACTCACATGGCTACCCAATGGATTTAAGACCCAAAACTCTAACATCCTTTCTATTAAAAACCTTTAAACTGAAAGTTCAAATGAGACAAAGTAGTTTAAAATATTGAAATTCCGAACCTGTGGATTGCTAATACATTTCAGGACTAACAAATGGAAATTGCTTCCATTTTTTTTTAATTCCTATTTTCTCCAATTTCCTAAGCTTAAACAAATAATTTTCCTGGTTCCCAATACCTATTTTTCTCTCGGGCTGCAAAGATTAATTTTTCCAAATTTCAATAAAAAGAAGTTAAAAACTTATTTGGATCCCACTTGTTTGCTAACTCTTTGCTGAACTACTGGTTGAAAATGGAAATTACTTCAATTTTAACAAAATTTCTTTTGAATTTCTGGGCTCTCCAATTGAACGAATTATTGAATTTTGAAGTGTTAAATGGTACCAAGAAGTTAAAAACTTCATGTCGCAACATACGGTTCACGGTTAGCAAATGGAAATTGCATCCAATTTATTTTTTTGAATACCTAGGCTATCCAATTTCTTAACCCCAAAAAAATCCATTTTCTTGGTTCTCAATATCTACTTTTTTCACCGGGGTGCCAACTTTCCGTTTGTAGTGAACCAGAAAATGAAAATTACACAAATTACAGAAGATTCTGGGAGCTCAACGGGATCCAGAAAGAATAACCTCGAATGGGGAAAATCTCGAAATATAGTGTTTAAAACCTAGGAAGGAAAGTTACATTTCGTAAGACATAATCCCGATAAAAATCTCGACTTGTCAAATGGATTCGATTTTACCATGATATCTCGAAAATAAAAATCTACAAAAACTGATTTTTAGAAAAATAAATTCTCAAGAATGAAATATTGTGAAAATCTCGAAAATAAAATCTCGAATGGTCAAAAGAGATTTTCAACATTCGAGATTTGAGTTCTTAGAATTAATTTGTCTAAAAATTTGATTTTTTCGACATACCGTGGTATACGGTAGATTTCTTTGAATTTTTTTGGGTCTCCAAATGTTCTAATATCAAAATTTTTGTAAAATTTCTGTGCTCTCAACATGTTCAAAAGCTTTAATTAAAAGTTCATCTTTATTCCCAAAAATTTCAATTTGATCCATTCGGTCGTTCCCAATTCTTATTTTTCTATGGGGTACCGCCTTTCTGTCTAGACCAAAAAAAATAACATTTCCCTCAAACAAATAAATTCTTTGAATTTCTGGCCTCTCCAATAGGGCGAACGATTTTGTTCAAGTGATAGAAACTTTCAAAATCGGACATTTGTCACATTATTTGTCTTTTGGATAGTAGTAAGTCATTTAAAACTAATTTTATTTTCTGGTTCAGAAAAGAGGTGGCAACCATAAGAGAAATTCGAGTTGGGCCCCAATAAATATGAAATTTTCTGGATTCAGTTAAACATTTAATTAGATTTCACATAAATATGGAAAGTTCAGTAGCTCAGAGATATTTTTCTAGCTTGGCTATTTTCATCTTTTTTAACTATAAAACATTTTTTAGTTAAAGGAATTAGCTAAAATTTTAGGTAAACCCCTTGTGACTTTCATTGTATTTTGAAATGTAAGAGGCCTCCAAACGTTCAGTACCCGAACCTCATAATAAAGCTTCACAAGGCTCTGTCAAACTTTTATTTGTGTATCAAGACTGATTTAGGGACTGCAGGTTCCTAGATGGCTCTTGTGGAAATGACAAACTTGATCTAGAATCCTATTGATCGGAGAGAATACGTTGAGACTCTATATTTGGTCTCATAAAAACATTTGATACCGATGATCGCATAAGCTACTTCTGTTTTGAATTTCGTTACTTAACTGTAACCGTCAACAATACCTAATGATTGATTGAACGAACAGTTATACTATTTGGAATGTTAATTATGGGATCCCCCTAGGCTTTAATGATATTTTACATTCGTATTTATTCAAACGATACTGCAGTAATGAAAAAGCCAACTCCCTTACATAACAAAATCTTCTGAATTTCTAGTTTCCTCAACTGTGAACAGGATTGAATTCAAATTTTAAATGAAATCCTAAAATTTTAATAGTTTTGGTTCCCAGTTCGTGGGTTGCCAACTCTTTCAGGACTAGAAAATGGAAATTCCTTCATATAACAAAAATTTTCTTGAATAATCTGGGCTCTCCAACTGTGCGTAAGTTTCTTTGGTTCCCAAATGAAACTTGCTTGTAATATAAAAAATCTATATGATGAATGAGACCATGAAGTTTACATTTTTCTTATTCCCAACTCGCGGGTTGGCAATTCTTTTCAGGAAAGGAAAATGGGCATTACTTCAAATAACAATATTCATTTGAATTTCTATACTTTGCAATTCGTACTTCTTTATGGGTTACCAACTATCCGTCTGTTCCAGAAACTTTTTTTTTTAAATCAAAAAACACTCTAAATTTCTAGGCTCCCTGAATGTGAAAAAGATTTAATTCAAACTTCAAATGATACTAAGAGGTTCGGTTTATTCTGGTTTCCGTGGATTGTCAACTTTTTTCAATACTAGAAAATTATTCATCAACAAAATTTTTCTTATAATTGAAAGATCTATGTAAAAGTTCAATTTAATCCTAAAAAATCCAATTTTCTTGGTTAGTATAAGTGGTGCCAACTTTCCGTCTACGGACTAGAAAATTTAAATTCCCACATAGACCAAACTCTCTGAATTTCAAGCCTCACCAAATGTGAGAAGAATTCATTTAATAGTTTAAACGAAATCAAGAAATTTAAAATTTTTTGTTTTCATCTTTCGGATTACCAACTCTTGCCAGGGCTAGAAAATGGAAATTCCTTCAAAAACAAAATTTTTCTTGAATTTCTGAACTCTCAAATGTTTCCATGTTGTTATCAAGGCTCCAGCTAAATATCCAAAAACTTAAGTTTTTTGATTCCCAATTCACATTCTTCTATGGACGGAGAGTCGTCGTCTGGACCAGAAAATAAAAACTTTTTCAAATAAAAAAGTTTGTTGAATTTCTTGGTTCTCCAAATTTGAAACGGATTTAATTAAAATTTCAAATGAAACCACGAAGTCCAAATTCTGTTTGTTTCCGGCGTGACCGAGTAACTTTATTCAGGACTACAAAATTCAAAGTTTAATAGAAACTAAACTATTTTCAGGACTAAAAAATGGAAATTCCTTCATATAACTAAATTTTTCCTGAATTTCTGGGCTCTCAAAATGAACAAAAGTTTCAATTAACAGTTCAGCTTAATCCCCAAAGAATCAATTTCTTTGGTTCCCAATTCGTATTTCTCTGGGCCGACTAGCCCCTCCAAATGTGAGAATGCTTAAATTCAAAGTTCAAATGAGACTAAGAAGTATAAATTTTTTCAGGCAGAACAAAATGGACATTAAATCAAATAATAATATTCCTTTGAATTCCTATACTTGGCAATTTAGATTTCTTTATGGGTTACAAACTTTCCGTCTGTACCTGAAAATGAAAATTTATTCAAACAAAAAAGCCCTCTGAATTTCTAGGCTCCCTAAATGAGAGAAGGATTTAATTCAAAATTAAAATGAGACCAAGAAGTTTGATTTTTTTCTGGTTTTCGTGGATGGCCTTTTGATGGACTTTTTTCGGAAGATAAAAATTTCTTCATATAACAAAGCTCTCTGAATTTTAAGGCTCTCCATATGTGAGACTGATTCAATTCATAATTTTACTGAAATCAAAAAATTTTAAGTTTTTTAATTCCAATTCGCGGGTGGTCAATTCTTGCCAAGATTAGAAAATGGCAATTTCTTGAAAAAAAAAATTTTTGTTCTTGGTTCTGTAAACAGTTAAACATTTTAATTAAGAGTCCAGCCATAAAAACATATTTTTTGGTTCCGAATACGTATTCCTCTATGGGCCAGAAAATAAAAAGTGATTCAAATAAAAAATTTTGAAGAATTGTTTGGTGCTTTAAATTTGAATGGGAACTAATTAAAAATTCAAATAAAATCACGAATCAAATTCTTTTTGTTTCCTACGTGAGCGAATTGCCACTTTTTTTCAGGACTACAAAATGAAAATTGCTTCAAATAGAAAAATATCCTTGAACTTCTATGATCTCTCTAGGTACATAATATGCAGAAGTATTTTCAATATTATATCGTGGAGATTTACTGATTTACTAATAATGGGTCTCTTCTTGTGAAACTTTCCCTCCACAAAGCTTTATTTATTAGATATGATTTTGTACATCCATGTTTATCGAAAAAATCAGAATAATCAGTCGGTTTAACCTTCTGCAAGTAATACCTCGCCAAACCCTAAATATATATTATGATAAATGGACGTTACTGTTTCGCAAAAACAAGAAAAGAATCCTATCATCGTTACACAATCTGCCCAAAATATTATTTGCACAGAACTTTGCTTAAGGGTACACAGCTTTAACACTTCAACATCTAAAATATAAGTTTTACATATAAGTGGTAAACTATTAATTTCACCCATCTCGTGTTTTTCTATTTTATTTATCTTACATGTTATATATCTACCTTATACCAGATCGATAACACGAAAGGTGAAACTCACCGTTTTGTTTTTTTTTTTTTTTTTGTTCTAGAATATTTGGATAAAATATCAGTTACCATTATACAACTTATGCTACCTGTACACAACAACGTATATACATATCTACTCAACAAAATTGTACAAAAATTTAATTCGTTTGTTGAACTAGTAGATGGATGAATGGTACATACACATCTAATACATAGCTATATATACATATTTTATGTAGTAACATAAAAGTGCATTTTGTAGTATTCTTTGTATTTTTATGTACACATCTACAATATTTTATAAAATACTGAATGTCTGACTTAGTTTTGATAAGAAGCTTTTACGAACATTTATATTTTGTTGTATTATGTGTTCACTATACATACGAACATAAAAAAATGACGAAAATTTTGTATTTTGTATTTTTTTTTTGCTGCTGCTGCTTTCGTCGTTTATTTAAGACGAGGGTTTTGTATTACCTAAATACATTTTTTATGTTATTTTAAAAGTCGGAAAAATATTATAAATGTTGACGACAAATACACTTAAGCAACGATTTTTTTTTCTTTTAAATTGAAATTCTGCATTAAATAAGTAATTTTTAAAATTGAGTCTTATATGAAGCATATCAGCGGGTGTCGCTTCTGCTTGATCCGTGTCGTAAAGAAGAAAAGGGCAATTTCCGTCGTATAATCCTGAAATATCAATATATAGCTTTTAACGACTGCTTATGTGTGAGCATCACAATGTATTCAGTAATTGCGCCAATAATAGAACTGATTGAACGGTTCAACTAAATACATTAAATTTTGGCAAATTTTGTTAAAAACTTCACGCCGGGTGTATAAAGAAGGGGTTCATTCATTAGTCGTTACAAATTTATTCATTACTCAAATAATGCAGACGGATGACGGCAAAAATAAAATATTATGGAAAAGGCCAGACCAGCCAAAAAAAATGTCCTGAACTGGCGTTATTTCAAAATTTGACAATACCACTTTCATTATAGATTTTAATGTAATTAGAGTTGTACTACTTGTTGATATGGTCAATAGCGATAACAAAATAGGTTTTCATCAATCGACCAATCCAAAACTTTGAACATCACCAGCTCGCAGGATGATTTTCATCTGCCTGAATTGGCGGTGAACTTAAAAAAAATTCATTAAAATGAACAATCAAATTAATTTGGCCTCCTGAATTACTGTACACTGGATATATGCACACCGGAAATTTATTCGTATATAAGCTGCTGTCTATATCAGAAGTGCCAAGTTGCTTCGTCAAGAAGCTAGAGAACTCTTAAAATATTATACGTATATGAATTCAACCACTCTATCTAAATGTATTTTGCCTTGTTTCACGGTTGACTCCCATATACCTGTTTGGTTTGACTTCCAAAATATAAAACCAGTGACTGTCGAAATTCGTTATCTTATGATATTTTTAAATAAGCTGACTCCAGGATGATTGTGTAAAATAGTTTGCGCATCTTCGACAATCCCTCCAGGACTGCATTCTTCTTTACATTGTTAAAGGCGCCCTCAATATCAAGGAACGCTACCATATAAAATACTTGCGAGCATATTGATTTCTGAAATTTATAAGAATTTGTTATTTGAAGTACTCATGGTATTCATTTTCTACGAGTTATAGTTCTGCAAAGAATTGGCGACCCTCGAGTGGGATAAAAAAAATTTCATTCTGGATCACAGAATTTTTCTTTATGTAAAATTTTCATTTCTGGTCCACTCCAGACGAGAAATGGGTTTTGGGAACCATAAACATATAATTTATTTGAACTTAAGCTTCAACTCCGTAACCTCCTAGGCCTAGGAATTCAATAAATTTTTGTTATTGGCAGTATTTTCCGTTTGCTGGTCCTGAAAAGTATTGGCAACCCACGAGTTAGAAATATGAACAATTTACACTTCTCGATCTCATTAAAAATTTTTACTTAAATCTTTCGAACATTTGAAGAGCCCAGAAATTCAAAAGAAATTTAATATCTGAAGTAATTTCCATATACTTCTGAAAAGAGTTGATCACCAGTTGGGAACAAAAATATATTTAAATGCCTTGGTTTCATTTGAACCTTGAATTACATCTTTCTGACGGTTGGGGCGCCGAGAAATTTAGATTTTTATTTTATTTGAAGGAGTTCACATTTTCTGGCGCTGTCCAGTAATTTACATTTTTTAGTCCTTCTTCCAAAAACGGCAAACAATTTTGTTGAAATTTTGAACTCACGACTTCACGAGGATTTATTCGTTTCATTTGAATTAAATAATTTGCATATTTGAAGAGCCTAGAAATTGAAAAGACATTTTTATATTCGAAGTAATTTTCGACTAATAACTCTACAAAAAGTTGACAACCCTCGAGTGGGATCTACATTCAGAAGATTTTGTTATGGGAATTTGCATTTTCCCTGTAATTCACATTTAAAATACTATAACTATTCGTTCCATCAATCACTACTTTTTGTTGCCTTATAGTAAGGTAATAAAATACAAAACAGTATAATTCATCAAGATGCAGCTGGTGTGATTGATTTCTTGAGATCAAAAAATTGAGCTTCAACGTATTCCTTCCGATCAAAAGCATTGTAGGTCATGTTTTTTATTTCCACAAGTGCCATTTAAGAACCTTCACCTTTCCTATATAAATTAGTACTGATATCCAAACATAAGTTTGCCAGTTACTTACACGAGTAAAAAAGGGTATTGCTGGTATTTTTTGTATCTAAAGAAGGACGGGGAAGGAAAATTTACAAGGACTAAATTATAAACAATAATACTTTTTTTTATAAATAAACAGGGCCTTGCAGAACCAATATGAGGTTCGGGCACTGAAGATTTTTGAGAGCTTTTAATCTTCGAAATACCATGGCAAGGGATTTACTTAAAATGTCAAGTAAATCCAGCAGATTTCCATTTTTGATAAAAAATTCTACTAAATGAAGGAAACTTAAATTTCGATTTAATGGTTTATCAACACTTTTTTAAACCAGAAAACAGAAATTTTTAGGGATAAAGTTGAACTTTTAATTAAATCTTTCGAACATAATGAGAGCCCAAAAATTTTACAAACATTTGGATATTGGAACATTTGGAAAACCAAAAAATTTAAAGAATTCTGGCGATATACCATGATATATCGACAAAAACAAATTTTTAGGGAACTTAATTCTAGAAAATGAAATCTCGAATGGTAAAAATCTCAAGATGTTTTCGAGATTTTCGCAATATTTCATTCTCGACAGTTAACTTTTCTAAAAATCAGTTTTTGCAGAATTTTGTTGTCGAGATTTCATGGTAAAATCGAATCCATTTGACGTGACGAGATTTTTATCACGATTATGTCTTGCGAAATGTTTTTTTAACAAAGAAAATGGAATGTTTTGTGGATTAAAAAATTGGAAGCAATTTCCATTTGCTAACCGTGAAACGTATGTTGCCACACGAGTTGGGAACATAAAAATATAAACTTTTTGGTATCATTTGAAGTTTGAATTCAATAATTCGTTCAATTGGAGAGCCCAGAAATTCAAAAGAAATTTTGATAAAGTTGAAGTAATTTCCATTTTCAACGAGTAGTCCAGCAAAGAGTTTGCAAACAAGTGGGATCCAAACCAGTTTTTACTTCTTGAGTGAAATCTGGAAAAATTAAATCTGGAAATTGCAGTCTCCGCGAATAGTGACTATCTTTATTCTTTGTGTAAAACATGGTGATCTCAGAATTTTGTTATATGTAAAATTTTAATTTCTGGGTCACTCCAGATGGAAATTTGCAGCCCAGAGAAAAATAGGTTTTGGGAACTAGGAAAATTATTTGTTTGAGATTAAAAAATTGGAGTGAATAGGAATTCAAAAAAAATTGGATCCAATTTCCATTTGTTAGTCCTGTATTGTATTGGCCACCCACAAGTTGGGAACTTCAACATTTTAAACTTCTTTGTCTCATTTGAACTAGTATCCATTTTATACGAGTAGTTCTGTAAAGAGTTAGCAACCCTCGAGTGGGGTCAAACCAATTTTTAAGTTTTTGATTGATATCTATAGAAACATAAATTTTTCGAAAAATAAAATCTAGAAAATGAAGTCGCTATTGGTGAAAATCTCGAAAACTCGGTGATCTCAGAATTTTGCTATATGTAAAGTTTTCATTTCTGGTTCACTCCAGATGGAAAATAGGCTGCCCGGAAAAAATGAAAATTAAAATGTTTTTGAGGTTAAGGAGTTGAAGAGCCTATCAATTCGAAGAAATATTTGTTATTGGAAGCATTTTTCGTTTGCCAGTCCTGAAAAGTATTAGCAACCCACGAGTTTGAAATATGAACAATTTAAACTTTTACTTAAATCCAACGAACATTTGAGAGCCCAAAAATTTAATATCTGAAGTAATTTCCATTTACTTCTGAAAAGAGTTGATAATCCACAAGTTGGGAACAAAAATAAATTGAAATGTCTTGGCTTCATTTGAACTTTGAATTAAATCCTTCTCACATTTGGGAACCCAATTTTTTTTATTTATTTAAAGGAGTTTACATTTTCTGGTTCTGGTCAGACAATTAGTAAGCAACCAAAAAGTTTGATTTTTTTCGAATTAAGTTGGCTTTTTAGAAAAACACAGAAATATATTTATTTCAAGTAATTTACATTTTCAAGTCCTTCAAAACGGCTTTGTTGAAGTTTTGAACTGACGAGTTGAGAACAAAATACTCGAACTTAATTTATTCGCTGGGCCAGAAATTTTATTTGATGGTCCAGATGGAAAGTTTGGCTACCCAGAGAAAAATACAAACTGGGAACGAAGAAAATTAAATTTTAGGATTGAGTTGAATTTTTAATTTCATCTTTCCGAACATTTCCTTCGAAATAGATTTTGTTATATAAAGTTATTTGAAATTAGTGGTGAAAAGAGTTAGCAGCCCACGAGTTGTGAAGAATACAAATTTGAACTCCTTGATCTCATTTTATTTACAATTAAATAATTTGCATATTTGAAGAGCCTAGACATTTAAAAGACATTTTAAATTATCATTTTCTGGTTCATATTAAATGAAAAGTTGGCAGTTCAGAGACCAGAGAAAAACAGGTATTGGGAACCATGGACATTAAATATGTTTGGGATTAAGTTGATTTTTAAATTAAATCTTTTCCAAATTTTGGAGAGCCTAGGAATTCAGGGAAATATGGTTTTTTCACGTTATTTCACATTTCAAGTCCAGCAAAGGGCCAGCCACGAGTTGGGCACATGAACAATTTAATCTTTTTCATCAAATTGGAACTGCGATTCTGGAAATAGTTGGCCACCATGAGTCGGAAACATTTCGAAATTCTTGGTTTCATTTCAACTTTGAATTAAATAATTCTCTTTAATAATTCATTTTCTGGTTCAGTTCAGACGGGAACAGCTCAGAGTAAAATACATTTTGGGAACCAGAAAATTAATTTTTTGGGATTTAGTTGATCTTTTTATTATACCCTTCACACTTTTAGATGGCCTGGAAAATCACGAAAATTTTGTTATTAATTGAAGTTATTTCCAAAGTTAGAAAGCCACGAATAGGAAAGAAGCTAAACTAAAACTTGAAAATTGGTTTATTTGAAAACTTGAATATATGAAGCAATTTACATTTTTTTGTGTCGGAAAAGTGGGATTCGAGATGAATTAAGTTAAACGTTTAAGCAACTGCTTTGGAAGTTTAATGGCCTAGAAACATAAAATCTTTATAAGTCACAGCTGCTCATCTACTACAACTTATCAATATTGTAGGAAACCTATTTAAGACATCGCTCTGATGGAATTAAAGCAGAAGTGACTGGTCGCACTTCTAGTTGCCTATAGTAAAAAGCCGCAGTTAATAGATCTTGACCGCTTTGGCATATTTATTATTTATAAACGGAACAAACTCCATATACCTACATACATATAAAAAATAAAATACATTGAAATAAAAATGTCCTTTTATCTTTATAAATAAAACGGCAAGATCTTATATATATATGTTTGCTCATATAGCGCTCAAATAAAATCCTTAAATTTAACAATTTTCATTAGGGACATTTCTGCAACACACAAAAAAAATGTTAAATCACATAAATCACTTTATTTACTTATACATATTTAAATGAAATATAAAAAATGAAAAACCGCATCGAAATGTCGTTTTGGTATGTATACTCCTCGCAACCATCATCCGCGCACAAACAACACAAACGGAAAAAAATAAGACATTCCGAGAGACGAGAGAAAAACCAAAAACAGCCTTGAGTATCGTAAAAATTATAATGCGCGGAGTAAAACCACTGTACCAAAATTACGTACAGTAAAAATGAAAAAATGCGTGAGTTTTCATTTTTCCGTATTTTTATCGTACTTTTCCCACTTTCGACAAAAAATAAAAACGTTTTATAGTTGTGCTATATACATATATGAGCAATAATAAGCTATACACAATTTCCCAAAGCACAGCATTTTACATTTTTCCTGTACACATAGTAGCACACACACACGTACACACACACACACACACACACACAGAAAAAAAGGAAATTAGAGAGCAATCATTCATATTAGTATACAGACGAAACGAATTGTTACAATTTTGATGTTAAACTTTATATACGTATATGTAGTCGAGTATGTGCGGTGTGGTGTAACACACATATATAGGAAAATACTAGAAAATTTCACCCATGAAATAAAGTATCCAAAAATGTAATTTATCATTTCAATATATAATACGTAATTGTCTTTAAAATGATTTATTTGCGAGTGAATGTATGTAGGTACTCTGTACGGCACACAAAAATTACTTTTCATAATTCGGTTGCGTTTTTACGCAATTTTTGAGTTAGTTTATGGATGTGCTTTACCGCTGTATACACATTTATAAACGATCCATTAATTATTTTAACAGCATCACATGAGAAAAAGTAATTCAAAGAGATCGTAAGCGTCATTTATTAAATGGATAAGTTTCAATCTGTTTGGAAATTGTGTTGAAAGAAAATATTTTTGTCTGGAAATGTGATTGATTGCAGTTTTGCCAGTGATTATATTTTTAACAGTAGCACAAAACGTTACATCAAGTATATCTGTATATATACAGAAATTTGATGTCTGTAAAGTTCACAAAAAATCAATATATCAATTTTATGAGAATTTGAACTTTAAATACGAAATATATTTCTTTATTTAAAATAAAAAGAAAAATTAGGGGGTTTTCGTTAACTTTTTAAAATAACAAAAGGTATGGTATGGAAACTTTGACTTTTGGAGTTAAAAAATAATTTTTAACCATTAAACAGATTTTTAAATTGAATAAAATTGTTGTTAATATGAAATGAATAAAAAAAAACGCCCTAATTTTTTTTAGAGATTAATTATTTTATACTGGAAAAAATTTCTCAATTATAAGTTTGGAAAGCATTCTCATTCCCGACTAGTAGTATTTAATAGAAACAGCATACACCTAGCGAAATATTTTTCATTCTGCGTTAATTGTTGCAAATACAGTGCACCAAAAAATCAGTCAGTTTAATTGATGCAAACAATTAAAAATGTTCTCCGTATATCTTTAAAATATTCTTTAGTTTACCAAGTTTTAAAAGGTTCTCCGTGATTTTGGAGCTCCTTATCCCTCCTGGGGAAAGTATTCCAACAACTCATGATATACCTTGCGACTTATTTTCTACTCTGCATAAAAAGTTCAACAATCAGTCCAATTAAATCAGCTCAAGTGGTGAGGTTTCAAAATCCTACCATAATAAGTTTAAAGCTCTCTGTCATCCCACGGAAGGAGCACTTCAAACAAATCTCGATACGTTTTTCGAATCATTTTTAATTTTTCACGAAGTCAAATTTGATTTATTGATTGGAACCTCTATCGGCTTCCGTTTTCAATTTTAACTGTAATTTTAAAGGGAGAGAGACAAGGTCCATACAAGCCGCAGCATCCTGCAGCTGCTTACCATACCAATTTCAAGTTCTTCTATTTTCCTTCTATATTACTCACAATTTAGTATCTTATTTCAAATTCAGTTTTGTGGTTTTTATTTTTTTTGTGCCAAACCAACCCAATACCCAAAATCATAGTTCTAGATAAGTTGATGCTCTGAAAATAGTACAAGAAGTGCTCATAATATTATGCAGCCTTACTGCTGATGTTAAAGTTCCTAACTAGTGATTTTCGTGCCCCCTCTTCCCTTCAATGGGAAGTACAACATTAGTACAAATCCCTAAAAAATACTGAATTATTACAAGGATGGGAATTATTAACCGCATCATTTTTGAGCAGAGGCATCGTTCTGCTATGCGATAATTTATCACCAGACTTTGCTAATAAACTTTACATTCAACAATTTTAGCCCCGTTGGACTACAAATCGATCAGCTTTCAAGTTTAATAAAGCTGCCCTACTTCATAATATTAAGGCCTATTCAATTTTAAAAAGGAAAACTACCTGAAAGTTTAACAAATTTAAAAGCTCCAACAATAATTTCAATTATACCGTCAATTTTATTACAGATTCAATTTTTAATGTTCTTTAATGTTAATGTAATGCTTTAATGTTCACATTTTTTAAATTATGTAAAACTATTCATTCTTAAAAGCTTAAAACTTATGTTTGAAAATAAATGTATTTATTGAAATTTAATCAGTCCTTTATTTAATTTTAAATAAAGACAAAAACGTGAACCATAAAAATTTAAATGCTCCATCGGTATGCAAGCCGATTAGTTTTTGGTTTTTAAGTAAAACATGTACAGCATAAACACATATACACAAAGATGTACAGCATATACATACATACACACAGACGAAAATAGCTAATCCATTAATGTAATTTAAAAGCTATTGTATTAAATTTAAAAACTTGATTAACTTACAAATTGAAGAGCTTCCAGTTTTTAAGTAAAACTAAATGTACTTAAATGTACTAAAAAATGTATGTAAATGTTAAATGTACTAAATGAAATCAAACATCATATTCCTAATTAGCTATTTTACAAAATATACGTTTTTGAAATTTTCACATTTCTTAAGCTTCAAATATTTTAAAGGTTTGCTATAATTTAAATAGATATCAAAATATTTATTCACGAAAGCTTAAAGGTGTTAAGTTTGAGTGGGGTTTTAATAATAATTTAGTCTTTATATTTAACAAAAACTTTAAACTTCTTTGAGCTTTCGACTTTTCAGTAAAAAAAGGTATTTTATTCTAAATTGAGCTTTGAGCTTTCGACTTTTCAGTAAAAAAAGGTATTTTATTCTAAATTATATAATCGTTATGCAATCTTTACAAAGCACTGAATTTTAAGGATGTAAAATAATTTATTCTGGAAAGCTTTAAGCTTTGGCAATTTCAGAAAAAAATTTTGGTTCATAATCAAACTTGAGTTTATATTTTGCGTTAATTAAAAATAATAAACTAATGGTTTTAATTTTAAAATCTCTGAGGGTTTACAAATATGTGAGCTTTCAGTTTTTAGGTCAAAGCTAGATGCACAGCTTTACTTAACCACAAATTAAGTAAGCAATTTAAATTATTTCCTTACTTGTAGTAAAAAGTGAAGGCTTATGGCTTGAACATTTGTGGGAAAAGTGTGTGTTCTATTTAATAAAGCTCCATCTTGAATATAAATGTAACCCTAATTCTATATTTAGTTGTCAAATTACAACATTTAAAAGCCCCTAAATTTTTAATATTAACATTTTTCAGTAGTTTATATGGAAGCAATTATTTCTTGCAGCTTTCGAATTTTTTGAAATACATTTTTGTTTCATATTTTATTCTGATGGATTTATATATTTTTTTAAAAATAAATAAATGTGATTTGAAATTATTTAAAAAGCACAGTCGGCAAATCAATGGGTTTTACTTTTTTTTTTAAATGTTTTGCTTGATTAAAAACAGAAATTATATTTAATTTAACCCTTAATTTTATTAAAATACTACAATTAAAATTTTAAAAGAAAAATTTACTCTCAAAAGCTCTTAACTTTCGACTTTCTTGGATTAATTATGTTTTTCATTGTATGACGCATATTTTATTTTATTTTATTTAAAAGCTCCAAATTTTAACTGTAAATTTAAATTTTTTTAATACCTAATAAGAAAGTTAAAAATGTTAAAAGCTTCAACACTTTCAATATTTAAATTTATATATGAATGTATCCACGAAACTTTTGTTTGGGTTAAAATATGTTTGTTATAATATTTCAAAGCTCAAACATTTTTAATAGATGTTTAAATGTTTATTCTCAAAAGCTTTAAGCTTTTGCATTTATAAAATAAAACTTGTTTAATAATGAAAATAAAATTGGCTTGCAAATCGATGAACTTTTAAGTAATAGTTACACTGTTATACCAAGGAATGGGCAAGTTTACGAATTCGTTTAACTATGGAGCGGGTTGTGTTAAATTTTATGACTCGGTCATTATCTTCGGATTTTTATGAGCGTTTTTTCCGATTTTTGTGTGAGCTATTTTTTACACGGTATAAAGAGAGTACCCCACTGTATATAGTGCTATATATCGATGTTTTAGGTTAATTTAATAATTTTGTAATGTGATAAACAGGATGCTGAAGGAGGTTCAGCATCATTAAATACCATGATTTAAGCACAATTAGTTTTCAATTGTTTAATTCCATCTTCAAAAACTTTTTACTATTACTATTAAGTATAATACTATCTAACTTGAAGAGAATAAAATTTGTAAGTTCAGCTACCTAATGATGGAAATTCTATAAAACTGTCACCAGTAACTCATCGATCCTAAAGAATGTTGGTCCTTATTTTAGAATTGACACAACCAGGAATTGTTTACATTATCGACGCTGTCTACGTTGTTGACGTGGTTAATGTAAATGACCATCCCTGGTTATACTAAATGACAAACAAACCACCGAATTTAATCCATAAATTTTTATACATTTTAAAATTTGTTTGAATTTTATGTTTCATAATATATATAAAGCGTCATAATATCAAGAACAAAATATAACGGTTTGAAAATATGTGAGCTTTCAAGTAGTAATTGCATAACTTTACCAATTAATACTAAACCTTAATTTTTATTAAATGCTACAACTATTAAATTCCATCAATTCGAAGCTTGAAATATTTTCAAAAAAGTTTTAAATTTGATTTTAATAAAAATACATTTATTCTTGGAAGCTTTAAGCTTTTGCATTTTTAAGAATTATTTTTTCTTTTATAATATTAATTCCATTACATATTTTTCATGAAAACCAAATAATAAATGGATCACCTTGCACTTTTATGAGCTTTCAGCTACTTTGTAAGTATGGCACCAGTTACATCTTTAACTGAATCGGTGACCTTTAAAGTTTGATACTTGTTTAAAGATACTTGTATCGACGTTTTGATTCAATGTTGGCCAAAAACTAACACATGGCAAAATTTGGACCGGCAAAGATTAGCAAACGGGTTCAATGTATTGTACAAGTGTATATTTTACATATATCCAAATTAATTATTTCCGAGAATCATACCGGTCTGCTACGATGCATCTTTTGGAAATTTCAAGCTTAGAATTTATTAAAATATCTTTGATGTGTCAGGTGGAAAAATCCCCTTCAACTGTTAAAGATGGATTTGTAGTCGGTGTCAGCAATTGCTCCGTGCATTCTTGGCCCTTCGTTTTCAATAAAATGAACAGTGCCCAAACTATTCATTAATGTAAAGATGAAAGCTTGGCTTGAGTTAAAAACTGTGTTTATAATGAAAGGCCTGTTTCAGATTTCCTAAGTAAAATCAGTATCATGAAAGTTCAACATTTCAAAAGTTGTATTACAAAAGCTTTAAGCTTCATTTCATCTTCATTAATTTTAAACTGCATGAAATTTCAACATTTAAATTTATTTCAAAATTCGTAAATATTTCATTTAAAAAAAAATATTTATTGTTTTAAGCTTTAAGCTTTTGCTTTTTTTATAATAATTTTATGTTCAATAATAAATTAACCGTCAGTTTTATATTTGATTAAGAACAAAACATAAATTGTACTTAATTAAAAACCTCCATCGCCTCGAAAAAATGTGAGCTTTTAAATAAGAGTTGTACCATTATACCAAGTACATACTACATTTAGCAAATTCCAACAGTTCAAAGCTTGAAAGATTTTTAAAAAATTGTAAAATTTAGTGTTAATAAAACGGTATTTATTCTTGCGAGCTTTAAGCTTATGCATTTTTACGAAGAATTTTACTTTATTTGTTATATTTCATATTTTTCATGAAAGCCATATAACAACTGTATTAAACTAAAAAGCTTTTAATGAGAGAATAACAAACTTATAAATTATTAACGCCTGTTTGATGTTTCAGGCGAGAAAGTCACCTTCAACTGTGAAAGATGGATTTGTAGTCAGCGTCAGCAATTGTACCGTCCATTTATGGCCCTTTCTTTTGAACAAAACGGACAGCGCCCAAACTATTCATTAATGTTGGCCTCATGTAAGAAAAACTTTATTTATATAAAATGAATCATCAAAAATAAATATATCGGTTTAAATTTTACTGGAAGTTTACTGGAACATTGGTTTTATATTACTATTTATAAATTATAGTAAACGGAATTTTGTAAAAAAAATAGATTTTAATACCAAATTTTAGTCGACCTTGTCGGGCGCTCATATAGTAAAACACACGAAAAATTATCTAGCGCTGACACAAGACAATTTTTCGTTTGTTTTACTGTGTGATTGATCAGAAAGCTTGACAAAAATTTTGAATTGAATTTTTATTTTGTTATTTTTACTATTTATAAATTACAGAATTTTAAGCGAGGTAATTTAAAAAGTAATCAAGGTTTGGTAATTATTCAACAGGTGTATTTACCAATTTCGGGAGATCTGCAATATTATTTATTAGAAGAAATATTTAAATAAATATTTTATGTAAACGAATTTCAAATTCGACCAAACACTGTTTTGTCGAGTAGTGTACACCAGAACGATTAAAATTGAATCTAAAGGAAAAACCATTATCGATATCATAAAAATTTCAATCACTTTCTATTGTTGTAATATACCCGTAAACTAGAAAACTATGTATAGTTACGGGAAGCAATATAATTTTTTGTTGTAGCTAGACGAGAAATATTATTTTTCATTTTTCTACTATTTATCGTTATAGTAAAATCATTAATTATCATATTGCACATATAACTTAGTATGTATATTTAAAACCAAAGGCAAATACTTTATTTCTCTATAATATTTATATAAACGTATAGACTATATACATATAGACGTAGTAATATAATACTTGGCTGGATATATAGAAACAACAAAGTAACATCACAACTTTATACTCTATATAGCTAGCTAGTCTATATATATATATATAATAGCACAACTCTTGTTGTTTTTTCCGCAATATAAGTTTTAAATTACAAAATTATCTATTTTCTAACCTCATTTTTGTTATTATTATTATTATTGTTGTTGTTGTTAGTTAAACTATGGTGAAAAACTTTAAAATTTAAAACCATATAAATTTTCTATTCATTTCAGTTTTATGTACATATACATACTCGTATGTATAGAATGGAAATAAATATTTCAAACACCTAATTTTTAAGCTTTTTTTTTATGTCGAAAATTGTGTTTCCCGCGCCTCCTCGCCATACAGTGATATGATTGTATAATAGAGATAATAATTTTTTTTTTTGTATTTTTGTGTATATGTGCAATTTTCATTTATTCAGTTCGAGCTTTTTCCCATGAATTCATGAAATCCTTTAACACACAAGCACAAATTTTGTTGTTGTTGTTGCGCTAACTTGGAATGAAAGAAATGGAAAATCTAGAATTTTTTTTTGTAAATGCTTTTGTATAATAAAGGAAATAATAAAAGTGATTTATATCGTGTTCTAATGTAATGCGTATACAACACTATATATATGTACCTAAAGTATTATGGTTAAATAATATTCATCGCATATGTGAATATTTAATGATTTTATGCGCTCCTTATCTAAACTACCCGCTATATATATATAATGTTATAATAAATTAAATTTTAAATTGCATATGATGTGCAACACGATCAAAATTAAATGATTTTTTGTATATACTCATATATTGTTGTTAATATACAATTATTTTGCAGTCACGATAATAATTCACAGCGCACAAAATCACACTAGTATACAACATATACAGTCGTCGCGTATATTTTTTTAAATATAAAAATAGAAAATCTCTTTATAACAAAATATAAAATTATATAAATTATTAAATTTTGACACGAATATTGAAGAATAAATTTTACTTTTTTTTGTTATTTGATTAATAATAAATTTCGAATTTCGTTTTTGTACAGTGCTATATGTGTTATATACGATTAGAGGCGTGGATTTCAATAAATTAAATTAATTTATAATGATAAAATACTTGGGGGAGTCTTTCATACACAATAATATATCACGATGTTGTTGTTGATGATGATGATGATGATGATAACACAACGATGAATGAGTTTTGATATGAGTGAATAGAAAAGGTTGAAATTTGATTTGAATCGATTTTTATATATTATATGGTGTGCGTATTCGAATCATTAGTCTAAAATTAGTGGATTTTTAATAAATACAATAATGGTAAATTGTATTATAAATAGCTCATTTGTGTTATATTAATTAAATTGCAGATTGATTATTGTGAAGCATTATCACTACATTAATCTATTTATGTATAATTTAAGCCAATATTGTTGTTTTTTCTAGTTGAAATTGAATGCACCAGTTCACAATTGTAATAAAATAGCAAAATTTCAGTTAAGCCATATGGCAAATAATAATTTGACACGAACGTAAAATTTGTCCTAAATCTGTCTTAAAAAGCAAGAAAATAATTTTCCCATATGTATATGCGTGTTTCACAATAATTAAAATGCTTATTCCACTTTTTTCAAATAAAAACGGTTTGAAAGTTTATGAAATTTAAAAGCTCCAACAATATTGTATCATTAAACTCATTAAAGCATTATGTAAATTCAAAGATTCATTGTTCTCATTTTTTTTATTATGTAAAACTATACATTCTCGTAAGCTTTAAGCTTACTTAAAGCTTTAATTTTCAATTTTCATTTTAAGAAAACATATTTATTTAATGATAAAAAATCAGTGCTAGTTATTTCTTTAAATAAAGACAGAATTGTGAACCATAAAAAATTAAAAAGCTTTATTGGTTTGCAAGTCAATTTGCTTTTGGCTTTTAAGTATAAGGTTTATCGAACGAAATTTTATATGCTAAAATGTATACTTGGTAAATATTGACATTTATAAAATTGTTATTACGAAATTTGAAAATTTCAAAAGCTTCCAATATTGCAAAACATAAAATATGAAGCTTATATACAAAAGCTTATGCCTTTAATTGTTTTAGGGGAAAGTTTTGTGTAGAATAATATTAAGTCAAATCAATTTGATTTGTGAATAAAATGTATTTTATTAATGTCAGTGTAACATTAGTCAAAAGTCAATTTTTTTCATTATCGAAATTTTTATAATTTATGCTAGCTTATGCATTTTTGGAAATAATATTTAAATATATCCAATGATGACAAATTTATTAAATTTAAAAGATCCATCGACTTACAAGATGACAAGCATTCTGATGTTAAGTAAAAATAGTGACGTGAGTTACATGTACTAAATGAAAATCAAAAATCGTATTCTTAATTAGCTATTTTACAAAATGTACTATTGTGAAGTTTTAACATTTCTAAAGCTTCAAATATTCGTAATAATTAAGTATTAAGAAAAACTTTTGACTTTCTGTAACATTTCAAGTTTTAAGCTTTGGTATTTTTCAGATTTTTATTTTTATTTCATTAAAAATAATATACGGATTGTTTTTATTTTAAAAACTCCGCCGATGTACAAATATGTGAGCTTTCAGTTTTTAAGTTAAAGCTAGTTGCACAATTTTACTTGACCAAAATTTAGCGAGTTATTTAAATTATTCCCTTTATTTAATTAAAATGTTGCTGTCTAATTTCAAAAGCTTTATAATTTTCAAAAATCGGTTATTTTATATATAAATATGTTTACATTAAAGCTTATGGCATGAACAGTTGTAAGAAAAGTGTGTATAAATCTTTTCTAAATAGCAAGAAAAATAATTTCCTCGTATATGCGTGTTTCACAATATTTAAAAATCCTAATCAATTTTTTTCAAATAAAAATTGTTTGAAAGTTTATGAAATTTAAAAGCTACAACAATGATTTAAATTCAAATAAAAGTTTAAAAGCTGTATATAGATTACCAGTGTTATTTTCTACCAAAGAATTATATTGCAAAGAAAATAATTTAGTATTCCCTATTAACATATTACACAAATTCCAATTAACCCTCTATATGTATAAAACATTAAATGTATCTTCAGTTTTATCTAACATCAAATTTAATTGTATTCATCATAACTATGCAACTAGAAATTGTAACAGAATAAATTACCATCACATTAAAACAGAATTTGGAAGAAAATCGATTACGTTTCTAGGCCCATATATATACAATCAAATACCTGAATATGTTAAAAAATCTGAAACATTTATTAAGTTTAAGAGAAATGTTAAGAATTACTATAAGTCTAATATTGAAATTTATTTATAAGTTGTATTTCTGTGATTATTATTTTATGTTCATATCTATTTAAATATTTTATTTTAAAATCGATAATTATTTTACACACACATATATACATATTTATATATATATTTATATATATATATATATACACAATACAACACAGATTATCCTTCAAGGGACAATCAATCCACTGGATAATCTGTTGTTGTTCATTGTAAATATTAATAAATGAATAAATGAATGAATGAAAAAAAAAAAAAAAAAAAAAAAAAAAAAAAAAAAAAACGTATAAATTAGGTTTATTAAATTAAAAATTGTATCGTTAATTTTATTAAAGTATTATGCAAATTCAAAGCTTCAATATTCACATTTATTAAATTATATAAAACTATTCATTCTCGAAATCTATAGGCTTTCCATTTTTGTTTTTAAGCAAACTCATTTATTTAATGAAATAAAATCAGTATATTTCTTTGAGTAAAGACAAAATTGTGATCCGTAAAAAATTAAAAAGATTCATCGGTTTGCAAGGCAATAAGCTTTTGGCTTTTAAGTAAAAGTGGTGCAGCTTTACTAAACGAAACTAGCATATCAAATATAAACTTGGCACATATTTACATTTATAAAAATGCTACTAAGAAATTTCAATATTTAAAAAGCTTCAAAATTTGCAAAATATAAAATATGAATATGTCTACATAATAAAACAGTGTTTAAAGGCCATTACTGGCCCCTTACTGCGTAAACAATCTGGCTTTAACGGTTTCGATCCTGTGCATGATCTTCATACTGTCGGAGCCATCGTCGCCTGCAACGACCTCTGCGCCTACCATATGGTGGAATTGGTCGAATTATATTTCTGAGCTATAAAAATTGGTTCAACAGTTTTAAAATAGGCGCATCTCCAACAAACAATGTTATGCTGCAATTTAAACTGAATAATACCATGATAAAGCATTTTAGATATTTTTTCGGAGCAAAACGACTTTGAAAATTAAAACATTTGAATGGCACAAGACGTCGGTCACACATTTGAATACTCAAGATATATGTTTTACACAATCTGATGAATGATAGAGAATAGAGGTATATGTAAATGCTAAATCGTGTACAAACGCAGAACACAAAAAAAAATTATATCAACTTTTTACGAAAGCTCATCTTGTAGTTTTTTATTAGGTTAAACCTAACAAATAAAAGCTCAGAACACTAAATTATTAGTAGCCTTATTGCAAGCTTACTATATAAATTAAAAAATGAACCAATTGAATAAAAAAACTGCAAAGCTCCAATTACTCTGACAGTTTTAAAATTTTATTACCACGTCTAAAATCTTCAAAAGTCCAAAGGTTCAACTTATAACTAAAAGTTGTTTTACCAACTATATTTCCAAATCAGCAGGAAAGCTTCGAAAATGTATTCAATTTAATTAAACCATTTGCTTTGAATTAAGTTCACACATACTCATTTTAAATACCTTGAGTAATAAAATTTAAATTTCTAAAATAATAAATAACTAAAGCTTTTTTAAAAAAAAGTAAAACAAATGACATAAAATTATAAATTTAGGGCAATCAATTCGATATTGCAATAAGATACGTAGTCTTTAACCGTATGCAGACTAAAGATAGTTAAAAAAATTAATTAAATGAACAATCCAAAATGTAAGCTTTAATTAAACAATAATTTAACATCTAGCATAAAAGTGAAAATTTTATGAACTACTAACTAACTATATTAAACTCTGGTTCCGATCATGAAAACTATTTTCTAACATCCTACACATTTCAAATTTGTATGTTGATCAGTTTATTTAAAATCTTTCATTTAAATATATTATAGAAGTTATTTAAAACCTTTACCTGTATTTTACTGTATCAGTTTAATATTGTGCTAAATTTTGATATTTTAATTTTTGCAGATTACAAAAAGTCTATAAGTCACTTTTAAAAACAAAACTAATAATATATATTATCAAGTATTGTGAGCTTTTACTGAAAGTTTTCGGTAATTGATGGATTTAAATATATCAATTGTTTAAGAAGATTCTGTTATATATATGAGCTTTCACCAATAGATGTAATTAGGTTAACGATCAAACCAACAGTCAATTAACAATTATTTTAAAGTTAATTTAATTAATATGCACAATTTAAGTTGATGAAATAACTGCAAATTGCAGCGATAGACAAAAAGCTTATTACAACAAAACTACAATAAGTTATAAAATGTATTATTGCAAGTGTACTGTACTAAATTTAAATCAACAATTTATTAAAAATAATGGATAATTGATTGAAAAATTTGCTTAACTTGTAATCTTTATCTAGAGAGCTAAAAGCTCGAAGTTTCGATCATAAAAAATATTTTTGACCATTCAGTCCGATCAAACTATGCAAAATACTTTGGTTCAAACAATAATCTAATTTGAATTCTTAAAATAAATAATATCTGAAGCTTTCTGGTTAATTTTCAAATTATTAGCGCAGAGCTCCATAATTAATTAAAAAGCTCAATAATTATTTTAGAGTATGGAATATTTCTTCTATTTAAAATAATCTTTTTATAATTTAACATTACTGAAAGCTCAACAACAAGTTTTGATAATCTGCAAAAAGCTTTACATTTTTTATAACTAATTATTACGATAAATAAAACATTTAAAATATTGCGCAATGTAATAAAGCTTTTAATTTAAAAACTATTAGTATGCCTTCCTTTTTTCAGAAACGATTAATCTCTAAAATTTCTTATGTTTAATTACTGCATTTATGTAAACATAAAATGTTAAATTATTCTCCAGTTTCCAATAATATAATGAGTTTTTTAACACCCACAAATTTCAAAATTCTATGAAAATTTTCAAAGCTTTCGTTTAAATCGAACAGGAATTTCGGAACTGTAAATATTTGGTCGAAGCATTCGCGACAAATACAATTAAAATTAAAAACCAGATTTAATGCCTAAAACTTTGTTTAACAAATTTTAAATCATCAAACATAAATATATTAAAATAATTACTACTTAGGAGATAATTGAATGAAAACTTTATTAAAAATATGAGGTCATAATTTGTAATAAGCTTAAAGCTCTAGTAAATTTTGGATAGCTCGTATAACTAAAAAATAATTTTCATATTATTTCTACACAACACACATCGTTTTGTTAGCTTACAAAATTTGATTGTAAACACAGAACTATACTAGATGAAATATATTTTAATAAGTAATGTTAATGTGTTATATTAAATGAAAGCTTTTAACAAGTAACAGCAACTGAAGTTTGCGTACGCTATGAATGCTCGACAGTATAACTTCCTTGCCAATAATAAAAAGTTTTCTTACTGATTTATAAATGGTCACAAGGTTTAACGATAAAGATATGCAGCAGAAAATTTGTTGGTAATGCAAGATGTTAAAAGCTCTGCCTTATTAGAAAATTTTCATTAATTTAAAAAAAAATAAATAAAAGCAGTCCGTTGTAAATAGAGTAGCAGTAGATTGTATCAGAAATAACCTTATTTTGGAACATTAAATTATTAGTAGCCTTATTGCGAGCTTACTATGTTAACAAGTATGAACCAATTGATTTAAAATGTTGAAAAGCTCCAATTACTCTGACACTTTTACAATTTTATTACTACGTCTAAAATCTTACAAGTTCAAAGTTTCAACTTTTAACTAAATATAGTTTTACAAACTATATTTCCAAATAAGCTGGAAATCTTCGAAAAAATATTCAGTTTGATTAAATTATTTGCTTTGATTTAAGCCCACACAAACTTATTTTAAATACCTTGAATAATAAAATTTAAAATCCTAAAATAATTAATAACTCAATTTTCAAAAACTTGCCAAGTAAAAAAAAAGACATAATTAAAATTATAAGTTTAGCATGTCCTTTCCAGGACAATCAATTTGATAATGCACTAAAATATGTAGTCGCTGACCAATAATAACCGATATTAAAATGAAAGCTTTCATGTAAAAAATAATTTAACATCTAACTTAAAAGTGAACTTTTTGAATCTTGCTTACTAAATAAAACTCTGGTTTTGATCATAAAAAATATTTTTAAATACCAAAATTTCACATTTAAATAATTTATAGAAGCTATGTAAAAGCTTTACCTGTATTTTAATGAATCAGTTTAAATATTTTTAATATTTTAATTTTGTTTTCAGATTACAAAAAGTCTATAAGTCACTTTTAAACCCAAAACTCTTAATATTGAAAGCTTTCGATAATTGAGGAATTAAAATAATATATCAATTGTTTACATTTATTTCTAGTAGATTAATGAAGAACTACAGTTTAAAACTCAAAATTTGAATTGTTATAATCATTTAAAATATAAGCTTTCACCAATAGAAGTAATTAGTTGTATGATCAATCCAACAATCAGTGAACAATTATTTCAAAATTAATTTAATTAATATTCTCAAGATAAGTTGATGACATAATTGCAAATTGCAGCGATGGACAAAAAGCTAGGCAAATCAAACTATATTTACTAATAGGGCTTATTACAACAAACCTACAATAAGTTATAAAAAGTATTATTGAAAGTGTACTGTCCAAAAATGTAAATAAACAATTTTTAAAAATATTGGATAATTGATTATAAAATTTGCTTTACCGTTTCGATCATGAAAAATATTTTTGACATTTCATTCCAAACAGATTATGCAAAATACTCTGGTTCAAATAATACAAATAATAATCTAATTTGAATTCTTAAAATAAGTAATATTTTAAGCTTTTTGGTTTATTTTGCAATAACTAGCGCAAAGCTTCATAATTATTTGTAAAATAATTTAACATTACTGAAAGCTCAACAGCATTGTTTGATAATCTGTTAAAAGCGTTAAATTTTTTATGATTATTTATTTCTATAAATCCAATTTAATGCCTAAAAAAAGACAAATTACTAGAAAGCTTTTTTTGTATTTTCAATTTCAACTGGTATAATTGCTTTGTTTAACAAATTCTAAACCACTAAACTCTAAATGTATTAAATTAATTACTACTTAAGGGGATGGTTGAACGAAAACTTTATTAACAAATATGAGATTGGTAATAAGCTTAACTTAGTAATTTTTTGATAGCTCGTATAACTAAAAAATAATCTTGATATTATCTCAACACAACACACATCGTTTTGCATCATTTTGTAAGCTTATAAAATATGATTGTAATCACAGAACTGTGCTAGATGAAATATATTTTAATAAGTAATTTTAATGTGCTATATTAAATGAAAGCTTTTAACAAGTAACAAAAGTACAATAAATTATTTTACCCCTATTATTTTAAATTCAAAAGTGGCATCACAAAACTGGAGTTTGCGTACGCTATGAATGGTCGACAGTATAACTTCCTTGCCAATAATAACAAGCTTTTCTTACTGATTTATAAATGATGGCAACTTAAAAGTTTAACGATAAAGATAAAATGCAGCAGAAAATTAGTTGGTAATGCAAGACGTTAAAAGCTCTGCATTATTAGATTAGTTTGATTCATTTATAAAAAAAAGAAAAAACTCTACGGACTGTTTAAATTAAATTGTTTAGATTGTAAATAGATTTTTTTTTTAATTTTCAACGATAACGTAATTAATTTTCCTATTTTCTCTAAATAGTTTTTATATTAAGTTATTTCGTTTGGCAATGTTTTTGACAGTTGACCTTTTTAAACGATCCACAATATTCTTACCTCACAACAATATTTTTATTACGCACGATATGTGACGAATAATATTATTCCAATCTAATGATTTTCTTCCACTATTAATTTTCTATAAACCGTAAAATTGTTGCAGTTAAATTTTCTCAAAAATCATTGGAAGTGTGCAGAAAACATTTAAAAAATGTTGAACAAAGTTATTTCTGAAAAGTTATGTTTAAAAATATCTCAGGTAGCTGACATGAGGAGCTTATAAAAAATAAAAATCAATTTTCAATTTTGGAATCAAGTTATTGTGCCTGCATTACCACAATCAAAATTAATTTAATTTCAGAATTGTTCTTTACTTTCAAATACAGACATATGTAGGATTTGAAAGTCATGATAATGAAAGGTAATAATTTTAATTAGAATTCAACGAAAACCGTAGCCATAAGAAACCGATCCGAAACAAAATTTCTTCGAAAACCTATAACTGATTGAAATAACATTCTGATTAAATTTTATTTTTTAGTAAAAATCAATAAAAGAAAAATCGTTTTTTTTTATTTTGCTATTAGTCACGCTTGTTATAATGTCTGCACCAATTTTCTTGGTAATAATTTGAATATATATATCATGTCTAGTATAAATAACAAGATGTTGCGTTT
This sequence comes from Tipula unca, assembly GCA_951394425.1. Classification (NCBI taxonomy): domain Eukaryota; kingdom Metazoa; phylum Arthropoda; class Insecta; order Diptera; family Tipulidae; genus Tipula; species Tipula unca. The sequence goes on along the minus strand of OX596382.1, from coordinate 21,214,016 downwards.
TCTATACACAAATCGATATCCCAAAGTTAATAAAATATTTTGTGTGTATGTGTGTGGGTGTGTGTTTGCTAAATAAGGTCGCCGGATGTTTGATGCCTAAATATCTATCCCCATTATATTATTATTATTATTATATATTATTTTTGCTTCGGCTAAAAACATTATACCAATTTGTATTTCAGTTAATATAATCCTATATAATTCAACTAAAAAATAAAAAAATTCAACATTTTATTAATATACATTGGGATTCTTAGAGAATTTTCTATAATCTTTAAAGAAAATATTATATAGATTTTTTTTTTCTTGTTTGTTTTTTTGCTTCCGATATTTTATACATACTTACATAAGCTGTATATAGTTAAGTATATTTTCTTAAATTTTATAGCCTCAATAACTGATAGAATCGATCGAACACAACAAAAAAAAAAATCAAAAAAAAAAACAGTCCATTGAAAATTTTATTATCAACAACAGCAACAACAAAAAATACTTCAAAATAATTAAATTACCCGGAGAGACTTGAAATAAATGCCTTCATGTATAAATAAGCTTTATATGTGTATACCAGTGTGTATATATATACAAAAGGCCTAAAAAACATTGCAAAAATAATCTAATCATGTTTACAATCTAAAATAATTTAAAAAAAAAATCCATTATGTATCCCATCGACAAGAAAAAAAAACAAAAATTTGAGAGACCCTAATTTATTTTCGAATATGTTTATTTCGCATAAAACACTACAAAAAAAAAAACCAAGACGAAGAAAACAGATTTCCATTATCATGTTGATAAGACGCGGGTATTTAGAAAATTAGATAGATTTTGATATGAGATTTATTTAGTATGGATATCATATATTTGGTTCCTGGAATCAAAATTATTAAAATTAATTTTTTTGGTATAGTGATTATTATACGCACCTAAGTTCTCATCCACCGAGTAACTCACAATTTATGCCTCATTTCCCCATAACTTAAACCAGTGTTATGGGGAAATTTTATTTTTTAATCTCACTGACAACAACAATTTTGCAATATATTGACAACAACAACATTAGAAGGAATCAAAAAAAAATAAATTTAAATAAAGGAAAATACTGTCAAAGCTTTCATATGAGCTTTTAAATTATTTAAAAAATGTACATACCATTTGAATTATAGCGGAGGAAAAGATGTGAATATCGGACTATAAAAATCAATAAAGCGTTTGTAGACCAAGACACGTCCTCAATCTTGACAACAACAACAACTATGAATTAATTTAAATATTGTTTTAAAATTGTAATTTTTAATTAACTTGTGTGGATCAAAAAGGGTTCTAGAAATTCGACTATTTCAGAAACTATGATTTTCTCGGTAAGAACGATTGGAAATAAAATAAATGCAAGCTTTTAATATATTTTTGTTGTATAGTTTAACAGAAAATACCAGCAACAGGCGAATTTGCAGACTATAGAAAGGTGGCAACTAGGAATTAAAATACAGTGAAACCTGTGTATGTTGTACACTCAAGGGACTAAAAAACGTGTCCGACATACAGAATTGTCCAAGTTACAGAAACAATCTTAAAAATTGAAAAACACAAAGAAACCTACGAGTATTCAAACTAATCAGTTTTGATCTTGAAGAAATCTGAAATTTTTGTTTGAAATTTCCGAGTTTTAAGAATAAAATCGTCAAAGTTTTCTTCAATTTTTACAATGTCCTCATAGATTGCAGGAAGATAATGGAAATCTTTTTAACTCGGAAACATATTTTAGGGCATCCTGTAACGGCACTTCTTCTTCTGTTTCTTTGTTTAAATCCCAGGTTTCTTTCTTGAGTTCATCTACTTCATCTTTGTCAATAATAGAATTTAAAATGTCTATTTCATTTGGCTGGCAACAAATTGCGATGTTATCATCTGTAGTCACATATTGCTCAAACTCCGTCGCTGTAATTGGCATTTATCGGTTCAGAATCACTAAAGAAAGTTGTTGGTCGACCTCTGTGTCGTTTGGCAATGGTTGAATTATAAATTTCGCTTTTTGAATTGATTACACAATCGTTCGAAACTTGATTCCAGGATAAATTAACCCACGAAATAGCATCTCGCACGTTTATTTTATTGGATAGGTCTGTTGAAGTTAACCCTATCGTCAACGCAACCTCCAATTGTTTTAAAAAACTTTTCAGTAAATGGCTCCTGTAGTAGGTTTCCAAAACCTTGATTATGCCTTGGTCAAGAGGCTGAATGACCGACGTCATTCTTGGCGGTAGAAAGCAGAAAAGTACTAAAATCTTGCATTTCGCTTTACGCATTGTGTCGTCCATTTCACGCGCAGCCGGTCATCCAAGCTGATTTATTTATTCGACTTCCATGTCACCGGCAAATCAGTCCCCTTTAACCTTTTAAATTTTTCCCCCATGGCACTACAACATAACAAAACAGTTAACCTATCTTTTGACAATTTCCGCTGTAACACTTTTAATTTTTCAACACCACACTTTTATCAGGCATAAGCTTAAAGAATAAATCGAGTTCATCAGCATTGACTGAATCTTTCGGCTCGTAGCCTTCAATAAAAGATGCAAATCTGTGTCGAAAATTTTTAATGTCACTGGAATTTACTTCGTTCGAATCACCTCAAAGCCATTTGTACGTGATATCGTAGGCTAGCACACTGTTGTATTATAGGGCCGGAAATTCGCGCATTTGTGGACCTCATTTACTTGCACCATTAGTTGGTAGTAGTTGGAATTTAAGACTTAAATTAATAAACCGGCTATCAAGGCTATAAAAGCGACGTTCAATATTCTAATTGTAAGACTTTTTTTTGTTTTCATAATTTTTTAATGTAATGAAAGCTCTAACACATTTTAATTTAAAGATGTTCAGTTTACACATTTCACCTAAGACCAAAAATAGTTTCAAAATGTATAAAACCAACGTTAATCTAAGGCTTGAACAGAGTCAGTGAATGAGTTTCTTTCCCAATTTCAAAATTTTTAAGTAAATTTAAAACTGAGCTGATAAATCCAGTATACTTCAAGACTTAAATGCAAAAGCTTCCCTGTATAACGCAAAAATAGCGGCCACACACTCTCATCATTTGAACTATTAACTCAACTACTTAACAAACAATTTTTATATTTTTTAGAACCTACATTTTGTAAAATAAATTAAAATTTAAAATATTTTTGAATTTTAACAGATCTTTAACATTTACAAATATCGGTTTCTGAATTTAAATAAGGTTTAGAAAAACTTAAAATTCTTGAAATTTATCAATTTAAAAACAGTTTTCAAATTTTTAAAAGTCTAAACGATTTTCACGTAATGAAGATTAAAATAAAATAATTAAAATTTTAAAAAGAACTGAACAAAGCAAGCTGAGACCGATTTGGGAGAACCATGAGCCTCAGACCAAGTAAACAAAAACACTTTATGTAATACTCTCTCCAGAGCCTGAAGTACCCCATAATCCGGTACTAATGATATAGTTATCAAAATGTTTGTATAATAAAAATAATAATAATCAGTTTTTAAAGGCCATTACTGGCCCCTTACTCAGTCAAATATTTCGCTATTTCAGATCTAAACATAACAACGGGCCAGACCTACGCTTTACAAAGCTTCATCTTTACGGCACTTGATAGGGGTAAAGATTTTAGCAATGGCCTTAGAGGATACAGAGCAAGACTGCCAGCTGCTAGCCACACTTTAATATCCGCACCCACACTGTTATCATGAGTGATAAGACAACCCAAATATTTGAACCTCCTCATTCCCCCAAACGTGTATTGACGCATATGTGAGGTGTTTCAGTTTTTAATCTATTTTTTTACCTGCTGGTGTAATTGAAGGACTGAAACTAGTAGAACTTTTGAACTAAACATCGACGACGATGTGATTAAAAATCCTGTCGTTGTTTCGAATTATTTTAACAATTAAATTTGTTTAGTGGACCACCAACTTGATACCACCAATGCGCTCTGAAACATGCTCATATAGCAACTGTTTCGATCATCTGAGAGATTTTTTTATAAATGCAAATTGGTTTAACTATTAAATGAAGAGCTTTTAGCTCTGTGGATTCTGTTCCAACTTGGAAATAAAATTTTTGAAACTATTTGTATAAAAATTATAAAAAGCTCTTTTTATTTGAACCGGAAAGTTTTTTTTATGTAAGCTTCTTGTTGATTAATGGTTATACTATGTAACTAAAAAAACTGTCGTGTGATTATTAAAAGCTCATATTTATAACTGGAGTTATTAATCAATTTGAGGAAACTTTGTTGTATTAAAAAAAAATTCGATTTATCGTTCAGCAATCATTTCAAACTAACTAAACCGTTATTAAAAACAGCGATTAGTTTAATTTTTGTTAACTGACTCAAGGTGCTTATTTATTAAAGTTTTTTGTAACCTTAGTGCTGTAATAGAATATATGATGTTAAAAGTATAGCGATTTGATAAGAAAATTTATTTTTGCTCGTTTTTTAATTCGTCAGAACGGATATTGCAACCTGCAAATTTTTATTAAAAGCTTTAAGTTTTATTTATTTTTTTTTAATATACGAAATGTTGACATGATTGTACATAAAGCTTGGAATAAAAAATATTTGAATAGTTATTGACCTCTTTTCGGTTATTAGCTGGTTCAAGAATTCAAATTTGAGTAACTATTTAACTAAAAGCTTTTTGGATAATTTGATATGCTACCTACAAAGAAGCAAACATGTATGTCAACAAACATTTTTAATGATCAAAATTGGAGTAAAAGCACTCATTCCCCGGTTTACTTTCTCCAATTGGGTAAGTTTTGTATAACTTGGAAACGAAATTTGAGAAACTATTTTAAAGATATAAATGTCCTGGGTATACAAAGCTTTTGATACATAGTAAACTTGTAATAAAACTCTTTATAACTTAATTAATTTAATGTTTTAAGCTCTAATTTTTGAATCATACATGAAAGAATTAAACAATCAAGCTTTTACAATAATGAACTTCAAAAACTTTTACAAAAACTAAAACAAAATTTAGACTATGAAAAGCTGAACGCATTAATAAATTTAATGAAACTTTTTTCAATTAAATAAATTTAAGATTTATTGTTCAACATACTTTTCAAACTAACTAGGATTTTTTAAAATATCGATTTTTTTTATTAACCGACCTAAGTGCTATAAACACATTAAAAAATATCAGAATACATTTTTTTGAGATGTAGCAATTAAAGATTTTTGTAACATTAGTTCCAAATTTGTTAATAAAGTAAGCAATAGAGCGATTTGTGAAGTGGTTTATACATTGTTTTATAACCTTATGTCATAGGCCAATTATCCCATTTGATGAAACTTCTACATTTTATGTAAATATAACAAAGATTATGCGTTATAAAAGCACACGAGTGAGATTTGTATAAATGTTTTTGTGTTGTAATAAGAGCTATTAGTAAAAATTTTAAATATCTAAGTCAAATGATTTCATTAAATCGCGTCATTAATCAGAGCTTTCGGCAAAATTTTCTAGTTAACCATTTATACTTTATATAGCTCCCACTAGCCTGAATTGACGTGAATGGTGGTTGGATTCATAAATTCTGCATAAGGTACCATCCAATGCAAACGTCACAGCTTTATAATCACTGTGTTATTTGTTAGGTAAGCTTTTATGAAAATTAATTATCAAATTTGAAACGAAAGCTTGCAATAGTTGGTAATTATTTACTTCTTATAGTTAATCATGTAACCATTTTAAAAACTACACGATTTCTTGGTGTGAAAAGCTCTTCTTATTTGAACTTGATAGCTTTTTGGAAGCTTTTTGAAAGCTTTTTGCTCTTGCATTTAAACTTGCACTAAAGCTGTTTAATTCATTATTCTTAGCTGAAATTTCTTAAATCAAATTAAAAAATTAAACAAAAAGCCTTTTGAAATAATTTGAGCTTCATAAACTCAATTTAACTGGAAACTGGCAAGCATTTAAACATAAGTTTCTAGTGAAATTTAATGAAAGTTCTCATTCACATGAATATATGTAAATTCAATTTGATCGGAAAAAACAGCAAAACAACACTTTCGCGCTTTTTTTTAAGTTTTTTCTACTTTGATATAGTGGAGCTTTTATCGAGTATGTTATAAACCTATGTTTTCTTAATAATTTAATAAAAATCAATAATTTTTTTTTATTTTATCAATCAATTAATTAACGGTTTCAGTGAAATCTATGAATATTAATTTAGTGTTTTGTGTTTAACATTGACTATAGAGTTGATGTAATCCGCAAAAACTAAAAGACTAAAACTTACTTAGCCCAATAACAAACTGAACCAATAAAGAATACGTGGCAAGTGGTTTGGTAATTAAGTTAAGACAAAGTACGTAAAATCAGTTAAGTCAGTAAAATAAAGCTTTTTAAAAGTTTAATATTTTAAGAATATAAATTTAATTTTTAGTTTATTTATTTAATGAAAGCTTTTGATTTAAAATATATATGCATGAGCTAAATTCAAAGCAATTATTAGTGATGTAAATATAACATTGATTAAAGCGTTATAAAAGCACACGAGTAAGATTTGTAAGCGAATTTTTGTGTGGTGATAACACCTATTAGTAAATTTTTAAATAACTAAGAACGAACGTTTTATTTGTTCGCTTTTTTAATTAGAACTTTATTTGAAAGGTCGTATTTTAAGATTACATAATATTTCGAGTTCTCGGTTTTAAACCTTTTTTCTTTTAAGTACAGAAAATCAATGGCCAACTATCCTCTAGCGGCTTTGGACGTACAACGCTTTAATACAATTAACCCAATCATTTTTGAACAACAACGTAAAGATTTTGTTAATGTTTCTGTCGTTGCAGCCAAATTGAAAGCTTTTAAAACCATCTGACATAAAAATATGAAAAGGATTTTTCATCTCTCGATTACGATCGGTCTTTAAATTGAAAACATCTATGACCCTCTGTTGGAATGTAGAACTTATGGGCTGACCCATACTTCATGTTAGTACAGGCTATACATTGTGCAAGTTAGCAATTAAAGAAAGGAACCCGTAGCCGTGTACAAATTAGTACAGCTTAGAGAATAAATCCACTAGCCGAACAGTCTTTAATTAATGTACTTATATGTGGTTGGTATTAATTATTTAAAAATATGTACATGTAACTCAAAAATGTGGTTTAAAACTGTAGTCTTTTTGTAATTTGCAATTTGAGCTTTAAAACAATTTTTCCAACTTTTTACAAACATTTAATTAGGATATTTAAAAAAATTATTTACATTTTTCCTCGTAAAGCTTTCATGTAGTTGTTTAAAAGAGAAAGTTGTGGCACAGTTAAGCCAATGACGGTCCATTAAGATACCACAGAATCTTGTAATGGTAACAGTTTCGAAATTAGTTAACCATCCTTACATTATATTACAGCTCCGTGCTAGTCTATGGTTAGGTTCATGGTACCATCTAATGCTAACGTCACAGCTTTATAATCACTGTATTATTTGTTAGGTAAGCATTTATGAGAATTAATAAACAAATTTGAAGTTTTAAAATAATTTAACATTTTAAGAATTTAAATGTGATTAATCTACTTTTAATGTTAATTATATTTTATCAAAAAGCTTATCTTAATTATTTCAATAAAACAACATTGAGTAATTATTTAAATTAAAGCTTTCTGGATAATCTTGTATTCAAATTCAAAATAAGCAGGCATGTCAACAAATACTTTTAATTATTGAAACTGACGAGCTTTTAATTTTGGCTTAGTATAACTACGAAATTTTGTGGAACTATTTTGCTAAACTAAACGATTCCTCGGTGTGAAAAGCTCTTCTTATTTGAACTTGATAGGTTTTGATAGGTTTTTTGAACCTTTTGTATTTTATATGTCGATACAGTTTCAGCCAAATTTAAAAATCCTCGATTTAACTATAATTAAACTGAAAGCTTTTAAAATAATCTGACCATCTTTGATTCAAAACTCATATGTACATGTAACTCAACAAATGTGGTATTGAAATTGTATTCGTTTTTTTAACTAACTGAAAATAATTACCAATTAGACCGTGGGGAGTGTGTGATTTACACATTGTATAGGTCTGTGTCAGCCTGTAGTGATATGTTCAGTGCATGGATTTTACACCGTCAACTGAGGATTATAGATTTGTTCATCATCGTCCTGATCGAAATTAAAGGATTAAAATATATTTTATTCATCCTGTTTCTATTGAGATTAGAAATCAATCGAGTTTCCTGCCAACGATAAAGCTTTTATCTCGGTAAGCTTTAGTCACATTTGAATTGTCATAACAATTTGTATGACTACGTGCTTCACTTAAATTCAATAGATTTTCAAAACTTTTAAGAAATTAATGCTTTCATTTGTATATGTTTGCAATTTGATGAGAAAAATGAGCAACAGTTTTGAGCGAACTTTTTTAATTTCTAGTTTAATGTACTCGAGCTTTTGCAATTATATTACATAATTATATTTTTTTATTAATTTATTTATTATTAATAATTTTTTTAATTCATCAATTATTCAACGATTTCAGTGTTCTTTCAAACAGTTCTTGTTATCTGCAAGAATATAAACACTAATACTAACTTAGTCCAATAGTAAGTTTTACTTATCCAGTAAAAACAGGTGACAGGTGGTTTATTACAACATGGGAATTAATTGAGTCAAATTTCGTAAAACCAGTTAAGGCAGTAAAAAAATGCTCTTTAAAACTATTAATATTTTAAGAATTTAATTTAAATTTACTTGAAAACTTTTGGAATAATGTGATTTTCAAATCTATTAAAAATATATATGTATGAGCTTTATTCAAAGCAAGTATTATTCATGTAAATATAACATAGATTAAAGCGTTATAAAAGCTCACTGAGATTTGTAAACATGTTTTTGTGTGGTGATAAGACATATCAGTAAATATTTAAACTACAATAACAACGAATGTTTTATTTCATCGCGCTATTGAGAACTTGTGCTTCAGAACTAGTATTTTAAAATATGAATAATAATCCTACCAGAGGCGAGATGCAAAAAAGTATTTTTCTCATTAAATTGAGAATAGCTGATGTTCTCTGTTGGAATGTAGAAATAACATAATTCATGTTAGTACAGGCTAGCAAAGACCTATGCAGTGTTGGCCAATTAAGAGAAGGACCTGAAATAAATAATTACTATTTTCCTCGTAAAGCCAAAAAAAAACTACAATTTTAAAAAATATAATAATTTAAGTTTTTTGATTAAACATGATTTAAAGTATCTCGAGTTATAAATTTCGAATAATTTTTTAATATTCCAAGCTTTCATGTAGTAAGTTAGTTTGTTAAAAGTAAAAGAAGAAAAATTCATTTTACATCCGGCCTCTGTTCAAATTCCAACCTGACACCATTCGATGCAAACATCACAGCTTTATATTAACTGTGTTATTAGATCGGTAAGCTTTTATGAAAATAAATATTCAAATTTGATTTCCTAAAATATTTTAAAAATTTATGAATTCAAATTTGATTAATATTTTACATAAAAGCTTGGAATATTAAACAAAAGTATTTAGTAATTTTTTTAAACAGCTTAAAATCTTAATTATTTCTGTTATTCAAATTTGAGTAATTATTTAATTAAAAGCATTTTAGATAATATGTTATTCAAATTGAAAATAAGCAGGCATGTATGGCGGCGAATACTTTTTACCATCGAGACTGGTAAACTTTGTATTCTCTGGTTAATTCTCATTAAACTGATTTGAACTTGAAAGCTTGTTTTATTGAAGCTTTGTGTTAAGCAATGCTTTTGTTTTTGAATTTGCTATAAAGCTGTTTAATTTAACGTTGTTAGCTCTAATTTCTACTAATTAAATCAAACTAAAAAAACAAAATTAAAAGCTTTTTAAATAATCTGAGCTTTACATAAAACCCAAATTACCATGCAACTACATAGATATTGATTCATGATCAAAACTGAAAAGCATTTAGACATGTAAGACTTATGACTTTATTGAAATTTAATGGAAGCTTTTGCAGCGTGATAACAGTTTTTGGTAAGATAATTTTTAACAATAAATATTTCGTCATTATAAAAAGCTCTTATTGATTTTTATAGTTCAACAAATTTTTCAAACTAACTTAGCTTCTCGAAAAATATTTTATTGGTGTTATTAATCGACGGCTTAAAAAATATTTAAAATTATCGGATTTTTTTTTGTGAGGGTTAATTCATGCTGTTCTTAAGGCAAGTGCTGTCATAGAACAAACCAGGTCGACAGTATGGCGATTAGATGGAAAAAATTAAAGTTTTGTTGTTGAGTCTAGCAGTACTTGCAATAAAGTTGTTTAATTTAATCAACGGAAAAAATTGTGTTATGATCGAAACATGAAAGCTTTTTGACATGTATAAATCAAATCTTTAATTAAAATTTAATGAAAGCTTTCGCAGGTGGTTAGCTTGGATAATTAATTACTTATGTAAAATAATTTTTAACAATAAATGTTTGGTCATTATAAGCAGCTCTTATTGATTTTTATTGTTCAACAAACTTTTCAAACTATATAAACTTTTATCAAAAGATTTTTTTAGTTTTATTAACCGACTCAAATGGCTTATACAAAATTTAAAAATTATCGGAGGTCAACAGTATGGCGATTAGATGGAAAAAATTAAAGATTTGTTTATAAAAAGCTTTATGTTGAGTGTTGCATTTTAACTTTCAATAAAGTTTAATTTAATCAACTAAAAAAAATGTTTTATGACCAAATTAGGAAAGCTTTTTGACATGTATCAGGCATATGTTTTAGTAAAATTTAACGAAAGCTTTCGCAACTGATTAACTTGGATAATAACTTATGTAGAATAATTTTTAACAATAAATGTTTTGTAATTATAAAAAGCTCTTATTGATTTTTATCGTTCAACAAAGTTTTTAAACTAAGTAAGCTTTTATTGAAAGATTTTTTTGGCGTTATTAATCGACACAAAAGGTTAAAAAAATTTAAAATTATCGGATTTTTTTTTTTTGTGAGGTTAACTACAAGCACGTACGAGGTTAACAGTATGGCGGTTAGACGGCAAAAATTAAAACTTTATTTATAAACAGCTTTTTGTTGAGTTTTGTTGTTTAATTTAATCCAATAAAAAAAATTTATGATCAAAACAGAAAAGCTTTTTGACATGTATCAATCATATATTTTAGTAAAATTTAACGAAAGCTTTCGCAGCTGGTTAACTTGGATAATTTCTTATGTAAAATAATTTTTAATAATAAATGTTTTGTCATTATTAAAAGCTCTTATTTATTTAAGCTAGAGATATTAATCAAGTTGATGAAACTTTCTTGAATTAAAGAAATTTATGATTTATTAACAGGGGGATTCTTCTTAAAAACAACGATTTTTTGTGCTTTAAATATATTTTGACAATATTAAGCTTTTTGTAAAGTGAAAAAAAAATTAGTTTTGCGCGTTTTTTTAATTTATGACCATATATGACATTTTATTAAAAGAAGACCATATATGACTTTTTATTAAAAGCTCTAAGTTTCTTTTGTATGACAGATTCAAATTTATGAACAAATGTTAAACTACTGATAGTTGAAAATCGCAAAATCGAAACTTTAACAACCACATAAATTAGCTAAAAATCTATCAATAAATTTGTTTTAAATAAAATGCTTAGTCATACTACGAGTATATCGTTACGCTATACGTTATGTATAAATTTATAGTCTAGCCAAAAATAATTCCCCAAAAAAAAAAAAAAGTGAGAAAGTTGTCCATAACTAAGAACGAGTCATAGCCCAAGTGTTGAATTGTTGCCAAAAAAAAAATTGTTGGGCGATAAAATCTACATCATTTATATTAAAAATAAATAAATTCACTTACCATCTTTTACACCTGCGGCACAATCCCAAATTATTGTCGTCAATAGCAAACTAATATGAATTAATAACCCCATTGTGTATTTTTCATTTGCCAATGACATTACATCTGTGTGTATATATGTGTGCGTGTAGGGCTGTGTTTAAAACAAACTTTTTTTTTTAGTGGGTTCACATTCACTTTTTTTTTAATGATTCGAAATCACTCTTATTTACAGCACGGCACTCATTAGAATAGAGACTTTCACCATATATTTTATTTTACTTTATTTCACTTAGCCACACTTCATTTACTTTATATATACGCACTGTAATATTCCACTTAACACATAATAAATTATACACTAAACACCATAGATTATATTTTAAATTTATTTTTAAAGGCTATATACACACAATATTTATTTGTTGTTTTTTTTTGCACGCACAGTTGTCTAAAATTTAGCACAAATTTTTATTAAAAATAATAAAATTTAATTCTCATTGACTTATTTATTTTTAAATAAAATTATTACTGAGTTGTGTCGTGATAACCATTTTAAAAAAAAAGTGACAACAACAACAATGTTATATATTTTTTTTAAAGTGCGTCATCAATTTAATGTACCACGTGTTGAGTGTGATTTAGAATAAAATGAGATGAAAATTTGGTTTACTGTACACACACACACACACTAGTATTGTATATATGCGACAATTTTACCGAGAGATAATAAATGGCCTGTCGAAATTGTGTTACAAACAAAACAAAGCACAAAAAAAATGTATTTATGTGATAACGTCTCCAAATACTCAAAACATACACACACACACAAGAAAAATAAAATGATTAGAAAAATTACTTAACGTAATCAATTAACGTCATGCAAAAACCCTAGTTGTGATAGTGTGTATATTGAATGGGTTATAAAAGGAGAGGGACGGGTCCCACAACTTCAACAACACAGCTTCGTTCAAAATAAATAAATCATTGAGTTGTGTATATATACCAGCTGCACTAGAAATACGATTATAACAAAAAACTCACAATAACTTTTATATATTTTTGATATACCACTGTATAGCTAAGCACACACAACACCACTCATATACACTGTATTGAGAGTAATCCAAATCGGAAAAACCAAAACAAAAAAAAATTATTTAAAAAAAAAAAAAATTTATTTATTTAAAAATATTATTTTTCTCTTCCATCAGCAGTTATCACTCTTCATAACACAAATCTGGTCGGTATAAAGCTCACAAAATATTTTCCGATCTGCGATAAAACAATAATCCTTCATAATATTGGTAACGTAATTTTCCTTTCATTTTGTGAACACATCGCAGATAAATTATTAATTAATGTGTTGTGTATTATAGATAGATAGGCTATAGGAACACCGACCAACATAAATTAATAATTTTCTTTTGTTTTGTGCTTTTAGTTTTTATTAATCAAGCACACACAAAACAAACAAAAAAAAAAAGGAAATTTTTTTATAATTTTTTATTTAGGCGATTCACACTAAAAAATAAAAATCCCCCGACAATGTCCGTATAATTTAAAAGTCCGGATCAAACTAACAATCGTACAAAATTATAATTTTCATTGAATCCCCTCCCGTTTCGATACACACATAATTTTTCTTGTCTTTCATCAATTCTGCTTACAGTTTTTTTTTTGTTTTGTTTTTCCGTTGTGGTGATAACACATTTTTTATATCGAAAAACCCCTTATCCGCGATTAGGCACGAGTATGCGCGCATTACCGATGGGTATCATCCGCGTACGACCGATAAGAAAAGGAAAAATTCAAAAAAAAAAAATTCTCCAAAATTTATTCCCCGCCGTGTGTGCTTTCCCAATCAGACATGCGCACGCGCTGTTTCTCAAAACTATTTTTTGGATATTTTTATTGCATTTCCCTTTTCACTATCGATATACACATTATAGACGCAAAATGTGATTTAAACTTTTTGCAAAAATTAACTTTCTGACATGTTTCGTATCCGGCCTCTTTAAATTTAAAATAATCTTGGTGGAAGAGCTTTTTTATTTTTCTCTCTCTCTCTCTCTCTTTCTGTGTCTTTCACTCTTTTTAAAATATATAAGCACATTTCTCTATTTATTTCGAAAATAATTAGATCAATCAATTGCAGGAAACTTTCGAATGAAAAGTCATCACTTCACAACATTTTCTTTATATTTTTCATCGACTTTTGGAAAAATAAGAAAATCATTTAATTAAATTGGGGAAGTTGAGGTTCTCGTTTTTTTTTCTTGAATGAAACGAAAATTTGATGAAGAAATTGAGTGGAACAATTTTTATGCTGTAAATGTACTGTGCTCGGTGCTTTTGCTATGCTTGCTGGAAATAAGTACACAAAAAATAAAAATCAATAAAATGTTGTATTTTTATACGTATATGTGTGTGTGTAATGTTGTTTATGTATGATATTATGTTTATGTCTGTAGATTTATGTGGAATAATGTTTCAGTGATATGTTATTGTTTTCGCAATTCATTGTGCTGTGAGTCTCTACAGAAGGCCTTCCATGGAATTCAAGTTCTTGAATCAATACTTGGTCGCTCTAGTTTACCATTTTTTCTCTGTGAGATTTGAGAAATTCGTTGACTTTTTTTCGAATTATTTTTTATTTATTTATTTTTTATTACCGAGATAAGTCTAAAAATATTACTTGAGATCTAAAAAACAAGAAAATTAAAAACACAAATTTACATACAATAAATTAAGGGTCAATTTTATTAAAACTCTTGGACATCATATTCACTGGTTCATTGTCACCATAATTCGTCCTATGTTTATCTAATTGGAGGAAGTCACAATCTCTTAACTGCCGACTGTAGGTGCATTTATTTTAATTGATTCCAGAATATAATGCGCATCAATTTGGTCGGACAGCAGATTACCAACAAACGAACACTTTAACATCTGGCGCCTATTTTCCAATGTAGTCATGTTAAAATTGGTGGTAGTTATAAATGTTATACATGGTGGAAGTCGCTGTAGTTTAACGTGGTATGGTATAGATCATGATCATACGCAATTTTTTCATTCCATGTCAAACAGCGTATTTATTTTGAACCTTTTCGAATCGGACTCCACACATTAACATTCAAATACTTTCTGAATAAGTACATCATTTAACTTATATTGTTGTGTCACAGGGTCAACTTTACGATGCAATGATATAGAGACTTATAAATGCTGAGACTAAATGAATTAGACTCACACCAAATAACTAGTTTGTCGATATCCTCCTGCAGTTTCTTTGTATCATCAAGTGTTACGATGGTTCTGTAGATTTTCAGGTGATCAGCGACCATTAGGATTTTGCAGTGCTCTATCACTTCAGTATTGTAATTAATAAAAATTATAAAAGTCCATGGACCACCATGGGAGTCTGGTGGAACACAGAAGGTAACTTGAATTGTTTCTGATCTTTTACCTCCTAGCTCAACATATACTGTAAGCGATTACTTAAGTATGATTTAAACCAAGTTACGAATTGGCTGGAAAATCCAAACTTATAAATGTGTTCCAGGGTTTTATAGTGACTGATGGAATCGAAGGTTTTTGCAAACTAGGTATAGATCACGCCAACTTGTTTGTGGTTTTCTATTTTTTTAATCAAATAGCTGGTAAATTTGATAAAGTTGGTCGATGTTGATCTTTTAGGCAAAAATTCATGTTGATTCTGGGACACATACCATGGTACTAGATCTCTGAATGACCTGCACACTATCAGTTCAAATAATTTTAATATTGAAGATATAGAGGTAACACCTCTGTAGCATGAGATATCACTTCTAGCTCCACTTTTGAAAATCGGCGTTACTCTTGTTATTTTTCATTTCCGTGGAAATGTTGCCAATTGCAATAATTGATTAAATAGCATACTTAGTGGAATTGCAGGACTTCTGTTCATTAAATTTCATCCGTGGTGGGTAACCGTCAATTTCGCGTTTGGTTCTATAAAAGCCCAAAAAGTGTTTGGGATCTCTTTTAATTTTCTCCTTTAAGTCGCTAATAGGACTCAAAATCTTGGTAACGTTTATATCTATGTTATTGCTGTTGAGTTCATCTTTCCAATTTATTTGGTCAAAATATTGATGAAGATGGATTATGAAGGGATACAGAAGAAGGGAAACAATGGTACACTGAAGAAGGCAAAAATGACCGCCCGAAAAAACTGATTGCTAGAGATCTTTATCCTACCTGTAAATTAGAGGATATAATAGACGATTTAAAGGGCAACGGGTAGAAAATAGAAAACCCCGCAAACATAATTAAAAAATAGAAACAGACAACTGATCAAGGGGTCAAAATTAACAGGAGAGGACTCCCATTATTCATGCTTACATTTAATAATAAAGAAACAGCAAGAAACGTCTTTACCATTAAAGCTATTCTCAATATGAGGGTTAGAATTGAAGCATTAAGAAAGTACACTGGTTTAATACCCCAATGTAGAAAATGCCAAGGCTTTAACCATACCCAGAAATATTGTAACAGAGAGCCTAGATGTGTGAAATGCTCCGTAAGACATCTAGCACAAGCCTGCCAATTGAGGAAAACTAAATGTGTAAACTGGAAAGAAGATCATGTCGCAAACTACAGAGGATGCAGAATACATAAGGAACTGCAAAAACTGAGGAATAGAAACACTCAGTTTAAGCAAAACGTTCAAATACCACTCTACAGAATACCATCGAAAAACTCAGCGAAAGCTAACCAATAATCATTTGAAGCAGCGGATCGAAAGACATACTCGCAGATTGTCCAGCAGCAACAGGTGCCATTCAATACAAAGAAAAAGCCAGAAACTCCAATTCATGAAAAAATATTTAGAAATATAGAAGCTTTAAACATTAAGAAAACATTAAGAATTGCCAACTGGAATTCAAATAGGCTACTGCCCCAAACTCCGGAACTAGAAATTTTGCAAAGGGGTTTGCGAAGTATCAACCATTAACGTTCCACTAAATAATGAAAAGGAATATATCATTTCATCTATATACTGCCCAGGCCCACCACGTCACCAATTGACTAAAGAAATGTATGTCACGTTGCTTAAATCACTTGAAACCAACTTCATAATTGGGGGAGACCTTAATGCTAAGAATACACACTGGGGATCGAGACTATCAACACGTAAGAGTAAAGACCCATTTGCAGCAGGGCAAGAACTAAATTGTGGGTTTTATTATGGGGGTAAACCAACATATTGGCCTATCGATCATAACAAAATACCAGACATAATAGACTTCTTTGTAACAAAAGGAGTATCCGAAAACTAAATACTGATAAAAAATAATGAAGGAATATATTCAACCATAATCAATCAAGAAAATTTGCCTAGATTATTAAACTATAAAACAAATTGGGATGTTTTCCGAATGCTGATCGAAGAAAATACAGCCTTACAAGTACCAATTTAAACTGCGACACAACTCGATGACCAATTAGAACTATTAAATAATAATATATTGCAAACAGCGTGGCAGAGTACGCACCTTAGTCATTATAAAGTATTGAGGCGCAATAACTATTCATTGGAAGTAAGTAATTTGGTTAATGAAAAGCGGAAGGCAAAGGAATAGAGCACCACAAAGTAAATCGAGACTTAATTATTTAAGCAACAAACTGAAGTTGCTAATCAAAGAAATTAGAAACAATTCATTTAGTGAATATCTAACCGGCCTTCCCAGCCAAATGGCACAGACTATTCGCTCTGGAAAGTAACAAAAGGACTTAAACGAATGAATATTCAGGTGCCTTCTATCAAAAAGGATGATGGAACTTAGGCAAAAAGTGCTAAATAAAAGGCTGTGTTGTTCGCAGTCCACCTTGAAGATATATTTCAGCCCCATTTTAGAAAACATAAACCCAATAACATTTGAGATTACTAAAAACTTAAGCTCAAAAAAATCACCTGCGGTTACGATCTAATTTCAAGACAAATAGTTAAAGAACCACACCGAAAAGAATTTACGAAAACGTCTCCAAGTAATAAAAGCGGCGTTTCTACTGGAATACGTTCCATACCAGTGGAAGGTGGCAGAGGTGATTTTGATTCCAGAACCTTATAAACTTGAAACCCTCTCATAGACCAATTTCGCTACTTCCTACAATCTAAAAATTGTTCGAAAAACTATTCCATAAAAGGTTAAAATCAGTAATACAAGAAAGAAAATTTATTCCTTCACATTATTTTGGCTTTATAGAGAGGCACTCTACTATATATTGTATTATATACTCTACTATAAACCAAGAGCATAGAATTACCGACTTAATTGAAAACACGCTGGAAAAGAAGAAAGTATGTTCAAGTGTATTCTTGGACGTGGCACATGCCTTTGACAAGTTAGGACTACATCGAGGACTAGAGTATAAACTACACTGAGACCTGCCAAAGCCATTTTATCAGGTATTAAAATCATATCTACTCGTATATAGCTGATCGATACTTTCGCGTTAAATTTGAAGATGAGTACTCTGATCTAAAACAAATATCGGCTGGAGTTCCACAAGAAAACGTTTTGGGACCTACAAGAGATGTACCAAATATAAAAGGAACAAATATTGCAACATTTGCGGATGATACTGCAATTCTAGCAATCGGAGATAGCATAGAAGAGTCAACTGGTAAATTACAAAAAGCCAGATCAGAATATTTTTCCAATAACTTTTCAATCGAAAAGTTATGCTCCTGAACATTGTGCCGTCCATTGATAAATGAGTGGAACTCATAGAACTAATTACAAATAATCTTGTAGTCTTGTTAGCAATATTGTATTAATATGGAATGAAATTTGCAAACACCTTTTTTTCATACTGGGCAACATAATGGAATACAATTTTAACGCGCTTTTGACTGAAATAAACAACTTTTCAAATGGTGGAACGCACACATAAAGTGACTGACCTGAAAACAGAATCCAACTTAATTGATATGAATTTTTACACAATATACATTAATTGACTGTCTGGTTCATTGATTGTGTTATCTTCCAAAATATAAAAAGCTATATAGATACACAAAGCAGTAAGTTGCACTATCCATATACCCCAAAAAAAATATTTAATATTTTTATATATACAAATAAAACAATAGCGTCAAATCGTTGATAATACACGATGAACTCCAACGAATTAACGTTTATATTTGTACACAAACCGTTTAACTACAAAAAAAAAAAAATAAAATGAAATGTTGAAATCGTTTCAAACTTTAAGCTCAAAACAACACAAAACGACGAAGGATACGTACACACACACAAGATGAGTCAGAGAAACAAATCTTTCAGCATCTACACACAACGCAAAGTACTGTTAATAATTTAAGGTACATACATATACATTAGACTGATGTAGAGAGTGAGATGAAAATGGGTTGTTCAATAACCTTTTTCCTTTCTTGTTCTCGATTAGTTTTTATGAATTTTCATTTTCAGATTTCTTTGTTATTATATATTTCTTTATTATTATTTTTACTGTTATTATCATTCTTGTTTTTTTTTTTCAGGCTATTGTTCATGATGGTAATATATAGATATACGAATTTTCAGATGTGTACATACCTAATATGGGTATACGGAATCAATATATACATAAGGAGCGAGAGAGCTTTTGCCATATACTTCCACATTTTCATTTTTATTTTTTAATGCTTTCGGTTCTAACAAAAATTTCAATTTACCTGTGGTATTTTCAATACAATATTCATTTTTGTTCGCTTGATTAAGAATTTAGTAGTAATTTTCACTTAGCTTCCTTTTTACTTACGTATATAAGCATTTCACTTTGGTTTTATTCTTCATTTTATATAGAACACAAAATTTAAAATCATATTTAATATTTTTAATAAATAATTTTATGAGGTCAAAAAAAATATGATAATAATTTGTATATAGGTGGTCGATACTGCGAGGGATTTAATATTGTATTCACACAAGGGATGGCATGTATGTATGGTTGATATATTAATTTGTTTTACAAATCGATTAAAAATGCCCCACAATCATTCGACCACACTTTTGGTGTTAAAACCTATAGGATCACTATTTAATTTACTTGATCGTACCAAATTTTTCAATGATCACCCGACAATTATTCACGATCGATCAAAAAAAATTTTAACGAGTAAGATCGTCGATCGGTGATCGTAAGTTTAAATTAAAGTTTTATTTCAAATTTGCAAGAAGGTTAGGAATATATTCATGATAGTTTAATATCGAAAAACTTAATATAATTAATAAATTCTCGTTATGAGGTCGATCGTCTATCCACAAAACATCCCATATTTTCCAATGATCACTCGTTAATTATTCACGATCGATCAAATTAATGAAATTTGCTAAAAAAATTAAATCCATTTAAAATGATACGATCGACTGAATTCGATCGTGATCGCTCCAGGAAATTTCTCAATATGATTTAAGCATCGGGAATGCACACGAACTGTGATCGCACAATCTTCCGTCGCTCCTATATAAGTATTAAAGATCGTCGATCACTGCTCGCCTATGTTTGATCAAGTTTTAATGTAAAATCTGTAAGAAGATTACGTATGTATTCCTGACTACACCGATTGTGTAACTTCGATCATGAACTTCCTAAAAAAAATTCTCGTTATGAGGTCACTCGTCTACCATTCACTTGTTCATCGGCGATCTTATTAAAAACAGATATCATATTACAATGATCACTCGAGAATTATTCACGATCGATCAAATTAATGAAATTCTCATTAGATATACGATCAAAATTTGAAATTTGTCAATATAGTTTAAGCACCTGGGGCACACACGATCTTATAATGCTCGATTTACTTAAAGTTTTATTTCCAACCATCAAGAATAAAAAAACTTTTAAAAAATATGCTCGTTAGGTTGTCGCTCGTCTATCCATAAAAAACTCCTTGTTCATCGGTGCTATTGTTAAAAACAGATACCATATACTTTCCAATGATCACTCGACTATTATTTACGATAATACATGCTGCAGTGATTGCGCTTTATTATTTTACAAAATTAAAACGAAAGCACACGATCTTTGAACTTCATGATCAACTATCGCCCCTATACAAGTAATAAAGATCGTCGATCGGTGATCGTCATTTTTGATCAAGGTTTTATTTCAAATTTGCCAAAAAATTATAGGTATGTATCGCATGAACTTTCGAAAAAATTTCTTGTAATGAGGATTCCAATCATCACTTCATAATTATTCACGATCGATCAAATTAATCAAATTTTTACTATACCAGTACTCATGAAGCAGAGATCTCGCTTTACTACTTTAAAAAATTAAATTAATTAAAAATGATGCGATCGACTGAATTCGATCTGATCGCTCCTGGAAATTTGTCAATATCTTTCAAGTACCTTAAATGCACACGATCTATGGAGAAATGATCTACGATCACTCGTTTATATAAGTATTAAAGATTATCGATCGGTGATCGTCTGTTTTGATCAAGGTTTTATTTCGGATTTCCAAGAAGGTTATGTACGTATGTATTCATGACTGCACCGATCGTCAACTTTCTAAAAAAATACTCGTTATGTGGTCGCCCTAGTTCATCGGCGCCATAATTGAAAACGACCATCGAGGATTACATCCACAGCACAAGAAATTAATTATTTTCGAATTATCGATTTTAAACCAAAAATATATAAAAATTTGTTCATTTCACAACATTTTTTGAGTTCTCTAGTACAGCACACACAGACTGTGTACACATATCTATATTTATGTACTCGATTCGAACGATCAAAAACAGATATCCTTTCAAAAAAAAAATATAAAAAAATTATTTTGTTGGCTAAATCAAACCTCTTTTGACCTAATTGCGTTTTTGTATTCTGTATTTGATTTTTTGGACTTAATTGTTCATTTTTATATACACAGAGATATACATCGGATGAAATAAGATAAATATTTTTATTTTTATTAGTTGAGCTCGTCTTTTTGTCTGATAACATTTAATTGTTTTAGATTTTCTATCGTTTCTGTATATAAATAACAGTCATAGAGAATCAATCTGCTAGATTTTATTGTGCGGATGTCAGTTTGGTATTTATGTATATAAGACAATGATTTGTTATTTTTATCGATCTACCCTAAAATAATTCTATTAATTACACAAATCTTCGATTTATATATAGTACGTTTTCTTATGTAGCGTATATATGCACTGTAATCTTCTTTGAGCGTTGCTCGCAAAATCTTTAACCTCAAATCAACATTTTAGGTTTTTATTTTATTTTTTTTTTTCGTGTACAAAATTATAATTGGCTCGTCTTCTGCAAAACGATTTATTTTGATTTTATGTGTGGGTATATAGTATTCCCGCACATATTGTATTCGACTGTTAAGCCGCTTACATCATCCCTAAATTATGTTTCATTTTTTCGTGTGTATACATCATTAAAATGCGGTGTATGATTTTTTGAATAATCATACGAAATCGGGAGAATATTATTTGCATCGTATATATAGAGACGATTGTTTGACATCGAAAAGTGCGTGGTAAATAGAAAAACGTAAAAATCCTAAGTGTTGGTATGGTAACCTGATTACTGTTTGAAACCCAGGATACACAAATCATTATTTAGCACTGATCTTACCATACCTCACAACAGTAATTTGGGAAGAAGATAAACCAACTTCGGAGCTTCTTCTAGCCAAATACTAGCATATTTGAAATAATTTGTAGGACAAATTGTGAAAGCTCATACCCGGGGCTTTTGGTTTAATATTACGTGTCCATGCCATACATTTATGGTGAGCCAGTATTATAATTTCGTAAAAACTTGTTCCTAAAAATTAATGTTGCACATTTAATTTAAGTATAATATGGATTATCCCGCATATATTTATATAATACATTGTATATCGTCGTTATTTTTAATAAAAAATTCAATTACAAAATAATATATTATACAAAACATGTATATGTTGCATGTCTATTAATTTATAATTGTCTGTAAATTTTCGAAAATATCCAACGAATCATTTAATTATTTTAAGCATCCATAATATATCCACATATATACATACATTTTGTATTTCGTTAAACTAAAATTGAAAAACATAAATAAATCCGTATTAAAACTCGTATTTAACGCAAAATTGTTTACAAAAAAAGAAACACACAGGATTTAAAATTAAAAGCGATTTGTTACTAATATTACTTTTTTACTTTTACGGGTGTGTAAAATATATATTCCGATTTCGATGTACTTTTTTATATCGATTCTCAGTATTTTTTTGTAATTATTTTCCAAAACATAAAATTAAATAGCTTTATAAATATAATAACAACAACAATATAAAAAACAAAAACATTTTATTAGTATTGAGCTATTTCCGCGATATACACACACAATATATACAACGAGGATGAAAAAGCTCGCAGATCCATGAATTTCTATATACTCAATGAACATTGATTTAATGAGTTGTATCAAATTTGGATATACGTAAATTATTGATTTTGAGTTTATATATTATAAATTTTGTGTGTGTGTGTATTGTATTGATTTTTGACTACGATTATATCATGGTTTTATGGATTTAGGTACATACAAAGCGATTATAACATTAGATATGATTGAACAAACGATTGGAGTTGATGGATCTTAAAAAATGTGTATGTGCGTTAATATCGGTTGACAGTGACACACAGAAAAGTAAAAACTCGCACCTTTAATTAAAATGCGAAAGATTTAAAATAAAACGTGTTTGGTTTAAAATTTCATCGTTTACAATTTTTAGGATTATCTTAGATACTTGTCTATAATAAATTGAAACCAGACTCAAAAAATCATTTATTTTTATCAACCCTCTACTTAATTAAGATCCGCTCATTGTATGGAAATACGTAGGAATGTACATTATAAATAAAAATTAAATTTCGTTATTAGATTTATTAAAATCTTTTAGTATATCAATAAAAAAATTATACTTTAGTAATTAATTATATACAATACATAATGTTAATATTTAGGATCTATTATTAAAATTAATTATAAATATTAAAAATACCAAAATACAAAATTAATCAAATATGTAAAAAAATTTAGCTTATTTTATAAAATTAATTATTAAAATATTATATTAGATATTTTATAAATAATAAAAATAAAATAAAGATAAAATAAAACCATTTAAATTATTTTCTAAACTAACTATCGAATTTATTAATAGTATTAAATTAATTTTATTATAATTATAGAAATTATTTTAAATTTTAGAAACTGATCTCTAAAACTATCGACTCATTATAAGAACTATTCAAATATATAAAAATTTTAAAAATATAAAAATAATGAGATTTACGATTAAAAGTTAAGTTAAGAAAATATTTAAAATCCAAAAAACAATTCAAATTAATTCTTAAAATTATTTAAATTATTCAATTATTGAAAATAATAGAACAATTTTATTATTGTCAATCGTTTAAATAATATTATTAAAATTGTTATAACTAATCTAACGATTGAAAATACTAGAATTGTTAAAATTAAAATTAATAAAAATTTAAAATTATTAAAATCAATATTACTAATGTGCTTAATTATTAGTAGTTATTGTTGAATATCACGCATTTAAATTAAGTATCACCGCATTCATTGAACTATCTAATTATTATTAAAATCAAAAATTGACAAAACTGCCATTTCTATCTTTCGTTCTGAAGTAGCTGATCGCTTATTATTGTAAAAAAACAATAAAATGATGAATAAAAATTATTTTTAATATTAAGATTAATAAAAATAGTAAAGTTATTAATAATTCGTCGATTGTTAAATATTTATTAAATTAATTACTTAAAAATTTAATAAAAGTGATTTTTAAAATTACGCAGTTTAATAATTTGAAAGATATCATTTTCATCATAAAAAACTTAGTATTTTTCTGAAATTTTATAATTGATTTTGTTAAAAAGTTAAATTGTCAAAATAAAAATTTTAAAAATTATAGAATTGGTTAAAATAGTTAGAATATTTAAATAGTTTAATCGATAAAAATTTTAAATTATTCAAAATATTACAATTATTAAAAATATAATTAATTAAGGTACCATTATTGAATCATTTCATATTAGAAACATAATTAGCAATACAAACTATTAGGAACATATTAACATTATTAACTTATATATTAACATATATAAAAACATTAAAAAATAATAAAATAATCTATGGTAGAAACATTTAAAATATTTACATTTTTTGCTATTGAAACACCTTTAAATAGTGAAAATCTAAAACTACTAAAATTAATTAAATTTATTAAAACAGTTAAATTATTTATTTAAATAAATAATATTAATAAAATTATTTAAAAACATAAAACTATAGAAATTTTAAGAATTATTAAAATTAAAATTATTTAAATTGTTTCTAATTTATATATATTTTTTAATATTTTAGTTTATTTTGATACTTTAATAATAATTTCTATAATAATATTAATTTTTTAGTTTACTCCTTTATTTAATACTATCAAATTTATTAAAAATATCCAATTAAAACATTGTTCAATATAACGGTTATAGGAATTGTTGAAATTTTTAAATTATTAATGCTTTTTAAAATTAAAATTGTTTTAAAAATAATTAAATTAATTTTATTATAATTTTAGAAATTACTACATTTCAGAAACTGAATTCTAAAACTATTGATTTATTAGGATTGTTGTAGTCATTAGGATAATTAACAAAAAATAAATAAAAACTTAAAACCAATTTTTGAGAACAATTCAAATAAATAATATTATTAAAAATATTTAAATTATAAGATTTACGAAAATTAGTTAAATTGTTATTTAAAAAAAAAGAATTGTTATTAAAACAAAACAAAATTACTCAAACAATTTAAATTATCAAAATTAGTTAAATCATCAAAAACGTTATTGGTGTACAATTATTGAAAATTTAAGATTATTGGAATAATGTATTAAATAAATATTCTAAAATTCTAATATTCTTATTAGTATAATTATTATATCACAACATAATTACAGCATTCATTCGACTATCAAATCGCGGTACAAATCAATACTTGAGAAAAGTTGGCATTCTTTGGTTACCTGAGCGCTATGACTGATAAATAAAATATTATTTTGAATAATAAAATTAATAAAAATATCAAAACATTAAAATTTAATTTTTTAAATTATTCAAAATAATAAAAAAATTTAAAAAAAAATATTTAAAAAAAATTTAATATTTTCAGTTTTTTTCAATATTTATACTAATAATTTGATTAATTTAAATAATTTAACAATATTATAAAATTAATTTTTTTAAATTTAATAATTTATTACAGAATTTTTTAATATTTCAGTACATTTAATTTATTCTAATACTTACAGTAAATTGTAACAATAAATATTTAAAATTATCTGAAATATTAAAATAGTTTAAAAGATAAAAATTAATTATTACAATTTTTAAAAAAATAATTAATTTTGGTAAAATATTATTGAAACTGTTGGTTTTCGAATTAAACTATTTAAATTATTCCAACTATAAGAGATAAATTTAAAAATAATAAAACCTTTTAAAATAATAAAAATATACATATTAAAAATATATAATTATTCATTATAAAAAATAAAATATATTAAAAATATAAAAAAAATCTAAAACATCCAAAATTGTTAAAATTTATCAAAATATTTAAAACAATTATTTAAATGATTTTTAATATTAAAAATCGTTAAATTAAAATTATTAAAACGGTGAAATTATTAAAATTGTCAAGTTATCATAAATAGACAATCTGTAAAATTTAAAATTATAAAAATAGTTAATAAAAGGAAAAATTGTATTAAAACTTCAAACTGTTCAATTTATAAAATAATTAAAAATATTTTTTTTTTTTTTTAAATTAACTAAAAGTATTCAAATTATTAAAATGGTTTTACTTTAATATAATTTTTAGTTATATTTTATCAATATTTCTAATGTGCTTAATTATTTATTCATAATAAAATTTCACATTTTAATATTATAATTTTGATTTTTTAATAATTCGAATAATTTAATGTTTACAATTCTAATAATTTGCATAATTTAAATAGCTTCTATTAATAATTTTAATATTTTATTTTATGTATTATTTATATAATATTTTCAATATTTATGTTAATTATTAAATTTAACATTATTAAAATTGTTTCTTTTTTTATAACAAGTAAATTTATTAAAAGTTTACAATTAATTTAATTAATATTATAAAAATAACTTACATTTTTTGAAACTTATTAAACTTTTCTTAACTACTTTTTGTACAGATTGAAATTAAATATTTTTTTTTGAATTCATTGAATCATCCAATTACTTTATTATAAATTAAGTAAAATGAAACTGTGGCTTGCTTATTATAATTTTTTTGTTTTAATTAAAATTATATAATAAAAAAGAAGCTAGATTAAGTAACACTATTGAATAATTTAGAATTGTTAAAATGATTAGAATGTATAATAAAATAAATGAGATTTTTAAAGTTAAATAAATTATTTAAAACCCAAAAAATAATTTAAATTAATTTAATAAAATTATTTAAAATGGCAAACCAATATTATTCATACAATTTAAATTCGAAGTAAATATCACGCGTTTAAATAAACTGTTACGCCTTTAAATTGAACTATAAATTATAAAAATCAAAAATTAAGAAAAATCCTATTTATTATTACAAAAAAATAGTATAATGATAAATAAAAATTATTTTGGATATTAAAATTAATAAAAATAGTAAAGTTATTAATATTTCGTCGATCGTTAAATATTTTTAAAACTATTTAATTTTTTTAGTAAATTTATTTTGTGAGCAAAGTTGAATTGTAAAAATTAAAATGTGTAAAATAACAGAAATGTTAAAAATAGATAAAATATTTAAATAGTTTAATCGATAAAAATTTTAAATTATTGTAATTATTACATATATTAAAAATATAATTAGTTTAGGTAAAATTATTGAATAATTTCATATTATTCAATTATTCATTTATATGTTGAAATTTTTTAAATTAATAATGCTATTTAAAATTTTAAATCTATTATGATCATTAATTATTATCAAAATTAATAAAATTACTAAATTTAATAAATTAAAAATTTTAAAACTAAGTAAACGCTTTAAATAAATGCTGCAAAATATTAAAATTGTTCTAATTAAAGAACAAAATATACATTTAATTTTTCTTATGAATTCAATAAAATATCCAATTACTGTTTAAATCAATGGAGAAATTATTGTTGCAAAATTAAAAATAAATAGTAATAGCAAAATTAATAACATAAATAAAATTATTTAAATATTTATATTAGTTATATAAGAATTATATATAAGAAATATTAAAATAAATTAAATTACGAGCTTTATTCAAATTAGATAAATCATTCAAGTAAACCAACTATTTCAAAAAATTAAAACCACCAAAACGAGCTATTTAAATTAATTTTTAAAATTATGAAATTATTAAAATTCACTCAAGCACTTCGGACAAATTATTAAAAATATTTAAAAACTACAAATATTAAAAATTATAATACTTTTATTAAAAGGAATAATTTTAAATTTTGGTTATTTTTTAATAATTTGTGTAATTTTATTAATTTAATATTTTACTTATTTTTTTTGAACAAACTTTATGTAGAAGATTAAAATTATCATGATTATTAAATTTATTAAATTTAGAAAAATTATCGTTATTATACCAATAGAAAGAAAAATATTGTATAAATATTAATAATACTACAACTTATAAAGTAAATAAAATGGCTACTAATATTTAAATTTAAAAATTGTTAAAGTTAACAATCTTTTAAATTTCTTGAAGATATTAAAAATTTCATTAATTTTGTCAATTATTAAAATTAAAATAAGTAAAAATAATGGGTTTGTGATAATAAGTAAAATTATTAAAATTATTAATTTATTTGCTAAAATTATTAAAAAAGTTTAATACAAAAATTTAAATTATTACAATTTTGAAAAATGTTGGTTTCGGAAATTTTTTTAAAACTTCAGTCGGTTTAGTTTTTTAAAACTATTCAAGTTGTTCGAAGCATAGAACGAAGAAAATTAAAAAATATGTATCAAAAATACTTAAAATATGTAAATTTATAAATTGCTATTAAATTTATTATTAATAGTAATATTAAACTATTAATTGTTAAAATATTTATACTAATTTTTTACAAAATTATTAGTATTAATATTATTAAACCTAATAAATAATATAATTAATATAATTAATAATATTATTTAAGCAGATTAATCTATAAAAATTTAAATTATCGAAATTGTTAAAATTAGTAAAAACTGTAATTTATGTAAAAATTTTAAAACTTTTTAAATATTAAAAGTTTTAAAATTATATAAATAGGAAACAATTTAAGTTATTTAAATTATTCAAATTCAAATTATTAGAATTATTAAAATTATCAAGAATATTATAATTTAAACATATTATAAATTATTAATTTTATTACGAAGGATTAATTTCCTAATTGTTGGGTGTTATTGTTATTGGATGGTTCAATGAATTCGGTAAGAAAGTGAACAGTTAACATTGAATTTGACTACAGCAACCATGCAAACAGTTTGGTATCAATATGTTGCGTGAAAACAAAACTTTAAAATATTCGTACATGTTTTTCATTAATTATAATTTAAGTATAGCGTTGATAATTTCATTATTTTTAATTATTGTATAATTTAAATAATTTGTTAGTACAATATCAGTATTTTAATTTATTTTAAAATAATAATAAATAAATATTGTAGTTATTAAATAAGTAATAAATAAATATTGTAGTTATTTAAGTTGTTAAAATTATTGTTATTAGAAATAAAATTAAGAATTTCAAAAACAATAAAGAAATGATTCATTAATAATAATAAAAATACAAAAATATTTAAATTAATATATATTGAAATTGGAAAAATATTATAACTATAAACATGATTTAAATTATTTAAATTAGCAACTTTTTTATTAAATAGAATCATTTAATCTAATATTTTTAACTACTTAATTTAATTAATTAATTTTAATAACTTCTATTTGAACATTTTCAATAATTTAATAAGGTATTATTAAATTACCTTATTAAAATTATTAAATTAAGAAATTTATTTAAAACTATAAAATTATTGGAATTGTTAAAACATAAGTTATTAAAATTAATTAATTATATTTAGTAGTTAAAAACATTAGAATTAAATGATTCTATTTAATAAAAAACTGCTAAACTATTATAAAATAAGCAAGGTTATTCGAAAGATTAATTTAAGTAAATTTTTTATTTTTCCAAATTTTTCGAACTATTAAAAAAAAAATCATTTAAATAAATTTTATCGAGTATTTTACACCAACTAAAATTTTTAAAATTGTTGCTTGCCTATTCAAAATACCTGGGCCCACCTGATTGTTTAATAAAAATTAAACGACTTAACTTTATTCACCCTCCCCTTTTTAAAATTACTAAAATTTTCACATGCACATATTTTACAGAACAAATTAAGTAACCAAACTTTACGCGAGGAAAATACTTATGCTAATACCGCGCGACACAGTTAAATAAAATTAATTTTTGACTTTTTTAGTGTTGTTGAGTAAGTTAATTATGATAAGAAAAATTCGGAAAATCGAAACCACGAAATCAAACATAAATATACTTTATGTGGAAATGACATTACAACAAAAAAAAATTGGTTTAACTTTTTGTCGTGTCTTTTTTTGTTTAAAAAAAAAACAAAACGAAAAACAAATCTTCAACAATTTCCTATCACGAAAATATGACTTTTATTCATTTTTCATTGTATTTAGTTGTTGTTGTTTTTGGAATTACAAATTTTATGATTTTTAACAACATTTTAACATGAAATTAGTTTTCTTTTATGGTATCGTATAGGTAGGAATAATACTCGACGAGAGTTTGGTTATTTTTTTGTTTTGTTTCGTTTCGTTTCAACAATATTTAATCAAATAGAAAAAACCGGAAATTGTATTTTGAATTATTATTTTTCTGCGGGGGATTTTCATTTTCATTTTTATTTTCATTATTATTATTGTTATTATTATTATTATTATTATTATGCTATTATAACAAATATAAAATTAAATGATTGTTGACCGAGAATGGTTTTTTAACACTTCAATTATCACATTACATATAATTTAAAAAATAAAGAAATTATTTTTAAATATATTGTTTCATTGAAGGTAATATAATTTTTGACAGTATTTACTGTTATTATTTTTTATAATAATTAATTTATGTAAATCCCAAAAAAAAAATTAAAAATTACATGAAATTAAAATTACTTTGTGTGTTGGTAAATTTTGCTCATTGTGCACCGGTTATATTATTAAAAGCATTTCAAATTTGATTAATGACCAATTTATGCATGGTAAACGGAAATTGTGTATACGATTTATTCTATTAACTCACATAATTTGCTCATTAATAAGCATTGGTTGGCTGGATTTGCTGTGTACTTCGTACGAAATAAAATGGCTGTCGTTTAATTTTTAATTTTCAGTTTATCCGATAAATTTATACCGGCAATTAAACACTAATAAAACTAATTTAATACGGAAAGCCATTTGTACTCGAATAAAAGCGCCAACTTGTTGTCAAAGCTTTTACAGTTTCACTAAAATGGCCATTATTTTTTTGTGAATTTAGTACGTGAGAGCAAGAACAGAATTAAAAATTGAAAATTCACAAACCTTTATAAATATTTGTTTTTTAAATTTGATGTTACCAATCAGAGAAATGTCGTAAGAAGCACAGGAAAACCGACAAAATTATTCTTTTTGGTGATTTAAACTTTATTGTCTACCGTAAAAAAAAAAGATTTACAACAAAATTATGCGACCACATAATTTGTATTCAAAATTAAAACTAAACAAACCATTAGGAAACAAATCTTTAAAGAATTAACAAATGAACCCCGGGAAAAGTAGAATCCATAAAAATACAGTTAACTATTCTAAAACTGTCAAAGATTCAAATGACACAGAATACATTTAGAGGTTAGAGGATTATAAAAAATATTGGTTGTGTTAAAATTGTTGCGTGTATTTGTCTCCATTTTCAACATGGAACATTTAGTAGGTCATCTAAAATGTGACTGTCCCAGAAAAACAGAACAGTCTCAATCTGATAATCAATTTAAAAGCGAACCAATCGTAATAAAAACTGCCATAAACGATTCAATCATCTCGAATCTGTTTTTTTTGTGCATTTTAATTTCGGTGAATTTGTGTGAAATACGTGGTGTGAATTTTAAAATGGCTTAAAATAGAACGATTAAACGTTTGTTGAGAAGTTTAGAAACCATTAAAGCAGAAGCACTAGTATTTAATGACAATACGCGAATTAGTGAAATCAAAACATATTTGACTCTATTAACATGCAAATTCGATGATGTTCATTTAGATTGACTAGATAAAATTGAATCCACCCATTTTGAATTACAACAAAAGTAAGTGAGATGGGAAAAACTTCACGAGGACAATAACTCGTGTTAAATCAAACCAATTTCTTACAAGATATTTCCAATATAAACAAAATGGAAACTGTTGTAAGATTGCCTCGTGTCAATATACCGTCATTTTGTGACCATTGTAAGGCGTCAATATACAAAAATAATGGCATATCTAAAGTCCTCAAATTACAATATTTAAAGGGACTTCTCAAAGGAGATGCTTACGCACTCATCAATCATATTACGATTACTGAAACCCATTACAATGAAGCTTGGGATAAAATTAAAGCTAGATATGACAAATGTAAACACGTAGTTCATGTGTTATTACACAAAATCGCTTCGTCTTAAAAGTTAGGGTTTAAAGGTATATTCTAGTTTATAAATTAGATAATGACTCGAAAGAAGCTTGGGCTCACGAAATGGCGAGTGTTGGTTTTCCCAAATCAATTATTGTCAGATCAATTATTTGAATTTTTTAAATAAGAGAAGTGATGCTCTCGAAAGCTTTAATTCAATTTTAAAATCCAAATCGAGCAAAAGGGTTTGACAATACAATCCAGGAAATCATATGTTCAATGTGTTCAGGTGGTCACTATTTGGCGAGATGTAATAAATTCCTAGAATTATCGATTGCGGAACATAAGCAGTACCCAGCTGAGAAGAAACTATGTTTCAATTGTTTATCACCTACACATCAGTCTACAGACAACATGTGACATTACATCCTGTACCGGAAGTAATAGTCAAGGAGGATACTAATGGAGGAGATGTTAATCTAACTCACAAACCAGAAACTACCTCTTACAATACAACAGTGAATTTCAGTTCTTCAGCACATAATCAGCTGCAAACGACTTTACCAACAGCCATTGTTTTGGTCGATGACAGAAACAGGACTATGCATAGATGTCGTATTTTACTGGATTCAGGATCCAAAGAGCATGCAAATAGGAACAAACGATTTAAATTTCACTTCTTCCTGCTTGTAATTTTATGAGATTCTTGGTTGTGTTTAATTATTTTTCATGCATTTACTAGATTGCAGGCAGGAGCATGCAAATAGGAACAAGCGATATTAAATAACATTACTTCCTACTTGTAATTTTATGAGATACTCGGTAGAATCAATTTATTTGTGATGCCGTTGATTGCAGGAGCATGCAAGTAGGAACAAACATTTTAAATATCATTACTTCCGGCTTGTAATTTTGTGAGATATGCGGTTGTATTTATTTATTTATAATACAATATCAAAGCTCTTATTCCTAATGTTTTCAACATATTTGCACTGCGGCAACTAAAAATGAGGCATTTAAAATCACAAATTACACCAAAACTGTTTGTTTCTAGTTTATAAACAGGTTGTGCTTTAAGCTTCTTAAAATAGTATTGTGGATTAAAGTTTAATGATAGCTAACCAAACTACCAATGGCTGTAACTTTAAGCTTTAAGTTTTGATGTTGAGAGTGCAATGTTTCTGAAGCAAAAAATTGTACTTTAAAGTTTCATTTAATAGCTTGCATTAAGAAACCAATCGAATAGAACCTGTCAAGATTTTAATACATATTATATTAACAAACACAACCGCGTATCTCTTAAAATTACAAGCAGGAAGTAATTCTTATATGCTTATATTAAAAGACCAATCCTCCATGTAAATATTACAGGTATAACTACCGGGTCAATGAAATTCCAAAGTTCCAAATCAAAGTCAACGCTATTATAATTAAGCAGGTGCCATCTAACATACCAAACTATAATATCGATGTAGGAGACAATACTCTATATTTAAGAATATAGAGTTAGCTGATCCAGATTATATGAAATCAACACCAATAGACATTGATTGGCGCTGACATATTCAGTTCAACTCTACTATCTTACAAAGGACTGCATTCGGATGGATCGTATCTGGGCAACTCAAATAAATGCAAAGTATGGACTCATCAAATTATCTGGCATTCAACACAAAATTAGATATAGATAGAACTCTTCGACAATTCTGGGAGATCGAAGAAACCCCTCAAATCAATATGCAGTGAAGATATTCAAAGTGAGAACTTTTTTATGAAGACTCATGAATGGCAGGATGATGGGAGATATGTGATCAAACTTCAGTTTAAGAAATCAAACGCACGAAAATGGGCGAATCTGTAACTATATAGCGACACAACGTTTCTTGTCATTGGAACGTAAATTATCGAGAGACAAAGATCTATAAGAACAATACAACCCACAAATAAAGAAAAATTTAGAAATAGGCCATATGGTAGAAATTCACCCAAAGCGAAATGAATGTAAAAAACGGCAACATTTAAATTACCTACCACAGTTCTAACATTTCAGGTGAAACTGGCACAAAATGGTGAGAGTACAAAACGAAAAATAATATCAGAATCGTCTCGAGTTTTTGATCCATTAGGAAGTCTCCATCTATTGTATTTTTTAAAATTATGCTTCAAAAATTGTGGTTTTTAAAGATAGATCGGGATGACAAATTACCAGATGACTAACAAAATGAATACCGAAGAATTAGAGGAGAATTTAAATATTTCGAAGATGTGAAGATTCAACCATTTACCAATCACAACGAGAATCTCGAAATTCATGTGTTTGCGGATGTAATTGAGGTGGCGCAATATGCTGTCATTTACAGTAGAGTCATTAATAAAGCGGGAGAAATTTTGAAAAAATAACTATACATCTGTTAACGTCTAAAACCAAAGTAGCGCCTATTAAAAAGATCTCATTACCAAGGTTGGAATTATGTACAGCACATCTATTGGCTAAAATGTTGCATACCGTGAAAAAAATGAAAAATTTCTCATGATGGAAAACTTTCAACATGGCAAATCAGACAAGCCAAATTTTAAAAAAAATTTCAAGGCAACATGGGGACATGTAAAATCGGCCAACAATCCAGCAGATCATGGGTTAAGATGAATAATTCCGAACAATTTGGTGAATTCACAATAGTGGTGGTACGGTCCGGAATGGCTGATACAAACCGAAAATCTGTGGCCTTCAGCTCACGTTGATTCAACGTCAGATAAATTTGTGATAAAGAAAGAATAAGGCAAAGTTAAACTACCATCACAGAGTTTTGAAGTCATCATTGGAGAAGACTGGTTAGGTATTATTTTTGAGATCCAGCAACATAAAAATATTGCGAGTATACGCTTACGTAAGGCGTTTTGTGACCAACTTCAGAACCAAAGATCGAAGAAATAGAAATACGAGTGAATTAACACCACAAGAAATTGAAAATTCCAAAGCTGAATGTGTAAAATGGGTCCAGACCAATCAATACAATGAAGAGATCAATTATTTACGACGAAATAAAACAATCAAAAACAATTATTGATATCTCTAGCACCATTCATAGACGCGATGGGTGTGTAAATATTAATTAGGTGATCGACTCTCAAATCTTTGGATCCGCTTGACATGGTTTCTTAATGTGCCTCTTTGCACTATACACCGGATGCATATACCGTACCTCTTTCTGTCGGGTCCTTTGCAACTATCACCATCAGTCTGCGCAGAATCCTGCAGTTTACCCAACCTATTTTGATACGGCCCGACTTGAAAAGCTCAGAAGCCTCACGAGCTCCGATCTCGACGATGGCCATCCACAATTTTCTGTCATTTGACTTTGTCAGTGACACTCTGAGATTCCCTGCGAATTCCTTCAAGTCTCTCTTCAAGTCTTTCTTCCTTCGTTGGCTTATTTCACCTCGTCCTCAGACGTCAAGCAGTCGAGGTTTCTAATCTCGAGAGTTGTTATTGAATTGAATCGTAGACCCTGGTCCTAGTTCCAGGAGAACATTCCTCATCTTAGTTCGACCGTGTTATAGATGATCCCGGATCAATCTTTTCTCGGATTTTCTTAAGCACCTATACATAAGTTTTCCCCTCCCTATGCTTGATCAATAGAGCCCCTGGTCTAGTACTAGGTGGTCAAGGGTTCTTCTTTCTTTTAAATCTTCCTTTTTTAAGGGGTTCTGAGATTATCCTTTTCAGCCGCATCCGATTCCTCCGTTTTTTGCAAGGATCCTAGAGGAACCAAGAATTTGCCTCCTCCTCCTTTTTTTTCCTTTTCACCAAGTCTGGCTTAGTGCGGCTCGAGGCAATCTGCTTACTACTATATCTTCCTGGTATTTTGGCTGTTCCCTTGTGCTTGGCTTCAGTCGTGGTCTTACTCTGGAACAGGTGTTTCTTGTTCGACCCGCTTAGTCGATCTCTGAATCTGTCCGCTGTCGTCCAAATATTTCGGTAGGAGATAACATGTTCCTCTTCTTCCTCCCTGCCTCATCTTCTCGATGTAGTTCAGTTTTGGTGAGGAATACTGGATGGTCTTGGTTTTGACGTCATCCGTATGCAATACGTCATCATCTTCAGAAATACTGATGCAAGTCACCACTAAACCCACTTTTCCCACAGGGCGTTTCCTCCGGTAGCATTTGGAAACACTGATGTTGTTTCTTCGTTTAAGTTTGTGTTTTGGTG
The DNA here is from genome assembly GCA_951394425.1 of Tipula unca. Lineage (NCBI taxonomy): Eukaryota > Metazoa > Arthropoda > Insecta > Diptera > Tipulidae > Tipula > Tipula unca. The sequence goes on along the minus strand of OX596382.1, from coordinate 21,177,095 downwards.
TGTATCCAATTTTAATTCCCACGAGTTGCAAGAGAAATACCGGTCACCTATGACAGAGCGCTGCATTATCATATAGGAAGACTATGGGTTTAAAACATTCTCAGTTTTTCCGTTTACAAACCCGCTTAGCGGCCCTCCTAGTAAGAGAAGCCTTGTTTTTCCTCGCGATTGTGAGACGTTGTTGCACTTCACTATACTTAAAATCTGTTGAGCAGCACTGACAACCGAAGTTTTCAGTGCCTCCCAGACCGAGTTCACACAGTCAGACTGGTAATTTCTGTAAGAGAATTACTGGATTACACCATGCTTTCAAGCCTACATCAACTGCCATTCGGGACCGGGATGGAAATTTTTGTGTCAACATCGTCGCAGTACTCGACACATGGAATGGACACTTTAGATACCTGTTTGGTGTCCATCATGCGTCACAGACTGTAGTTGAGTCACCTCAAATACAGACTGCGGAAATGTGCATTGAGGATCCATTCCATGAGGAATTCACTAAGGCCATGCAGAGACTAAAACGAAACCAATACGTGATGAGTACGAGAGATGGCTCCTTACATTTGAGAGAAGAATCATGCGTGTGATTTACGGCCTAAAACGCGAAATAGATGGCACATACCGAGCTCTGTACAATATCGAGATTAGAGATCTGATGAAGGTCCCCGATATTGTGTATGAAATAAGATCTCAGCAAGTACACTGGCTCGGTCACTGGAACGAATTGTGCTGCGATCTCTGAAAGGAGAGCCACCATATGGTAGGCGCAGAGGTCCTTGCAGGCGACGGTGGCTCCACGGTGTAGAGAATAACTTGGTTTCTTCTGGCTGTCTTGGACAGTATGAAGACCAAGTCAAAGATCAAAACCGTTGGAGCCAGATTGTTGACACAGTAAGGGGCCAGTAATGGCCTTTAAAAAATGTTTATTATTATTGGCTTAAACCAAATGGCGCCTAATGTGTAATTCGCATACTAGCAACTAAGCTTCCCCTTAGCCATGAAGCTTTCGCCGTATGCAGTGCCACCTAAGCTTGGATGAGCTAGTTTCTTGGTCCATCCCGAGTATTTGATTTTCTCAGTACATGCCAAATGTGGAGGTCTTTCACCAATCCACCACCCAGGGTGCCGCCGGATGGGGGACTAGCAAACCTCATACGAGGAATGAGTAATAGTCTTAGTAGTATCATGAGTAGTATATTTTCTTTCTATTTTTCTGCTATATTTTCTGAAATTTTTAATTGCATTCGACAGTGCAGAAACCTGCAACTCGATATTCACACTTGAACAAATTTCCTTACGTCTTTTTCCAGTATGGAACCAAGCTCAAGGGAGAATGAATTCCAATCGGTTAACTTCCTATTACGGTAAGGTTTAAGCGACGGTTTTTTACGGTTGATATTAAAAGAAATACAATTAAATACAGATAGCACTTAGTTCTCGTACTAGATTCAAACTACTTTTTATAATTTAAGTAAATGCTTTAACGTTGAGGATGCTGAGCTCCTTTAAATTGTGCTCACTTCAGTGTTTAATGGTATTAAAAATCACTTGTTAATAAACAGTGTCTAAAAGCCACTACTGGCCCCTTACTGAGTCAACAATCTGGCTCCAATTACTGGCCCCTTACTGAGTCAACAATCTGGCGCCTACCATATGGTGGCTCTCCTTTCAGAGATCGCTGCACATTTCGTTCAGGATCAGAACGCAGAATGTGACCGAGCTAGCGTACTCGCTGAGATTTTACATCATGTACAATATCGGGGATCTTTATCAGATCTCTGATCTCGATATTGTACAGAGCTCGGTATGTACTGCACGTTCCACGTGCCGATCCAAAATCTAGTATCCGCGTACTTGAGCGGGGGTCCGGTGTTTATAAACGGTTAATTTTTTTTTTACGGATGCGGGTCGTCAGCCAGCGATCCAACCGTTTAGTCGCCTCCTACAACAAGCAAAGGATAATGAGGTGGTATTCTTGGGAAACATGATTTGGTATTTGCCACGAGAAACTTCTCAGTAATTTAATAAATTATTTATTTCCAGAATTTGTATATCTACCTACTTTATGACATTTATGTCAAAACAATCCAAATTTTATTAGGATTCTTAATAATTTCAAGAAAATAATCAACTAAAAATTCTGTTTAAAATTAAATTTAATTAATTTCCCGAGTATCGAAATATTGAGAAGATATACAAAAATATTTTTTGGAATTTCTATACGACATTAATAACCAAACGGTATCAAGCCGATTTTAGAAATATTTAATTTCACAGGAATGGAAATATATGTATACATATAGACTTTGCTGCTAAAAGTGGTTTGCCTAACGCATTAATTTCCGTCACAACCGCATGAGCATCAACAAAAAAATTCGATTTATTTAGTGAAACGAGGTACATGCGCGTGTTTAAAATACATCTGAAATTTTTTATTAAACGCACAAAAGCTTTAAATTCATATCGAGGCGTGTTGATGCTATAAAAATAGAATTGTTTACTATGTACTCCTCGAGATACGTATCACATTCGAAACGAAATTCTTACATGCATATTCCAAGCTAATTTAATCTCTTCACATACATATAGCACACCCAGAAGGGTTTGAGAGATTAAATTAGATTTTATTGAAATTACCCATCACACGATTATAAGAGAAAATTAATTTTAGATATAAATCAATATCTGTAGCCATGTATAGTATGTATAGCAAATTTCCAACAACAATATCACAATCCAAAACTCTCTAATCCGAAAATTATATTGAATTATCCATTTTCTCGTAATTCTTGAATTCTTTTCTGGATGCTGTATAGTACATATACATATATACTCTTACATATACAAACTTTCATTCCAATTAATCGAAATGAAATAAAATGGAAATTTCGCATGTAACTGTAAATAAATAAATTTAATTTGAGTTTTTCCTTCGTCTTACATCCACATACATATAAGATTAGAAAGGTCACCTGTGCTCATGACAGAATAATTTAAGATATTATATAGAGGATAATATTGATCTACAAACACACACACACACACACAACGATGAAAAATAAATAATTTGATGAATGATGGTGATTACTCTAGATTTTATTTGACATTCCGTCATACCAATGAATTGATAGGTTTCGTACATATTTGTTTTAATTTCGTGTATATATGGGTGCCCTGAATACATACATATACCGAATACCAACTAGCTATGAATACAGAAAACCTTTAAATTTTTTCTTTAAGTAAACGTTACCTATATACCGATGTATGCTGTATATATGGAAATGAGATTTCGATAAAGGTCGCTTGATTATATTCCGTAAATGTCTAGGACACTATATAGGTACGAGTATGTATATATACCTATATATGCATATAAACACATATGGGTACAAAGGGTGAAATATCATTCGCATTTAACCTTTTAGCATTATTTTCGGTATATAACGAAAAATCAATTTTTGTTGTTGCTATTTTTTTTTTTTTTTTGTGAATTTGCACATACATATAAAACACAGCCAAAGGAAAATAAATTTTCTAAGAAAGGATCAAAGTGAAATGTATGTATATATACGAATTTATTACCTGTTTTAGTACGAGTATATACTATATATTGTAAACATATGTAAGAAAAGTGTTTTTGATTATTGGTTCCGGATAAATTGTCCGCGGGGCAGGTCACAACATTTTTTTTTTCTTTATCTCCAATTTAGGAGCATAGCGCGTCTACTAGGTGGGACCATCTATGGCAGCTACTGTTTTAATTTCCTTCCATGATTTGCCGAGATGTTTCGCTTCCGCTAGCACCGTTCGTTTCCACGTTACAGGTGGACGTCCAACCTTCCTTTTCCCTTGAGGGTTCCATTCTAAGGCCATGTGTGTTACGTCACTTGCTGGTTTTTTTAGTGTATGTCCGATTCATCTCCACTTACGTTTCCTTATTTAATTTTCCATACTCTATGGAGTTCCGCATTTGATATGGTATTGGACCAGAAGCACTTTAGTATAATTCTTAGACATTTGTTGACAAACACTTGTAGTTTGTTCGTAATCTGCCGATTTTGCTTCCACGTTTCGCAGCCATATAGGAGTACGAGTTGAACATTCGTATCTTGGTGTTACGGGAGAGGACAGATGCATTCCAGATTTTGTGTCACATGTTGTATGTCGTTCTGGCTTTGTTTATGCGCTTGTTAATGTCTTCCTCGGTACAGCCTGTTTCTGCTAGTGTACAACCTAAGTATACGAATTCCTTTACATCTTCTATATTTTATTGGTGGACGCTTATTTTCGTAATGTTTATTTTTAGACCAACTTCTTTCGCTAAGTCCGACAGCTGTTCTATTTTTTGCGGCATGCCCGTGTAGTTATGTGTTAGCAGGCATATATCATTTGCGTAATCCAATTCGTTAAGTTTTCATGTTAGTCCCCATTGGATGCCATTGGGCGATTTGTGGTCCATTTTCTGCATGAGACTATCTAATACTACTAGGAACAGCAGTGGGGAGAGTACGCATCCCTGTCTTACTCCATTGCTATTGTAATATGCATCACTTTGTTTGCTCTTGTATTGAACTCGGTTACCTGCATCATGAAACATCTCTTGTACGAGTTCGATAATTTTATTTGGGATGCCCATTTCACAAAGTGTCTTCCATATTGCGTTTCTATGTATTGTATCGAGTGCACGCTCAAAGTCCACGAAGAGGAGGTATAGTGGGGAGTTCCATTCATTGGACTGTTCAATGATGATGCGGATCGGTTAATCCCTCTTTCCATTTATGTGGTATTTTACCAGAATTCCATATTTCCGTTATGATCGGTGTTAGAGTCCTCACATAGTTGTAGATGCGTCACCTTTGAATATTTCGGATGGTATGTTATCTATTCCACCAGCTTTGTTATTCTTCATTTTCTTAATGATACTGCTAACTTCCCGTTCCGTTGGTGGATAGGTTGATTGTTTCGTTAAGAGCATTATTCGGTAATTCGAACTTTTCTGTGCTGTTTGCGATTTCCTTTCCGAAATATTCTTTCCATCTCTTTAACTGTCCCTCATCTGTTGTTAGGATTTGACCATTCTTATCTTTTGTAGAAGGTATATTTCTGGTTGCTACTGTCTCTTCGGCATCCTTGAGACTATTTTCAGTGTATATTTTCTACGATCATTTCTTGCCATCTTTTTTACTTGTCTTGCCGTGCGTTCATATTTCCTTCTCACCTCCGCTGTATTTTGCTGGTTCATATTTGCAGCTTAAGCTGTTTTCTCCCATGAGCTGACGCTTATCCATGCGGTTTGCGACTGTATACTTTATACCCGAGTATGTTCGCAGCAGTTTCGATATAGGCTTCTTCGATTTGCTTCTATCGGTCTTCTATACTGGTGGCACTGTTGGTTGCTAGATTGCATTCGAGCGTTTCACTGAAAATCTTCCTTGTATCGGGATCGTTTAGCCTTTCGATGTTGAATTTTCGTCTGTTCGTCTTAGTACATCTCATAGCTGCAGGCTTGATCTTGAATTGTGAAATTACTCATTCCTCCGACGTCTTGTAATGATGTGAGAAATTTCTTGTTGATCATTGCATGGTCTAATTGGTTTCTTGTTCTGCCATCAGGTGATGTCCATGTGCATACTGGTGTATATTCTTGTGTGGAAATTTAATGCCTCCTATGAATAGCTGGTGTGTGACACAGAAGTCGTTGAGTCTTTCTCCATTATTGTTTCGTACAGAGTTCATCAGTGCTTCTTTACCCATGACGGTTGTCAGGTCAGTATTGTCAGTGCCAATTTTAGCGTTAAAATCTCCTTGAATAATTTTCACGCCATTTCTGTGCGTTCTTGCTATTGTGGATTGTAGTTGTTCGTATAGAACTCATCTTTTCTTGCTTCATCTGGATCTTCTGTTGGGGCATAGCACTGGATGATGGTTGTGTTTCTTATTTGTGAGCGGAATCTTGCCACAATTATTCTACTATTGACTGGTATCCATTCCATTAATGATTTCTTTGATTTCGCTGTTGTTAATATGCCCACGCCTTGTTAATTTCGCCACTGTTTTTTTCCACCTAACTTCACTTCAAGTCCTAGAATTTCGATGTTGTAACGTTTCATTTCCTTCTCTACTTGTGCCAGCTTGATGTTTTCGTTAGAGTTCTGATGTTCCAATTTCAAATTCGATAGTCAATGGTCGATATTTGTGTTTTGTGGTTCGTGTTGTTTCTTCTAGTGTTCGTTTCTGTAATCATTTTTAATTTAGATTATTGAATGATTGGTCCATTGAATCCTAGCCAGTTTCCAGGGCTGCTGGATAAGCAGGCCTACCAGGGGGTAGGTTTTTGATTTTTTGTGTATTTTTATTTTTTTCTGTGATGTTCCCGAGCGGTGACCCATCCAAATACTAACCCTGAACAATGATGCTTGACTTCTGTGATGAAATCGCCTACCGCTTAACGGTCTCTGCCACTCGCCCCCTCGGTCACAACATATAAGGAATCAATTTATTTCGAGCGGTTTACAAATCAATTTAATAAAGTATCTATGGAGTTTTTATGGAGCAGTACAAATGTCGACTTGTCTCATGAAAATGTTTTAGTTATAGTTTCGAATAAAACAAATTAATTTATACAAATTTAAAATGTTAAAACTATATAGTATTTTTCAATAATTAATTAAAAGTAACTAAAAAAGAATTAATTAATAAAACAAACAAAACTTCAACTGCAGTTGCCTTCATTTCATTTCATGTCAGATGTCACTTTGATGCGAAGAACATGTTCCCAGGTGGTCCAGCCTTTAACATATTCAGCGCTGACTTTCAATTCTATAAATATTACTACTATATCGGTATTAGGGATGGGCGAGGTAGATTACGGCGTTTAATTTACGCGGTTGTCGACACGTAAAATATTACGTAAATTGATTAGCAAAGTTTTTCGTCTACGTCGACAATTAAGACAATCTACAATAGATTTGAAATAATATACGCCAGTTTGCAGTTGTAATTATACTCCGCCGGGTATAGCCGGCCTCAAAAACACGAGTTTTCCTTCAATTTTGCTAAACCCAAAAACCAGAATTTCCCACTTGGAAACTATTCAAGAAAAGTTCAAAAACTATTCAAGAAAAGTTCAAAAAAGTTTTTCAGTTAGTTTTACTATGCGAATTCATAAAACTAGCTTTGAAAGATTTAATTACTCATCTTTGAATGCTATCATAATTCAAACACTACGCTTATTACAGCGGCAACTGTTGCTATTTTTATGCTGAACAAACATGAAATTTTCCATTTAAACATTAGTATGCAGCTGAGTGTCTAATCTAATTCTTACAACTCTCCAGCGATGAGTTAAAAATCTAAATGTATTTCCTATTATTCGACTAGATCTCGATTGACTAGTATCCATTTCTCGTTTTACTAAAAAATACATGTTGCTAAATATTTTGTTTTGCTGCTGTTAATGCATAATCCTAGTCGCCGCGCATTGCGGTCCTAGTGGTACGAGATTGTCATTGATGTCTTGAGTTCTTCGTCCAAGAAGGACGATATCATCTACAAGAATTTCGCTAGATTAGTTAAAAATGCAGTTTTGAGTCTTAATTCCGCTTTTCCTGATCACGTACTCGAGCGCCAGATTGAAAAGTGTCGGCGCGAGTGCATCGCCCAGGGGTCAGAGACCGCACCTTCAATTGCTAATCTGCAGCTAGATCCAGATGTTGAAAGCTTGCACCGAAAAACTAGTTTCTCCGGGATGCCGAGACGTATGAGCGCGGACCAAAGGTTCTCACGATTTATGCTATCATACGCCTGCTGGAAATCGAGTTAGGGCTGATGTATATTAATATTGTACTCCCAACTTTTTTCCAGAATCATCCTTAAAGTAAAACATTGATCGGTGGTTGAGCGGTTAGGGCGAAAACCACTCTGGTAATCGCCAATAATAGGTTCGGCGTAAGGAATGAGTCTGGCAAGCACAACATTCGCAAATACTTTGTACGCAGTATTTAACAGAGCTATGCCGCGATAGTTTTCACATTTAAGACGATCGCCTATTTTATGTAAAGGGCAGATGAGTGCGCTGTCTTCCATTCTACGGTAATACCTATTGGTCCCAGATAGCGAGAAGGAGGTCATAGAGCTTTGATGCCAGTGTTGCTCCTCCGAGTTTCACTAGTTCTGCGGGTATTCCATCGAGACCTGGCGCTTTTCCATTCTTGAGTTTAGCGATGGCGGCGTCCACTTCCTCTGCTGTGGGGTGCGGGATAAAGTCCTCCTCGCCTGGTGGAGCAATAGCTCGAATTGGGGTCACTTCATCAGTCCTGTTTAGCAGATTTTGAAAGTGAGTTTGCCAAACCGCTAAAACATCATGTTGGCTTGTTCTCAACTCACCATCCCTGTTTCTGATGGCGGTCGATCTAGGATGGAAATCTTTGGTAAGATTCCTGGTATTAGCAAAGGTGTCTCTGAGGTTTCCGTTTGCCGCATGGAAGGTGATGTCTTCGATAAAGTGTCTTTTCTTGCGTTCGAATATTCCGCTCTAGTGCTTCTGGTGTTCCAAGTTAACCATTTTTCACGCAGTTGCCGTTTATTTTCGACGCTCTGACGGCAGTGGTCGTCAAACCACTCATTGCGAGTTTTCGGTGGTTTCCTTCCGATGGTCGATTGTGCTGCGGATGTAAGGACCAACTGTACAGTTTGCCACTGCTCTTGAATATCGAATGGATCTTCGGGGTTGGTGTTATGCCATTCAAGGTAATCTGTGACGGCCGTTTGGTAACTCTCTAAAGAATCGGGTTGTTTTAACGCATCGAGATTCCAGCGCACGGTCTTCTTTGCCTGTCTATTGAATGTGGATCGCTGTCTATATCGGCACCTCTATACGATCGTGCATCAGTGATACTAGAGGAATGTCTCTTTGAGATCATAACGTGATCAATCTGGTTTTCTGTTCTTCCATCATTTGATCTCCACGTTGCCTTGTGGATTTTCTTGTGCGGGAAGAATGTGCTTGTGACAACTAGGTCATACATCAATGCCAGTTCGACGGTGAGGAGCCCATTATTGTTACTGGATTGACGCAAGCTGTTTGGTCCGATATGAGAGTTTATTGTAGACACTACAATACAAAAACAAAGGAAAATCTTATAGCTAAAAAAGGTTCAAAACCCAGGGGTACCCTGGTTACCGTCTATGCGGCAGTGAGCGGTACTGGAAACTCAATTCCCTGCATGTTTATAGTTCCACGGATTAAATATAAAGACTTCTTTATTCGTGATGGACCTTCAGAGTCTGTAGGAGCTGGAAATGCTTCCGGATTGATGACTAACGTCGAATTTATAAAATTTTTGGATCACTTTATTAAACACGTAAAGCCATCCAGTTCTGATCCAGTACTTTTATTGCTCGACAACCATATTTCTCATTTGAATATCGGTGTAATCGACAGAGCAAAAGACAATGGAGTGGTAATGTTGTCATTTCCACCGCAATTCTCCCATAAACTGCTGCCCTTGGATGTGAGAGTTTATGGCCCTTTTAAAACGTACTGCGTGCTAATCAACAGGATGCCTGGCTACGAAATAATCCAGGAAAAACTAAGACAATATATGATATTCCGTCCATAGTTAAAATTGCTCTTCCTATGGCACTGAACCCAGTAAATGTCATCAACGGGTTTAAAAAAACTGGTATTGTTACATTCAACAGAGAAATGTTCCAAGATTGCGTATTCCCTCTTAATTCGTCACCGATAGACCATTACATGCTACTGAAAACAGCCATAAGCCTGGAGATAGTCAGCCTGAGGTGCCATTCGTTACCGATGGGCAATTGACCGTAAATGAAGCAGTCGTTCAATTGGAAAATATACAGTCTGAGGTTTCATTCGCCACCGATTCATTTCTAACTGTAAATGAAAAGGTTGCTAATTATCAAAATGTCGGGCAGACGTTACAAAAGTCTCACGAAATGCTTTCATTTAAACAGATTGCTAAAACGGCCAGCTCATTACTACCGGGCCCATCTAATTTAACGGCAAATATTTCTTTTTCTCCAGAAATAAAAAATATACACGAAGGACTAGAAAACCCGCTATTTTAACAGACACTCCTGAAAAAGAAGCACTTGCGAAAGAACAATTTCACAAGAGTCGAAATACAAGAAAAAAAAGAGATGGAGAAAAAAGAACAACGAAGAGGAAAATATTACATGATTCCACAGACGATGAAGACGAAGAAAATTTTTGGTTAATTTCACCCGAAATCGGGGTTGAAAATAACTTGTGCCAAATTTTGTTAATTCACAATTTTGCCCAGTTCCTAGTGGAATGTTATCTATATTTATATAACATTTTGTATAGCTTACTCGTAGATATCACTTATTTCAGTTAATTATTTGTCATTGCATTATTTTCAATATACAAAACTTTAGAATTTGTATTCTCAAAAATGTTACAACCAACCCCTATCTCCTACCCTTACTTTCCACGATAAAATAAATAAATAAATAAATCGTTTGATATTTACTAATTAAAAATAATTGTTAACGAACAAATTGAATGCAACCTGAGTTATGGATTTTTTACGCTTATGTAATACGATAATGCATTTTAAACATCATTTAAAAATTAAAATTTAGAAGTAAATATTTTTAAATTAATGAGGTATAAGTATTTCATTGTAAAGCTTTTCGATATTGCAGTGCATCAAAATGTATGTTTTTTATTGTACCATGTATATGGCGAACCGAACTTTTACTAATTCCTGGAACGGAGTTAATTTAATATTAAAATTTTTTAGTGTTAATAATTTAATTATTTACATTAAAAGTTAAAATAGTGTTCAACCGCACACAAAACTATGTTGCTTTGGGTCAAAACTAATAAAAAAAAACTCGTATGAGCAAAGTAATCCACCCGTGATAAATCATTTCAAGTGGAATGTGAGTAAATACATATAACTATTCTATCTAAATTACTCATCTGTAACATATGCAAAACTCAATAATAAATATCTTTCAACTGTTAACAGAAAAATATGTATTTTTTTTTTTTTTTTGTGTTTTATGTGACTAATTGTTGAAAGCCATCCATCAAATCGAATGATAAAATGTATTCGGTTTTTTTTTTTTAGGTTGGTTCTGTTCATAAAAAATTGTTACATACAACAACAACAGTAGAAAAAATGGTATAATGCACATTCAACATAAAATGAATGAATGCATATTTATACTGCATGCACGTATGGAATTTTTTTTTTATGTTTTATTTTTTGTGTGCTCATCTTCTAATATCAATGTGGACAATAAAGTAAATAATGTATTTTGAATTATATTTATATATCATATCACTAACATATATACATATATGCATGTAAAATGCAAAAAATGTGAAATATATATTATATTCTCCAGTCTATATGTGTACATTATTCACGTAACATACTCACCAAAAAAAAATTATAAAATGTCGACCGAAACAGCTGTGTTATTATCGATTTATTTAAAACTTGTTGTCATTTGCAAACAGACTACAATTTATCTATTAATATAAACATACCATTTTTAATTTTAATTTTTTTTATAGTTTTGTTTTAAAAAAATTACTGAAATGGAAAAGCTACAACAACGTTTTACATCGCCATATATCTATATAATACGTACGTATGCACTAAATAATTTTTTTTAGTTTTATATATCCTCACAAAAATAAAATCCATTTTAAAAAATGCATCTGAAATATCGATTTGTATTATGTATCTATTAAAAACACTATCTTGCTCGTGTACTATATTTACAATATATTCACTCCCATATAATTTTTAACTGAACAAATTCAAATACCATATCTATAGCTATAAAGTTTTTCGAGAACTTAACAAATTAAAATTTATGTCTTCTGTCTCGATTTTTAATTATGGTTTGTAATTTGTTTTTTTGTACTGGGCTATCCAGTATAGAAAATTTATAGTTTGTGGATTCTTATACTCGTTAATACCGATAGCTATACAATAAGTGTTGCTATCGGATTTTTTTTTTATAGACATAATTTTATTAATGGATTCACGTTCTTCAACATTAATTTTTAATTTGGAAATACAAAAAATATTTTTTCGGTTTTGCATTCTACACGCAGATCGATATAAATGGACACGTTAAAATGGTCGAGATATTTGCTGACTTTAATTTTTTATTTTCTAAAAGTTGAGATGATATAAAAAAAGTCATACCATAGCTGAAAAACAAAAATTTAATGAAACAGTATCCCAAATTTTATTAAAATATATTTTGAAATTTCAATTTTTCCAAAACTTCAAAATTTAAAAATATTTACACGAAGGTTTTAAGCTTAAGAATTTTTGAGATAAGCTTGTGCTCGATAATAATCATGAACTTAAGCTTTAAAATAAAAGTTGCTCAGTCATAATAAATAAAACACATAAGTGGAAATTAATTTTTATTCTTAATTTTATAATAAAACGACTGTGAAATTTCAGCATTTTTAAAACCTTCAAATGTTAAAATACTATTCGAAAACTTTTAAACTTTTAAGCTAACCCAGTTAATTTGTAATATAAAGTTTGTATTTTATAATATTAAATTAAAATTTCACATATATCATTAATTTAAAAAATTCATGTATTAAATTTAAAAGCTTCATGGCCCGTAAATCCATCAGCTTTTTAATTTTAAGTAGAAAATGCACTAAATGTTGCTAAAGTTTTATAATATTTTTCAAAAAACTCAGGTGTCACAATATGTTCATTTTATATTTCTGGTCAACTATGAACTTTTTCCATAATTATTATCAGAGTTGCCAAATACTTTAAAAAAATCCTGCATCTGCCTAGAAACTTGGAAGTTCTGTTGAATTCTCTGTAATTAATACCGTTCTGGTGATCCATACAGATTCACCATTTTGAGCGTAATAGTAAGTATAAAATGGTATACATTATAAGCACTAATACAAACACATTTTAAACATAATTCCATTACACACCAAAAATGTTGTTGTTGTCAGTCATTTGTTGTTGTTGTCAACATTTAAAGACAATGATTTCTGTGTACATCAAATTGTTAATATTTTGGAGCTTGTTATTAATTTGGGTGCGATTTTCGTTTTATAGGGGGAAATGTTCTACCTTCATTATTTATTTTCCACATTAAAATTTATGAAAATCCATTCATATACAATTTCCATCTCCGCCCTCCTAACACAATAACGCAAAGTAATTTTATCGGAAATTACGTTTGATTCACATTTTCTTGCTTGTTGATTATATTCCTGATTTTGATCAAATAAAATACTAAAATACAATTTAAAAATGGTGATTTCAAATTAGTTAAATTTTATTACTTATATATGTGTACATATGTACATACATATTATGTAGCGAGCAAATTGTAAAATTTGATCACGCAAACATGTAAATGAGTAACAATGTTGTGTGAATATTTTATTGTTCATGCAATGTGTCCATATACCATAATGATTTATGTTTATTTATTTACTTACATACATACTCGAATTATTTATTTTAGACTAAATTGTATAATTTTTGTTGATTTCTGATTTAATATTTTGACGTTTCGAATAAATCAACAAAAACTAATTCACATTCATTTACGTTTATCATGAAAATGTATTAGTACTGTCTCGTGAAAATGTATTAGTCATAATTGTTCCACAAGTGAAAATAAAGTGCACTTTAAAGTATAATATTCTAATTTTGTATTATATCCTAATTTTCCGCAAAATGTGACTGTAAAAATAGTGTAGTGCCAGTAGATGTTTATTTAAGAACTGGTCGAATTTTTGTTTAGAGTCTTAACAACATTTACCGAAACCTTCCACCTTGATAGTTGGGCTTCTTCCAGTTCAAAAATAATCGGGTTCATTCACAGATGGTGCGTGCAATGTTTACCAAAAAGATGAAGATCTGTTTGTAAAAAAGTAAAAATTGCTTCAATTGCAAAACATTAGATAGATTAAGTCGTGTTACGTCACGAGTAAATTATGTTAACACTTTAAAAATATATTAGTGCATTTTCTTCTCAGAAGTTCGATTTATTAAAGAAAAACCTACATATATCATCATTTTTCAACATCAACATTAACTTTAAAATATGAAATGTTTAAAAAAAAAAAGCTCCCAACAATATTAATTAAACCATATTTTTTCAAAATTCACGCTTCACGCTTTAATTGTTTAATAAATCAGAATTATATTTTTCAAAATCGAAATGAAGGCTTTCGAAGCTTTTTTTATAATATTTATTATATTCACGTTATACTACTTTATTTATTTGCAATAATATGAATATGAAAGACAAATTTAACCAAAGGAAAGTCATTTAAAAAACTTCTCCAAATTCAACAAAATTCCAGCTTTCATAAAAGCTTTGAAAACAAATAACCAATTAGTTTCAATTTGAAAATGTTTGTCGTAAATAAATTATGTAGTTTTCTGGTTAACATTTTTATTTTTCACAGCATAAATAATTAGATTGATTTTTTATTACTGTGTGATCTGAAAAGCTTTAATTTTTACAAAATTGTATTTCCCGTTTTATTTTTGAATGTTGTCGATCAAATAATTATTTCAAAAAAAACAATGAAGTTTAAATAAAAAAAACAAAGCAAACCATTTGAAAGCTCGGTTTTAATTAAATAATTTAGATTAAATAAAATTTTATTAATTTTGATTAATAATATAAATATTTTTATTTACTTTAATAATTAGTTTTTAAAAAAATTATTTTAAAAATTATAATAAATTCAACAATTCCATTCATGTTTTATTATTGTTTATAACTAATTTTATTTCATAAATTTAAAATTTTTAATCATTTTAATAAATTTATTGTTTTTGATAACTTTTTCAATATTTTTAATTAAAACTTTTGTTTTGTTCTAAAAAAAAATAATTTTAACTGTTATAATAATTTGAAAAATTCCAATGGGGTATTTTATAATTGTTAATATTTAGTTTTAATAATTTGAATAAAATAAATAGTAAATGGATTGAATAAGTTTATAATTTAAATATTTTTAATAATTTTGATAAATTTAATAATTTCAATAGGTTAACTAATAACAATTTTTTTATTAATTTTAATAATTTATTAAATTTTCATAATTTTATTAATTTTGATTAATAATATTAATATGTTTAAATACTTTAGAAGTTTTTAAATAATTTAGTTTAATAATTCTAGTAACTTTAATAGTTAAAAATGATATATATTTTAAAAATTCTATTCATATTTTAGAATTGCTAAAAGTTAATTTATATGTTTTATAAAACAATTTTTATCGTTTTAAAATAAATTATTTTTAAAATTATAGTAATTTAAATAATTCCAATCATACTTTATATTTGCTAATATTTAATTTCTATATTTATTAGAATACATTTTTTTAAATATTTTAGTAATTAAATTAATTCCAATCGTATTTTAATATTTAATATTTTTATATTATATATATTCTTTGAGTAACATGAATAAGTTTTAAAATTTAAATAATTTTTATAATTTAATTAATACATTTTTTTATTGTTTTTTTAATTTTTTTAATAATTAAGATTAAATAAAATTTTATTAATTTTGATTAATAATATAAATATTTTTATTTACTTTAATACTTAGTTTCTAAAAAAATTATTTTAAAAATTATAATAAATTCAATAATTCCATTCATGTTTTATTATTATTTATAACTAATTTTATTTCATAAATTTAAAAATTTTAATCATTTTAATAAATTTATTGTTTTTGATAACTTTTTCAATATTTTTAATTAAAACTTTTCTTTTGTTCTAAAAAAAATAATTTTAACTGTTATAATAATTTGAAAAATTCCAATGGGGTATTTTATAATTGTTAATATTTAGTTTTAATAATTTGAATAAAATAAATAGTAAATGGATTGAATAAGTCAATAATTTAAATATTTTTAATAATTTTGATAAATTTAATAATTTCAATAGGTTAACTAATAACAATTTTTTTATTAATTTTAATAATTTATTAAATTTTCATAATTTTATTAATTTTGATTAATAATATTAATATGTTTAAATACTTTAGAAGTTTTTAAATAATTTAGTTTAATAATTCTAGTAATTTTATAATAACTTTAATAGTTAAAAATGATATAGATTTTAAAAATTCTATTCATATTTTAGAATTGCTAAAAGTTAATTTGTATGTTTTATAAAACAATTTTTATCGTTTTAAAATAAATTATTTCTAAAATTATAGTAATTTAAATAATTCCAATCATACTTTATATTTGCTAATATTTAATTTCTATATTTATTAGAATAAATTTTTTAAATATTTTAGTAATTAAATTAATTCCAATCGTATTTTAATATTTAATATTTTTATTTTATATTTATTCTTTGAGTAACATGAATAAGTTTTAAAATTTAAATAATTTTAATAATTTAATTAATAAAATTTTTTATTGTTTTTTTAATTTTTTTAATAATTAAGATTAAATAAAATTTTATTAATTTTGATTAATAATATAAATATTTTTATTTACTATAATAAATACCGAACCGAAGTTATGCCTGACGAATGGAAAGTGGCCGCGATATGCCTCATCTTCAAGAAGGGAGCCGCTTAAATTGTGAGAATTATCGCGGTATAGCTCTTCTTTGCACAGCATACAAGTAACTGTCATACATTGTATTGGATAGAATCACCCCTCTAGCGGAGGGCTTGGGTGGTGACTATCAAAAAGGATTTCGTCCGAATCGATCAGTCACTGATCAGGTCTTTTCGCTGCGAGTCATTCTATCTAAATATTATGAGTTATCCATCCCCGTACATCAGGTGTTCCTGGATTTCTGGCAGGCCTATGAAAAATTGTAAAAATTTCAATCATATTTTATTATTGTTGATAACAAATTTTCATATTTATAAAAATTGTAATCATTTTAATAATTTTAATGTTTTTGATAACTTTTTAAATATTTTTAATACAAACTTTTTTAGTCCTAAAAAAAATTATTTTAAGAATTGTAATATTGTGAAAAATTCCAATGATATTTTATAATTGTTAATATTCAGATTTAATAATTTTGATTAATTTAATAATTTAAATACGTTAACTTATTACAGCATTTTTAATTAATTTTAATAATTTTTATTATTTGAATAATATGAATTAGTTTTAAGAACTTTAATTATAAATTAAATTTTCATAATTTTATTAATTTTAATTTTTAATATAAATATTTTTATATTTTTAATTACTTTCGAAGCTTTCAAAAATTTAGTTTAAGAATTCTAGTAGTTTTAGTAATAAAGTTATTAAAATTATAAGTAAAAATAAAAAATATTTTAAAAATTCTATTCATATTTTATAATTGCTAATAATTAATTTAAAAAAATTACAAATATGCTCTATATGCTGCCCAATACATTTTTTTTTAGTTTTAAAATAAATTATTTTTAAAATTATAGTAATTTAAATAATTCCAATTATATTTTATATTTGCTAATACTTAATTTTCATATTTTAACAGTATTAAAAATCTTAATAATTTTAGTAATTAAAATAATTTCAATCGCATTTTATAATTTCTTATAGCAATATAATTTTGTTAATTTTAATAATTTAAATAAGTCAAATAATTTTGTTAATTTAAATAGTTTTATTAATTTGAACTATATTTAATAATTATTTTTATTTGAATAACATGAATAATTTTAATAATTTAATTAATTAAAAATTTTATTGATATTTTGATTATTTTAATAAATTAGATTAAATAAAATTTTACTTATTTTGATTAATAATATAAATATTTTTAATTACTTTAATAGTTTATAAGAAAATTAAAAATAATTTGAATAATTTTATTAATATTAATAATTTAAGTAATTTAAATAAATCCAATCATATTTTATGATTGCTTACATTTAATTTCCATAATTTTAATAGTTGAATAATTTGAATAATTTAATAATTTTAATACTTTTATTGATTTTAATACTTTTAAATATTTTAATAATTTAAATAAAATTGGATTTTTTTTATAATATACATAATTTAATAATTTAACGAATTTTAATTACTGCTATTAATATTTTTAATAGCTTTAATAGCTTTTAAAAATATTGTTTTTAAAACGCAAAACATTTTATGTAAAAGTCGGAAACCCTAGATTTTAATACGCCGATAAAAATTAATATAACGGAAAGTCTGTACTAATTAAAATACTTAAATTAAAGAACTAATGTTGTGCTGGCAATTACACGACCTCAGTAAGGACTGTGCGCAGAATATTATGAGCAATAGGCTTAAATAATTTTGAAGTATCCGGACTAAGCTTAGCTAAGGTATAATTTAAAGCGAAACCTTTTAACCATGTACCCGTATGTATAACAAAACCCCAAATAGCCGAAATTCACCATCAATAGTCGTAATTCAATATGTATACAAATTTATAATTCGTCACCGGCAATGCTATTAACACCTGTCGAATTATTCAAATCTACAAATAAAATTAGTCATTGTCAATTGAAATGCTTTGTGTGCCTAATCAACAAACAAACAAAAAATGGCAAGCAATAATTTCTCCGCATATATCGAGCGTGTATACAAATAATACCCACATTAGAGACACACACAAAAATGCTGAATAACCTATCGCTACCATTAATCACATACATGTACCTACATATATATATGTATATTGGAGAGAACAGCAGCGTTCAAATACCAAAAATAAAATTATATATTTTGTACGGTTGTCGATAAAAATTTTGTGTAATTAATTATTAAAATAAAAATAAATAAATAACAAAACAACCAAAAATTATATTCCGATATCCAATTTTTTTTTTTTTTTTTTATGGAGGTACATTATGTATGTAGGTACGTCGAGTCGTAAAATTGTTTTGTTCAAGTGTCACAATTATGTTTAATTACCTAGAAAAAAAGGTTATTATATTAACAGCTGAATTTATATTGTAATAACAAAACTATTTTTATTAATAATTTATTGGAATTTATTTTTGTTTTATTTATTATATTTTTTTTGTGTATAAACATGAAAATATTTTACCCATAAAAAAAAATAAACTTAAATAATTTTTAGTTATGTTTGTGTTTTTGTTATTTCTAGTTCATTATAATAATTGAACTATAAAAATAATAAACCAAATAAAAGTTAATAATAAATTAACATACTCGAATTATAAATGTTGTTATTTGGAATTATTACAAAAACAATCAAACATTTTTTGTTTAACACGAGAATTATGTGGTGTTAGGTATATAGTTGTAAATCAGTGTACGGTAACAAAACTATCCACTCATTATGTTGTGCTATGGCGGCTTGTCACAATAAATATTGATATTTAATGATTTACAATACTGCGGGGTGTGCAGGCAAACAAAAGTGACCTATTACTGATATTTATTATTGATTTTTTCAATTTTTATTGAAAAGTTTATCGCAAAAAAGCATGCAATTTGTTAGACATGAATTTACAGTTCAAAACCATAATGATACAAGAATTACACCCAAAGAGAAAAATGGTCACTAATTATGTACGAAAGTGGTCACTCATTATGTTCGAAGAATTTAAGCTGTTAAATGGAAGTTTTTAAATAAAACGCGAGTAACATTTCTCCAAAAAAATTGCAAGCAGGAAGTAAAAAAATATTTCAAATTCAATTTTGCACTTTAAAGATATTTCTCACATTTTTAAAGCTTTAAATAAATTATAATCGTCTTCTTCGAAACTTTAAAAATAATTTCCAAATTGCTTACTCGAAATATTACAAGCAGGAAGTAAACAATATATAATCACAATTTTTCATTGGACATTTTTTCAGTTTATATGTTTAAATGACTACTCGAAACTTATAAAAACTGATAAACGATAGTAAAATAACTATATCCAACTAATCGAAATTGTGTGTAATAACCAGTGTTATATTGATCAATTTTGAGCAAAAAATTATTATATTGGGCAAATGTGGATTTTTTACTGACAGATGATAATTAATAAAACTGCAGTAACAAAATGAAATTCACGTTTTTAAACATCTAGTTTAAACTACAACTACTAATTTTACATATTTTCATTTTGATCAAAAATTAAAATAAATGGCAATTCTTGAATCAATCATATATTGCTCAATTTTTTGATTTATTTTTAAATGAAATTTTGCATTTAGATTATTTATGAAAATATGTTAATGTTATTATCTTATGTTAAAATTAAATCGTACACCAACAAATTACAATCAGGTTTTACTGACATTCTTTTTAAATTAAAATATTTTAAATTTTAATTGTGAAATATTCGAAAGCAGTTTGTTTAAAAGAAGCACTACTCAAATAAAAAGTAATATAACTTTAAATTATATCAGGTTTTATAATTAACACAAACAAAAGAGAACGTTGGTAAACGTGTTAACGAAAATCATTTCTAATCCGCTGGCAGATTACATATTTTAAAAACAACAAGTTAAAATTATTTTATTAGAATTTCTTACGATTTATCGCACTACAGGCTATATGACAACAGACGAGCTTCAAAAATGACTGCAACTGTCCGTTGGGAATGAAAACAGTGCGCCAAAAATTAACAAGCAAGAAGGAAAAAGAGTAAATACATAATTTTGTTCACAATGTCTTATATGGATGCTTTCGTAAACTATTCGATGCATCCAAAGTGATTAAATACAACTGCTGTTCGCACACAATTTCATTTTGAGCAAACAATTAAATTATAGACCCATTTCCTACATATCACTTTTAGTTTATAAAATTTCAACACTAAAAATAAATCTCCATGTTTGAAAGCTTGTAATTGATTGATTGATTTATTCAAACTGAAAAGCTGACTTATGATTATTTCATCAGTATCATATTCAAAGAACTTTCATTTAAGGTCGTTTTATCGATCAAGAAGTTACACTTAAATGTTTCTTGCTGAAAGCTTATTAAATGAGGCCGAATTTAATTTTGGAATTAGGTCGAAATTCGTTTAATATCTATTTCAGTAGTGGTTTAACGAATTTCGACCTAATCCCAAAATTAAATTTGGCATTTAAAAAGGAAACCAAGCCAAATTTTATTTAGATCAAGTTCCATTTATTTTGAAAATTCCTCACATGTGAACCTAATCCATAAACATGTAAGAGTGCCGGATTTTTACCGACTAAACCCTAACCCCCAAATTCTTATGTATTACTTCGCGAGAACAGGCTCAGCCTAAGCTGCCATCTTACTTTGTTGTATTTGTCTATTTTTTTCTAGACTTCTCAGTTTCTTAATAATCCTTGGACTCATTTTACACACAATCTCCCAGATTTCTACGAACTGCATCATACAATCAACAACTGTTAACGGTGAAAAGTCATTTCGTGCAGACCTATATAGTTCCAATCTTTCTTCCTCGAAGCGCGGCCAAGAAAAAAATGCATGCTCTACGTTCTCCAGTTTTTCTTCGCATATTGGGCAATAAGGGGAGTTATCTTGTTTAAATTTATGTAAATAAGCGCGAAAACCACCATGCCCCGTCAGAAGCTGGGATAAATAGAAATCAATCTCTCCATGTTTCGTCTCTAACCATTTAACTACCGAAGGGACTAAACGATGTGAGGTGTCCCAATACTGCTGCCACATGTTGACGGTCTCTGTGCGAGCCACAATACGATTTCCTCGCTTATCCCCATTTGCACGGCGAGAATATATTATGTTACGCTCCTTAGCCAATAAGTCAATTGGAGGCATACAAGCCAATAGACACATGGTTTCATCTGATACCGTTCTAAATGCACTAACCACCCTCAAAGTGCTTAACCTATAAAAAATATGCCAACAGTTGTTTGTAAGTACTTCTCTCCATAGCACTGACCCAGATTGGTGCTTTATACATCAAAGTAGACGTCACCGCACTACTCAGTAAGGCTACCCTCTCTGCGCTTGGCACAATACGCATTAACGCCCCGTTCACTTTTCCAGTTTTTTCCCCAACGATACCATAATGCGATTTAAAGGACATTCTAGCATCAATTATTACTCCCAGATAATTAATAGATTGTTTTGACTGAATCAGTTGACCACCAACTTCTACCGTTATGAGTTCCAACCTTTTCCTACTGGTGATTAGCACTGCTTTTTTTTGGTGCTCCGCCAACTGTAAGCCCACAGATGATAACCAATCCTGAACTACTCTGATATTCCAATTGCAGTGACGTGACGATATTTTCCAACGTGGGCACGATGGGTATGGTACTGCCACCTTTCTTGGCATGCTAACGTTAAGATGCTCTTAGCATCTTCACAGTAGTAGTACCTTTTGTCTCTTCCACATGCGATTCCAAGGCTTGTAGTAAATCTTCGGATGTGGTAGCTTCATCAATATCCCTTATTTCTATTAGGGTTACCTGTGACTAGGTTTGAACATCAGCTTCTTGGTCAATAATGCCCTGTAATTGGGATTGAAAAATAGCTGTTTGAGGTTGGTCGCCAGTGCTTTCCAACTCCAATAACAGATCTCCTTTGGCAGTTTGACGTATATGCGTCACCTTTTCTCCCAACTCTTTGAGCTGAAAGGTTGCCTTTACCTTCCATAGCAAATCAGCATACGGGACACCCCCCTTCTTCTTAATTAAGAGAGCATCAGGTGGAGGCTGTCTTCTCCATTTTCGTTTTCTTTTTTTCGGCTTGACTTTTTGCCAGTGTGGCCTAGGTTCTAGTGTCCAGTTATCTCTCCCCAGAGTTATTACGCTTTTTGTGTTGCGTTTCTTAGCCTCCATTTGTGTTTCACTTTGACCCGGTGAATCACTTTTCTTAATCGGTTCATCCTTTGGTATGTCCACCGTTCCACCTATTCCCTTATTTTGCTTCAGTGATATATTTAAAATTTCCCTAATCAATGGTTTGGGTTTTGAAGGAAGTGTAACCCTCCTTGACACCAACAAATCCGTTTCAGGTTCGTGGTTTGTTCTTTCCTTATTTTCTGTTTGGATGACTCCGCTTCCTTCGATACTGCCTTAAGCATTTGACTGCGCGTAGGCAATCTATGTAGCCTTCTACTGCTCTTGAATGGGTTAAAAACTACTGGAGTCCCATTCACTGGTTTAAGGCTAAATGGACTTGTAATATTTCTAGTTCCAACTGCTGGAACAAAGCGGTCGTTGGATTTCGACGACTGGGGGCCCACTTGCTCGCTCCCTAGAGTCGCCGGTACTGTGGCTCCGAATCCCTGCACCGTAGTATTATTCTTCTGTTCTGTAAACATTTCGGTTATTTGTTTTCAGGGAACCACGCTCCTCCTGGAGAACGGACGCTAACCAGAAAGCCGGCCATTATGGACCGTTGCTCCCTTGGGTTTACTTATTATCTGGTATATTAGTAGCGCTTGTTGCTTCCTAGGGTTTATATGACTTTTCCACATACACTCCACCTCCACATTCGAAGTCGCATCTCTGAGTGAACAGACGTTGGTCCGCGATTGTTAATTTATTTTCCACCGACCCGACCAAAATGGTTGCGGGCCACCTGGGGACGAGCATGATGAGAGATACATCAAGTTCACAAGAGGTGATATTTGTCTGTATCGGCAATGCCACTTGCTATATAGCCTCAAAATAGGTCATAAAATCATTGTGAGACACCTTAGTGATAGTCACCTATGACCATACCAAACAAACATCTCAACAATTTATCCATCTATCAATAGTATTATGTATAACATTAAAAACAAAAACAAAAATATGTTATTTTGATATTTCTATAAATGCCATGATGGGATTTTATGCTTCAACAATTTTCAAATTTACTTCATGTTCAATGAATATATGTTTTTGGTTCATTTTTAATAGACCAAAAGTATAATTCCATCAACTGGTTTGTTCAGATGGTAAGTTGGTCTTGGAAATAACTAAAAGAGATATTTATTTATAGTTACAGAGCAGCATCATATACGAGTTGTTGGAGGAGAGAACAAGCCGCGGAAAAATAATTTCGATTTAAGAAATGTTGGCGCCCTTCCGCGAGTCACCTCCCACCATCTTCAAATTCGTCATTTGTCTGTTGTCTTAGGAATATGTATCTACTGTATACACAATTGGAATTTATTCGTAGAAACCGTACCGAACGATACAAAAAACGTATTAAGAATAAAATAAAAATTCATCTTATCGATTATCCTTAATCCTTAACAATATTTTTTTTTCTTCGATTCTCTTCATTCTTTTTTTGATTATTCCTTTTTTTAAAAATTTGTACTTCCCTTTTCTTGAAACGAAACGAAACGAAAAAAAAAAAAGATTCAATTTCATGTTTCCTAAAAATTATTTTTTCGTTCAGTTATCTGTTCGTTCGTTCCCAGTTGTGTATTGTGAGGGAAGAGGGTGCGGTATTGGGTAAGGGATGAGTCTGTGTGTGTAATTGAAATACGTGATTGTATAGGATTGATATATAGGTTAAGTAAATTTTTGAAATGTGTAAGGTGATAGAATACAAATATCTTGATTGCAAAGATTTATAAGCAATTTTCTATTTTTCTCGAAATTATTTGATACATTCATATACACTCGCACATGTACATTAGCAAAAGGAATTTAATTTATTACAGTCTATCTGTATGTGTGTACATCCATACATACATACTATCTACATATAGCTACAACAATTTTTTTCTTTTAACGGTAAGATATAAATAAGAAAATGCGTATAAGAAGTCAATTGAACTAATGTGTGTGCGGCGTATATTTAAATAAATTCAAATTAAATTTATGTATTCATCAATTGCTTAAGCTTACAAATCTTTTTTTACGATTATAAATAATCTGAGACACTTGCGGGTTAAACGTATATATATACGACATTTATATAGCATTAATTTGCCTTATGTGCGGTGAATTAGATTAGCTAATTTGTAAACTATAGTATACAAATAATTTTCCAATTACAATGTTACGCTGACAAAATGGTCAGGATTGTCGTAACAAAAAAAAAATACAAATGTACTAACAAGTAACTGGTATATGGAACTGAAAATGATTTTGACACTTGAAACGTGTTAATTTATTTTTTTCAGTACCACCAGCAAAAAATAATGAAAATAATTGTAACAATATATAAAAATATATAAACAAAAAAGCTTTTTATACAAAAGCTGCTCGTATATATAGTGGAATACATAAAATTGTATATTCAACAAAACCAACTCGTTCGCTATTATTTTAGTCTGGTTTTGTACAAAAAAAAATAGTTTTCTCTTGTTGTTGGTATTAATCCAGAATAAATTAACAATTTAGAATATAATTTTAACAATTTTTGTGTTTTTTAGTTTAAAACATAATTTACACATCACCAGTAAATGTACATACATGAAATATGGTTTGTGATATCAATGTTAAAATTCATAATTATTATATTCGTCAAATTAATTCACTGTTTTAAATATTTGTACAATTTATTAACAGCTGAAGAAAGAACTTTTCCGTTGAAAATCATCTGGCCAAATGACGTGAAAGTAGAGCCACTGATTCTTCAACTGTGTTTCATATGTGGCACTGTCCAGTTGGAACCGCAATTGATATATTCCAAATATTACCATAGAACTACTGTACCAGACTTGGGCCAACTGCAAAACAAAGAAATTTATTTTTGGAAAAAAAGTCACTCAGCTTGAGTCAGCTTAAACCCATCTATCGTTCCAAAAAAAAAAATACTCGGCAGCAATAGTAATTCGCACTTGACATAGTTCAATAAGACTGTAATTGTGCAAATCACTGGCTAATGGCGTACATGTTATGCTAGGTTAGGTTAGGTTCTGGTGGCAGTACTCATTAGACAAACATACCCCTATGTTTTTATTCTCCACACCAGCTCATTGAAACCAACGTTAAACACCTGACGTTCATTTTACTGAAGTCTGTCAGGAAAAATTAAAATTTAAGTCCATTTAGAGCCCGACTTGGACAGCTATAGAGACTCTGAAATATGGTTTATGCTTTTGCTTTACTTTCGCAAAGAAGGTTTTTTTAAAACCAAGTCTGCTCGCATTCAGCCTAATTACTGACAACTAATAATAATTTGAAATTTTTCGATAGCATTTGGCATTATATTGATATTCTTGTTGGCAATTTTTAATTTTATTGACAATATTTGAGATTAACTTGACATTTATTCACAATATTTTGACATTTATTGATAATATTTTACATTGTTTGACATTATTTTGACCCTTTTATTGACATTTATTGACAATATTTCAAATTTATTGTATATATTGACAATATTATACATAAATTTGACAGAATTTAATCAAAAAAAATTTACAATGTTTTATTTACATTTTCATTGTCAATATATCTGACATTAATTTGTAATTTATAAATGAAATTCGACAACAAATTATATAATTGCTTTATAATTTGACATTTTATATTGAGAATATTTGACATTAATTAATAATATTTGATATTACTGACAATATTGAACATGGCCAATTATTGACAAAACTTTTGCAAAATTTCACATTGCGAACTTAAATTTGAATTTTTGGATTTTTTTTTCTTCAATATTTAATATTAATTTGACATTTTTTATTAATGTTGATATTTTTCTGTTAAATTTGACAAATAATTAATTTGACTTTTATTGACAATATTAGACATTTACTGACACCGCGATATTTATGAATATTTAACATTATATTACTTCCATTAAATTGTTTTTTTTTTACAATTATTTGATTTTATTGCCGACCATGACCTTTAAAATTTGACATTATTTATTAACAATATTTAACGTATTACATTTTTGCAAAATATGACATTTTTATAGGCGTGATTTTAAATTTATTGATAGTATTTTGAGCTTAGTTTTGACATTTATAAATTGGGAACATCCGGTCCCATATTTTTGACAATATTTGACATTTACTGACAACTAACTGAAATTTTGATACAAAATTGTTTCGATAGTATTTCGCATTATATTGATATTCGTGTTGGCAATATTTTAATTTTATTGACAATAAATTGGGAACATCCGGTCCCATATTTTTGACAATATTTGATATTTACTGACAACTAACTGAAATTTTGATACAAAATTGTTTCGATAGTATTTCGCATTATATTGATATTCGTGTTGGCAATATTTTAATTTTATTGACAATATTTGAGATAAAGTTGATATTTATTCACAATTTTTTGACATATATTGACAATATTTGAAATTTATTGTATATATTGACAGTATTTAATTAAAAAACATTTGGATTATTACGGTCATCATTAATTTGAAATTTATTGACAGTGTTTGATATTTTTTACATTTTTATTGACAATATATTTGATATTCATTTATAATTTATAAATGAAATTCTACAATAAAGTTTAAAAAAATTTCTTTGTAATTTGATATTTTATATTGAGAATATTTGGCATTAATTGATTTTACTGACAAAATTGAACATTGCCAATTTTTGACAAATATTTTTGCTAAACTTCACATTTGGGAACTTTGAATTTTATTGCCAGAATATGACATAAGTCATATTTGTAGACAAGATTAAGCCTTTATCGGATTTTTCTTTCTATATTTAATATAAATTTGACATTTTTTATTGTTAATGTCTATATTTTTTTGTAAAATTGGACTAAATACAATAAATTAGTTACATTTTGGAATGTACAATTTAAAATTCAAAACAAGACTTTTAAAATAATAATTGGAAATTATTCAACAATATTTGACGTTATGTTGAGACTTATTGGCAATATTTAACCTCTTTTGGCAATATTTTAGCATTTATTGACAATTGGTTTGGACATTTCTATTGACATTGTTTGGCATTATTTTATTGACAATATTTGATATTGATTTCAAACACATTCAGAATATTTAACATTATGTTACTTCCATTTAATTATTTTTTTGACAATTTAAAACCCAAAACATGTTTTTTAAATATAAATTAATAATTTATTGTTTTTTTTGACAATATTTGACATTTACTGACAACTAACTGACATTTTGATACATAAATGTTTCGATAGTATTTCGAATTATCCTGATATTCTTTTTTGCAATATTTTACTTTTATTGTCAATAATTGAGATTAAGATGACATTTATTCACAATATTTTGACATTTATTGACAATATTTAATACTGATGAGCAATGTGTTTACAGC
The DNA here is from genome assembly GCA_951394425.1 of Tipula unca. NCBI lineage: Eukaryota > Metazoa > Arthropoda > Insecta > Diptera > Tipulidae > Tipula > Tipula unca. The sequence continues at coordinate 21,148,898 of OX596382.1, read as the reverse complement.
TATGAGCATTGACATTTATTGACAATATGTGGTGTGAGTGCAATTAGTTCCGCTTGGAATACCATGCAGTGCCGGCCTAGACTCCCACATGATCGTAGGTCATGTCCAGGACCATAGGTTCCAAGACCCGCACCAACATTAGAATGAGACCCGCCAGCTAAAAATACGGGTGACTGAGCCACCCAGTCATTGAATTCTTGAGACCAGCACGAGTCTCTCGGTGGAAAAACCATCGAAAAATAATTATCGAAGCAGAATTCTGTCAACAATTTGTCATTTACAGTAAGATAACATAGGTAATGCTAGAGATTTGTTAATTTTGCAGCTTATCTTCAATATGATAATTCCAGGAGGGTTGGACCAAAATAGTTTTTGATGCATTGCCGTACAATCTCATCTCTAGACGCCACATTTCTACAACTTGAAGAGCATTACGTCAGGCATTACTTCGTTTTGCCATACTAATTGAATAAGATCGAGAGCGGTTTCGTTTTAGTTTCTACATTTCCGTAATGAATTCCTCATGGAATGGAACCTCAATGCAAATCTCCGCAGTCTGTATTTGAAGTGACTCAACTGTGACTCAACTGACATCTGTGACGCATGATGAACACATAGCAGATCAATAAAATGTCCATTCCATACGGTGAGTTCTGCGTCAATGTTGACTGGATTGTTGTTTGGATGGGGCAAACAGTAGTAAAATTATCGTAATCATTTATCTTCCGCCAAGGTTTTAATATTTGTTTTTTCAGTCGAGTCAAGCTCAACTTCACGGATTTTCCTGCTAAATCTCGTATTTTCCACCAATCAATACTATTATACGCTTCGACTTGGAAATGCATGCAGAGGAAATATTATCGGAACTCTTGTTTCGTGTCGTTCTCGTGCAGTGCTTCAGGTATCACATAGAGTTAGTGAGCGATTTAGCATCAAATGCTTTTGTATTTTGTTTAGTTAGTTTGTAGGCCTTCTTTAGTGACAAATATTGTTGGATGTTTCTGAATACTGGAAGAAGTTCGTAAGATGCTTTTGTGGCTACGAATGTAGCGACCAAATAGTATCGGAACATGTTCTGAAGACATCATTTATTTCTTACAGATCGGTGGTTGGTGGGAGGCAGTGATGAATTCAGCCAAACATCTTTTGAATTAAACTATCGATAATTTAACTTCTATGTATAGGGAATTATCAACCGGAATTATTTTAAAAGCAGTACACTAAAAAGTGCATTCACGTCATGTCATTTTATTTAGAGACAAAGACCTCAAATTCATATTTTCGTATAAGAAAATATAATTGAACAAACTATAACAGTGTGGTTGTAGCTATTATTTTTTAGTATTAACTGCACTACAAGGCTAATGCAAAATCCATATTAAATGTGTACCCCAATTCTGTATGTATATATGCGATTCACTAAATTTGCATTATAACCCAAAAGCAATTTTTGATCGCGCATTTGCATCGCAGTTGCGCGCTAAACAATACTCAATCCAACTGGAAACCTCTAAATTTTGATGTATTCCCATTTTTTTTTTTGGTTTCGTTTGAGGGCAATTTAATACAAAAAAAATTACCATATTCACGCTAAGTTGTGTACACCATGTATGTGTAATCATAATAATAGTTAAACCATCATACAAAATATAACATATTCTTATTTTTTATGTTGGTACATTCATATTTTATTCAAAAAACACGAATTTGCTTAAAAATAAAAAAAAATTGTACTACGTGATAAAATTCAATTAATGCAATCTATAATTCTTTATATAAATTTTTATTTTTTTTTTTAAACCATTTTGTTCTTCATCATCGTCTTTAAAATAATAGAGGTAAAAGGAATATAATCTTAGAAACACGATTTTGTTAAAAAATTTTGGTTGGTTGGAATATATTTTTGGCAAAGAAATATAAAATATAACATTTTTATTTATATTTTTGGTGATGATGAAGCATTTATGTATTAAAATATATAAGATTTTATTTTTGCCATTGTGCCCCGCGTGAACGCTTTTCATTCCGATATACATACGATTATATAATATATGGGGAGTTTAATAGTGGGGGAAAATCAAATCATTTTTATTTTCTATATCGTGTGTATATCAATTATTTAAATTTTCCAAGCTGCTGCTACGCGATCAGCTCATCGTTCAAGCGCACTCGGAAGATAGAATATATTATGCAAAATGAAAAACATTATTAAAATTCAATGTGTGATTAAACTAATTTTATTCTGATTTTATTTATATGCTGTATATCCCTCATCGATATGCAAAACATAGAACTATATCCATATAACATAAAATCGATGTGGTTGGATACAAAAAAAAAAAAAAATAAGGAAAACGTTAATCGTGTATATGCATTTTGCCTTTCAAATCATTAATTTTAAATATATGCACTCACTATATGTATACATATACACAACCTCGTCTAGACACTTTTATTTTTTCTTCCTACTTACTATACAATCACTGTATTATGCATAGTCACTATATACTAGTATTACAGTAATAGTAACACCAAACCAAAAAACAACAACATTGCATTGCGTGTTGCATGATACTATTTTTAGTGTTTGTGAAACAAACAAAAAAATAACACAAGTTGAGCTTTTCAAAATCACCTTTTACAATACTAATTTTTTTTTAATTTTATTATTTCTAAAGTGTAAAATAATTAAGCTTTCATTTATTCTATAATTAAAATAGGTATATACACATATAATTTATTGTTTGATTAAAGCGGCATTCATTTGTACATATACATATAAAGGTAGTGTATAGTAATTATACGTTTTTTTATATCGTGTACATATTATATCGTATTCCAGTAGGTTTTTGTTCAGCATGAGAAATAATTAGAGGTCTTAACAATAAATGCTATATGGGTTGTAACTATAAATGGGTGCTTGCAGGTCTACTGAAATTTTTAAAATAGTATTGATATTTATTACGGCGAACGATAAAAAAAAAAATTCAACTCCAAATTTTAGTGGAGCTTTCTAATCCCCCACATAGTAAAACACACGAAAATCAGGTCTTGCGCCGTTGCTGCACAGTTTTTCGTGCGTTTTACTATGTAAGTGCTCATCAAGATTGACTAAACTTTGGTATCTAAAATTAATTTTTTTATAAAATTTTATTTTATTGTTAACAAAAAATTGTGTTCGTAGAGCAAATGGTTAAACTCTCACTCAACCGTCAGTTACACTAAATATTATAAAAGAAAAAAGAAAGCTATTCGTGAAAATGCAAAAATTTAAGTAGACAGACACAAGAATAAATATATTTTTTTAACTCAGATTTTTGGAATTCTTTAAAGCTTTGTATTGTCGGAATTAATTAAAGAACAGAAAGCTCAAAAATTTTAATGGCGATTCCTTATTTAGTAAAATTAATATTTTGTTTTTAATCAATAAAACAGATGATTTATATTATGAAACTTAAAATTATTCTGAAATATGGAAAAGCTTAAAGATTTAAAAAAAAAAATATTCTGATTTTTAAAAAATTTTGAAATGTTTAAATTTCATTTTAGTATTTAAAATAAATTAATTTAGTTCGGTTATTCAAAAAGTTTAATTTGTGAAGCTTTTACCTATAAGCACAACGATTTTGAAGCCGAATGAATTTTTGAAATTAGTTTAATAGATATATTTGTGTTAATTAACGTATAATCTGATATTGATTTAAAATCAAAATTATTACAAAAATTCTAAAGCTTTAAGCTTTCGAAATATTTAAATTTTTAAAATGTTGAAGTTTCATAGTAAACCGTTTAAAAACTATGATGGTATATGTTAATTCGGTGTTTTGTTTGTTATTAAATATAACTTAAAGGAAGTTCATCGATTTGCAAGCCGATAAAGCGTTCAAGTTAAATACAGTTTATATTGTTTATATTTAGTAACTTTTGAATTTAATTAAAAAAAATTGAATTGTTAAAATGCAAAACCTTAATATATATATATATATATATATATATATATATATATATATATATATATATATATATATATATATATATATATATATATATATATATATATATATATATATATATATATATTTATATATATATATATATATATATATATATATATATATATATATATATATTCAAATTTAAATATAAATATTAAAAGTGTTGAACCTTTTCAAATTTTAAAGTAGCAATTTAATAAGACTTAGGATATTGTTTTAATAGCATTAACTTCTACTTAAAAATTTAAAAATCATCAATTGACAATCTACGGAGCTTTAACATGTAGTTCGATTCACAATATAGCTTTTATTTTATATATATATATATATATATATATATATATATATATATATATATATATATATATATATATATATATATATATATATATATATAGATATATATATATATATATATATATATATATATATTCAAATTTAAATATAAATATTAAGAGTGTTGAACCTTTTCAAATTTTAAAGTAGCAATTTAATAAGAATTAGGATATTGTTTTAATAGCATTAACTTCTACTTAAAAATTTAAAAATCATCAATTGACAATCTACGGAGCTTTAACATGTGCAATCTATTCACAATATAGCTTTTATTTTAACAAAAATATGTAATATGTGATCGTATAATAGAAAGCCAAAATTATTCCAAGAAATACCTAAGGTTGAAGCTTTCAAAAAAAAATTATTTTGAAATTTAGTAATATTTTAATTAAATTACGGATAAAATTAAATTTAATTTATTTTATTCATTTAACATTAATTTTACTTAAAAAGTTAAAATTCCTAAATTTTCCGATTAGGCTTTTAAAATAATTTCAATATTGTTTTCTGATAAGAAAAAAAAGAAAGTTTCCTAAAATAAATATTTACAAATAAATTCAAAAATTTCCATATTGAACAAATTTTAAAATTACAAATTTGCTTTCCCAAATCTGTAAACGCTTGCATGTGTACAAATTTAGATTTTAATTAAATGTCTGAACTTTGAAAAATATGAAGCTTTTAAAAAAATTAATTAGCCACATTTCAATAAAATTAAGAAATTAAATAAATAAAAACTGAAAGCTTATTCTTAAGTGAAGAATATTAAAAATTTTGGTTATAACACAAATCTAATCCGAAAAATGCAAAAGCTTAATGATTTATGAATAAATATTTGTACTTAGTTTGATATCAGAATTTAAAAAAATTGAAATTATTAATAGTATTAAAAATAAATTAATGGTCAAATTTAAATTTAATTTTAGTTCTTTAGTTAGTATAAATTTGAAAGGCGATTTTAAAATAAAAACAGGTCATCTTAAAAATTTAAGCTTTCATGTCCAATTAATATAATATTAATTAATTAAATTTTTTTAAATATTTGAAGCTTTCGAAATATTTAAATTTCTCAGTAGTTATATTTCTAAACTTAACAATACTATTTAAAATTGGTTCAATACAAGTAACTTCGTAATTTTTACTTAAAACTAACAGTTCATCAATTTGTTAGTCGACGAAGCTTTCAAATTTAATAAAGTTTATTTAGCAATTTCGCAGTTTTATCAAAGCTCGGGGTATGTAATTTTAATTGAATGTTCTATTTTCTGAAGTAAAGCTGTGCATCTTTTAATTTAAAGCCAAAAACTAATCGACTTTCAAAAGCACCGAAGCAGCTTTTTTATTAATTATGGTTCAAAGTTTTGACTTTATTTAATGAAAAATAATGACATTGATTTGATATTAATGAATAAATTTATTTATAAACGTAAGCTTAACGCTTCGAGTGTAAATAGTTCGCATAAATTAAAAAATGTTGAAACTTTTAAAATGACTTGAACGGAAAACTTTGAGATTGCATAATACTTTTTTAAAATTAATGATACACGTTAAATTTTTTTTGAAGCTTTTATATTTCCAATATTAAATACGCTTTAAAAATTATGAAACACACAAACTTCTTTCAAAAACTGTAACAACCAAGCTATTCGGTATTTATGTACCTTTAAATTAAAATTACCGAGTTTTTAAAATATTGTAGCTTTTGAAATTATTTAATTACTTAGTAAGCAACTTAATGAAATCAATTTTGTAATTCCGTATATTGTATACTTAAAACCTGAAAGCTCGTCGATTTTTAATCCAACGTAAAACTTTCGAGACCAAATAGTTTATTCCAAATTTAATAGTTGTATTTTAATTAAATTTGGTTTTTTGTTATTCATTTAGTATAACTGTGCAACTTTCACTTATAAAATATTGAAGCTTTTTGATTTAAGAAAAATTGAAAAAGGAACCAAATATGAAACATAATTCATTTTATAAAAATACAAAATCATAAGCTTTCGTATATTGAATATTTCAAATTTTGAAGTATTGAATTGTTAGAATTACTCATTCTTAATAAAACTATTGATATAATTAAAATTCGTTGTTGAGGTTTTTAATTTAATACTGTTCATATTAAATTATTTGCATATACATATAAATTTAGACTAACTGTTATGTTTCATTCTTCACCAACTGAAACTAAAATTTTTAAGCTTTCGTGTAAAAATAATAATTTTTAAATAATTCAAAATTTTAAAATATTTGAAAATAATACAATTAAATTAAAAAGTAACCAAAACTGTGTTTAATTAAAAGCTTAATGTTTATCAATTTGTAAGTCGATGGGGCTTTTAAATTTAATTCAGTTTACGTTGTTGATTTTATGTAAAGAAAAATTAAAAATGGCTTTAGTGTTTTAAATAATTTTTAATAATATGAGAAAGTCTAATGCTTTCAAAAATAAATAATTCCATTATAATTAAAACTGTAAAATTAAAGTTATAAAAGATTTAAATTGTTGACATTACAAACTAATATTTTAATTTCGAAATGGAGCAATAAATTCCAATTCAGATGTAGTACATTGTTTTTATTTAAAAATATTAAATTAAATTAATAATATTATTAAATCATATTTTTTTTACTTTAAATATTTTAAAACCTTTCGTGTTTACATGTTTATATTTATTTATAAACTACCGAATTTTAAAAGTTTACAAGGTTTTGAAACATTAAAATTCCGTAGCAGCATTTTAGTAAAATTAAATAAATAATTTATATTCGATTTTAGTATTTTTCAATAAAAAATTTATTTTTGTTTAAGAAATACTGTGCTATTTTTAAATAATGAAAATATTGAAATATGGTTTATCTATCTACAAAATTATATCAAAATGCTTTTGAGCATGAATATTTCTATTCAAATTTAAATAATTCAAAGTTTTGAAGAATTAGTGGAATGTTGTAATTTTAAATAAGACTATAATAATAAATAAAGAATAAATCAAACATTATTTTTGTTATTCATCAGCATAACTGTGCATCTTTTATTTAAAAGCTGAAAATTCATCGATTTGCAATTAAATATGAACTTTTTACTATTTTAATTTAAAGAAAACATATGATATTTACTTCAAATTATAAAATAATTACAAAAGCTTAGAGCTTTCAAGAATAAATAGTTTCACATAAATTAAAAAATTTGAACATTTAAAATTTTGAATCTTTTTGAATTTGAATATTCTGTTAAAATTAAATTAATAATTATGGCTAAATATTATGAAATATAAACTTTTACATCAAACAGTTTTTGATTGAATTTCCGAATAATAAAAATGATGAGGCTTTTGAAAAGTAATAAAGCAGCAATTTAATAAAAATGAAATAATTTTAATTCTTTTTTAGTTTAGTAAAGCGTAGGTACAACTTTTATTTGAAATTTGAAAGCTCATCGATTTGCAAAACAATGGATCGTTTAAAATTGATAAAATTTATAATTAACTTTTTTTTAATGAAATAGACTTTATGTGTATGTGCTCTGAAACTCAAATCAAATCCGAAAAAACTCAAAAGTTTATACCTTCGAGAATAACCCCTCTATTTATCGTTTTATTTTAATAAAATTTAGAATACAATTAAAACCATTTTTTTACAGCTTTCGGGAAGAAATTATTATAATGAAACTCAAACTGAAATTAAAAATCTTTAAGCTTTCGTGTATAAATATTTATTTTTAAATAATTTTAAAATTTTAAAATATTTGAGAGTAATAAAATTAAGAAAGCATTTTAAATGCTGTTTTTATTTGGTACTCATAACTGTGATGACTAAAAGCTTAAAGTTTATAATTCCATTTAAAGAAAAATATGAAAAAAAATTCTAAAACCTTTTGTATACAATATATTTTAAAATTATGAGAAAGCTTAAATCTTTCTAACAAAATAATTCCACTGAAATTAAAATTGGAAAATTGATGTTTTTAAAACATTTAATTGTTGAAATTGCATACTAATATTTTAAAGTAATTGACCTTTTAATTTTAAATGTACATTGTATTTATTTAAACATTTAAATTTAATTAATAATATTCTGAAAATACACATTTTTTGGTAAAACTGCGGGAATCTTTCGCAAATTAATGTTGTTTGTTAAAAATTTTGAAGAAGGAACGAACTAAAGTAAGTTTTGGATTTTCATTTACATAACTGTGCAACTTTTACTTACAAGCTCTCCCATTTTCAATTTAATATGGTTTACCTTATTATTTTTACTCTATCAAAAATATTAAATTTCCTAAAAATTATTATATAAATTTATTTTTAAAAATGCAAAAGCTTTCTCGTAACTAAATAAATTTGAACTAAATTTTGAAACTTAAAAAACTTGAAATTTGACACTTATATAGCTAAAAGCTTTCGGAAAAAATGTCCATATAAATTAAAAGATTTTTAATATTGAAAATGTTGCAAAAAAATTGAAATTGAAAAAATCCTTTTTAACATTTTGAAATTATGAAGCTTTAGTATGTTAAAATTGCATTTTTATATAAAACCAAGGATATAATTTTACTTTTTGGGTGAAGATTTTAAATTTAATACAGTAATAGATATTATGTTGTTTTCATTTGATGATATGGAACAGACTTAAATTATAATGAAAAACCAACTGTAATGATAAGTATTTAAGCTTTCGTGTATAAATATTTATTATTCACTATAAATCTTGAAAATATTGAAAGCATTTGTAATATTTTTTATTCAGTTTAACTGTGCAAAAAACTGAAAGTTTATTGATTTGTAGATCGATGAAGCTTTCAAGTTTATAATGGTTAACGTTGTTGGTATACTCGATAAAATGTAGTTATTTTAAAAATAAAAAAACTTAAAATTTTCGAAAAAACTAAATTTGAAGTTCTCAGAGCTTAAAGCTTAATTATTTATTGTAGATGGTTTACACTAATATTTTAATTAAATTAGAAATGGAACTTTTAAATATCATATTAAATTTTTGTTTATACAAATTTATAATAAAATTAAATTTACTGAATTTTACAATTCTGAAGCTCACAAATTTAGAAATTTCATGAAAGCATTTTATTAAATAAAATCTCATATGGCAGAACGATTAATTAATCAATGAAAAATATGAAATACATTTTATATTATCGATATCAAAAATTCCGAAAAATGCCAAAGCTTGAAACTTTCAAGAATATTATTTTTTTTTGTATTTAAACTGAAAATATAGGAGTTTCTGGTATGACGAAATTTCACCGTAATATTTTAATAAATATAAATAAAACTTTCTTTTTTAAATTAAAGCTCATGATTTGCATGACGGTGGAGCTTTTCAATTAATTTCAAATAACCTAACATTTTCATTTAAAAAAATATATATAACAAATTTAGTATTATGGATTACAAACTAAATTACAAAAATGTAAAAGCTTAGATGTAAAATGAAAGATCTCGGTTTTACTAGGACATTTACATTTTAGGAATAGTCCCATTTTTATCCTAATTAAATGAAGCTTCAATTAATTTAAAACCATAGTAAACATTTAAATCCTTACGAATATATTTTTTGTTATCCAAGTCTTATCGCTTTAAAGAAAACTCTATCTTATGTATAAAAAAAAAATTGTACACAAATAGCACCAAGGAAATGAATTTGAGAATCACAAGCACATCAAAACAACAAAAAAAGCATATAACCTATCCTCTAACTGTTGTATTATACTTGATTATTATATATCCTAGAAATTTCAATGAAGTATTAAATTAATTTTGTATGTACACTATATATACATAATATATATATATTTCAACTGGTTGTACATTTTTTCATTAGTGCTTTCTCAAGAAACATCCACACTAAACTTAACTTTATATACCCATAGTAGTTGTTTTATTTAAATAACATGTAATTTTAGTAGTATGTACATACATATATACCATTATATAGCTCGAGCTAAATAAAAACTCAAAATAAGACAAAATTACTCAAGTGTACTATTACAATGTCGATAAACATTTTGAAGATTCTTCTCCTATGCTGTGTACAGTATTTTTTTTTTTTTTTTTTAAGTTTTAGTTTATGTTCGTCTTAAAGAAAAACTAAAAATATATATATATATACAAGATGTATACGACGTATATATATATATATATATATAACGAAAACTATAAATGAAAATTTTCTACTTGAATTAACAAAATATTTTTAAATTATTTATGTTGATACAAAATTCATTTTGCAGTAAAATAGCTTTCCCTCTATTGTCTTTTTGGTATTTTGCTTTAAGTTTTTTAAGGATATTAGTTTAAGGCTGTTGTTCTATACATCTATTTTTGTATTTTATAAGTTTCTTATTTAAAGATGAATGACAAAGATTTGTTTACTTCGTTTAGTTTGAACAGAAAATTAAAAGCAATACCCTTTATATTTTTATTTTAAAAGATGTTGACTTTTTAAATTTATTATACAAAGTATACATAATTTTAACTTTAATATAGTTTAAAACAAGTCAAATGTGCAAAAAAAATAAATATACAATTAAATTTTTATTTTATTTTTGGTTCAAATATCGATCGACCAAAAACCTATTAAAAACTTCAATTAAAATATTTTCCAAATATATCATATACATACATAATAGGCAAATATGGGTATCCAGATATAATATATTTAAAATCTCCTATAAATATAATCTGTATTTTTAATTTATTTTCGATATTTATTATTAGAAAATATCGATATACAAAAAAAAAAATTAAAAATTTGGGTTAGCTAGTTTAGCATTAAATAGTAATGTATAAGATTATGCCTCTCATGCGAGACAAATACAATAGTTTTTGTTCCAAAAAATATTTTATGTAATTGGTAATACTAAAAACTTATTTAAGCGTACTACATATATATATATATATATATATATATATATATATATATATATATATATATATATATATATATATATATATATATATATATATATATATATATATAACATATATATTGTAATCTCATATCATTTGGAAAAAAGTACAATTCTATATTTTTCGAATTTAAAGAGATAACAATTTTATAAAAATAAATTCGATTTATTAAAAATAAAGTTTCCTTTTTAGAGATTATTTAGTTTTATTTACAAAAATACTTGAAATAAAATAAAATCTTAAAATCGAGCAATATCAATTTATTTATATAAGATGTTGGGTTGGATCAGATATGTCTTTTTTTATGCAGTTTATTAATTGAATTTATTGAAATACACTGAGACGGTTATAGTAAAATTTAAAGCTTTCTTAAATGGGTTTTTCCTATTTTTGGTTATACATTTTTAAAAGTGGCGCGTGTGTCGCAATCCAATGTGGCCAACATTTGATAAGTGGATTCGTACATCCATTTGATTATAAATTTCATCAATCAGTTTAAAAATTCATAATTTATACAAATCCAAAAGTATGCTACCCTGAGTGTAACGCCTGAGGACGATATGGTACAAAAATACTATCAATGATAATCACAAAACAATACTTTGGATGACCTTTCTAAGCGCTCACATAGCAAACCTGTTGTGTGTCAGGGAAACCGCTACATTTAGCACTGTAAAAATATTCTCCCCGAAACACGAAAAGGTCAAAAAACTGCATGAGAAATAATAAAATATTATCATAAAGGAAAACAAAAATATATGAGTCCCTATCAATTAAAAACATAAGAAACCTTCGAAAAAATCAAAATCAAAAAATTTGTCCTTATCAGTTATTACTTTAAATTTACATAAAAATAACAAAGACCCTTTACGAAAGTGAAAAATAGAAAAAATTAAATAAACAAACGAATTACAGAAAATAAATAATAAAAATGAATATCAAACTCTTAGTCTCCTCCCCCAAAAATCCCAATAAAACCCCTACGTTTTTATAACAAGCTTGTCATTAAAGTAGCATATTTCAATCAGTCATTAAATTAGTAAATGTCATGAAAGTCTTTTAATAGTAGTAAGTTTAACTAAACACGTTCCGTTGATGTCTGTGCCTCCCCATATTGTGTGATGCGCATTAGCATCACATCCAAGAATCATCCCAATTATCTTTTTTTCAGCTTCAAGAACGAGGTCCTTCAGGTCATTTGGCGGAACCTGATTGTTCCGGTCCATGTAGGTTGAGACTATCCAGATTTGGCTGCCGCCAACCTCTAGGCTGACCGCTGTTATGTCACCATTGCTTTATTGAGAAAGTAAAAATATATTTAAATTAGTTTTCCCATCAGATCGCAGGAACTAATTTACCCCGAACATACTTGAGTTTAATCGGTTATTGGCAATGGATCCTGTTACTGTTTATCAAAGGTTCTTGAATAAGGATCACGTCCTCTCCTGATCCAGTCAGTCTGAGGAGTAAAGCGTCCGACACCGCCTTTGTATGGTGCAGGTTGATTTGTACGATATTAGGCATTTTATCATTTGACCCTACCTACCACTGTACACTGCCCGCTGCCGCTGGCTAATGACTATTGGTTCCAGTGGATTTACCGGTGTCGCCCGTATCGCCTCCATTGAAACTTAGTTCCATGATGCTGGCACCTCCCTTCTACCGCGAGTTCGATAGTTAATCTTTGATGTTCGCTGGTGGTCAACCTAACCAAAAACCCACCTAATTCACGTAAAATTTAATAAGTGTTTTATTGATAAGCGGCTATTGTTATCGTTACGATCGTGGCGACATCTATGTTTGAATAGCGACACTATCGTTAATGTAAAATTGTTATAAAGTAGAACAGTAGAGGTGTCTAGACTTATCTAGACTAATCGAATATTCTGGAGATGTCTAGAATGGTTAGAATATTTGGTATAAATACGCGACAGACATTTGGGAGTAAATCAGTTGTGTTTTAACCGTGAGAGTGCTAATAGTAATTAAAAGGAAAGTGTTTATAAAGTAAAGTAAAGTGTTATTAAAGTGTAATATAGTGTTGTTAACGTGTAGTAAAATAATTATTGTGAAGTCAAATAATTAAGTTAAATAAGTGAATTAATTAAATTAGTGTTTAATTGGAAATAAATAAATTTAGTGTGTTCTAGAATTTACATCGTTTGTTTTATTCACAATCCAGTGATCGAACCTTGAATTTGACAAAAACGTAACAATATTATTGTTTATGATCAACTCCATTTTCCAAAATTTTCCATTACTTATGTCTCCATCCTTTAAACAAATCCCTCCCATTTTCGACTCACCTGTATGAATAGCAGAATGGTATAAGCGGGAATTGACTATGGAAATGGCGGATGATACTAATCTGATTCGATGTTACACTAATGATGTTTTTATTATTAATTCGTTTTTGCCTTGTCAAATTCAAGGTTCGATCACTGGATTGTGCATAAAACAAACGATGTGAATTCTACATCACACTAAATTTATTTATTCCGATTATTTACACTAAATACTAATTTAATTATTTCACTTCTTTAACTTAATTATTTAACTTCACAATAATTATTTTACTACACTTTAACAACACTATATTACACTTTAATAACACTTTATTTTACTTTATAAACACTTTCCTTTTAATTACTATTAGCACTCTCACGGTTAAAACACAATTGATTTACTCCCAAATGTTTGTCGCGTATTTATACCAAATATTCTAACCATTCTAGAAATCATTACAATATTCGATTAATCTAGATTAGTCTAGACACATCTATCTATTTTCTCTACTTTATAACAGTTTTACATTAACGATAGTGTCGCTACTCAAACAGAGATGTCGCCACGATCGTAACATTATTTTATTTTCATTCAACACATACACATCCAAATGCAAATGAGCAAAGTGCATCAATTGATATGCAAGCATCATCCAGGCGTTTTGGATACGAATGACATCCTTTCAGCTAGTATAATGGAGGTGGCAGCACATACCAACAAAACAAAATGCAGACGGAAACATTTTCGAAAATAGAACGTTGATGAACGAGGTGGTCGCCTAAACGCTATCATAGGCAGTTGAACAGGGCAAGCATTTTCAACAAGCATTTTGGGACTAAACTAGGGAGATAGAGAAAAAAATAAAGAAGTCAGGAAAGTTTTGGATCACAAAGACGAGATATCGTAACACAAAAAAAGATAAAGATTAGCAAAAGAATTGTGCAAAGATCTACGGCGTAACCATTTTTGGCCGTGACCATTTATTTACTCAAATTAAATTCTTAAAAAATTTTTTTAAAACAATTTAAATAGTTATTATGATAAATTGCAAACATGTGTTTCATTAATTATTGACGGTGTAATTTTTTGTGAATAGTACGAGCGATGACAAACTGGTGTGAACAATTTAGTGGCAATTTGATGGGACCACAAGCTTAGTCAAGTGGGTACAAAAAAATAAAAAAAGTGGTCATAGTGTCAAGTGAAAGACAAAATTCCCCAAAGGAAAAAAAAACACAAAAAAAGGGGTCATTGTCATTGCCGTGCGTGCATAAATCCGTTGATAGTTGACGCTCGCGCTGTTGCGTGTGGTTTAACATTTGGTGGCTTGTTTTGGTGTGTAAACGCTCCGCCCGAGTCTTCCTGCTCCAATTTGAGCATAGCCGGAGATACGTGCTGGTAGACTGGCGCCCAACGAAAGGATTTATTTTGGATTGTCTACCCAAGCCGCCAAACCCAATAAACTATAAATAGCACGGCAGAAATCCTCGTCCGATACTAGGTAATGGCCGCTGCCCTTCACCTCTCATAGTGCAGCCACCTCGAGAGCTCCATTGGTTGGATTGTACCTCCTTCTAGTGCAACTGCCTCAACATGTTGCCGTCTTTTCCAGATTCCCTTGTGAGCGTCTCAGCCTCGTCTTTCTTATAAACTCAAAGAATAATTGACCCGAACCCGAAAGTGACGGCAAGAGGAGCCAGGGGTTCTTTGTTGATCACCATAGTGGATACTTTAGAGCCCCCCTTGGCGTAGATCAGTGCATTGTAAATTAATCTCCATTTTTCCCAAGTGATGCTCCCATCTTCATGACTCCTGTCAATGACGACTAGCACCAACAGACGCTCCTTTACAATATGGCAGAACGACTTGTGTTTATTAAGTACCTTGTGAATCTCCTTATCCTGTAGTTTGGCCCGTTTGGTATCGACCGCTTCAAGCTAATCCTGGGACCGCTGTCTTTTCGACACATGTTCCCTCTCCGAGCTGTCGCTGCCGATGGTTTTCTTCGGCCAAACGTCGACAATTAAAATAATTTCAACAACCTGCATAGTTTTAGCGATCTGAAATCGAATGCACCAGTTCGTGGAAGTATTTTGTAAAAGCGTTCATCTAGAGATGGTTTTTAAATTTTTTTTCTTTTTGACAAATGACGCATGAATAGTTTCAAACAGACATCGTGTTTTTATTTATTTAGTATTGTTTGTCATTTCACCATGGAAAGACAGAGCCCAGCATAGCGTCTACAAATTGTTCAGCTTTATTACGAAAATCAGCGATCTGTAAGGTATGTGTTTCATGCGCTTAAACCAAGTTATGGTTGACATAATCTGTAATCGCTATTTTCCATATTGCGCGAAGCGATGTAATTATTGAAAATCATGTTGACGAGCAATTAATTTCACGATTCGGATCGTTGATAGACTCTTTTATTTGAGGCTGCGCAAAGTCCAAAGTTCATGTGAATAAACCAGCTAGATTCGAGGCATTGGAAGCCAATATTACTCGTGTCATTCGCCAAATACCACTCGATATTATTGAACGCATCATCAAAAATTTGGACTTGGAGAAAGAACCATCGCAGTTTCCGCAACATCATTTGAAAGAAGTAATCTTTCAAAACTAAATGGCAAGAAATGTTCTTTCGAATGATAATAAAGTTTCGTGTTGAAGAATTAGCGGCAAAATAGGTCGTTATGAAAAAATTGGCAAAAACCTGGCTTCACAACTGGATTTAAAAATGAATTTTTAGATTATTCGTTAACCAATTATGATGTAATTCGACATGTTCGGTTGAAATGAAAATTGTTAGATGATTATTGAGATTAATTTTAAATTTCTTCTATTCTATTGAGATAAGTCTACATATACGACTTGAGAATTAAGAAATTAAGTTTTTAACGAGTTTTTAATTAACCATCTACACATTGTATATAGCTCCAGGTCAGCCTGTACTGACATGAACGATGGTTCGCCTCATGAATTCTGCACTCCAACAGAAGGTCATAGATGTATTCTTAATCATTCTGCTGGAAATCATGGATGAAGAATCACTTTAGCATCCCGCCTCAAACGACCAAGCTTTAACCGCTATACTATTTGCTCGGTATTTGCTTCACAATGTAACAAACCCGCAGTTAATAATATTCAAAAACTTTATTCAAAAATCAATTTAAAATAGCATTTCCATCCAGTGTGTTGAGATTTATCATAATCGATCAAGAAATAGTCCAAATATCAGAACATTATCGTGATAACTGGCGCTGCTTTACTATTGTTTACCGTGATTTGAAATGGTACTGCTTGCAAAGAACTGCTTGGGATAAACTAGTTCAGAACCAAAATGTTGGCCTAAATGAGCTCGTACACTACCCTCAAAACACACTCTAATAATATGCTTTCTAAATGGAACAATTAATATTGCTGGCAATGTCACATCAGAAATTGTGTAGAATCTTATGGGGACCATTGAACAAGTTGTGCTTGAATTTTTCCGTTATAACAAAATTTGAAATTTAGACCAATCCGAACGTTTAGTGGCCAAACTTTCTTTAATTAAACCATTTGGTTGTTTTATTTCAACATATATTTCCAAAGTTTTAGTATGGTATGTGGTTCCCGATTTGATTTGAACCGTTTCTTTCATTTCTTCTTACGGCTTAAATGAATCGCACTTTTACAAAATACCGCATTTTATTTCATCACACTCAGAGATACTGTAGACGTATGGCAGGATGCGTTAAATGTGCTGATAACCACCTTACGAGTACGTGTACATTAGATAGGAACTCAGCTCCAAAATGCGTTAATTGCTGAGGTCAATATCCAGCTAATTACCGTGGCTGTGAGGTAGCTAAACAGTTACAAAATATAAGAATCGCGCTAGAAAGTCTGTACTAAACCGTAGAAACCGTGCTAGTGATGCCCTGACCAATCAACGGACAAATCGGGAATTATAAAAATTACGAGGAAAAGAATCATATATGCACAGGTGACCCAAGATCAACAGGCAAAAGCGAAGGAGGCCAAATTTTGATAGATGTCGTGAAGTGCATACATTACAAACGCTCAGAATAGTAATTTGGAATGAGAATGGGCTGATCCAACACATCCCCGGCTGAAAATATTTCTATTTAAACAAAAAATTGATATTTGTCTAATCTCTGAAACCCATTTTACAAACTCATTTTACTTATAAGCCAGAATACGTGGGTACAGATATTACCATGCTATCCATCCATCAGAGAGAGCAAGAGGCAGATCTGCCATTCTTATTAAAGAGAACATAAAATACAACAAAGAATTAAAAATTGAAAGTGAATCTAAGCAAGTTACAACAGTCAAAACTCGCACAAAGTACAAAGAAATAAATATATCAGCAATATACTGTCCACCACGACATAATTTGAAAAGAGACGATTATGAAGAACTTTTTAACACCATGGGAGGTTGTTTTATCATTGGTGGCGACTTCAATGCGAAAAACACATACTGGGGCTAAAGAGTTACTACACCAAAAGGGAGAGAGTTGTTTGAAGCAGGAAAAAACATTAAAATGTGACTGTCAATCTGGTGGCTCACCAACTTACTGGCCAACAGATTTAAACAAAACACCGGATCTTATAGACTTTTATGTGACAAAAGATATATCAGATAACTATATTCGTTTGAAAAATAATGAAAAGCTTACATCGGCCCACTCTCCTGTTATTATGACGGTCAGTGAAACAATAATTGAAAAAGAAATCACAGCGAGACTGTTCAATAAGAATACCAATTGGAAACATTTTCGAGAATTATTAGAACAAAACATCAATCTTCAAGCACCAATAAGGAACATTATACAAGTCGAAGAAGAAGTAGAAAGGCTGATGCAAAACATACAACAAGCTGCGTGGGAAAGTACATCTTTCAAATACGCAAATAACAACAACTGTAAAAACTATCCACTTGAAGTAAGAGAGCTTGTGGTAGAGAAATGTAAAGCTCGAAAGTCTTGGCAAATTAATCGAACCAAGGAAAATAGAGTTGAAATCTCTGATCAGAACAGTTAAGAATGGCTCAATAAGTACATATTTGTTGTCACTTACTAGCCAAAAAGATACCGAATATTCCATATGGAAAGCAACGAAAGTACTTAAGAGACCAACAAATTCGACGGCACCAATTAGAAGTGAGAATGAAAGCTATGGGCTCGAAGCGCTAAACAAAAAGCAGACTTGTTTGCGAGACACCTAGAAGAAACGATTCAACCATTACCCAGGCAAACCGCGGATGAAAATGTTAACCTACTGAAACGATCTGATGAGCTTGAAATACAAAGTGTATCTGGAGCTAAAAGAGGAAATTCAAAATTTAAACATGAAAAAATCTCCTGGGTATTACCTCATAACCGGACAAATCATTAAAGAATTACCAAATAAAGCGATACGTAAACATCTCCATATATACAACGCTGTGTTTAGACTAAAATACGTTCCAAGACAATAGAAGGTGGCAGAGGTAATCATGATCTTAAAACCTAACCAACAATGTACGAATAAAAAGTCCTTCAGACCGATATCTATACTCCCAACCATAGCCAAGATTTTTGAAAAATTGCTCCTGAAGAGAATGAAACTCATAATGGTTGACAGAAATCTCATTCCTGACCACCAGTTTGGATTAAGAGAAAATCACTCGACTATAGAACAAGTCCATAGAATCACAAATATAATAGAACGTACACTAGAAACTAAAAAAATATGTTCAAGCGTTTTCCTGGATGTAGCCCAAACAATACTATGAAACTCTGAAATCATACATAACCGATAGACACTTCCGTGTAAAGTATGAAAACGAATACTCGGACCTAAAGAAAATTTCAGGTGGAGTACCACAAGGTAGCGTTTTGGGCCCTTTCTTGTACCACCTGTATACTCGGGATATACCACCTAATTGGTAGTTGGGAACAATGTAGAAGAAGCTATTAACAAATTGCAATACTCGACAAATTCAGTCAACAATTGGTTGAAAAAATGGAGGATAAAACTGAACGAAACTAAGTCTGTGCATGTGAACTTTACTAATAAAAAAAAATAATTCTAATAGAATCCCAATCATAATAAACTCTAAACAAGTTGCCTATGCAGATACGGCGAAATATTTAGGTATGACGCTGGATGCCAAATCGAGGTGGAAAGAACATGTCAAAAAGAAAAAGGAAGGCCTGAACATGAAGTATAGGAAGATGTATTGGCTCTTAGGGAGATATTCTGAACTATCTATACACAATAAATTGCTTTTATACCGGCAAATACTGAAACCGGTATGGATCTATATGGTATACAGTTTTGCGGCTTTATCAAGAAAACGAACTTCAAGATGATACAGACGTTCCAAAACAAAGTAGTTCGGAATATTGTAAATGGTTCATGGTACATAAGAAATGAAGAGCTCCACCGAGATTTAAAGATGGAATACATCGATGAAGTTATTACGTATCATGCTCGAAAGCATGATCACGCCTCCAACAGCACGAAAACATCGAACTATGCAATATGCGGGACAGACCGTTGGCAGTAAGACGTCTCCAAAGGACCAAACCAGTTGATCTAGTAAATGGAACATAAAACTACTATTATAGGAAATATTTATATAAATAAATCATTTTAATTTCTGGGACTAGCCGTTGGGCTATATCTCAGCAACTGTTAATATAATTATGATAGAAAACATTTTCTTAATTGTCGACAAGTAATCTAAGTAACATTTTACATGTCGACAACTGCGTAGATTCCACGACGTAATCTACTTCGCCCATCCCTGTTGTCGACACGTCAAAGTAGAAAATAATAGATGACGCGTTAACGCCCATCCTTGCTAAGCTGGGCTTTTGATAGTTTTATTATTGGTAAATATACTCATCAGCTTTAGTTATCTCATATATACATCTTGTTATGGTATTTATTAGACAAAGCAAGTATGTTCTGTTTGTTGGTATTATAATAATACTTTTTAAATTTATTTGCCCTTGAACTGCAACTCTAATAGTTCAATGATAAGGATGGCGTCCTTTCATAATTTTTACAATCTGTGCTATCTGAGTCGACAGGTATTTTTTTTTGCAGGTGGGTATAGTAGTCGTATGGGTATAGTTCTTTAGAACATCTGATTGCTCAATCATTGCATGGCAAGCAGAGAACCAATCATTTAGGTGTTAATGGGCCTGCCCATTATGATCTTGTGGAATATAAAAATAATAATGAGGAAGTATAAATGTTATAAGGTTGCTAATTTTTTTAGATAAACCTGCTCCTCTGTTCAATTTTGGTACGTAACGTATTTGACCTTTGTTCTATTTGAATAAGCCTCAAGTGGCCCTCTGCTTGTAGATAACTGCGTTATCGTTAAACAAAGCAGCTGGTCAAAAAAAATATAATGCTTTTTCTCTTCAAAAGCCTACTTTTCCAAGTACACACATAGTGGAACACACGAAAAATTGTCTTGCAACAGTGATAGACATTTTTACGTGCGTTTTACTATAGGTGAGTGCTTGGGAAGGTGAAATAAAATATCTAAATGTCTAGACATTTATTCAATATGACTTTCTGCTCAAACTTTAATATACATTTTAAAAAGCAACAAGGAGTAAAATATGTGTACATTTATGGATAATTTTATATTGTTTTCTAAAAGCTTTTTGAAAAGAATTTAAATTATACTTGAAAAAATGAACTTTTATCGTACATGCATATTTTAGTTAAAAATCTAAAATGCTTTCTATTCTATCCAACCGTATACTATTCCATAAAAATGTATGTACACGATCATAAGGTAGAAAAGTTTAGTTTTAAAAATTTTCATGTCAGAATTTTAAAATAGTACATAGCTATAAGAATTTTTATGCTCACTATATACTTACATCTAAACGAGAATGTTGTGAAAATTTGAATAAAACTAAAATTCACACAATTAGACTAACGAAATCGAAAAATCTGTTGTCTAGCTGTGTTTAATCTATGTGAAGGTATATTTACCATCACTTATTACACCTAACAAAGTATTTTCTCATTTTAAAACGAAAAATTTCTAGACTAGCTATATAGATTCACATATGTCTATTTATTTCTAAATTATAAAGTTATACAACTATTCTTTTCTCTATAAACTATATACAACTAACAGACATGTAAGTAATTTTATTTGACATAATAATAAAATAAAAAATACTTGGTAATTAGAATATATGTAAAACTATGTACGTATATGTGTATCCATGTGCAGAATTTCGGTTTTGTGTTAAATTAGCATTTTTTAATGTTTTTGGAAAAACAAATACAATTATAAACAGAATACAACAATAACTTTTTGTTAATGTAAAAGTTTTGTTTTGTATATAGTTGGTAATTAATTTATTTAGCTATTTAGGAATATGTTTTTATGTACAACGCTATACACAAAACGAACAAAAATTTAATTTTTATTGTTTTCATCAATAATTTACAAGAATTCAACTACTAAAAAGCTGTATAGCTATAGTAAATATAATATATAGAAACAGAACATAATCTTATATACATATAGTTTATAACTATATATACGACAAACAACGAGTTTTGGATTGAAGCTCTGTGAGAATATACAAGCAGTGTACTATACTACATGTGTACAACAATAAAAATAAAAAATTTTTTTGTTTGTTAAATAAAATGTAAAACTGAATTTATTATTTGATTCTGAAAATAAAAATATAAAATTTAATAGAACATAGGTACAGAATAAAAAATGATAATAATAATTTTTATTAAAATAAAAGTAAAAAATATTGTTATTTACAAAAAGCACAAACGAAAACTTGAATCTATAAAATTTTCATGCATTTTAAATTTGTATGAAACATGAAACTAAGTATTTTTGTAATACTGAATTATATTAAACTGGGTGTATGTCTGTGTGTGTGTGTGTAAGGTAAATAGGACGAGTTAAATGTATGAATTACATATAATTGCGGTTTGAGACGAGAATACTCACATTCAATTTTAAATTTTGCAGAATAAATTTAATTACATGGTTTGGTAAATTAAAGCCATTTCTACTGTACTGGAGGGCAGAAGGGTACAATTTAAAAGGATAAATACATTTACATACTGGACTCCCGTTTTCGGACTAAAAACACCTTTCCCAACTCCATGGCACTAGCCTTGGACAGTTTATCAAATTACTTCAAGGTAGACAGTTTTGATTTTATGGTTCGGCTGAGCTTGCACGTACATATGTTATAGACTCTTTCAAAGAATTAGGTTATGTGGCTCCAGTTATCATCACCACGTAGCATAATCTCCACGGCGGTCTCAGGTAACCATGATTCCACCTCTCTTTCCAGCCATGTCCTTTTCTGGGCCCAATTCGTAATCGAAAAAAAATGTATGTCCTCTCCTGCTTCCCGCTCTCAAATTGCCTGCCAGCGTTCTATTGTGCACGACCTCTAGACTCTCTATTTTTTTGCCAACCTCGAATTTCCTAAGGTAGACGGCTTTGTGCTCCTGCTTAAGTTTTGCGGCTGCTTATCACCGATTGCAAAATGTATTTACTGGTGGTCACTACCGGTATAATCATCCGAGACTAGCCATCCCTGAACTTGGGGCACCAAAGATTAAGATGCGAGGGTATTATCAGGGATGTTCCGTGTAACCTGGCAGACGAAAGGTTTTGATTTAGCCAACGTTTAAAACCAGGAGTCATCTAGTTTTCTAATATAAACCCGCCTGTGGTATCGGAATGTGGCATCGCCCACTTGATAGCTCTAGCATTGAAATCCCCGGCAACCACCGTTTTTCCCGTTACATTTACGATCTCATCTTCCAAGGCCTCAAGTTTTGTACGGAAATCTGCCATCGTTTCGTTTGAGGTGATGTAACAGCTGAAGTAGGTTACTTCCAAACACTTTATTAAAATTTACTAAATAAAATTAATCAAATTTGGAGATAAAATAAAATCGAATATTTTTCAAATTAGAATAAATTCTCATGATATGAGTAAAATTCTTAAAATAATAATTCCATTAATTAAAAAAAATTAAACCATTTATAAAATAGAATAAAATCAAGCTAAATAATAATTTTAAAATGAAAACAATTTTTTGTAAATAAATAAAATCATATTGAATGAAATTCGTAAAACTTGTTATTTTGTTTAGATACAATTCTTAAATTTAAACAAAGTTCCGCAATTTAATACAATTTAAGGAATTTTGTTTAATTTGGTTTTACGAATTTAATTTTATTCAGAGATTTTCGAAAAATTATTCGTTCCGGATCAGCTCGCAGAACGTGATCGAGCCATTAATTAATAATAGGATTAAAATAAATAAAATAAAGTTATATGAAATACCTTAAATTAATTGGTATTAATATTTAAATTAATTAATATTTTATTATTTTAAATAATTAAATAGCATTTTTAAAATAAAATAAAATAATATTCAATTTTATATAGTTCTAAAAACTCAATTGAAATAATTAAATTAAATGGAGGTTTTAAAATTCAATTTTTGAAATGAAGTAACATTAAAAAAATTGAAATTCTTAAAATTATATTAAATTAAACTATATTAAATAAAATTCATGAAATTAAATTCTTTGGGATTTGTAAAACCAAAACAAATAAAATATTTTGAAATATTAAAGATAAGTTAAATTAAACATAATTCATTAAATTGAATAAAACTCTTAAATAACTTAAAATTCTTTAAATTAAATTAAAAGATATTCCAAAAATAAATTTATTCCTAAAATTTTATGTGAAATTATAAAATTAAATTTAAAAAATTTAACAATGTACTTAAAATTCTTAAAACTCCATTGAAATCATTGAATTAAATTAAATTCTTTAAATTAATACAAATTTAAATGAAATTCTTAATCTCATATCTTATTTAATTAATTTAAAGAATTTTTTGTATTTATTGTAAATTTTTAAATGAAAATTAAACGAAATTTTTAAAATCACATATCTAAAACTTCTCTTAATTTTAAAAATAAATAAAATTCTTTCATCAAATTAAATTAATTTTTTTCAAATTTAAAACAATATTAAACCGAATAAAATGTAAAATTAAATTTAAACAATGTTTTAAAATAAAGTAAAACTTGTTTATTTGTTTCGATACCATTCTTAAAATTCAAACAAATTAAACAAAATTCCAGAAGAAAATTTAATTTAAAAGACATTGTTTAATTCGATTTTACAAATTTAACATAATTCAAAGTTTTTCGAAAAAGTATAAGAAACTGTTAATTCTATAAATTAAATGAAATTCATAAAAGAAATAAAAGAAATTTCTAGATAATTTTAAAATAAAATAAATTTGATTAAAACTTTTAAGTTTAAAAATATTCTTTATAAAATATTCATGAATAAAAATGTGTTTCAGTAAGAATCTTAATTTGAAATCGTTAAATTAAATTAATTTTTTTAAGTTACATTAAATTAAATAAATTTTAAATTTTGAAATAACTAAATAACAGCATTAAAGTAAATAAAATAAAATAAAATGGAATTCATTAAATTAATAAAGATTCGTAAGTAATCGAAATTAAATTAATTCAAAGTTGTAGAACTTGTAAATATTAAACTATATTTTTAATTATTACATAAAATGTAAAAATTATCTACTTCAACATTGAAATAATTGAATTAAATGGAATTCTTAAAATTAAACTGACATTTGGTAGTTTATGAATAAATTCGTAAAATTAAATTAAATTAAATACATTATGTCAATTAAAATTATCAAAATTAATTAAAATTAATAAAATTATATTAAAACTTTTGAAATTAAAGAATGTACTTTAAAATAAGTTAAATGCATTTAAATAAACATATTAGTTTTACTCATAAAATTCTTTAAATTAAATTATTTGGAATTTGTTAAATCAAATTAAATAAAATGCCTGAAAATATTAAAGTTTAATAAAATTAAACAAAACTCATTAAATTGAACAAAATTCTTCAACTACTTAAACTTCTTTGAAATAAATTAAATGATATTCCAAAAATAAAATTATTCTTAAAATTCAATTGAAATTATTAAATTAAATAAAAAAACTTTAATTATGTACATATAATTCTTTAAATTACATTATACAATTCAAATGTTATCAAATGAATTACATTTAGTTACGAATCTTAATTTAAAAAAACCATAAAACTTCTAAAATTAAATCTATAATTTAATAAAATTTATAAAACAAAATAAAATTGCTTAAGCTAAATTAAATCAATTAAACAAAAAACATTAAATCAATTTATTTTTTATTTTAAATGATATGAAACGAAATTCGTAAAAACAAATTTATGTGACTCTCGGCTATTTTAAATATGTATACTAAAATAAGACAAAATTCTTTCAATTTAATTCAATTAAATTCGATTTTTTCTTGATAATAATCTTTAAAATCAAATAAAAATATTAAAATTAAATGAAATTTCATTAAATTTAAAATGGAAAATTTAATTAAATGTTTCTAAATATTATTGTAAGCTACAAATTGAGTGTTTATAGTCTATCACAGATTTCGACTATTATACCGTGGTACAGATTCACTATAGCATTTCTCACCTTTTTCTCGCTCAAATTCAATAAAATTTTGGATATAATCGTCTAAATTAAATTAAATACTATTGCAAACATAAGGTAAATTTCATCAAATTAAATAAAACAGTGAAAATTAAAATCGTTAAATTAAACAAAATAAAACTAAATTTATTAAAACTACTAATTAAACTAAATACAATTTTTAAAATTAAAATAAATTCTTATAAATAAATACAATCATATTAGATACACACTTCAAATTAAATAAAATTATTCAAAGCAACATAAATGAAATTCAGAAATTCATTTAATTTATAGCAGTTTGTTTAATTTGATTTTAAAAATTAAATTATTTTTAAAGGTTTACCACAAATTTTATTATTATTTTAATATTTAAAATATAATGAAGTTCATAAAATTAAGTTCTGGACAATTTTAATGTTAAATGAATTAAAATAAAATTCCTTAAGTTAAAAAAATGTTTTTTCAATAAAATTAAAAACTTATCCAAAAAAAAAAAATTAAATTCTAAAAAAAAAAATGGAGTTTACTAAAAATCACTCAATTTAAGATTTTTACTGAATTTCATTTTTTTATTCATATTAAATTATCATTGAATTAAATGAATTACTTCATTTTACAATTAATTAAATAAAAGTAAAATTAAAAAAATTTTTAATATAAGGATTAAAGTAAATAAAATTAAATAAAATGAAATACAATTAAATAATATTGATTCGAAAATTAATGAAATTAAATTAAATTAAATTCGTAAAACCAAATTAAATAAAATTTGTATAATAAAATATAAGAATATTCAATTTAATAAAATTCTAACAATTAAAATGAACTAATTGAATTAAATAGAATTATTCAATAAAATTTAATTTTTTAAAGTTTAAGAAAATATTCTTTACATTAAATTTAATAAAATACATTAAGTCAATTAAAATAAAATATTTTATAATAATGAAGTTAAGTAAAATTAAACATATCTCATTAAGTTGAATTAAATTCTGAAATTACTTAAAATTCTTTTAATTTAATTAAATAATATTCCAATAATAAAATTATTCCTAAAAATTAATTGAAATTATTAATATAAAAATTTAAATAATGTAGATAAGATTCTTAAAACTACATTTTTTAAGTAAAATATAACAAAATAAAATTCATTATGCTACGAATCTTAAGTAAAATGAAACTAAAAAAATTCAGGAATTAAATCATATAATTCAATAAAGTTTATAAAACTATATAAAATTCTTTGCTTAATTAAATTAAACGTTCGAAATAAAAAAATATTCGTAAAATTAAATTAATTAGTACGTAATGCATTTAAATATGAAGAAGAGATTAAGATTAAAAAAATAATATTAAGTCAAATTTAAAAAACAAAATTTAATTGATTAGTAAAATTAAATTTAAAAGTTTTAATAAAGTAGATAAAATTAATAAAATTACACTTTTTAATTGAAATATAATACAATAAAATTCACGTTTCGAAACTTGAGTAAATTAAAACTTTTAAAAATTCACGAATTAAATTTTATATTTTAATATAGTTATTAAAACTAAATAAATATTTTTGCTTAATTAAATTAAACTATTAACTAAAATACTGTGATAATAATTTTCACCATAGCGTTTTGTGAACGTTGTCACCCTTTGAGTACGATTCTTAAAATTCAATATAAAATTGAATACAATTGTTTTAATTAAACTGATCTTATTTAATTTAAAACGTTTCTAAAATTTATTGTAAATTTTTAACTCAAATTAAATGCAATTCATAAAATTCTTTAAATTGAACAAAATTCTTAAAATTAAAAAACTTCTTAAATGAAATTAAGTACTACTCCAAAAATTAAATTAACTTCATAAAATAAACGAAAGTCGTTCAAATTAAATTCTTTACTTTAAATTAAATCAAAATTAAAAAAATTCTTAAATTAAATTTTTTAAGGTTTATGTAATATTAAATTAATTAAGTTTTATAAAACTTTTTATTTTATTTAGGTACATACACTTCTTAAAAATAATTTAAATTATTAAAATCGCATCATACAAAATTCCAGAAATACATTTAATTCAAAGTATGTTGTTTTATTTGATCTCTCGAATTTTATTTAACTTAAAACATTTCGAAAAATTATTGTAAATTTTAAAATTTTTAAAATTAAATTAAATGTATTAAATAAAATAAAATAAAGTTTTAGGCAATTTTAAAGCTTAATCAATTTGAATAAAATACATTTAATTTAAGTTAAGAAATATTCTTTAAATACAAGTTAATAAAAAATAAAAATAAAAAAGTTTCTATTCTTTAAGTTTCATTAAATTAAATTAAATTCGTAAAACCAAAAATCATAAGATACTTGTTAATATTAAAATTACACAATATTATAAATATATTTTATAAATGTATTAAATAAAAATGTTGTTCCTTACAACATGTAATTTTACTTTAACGTTAACGTAATGTGACAAATCGAATGTAACATGAATTGAAATTTATCCAAATCAACCTTAATTATACATTTACAGATTAAATCAATTAAGATCAATTCATTGCATGTTTACATGTCTCACAAAATTTAAAAAAAAAAAAATTGATTAGACGATGTCATGTTATTGGTAAAAACATAATTTAAATGGAATATTATTCGTCTACTATATGTATGTATACATACTACATACAATTCTAGAGAAAACTAAAATCTAAGGTTTCCAGTTACATAATGTACAATGTAATCGTTTCGAGTTTTGGATAAAAATTAAATATTTTTTTAATGGTTCACGTACAATTTTAATTCGAAAATAAATAGAAAATGAATTTAATTTATAAAAATAATAAAATAATGATTTTATTACTTCGTAGAAATATATCAATTTATTGTAATGTACAGTGAAATGCATTTTCAAATAAAATCAATAGAAGATTAAAAATTCGTAAGTATTTGTGTATATATAAGGTTAAACCGTATACAAAGTACCAATCGATTCAAGTCATGTACAGTTTAGAAACTTTTATATTTCTACAGATCTATAATTGGAAATTATTTAACATTTATTTTAAATGAAATCGTACATTTTAAAAGGATACTAATCGAATCAGTACAAGTTTAAGTGCATATTGTATCTACATATACCGAATCACATCTGAAAAATCACATAATATGCTTGCTGCAAAACATAATTTTGAAAAGGCAATCATTTAACCGAGCTCGACCACAAATCTAAATAGACTTTTCGAAATCATTTGATATACATACATATGCACATACATATGTATATGTTTATATGAATATCAATTTATATCTTTGCATTGAGCATATTATACGTATAGATGGTACATTCAAATCTGAAATGATTTAAATTAAAATTTCGAAAATCGAAATTTGAGGTGAATCGAAACCAAAACGGTAGATATGCACATAACATCTACATACGTAATAGTTAAACAATTATATTTAACAATTTAAGCATTTCAGGTAATTTGTATGGCATATTTTCTAGCCAATCGTTGCAAGTGCATCATGAAGGAAAATTAAAAAAATGTTGCAGTAGAGCCAAAAATAATTTAACCACAATAATAATTAAGCCATGACGTTAGTAGTATATTATAACAACCATCGTCCAAACCAAATCGACTTAAATCCAAACCAACAACCGCATATACAAACCAAAATGCATAAGCTGGCGGAGCGGCGCGTGCGTGTGCGTGTGCATGTAAATATTTTTTTACATATGGTTTGTATATGTTTTGTTGGTTTGGATTCTGTTCGATTTGGTTTTTGGACAGCGGTGTTAAATAATACTACTA
Source organism: Tipula unca (assembly GCA_951394425.1). Lineage (NCBI taxonomy): Eukaryota > Metazoa > Arthropoda > Insecta > Diptera > Tipulidae > Tipula > Tipula unca. The sequence goes on along the minus strand of OX596382.1, from coordinate 21,118,955 downwards.
CACACACACACACGCACCGCGTCGCCACCGCCGCCACCGCCGCCACCGCCGCCACCGCCGCCACCGCCGCCACCGCCGCCACCGCCGCCTTATGCAACTCCCACTGCCGCCGTGCCACTCCCGCCACCGCGGCCACCGCCACCACCACCTTATGTCCACGCACACTTACACACACACACACACACACACACGCGCACGTGCGAGGAAAAGATCATTGAATGCCGGGACCTCGACAAGGTAACCACAAAAACAGAGTTATGTAACGCTCTTACTACGCAGTTTCCTAAGATTGATGTACTAACGGAGGGGAACGTCAAGCGTTTACATACCACAAGGTAAGGAACCCAGATGGCATACGTAAGCCTACCTGCCAGGGATGCTAATATGATCCTAGAGAAAACTCACGTTCGTGTTGGATGGGTCATTTGCAGATTGTGCAGTAACATCGCACCTACCAGGTACTACAGATGCCTTAACTTTGGTCATGTTGCAAGGAAGTGTAGGAGTGAAGATGATAGAACTGGAGAATGTTTACAATGCGGAGGAAAAGGCCATAAGGCCAAAGGGTGTAAAGCACCGCCAAAATGCATACATGCTTCAGGCAGTTATAAATGCCAAGTTTACAAAAACGCGGTTAAGGCACTTATAAACAAACATGTTTAAGTGCATACAAATCAACTTAAATCATTGTGAAGGAGCTCAAAGTATGCTTGAGCAAACCCCGAGGGAAGAAGGTGCCGACATTTTGCTGATTAGTGAACTCTATAGAATTCCCACAGAGAACGCGAGATGGGCTATAGATGTATCGAAAAAGGCGGCTGTCTACGTATGTAATAGACTACCATTCGAACAAAAAGCTGCGCATCAACAAGGTGGTTTTTCTTATGCAAAAGTTAATGGCGTGCATTTCTACAGCTGCTACGCTCCCCCTAGCATGAACCTTGTCGAGTTTGAAGACTTACATTATAGTTGCCGGTGACTTTAACGTATGGGCAGTGGAATGAGGCAGTAAAAAGACGACTCAGAGGGGCACGGCTATGCTGGAAACCATGGCCAACCTTAACCTATTGCTTCCATTACTGGCCCCTTACTGAGTCAACAACCCGGCTCCAACGGTTTCGATCCTGAGCATGGTCTTCATACTGTCTAAGACAATCTGAAGAGGCCAAGTCGTTCTCTACATCGTGGAGCCATCGTCGCCGGCAACGACCTCTGCGCCTACCATATGGTGGCTCTCCTTTCAGAGATCGCTGCACAATTCGTTCCGGATCAGCACGCAGAACGTGACCGAGCCAGCGTACTCGCTGAGATCTTATTTCATGTACAATATCGGGGATCTTCATCAGATCTCTGATCTCGATATTGTACAGAGCTCGGTAGGTACCATCTATTTCGCGTTTTGGGCCGTAGATCACACGCATGACCCTTCTCTCAAATGTTAGGAGCCATCTCTCGTATTCATCCGTCAGCGCCCAACTTTCACATCCAAACATAACAACGGGCCTGATCAACGCTTTGTAAAGCTTCAGCTTCACGGCACTTGATAAGGGTTTAGATTTTATCAGTGGCCTTAGAGGATACAGAGAACGACTGCCAGCTGCCAGCCGCACTTTAATATCCTCACCCACACTATTATCGTGAGTGATAAGAGAACCCAAATATTTGAACCTCCTCACTCCCTCAAACGTGTGGTGGCCACTACTAAAATCTGGTGTGCCACTGTCCCTAAAACCTGAGATCAGGTATTTCGTTTTGGACTCATTGATCTGAAGTCCAACAGAAGCTGAAAACTCTACAAGCGGATCAAGTATTTCTTTCACTCCGTTGCTATTCAGTCCAATCACGCATATGTCATCTGCATATGCAAGCACCTGATTGGACTGGCGATATAAGATGTTACGCTGCGGTGTTTCAGTTTTACGAAAGATGTACTCCAACATGAGATTAAAGAGTATCGGGGACAGAGCATCTCCCTGCCGAACACCCGAGTTAACTACAAAACTTGTCGATAGCCTGTTCTCAACTTTAACACAGCATTGAGACTGCGTCACTGTCATCCTACATAGTCGTACCAGTTTTGTTGGCATTCCTAGGTATTCCAGGGCAGACCATAGACTCTCTCGATTGATCGAGTCATAGGCCTGCCGGAAATCCAGGAACACCTGATGTACGGGAATGGATGTCTCATAATATTTAGATAGAATCATCCGCAGCGAAAAGACCTGATCGGTGACTGATCGATTCGGACGAAATCCTCCTTGATAGTCACCAACCAAGCCCTCCGCCAGAGGAGTGATTCTATCCAATACAATGTATGACAGTAACTTGTAAGCTGTGCAAAGGAGAGCTATACCGCGATAATTCTCACACTTCAAGCGGTCTCCCTTCTTGAAGATGGGGCATATCGCGGCCACTTTCCATTCGTCAGGCATAACTTCGGTTCGCCATACTAATCGAATAAGGTCGAAAAGACAGTTCAACAAAGTATCCCCTCCGAATATCAAGAGCTCCGAATTAATGCAGTCCACTCCAGGTGCACGGTTTCGTTTCAATCTCTGCATGGCTTTAGTGAATTCCTCATGGGATGGCTCCTCAGTGCAAATCTCCGCAGTCTGTATTAGAGGTGGCTCAACAACAGTCTGTGACGCATGATGGACATCAAGCAGGTCAGTAAAGTGTCCACTCCATGCGTCAAGTACTGCGTCGATGTTGACACAGAGGTTTCCATCCCGGTCCCGAATGGCGGTTGACGTAGGCCTGAAAGTATGGTTCAGTCCAGTAATTCCTTTAAAGAGATTACGCGAACTGCGCTCATTACTGAGTTGTTGTACTTTCAGAACCTCGGCCTTCCACCATTCTCGCTTCTTCCGTCTACAAATCCGCTTAGCTGCCCTTCTTGCAAGAGCAGCCTTGTTTTTCCTCGCGATTGTGAGACGTTGTTGCACTTCATTATGGGCTATATTTTGTTGCTCAACTGCAAGACGACACTCGTCATCAAACCAATCATTCTTGGGTCTGACTTTCACTATACCTAAAGTCTGTTGAGCAGCACTGACAACCGAAGTTTTCAGTACCCCCCAGACAGAGTTCACGCAGACAGACTGGTAATTAGCTTCATTAATGTTGTCGCTGACAAGATCCTGATATCGTTTCTTTTGATCTTCATTTATCAGACCTTCACAGTCGAAACGTACCATGCGTTTCGCTGTGTTCCCAGACTTGTACGAAAACTTCCATCGTAGCTTTGCAGCGACCAAATGATGATCGCTGCCTACGTATTTGGTTGCTGACCGATAAGTTCTCACATCCTGCACAACCTGAGCCCGTCCTTTAGAAACTAACACATGGTCAATTTGGCTGCGGGAAGTTCCGCGAGGATGTGTCCATGTCTCAAGATGTATGTGTTTGTGAGGGAAGAATGTGCTTGCTACTCTAAGATCATGAGCAACCGCAAAGTACATCATTCTCTCACCATTATCGGTCGCAGTTTCGTGTCGGGAGTACGGACCTATGTTTTCACACAAGTCGGTCTGATTTCTGCCAGCTCTAGCATTAAAGTCCCCAATTACCATTCTAACATCGTGTTCGGGTATAGATCCCATCAGATCGTCCAAGTCATTGTAAAATGAGTCTTTATCTTGGGGCTGGCTGACCTCTGTGGGCGCATGTACACAAATTATCGACAGGTTAGCTAACTTCATGCGCAAGCGAAGCTTACACAATCGGTTATTGACTGCTTGGAAATCCAAAACAGCCTTCTTTACCTGCGGCCCAAGAAGAAATCCAGCTCCAAGATTTCCGAGGTCATCTCCACTGTAGAACAACGTATAGCCCTGGGACACATGGTCTCCACTTTTAGGCCAGCGAGTTTCTTGAAGAGCAACGAGTTCCAGCCGATACTCCTTCATGCACGTGATTAGGCCCTCCAACGCTCCTGGTTTCCTTAGTGATTGCACGTTCCACGTGCCGATCCTAAATCTCGTGTCCGGGTACTTGAGCGGGGGTCCGGTGTTGTTTTGGCGGTATCAATTTTTCTTTTTGTTGACTTTATAAACACTATATTTTTTTACGGATGCGGGTCGTCAGCCCAGCGATCCAACCGTTTAGTCGCCTCCTACGACAAGCAAAGGATACTGTGGTGGTATTCTTGGGAAACATGTTCGTGCAATTTTGATTTACGAGACATGTGAGTGCCCCCCGACCACAGGGAACATGTGAGTGCCCCCCGACCACTGCATAAGCATAAATGAAGAAATCCCACCCGTTACCACGCTGGAGGTGATAGAAGCAGCAAAATGGATAAAACACAATACAAGCCCTGGGCTCGATGGGATACCAAATACCGTCTTAATAACTGCGGTACTGGCCAAACCAGAAGTATTCAGTAAACTGTTTACAAAATTCATGGCTGAAGGGAAATTCCCCAAGAGATGGAAGAGACAAAGATTGGTACTCATACCAAAAGGAGGTAAGCCATCAGAACAGCCCGCATCATACAGACCACTATGCATGTTAGATCCACGATATTACCGGTAAGCTGCTGGAGAGAATTATATGTACCAGACTAGAGCGCCAAACGGAAGGTACTTCCGGGATACATGATGATCAGTATGGCTTTAGAAAAAAGCGTAGCATAATCGATGCTATTTTAAAGGTGTGTCACATAGCACGCAGCGCACTGGCTGGCAAAAAGTGGACGGAAGGCGACAAACATTACTGTGCAGTCATTACACTTGACATTAAAAACGCGTTCAATACTGCGAATTGGGACAAAATCCTTAGGAAACTTCCAAGTTTCTGCCTTACCCGCTTAATAGGTAACTATTTTCAAGAACGGATGCTGATATACGACACTGATGAAGGGCCAAAACAGTATAGGGTAACCGGCGGCGTTCCGCAGGGCTCAGTACTCGGTCCGGTCCTCTGGAATATCATGTATGATGGAATAATAAAAATTCCAAAACCAAAAAATGAGCAGACAATTGGCTATGCGGATGACATTGCAATAGTAGTAGTGGCAAAAAACATTTCACAAGTTACCGCAAGCTGTAACGAAACGATAGAAGACAAAAGAAAGTGGCTGCAACAAGCGGGTCTTCAACTTGCGGAACATAAAACCGAAGTTGACCACGATTCGAATAATCTGTGCTTTCCAAACCGTCTCAGATAAAGCTGCTAACGAATTTGCACGGCGCTGTCCAGTCGGCATTGAAGTCAAAAAAGCCAAAGCCATTTACGTTAGAAAACGTTGCACAAGGGGAAGAGGACACAAAGGAGCCGGATAACGAGGAAAGTTTGGCCGAATAGCAACATAGATGGAGCCAATCCACGAAAGGTCGGTGAACGTACAAACTCATACCAGAGATCAAACCCTGCCTAGAGAGGAAACATGGCGAGGTAAACTACCACCTTTCTGAATTTCTATCGGGTCACGGGTGTTTCTGAGAATACCTCCACAAATACAAACTTGTCGACGATCAATACTACCTGTACTGCGATAATAAAATTGAAAACCGTGAGTACATTCTTTTGGAATGCAAAACGTTCAATGAAAAGCGAAGGCGTATGGAAGATATAATAAAACAACCAGTAAATCCAGCCGCAATAGTGCAATACATGCTGACCTCCAAAGAAGCTTGGGAGGCAATGAGTGTAATTCTGGTAGATATCATGAAACTCGTGCGATGTGACGAGCGAGCAGCTTACCTTTTGAAGAGTCAGCTGTAAGAACTGGGAGGAAAACAAATTAATAAAGTAAACTAACATGCGCTTCTAAATCACCTACCTCGCGAAGGAATGCCTTAATTGGTGGTACCGCGGGGAAAAACAGGTCAGCGAGAAGGGAGATGGTTTTACAAGGTAAAACCCGTTGTCGTACGGAACACCGGATTCCTACGTCTTTTTTAAGATTTCCATCATCATACGTAAAACAAAACAAAAAAAACACACACACGCGCACACGCACGCGCCGCTCTACCAGCTTATGAATTTTGGTTTGTATATGGTTTGCTGGTATAGCTGGATTTTAGTCGATTTAGTTTGGAAGGTGGTTGTTACTACTGACGTTAAATAAACTGCATCTTTTCCCAAATCCTTTGCTGAATTCTTTCGATTCTGGATTTTCACGGTATGTCGGCATATTTGTGTGACTAGCTACCTATCCAGGTTTTAAATATTTTTAAATATAATTTGGGTTATTATTATAATTAAAGTTGACTGGAACCCAAGCAGGTTCCGCACTCAATGCCACTTTGGGCTCATGGTGCAAACCGAGCATTCTATCACAATTCGCAAATGCGTTCGGCTGCTCTGGCAAGCTTAAACAGCTTAAACCAGGGTAGGGATGACAATTGACCTACATTTAAAGTTCTATGATTAAGAAATCGGGACATTACTACCTTGAAAGCCGGACAACCATAGACAGAGTGAATATTGTCATCGTCATCTTCAAGACAGTTGTCACACAAGGAATCTTGAACAAGTTCCATTCTTTGTGACCATGGTTGGTCAGAATAGCGACCTGACCTCTCAGTTGATAGTAGAAGCTAGCCAATTACGCTTAGCCTGCAAAAACATGTAGTTCTTAATAGCTTCCTTACCACAATTAAAGGTCAAGGGCACTGCCGGTTCTGGTCTAATGAATTTCATCCTTGTGCCTGTTTTATTTTACCTTCAATGCCCCAATGAGTCGGAATCCACATAACTCTGACACGATTATTAGAGCAAAGGACGTTAATAAAATGTTTGCAGTCCTTGACCAGTTTGGAAATGATCACAGGATTTTGTAATTGATTGAGCACAGGTTTGCTATCACTGCATAGAATAATGTCTTTTTCGGACACAGCGAGGTTAGAAGCGTCAATCGCACAACGTGGGAGTACAATTTGCTTCGCTTGGAATACCGTGCAGTTCCGACCTAGACTTACACACGATTGTAGGTCATGTGCAGGACTATAGGTTCCGAAACCTGCACCATAATTAGAGTGAGACCCGTCAGCGAAAAACACGAGCGACTGAGCCAACCAGTCGTTGAATTCTTGAGACATCCACGAGTTCTTCGTTGGAAAAACCACTGAGCAAGAGACATCGAAGCAGAATTTATTCACTTCGGTCAAGTTCACTTCCGGTTTCTGGCAGAATACACGGCCAGAAAATGGAAGTGACCTTTTGCAGTTTAATTTTAGTATGAGATTTCCAGGAGAGTTTACTGTCCAGAATGACACCCAGATGCTTTACTGTGTCCGATCTATAGCGATTGTTTTTCCAAAAAGAGAAGGAGCAAACAGCTCTCCAGTATTCCAGTATTCCTACGTCTGGTGATGACTAGCAGACTAGTTTTCGATGCATTAACCTAAAATCCCTTCTCTAGACACCACATTTTACACCACACAGTATATTAAGATATTTAGCCTGAACCAGAACGAGTAAGTCATTAGAATATCTCTGATCAGTGAAACTGGATTGCTGTAGTTTTACAAGTAATTCGTCAATAACTAAGAGCCACAGGAGAGGTGACAGGACACCTCCCTGGGAGCAACCTTTAGTAACTTTAACCGAAATGAAAAGGGAGTCCAGCTTGGCCACAGCAATTCGCGACCGCAGTAAAGATCCAATCCAAGTAACAATGGTTTGGTCAATCCCAAAATTTGAGCAGGCTTCTATGATGGAAGCGAAAGAAGTACTATATAAGTCACCCGCAATATCGAAGAAAATGCCCACAAAAACCTCTATAATACTAAGCGATTGTTTCACATGATCTCCCAACTCTGTAAGCATGTTGAGGGTTGCGGTTATGTAATTTGGGTTAGTACTACTAAAAATAAAAATGATGAGATTTTAAAGGCCATTACTGGCAGAGTCAACTATTTGGCCCCAACGGTTTCGATCCTGAGCATGGTTTTCATATTGTAAAAGATAATGTGGAGTCATCGTCGACTGCAATGGCCACTGCGCATACTATATGGTGGCTCTCCTTTCAGAGATCGCTGCACGGAGATCTTCATCAGATTTCTGATCTCGATATTGAATGGAGCTCGGTATGTAACATCTACTTCGTGTTTTGGGCAGTATATCATACCCATGATTCTTCTCTCAAATGTAAAGTGCCACCTCTTGTACTCATTATTGCTACTACGATGATCATAAAGGTATCGGATGACAGAAAAAAACAAAAAATTAAATTTAAATTTTTCTAAATTTCAAAATTTCCACATTCGGAAAATTCTAAATTTCGAATTTTTTAATTATTTCATCAGACCCGTCATCTCCAGAGCCAATTAAGCTAAAGTGTCGGATTAGGTTGGATGTTTTTTAAGTTTGGCATACAAACACAAATTTATTCGGTTTACAAGACTTCCACGGTCGTGAGCGAGCCAATTAGGTTTCGACCTGACGTGCTCTTTTTAGAGAATTTTGCATAACCTTTCTTAGAATTTCAGGTCCCAACGCCCTCACTTCTTCTCGTTTATTGGCCTTAAGCTTTTGAATGGTTCTTGGCATACACCTTACTCTTTTGCCTAATTGACTCTGAAGACGATGGGACTGGTGAAATAATTAAAAATATATGAAATGGTTAGCTTAAAGCTAAATTGGCTCGCTAACGACCGTGGAAGTTTTATGAAGCGAACATGATAAATTGGTGTTTGTATGCCAAACTTAAAAAACATCCAAGCTAGTCCGATAGTCCGATATTCCTGGGATGGGACAAAATTATTAATGAACTTTCAGTTTAAATATTAGAAAGTTTCTCAAATTCTCTAAAATACTTAAAATTGAACGAGTTTTTAATTAAATTTAAATACTTTGAATATTTGTTAGAATTTGTAATTGATTTTGGTTTTGAGAATACTTTTTTAGAAGGAGCGATTTTTTTCCAGACTGCTTTATGCCAAACCCATTCTCTGGTCTGGTTTGTTAGATGCTAGAAAGGGGCCTAAATTAAATTTTTATATTTCACATTCACTTTGATCAATAACTAGTAAAGTTATACCTTACTCCTCGTGACTTGAATTATTTATTATTTTGTGTTCCTTTGCGATGTACTGTGTTTCCGACATCACTCGATACGTTTCTTGTTTGTTTCATTTACGTTGTGTAACGCATAGACGATGGAAGGTCAATGGTTTTTTTTATCCAGTAGTCTATGCGCTACAATACTTTGTACCAATTCATTTGGTGTTTGCTCATTACTTGTAAAGTGAACCGTCAGTCCCTGGAAGGCTTCTGTATCAGTTCGCCATCATGCCGTTCGGCTTGTGCAATGCACCACAAACGATGTGCCGACTTATGCACAAAATGATACCTCCAGAGCTACATGAGAATATCTTCATATCTTTAGACGATTTATTAATCACCTTGGCTACGCTACAAGAACACTTTCGTTTGTTGAAACTGCAGGTTGCAGAACGTTTAAAATTAACTGGATTGACTGTAAACGTGGAGAAATGCTAGTTGATCGCCATAGAAGTCACATATTTAGGATACATACAAATCCTACTAAAATTCAAGGAATAATAGAGTATCCAGGCGATTTATCAAAAATTTCGCAATTCTTGCAGCGCCCATTACAGATCTATTAAAGCAGATAATGAAATTCAGTTGGAACTCTAATGCTCAAGACGCAACCCTGACTTTACTCGGCCTTTCTATATCCAACGTGACGCTTGCAAGAATGGTATTGGAGCGTCCGATAGCTTTTTTTCCCCAAAAGCTAAACGCCGCCCAGTAGAACTATATACCATCACGGAATTAGAGTGTTTGGCAGCGGTCGTTAAAAAATTCCGATGTTATATCGAAGGCTACCCCTCATTCACAATATACACGGATCATGCTTCATTACGATGGTTGATGAACCAAATGGACTTGTCCGGAAGATTAGCTCGATGGAGTCTAAAGCTGCGGTCTTTTGATTTCAAAATCGACTATCGTAAGGGAACTAATAACATTGTAGCCTCACTTTCAAGAGCATTTTGCGAAGCTTTGAATGTAGCTACTGATTTCGACTGGCTCACACACTACGAGTGTCACCTAGGTTCCAATGCAGTAAATTATATATGTTCGAAGCAAACTACGGATGAACAATTATCTCCCCTAAATGTCGATATCAACTCTAAAGCGTTCCATTCAAATGAATATCAAGAACAAATTCAAGCTATTCTAAACCTGTCGGACACCTCAAATTGTAATTATCGTGTTCATGAAGGAATAATTTTTTTCCGATTGGGATACGGATCGCGCTATACTGGGACCGATATATCGGACTGGAAATTGGTAGTGCCACTTGAGAAAACAGAAAATCTGATGAAGCTCGCACATAATTCTACCACGTCAGCACTTGTGGGAATCACTAAAACACTTGAGTTGTTACAGCGACAATTTTACAGGGTAAATATTGTAAAAACTGTGCATCAACATATATTCAAGTGTGAACAGTGTAAAATGAATAAGCCTAACTACTCATTAAAGCCACCAATCGGAAAACCACGCGAAGCGTGTCGACCTTTTCAGCATTTATACGCTGATTTCTTGGGACCATACCCTAGGTGAAATTGTAGTAATTGTTATCTTTTGGTTATATTAGACCATTATTCCAATTTCGTGTTATTAAAACCTCTACGAAACGCACCTGCATCTCATCTGAGTGAATTTGTGGTGTAACAGATATTTAATTTACTTTCGGTACCCGAAGTTATTACCACAGATAATGGCAAACAATTCATATTTAAACAATTCCAGGACCTATTGGAAAAGTATGGTGTTCATCATAATCGTACTCCTATATATTCGCCACAATGCAATGCCTCTGAAAGGATAAACCGTATACTGTGATTGCTTCTATTCGATCATATCTTACAGATTCCTATTCTAATTGGGATGCTCACATTCCAGAAATTACTGCCGCCATTCGGAATTGTGTCCATGGTTCGAGCAAATTCCCTCCGCATTTCTTGATTTTTGGACAGTATATGGTTCTGCATGGATCTGATTATAAATTACGGAGATCATTGTTCACTATGGACGATAATTATTTGCACATCAGTTCAAAATCCGATCGATTAAATTCAATTATAGAAAAAGAGTATTAATGTACTTGACGGAGGCTTACAAAAGACGCGCACATATATACAATCTGCGATCTCGTGTCCGTGAGCTACAAATAGGACGAAAGGTGTTGGAGCGATCCTTTCCCCAGAGTGATGCTGCTAATAAATTCTCGGCTAAGTTATATCACAAGTTTAGGCGTGCTATCATCCAGGAAATGGTTGGTTATGTAGTTTACCGTGTCAAGGATGAAAACGACAAACCCTTATGTCTATTCCACCTTAAGAATATCCGCAGTTAATTCATTTGATGGATTACATCTCCCATTTAATATTGCTCGGCATTGGATGAGACCTCTTCTCATGTGGGTCGTCCCCACGTTTTGTAACGCAAAGACGATGGATGATCAATGATTTTTTTCATCCGGTAGTCTATGCGCTACAATACTTTGTACCATTTTGAAAAAAAAACTTGGATTGAACAGTCTAGTCTGGTGCGTATAACGGCCTCACTTTCGCGCGCGTTTCTTTTTGATTATAAGCAGAGGAGTTGGTGGATGGGGGCACTTCGAACAGTATATTTACATATATTCAGCTAATTATTATTTTTTGTTGTATATAACATTTAAAATGGCCTACTGGATATTGACATTCCAGTAACTAGTATTAAGTGATGTACATTTAAGTCGATAACGAGTGGTGGGAATAACAATGCGGTGTGATCATAATTTTTTATAATTCTGCGGTTAAACTAGATTGTTGTACGCTTGGATACTCACGACCAGCCGCAAGGTCAGCTCTTTACAGTTGTCTAATGTATTTAGCTCAGATGGTGTTAAGAGGTGCTTCTTTGAATCACTATTTAGATTACTATTATTTGTAATAGTGGAAACAATTTCACAAATATATGGTGGCAATCTTAATAAGAACGCGGTATCTGGTATCTAATATTATACGACGTTAGCACAGGGACGTATACATCATTAGAGAAGCATGTTTAACAAATATCTCATGATTTAGGCTTCAATGGAACTTTAGAGTAATTATTGTGGAGACAAAGGATTATTAGGAAGAATTATAAAATTAAAACGATGTAAAAGGGTAAGTTCCCGCGTTGACAGCAAGTTCGACAGCTGTCATGTCTGAGAGTTGTCATAATTATAGAAACAAAATTCGTATTAATTTGGAAGCGCTTCCTGCTTGAAAATCCGTTTCGCAAGTATAGTTATTATGGAAAATGTAGAGTCGTTGAAATCCAACCAACGGTATTGAATTTTTGAAGTGACATATTCTTTTGGGGGTGATTATCTCCTTTTCAATAAAAAGCTTCAAGCTTCTACCAAAAAGATGTTGGACTATTTCGCTTAATAGTAAACATGACTATTTGTTAATTTGATTTTTTTTTTTATAAAAAAATTATGACAATATGTTTGAATGCGACTATGCGAGCTGCTCTACTATAGTTTTTAAATTAATTGCACGTGTAAATCGTTTTTGTGGAGTTTCACTTAATAATAATATTGGGGTAAACCAAATCCTTTGAAATACAAACAAAATCGAATTATCCCCAACTTTTCGTTCGAAAATTGACAATTCTCAATCGTGTGTATAGACATTTCATAATATGTATACCACAAAACCATCTAAAGCTAAAGAAAAATATACTGGAAAATCTAAACACACACACACACACATACACATGTACATGTTTTACGAACGAAAATTAATAATTTTACTTCGTAAGATTTCCTATGTACTTGAAAATTAATCAGGCAGCTATTTTCCAATTATTCCATTATATTTCTTTTAGAAAGTTGGGTTTGCTTTGTATATATATACATAATGTATATACGTTTGTGTGTAACAATTTCTATTCGATATTTTTGTGTATTTTTATAATGTTGTGTTCGGATGAAAAAAGAAAATATTCTGTATACGATAACATATAGCTATATAAAGTATATAAATCGATTGACTAAAGCTGGCAAATTCTCGACACCAAACCAAAAGCGACTGTACGAGTATGTATGTATAGGGAATAAAAGGCAACAATCAGCTACAAAAAAATAAAAATGTTAAATATTATTTGCCATGTTATCATGTCGTTAGCTTTGATGTTCATTAACTCGATTGGAAATTGGAAAACAACACACATCTCCATGTGAAAAATATTGTTGCTTGAAAAAAAAACCGGATAAACGGTGGTGCGGTATACACATCACCATACTCTCGATAATAAGTATATGTACATATATATAATATCGAATACCTATATACACGTTATGTCACTCTTTATTAAATACATTGATTGATTTTCGCAATTTTATTTTAAGTGGTTGTCTTGTGTTTAATATATTTGTGGTTGTGAAATATTACTTTCGTTTTGAATAACATGAAAAGGCTTTTAAAAATGACAAAAGCAGAATAACATTTTTTATTTTGATTTTAAATTAAAATTTATTTATGAAATATAAATTAATTTGTTTTTTTTAATTTATTGAGTTTTTGTTTTAAATTTTGTAAAAATGGTTTTTCACTGTCGGTTTGTACATTTGAGATAAATTATACAAAACCAACATATCGAGAGGTATGGATATACGGTATGAGTATTTTAGATCGTTTATTTGACCGAACGAACTGATATTCCTATTTATTTTTTCAAATCGTTGGCTAATTATAAATCTATACACTGGAAAACACTTTATAAAAAATGTGTACACAATGTGGAAAATCAATTTAAATTGCTAAAGAATAGTAATTAAATTTAATTGCAATTACCACTTACATATACGATGAATTAAAATTAAATAACTTGAATTGGAAATAGAATATATATATATATACTCGTAGATAAAATGCAGCAATCAAAATATGAGGTTAACTACACATTGTAATTGGATTGGCAATTATCTTGCAGATATTTTATGGTTTTTATGGTCAACTAACTATACACAAAAAACAAATCAATTTTATAAATAGGAAAAAATATTTATCAATAAAAAATTAGTTTTAAAAACGAAATACAATATTTTTTAGTCTAACGCGTAAATAAAAATATTGAATTTAAAAAATAAATTAAATAAAAATATTTTTAAAATTCATCATGTACAAAATAATAGTATTTTTTAATTGATCGGAAAATTTATTGCATTTTAAATACGTATAAGAATAAATATTCACATGATATAATTTGTTACGATATGTTGAGTACGATATATATATTTTTTTAATTAAACAGAACGTAGTCAAGTTCGTAAATGAAATTCAGAATAAATAATTAAATTAATATAAAATTTTGTTTGTATCCATTGATTTATAGCTCAAATAAAATCATTGGTGAATTTAATTTAATTTTATTGCGGAGTAACATACTAAATCTATATGTAGGTTTAATATATTGTATGCAAATTATGAGCATTATCATTTTAATTTTTTTTTTTGAATAGTTTTCTGAATAATAAATGTTCATGTGGGATATTGGAACGTTAAAAACACCCTGTTAATTTTTTCCTTATGTACCGCTTCTGAATGCCTAATTTGAAGAGTAACCTATATTACTTCATATGCAATACAAATAAATTGATTTAATTATATTTTTTAATTTAGTAAAAAAATTGTAGTAAAGCAAAAAAATTTTATTAATTTTATTAGATTTAAGAATTCTTATAATTTTAATAATTTCAATAAGTTTAATAATATTAAAGTAATTTGAATAATTTTAATAATTTAATATGTAGTTTTAATAATTTTATTATTTCTAAAAATTTCCACAATTTTAATAATACTTATTTGGATATTTTAAATAAATTGGATAATTTTATATATTTTTAAAATTATTATTTAACTAATTTTAATAATTTTTATTTTTTAAGTATTTAGTAGTTTTAAGAATTCTAATAACTTATATAATTTCCAAATTTTAATAATAATATTTATTTAAAACTTTAAATAATTATCCAAATATTTAAAATTTAGTTTATTTTAAAATTTTACTAATTAGTGAATTTTAATAATTTTAATGATTTTAATAAATTATTTTGGTAGTTTTTCAGGATAATTTTTGTACACTCATTATAAAATTTTAAATGTTATGTGTAATTAATTATGTTACTATAACATTAGGTAAAAATTTTTAAATAAAATAAAGGAAAATAGAATTATATAAAATTCTGAAAATTCACTTAAAATAATTGGATTAAATAGAATTCTTAAAATTAAATTCTTGAATTTTAATTATTTTCTTGATGTTTAGCTATTCTTAATATTAAATTACACTTTTGAAACTAAAGAATTTACCTTATACTAAATTAAAATAATTTAAATGCATTAAAATTCTGAAATTATTTAAAATTCTTTTAATAATATTAAATAATATTCCCTAAATAAAATAGTTTATAAAAATCACATTCTTTAATTAAATCCAATAAATTAGTTCTTAAATATAAACAAAATTAAATTTTTAAAAAATTAATATTCAAAATATTTTTAAAATTTAATAAAATTAAATTAAAGGAACTTCGTTAAATCAAATGAAAATATGAAAATTATGTAAAATTTCGTTAAATTGAATAAAATTCTTAAAATTATTCTAATAATATCAAAATAAAAAAAATGAACTATTAAAATTCATGATTAAATAATTTTTTTAATTTGAAATAACTCCTAAACTTATAATACATCTTTTAGTTAAATTAAATTGAAATGAATACAAATAAATTAAATAATAAAAATTTAATTTATTTAAATCTGTAAAATTCTTAAATTTATATTTAAGAATTTTACAGATTTTAATAAATTAAATTTTTATTATTTAATTTATTTATATTTAGTTCAATTTAATTTAACTAAATAATGTATTTTAATTTTAGGAGTTATTTCAAACTATAAAAAATTATTCAATCATGAATTTTAAAAGTTCAATTTTTTTTATTTTGATATTATTAAAATAATTTTAAGAATTTTATTCAATTTAACGAAATTTTACATAATTTTCATATTTTCATTTGATTTAACGAAGTTCCTTTAATTTAATTTTATTAAATTTTAAAAATATTTTGAATATTTATTTTCAAAAATTTAATTATGTTTATATTTAAGAACTAAATTGTTTTGTTTTATTAAAATTCTTAAGTAGCAGCTAATTGATTGAAATGCTTAAAGAGTTCCGACGGCTTTTTATCTCCCAACTCCGTATTTGATTACAACTTTTCTATGCGTTGATTTTCACTCAACGAATGTCGTTCAATGAGCTTTTCATTAAGAGCAAGGATATATCAGTCGCAGGTTGATTTTGAATGTAATCTAAAACTGAATCGATCACGGACGATGGTAAAGCTGACAAAACAAGATTAAATTTAATGGTATCTGTCTGAAGAAACCCATTAAATTTACTGACACATAAACGGTAGATTCGCGCGAATAGTAAAACCTAAAAAATCTAGTTGGAACGATCAATGATGAGAAAATCAGTGACGCGCTGCGACCGCAACAGGTTAAATATGATGTATACTAATTATGAGCATTGCCATTTTAATATTTGTTTTAAATAGTTTTATGAATAATTAATGTTCATGTGTAATGTGGGATATTAGATTTTCCTTGAACGTTAAGCGCCCCTTTAATTCTGTATGCTTAATATGAAGAGTTACATTTTAAACTTCATATATTTTTTAATTTAGTAAAATAATTAGGGCATTTTATTATTTTCCTAATTATCAGATGCAAAAAAAATTGAGTTTTTATGTTATATTGAAATACTTGAAAATACTAAAGTTTAATCAAATTAAATATAACTCATAAATTGAATAAAATCCTTAAACTACTGAAAATTCTTTAAATTAATTAAATAATATTCCAAAAATAAAATTAGTCTTAAATTTGAAATGAAATAATTCTGAAAATTAAATTGTTTAATTAAAATATAATTAGATAAAATGCATTTACATACAAATCTTAAGTAAAAAAGAAAACCAAAAAATTTTGGAATTAAATTTTTGAATTTAATTAAATTTATAGAATTAAATTAAATACTTTAAGCCAAATTAAATTAATTGAAATGAAATGCCTTTAAATAATTAAGATTGAAAAAATTACATAAAATCAAAATTTAAAAAAATTATTTGAATTGATACCAATGGAAATTCATTAAATTAAATTACCTATAATTCTTGAAAATTCAAAATTTCAACAAAATTAGCCAAAATTCTTTAATAATGTTCCTAAAATAAAATAAACTTTTATAAATTAAACTGAATATTCTTAAATTAAATCAAAATAATTGAATGGAAATTCGTAAAATCAAACGATAGTATTAAAATTAGGAAAATTTCATTAAAATTCTCAAAATTATTTAAATATTTTTAAGTAATATTGTAAGCTACAAATTCAGGGGTTCTAGTCTATCACAGGTTATCTACGTATATACCTTTAAGTCGACTATTTTACCATTGCACAGATTTTCACGATACTTCAGATTCTATAATAAAAGTAATAAAAATCTCTAAATTAAATTAAATACTAATGCAAAAATTAAGTAAATTTTATTAAATAAAAAAAAATCGTTAAATGTAAGTTCGTTTAATAATAAAATCGAACTAAATAAAATCATATTAAACACAATTCATAAAACTAGTTATTTTGTTTAGATACAACTCTTCAAATTAAATTAAATTATTAAAATTTAGATAAACGAAATTTCAGAAATTAGTTTAATTTGTCGGTTTTTGTTTAATTTGTTTTACGAATTTTATTTAATTCAAAGGTTTTCGAAAAATTATAGTAAATTTTTAATTTTTATAGAACAATGAAATTCAAAAAATTAATAAAAACAAAGTTCAAGAAAAATGTAAAATTAAATTAATTTGAATAAAATTACTTAAGTTAAAAAATATTTTTTCAATAAAATTAAAATTGAATTCAAATAAAATATCTTTCAAATTAAGATTCTTTCTGAATTCAATTTTTTTATTGATATAAATTTATCATTAAATTAAATTATTTTCTTTAAGTTACAATAATACAAAAACAGTTTTGAATTAATTAAATAATAGACTGGCCTGAAATCAAACACATTTAATCAAGAAATTATTACTGAAAAGCTATATGACAACATACAGAAATAAAATCAATCACGTCAAGAGCAAAATTACAAAATTTAACTAACGCAGACTATACCACTACAACAGAGACTATAACAGCACATAGCAAGAAAACACATTAAAATCGTGTTAAAATTAGTTAAAATATTATCAATAGATAGATGCTTAGATAATTAAGTCAAAAACAAATTCACAAGTACTTTTTTTTTGTAACTATATTGTATTAATACGAAAAAATGTGAAAAAATATTTGTTATAAGAGATAAAATAAAAATTGGGGCGTTTTTATTATAAAATAAAAAAGCTCTAATTTTTTATTTTATTTCTTTACTTCTGTATATTGTTGGGATTGAACATTATTGGCAACTGCTTACTTGATGGAGTCGCATGCATCGACTTCTCTAACCTGTGGTATTTAATGCCTCTAGGAATGGTGTAACCTACAATTTAGCCACAGATCTTGTCAATCATTATGAGTTGTCGAACAAATCATGATCCAAAAATTGATTATCATGCAATATTGTAATTAGCATCTGACGAAAAGCAAAAATTTACTTTGGCAGCTGAATGTGTTTGACGCATGAAACTCATGGTGGTAACGTAATATGTATAAGGTAGCGTAGCGACTCTTATTTCACTGAAGCTCCATAAAACTTAACCACCACTATTTTTATTAAAAATGATTCAAACTTTTCGGCGGTCTTGAAATCTGATAACAGAAAAATTTCTCTACAGAATTGCCTAACATAACGAAGATAAGTATTCTGTCTAGGTGCTTTCTGCCTATTTGGCTCTCTAATGTAGATCGCCCGATTAATAATTTCAGCTTAAATAATTTTTCAAAATCTCTACAAAATCGAGAATTTTAATAAAGTAAAATAATTTAAATTTAATTTACGAATTTTACAAATTTAAATAAATTAAACTTTTAGTATTAAATTCAATTTAATTTAACTTAAAAAATTTAATTTACTTTTGGGATCATGAATGTTAAAAAATCAAGTTTTTTTTCTTTCGATGTTGTTAAAATAATTTTAGGAATTTTATTTTATTAAATTTATATTTAAGAATTTAATTAATTTAATTTAATTAAAAAATGTAGTTTGTACCAATTAATTTATTTAGGGAATATTATTTTATTTTATTTAAAGAATTTTAAATAATTTCTGAATTTTAATGCCTTTAAACGTTAAAAATTTTTAAAGGTTTTATCAATTTATAAAATTAAATTTAATCATCGATTTTAAGAATATTTTGAATATTTATTTTTAAAATTTTAATTTTATTTATATTTGATTTAATTAAAGAATATAATTTTTATACATTATTGTACTCGTATATATGGAATATTATTTGATTTTATTAAAATAGTTTTATATAATTTGAGTATTTTAATGCATTTTATTTAATATAATTTAATTTAAGGAAAATTCTATAATTTCAAAATTTTTATTTAATTTTAAGAATATTCCTAATCATCAATAAATTAATTTAAATTTAAGAATTCTATTTAATTCAATAAATTCCAGTGAATTTTTTAAATTTTATATGATTAGATTTTGCTTTATAATATAAGTGTAGAAAATATTTTCCTGAAAAAGTTACAAAATAATGTTAAAAAATCATTTAAATTATTAAAATTTTATAACTATTAAAATAAATTTAATTTTAATTGTTGGTATAGTTATTAAAATTATTAAATTTATTAAAATTATTCAAATTATCAATATTATTAAAATTACTCAAATTTTTAGAATTAATAAAATTTTTAAACTTATTGAAGTTTAATGACTTCTACAATAAATAAAATTGTTAAAATAATTAAAACTCTTATTATTAAATTTATTAAATTTATTGAAATTAGTAAAATCGTCAAAATTATTAAAATTAATTGTTCTAATTATTATTATTAAAATTATTAAAATTCTTTAAGTTACTAAAATTATTTAAATCAGTAAAAATATTGAAATCATAAAATTATTTACATTATTAAAATTATTTAAATAATTTTATTTGTTAAAATTATAAAAGTTATTACAAATATAATACAAAAATAATGAGGAAAAGTTTTATTGTTGTCAAAAAATAATGTTGTTGTTGTCAATTTTATTTCGAACTAAATTTAATTTATTTTAAACTTAAAAGTATGTTGTTGACAACGACTTTTTATTATTTATTATTATTAATTAATTATTTCTTCAAAACGAAATCATTTATTTTAATAGAGCAACGATACAGGGTGTTTCAAATATAGAAAGTATGTCTATTTGTACGTGTATAGGGTGTTGAAAAAATATTGTTTTTAGTACTGTTTTCAGAGCCGATTGGGAAGTTTTTTGTTAAACATTCTCAGATGAATTCTTTTAAATCTAATTCTAAAAAGTAATCCTTCGCTTCTCAATTCAAAGTTTTTGTTATTTTATATGTTTGATATGTTTGATATAAAATTGTGAACGTACCAGATAGTACAAAATATTTATTGATTTTAAGCCCTAAAGTTTTATTGTTGAAACTGATTAAAATTTGACTTTGACTTGATTTGACCCGGCAAGACGCTTGCTTTGCAGCATCGAGCTCCCAGCTGCTAGGTGACAAATTGGGTTATATATCTCTTCATCACATTCTAAATTACGACTACATTCAAATTTCTCTAAAATAATAATTTAAAATTTTGGGAATATTGCAGTCTCGTTCGGTTATAAAAAAAAATATTCTGTGCCAAATGTGCGCGATCAAACAGCATATTTTGTCGACAGCTCATTTCATATACAATTACGCCGTTGTGACCATCCAAACTGAACTTGACAGAAAATGAACGCTCGAATAGCTCCAAAAATATACAGTTGATACGACTTGAAAGCTCAGTCTGCATTATGTTATAAAATGGCGAGTGGCACTTAGCATTTCTTATAAAATGCTGTGTAAGGTGAAGTAAATTACTCGCCAAAAATCGGACTTACTTACATAGGAAACTCTTAGAGGCTCATTAACGAGTAGTACTACAAGTTCCAATAGATACTCGGATTGATAATTCCATCTTTAACAAAATCACGGTAGATGCATTTCGATTCTTTATTTGATATCCTTCCATGTACATGCGGTCAGTGTATATTCCTAAACGGTTAAACTTCATACACTGTAGAATGCATATTAGTACCTGAGATGGTCTTAATGTGGTATATTGCACCGACATTATGCCCTCTAAATTGTTTAGGAGGTACAAAATCAGGAAAATCATTTCATACGCCGAAACCACCAGTGGTAGAAGGCACACCAGCCTCTCTGATATTCCATGATATTAGTATTCTGACCATTGTTAAAAATATAGTATCCATATATCCATAGATTTTTCGGATCCTTTGAACTATGTTTCGAAAACTGAAACCTTAATTCCACTTCAGTAAAATTGAGAAAAAAAAATTATTTTAATAAATATTTACTCAAAAATATAATTTCAATTTATGTATATTTTGATTTTCTGAACATTTATTTTCAAATGCAACCTCTTTTAAGGTTTATAGAAACTGCAATCAAAGCTGCATACCTAAACCATAATCCAAAATATAATTAAACTTTGTGTAAAAACCAAATTAGACGAATTTGTTAAAATTCCTAAAAAAAAAAAAATATTCCAAACTACCGATAAAATCCTGTACCTCATACAGTGCATAATATATGTATATATTATGAAGTCAAAAACATTATAACTTTATGGTATTTAAATTATCCTGCAGAGTTTAACGAAAATAAAATAAAATTTCCATCATCAAATCTCATTCTGGTTTTTTTCCCAATATTTACTACTGATACACAAGTATATATACATATATACATATACGTATACGTATCTATAGAATTTTATATCAACAAAATAAAAATATAAAGTTTAATTCTGGTCAGGTTAAAAGTTCAAATAAAATGTCAAATATTGTTGGCACACAAAAAATAAAAATAAAAATAAATAAATAAAATTTAAAATATTCATGTTTACTTTGGAATATAATTTTTATTTTATTTATTTATTTAAAACTGATTTTTATTTTATTTATATAAATTTTATTTAAAAAATATATTTTTAAAATTCAAAACGTGTGATTAAAATCAATAAAAAATAAAATAATTTTATTGTGACCCAATATAAATAAAAGAATAAAATTAAAAAAAAAAACATGTAATGGTTTGGTCATTTTATCAATATTTTTTTCACAATATAGCTCTATTTTTATTAAACTCAAAAATAAAAACAAAAAAATTAATTTAACTTTTTTATTTTATGTACATGCATCTGATTTCCATATCGTACACGAAAATCTAATAATTAAAGGTATCATACACCGTAAATATTTAAGTATCACCTTTAAGTAAATAAAAATGCCACAATATTGTTGTTGCCGTGTTTTTATCTATATTTGCATAGGTACGAAAAAATATAATATAATATTTACCAGAATTCATAAATGGCAGTGACAGTATACCATTTAGCAGACGCTTTTGAATGTACGGAAACAAAGCCCAAACGTATTGAATGTAAATATTTTGATTTTCGTTTATTATGTTATGTTCAACCGCAAAAAAGAACATACAAAATTGTGTAATCATAAAAGAGCATAAATTATGATATTATATACCTGGGTATATTTTTTTATTTTTATAATTAGTTGTTTAAGTTTTTTAAAATTGCTGAAGGCAGCGCGCGCGTTATTTTAGAAATTAGGATCAGATTAGGATACATGATTTACGGGAATTCGAAATCAATTTTTTTCCTCGTTTGGTTTTGGAACATCTTCATGTTGTTTAACAATAAAACATTTTTTCCAAATATTAAAGTAACTTTTTTACATCATAAAGAAAATAAATTTGTGAAAATAATTTGAGAGTTGCAAAACAACAGGAAGCTAGAGAAAACTATTTTAAACTTCGAACTTTAATTCTAAAGAATTATTACTAGTGGGAGGTCCAAGTTTCAATATCCACAATATCCAGTATCATTTAATCAAAAATTTACATATTATTGGTAGCCATTTGCAAGGAAATCGATCTCGTGATCCAGAGTATTGTGACTTTCTGCACAGAATGGTACAACTATAAATATTTTTGAGACAAAAGGGGGTACATACGTGATTGGCTAGCAATTAAAAAAATATGGCTACTCGATCCATTTTACAAGGTCAATTTCTATTCTAAATTGATTGGCAGAATCCGTAATTTTTTTAGTCCGAAATTAAAAAGAGACGATGAAAATTGAATCAAACATATTTTTATATTTCGTCCCGCATTTTTTAAATAGTTTGTAGACGAGGACGACCTCGCCCAGCTTATTATTTAAGTTATACCAACCACACAATAAACTTCTAGTTTTGAAGTGTAATTATATAGCTGATCAATGGCTGAAAAATATTTAATTCCGTATCTAGCAGGTTTGCTTGGTATATATAGGTACAATTTTGTTAACCAACCTTCGAGCCAGCTGAAGGAAATGGCCATCGAATATTAGTGGCTTTTTTAATAAAAAAGTCAATAAATATTTCGAAGCTGTTTAAACGGATTTTGACATATTATGTTGAAAACTCTATCAATTTTGATGATGGTCTAAAACTTGATGATTTAAAAGAAGTACCCCAACATCTAATTCTTCAAATTCCGCTGATAAATCGGTAAAATTTTACTGTTTCTTCTCAAAATTGTGCTTGCTCAATTCACCTTCATCTTTGCTACTTCCGTCGGTCTATCCACAAATTCATCTTCGCTATTTATGAAGCTCAGCTTATATAACACGTAATCAGTTTTGCTCCTATTCGTAATCATTAATGATTTAACTAGACAGTTTTTAAAATTACACGACCATATCCTTCCAATTGCAAAACTCATCTGAACACATATGCGTGTGCAATATAAAAATTGAGTTAAGGTCATATGAAACATGAAGTTGGTTGCATTTCATTTTGTATGTTTCTCGCGTAATGATATTTTCTTTGAATGGCCTCACTCCAAAACACTTGATTGAAAACGAATACCGTAAATTACTGAAGGAATTCCTTACCCTCACCGAATTTTCCAATTATAAAGTTCCAGTTAAACACATAGACTTATGCGTTACATCTTTTCGAACGGCTATCATCTTTATTCGAAACCACATTGGCTGGATTTCAGAAAATATTTAAGGCGCATGCATCTCAAACTTTTCAACGCTTTATGTATGAAGTATGAAAAGGTTTTTACTTTGTTTTCGTCTACATTTTCGACCAATATATCGGCAAGGCTGACTCATCGCATGTACATTAATTTGTGACATTCGAGGCAAGTTTTTGAATGACTTGCCGAATATGATGTCAAAACAAAGACAAACAAACCAATTTTCGGTGTTCCATCGCACTTGAATTGCTATACAAACATTAGATCAAATTTTAGGATTGTCCTAATTACATCGGTTTCCAGAAGAAACGGCGTATATGACTAGTTAGGTTAAAATATCCTCTTTGACAGAAAAATGATCGTATTTGCATGCGATTTTATGAATCAGATAATTTAAACTCAATTTGCGATCGATGAACAACCAGAAATCTCATTCGAAATTAAATTTCAAAGTTTCGTGATTATAACGAATTTTAATAATTTTATCTATCTGCCAGCCCAGAGATGATCACGGCTATTTGTCCATATTTTCAAATAGTTTAAACCAACTGGACTTTGTGTGCGGTCAAGCAAATTAAATTCTCAATGACTTCACGATTTTTGTATAGAATACAGAAGTTACGTAGCTTTGACAAATTATAAATTCTGATGGATTTGATTATTTTTCATAGATGTTAAAAGTTCTTAGAGACGTCCATGATTCTAGTTTCAAAATTCGGACAGATTTTCGAAAAGTTAGGCCAACTGCTACGACTGTGGTCAAGGGGACTCAATTCTGATAGAGTTTACAAATATTTTAACAGAATTTAGAGACTAAGTAATTAAACCGATTTTTAACACTTTAAACAACCAATCGAAAGTGTGGGACTGTGACTATGATGACTAAATTTCATAAAATTTAAAAATTTCGCGACTTTGGCGATTTTTAAAATTTTGTACCATCGAGCCTAGAGATGTCCACAGGTACTTGCCTGTATTTGTAGTCATATATTCTAGTAAAACCAGCCAAACTTAAAAGAGGCTTGAAATGGAACTGATAATTCTACCAAAAAATAATAATCTCACACACCTAATCCAGAATATGTATGTGAATGTGGATGGAGCTCCAACGTATCATCTTAATTTTCAGAAGGCACTGAATAGAACTTTATATGTTATTTGTAGTTAGCGTGAGTTTTATTCCGAAATTGTTCGTCATATACACACCTACTTCGACACACAGGTATTTCGATTAATTAAAAAAATAACCCGCCCAAATAGATTTAAAATAGACATTTTTTAATTTCAAAACACCTCAATTTCCAATTCAATATTCTCCGTTGAAGAATTAAGAATGTTCTGGTCAACCTTTTAATGAACAATAGTTTGATCTGGCCGACCAAGTTTCGCTTCACTTAACAAGAACCACAAATTTCTGGTCAAGTTGTGATTGTAGTTGTGCTCTTGAAATCAATTTCATCAGAAGTGAAGCCTCGGCAAAGTTATCGCTATCAAAAAACTAATTAAAGCCAGGAACTTTAAGTTTTGGCCAAACATCCAGAAAAAAATCTTTCTTTAAATTCAATTGGCGATACTATAAAATTCTCATTAAATTTATGTGAGTGGACCTAGGGTACGGCTAGAGCTTCCAACTTCCTGGTGAAATATTTTCTAGCGAAAGATAAAAATCCTCTCCGTCTTAAGATTTTATGCAACAACTTCGTACAAAGATGTAACGGTCAATTCTACTTGATACTCGTTCAACATTTTTGTTCTCTAAAACTAAGACAATTGGTTAACTGAACAAAACAAGCCCAGCTTCTCCTTACAGATGACCATTCCAAGTTATTTTTCATAATTGTCCGTAAATTATTTATTAAAGTATTTTGTTAGCAAATAAATTCTTTTTTCGACAGTTCTCTTCGATAAGGCATGTGTTTTATTAATATGACCCTGAAAGCCTTAATGTGTGGTCAACGAATATATAACTCATCGGCGAAAAATTATGAGAAAAATTCCTGTTTTTTGATTTGTTTTAAACTTGACACATACATGCTAGTGACCTCCTATCTTAGTGTCGTCGTGGTCATTAAAAATAAAATTAACCAAATTGCCTTTCGTAAAAGTTGCCTTGAGTTCAAATGTTTAAGCTCAGTATAAAGTTCAGATGGATTTATTCATTTGAACCTGAGATTGTACGCGAAGTGCTCAGGCTCTTAGTATATCTTCTGACCAAAGGTTTGGAATTATTAATATTTATCGGGACGTGGATGGATGAATCAATATAAAATGAAACGGTTTTGCAACGGTTAGACGGAAAACATTTCCAATACGAAACAATTTTTTATATTTGCAAGCACCTCCCTCAGTAAAATGTCTGCCTGAGCCACTGCTCGTTAGGAGAATGACTAATCAGAAGAATTTGTCGTTTCTGAACATTTCGATGAAGATTGGATCCGATGAAGATTAGATAGGTGACCCATCCCAAAGGCAATTGATTCTATTTAAAGAAAAAACCAACACACATCACCCCCTGTGATGATCAACACACATCAACCCCTTTAACAACCCAAGCGTAAGAAATTTATGTAAGATAACATAGGCCGATGTGGATATTTCTCATCGGGACATCATTTGAAACTCTAAAGGCCACCTCTGACCTACAATAATTATAAATAATTATTGGGATGAAACATGTATAGCTTAAGTATTTCTAAAAGGTCTGAGATGGATTTTTTACGTTTGTGGTATGTCAGAGATATTTTGTAAAATTCCATCCTTCTTTTTATCAATAAAGGTTTAACAATTCTATGATGTCACCAAAGGATTTTAAACCAGTTCGACAATTCAAATAATGGCGATGAATATATGATCAAAAAACAACCCGGTTGAACAGCCATAGGACATAAGGATTGATTGTTTCAGAATTATTCACATTCCACACAAAGTGTTTAAAATTGTAAGATTTGTATAACCCTAGTATAGGACCGCAGTCGTATCATTTATTTGTTTGTGTTTTGTTACCAGCCATCGACGATCTTGTTTGTATCGAACGTCACTGTGTGTGTTTATAGAATTTCAGGACTGTGATATTCAGCGGAATTGAATCTGGTTTGGAATCAATTATAGAGTTCGGAAATTGAGTTCGTAATACGTACAGTCCTGAGGGGATCATTTATATACAAGCTGGCGGTGTTTTCAACTTTTACTAATAGTTTCAGGTGAGCTATAATTTTTAATGCTGACCACCAAACGACAACCCCATGTAGTAGTATAGGTTTGACCACTGAGAAGTAGAGCCAGTTTACTATGTGAGGCTTCATACGCCATCTTCTTCCAATGTCATTTTTGCGGGAGTAGAGTGCTACAGGAGCATTCTTTACTATTTCCAAAATGTTTGGTTTCCAGCATAGCTTGCTGTCCTAAAGAAGCTCGTGGTATTTCGCTCTATCCGTAAAGTTAATATTGGCGGGTCACACTGAGGAAGTTAGTGCTTCCTGATAAACAGGACCAGCTCAGCTTTCTGTGGGTTTGCGTTCAGTCCATAGCTGCTGCCCCATTCAGAGAGATAGCCGAGTGCGCACTTCATGCATGTGCTTACTCAGCGTACAAAGATATTTACCGAAGACCGTAATACCGACATCATCCGCGTATAGGCAACCACCTTGGAGCTTTGCCCTTCCAGGTTTAGTAACAGGTCATTAATGACTATAAATTCGGAAGAAGGGGATAAAAGTCCACCTTGCGATGTCCCTCTGCTGACGTTTCTGGTGACAGAAGCCCCACTTTCGATATCCACGAAAGTTATATAGGAATATTCTTTATATTGAACTGATTTCTCAATTGAGGCAATAAGGGAATGTAGAACTGCAGTTTTCAGCGATCGTCCGGCTTGATTGGACCTCTGATGTAATCCTCTAATTACCTTTCTAGTGATTTTATTAGAAAATAGTCTTTGAGAAAGCAATGAGATAGAAAAGTGTCTTTGGGAAGCTCTCACTACACGTAGTCCATGAACCATCCGGTCATTGGAGATAACTCGGGAAGGAAGGACTCAAACATAGTACTTTGCCTGACCGCCACTGAGGTTTCCTGTTTATTACCACAGTATTGCCCCCATGCCCTTGTTTTGGCCGCTCTTAGCTCGTACTGGTTTCCTCGCTTTCTTCGACAGTCTCTTGCATTTTGTACGAGTACCTTAGAGTTCTCTCGACCACTAGGGTAGCCGAAACTTACCCATACACCTAGTGATAAGACATGCCTGTAACATAGCTATGTCAAAAACATCAGATAGCTTGTTTACCAGAACATCAAGCTCATGTATAAATGCAAGTGGGTTTGGAACCGATACCGGATATTAGTTACCAAGAATGGTTCTGGTAATTAGTTACCAAGAAAGCAATGCCAATCAGTTTTCTTCAGACTCTTTCCAGTTCAATACCCTCTCTTTAATTAAATCTGAGGCAAGAGTGACTTCTAACCGTTTTTGTCTGTTTTTAGTAATTACTGTTGGCTTATGCCCGATATTACATATGTTCTTTTCGTCCTTGAGCATCCAGAAATTTTGCCCATCCATTTCGATGCTGGTTACCACTACATCAGCGTTGCTGTAATTAAGTGGTATAAAAATATTCAAATTTTTTCTAGCGATAATGCAGGAACGAATATTTCGTTCATTTATCGCATGTAGTATTTTATAGTTGGGGGTTTTGAACCCCAGTACCCGTTTACCGCTGATCCAAGGTTCCTATACCAGAACCACATCAATGGACTCAGATTTCTTTTTGAGCAGAGCTTCCGCTGAAGCATGTAATAATTCGCCTCTTCTTGGTCTGGTAGTTAGGCAGGCTAGAATTTGTGCCTTTGCCCTTTGGTTTTGAGAGACCAACGCCATTCGTGTTATTGTCCCGTTTTGTGCTTTGGGTACATGGCCTAAAAGCGAATGTCACCTATACTAGATCCCATGAGTAGCGGAGAAAGGAGGTCCGCCTGTGCAGAGATCTCCAGTACACAGGTTAGGCTACATGATCCAAGTATCCGGATCACCGTTAGAAACTGGGCTAGTTTTAGGACTAGGTCCTCAGCCTGACCGGTACGGTTAACACCTTAACCTTGCCAAGTTATTTAGTGCCGTGTTTTCGCCTAGTATAGCACATGACACCTCCACGTGGAGGTAACACGCAAACTTGTGGAAAGTGCAAGATACGGAGCTGTCAACAAGTTACAAATTCATTCCTCCAGACAACTTCAAAAAAAAAAAATGAAATTGAGAACCTTTCTTGACCTGAAAGATGGATCGACTTTCAATATGTGTCTTAAGTAGGTTTTAAGGTTTCCTTTGGCCTGATCTAATAATGCCTGTCATTTAAAAATTCGAGTACATAGTATAGTTTTATATTTATACAGACAGGTATTACTACATACACCATACAGATTACAACACAATATTATGTATTAGCTGTAATGTATAAACATATACATAACTATCAAATTTATGTTTGTTTTGTAAATTACATATTTTTCCAATTTTCTAGCATATATATGTATATACAATTTTGACATGTTTGAAAAGCATAAATACCCCAAATAAATCATACATGAGCTTTTAATTATAATATGTATGTACATCATGTAAAAACAAAATAATTTCCGTAATTAGAAAATTTAATTAAAACGTTAATTTTATAGGAAAATTTACAAAAAAATTAAAAAATTAAAATATTTAAAATCGATCGAGGTATGCTCTGTATATATGTATGTATGTATTTGTGTACACATATATTATAAATTCAATACGAAAGTGAATATATAAAATTATTATTTGAAACCACAAATTCAATATTTAAAAAAAAAAAAATTGGAAAACGACATGCAAATATTTTCCATTATTTTATTATGGTTTTTCCATGTATACGTATGTATATACATATATAGAACACACAAACACACCAATCGAATTTGATTTTTTTTGCGGTTACGACAATAAATAGCTGCCGTGTTAAAATATTGGAAAATTGTAAAACATTTTTGCGAAAATTGTTTGTTTACATGCATTTTATATACTAGAGTGATTGAAAGGATTTATAAATTTTTAAATAATTTTAAAACCACAGACTTTGCAATATTTTTAACGTTATCCATTTAATATCGATTAAATTAGAGAAAATGTGTATTGGGTCACGAAGCTTTTGAGAAAAAAAAGGTTGCGTACCACCTCATTAATCTAATTAATATATTCGCAAATAATCAATAACAATATTTAATCATACAAATATACGTCACGCAGTTAACATTTTTGTGTGTTGCCCTAACATAATTTACGAATAAACAAATAAAATAAAATAATGAAATTAATTTTTCATGTCACCACCCTTAAGTAAGGAAAAAATTGTAAAAAATAAAATCCAAGACGAATAGCAACCACAACAACAACACTAAAAAAAGGGAACAAAACATTAAATTTCGTATACCAAATTTGACACACTATATATACTATATAGGACAATGGGTATAAATTTATGAAGAAGATTTATGTCCAACATCGAAAATAGATGTACATTTACGACAAAAATGTGTATATATAGTGATGTCTATTAAATCGCAATATAAAGTTGTTGATACATAATTGCGTGATCAATTATTTCAGACGCATCATTAACTGACACAATGTAAAGTGTAATGAATATTGCAATTAAGACCTGCAACTAGGAATAATTTAATTTTATGCAGTTCAAACTATAAAATGTTTGGTCATATCTTCCAGTTATTTTAACAGTATGAAATGTGGTCCTAATTCACAAAACAAAAAATTCTTTTTTTTTTAAAAAAAACTCCCACTGAATAATTACGAAGGTGACAAAAGTTTTCTTTGTTTATTCTGCAGGTTTAGATCAACAATTTGTTTAATGGATATTGAACATAAACAATTGCACGAGTAGATTTTAACTCAAATAGTGAATTAAAAATATTGAAAGGCTAAAGCTCTTTTTAAGCAGTATATCTCTAATGAGCTATTTGGAAAGTATTTTTTATTCCAACTACTACCAAAAATCAAATGCACCATTTCTACATAGAAGTTTAATTAAAACAATTACCAAAAAGCTCATTTACAATTTTCAACTTTTGAATGGTTGGAATTAATAATGTCAATTTAAAAAAAACTTAACTTAAAAAGTTTATTCAGAATTTTAAGTATTTAAAAGTTTAAAGTATTTTAAGAATATTAAAAATTTAACAATTAAGTAAAATTCACTTATAAATTAATTAAGAAAATTAAAAACAAAAATTAGGAATATTCAAATTTAAAGAATTTTATGAATTTGCTGATTTTATGAATTGCAAAATTTACAAAATTTAAATTATAGTAATTTGACTAATTACAAAATTCAGAACTATTGTAAGAATTTAGAGAAACTATTTAAAGAATTTTAAAAATATTATTAACGTGAACAAATATTTTTTTTTTTTAATTTTAACCATTTTAAGGAATTAAGTACTTTAAGATTTGAAAAAAAGAAATAAGTTTTCAATAACAAAGAATTTAAGAAAACAAAATAATTTTACGGCTGGAAAAAAATATAAAGAATATTTACAATTTCCATCTCTCAGAATTTAAACATTTCTTAATGTTAAGAACTTGAAGTATTTTTGTATTGAATAAATTTTAATGGCTTTAAGCATTATACAAATTTACTGATTTTTAGGCATTTATTTATTTGGCGTTTTAGAACTTAAAATTTAAAAAAAAAAAATTTGAGAAGGCCCAAAATTGTATTTTAATAATTTTATCGAATTTTAAACAGTAAGTTTCTTGATTTCAGAATTCTAAAGAATTAAACAATTTTATTCAAAATAAATAATAAAAACAATTAATAATTTAAACTATTTTCAGAATTTTTTACAGTATCCTACAAATATTCATAATTTTAAATATTTTTAGAAATTTCATCCAAAAACTAAAATCCTAATAAGAAATTTTAAAAATTTCATGTGTTAGGAAAATTAAGAATATTAATATTTGAACAATTTGTATTAATCGAGGAATTTTAGAAACTGATTGATGTTCGGAATAACAATATTTTTAAAAACTTGAAAGAAAATTAACTTGATCTAATTTTTAAAATATTTTTTAGATTTTTAAAAGTTTCAGGTAATTTAGGGATATTAAAAGTTTTAAACATGTCAGGAATAGCTTTTATTTAATATAAAGAATTTTAAAAAAATTTAACAATTCCAAAAATTTTAAAAGTGGTAAGTCATTTAATACTTTAACCAATTTTGATTATTACTATTTTTTTATTATTAAAGTTTAAAAAATTTGAAGATTTTTAAAAATTGCATGTATTTTATGAATTTAAATGGTTTGTTTTTTTTAACATTTTAAAAATTTTAACCATTTTAAGCATAAATGTAAAGAAATTTAAATTAAAAAACAAAACAAATTAAAAAAGTAAAATAATTTTATAAATTGAAACATTATATGGAATATTGAGAATATCTATTTTTCAGAATTTAAAGAATTCTGATATTAATATTACAGGAATATAAAGTATTTTGTGTATTTTAAAATTCATTAATGGCTTTAAACATAACAAAAAAATTAATGATTTTCGAATATTTAAATGAAATTTAACTCGGCATTTTAGAAATTTTAAATTAAAAAAAAATTAAATTTTTGGAATGCTAAAAAAATTGTTTGTAGAATTTACCCGATTTTTAAAATTATAAAATGTTTTAAGTTTTCGGCATAATTATATTGATTTAAATATTCTTAAGAATTTCAAACTTTATTCCAAATCGTTGCTAAAAAAATATTAAGATTTCAAAGAATTTTTCCAGAATTTCAGGATGTATTTTTCACAATTTAAGTACTTTAAAAATTCAATTTTTTAATAATTTAAAGACAATCCTTTTAAAAAATTTTAAAATTTTACAAATTCCATGATTTAAAGAATTTCAAGAATAATAAGAATACTTTTAAAAATTTTTATTATTTTCGGAATTGTCATATTTTTAAAACTTTTAAACTTAAAATTTGTTTAGTATTTTGGGGATAGTCAAAATTAATAATGTGAACCTAAAAAGAATTTATTTATTTAATTTTAAAAAGAATTTTAAAAATTGTTAGTTTTTTAAAAGTTTCAGGTATTTCGGAGAAATTAAATTTTTATAATATTTTAGAAATGGATTTTAATTAATTTAAGGATTTTAAAATAAACATTCAAAATAAATACAAATTAGGATTGTTAAGAAATTTGAAATGTTTATTAGTTTCATGAATGTTAAGATTTAATGTTTTTTATAAATTTAGTGTATGTATGTAATATCTTATTATATCTTATTTTCAAAATTGCAACAATTTCAAAATTTTAAATTTTAGTAATTTCAAGAATATAGGAATCCAGAGCAATTTTAAGAGTATAATAAGTGTTTACCAACTTTGAAAATTATTATTTTTTTAGGATTTCCAATATTTTAAATTATTTTTAAATTTCATGAATTTTATGAATTTCAATGGTTTGACATTTTTTGTAGACTTTTAGAATTTAAAACCATTTTAAGCATAAAATTTAAACAAAATAATATAAATTTAGGAACAAAATTTTTTAGAAAGTATAATAATTTTGTAATAGAATAATTTTTAAAAATTCTATTAATATTTAGGATTTAAAGTATTTTTTGTGTTTTCAAATTTCCAATGATTTTAAGCATTAGAAAAAATTAACTGACTTTTAGATATTTAAAAATTTATAATTTTATATTAATTTTACACGGCATTTGAAAATTTTAAAATAAAAAAATAATTAATTTCTAGGAATGAAAAAATCTATTTGCAGAATTTTACATTTTCGGAATAATTATATTGATTTAAGGATTCTTAAGAATTTAACATTTTAAGTCAAAAATAATTAATAAAAAAAAAATTTAGATTTTATAGATTTTGGAATATCCTAATTTACAGAAACTTTTTTTTTTTTTTTTTTTTTTTTTTATTTTTTTTAAAAACAGAAACTTACAAATGCACATTCATAATTTAAAGTATTTTAGGAATTTCAGAAAATCTCGGGATTTTCAGAATTTAATTTATTAATAATTTAAAAACTCAAATCTTATTAAAAAATTATCGATATTTTAAAAAACTTTTAATTTTAAAAATTTTAGATATTTTGGGGCTAGTGGATTGATGAAAAATATTTATTTAAATTTGATAAAAAATTTACTTGATTTAATTTATTCAACATTTGACGTAGTTTAATAGTTACAGGTAATAATAAGATTTTGAAATTTCTAAAATAAATAAGAAATGTTAAAAAAATATTTAATTTAAAGAATTAAAACATAACTTCCTGAATATTTTAAAAACAAATATATAATTTTTCTTTTACCTTTACGTATTTAGGTGTTTTATATTTTAAAAAATTTGTATTTGATGGTTTTTTAAAACCAACTGATTTTCAAAATTTCTAATATTTTAAAAAAGTATGAATTTTAAAATAAATTTTTAATGTGAAGTTGAAAAAAAAATTAACTTGATTTTATTTTAAAAATAATTTTAAATATTTTAAAAGATTAAGAATTTCACGGAAATTAACAACTTTAAACATTTTAAGAATGTTAAGCTTTAAATTATTTTAAAGAATTTAAAAAAAAAAATCAGGAATTTTCAATTTTTCAATTCAACGTTTTACTTTTACGTTTAACTTTTTTTTAGAATTTTTACCATTTTAGAACTTTAATATTTATTTAAAAAAAAATTAATTCAGGAACAAAGAATTTAAGAAAGTAAAATAATTTACGAATTGATTAAATATTAAAAATATTGAGAAATTTCATCTTTCAGAATTTAATTAATTATATTAAAATTATGAATATGAAGTAATTTTATATTTTTAAATATTTGTTGGATTTAAGCATTAAAAATATTAACTAATTTTAGTGATAAAAATGAATGATAAAAAAAAAAGGGTCTTAAAGAATTTTCAGAATTTCTCAACACCCAAATTTACAAAATCTTAAAGATCCCTAGATTCTAGATCCTTATAAGATATTTAAAAATATTTAAAATTTCTTTTGTTTATGAATTTCAAGAATATTAATATTTTTAACAATTTATATTAATCGAAGAATTTTCATATTTTAATAAAAATTGAAATTTTAAATTTTTAAGTATTTTGGTTCTGGTAAGAATTAATTATGTGCACTTTAAAAAATTTACTTCATTTAATTTTAAAAAGAACTTTAAAAATTTTACGTATTTTAAACATTAAGGTATTTGAATGATATTAAAAGGAATTTAAAGAATTTTAATAAAATTTCATGAATTTTAAAAATAAGTGCATATTAAAAATGTTGAGATGTTTAATATTTTCATGATGTTCCGATTTAAAGAATTTTATGAATTTCGGGTACTATCTACATAATTATTTTTAAGAGTTAAAGAAGTTTTTTGAGTTTGCTTATTTTAATTTTAGTAATATGACGAATTTAGGAGTTCAGAACCATTTTATGAATTTTTGGAAATTTTAAATTAAAATTATTTTAAAAATTGCTAGTCATTCACAATTTTATTGATTATAACAAATTATGAAAATGTTAAGCTTATAAAAATTATAAAAATTTTATTTTAGAATTTTAACTAATTTAATTTTTTAAAGAAATTTAAAGATATAAAAAAATAATATAAATTTAGGAACAAATAATTTAAGAAAGTAGAATAATTTTACGAATGGAAATAAAATTAGAAAATATTGAGAATTAACAACTTTCAGAACAAGAAAAATTCTATTAATTTGAAGAATTTAAAGATATTCTCTTTTTTGTAATTCTTTTGGCTTTATGCATTAATAAATTAACTATTTTGAGATATTTAATTATTTGAAATTGTATAAGAATTTAAACTCGGCATTTTAATAACATATTAAGAATATATGTTTTTTTTCATGACATTTTAAATACATGAATGTTAAATTTTTTAAGGACTAAAGGAATTTTTTAAAGATTGCTGATTTTCAGAAATGCAACAATGGAATTCAGCACAATTTTAAGAATTTAAAGTAATTTAAATATTTTTTGAATTTTGAAAATTGAGAATCATCTACAATTTTACGAATTTTGAAAATATCATTAATGTTAGCAACTTTAACCAATAACGAAATTTTTTAGTTTTTAAATATTGTATAATTTAATTTAAAGGTTTTTAGGAATTGCATGTATTTTATGAATTTTAATAATAACCTGTTAAAAAAATTTAAATTTTTAAATAATTTTAAGCATTTTAGAAATATAAAATTTAATTCAAGAAATAAAAATTAAAAACAAAGAATTTAAAAGAGATAAATAATTTAAAGAATGGAACAAAAATTGGAAAATATTGAAAATTTTAATTTTTCAGAACTTTGAATTTATCGTGTTTTTTAGATTATCAGTAATTTTATTGATTAAAGAATTTTTAAGAATTTAAGTACAATTTCTGAATATTCGAGATTAACGATCTTAAAAATATTCAAAATTTAAAGTACTTCAGAAATTTTAGGAACTTTATGAATTTTCAGATTTGATTTTTTTCATAATTGAAAGACTCAAATCATAATAGCAAATTTAAAAAGTTTTTAAATTTCATATATTTCAGAATTTCATCAATATTTTAAATTATAAGAATTTGTATTATTAAAGAAATTTTTAAATCTCACTGATTTTTGGAATTTTCAAGATTTTTTAAAACTTTTAATTTTTAAAAATATTAAGTTGTGTGGAACTGGTTAGAATTAATAATATGAACTTGAAAAAAAAACCTGATTTAATGTTAAAAGAATGCGCACTTCCCAGGAATTTAAGTATTTTAATAAAATATTAAAATTTTAAGGACCTTTAAGGACTAAATTTAAAAAAAAATAATATTTTAAAAATAAATATTTGACAATCAAAAAACGTTGCGAGGGCGGCTACTATTAATTTAGTTTATTTTTTAAATTAATTGAATTTATTCGATTAATTAAATTAAATTAATTATTTTAATTTATATTATTTATTTTAACAAAATTAATTAAACATTTTTTCGAATAAATTTCACTCAAAGAGCAAAAGGAGGAGATTTGTTTGTTGATGACCGCAAAAAAAATAAATAAAAAATGCCCAAAATATTTACTTTCACTTCGAAAAAAAAAACTGTCTCTCCGTTACAGGTTAATATAGAACACATTATTATCTTATATGACACAATGAAATAATATAGACATTGTGTATAAAAATATGTACAACATTAAGCTTTTTTTCATGCGCTTTATTCCTCATTTTTAATTTTAATATCTATATTCAAAAAAATATTTTGCAACAATATAAAAAATAAATTAAAAGTTTTCCCATTGTCTTATATACTTACTATACGTCGTCTATATTTAGTGATATAGAATTTTAAAGTAGAAAATAAGCTTTCGTTTTCTTATTAATATTGTTGTTGCTTCTGCTTGTTGTGTGTGTATGTGTGTATATCTATCTATAAAGAGAAATCGCTATTCATAAAGTATGTTTTTTAATTTGTCTTAAATACTTTAAGAAGCAAGTATCTGTTTGTATAATATAAAAGTTTATTAACTTCAGCACAATATTTATTATGTATAGCTTATAAGATTGATACATTTTTTATATGAATGGAAAGTTATAAAAAAATATTTGCGCTATTTTATTATTAACAATAATTAATATTTTTTTAAACAATATTAGATTTTATTACAAACTAAATATCCTTTGTTGTAAATTGATGAAAACATATACGTTTATCGATCCCACACGATCTGTCAATTTTGCATAATATTATAAAGCATACATTTTTCTCCGTATGTGTACATAATATGTACGAGTATATACATACATATATATTCTTAAATCAACATGGCAATTAAATTTTCACCGTTTCCATTAGAGATCAAAGTAAAAAATATATTCAAATTAAAAATTTAAAATGTTTTTTACCATACTGCGCCGCCCAAATAAATCAAAAAAAAAAAAAAAAGAACTGTGTATACGAATTTAGCATAACTCATTATGTTTTTAAATAAAAATAAATAAAACCCAACCTTTCGAAATGGTTTGTTACACATATACGTCTTGGATGCTAATATATATAAATTCGATTTATCTTTTACACCATGCCCTTTACATTTGAATGGCAATGAAAGAAAATTCCTTGACAATTGTATACACACACACACACACTACACATGTCTATTTCCGTCAAGGTTCAAAATATTTCATAATCTGATTCAATAAGACAAATTAGAATAAATATACACATACATAAGGAAAATAAGCTTTTATGAAGCCGTATACGTATGTATGTATGTCTTAAAAAAAGGAATGAAATCTTTTATACTGTATTGCGAATACATAAGGATGTGATTTGAATTTTAATAAAAATTATATTATATTTTATACACAAACGTATCCGTATTTCTTATTTTATTTTTTATGAAAATGAATTTTTAATAACTTTTCATATCTCTCGCTAGTATGTTGTTGTATTTATGTTTATTTTCCACGGTATACACAAAAAAAAGAAAAAGCAACCGTTATTTTATCTTCGAGCAAAGTGCTTTAATAATGTTTTATTTTTACTATTTTGGATAAAACAAATAATCATAATACTTATATTTATATTTATATCCAATATTTTGTATATCCACCAAAAATGTATGTACTTTTATTTGTTGGTGGATATGTCAATACGTGTACGAATAAAAGTTAACAGCATTAGAATTTGGTTATGCTTATATTATGCCTTTTTATATATAAACATTCATGAGTCATGATATTTTATATGGGTGAACGGTCCATAAGTGCGTAACTCTATATGAATCATCAATAAAAATATTTTGTAATATTGTTTTATTTAGCCTGCCCTAATCGTAATTTTGAGAGGTGGCCTCATCAGTCTCACTTTGTTTTTTCGTTACTTCTACTCATACATAAAATAGTTTGATAACTATAAACTACTCCATTTAAACAAAACTATGTAAATACAAAGTGTCACTTTTTAAAAATTACCTTCTATTAACCCTTAAACAAAAGCAAAACTTCTTAATCAAACCATTCCTGAATGGGTGACTCTTGAATATTTATAACTCGAAATTTGAATACTAAATCGAGTACAGATAGAAAATGGTTTGCATTATTTGGGCATTTTTAAAAGAATCAAAATTATGTTAAAGTTAGCCGATAATTTCCAGCCGAAAGTTGTAAAAATTGGTAATGCAGATTATAATATTGAAATGACAGCCGATAAAAAATGTATTTAGCCGAGAGTTCCCAGCCGATGGTGTCCAGCCAATAGTTTCCAGCCGATATATCCAGTCGATAAAGAATATTTTTAATTCTTGAATATCTTTAATTCTACATAATAGAAAATTTATAAAAATTTAGCCTCTTCATGACTAGAATATTGCTACAAGCGACTATAATATTGCTTTGGTCCAAGTTTCATGTGGAGATCTTGGGAAATTTAGATTTTCCGAAATCATATGTCAATAATTGAAAATTTATAAAAATTCAGTCCCAAGAGTGTTATGTCTGGCATGATTTAAAATGTATTTCAAATAGCTATGACTAAAAAATTATGTTAGTCCAAGTTTCATGTGGGGATCCTGGGAAATTAAAATTTTCCCAAAACCATATGTCAATAATAGATAATTTATATAAATTCATCCTCTAGAGTGTTTTGTCTGGAGATGGATTGATTTGAAGTGGTTTTCCAACAGCTATGACTAGAATATTGTTTTGGTCCAAGTTTCATGTGAGGATCCTGGGAAATTAAAATTTTCCCAAAATCATATGTCAATAATAGAAAATTTATAAAAATTCAGCCTCTAGAGTGTTTTGTCTGGAGATGGTTTGATTTGAAGTGTTTTTCCAATAGCTATAACTAAAAAATTATTTTAGTCCATGTTTCATGTGGGGATCCTGGGAAATTTAGATTTTCCCAAAATCATATAATAGTAAATTTATAAAAATTCCCATTTTCGATCTTTTCGAACTCTGCATCGACCTACGGAACACTGGGATGACTTAATTGTGTTCTTGCTATCCAGCAAATTCGACAGTGAAACAAATAATAAATGGTGTGAAGTTGCTCCTATGGAGAAAATCGCGAGCTCCAAAGACATTTCAAACTTTGTTAAAGGGCGATGTGCGAAATTGGAATTGTCACCTGCAAAGTAACAAAGCTACGAAAATTTCACAATTCTAATTCATATCACGTTGGCACAAGTATATACCACTGTGTTTTGTGTAATAAATCGTCTCATTCAATTTTACGGTGTTTTGTATTTTTAAAACTGTCAGTGAATGATCGACGCGAACAAGTGAAAACACAAAATCTATGTTTCAATTGTCTTAAACCTGGACATCTTGTAGATAAATTGTCAAAAATTGTCCAGTATCAGTTGCATGTAAAGTTTGTCAAAGAGAGCACCACACTTTATTACATTTGAGCACTAGCACACCCATTTGTTAATCTTCGACGTTAGATATTTCGGATGTTGCATCATCTTCCAATCTAACACCGTCAACGCTGTCCAAGTCTACTACGCTTACGTCCATAGGGCGACGATATGGTCCTTCGCATGTTTTGTTGGATACAGCTATGGTGAAGGTATTGGATAGATTTAACTGCCCTGTTATTGGGCTAACGTTATTAGATTTTTCCGCTGGAAAAAATTACTGCAGAGATTGGTGGAATCGGCACTTCATCTGTACAATCATCATCGAGTGGATGGATACAAATACAGTCATTAGTCGCGAACTTCTCTACTGAGATTGAGGTACTTGTGCTGCCATTAATCACGAATATTTCTCCGTCAAAGTAGATAAACACGGATGGCTGGTCAATTTCAGCAAATATATACGATTGGCTCAAAAAATCGACCTGTTGCTTGAAGCCGAAAGTTATTTTGATTTATTAAAAGTGGGTCAAGTGGGGTTAGGCGAAAACTTGCCGTGTCTTCAAAATACTGTTTTGGGTTGGATAGTACCCGGCGTTTTTCGTGCAATTCTTCAGCTTCAGGACATCAAGTATCTCTCTTGGCATCATCCACTTCCACTATCATTGATGATATCGAATGGTTTTGGAAACTCGAAACATTTACAGTTGGCTCCAAAATGTTTGTCGTAGCAGATCATCCATGTGAGAAACATTTTTATGAGCGATTCACCCGAAACGAACCTGGTCGAATTTTTGTGAGGCTTCCTTTTATTCTTCCACCGAACAATTTAGGCATTTCTTCAACAATGTCCATGAAACTTTTCTACAATTTGGAAAAGAGATTGTGTAAGAACCATTTACTTCACGCTGCCTACAAATCATTCATCGATGAGTATTTAGCCCTTGGACACAGGGAACATGTACCAGATGATAAAATACCAACATCCAATTATTACATTTCTCATCACTGTGTACTAAAGCCAGACAGTTCAACGACTAAGTTGATAGTCGTCTTTGATGGCTCAGCCAAGACGAGCAATGACTACTCATTGAATGATATTTTTATGGTAGGACTTGTGGTTCCAAACGATGTAGTATCCGTTTAACGTCGTTTTAGATCACATAAATACGCATTTAGCACAGATGTCTCCAAAATGTATCACCAGATACTTATACACCACGAAGACTCCAACTACCAGCTATCCTCTGGCGCAATAATCCAAATGAACCACTTCAGAGCTACCGCTTAAAAACGGTAACTTTTGGTACTTCGGCAGCTCTGTTTCTAGCTACACGTTGTCCTTTTCAATGTGCAATTGACAATCAAAATAACTATCCTGCTACCAGTGACGCAATTCAGTATGACATGTATGTCGATGATATGTTGACCGGAGCCATCTTCTTGGCAGAAGCCAACCTATTAAAGAATTCGATCCTCTTGGACTAGTTTCTCCTGTTGCGGTTTTTGGGGAATTATTCATGCAGAAGTTATGGCAGCTGAAAGAGGATTGGGACGAAGTGCTTCCCATGAACTACTACACCTACTGGTAAACGTTCAGATCAAACTTGTGTGATCTTAATCAACTCACCATTCCACGATTTCTGTTTGGAGAGGTTATTCCGGATAATTCCATCGAACTTCATGGCTTCGCAGATGCCAGGAATCTACCTTTCGTGCTGCTGTCTACACTAGATGTATAAAACCGAACGGACAGTTCCGTTCGCAACTTTTGTGCTCCAAGTTTAGGGTAGCGCCACTACAAAAATTTACGTTGCCACGATTGGAACTCTGTGCGGCACTATTACTAGCTCAATTGGTATCGCCAGTTCGGGCTCTTGTAAATTTTCCAATCAGTGGCGTCATTTATTGGACAGACTAAACTATTGTACTCCATTGGCTGAAGTCATCGCCGTCAACACTGAAAACATTTATTACTAACAGAGTTGCAAATATCCAAGAACTGACGAACCTTCAACATTGGTATCATGTTGAATCAAAACAAAATCCTGCGGATGTTGTCTTTCTAGGTATGATGCTTGCTGTTTTGACGAAATGCGATTTATGGTTCCGTGGACCATCAATGTTACAATCGTCTACGTCTCCATGGCTTACTACAAGGATAAATATCTGCGACTCTGGTGGTTGTGTCTCCCAAGGACGACAGTATTTTTGCCAATATGAAATATGTCAATAATTATCATCGATTGACCAGAGCGATGACATATGCTTCCAGATTCTTGCACAACATTCCCAACAAGAACATTAATAGAATCTCTGGTCCTCTGACAAGCAAAGACTTTGCTGACGGATTGTCAATGACTAGTCATTTTGATCAAGCTGAATGCTTTTCGGAGGTAAAAATTGGTCTACAACAGACGGATTTTATTATTCGGTCACAAAAATTGAAGAGTTTGTCGCTATTTTTGCGTACAAATGGTCTAATTCATGCCGGTGGCACATTACAGTTCTCCTCACTTTCCTACGCTATAAAACATCCTCTTTTACTTCCTCCTTCCCTTCCGTTTACCAAAATTTTGCTTACTTCCTTTCACAGGAAATATCGTCATATTGGACCACAGGCTCTTTTGGCTGCCAGTTCGTGAGTAGTTTTGGCCCATCAATGGAGGTAAATTAGCCCCCAGGTAGTTCGAGATCGTGTTCGATGCCGCCGAGTCAAACCAATTCCAATACGTCAGCAAATGGGAAATTTACCAAAGGAGCGAGTTGACGCAGCACATCCATTCCAGTGTGTTGGGATAGATTTTTGCGGCCCATTCTTCATTATACAACTAATTCGTGGGCGAGCACCAATCAAAACAAACCTCGCAAATATTCAGATGGATTGATCAAACCAATCCATTTCCAGACATAACACTCTAGAGGCTGAATTTTAATAAATTTTCAATTATTAATAATTGTGTTACGCTCGTGGCGACATCTCTGTTTGAGTAGCGACACTATCGTTAATATAAAACTGTTATAAATTAGAGAAAATTGATAGATGTGTCTAGATTAATCTAGACTAATTGAATATTGTAGAGATTTCTAGAATGGTTAGAATATTTGGTATAAATACGCGACAAACATTTGGGAGTAAGTC
Organism: Tipula unca; assembly: GCA_951394425.1. Classification (NCBI taxonomy): domain Eukaryota; kingdom Metazoa; phylum Arthropoda; class Insecta; order Diptera; family Tipulidae; genus Tipula; species Tipula unca. Next base: position 21,075,136 of record OX596382.1, on the reverse strand, counting down.
AGTTGTATTTTAACCTTGAGAGTGCTAATAGTAATTAAAAGGAAAAAGTGAAGTGTTTATAAAGTATAATAAAGTGTTATTAAAGTGTAATATAGTGTTGTTAAAGTGTAGTAAAATAATTATTGTGAAGTTAAATAATTAAGTTAAATAAGTGATATAATTAAATTAGTGTTTAGTGTAGGTAATCGGAATAAATACATTTAGTGTGATCTAGAATTTACATCGTTTGTTTTATTCACAATTCAGTGATTGGACCTTGAATTTGACAAGGCGAAAATGTAACAATATGATTTTATTAAATCTAAATTTCCCAGGATCCCTACATGAAACTTTTCCTACCAGTATTAATAAAAAATATTTCAAAAATGTATCGAAATAAATCGTATCTCTTTTCTTCAAGAATTAATGATCTTCTTTGTCGACATACGTATACCGGCTGGAAATTATCGGTAATTTTAACAGGGTAGAATCAAATAGGGTTGTTGTACTAAGAAACGAGGCCTGAAAATTCAGAGAAGCTGCTCAATTTACTGGCATCAGTTAAACTTTTCATAAACCGGTCGCATTTATCGAGGGGCCAGATATTCAGAAAGATTTTTGTTTATTTGAAGTCATTTCCATTTTCTAGCCCTCAAAAAAAATCCCAACCTGCTGAGGCCAGAGAATAATATAGTTGGAACCAACAATATTGTATTTTTTAAGATTCATTTTAACTTTTAATGAAATCCTTCGCTTATTTGGAGTATTTAGAAATTCCGAAAATTTTACTATTTGAAGTAATTTTCATTTTCGGGTTCAGAACAAAATTGGCAAACTAAGAGCAGGGATGGGCGTTTACGCGTCATCTATTAGTTTCTACATTGACGTGTCAACAACCCGTAACTAACGTGAACAACGTAGGCAACGTCGATAATGTAAATACTTCCTAGAGTGGTTTTGTCAATTAGTTATAAACTAAAGAATGACCAAATTTCTCTAGGAACAATGCGTTATTGGTGACAGTTTTATAGAATGTGCGTCAATGCATTATCCATTACAGAGTAATGTTTATCCATTACAAAATTTTTAAATTGATCCAAAACAACGTTATATGTCGTTATATAGAGTGGGGCCCTCTTTATAACTGTGGAACAGTATATAGAACAGCTCGCAGAAAAAATGGATTCCGGGGAATTTTAACTATAACCGTGCCATAAAATTTAACACACCCCACTCCATGGTAAAACGAATTCGAGTTCAGGAAGGCTATAATTGCTACAGAGTTCTTAAAAAGCCAAATCGTTCAGATAACCAACACTTTGTATTTTAAAACCAATAACTTTCCTATTATTGTGGCAGGATTGTACTGTCCATATCAAGACATTCTATCAAAAACAAACAATACAGAGTTCTTCAAGCGTCTGGGAAAATGGTTCATAATAGGTTGTGACTTCAATGCAAAGGACACTCACTGGGGTTCTATAGATTAACCACAACTAAAGGAAAATAATTTTTAATTGACATTTAAGAAAATGGATGTGAATCCATTTTAACTGGGAAACCAACATATTGGCCAACCGACCCAGGAATAATACCGGACCTGATCGATTTTTTTTATAACCAAAAGTATGTCTGTACTATCACCGTACATTTTCATTGCTGCTACAACCCTCTTTTATACTTGGCAATTAATTGGAAAAATTGGAAAATTTTAATAGAAGCTGAGTTGAACTAATTTGTAAGATGAAATTAAATTAAAAAAACGTTAGCCTGAATGCCGCTTGAAATCGCGTCCACTAATCAAACGCTCATTATTTTACTTACTTCACCACTACCGCACAATTTCAATACTAATAAATCCATCTTTTATACGTACCATATGAATCGAGAAAAATGAAAATTTAACAGAATCTGAATTGAATTAATTTGTAAAAAATTAAATTAGATTTGTTTAGACCTACTCGAGACTTAAACTTACCTTTAACTATTTGATATACTTTCAGTTTGTATATAGAGACATGTTTTATTTGGACGTTATTCATGTACTGACTTAAACTTAAAATTTGTATGGTCAGTGGTCAATATTGTGACTAGAAAATCGAATCCAGCATCATTGACTGGAACGGAAGTTTTATAATTTTTAAGAACATATAAGGAGGAATAGCTTGTCAGATTTTTAACTTCTTCGAAATACACTGTTTGGAATGTCATCGCATTAAATGTTGCACCTGGCACTATGCAGTTCAGTTAAGTTTCAAACGATATTAATGTTGGGACATTTTTGGTTCAACTCAGCTTCTGTTAAAAAATGTCCCCCAAGTTTCTCAATTCAATTGGAAAGTATATAAAAGATTTGCACAACATCAATTTATATATATAAGTTGGTGGGCGAGGTTGGACGAGATGGGTATATAGCGATGGTGCTGTGATGGCCTTTGCTAAAATTTTCAAAATTTTCTATTCAAATGACAGATATAAGAGATTTGTATAGCATGAAATTTATATGCAGCGGTGGTCCAGTAATCAAAGTGAGTGACTTTGGATTTATGGATCTAAGTTCGATTCTCGATCGAGCCAAACATTTTTTGATTTAATTTCTCCTGTCAAATAGGTGATGGTGAAATAAAATTACTCACATCCACCAACTCAGCTTCTGTTCAAAACATCAATATTCTCCAAATCGTTGAGATAACCAACACTTGTTCCACAAAATAGGTGCCAGGCTGATGACAAAATGTTCACAAAATTTAGTGGATGTGTTTTGATGGATGACGAATCGTGCATGAAATTGGTTTCGAAGCACTTCAAGTTTGATACATTTGCAAAAAAATGTATGATTTGAACGGCGTATTTTCCCGATAATTCTTCAACGCGATTCAGCAGTTAAGTTTTGGCCATATAGCTCGTTCACACGACTCTAATTCTAACAAAAATAATAAATTTGCACAAGACTAATTAAATCAATGTTATCTCAAAGAGTCCACAGGTTTTCGATATATCGGGGTATAGTGGAAAAAGTGCTGAATTGCAAAAGTCAAACAGGAAGTTATTCTAGAAACTGGTTGCAACAAACAACATGCGCGTGATTTTATCGTATGGAAACTTTATTATAATTCGAAAGAACATTTCTTGCCATTTAATTTTTATAGATTACTACTTTAAAATAATGGCCGCAACTGCTAAGGACCGAATGGAGAGTGGTATTTGGCGAATGACACTACTAATGTTGGCTTCCAATGCCTCAAATCTAGCTAGTTTATTCACATATAGACTTTAGACTTCGTGTAGCCTAAAAGAATGGAGTCTAGATCTAAATCGCCGATTCAACGATTCGAACCGTGAAATTAATTGATCGCCAATATGATTTTTCAATAAGTACATTGCTTCGCGCCCTATATGGCAAATAGCGCTGACTTCTTGGAACCAAATGGCGTCGAGACGTTGTCGATAGTAAAATGGATCGGTAAAGGATGGTCACTACAAGTTTTAATCTATTCAAGTTACGAAGTATTCGGGGTCTGGGTTCAAAAGACCCCCACATTTTTTGTTGAATTTTAAAACTAACTTTTACAAATTTTATATGGAGTTAACATTTGGTACCATTGCCTTATCTCATTGGACACTTTGATCTATGCAAATTCCACATTGCTCATTATTTTTGGCTTCTTATGCTGTAAGAAGGCACATCCGACTTTCTATAAAGTTAAACGACCAATTCTTTAAAATTAAAAATTTCGTTTCGTAATATATTCGATTGCTGTCACAAAATTACATTTGGGGCTATAAATAAATATACTTTGGAAAATGAAACAGGCATCAATGTTCCGTGTACATAACATCTAGATACGTCATAACAATGGGATAATAAAATAAAATAAGAAATCATAAAACTGTTATCTTATGATAATAAAAAACTCATTGAACCTTTACAGCGTAACAAATAAAATGTATAAATGTGTCTGTACGTATGTATGTATATGTGGAAGGAAAATGAAAATTTTGTGTTGATTCGTAATCACACCGAAAATACAAAAAAAAATTGTAAGAAGCGAAACAAAAGGATAAGCTGATTGTTGAATTGTGAAATTTTGTGATTGGTGAGGGAATATTATATGAATGTATATGTGTGTGTGTACGTTGTTAGAAATATATAAGACATTTTTGACGTTACACGTCTCCGCATATATGAAATATGTTTCTACAATTTTCCTCCACCCAGTGCGTCCTCCCACATCTTATCGTTTTTTTTCTTCATTTTTTCATTATTCATTTGATTTATTACATGAAATTTTTCTGCTCCCACGATTCGATAACAAGATCTCTCTATATTGTATAATACTCGAATCGAGAAAAACCTGTTATGTATGCTATTAGCTCCATTAGGCCGTGTGATACTTTTCTTTTTTATTCCGGCGTTCGATATATATATACGTTTGTACCTCTAGGTATACACACTTGCCAGAGCTTATATATAGAGTGTGAAGCTATATAAGGGGGCTTTTTCATTGTCTACCTGTACTCAATTGTTGATAACGTAATATGCCATGTGCTATAGATTTTCTAATCTGTGGTCATGATTTTTAGTTTCGAATCACTTCAATCCGAATCTATAACAATTTATAACAATTTGACAACAGCAACAATGCCCGGTTCACAACAACATTGTATGCGGGTTCTCAAGTTTATTAATTCAAATAGGTTATTGAGATTCAGCCACTGTGGTTGAGAGGCACTCACATGTCTTGTAAATCTAAAAACCGTCAAAACATTACTGGACCCCCGCTCAAGTCCCAGACACGAGATTTAGAACCGGCACGTGGATCATCAGATGGGCCACGACCATTCCTCGAGTCATTCTGTCGGTTCACATATACAATTCAAAACGACTTTTGTATCGATGATATGATTAGTGTGCAGGTGATACAATTGAAGAAGTTTTGGAACTGAACAGAAGGAGGTGTCCGAAATTTTAAAAGGTTGCTGTTAAGAATTAACGACGACTGAATTAACATACATCATTCAAAACTACAAAATGCTAAATCTTATCCGACATCGCTAATTTGTTTGATCCACTGGTAATCTGGAATCCGATTATCATCTTGGCAAAAATATTTCTGCGACATATGCGGAGATTGTTTAAATCACTTTGCAACATCATACAGCCAGATAAATTGGAAACTGGAGCAAAAAATTTCATGTCATCAGCGTATAGCAGACATCTTGCAAATTTGAAATAGTTCCCCACATCGTTTACGAAGAGTGAAAACAAGAATGGTCCCAAGTGGCTGACTTGAGGAACCCCGGATGTAGCACGGAAAAAACGAGAACGGGAATCGTATAACTTGACAAATTGCCAACGATCTGACAGGTAAGAGTGCAACCATCTAATTGGGATGAAGTTGCGTGATTAAATTTATCAACGGCCTTTGAAAAATCAGTATAGACCACGTCCAGCTCTACTCTGGAATCAATCGTACTGTGAAGATGGCCCCTGAAAGACACTAGGTTTGGAACTGTCGACCTTCCCGCAAAAAAACCATGTTGCACAGGCGAAATATACCTTTTTGCAAGGGAAAATAAAAGTCGATGAACCATTGATTCAAAGAGTTTTGGAATGAAAGAAATTATGGCAATCCCGCGATAGTTGGTGATCTCGCTTCGTTTAGCCGAATATGGGACGTATGAAAGATATTTTCCACGGATCTGGAAAAACTTGCGTTAGAAGGCTTTCGTTAAAGATACCAGTAATGTGATCACACAGGTTCTCCGCGCAATTTTTAATCAGGATGGGAGGAATACCATCATGACCTGCACCCTTATTGAGATCAATGTTGCATATAAATTATTAAAATTACAACCAAAGACTTCTTCAGAGGTAAACGATAGTTGAGTGAATTCCTGATTGATGAATTGTGAAACTTTGTCATTCAAATCTTGACCCGCTTGAAGAAAATTTCAATCCGAAATGTAGAAATATTCATTCGGAGCAGCGTAGTCAGCATTTCTAAAATCAAAAAACAAATTATTCCAGGAAGGAATGACGAATTCTTCGTGAAATATATTTATCATTAATGGAGTATGGTAGCTGCTCAAGCAACCGGTAAAATTCTCGCATGCCAAAACTTCTGAGAACCTAAGGTCAGTTCTGAATACATGATCCAAAAATTTTCCTCGACTGTTACACGTACGGTTAACTTGTATTGCAGAAATGCTTACGAAGTAATCCATAGTAGCCAAGGCCATTGTATTTTTAATTGCGATCAGTACTCCGCCGCCTTTGAGATAGGTGCTGAAACAATGCCTGTCCTTTTTATGAACGATGTAATCCGACGGAAAACATTCTTCAGATTTAAAACATCCGGTAAGCTACGTCTCAGAAATAATAATAACGTTGAAGATGTTGTCAAGTACGCCCAAAAGAAATGATTTGGACTAACCGCGGATGCTTGAGGCGTTGTGGTAGTAGAGCGATGTGAAGGCTGTTCGTACGGGGTTTCTCGGTAGAGCTGGAACAGCATCCAAATTCACTCCATCAGAGCTGAGCGTTGGACTAAACAATTTTTATTCGTTGATTTGCGACGTGAATTTAAAAATTCTTTAATCAAAACTCCAGGACGTAGATGAATCCAGGATTTGGTCAAATTTGCTTACAATGAGGCGCTAAGCTTCTTCACGGATGGCTAAAAAAGGGATAGAGGGGTTGGCTTCGGGGTTTTCTGTGAGGCACTAGGCGTTAGCCTCTCTTTTCGTCTTCCCGTTGATGTATAATGTAATTCTACGAGGGATATTCGCCTGGACTTGCCCGGTCTAGATCAGGCCAACTGATATCGCTTCGAAGGCACCATATTGGCATGGTCGTAGGAGCTATAACGGGACATTGTCTCATTGAGAAACATGCGAGCAGACTGGGTGTCCCAGCCCACGATTTCTGCCGCAGCTGTGGTGACGAGGAGAAAGGGGAAAATGTACTCCATCTGCGCTGCACCTGTCCTAGTCTAGCGTACAGCAGAACAAAATTTATGGGAGCTTCTCCTTTGAACGACCTCACGGATCTTAGTAAGATCGGGACTTTAAACGGTTCTTGGTAATCTTAGGATGGTTTAGCGAGTGAAGAGGAGGAAACTCGAATGTGGTACAGCTATGGACCAATTTTGTGTCTATGCTAGTCCTTTAAGACGGCCACCCTTACCTAACCTAACCTAACCTACTTTTTAGGACAGGTTTATGACAGGTGAATTTGTCAACCTTAACTGAATTGCTATAGTCACTAATTCATAAAGTCCAAAATCCGTTATATTCGAACAAAGCTTAGCAAGTATTTTAGGCCAATAGCTATGATTTGAGTTACGTAAACGGAAACCAATTGCGGACAATTTTTAACCATCACATTTAATCCATTAACACGTTGTGCTAATCGTCGACGTTGATAAAATATATTGCCAAGTAATCTACGTACCTTGTTAAGTGGTGAAATTTAAGCCTAGCCAGTTACCAAGGCTGCTGAATAAGATGTATACTGTCCTACTAAGGAAGGGGTTTCATTGTTACTGATTCCCTCCTTTTGATGATGTTCCCAACCGATCATTCGCATAAGCCCTAGATCCTAGAATTTTATAAACCATATATTTACAGGTTCCGTGCATTTTGCGTTAAAAACAATATTTCGTGAAGGTAAACAATAAAATTCTGTAGAAAGCAGTCTTAAGTATTTCAAATACAACAGAAATCTTATCCTATAAATCTTTTCTTCGAACCAGTAAACCGAGTACGACAGTACATGGATTAAAGTAACTTCTCTCAAACTGCTGATACATAAATAATATTCCATTCGGTTTAAAAGAAAAGTTTTTTAGTTTTCGTTTTGAAAATAGATTTTAATGTATAGAGTATGTGGCTCCCTCCACCAATCTTAAATACTTGTGTGTAAATATTAAGGAGAAGGTAAAAATCTCAAAGAATAACATAAGTCTTCTTATATACACACACACACATCTTCGTTTCTGTGTTGCGAAATTATTTGGAATATAATAAATCTACCATTTTGATGACGATATCATATTTTCTTATGTACAACATATATATGTACATACATAATATGTGTGTATAGTACATAATATATCTGAAAAGAAAAGAAGTTGTTTCATTGACACAATCAATAATCAAAGTAATTTTTTTTTTGTTTCTTATCATGTTTTATATACACGACGAGCGATATTTTTTTTTTTTTTTTGGAGATACTAAAACATAAAATTACAAAATAAAAAAATGCTTACCATGTGTATTCACATAAAATATGATTTTTTATTGATTTTATCTTAATAAATTTGTTGTAATAATAGTAATGTTTTATGTAAAAATACCATCCAACGCACATGAGAGAAGATATTCATGCTGTTCGGTATATATGTGGCGGAAAATATATAAATGTGCGGGGATGGAGGATTTTTTTTTTTTTTTTTGTGTTGGTAGCATAGCATTATTATATTACATTAAAGGTTTGTACATTAGATTTATGTATATATCCAAAAAATATATGTATTCATATAACCAATTGTGATGAATCATTATTTTGTTCTTGTAGATGGATGCGGTATACACATATACATATATACTGATTTAAGATGATTAGATTTTTGTTTTTAGAACTTAATCAAGTGGACGCACATAATATACAGGACATTTTATTGAATAACTTTATATGAAACTGGATCAAGGATAATGTCGTAATATAGTATTCATTAGTTTGGTCCTAATTGAAAGACACACATATTTCGTTTGTTATGCGTATGTAGTTAATTTGAGATGATAATTGATATCAGTTTTCCGGATTTATGACTTTTTTATTTGATGTGCGGTTTGCTTATTTAACAAATAAAGTTGATTTTATTACAGTTGTGCTTATTTAGTCTGTTTTTTCTAATCTATTAGTTTTTTGTATATTTTTATTGAGGTTTGAGATGATATTCACGAAAGTTTGGAACAACAAACAGGAATTTGAAATATGCAAGCTGCGCATCTGTTGTACGGCCTGAAAATGAAGAACACAATGGCCTAACAAAAAAAATGTCCGTCCACTTTGTTTGGATATTTGGATGTTAAAAATCTATTGTGCGGCTGAAAAAACACAATGACAACAAAATAATATTTCAGCCTTAGTGCGGCCATGGCCAATTTCATTAAAAATTATTCCTCAGACTATACCAAACTTATTACGATATGTGTACTTTAATTCGAGCTTTCTTAGAATTTTTTATGTATTTGGATTAGAAATATCCAAATTAAAAAACTCATGTGCGGCCAGAAAATGAAGAATACAATGGTGTAATAAAAAAAAACGCCCTAAGTCCGGCTTTGCCCAATTTGATTAAAAATTATTCCATAAACTGCCCATTTTTAACGAACTTCGTGCTTTTTTGAACTTTTTTACATATTTGAATGTTAAAAATCTGTTGTGCGAGAAAAATTTGAAGAACATAATGGCATAATAAAATAATATATCACCCTTAGTCGGCCATTGCCAATTTCATTACAAAGTATTTCTGAGACTACCCAGTTCTTACGAAATTCGTACTTTTTCAAACTTTTTTACATATTTAAGTTATAAATATCCAAGTTAAAATTCTCTTGTGCGGCCAGAAAATGGAGAACTCAGTGGCCTAACAAAATAAAATATCAGCTCAAGTGCGGCTACGGCCAATTTCATTAAAAATTATTCCATAAACTTCCAAATTTTTAACAAAATTCGAGCTTTTTGTTTTTTTTTACATATTTGGATATGAAATATCCAAGTCAAAAATCTGTTAAAAATGGAGAACACAATAACCTAACCAGAAAATATATCAGCCTAAGTGCGGCCACGGCTTATTTCATTAAAAACTATTCCTTAGACTACCCTCTCCTTACAATATTCGAACTTTTTCGGACTTTTTTACATATTTTAGTTAGAAATATTCAAGTTAAAAATCTGTTGTGAGGCCAGCAAATGGAGATTACTATGGCCTAACAAAAAAAAATAGCAGCTCAAGTGCTGCAATGGCCAATTTCCAGAAACTGTCCTTTTTTAACAGAATTCGATATTTTTTTTTTTTTTAATTTGAATGTTAAGAATCTGTTGTGCAGCAAAAATTGGAAAACACAAGGGCCTAACAAAGTTTTATGTCAGCCTTAGTGAGGCCATGGCCGATTTCATTAAAAATTATTCCATAAACAGCCAATTTTCAACGCGATTCGAGCTTTTTCCAATTTTTTTGAATATATGAAAGTGTAAATTATTAAAGTTGTGGCAAAAAAGCTGCACCCATCCTGCAAGCCAGAAGAAATAAAGGAAGAATTACTTTCTAAAAATTTGAAAATAAAAGAGGTTACACAAATATTGAAGAGAAAGGATAAAACTCCGCTATCATTGTTCATATTAACTTTTGATAAAGATGAAGACATACAAAATAATTATCAAATAAGGTATATTCTTAACATGATGGTTGAGATTGAAGATTTACAAAAATCAAGATTGCTCCCGCAATGCAAAAAGTGCCAATCATTCGGGCACACTCAGAACTACTGCAATAGAGACCCAAGATGCGTTAAGTGCGCAGCTAAGCATTCCTCCAAAGAATGTACAAAAACCAGAGAAACTCCGGCCAAGTGTGTAAATTGTGGAGAGTCACAACCCGTAAATTATAGAGGATGTATAGTTGCCAGAGAACTACAGAAGATGAGAAAAAATAATAACAACAAGAAGGACCTACCAAAAGGCAAATTAAAGGAGCCAAGAAATCAAATAGAAAAGATAAGAAAACCTGCTTATCAAATAATTCAAGCTCCAGGTATCTCATATGCTGAATTTACTAAAGGGGGAGCAGAACTGAAAAACGATTTTGACCGTTATAGTGAAATGTTGCAAACAATTTTAAAATAGTGACATTAGAATACTAGCATGGAACCCCAATGGGTTATTGCAACATCAGCAAGAATTGCAACTATTATTGGACATTCAAAAAATTGAAATCTGTCTCATATCCGAGACCCACTTTACAAAACAATCGTTTATAAAATTTAGAGGTTATCAAGTATACCATACGAGACACCCAGAAAATACAGCCAGAGGAGGAAGTGCGATAATAATAAAAAGTAATATACAACATTACGAAGAGAAAAAATATGAAACAAAAGAAATACAAGCAACTACCGTCAGCATTAAAACTAATAATCAGTCATAACGGCAATTTATTGCCCACCGCGATATAATCTTAAAAAATTACACTACGTACACTTCCTGGAAAGCTTAGGCAATAAGTACATCATTGGCGGAGACTTCAATGCGAAACATACTCATTGGGGATCAAGAATAATCACTACTAGAGGTAAAGAACTTCTTGGAGCAATGACAGAAGTTGGATGTAATTAGCATTCTACTGCCAAACCGACATACTGGCCAACAGATAATAACAAAATATTTGATCTACTAGATTTCTTTATAACTAGGAAACTTCCAGCAACTTATGTTAAAATGGAAGAGGGGTTCTTCACTCTTCAATACTACTTACTCTCAGTGAAAAAATCTCTCTGACAAATCGACTCTGACAAATAAATATACAGACTGGGAGGGATTCAAAGAAGAGCTGAATAGTAGAATAAAACTTAATGTACCGTTAAAAACAGAAGAACAACTAGATGAATGTCAGTCAGCATGGAATAATACGCCGGAGTTCAAAAGAAGAACAATAGGTACAAATTACCCAAAAGAAATCAGGGAACTTGTCGAAGAAAAAAGGAGAGCCAGGAAGAAATGGCAATACACCAGGATGCCTACAGATAAAAACAAACTGAATAACCTGACACAGAGACTCAGGAGGGAAATCCGGTACATTAAAAATGATACAATAAACTCATATCTACAGTCAGTAACATATGAAAAGGATACTGACTATTCGTTGTGGAAGACAACCAAACGAATGAAAAGACCATAATAACTCAAATACCACAAAAGACCAAATAACTCATATAGCACCCATAAGAACAAGCAATGGGAATTGGGCCAGAAGCAATGAAGAAAAGGCAAAAGCTTTCGCTAACCATCTAGAAAGTATTTTTCAGCCTAATGAGGTATACAAGAGAGAGAAGAATTCCAAGAAGTAGAGGAAACTATTGATCAAGAAATCGCTCTGACCACCCCTGCGGAATTGACTAATGAAATTTAAAAAAATGTAAATCCGAACAAAGCGCCAGGCTATGACTTGATAACAGGAAAAATCTTAAAACAGCTATCGAAGAAGGGCATTAAATAATTAATAACTCTAATCAATGCAGCTTTCAGGATGAAATATGTACCAAATGTATGGAAGTTCGCGGAGGTGATTATGATACCTAAGCCTGGAAAACCACCAAACGAAATAACATCCCATAGACCGATTTTGTTACTGCCTATTATGTCAAAACTATATTTGAAAGACTTCTCTTAAAAAGATTGAAACCAATAATTGAAAGGCAGGAATTAATCCCCACATATCAATTTGGATTTCGAGATAGACACTCTACAATCGATCAAATTCATAGAATAACAGATATCTTAGAAAGATCACTCGAAGAAAAGAAAATCTGCTCAGCAGTCTTCCTTGACGTGGCCCAGGCGTTTGACACAGTTTGGCACGAAGGTCTTCTGCACAAACTCCAGAACATTCTACCTTCACAATTCTGTTAAATATTAAAATCCTACATTACAGAGCGACACTTTCGTGTTAAACAGGAACAATCATACTCAGAAATTAAAAAGATCAAAGCTGGAGTACCACAAGGAAGTGTCTTAAGACCCATCCTATATTTATTATTCACAAGCGATATTCCATTATCTCAGAATACCACAATATAGCAACTTATGCAATATCTACGGATGGATCTAGATACCAAACTTAGATGGAAGGTCCATGTCAAGAAAAAAAGTGAAGAACTCAGACTCAAATATAGAAAGATGTATTGGCTGATGGGAACGAACTCCAATCTATCAATAAACAATAAATTGATGCTATATAAGCAGATATTAAAGCCCATTTGGATGTATGGAATTCAGCTGTGGGGTTGTACTAAACCAAGCAACATGGATATCGTTCAAAGATTCCAAAACAGAGTACTAAGGGATATTGTAAATGCCCCCTGGTACATACGTAATAGCGACCTCCATAGGGACCTTAGAGTGGAAACTGTCACCAGAGAAGCAAAAAATGCTGCACGGGAGCATAAAGTGAGGATCCAGAATCACCCGAACGTTGAGGCCAACCAACTACTCGATCACAGGGAAGCAGTGAGAAGACTGAAAAGAGTAAAACCTTTTGAGTTAGCACTATAGTCAGCGTAAGGCAGTAACATCAGTAAATATAGAACATAAGGAAAACCAATGGGGATTTCTTAATTAAACACAATCTAGCAATTTAGGTCAAAAAAGGAATGTCTATAGACTAGGTACATTGTAAAATTTTATGTGAATAAATAAGATTGTCAAAAAAAAAATTATCAGACCAAGCCCAGCAACGGTCAATTACATTAAAAAATATTCCATAAGTTGTCCTTTTTTAATGAAAATCGAGGTTTTTTGGACGTTTTTACATATTTGGATTAAAAACACCCAAATCAAGATCTGTTGTGCGGTCAGAAAATGGAGAACAATGGCCTAACAAAACAAATATCAGCCTAAATGCGGCCACGGCCAATTTCAGTAAAAATGATTCCATAAACTGCCCATTGTTAACGGAATTGGAAGTTAAAAATCTATAATATCAGCCTATGTATCAGCCCACTCCTTACGAAATTCGTACTTTTTCGGAATTTTTTTAAATATTTAAGTTAGAAATATACATGTTGAAAATCAGTTGCGTGGCCAGCAAATGGAGATTACAATGGCCTAACATAAAAAATTATCAGCCCAAGTCCCCAAAAATTATTCCATAATCTGCCCATTTTTAATGAAATTCGAGCTTTTTTGAACATTTTTACATATTTGGATTAGAAATACCTAAAGAAAAGTATATTCTTTAAAATCGAATTTCTAAGGTGGCTGTACTCAATATCTTTGCAGCACATAAATAATCTGCTCAATTTGAGCTGAGGCTTGATATGCTCGCGCAATCATTTGGCGTGTCGTTCATTTCCTTCAAAATATTAATTCGCATATTCTTGATGAATTCTATTGAAATTAGTAAAAATAAAATAGTTACTCATATCGATATCAACTCGCTTTCGGGTTAAATCAATATTTTTGTCGGTAATATCAATTATGTCGTCGACACTTACTATATACGCAACCACTCAAATTACCTAAAAGCGGGTCGATCTGAAAACTGCGGGTGAAATTAAAAATAGTAAGTATCGGGAATTTTAACTCATCAATGAATCCTTTTCGAATTATTATTTTTGAGCATCGATGAGAATATTTGTGAAGAAAATAAGACAGGATTCTTGGATGCGTGAAGTCATATGCGTGGTACACATCACGTTGTTTCATTTTATATAACTGAGAAAGTCGCTTCCGCAAAATCCTTTTGGAGGTCCTGGTGCAATGCGCATGATCATACCAAGTTAAACGATGATCCAAGTTAGCTAGCTCTAATGAAAGTATATGTCCTTAATACTCAGGTCGTCTAAGTAACCACCATTCAAAGCAGTTAATATTTCACTTTGCATTATGTGTGGCGGTTCCAATGAAGTTAAAAATAGAAGTTCTTCTAACATAAAACGTACACACTTGTTGCCTATTGTAACCTTACGAAATAATTTTTTTAGGTACAAAATTTCTGTTTCCATTAAATTTGACTGGAAATCATAAACTGTTATTTCCAGTTTACCATAAAAATTTACGGTTGCGTCAAAGGCCCTAAAATCCCATCCAAACCCCAATTTTTGCTCCAAATCGTCCTTAAAGTAGTTCATCTAATTAGTTAGATTAAAAATGATAAATTGAGAACACTTACATACTTGTTCGGTTTCACTTGATATTGGCAAATAGTAGGCAGTAGGTAGTAGGTGTATTAATTTGGAAAACCCGTTGGTTTTATTCCTAGGCTCCTAGGAATCAAGTGACTTATTCCGAAATCGTTACGAAGCTCCAATTGAATAGCCAACATATGTCTCGTAAGTTTTTTGATCTCGTAGTGTACCTATGGTAAAAAATGAATTGGAACAACGATTTGGCTTTGGAGAATCATGGTTATTATCCGAAATCTACCATTCCAGACAAAACAGAAAAGGGTGAAGGGATAAAGTAGCAGTGTTTGCATTAATTTAAAAATTTCGAAAAATATATTCTACTCTACATGGAGAAGTAGATAGAATGTAGTCGACGGAAGCACTGAAACTAAAGGGTTTTACAATAAGAGGTTTCATTTAGAATAGCCCACTAACTGTCAATTCTGAAGTTGTCATCTTTTGATATTTGACAGGTAAAAAGTACGCCATTACTAAAATGGTACGATACACGCTTCAACAACGCATTGAAATTGTTAAAATTCACTGAAAAAAATGGTGAAAATATTGCAGTCACAATTCGCAAAACTAAAGCACGTTTTGGTCGTCGAAGTACCTTCTCGTCCGGCAATAGTGAAACTGGTGAAAACATTGGAGCTGTTTGGACCAGAATCGAAACCGTATGTCAAGGCCAACCGTAGGCCAACAACTGACAATATTGCTGCTGTATAGCCCGTAGTGTTCAAGAAAACCCAGGTTTGTCGATTCCTCAGCAAATAAAGAATACAATGGCCTAACAAAAATAAATATCCATGTCCATTTTTAACGGAATTTGAACTTTTTGACGAATTTGGATAGGACATAGCTAAGTTAAAAATCTATTGTTTCTTGACGAAACCATCAACTAAACCATCTGGTCCCGGGTGAAACGCGACAAAACGCTCCAGGATCAATTTTTGTGGTGGAACCCCATCTTCAGCGATTAAAACTAGCGTTTTGACCGAGACATTGCTCGACGTAGCTTTCCATTTTTCCCGTTGCGGCAATTTTGATGTATATTCTATAGTTCCACGATCGCGGTAAGCGGGCCTCCGATAAGGAAGTGACCTGGCATGAGAGCTCCAAAATCAGATGGATCCAACGAAAGCGGCGTCAACGGCCGTAAATTTAGCTATGCCTCTATATCTTTGCGGTGACGTGTCCTTCATACGTCAATGCAGCAGCTGATCACTTTCGATACAAAATGCGATGATCGCGGCGGAATGTGAACGAAATGAATATTTGCGTTAGCGCAGGCTCAAACTATTTGATGATTAATTTTTAGACTGAAAAAAAATGTTTGTAGTTCCTTCAGCTCCCAACTACCTCCCACGAAATTGGTTCCGTTATCGTTGTAAAGATATCGCGAAAGCCCTTGGCGACTAACGAAGCGATCAAGTCGACATCAGAATGGACAGCCTTTGTTTCGGATACGAATACTGCGATGTATGCCTTATCCGAGCGCTAGTCACGGTTTTTATAATGGATCCAAACCGCAAAAGTCTACACCTGCATGCATAAATGGTTTTGCAGGTTCCTACCGATGTCGTGGCAAATTTTCCATGATTTACAAATGATCTAGAATTGTTGCCGGACAGCAGCGAGCAATGCTTTAGGGCCAGCATGACAGTTTTTGGTATGAAAACGACTAATAAGAGTAAAAACAAATACGTAATTGGCCTCTCACTCGAATAATTTTATCATCGTCGAGGAACGAACGAATTCTTCTCGGAAGCCCTGGTGCTGTATAATTTTTACGATAAATTTCAGCGATTGATTCATTTCGACAACAAACCCAAATATTCCGCGAGTGGCGCCAAATTTGTTGACATATTCGATTTTCTGAACGAAATCAACATCACCAGTCACTGTGAGAACGATGACATCATTGTTGTTCAGTCACCAAATTTGTATCAAATGATTTGTTCAATTTCGGCCAGTTTGATGACGAACTCGACAAAAATTTCGGTTCGGTCAGATAAGTGGGGTTTTCCTTGGGCCCGACATGATTCCAGACTCAAGATGATATTAGACCTTGTAAGATGGCGACACGATTTCCGACAAAGGTGGAGTTTGATGGATGTGCAGCTAACCAGTTTAACGTTTGATGGATGTGCAGCTTTTTAGTTTAACACGATTTTCGAGTCGATCCAGCAATACGAGTTTGCGATGTTGATTTTAAGGTTAGACTTAACACGACAGCAATAACTGTGCTAAAATAACTGCGGCGCAGAGTTCCAATCGTGGCAACGAAACGGTTTTAATTGGAGCAACAAATACATTTCTGATTGCACGATTCAACGAATATAGAAGCACCATAACAAAACGAAACGAAGAATATTGACGTCGTTGATCAATGGTGGTTGACTTGCTCTAATAATTGATTATGCAAGGAAGTTACTGATGATGATCTCATGATGTATATCAAAAACAAATTTGTGTCCTAAAAAGTAACTAAAATCATTTTCTGAAATATGCATAAGTTTAAAAGCAGAATGTAATATATGTATTGTTCAATATTGGAAAAGATAGGAAAGTAGGACATTTAGAACAACCATGTTTGGAATGACCTCATATAATAACGACGTTTACATATTATATGATTTTTCGAATTTCCTTGAGAAAATCCTAGAAAACTAACACCATAATGGCATATTTGGTAAACCAATGCCAAAGATAAAACATGTTACTCTCACTAATTTATGTAAAACATATTAGAATTTAGGACAAAATTCAACCGTCTATATTGAATTGTGAATGATCCCGAAATCAATGTTCCGAAACAAAATGTCACTCTATGCTTAATCGCAGAGGCGCACTGCAGCCTTGAGATTCCCAGCTGGTCCTTTTTTAAAAATTAAAGCATACTTCGTAAACCTCCAATTGGGTTCACTAGTGAAATTCTTCGCCATACGACAGTTAGAAGAAGAAAGTAACTGTATACCCTTAGAGCTTTCAAAGCGTAATTATTTTTAAGTTTCTTGGCGTAGTTAAGAGAGAAGGGAGCCGAGGGATGAAACTTAAACAGACCTAGATGGGAACCGGCGTTGGCTAAACAGTCATTATATGACCGTAACGGTATTGATGGAACCAAGAAGATTAGTGTAGTGTGTGCAATCCTTGACAAGTTTAGAAATGGTCCAGGGATTATTGAATGTATTGAGAACATCTTTGCTATCTGTACACAGATGTTTTGATCTATAACAGTAAAATTCAAAGCCGCAATAGCACTATTTGTCAGCGTTATTACTTCTGCCTGAAAAGCAGTGCAAACCGAACCTAAACTGCCAAGATCTCAGATCAGACCAGTAGATTCCAACAGTAGATTCCAAATCTAGCACTGAGATTAGAGCGAGAACCATCCAAAATAAAGACTAGGGTCTCGTCTAATTTCTTGAAAAAATCCTTCTGGGCAAA
Source organism: Tipula unca (assembly GCA_951394425.1). Taxonomy (NCBI): domain Eukaryota; kingdom Metazoa; phylum Arthropoda; class Insecta; order Diptera; family Tipulidae; genus Tipula; species Tipula unca. The sequence goes on along the minus strand of OX596382.1, from coordinate 21,056,752 downwards.
CTGACAAGAAAAACGGTGTTAGACCCCACGATTTCCCAAAGGCTCTTCTACATTGCCAAAATATGGCAGTATTGTTCTGAAGTTTGCAATCAAGATGATATTTCCAGGAGAGTTTGCTATCTAGGATAACCTTGAGGTGCTTGATAATTGAATAAGCCCAGGAATTTTCGAGGTTAACAAAAAAGACCTCTGCATAGGCTTCAGTAAAGTATTTGACTCTGTTTGTCATCATAAGCCGCTTAACAGTCTCAATATGTCAAACTGAATTGCGTTAATTGGAAATAAAAAATCAAAAGTTTTTCCGCAAAGATCTCACATTAGACCCTGGATATTTTGTTTTCATAGACCGAGTTATAAAGGTCATAAAAAATTACAAAGTATGTAGTTATATTCGCAGATGATATTAAAATTTTCCATACTATCAAAAAAAAAGGTAATACTGACTGCTTCCAAGAATTAATGGCCTTAGCGAATGAACCGCAAGGTTATTTCACAGATCCGAGGGTCTCATTCACTCAAAAATCAAAAACGGAACTTCCCCACTGTAGGTAGGCCAGTATACCTTATACAGCATCTTCGTTCATGAACACAATTGAACATTCAGATGGGAAGAATAATGGGGAACTAAATACAAGTAACAAGTCGTGGACATATTAACAATTGAATAGAAACAAATTAACTAACAGCATATTATTCTGCAAGGTGTCAAATGACAATGAACTCAAAGATGAGTTCTATGAACAACAATTAACTGCAAGCCACAATAGCAAGAATGCACAGGAACGACGTGAAAATAGTAAAAGGAGATTTCAACGCAAACATTTGAACAGACAACACCGGCCTAATGACCTTTATGGGCAAAAACGCGATGGATTCAGTGCGATACAACAATGGAGAGAGATGGATGCCGGAATAAAAAATCAGATAAATCATGTAATGTTCAACAAGAAATTCTTCACATCACAATCGAGAGACACAATTCCAAATCAAGCCAGGCACTTTAAAATTTACCAAGCCAAATGGAATGTAATTCAATACAGACAGATTGATATACAGAAATATATGGAAACAACTTCAATGAAATGCTCCATTTCAAACTCCAAAAAATTGCAGCACCAATCAAGAAGAGCACAATCGGAAACCATCGTCAGCTAAAGATACAAGGAATGATCGAAGGTAATATACAAAGGATATTTTCAATCGGCGGAAATCTGCGGAAAAGCTTTGCTTATGGTCACGGGTAAATTTACCAAGATACCACCTATAAGGAATGCTTTTGTTCAAGTTTTGACAACTGATAAAACTAAAGAGATGGAACAACAACTAAAGAGATGGAACAACACCGAAAGACATCTCGAACTATCAACTGGCACCAATAACGAAACTATCTATACCCATCCACCAACGGAGTGGGAAGTTAAAAGTGTCTTCGAGAAGTAACTTCAAGCTCATTAAAACCATTAATACAAGAAGTGTGAAATTCTGGTAGAATACCATAGAAATGTAAAGAAGGTTTGGCAACTACGATTCCCAAGAAAGGTGACTTAAAGGAATGCAGAAATTACAGATGCCACATCTCTCTCTTCAACATATCCTTGACATAATTGAAAATAAGTTGGTATCCAGGAGGGACCTTTCACTTTCGATATTCTGGACAAGGCAACACGATTTTCAATTTGCTAATGTGTTAATTTTTGTCAAGCACATTTTTACACAGACCTATTAAAATCCTGACTGGGAAACAGCCACAGTTTAGTTCGCGATAGATGATTTAACCGCAAATAGAACTCCTCTTTCTAGAATTTTAGGGATTTAGATTAGGGCTGTTTCCGTTTCGGAAATAGAACGTTAACAGTCTCATAGTGAAGCTATTTTCAGGGTTGGAAGGAATTTGGATTTAAGATTACAGGCGGTTCATTGCAGTTTATAAAAGGTTTCAATTCAACAAATTCTTTGTTCAGCAGTCCAGATAGACAAACTAATACGAAAAGACTTATAGAATTGTTAAAACTGTTCATTTTCTTAGTTAGGGTGCATTTCGATACAAACTGCACTACCCAATTTCATTCTAATTTTGATGAAATTTTCAGATTGTTAATTTTCTGCTCACAAAGACCAAACGTCGAGGAGCGACTGCCTTGATTTCATAAATTGAAGGGTTTTCCAATCGCTTCTTAGATACTGCAGGAAACGTTATTGCAGGTGGTTAATGTGGTAAAAATTCGAAAAAGTTGAAATTATTAACCAAACATACCATTTCTAGCGTTTTTAATTTTACTTTTAATTAAGAACAGGTTGTGCAACCTGCACAAAGTAATAATTACCATGTGTGGTCAACCCTTAAAATAAATTTCTTTTGCTCCAAAAATGTATTCTCAACACTTCCAGAATACATTACAAATTTGGGAAAAATAATTGGCATAAACTGCCACAAAAGAACTTTTTTTGTTGATAAAACCTTTGTTCTTATGTCCAGGGAAATCCAGAGAATAGATCCAAATGAAAAGACTATCCTTTACGGTCCCAAAATATTTTTTTTTGATTGATCGTGTATAAGGCAAACTTCTACACTTAATAACTCATCAAAGATTAACACTTTACGCATACGTCGGTGTCGTGATTATCATCATCGGCAAGCAAACTTGTGCAAAATCCTAACGTTTTTTTATTTATTCCCCTCGGCTCGGAAGCAACAAACTTTTAAACTCAATTTTTTACTTGCCGGGTATATACAAATTGGGACATAGTTAAAGAGAAATACGAATGTGGTCTCCCTCGTGTGAAAGAATCCAAATGACATAATTATTTGCAACATTATTTCCCCACCGTTAAATTGGCACTCAATTAGCTGGCGCATTAAATTCATTTTGTCTCTCTATGGAGTTTTTCATCGCCGTAATTTTATCCTTTTTAAGGAAACATCAAATTTAAGTATCTAATCTTGATTCATATCCAAATCTCTTCCAAAATAAAATAAATAAATTGCGAACCAAAAAATAACAGATCGTAAAATATGATAAATTAATCTTCAGTCGTAAACAATTGGTAAGACTGAGATTCCTTGACTCACTCATTTTTAGTTTTATAGCCGTAGAGCCATAAAAAGTTGGAAACTGTAGACGAATTATGTGAAAATCATATACACAAAAAGGACATTTTGTATCAATTTGGCATTCCCATTTTACTATGACGTGTGCGAGTGAGGAATTTTATTATTTTACTGTGCGAAGTATATATATATAGCGATATGATTTAATACCTTTCGCGTTGTCAATTTTTGTGCTACTCGTTGTCGTCGTCGTCGGCCTCCAATAAAAAACGTATAAAACAAAACAAATTGAAAATCGTATACCCGATTTTTATTTTCTTATCTGTGCGTACATTTTATTTTTTGGCATCCTTGGAATTGTACAAAAAAAGGACGCGTGACTTGTTCCCTATCCATGTGGAAAATCTGTAATTTCCGTTTGGCGACCGATTTGATTTACATTTTTACAATTACGTTCTGTCCATTAAATTTATTTGTTTTGTTTTTGTTGCTGTTGTTGTTGTTTGACATAACTTTCCTTCTTAATTTAAATAAATAATCGAAAATTTTTGTTAACTGGATTTAAAAACTTCTCAGAATCGGAACATTACAATAATGAGCATTATTATGAAAAAAGGAATGTTGTCATAAATCATTAGAAAACGTAAAAAAAAAAAAATGTTTCTGCGTTTTTTATTCCTCAAGCCGTTGTTGCGCTCTCTCTATACACATATACACAATCCTAGGCACACAGGGAAAATTTGTGTATTCTATTATTTTACCGCACCACAAGTTTCCAGTGTTTGAATATCGTGCACATACACACACACATACATTTATACATGAAAGACTACAGCGAGCGAACGACAAATGTAAAAACATTTATCTTTTCTGTTAAAAAAATAAAAAAAAAATTCTTTATTTTTATTGTCGTTCAACATTTAACACGTCCGTTAAGTTAAAGTACTTTTATTAATGTAAGATTCATTATAGTAAATCATATTAAACGAGACTGTATATTGTATATGTATGTGTGTGTGTGTGTGTATGGTGCATTATATATACGAGAAGAATTTCTTCGTTATCTTAATCTTGATAAAGTTATGTGTATGGAGAAAATAAAAACTGTAGAGAAATTGGCTAAGCTTTTCGAGCACAATAGAAATTGGGTTGCGGGATATAAATTTACGTATAATAATGTATGTACAGCAATATTTTTTTCACTTTTAATTTTAGTGTAAACTATAAAGTATGCTTTTTCAATTAAAAATTATTTTTGTTACTCTGGTTAACAACCACTATGAAAGTCCGATAACTCCATTGAGGGCATCACACATTGAGGGATTTAGAAGACGAGGTATCAAAAATAACTGTTACCAATATTTAAATTCATCTCTTCGTTCATGCCATGTTGTTGTGAAAAAAAAATTAAAAATGCATACAGTCTGATCTATAACTTTCCCAAATATATCTTTTAAATACGACTTACTGCTTCTGTGAAAATTAATGATATTTCAAAAAATTCAAACCCACCGAATTTCGTCCGCTCTTTATTAACTAACTGTATTAAATTACCGGTGAGCCCTAAAATTTTTTAATTTCATACAGACTATCGAATAAAATTCCTAAATTCTTGAGATATTTTAAATCAATAAATTGATTCTAAACATCCAACAAAAATTTTCTATTTTAAAAATCGATAAAATTCTTCATATAGTAATATAAAATTCTGAAAATAAGTTAAGTATATATGAGATTTTTAAAATTTAAAAATTTCTTGTGGGGTTAGAGTTTTTAAATTATAAAAAAAATTTATTTCCGAAAATTCCTTTAACTTTTTTAAATTTCTCATAAATAATTTTTTAAATCAATTAAATTATCCCGAAAATCTAAAATAATTACAATTTTAAAAATTTCTTGTGAAAATTTAAATCATTTTAAACCATCCGAAAATAAGTAAAGTTTAAAAAAAAATTAAAAATTAATAAAAAATTTATATACAAAAATTACTTCAAATTCTTGAAATTAATAGAATTTTTTGAATCCTGAAAGTCACAAATTCTCAATATTCTTTAATATATTTTTTAATTTGTTTACTTTCTTAAAGTTTTTGTTCCTGAATTTAAATTTCTTTTTTTGAATTTTGAATTTTCCTAAAATTATTAAAATTTATTAAAATTCTAAACCAAAGTTCAACCATTAAAATTTATAAAGCACAAAAAATTCTTCAAAATCTACAATTTAAAAAATTTTATAAATTTTTTAAAGTCTTAAAAACTGAAAAATTTTAAATCTTGCTAAAGTTGTTGCCATTAATATTAATTTTAACTACTAGCAATTTTTCAATTTCTTTCTTTCAATTTAAATAATTGTTCAGAATTATATATAAAAATATTATATAAAATTATTGCAATGTTAAAAATCAGTAAACTCTAAAAATTACTTCAACATATATGAAAATATTAAACATCTCAAAATATTTAAAATTCTTATTATGTATTTGTTTTGAAAAATCACGAAATTTTATTTTAATAATATATTAATTACTCAACATACCTAAACTGTTTAAAAATTTTAAAATCCTTAAAATACTTGAAATTTCAAAATACTTAAAATTCTGAAAATTCATTTTAAAATTAAATCAAGTTAACTCTGTTAATTCTTACCAGCTCCAAAATACTTAAAAATTTTAAAATTCAGAAGTTTTCTAAAATTATGAAAATTCCGAAAATCAGTGTGTTTCAAAAATTCTTCTAATAATAATAATTTTTTAAAACATATGATTATTGTAATTCCTAGGCACATGAAATTTTTTAAATATGTAAATTTCTTATTAAGTTTTGATTCTTTAAATTATAACAAAAAATTATGAAAATTCATTAAGTTCCTGGAATTCCTAAAATATTAAAAATAATGAGTAATTTGGGATTCTGTTAATTCGGATATTCAAAAATTTTGAATTTTTATTAAGATCATAATTTCATTCTTCAAATATTTCGAATAAAGTTATTAAATTCTTAAGAATTCTAAAACCAACAAAATTATTCCGAAAATCCAAAACATTTTACAAGTTTAAAAATCGGTAAAATACTGCAAATTAATTTTTTAAATTTTAATAAATTTAATTATTATTATTATCATTATTCCCAATATTAAAATACACAAAATACTTTTAATTCCTAATACTGCATTTTTTGAATCCTGCCAAATTTTATTATTTAGTTTGTTCTATTTTTAAAATTTTTTTTTTTTTAATTATTTTTTCCTGAATTTATTTAAGTTTTTTTAAATTTTAAAGAACTAAAATTACTAAAATGGTTAAAATTGTAAAAAAAAATCAAAACATTAATATTTATAAAATATATGAAATTTTAAAAAATCTTTAAATTTTAAAATATTTATATTATTAAAATTCCTGAAAAAATAATTTTCAAATTGGTTTATGTTGTTAATTAACATTAATAATATTTTAAAATTTCGTTAAAACCATTTTGGAAATTTTTTAAATCTTATATTTTTGAAAATTTCTTAAAATTGTTCTGAATTCCTTAATTCGTCAAATTACTGAAATTTAAAATTTGAATCCTTAAAAAATTTAAGAATCGTATTTTGTGCATACACGAAATTAATAAAATTCTATATATGAAAATATAAATATTTTTTTTTTAAATTCATTAATTTTTTTTAAATTTATTAAATTCAGTAAAAGATTAATAAATGCCTTATATGTTTTAAATTTTAAATATTCTTTTAAAATACTTAAAATACTGGGTATTCCTTTAAAATTAAATCAATTTGATTTTTTATCATGTTAAAACATAAAAAAATTTAAAATTTAAAAGTTTTGAAAAATTATGAAAATCCCAAAAATCAGTGAGATTTAAAAATACCTCGATTAATACAAATTCTTATAAATATAATTATTTAATAAAATTTTAAACATATGAAATTTTAAAAATTTTTAAATTTCCTATTACGATTTGGGTTTTTATAATTATAAAACAAATCAATTCTGAATATTCCTATAGTTCCTAGAATTTGTGAAATACTTTAAATTTTGAATATTTTTAAGATCGTTTAACTCGGACATTCAGAAATTGTACTCAAATTCTTAAAAATTCCAATGATTTAAATCAATTAAAAATTAGTATTTTAAAAATTTATAAAAATTTTCAAATAATTTCTTTAGCATTCCAAATATTTTATTTTTTTTTAATTTTAAAATTCTCAAATGGCGAGTTAAAATATTATGAAATTTTAAATTAATGAATATCCGAAAATCGGTTAATTTCTGTAATACTAAATGCCATTAAAAAACTTTAAAAATTCTTAATAGAAACCTCTAAGTTCTGAAAATGGAAATTATCAATATTCTTTAATTTTACTTTTTAAAATTCTTTGTTTCCGAATTTATATTTCTTGTTTTAAATTTTAAAGTTCCAAAATGATTAAAATTCTAAAAAAAGGTTGTTTTGAAAATTTTAAATTCATAATAATCTTCAAATATTTTAAATGAAATATTAATAAAATACTCTTACATAAAAAACAAACAATTTTCGATTTTGGTTAAAGTAGCTAACATTTATGATATTTTTCAAAACCCCAAAATTACGGATGAATCGTAATCTTTAATATAAATTTAATTTTTAAATTTCATTAAATTCTTAAAAAAGTTCTGAGTTTCAAAATTTTTCAAATTATAATAATTGAAATATTTAAGATTGTTGCAATTCTGAAAATCAGAAAGCTCTTAAAATTTCTTCAATCCTTAAAAAATTTAGCATTCATATTATGTGTAGACTTAAATTTCATAAAATTCATTAAATTTAAACATTCATGAAAATGTATACATATCAAAATACTTAAAATTATTAATATTTTTTTTTTGAAAATTCATGAACTACTTTTAAAATTCTATAAATTAATTAAAAGCCTCTCCTGAAATGTTTAAAATTGTAACTTAAAATTTTAATATTCAACAAGATTTGAGTTTTTAAATATAAAAAAATTAAAATTTAAAATTCCTAAACTTCTTGAAATTTATCAAAATACCTAAAGTTATAAATAATTTTAAGATTCTGTAAATTTGGATATTCAAAAATTTTAGATCGTCATTTTTTTATCAGTTGGCTTTTTCGTAAAATGTGTTAAATTTTTAAATATACTTAATCAATAACCGAAAATCCAAAATATTTTACAATTTTAAAAATCGGTCAAATCCTTTAAATAAATTTTTCTTCAAATAAATTTTTCATGCCAAACAGTGTTTTTTTTAAATTTTAAAATTCTGAAATGCCGACTTAAAATTCTTATAAAATTTTAAATCGTTAAATATCCGAAAATCACTTAATTTTTTATAATGTTTAAAGCCATTAAGAATTTTAAAAAACCACATTTCTAAATTACTAAAAATAATTAAAGAATTCTTTGAATTTTCTATTCTTTGTTTACTTATTAAATTTTTAAATAACTAAAATGTTTTAAAGAGTTAAAATTTTAAATTAAAGTCGAACCATGAAAATTCATAAAAATCATGAAATTTTTAAAAATTTTAATTTTTCAAAAATAAAAATAATTTTCAAAATTGGTTAAAATTGTTGGAATTAATAATATTTTTAAATTTCGTTAAATTGTGAATGACTAGCAGTTCTTAAAATTTTTTTAAATTTTAATTTTTGTTAAATTCTTGAAATATAAAATTTATCTAAATTTGTTTAAGAAATAATAGTAAAGCTTAACACTTAAGATTTCAAGCCCCAAACATAGAAAGCAATTTTAAATTTTTTTAAAATTGTGTGAGAAAGTTTGATAAATGTTTGCATTATTCATTTAAAAGCTCTGTTAGTGCTATAAATGTTTAACAGTTAAAATTTGAATGTATAATTGATTTGAGTTGATTTGTTTTAAAATTAATTATTGAGCTTTTAATTTTTTATTAGATAAAAATGGTTGACAGTACACTGACAGAAAGAAAACACCTAGATTTTTCCTGCAAGCACTAAAATATAAATTTAAGTCGCTTGAAGTACTAAAATTATTATTAGTTCAAAATTATTCTGTAATAATTGAGAGATTTTGTATAATCTAAAAAGCTTAGTGTACTAGAAAAAATAAATTAAAAGCTTTAATTACTGTGTAATCATTTTACCAATACATCGGAATGTACCTTTTTTAAATATCAAACCTCCTATTTAAATTACTAAAAGGACTAATTAAGATCAGTCGAAATGAAAAACAATGAAAAGCTCTCTATTTTATACTTATCGGAAATTCAAAATAGGCATTTCCCGCTTATACAATATAACACGAGAAAAGCTCATTGAAAAAATGTATTTAATCAGAACTTGAGTCCTACCGCAAAAAGTTAAACATTTCTTATTTTAAAGAATTATAGTGATTATTAATTTAGACATTTAAGAAATTTAAAAATTAATGTGATGTTGAATTTGAGAATAACAAAAAAAAAATTGTTTTTCAAAATCAAGTTAAAATTTAGAATGCAAAACGTTAAAATTAGATTTCGTAAGTTCAGAATTTGGAAATTAAACACCGATTTTGTGATCTTGATCTTTTGGGATTTGACTTGTGATCTACAAGCATGTGATCTACATGAACGATAAATCTTGGAGGTGATTCAAAAAAAAATTCAAATTGATGTCTGCTTTAACGTTTTAATAAAAATCAAGTGTCGTGGATTAAAAGAATGCATCTGTCATATTTCATTCAAAACGGCGTGCTTTAAAGTTTGCTTGAAAGCTTACAACTAAATTTATTCTTATTCAATGTTGAAATAAGTATTTTACCAAAGCACTTTTGAAGTTTATTCAAGATAAACCTAATCCCTATGATTATAACTCATAAGAAATATACTTTTGCCCTTTCCAACAATAAGCGTGGTATATAGTCAAATCCTCAAAATTTGGTTTACATTTCTTATGGTTCGAGTGTATTTGAAAAATATCCTAACATTCTATTTAGTTAACTTTCTATCTAGTGAAATTTGAATATTCCTAAAATGAGAATACTGCTCTTCAATTCAAAAAAATGTCCGCCATAAATTCAAATTTTAAAAATAAATTATTCGAATTCTTAATTTTATTTTCAGAACCGTGTACGGAAAATTCAACTTCGAAATTTTAAAATTTAAGAATTAAGAATTTAAATTTTTTTAATAATTTTTGAGTTTTCAAACCAAATCTATAATTCCTCCATTTCGCAGCTAATCTTATAATTACAAATTTATAATTAACAATTTTTGTCGAAATTAATAAATGTAACATTTTTTTTTGGATGTTCATGTCACGAGATAACTTGTAAACCACCGCAATAAAGGTAAATATTGACAACAGTACACAAAAGCATTTTTATGGAATGGATTTTTTTCTCTATTTCTCTGTAAAATTGAAGTACCCATATAAATTGTTGACTGTATCGCATTAAGGACACTTTTTGATGGCTACCTGTACGGTTCTGTGGATCTTAGTACATCGTGTTTGTTGTTATCTGGATTATAGAGGGCAAAGAGAAAAAAAACTTTTTTAAAGATTTAGCATGACCGACATTGTTGTAAACATTCATTTAATTTATGCGGAATTAAATAAATAAACCATGGGTCACGTTCACTTCCTGCATTTCCTAGTCCCTTAATTCCATGGATCACTTCGTCGTTGGTGTCACAAATTTGCCGAAAATGTTTACCTGGCACTTTTGGTTGATACAATTTTAATAAATTAATTTAGAATTCATTTTTTGTTACTATATTTTTTCACCCACATGCCATTAAGCACAGGATTGTCATCCTCGGTCGAAATAATCTTATGGAATGATTACAGTTTGTGGTAGCAAATAAATGTTACGTACATGCAACGGTTTAGTTTAGAAATGACGTTGTAGTACAATTTATCACATTCCGGGACCATTGATTCTGTTCTAAATCTTCTGCAAATACTTTGACCTCGGCACTTCAATGTTCTATGTACTATGGCTAAATAAAAATAAAAAGAAATGAATCCGACCTCAGAAAATCTTAGGAGTTAAAATTTTTTTTCATATTAAATTATATTGGGACATACGAAGGTTGGCCGATTGAGCAAATTGCACCATACGGCTGGAGTTGGGGGTTAAACCAGAGCTTGTGCCAACTCCAAACATAAGGAATTATTTCCGGCCTCGGAAGTTTTTATGTATTAGAGTTTTTGTTTTTTCTGGGATGAAGAACTGGGATAACTTAACAGGCTTAACATTTTAGGCTTATTGCGCCATTTCATTTTCAGATAATGCCCAAACTCCAAAGAACACATTTACCCATGTACCCAATTTTTGTTTACTCTGCAACTTTTCTAAAATATCTTAGCCGATTGTTGGCCAAATGATATCAATAAACAAGCTTCCCGGTATCATTGAAATTAGCTCTGCGCTAATTAAATTACACACATGAAAAAATTTTTAGATTAAATCTAATTAATTTATATCAGACGCTTCAATTAATTCCATTTTTGTCAAACTATCTGCTTAACATAACTGCAAAACTCGTGTTATCCGACAAAACAAACACGTATACAACTTTTTTATTTAACTTATTATTATTTTTTTTTTTTTAATTACAACACTAAAGTTATGTTCGTAAGTTTTTAATTTGTTACTTGGCAAATAAATTAATTTCCAAACAAAAAAAAATCTGCACAATTATTTTTATTTAACAGACAAAAGAAATGACAAAATTTTTTTGTTGAAAACTTTATTGTTTTAAGCATCTCAAGTATTGTTTTAACATTTATTATTTAAATAAGAAAAAAAAATACAAAATTACTTCAAATGCAATAAGGTAGGTGACTTTGCGTTATCAAAACGGAAAAGGCGAAAACAATTTTAATTTTTATTAAATACATAATTATAAAATATTGTACAAAATAATTTAATAATTACATAATTTTAAGTTTCTAGTTTTTCATGGTTTTATATATACGTTTATACGTATGTATGTACAGTTTTCACAATTAATTTACGTGCGGCATTAAATATAAGAATAGTTATGCGCCCAAAACTTTTTCCACATTATGTGTATTTGAACATAATTCTTTTTTAAGTGAAAGGGGAAATATGAAAAACCGGAATGAAAAATTATTTATGACATTTTTTGTTGTGTGTGTGTGTGTGTGTGTTCATTCATTTTCTTATTATTATTATTACTAAGGAAATACCGGTGCTTTGCCATTGAATTAAGCTTCTATTAAAAATATTATATATTCTTACAGATATTAAATTTTTTTTATTTATATTCGTAAATTTTATCAAAATAGGAATAATATTAAAAAAAAAACTCTACGGTATTCAAAAATTCATAATAGAATTTTTTTTGAATGGATGATTTTCTATTTTAATACACCAAGTTGTGAAGAAGAAAAAACCAAGTATTCTTTCATACCACCACATACCATTTGAAGATTTTTTGTAATTTAAATTTTTTTTTTTTAATGCTTTTACGAAGTTATGTGTATGGTTTAACTTAACTTTACTCGAACCGGATACTAAAAATTATTTTAATGACACAGACTATGGTCGTCGTATATACTGTTTATGCTGAATGCGCGAAATTCTAAAATATATAAAAATTATTCCATCTTGGAAACAAAAGTTTTCTCTATTCTTTTAATATATTTATAGAAATAACAAATTATAAAAATTTGTATCGCTATAGGTCATTGTCTAAAAATATATAAAATGTTAAAAGAGTTTGCGACTGCAGGTTTATATCGTTCATTAGTAAAAATACAAACGGTGGTCTAGGTGTGAAGCTGTCTTGGGGGAATCAAGTTGGTACTTGTTGCCAGCTCCGTATCTTGCAGCTTCCACAAGTGTGCGTGTTACCTCCCCGTGGTGACCACCGGGCAACTATTACACCATGTGGTGTACTAGGCGAAAACACGGCGCTAAATAACTGGGCCGGGTTAAGGTGTCAACCGTACCGTGCTGATAACCGGCCAGGCTGGGGGCCCAGTATAAAAACTAGCCCAGCCTCTAACGGTGTATCCGGATACTTGGCGCCCTCCGGATCATAAAGCCTTACCTGTGTATTGCGGATCTCTGCACAGGTGGACCTCCTTTCTCCGCTACTCGTGGGACCTATTATGGCAGAAAATTTAAAAACAAAAGAGACCGGTGCTCTTAAAAAACCGGAAACCAGTGCTGTGGAGACATCGGCCTTTAGGCCCGGTCTCCAAAGTGCATTTAGGGGCTTAAGACCAAATGAGGCTGGCCCCTCGAAACCAAAGGGCAAAGGCACGAATGCTGGCCCTCCAGTGTCAGCGAACTATCAGACCAGGAAGAGAGCCTGTCGGATGATCTCCAAGATCAGCAACATTCCGTTGGAGCAGAGAACGGATAGGGACAGGGATACGCTTGCGTGGGCAAGGCGTATCACTGAGCCACATCAGGAGGGTTCCGAGATCTCACAGCCGAAAAGGCAGAGATCTGATGATGAACCGCCTACGGAGGCTAAAAAGAAGCGGGTTCCGGATGTCACCAGGCCCTTCAACGAGGTGCTAAAGGAGCACCTGATCATGGCAGTCGTGGACCGGGCTCAAGAAGATGGGAGCATTACGACCCTTAACTGGAGGAAGGTGGAGAAGGCCTTAGCCGCCATCTTCCTAAAAATTATGAGGGAGAACCCAGGACCTGCTCCGTCTTGCCGAGACGGAGGATGGCACCGGAATCACGTCAAACTGACTGCCTGTGCCGATGAAAGGTCGGTGACCCTCTACAAAAAGGCGATCGGCAGCCTGGGGGAAGTCTGGCCGGGGGCCAAATTAGAAGTGGTGACTAGGGAAGAAATTCCCTGCAGGCCAAGGGCGCGAGCCTGGATCCCTGCTGAGCCTAGTGATCCAAGGGAGATCTTGGAAATGTTGAAACTCAGCAATCCGGATCTACCAACGGCCACCTGGAAGGTTGCCAGGTTAGAAGAGGTAAAGGCGGAAGCAGATCACAGATCGGCCGTCATTATCATCGACAGAGAATCCGTGGGTGCTTTGGCGAAATCTGGAGGCCTGATCAGCTATGGATTTGGAGCAATTACGCTCAAAATTTATAAGCGCGATGAGGTTGACAGATCTGGGGCGCCCGCAGCAGGGGGGGAAACCACTTGTGGTGTCCCGCCTGGTGTTGGTGACCCAGAAGTCCGCAGCATCCCGGAGGATGCACAGGAGACACTATCCCTGGACTCGGAGATTTCGAGATCATTGGGACTAAGCTGTGCGCTCCTAACGGACGAATCAATGTCGGAGGAGTCTGACTCAACAGTGGAGGAGGGAAGCAATAACTAATGCTTAAGATCCTTCAGATCAACCTCCATCACTGTAAAGCCGCCTCGGCGGCCCTTCTTCTAAAAATGGAATCTGAGTCCATTGATGTGGTTCTGGTCCAGGAACCTTGGGTCAATGATGACCGGGTGCTGGGTCTCAGAACTCCATAAAATACTACATGCGAAAAATGAAGGTAAGATACGTTCTTGCATTCTCGCTAAAAATAATCTGAATATTTTTATACTACTGAATTACAGCAACGCTGATGTAGTGGTGACTAGCATCGAGATGGATGGGCAAAATCTCTGGCTAATATCGGCCTACCTACCATACGAGGAGGAAAATATACCACCAGGTAGGTTGGGCAGTGCAATAATGGAGGCTCGAAAACGAAAGATAGGAGTCATCATGGGTAGTGATGCTAATGCGCATCACTCAATTTGGGGGAGTACAGACATAAACAGGCGAGGTGAGTTACTCCTTGATTTTATTTTAAGTACTAACCTAAATATATGTAATGTCGGGTGTAAGCCAACCTTCATTACTAAAAATAGACAGGAAGTGTTGGACATCACACTTGTCTCGGATTTTATTAAGGAGAGGGTATTGAACTGGAAAGTGTCCGAAGACCATTCCTTTTCTGACCATTGTTATCTCCAGTACGAAGTGGATACAAAACCCACTAGCAAACCACCCTTCAGAAATAGGAGGAAAACTGATTGGGATTGTTTCAGAACCATTCTAGGTAACTTATTACCGGTATCGGTTCCAAACCCTCCTGCATCTACACAGGAGCTTGATGCTCTAGTAACCAAGCTATCTGATGCTTTTAACAAGGCCATGTTAGGTGCATGTCCTATCAGTAGACCCTTGGGTAAATCTCGGCCACCCTGGTGGTCGAAAGAACTCCAAGGTACTCGTATGAAATGCAGGAGACTGTTCAAGAAAGCGAGGAACACAAATGCTGCTGCAGATTGGGACTGTTATAAACAAGTCCTCAAAACCTATAAGTACGAGCTGAGAGCAGCCAAAACGAGGGCCTGGAAGCTCTACTGTGGCAATATTCAGGAGTCCTCGGAGGCGGCCAGGCTACGCAAAGTACTATGTTCTAGTCCTTCCATCCCGAGTTATCTACAACGACCGGATGGTTCATGGACTACATGTAGTGAGGAATCCCTGGAGCTATTACTAGAAACGCATTTTCCAGAGTGCTCGGTACTAGCTCCGGAGAGACCCATGATAAATAGGGGTATAGACTCCGTAAGTCATATAGTAAAAAGGCGGAGTATCCTATGGGCAATAAACAGCTTTAAGCCATACAAGTCGCCAGGACCTGATGGCATTATCCCAGCGGATATCCAGCGAACTATTGACTTAACCCTACCCTGGCTGGAAGTTATCTTCAAAGGCAGCCTAGAACTTTGTCACATTCCTAGAAAGTGGACTGAAGTAAAAGTTATATTTATACCTAAGGCGGGAAAAAGCTCTCATTGCTATCCCAAAGACTTTAGGCCCATAAGCTTATCTTCTTTTCTGTTGAAAACACTGGAAAGGCTAATAGAGGCTTACATTAGAGGCTCAATAAAGCCGGGCGAGCTGTCGGGATCTCAACACGCGTACTGTAAGGGACGATCGGTGGAAACAGCTCTCCACTCCCTTATAGGCCCGATTGAGAAATCACTTGAATATAAGGAATATTCAATGGTGACCTTCTTGGATATAGAGGGGGCCTTTAGCAACGTCAGACCGGGGGCAATCACTCGGGCCCTTGCGTGTCTGGGGGTAGACGTGTCACTCAGGGGCTGGATAGATCATATGCTTAGAAGCAGGATCGTGACAGCTTATCTGGGTGGGGCGTCCGCCGGCAGATACGTGAGCAGAGGGACACCTCAAGGTGGGGTTCTATCCCCCCTTCTTTGGAACTTGGTCATAAATGACCTGTTACTAAACCTGGAAGGGCAAGGCTTCAAGGTGGTTGCTTACGCGGATGACGTTGCTATTGCGGTCTTCGGTAAATATCCTAGTACGCTGAGTGAGCGCATGCAGTGCGCGCTTGGCTACCTCTCTGAGTGGGCACGCGGCTGCGGACTGAACGCAAACCCACAGAAAACGGAGCTGGTCCTCTTTACCAGGAAGCACAAACTTCCACAGTGTGACCCGCCGACATTAAATGGTACTCGCTTGATCTTTACGGATAGAGCAAAATACCTCGGACTACTTTTGGACAGCAAGCTAAGCTGGAAACCAAACATCGTAGAGAGAGTAAAGAAAGCTACTATAGCGCTCTACTCCTGCAAAAATGCCATTGGAAAAAGATGGGGTATGGAGCCCCACATAGTACACTGGCTCTACGTCTCAGTGGTCAAACCTATACTGCTGTATGGGGTTGTCGTCTGGTGGCCAGCGTTAAAAGTTATGGCCAACCTGAAACTATTGATGAAAGTTCAAAGAACGGCCTGCTTGTGTATAAGTGGGGCTCTCAGGAGCACACCTACTCAAGCTCTGGAGATTCTCTTTCATCTTACTCCATTGGATATTGCGGCCGAGCAGCTTGCATCTTGCACAGCCATTCGGCTCAAATCCATATCTATGTGGACCTGTAATAATGCAGGGCACTCATCTATCCTATGCAACAGGGGTATTCCGGAAGCTACCGACTACGCTATCCCTTTGCCATCTGTTGAGATTAAATTCCAAACTGAGTTTCCCACCAGAGAGGACTGGGTGAACGAAACGGTTATGGACAATGAGGCCTTAAGCTTCTTCACGGATGGCTCAAAAAGGGATGGAGGGGTTGGCTGCGGGGTATTCTGTGAGGCACTAGGGGTTAACCTCTCTTTTCGTCTTCCCGACTTTTGCAGCGTTTTTCAAGCTGAACTGACCGCGATAATGGAAGTCATGGACTGGTTGAAGTATAATGTAATATCTACGAGGGATATTCGCATTTTTACGGACAGCCTGGCTGCTATTAAAACGCTACAATCATACTCCCTGACGTCGAAGGTAGCCCAGAACTGTCTGGCATCTTTAAATGAGATGGCTGATCAGTTCAACATCCGCTTGACGTGGGTGCCAGGGCATTTCAATATCGCAGGGAATGAAATGGCAGATGAGTTGGCCCGCAAGGGTACAGCACGCCTAATAATCCAAAGCAGGCGGGATATACAGATACCGCTTGCTTCATGTAAACTGCTGCTTCAAGAAGAAGCCATAAAAGAAACGAACGTCAGATGGTCTAAAGCCAGTTCGTGTGTAACAACCAGGCAGATCTGGCCTGGACTTGACCGGTCCAGATCAGGCCAACTGATATCGCTTCGACGGCAACATATTGGTATGGTCGTGGGAGCTATAACGGGACATTGTCTCATTGGGATACATGCGAGCAGACTGGGTGTCCCAGCCCACGATTTCTGCCGCAGCTGTGGTGATGAGGAGGAGGAGGAAAATGTGCTCCATCTGCTCTGCACCTGCCCTAGTCTAGCGTACAGCAGAACAAAATTTATGGGAACTTCCCCCTTGAACGACCTCTCGGATCTTAGTAAAATCGAGATCCGGGACTTTAAACGCTTCTTGGTAAGCTCAGGATGGTTTAGCGAGTGAAGAGGAGGAAACTCGAATGTGGTACAGCTACGGACCAATTTTGTGTCTATGCTAGTCCTTTAGGACAGCCACCCTTACCTAACCTAACCTAAAAATACAAACAATTTCAATTATTAACACCAATCTTAATCGGAAGGTATGGGTATTTAACACACCGATGTGTCGACAGCCCGTACAAATTGTACATATCGTAGACAACGTAGATGGTTCATAGAATACTTCGATAATATAGGCGATTGATAGGGTAATTTAGGGAAGTAGTTCTAAGCAACTACGTAGGCCAAATTTTTGATCGTTTTGAAGAAACTGGCTCAGTGGAAGATCGTGTACAAAATTCAACTAACTCATAATTTGAAGCCACCAGACCATTTAAATCGTTGTCGTTTTGTTAATTCGATGCTTGGACGTAATGAAGGTTTTTCATCAACAATCATCTTAAACGATGAAGCTCATTTTCATCTTAATGAGTACGTCAAACTGAATGATTTGAGTGTTAACGACCTTTGGTTACAACAAGATTGAGCAACATGCCACGCATACCATGCAGTAATCCATTTATAGTCAACAAAATTTGCTGATGGCATAATTTCAAGAAATTGTAAAGCTCCTTGGCCACCAAGAAGAGCGGATTACCACTTCATTATATTTTCACACAAACAATTCAACAACTTAAAATCAACAGTCGAGCTGAAATTGAGTTCATTGATCCGCTTTTTTGGAAAAAATCATCGGAAATTTTGATGTTCGGATGCAGGTTTGATGTTCGAATACAGGCCTGTAGACGAAGCCGTGGTGGGCATAGAACGATATTGTTTTTCATACATAAATTGTTAGGATAACTCATTATTAATAAGATAATTTGATTTTGCATTCCAAAATGTGTATTTTATTTATAAATAGAAAAAGGACTAATAGATGGCCCACCCTGTATATTCCCATCCTTGATTAACAAAGCGGATGGGCAGCCAATCTTAAAAAGAATAAAAATAGAAGATATTAACAGGCCACCAAAAGAAATCCACTACTTAATTCAAATTCTAACGATCAAAATAGTTTGAGAGTACAATTTGGATTATAAAGTTGAGTAAAATTGTATTCATATTTGAGTTTGCATAGACTTCGAAGTATGAATTTTTTGAATGGATTAGGGTAAGTTAAATTCCAGAAAAGAATCCCAGAATTTTTAGATGAATTTAATGAGTGGAAATACAGTAATATTTCACTTTGACTTGAACAAAAAGAAAATGTTTAATCTTTTTAATTGAATTTATTTTTAAAACAATTCTGTTGTACATAGTGATATAACTAAAGTTAATGGCGTCAAAAATATTTTTCAAAGCATGCTTTTAAATATGAGCTTTTTATTTCATCTTCTTCATTTAGGTGTAATATTTCTAATTTAAACCAAAATATTTAGTCACTATGATTTTAGCTGAATATAACTAATTAAAAGCTTTCACTTGCTAAAATAAACTTTTGAACTTTTAAACGTTACGAACATTTTGGAACAACTAATGAGAGTTAACTTGAAAATATTTTTCTAAATTTTTAATGTTTTCAAATATTAACGTTACAAGTTGAGCTTTAATTTTACAACTTAATCTCAACTTTCTTGTGATATTTATAATTTAAATCGAAAATATAAATCGCAAAAATTTTGGTTGAACGTCTGGAATTTTTAAATAAATTTTAATATAGTTGTTGGCGCCTTAATTCAAGCTTTTATACTGGGGATTTAAATACATTGAAACGTTTACTTTCAAAACGTGTTTAATTTTAAATTATAGATGTGAAAGCAAATATTTTTGAACGCTTAATTTTCAAGTCGAGATTTTGATACATCATATTAACGTGTGATATTTCTAATTTAATTTCTATTTCTAAGCTTTCAGCTGTTAAATTGAAATTTGAAGACTTTTATCTTGATACTTAATAACTTTGAAATGGATTCGGATTCAACATTTTTAAAAAGCTTACCTAAATTTTTATGCGTATTATAATTAAAAGCTTTAACTTAAGCAATTAAACTTTCCATGTTTTCGATATCAGATTTTGAAAATTTCGAAACGATTAATCTTAGTTTCTTTTCAAATATTTTTATAAAAGTTCGAGCTTTCAAACGCAATTTATTATAAACTAGCTATTCAAGTCGAGCTTTGTTGGTGCCATTTGATATGGTATTTCTAGTTTAGACCTTAACAATAAATTAGTAAGATTTTGAATTTGCTGAATAGTTAGTTTCAAATTATATTTTAAAAACTTTAAAATGTTAAACTATATATTATTTAAAGCTTCATATTTTAGATGAGCTTTGCTGAGTCCTTCAGATATTTGTATTTACGTGTGATACCTATTTCAATTAAAAGCTTTTTATTGATAAATGTTACTTTATAACTTTTAAACTTAAGATTTTGAGATTTCCGAAGAGTTAAGAATTGTTCATCTAAAATAAAAATTAAAAAGCTCAATACTTTCAAGCAAGATTTTAAACTTGGGGCGTAAAGAAAACTTTTTGAGTGGCTGGACTATTCCTGAATGGTCTATAGTCACATCTAATTTATTACAGTTCCCATTTACGTTAGTGCCGATACTCAAATGAAGATGTCGCCACAATCTTTAAAATATTTAGTAACTTGGCTGCCATCTATTAAGCAGTAGAATAACTATATAAATAGCAAACGCCTAAACATTTCGCCTCCAACATAATTAAGACATATTTCGAATAATTTTGTTGAAACTGTTACATTCATCCTGAACGCTAGTGTTTTCATTTTAATTTTTTTATGTTTTGCACATAGAAATCGGTAATTTTGTTTACCAAAACAGTTTCGATGAGCAAACTTTTAAATCTATCTAGTTTTTACTATATTTATGCGTTTTGGGACCAATAAAACCCAAAACTGACACAAATAATCTGTATAATAAGGACTAAAAGAATATATATATAAAAGTTAAATGATAAGACAAATTTTGTTGCCACCGTTGTTCTATGCGTATACAATCAATTAGTTGTATAAAGTTTGTTTTCGTTTCTCGTAGATTAAACGATATGTGGACATTATACAAACTTTATATGAATGTTTATAAATGGATTTTCTCTACAAACGTAAAACGAGATGGAAATAAGTTTTCGATTTCATCAAAAAAAAAACTATTTTGTACGCAGAAACTATACAAATTTAAATTTAAAGGATCATTTACCAAATAAATTTATTCTGTTTTTGTGGATACACATAATATATACAAATATTAAGAACGTATTCACCCGAAATCACATGTGTGTCTATATATATATATATATTTGAACTGACCATAACCTATAAAATACGAAGTATTTCAGTTTTTTTTTGCTGAACTCAGGCTCTCAATTTGGCAGTCGTACAAAATATATAAATTGCACAAATTAAATCTGGGTATTTGTGTGAGTGTGTGTGTGTATAATTCTAATTGAAGTTCAATAAAATATGTACAAAATTTTTTAGTTTTGTACTCGTATTACTGCACAAACCATAACTTAGCAAATTTTTCTTCTTTTTTTTTTGCCTCCAAATGACATTTTTTATTATTTCAAATAAATAAAATGTGATTTTCATTTTATATTTGTGTATAGGGAAAATATATTTTTTGGTTTGTGTTGTTTGTGATTTCCTTTTAATATATTTCCTGCATATTGCGCACATTAAATCTTTTTTTTGTTTTTTTTAGTTTTCTGTGCTTTCTTTTCCAAAGTTTTGGCAACCATTCAAATATGTAAAATGACCTATAATGTTGATATACAATTATGGTATAAAATTTACTATATATGCACATACATACATTTTGTAGAGTATAAAATTGCCACGATTTACGTTCCTAGCTATTATTCAGTTTGTACATACCATATACGACCGAGCATATATAAATTATTTAAATAGTTAGCCAAAAATTTGTAATATCGTGCTATTCAACTAATTGCAGTACGTACTTGTAAAAAATTACAATTTGTGGATTATTTTAGTTAGATGTTCAATATATAGAGTAAAAAAAGGAAAAGCTTAAAATATAAATACATAGTTTATACCATATACATGTACAAAATATTAAAATCCTTATATATGTATACAAATTCAATGATATACCCAACTGGCTGTGTGTAGAGGAAGGGCAGCACCAATAATATAAAGAAAACTAGCTTGTATATATACATTTTAGTTTCCTACACATCATATATTCTTATTTGTATTTTATTTGTACTTCAAAAGATTCAATTTCATTATTGTTATTATTATTATTATTATGTTGAAGCATGTTTGGAATTAATAATAACGTTGGAATTGACTATTGAGTACACTCTGTATAATATAAAGGTTTTAATATGAAAATAAATTCATAGTTCAATAGCTATTAGTAGAGACTTACATTATTCTTTATGCGAAAGATATAATTTGTTACGAATACACGTTTTTAAATAAGTCGGTGTTGGATGTGTTTCAATAGGGTAGACATTGACCGTTTATAGCCAATTAACCATTGGTTTATATTCCAGCATTGTAACTATGTACAAACCAACAACTGTCTCTAGTTTATCTCCCCGCGGTAGCAACTGGGCAACGTTTGTTTTGGATGACTAGATGAATAACACCACACCACACCACCAATAGCTCCACATGTAACAACACAGAATCAACATAAAGCAATAGATAAAGAACCGATCCAATAAACATCAACTAATAAGTTTACAACATCCCTGCACTGCTTGATTTAGGATCTCAATCCTCGTTTATAATTGAATCCTGCGTTCAACCGCTAGGCCTACGTAGGAAGTTTTCACACATATCAATTTACGATCTAGCATCCAGCTCTGCGGGTCATAATAGTCAAAATATCATCACATTTACCATCGGCAATGATAACCATACCCAAATCAAACAAAATATAGGAGCTCCAGTTAGCAGATCCTAATTTTTGTAAACCCAGTTCAGTGGACCTGTTAATTGGAGCGGAATTCTTTATGGATATTTTATCGGAACAAAGACTGTCTATCCCAGATCTGCCAGTGCTTCACTCATTCAAATTGGGTTAGCTCATATCGGGAAATATAAATACACCAGACCAATCAACTGAAATTAGAATTCAAAATTATAGTATAAATGTAGAATGCGTTACCAATGAAAACCTAATGGAGCAGTTAAAGAAATTTTGAAAAGTTGTTGTGCCATTTGTTATTGTTACAGACATTGAAATTAACGCGGAAGATCCAAGTGAAAAATTATATCGCGATACTACGACCAAAACACCAGATGACAGATTTATCGTTAAAGTGCCATTTATGTCACCACGCCCGAAATTCCTTAATCCACGCGCAATCCAGAATACTTGGAATTAAAAAATGATTTTCGAACTCTGCGGAGTACTGTAAGGGATAACAACAATTTATAACTGAGTACATTCAACTGCATCAAAAGACTCATACTCCATGGTCAAAAGTTCCACGTGAAGACAATTGTAAAAGTATCGTTAAACGATACTTTACATGTTGGTTACAAAACTAACCGGATTTAACCACAAATTTGCTTCGCTTTCGGCAAAACATTGTTGCGGTTAACGCAGATATTGAAAAGATATATCACTAAATATTAATCGATCCCGCCGACACATTTTTTCAATTAATTCTATGGCGTAGTAGCCCCGAGGAGGAATTAAGGGTATCAAGTGTAACACCGTTACGTATAGAAGAGCATGTGCTCCGTTTCTGGGTATCCGTTCTCTAGAAGAAGCAGCGCATTGTTATGAAGCAAAATATCCAAATGCCGCAAAGGTGATTATAGACATCAATTTTATATGGACAATTTATTCACAGGAAGTGGTACAGTGGAAGGTGCAATAGCACATGAGCAGCAACGGATTTAAACTTCGTAAGTGGATAGATAATGATAACCTCAATGATATACCAAAACTCATCGAAGGCGATCAATGCACCAAAACTCTAAGTGTTATGTGACGCGATGTATTCACTTATAAACTAAACACCTTAACAAATGAAGTAATCTGGACAAAAAGAAATATGCTCTCAGAAAGTTCCAAATTATACAATCCGTTAGGTTGGTTCTTCTGCTTATGAAGTAGCCTATAATATGGTGCAGTAGTATACTTACAAACTTGAAATGAACATTGAGAAATCACGAGTCGTTTAGTGTGTTCGAAGAGTAAGGTAGCACCCATAAAGCAAATTAGTCTACCTAGATGGGTACTGTGTGGTGCTGTTTTGCTAGCTGAGTTAGCAAAATACTGCAAAGAGATATTTGATGTTGCCGATATAAATGTATACGCCTGGACCTGCTCCGGTTATCCGATATTTCAGCTAGGTGGAGACTTTCATTGCCAATAGGACAAGCATGATCTTAGACTAAATTCATAGAGAAAGGTGGAGTCACGTGTCATAAAGTAAAAATCCAGCCGATTAAATATCCAGAGTCGTAGATCCACAATATTAATCTAAAAATTGAATTGAAAGCGGAATCCAAATGGCCAAGAACTACAACACAACCACCACCACCAGAATTGGATATTGAAGCTCGAACCAAAGGATAATTGTTTTGTTGTTTCTAACAGCGATAGCGAAGTGATAAATCAATTAATTAATAAATTCTCTTCTTGGTTCAAAATTTAAAAGATAATGGGGTATGTTCTTCGGTTTTGTAAGCTGCCTAAATCAGAATATAGAAGGTCAAATATATATAGTAAATACTTGTCGTATTGGGAATACCAGTCAGCCGAACTATACATTATGCGAGCAATCCAGGCAACCAGTTTTAAGACCGAAATTATTAAACTAAAACCAAATCTAATCTGGGTGACTTACTAAATACCTCATTTATTCACTAAAAACCTCATTCCTATTTGTTTCTTTATTTTTAATTTAACTGTACAAATTGAGCTTTTTTACATTTTTTTTTTAAAGTGTACTATACTTTTAAAATTATACAAATAATTCCAAAAACTCATTTTGTATGATGCTTCCTAAAAATCTGAAACAAAATGATCCTTTGAAATTATTTCTAAATTTGTATTTATCATAGGTTTAGGAGAATTGAGGTTTTTGGACGAGAAATAAATACTTTAAAACTTTTCTGGATGAGCTTTCGCCATTTTGTTGAAGATGATATTCAGATTTCAAGCTGTGTGAAAGATTTTTATTTTTAAAAGCTCGTGGAAAGTTGAAAACAATTTTGTTTGAAACTTATTATAGATAAAAACGAGCTTTAGGGAAAAGTTTATCTTGTTTAACTGAAAGGAAAACCAAGTGGTAATGAATTATTTAAAATAATTAATTGAGCTTTCGGGATTATTTAGCTTATCATTATTTTTTAATGAAAAAATGTTTTTTAAAAATACGTAAAAAGCTCATCCTGATTAAATTTAAATTTAAAAATAAATTTGTTTAATTGAAAAATTTAATAAAAGCTTACTTTTATTTTATTGAGCTTATTGAATTTTTATTAGGAACTCAAAGTCATTTTTCTTGTTGCTGATTATTTACAAACCAGTACAGTGAAATATACTATTGAAGTTACACCGCCATGTACTGAAAAGCTCATGCTAATTAAATTTATTTTAAAGGAATAATCTTAAAAAATGGAACTTTTCACAATTTTCTTTACAAGTAATATTATTTTTAGTACTCGTTCTTTAATAGGCATACTAGTATTAAATTTTGATTAAAAGCTTTTAGGATTTTTAACCATTTTTATAAGGCTTTTTCCGGTTTTAGTTGGTTTCAAAACCATTTACTGAAAACTACATCCGTATTGAATATTTTTTTAAGCAAAAATTTTAATAATTGAGCTTTTCACTTTTTTCTGAATGAAAAGCTTTATTTTTTTTTAAATATACTATAATTAAATAATTTGAACATAGCCTTGTCCCATTGCTTTCAGATTAATAGGAAGCATTATACATAAATCAGCGTTTGGAATTATTTATACTTGTTTAATATGTGTTTTAGGAAATTGTGCTTTAAGGTGTAACATAAATATTTTATAACTCTTCAGGATGAGCTTTCGCAATTTTTGTACAAATTTAAAATATTAACAGTTGAATTTTCTAAAAATTCAGCTTTAAAAATATAGTATTAGAATGAAACCATGATTTTTTTAATTGAAATAAAAAGCTCGTTTTTATTGAAGTATGAACTTTAATAATTATTTTATTTTAGAAATTGATTTTCTGGGTATTTTCCGTATAACTTGAAACATTTGAGGTTTTAGACGTTTTATTAAAGTTTTGGCGAAAGCTTATTATTTTTAAAGTACCGTACATCTTAAGAATATTATAGACTAAAAAGCAGCATATTAAAGAAGAAAGCTCATTTCGTTTAAATTTAAATAAAAAATTATTGCGTTCAATTTAAATTAAAAGTTAAATGCATTTTAAAAATTAGATAAAAGCTCACTTTCGTGTTTTGGCTAGTTAAATTTTTAATAGAAACTGTGCTGAAAAGTGAACTTTTGGTTTTCCATGTATATCAGTTTATGAAATATAATAAGCCACGCCGCCGTTGTCTGAAAAGCTCTACCTAATTTAAATTATTTAAAACACATAACCTTACAAAATTGAGCTTTTTCATTTTTTTTCCTCAGAGGCATGAAAGTTTTAAAGTTTGATTAACGATTATAGTCTTTCAGATTTTTGTATGGAAGAACTTGGTATGTACTTCATTTTTCGATGAAAACATCTCCATTTTGCAAAAACAAGAAGAATGGTGAATCGCGCCAATTACGACTCAACTAGCAGATCTTGCTTGATTCACCAAAAACCCGCGATTTTTTAACCAGCTGAAATTTTTATAATTTCGTTGTTGAAATAATCTGATGATTTTTCCAAGCAATGAGATGGGGGATGGCTAAATGGTTATGCCGCACATTCGGGAATGCAAACAATAATTTAATGGATTTTTGCCACGTTGCTCATATATTTTCGAATGAATTAGCTCAACGAAAATATTTCGAAATTCAATCTCGTTTCTGATCCGCTAAATTTTTGAAACTCAATTTCAAATAATTTGGTATGAAAAGCATTATGAAAATTTAAAGTTTCATATTTACTGTTTTGATGCATAATTAGATTTGAAGAGTTTGAAACCCTTGGTTCCGGCCGATATTATTCCTCAAGAATAATCTGCACAGTGCAAAGCTCAAAACAAAAATTACTTAAAAATACTTAAGATTCAACGGTTCAATGCAATTTTATTGATCACAAGCGTACTCGCACAAACATCAACAACAATAAAAATACAAATAATCCATTACTCTTGCGCGCCGCACGAAGAAGACGAACGGAAAAGTTAATACATTTGAAAGGAAACGTGATTGAATTATACAACGCACTGTATTATTTATTTGTTTGTTATAATCCAGATAAAAAAATGTAACACAAATTTTTATTTCGGTTTGGTTCTCCTCAATATGTTTTCTAATCAATTTTTGGTATTTTATTCTCAAAATCATAACTATAATTGAACATAAAATGGATATACTATTATATTGTATATAAAAAAAAAATTATTCGATTGGTATTTTCTCGAATGTCAATAAATTTTTTTATTTGGTATACATAATACGAGGTATGTGCAGAGAATTAAATATTCTGTACAAATACTTGCAGGGATCTTTATAAATTTGTGGTGGTGTTCACGCTCGCTTAAAGACGATATGCTGTACATATACCGAAAAAAAATAAAAATAAAATTCTTAATTAATTAAAAAAAATTATTTTGGTACGTTGTTTTATCAACAACAATTTTTTTTTTTTTGGGTAATATCAAAAAAAAATATTGTTATTAAAAATACTTTGGCTGTTGTACCAAAAACCCAAAATTTTTATCTTCCAAATATACAATATTTTCCCAACCAAATCTTTTGTGTATTATTCTATTTATTAAAAAATATTATATTTTTTTTACATTATACCGGAAATTAATTTTTTCAGATCGCTTAACTCGGCGTACAAATATATATGTATATATACGCGCGGGTACTGTGTATAGACGTAATTTTTTTTTTATTAATAAATAAATAAACAATACACAAAACAACATAATTTGGAAATGTGAGTGAGTTTATCGTTATTTTTAGGCGTATATATATATATAGGGTATGTGCTGATTTCTTCGCGGGATTAGATTTTATTGAGATAATAGTCCGTAGTGAAATATAATTCGTATAGCAATGCGTGGAAAAAACGAGCAATTAAGGCTTCAGTGAATTTGAAATTGAAACCATGAATATTTACAGTAAATTAAGCTTTAATGAAGCAATTTTAGAATATTTAAAAGCTTAGATTAGGGTTTTTAACTCTTAAACGTTGAACTAAGAATTTTAAAAATGTTCAATGATAATCAAAAACTGTTGCAACTACTGAAAGCTTTTGCGGATTGCAATCTATGAGAAAAACTAAAACTTAAATTAAAACGAAATAAAAAAAGTTTAAAATGTTTGCAATTTATCTAAAAGCTTTTTTAAACGTCTGTAAAGCCACAAAAAATTTCTTGTTGTGATTATAATCAGTAATTGAACATTGGTGTTGATTATTATCCATAATTTTACAAACGTTAATTGTAAATTTTTTCAGAACTTTATATTTGAAACAAATTATAAGCTTATTAACGAGTTAAAGCAAAATATAAATTCCCTCACTGATTCTATTTTAAATTTCTTTCGAAAGCTCTGAAACAACAAAGGTTTACCCAAATTTTAAGACTGGTTCAAAAAGAACAGTTTTACAACTTACAATAACCTCATTAAAAGCTCAGTACTTTATGAAACCACTTTTGACGGCATTTATGAAACTTATCATAAATATTTAAACCAATCTCCTCAAAGCTTGATTTTAAAGTATCAACAAAAAAAGATTGAAAAGTATATCAAGTTTTGAACGTATTTTAACTAATTGGACACCTGTGTCCATAAGACTCATATATTTTTACAAAAAGAAAATGTGCATTGCTCCAGGAATGGAAATAAAAATCTAAATCTTTTGTAAAATTAAAAATATGAAATTTAAATAAAATATTTTGTTTCAAAATATGTTAAGCTTTTATCTTCATAAAATACCAATAAATTGAACTTTGGTTTGAGTACAAAAATGGTTGGGTAGATAGACCCAACTTAATTAACAAAGCTGTTATAAATTCATAAATCAACACGATTTATTGACACAGGAGTCTAATTAACATTTGGCAAAAAGCTCATTTGGAGCCTTACAAAATTTGAAACAGACTAATGCAATACTGATTTTATATTATTCACTTAAAGTGAGCTTTTAATTTTTCATGCTGTTTAATATTTACAAATCAGTAAAGTAAAACATATTAATTAAGCTGCATCGCCATTTACTGAAAAGCTCATGCTTATTAAATTTATTTTAAAGTTATTATCTTAAAAATGGAGCTTTTCACAATTTTCTTCACAAGTATTATTATTTTTACTACTCGTACTTTAAGAGGCATATACTAGTATTAAATTTTAATTAAAATCTTTTAGGATTTTCAAACATTTTTATAAGGTTTTTTCGGGTTTTAGTAGATTTCAAAACCATTTAGTAAAAACTACATCCGTATTGAACATTTTTTTATAATAACTAATTGGACATTGGTGTTGATTATTTTCCATAATTTTACAAACATTAATTGTGTGTGTTTCAGACATTTATATTTTTTTTAAATTATAAGCTTATTAACAAATTAAAGCAAATTTTTTCGAAAGCTCTTAGAGTACAAAAGTTTACCCAAATTTAAGATTTGTTCAAAAAGAACATTGGTTGGTAAAGTTATCAGTGTTATACGATAGTTTAATAAAGCTTTTTACAACTAACATTAACATTAATAGTTGGACCGCTGTTTTTACAAGCTCAACACTTTTTGAAACAACCAATCTCCTCAAATCTTGATTTTAAAGTGTCAACAACAAAAGATAGAAAAGTATATTAAGTTTTTGAAGGTATTTTAACTAAAAAAAATGTAAAGATTTTTAAAAATAAATTGAACTTTAAGTTTTACTTTACTTTAACTGAAATCTTTAATAATCAATTTTATGAATAAAAATATATTTTTAAAACTAATTGTAAACTAACCTAAGCTCCTACACTGAACGAATACATATTTTTAAATAAACATATAAAAAATAAAAGCTTATTGAAAACTTATTCGGCCAATGATTACTTGTAGTTCTTTTGCAGAAAATAATTTTGAACCCGAAAACAGGTATTGAATGCATTTCTTATCAAAAATCTCGATCATACATTTTGCAAATCTGTTCAGAAAATTATTCCGCCTTCAGTTACCGTATCCGATTAATTCTGGAATCACTTTTCCTAGCCAATGAAATTTAGTTTGAAATGTCAAAAACTAAATTTATATTTTCACAATAATGAAAGCCTTTAACGCAACTAATTTACTGCAAATAAGTGTTAATGATTAGCTGAAGGTTTAATATTATATATTCTACTTTAAAAGTATGTTCTCCAAATTTTGAAATCAAGCTTCAAGGTGTATACAAAAACAAAATTTAATTCTTTTAACATAAACCACTTTTGGATTGAAATAATTTAAAGTAAACTTCTAACTGTCTTCATCACACTTAATTACGACTCTAGAGTGCAAATTAAAAATAGTAGGGGACCTAAATACTCGAATAAATAAATTTTTATTGGGAAACCAGGTGTGAACTACTAGCTGTTTAAAGTGAAAGCTCTGAATTTAAAATAAAAAACCAAATCATTAAAAACTCATTGGCAACGTATAAACTTTCATAAAACAAATGTTATTCAGCTTCAGACATTTTTATAAAATTTTCAAAGCTGTTCAAGCTACTGAAAAGTTGACAGAATATAAACTACAAGAAACAATAAACATAAACTAGTTCTAAAATAAAAAAGCTTATTATTAAACTAAAATTAAGCACTCAGAGAAAATTAAAAGCTTTCAAATGTTAAAATTTGTCATTTGAAATTAAACTTTCATAAAGCTTATATTAATTGATTAAAGCACACAAGTTTGAATTAAGATTAAAAGTTAAAAGTTTTTTGAGAAGACAAGGTGGAATAAGTTTTGTGCTCCTACTACTCACAAAAAAGTTGTGAATTTAAACTTAATGAACAGAAACTTATTTAATTTGATAAGTTTAAAGCTCACAATATGCAGTCTGAATTGAACTTAACGAACTAATACTTTCGACTTAAACAAAGAATTAAGAACCGTGTAAAGCTTTAATGATCAAATTGAAAGCTCGAATGATCAATTTTGAAGTTTTATTACTATCAAGACTAATATTTATATATTGTTACTATAATATTGAAGAAGTTTTTAATCAGCAGGAGTTTTTTCATCAAAGCTTATAAATCTAGTAAAAGCTTTTACAGAATTTCTAAACAATAAGCATTACCACTTTTACAATGCGTTCTCAGAATTTATCTTCTAGTGAATAAAAATTGAACTTGAAACCACCTTAGTAGGTCTTTAGAATTCGAAACTACAAATTTGAATAAAGCTTTAGTAAAAGAAAAATTATTGCTAAATTCAATGCAACTTTGCCATATATGGGCATATAAGCTTTGGTTCATAATAACACAATGTAAGTCAATATATATTTAAATTTAAGTTTCAAGACTGTAACTTTTAACAGAATGAGAAAACCGAATACTGGTCATAAATGTTGTTAACGGTCCAACTACAAAATTGGTTCAAGTGATACACTTTTGGAGATATGTAGATGTGTGCACCGCAGGCAGCCAAGTTTGAGAAATCTAAAAAGATTTCACATAGTGTTAGCAATATAATCTGTTCCTTTCCAGTTTTAATAATCAGAATCAAAACTCAATCACTTTCGATCAATTCAGTAATCAAGAAGCTCAACCTATTCTTAGAGTTAACTCAGTTCCATTTGGAATTTCACCAGAACATCACCTTCTTTTCCATATAACCATCTTAACCAGCAATTATGCAACAACCGAATTTCGTCCCATTTCCATACACTTACCCTATCAGCTTTTCCACTAACTCAACCCACACGTTTGCGCCAACTCTTTAATTTTCCATATCCCTTACTACTAGCCTCTCAGATAATCAACTTGCTTATTAATTGCAAATTTCTTCAATTTTGATAAGCTATACCAATCACGTAGAATAACGTGTTCCGCCATAGTCACGTAGAATAAGTGTTCAGCAAGTTTTGCGAGCACCCAAACTCTAATTTAAAATTACTTATCTGATCTTTTTTTTTTTTCATTTTGTAAAACATGTTAACTACATATGTAATTTTGTTTGTATCTGCAGTTAACAAATAATTGAAATTTAGTTTTAAAAACTGGTTTCCTCTACTTGTTTGTTTACAAAACGTTTTTATTGTTGAATATATAATTAACAAATTAATTAAGTTTAATAAATAAATTAATTTTTATAAAACATTTTAATTAAAAACATGATATCTGACAAATTTTGGTTTTACAATTAATTAAAATCAAATCAATTAACTTTGCATGCTAATTCCTTAGATTTGTTAAACGTATCTGAATTATTCGCATTTTGTTACAAATGCGATTTTTCAAAGAATAAGTTTTTGCAGATAACATGTTATTCAATCATGCAAATGATGATATCATTTCATATCATCACCCATAGTTTTGTCTCAAATGTATATGTAAAGGTTATTTAAAAATCTACCATATTCTTAGTAAACAAAATACTAATAAATGTCTTAAATATGTAAACTAATTATGTTCCATATACATTCATACATATAACCATAAAGTAATTAGAAAAGTGATTTATTTCGAAACCGAACAACAATAAACTGGATATAGATAATAACACAACGTATATAGGATAAAATTTAAATTGTTACGAGTATAATGGCAAATAATGTACCTCCACCATATCTATTTATGCCATATGGTAAAAATCTATTTCTCAGCATGACAATATTTTTTTTTTTGTTGTTCCCAGTTTCCATTCAAAGTGGAATTTTCTAATAAAATTTTATGTATGTATATGCTTTTGATTTCATGTTATATGTATATGTATATTATACACATAGACAATACACCATATCAATCCAACTCACAAACAGATTTACATAATTTTAAATCAATGGTATATCCAAAAAAAAAAAAAAACACTGGAATAGATACACAACTAAAATATTTACCATTTTATGTAGTGGTTTTCTATATACCAAACACACAAAGAAAATAAATATAAAAAAAAGGCGATAGTTTAACCAAAGCTTGAGGATTATTTTATATAGTTGCAGTGGAGATTGAAGAATAATGTTCGTTTGTTAAAATTCCCCATTTTTATTTTGTTGGTATAATGCTTTTTGTGTTGTTAGATGAAAAAATTGCCAAGATTTTTTTTTTTTTTCCAATTTTAGAGTTAACAAAAAATAAAAAAAAATAGGATTTTGTAAATTTGTAAGAAAATCTGTACCACGATATATAATATGGTAAGGGTAAAACACAATAAGTATTTTGATGTAAAAAAAAATTCGGAAATTATTTCAAAATACTCTCGGGAATTAAACAATTCGTAAATTATGTATTATTCTAATTTAGCTTTAATGTTAAAATACTAAAATTATAATATTGTTTGAAATTTGATATTGTAATACGTCTGTCAGTTAAATTTTTTGTGCGTGATATGACAGGCGCACCCCATGGGGGCTTCAAAACGATTTAGACGGGTTGTCAATAATTTTACTTTCACTGCGATATAATAAAAATATATTAATTGACTGGAGCAAGAATGTATATTTGATTTTCTCCCTATTTTAAAATTTACAACAAAATACCAACCACTTTTTGCACTTTGTTGCATAAAACTAAATATAAACCAAAAAGAAACTATAAATAATGTATACTAATAACCGCATAACAATGTGCGGTTTTTATTTATATAACCAAAGTATTTGATGGTGAATTTAAGCTCAAAATATGTACATGATCGATTCTATATATTGGTCGTATTTATACATCGATGTACAATAGAAGTAAAAAAAATGTATGTACAGATAAGCATCACATCAATCTGATTATGAATCGCAAAAAATATCTGCAGGGTAGATTTTAACAAAATTTCCGAGAAAAACCGGATATTTACCAAATAATATAATGGATTTTGATGATGTATTGTCTTAACATAATTCCACCGAAAAATACGAACTCATGATATATTGATTTTAATTTGAATTATGAATATACATAAATTAATAACAAATTGTTTTACTTTTTGGTTTATTATTTATATTTTAATATTTATAGCTATGTACCTATATGTGCTCTTCTTTTTGATTTAATATTATATTTACATAAGTATGTTTATATATTATATATCTTCTAACAGAAATCAAAACGCAAACAAAACGATTTGGTGTATGTAATACTAACACAAAAAAAAAATACGAACAGAATGCTTTAAGGCAATACAAAACAAATTAATTTTTTAAATTACCCTTTAAGACATATTTTAAATTAAAAAATATTTTATTTTTTTCCAACAATATTCGCAAAAAAATATTTAATCTATAAAGTACTAAAGTTTTAAGCCATTAAAAATTCACAATGTGCAGACCAAAAAATATGTTCTATTAACAAATTAAAAAATACAAAGCATACAAAGTTCAATATATAAAGTAAAAGTTAATTACAAATTTTCCCGGAATGGCGCTAGTATCGTTAAAAAACAAAATTTATAAAATTTCACATAAACACAGTCTCTGTATAAAATAATATTTGTCCAGCTGAACGCATTATTCCGGCTTAGCACATCATATTCATATAATATACTGTGACTTGTTGTTGTTGTCAACAGATTGTTGTTGTTGTCAACGAAAAATTGAAATGAACATAGCTCTTAAAGTTATCAGCCGATTTCAATCAAAACTGGTATACATATCACTGGTAAATAGATTGACGTAAATTCGGTTGCATTTAAGACAGGGTGTTCGTAAAACACATACAGGGTAGGTATACCAAATTTATTATGTAATTAAATATATTATTCTGTGATTAGAAAGTTTATTATAAATAATAATTTATTATTTATTGTGGTATACGACTGCAATATAATCCTTAACCACCACAATATTTTCTTATACATGGTATATATGTATATAGTTTATGTGAATTATCATTTCTATATATGTATATATAGGAATATAATATAATATGATGGATCATATACCCATTAGATGATTGATTAAATTACTGTTATTATATTATATAAAGCAGAACAAGCAAAAAAAATTGTAGATTATTAAATTAAAGATAATTTTTGTGTTTAGAAAACCACAAATCATTCGTTTATTATATATGTATATAGAAATAAATTAAAGATGATAATAAAAATTTAACAATTTCTTAATTGATAATGACATTATTTTAGATAATATGTATGGATGTGTGAAAACTCATCACACCATATATATAGATGACTTGTATAAAATTATTTTATAAATTATATATAATTGAATCTACATTTTATATATTATAATTTTTATTCTAAATTTGTATGCGCTTACTGGACAAATAATAAAAATGATATTTTTTTTATTGTTTATGACAGTCACGTTACATGTTTCTAATTTGATTTATTATTTAAAAAGAAAATTTTGACATTGTCTAGACAACAATATATGTACGTACACATACATAGGCGAGGTTACAATTAATTGTTTAAATTTGTATTTCGATATAGAAAGAAAAATTGGTCGAAAATATATTTTTAAAGTCCTTGGAAATGAATAATTCGTAAAATAGGAATTCTCCCCCGAAATATGTCATTAAATCTTTATTCATCATCTTTATGTTTTTCTCATGCCATTTTGATATATAGATTTCTTGGAATATTGTGTTTACCGCCATAGTAATTTGAGATGAGAAAATCTGTAAACTTAAACCACAACATCCTTGGTCTATGTATGTATAAATGTATATACAATTTAAAAGACTAAATTTATCAATTAAATGGGAATTTAATTAAATAATGTATAAGCTATAAACCGCTCTTAAAAGGTAATTTATTAATTAACTTGAAGTGTTTGTGTGAGCTATATATAATTTTACCCCTGAGTGATATAATTTTTACATATATAAGATTATCTTATTACAAAGAAAGAATAAATCTTTTTTGTATATAGAACAAAATTATAAATCGAAAATTCCATTTAAGTATGTATATAGTTTAGAGCATAGTATTGTTTCTTCAATTTTATATTGAAATATTTTTGTTTATAAAAAACTTTCCGGTTTATTGTTGTTTTTATATTTTTATTTTTATTTTTACAACAAACATTATTTGAGCAACGATAAAACGAGGATAACAAAAATATAATAAAAAGCAACAACAAAGTTTTATCATAAAATAACGAGAAATTTGATTTAACAAAAAGTTTTGCAAAAAAAAAAATTAAATTAAATAAATATAAAAAAATAAAAAATATGCTATGTATATAAAGTATTTTAGTTAATGTTATTATTATTTTTTAACAATTTATTTTTAAAAGTTTACATATGCTTGAAACATTAAATTACAGTTTTTTTTTTACATATACGTTTATATGGTAAATATTGCAAACCAATAAAAACCGTATGCAGTTGACGTGAAATGAATCAAATTAAGGTAATTTTAATATGTGGGCAGCTATACAGATTAGGTATTTGCCTTGAAAGCTAGATTGCATTAGTTAGAACTTTTTAAGAGCATTTAGAACAAAACTTGGTTGGAAGAGCTTTTTAGTAAAACATTACAACATTACATTTTAGTAAAACATTACGCAGGTTATTTTAAAGAAGAATTATAATCAAGCTTTTTTTGTAATTATAAAAAGCTTTTAAATAGTCGAAATATCTCAATTCGTTTTGTTCAAAAGAAGTTTAAATTTATTAAAATTAAAGAAGGTTTCTTTTTAACTGAAATTAAAATGTATGGAAAGCTTTAATACTTTTATTATGAGAAAATTCGCAGAGCTTGTGGATAAAAAAAATTGAATTCGTTATTCGACTATACTGTTTTCTGCAGAAATATCTGGCATCCAACGAGGGGTTTTCCCGCCATATTTTATTAAGGTAGGAAGCTTTTATCACCAATAAATTCACTTAGCTAGCCTCAAAAACTGTATTACCATATTAGTCAACCACTTTTCCACCTTGATAAAATAAAAGGAGGTAAGTGAAAGCAACAACCAAAAATGAGGGTAAATGTTAATGCTTATAGTGCATTAAAAACTTATTAATTAAATTTTCGCAGTCGAAGACGAATCGAAAGGTAGGATGGTGAGCCGATTTTAAATATAAACCATGCACTTCTTTGTAAACTTCCCCTTGAGGAATCCAAAAAAAAATGGACCAGTACAATGTGTCAAGAATTTTGACACACGTGAGTTTATTGCGCTCTAAATGTTTGAAGGTCCATTTGCAGATGAAACGGATGATACATGAAACGCAGTGATCCAGATAGATAATAATGTTTCAGAATTGCTGTACTAAACATTTTAATTTTAATTTTAAGTTTTTCATATACCAAGCCGATCGATGAATCAATTCACAGTCATGCACATATTGTCTGAGGTGCGTTGCACAACTCAAATGGCATGACTGTCACGACCTGCATCGTGGGATGTACTTGGATGATTTACTGATTACAAGGGGAAGTTTTAACGAAAAAGTATCAGCTATTACTAATTATAACCGACCAAAAACGGTAAAACGTACCTATACGACAGATTCTTCACACATGTTGGTGCCATATATTGGTATCAACGATTAAACCCACAGTATGCCATCGAATTACCCGACAAGCCTTTTGTGTGTTGAAATCTGCTCTGACATTTTTATATCGTGGAAATCAGTGTATTTTACGAAAAATCTGCCGGTGAATGAAGATCACTCAATTGATTTCTTTCTAATGGCGCGCAATTATAGCATTACTGAATCTGAATGCTTGACTGCTGTCTTTAGTGTAATGAAATGTTGACAATATGTGGATGGGTAATCTTCCACTATCATGCCCATGCCAGTTAGAATTGGTTAATGGATGGAAACAACAAGCGTTTTAATTTTCTTAATAAATTGAACAGAGCGCTGCGAAAATTTGGTGCCTAATGCTCTCTCGCAAAACACGTTCAATCTGTACGAATAAAATGGATAAGTATGTGAACTGTTTGGTGAACCCGATCATAATCCAGAATACCTCGAGCGTATTAAAGTATTGTTGGACAATCTACTTAGTAAAACATTATGAAAGTGGTTGCCAACCAAATTTACTACAAACCTTCAAACCCATAAAAATTCAAACCTTCACTGATGTTCTAATTTTGAAAAATAAAAAGTTTCCGCGGTTCCCAATTACTGAAAAAGTCACACATTTGAAAAGAACAGGCTACAAAAAGTAGCTCGATGTTAGAGTGCCACTGACTGAATGTGATTGACTGAATCTGTGAAATGCTGCTGAAACGAATATTTTAAGCAAATCATTACAGTCGTTTAAAAATGGGTGAAATACGAGAAAACGTAAACGCGCCCATGGTCAAAGGCTGGTGACCCTCCACAAAAGACTTCAAAGCCTGGTTTGACGGCAAACAAGGTTATGTTGAGTGTTTGGTGGGATTGGAAGAGAATTGTCCATTATGAGCTGCTGCAACGTGGCGAAACCATCCATTCGGTCCTGTACTGTGCACAACTCGATCGTTTGAATGAAGCAAATCGGAAAGAGCGACCAGAATTGGCCAACAGAAAGGCAGTTGTGCTCCATCATATCAATGCGCGGCTTCACACATCTTTGATGACTCGGAACAAATTGACGGAACTTGGTTGGGAAGTTTTAAAGCATCCACCGTATAGCCCGGACCTTGCACCGTCTGACTACAATTTATTTCGGTCTATACAAAACTCTCTTGATGTTAAGAAGTTGGCAGACTGAAGTGCCGCTGAAAATCACTTGGCCAAATTTTTTGACGATAAACCACAGATGTTCTGCACCGATGGAATTATGGTGTATATATTATTGATTAAAAATTTTTTTCAATAAAGAAATTTCTGTTCAAAAATGTACCAAAAAACTCTGTCCATCACACGCTGCGTATTTTGGATTCAGGAAAAAATACTACGTTATTATTGTTGGCGAGGTATGATCAGTGATATTCATGATTTTATTAAGCGATTTGATGTACAGAATTATGTACAATTTGCATATGCCAAAATACTTTTTATAACCCATTTTCATCCAACATACCGAGTTTCATCATAATTGGAAAAGGAATGGCCTATTTCAGTTCTTATTGGCCATATTCCAGAGCTAACATTTTATAATTCCATTTTCATCCAACATACCGAGTTTTATCATAATCGGTGAAGGGCTGGTCTAGTGCCAATCATGTTGGCCATATTCCAGAACTGTCTGCCAACAAATATTTTAGAATCCCATTTCCATCCAACATAACGAGTTTCATCATAATTTGCAAAATAATGGCCCATTTCAGCTCCTGTAGACCGTATTCCAAACCTTACATTTTATAATTCCATTTCCATCTAGGATACCAACTTTTATTATAACCGGTGAAGGGATGATCTACTTCCGTTCCTGTTGGCCATATTTCAGGCCCATAAGGCCCATTTCAGTGATTTCTGACCAGAGTTCAGAGCTTCTACCAAACAACTATTACAATTTCCATTTCCATCCAAAAAATCAACTTTTATCATAATAGACCAAGGAATGGCCTATTTCAGTTCCTGTTGGCCATATTCCAGATTAAACATTTTATCAATCCATTTCCATCCAACAACAACTGACTTATATAATATTCGGCAAAGGTATAGTCAAGTTTCGTTCCTGTTGGCCATATTCCAGAACTTCTGTTATCTGTCGTTTTCGGTGAATTGAATTGTCGTTTTCGCAGTGAATGGTCGTTTACGGTGCATTATGTTTTCGGTGAATTGCTATTCGGTTAATCGTCGTTTTCGGTGATTAGTTGTTTACGGTGAATTATCGTTTTCGGTGAATTGACGTTTTCAGTGAACGGTCAATTTTAGCGATCTGTTGTTTTCGGTGGATTGTCGCTTTCAAATTTTTTTATATAAACAAGGGCTGTAAAATCAAAATTTAAATTATAAGCTTCAAATTCGATACCGATTGAACTTATTCCCTTACGTTATCCGTTCGGGTAAAAAACCACGATTGCTAGACAAATGTATTACCAATTTCTACTCTGCTACACGGTTTATTACAGTTGACGTCAAAAAGAGATTGATTGATCCATTTATTTCCTCACGCAAATGCCGGTATCACTTTCGTGACCGCCATATCAACTAAAAACCATCACATTGCCTGCTGCAAATCTGTATATCAGCGAAATTAGAAATGTAATTTTGGTTAAGTCATAAGGAGACTCTCTTGGACAGCCCACGGCAATCAACGTGATTTAAGCTATTTAAGCTACAGACTTTTATTATGGACTTTCTTGGGCCATATACTCGTTCAAAAGCTGAGAATTGTTACGTGTTCATCGCTATGGGTCAATAATGGGGAGGTCACGACAAAAAATTGTCTGTAAATGATTATAAAATCGATTGTTCAGTATTTTTTCAGTTCCTAAAATTGGGGTAAATGACAATGGAGTGAAACACCAAATAATTTCTGGGTACCCTCATTTTTAAAAACCTCACCCTCACTCTGATCTTTTTACAGGCCAAAGTTTACCACTTCAAATGCTCTGAGTAATTAAACAAATTTTGGTTAACCTTCAATTTGTCGTCAAAACAAAATCCTTAATCTTGACAGGAAATACCCTGGTGTAGATATGTTAATTTCATATATTTTATATGGAAATGATTTAGTTAATTTTTTTAATTGATTTACAAAGGGTAGTGGAGCGTTTAAATTCAGAACCAGAGAAAGAACTCTGATTTTAATGATGCTATTGATACTGATGACCATTTGCCAAGATACCCTGGGCGAAGAATCGGATGCTGAATTAGACCAGCTAACGATGGTTCTCACGGCGAGGATATATAGAATTAAATACAGATCCCAATAAGTCCAGAACAATGAAGAAGGTGGTGAAAATTCAGAACAATATTACGTCAGTATGGATAGGACCAAATGGAGGGAGAGCTGGCTAAATATGCAGCGATCGCAAGCCCATATTATTCTTAAGGAATCATTATATGTAGGTCCAAAACCAAGTACATCGATGCAAAATTTAATTTGTCGACACACCAATAGAAAAGCTGACAAAAATGGAACGGATTTAATTCCGATAAAAAGCTTATGGTCTGGGAACCGTTACACGAAGAAGAATTATTGGCTTATATAGGACTGCTAATTGTCATCGGAAAATACAGTTCCAACTATGAACCTTTAGATCAACTAAGTCTGTCCGCCGATGTATTGAGATTTATTCGGTTTGATTTTGATGGAACTAGAGCAGCTATAATGAAAACCGACAAAGCGGCACCCATGAATTTTTTTATAATATGCTAAACGCCAACCTTAAAGTTAATTTTCGACCGAACACCAGCATAACAGTTTTTTCCGTGGATTTCTCTAGCGAAAGAACTTCTTAGTTAGAAGCTCTCAATGGTCGGTACCATGAAAAAAACAAACGTTGTATCCCTGCTGAATTCGAAGCCTCAAAAACTCGGGAGGTTTTATCAAGATATTTTTGTTTTGGAGAGAAAATGATATTATGTTTATATGTTCCTAAGAACCATAAAGCAGTAAACCTCTGGACTAAACCACAAGCCGGACATAATTCATTACATAATCCATTATTACAACAAAAACCAAAGGAGCTGGATACGGTGAACTAAATGCTGCGTCAGTATACAATAAAAAGGAAAACCAATCGCTGGCCGCTGGAAATGTTTTTGAATATAATTGACACCTCAGGACTCGCTGCTTATATTATATTTGTTGCAAGTAATCCATCAACCTCTCAAGGGTTGGGCGAACATTTGTGTATTCCACTTATAATAAAAAGAGCAAAAATACCACGAATGATGGGCTATTTTTCAACGAAAAGTGCTGTAGAGTGCATTCTTGGAAAATATATTGAAGTACTACAACAGCCGCAGAATGTTCCTTTTATTCCAGACAATACCATGGATAGAGGAGGTGCAGACAGTCGGCTGTCACAAAAAGGTCAATGACCTACACGAAAGTGAGGAGATCAGTGTAAAAAGCCAGTTTGTCAGATGCACAGCCTTACGCAAACGAAGTGTGAGGACTGCCACATGGTATAATTTTTTTTTTGTTTTTTTTTCTTTTACGATTTTTCATAATTTATTCTTGTATAAATGAAGCCCCTAAAGGTAATTGACCCATCCAAAAGAGACTAGAATATCCAACCTTGTAAAGCCTGAATTTAAAAGATATTTAGAATTTTAAAGGTTTTTTTAATCTTTTCCATAGAAAATATATGAAGAAAAAAATCTACACCCGGATGTATACAGTGAAGGTGACAGAAGAAAAGTGATAATTAAGAAAATATGAATTAATTTTTTATTTTTTATTTAAATTTTTATATTTTCAATAAGAACTCAAAAATTTAGTAAGTGAGTCCAAACGAAATTAAAATCCAGCAAACAACAGCAAAAATATTCAAACGTGAAAAATCAGATTTATACCCTGGTGTATACAGTCAAGGTGAAGGTGAATAGCCGATACCCCTCTATCAGTACTGTAGCAA
Source organism: Tipula unca (assembly GCA_951394425.1). Taxonomy (NCBI): domain Eukaryota; kingdom Metazoa; phylum Arthropoda; class Insecta; order Diptera; family Tipulidae; genus Tipula; species Tipula unca. The sequence continues at coordinate 21,014,114 of OX596382.1, read as the reverse complement.
ATGCTGAAAATACTTCATTCATCAAACATTTTTTTTTGAAGCTCTTCATGGTAGAGTAAAGGTTAAAGTAGCAGCATAATGTGGTTTAATCAGGTGGCTATTTTTAAAGATGCAGGATTCTTTTCCAAAGTTATTTTTTACTATATGGCTTGAAATTAAAAGAAGATCGAAATATCTTAAAATTTAAACGGCTGTTACATTTTAAACTGTCTCCATTCCAAGCGTTTCTAATTCCGCAACAATATTCAATCTAACGAGAAAGCAAGTAAATTAAAAATTTAAATCCATACTTCTTATATAAATTTTCAAAACTAATGTTTATGTCGTAACCAAAAAGTATATATTTTATTTATAACCTTAACCCACGAGCCATAAAAAATCTCTCTCTTTTCGAGATATGTCTATATTGTACGCAGACAATTTTATATTTATATCGAGGATACACCAAATAAAAAACTGAATAAATTACTTTTAATTATATTTGCATATTTTCAAATCTCAAATGAGACCAATTTGCATACTAAACAGACAATATTATTACACAGAACAAACAGAACAAAAATATTTAGCTAGCAACTAAAATTTCTGTAATATTGAATAATTTTCAGTTTTATGATATATAAAAACGACAAAAAATATTTGCGAGCAGCAATAACCAGCAGCAGCAAAAAAAAATTAAATATTTTCGATAATTTTATCTATTTAAAAATAAATTGGATGTAACAAAAAAATGTTAAAAATGTAAAATTAGCAATTTCAGCAAAATGATACACAAATTGTGTTATTTAAAATATTCCCATTAGACCCCCATCTTTGTGTTCAAAATTGCAGTATAGGTACATTCCAATGCAACAAAAAAAAGTATATATTTAACCTTATATATTCCAAAATATATACCATCTTTCAAAAATAATTCTGACGCTATGATGAAGGATCATTTCAATCCATCATCCCCGCAACGTAAGTGTTCATATATTTACACAACAACACCAACAAAACTAATTTATTTATTCTATATTTTCGTTGTGTTTTGACTAACAAAAAGAATATATCGGTATGTGTATATAGAAAAATTAGTAACCCCTGAAAAACCATTCCCCCGCAGCCCGTACATTTTTACACTGTGCCGATACATATATACTCGTAAAATCAGCAAACAAAAAAAATAATCTCGAAATTGATTATTAATGGTCTCAGGTGATTTTTATATTTACCAATTTATTGATTGAATATATTGATAATTTTAAAATTTCGGTATAATAGCAAAGAGCCCCCACCCCTGTGTATATGTATATGTATATTGCCAAAAATAAATTTATTTATTTAACCAATTTTGTTGTTCTTTTTCGACTGCGTCATGATTTTGATAGATAAGTAAATTTACTTAAAATGCATTACATCGCACGATTTATTATACATTTTGGTACCTATATATGGTCGAGATATTCAGCATAGATTGATATATTCGCATACATATATATTAGGTAGGTAGGTATACGACGAGGAGAGCAGGTGAAAAAAAAAAAATTAAATAAAAAATTTGTGTCAAAAAATTTTGGTAACATAATTTATACACTTTTCTCGGAACGAACCAAAAATTCATTATGTCGAAAAATAAATGAAAATTTAATCTTTTTCTATACATACATATAAAGGGTGTCCCAAAATTAACGCAAGATTTGAATTAAATAGAAAACACAGTTTTTAGTCTTCAGTTTAGTCTTCAAGTTTAGCAGTCTTCAGATTGTGATTTTTTTATCGGGCAAATGGCCTACACAACTTTGCTGTCCCATACGCACTCGATTATCGATATTCTCCATAACCTTTTTGCATAAATGCGGCTGAATTTCGTTGATGCAGCTTTTAATTTCCTCCCGTAATGCACGAATGGTTGTGGGCTTGTTGACATAGACAATTGATTTCAAATACCATAAACAAAACCATGTCTAACGACATAAAATTTTTTTGCTCGGATGCCAATGGACTCCAGCAGCACCAACAGGAATTGCAAATGATACTGGATGCAGAGAAAATCGATGTCTCTGTCTCATCTCTGAAACTCAATTTACTAGACAATCCATTATCAAATTAAAAATTTATAAAACATATCACACTATTCACCCGGGAAATACTGCTAAGGGAGGAAAATGATTATCATGAATTTTTCAGTAAACTGGGGAAAAGATTTGTAATTGGAGGAGACTTTAATGCAAACAAATATCCACTGGGGTTCTAAACTAACAACAACTAAAGGTAAAGAACTCCTCAATGGTATCAGAAAATACGGTTGTGAAGCCTTATCAGATCTAATTGATTTCTTTATAGTGAAGAATATATCTGTATATTACATTCATATAAATGAAAGACTCGACTTAAGCTCTGATCACTCCCCAATATTTTTGACATTAAGTAAAAGGATTATTAAACAAAAGAAAGCTATCCTAGTTTAGTAAATAAGCACACAAATTGGGAATACTTTACACTGTCCTTAGAAAGTAAAACTAACTTAATGGTTCTGCTAAGGAGTGAGGAGCAATTAAAAAAAGAAGTTCACAAGTTCATATGTGGCATACGGTAGTGTTTAGTTCACTAAACAGGTCATATAGGTTTATATATAATAATATTGTACATATCATATTACATACATTTCATACACATTTTGACTTTATATAAAAAACACAATGTATAGCCAAAATGTATTAAATAAACCAGAATTAAAATTATTTCAAATTGATTGTTTCAATTCTCGCGATTATTCATGAATTGTGTGTGCCAACTTCAACCAAGTTTTAGAAGAGGCTACAACTTTACATGGTCCTTCGGGCCGCAGTTCCTAGCAACCACAACATTGCACTGGGAGACAGTCTTGGCTAGCAACTTAGATGACGAGCTACAAGAACAACAGAAACAACTTTTACCGGAACTTGAAGAGAAAGTAGTGATTGCAACCATGATAAAAGAATCTCACTTTCTCTCAGATGTATTTAACAAGATCTCATCGTACAACAAGATAAGACGCATAATTGCATACTGTTTACGATTTACCGATAACAGTAGGCACAAAAATATCAACAAGGAGTCACTTACAGTACAAGAAATACAGCGTGCGGAAGTATTAATATTAAGGTTAAGCCAAAGGCAAGATTTCAGCCAGGATATTGAATGCATAAAAAAATCAAAAAAAAACTACACAAGGGCAGCAAATTAGCATCATTACACCCAGGATTCGATGACAAGGGGCTGTTACGCGCGATGGGGCGTTTACAAAATTCCAACTTCCCCATTGACAGCAAGCGACCTATAATTCTCAGTAAAAACAACGTAATCACGCCCACGTAATCGAGGAAGCCCACCAAAAGACATTGCATGGTGGCATACAATCAACTTTAGCTCGCCTGAGGAATAAGTATTGGATCATTGACGGCAGACGCGCTGTGAGATAAATTATTAATAAATGTGTAACATGTTTCCGGCACAAACAAACCAATATGAAACAATTGATGAGCAGATTACCACCATCAAGAGTAAGGCCGGGAAGACCGTTTGCAAAAACGGGAAATGATTATGCTGGTCCTATCCAACTAAGAACTACTCATGGCCGAGGCCACAAGTCATATAAGGGATACATCGCACTTTTTGTGTGCATGGTTACAAAAGCCATTCATATCGAGTTAGTGAGCAATTTAACAACAGAAGGATTCATCGCTGCATATAAACGTTTTATATCCAGACAAGCATTATGTACAGATATATACTCCGATAATGGGACATATTTTATCGGAGCTAACGCCAAAATTAAAAAATTCCATCAGACTACAATGAAATCACTACCAGGCGACATAGCAGCTATATTGGCCGATAAAGGAACAAACTGGCATTTTATACCACCTCATACCCCACACTTTGGAGGCCTATAGTAGGCGGGAATAAAATCAGTGAAATTTCACCACAAAAGAGTGATTGGAGAAACAACCCTCACCATTGAGGAACTGCATACAGTACTCACTCAAGTCGAGGCAGTGCTCAATTCTCGACCTCTAACTCCACTCACCAACGACGCTTCGGATTAAGCAGCATTGACACCAGGTCATTTTTTAATCGGGGTCTCTCTCCACGCATTACCAACCACCGACATCGAGGAGAAAAGTCTACGAACAAGGTGGCATCTAGTAGAGAAAATGGTGCAAGATTTCTGGAAGCGGTGGTCATCAGGATATCTACATCAACTACATCAGAGGAACAAGTGAACAACTATTCAACCAAATTTAATGGTAAATGATCTTGTTCTATTATAGGATGAACAACAACCGGCCACTCGATGGAAATTGGGACGGGATCTTGACACCCATATTGGTTCAGATAATTTAGTACGAACAGCCACAGTTAAATGTAAGGAAACAACATACAAGCGGCCAATAATCAAATTATGCAAATTACTTATTGAAGAGCCATCAGAGAAACCACCACTAACACAAAAAATTCCCCTGATTACAAATAAAACACTCAAAAATGTTGTATCTAGCTCTGGTCCTAATCTTAGTGACGGTCCTAGACGACAACCACGCCGGCGAGTCAAAACTGTAGGAAAAATGAATATCGTAGCATTAACAGTGCTATCAGTTTACTGTCTGCTTGGACTCGGAAAAGCCGACATCGAATTAAAGCCGTTCAATCAGTCTATCGGCATATACTTCGAAAGACTGGGCAAACTAGAAACTGTAGCAATGGAATGGACAGTAGTAATTCAATATAACATGAGCAGCTACTGGGATGAAATCAAGAACGTCAAACTGGCTCACTAAGAAATACAGGCACTGTGAAACGAGCTACCCTTGTCTAATTGCAACATTCTCAACCAATTACAATTACAATTAAGAAATCTAATCGCAGATAATGAACTATTACTATAGCAAGTAACAAGGATCAAAAACGTGTCAGACGAGGTTTCGGAGACGCCACTGGAATCATATTAGGTGATATGTTTGGAATACTCACACAACGAGAGGCAAGTGACTATGAAAATCATTTTGAAAAAATAAACAACAACGAACACCATCTATTATTACTTTTAAAAAGTACAACAACGTTGATCGATAATTCTGTCAAGTTAGTTAAACACAATACAAAGAGCTACAGTTTATTCGCCAGCACGTGCCAGCCTCCATTACCATCCCAGGACACAATCTCTACGATCTCAGTCATGTGTATAAAAGCATGAAAACACGAACTAGGGTAACACAACGAAGTGTAATAATTGAAATCACATTACCGCTTGCTTTCACGTGGGACTATACACTATTGTCAGTAATACCTCTTCCAGTCGTATACATTATCAAAACAACCAACTATACTTGGCCGTAGATGACCGTCGAGAGTATTTCGCAAATTTAACAAAAGAAATCGTGAACCGGTGTCAATTATTCCAACCAACGTGATTCCTATGCAAACTCTCACCAATTTACAATACAATGATTAACCAAGGACAATGCGAACTAGCCCTATTGCAGCGGAAAAAGAAGTCGATATGGCATGCAACAGTAAGACAATAAATGAAACCAACCACTGGATCAAAATTCACACTCCGAACCAGTGGATTTACGCCATACCCAATGAAACGATAGTTGACGTTATATGTGACTCCACTATTCAACCGCATAAGTTTCAGGGATCCGGGCTAGTCGAGATAAGCCAGGGATTTATGCTAAGGGACGCTGAGTCATTAATCATAGCGACAGGAACAGCTCACAACAATATCAGAAATGCGTTTCATAATTCACCGATTTTGTTGCACGAGGGAAATCATCTAAGTGATTTTAATGCACGAGGCCAAAACAAATTGAGAGAAACTCAGCAGGTCAAATTGTTGACTGCGCCAGTAACAACTGAATTGGAAAATCAAATCGCGACGTTGGAGCAGAATGAAATTTTTCCGCCGAATCAGAGCGTACACGATGTTCATCACTAACGCAATGATCCATCTAATATTTTGGAGTGGCATACTAATCATAGGAATCTGGGGCATAAAATGCTTGTGTAGAAGAAAAACATCAAACAGTCCCAGGCCACCATCGCCACTACCACCGGTAGAAACGAGCGCTGTATAATCTCACCACCTAAGCTAAGCGGATTTGTAGACGGAAGAAGCGAGAATGGTGGAAGGCCGAGGTTCTGAAAGTACAACAACTCAGCAATGAGCGTAGTTCACGTAATTTCTTTAAAGGAATTACTGGATTGCACCATACTTTCAGGCCTTCGTCAACCGCCATTCGGGAACGGGATGGAAACCTCTGTGTCAACATCGACGCAGTACTTGACGCATGGAGTGGACACTTTACTGAGCTGCTTGATGTTCATCATGCGTCACAGACTGTTGTTGAGCCACCTCTAAAACAGTCTGCGGAGATTTGCACTGAGGAGCCATCCCATGAGGAATTCACTAAGGCCATGCAGAGAATGAAACGAAACCGCTCACCTGGAGTGGACTGCATTAATTCGGAGCTCTTGATATTCGGAGGGGATACTTGGTGGAACTGTCTTTTCGAACTTATTCGATTAGTATGGCGAACCATACGTTATGCCTGATGAATGGAAAGTGGCCGCGATATGCCCCATCTTCAAGAAGGGAGACCGCTTGAAGTGTGAGAATTATCGCGGTATAGCTCTCCTTTGCACAGCATACAAGTTACTGTCATACATTTTATTGGATAGAATCACTCCTGTGGCGGAGGGCATGGTTGGTGACTATCTGGGACTATTTCGTCCGAATCGATCAGTCACTGATCAGGTCTTTTCGCTGCAGATGATTCTATCTAAATATTATGAGACATCCATCTCGGTACATCAGGTTTTCCTGGATTTCCGGCAGGCCTACGACTCGATCAATCGAGAGAGTTTGTGGTCTGCCCTGGAATACCTAGGAATGCCAACAAAATTGGTACGACTGTGTAGGATGACAGTGACGCAGTCTCAATGCTGTGTTAAAGTTGAGAACAGGCTATCGACAATTTTTGCAGTTAACTCGGGTGTTCGGCAGGGAGATGCTCTGTCCCCGATACTCTTTAATCTCATGTTGGAGTACATCTTTCGTAAAACTGAAACACCTCAGCGCAACATCTTATATCGCCAGTCCAATCAAGTGCTTGCATATGCAGATGACATGTGCGTGATTGGACTGAATAGCAACGGAGTGAAAGAAATACTTGATCCGCTTGTAGAGTTTTCAGCTTCTGTTGGACTCCAGATCAATGAGTCCAAAACGAAATACCTGATCTCTGGTTTTAGAGACAATGGCACACCAGATTTTAGTAGTGGCCACCACACGTTTGAGGGAGTGAGGAGGTTCAAATATTTGGGCTCTCTTATCACTCACGATAACAATGTGGGTGAGAATATTAAAGTGCGGCTGGCAGCTGGCAGTCGTTCTTTATGTCCTCTAAGGCCACTGCTAAAATCTAAACACTTATCAAGTGCCGTGAAGCTGAAGCTTTACAAAGCGTTGATCAGGCCCGTTGTTATGTTTGGATGTGAAAGTTGGGCGCTGACGGATGAGTACGAGAGATGGCTCCTTACATTTGAGAGAAGAATCATGCGTGTGATTTATTCCCCTAAACGCGAAATAGATGGTACATACCGAGCTCTGTACAATTTCGAGATCAGAGATCTGATGAAGATCCCCGATATTGTACATGAAGTTAGATCTCAGCGAGTACGCCGGCTCGGTCACGTTCTGCGTGCTGATCCGGAACGAATTGTGCAGCGATCTCTGAAAGGAGAGCCACCATATGGTAGGCGCAGAGGTCGTTGCAGGCGACGATGGCTCCACGATGTAGAGAACGACTTGGCCTCTTCAGATTGTCTTAGACAGTATGAAGACCAAGCTCAGGATCGAAACCGTTGGAGCCAGATTGTTGATTCAGTAAGGGGCCAGTAATGGCCTTTAACACTGTTATTATTATTATAATCTCACCACCAACAACTAACCCCTCTAATACCTGAAAATTACACAACCGCCCGGGAGTATGTTTAGTTCACTAAACAGGTCCAGAATCAGAATTAAAATTATTTAAAATTGATTGTTTCAATTCTCGCGATTATTAAAACTTCACCCATATTAATCTTGATAATCGATCCAACCAAGTTCTAGCAGAGGCTACAACTTTACAGGGAGTTAACTTAGGAAAACACCGCTGAAGTCAAAAATAAAATTAAGGGAAACAATTACCCTAGAGAAATTAGAGAGCTCTTGGCAGAAAAAAATAGGGCAAGGAGAATATAAACCCCTCACAAGATAAAACTACGCTAAACAGTCAGCTACTTAAAAGAGAAGTCAAAGATTTGAAAGACGAATCTATCAGTAACCACCTCATCAAATTATCTGATGAGCAACCAAAAGAATTAAAAAGCCCATAATGCAGATTCCCCCAATCAAAACAGAAGATAAAAAGTTGGCCAGAAATAACAAAGATAAAGTACGAAGTTTTGCTGAATACCTGGAAAAATTATTTGACCCACATGTTGACCAATCATTGGAATCCGAAATAATAACTGGAGAGGTTGTACAGGAAAGTGGAGAAATCCTGCCAAGGAAAGCTTTATTAAAGCTCACCAATATTATAAATGCCACCTTTCGATTGAAATATGTACCCAGCCTGTGGAAAATTGCAGAAGTAGTTATGATTCCTAAACCTGGGAAACCACCACACAAAACTGGATCTTACAGGCCAATATCGTTATTACCAGTTACGTCTAAACTCTTTGAGAAGTTATAGTAGTAACAAGGCTTAATCCAATAATTGAGAAGAAAAATTTGATTCCAAGTCATCAGTTCGGTTTTCGCAACCATCCCTCAACATTAGATCAAGTACACAGAATAACTAATATTATTGAGCAAAAGTGGAGAAAAAAGTCTGCTCAACGATATACTTAGACGTTGCACAGGCCTTTGATACAGTTTGGCACGAAGGACTTAACTATAAGTTAAAAACTGTACTAACAATGCAATTCACAACAATATTAGAATCATACTTGACGGATAGATTCTTTTGTGTCAAATGAGACGGTTCCTATTCTGAACTGAAAGAAATCAAGGCAGGAGTACCGCAGGGCAGTATTGTACACTAATGATCTCTTCTGTATACAACAACAACAATGTGGCGACCTTTGCTGATGACACGGCAACCTTAGCTGTTGGAGATAGCAACGAAGAATCAACTCAGAATTTACAGTTAGCTATTACTCAAATACAGAACTGGACCAAAAGATGGCGAATTAAATTTAACGAAACTAAATCAGTTCACATTAATTTTTCAAACAAACGACTCGAACATATTCCGGTTACAATTAATCAAGAAATAATATCAAGAAAGCACACGTCAAAAAGAAAACCGAGGAACTAGGGCTTAAATATAGAAAGATGTATTGGCTGATAGGAAGGAGCTCCACTCTATCAGCATACAACAGACTTCTATTATCTACACAAATATTAAAACCGGTTTGGACTTATGGTATCCAACTTTGTGGTTGTACCAAACAGAGCAACCTAGAAATCATCCAAAAATTTTAAAACAAAGTATTAAGGAACATCGTTGATGCACCATGGTATGTTAGAAACAAAAACCTCCATAGGGACCTTAAAGTGGACACTGTTTCAAAGAAAATCCAAAAAAATGCACTGAGACATAAGCAAAGGCTCGAACAACATGTTAACACTGAGGCAACTAAGCTGTTAAACAACACAGATATTGTACGCAGGCTCAAACGAACTACACCTTTTGAGCTGGTGTAATTGCTAGTGTAAACAGCGTACTGCTGATCTAAAATCCACAATAACGATGTGGTTTAATTAAATTTATCAGACACTATGGAACACCAGTGGGAAGAAGCCATATACCAATTGCTCATTAGTCCAGGTGGCTAGATTGTAATAATTGTTTATTTGTTAAATAAAAACAAAAAACAAAAAAAAAAATTTAAAAAATCACAACATCTAGGGGGCCCATTCTGATCTCCGAAACGAGAGAGTAGACAACTTGGAAATGTTTCATGCAGTATTTGAATTGTTTTATCTTGTTGAAACCACAGGTCGTCTATGTCAATATCATCCAACTGAGGCAGAAAGAAATGTGTTATCATGCCACGAGATCGGGCACCTGTAACCAACACTCTTCACCACCTTATTTTTGAACGACCAGTGTGTTTAGTGTCTCCTGATCTAGTCTCCTTGAGTTGTCCAATTAATCTCTTAATAGTTGACGAAGTTAAAACACTGTTCCGGCCATATTTTATTATTTTTAAGATATTCTTCAATAATGAAAATACGTTGTTCTATCGAGTAACGCCACATTTTTACTAAACCTAATCCCTCAGCTGTCAAAAATTTTTGGACAACATTACTACACAAATGGCGGCAATTCAAATATTGCGTTAATTTTGGGACACCCTTTACATACATATAATGTCCTGTTTTTCATCTGCACACACACATATTTATATATATATAGCTATATACCATAGAGTAATGGAAAAAGATGAAGGAAATGAAAAATTAAAATAAAGAACCATACCGGGTAAAAAAAAACCGAACCGCATGGAATCCAGGAAACACGAAATATCATCAATCAAGATTATTATTTTTTTCATTTAATATTCACTTATCTGTTGTTGGTGGTTTTTTAAACATTTTGTTTATTTCATTTTTGTGTGTGTGTGTGTCTATCTGTGTATATATAATGTTAATGAATTTTCACGACGCATGAAAAACATAAAAATTAAATTCACTTTTTTTTTTTATATTTGCAAGAATAAAAATAAAAAAAAGGTAAAAAGGAAATTAAGAAATCATAAGAGCTGAAAATGACCTTCGCCAGTTTATTATGCGGTGTTGTATTCGTAAAAGTGATGGAATTTGTACAGTGATAAATTATCACACCACGCTTATAAATGAATAAAAATTGTAATTAATTTTAATATTGTTCGTATACCGCAAGCCCAAAGTGTATCGTCAAAAGTCAACATTTCTGTACAATTACACGAAATGACAAGACAAAAAGTTATATTGAATAACAATTTGTTCATGGTGAGGAAACCGATATAGTACTGAATGCCATTAAAATCGGTGAAGGCTTGGTCTAAGTTCATCTCTGTTGGCTATATTCCAGAAATTCTACTAAAAATAATTTAATAATCCCATTTCCATCCAACCCACCGAGTTTCATTATAATTTTTAAAATATTGGCCGATTTCAACTCCTGTTGGCCGTATTCCAGAACTTACATTTTATTTTTCCATTTCCATGTTAGATACAGACTTTTATCATAATCGGCGAGCTATAATCAGAACTTTTGCCAAAAATGATTTCACCATGAGTTTCATCATAATAGGCAAAGAATTGGCCTATTTCAGCTCCTGTTGGCCAAATTCTAGAGCTTCGGCCAAAAAACATTTTATAATTACATTTCCATCCAAGATACAAACCTTCAATCGTAATCAGCGAAGGGATAGTCCAGTTCCGTTCCAGTTGGTCACATTCCAAAACTTGTGCCAACAATGATTTTATAATCCCATTTCCATCCAACATAACGAGTTTCATTATAATTTCCAAAATAATAGCCAATTTTAACTCCTGTTGGCCCTATTCCAGAGTTTACATTTTATTATGTCATCTCCTTCTGACATACCGACTTTTATTATAATCAGCCAAGGAATGGATTAGTTCCGTTCCTGTGACTCATATTTCAGAGCTTCTACCATAAATAAAATTATAGTCCCATTTTAATCCAACATAACGAGTTTCATTATAATTTCCAGGAGTAGCCTATTTCAGTTCCACAGGCTTGGGCGAGGTATAGACTACGCCGTGTAATCTACGCGGTTCGAACACGTAAAACATTACGTAGATTATTTGGCAAGGTTATTGGTCAATGTCGATAATTATGGCGCCAATGTCGCCAACAAGTACGTTTTGTCATTCATCAAAACGCACGGCAGTGTGGCTTGGTTTTTATCGGATAAGTTATAACAAGGTAGCTCTTATGGTCTTACTGAACGCGAATTCGTCTTACAATGGAGCGGAATGGATTAAAATTTTAGGTCTTAGTCATTGGGATCTGGGGATTATTTTAAATGGAAGTTATAACTTTCTAAAGATTTCTATCATAGTTGTTCCATAGTTCACTGCTCTTTCTACGCTGAATACAATAATTGACGCCATACACTGGTTTAAAATAAAATTAAGCCAAATTTATATCGGGACATCCGACAACGAGCGAAATATGTTAAAAGCGGTGAAACTGCTAAAAAAAGAATTGAATATTCCTGAATTGGATTAAGATGAAGACGAAGATAGTAATCCCGACCTAAGACAAGACAATTGAGAGGAAGGGCTAAAAATGCTGACTGAATTACATTCAAATATAAAGCATTTTAATTGTGTGGCTCATACTTGTTAGATGGCAGTATCGATTACTCTAAGTCCCGTTCCGCATTCATAAAAAAGTCGATAGATAAATGCAGAATGGTAGAAAAAGCTATATGCTTGACTGTCCAACTCGGTAGAATTGGAAACGTTTGGGAGTTTTGATTTAATTTTTGAGCCAGTCAAAATGTTGACGCCAAAAAATATATATAGATTTCACTTAATATTGAGCAACGGCAACACAATCAACGCTCAGAAACAAATTCCTCATACGATACACAGCGAACCTGCGTCAAGTTGTAATGCTATATTCTAATTGCAAGTTCATCGGAAAGTGAATCAGATATCGTCGAACTGGAAAAATAAAAAGAACGAAGTACACTTAATACTTGAACTCGAAAATTCATTGGTTCGAAACCCTGAGTACGAGTAACATATTGAATTGAATGAAATTTTAAAAAATTGTCACCACCAGTATCGAATCGATCCTAACGATATTTGGTCACCGTGGTTTAGAATTTATTTACAAAATCACTAGGAATTGTCTACATTATTGACCTTGACTACGGTGTCGACGTTGTCTACGGGTTATCGACACATCGACGTAGAAAATATTAGATGGCACGTAAACGCCCATCCCTGATTCCAGAGCTAACATTTTATAAATCCATGTCCATTAAACATACCTACAGTTTTGTCATAATCGGTGGAGGGAAAGTCCAGTTTCATTCCTGTTCGCCATATTGAAATGATTTTCTAATCCCATTTCCATCCAACATACCGAGTTTTATCAAAATTGGCCTATGAAAATGACCTATTTTAGTTCCGGTTTGACATATTCCAGATCTTCTGCCAGAATACTTTTTATAACTCCATTTTCATCGACTTTAATCATAACCGGCGAAGGGATGGTCTAGTTCCGTTCCTATTGGCCATATTCCAGAACATCTGCCCAAAAAGGATTTTTTAATCTCATTTCCATCAACGTACCATAATTTCATCAAAATTTGCCAAGGAATGGCTTATTGCAGTTCCTGTTGACCATATTCCAGAGCTAAAGAATATTATAATTCCATTCCCATCCAACATACCGACTTTTATCATAATCGGTGAAGGGGTGTTCTAGTTCATTTCTGTTGGCTATATTCCAGAACTTCTGCCAACAAATATTTTAGAATTCTATTTCCATCTAACATACCGAGTTTATTCATAATTTTCAAAACTGTCGTTTTCAGTGAATGGTCATTTTCTACGAACTGTCGTTTTCGGTGAATTGTCGTTTTCGGCGAATTATCATTTTCGGTTAATTGTTTTTCATTGAATTTATTTTCTGTGAATTACCAAGAGTAGAGAGATGGACATTTACGCGTCATCTCTTATTTTCTTCGTTGACGTGTCGAAAACTCGTCGTAGCGTGTTCTTAATGGAATAAGAGAACGTGAGGACATTCATCTAGAAAACATTTTATGACATTTTATGAAAATGGAAAAGGTGGTTATTTCGGAAAATAAACTAAAAAATCTTAAAATAGCCTTAATTTCTGTTAGGTGTATCAGAGGATTAAGAAGAATCATATTCATCTGAATTTTGAATGGCCAATAAGACTTCTTTGTTTAGTTTATCTAAAAACGCATACCGCCATTTAAAAATTAACTGTAACTCGGTCTATTGAGCTTCATCAATGAAAAGATCCTTTGACACGTTGGTATCTTCACGCGGGTAAAAATGGGCGTTTCTAATGAAAAGACAGGCAAAAACAGTTTACAAGAAACGAATATATAAAACAAATATTTAAACCTTTACAAACATGTAGAGCCTTGCAGAGCCACGATGAGGCTTAGACTTTATATAATGATGATTTTGAAAGGCTGCGAGAAAAAACGTAATTTCAACTAAATTCAGAAAAACTAGGTTTTCCGAGCTTCCAATAATCTCGTTAGAAAAAAACCTCTAGGTCTGCTTGTCTGCACAGAAAAATGAAAAATGAACCAAAGATTTATTCAAAAGTCCAAATGAAACCAATCAATTTCTATTTTTTGTTGCCATCTCGTGAGTTGCCAAAACTTTTTAGAACTATGTAGGTCATAGAGATTGTTTCAAATAAGTAAATTTCTCTGAATCTATAAGTGCTCCGAATGAGGGTTAACTTTAATAAGAGTTCAACTTTACCCAAAGAATTTCGATTTCCTGGGTTTCCAATATGGGCGCTGCTTCAAAAAGTCAAAACTCTGAAGTTCGAGGCCCTGCAGTTGCAAACGGATTCGGCTCAAAAATATAATTTTTTGTGTTTGTTTATGATTTCTATCGGGTATAGTAATCCTAATTGGTTCTCATGAGGAGTGTGCTCCATTTTTATATGCTCAAATTTTATTTTTCATGTAAAAGAGAAGAATCCATTCCAGAGTTGTTGTAGAAACTGGTCTTTGTTGTTTGGGAATATATTATTGAAAAATAATACTTAAAAATATTTTTAATTAGAGTAGCTAGTTTTTAAATTATTTAGGGGAAGAACAAATTGTTTCAAAGAAGGACAATACTTTTCAAAATGGGACGACTTGGAGCCTCAATGTTGGAAAAGAATTGAAAAACAAAATCTGACATTTTACGAAGCTCACTGAAAAATTTTTCGGTTTCAACAAATATTTCACTTGATGCTAATCTCAGATATTTTGGGCCCTGTACTATATGCAATTCGTATGCTATTTTGGAAAAAGGTAAAGTAAATTTATAAAATTATTTTCTTTTTCTTCTTTTGCTTACTATTATAAAATGGCAGCTGTCAAATTCCATAGTAACTAACATAGGCCTCTAGTTTTTCAAGTTAGAAAATTAAGAAGGAGAACAAAAGATAACATTAAAATAAAGTAAAAAGTAAACAAGATCGGGGTGAAAAAAGAGAACATATTTTGGTTTAAAGAGACCTTCTGGCCACCTTACATTTAAGATTGGATTCGCGGACTAATCTTGACTTTCTCTATTTACCGTCTACAGCTAAACCAATGAAATTGCTTAAGATAGCCCAATTTTAAAAAATTTTTACCCTAAAATCCGTCCTCGTGAATCAACCTACAATGCATTTTATCTAACATACCACAACAGAAAAAGAAGTAAGGTTAGAATTCAGTTACTGTTTATAAGCTCTGATATTATTTCACAAATATAGGGGAGATGAAATTAAAACTCAAACTGTCATATTATATTTTCTAACCATTTCCAGGCATGTAATAAATTTCAAAAGTATGCTGTATTGTTAGTAAACTATTAAACAACTGTTTTTATAAAAGTATATTCGTAAAGTCTAGCTGAATCACCCTATTTCAAAATACAAGTATGAACTTGTTCACACGCTATAATATCGTAATTTATTGACGTTTGTCTTAACTGTCGACACAGACAAAAATCATTGACAAGTAATCGGTGTAATATTTTACGTGGCAACAACCATGTAGATTACATGGCGTAATCTACCTCTCCCATCCCGGACCAAAACCGACCCCTTGACAATATCTCATTTGGATAAAAACATAATCATAGCCGCAGTGTTTGCGCCAAACGGCCATAAGCAATCAAATTGCCGCTACTTGATTCAACTCAATTATAAACCAAATTTTTTTCATATAAACCAGGGCCGTTAAATCAGTTTTTAAATTATAAGCCGCCAATTCGACACCAATTGAACTTACTCCCTTTCAATCTTTAATGCTTACTTTATCCATTCGGGTAAAAAACCACGATTGCTAGACAAATGTATTACCGATTTCTGCTATGCTTTACGGTTTGTTAGAGTTGACATCAAAAAGAGACTGATTGACACATTTATTTCCTCGCGCAAATGGGTATCACTTTTGTGACCGCCATATCAACTAAAAACAACCACATTTGCTGCTGCAAATCTGTAAGCGAAATTAGAAATCATTTTTTGGTTAAGTCAGAAAGAGACTCTCGTGGACAGCCCACGACAATCAACGTGATTTTAGCTAAATAACAAAACCCGGCCGATACCCTGTTCGTCATTTTTGCCAAAATCGATGACGGAAGAATAATTCGATAATGCGATGAGGTCAATGTATATATTGCGAGAACAAAAAAAGTGTATAATACGGCAAAATGCAAATTTTTTGGCAAAACCTTTTCTTATTTTGCCGCATTTTTCAACTGGCATATCAAGACCATATGCACGTCCCATTAAAATGTCCACATCATGTATTCAGAGGATTTGTACCAATATATGTTTCAGATAAGCAAATTTAAAAGTAATTTGGAGTAAGTTCGTTAAAGTCAAAGTAAACCCCGGAGACGTTCGTTTATGAGGAAAGTGAAAAATCCCTTTTAGCGCCGATTTAGTTTTCCAAACTAAGCCATTCAAAATTAACTGAATTTTTGATTCAACCTGATTTCAAGTGTCCGTACAATTTTAAAATCTTTATTCGAATGTTATTTTTCTCTGCCAATTACTTCCCAAATTAAATTAATTTAATAAAATTCTCAAAACCTAAATTGTAATTAATTTTTAATTCCCTATTTTAGTGTTATCAATATTAAAAAAAAATCATAAAAATCGATTGTATTGTTTCCTTTAGTTTCAGGAGACGTGAAACCGACGTACAGGACCCAAATTAAGAAAAATGTTGATCAAAAAATTCAAACACAAAATTTGTTTTAAATGTTCTGAGTCACCCTGTACTAAACATTACTTAAATCTCGAGCACACTGTATTCATAACCGAAGTGAATAATATATTTTCTTGGTTATCATTACGTAATAATCATTTTAGAAATATCTCAAAATAGCGCCATATATTGACCAAAAAGAACAATTTGAAAAATTGACAGCAACAACAATTAAATATTTGACAACAACAACAACCCATAGTAAATTTAGTATTATCGTCCTATTCACAATATTTTATGATGGTTTCACAAACATTTTATTCTTATGTGCAATTAGAATTATTGGTACTGCTTTTTCAACCAATCCCGACTCTAGCGGCCCTATGCACCGGTGTCAAAAATAATAATTAAATCTTGTTTTGTCTAATAATTTCGAATATTTTGGGTGGAGAGACTAAATAAAATGAGGTAATACAGTGGTTTTAGTTAAATACGAAACATTGGCCGCACCTAGCTTACATGACAGATAACATATTATTTGTGCAGACTGCGGGGTTTAGTAGGTGCTTAAATTTCAAATAATTCAGAAAAATGTTTTTTTTGGTTTTTTCTAGCTTAATCGACAAACCGCAAAGCCATTTGAAACTTGAATGAAGGTGGACCTAACGTGGCGCACTGGATGTAGCATGATTGGGCAAAAATTAAGATGAAAAAATGCAGGATCGGTATATAAATTCCTTACCTCAATTTCCTTAATAAGTCAGGCAAAGAGGCAGCTAGAAATGACAATATTGCTTGGATTTGGTCCTGATCAACTATTAACCCCGAGCGCCTATCCAAAATACCGAATTTCTTTAAGGTAGAATTTTCATTAGGCCAGTTTTACATAACAGTTGACAATGTAAAAAAAATACTTGTTCGTATAGCTGGTGGTGCAATCCAAACGAATTTATAACTTGTCGATTATTTGAAAATGATACGCGTTTCTATAGCAAGCAGACCGTTCAGCTTTGTTCGGCACCTAGACACAGTCATTCTCTCTAACTATTGGTAAAGTGTCAAGTGTTATTTACAATGTCAAGGGACACAATATAAAGGCGGTGCTTGATGCACGTCTATACAAAAACACAAATTTTTGTATAATTGGATGTTGCAAATAAAGAAAAACGTTTCGTCTGGCACAAACTTGTCGTTTCAGCTCCCAATTCTTTCTTTGTAACCTCATTATCAAGCAAGTTTGCTATCTTTTGTATTCGGAAGAACTTTTGCTGGTATTGCTGGTAAGAAAATTTTCAAATTCTAAACTCAAAGCCGGCTTCTTTCCATCCATACCAAACTAATGTTATCGAACACAGAGAGATTCCCTAATACGTTAATCGAATTAGAATATCTTTGGAGGCTTTAACGTTATCGATATATAAATGAAAGTTCGAACAAACTGAAAAATTTTGGTTACCTGTTTAAAAAGAGCAGAGCCTTAAATTGTGTTCCCGTATAAGTCTTTTCTTAGTTGTGTTTAATTCACATACGTTTTGCTATCTTTCAATATAGCCGTGATTGTATACCTCGTCGATAAACATATGTAAGTATGCAAAGCTTCTTAGGTTCATAGCCCGTATGCTTCCGAAGGTTTTCTACGCCTAATCTTAGGTCTCGATATTTTAATGATAAAGCTGGTATATGGTCTTAAAAGGTTCCAAAACTTTCATTTAAATTTTGATTCCTTGATTTTAAGAGCCCTCTTAAACCATGTTCTGTTCCTCTATCTTGAAATCATTGATCAAACACAAATAAAATAATCATTTTTGCGATAGTCATTTAAACATATTTTAAATCTTGTCTTATACACATAATTGATATAATCAAAAGATAGTCGATGATTTTTCATCGTTTTTGTGGTATAGTAGTCCCGATGGTCGATAAATAAAATAAAAAGCTATGCGTTCTTTATTTCCATGCATCCTTGAACTCAGATCATAACCGAATATGCGATATGAACAGCAAAAAGCTTAGAGAATTTAATTCAATTACCACATCAAACGAAACGAATGTATGGTACATACAAATATACAATGAAAATATCACCGAACACAAAAAAAAATAAAAAATCATAACAAGACAAATATATACAAATTCCCTATGCTAATTTTAGATTTACATTTCAAATAAGATGAACAAAAAAAAAAAATTATTATCCCTAAGGTATGTCTTATAATTCGTACATTTTCCTTTATACGTATACATGTATAGCTACATCAAAGCATAATTTATGTTTAGGACATTTTTTAATATTATATCTCGTATTTTTAAAAGACATATATGTAAGACGCACATATATATTTGTGCTCATTCGATTTTAAAAGGTACATACACGTCAGGTATACATACATACATACTCTTAAGAGTATTGATTTTTCTACTAAATATTGTGTACCGTCGTGTTATAATGAAAATAAGATTTATGTTTATTTAGCACTTTAAAAAAAGGTCCGTATACACACATTTCGTACAGTATATGTATATATATAGGTAGGAGTGTGGGACAACAAAATTACTGCTAAATAAATAAAGGTAAGTGATTTTTATTATTTTCTTGTACCAAGGAACTTTACACACGTACATAGTAGAGAGAAAATAGTTTTTATTGTATATCGAGAGGTAAAATATAT
The DNA here is from genome assembly GCA_951394425.1 of Tipula unca. Taxonomy (NCBI): domain Eukaryota; kingdom Metazoa; phylum Arthropoda; class Insecta; order Diptera; family Tipulidae; genus Tipula; species Tipula unca. The sequence continues at coordinate 20,994,423 of OX596382.1, read as the reverse complement.
GTACTTTGCACCTTTAGACATAATCCAATTCAGTTTTTGTGTATATATATATATCAATAATTTTTGCAGTATGATGGCAAAGAATGATTGTAATGTATGCTCCATCCATATTGGATGGAGCTACAAACAAACAAAAAAGGAAATACCAATTTTTTTTTTAAACGAAACCGGATAGTCAGTTGTACTTATATACAAAATCTTATGAATTGTTTATAAACTCGAATGAATTTTATATTGAGATTGTGTTTAGGTCAAATTTTTTTTTTTAGTACATATATATAAATGTATAGTGGCTGGGCCATATCTAAATTTGGTACTGGATACTAAACGCAATTTCCAGTATTTCAATCTACTATATTTAAATATTTTTCATTTCCATTTTTCTTGTGAATATATTTTTATTTTTTATTATTTAAATTTTTGGGTCAAGCAGCTTTCGTTTGTGTATTTATAGACTATAGCTAGTGTTTTTGTTGTTATTTATTTTAAATAAATTTAAAGTTTATTTATATCACATACATATATAAGAATATGGTATATTATATTTTTATACATATGCACAATAAAAATGTACAATTGAATGAGAACGAGAAATAAGACAAAGGCAACATAAAAAAGAATATTCAAATTCATTATTCGATTCAAGATACAATATGAAAATTCGATTGCATTTAAATACATATGTACAGTGGCGTATCTCCACTCACAAACATAAAAAAAAACTATATCTTATCGAACGATAAATGAAAACATCTTTAAATTCTACCAAGAAAATATTGTATTTTTTTATTTATTATCGAAACGTTTAATCAAAAAAATATATTCACTGCTCTTAAGCATCGAGATTGATTTTTTTTATTTACATCGCACAAGATTTTCTGAACAAAATTGACAAAAATATTTAATTTTTAAAATTTGAAAGCTTTAATTAAGGTTTAAACATTAGAAATTGTGGAAGCTTTTAACCTTCAATATGTTATTAGGCCTTCACACATTTTGGAAATAACACATAATAGCTAAAGTATTGTTTCAAGGACTAAATATTAAAAAGCTTGTAAAAGCTCCCGAATCGTAATTCATTTTTGAAGTATTAAAATTAAACAAAAGCTTACATGCAATCGTCTAACACTATGTCAGTCTATCAATCAGATTAATAAAATGTGGCGCAATCAGCAGAATAAAATATGAAAGCTTTTGTAGAGCTTTATTTATTTTTATTTTTTGTATAATACTATTATCTAAAAATTTATCATTTTATCAATTTATGATGGACCCCGAGCAAGAAACTGATATGTTAGATTTTGTGAATTTTAATCAGATCTGTAATGAATTTTTCTTTATTGAAGCTTCTAATCTCCAAATTTTCTGATTTCTCTAAACTTTCCGAACTTTGTGAATTCCTAAGAGTAACACAATTATACCACGAGCTTTGAGGACTAAGTATACTACCCTGATAGTTTTCATTTAACAAAATATACAAGTATGTACTATAAAAGCCTATTTCTCTATTTTTATGAATGTTATTTTATAGTAAAATCGATGAGCTTTGAGTAATTGAGCTTTAACAAAATACACATACATAATTATTTCAGCATTTTTTTCCATTCAATATGTTACATTTATATGTTTATCAAGGTAGAAGCTTTTTATTTTTTTCTATTTATTTTAATTTTTCTCAATATTCTTTAAGCTGAAAAAGTTGAATAAAAAAATGTAATGCTCGGGCCCTACCATAAAATGCTTATAGGGTTAAAAAAACATTTATTACAAGGAAAATGATTTTCTGAACAAAAATGACAAAACTATTTAATTTTTAAAATTTGAAAGCTTTAATTAAGGTTTGAAACTTTAAAAATTGTGGAAGTTTTTAAGCTACAATATGTTATTAGACCTTCACACATTTTGGAAATAACACATAATAGCTAAAGTATTGTTTTAAGGATTAAATATAATAAAACTCGTAAAAGCTCCCAAAACATAATTCATTTGTTAAGTATTAAAATTTAACGAGGGCTTACATTCAATCGTATAATAGTAATCGGGCTCTACCAGTGTAAGTAAGTATACACCTGACACCATCATATGAATAAAATATGAAAGCTTTTGTTAAGATTAAATATTTAATCCTTTAAGCTTTTTATGACGGAGCTCGAGTAAGAAACTGATAAATTAAATTTTGTAATCAATTATTATGAATTCCTAAGAGTCCCACAATTATAACACGAGCATTGAGAACTTAGTACACTACCCTGATAGTTCCCGTTTAATAAATTATACAAGTATGTACTATAAAAGCACATTTCTCTATTTTAATGAATGTTATAATAAAGTAAAACAGGAAAGCTTTGAGTCATTGAGCTTAAACAAAATACTCATACATAATTATTTCAAAAGAAATTTATAAACTTGAAAAAAAGCTTTATTTTTCCTTTCATTATGTTACACTAATATATACATATAACTAGGTGGAAGCTTTTTTATTTTTTCGTCGATTATTTTCTGTTTATTTTAACTATTCATAATAATCTTTAAGATCTCAAAACTTAATATAAAAATTGTATAAATCAGAAGAACGACGAAAAATCTAAATGTTGATCCCTAAAAAAGCTCATATTGTATATTTGCATAAACAAGATGTGTAACACGGTACAGTTGTACGAGAGGATTTAAGAATATTATGAACAATTAAAATACAAAGCTTCCAGGGAAGGGGAAAGTAAAGCTTATTTTCAATTTTTTTCAAATATAAATTTTTTTTTGGAATAATTATGTATGAATATTTTATTAAAGGTCAACGGCTAAAAGCTCTTGTTTTTAACTTTACAACCAAATTCATTAAAATAGGGAAATTAGCTTTTAAAGTATATACTAGTATTTTTAAGCTTATTTCTTTATTTTGATGAATGTCATCGTAAAGCAAAATCGTGGAGCTTTGAGTCATTAAGCTTTAACTAAATACTCATACATAATTTCTGTACAATTTTTTTCTTCATTATGTATGCTACAATAATATGTTCATCTAGGAATAAGCTTTTTATTTTTCCATCGGTACTACTTTGCGCGCGTGAGCTATTTGTCGTGCGGTCGCCAAATATTTTTTTGCATATTCTTGCGACCGCTACATCATCGAGTCTGCCGTGGACAATTTTCGCTCAGGGAGACTATTGCTTTGATTAAAGGTTTATGATCCCTGTGTACAGTAAATTGTCTACCTTCCAGATAATAGCCGAAGTGTTTGATGGCTAAATAAATAGCGTGGAGTTCCCTGTCAAAGGCTGACTATTTTATCGCTATTGTTGAAAGCTTTCGTGAGAAAAATGCCGCAGACGCATCACTGAAGACGCTATAGCGTGATTCGCCATTGGGGTGGGCCAACAATGTTAAGTTGGCAAGTGCTCTTTTAATTTTGGCGAATGAATCGTTGCACTCGTCGGTGAAGAAAAACATTTTTTGTTCTTGGGAATTTTGTTTAATGTTTCCAAATGAGCATAAATTGGGGACAGTGATTCAGCTAATTTTGGAATGAATCGATGGTAGTTATTGACCATTCCGAATAATTGCTGAATTTGTTGGATTGAAGTTGGCGTGGTAAAAATTTCGATAGCTTCAACTCGCCGTAGCGAGGGTGTTATGCCATCTTGGGTAATTTGGTGACTGAGTAAATTCGAGAGCAGGAACACCGAAAACGCATTTTGATAGTTGGATATTCACTCCAAATTCGACGAGGCGTTCCAACAGTTTTTTGAGATCCCATTTGTGTTCTTCGTAATTTTTACTAGCCACCAGTATATCGTCGATGTAGACGAATATAAAATCTAATCTTTTGACAACTTCATTCAAAGGGGGTAGTTATTGCCGTTTTAAGACGTCTTCATAAGATGATAAGCTCTTCCCAAATCAATTTTTGAAAACATACCGCATCCATTTAGATGCCTTGAAAATTTTTGAATATGTGGGATCGGATAACCATCCGGTGTGGTTACGGTGTTGAATTGACAATAATCTCCACATTTGCGCCAATCGGCACTGTCCTTCTTGTTTACCAAACGAAAGTTGGACCATATGCTCGAACTCAGTAAGCTCAGTTTTGGGTTTAACTGGGTCCAGCCTACGTGGCCTTGAACAAGGAAGTCTACCTGCAGTGTAAATGTAGTGAACCACGTTATGTTTTGCTATGGATTAGCGTAATCTGGTGTTTCAACCAACAAAGGAAACATCTTAGTGAATCATATCCATTTTTAGCAGATAGATGGATTGCTGTGGGTGTTTTGACCATTACTGTCATTGCATTCACAGCCAGATTCGTCGTGGGATGTAAGAGGCGTCTTCCACGGAGGTCGACAAGGAGACCATATTTTGTCAAGAAGTCAGCACCGATAATTGGCCTGTCAACGGACGCTACAGTAAAAAAATGTGGAAATTGCGGCCGTACCCGATGCTAAAATTCAGCAATTTAGTCCCGTATGTCTGAATCACTGAACCATTAGCGGCGGACAGGACCAGGTCAGGGTCTATTTTAGACGCGTTGTCGGAAAAATATTTTACGTGAAGGACAGAAACGTCAGAATCGGTATCTATGAGAAACTGGAGTTTATTGGTTACGTCTGTAAGAAATAAGCGTAGATTAAGTTGTATCCGATTATAGTAGCCGCACTCGCTATCGAATTTATTTTTTATTTTTATTAATGCTGTTAGATGCCGGTTCATTCCTGTTATGGAAAGAGCAAGGTCGGTAGCATTTCCTTGCAGCACTTCCAAATTTCTTGTGAAAATAGCAGAAACCATTGTCGTTGTAAGGACGTCTGCTGCCCCGTCTACAAGGGTTTCCTTGATTGATAACCCGAGCTGGTGAGCAGCCGTGACCCGTTTGTAGCTTTGACAACATCAATTCAACATTTACAATTATTTTACATATTGTTGCGACCGCTATATTTTAGATGTCATCAATATATTTTTAGTGCAGACATGTCAAAGATGCATTGACAAATTAATGTTCATCCCGATGTCGCCGTTTTCCAAGTTATTTTGATGGCGTGACAATCTAAACGACGAATTGCTATTTTTTCGACTAAATTTTGTACAGTTAGATATATGGTATGGCAACGGCATGATTTCTTGCTACTTGCTGTTTGCCTGTTTTCATCATCTGCTTAACTAATTAACTACATCAGATTTCTACTATATAATTGTATCGCTTTAGACTGAAAGAAGATGATACTAATCTGCAAAAATCTGCAACTGAAAACGAGTCGAGTTTGTTGCCGAGTTGAATAAACTGCATTGTCCAAAATGAACAATGTTTTGATGTGCTTCAACTACTAACAAGGGGAAATCGATTTGGAAAGCATTCAATTTTACTTGTAAAAATGTATAGCTTCACATTAACAGGGTTGATGGGGTTGATAAATAAAAAATTTCTGATACTGTTTTATGAACGATTTTCCGCTACAACGTTGATACAAGTACACGTCAACAATATGGTACTAAATAGAACAACGTTCTATTTAATTTTCATTTGTCTGCTGAAAAAGCAGAGCCATCAATTTATTTACTAGGTGTATATACCTGTATATATATACACAATTCGATAATCACAATTTATCATTTACATTTATTCACTAGTACCGCTCTAACCACACCGTATTATTACTTTTTATGTTCTATTAACAATCATTCATCAAAAATACATTAAAAATTGTAAAATTGTACATTTATATATGTTATACAAAAGGGCGTTAAATATTTATAAAATACAAGAAACTTCCCGCAGGATCATTTATCTATGTTAGGTTTTTTTTTTTTTGTACCTGTCCGAATATTTCTCTCCTCGTTCTCTAAAATAGTATTTACGACATGAATTGTTGCACATAAAATTTATTTTCTATTGTTAACATTTTTTATTTTTTCGATAACATATTTTACTTTTCCATCGTATTTTTATTTAAAAAAAAAAATATAAATAAATAAAAAATTTATTTAATAATAAAATAAAAACTTATATATACATTTTCTTTATAATTTTGTTTAAAGAAAATATATTATAAATTTATAGAAGAAAAGTTATTAATGTATTTTGAAATTTCCTGTTAAGATACACATACATACATATATACTTACATACACAGGGAAAAACATTTTTCTACAAAATTTATTGATTTCTATTTTCAATTTTATTTTTTGTAAATAGATAAATTCAACTCCAATATATGAACATAATTCTCATTTTAATTTAATTCTTATCAATATTTCGTTTTGTTTTCGACAAGAATATATATTTTAAACCACAATCATAAATACATTTTACCTTACCATCCATATTTAAACAAACACCTTTTAAACAGTGTAATTCGTACAACGTCATACAAGTAGTACCCAGTTTTACCACCAGGGTATAGGTGTCGCTAAACATGTTGATAAAACCATCATAAAATAGTCTCAAAAGGCACAGAATACGAAAGATATACTATCGTTTGTTGTTGTTGTCAAATCTGTAATTGTTGTTGTTGTCAATATTTTATATATGGCTTTTTTTGAATTAACCATATAAACTTCACTCAAATATGGTTTATTTAGAGATACACTTTCACTTCGGTTGTGAATACAGTGTGCCTAAAATTTAATTAGTGCTTAGACAGGGTGGCTCAGAACATTTAATACAATTAATTGGATAACGTGCTAACAAAACGTTATGCTTTTGGCACCTGAACTTGTTACACATGAAAACTCGCAATACTTTCAATGAATACAAGTTAGAATAATTGATAAGATTTGAATTAGAATAATTTAATTGGTTGACAACTGAATTGCGCATAAAAAAGAATGGATCAGAATTCAAAACGTTATTAGTGTTTGAATTAAGTTTCAATTGAAAATAACAAAATTTGGCCAAATGTTTTATCAGAAGATTGAAATGGATTTGAATGAAATATTAGTTATTGCAGACTATTCTAAAATCTTTATTAAGTATAGTGGTGGTAGCAAAACGTGTAGCCAAGCCACAAAGAATTCGGATTTCGATTATGAAATTTAAGGTAACTTAAATTAATTATTACGTTTTTTGGTTGAAACAAAGTGTCGTTCAAATGACGATTTTTCTGAATCGTACGGCACTACACGGTCTTTATTCTACAGTAAACTAAACAATTTGAGAGCTAGTTACATTCGGAAACATTGCCATTGTCATAGATACGTCGGATACCACAACAGTAACAGGAAAATGGCCAATAGCACAGTATAGTGCGTTGATAATTCTGATTACCAAAAAATTGACATTATGCAACAACACCCGGGTCGATTACGGTTTTACATCAATGTTTTCATATTTCGCATCGTTCGATCCATGATTCTATCCATCACCATCATGAACCTTTGCATAATATTGTTGAGATATTTGGAAAATAAAATTAAGTAATTTTTCAATTTGGTACAAATTTGAAGAATTTCGTTATCAAAATGCGTCATATGAAAGTTATGATCTAAGGCAAGGAATCCGCCATAGGGTTGTTCTTCTACATGGAATCAAAACTTGACTTGATTAATAAATTGAGTTTTAGTACTTTCACATATGTGGCCCATAATCAATTTTTCAATTTTCAAAATTCTGATCACAGGCATGAAAATCGCCAAAAGGTTGTCCTTTAACTTTGAATCGAAATCGTGCTTGACCAAATAAAGATTAAGGCCAAATTGAGATTTGAGTACTTTCACTTTCGATTAATGTAAATTTGAAAAATTCCGTAACCCAAATCATAATAAACCAGTGTCAAAAGGCCATTACTAGCTCCCTACTGCGTCAACAATCATGGCATCAACGGATTCGATCTTGGGCATTTCCTTTAAATTTTAAATTAAAATTGGGTGGATTTTACACCAGCACTTAATGCCACTAATGGGCCCACGGTGCAATACCCACATTCATACTAACATTCATTCAACCCATTCATCCCATTCACACAAGTACAGTGTACCACCTGCACATTTCATAGCTCCATGTCACCCTGAACAGTGACTTGGGCTTGGTATTCATAATGTCTTAGACAACCTAAGGAGGCCACGTCATTCAACGACCTCTACGCCTACCATATGGTGGCTCTCCTTTCAGAGATCGCTGCAATTCATTCCGGATCAGCTCGCAGAAGATGATAGAGCAAGCGTACTCTTATTTCATGCACAATATCGGGGATTTTCATCAGATCTTTGATCTCGATATTGTACAGAGCTCGGCATATGCAATCTGTACCGTGGTTTGGTCGTCTCTCAAATGTAAGGAGATATCTCTTGTACTCATCCGTTGGCGCCAAGCTTTCACATCCAAACATAACACCGGAACTGATCCACGCTTTGTAAAGTTTCAGCTTCACGGCCATTGATAGGTGTTTAGAGGACACAAATCACGACTGCAGGCTGCCAGCAGCACTTTAACATCTTCACCCACACTGTTATCGTAAGTGATAAAGAGCCCAAATATTTGAACCTTCCTCACTCCTTCAAACATGTAGTGGTCACTACTAAATTCTGGTGTGCCTGTAACCAGAGATCATATATTTCGTTTTGGACTCAAGTATTTCTCTCACTCCGCTGATATTCATAAATCTAATCACGCATATGTCATTTGCATATGCAATCACCTGATTGGAATGGCGATATAAGATGTAGTGTTTGAAATTAACGAAAGATCTACTCCAACATGAGATTAAATAGTATCGGGAACAGAGCATATCACTGCCGAACACCTGAATTAACTGCAAACATTTTTCATAGCCTATTCTCAACTTTGACACAGTATTGAGACTGTGTCACTGTCATTCGACACAGTCGTACCATTTTTGTTGGCATACCATATTCCAGAGCAGACCATAAGTTTTTTCAATTGATCAAGTTATATGCCTGCTGGAAATTCAGGAACTCCTGGTGTACGGGGATGGAAGTCTCATAATATTTAGATATATGATCATCCGCAGCGAAAAGATCTGAACAGTGACTAATCGAGTCGGACGAAATCCTCCTTGATAGTCACCAATAAGGCCCTCCGCTAGAGGTGTTATTCTATCCAACATAATGTAGGACAGAAACTTGTATGATGTGCAAAGGCGAGCTACACCGCGTTAAGTCTCACCCTTCTTGATGATAGAGCTAATCGCGGCCACTTTCCATTCGTCAGGCGTTACTTCGGTTCTCCATACTAATCGATTAAGGTCGGAAAACAGTTCCACAAAGTATCCCTTCCGAATATCAACAGCTCCGAATTAATGCAGTCCACCCCAGGTAAGCGGCTTCGTTATAGTCTCTTTGCTGAGTTGGTGTACTTGCAGAACCTCGGTTTTCCACCATTCCTGCTTTTAACGTCTAAAAATCCGCTTAGTTGCCCTCCTATTAAGAGTAGATTTGTTTTTCCTCACGATTGTGAGACGTTGTTGCATTTCAACGTACTCCAAAATGCGTTATAGAAAAATTCTGACCACAGGCATGGAAATGTATAATATCCATATGACACAAACCACTAGAGCTCACAGTGTGTTTTTAGTGCTAACTCTTCGTATTTACTTCACAGACATAAAAATTGGTTTTAAAAATATTAAGATTGTTCTAGTTAATTCATCTGCTGTTAAAAAAAATTAGTACAAAAAATTTAGATTAATGCCTAAAAGTGAAGTTTCACTCAAAAATCTTATATCGTGAACAGTTTATTTCTATAAATATCGTTTTGTTTTCCATCATCATTCAGCCCGGAAGTTTACTTATCTCAAAATAAATACTCTCATTCCACCGATCTCTCAATCCACAGCCGTCTAAATTTAATCTAAACGATTTTTATTAGCCAAACGTGAATCAGATTAACTTGATGTATAATACGATATTCACTTAATCATAACGCTCCACTCTACCATTAAACTATAAATTTATTTCTTCATTTACGTCTTCTTATTCATCTTATATATTTATACATAGTAATCGAACAAAAAGTTTCGTAATTCGTATTATTAAAGTTGAAGGTGTATACTATAAACATATACCTTTAAATTTATATGTGAGTATGTATACGATTATATATGGTTCGTTCACAGTCTAATGAAATTTTAATGAACAAATTACAGTAGCGATAAATTTAAAAAAAAAAACGAAAGCTATAGAAAATTTCGTCCATACATTTGTTGTTGTAGTTAAGTGCGATTTTTTCTTGTATTATAAGTTTCGAACCGTATACAAGAAGAAAACCTTTGGGGATTTTTTATTTTTTATTTTTTTGGTATGGATTCTGTTTATCAACATTTTCGTTTTGTGTTGAATTTTGGCTTTCTTCTTCTTTGTCCCCTTCATTACATTTGTAATTGAAAATATGCGAATTAATGAGATTTTGTTTGTTATTTAGTTCTATGTTTAAAGCTGCATAAATATTGTGTCCAATCCCTGTGTGCCTATTTGAAAAATAAAGTTTAGGCTCAAAAATGGTTGCATTGCTCAAATTTTAACCAGAATTTATTTATTTGTTGATAATGTTATTGAATTTTATTGATTATCTGGTTTCAAATCTCTTCAACTCTATATATGCATATACATAAATACTACAACTAATACTTTTTTATAGTTTTTCATGTGGCAAATTTTTTTAATTTTTTATTGATCAAAATTGATTTTGAATATTTGAAAGCTCTTTCATCGAATTTTCCAGAAGATTGAAAATATGTGTGGTGCACAAAATGAACAAAAAACTATTTCTCTTCGTTATAATTTATTTTTTCAGAGCTTTTCAAACTAGTGGTTTTAAATTATTATAAATTGAGTTGGGTTAGAAATGTTTTTTTTTAAACTAACATTTATCGTATAATATACATAAATTGAAGTTTTTTTTTACTCTTACTACTTCAACAGAAAGTGTCAATAATATATTACAAATAATAATAAAAATGCTGAATATATTGTAAATGGGATTGATTTATGTGGTTATGAAATCACAGACGACCAAAACCTTTCCATTATTGAACAATATACCGATTTGTAACCCACTGCTCTCAACCTCACTATAACTCTCAATCACACTATAAGGTGAATAAAATTAATCAAACAGTTAAAAAACAGTAATGAAGAAATCGAACGCCTTAGCTCAAAACTATTTTAAGCTTTGTACTGTGCCGGAATAATTTTTCGAAATGTTTTATGAAAATAAAAATACATATCATCGCTAACAATTTTAAAATAAGCTTAAATGGTATCAGACAGACTTAACTTTAAAAAAGACACATTTAACTTTATTCATTAAGTTAAGCTTAAGTCACAAATCCTAAGCCATATACCATTTAAATTTTATCACGAATCAGGTAGGTTTATAAGTAGGTTTTTTTTCAGCTAACATTATACAACTACTATACCTCGACTTCTACTAACTTATTGTTCTTTAGTGTAACTATATACATAAAACACACACAAATATCACTTAATTTATCGAATCTAGTTTAAGTCACAATTTTTTATACTTAATCCGTATATGTATATAGTTTTTAGTTGATTCCATAATTCAAGCTTAACTCACATGCAAGTCAAATAATTCAATATAAGCAACTCAAAATTTTAATTTTATGTCTTGGTTTCCTTAACCTTAATAAATAATTGTGGCTTAATTCATAAAATTAAGTTACATACATTGACAGATACGAAGATAGATACATTGTTTCACTAAAAACAAATTATATGATACTGATGTAGTTTAATTATTTGACTTAAGCTACAATTATATAACTTAAGCAACAGTTTTTTGGTTAGTTCAAATCAATCAACATTACTTAAGCAACACTAATTTTTAGTTTGGCTAATTTAGTGTTATAGCATAAATGTCCTGTATAATTCTAGTTTAAGTCAAATAATTCTACTTATAAGACTGCTTATACATACAATTTTAGTTTATGCTTTTTTATGTGACATCTACAACTTAAACAGTTAAGTGATCCATAAACCCACATTTCTATCTAAAATCATACAGTTTTTCTTAATCCAAAAATAATTTTACTTTAAGCTAGCATTATATGACTAAGTTTCAAATAAATTATTTGGCTTAACTTAAAATATCCAACTTAAATACTTTATTAAAATAAACAAAGTCATTAAAATTTTAGGTAATTTTAGGTCTAATCAAAATTACATCCATACTGATAAAATTAAACCGCTATACTTAAGTGACATTTAATTTCAATTTAAACCAGAATTGTGTGCCTACTACCACTTGCTGATTTTTTAGACTTGGTTAACTTAATAAAAAATTGTGGCTTAAGTCACATAATCGTACCTCATCCTATCTCCAATTTAACTTTTAGCCAAATGATTCAACTTAAGTCACACACATTGTTCTGTCTATTTGGCTTAAGCTACAATTATATAACTTAAGCAATAATTTTCTGCATAGTACCGCTTAAGTCTTGATAGTCTTGATTTAAGCCATATACTCATTCTAAACATCTAATTATTTTACTTTCAGCTAACATTATGTGACTTAGTTTTAAGTAAATTGTATGGCTTAACTTAAAATATTTGACTTTAATTAATAAAATAAACTTAAGTCAAATGACTTTCAGCTTATGTTTTAGTATAAATAAAATATCATCCGTATAAATGATTTTTAGGTAATTCCACAATTCAGCTTAAGTTACAGAAAATTGTTACTTCAGCTTAAACCACAAAAATTTTAATTTTGTGACTAATTTAACTTTTATAAAAAAATTGTGGCTTAAGTCAAATACACAATTGTTGCTCATCTTATCCCTAATTCATGTTTTAGCCAAACGATTCTACTTAAGCCACATATAATCGTTGGCTAATTTATTGATATAGGTTATATGTCCTGCGCATACTACTAGTTAAAGCCAAATAATACCATTTTTGTTTATGGTTTTACAGATTAAATTGTTTTGCTCAAGTTACAGTTCGAATAGTTATTGTATTACATTGTAACTGTCTATTTAATTAGTAAATCCAGCTTAAGTCACATAATTTTGACTCTGTTTATAAAGTCAATAAATCCAGTTAAAGTCACATAATCTTGGCTTAAGTCATATTCCTACTTATACCATAATTCTATTTAAAATAAAATAATTTTACTTAAGCCATACATAATTTCACTTTAAGGTACCATTATGTGACTTAATTTTAAATTAATTGTTTGGATTAGCTACAATTATTATGACTTCTTGTTACACTAGAATTGTCTATAAAATGTCAAGTCACATAATATTAATTCTGAACTCATAATTCTGTTCAAAATCATATGACTTTGTTTAAGCCATAAATAATTTTTAGATTAAACTTACACTGTGTGTGTGATTAGTTGTAAATAAATTATTTGGCTAAATAAAAAATATCTGACTTAAATTCATGTAACCGAAAACAAATATTTTACTAAATTCATTAAATCTATAGCTTAAGTCGCATGATTTTTGCATCCGTCATCCAAAATCTCAGTTTAAATTAATTAATTAACATTTTAATTTAAAATTATGTGACTCTGGACTATCTTAATTACTTCGTTTAACATTAATAAAAAAAATGTGGCTTAAGTCATATACTTTTAGTTCGTCTAAATTCACATGATTTAAACCACAAATATGGTTTGGTCTGACATTACGTAATGTCCTTAAATCTAGCTGAACTCATCCATAATTTTAGCTTAAGTCATATAACCCTCAGGTGTTCCTGAAATTGTGGCTTAAGCAAAAAACCGTACATTTTTTGGCTAATTAAGTAATTTAATTGACGTGTCCTGCATAACTTCAGTTTAAGTTAAAAGATTCCATTTAAGGCTACTTACAATTTTAGTTTATGCTTTTATACATACGTGACTAAGGTTAATAGATAAATTATAATTGTGTAAATCTGATATATAATTTAAACAATTTTAGCTTAACGCATACCCATAATTCTACTATAAGTCCAAATACTTTTCTTAAGCCATAAAAAATGTTAGCTTGAGCTAACTGTATGTGACTAAGTTATAGATAAATCATTTGTCTTAACTGTAAATTATGCGATTTAAGCTAAAATTATATAAATTTAAGTCGTGCTTAACTTAAACCATTTTAACTCGCCTCATTTATAATTCCACTTTAGATTAATCTGCTTAGTCGTACATATTAGTAAGGTTGACGCTTTAGAATTTTTGGATTAATTAAGATGAATTATTTGACTTAATTTAAATTAATTGATTGAAATAAAAATTGTGTAACTTGTGCTGTTACAATGTGAGCTTATCTAAATTCATGTAACTAAAATCAGAAAATGAAACACCTTCGCTCGGCGCAGATATCATGAAAACCCGTCTTTTCAGCAGGAATTAGTATATTTAACCTTACCACAAATGCAATCATCGTTCTGTTTAAACGATTTTCGATACGTAGAGGCAAAATACAGCAGCAAAAATATGCCACAAATATCATCGGCTTCATTTGGCAGTTGGCACTCCTTCGATCCGTCTTAACCCTCGCAGATTTGGGTACTCTATTCTGCTAGATTGAAACCAGTTTAAATTCTAGATGATTGCACTGTTTTCACTTTAGGATACTTCTTCATTGGATCACGTTGGATTACCATTCCAGGACCATCTTTACTCCATCTTTTTTTGAATCGCTATTGACAAATTCAGTTGATATATAGCCACAATTCTAGAGGAATATCTGTTTCGTCTACATCAGCTAAATCAGAAAGCCAAGTGTATAAGTTAATGATGGCAAAGCAGGCATCAGAGAAGAAAAGCAAAATAAGATTAGATTGCTCAAGAAGAGCAAAGAGCTGAAGAACAAATATGCGAAAGTGACTGAAGTTAAGTAGAAGGTGTAGGAAAGGATTGAATATGGTAATCGATTTGCGCGCTTATAGATGCTCTAATTCATTCAGGCTTGGTGGACGACAAACCGTAACAATCTGTTGCTTGGGTAATCGAGCGTACATTTTTTTTTTTTTAATGCAGAGATGTTTTAAATGTGTCGTTTTTATAAATAGGCCAACATGTGGGGTGTTCGGTTTATAAAAAATCCTACCTTGGTTTTAAGTATCCTAGATAAAGGTCCCTCCGAGTGGTTTATTTAGAATGAGTGTTAACCTACTTCTAATCAATATGGCTGAATCTCCTTGTGCCTTCCCAATCGAGCGGGATTTACCCAAATTCGTCTTTCAATTCCAGACTTGAAATAAATCTGGTATTTTTAAGACGTCCGAATAATATATAGATGAGCGGCATCCGGTAGGCCTCGATTCCCGTGACCTCATTGGCCTTCCATGCATCAAGAATCAGCCGTATTTTGCCATTTGGCGTGCTCACCTGTACCTCAATTTTGTTGGCTTTTTGAGACTATGAGACTAGGAGTAATATTAGTGAGTATGTGTGTATTTTTGCGCATGCGCTGTTCAATTTGTTTGTATTATATTTTGACAAAAAATCAAAAGCTTTCGAATGCAAGAATATCATAATAGGATAATAAGTAAACATAATAATTTATGTACTATACTATTGACATAAACGTCAATACTATTGACATAAACGTCAATTCTCCGCCGCAATAGCACGAGAAAACGGAGTGTAAGCACCAAAAATGTTTGTATTATTTTGGTTTTTTATACCGATTTATACCGATTCGATAATTTTTGATGCTTATTGTACACTCTCAAAATAAATACACATACAAAAAATGACAACACACAATAACAATATTTAATACTCTACACAGTGTACGTATACAAAATATTGGGCAGTCTCATAGTCTCATAGTCTCAAAAAGGCAACAAAATCGAGGTACTGATCTAAATCCTGTTCCCATCCTTCACTCGATAACAATATGTCAGCATAACTAACTATAGCAATCCAACATATTTTTTTCCTTAAATTTTTAATTCCGCCATCTTTGGAAATTTGGGTTTCTTGGATTCCGAACTCCCACTGCCCAGTTTTTTAAAGGCTGATTGCACTTGAAACAACAATCCTGACGATAACCTTTTGTACCACAACCACCCCGACTATAACTGACTAATTTAATATCACAAAACAAAACAGACAAATTAGTAGAAAATGGTTGAGATTTGGTTAAAGGTATAATATGGAATGATCTTATTTTGACATTCCATTCCATGTCTGCTCATTACTGGTTTACACAATAACTCATGCAGGAATACTGATCTGATCTTCATACGTAACACACTTTTAAAAAAGCTCATCGACACTATCAATTGCAACATCTGCAAATTTGTTTTGTAATCCGGTTCTCATTTTACGCCGATTTCATGTTCACTTAGTGATTTCTCTAGTGGAATGCACATAAATATCAAATATCAAATCCTGATAAAAATCTAATATTAGCCCACATAATATTAGGATTGCATTCTATGAACATCCAATACCGTCTTATTGGCCTTTAGAATTTTGTGAAGATCAATGTTCCAGATATAGCTATGACTATCACGGCGAGTTGGGTGTTTCTCTCAAGCAGCGGCGTATGAGCGGAACTATTATTTTCAAACCCGCTGAAGTTATAAAAACTAGTCAGTGCACATAAGTTCGTATATAATTCTACAGTTTGGTCAAAGTACTTAAAATACGAATCCTAAAATGTCTAAGCAATTTTTGAATTTCCAGTCGGAGGACAATCAACATCGAAATCATTGTTTCAAGGGCTGAAGCTGATTGTCATTGCCAATGAAATTTGTCAAAATTTGTTGGTCTGCCTATAAAATTTGTCAAAATAATTGTTTTTTTTAAATTTGCCATCGGAGGCAAACCCTGTTTTTTTAAAATAACATGAACAGATTTGGAAAGTATAATTTAGCCTTTCACCAAATAATCTAGTCATTTTATGACTCTGTGACATTCGTGTTATTTGGCAATGTGTAGAGGCATTTCCATATTCTAAACTTTCCGGAGCTTTTAGGGCAAAACTACACATTCGAATTAGTAAAACGGGTTTCATTTGACTTTTTTTGTACTATTTAACATTAAAGTGCATTTCTCGTATGTGGACAGTGTATATGAATAGCTCTCAAAAACGCGTATACCATATAGAATGGCAAAATTGGTAAAACTTAAATAAAATATGGCAATACAATGGCAATACATTTCTTAATACTGACGACCCTAAGAAACTAATCACACTTTCTGATTTTACACAATTTGTGTCAAATTTGACTATTTATCAAAAAAATGTAAACAAAATGTCAAACCGTAAAAGCTCCATCATGGTTTTAATTACAGAGAGACATTATGAGTTTGAGTTAAATTTTATTCAAATGTTCACTTGCAAAAGAGTGTGAAAGACAAACCAAGACACTTTTAGGATTGTTTTCATTGAAAACGACAAACAAAATTTAGATGGTCAGACGAGGGCTTGGTCCTTCTAAATTATCAACATTAGCTACAAATATCACTATTTTAACAAGTAACAATAATTTTCTTATAATCAATCATTTATAGAAAAGCATTTGGAACTAAGCATTGCTTTATATACTTTGAAATAAAAATTCATCAATTTAAAGTAGTGACATAAACCATATATATAGAACCACATATGTCCCAACAAACCATATCATATACCAAAAAAAAACTATTTTTAAATCCCCAAAAAATTCATTACAATTTAAGTGTTTCAATTCTCTTAACCCAATCTAATACCATAACTTGGAATACAAAAACAAAAAAGTCCATAATAATTCTCATAGATTGGTAGTAATAAAAAATGCATTTTCATCCAGATTAAAATGACATTTTTTCTTTAACGTTATGTTATCTTCTTTTTATTGATTCGAAAATGAAAACTATATATGAGTGTATGGATATGGTATCCAAGCTCTATATGCACAAAACAACAAAACTTATATATAAAAGAAATATTACATTTGGATAGAGTTTAGATTATGTATAAACTCTGGTGTACAGTACACTGGTGCTCGATGTGCAGACACAAAAAGAAAACTCTTCTCCAAATATATCAAAGATAAATACATTTTAAAATTGCATCAAATAAATATAATCATTTTTCACAGATTTTCCAATGTTTGTTGTTGTCGATCTTCGTTTCTTATACTGCATATAGAGAAACCATACTCGAGCGTATATATGTATGTATGTAGTGTGGCAAAAGGAAAATTGTTAGAAAATATTCGAGTGCTATAGGATACAAAATAAATGTATATCAAATTATATTTTTTTTTATAAACTGTGCACATTGAATATGAAATAATTTCTCGAGTGTGTATGTGTATACAGCGCTGGCAAAATGACAAACATCATACATTTTATGTACATCCATGAAAATGATTATTGTTGATTATTAGGGATTTTCTATTATATGTTGTATATACATATATACCTATCTCACTCTGTCTATGGTTTTATGTTATATGTAAGAGCACAACATTCAAACATTATATTATAGATTATTTAAATTAGTTTTTTAAAGTTTATTATCTTGTTTATGTTTTCCACAGAGGGAAATTAATGATATCAAATATAAAAGCTATTATTATTATTATGCTATGTGAGAATAAAATGTTGTGTGCTATGCTGTATATTGTGATGGGTAAATTAATGGACGAGGACAGAAGTTGAAAATATAATTTTGTCTGGTGATAGTATATATGTATGTTGTTATTCTAATTAAAAGGACATTGTTGCGGTAGCTTTTATACAAATTTTTAAAATATTCAACAACTAATACAACTTGAGATGAAAATTGGTTTAACTTCCATACATATTTGAAATATACCAATTACAGTATAGCCGTGCAAAATAATCAAAAGATGACTGAAACAAATCTATAAAATTAATAAAATTTATCTTATATAAAACTGATAAAATTAAGAAAATTTGTGAAATTCATTAATTTAAATTATTCATAAAAATCATAAAAACCATAAACGCATTCAACATTTTAGAACAGTTGTTTGACTCATATAAATCACAAAATTCAATATTTTATGAAATATTATAAAATTCATAAATTTATCTGAATCTACTAAATTAAAGAAATTAATAATATTTAAGTGTTAGATAATTCATAAAATTTATAAAATTCAATAAAATAAGGATTTCAAGAAAATTATAAAATTTATGAAATTCATAAAATCATCTAAAATTTATTCAAGTACGTAATAATATATCTATAAAACTCATTAAGTAAGTAAAATTAATAAATTTAGTAAAATTTTGAAAATTCACAAAACTTTTGAAAAATATAAAATTAAACATCTTATAAAATTCACTAATTTCTGAATAATAATAATATTTCATATTATTCATATAAAATTATAAAATCCTAAACTTCTTAAATTTCCAACTAATCTGTACGAAAATACATTCAATACATAAAGCTAATTAAATTCATGAAATTTAAATGAATTTAATGAATATCTGATTATTATGTATTTTATTTACTTATTTTTTACAAAATTCGCTAATCCATAAAAATCATTTTAATTCAGAATTTCATGATATTATTTATCAAATAATTTGGCATTAATTTATATCATTAAAATCATAGAGTTCATGAAATTCAAAAATACTAGCTGTACCATAAAATTTAAAATAAATCATTAAATTTAAATAAATAATCACAAAAACTTATGAAATTTATTAAAATCATAAAATTTGTCAAATTCATCAGCATTATGAATTATTGATTCATTAAATTCTCGAAATCTATAAAAATTATTAAATTTAATAATTTCAATTTTATAAATTCAATCTAAAAAATTTCATCTGAATGAAAAATTATTTAAAATTGATTAAATAAATAAATACACAATGGTCGTTAAATCGATTGATTCTAATAAATTCGTAAAAAACATAAAATTCAAATGATCATAAAATACACCAAATGCAGAATTTCAAGATTTTCATAAATTTTGAGGAATCTAAAATTCATTTAGTCAAAAAAATTCTAAAACTTACAAATAAACAATAAATTAAACCATATCATAAACGTCATCAAATTCAGAATTTCATAAAAATCGGAACTTTACCGGAACTGTCATAAAAACCGGAACTGAAATTCATAAAAATTTTAAAATTCATGAAATTTTAAATTTCATAAAATTCAAGGAACCCATTAAACAAATTCGATCTTAAAAAATATATAAAATTCATAGAACGAATAAGTTCGTAATTTTTATTAAAACTTCATAATTATATTCTGAATTATACGAGTTCATAAAATTAATTAAATAAATCGGAATTAATTTAAGTCAATCATAAAATTTAAAGAGATAATGAAACTTATAAAATTTCCTACATTTTTTTTCAAAATCTAATTGGTTTTATTAAATATTTTATATTGATTCATTATTTTATGAATAAACAAAAAGATTCATTAAATTAGAATTACATGAAAGTCATAAATTTCAAGAGATTCATGAAATTCAAAGAATCAATTAAATACATACCAAAAATATTTTTATAGAATGCAACTATTTGCATGCAACATTTAAACTTTTATAAAATTTGTTAATTCATAAAACGACCGACAATTAATAAATTCAAATATTTTAAAAATCTAAATATTTATATGCAACTGCTTTTATATATTTTAAAAAATTTAAATGAGTTCATAAGGGTAATTTTTAAAAATTCGAGAAATTCTGAAATGAACAGCACTCATAATTTGGGGAAATTCAACAAATGTTTATTAATTCTTAAAATTCTTACAGTTCATACAAATTATAATATTCAAAATATTTTATAAATCATCATTTAGCTGTACATATCTGTCAATTAATGAAATGAACTTATAAAATTCACAAAATTGATATTATTACTTAACTTCATAAAGTCGATCAAATTTAAGAATTTAAGATTATTTAGTAAAATATATAATTAATTTATAAAATTCATTGAATAAGTTAAATTGTTAAAATTAATAAAACTCTGAAAATTCACAAAAATCGGATAAGTTATTAAATTCTAAAAATTATAAAATTTAAAAACTTATAAAATTCAATAGATTCGGAATCTCACAACATTCATATAATTTTTTTAATTCATTTATTTAAATAAAAATTATAAAGTCCTAACATTTATTAAGCTCGTCGGTATAAGTTTAAATGAGTTATGAAATTCATAATGATATGAGATTCGTAAAATTAAACAAAACCGAAATTAAATAAAATTGAAATTTCATAAAATTCATTTAACTTGAGTGGATATTTTATAAAATATATTAAATTGATAAAATGCATAAAGTCGAAAATATTCGAGAACAAAATTAATAAAATTCGTTATTTTAATTAATATTCAAATTCATTAAAATTAGAATTTCATGAAAATAATTCAATTTATGAAATTCATCTACATTAATTTAAACGATTCATAAAATTATTAAAATTCGTGAACCTACATTAAACTCATTGAATTCAAAATTATGTTTGCTCTGTAAAATTAATTATACATTTCATACATACATAAATATATTTAATTCATAGATTCATAAATTTCAAAAAATTATTAAATTTTTATAAAATTATATGAATTTATTAAATTGATATATTACCATATTTCTTAAAACCTAACTGTATACCTTTAAAAATAAAATTCATTTCCATCCAAATTTACATAATATACAAAATCATAATAATTTCACTAATTTTATAAAATTCATAATCTACGTTCAAAAATATGTAAAAATCACAAGTTTCTATGGAATCCACAAAATTTAACTGGATCTGTCTAGTTAATTAGATTAATCTGCATTTAGAAATATATAAAATTTACATACAAATAAATTCGTGAATTTAAAAATGTTCACAAAATTTACAAATTAATAACACTCTGAAATATCCAAAAACTCATAAATTTCTAAATTTCATAAAATTCTAGTGGTTCTATCCACTATCTATGGAATAACTAATCTCTATATTTATCGAATATGAAAATTTTACAATTTATCATAATTTATAAAATTATTGAAATTCTTAAAATTCATTAAATTCAGGATTTCGAATATTATAAAATTCACTAATAAAATTTCTCATCTACACTAATTAAAATGATTCATAAATTTCATCAAGATGAAATTTATGAATCGACCAAAATTATAAAATTAATGATATTCCAAATTTCATGAAATTGAAGGCAATCCATAAAATACATCTTAATTAAATTTGTGATTTTATTAAAAATTCATTAATTTCATCTTTTAATTCTGAATTCATGAAGTTCATAAAATTTAATAAATTTGTTGGCATTAATTAGAATCAATTATAAAACAAATTATGAAGATAATGAAAAAAAAATCAAATTTTTTGCAAAATCCAATTTCGTTTATAAAAATATTTTAAATTGATAAAATTTATGAAATTCATAATATTAATTAGTTGATGAATACTCATGATATTCATTAAATCAAATTTTCGTGAAATTCATAAAATCATTTATAAAATTGCGTAAAATTTTATAAAATTTGTCTATTCAGAAAATTATTTATTCTTAGATTTTATGAAATCCAAATCATTTTAAAAATTCATCATTAATTCAAATAATGAAATTCATAAGTTTATTAAATTGAAAAAAAAACGAATAATTTATATTTGTAGTAATAAAGTAACCAAATTAAGAATTGTTAAATATTAAAAAGTTAAAATTTCATAGAAGCTATTAAGTTAATCAAATTAGTAAAATTCATGGAATTTATTAAATATTAAATTTCTTTAAACTCTGACATGGGCATTATGAAATTCACCAAAATTAGAATTTTTTGTAATTCATAAAAATTATAAACTATATCAGCAATCAAATGATTCATCAAGTTCATAAATTCAACAAATTCATTAGATTATAAATTTCAAATATACAGGTTATTTATAATTTGTAAAATTCAAATACATCGTAAATTATTTTCAAATTCAAAATTTCATGAAATTTATAAAATTTAACAACTTTATGGTGTGTATTCAAATTATTTTTAAAATTCATACATTTCAAAACGAAAAAAGTAAAGTCAATAATATTCGTGAATTTTATTAAAAATTCATATAATTCATTAAACTTTGAAATTCAAGAAGTGCTATACAATTTAGTCAAAAAAATGCGAAAAAATTATTAAAATTCGTAAATTTATTGCAAAATCAATAAAAAAATATAATTCAATTTAGTTTATAAAACATTTTAATTTGATCCGAGAATTTAATAAAATTTATCATAATTATTATATTCTGAATTAAACATTAAATTTATTATATTCCTAAATTCATTAAATTCCTAAATTTTAAGAAAACCATAATTTTTATAAAATAAACTCAAACTTTCATGAAATCTATACTAAAAGTTTAACAAATTGAGCGGAATTAATTCAAATGATAAAATTCATAAAGTTCATGAAATTGAAAAAACCAATGATTTCATAAATATTGGAAAAAATCTTATTAACAATTTGTCTAATCATCGTAAAATATTAAAAAATTCATTATTTGCTGCATTTTAACTATAACTATAAAACTGTATATACCTATATTAATCTAATACATTGCATTTTTAAAGTATATGAAGTTTATAAAATTCGTGGAACACATAAAATGTTTAATTTCTTACAATTCGAAAAAATTGTGGAAATGTAAAAGTTAGTAAAAATTTTATAAAATTCCTTGATAAAAAAATTATTTAAAATTGAAAGTAAATAAAATTCAATAATTTCATTAAATCCTTAAAACCACATAAAATACTCCAAATTCGGAACTTCATTTAAACCACATTGAATTTGGCCAATTCAAATAATTCATAAAATTCATACTGTTCGTATAATTTCAAAAATAAAATTTGAGAAAACTATAAAATTTATAAATTCGTTAAATTCAATCAATTAAGAAATACATAAAATTTTATTTAACTTATTGTTATTTGTAACATTGATTCATATATTTCATAATGTTGGAAAAACTCTGGAAATTCATAAAAAAAATTATAAAATTAAAAATCATAAAAATTTATTAAAATTTGAATTTGAATAAATTCTTAAGAATTATTAAATTCATTGGCATTAACTTAAATGAGCCATACATTTTGAAAAGAAAATCAAATTCCCAAAAATCAATCAACAAAGTTGCAAAATTTCATAAAATCCATTAAATTCGGAATTTCATAAAATTCAAAAATTTCATCAGATTATTTAAATTTATAAAGATTAACTATATGATAAAATATCAAGATTTATAAAAGTCAACTGTATCTGTATAATAAATTAAATTCATCTGCATTCATTTAGATAAAAATAGTAAAATTCAAATGAATTATAAAAACTATAATGTTCATAATACTCGTTAAAATCTTGAAATGTAAAATTTAAAAAACTCACTAATATTAAGAAGTTCATAAAATTTAACGATAATTCAAAAGAATCAAGAAGTTCATAAACTACGTTCGTTAAAATCATAAAATTTAGAGTTATAATCACATTGGTTAAATTTGGTTTGTGAATATAGCTGATGAATTTTATTAGTTTTATAGATGAAACGAATGCACTGAATTTTATGAAATATTGGTTTTTGAAAGAATGTGATGAGTTTTTAATTTTTATGTGTTTAACTGATGTCATACAGTTAAAATTTCTCAAAAAATCGATTTTGATCCTAAAAAAAAATTCAAAGTATTCAAAGAATAAAATTCAAAAATTTCATAAAATTTAGTTGCATCTAATTAATAAAATTCTTGAACTTATTAATATTATCCATAGTTTTTAAAATCGTAAACTTTATGAAATTTATTAAAAAACACGGAGATTTTTAAAATTCATAAAGTATGTAAAATTGATGAAATCCATGAAATTCACCAAATTCTAAAATAATATGTAATCCATTACATTAATTCATACGCATCACTTAATATGATTGATAAAATTCATAAAGTTCATGAAATTTCTAAAAATCATAAAATTCATGAAATTTCAAATTTCCTAAAATTACACCTTAAAAAATATCGTGAATATACTCGTAATATAATTAATTCATCAAATTTTTTTAATTTCGTCATTAAATTCTGAGTTTCATGAAATTCATAAAATTTATTAAATTCGTCGGCATTTATTTAAATCAATTAGTAAATTCTTGATGTTAGGGAAATCTATAAAAATCAAAAAATTCACTTTTTTCAAATTTTAAAGAAAATTAAATTAATAAAATTTATAATAATCATTATGTTATGAATTTATAGAAATTCTAATTTGATCAATTTTATTATTATTATTACAAAATTCAAGATATGGATATTTTATAAAGCTAGATATTTTATTAAATTAGCTAATTAATGAATTTATTGAATTCATATAATTAATTTTTATAAATTTCAATAATTTGATGAAATTTTTGAATTTTTTGAAGTTCCGAAATTTAGTAAGCTTGTTGATTGATTTTTGTGAATTTCATTTTCCTTTCGAAATTTATGTTTCATTTAAATTAATGCTAATGAATTTAAGAAATCTTTAGGGTTTTCATGAATGGACAAATTTTATGAATTTTTAATCAAATTCACGAATTTAATTGACTTTATGAATTGTGTATTTTTTATGGGCTTCATGAAATTCTGAATTGATTGAACTTTACGATTTCTATAAATTTCATGAACATTATGAAAAATATAAATCAATCAATGGTGCAAATACGGATAAGTTAAATAAAATTTAATAAATTTAACGGATTTAAAAATTTTATGGTTTGCACGAATTTTATGAATTTAATTAATTTTAATTTTGAATTCAGATGATTTATGAATTTCAAATTTTATTAAATTTGATCGACTTTATCGATATATTTATTATATTAAATTTTATTAGTTTAAAAGAGGCAGTTAAATTTCATAAAACTTAAAAATTTTATGAATTTTTTGATTTATGCATTATTTAATTGGATAGATCAACTAGAATTTTATGAAATCATATGAATTTTTTGATTTTTGAGAGTATAACCTGTAAATTTTATGTAATTTTTTATATTCACGACATAGAACCAGTTAAATTTAGTGGAATTCATAGAAATTTTGAAATGTCAAACTTGATGATTTTTACATATTTTCGAATGTAGATTATAAATTTGATAAAATTAGTGAAATTATTATAAATTTTACAAATATTATGTAAATTATAGATTTTATGAATTACATGAATTTCCCTAATTTTTTCGATTTTTATGAATTTTATTTATTATATACAGTTGAGTTTTAAAAAACATGGTAATTAATCAATGTATTGATCTTAACTAGTTTTATAAATTTTAACAATTTGATGAAATTTATTAATTTTACAAATTAAATATAGTCATGTTTGTATGAAATGTATAATTAATTTTAGAAGCTCATTTCACTTAAAACATATTAATTTTGAATTCAATGAATTTAATGAAAATTTACGAATTTCAAGAATTAAATCATTTAATTTAATGCAGCTGAATTTGGTAAATTGTGTTGATTGCATGAATTAATTTGATTATTAAATAAAATAACGGATTTTATAAATTTTATTCAGGAGTACGTTCAACTTTATGAATTTTATCAATTTAATATATTTATAAAATATGCATTAAAATTGATTAAATCAGAATTTCATGAAATTCATAAAATGTTAACAAACTTGTCATTTTTTAAACTGATTCATTAAATTTATTAATTTCAAAAAATTTATAAAATTTATATGAAAGAATTTATATAAAAACGTTTCTCTTCAGAATTCGGCTGCATCTGTAAAATTAATCTGCATTCATAAAGAACATAAAACTATTAAACTTTGTAAAATTCAAAATTTTAGAAAATTTGTTATTTCATTAATATCAAAAAATTTATCAATCTCAGAATTTCATGAAATCCATGTTTTTTAACAAATAATTAATTATTCGAACGATAAAATTCATTAAGTTCATGAAATAACCACAAAGTATATTAAATTCTCAGTATTAACTCAACAAGTTCTATAAATTCTGAAAATTCACATAAATTATGAAAATCATTAACTTTAAATTGTCCTAACATCGGAACCTAACTGTATTAATGATTTTCATATATTTCATTTGCATTCATCAAGTATTTAAAATTAGTAAAATAAATGTAATTTATTAAATCTATTAATTTCTCAAAAATCGTGAAAATCGAGAGATGAAAACTATGAAATTCATCTAAATCAGAATTACGTGAAATTTATCAGCTTTATGGACATTTATTCAAAATATTTTAAATATCATTAATTTCAATTGATAATACTGTTAAAACTCATAAGTTGATGAAATTCAAAAATTTAATAAAATTTATCAAGAATTCATGACTTTACGAAAAACTAAATAATAAAATTTCAGCGAATCTTTGATATTCACCCACTTCAATATTTTGGCTGCCGAATTTTGATGTAAGGCCGCCCAGTTTATCTTTTTGCGTATATTTCATGAAAACCGCATAAATGATTTTCGAATTAATATAATCTCTGAGACAACACAAAAATTTGCTTTGAAATTGCGTTCCTATATTGACATTTCTTGGAAGACTTTAACTTCTCTCCCTTGTAATTATTTCATTTAACTTTTAACCTTAAATATATACTCGTAGTTCACTTACCTATATAAAATGTCTAAAGTTATCTTAATTTAATGTTGGTGTTGTTTTATTTTTTATTATTGTTTCAAAACTAACTCTACAAACTTAACCAGGACAAGTTTACAATTTAATTTAATTTTTAAACTTCTTTATTTAAAACTATACAGTATCTGTATATAAAAATATATAAAACAAATACTATTTTTATTAGAAGAATGGACTTGTGCTTAAAACGAAACATAAAAAAAAGACACAAACAACACCATCGGATAGTTGTGTTGTTAGTCTTTTTCAATTTTCTATAATGTTTTTTAGTAGATTACATTATATATCCCTTGTGAGTGGACACACTATATAGTTATTTAAAAAAATTATTTTTAAGCTTCACATTTTGATAGTTTATATAGAATATATTATGTATAGAGTATAACCAAACCCAGTATTTGATATTATCATTATTACTTGCTGTAAATTGTTATAAAATTGTTTTATAGTTTAAAAAAAATTATTTTAGTTAGTTTTGTTGTGCTAGAAGTGAAATGGATTAGAACAACATAACAAAATGTCTATATAAGTGTATATTGTGTACAATTGTAAAATGTAAAATACAATGTACATACATATAGGCCACATATACATTCATTTTGTATAACGTATGTTGTTTTAAATTTTAATTATATTTGTATAAGATTTGATTACGTCTGGTATTTTTAAAACCGAAATATCGAACTTAACAAGCTCTTATTTATTTGGTATATAAATGGAAAATAATCACAAATTTTAAATTTTCGTATATACATCCAAAATGCACTTTACTTTACACACAATTTATTAGATATAAAAAAAAAAATATTTTTTTGGTTTTGGATTAAAAGTTTCGATATCATCGCCAAAATCGTTTGCCTTATCTAAAATCATATTTAATTATGCATAGTTTTTGTGTAATAATTTATATTTTTAATTAATTTGTTAAAACACAAAAAACTATAAATCAATTTAGAATCTAAATTAAATTATTTATTTAGTGAACAAAATCGTAATTAATATATAAATTTTTAAATAATTGAATCGAATATAAATTCTACATTAAAATTATTAAAATCCAACCGAAATCACAACAAAAAAATAAAATTCTAAATATTAAATTAATATTTAATTTATTGTTAATTGCATAAAGCATTTTATTTTATTTTATTAATTTTTAATTCGCAAAATTATAAAATAGTTTTGGTTGCATTGATTAAAAATTTATATTTTAATATTCCAGGGATCAGATGCATTAATTTAAATACAAGGATTATAATATAATGTGTATGTGTGTGAGAATTTGCGCCGCAAGGGAGGTTTGTCACTATGGGTAATTAATTAATCAATTAATTGCCTGTCCCTATATACACACATGCATATGTAATATGTATTCAACACACCTTGAATTATAAAATCAAATGATACTTTTTAATTTAATTTTGATGCCAATGCAACAAGTCGATTATACTTTTAATATATATACATAACTTACTAACTCTTCTTAAATACATGAAAATCTCATTCATCGTTGTTAAGATGAGAACTAAACAAGATTGATTGCGATTTTTCAATTAGTTAAAAAAAATTGTTAGTCTAGCTATAAAATATTATAATCAAAAATTTAATCTGATTGAAAAGTTCGAAAAAATATTTTTTTTTTTTTATCTCAATTCTCAACTACGAAAAACTTGGAAAATAAAATGAAAAACACTATATTAAATTTTCCTATCGAACTTTGCCGTCTATACCTATACATATACAACAATGAGGAGTAATATAAAGCTTGAACATATATTTATTGAAAAATTTAGATAAAATTATAAACTTTTTCCAATTCAAGATTGTATTGTATTTACATTTAACAAAAAAAAAAAAAAATTATTTCTCGAATGCACTTGAGAGATGTACCTGCATTTTCTAAGCCAAACGTATATACATACGTACATAAAAATCTATTTGGAATTTTCTAGATTATAAGTATACGGAGAGAAAACTCGAAAAAACATTTTATATTTTCAGTTAGTTTTGTTAGCAATATATCAGATTCTCACTGACAATTCTATTTTAAGCTTTCTATTTTGTACGTTACTACAAATATTTTTTGCCCGAACTTTTTATTTATTTTTCGTTAAAGTTTTCCTACATAGTGTACCTATATATACGTAGCTAGAAAAGTTTATTTTTATTTTCAAAATTACGTATGTTTTATTTTTCGAGCTTTTTATTATTTTTATTATTATTACTATTTTTATGTTAGCTTTTTTTTTTTTTTTTTTTTAAATAAATGGTGTCGGACAAAAGTGATGTTTGGAAAACTACTTTTTATATTATAGTTTAGCTGAATTTGTATTTGGCAAGGTATCCACAAGGTAAATAATTAGTTGAAACTTTTTGTGTGTCCAAACTTTTGGATGTAGGTAGTGAGAGAAAACTTTTTGAAATTTATTTGTTTGCGAGATTTCGATATTCTGTTTACACGATGTGCACTAAATAAAATTAAATCGTGAATTTCATACCTATTGAAGCTGTTGTCATTAATTGTGTTGGTAAATCAAGTATTATTAGTAAATATATATTTATGGACAGCTACGAATGTAAAAAATTGTTTAAAATTAGGCAAAAATTATTTGTCAACAACCTGTACCCTTATTTTAATTTGAAACACCCTGTATCGTAGTTTTTTTTATTTAAACTTTCTTGAATTTTAAGCGCAAAATAAAAATCCTCATAATTCAATTGAAATCCATTAAAGAATTCATTAAAAAGTTATGAGTAAAACAAATTTAATCTGTCTCAATACAAAATTGACAACAACAACTATTTTTGACTACAACAATATTTTTCACGTTATTAGCGGTATTTCAAAATTTTAACTGAAGTAATTTTATTATTTTGAATATTTTGATGAATTTTAATAATTTAAAATAAAACGGGTTTTTATTTTTATAATTTATTTTTTATTTTTTTAACATCATAAATATACAAATTTAACAATAAATTTTATAATTTTAATAATGTGAAAAATTATAATAGTTGTAATAATTTAAATTATTTTACCGATCTTAATATTAGTTTTAATTATACAAATATTTGGATTAAGTTGAATAATTTTAATAATTTGAATAATTTCAATATTTTTACTGATTTATATAACTTTATTAACTTAAAGAATTTCAAAAATTCTAATTACTTTGATAATTAAAATAATTTTAATAAATAAAATAATAATAATAAAATAAAAATAATAAATAATTGAAATAATTTGAAATAATAATTTAATAATAAATAATAATTTAATAATTTAAATAATTTAAATAAAATACAAAAAATTTTATTCAAATTATTTAAACTGTTCAAATAACAGTTTAAATATTTTGAATAATTTTACTGATTATAATATTTTTACTTATTTTAATAATTTTATTTATTTTAAGAATTCTAATAGTTTTAATAAATTTAATAATTTTGATAATTTTAATAATTTTCAAAATTTTAACAAGTTTTATAATTTTGATAATTTGAATAATATTAATAATTTTACTAAATTTACTAACTAAAATAATTTTAATAATTTGTATGGTTAAAATTATTTATTGTATAAATTTTACATTTTTACAAATTTTCTAATTTTAAAAATTTAATTTTTTTTACTTATTTAAAAAATTTTATTAAATTTAAGAATACTAATAATTTTAATAACTTTAATCATTTAAATAATTTTGATAATTTTAAAATTTTTATAATTATTATTTTGAGTAATTTGGGCAATATTAATAATATAAATAATTTGAATAATTTTAATAATTTTAATGATTTCAATATTTTTATTGATTTAAATACTTTTATTAACTTTAGGAATTTTAATAATTTTAATAAATTTTTAATTCAAATAAATGAACTAATTTTAAGTATTTTAATAATTTTTCTCATTTTAAAAATTTTAATAAATTTAGTGATATCAATATTTTTACAATTTTAATAACTTTGGTAATTTAATAACTTTATTAATATTAATAATTTTAATGGTTCCAATATTTTTACTCATTTAAATAATTATATAAATTTTTATAAATTTGATAATTTTGATTATTTGAATTATATTATTGATTTTAATAAATAAACTAACTTAAATTTAATAATGGTTTAAATTATTCGAATTATTTATTTAATAAGTATTTATAATAATTTCACAAATTAATTTTAAATTTTTTATTTATTTAAATAATTTTATTAAATTTAAAAATACTATTCGTTTTAATAATTTTTATAATTTATAATTTTTAATAAATAAACTAATTTTAATAACTTTAATAATTTTAGTACTTTTATTAACTATTAGATTTTTTATAATTTTAATAATTTTATTTTATAACTTTTTATTATTTTTAACAAATTTAAAAAATTTACTCATTTTAATAACTTTAACAAATAACCTAAATTTAATAATTTTACTCAATTAAGAAATTTGAACAATTTTAATGAGTTCAATATTTGTACTCATTTAAATAATCCTTTTAATTCTAAGAATTCAAATAATTTTAATAACTTTGATAATTCTAATACCTTTAATAAACTTACTAATTTTAAAAATTTTAGCAAATTGAACATTTTAAAAAGTTTTTATGATTTTAATTATTTTACTTATTTTAAAAATTTTATTTATTTCAAGAATTCGAGTAGTCTTAATAAATATGATAATTTTCATATTTTAACAATTTTAATCATTTTAATAATTTAAATAAATTGTATAATTTTGATAATTTGAATAATATTATTTATTTAAAAAAATTTACTTACTTAAATATCTTTAATAATTTGTATGGTTAAAATTGTTCGAATTATTTATTGTATAATATTCAAAAATTTACAAATTTTAATAATTTTACTAATTTTAATTTATGAACTAATTTTAATAATTTTATTAAATTTAAGAATACCAATAATTTTATTAATTTTAATCATTTAAATAGTTTTGACAAATTTATAATTTTTAATAAAATCAATATTTAGAGTAATTTGAACTATATTATAAATTTAATTAATTTAAATAATTTTAACAATTTTATTAATGTGAATGATTTCAATATTTTTACTGATTTAAATACTTTAATTAATTTTAAGATTTTTAATAATTAAAATATCTTTAATAATTTTAATAATTTGAATAATATTAACAAACTAACTATATTTAATAATTTTACTCATTTTAATAATTTTGATAATTTTAATGATTTTAATATTTTCACTGATTTAAATAATTTAAATTTTAGACTTCTAATAATTTTAATAATTTTGATAACTGTAATAGTTTTGATAATTTTAGTAATATTAATATTTCGAGTAATTTAAATAACTTTAATAAATTTACTAATTTTAAATTTTTTTATAATTTTGTCAATTTTAATAATTTTAATATTTTTACTATTGTAATTAAATATCTTTATTATTTTTAAGATTTCTAATAATTTTAATAATACTAATATTTAAACTAATTTAAATAGTATTAATAATTTAAATTATTTGTAGGGTTAAAATTATTCAGATTATTTATGGAATAAATTGAAAAATTTTGCAAATTTTTCTTATTTTAAATATTTAATTTTTTTTCCTATTTTAAATAAATTTATAATATACATTTTTTTAATAATATCAATATTTAGTGTAATATGAACAATTTTAATATTTTGAGTAATTTTAATAAATTAACTACTAATTTAAATAATTTTACGCATTTTAATAATTTTGATTTTTTGAATAAATTTAATGATTTCGATATTTTTATTAATTTAAAAAATTTTATTAATTTAAAGAATTCTAATTATATTAAAAATTTTAATAATTTTAATTATTTTAAAAAATTCACCATTTTTATAAAAAAAAATAATTTAAACAAGTGGGATAAGTGGGGAACGTTGTTAATAGAGCCAAGAACACTAAAATCAAACTGATACTGCGCAAAAAATAACGTATGCATAGGACAATCAAACTTTTTAAACGTTAGGTTCAAAGGAAAGCATTAGCTGGTATTCTGATATGGTCCTATGGCAATTAGGGATACATTGAAAACTGTTATTTCTGGAGATCGAAATATATAATATTACATTGGAACTGGGATCAGATTCACTGTGGTAAAAGACTACACTTTTTCGGTTATATGTAGGTACTGAAAAAGTAAACGATAATTCATTGACACATACAGATAGTTAATGGGTTAAATGTTTTTGGTTTATTTGGAATTTTATAGAAAATTTTTATTGAAAATTTATTTTGGAAATTCGAATATACATAATATACATATTATATGAATGACGCAGAGAATAACTCAAGTTTTAAGTTTTTTTCATAATTGACAGGACAATTTTCTAAATTTTTAAATTATGTGTTTTTTTGAGCGAAAAGTCGTTCTTTAAAGGTAACCATATACGATATATACATCCACGTTGCTAAAAGCACTATCTAAAAACCATTAAGGCAATGGAGAACTGTTTTCACCGATCGTCCATTACAGTATGTATGTTGAGATTTGGACAGCTCGTCCGGCTTGAATGAGTCAAACGCTTCTCTTTGCCTTTTTAATGAAATTAATAGAAAAGAAGGTAATCTTATACACCTATATTCTTTGCGATTGCTATGAGGGCTTTTTACCGATACCGGTAATGAGTTACCAATAATGGTTTTAAAAGAATCCCTGTCGGTAATTTATTTTTTCCTATTTTTGAAAATAGGTTTTCTAGTGGGTTTCGCAACCACTTCATACTGGATATTACAATGGTCAGAAAAAAAATTATCTTCGGACAGATAAAATAAAACCAAGGAGAAACTATTCTCACATATTGAAATTTATATTTATATTATTTTATAGTTGGGAGTTCTAAGTCCCACCAAACGGTCACCGCCGGCCCAATGATTTCTAAACCAGAACCACATCAATAGCATATGCTTCAGTTTTTACAAGTTAAGTTGTAGTACCTTGAAAATCGTAAAATTTTAAATATTTAATTTAAATTAGTTTTTTTCGCGTGATTTTAATTTATTTCACCCCTTACAATTTACAATGGTCTACGTCACAAAATTGAAACATCAAACAAATATTATTTAACACACCATAAATTTAATTAAAGCTCGTGCGTTAATTATTCCACCATGCGCGCATATATGTATACTCATGTCTCATACTCATAATATTCCGACAGACAAGTGGATATATGTTCATTATATAGAATGATAAAATGTTTATTGTACAACGTATATTTCACCCTCATATATGTGTACATATAATAGAGACAGCCAGAATAACCATCAAGATCGCGTCATGTTCCAATGACTTGGCGTTAATAAAAATAATTTTTTTTTTTTATAAACACGGAATGTATGGT
Organism: Tipula unca; assembly: GCA_951394425.1. NCBI lineage: Eukaryota > Metazoa > Arthropoda > Insecta > Diptera > Tipulidae > Tipula > Tipula unca. The sequence goes on along the minus strand of OX596382.1, from coordinate 20,959,503 downwards.
GGAACATTTAAATTATATAGACACATACACAAATACATAATTATAATTGAATTTTGAAATTTATTTTATTTAAATATATATGTGAAGGTGTTTCAATCAAAAATAATAAAAATGAAAATCCCTTTTATGTTCGGGGCTCCCTTCAATTGAAAAAATATAAAAAAAAATACTTTTATACAATTGTAACGATGATATGCAGAAATTTTGTGTTGTTAAACAGTAAAGTGGATTTCATTTGTACTTTAATTTTTTTTTTTAATTTAACAAGTGGCACTTTAATATTTAACAATTTTTGTCGAAATTTTAATTATACGTTCACATACCTATACACAATACGCACAAGATATTTATTTATTTTATCTCGCAAGAGTTGCTCAATTTAACTCATTCCACATACCCTCTACAGTACTGTGTACTAATTACTATTTTCATCTGACAAAAATATACTCAATTACTGTTGCTTTAATGACCCATTGCAAAGCTCTGATTACAAACAGAAAAAATAAAATAAAATAAAATTGGTTGTTTCTCCTATATATAAAATACTCATACACTGTGTACAGTATATAGCAGCAAAAAAATAATAATAATTATGTGTTTACATATGGATACATGGTATCATTATGTACTACTATTTTTTTTATGTACCAACATATATACATATAACATAGATACATAGATGTACATAATTTTTTTTCTCTATTTCTATATTACATTTACTGGATACACACATAAAATGAATAGACCAGATAAAGGATATTTATCTATCGCTTTTTTTTTTTTGTTGCTGCTGCTGTGTTCTGGATCCTGTGTATGTACAATTTGGTTGTTGTTGTAAAACAACATAGATGTTGGTTTCTGCGGGTACATAAAATAAAAAAAGTATCAACACTTAGAATGATTGTTGTTGTTATTACTTCATATTAAATGGATAGGAGTGTGATGGAGTATGAGTGTTCGTTTGGTTCTTTTGCTCTGGTTAACGAGATAGGAATAAAATTGGTGGATTTGGTTGAATAAAGTATAGTAACATATAACATTAACAATTAGTGTATATATATATGTAGGAATTAATGGAGCGGGGGGGAAACACTTAATGTTACTGATTATCTTTTATACATAAAATCGTCGTGTTAACGAGCAGATGAGTATTGTATAAGTACCAGATATAGTTCTTTGCATTAAAATCAGAAATTTAATAATTATAATTTATTTTACTATTATATAGAAATTTCTATTCCAGTCTGCATTTTATTTAGTTGAATTCCAGGGAATTCTTGAAAATTTCAAAAAAAAAATATGAGAAAGCTTTATTTGAGAATATTTTAAGTTCAACTAAACGAAATGCACAAACCACCTTTAATTCAATTTTCAACCTGTATTTTAACCTTTCCCTCAATTGCAGTCTTCACTTAATTCCTCAACGCGATAATTTCATGTCAGCGATTGTAGATTACTGCAGCAATTGCCATCAATTGGAAGATCAACGAACGAACGTTGGTCTGTTGCCTTATACAAGTTTTATGCTCGATTTAACATTCCAAAGACCATAATTGTAACGAATTAAAGTTAGTGGTATTTTAAGGAGTACCTCCTTGGAAAAAATCGAGGATGCTGAACGAATGTGAATATTTAAAGAGAGAACTACCATAACTCTGTTCATTTATCGGTTTATGTCCTATTTTCAGAGAATTGACTAACTTTCATGGCGTCCTCCACCAAGTAACATAAAATATAAAGGAAACAATTTTTCAAGACTTGTTAAAGCAACCTCATAATTGATGGCAAAGAATCTATTTCCATATAATTAGTAGGAGTTGGTTTTTACAATGGATTCGATTTCAGAAGAGGGAAACGGATATCTCAAAATTTTCTAAAATCATCATAATGAAGGAGATCTTGGAAATGCTACAAATCAGCATCCAGATCTGTTAGCACCCACTTGGAAGATTGTTAAGTTGGAGGAAGTGAAAGCGGAAGCGGATCAATAATCGGTCGTTATTATTCTCAACAGAGATTTCTTGGGTGCTCTGGCAAAATTTGGACGCTTGATGATCTACGGATTTGGAGCAATTACGATCATGGATGGTGTATAAGCGCAATGGACCCGACGGATCTGAGGCATCTGCAGCAGAGGTGAATGCTACTTGTTGAATCTTGCCTGATGTTGGTGACCCAGATGTCCAGAGCGTCCCTGAAGACAGTCGGAAGAGAATATCCATCGACTCGGAAATGTCGAGATCTATATGGTGTGTGTCGAAAACAGTGGTGGTGGTAACGAATATCTAATGCTGAAGATCCTTCAGATAAACCTTTGCCACTGTAAAGCTGCCTCGGGGGCAGCGCTAATCATAATGAAATATGAGTCCATTGAAGTGGTTCTGGTCCAGAAACCTTGGGTCAACGATGACCCGGTACTGAGGCTCAGAATTTCAAACTATAAAATACTACATGCGAAAAATGAAAGGAAGATTTGTTCTGGCAGTCTCGCTAGAAAAAATTTGAATATTTGTATACTACTAAATTGCAGCAACGCTGATGTAGTGGTGGCTATAGCATCGAGATGGACGGACAAAACCTCTGACTAATATCGGCTTACCTATCATACGAGGATGAAAGTATACCTCCAGGTAGGTTGAGCAGTGCAATAACGGATGCTAAAAGATGAAAAGTAGGAGCCATCACGGCAGTGATGCTAATGCGCTTCACTCAATTTGGGGAAGTACAAATATTAACAGCTGAAGTGAAAACAAACCAGAATTGCCAGACACTTGAGCAAACTATTGACTTAAGCCTACCCTGGCTGAAAGTAATCTTCAAAGGTAACTTAGAAGTTGTAATAAATTGTCCACATTCCTAGTAAATGGACTGAAGTAAAAGTGATATTCACTCATCCTCTTTTCTTTTAAAATTACGAGAAATACAAATAGATGCTTACATTAGAGGCTCAATCAATCCAGGCGAGCTGTCAGAATCTCAACACGCGTACTAAAAGGAACGATCGGTGGAAACAGCTCCCCATTCCCTTATTGGCCCGATTGAGAAATCACTTGGATATAAGGAATATTCAATGGTAACTATATTCGAGGGGTTTAATCCCCCCCACCTTCGGAAGGAGAGGTTTTATCCCTCCTCCTTCTTTGGAATTTGGTCATTAATGACCTACTACCAAACCTGGCAAAAATGCTATTTAAAAGAGATGGGCTAAGGAGCCCAACATAGTACACTGGCTCTACCTTTCAGTGGTCAAACCTAAACTACTGTATGGAGTTGTTGTTTGGCAGCGAGCGTTAAAAATTATGGCTAACCTGAAACTATTGATTTAACTTCACAGAACCGCTTTCTTGTGTATAAGTGGGCCCCTCAGGAGCACACCTACCCAAGCTTTAGAGATTCTCTTACATCTCACTCTATGATCTTGTGACCAAGCAGCTTGCATCTTGCAGAGCCTTTCGGCTCAAATCCATAACTATACCGACCTGAAACAACACAGACAGTCATCTATTCTGTGCAACAGGGGTATTCTGGTAACTACTGACTACGCCAGGCCTTCGCTATCTGTTGAGGTGAGATTCAAAACTAAGTTTCCCACCAGAGAGGGGCTAAGCTTCTTCGCGGGTGGATATTCGACGGCTTCGATGGCAGCATATTGGAATATTCGTGGGAAGCTATAACGGAACATTGTCTTATTGCGGTACATTCGAGGAGGCTGGTTGTCCTCGCCCATCGTTTCTACCATATCTGTGTTTAAGAGGAAGAGGAAGAAATCATGCTCCATCTTCTCAACATGTGTCCTAGTCTAGCGTGCAGCAGAATAAAATTTATGGGAACTTCCCATTTGGACGACCTGATGGATTTTAGTAACATCGATATCAAGGGCTTTCAACGCTTCTTTGGTAAGCTCAGGAAGGTTACGAGGAAGTAATGGCCACCCTTACCTTACCAAACCTAATTAGTAAGAGTTGGAGATGTGTATAAATCCCATGACAATCTAAGGGAAAACAAAACAATTGCAGACGAGTTACGGTTAGTAGAGGTGTCATAGTTGTGTTTGAAGATAAGTTTTTTAACTCAATATCAGTGCTCATGATCTTTCTCACAGAAAAATCCACCAACCGCTAGAATTCCTGAAATAATAAAATGCCAACCGTTTACCCTGAACCCTACATTGAGTTCTATGAGACTGCCACTACACAATCAACCGCTGGTAGTCAACAAAATGTCGAATTCTTACGCTAATTTCACCAACATACCTTCCATTATAACTGCCCCAATCTCTGTGCCATATATGCCCAATTATGGACCTACAATGCCGTTGTTATCTAGCCAAATTTCTGACAGTCGAGGATTGCCAAGAAGCGGCCTAGCATTTGTTGGCTGAAATTACGACATTACATGATGGATCGATTTAAACATCGGCAGTTCGATAATATTAGTGACCTAATTAGCAGTTGCACCAATTGGAAGAGCATATAAGCCAATTTAAGAATTGATCCCGATAGTTGTTTGCCTATTAAGTACAACTCATGTACCAGATTATGAAGTAAATTACCCAATCTATAGATGAACAATTAATGAACTGGATTACACGGATCAGCATTACCTAACTCATCCAGCTGCTGCTGCATGTCGATCACAGTCGACATGTAATCTCGAAAGCCACAATATTTCGACAGATCAGAACATTAACCATTCTCACGTAATTTGTTCTAATTGCGATATATTCCAGGCCAGTCTTCACTGAGTGTTCAATGCCCCCATTTCGAAGGTTTTGTTATAAGTACGGAATGAAGCATCCTGTGACCCCAAAGTGTCCACGTTGCACGGAAAATGGTCCGAGGGGGCAGTGGAGAACTGGGAATCACCGTGCCCCAAGATATGTTCAACCTAGTACGAAAGGTCAAGATGTTGCCGCAAATGCAGAACCAGCCTGTAGAATAATGGCCAAACTTGGAAAGAATAATGATCCAGCATCCATCTGCAGCACATATAGATATTGCTACTCGAAATTTGTAATTTTATTGCTTACTTTTGTTCTAAATACTCTTGTTATTTTCGACACATTCGTACACCCCAGATCTTGTCCGCCATACCGCTGCTGCTCTCTCCTCATTATATCGTTTTTGGACAACATATGTTGTTGCATTGATTCAAATACAAATAACGAAGACTCCTGTCCAAGCCTGACGAGAACGAATATTATGTTATATCAAAAATGGACCATTGGAATTTGATCTGAGATGGATGCCAAATTTATACCAGCAACAATTGACTTGAAAGTAAGAAATATGATTCGCAACTTACAAGGTAAATTATTTGGCATGTTTCATTTAAACGACATCTTGAATTGATAGTTTACACAAGTTAAAAATTATAATTCAACTGTATGCATTAAAAACATAGGTTTTATAAAATACTTGTGCTCGCCCTGAGATATTTTCAGGGTGTGGGACGACTTGTAACAACACAGTTACTTGCCTCGTCACAATGACATTAAGTTTAATTTTTGTGCTATAGCAAAAGCCCCTGAAACACGATTATCAGACTAAATTATGATAATCGGTAATTTTAAGCTGGTCAGTAATCGTTAACTTGAATAATTAACGATCAAAAGTATAAGGCGAGAGGCACAGTAAAATTAATTCATTTACAGCAGCAAACTTTAACATTACGGCAATGCTGTAATTAGATGTCTATCTAAAACAAATAGAGTTTTCCATTGTTGATTTCTTGATGTGATATGGTTTTGGTGTTTTAACGGAAAATTTTTCGCTGTTTACGTAAGCGAATTTTTGACCCATGTTTCAGAACTATGCCAACTAAGGACAACTATAAAACAGAGTCAGAGAATCTGAAATATTGAAATCAAATAATCGCTTTCTGACTACTCCTCAAAATATTTAAATTCAATGTTAAAAGTTTAAAGTTCAGTATTTTTTTCAAAGCTCACAACTTTCAGTTATCTAAAAGCTTTTCCATACTACATAATATTTGTGATTTAAAATGTTTTGCAATTTTATTTGTTTTATTCATATTTTTGTATCCAGGAGCTTTTTAAATGGACAACATGCTTTTCATTTTATTAACGATCTTAAAGCCTCATAAGCATGGTTTTATTATGGCTATATATTATTGAGTTTGGAACGCACCTAACTATTTTAATTGTTCGCTTATTGAAAGCTTAACTAAAATAAGTGGAGCTAACTGAGAGTTGTATAAAAACTTTCTGATTGAACCTCGAGTTTATAGGATAGAGCTTTTTGATATTTTAAATTATATAGGTATATATAAAAGCTCAATTTTGAAATGTGTTTTAAAAAAATGATTCCACAGAAATTAAAGCAAAAAGCTTGCATTGAAAGTTTGTAAAAAAAGCTTCGAGCAATTTTAGTTTTAAATTTTATTTTATCAGCGTTAAGGAAATTGAAAGTTTTAAGAACTTAAAACTTTAGAGCTTTCAAAATTTTTTTTTAAATATGTAATGGTTGGCACTAAGAAGAAAACATTTTAAAAACATTTATATAAGCTTTAACTGTAGTTAACAAAATTAAGAATTTGATGAAAGCTCCTAATCAAAGAATTCAGTTTATTAAAACCATATTTATGTTACTGAAAGCTTGCAATTTGAAGCGCAATAAATAAAAAAGCTCAATGTTACACCAATATATGTGTCCAACATTTAAATTAAATTAATTGTTTGACCATAAAATTATTAATGTTTTTATGATTTATGCTTATTGTTCATAGTTATGTTCATAATTAATAGGAAAAATTAATTTTGTGCAAAGTTAGGGCCTTAATTAATTTATATAGTGATGGATATGTTGTACCAATATATAGGTGTCAAACAGTTACATTAAATTAATTGTTTGAGCATAAAAATATATGTTTGTATGAGATATGCTTATTAATTATGTTCATAATTAATTGAAAAAAATAATGTTGAATCAATTGAGGGCCTAAATTAATTTATATAGTGATGGATAAGTTGTACCAATATATGTGTCCAACATTTACATTCAATTAATTGTTGGAGCATAAAATTATATGTTTTTATGATTTATGCTTATTAATTATGTTCATAATTAACAGGAAAAATTAATTTTTCATAGGATCTTAATTAATTTATATAGTGATAGACCTGTTTTACCGATATATGTGTCCAACATTTACATTAAATTAATGGTTTAAGCATAAAATTATATGTAAAATAGTATTTCACTGCAACTGGATTTATTATTACTAGGACGCATTTACTTAAGTTAAAGGAAAAATCTTGTGTATAGCTCGTTTGTGGAAACACAATTTTTCCAATAAAAACATTTTATTCTAGTTTAATTTATTTTAACTTTTGTCAGCATGAAGACATTCTAAAATAAATGTTTAAAACTTTGACGATTAAAAAAGCTTAAGAGCTTTCGGATAAAGTTTATTAGTATTTTTTTAAAGTGAATGAGTGAGTATCTGGCTGATTTTTTCTAAAATTTACTAACCAATTTTGGAAAGTAAATGTAACATTTGTAATCTTTGTATACAGTTTAAAGCTCATTGTGCCTATTTTAAATATGTAATCATTTGAACAGAAATCTTCTTTTGTTATTAAAAACCTTCTGACAATAGTTTATTCATTATACTTGTCTCAAGTACCTTTTTTTAATATTGGTTTGTACATTTTGGTTAAGCTAAATTTTTGGGTTTTAAGCACCTCAACCTCATAAAATTAATATTTTGCAGTTAATGAATAACGCATCATTTAAAAAAAACATATTCCAATAAACTCAAGTTCATGGACATAAACTCGAACAATTGTAATAGGACATAACTCATAGACAAGTGTGTTAGTCTAGTTTAGACTTAAGATTAGAAATGTTTTATCGAAAAACAACTTATATCCATTATTTTAATTTTATGAAACTTCAACAAGTTTTTTCTAAATATAAAAGTTTTAGCAAAAATATTTGCTTTTTAAATTAAACGACAAGTTAAAAAACAACAATAAATTGTAAAGCACTCGTTATAAAACGCAGGAAAAAAAAATGTTTACACCTGCCTTGATATATTCTATCAACATTTTATTAATTTTATTTTTTAATCATTTTCTATATATAAACCAAATAATTTATCACTTTAATTTTTGTTGTACATATAAATTACGCATATACATACTCGTACATATATTTTTATTATTATGATTATCATTCATCCACCCTTACCAAAAAAATAAAAATTCGAATGTAAAAAAAAATTATAATCTACTTTCATGTCAAAAAAAGTAAAGACAACTTTTTATTTTTCTTCATGATTTGTGTCTTCTTATGTTCTTAAAAACACAAAAAAAATTATCCAAAAATACAAAATAAAACGCAAAATAATAATATATAGGGATAAGCGTATAACATACAGAAAGCTCTAAAAATTTCGTACTACTCCCATATACATGTGTATACATACGATGAGCAAAAGGTATAGAGAAATGAAAGCAGGTAATGTCGCATCTGAACGTACATACGTATACATATTAAGAAAATAATATATTTTTAATTAAAATAAAGAACATAAATCAACAATACTTTTATTGATCCATTAAATTTATTACTAGCTAGCTATGTGTACACAGAGAGCACAAGAATCAAAATCTACCTATGTAAGGATAAAAAAAAAATGCCAAACGAAATGTTTTATTGAATTTTAGTCTTATGAGAAAATTATATGACCTATGTTGGTACAAATGTGTGCTTTAATTCTGTTAAGGGTGTTTCATTTACTTATGTACATATAATATAGTTTAATGCAAATATATACTTTTAAACACATTCGATAAATTTAAATTAAATCGATAATACCTAAATAGCTGCTGAAGATAAATCGTATCCATCATTTACTTTGCGTATCTATGTAGCTAAATAAGAACATAAATGTTTTTTGAAAATCGTTTACCATAATATATCCGTGGAAAACAATACACACACACATACATATATATCGCAAAATCATCTAAATGGAAATCATATATAAAATACATATTAAAAAAAAAAACAATCATAAATTTATGATTTATGAGCTATTAAATTTTTGAGGTGTTAAATACGCTATAAATCTTCAAATTATTTAGATGTGGAAATTCCTGTGTTGTTTTTCCGTTCATTTATTCTTTGAATTGTATATGTTCTCTATATATGTACATACATAGCTAGGCTAAGCTATATATACATACAAATATATAACAACAGCGCAGCAATAAAAAATTAAACGACGCAGATTTATTGTTGATTTCACGCAACGTCATTTAGGCGCACAAAAAATTATTGATACATTTTAATAAATAATCGGGAATCAAGAAATATTTTTTTAGTGCGATAGGTCGCCGGAAGGTCGAATTTAAACAAAAAATACCAAGGACCATTTTTATTTTATGTTATCGAACAAGTCACCTCAGGCATCTTAATTATAAACGTTTACTCGCCTGCATTCAACAATCTGCGCATAACTCATTCTTGCTACTATGCATGCAGAATTCAAGTATAATTTTAAAATCGTATCATTACTGGAATAGTTCAACTTGAGGTTGGTGTGAGAGAATTACAATTGAGCCGCACATCTTAAACCTCATTTATACCATCGTAAACCTGAAGTATAAAATATTATTTTTTTTATGAATTTTATTTTAGTTTTGGAAAATTATTTAATTTTATATTTAAAGAATTTTGATTTAATTTGCATGACTTTAAAATTTAAGATATTTATTTAATTTTATTTGACGAATTAATTTATTGTACTTAATTATATTTCATTTAAATTTTAATATATTCAAAATTTTAATTTTGTTTAATTTAATTTAAGTTAATATTACGAATCTTTCATAGTTAACTAGATGATGATAATTGAAACTAAAGAAATCTATTTAAAAAAATTTATCAAGCTAAAAAATGTAATTCAATTAAATTTTAATAAATTTCTTTAACTATTTATTAATTTGTTTTAAAAATTTTATTTTATTTTTGAAATATTCTTTCACATAATTTTAAAAAATATATTCAAATTAAAAAATTTTGTTTAATTTTACTTAAATTTAAAATATTGAAGTATTTCGTTTATTTCATTTATTGTGGAATTAAAAATTACATATTTTAATTTAATTACTAGAATTTTATTTAATAAAATTTTACGTAAATTTTATTTGATTTAGTTTTAAGAACTTTCTATTTATCGTTTTATTTAACTTTAATAGTTTTATTAAATGTTAATTAAGAATTCTTGATAGCTTGGTTTAATTAATTTTAATTAACCAAACACAATTTTATTTTATTTAATTAATTTTTAAGAATATGTATAATACTTTATATTTAATTTGATTAAATTAAATTTAAAGAATTGTATGAATTTTATCAAATTAAATAATTAAGAAGCTACCATTATTCTGCTGAAAGGTGGTAACAGATACAATCGAAATTGTTAAACCGAATTTAATGTATTATTTTAAGATAATTATTTTATTTTATCTAAAGAATTTAGTATTATAAAGTAAATTTTATTTATTATAATTTTATAATTTTTATTTAATCTGATTCAAAAATTTATCTAATTCATTGATTAAACATAATTTTATTAAATTAAACAATTTAATTCGATTTTTAATGAAATCAATTTACTATATTTCATTGATGAATATAAAATAATTCATCAATGAAATATAGTAAATTGATTTCATTAAAAATCGAATTAAATTGTTTACAAAATTAATTAAATTTGATTTAATTTAAACTTATGAATTTAGTTATAAGAATTTGATCAAATTAAAATATTTCATTGAATTTGTTTTTCGATAACATTTATTTTATAATACTATTTAATTTAACTTTTAAATTTACAAAAATAATTTTTAAAATTATATTCAAAGAATTTTGTTTAATTTTACTTCACATTTATATTTTCAGATATTTTTTTTATTGCGACGTCACGAATTTAATTTAGTTTAATTTCAGGAATATATTTAATTTTCGAATCCTAAAAACATATTTTATTTTAAATAAAATATTTTTAAATTCCAGAAGTTTAATTAATTTAATTGATTTACTTTGATTAAACTAATTTCAAGAATTAAAGAATTTAATTTTTAAAATGTATCAAATTAAAAATTTAATTCATTTAACTTATTTCAAATAACTTTTTTAATTTTATTCAATTTAAAAAAAATGTATTTCATTTAAAAAAATTATATTCTAATATAATTTTACGACACTTGATGAATTTAATGCATTTTATATGAAGAATATTCTATAATTTCGGAACTTTAATTTAAAGAAATAATTTAAAAAATCTATTTTAAAAATTTCATCAAACTAAAAAATTTAGTTCTATAATGACTTCAATTGAATTTTAAGAACTTTATTGAATTAGATATTGATTAATTTTATGTTTTTTTTATATTTAAAATACTATTTAATTTTTAAAAATATATTCAAATTAAAAAGTTTATTTTAATTTTACTTAACTTTAATATTTTCAAGTATCTTATTTATTTTGAATTTACGAATTTTGTATTTTAATTTAATTTGAAGAACTTAATAAACTTGGTCTAATATAATTATACGAATCTTAATCAACAAAATGTATTTCTTTTCATTTTATTTAAATAATTTTATTTAATTTTGATTTGACGGATCTTAATCAACTTAATTCATTACATTTAATTTAGGATATTCTATAGTTTCAAAGTTTTCATTTAATTTGATTAAATTTAAATTAGAGAATTACATTTTTATAATGCAATGATTTTCAATTAAACTTTTAAAATTTTATTGAGTCCGATATTTCTTTATTTTATTCTAAGGATTGTATTTAAATTTGTTTAGTATATAAGTTGATTCAATTGAATGATTTTTCGTCAAATATTTTATTTATTTTGATTTTAGGAATTTTATTTAATTTCTGTTCAAGAACTTATCAAATTTATTTAAATAAAATTTCACCAATTTAATTTAATTTATGAGGTTAATTAAATAAATAAAAATAACTATATTCGGTTTTAAGAATATAATTTTAATTTATCTAATTTTGTTTTTAAAATTTTAATAAAACAAATAATTTTATTCGATTTTAATGATTTCAATTGAATTTAAAAAGTGTATTCTATTCGATTTTCTTTTAATTTATTAATTTTACTATATTTTAATATTGTTTAATTGTATTTGAAAATATTAAAATAATTTTAACAGTTTTATTAAATTTAAAGAATTTTGTTTAAACTTACTTATCTTTAATATTTTTAAGTATTTAATTTATTTATTTTCAAAGTTTTAATTTATTTTAATTTATACAGTTTTATTAAAATTTAAGAATTTTATCTAGTTTGGTTAATATAATATTTTATTTAATATTAATATTTTATTTAATTTAGTTATGTTTTTGGAATATGCTTTAATTTATTTTTATTTGATTAAATTTAAATAAAAGAATTCCATTTTAATTAATTTATTAAATTAAATTATTGAATTCGATTTTGAATTTTATTTTATTTGATTAAAATTAAATTAAAGAATTTAATTTCAGGAATACATTTTTTTATAATTATTATTTATTATATTTTATCTTAAAATTTCAATTGAATTTTAAAACTGTTAATGAATTCGGTTATCTTTCATTTATAAATTATCAGAAAGATAATTTTTATTAGTTTTAATTTTCGATCTTAACATATAGTAATTTAATGTATTTTACTTTAAGAATATTTCTTGATTTCAAAATTTTAATTTGAATTTGATTAAATTATAAATAGATAATTATTTAGGAATCTTAGTTAATTTCATGAATTTTAATTTATTTTATTTCATATAAAAAAGATTTGTTAATATCGATATTTTAATTTGATTTTATTTATTTCAAATTTTAGAATTTCATGTTATTGAATTTGATATGACGGTTATGCTAATTTTGTTTACTTTTACTTATCTTTTATATTTTAATGTATTTTAGTTAGTTTAATTTTACAAATTTCACTTATTTTATTTTCAAGAACTTATTCAAAATGATTAAATATAATATGCATTCGAATCTTTATTACCCTAATGCATGTTATTTAATTGAATTTTATTTAATTTGATTTGACAAATTTCAATATAAGCTTCATGGATTTAATACAGTTTAATTAAAATTAATTAATTAAATTTTAAAATTAAATTAATTAATTAATTAACTAATTTAAATGTATCGTATTTTAAATTTTTATTTTCTTAAATGATTTCGATTGAATTTGAATTTTATTCAATTCGACATTCTTCTATTTTTAGAAATTTTATTTTAATTTGGAATATTATTTAATTCTATTTGAAGTTTAATAAATAATTTTAATAATTTTATTCAACTTAAAGAACTAAGTTTAAGAACACTGAACTTTAAAATAATCAAATAATTTGTTTATTCTAATTTCGTTTAAATTAATTTCAAAAACTTATTTAATTATATTTTTTATAATTTTACGCATCTTGGTCAACAAAACGCATATCATTTTATTTTATTTTAATACTCTTTAATTAATGGAGCTTTACTTAATTTTAACCATTTTTTAAAGTTTGTTTGTACGGATCTTAACAAACTTAGTGCACTTAATTATAAAATTCAATTTAAGGAATACAGCTCCTTAATTTCATTATTTTATCTAATTTGATTAAATTTTAATTAAAGAATTTAATTATATTAATTTAATCAATTTAATTTCTGCTTTTATATCTGATTAAACTTAAAGAATTTTTTTAAATTTAGGAATAAAATTTAGTTTTAAGACATAACATATTATCATAAATTTCAAAATTCTAATTTAATTTGATTTATTATAATTATATAATTTTTAACTAACTTAATGCAATTCAATTTGTATTTAATTTTAAAAATATTTTTTAATTTTTAAAAATTAATTTAATTTCAGTTAATTTAATTCAAGGAATATAATTTTAAGAATTATCTAATTTTTTTATTGAATTCGATGACCCTATTCTATGAATTTTATTTTATTTTTCGAATATTATTTAATTATATTTAAATAATTTTTTTCAATTTAAAGAGATTTGCTTAAGTTTAAATAATTTTGATAATTTCAAGTATTTTATTAATTCTGATTTAAATAATTTCATTAAAATAAATTTAAAGAACTTATTTAATTTTAATAAATATAACTTTACGAATCCTAATTAATTTGATGAATTTCATTTTATTTTAGGAATATTCTTTAAATTGAAAATTTTTATTATAATTTGATTTAATTTAATTTTAAGAATTTAATTCAATTAAATTTTCTTTTATTCAATTTTATTTAACTTTAAAGTTTTCAAGAATTCGATTTACTATAATTTAATTTGTGAATTTCATTTAATTTTTAGAATAAAAATTTATTATTTCATTAAAAGAAAAAATTTCGTAATTCTTTAAATTAAATTAAATTCGTAAAATCAATTGAAACAAAATTCTAAACCTAATAAAATTAAATGATTTTCTGGAACAAGTAATGTAATTCAGTTTCATCGATTTTTATTAATTTTATTTTATTTATTTTTTTATTTATTTTATTTATTTGACTTGAGCCGTTTCTGATTTAAAACTGTAAGTCTCAATATCGTAATTTTAAAATACTTAATTTATTAAAAGCTTAAGAAGCTTTTGGGACATTTTATTTAATTTAATCTAAAATATAATCTCAAATTTCAAGCTTTCACAAGTTGATTTTAAGCTGACATCTAGAAAGCATTCATGATTAATTTACAACGTTGATATACGACTAAGCTGTTTTGCCATACAATTATTCAATTTCTTGCTTCAGCATAGTGTTAGTACAATGTAAAGTTTCCACGTAAAAAATAATTTTCCAACTCATCAAATTTTCAATTTCCGAATCATAGTCTATTCACGACGCTAAAGTGATTATGTGCCTATAAAAACTAAAATCTTAAAACGTTTCATAGTAGATAAATAAATAAATAAAAAAACAACTCTTTAATCGATGGAGCAAAGCACTTTTATACAAAAATAAAACAAACATGCTTTTTTTTTGTGATATGTACCTACTCTAAACATCATATCAAATATATAAACAATTTCATTAAATTTTCTCAATAACGTTTACATTCCGTATATAAAAAACGACGTTATGTGTACTCTATGTACATATATAGGATACAGAGCAACAGTACACACCAACAATCAGCTATACGATAATAATAATAGCAGCATCAAAAATAGCAACAACAGCGCACATCAAAAATAATTCTCATATGTGCATTTTACTAAAATGATTTTATCTAGATTTTTATCAGGATTAAAGCTCAGTGATAAAAAGGATTTATAACAGAATATTATCCCATTTTTTTGCGCTTCTTCAAAATTATACACAACCCAAACAAAAAAACGAAGCATTTAAGATTATCATTTTTATTATTCAAGATGCTGTGTATATACTAAATATACTCGGCAAAAAATAAAGCGAAACGAAGATGATACACATAAAACGATATTGTGTTGGGTATGTGTGTAAGAGTGTGTGTGTACGAGTATCAAAAATAATTTGAATTTTTTTTTTTTTTTTTTAAATAAGTTAATTAGTTTTCTTGTTTTGTTTCGTGTGCTTTTCTGTGTAAAAGTGTTATCCGTACATGAATATGTGTATTACATTAATAACAAAAAAAAAACGAATTGTCTTATGGAATTTGTCTCAAGTGAAAAAGTACATTGTTAAAAGCTCCCACCCTAATAAAAGTGGATATATACTGTACATTTGTACATAAAACAGAGAGACGAGTAAATGAAATGCATTAGTGTAATGAGATCATTGTTATAAAACCATATATAGGATAGTGAAATATGTACAAATTTAAATTAATTTAAGAAGTATATAGAGATTTGAGCTTTATTCGTTTATACATCGTATACGAAGTGATTTTAATTGATTTGTGACATGTTTTTTCAATCCCATGTCCGGATTCTTATTTTTATTAAAAATTGTGTATCGAATGCAACTCATTCTGTTGTGTTATATTTAACTTATTAAAAATAA
Organism: Tipula unca; assembly: GCA_951394425.1. Lineage (NCBI taxonomy): Eukaryota > Metazoa > Arthropoda > Insecta > Diptera > Tipulidae > Tipula > Tipula unca. The sequence continues at coordinate 20,943,464 of OX596382.1, read as the reverse complement.
AAATTAGGGCGTTTATATAATATTATATATTTATTTATATAATTTATTATATCAAATATCTCAAAAAACATAATATATGGATCATTGTTGACTGTTAATTGAAATCACATTTTGTGTTCATATATTTTGTTAGTTTAAATATTTTCAGCAACGCCCTAATTTTTTCACTGGGCTAATCTTAAGCCCAAGATTCCTAATTGCTTTACTAGGAAATATACAGTCGGTGCCAATTTGAAGTTTATAAGTCTGAATTGCCCTGAGATTATGTTATTACAGTTGTTATTCTTAATGTTTAAGAATACCTGAACCATATTAATCACCTCAATTTGTTGGGTTATATGTTAAGCTGATGAAGAAAAAATATTTCATATTTTAAATATTAATTTGAGAGCCGTAGTAAAAATAGAGCCGGCCAATGGAAAATGTGGCACATTTTAATTGTCACATCGATTTATAAGAAAATTCATGAAACCTATAAAATAAAATATTATTACACCATCAAGTCGCAATAGATCCTCAAACAAGCAATATAAACTGTAGCATATACAAAAAGCTCAACATATATGTACATAAATATGACATTCAGAATATGTACATATACATATATACAAACAGAGCGCAGTCATACACCCATATAAAATATATTTTATGACATTTCAACATTCAAGTTAATGTTAAAAGAATAAAAATGAACATGAATTACAGCATTCATGTATACGGTATATACCACCATGTATGTATGCATGGAGCTTCCTTTATTTATGTGCAACTCTTAAGTTATACGAAAATGTTTTTTTTTTGTTCAAATTCATTTAACAAAAATTGTCATCACTTTAATTTTTGAGCAATATAACAACGACCAAATATACACAAAAATATATTATTTATATGTAAAAAAAAAAGTTTTGTGTGACTGGAATATTTATTGTCTGTGCATTTCATTTATACGTATGCATAGATATGTATATATTATATAAATGAAGAGTGGACGACCATAATATTCACAATTATATATGCGGATATGCGAAAATGAAAACTGTTTTTCACGTTGGAAATAATTTTTATTTTTTAAACTTTGAATATATACTGGTGTAGCCGGTAGATTAAAATTTATTCATGCTTTTCTATATTTTCTGTATCGTATTGTGTTGATACTTAATTTTAGAATGCTATTATTGGTATCGTTAATTTTGTATCCTTGTAAATATTGTATCGTGTGTCACATATGGCGACTGAATAATAAATTGTAAACTAATTTATCTTAAAAACAATATGTGTGCTTTTCAGTATTCGCATAAAGTGCAACAAAAAGCTAATAAAATATGTAAATCATTGGTCAAATGATCCAATCATTAGTGAAAAACTCGAAAATTAATATTTTGCCAAGATCGAGTTACCAACTGATTAAAATTCACACTTTAAAATAAGCCGAAACTACTGTAATAAAGTGTTGTGGTCGAACCACTCAAGCAATGAAGCAATCAGTGTAATAGAAACATTGAAACAAATCGAAAATATTATGTGCCACAATGCGATTTTAACAGTTTTATGAGATTATTAGCAAGATTTAAAGTTTTAAATTTAATAAATAAATAAATTAAAGTTGTATAGGAAGCTTTATGGTCTTTTAGTTCTGTATTGAGTTCTTCGAACTTCTTGGTCAAATAAGAGATTATAAAAATTAAAATGATGTGAAATTATATATTATATATCTGTAGAAGCTATTTCAATATCTCGAAGCTTCTCAATGATTGAACCGATTAACACTTGTTAATGTACATTTTTTTATAGGCTTTATAAACTAATTTTCAATTTTTGTTGAATTTATAAAAGCTTTTTTTAATTGACATTAAATTGATTTATATAAAAGCTTTTATTTGAAAATTCAATCTGAATGAGTTTATTTGAGCTATGGAAGCTAATTACAGCTTGATAAGCTTAATACAGTTTATTGAGAATATTAGCTTTTTTTTAACAAAGTTGCTCCAATAATAATGTGTGTAAAAGCTTTGATTTCTCAAATGATTAAATTTAAATTGGATCGGAAGCTTCCTTAGCTTATTGAATATTATTAATATTATGAAATAAGCAGCAAATAAGTTTGAATTGTGTTTAATGCTTATTTGATATTTGAAAGCTTATAAGACAATTATTAGATTAAAAGCAAACAAAATATGTTGAAATAACTCAATTTTAAATTGTAGAAAGCTTTATATTTATTTTATTAATATAAACTTATAAAGCTTCTTCCTTATAAAGCAGAATCCAGAAGCAGGTCACTCTTTAGTTTATAATTAGAATAAGTTTGTGTAAAACTTTATTTAAAAATAAAAAATAAACCTAACATGATTTTAGGGCTTTATAAGCTTAATAAAACTTGGCAAACTTACTTGAAACGAATAAACTTTTAGTTTTGTATTAGATATTCGAATTTACATTCTCATATTAGAAAGAATTTTAACAATTTCAGTTACTAACTGGTACAAAATTCGTCAACTCACAAATTCAATATATGTGGCCGGAAATCACATCAAAATTTTATTTTATTTTGTCCTTTTTTATTGTTTAATGGCTGATTTACATTTAATCTTTATTATTTTTTCCAATTCTATTCCCTAATCAAATATGTAAATAAAAGACGATAGCTATACGCTTATAAATGGAAAAATTTAATAGGTGTGCAAAAGACAACTATGTTATAAAAAAAAATTCACAACTTGGCAGCGAACTTTACAATACCAAAATAATGAGACGAACCTGTTCATCTTTTTTTTTTGAAAAAGACAAAGTTTATTTGACTATGACTACTTTATTTTTTCATGCAAATCATATGCATGTACTTGTTTCTCTACGTCCATTTTATGGAATAGAGAAAACGATTGAATGTAAATCAGCCTTAATACTCGATAAATGAAAATTTTTGTGGAAGACAAATATCATAATTATCGGACAACTAGTTTTTATTTGGCAGCCTCAAACACATTACCATGTCCACGCATGTTTATAAATATTTGACACCCTGTATCTTGGCTACGACAACAACAACAAAAAATCGTCTTCCATAAAAATTGTTATTCATCAAGTACTAACCAATAAAAAAAGGCAAATCACATCATAAAAATATGAAGAGAATTAAATAGTTTCACTGGAACTGAAATCACCTTTAAAAAGCTTTTATTTTTTTAATCCATTTAAGACTAATTCAAAAAAAGAAGAACTTAAATTTAAAGAGATTCTATTTTATTTAATTAATTACAAATTTAAAAGCTTTTTCATGAGTAAAGTGGTTACCCATTGGTAACAGATAAACTTAAGGCCAATTAAAGAATCATAAGCGTATAGGATTTGAGAAAATTAGAGCTTCGTAAGATTTATTAGCCCTAAAATTAAATTTAGGAGAGCTATTTCTTTTTTTATCAATTTATAACCGTTTTCAATGAAAATTGTTGCTTCAATGATTGAGTAGATAAAGTAGTTATTTGGCGAGCTTACTAGAGCTTAGCGTATTGTAATTATATATTGGACCGCTTCCCTTTACTTTTATCAAAATTTTGGAAGCTTTCTTTATAAAAGCTTTCTTGAAAAGCTTATTAACTATTTCGAGCTTATTAAAGTTTCAAAACTCAAAAGGTTGCGCAGATAAAGTTAAATTTATTACAATGAATATGTATACAATTTTTAATAATTTAAAGATTTTATATTTCAAGCTATATAATAAGCTCTTTAAGAATGAATTATTGGTTAAATGATTGAATTGATCAAACAAAGTTCACACTTGTTACAAAAAATGTATGCAAAAGCTTTTATTTAAAGTTAACTATTAAAATGCGATTTTTTACTTTAAACAATTAAAACTTCAGAAGCTTTTTATAATAAATTACCGCTTTGATAAATCAGATTAAATGTAAAGCTTTAAGTTGACAGATGTAAAAGTCTAAACTGAAAATAGTGTTCTATGAGTTTATTACACCTTTGAAAGCTTATTTATGAGACTATAAAAAAATTAAATTGACCTAAAATTAAATATTTAAACCTTTTGCATTTTTTTTATCACTTTAAAACTTTAAAGCTATTCCAACTAAATAGGTTAGTGTAATTGGAATAAACACAAATAAATAAAGTTTAGGTAAATATAAATTATAAAATTTAATTAAAAGCTTTTAATTTCTAAAATAAACAAATTTTAATTGAATTTGAAGCTTTATGAACTTTAACTACGATTATTTGAGTTTGATTAGTAAAAGGATAAAAGGATAATGAGCTTATTACAGCTTCATATTGCTAGACTCATTCATATCTTGGCGCGAAATTTAAAAGTTCCAATTTTATTTTATCAGTTACATCTTTAAATGTTTTTTAATGAACAGCGTGCTCCATTGCTTGAGCAGACTAATAATAAAATTAAATAAATTCCCTTATTTCTGAAATGAACAAGTGAAGATTGTGTATAAAGCTGCAATAGCTCATTATATATTAGAGCTTTATGAAACTGTAAGATAACTTAAAAATTTGAATAATCATACAAAATTAAATAGTACCAATTGAATTTAATCAACCAACATAAAAAGCTTTGGAATTAAAGCCGCAATGATTGAGCAAATAAAGTTTATACTAACTAGAATAAGTTTATGTAACATCTTTTATTTAAAAAAACTAATAATTTTGAATACCATTCGAAGCCGCATAAGCTTATTATATTATTGTAAGGTAGAAAGAGCTTTATGAGAAAATTAGAAAAAATATGTCTTTGAATAATTACAAAATAAAAAGTTAGAACCTAATTAAATGTTTGTGCAATTATTAGATGAGCTTTATAAATTTATAAAGAAAGCAAAATTTTAATATGACATAAAATCAAACGTTACAAAGCTTTTTCGTTTTTTTAACGTAATTAGAATAGATACATGCAAAAGCTTTAATTTGATAAATGAATAACTGTAAAGTGTATTTGAAGTTTTTGAATTAGGTAAATGAGAGTATTAGGCACATAAAAACGTTTATCTTAAATAATTAAAAGCTCAACTTTTATTTATGGAAGCTTTCTTAAACTTAAAACTGATTAAAATAAACATGAGTAAAAGCTTTCGTTCTTTAAATGAACAAGTTCAACTGTCGCATATTACTTCGTAAGCTTTTTAAATATTTGTAATCTTCTTAGAAAAGCTTTGTGATCTTATTATATTACATACAATTTTGAATTGACACAAGATTAAGTATTAGAAAACTTTGATTGTTTAATAAATTTAAACTTAAAAAGTTCTTAAAATTATTCGAAGCTAGAATGAGGCAGATAAAATTATGACTAATAAAATTAAATTTGTGCAACAAAGAATTTAAAGCTTCATAAGCTTATACAAATTTTGTGAACTAGTATAAAATTTAAAAGCTTATAAATAATAGTATTTATTTAAACTTTTAAAGTTACTTGTTTTAACGATTGAGCAGCCTTAACATTAGACTAATAAGAAAAAATGTGTGTTAAAGTTTTAATATTGAGCTTTTTAGGATGTTACTCCTATTTAATTCGTGTTGTTGCATTAGCATTTACTTGTTGTTTGCTTGTGTTTTGATTTTGTAACGTGACGTCATCTTCACGTATTTTGAGTGTAATGGAGTGCTTCATAGTGTTGATGAGGTTAGTGAACGTTTAATTCAAATAAGTTGATTTATATTTGAATTTCACTAATTTGTTTATTGTGGCAGTATCGAATATCGGTGAATCGAATAATCGAACTGCTACAGCTTTATGAGATTATTAGATAACATAAACTGTTGAATTGAGAGGAATTCAAATAAAAAAATACTTTTCCTTTGTGTTAGTAACATAAACATTAAAAGCTCTTTCTATGAGTTGTTGCATTAATTCAAAAACTAGATGACTAATTAAGATTAATAGATGTAAGTTTGTGTGGAACCTTTCATTTAGGGATTGTATACATTTTAAATGATGTTGAAGCTTTTAAAGCTTGTTTGAATTTGGTGAACTTTTTACTTTCAATAAGTTAAATTGGATAAAAGCATTTTTTAGCTGATCATCAGAGGCAGAATATTTATTATCTGCAAATACTATAAATTCCAATGAAGTTGTATGTCCTTTGATCCGAAAATGTATGTTTAGGTACGTATAAAAAATCGAAATATAAATCGTTACAATGTATGTATATACAAATCACGATGTGTGACATCTATGTAAACGTAAGTGTCTATATACTCGTACATATTGAAATTCGAGTATAATTTGATATGCGTGATAAGACAAATTTTTTTATTTCGATTTTATTTCGACACCACCAACTAGAGTCTATTATAGAATAGCTTGGGTATAGAAAACTGAAATATTAGAATATTATGTGTCTGTGTATATCTATATGCAATGTTGGGGGAAATTGAAAATATGCTTTGCGTGTTATATTCAAATAAAATTATTAATGATTTTTTGTTGGTTTCTTTTTTTTATTATTTTATTTCGTTTTATGACACCGACATTAAGGAGATGTTAATAAAATTAAAAGTTACTTAGTATAGCTCGGTATATACCACTATATATTATATTCACAAGAGACAAAAACAATAAAATTAAGATTTATGGTTACACCTAATAATGTTCATCGAGTTCATCCCCCTTATGTGTATGGTATATACAATTTACAAACAAATTTATCGATTTTTTAATTAAAATTTTTTTCCAATTATTTCAATTAAATTATATTTTATGTATATATAATTACGAATTGTTGGAATCTCATTGGACATAACTATATCTGCCGAATTTATAACCAAAAAAAAAAAAGTTTTATCGAAATGGATTTTGTATTTCCGTTTAATATGATTTGAATGATTGTCCATTAGGATTTAATTATGACACGATTACGCGAATTTTGAAAGAACTCCCCATAGCTCAGTTTAAAATAAATTATTTTGTATTAATTATGGTTGATACTGTACCTTAGCACCAGATCAGATGCGGAAAAAAATTATAAATGTAAATGACTGTTTTGGGTCTGACTGTTTTAATTAACTGGATCTAATATTATAACACTGAGGTCGGAAAAAATAAATTGCAATTTTAATCGATAAGTACTTGTTGCTCATAGTGTCAGCGCTTGATGATGGAACGCAAAAGCCATTCCACAAAGCTAGAACGTACATATATCGATTTTTTTATGTTGGGATTCTACTTTCTGGATGTGAAACTTTAATCATCGCGAACCAATTATTTAAAGAGCTGCGCCATGTGATGAAGGGAGCAGATTTGCTACCACAGAAATTAAAAACCAATTAATCGCTGTTTTTATCGAAAATGGCACATGAGTTTAAGGAACCTGTCGCATGTTTTAATATTTTCTGACTATATGTACAACGACTATAAAGACCAATGGGATTCGGTGTGAGTAATCAATAAGATACTATGTGAGAGTTATGATAACATCCCCGCTATCACCAAGCGTGTTGTTTTCAAAGTGAATTTACTCTTCAAGATTTTTGATTTAAATTAAAACTAAAATGTTATTTCATCGAGAGGTGTCAGTCTAAGACTTTCTATCTCTTAGTTTCTTAGGGTTACTACCTATGTTGCATGAATGAAGGCTTTAAATTAAAAAGAAATCAAGAAGTTTCACTCATTTCAATCACTTGTGTAATGAAAATTAGCATCACTTCCAGGATGACTCTAACCTTGCGCTTGTCAGCGTCAAAAATCAGATTCCCAAGATGAACAAGTGGAATGTTCTTCTCATTATGTGCTTGATTAGGTGTAATTACACTTCAGCTTCACTTCCACCATGGTATTGTATAACTGTCTCTCTGATACAGAGTCCTCTGAGAGTTCTTAATGTTACTTCATTGACACAGACTGTTCAGCATCAACGCTATCAATAACAAATCAATAGCTACGCTATCCATAACAATCGTGTTCTTCATATTTTCGCATAAAATCCGCATACATTTTCCCAAATTCTTCATCATTCTGACCATGGTACGTCTTGTGATACTTCTTCTTGCTCGCAATAATTCCGCAATAATTCCTCCAAACCTTCACTGGGTGATAACAGAGAACTGAGGTATTTCAATGTACCATCATATCTTGTAAAACATGGGTTGCTTGCTTCCTAAAATGTAAAAGAAATAATCTGTTCCCAATGGAATTTCTATTTCTTTTCTACATTGATAACTCGGATCTGCTAGTGGTAGCTTTAATTATGTCACCAATGTTATATTTGTTCATATCTAAGGTTGGCGTGAGTGACGTAATTTTTGGCAGAATAGACACTTTAATATTCAGCGATTCCGAATCATCAAATCATGAATAGATTGTAAAAAACACATTTCCCGAAGTGGACACGTTTGGAGTAGCTAATTCTTCTACATTTACTCTTCCTTCTTTGCGACGTATGACGTATGACGTATCGTACAGTCCCGTCAATTCTGCACCCGTTCCATTAGCTGTTGGCTGACCAACAAAAGTTTTAAAAAAATTGTTCAATACGTGTCTCTTTTTGTCATATCGCTCATAAAATTTAGTCCATGTTGGTTGTTAATTGCTTTCTGACACTATTGATAGTTTAATCAAATCCGCAGCTTCGCCGCGAAAACACCCTTTCATATTCTGATATTTTTGTGCATGATGTAGTAACGCAATTTTATTGTGCAAGGAAGCAACCTACAAACCTCGGAAGCTTGGAAAATCTAGGTATTCCTAGGTATGTCAAAAATGGCTAATTTCGCTTCGTATTTTACAAACTCTGCAAAAAATTTCTCTAATAACTAATCTTGTAGATAGGTCACCCACTGAAGTTTTGTCCGTAATACCATCAGTAAACAAAGCTATGCGAGTTATACTGCCCTTCGCTAGACCTCTTCTGCCAGTATATATTACTTGATTTGTTGATTCATATTTTTGTTTTTGTTTAACGTAACACGATAAATGTACTTTACAAGATGTAGCATTATCCAATGAAAACTGCTTGAAAAGGCCACAAGGCAACCATATTAATCCTTTCAAAAACGACCGCTTAGCAAACAGAAGCAACTGATCTTTCTTCCTTTCCCCCCTTTATTACAGGAATTGATTTGTTATGGATAGCGTAGATGATGAACTCAGACATCTTCGTGTCTGTTTATAGAACCTCCGTTGACTCAAGCTAAATAAGCAGATCCCAAAGATGTGCTTCCATGCACAACGGGAGTGCCGCAATCTGATACCGGCGCCCCCAGGTTGCAAACATCACTTTTAAAGGCTTTCAGTGTAACCGCCCCGAAACCATAGTAATTTATGCCAGTGCAGTTTGCTAACCAGTATTCAGACTTTGGCTATTTCAGTGCAACATCGATAAGTTAAATTTAGGTCGCAGTAGCCGCAGATGGGAGGGCGTGAAAGAATATTCTCATGCCCTTCACCATTCAATGAATTTCTCATTCTCGCTAATGTAGAAGCAGAGCACTGTGAGCAAAAGTTAATAACGCGAAAGTCTGACATCTCAACCAATGAGATGGCCCTCATACTATAACTATAATTATGAACAAAGGAGTGTAGATGTAAAGAACCGTAGATATATCTACACTCGAACTAAATTGGCCATTTAACCGTTGAGAAAAGTATTGAACTATTTGGAAAGAAGGACGAGTTAGGTCTAAGTAGTAATATACACAGTTTCATCATTTGAAAGGATTCAAGGATTTGCATGTTCGAGAGAAAAGCTCGCAAATTTTTTTCGGATACTAACACGCAGACGTGGTACAGTTAGTTAATTATCCATTGCCTAAAGGTGATACAGGAACGAGCTACTTGCTTGGCAAAATTTACGACACCAATTAGAAAATATGACAGTATGGTAAATCGAGCGTCGAGAATGGCTATAGATTTACATTGTCACATGAATAAAAAGTAGCTAAATTAATCCGATAACCAATTCTTAGCGTTCCCCGATCATCAATAAAACGAGGCAATGATTGAAGTTTGCTTTCGGATCCTCAGTCGGAACCATACAGCCTGTTTTTACACACATTGAAGCCTGTTTTTTCAGAAACTGGCCAATATAAAGTAAATGGGGTAGTTTTAAAACCAAATGTTCTAATGACTTAAGAGAATGATGACAATTATCTGAATAAATCTGTATCTGCAATACTGATTTGTCTGCACAAAACTAGTGACAGCAATATATGGGCGAACGACTTTCTGATTTTTGAATTGAAAAAATTATATACATTTTTGTGTAGTTGATCGTTAAATAATTTCGACCCCTGCGGATGTTTCACGTAAGTTTGGTCCCTCCCACCACAGGAAGTTTTCAACCAATTGATCCGGAAATATTCGTCGCGACGATAAATCTGGTGGATTCTTTGAAGATACACACTCCAAATTCATAGGTGTTCCATTCAGGATCAACAATGTACAGGGTCAGCCATTTATTTTTAACCATTTGAAACCGCAGCACAATTAACTCTAATGGCGGCAAGCACATCTGTTTTTGTTTTGGGTTAGGTTTGCAGCCAATAGATATGCAACAGCTACAAACTCCGGATTTTACTTTAATTTTTCGATTTTTTCGGATTTTTGATTTTCAATTTTATGGCCGCGAATCATATTTCGGGTTTCCAAAATCTAACTAGAATAGATAATATTTTTTGCAGAATATTGACTGTTTAAGTCCAAATTTATCGTCCACCCGACACGCCTGATGAAGATTTTGAGAATCCCTCAAACATTACACGAAACTTTATCGTTAAAAGTCGCATGTTGTGCGAAATAAAATGTCTTCACTCTTAAAGTGTGGGAAGCCGATATGAAATATATAATATCGTGTTATCGTTATCTGAATCTCGATAAAAAACTAAAGAGATGCCCTGATTATAATTCGCAAACTTTTAAGAAATTTCTCAAGACTAATTGAATCGTTTTATCCCCTGAAGTTTCTGCCACATACTACTTATATAATTTTGACCACGCGTATTATAAATTGTCTATAGATAGTCGGCGCTCACTGTAAATTATTTTTGTGGATAAAATCTTATCTCGTCGAGGCGGAGTTACTTACTACTATTATATACTTATCTAAATATACAAAAAAAAAAACAAACACAGTGATTTTTATTATTTTTTATCTTATCTCGAAAATTGTAATTTACTTCTAAACCGAGCTGGTCAATCATATCGTTCAGTTGCCTCATAAACATTAGTGTTGAATGATGTAAAAAAGTGATCGGTATTTTGTTACAGCTGTATACGAAAAAAATGTGCAATATTAACTTTTACATAATATTATGAACGCTCGACTTTCAATCAGTACCAATCCAGCTGATTTAATTGAATTCTTAATGAAACTAATACGAATAGTAGTAGCGTATATAGACGTAAGCCGATTTTTAAAATAAATTATCTAATGATTACAGCTGCCGCTACCATAGACTACTATTCGTCCTAATACAAATTTTTTTAGTGGTCATGTAACTCCTCGATGTGGTAACCCGATCTGCCTACATTAACCGCGGTGAAATCAATATAATCACGGTCGATTGGGATGAAGGTGCTGAATTCTGTGATTTTGTATACTCTGAGAGACGGATTACAGAAGTTAACGTTCATATAGCACGAATTCATTGATTGGATTCAAAGAGTAAAAAATATATCCTCCTTGAGTATCGGTGTAATTGGTCACATTCTCGGTGCCCATGTTGCCGGTATAACTGATAAATATCTTAATAAAAAGCTACATAAAAACTTTGCAGTATAGATCCAGCCGAATCAGGTTTCTCACTTAACTACTGATGCCAAATATACGTTGAAGTAATTTACACAACAAAACTTAGTGTTTTTCAGTCACAAATTGGTATAGTTGATTTTTATGTAAATTGGGGACAACTATTTTACTTCTTCAATCATGTTCACATCGTCGCGCATATGAATATTTTGCTGAACTGAAAGTCTGATGGGTGGCGAACCATCATAGCATGGTCTGGATCGTGGTATTTCTTCTATTATCTTATTATGTTTTGTAAATCAAAAAAAAAAATAGATTAATTAATAAATTATAATTGTATAGAAGGTGAACGGAAACTTGAGCTAAGCTATAGGCTAAACTATTCGAGCTATGGTTTTCGTCTTTTTAATACTTTTCGTGAAATAAAAAGACATACAGTTGGTAGTTTGGTACAAAAATACCCAGACTTTTTCAGTATGTAAAGTTTGTTTGGTGCTAAAAAAATGTTTCTGGGCAAGTTGTTGCAAGGACGGCTAATTTTTTTTTGCCATTAAGTTAAGGATCGTGTTGATCAACACTATTCCAGCGTTGATAATGTTTTCATCGTTGGAATTACCGCAATACAAATGAATGTGTCGTCCATGCTTGAGTTGTTTATGTGTCCGTGCTAAATTTTGCAAAAACGAATCATTTATTCATAATCCGGAAATTGGCACGGCTAAAAATGTATTAACACTGGCTCAGTGGTGGCCATCGAGAAGGTCATAAACTCAATTGCTATGAGAAAATAGCCGTCATTACAAAAACTTGACCGTCCGGTTTTTTTTTCGATTTTAAAGGCGACACAATTATGTATGTATATAGCGGCAATTCCATCGTTGCAAAATATCACCGCTGCCATAGTGGTATAGTCCTAGCAACGACATGCCCAGAAAAATTTTTTTTGCAAAAATCGTCTAAATTAATCGTCTTTATTAAATTCACACGAAAATTTCGTCCAGGACTTGGTAGGAAATTTTGAATTACGAATAAAAATGGAATTGTTTAATGAATGTTTTCACAGAACATACAAACTTGAAATTTATCTTGTGTGAGCTTTGTCACCAAAAAAGCTCTATAACGTGATAAAAGCTCTAACATGCTTTTTAGCTTTATTTATAACATTGTTATTTTTATTTGTAGAAAAATTTGAAAAAAAATACACTCGATTAGCTTTTCACTAAAAGCTTTTGTATATATATAGAGAAAATGAATATTACAACGCTTTTCATGGCGTAACGAATCTTTGAATTTATTTATTTTGAAATTTGGCCTAACCAATCGATAAACCAAAATTATTTCGAAGTTTTGTGATTCGAACTTTCATAATTGAAATTTTAATATCTTTCGTTCTGATCCCTCGTGTTTGAAAGTTGTTGTTGTAGTATTTGCACAAACCTCTGAAAGACTTTGAATTGTCCATTCGGTGGACATTAAGTCCACATTTTAAAATATTTAACTTTCCAACTCGTACAGAGACATTGTTTATTTCAACAGTTTCAAAAAATTAAGATATTTCAGTATTTGCTGAGGCGGTTTGTAGCCTGCTTCTGCATTCTGGAGCAATGTCGATCTCAACGTTTTTCTTCACAATATTTCACTTCACTTTTGAGTTGCTTAAATTAAAACTTTGTTAATGCCGTCCTGAATTATATTTTTTAATGAGTATGGAACGGGCCTCTATACATATATGAGTGCAAATGATAAAAAAAATAATATTAGTAGTTTTCCACATTCGTATCAATCCTGTAAAAAATCAAAAATACTACTATTGTTTTGAGCTATTCACTGTCCCAGTGCTTTAGTTAGCATGCACAGATAAGTCGCCCTAATATCCAAAGTCACACAGATAATATATAGTCGAAAGTATATTCGTTCCTTCCGGTTTGTACGATTTGGCGGATCACCAGTGTTGTGCCACGTAGTCAACAAATTACAAAACGTAATTAACAATTGAAATGTATAGTTAATGTCGAAAATGTCATATTATTGACAAATTACCCAAGTGTAATTCTATTCTAGTGAATTTATTTGGTCTGGCCGCCATCTTTGGACTCGGTATCACGGACAACCCTTTAGCATTTCCTATGCTTGTGATCGGAATTTTCTTTGACGCATTTTCGAGTAAGGAAATATTCAAATTTAAGTGATATTGAAAAATTTACTATGGGACATATGTGAAAGTACTAAAATCTCAATTTGCCATTAATCTTTAAATTGTTAAATCTAGTTTTAATTTAAGACAGAAGAACAAACCTTTGGCATGAGCAGATTTTTATGTAAACATTTGTTTTCACAATTTTTAAAATGCTTTAGGTTTAAACATGAAATCGAGGGATTCTCGGCTTATATCTGAGTTACAATAATATCAACTGTTCGAATGCCAAACAGATAGCAAACAAACGATATTTCGGGGTACATCTACGAAATAAGTAATAAAAAGGATCTATTACTCATCCAGTTATATCGAATAATAAAATTCTAACAGCTTTGAATATAAAGGCTATCCTAAACATAAGAGTTAATATGAAGCCACTGGAAGAAAAACAACTGGCCTGATACATCAATGCAATAAAAGTCAAGGCTTCAATCATGCGCAAAAATACTGCGGACGGAAGCCAAATACGAAGATCTAATCCCGTCGGTATAACGGTAGGCTCACTTGATGAGTTCTTTATGCTGAACAAACTACTCCTTATTTTTCATCTGTAATTATAAACTGCGATTTCCACTGCCTTGGGCCATTTAGTTGTTTCATTTTACCCCATAGTATTAAATGTTGGGCACTGATAAGTCATATGTTCTGTGTCGTGTCAAATACCGCAGCGCAAACTTCTTAACACAATGTGACTCTTTACATGTTGTTCCTTAGAAGATGATGACCGCCTAAATAATTGTCTATATAAGATAATAAAGCATTTTAAATTGAATCAGTTCCTCGATCATTGGGAAGTCCTTCTTTGCTGTTGATTGTGCCGAAAGTGCTTCACTTATTTTATTCAACTTATTCAATTGCCAATGTTCCTTTGAATCCTTTGGTTGCTCCATTAATTATTAGTTGCTGAAAATTTTGTCGTATAAATGAAGTTATCGTATGCTTCATTCTATCGTATAGCGTTATCTGAGTTTCTGCAATGTATCAATGTAATCAACGTCGGTAATGGATAGAAACCTCGAGAATTAAACTAGCAAATACATCGCGAAGTAACCCTTTCCAGTACGGAATTTCTACAATTGCGAAAACAAAGATCATTCTTCGTAATCTCCAGAAAATGCCGGAATATTCAGCTTTACGGTAAACGAACTTCTACGTTTCCTATTGTTGAAAGAGGTTTGCCGAATTATCAAAATTTCCACTAGTCTTTGCAGCGTTTAACTTCGTAACTTCCGCATGAAAAACAACAAGTCGGGTATCATTACGTATAGGTGATATTTGTCCTAAATCTGTCCTAAAAAACAACAAAAACAATTTCAGCTTACATGTGTTAGTGTTGAAAGCAGCATGTCTCGATATACAACCTGGGGAAACCCTAGAGAGCTAACACCATAATGACATATATTCCAAGAAGTCATCAGGTCTAAGCTATCTGTAAAATATTTCAATTTTGGAAAAAGTAATGGATTATGGTGTTTAGGATAACCATATCTGGTATGACCTCATTTACCCCCTACTTTTACCAAAACTACCAAGGATTTCCCCAAGAAAATTCGGAAAAATCATATAACCGACATACATGAGGTCACACATGGTTTTCCTAAACTCCCTAATCCCCTACTTTTTCAAAAATTGAAATATTTCTCGAATAGCTAAGACCCAATGACATCGTGCAATACGTCAATATAATGTTAGCTTTCTAGCGATTTTTCAGGAAAATTTGAAAATTTATTTATTCGGCATTCATGAGTTATAAAAAATTCACTTAATCGGGTAAATTATTAGATTTATCGGTTTATCCGAATAAAAAACGATATTCTCACTTACACATGTAAACATTTTTAGGATTTAGGACAAACTTCATCTGTCAGAATTGTGAATTTTGTCCTAAAAAAATCCTAATTTTTGTTTTTTTAGTTTTTAGGACAGATTTAGGACAAAATTCACGTGAATGGTATCATCATGTAATAATTCTTGTTCCAATTGTTTGATTTAACTCTCTGCGCGCCCCAGTATCCTTGTACATTCGTCTAATGAAACTTTATTAGCATTCTTCTTGAGGCTGTTAATGATGTATTTTAGCCTGCCTTAGCTCTGCTTCTTAAGTGCATTTATGTCTATTGAGAGAAATATTTTTCGTTATCATTATTATTGATCAATAAAATGCTATACTGATGGAGGAGGCGGTACAATATTTTCGTACAATGCACTATTGCGAAACTTTGAATCACTAAAAAAAAGCTTATCTGTTAGTAGTCGCATGAACAGGAATATCAGTTACTTATACTTATTCTACTTTAATCTGCATTTATCGTGTAATATCAAATATTTAAGTTAATTATAGGTCAAAGCCAAACTATTGAATAAATATAGTTATATAAAAAAAAAAGTGATAAGCCGATTCAAGAGTGTAGTTATGAATGTCAATTAAAAAAATTAATTATTTTTTAAATATATGTTCAATTCTATGATTAATTAAAATATTCAATATTATCTTGATTTTTATGTACAAAAATACTTAAAATTATTAAATCATTTATTTAAAACTATAAGGTCGTACTGATAAAAGTTGTATGAAACATTGCCATGGGCGCTAAATCAATTCGAATCTCTAAAATGACAATTTGTCCATATATTTTTAAAAACATTAAAAAATATAACTTGAGACTTGAAATCTATTAAACTTTCCGAATATTTGTTAATGATTTTGATAGAAACGATTTTGGTATGGGTATCGAGAGTTTCCATTTTTAGTTTTGTTGTCTTTATAAACCGCTTATTTTAGCTTAAACCGCTTAACAGCGATCCAACATTCATATGTATAGTTTTCAGCTTCCGTTGGACTCCCGATCAACGAGTCCAAAATGAAATACATGATCTCAGGTTATTGGGACAATAACACACCAGATTTTACCAGTGACCACTACAAGTTTGAAGGAGTGAGGTCAGGCCCGTTGTTATGTTTGGATGTGAAAGTTGGGCGCTGTCGGATGAATGCGAGAGATGGCTCCTTACATTTGAGAGGCACATACCGAGCTTTGTACAATATCGAGATCAGAGATCTGATGAAAATCGACGATATTGTGTATGATCCGGAACGAATTGTGCAGCGATCTCTGAAAGGAGAGCCACCGTAGGTAGGCGCAGAGGTCGTTGCAAGCAACGATGGCTCCATGGTGTAGAGGATGACTTGGTTTTTTCAGATTATCTAGGATAGTATGAAGATCAAGCCCAGGATCGAAACCGTTGGGGCCAGATTATTGGAGCAGTTAGGGGCCAGTAATGGCCTTTAAACTTATATGTTACATTTTAATAGGTATTTGATCGCGGATAATCATGAAATTGTCAACTTAATTTGCAAACAGTCAATGCCGAACTCAAACTAGTTTTATAGTGCGGATAAAATCTTATCTCGTTTGGAGTGGAGCAGACCACAAATTAAATTAGTTTTCTTTTCATTGTTATCTAATCTCGTTATGAATTATAAATAGGTAATTTGAATTGACGGGAAAATCAATTACAATTTAATTCATAACCGAGGTAGTCGATCGTAACGTTTATATGCCGCAAAAACTTTAGTGTTGAACCGTTCAAAATAATTAACGAATTTGCATTAATTTATTGCATATTATAAACGCTTGACATTTAATCAGTGGCAGCCCAAATAATTTAGTTATTTGAAATGAAAGTGTTACTACTAACCATAGTATTTGCCGGCCTAACAGGTAGCTATAATTCGTAAGCCAAATGGTTCAAAAAAATTATAAAACTTTAATATTTTATAGCTGCCGCAATTGTAGACGAGTCATACAATTCTACAGAAGAGGTTGAAAGAGGAATATTCTTCAATGTCACTACAGATACCGTCTTTAAATTATTTACAAGAAAAAATCAAGACTCAGCACAAATTATCACGTTTAAAAATGATACAACCTTTAAAAAATCAAATTTTGATAGTCGTCATCCAACGCGTTTTATTATTCATGGATGGAGATCGAATAGTGAATCAGAGGTCAATGAATTAATCCAATCTGCCTACCTTGAACGCGGTGAATTTAACGTAATCATTGTTGATTGGGGTAAAGGTGCTAAAACAGGTATGTATTTAATGGCTAAAAGTCGGGTCCAAACAGTTGGAAAGCATGTAGCCCAATTTATTGATTGGATTCATACAGTAAAGAATATACCTGCCTTGAGTATCACAGTAATTGGACACAGCCTTGGTGGTCATGTTGCCGGTATTGCTGGTAAAAACGTTCTTAATAAGCTGCATTCAATATACGGGCTAGATCCAGCCAAGCCACGTTTTAAAAATATTAATGAGACAGAACGTCTTGCATCTACTGATGCCACATACGTTGAAGTTATCCACACAAGTAACTTAGGTATCGAGAATCCCATTGGTACCGCTGATTTTTATCCAAATTGGGGCCTAGTACAACCTGGATGTTTTACTATTGGCTTGTTTCAATCATGTCCCCATAAACGCGCGTATGAATATTTTGCTGAATCTATTAGAAATCCTAAACGTTTTATGTCGACTCCATGCGTTAGCTATGCCGAAATTCAAAACAAAGAATGTACATCCAAAGGTCCACAACGTCCGATGGGTGGTGAATCAGCGGAAAATAGGATGGCTCGTGGTATTTACTTTATTGCAATAAATCATGGCAACAGTTCATTTGCGCAAAATTATATAACTTTGATATCTTCTATTGTGCTATTATGTTTTGTAAATAAAAAAATGTATTAATTAATTAAAATTTATCTAAAATATAATTAATGAGTTTCACTGATTGACTTTGCTTCGTATATTGTCACGTTTTCTGATGTTAAATACATGTAAGTTAAAGTTTCTCGATAGCATCAGCAATCCGATGTACCTGAATTCATTTAGGATCGCAGCATCCTGTTCGAAATAGGTATAGGGGTGTGCTCAAATTATTTAGCACATGTATCATGTAAATTATATCTTGCATTTATTCCATAATAAATTGTTGCATAAACATCTTTCCTAAGACTGCGATTGAGGTCTATGCACCAATGACGTCAATTATTCGATTGTGACTACCTGTGTTGATATATTTTTATTCAGAATACTTCTTCCGTTGTTTTCCAATACAGAATCACCTAGTCTTAATACACTTTCGATTATCTATCTCGATCAGCTGGTGTTTATCAATGTTAGCCACAACTGTTAGAGCAGTTGATCGTAATGTCATATTTGCATCTACTACAAATATTTTGAACACTTCCTTTTTAACCGAATATGTACTTCTATTAAAAAGAGCGATTCCTTGCAGGAAATCATCAATATACCTATATGTCAGACTAAAAACATCAAAACCGGGTTTTTATATAAAAAATTAATAAAATTAGCATATGTAAGTCCCGAGCCCGACAAACATCTTAAAAAATATTAGTTCTTACAAAAACATGTAGTTATTCGCTACTATTTCTGAATAGTAAACTATTGGACTTTTCCAGATTACTATTTGATATTCGCTCGTATGACAAAATTCAAAATGTGTATGATAAATCGATGTGACCGAAAAGGAAGTTTCCGATAAAAGTGCCACTTTGTAGAATAAGGAAGTAAGCGAACATTAAGCTAGACATTGTAAAAATTACCTCGGAATATTTTTGCTCGACTCCAGGTAGCCCAATTTCCATTTTGAAATAAATTTTAATAAATAAGATAAATGCAGCTAAATTTTTAAACTAACAAATAGTAGCTCAAAATGATGCACGATAAATGTCGCTCATTATCCACAAACATTTGTTCAAGGCCGTGCGTTCGAATCAGGCTGTACTTAGATTTTAACTTCACTAAATTCTATTCATGAATGCTTTCATTGGGATCCTACCTGTTACTCAATTTGCCTAGCAAAACTGTGTTCTAAACGTATCTGAATATTGTTGCTTAAATCTGTGAATTAAATTCTTGTTTTCCTAAAGTTGCTCAAAATTAAATACAGAATTTTAACCCATAGGTAATCGAATTTTTTTTGTTAATAATTGAATTTTGTTCGAGTTTCTTGAAATAGTTTGGTTAAGTTGCTTATGGTGGTTGAACATCAAACATTAAATTTTAAAAATTATGAATAATTTTAATTTTAATTTGATAGTTTTTGCTCAAAATATAACATTTTTTTCAAATGATTTCAAAATCCACATCAAATACATGTCTTTAAAATATAATTGAACAAGTTATAGTGTGAATCTTGAAAAATTGATATACAAAGGTTAACAACTATAAATTATATTTTACCCTAGTAAAACTCTATTCTTAACTAATGGACAATGCGATTTTAGTTCTTGCTGAAATTCAATTCTTGATTTTTTAAAAGGTTAACAACTATAAATTATATTTTACCCTAGTAAAACTCTATTCTTAACTAATGGACAATGCGATTTTAGTTCTTGCTGAAATTCAATTCTTGATTTTTTAAAGTTGCTCAATTTTTTTTTTTTTTTAATCCTTCAAAAATCAACACCGATTTCAACTTAAAAAATGAAGTATGATTGAAATTTGGCAATATCGATAATGTTGCTCAGCTTAATGCTTAAACATATTAGTGCAGTCCAGAGCAACATATTACTCTAAGTGTCGTTTTACTGCAAAATTATTGATGCTTATGGTAGCACGTTTGATCAAGTATTACTTCAAATTAATATCTACTAAGAATTCAATACACATTTAGATTCCTTCGGTATTCAACTAAATTGCTTAGTTGTCCTGGTAAAATATGTATTTAAACATTAAACTTTCAAAGTAGCTCAAAAAATTAGCGAGATCGAAAATTTTGCTCAGATTTTAATAAAATTTTGAGGCTTACTCAATATTGCAATCTCAATTGTTAACGTTGCTCAAAACTTTGCAATGGCAAATTTTCGATGAATTTTTTTCAGAATTGCTTACCTTTTGTAAAATAGAAACATTAGTTTCTTCGTCGAAAAATCAAAACTTGCAGCCACATTATGTTTGCTCATAAACTAGAACACACTTCCATTATATACTTACAATGGTGTAGTAAATTTTCGCTGGAATGTACTGTTGAATTTTGTTGCTCAAGGTTTATATTGTTGAATGGTTTTCTGTTCTTTGCCACCTAACAAATGCACTACTATAGTTAAAAGATCAGCTTAGCCCAATTTTTATACTGCCAAATAAGACCAAGAATATATAATTTATTGTAACAGTGTAGCTCAAAATAAGAGACCACGGATGTCGGATTGGTCACAGATTTGCTCAATCTCGTAGGATCGAATCCAAAATTATTCAGAGTGGCTCAAAATGTAAAGTTATTTTTAATATAAGTTGCTCTTATATTAAAAATCACGATTATTAAACAGGTGTTATACACCCTGCTACAAGCCTTGGTGTGTTGTTAAAAGGCAAGCTAGTCTGTTTTCAATCGTGATTTCTCGTGTTATTTGGCTTTCTTTGCTCGTGTTAAACTAGTTCAATCATTTGTAAACTAATACTTGATAGTTTGTAAAAGTTTAAGCGGCCACTAATCAGATATTTGTAAAAAAAATTCTGCGATTCGAGTTAAGTGACCTAATATGACCGCTTCTTTTGCTCGTGTTTTTTGGCCATAATGTTTCAAATGTTGGCAGACTGGCCCAAGTTGAAACTGGAACTTGATACTAATGTGCAAAGGTCTGGGCGGCCACTATTAAGAAATGTTAGCAATGAACGATTTTATTGTTTGTGATTTTTCACATTATTTCGAATTTTGTCAGATTAGCCCAGTTTATTTTCGTTTGTGTTTCGTGACTACAGTGCTTAAAAATGGACACTCGCATAAATGTGTTAATAAAAATTGTTATGTTAAAAACTTGATTTGTCGGATTGACTAGAGGATGATGCCGTATTTACTAAGCTGATTTGACCAGTTTTAATAATTATTCGAGGACGATGTGCTTGGTGAAATTTACAATATTGTGTAATTTTCCAAGACAATTCGAACAAATATGTCACTGCTGAATTCGTTCTTTATGTTCTTGTACTGGTAGTGCAATGAATCCATAGGCTATTTACATTAATTGCAGACAATTCTGTTTTTTTTGGATTGACTTGGAAATAGTCTGAACCTTGGTAAAGTAATTCTGTGAATTTAGCAATATTTTTGTCTGCTGATAATTCTCTCCACTTCTCACACTGTACCGAGAAATTGATTTAAGTACAAAATCAGGGGCTGAAAGCTCTATAAAGAGTGTTCAATATTTTCTTCAAGCATTGCTATTTTACTTTGTTATGTCAATCTCATACAGCTATCGGCTGCAATTTTCATTTTAATATAAAAGCTTTAAAAAGCTTACAGACTAATCATAAGCATTTTACGAAAAGCGTAACTTATGTTGAGACTTCGCCTTAAAGCTTTAACATTAATACTGTAGCAGATTAGAAAAACAGGACAAGAAAATCTTCATCTGGCGAACCAACGTCACTAGAAGCCCCCTAATATTACAATATCAGAATAATTAGTTACAGCGAGTAGAGATTACATTTGGACAAAAATACCGGACTTGGCTTTTATGTCCGTCGTCCGTACCACCTCCAAGCAGCATCTCAAAATTGATAAATCTCCTGGAAAGGCGAAGCGCAGACAGGAAACTTAAAAAAATAAAAACCCAAAAACGTGAGGTTTAAACATTCCTGACTAATTTGAAATGGGTAGAATCACACTACACTCGGGAAAAAGCATTCGACAATATATCCGAAGCAAACCGCAACTTAAACAAACAACCATTATTTTTGAGAATTTTGTATGCGCGATTTTAATTAGAGCAACAGCTTTTTATGATTCTATGTGTGAGGGCACTTCACTATTTAAGAAAATCGACGAACTCCCGAGACTATAAAAATTTGTACTTTTTTCGACGATCCGCGGTGTGTTCCATTTTCTCGACAGTTTAAATCTTTAGGAACATGAAAAAAATCCAATTTTTTACTGACAGATGCCTCGGGCAAAATAAAAACAACACGATAATTGATATGTAGGCAAAATGGCACGTAGTTCTGCAGGGATCGAGGGTGAGTGCCCTGCCATTTTAACCTACTAATTGGAATATGACACAAATACCTCCTCACCTAGTGGAGGCACGGATAGGAGGCACTTCGTCAGTCCGATTTAGTAGATTTTGGATGAAAGTCCTTAGTAAGACTTCTGGCGTTGGCAAAACAGTCTCTCGAGTTTCCATTTTCCGCTTGAAAATTGATGGTTTTGATGCATGTCCTCAAATATTCGCGCTTCTTTTGACGAAGAAATTTGGCTGTGGTATCTCTGGCGTGAATATATTCTGTTTTAGTGCTCTTAGTGTTCTGTGTTCTGTGCCAGCCATTTTTACGGAGCTGACGACACTGATTGTCGAACTCATCATTATGTGATTTTGCTGGGGTTTTTCCAATTATACTATCCGTTGCGGTTGCTACTGCTGACTGGAAAGTTTGCCACTTCTCCTGGATGTATGATTGAGGACCGTGGTTTACGTTGTGCCATTCTAGAAGTTCATTGACAGCTGATTGGTAAGTGTGCAGGAAGTCTCCATCTTTTAGTGAATCGATATTCCAGCGCATGGTTTTCTTTGCTTGATTTATTAAATGTGGATGATAATTTGCAATTGTATTTGAATATAATATCCGTGCCTCTATTTGATCTAACGTCAGTTATATTGGTGGCATGTCTTCGATTGCCACGTTACCTTATCGATTTTTTTATTGCATTAAAGTCGCCCACAATGATTTTAAAATCATGATACGGGATAGCTCCACAAAGAACTCCTATTTTACATTATCTGATTTGCTTTCGGTATAGGCGCATGTACATTGACGATCTTGATAATGAATATATTTGTGCGTAATCTAATTGTGCATAGGCTGATGTTGGTGGATGAAAGAGCCGACTCCAAATACTCTTCCATTCTGATGGCCGCTGTAGTAGAGAGTGTATCCATTGGTCGTATTATGAATCCCAATCCCAGAGCATCTTAACCCTTGTAATGCAAGTACGTCCAATGTATAAGTCACCGCCTGGTTCGAGAGGTTCTGGAAATCTCTTACTTTAGCGAGTAAATTGTACGTCAAATTAATTTTTGACTGTAATTTTCCAAAATATTGATAATCACATAAAAACATAATCATTATATTGTGTGTACAATTGTACATATATGTAAATAATCAAGATAATATTGAAAATTATATTTGAACAGTACACTTGACATACTATTTGTTAAATACATATTTTCTTATCGTGTTTCAGATAACGAATTTTGAGAAACACTATACCAGTTCCTCAGTCGGTAAATCACTTTTTTTATTTATTTAAGATTAAATATTAATTTAAATCATTAATAGGATAACAAGTTATTGTAATTAAGAAAGACACTTTTATATAATCGGGTGATTTACATATTCGAATTTTTTAAGTTAAGTTAATCTTAAAGTGCGATTCTTTCGTACAGTAACAAAGGGATTTTAACTAACTAATTGATGTCTTTACGTAACACTATTTTGTTGGGAGATTCTCTTAAAAAATCTCTTAGCTATAAATTCTCTTAGATATGACGAAGTTTATTAAGTAATTAAGTAATTTTAACTGTTCTCAATTTCATTAGTTTACTTCTTCACTTTGTCTCACTTGTTGAATCAGTGGTTGAATTTTTACTGACCTTATTCTGCAACCTGGTTACGTTTATATAGCAATTCTGTGAAACTCTCGAACATTCCATATTGCGTCGCTCCATAAAAATTGTCCAAGTATGCGTGTATTTATTCGAGAAAATTCTGTGACCTAATCATTCCCCCCATATGGTTTTTGTTCAGGCCTTGGTTCTCGAATATTCTGTTAATTTTCAATTTAAATTTGTCTTCGAAATTAAACCCGCATTGAACCCCCACTAAGTTTTGAAAGACCTTAGGTTTCAGTGGCTTGAGAATTTTAGCTGTCGTAAGGCAAAGTACTTCTTTAAGGAGACCAATTTGAGGTCAACGAAGTATACTTTATCTCTAAAAACGGACTAGTTACGAATCTTGGTAGCGATTATTACGAAACCACATCATCTAAATCGTATGGGCTTAACTCTTGATGTTATGCGCGAGAACTGACTTAATGAGGATGATGTGCATTTTAAGTTGGTTTTTGTTATTTTCCCTGCCTTGGTTTAAACTTATTCAGATAGCGAAGGAAACAGTGCGCGTTGACGAATTGGGATAGAAATCTGGGTTTACACCGTGGGCCTATGTGGCATTGAGTGCGGAATTCACATGGGTTCTAACCAATTTCAATAATAATTATAATGCATTTCCTTTCTTGGCTACACCACAACATTAAAACGAACGTTTTATTAATGCGTAAGATATTTGTTTTAAAGCATCGACAATATAATTTAATATATTTTGGTAACTTGGCTTTAATTTTAACCGCTGATTTCATTTTGATTTCATGGCACGTTTGAATGGATGATTTGGTGGAATAACTACAACGCCGAATCATTGTGTGTTTTGTAAATAATTTATGGTTGTCTCCGAAATATGTCAATCATATGTTCATCCAGCAATAGTATAGAATTTTTTGGGATGTTAAATATCTGCCACGTTTTTAAAGCATTGAACAATCCACAAACTCAATATGAGTTCATTCATTGAGACAGCAACCCCAATATTTTGGGGTGTGTCAAGTTTTGGAATCTTTTTTTGTTAATCTGCCATAAAGACGCACAATCTATATTTGATCTTAATCCTTCCACTGATTTTTTACCTTTAAAATGTAAAGTTGATGTTGAAATAGCATGGTGTTTCATCCATGTTGAAAATATCGGTTGTCTTTAGCCCAATTGTGTTTAATTCTAAACTCGGAAAAATAGTGTTCTTCTTTATCTTTCTTTTTTTTACTGGCGAACTATTGTCCGCTCAATTATAAACAGAAATATGCTCGACATGGGAAACTTTTCCGTAACCGGTGATCTATTGTCTTCGATAATATGGTATAGGCTGAACTTGGTGTGATGCATTCTGGTGCTGCTTTATGCTGCATAAACTATGCCTTATTTTTCATCTGCAGTTATAAACTGCAAATCTATGCCAACCCTTAACATGTTGTTCCTTAGCGGATGATGAACGGCTAATTAGTCCTCTATAAGATTCTAATGCATCTCCTCTGCACATTTCAAATTGAAACAGTTCTTCGATCATTGGGAAGCACCCTAGTTTTTCTATACATTCCGCTATTCAAATTTTATTAGCATTCTTCTTGAGTGAATGAACTGTTGCCGATTGCGTCCATTATTATTGATCAATTTTTGGATTGCAAACCGTACAAAAACTACTTTAAACAAAATGCTATAATGAAGCGGTACAATATTTTCATACAATGCACTTTTGCAAAACATTGAATCACAAAAGAAAGCTTCTCTGTTAGTTATCGCATGAACACACAAATATCAGTTTCTTATACTTATTCCACTTCAATCTGCTTTTATGGTTTAATATCAAAATTCGATCAGGTAAACAGTTCGTGTAATTTATGTTAATTAGGTATACAATTGAATAAATACATAAAGAAAAATGATAAGCCGATTCAAGAAATGTTCAAATATTATCTTGATCTTTATTCAAACATACTTCAAATTATTAAATCATTTATATTTTTAAACCGTGCGTCGTATTGATAAAATTTGGTTGAAAAATCGCCACATGCGCTAAAATAGTTTATCATATATCTCTAAATATCTCTAAATGTCAATCCCCAATGAAAGTTGTTTTATAGTGGATAAAATCTTATCTCGTTTGGGGTGGAGCAGAACAAATTTACAAATGATATTAATTTTCTTTTCATTGTTGTCTTATCTCATAATGAATTAAAAATAGGCAATTCGAATTGACGAGAAAATCAATTACAATTTAATTCAAAACCGAGGTGGTTGATCCGTTTAAAATAATTAACGATTTTTGCATTAATTTATTGCATATAAAATAAACGCTTGACATTTAATCAGTGACATTTAAATAATTTAGTTGTTTTAAATGAAAGTGCTACTAATAACTGTACTGTTTGTTGCCTTAAGAGGTATAGCCCAATCGTAAGTTAAATGTTTTTTATTTATTTATTAATATATAACATTTACAGGTGTAGCAACAACAGAAGAAGATTATAAATGTGTATGTCCGGAGGAGAGTAGAAATCTAGGCAAATCAGGATCCTTCAATGGTGCTACAGAAATCATCTACTTATTATTCACAAGAAAAAACCCTGAGTCACCACAAGATATTTCGACCAATTAATATGGCACCCCAATAACCAGTTCAAATTATAATAAAGCTCATCCAACTCGTTTTATTATTCATGGATGGCAAAATAATAAAGCATCAGACGTAAATGTAGATATCCGCCGTGCCTACCTTAACCGCGGTGAATTCAAGGTAATCACTGTTGATTGGAGCAAAGGTGCTGAACTATGTATTTATTCTATATTAGTGATCGGGTTCTAGAAGTTGGAAAGCATGTAGCCCAATTCATTACTGCGTTGCAAAGCCAAACGGGGACACCATCTTCAATGATCACAATAATTGGACACAGTGTTGGTGCCCATGTTGCTGGTGTTAGTGGAAGAAATGTTAAACCTAAAAAGGTGAATACAATATTCGGACTAGATCCAGCCATCCGTTGTTTTGAGTACACTACAGAATGTCTTACATCTACTGATGCCGACTACGTTGAAGTAATTCATACAAGTGAACTAGGTTTCAAAACAGCCATTGGAACCGCTGATTTTTATCCATATGGCGGAATAGATCAACCAGATTGCCCGATGAGTTTATGTTCCCATAGAAGCGCGTATAAATATTTTGCTGAAACTATTGACAATGCTACACGTTTTATTTCCACTCCATGCGTTAACTATGCCGAAATGGCAAATAATCACTGCACAGCCGATCGTCCAAAACTTCCGATGGGTGGTGAACCATCACAAAATGGTAAGGCTACAGGTATTTACTTATATGCAAATGCAAAAGGTAACACTTTATTTACGCACGATTATATAAGCTTGATTTCTTCTATTGTGTTATTATGTTTTGTAAAAGAAATAATGTTGTATTGATTAATTAAATAGCAGGCCATTGAACCATGGAGAATGAATTTTATAAAATTTGTTAACATTTGCGTTCACATTTAAAATTATGCCCCAATTGATTACTTCTAAATAAACTGGCAAACTGGATTAGTTGCGTTTCTATAGTTGTTTTTCATTAATTCCAATTGCAACG
This sequence comes from Tipula unca, assembly GCA_951394425.1. Classification (NCBI taxonomy): domain Eukaryota; kingdom Metazoa; phylum Arthropoda; class Insecta; order Diptera; family Tipulidae; genus Tipula; species Tipula unca. The sequence continues at coordinate 20,915,302 of OX596382.1, read as the reverse complement.
ACTCAGCTTACTGGACCACCGGCGTATATAAAGTTGGTGCTATACAAATATTTTATGTTTGTGGAATGGACTATGCTTGTTTGACCATCAACGTATATTTTCATTACGCTCATACACAAGAGATGGCCCTTATATACTTGCATAAATTGAATGTTAATTTGAACAAAAGCTGTGTTGAACCAATTTTCCAGAAGAAATAAAATTAAAAAAGTATTGGCGCTGACGAGTCTTGAATTCGTGTCCACGATTTCAAGACCAGTGACTCTTTTTTGAATAAATATGGACGATTTTTTTCACAGGTGCATAAACCACACCAAACCGCCTGTTTAGTCGCGTATCATCAAATACTGTAAACTTTGATTCAAACTTTTCAATGGTATTCCAAATAGTGGTTTCGACAGGCCGATTATGTCAACCGTAACTTGGTCTAAGCGCACGAAACCCATTCCTCACCGAACGCTGATTTTCGTAATAAAGTTGAACAATTTGTAGACGCCATGCTGGGCTCAGTCTTGCCATGATGAAATAGCAAACAATACTGAATAAATAAAAACACGATGACAGTTTGAAACTATTCATCACCTCTAGATGAACCCCTTTACATAATATTCTAAATTTTAGGTTGTTCACATTATTTTACTTGTCGACGTTGACAAAAAACACTGCTAAGTAATCTACGTTATATTTTACGTGTTGACAACCGCGTAGATTACATCTAAATAAATGTCATGACGTTCAAAGGCTTTATTGACGATTGGAGCATCACGGATTCCACGTAGCGGAAATTTTCTAAAATAAAACTATCAAACCATTGACGTTAAAAAACACACAGCCACCTAATTTCGAATACAAAAACAACAACACCGCAAACTTCAAATAGATCGTTCTTTTAAATAATAATTTTTTCCGCGATTTTACAATCGTCAATTGACGATTGTAAAAATAGGCAAAGCTCCTCTCGCGGAAAAAATGATTATTAAAAAAAACGATCCATTTGAAGCATGATATATATTATGTTGTTGTTTTTATATTCGCAATTAGGTGGCTGTGTGTTTTTAAACGTCAATGGATAGATAATTTTATTTTAAACGTCAAGTTTTTTTTTAATTTTAAACATCAATGGATAGCTTATTTTATTTTAGAAAAATTCCGCTACGTGGAATCCGTGATGCTCCAAACGTCAATTCTTACATAGAAATGTTCGATGCTAAATTTTTTAATTTCAAATTCTACCACAGAGATATCAGGACCAAAAAATTGAAAAAAAAATTTGATCATAGCTAGCGGAAATTTTCACGATACAAGCACGCCCGATTTTGTTTTTAATTTTAATTCGTATCATGGAACAATGAATCAATATTTTGTGTACATGTCACATAGAGCTATGGCATTAGATTAGCTGACCAAGAGATGGCTCGATGAAGCGCAACAATGTGCACATCTGAACTATTTCCAATTTAGAATGAAGAGTACACAATTCTTAACATAAACGAGTAACATTTTTTAAGTGAGTAGAATTGTTGTGTAAACATGCAACGGATTGAAAGAGGTTTGTGATTAAAACGAGCAAGATGTGATTGAAACAAACTCTCCGTGATTGTAAGGAAATTGTGATTGTTCAAAAGTGTATATAGATTTAATGCACTACAATTCCAAATACCATTTCACGAGATCGAGACAGATCGATAGACAACTATACAAGAGATCGCACAACTATACTGCCTTTTTTATGACGGAACCAATGGTCTCGATGTGCAAGTATCTCCTACAATTGTTGTGGAAGGTGAAATAAAACAAAACAAAACTGAACGCAAAAGAAATTTGAAAGTGTTAGGATTATAAAATGAATGGAAATGGTTGGAAACCTTATTATAGAAATACACAGGTCTGCATTCTCATCAGTTACCAAAACCAATGCAATTTATCTGATTGTGTTCGAACGAAACTATTTTATTTTATTTCTAAATTATGGCAGGTTTACATTCAATCTTTAATCTTTTTTCCCAATTCTATTCCTAAATCAAATATGTCAATAAAAGAAGATAGCTATATGCTTCTAAATGGAAAAAATTAATAGGTGTGGAAAAGACAACTATGTTATATAAAAAAATTCACAATTTGGTTGCGAACTTTACAAAAAATGACAAAATATTGAAAAAAAGACGAACCCGTTCATCTTTTTTCTTGAAAAAGACAATGTTTATTTGGCTATGCCTACTTTCTTTTTTCATGCAAATCATATGAATGTACTTGTTTCTCATACGTCCATTTTATGGAATAGAGAAAAACATTGAATGTAAATCAGCCATTAGTTACGTACAGAGATTCCAAATTCTCAATTAAATTTAATATTTCGATATTAGCGAAGTTAGACTATTTAATTAGTTTAGAAAATTTGTGGAAATTGTATGATTTATAGAAATTAAGAAATTTTGTATGAGAAGCATGTGTCGAATTTACAACAAACAAAAAAATTTTCAAAAAAATATTCAATAATTTTATTAAATTTTTTGAACTTTTTGTTTCAAATTGATTGATTTTATCCAATTTGCAGAATTTTTACCAAAATTGAGGTTTCGAAATTCTGATTTTTGCAATCCCGGGTTTTGCAACTCTATTTTTCAAAAAATTGCATTTATTTGGCAGTTTTTTTCTTTTCAAATTAATTTTTGAACACAATAATTTATACGCGCGAATATTTTATTTGTCTCTTTGTAATTTATAGCACATATGTTCCAGTGATCCACAAAATTATTCATATATATCCGAACAAGAGAAGGAAATGCTGAATGCTAAAATTGGCAAGATCCATCGAACTTCTCGACTTAAGGACGCCCCATGGTCCGTATTCCTAGTTAATGTACCACTCATCGTGCTAGTAATTAAACACACCCTAATTACGTCATTGTGCATAATTGATGGTGGAGAATATCAATTAATTATCATTCGACTATTAATGGGAGTAGTGCAAGGTAAATGTTTCTAGCCGTTAATGTTTTATTAGCAGCCTGGATACCAGCCGACGAGAGATCGTTTTATGTGGGTTGGTATACGGTTCATCTCAGATAGGTACGGCTTTAGGCACAATTCTTCCCGGAGAGCTTTTGGGCAATTATATTTTGAACCAAATTATTTATACGAGCGCATATGTTATTTGTGACTCTGTTATATTATAGCACATAATGTGTTCCAATGAGCCACAAAATTATTCAGATATATACGACGAGGAGAAGGAAATGTTGCAGACTAAAATTGGCGAAATTCATCGAACTTCTCGAATTAAAGATGCCCCATGGTCCGAAATTCCAGTTAATGTACCACTCATCGTGCTAGTAATTACACAGTATGGTCATGATTTTGCGTTTTTCTTTATGATCACCTATCTACCAAAATATCTGTACGATGTCATACATTACAATATAATTTCGGATGGACTTTTTTCGGCCGTACCATTTTTGGGAATGTATGTGGTTTCAATTGTAATGGATTAATTGCGGATTTTCTGATTGATCGTGATAGTGTTGAGTTTGAACAATTGTTGAAAATAATTCACAACAATTACTTCGATACTACCAGCTATTGGTTTAATAGTAGCATCTTATGGTGAGTGTGACCGGAAATTTGTTACCGTATCCGTTGACTGCCGGTTTTACATCAATGGACGATTTTATTATTCGGAGGCGAGAGGTAATGGACTAGATTTAAGTCCTCGTTTTGCTGGGACTATGATGGCGTATGTCCGAGGATGGTTCGTTGTGGTAATGGGATTTCTATAAAAATTAAAATTTATGATTCGCCAGATATTTAATAGACAAATTCTAAATAAACCTACTTGTTCTTGCAAAGTTTTTTCCATTTTGGATGAGTCTGCTCCAAATAAGTCCATAACTAATTTCTGGTTCCCAATTATGATCCTCTATTTGAATACGGGTACAAATTTTTTCCTCGATTTTAACAATTGAACACTACTGGATACTTTGATAAACTAATGCTTATTGGATTGTCCAGTCGTATGTTTTAGCTTTTTCAATTACCCAACCGTACTAGATTACAAAATTAATTTTATTTTATTTTAATATTACTTTTCATATCCTAAGTGTTTTGTAGATGACAAGTGTTCTTAGATATCAAATAGCGAATCTGTTAAGCAATTTATTTTTGGAAGAACGATTACAAAAACAAAAACGATATTTGCAAAATACTTAAAGCATCGAAAGCCTAAACAACTTTGACCGAATTAATTAATAAAAATCGGTTGAAAAGTAAGATTTTAAAAAACCAAAACTTTGAAAACCCGGTTTTGAAAATCAAATTTGGTAATGAAATTCAAATCTGGTAATTTACAGATAACATTGATAAATTGTAAAATTCTGTAAATTGGATAAAATCAATTAGTTCTCAAAATCTCAAGTATTTGTATCCAAATCTGAAAAAATTATTTTATTGAACATTCCAATTAAGAATATTTTAAAATTTAATTTTTGTTTCCAAATCATTGCAACTTTTAGTTTCGACAAACTTTTTTTAGAATATTATTCAAAATATTTAGTGAAATTATTAAAATTTTAATTTTAAATAATTGACTGAATTATTAAATCAAAACCATGATTTTAGAATTTTTTAAATTAAAAAATTCCCAGATTTAAGATTTAGATAATTTCAGATTCTAGAATCTAAATATTACGTATTAGAATTTAGAGAAATAAGAAATTAAAATTTGACATATATTTTAGAACTCCCAAAAAAGCCAACTATCAAATATCCGATAATACCCCAGTTTGATTGAAAAAATCATTTAATTCGTAAAAAAAATGAAAAAACTCTAAAAATGATTCTAAAATTTTTAAAATTATCAAAATTTAAAATTGTAATTCAATATATACTAATTAATTAATTAAATAAAACCGCCTTGGCTTTGTTGACACGCAGATAATTTGCATTAATTATAATTTTATTTTTAAATTTTAGCTAATGTATACATATATTTTTATAGGTGCGGCACTACTGGAAGAGGTTTCAAATGGTGGCTATGATGATTAAACGGTTGAACATCTCCAGATGCATAAAATACATATAATACGGCTGATGAGTTCAATAGAATGAATGAAATCCAAAATAGTGTTCGATATTCTACGAAAGTTGACTAAAATTTAAATGTGAAATGTGATATCAGTTGGTAAATACGATAATTTTTGTATATATTTAAAATAAAATTTGATTTACGTTTGAAATTATATTTCCTGCCAAAATTGGGGCAATCACCCCCATTAGTGCTCCAACACCATTGACATATGCCATGACAGTCCCAGCAAAACGGGGACTCAAATCTAATCCATTAACTCTCGCACCCGAATAATAAAATCCCATTGAAGTCAAACCGGCTGTCAATGATATGGTAACAAATTTCCGGTCACACTCACCATAAGATGCTAATATTAAACCAATAGCTGGTAGTATCGAAGCAATTGTTGTGAATAATTTTCTACAATTGGCCACACTCATGATATCACGGTCGATCAAACAATCCGCAATTGCTCCACTTATAAGTGAAACCACATACATTCCCAAAAATGGTACGGCCGAAAATAGTCCATCCGAAATTATATTGTAATGTATGACATCGTACAGATATTTTGGTAGATAGGTGATCATAAAGAAAAACGCAAAATCATGACCACACTGTGCAATTACTAGCACGAGGAGTGGTATATTAACTAGAATTTCGGACCATGGGGCGTCTTTAATTCGAGAAGTTCGATGGATTTCGCCAATTTTTGTCTGCAACATTTCCTTCTCCTCGTCGGATATATATGAATGATTTTGTGGATCACTGGAACACATTATGTGCTATAATATAACAGAGACACAAATAAAATATGCGCTCGTATAAATAATTTGGTTCAAAAATTAATTAAAAATATAAAAAATTTACTTACAAATAGTAAGCCCCATATCACACCACTTCCACCCATTATATAATAAACTACATCCCATGAAATATAATGGCCCAAAAGCCCTCCGGGAAGAATTGTACCTAAAGCCGTACCTATCTGAGATGAACCGTATACCAACCCACCATAAAATGATCTCTCGTCGGCTGGTATCCAGGCTGCTAATAAAACATTAACGGCTGGAAACATTGTACCTTGCACTACTCCCATTAATAGTCGAATGATAATTAATTGTAATACCCCACCATCAATTATGCACAATGGCGTAATTAGGGTGAATAATGATGTTACTACAACACATCCCGTGAGAACGTGTTTACCGCCCAACAGATCAGACATTATACCACCCGGTATATGAGTTATAACGTAGCCAATATAAAATGCAGATAGAATATATCCGACCTTTTTCTCGTCCCATTCTCTTGGTTCCACTGTTGGTTTATCCAATCCTAATTTAAAATTTGATGGAACTGGGCAATAGTCAGTCAAATTTGATGAATCACGATTTACAATAATTGCAATTATTGTAATTGATAAGCAAATTCGCATGCTGTATGCGAATACGACACCGAAGAAAGTCATTATGGCTAGGATGGTTCGTTGTGGTAATGGGATTACTACAAAAAATTAATAAATTTATGATTCGCCCGACATTTAAAAGACAAATTCTAGATAAACATACTTGCTCTTGCAAATTTTTTCCATTTTGGATGAGTCTGCTCCAAATAAGCTCGTAATTCTGGACTAATTTCTGGTTCCCAATTATGTTCCTCCATTTAAATACGGACGTTTTTTTTTTCTCGAGTTAAACAATTGTATACTACGCAGGCAACTTTGATAAACTAATGCTTATTGAATTGTACAGTCGTATGTTTTTGCTTTTTGAAATACCAAACGTACTAGATCACGAAATTTTAATTATGTTATTTTTATATTTACGTTTTGTATCCTAAGTGTTTTGTAGATGAAAATAGGATTGGCCAACGGCAATGTACCTATACATATATATCAGAGAGCGAATCGGTTTATAAATTTATTATTTATATTTTCAATAACAGCCAATGACAACACTACCAGATTAATGATGCAAGCGTTCATTACACCTAAGATATCAATCACATTTAGTGATTTCACATCCACAATAGAAGATTTACGAATTCCGAATGGACTGCTGTTGGCTGACCCAACATATAACAAATAGACTCCTTCGGAATAGATGTATTTGTGAAGGCAATACAACATGAAATTTTAGAGTTACCCAGAGGAGTTCGAGCGTTCAGAACCATTTTCGATTGGATAGTGGCGGATAAATCTCTCCGCAGGTTTTAGGAAATAGAGGTGGTTCCGAAATGCATAAAACGAACTCCAGAAGAGCAAAAATGCAAGGAATTGTTTCTAAAAACAACTAAGCAGACAACGGACAACCGATTTATTGTAAAACTACCATTCAAGGAATCAGGTACCATGCTTGGAACAACATACAATGCCGCTTTGAACCGCCTAAAATCAATGGAGCGAAAATTCGATCGAGACAAGGAGTTTGGCAAAATGTATAAGACCCCGAGTGCAAGAGGTTCAAAAATTAAACAAATATTTTCTGCCACATGACGGAGTCATGAAAGCGAGCAGTACAACTACAAAAATTCGCTTGGTTTTGCATGCCTCCGCCAAGTCGTCCACTAGTCTATCGCTGAATGATATTCTAATGGTGGACCCCACTGTACAAAAACCACTTATTAGTATTTTTCTAAGATTTCGACAACATGAGTTCATAATATGTGGGGACGTAGAGAAAATGTAGACGGGTGTGGGTGTCGCCAGAGGATCGAAAATATCACAACATTTTGTGGCGGGTCAATCTAAATCATCAATCATCGACTTATGAACTAAAAACGATAACTTAAAGTACGGCGCCTGCAGCCTTTTTAGCAACTCGCTCCCTAATATCTATTGGTATGCAACTGCAGTCAACTCAGCCAGAAGCAGCAGAAGAAATACTTCAAGACATGTATGTAGATGACATAATGACCGGGACAAGTTCAATACCATCTGCGAAAAGATAGAACAAATAACAAACGTGTTAGGAGCTCATGGCTTTAAACTACGAAAATTTCACATGAAAAGTATTGAACTCCGATCATTCATACACAACACAACGGAGAAAGATGTCTAAGATATAGGAGAAATTACATTCATCAAAGGTTAGGTATTCAATGTAATCAATCTGGAGACCTATTCCAGTTCCAAGTAAGAATTCCTGATCGCAAGTTACACACGAAGCGCACATTATTATCGGACGCTAGTCGCATATGCAACCTGCTTGGTTGGTTGTCTTCGATAATTATAAGGATAAAGATTTTGTTCCAGAAGCTCTCGATGCAAAAAATAGATTGGAATAGTGAGCTTCCTCTACACATTTTAAAGCGAAAGATAGAGATCAAAGACCCATAAGTGAGATTGATTGGTTTTTGCGATGCAAGCGAACACGCCTACGCTGCCGGGATTTACGCCGTGTTGGATACAGTTGATGGCACAAATTCCAATATAATTGTTTCTAAGACACGAGTAGCACCTGTGAAACAGATCAGTCTACCTCGTTTGGAATTAATGGGCGCTTTGTTATTGAGGAAGCTCATGAAAACGGTAGAAGAGTATTTAACTGTGGAAATTTCTAATGTTTCACTATTTACAGATTCCCAAATAGTTTTAGACTGGTTATCGGAACATCCAAGACGATGGACAACTTTAGTGGTGAACAAATCTAGTGAAGTAATACAATCATATAAACGAGAGCAGCGGTGGCAATATATTTCCAAGGATAACCCGGCTGACATTGCATCCCGAGGTACAGATACAACGGAGTTAACTGAAAATAAGCTGTGGTGGCCAGGACCTCAATGGTTAGTCGATGCCGAACAAAAAAAAGCAATATACTAACCAAGAGCACACGAGCACAAATTATGATGACTAAAGAACTTCGCCCTTCAATGATTTACGTAATAACATCAAGCGATTTTTTTCATAGCTTCGTCAAAAGATACTCCGCAGCTTCAGCAAAATGACCAAAATATAGGCGCTCATAATAAGATTCATCGACAACCTTAAAAACCGGCAAAGGAGGATTCAACAATCGATTTATTCGACAGAAATAAAGAGGAATAAAGAGGAAGTTGTCACACACTGTATTCCGACAATGGAACAAACTTTGTCGGAGCAAACAACAATTTAAGGGAGTTATTACAATTCTTGAAATCAAAGGCGTCCGACATCGCATCAGCATACCTCCGTGATCCAGTCAGAAGATATCGATTGTTTGTTTTTGATTGGGCGTACACTCATCAATATGGCAGATGAAGATCTGCAGCAACAACATATTCCACCATTGGCCAAATTCATTGTTACAAATCTGTTGACTGTGTGACCAATCAAGTAGAGGCAACCAGTTATCCAATCCAGTTTTTGAATGCGCTTGATTCGCCGGGAATACCACCGCATAAATTGATGCTCAAGCTCGGATCTGTGATAATCATGCTGCGCAATTTTGACCATCTGAGATTGAAGAACGGAACGCGAATGGCTTTGAAGAATCTAATCAATAACGTGATTCAAACGACGACCTCGAAGGACAAATTCAAAGGAGAGGATGTTCTAATTCCGAAAATTCCTCTGATTCTAACAGACATTCCGTTCGATTTGAAGCGCATTCAGTTCATCGTACGTTTGGCGTTCTCTATGACGATTAACAAATCGCAAAATCAATCGTTTGAAGTGTGCCGAATAAATCTGGAATTTCTTTGTTTTTCTCATGGTGAGTTGAACGTCGAGCATTCGAGAGTTGGCAAAACCAAAAATATTGTTTAACATAATGCATTGTATTGATTTGCGACTGTATATTTGATTTAATTCCACTCGAATACAATACATTGAATAATTTTGAATTCCAACTGATTCCATTTCATTTCCACACAGAGAACAAATCCAAAAACCACTAAATTTTCTATAGATGCCTGAGTTTGAATCAACATTTCATTCACTTTTCAAAACGTTTTTGTTGAATTCGATCAAAAGGTGAATAGAATGTCTACTCAAGTCAATCATCTATTTAGAATTGAGTTGAGTTGTTTGATTTTTTTCTCACATCAAAGTCCATGCTCATTCCTGACCTGAATGGATTTCCTAGACGGCCAACTCTTGATCCCATTTTATCTCTACAACTATGGTTTAAATAATTTCAAATAAATAAGCCGCTAAATAAATAGAGAAATAGTAAAGTATGGGAGGATAGGTAGCACCGTATTCTGCTCCTTATTTGAAAAACTGCTGAATATTCAGTGAAAAAGCGCGATGTGATTCAAGAGAGAGTGTCGCAGAACGATGTAAATGCTCTATAATATGTACCTTTTCCCAGTAGCATCCAGTCATGTATACTGATATACGTCTACGTGATATAAAATTTAAAGTTTTTGATAAACTGAAAAAAAACCAAACTTTATTAAAGGAAATATATTTTTAATTACCAATAAGTCAGTATTTAAAACTATTAAAAACTTTTTTTCAGTTTTTTTAGTATATCAGATGTTATTTCAACTGTATATAATGTACACTACTATAAAAATGATTGGACATAGTGATGATAGCAGATATCTGTATAGTGATCACGTAATAAACGTGCTAATTTGTTTACATAAAAATCCCATTCACATATAGATAAGTTCTTGAAATCGAACCAAATTAACTTTATTTATGTCATTGGCGAGTTAAATTTTAAAGTTTGTACACACTGTAATTTTCAGTTGAACACCACAACATTTTTTCGTTCCCGTAATTTTACTATACTATCATTTTATTTTATACAAAAAATTTATTAAATAAAAAATAAAGACAAGAAATGATGAAGAAAATTCATGGAAAATAAAGTTATAATTTTTTTCGTTTTGGTACTCATGCTGCTGTTGCCTGCTATACTACTCTTCAAACGTCAAATATGGACTTTTCGTAATTTATTTAGAAAAATAAAACGAAAGTTCTCTCGAAAAATAAAATATGAGAGGAGGACAAGGATGAAAATATTTTAAGGAAAGTCTTTTGTGTCTATGTGTGTGTGTGTATAGCATGATGGAAAAGGAAATGTTGCATAACTTTTTTTTATGTTTTATTGTTATTAGATGTTTTTATTTGTTTTCATTTATTTTCGTCCCTAAAATAACAACAACAACAATATCAAACCAAACAACAACAAAAAGTTTGGGTGATGAAAATAACTGTATATACGGATGGAAAAGAATGAAAATTACTTGTTTTTCTTCTTTGTTTTGGATATTTTAATCAATTTAAACCCAACACTTGAGTTTGTTTTAGAATGAAAATGAAAAAAAAAAACATTTAAATTGAGATAAAATGTTTTGAAATCAAAGCGTATATTATGGGTGGTGATCTCGCAGATGAATTTGATTTTTGGTATAGTAAGTAGATTTGTAGTAAAACAAATTGGTATTAGGTTAAAGGTATAGATGTGTCATATTTTAGTATAACGCAGACCAATTCTTGAAGAAAATATTGATGAACCTAGTTAGGGCTGAAATCCGTCGGGTACAGAAAGTTAAGCTATACAAATATCAATAAATGTCATTTGTTTGCGGGTTTATATAGATGAAAGGCTGCGTTTTCAAATGAACGCATTCAGTTCCGCAAGTATTAAATATAGTAGTTATCCTCAAATTCAGAAATGTCAGATTCCACTTCGCTGTCTTGATTAAACATCTTGCGTTTTATAATCATAAATTCCGTTAACAGCTTCTGTGCTCTGTCTATTTTCACCTTGATCTCATCTAGGGTAGCGGTATCTAAATTCGATTTTCCATTTTACACTATTCTATTATTAGCACTATTCACTTTAGAATAATTATTATTGTTTTCCTTTTCTTTTTCTATTTGTTTTTAATGTTTTATGCGCACACGAGCTAAATACCACTCAACTATCACTATTAAAATAAGACGCGTAAAATCAACCGTTTGCTAATTGTGATAATCCGCACTCAATACAGATTATCCTGATTGAAATCTACTTCAAATCACTTTATTCTTACGTTATTATTTATAATAATAACGTATCCTTGCCCAATGCACTGATTAATTCCAGCAATGTTAACGACTTCGTTCGGACAGTTGTCGAAATGGTCATCAGTCTTTGATTTTATTATATAAATTTTCTGAAACTGATAGATAAAATTGACAATACATTTTTACTATCTGGTATTCTTTAGAGGCAGTAACTTTTAAAATTTTTAGGAAAGATTTCATTTAATATCGGTAACATCTTGATATGTTCTTGCATGCATCGTTCAAAAATAAACTTGTAAACCGATTCGCTCTCTGATATATAGGTACATTGCCGTTGGTCAATCCTATTTTCATCTACAAAACACTTAGGATACAAAACGTAAATATAAAAATAAAAAAATAAAAATTTCGTGATCTAGTACGTTTGGTAAGTCAAAAAGCAAAAACATACGGCTGTACAATTCAATAAGCATTAGTTTATCAAAGTTGCCTGTAGTATCCAATTGTTTAAATCGGGAAAAAAATCGCGTCCGTATTTAAATGGAGGAACATAATTGGGAACCAGAAATTAGTCCAGAATTACGAGCTTATTTGGAGCAGACTCATCCAAAATGGAAAAAATTTGCAAGAGCAAGTATGTTTATTTAGAATTTGTCTTTTAAATGTCGGGCGAATCATAAATTTATTAATTTTTTGTAGTAATCCCATTACCACAACGAACCATCCTAGCCGTAATGACTTTCTTCGGTGTCGTATTCGCATACAGCATGCGAATTTGCTTATCAATTACAATAATTGCAATTATTGTAAATCGTGATTCATCAAATTTGACTGACTATTGCCCAGTTCCATCAAATTTTAAATTAGGATTGGATAAACCAACAGTGGAACCAAGAGAATGGGACGAGAAAAAGGTCGGATATATTCTATCTGCATTTTATATTGGCTACGTTATAACTCATATACCAGGTGGTATAATGTCAGATCTGTTGGGCGGTAAACACGTTCTCACGGGATGTGTTGTAGTAACATCATTATTCACCCTAATTACGCCATTGTGCATAATTGATGGTGGGGTATTACAATTAATTATCATTCGACTATTAATGGGAGTAGTGCAAGGTACAATGTTTCCAGCCGTTAATGTTTTATTAGCAGCCTGGATACCAGCCGACGAGAGATCATTTTATGGTGGGTTGGTATACGGTTCATCTCAGATAGGTACGGCTTTAGGTACAATTCTTCCCGGAGAGCTTTTGGGCCATTATATTTCATGGGATGTAGTTTATTATATAATGGGTGGAAGTGGTGTGATATGGGGCTTACTATTTGTAAGTAAATTTTTTATATTTTTAATTAAATTTTGAACCAAATTATTTATACGAGCGCATATTTTATTTGTGTCTCTGTTATATTATAGCACATAATGTGTTCCAGTGATCCACAAAATCATTCATATATATCCGACGAGGAGAAGGAAATGTTGCAGACAAAAATTGGCGAAATCCATCGAACTTCTCGAATTAAAGACGCCCCATGGTCCGAAATTCTAGTTAATATACCACTCCTCGTGCTAGTAATTGCACAGTGTGGTCATGATTTTGCGTTTTTCTTTATGATCACCTATCTACCAAAATATCTGTACGATGTCATACATTACAATATAATGTCGGATGGACTTTTTTCGGCCGTACCATTTTTGGGAATGTATGTGGTTTCACTTATAAGTGGATCAATTGCGGATTGTCTGATCGACCGTGATATCATGAGTGTGGCCAATTGTAGAAAATTATTCACAACAATTGCTTCGATACTACCAGCTATTGGTTTAATATTAGCATCTTATGGTGAGTGTGACCGGAAATTTGTTACCTTATCATTGACAGCCGGTTTGACTTCAATGGGATTTTATTATTCTGGTGCGAGAGTTAATGGATTAGATTTGAGTCCCCGTTTTGCTGGGACTGTCATGGCGTATGTCAATGGTGTTGGAGCACTAATGGGGGTGATTGCCCCAATTTTGGCAGGAAATATAATTTCAAACGTAAATCAAATTCTATTTTAAATATATACAAAAATTATCGTATTTACCAACTGATATCACATTTCACATTTCTATTTTAGTCAACTTTCGTAGAATATCGAGCACTTTTTTGGATTTCATTCATTCTATTAAACTCATCAGCCGTATTATATGTATTTTATGCATCTGGAGATGTTCAACCGTTTAATCATCATAGCCACCATTTGAAACCTCTTCCAGTAGTGCCGCACCTATAAAAATATATGTATACATTAGCTAAAATTTAAAAATAAAATTATAATTAATGCAAATTATCTGTGTGTCAACAAAGCCAAGCCGGTTTTATTTAATTAATTAATTTGTATATATTGAATTACAATTTTAAATTTTGATAATTTTAAAAATTTTAGAATCATTTTTAGAGTTTTTTCATTTTTTTTACGAATTAAATGATTTTTTCAATCAAACTGGGGTATTATCGGATATTTGATAATTGGATTGGCTTTTTTGGGAGTTCTAAAATATATGTCAAATTTTAATTTCTTATTTCTCTAAATTCTAATACGTAATATCTAGATTCTAGAATCTGAAATTATCTAAATCTTAAATCTGGGAATTTTTTAATTTAAAAAATTCTAAAATCATGGTTTTGATTTAATAATTCAAAGTCAATTATTTAAAATTAAAATTTTAATAATTTCACTAAATATTTTGAATAATATTCTAAAAAAAGTTTGTCGAAACTAAAAGTTGCAATGATTTGGAAACAAAAATTAAATTTTAAAATATTCTTAATTGGAATGTTCAATAAAATGATTTTTACAGATTTGGATACAAATACTTGAGATTTTGAGAACTAATTGATTTTATCCAATTTACAGAATTTTTACAATTTATCAATGTTATCTGTAAATTACCAGATTTGAATTTCATTACCAAATTTGATTTTCAAAACCGGGTTTTCAAAGTTTTGGTTTTTTAAAATCTTACTTTTCAACCGATTTTCATTAATTAATTCGGACGACCGATAAAATTGTTTAGGTTTTCGATGCTTTAAGTATTTTGCAAATATCGTTTTTGATTTTGTAATCGTTCCTCCAAAAATAAATTGCTAAACAGATTCGCTATTTGATATCAAGAACACTTGTCATCTACAAAACACTTAGGATATGAAACGTAATATTAAAATGAAATAAAATAAATTTTGTAATCTAGTACGGTTGGGTAATTGAAAAAGCTAAAACATACGACTGGACAATCCAATAAGCATTAGTTTATCAAAGTATCCAGTAGTGTTCAATTGTTAAAATCGAGGAAAAAATGTGTACCCGTATTCAAACAGAGGATCATAATTGGGAACCAGAAATTAGTTATGGACTTATTTGGAGCAGACCCATCCAAAATGGAAAAAACTTTGCAAGAACAAGTAAGTTTATTTAGAATTTGTCTATTAAATATCTGGCGAATCATAAATTTTAATTTTTATAGAAATTCCATTACCACAACGAACCATCCTCGGACATACGCCATCATAGTCCCAGCAAAGCGAGGACTTAAATCTAGTCCATTACCTCTCGCACCCGAATAATAAAATCGTCCATTGATGTAAAACCGGCAGTCAACGGATACGGTAACAAATTTCCGGTCACACTCACCATAAGATGCTACTATTAAACCAATAGCTGGTAGTATCGAAGTAATTGTTGTGTATTATTTTCAACAATTCTTCAAACTCAACATTATCACGATCAATCAGACAATCCGCAATTAATCCATTACAATTGAAACCACATACATTCCCATAAATGGTATGGCCGAAAAAAGTCCATCCGAAATTATATCGTAATGTATGACATCGTACAGATATTTTGGTAGATAGGTGATCATAAAGAAAAACGCAAAATCATGACCACACTGTGTAATTACTAGCACGAGAAGTGGTATATTAACTAGAATTTCGGACCATGGGGCGTCTTTAATTCGAGAAGTTCGATGGATTTCGCCTATTTTAGTCTGCAACATTTCCTTCTTCTCGTCGGATATATATGAATGATTTTGTGGGTCACTGGAACACATTATGTGCTATAATATAACAGAGACACAAATAAAATATGCGCTCGTTATATAAATAATTTGGTTCAAAATATAATTGCCCAAAAGCTCTCCTGGAAGAATTGTGCCTAAAGCCGTACCTATATCTGAGATGAACCGTATATACCAACCCTCATAAAATGATCTCTCGTCGGCTGGTATCCAGGCTGCTAATAAAACATTAACGGCTAGAAACATTGTACCTTGCACTACTCTCATTAATAGTCGAATGAGAATTAATTGATATTCTCCACCATCAATTATGCACAATGACGTAATTAGGGTGTGTTTAATTACTAGCACGATGAGTGATACATTAACTAGGAAGACGGACCAAGGGGCGTCTTTAATTCGAGAAGTTCGATGGATCTGGCCAATTTTTCATTCAGCATTTCCTTCTCTTGTTCGGATATAAGTGGGATGACGTATCAAAATAGCGAATGATAGATGGAAGTAGGATGGGAAACGAATGGATGAAGTACTAAAAAATTAAGTACTAAATGAGACAATATAATGAACGTGGAAAATAAATTCATTAGATGTAAAACAAAAGCAGAACAAACATCGTGTAAAATAAAGAATATTGTAGAGTAAAATAAAGAATATTGCAAAATAAAATAAAGAATATTTCTACTTATATATGAATAATTTTGTGGATCTCTGGTACATATTATGTTCTATAAATTACAAAGATACAAATTAAATATTCGCTTGTATAAATTATTGGGTTCAAAAATTAATTTGAAAAAAAAAACCTGCAAAATAAATGAATTTTTTGAAAAATAGAGTTGCAAAACACGGGATTGCAAAAATCAGAATTTCGAAACCTCAATTTTGGTAAAAATTCTGTAAATTGGATAAAATCAATCAATTTGGAACAAAAAGTTCAAAAAATATAATAAAATTATTGAATATTTTAGATAGTTTGTTTTAAATTTTAAATTTTAAATTTTAAATTCTGCACATGCTTCTACATTATTCAATTTTCACAAATTTTCTAAACTAATTAAATAGTCTAACTTCGCTAATATCGAAATATTAAATTTTATTGAGAATTTGGAATCTCTGTACGTAACTAATTTAGAAATAAAATAAAATAGTTGGTCGTTCGTTCGAACACAATCAGATAAATTGCATTGGTTTTGGTAACTGATGAGAAGACCTGTGTGTTTCTATAATAAGGTTTCCAACCATTTCCATTCATTTTAGAATCCTAACACTGTTACACTGTGAGAGTTTCTTTCAATCACATCTTGCTCGTTTTAATCACAAACCTCTTTCAATCCGTTACATGTTTACTCAACAATTCTACTCAGTTAGAAAATGTTTCTCGTTTATGTTAAGAATTGTGTGCTCTTCATTCTAAATTGGAAATAATTCAGATGTGCACATCCTTGCGCTTCATCGAGCCTTCTCTTTCTTGGTCAGCTAATCTAATGCCATAGCTCTATGTGACATGTACACAAATTATTGTTTCGATACGAATTAAAATAAAAAACAAAATCGTCCGTGCTTGTATCGTGAAGATTTTCGCCAACTATGATCAAATTTTCATTTCAATTTTTTGATTCTGACATCTCTGTGGAAGAATTTGAAATTAAGAAATTTGACATCGAATTTTAGTCGTGGCGAAATTTAAAATCGAACATTTTTAAGTAAGAATAAATCCTTGGAACGTCATGACAATTATTTTGAATGGATATGAAGCAAATTTTGAATATTAGCCCATATAATTTACCAGTTTTGCAGCATGAAAATTTGTCGAGAGATGCATCATGGAACATGACTACCTAAGTTTTAATCCAAATTGATTCGCGCCTAAACGGCAAATTTTAAATGGGCGGATTGTGTAATTCTAAAAATTGTGCTACCGGATTTGGAATTACGTGATGATATTCTCTTCGAAAAAAGAAAATCAAAATATTAGTTTTCATTTAAAAATACGAAATATGTTTATCGGCTTGTGTTCAATTCCAATAAATTTAGCAAATCCAGAGTGAACATTTTTAGCATTGAAATTAATCAAGACACGAATAAAATCAGAACAAGGTGTACAATTATTTTCAGATCTAATCGTGATATACAGTCGCATACAGAGCGGTAAACATTTGAGTTCCCCGATCTTGATCTAAGTATAAGTGATGAATTACCCAAAATGTTTATGTTAAACCGAAAGTTATTAAAAAATGTCCCATTATCTCAGTACATGGGAAAAATCAATTCGTCCACAAAACAAAATCGAATATGCATACATTACTATCTGCAACAATAATTAATTACGACCACAAATTGCAATAAATTTTAATTTAACAAAATCTTTGTATAGTAATATTCCTATACTGTTTCGAAAAAGAAACAAAAAAACTAAAATAATATTATTTTAGCATATAGTTAAAATAATATATATTATTACAGGGTGCCACAAAACGGCTGCAATTTTGATGAACAAGAGCTTCTTTACAATATAGAGTCAGAAAGTAACACCCGCGGATTTTCGTTTATGGTAATCCAATAGCAAATAATAAAATTAAAGCATTGAGGACAGATGACCAAGGAGGTTACAGAGGGTCAGTACTGCAATTTTTGTAAGTTTCAAAAACCGAATCGCTATAATATATGCACAACTATTACTTTTTTGCCACGCTGTACACTGGACAAATTTTCAATAATGTAATACTGCATATATATGTACATACATACGTCCGTATAGTATATTATGCAACAACAAAACTATACAATTGTATCAAAATGTAATTAAATAAATTAGAATTTAATTTGATTTATGGAAGATAATAAAGTTTTGCTTTATTCCAAATTAATTTAATTTAATTAAAAATAACAAAACAAACAAAAATTATTATTATTTAAAATTGAAAATGGTTCTGCTTTTAGTTTTTAGTTTATAATGTATAAGTTTTTTGTTTTTGTTATTTTTAATCATTATACGAATTCAAATATCTATCTGTATATGTATGTTTTATTGATTAGAGTTTTAATTGAAAATAAATTATTAGAAGATTAATTATTTATAACAATTATTTGGTTTTTATAGCAATATATCGGTTGTATTAATACAAAATATTTTTTATTTTTAAAAATAATTTCCGTCAGTAATTTTGTATATATATATTGTATACACAAAGACTAAAATTCAATTATACATATGTGGTAGATTTTTTTAATTTGTTTTCCCCCCATTCACATAATTTAATTATACAACTCGTTAAAATAAAATAAAAATCGAAATAATTATATAAAAATACCAAAACGTTATTAAATTTCGTTCACTAATTAATTGATGCGCGCACACAATTTTAATAATAAAGTGCAAAAGGTTAAAATTTTAATTAAAACGAAAATTCCACACATACGCACTCGCATAAAAAAAAATTATGAAAAGCCATGGCAGAAACCACTATATGCAATAGAAGCATATGCTATATACATACACTCAAAGAAAAAACCTAGTAATTTTAACAATTTCCTAGTTTTACTGACAATTTTTTTGTTCCTATACGTCCAACCACGATTACCGGTTAAATGTACAAAATTACGAAACACAGAAGTAAAACTATCAAATATATTAAAATAATTCACAAAAATAGATTACATTACTTTAGACGTACGAAATCGTATTAAAATGTCAACTGACAAGTTTTGTAGAATTGGGCCAATGATGTAGGTTGTCGTTTATAAGGAATGGCCAGAACTGGTTTTCGCTGATGCGTCGGACACTACGCGTAGTTTGGTCGATGTCTCTTTCCATACTCCATAATGTGGCAAATATAAATAATCTGACAGATTTGTTGGGGGTTTAACTTCTATCATGTGTCCGAATCGTTTATCTCAATATACGTGTTACGCAACTTAGAATTATGCATACATTTTTTCTTCATTGAGTGATATTGATTGACTGCGATGCCTAGTAAATCATTTAAAGGTTTTCTTTCGGACTGAAATGGCAACTTCACCATGCAATGGTTATGTTTAAACTTTGTAGTGATTACCTTAAAAAGATCTTCGCAGATTGTAACCTTGGTATAGGTTTACTCACTTCCTCAGATTACCAGAATCTTTTAGTGTTTTATCTAGACTGTTATTATCGATCTCAGGTGTATGTGGTACATTACCCGTTAGTATCCATCCAAGCTGGGTATTGTGGTCGATTGTGAATGCAACAAGATTTTCATCATTTTAAGCCTATTTGGTCAGAAAAAATAGGTCAAAAACGATGAAAATCTTGTTAAAACCGAGCTAATATTCAAGAAAAGCACCCGGTTTCGATAAGTAGGTCGATTTTAGATGTTGATTTTAAATGGATATCCGCTACCGGCAATGTGGATATACACTCGCATGCCATCCAATCAGCCTTCTTTACTGGATTAGCTGACGTAATAAATGGTACAATATACGCTGCAAGTTTGCATGTCAAATCGGATTGAAAATGCGGTGATACAACCATGTCAACTATTCCTCTGGTGGTTACTAGCTTCTGGTTGGAAGACCCTTATTATGAATTTTGGCATTCTTGCGCTCTAGTCCCAATCATTGTATAAAACCCTCCGTGATAAGTGATGTTTGAGAACCGAAGCCGAGTAAAACTCGACATATCTGGTATTGGCTGCTTCTATCTTGTACCTTGACTGTTGCGGTAGGTAAGGTGGTTTGGTGATTCTCCTTGATCGAATGAAGGCATGAAAATGTTTGCGGTTGAGACGTGCATGGATTTGGATTATTCATAATAATTTTCATTTCAATTCGTTTCGTTGGCCTGTGTACCTAGGATAGGAGTTCTTATCGAATTGGATAGAAGTATCATGATTTGTATTGAACGGATTAGGCTTGACAGTAGGTAAACAATTGGCTATTTTGATTGGATTACGGTAACATATACTTCGGTATATTTCGCTTGGACCACCTTTTCATCAAAAAATCAATTAGTGATTGACAAGGACCATGTCAGCGATAGCTCAAAATGAAAATATTAAATAAAAATAACGAGACTTCTCCTCTGTGCGAATAAAATCTCAATACATAAAAATTTTAATACATAAACAAATGCGAACTAGATTATAACTGGCCAATGTTCAGTGTAAGATTTTCCCATTTGGTCGTTAGGGTCTTAAATTTGGCTTCATAAATCATATCCCTCCAAACAATAAGTATAGTAAAATATAAATTTCTGTGGAGCTACTATGTGGCCAATTGGAAAAATAACTAGGATCAGCTCCACAGAATTTTGTGTTTCACGAAATTTGATGTTTGGCATCGGATATGATTTATAATCCAAGTTGTAAGGCCTTGATGATCTGCTTAAATATTGGATACATTTTTCCATGATGAAGTAGGTTTACTAGATGGGAAAGGTCCATTCTCATACATTTACCATATCGCTAATTGGAAAAATCTCTTGGATCAGCTCTACAGAATTTTATGAAATGACGTATTATTTGAAACTGTCGTTGGTACAATTTTTTTGTATGAATGCAAATACTTACAAATTTGGTGACAGTTTCGTAAAAACATCACATACATCCTCCCGAGATATATCGCATGAGGTACCATTTGACCGTCTGTCCTTTGCCAACTCATTTTCTGAAGCAGGTATTTTACATGATGCAAGTGGATTTAGCTTCCACTTGCATCAAATAAAAATTGGTTTCATTTTTTAAGGTATGGCCTAATACCTATCTTCCATGTCACTGTACAGGGTGACATGGAGCTATGCAATGAATATTTTGTGAGAATGTAAGGCACGGCTATGGATCAAAAATGTGTCTATGCCAAGTTGTCCTTTTAAAAAAAAAAAAAATTCTCGTAAACTGATACTGGGCTCATAGTGGCATTGAATGCTGGAGTAAAATCCGCCCAATTTGAATTTTTTTTTTTGTAGATAAATTTGAAAAAAGAGTTATAATTGTAAGCGATTTGCAGTTGTGGACTCAAGAGCCACTAGTTCGTTGACACGATTCAGCAGTAAATTGTTGGCCTGATTAAGCTATAGTAGTTACACTCTAAAGCATGGAACAGATTTTCTATCATTCTGGTTTTGGATGCAGTTCCAAAAGATGTTTTGATCTGGTTTCCTGCGCCGGCATGGAGCCGGGTTAAAATCGGTTAACATTTTTAGTTACATCTATTATTTTGCTCTTTTAAATTAAGATTAATGCAAATTTGTAACAAAACAGGTTCATTTTAATGTTTTTGGAACACACGCCTTAATAATAAACAAAAATGTTTATGCCCACGATAGAAAGTTAAAAAGGATGTTTCTGTTTATTAAATCTATTACAGTTCGGAAAATATTTCGGTTAATTACGGTTTAATGTTCCGGTTCAGTTCCGGTTCGAAGCTCTGCCCTAAAGACGCTATAAAGGAGACTAATCAAATCAATCTAAGCCGACTGGATTCGACCTATCCAAAAATATTTAGAAATAGAGATAAGAAGTTTGGGGGCTGTGATAAGATTGCGGAAAATATGCGTTTTAAATGGAAGAATATTGCAGCCAAAGTCACATCGGAAGCTGTGTAGAATATCATTGAGATACATCTAACAACATGTGCTTCACTTTATCCTTAATAACAAAATTTGAAATTAAGATCAATCCGAACGTTTAGTGCAATTAACTTTCTTTAATTAAAGTTTCTGTTTGTTTTATTTAAACACATATTCACAAAATTACAGTAGTATTCTACAGTTTCTCCTGACGGCTTAACTGAATCGCCCGTTTACAAAATATTGTATCGTTAAAATATCGTATAGGTTGTTGACATTGACTTAATTGTCGATGTTGACAAAAAATATTTCCAAGTATCTACGTTTCTTTTTTACGTGGCGACAACCGAGTAGATTACACGGCGTATTCTGCCTCGCCCATTCCTGGTACGCGGTCCATCCGTGAAAAAAATTTGTAAATTTCCAAGAACGATCAGGTTGTTTATTCTTCATGTGCAGGGCGTTTTATGTCATCTTCAGTAGAGCACTTGTTCTCAATTATCTAGTATTACACCATCATCCTCTAGCTTAGTTATCGAAATTTTTTCGGCCGTCTAACGCTATCCAAAAAAAATTTCCGGTTCATCACCTCCGCTAAGCAGTTGTAAGTTCACCCATGGTGAATGGAACATGCTATATCTCGAATCAATTTAAGCTTCTCTGTAGGACTTTTCGATCCCGACTATCCGATTCCGATTCACATTTTTTTTAAATCGAGATGTAGAATATGTTACAGAATGAATTAAGATTTAGACGTACGTGTAAAATCAACCGAAATAATTTAATCATTCCAACCAATAAATTTATATTTTAAAATTTGAATTGCATTCCCCTCTTGCACTTACCATTGACGCATAAATTCGACTTGAGGGTTTGAGTTGTGTTCAAATAGCAAACCATTACTCAATTCGTTAAATAATCCCTTGACCATTTTCAAATTTATCTCAGGAACCTTCTTTATTCCAACAATAAAGGTTTGTACAGTCATATGGGTGAATTGAGGATATCTTTATAAAATTATTTCGCGTCATAAGAAAGCTGGGCATTATATTTGATATGGTGCCAGCCTCATTTCAAACTTCATTTTCAAAGGGTTATTCAAAATCAAACGTTGAGTAATTTCTATTGTATATAAGCGGCACTAACAAGAGTCCTATATATGCGGGAAGACATTTATGTTTCAGATAATTTTACTGCACGAGGTTCTAATGGCACTAATTAAGACATTATTTTTAATTTAACTCTATCTTCAAAAATTAGGTCTTGCCACTTGATTATTTATATAAGTTTCAAATTTAATTATTTCCTATATATTCACCAAAATCAAACGGACGACCAACTATAAAAAATTCATAACTGCAAAATGTCATGTCAGTTTCATTTTAAATTCCAAACGAAGAATATTACATTTTCTGTAATACTTTCAAGAATGTCAATAACAAAATTTATGAAAACCAGCTTTCCAATCAATTTTTTTTTTTTTTAGGAAAACTGTAAAACCATGAAACCCAAAAAACGGAATAAAAAATTACATTTCATTTCATTTTCTGGTTGGATGTATAAGACTAGCAAATTAAACGTGTAACGAATATTGACAGATTTTAATAAGTTTGGTTTGTGTTATTCCAAGAAAAAAATGATAAAAAATATTTAGCATTGAGATATCAAAAAGGTATGTAATATGCGGGTGTGTCTATTTCCTCGGAGCAACCACCCACCATTACATTATTAGTACGTCATAAATAACTAAAACTATAGGTAGATTGTGTGCATAAAACATATTCACAGCAATAAATTTTATTTAAACGATTAAGATTAATTATCTCAAATAAATTGTTAATGGCTGTACACAAATTTTAATTTAATTTATGTTTTATTTTTTTTAACCGACAACATAAAAATAATGCTGCAGGTAGATATTTAGGTATATACAGGAGGAGAACAAAATACCAGCAAATGCAAATTTCACGTTTTACAATCATTAAAAACAAATTTCTATTTGGTTTGATAATTTTTGTACATTTATAGTTATAATAGTTAGTGGGTTGTGGTATATTTTATTCGACCAACCGCAAAACCCAAATTTTTTATTCAAATAGGAACGATAATTGTAGCGGCCCTGAATAAATACAGAATCCGTCTTAAAATAAAGAAAATTGTACTATGCGAAATGGACCAAAAATTAACATATAACGAAAATTCAGTAATAGATCGGATCATAAAAATCCTAAATTATATTTTACTTAAAAATGTTAAATCAGTCTTAAGAAATTATTATTCAAATAATCATCTGATCTACCAGAACAAAAAATTATATAAAATTATGTAAAATAATTATAATTCAAATTATATTTACAATGTGAAAAATATATTCATTTTTAATTATAAAGTTTAAAAATAAAATGAAGTGTGTTTAATTTAAACTATATATTAAGAAATAACACTTCAATTGGTGACTCCGACATTTTATATGGACTATATATTATATAGTTATATAGTTTCAAAATAAAAATTAAATCAAATGAAACTTTAAATTAAAACAAAAGTGAATTTTCCTAACTATTGAACTCTAAAATAGTAATCATTAAAAAACATGTGCATATTAGTGTTCACTATAAAATAAAAATAATAATATGTGAAACATACACTTTATTATAATATCTTTAAAGCCATATAAATTTAAAGAGTTGTAAGTGAATTATACAACGCTTGCAATATTTAAATGAGAAAATCAAAAATATTGCAAATCATCTTTACAACTGTATATATACGTGCAAATTATAACAAAAGCACATCATATGGTAGAACAAACACCTGCAACCCAAAAAAAAAATAAACGGAAGGCGAACAAGCAACACCAGTTATATCAACAGTATATACGAGTACCAGTACACATCCATAATTAACGGCAACACATTATTAATCATCATATGTACATAAATATCAACCAACTCAACACATTTTTATCAACTCGATTAATTGAAGGATGCCATTAGCTATACCGATGTAACCAATTGGAATGCCCGCAGCTCATTACGTAAGTTTTTTTTTTTTTTCAATTTATAAGAAAATAAACTATAATTTCATTTAAAAAATATACAAAATAAATAAAAAATTTTATATAGTTTATACCTACATACCTACATATGTACAATACAATACATAATTATTTAAATAAGTGTATATATATAAAAAATTTTACAATGCCATAAAATTTATTACTTCAAAAAAAAAAAAAATTGGGATAATAAAAATAAATCTATTTAATGAATTACGTATATGCAAGTGATAAATTTATTTGGCAAATTATGAATTAAAAATATTAATAAAAATTCTATAATATTATCAATACATAATATAAACAATTATTTAAATTTTTAAATTTTAAAAACTAAAACAACATAAAAACAATTTATATACAAAATAAGATTTAATATTTCTCTCATATATTATACAAATTATAAATTGAATTTATTTATTACTCATTTGATCATATTCATTTATATACATATATGATTCAAAATTATTATTATCGTTACTATTAGTTTCTTAACTATAGTTTTAAGTTATTTAGAAAAAAAGTGTAAACTGAATTTTCGTTTGCGTTGGTATGGTACACAAATTCACTCATTCAGGTCTTTCGTTTTCTTAATACGCATATACAATTTCGCGAATTAGTGTTTAAAGTGTTGTGTTAAGTGACATAAAAAATATTAAAAATGGGTAGCGACGACGAAGGCAAAAATAAACCTAAAACCGAACAAAAGCCTAATTCCGGTGAACTACAGTCTTCTCGCATTAAAATCCCCGATTTTTATAGACGCAACCCACACTCGTGGTTTATGCAAATTGAAATGCAATTTCAACTTTACCAAATTTCAGCGGATCGCACAAAATTTTTAACTGCGGCTAGCTCATTACCTACTGATATTTTCGACTCAATAGCCGATATAATACAACCACCACCAGAAACAGACAAATACAATACGCTGAAACAGGCATTAATTGAGAGGTATTCGCTGTCTCAAGAAAAACGCTTGGAAGAACTTGTCGATAAAAAAGATATCGGCGATGATAAACCATCCGAGGTTTACAGGGCCATGAAAAGGCTAGCGGGTGAAAATATCAACGAAAGCATTGTGAGGAGATTATGGATCAGAAGGATGCCAAAAATTATTCAAGTTGCATTGATTGGGTTTGAAGACAAACCAACCAGCGACCTGATTAACAAAGCGGATCGAATGTTTGAAGCAACGGAAATACCCAACATTTCTCAAACGGATTCCCCCTCAACATCAACGTCATGCAATCAACTACTGCCAACACACAAATCAGAGATTGCAGAGTTGAAGGAGCAAATTTCCCAGCTCCAGAGATCATTCTCAGCCCTCACTTCAGGCAGTCAAAATCGCTCGAGAAGTCCGCGATCTTCAAGATCGCCACGATTTAGACCGAGGAGCCGCAGCAATTCTGTACGTAACTACAGATTTTGCTGGTATCACCATAAGTACGGTAGTAGAGCACAGAAATGTACAAAACCGTGCCAGTTTACAGCCCAAAAAGATGGATCCACAAATCCAAACTCTTTAAACGGTTAAATTCGACTATCCATACGGCAGATAGTCGAGAACAAGCGAACCGCCGTCTTTTTCTAAGAGATCAAATTAATAATCTCCTTTTTCTTGTGGATACTGGGGCTGATCTTTCTGTAATTCCTATAAATAATTTCCAAGGAAATCGATCTCGTGATCCAGTCTTGTGCCTTTCGGCAGCGAATGGTACAACAATAAACACTTTTGGGACAAAATTACTTTCTGTCGATATTGGGCTACGGCGCACCTTTACTCATCCTTTCGTGCTCGCATCAGTAAACCGACCAATCATCGGAGCTGATTTTTTAACAAAATTCGGTCTACTCGTCGACCTGCGTGGAAGACGAATCATCGACCCGGCCACGAAATTAACTGTCAGCGCATTGACAGTTTCCGTTAATACTCCCACTCCAAAACATTTAGTGGTTGAAAATGGATACGGGAAATTACTAAAGGAATTTCCTACTCTCACCGAATCCCCAAACTACAAAGTTCCAGTAAAACACAGCGTGGTTCATCATATTTTTACAAACGGTCAACTTCCGTTTTCGAAACCACGCCGACTGGATCCTACAAAACATAAGGCAGCATATAGTGAGTTCGCACATATGATCGAATTAGGTATATGTCAACCATCGTCCTCTCCGGTTTCATCACCACTCCACATGGTACAAAAGAAGGACAACACAGATTG
This sequence comes from Tipula unca, assembly GCA_951394425.1. Taxonomy (NCBI): domain Eukaryota; kingdom Metazoa; phylum Arthropoda; class Insecta; order Diptera; family Tipulidae; genus Tipula; species Tipula unca. The sequence goes on along the minus strand of OX596382.1, from coordinate 20,887,395 downwards.
GCGTCCATGTGGAGATTATCGTCGACTGAATGCCATTACGGTACCGGATCGTTATCCGATACCACATATTCACAATTTTTCAGTACATCTGCAAGGGTGCACTGTATTTACGAAAATTGACTTGATCAGGGCATATCACGCAATACCTGTAGCTTCCGAAGACGTGCCTAAAACGGCAATCACCACACCATTCGGGTTATTCGAATATAATCGAATGCCTTTTGGTCTTCGGAACGCAGCTCAAACCTTTCAACGTTTCATGAATGAAGTGTTAAAAGATCTTGATTTCTTATTCGTCTATATTGATGACATATTGGTGGCAAGCACAACTGAGGAGGAACATTTATGTCACTTAAGGCATGTTCTACAACGACTTTCAGTATACGATGTCAAAATAAAGACATCCAAATGTGTTTTTGGTGTTCCATCACTTGAATTCCTCAGCCACCACATATCTAAAGATGGCGTAAAACCTTCGCCGCAGCGCGTAGAAGCCATAAATCAGTTCCCACAACCTACCTCAATTAAAACCATTCAGAAATTCGTCGGGATGGTGAATTATTATCACCGCTTTATCCCACGTTTAGCCGAATTTCTTCAACCAATTCATGCGCAATTGGCAACGTTATCAAAACGACCCAAAACAGCTAAGAACTTCTCTTGGCCTGATGAATGCAACAACGCATTTATCACAGTTAAGCGCGCACTTGCTGATGCAACATTATTGGCACATCCCTTAGAAAATACAATGTATAATATTACATCTGACGCATCAAATATTGCCGTAGCAGCAGTATTACAACAATTTAACAAAGGTAGTTGGGAACCATTAGCGTTCTTTTCAAAGAAACTGTCGCAAACTGAAATCAAGTACTCCGCATTCGACAGAGAACTGTTGGCTATTTATCTAGCCCTTAAACACTTCCGATATTTCGTAGAAGGTCGAATATTTACAGTCTACACTGACCATAAGCCCTTGATTAATGCAATCCACTCAAAGACGGAACGCAGTCCGCGGCAAACCCGCCATTTGGATTTTATATCCCAATTTACGACTGATATCCGACACATTTCAGGCAAAAACAATGTGGTCGCAGACACCTTGTCACGAACATGTGACCCACAAGCTGCCTCAATTAATCAAATCCCCAACATACAAAAAAATATCAGAGTTACAACGTACGGACGACGAATTAAAAACTCTGATAAACAAAACTCGTCCTACAAGTACCAAGTATAAACTTGAACTTGTTCAATTCGCTGGCTACGAATTATACTGCGAAATTTCTTCTGGTAATCATCGCGTATACATTCCTCAACCAATACGACGTGTAGTTTTCGATTCACTACATGGTCTTTCGCATCCAGGAATTCGCGCTTCGCGGAAACTTCTCTCCACTCGATATTTTTGGCCAAAATTGAATCTAGACGTTAAAAATTGGGTAACAAACTGTTTGTCATGCCAGAAATCCAAAATCATACAACATACAAAATCGGAACATGGAAAATTTAAAATCCCAGGAACTCGGTTTCAACACATTCACATGGATTTAGTTGGTCCGCTACCACCATCTGAAGGCAATCATTATATCTTCACTATCGTTGATAGATTTACTCGTTGGCCTGAGGCATATCCCATTCCAGATATTACCGCTGCCACCATTGCTAAGACGTTCGTCGAGCAGTATGTATCAAGGTTCGGCGTTCCCCTTGAAATTACAACAGATCAAGGCAGCCAATTTGAGTCAAAACTCTTCTCCGAATTAACAAAAATTCTAGGATCACATAGATTTCGCACCACCGCCTACCATCCTCAAGCAAATGGAATGGTAGAGCGATTTCACAAAACGTTAAAAACTTCGCTTAGAGCTCGAGGTAATACCAAGTATTGGAGCTCCGAGTTACCCATAATTTTACTGGGCATAAGAGCATGTGTCAAAGAGGACCTTAAATGCAGCCCAGCAGACCTAGTATACGGCCAGAGCCTCAAACTACCTGGCGAAATATTTTCAGGCCCAAGTTCACAACCCCTTCCATCGACTGACGATTTTATACAACAGCTTCGCACAAAGATGCAAAACTTAATCCCAGTCGATTCTCGCAAATCGACTCAGTCCAACATTTTTATTCCCAAAAATTTAGATAATTGTGAGTTCGTTTTCGTTCGTGTCGACAGAACACGAGCAAGCCTAACTTCTCCTTACGAAGGACCATTCAAAGTTATTCGTAAGCTTCGTAAATTTTTCATAGTTGACGTTAACGGGAGACAGCAATCCATCTCAATTGATCGTCTCAAACCAGCATATGGTATTTTGTCCACGATCAATTGCAAAAATAATAATATCAAAAATGTCACATTCCATATTCCAGCCTAATAAATCATCGCGCGGGAATCTTACTGCGAGGGGAGTACTGTAGCGGCCCTGAATAAATACAGAATCCGTCTTAAAATAAAGAAAATTGTACTATGCGAAATGGACCAAAAATTAACATATAACGAAAATTCAGTAATAGATCGGATCATAAAAATCCTAAATTATATTTTACTTAAAAATGTTAAATCAGTCTTAAGAAATTATTATTCAAATAATCATCTGATCTACCAGAACAAAAAATTATATAAAATTATGTAAAATAATTATAATTCAAATTATATTTACAATGTGAAAAATATATTCATTTTTAATTATAAAGTTTAAAAATAAAATGAAGTGTGTTTAATTTAAACTATATATTAAGAAATAACACTTCATAATAACACCAGAATTGTATAACTATTAAATACATTTAGTATAGAGAGCAAGGTAATACATAATTATCTACTAACTCCGCAATTATGTTTCACAGGACTGTATACGACCTTAATGCGAATTAATTCCAATTTTAAACGAAAGCAAAAAAAAAAAGAAATATATTTTTGTAGCTAATGTCTTTCGCAATTAAGTAGCCAGATTCTCTTCTTTTTTAATTTTTTTTTACGATATTGAAGTTCCCTGGCACCCACGTCAAGCAGATGTTCAACTGATCAGCCCTCACGTTTATATATGCCAGACAGTTCTGGGCTACCTTCGGAAGTGCTATTGTACCCTTTTAATAGCAGCCTAACAGTAATCCTTGATTTCCCTTATCGCGATAACCATCTCATTCACCCAGTCATCTCCGCTGGGCAACTCATTTTAGAATCTCACCTTGGCCGCACGATTCTCGGTTGTGAGATGAAAGAAAATTCCCAGAGCTTGGATCGGTCCTGAGGTTCTTTAGACTTTCATCAATCGTTTCTGGTTTGCCATAATTTTTAACGCTGGCCAGCTAGCGACAACCCCATATATTAGTATATAGGCTTAATCTCTGAGACGTAAGGCCAGTAGAGCACTACAGTAGTTTTCTTTACAATTTCTAAGATGTGTGTAACCCGAGGTATTTCGCTCTATCCGTAAAGATCAAGCGAGCACCATTTAATATTTGCGGGTCACACTGAGGAAGTTTATGCTTCTTGGTAAAGAGGACCAGCTCCGTTTTCTATGGGTTTGCATTCAATCCACAGGTGCTGGCACACTCAAAGAGATAGCCAAGTGCGCACTGCATGTACTCACTCAGCGTAGTAAGATGTTTACCGAAGATATCAACAACATCAGCGTATGCAACCACCCTGAAGCCTTGCCATTCCAGGTTTACTTACAGGTCATTAATAGTCAAATTCTAGAAACGCAAAAAAGTGGTGGCAGACGCCTCACTCAGATGAGCTGTCAAAATCCTGCCTCTAAGCATTTGATCTAGCCAGCTTTTGAGTGACCCGTCTGCCCCCAGACATGCAAGGGCCCAAGTGTTTGCCGCTGGTCTGACGTTGCTAAGGCACCATATATATTCAAGAATGTCTCCATTGGAACGTGTTTTTGACAACTCGGCTTGATCGAACCGCTGATGTAAGCCTCTATTTGTCTTTCTTGTGATTTTAATATAAAAGAAGATAAGCTTATTGGCCTAAAGTTTGGGACAGCAATGAGAGTTTTTTCCCGCCTTATGTATAAATACCACTTTTACTTCAGTCCATTTACTGAGAAAGTTCCAAGCTGCCTTTGAAGATAACTTCCTGCCAGGGTAGGGTTAAGTCAATAGTTTGCTGGATATCCGCAGGGAAAATGCCATCAGGTCCTGACGACTGGCATGGCTTAAAGACGTTTATTGCCCATAAGATTTTCCGCCTATTAACTACATGATTTGCGAGGTCTACACCCCTATTTATCACGGCTCTATCCGTAACTAGTGCCGAGAACTCCGAGAAATGAGTTTCTAGTAGAAGGTCCAGGAATTCCCCCATCCGGTAACATAGCTTTATTAAAAGTAGCAGATAGCTTGTTTACTAGAGCATCAAGTTCCTGTATTGATGCAAGTGGGTAATACATTACCAGAAATGGATCTAAAGATATCCCAGTTAGTTTTTTTCCTATTTCTATATGGATAGGGGGAATCAACCATTAGGAGGTGGGTGGCTTAGGACAACCCGCAGGGAGGCCTCTTGTCCCTTCTTCTCTAGAACAAACCAATTAATGGATTGCTGGTAAAGCTGGAGAGAGAAGGGATTGGAGTGATTGCTGATGCAGACGATGTAGCGATAGCTGTCTCTGGAAAGCATTTAAACACGGTAAAGAAGGTAATCCAAAATGCCCTTCAAATCATTACGAGGTGGGCCATCAGATGTGGATTGGCAATCAGTTCGTCCAAAACTGAACTGGTACTCTTTACTAGGAAATATATAATCCCAGTTGCAGACCCACCTATCTTTAACGTCATAAGTCTTGCTTTTACTGATAAAGTAAGATTTATTGGAAAGAGTAAACAAGGCTAATACTCATATCGTACGAACCCGGAGCTGGTACCCTGGATATTCACTGCTGCAGTAAGACCTATACTTATATATGAGGTGAGCATGTGGTGGTCGGGTCTTGAAAAAGTTACATACAGGAAGGGGATCAAGAAGGTGCAAGGCGCTGAGGACAACACCAACACCCGCATTGGAGGTTATGTTTCACCTTCTCTCTACCGATATTTGGGGTAACCAGATGGCGACAAATATACAGCCAACCAACTATCAGCCGTATCTCAGTGGAAATGTCGTCAGACTGGATAAAATACTCTTTATGATAAAGAAATCAATTAGATCTGGTATTTTTCCTGGATCCGTTGGCCAATACGTTGGCTCCCATTAAACAGATATTCATTTTTCATGAATGGCATTGAACAGACCATTTCCTTTTCAAGAGAAATAAGCCAGGAACCCCAAGCTCTATGTTTTATATTGTAGTCCCCTCCAATGATAAATCTTCGACCGAGTTTATTAAATTGTAACTTCGTTGGTGTATGCCGTGGAGGACAGAATGCTGCCCCAATATTTAGATCTGCAAGATAACTGTTGCTGGCATGTAGCTTTCCCGAATATCCTCTTGCTGATTATGTTTGATATTTTTTTTAATTAGTATAGCTGAACCACCTCTGGCTCTTTCACTAGGATGGATTGTCCAGTAGGAATTAAATCCATTTATTCTAATAAAATTTTTGTTGGAGAAGTTCGTTTCTGAGATCAGAGCGATATCTATATTGTTTGTATGGAGAAATATTTCCAGTTCTTGGACTCGATGACTCGTTGACTTTTTTACTTGGCGGATAATTAATTTCCAGTTTTGCCACCCTTTCTGCTAAGTGACCAAGTGTCGGTAGAATTTAACTGAGCATTTTAATGATTTCAATGATAGGCCCGTTATTAACTTCTGTGTGTTTGCTGTTTGGTTTAATTCATCAGCTGATTTGGTGATTTGCGCATAAGATAATCCAACCGTGGATGGTGTAATTGTTGTGTAAGGTTCAGCTGCTTTGGTTTGTAATCGCTGTACTACGCTTGTTCTATTATGAATATGGTTAGAGAGAAGCTAGAAGAGAGATTTTAAACTAGCGCTGAATCCTCAGCTTTGTTATTTTTAACCTTTTCTTTTAGTGTAGAGATTTTTTCTTTTAAGCTCAGCAACTTTGTTGCTCAGCTGCGCTATTAACTTTTTTCAACAGCTGTTCGCTGTTTATAATATTTGCTTCTGCGTACTCGGAATTTCTTCTGACACTGAAGTTTTTCTTTCAGTGAAGACTGCGTCTTTTGTAAATATGAATTTGTTATTCTTCAATGCAGATCTGGGCGTCATAGAACTCCTTTGGAATAAAAATTGTTCCTCGTTACTAATTTGAGCGTTGATATCGTTTAGATTATTTTGGATATCATTGGAATGTTTTAGAAATGTTTGGCCCCCTCCTTGCCTAGAATTCATGAGACCGACCTCCAAAGAGGGGGATTTTTCTTAACATCAGGTATGCCACCTAGGGTATTACGTTCCTTATTTGTTTTATCCATTGCGTTTTGTTGTTTATAGTGTTATAACACTCGCCTCTAGAAGTTCAGCCGTTGTGATACGTTAGTCATGCAAAAGAAACGTTGCCCAGGTGCTATCGCCGGAAAGCAATCTAGAGACAGTTGATGGTTTCTACATATAGTTGCAACGCTGGAATATAAACCAATGATTAATTAAAAAAAACAATTTTAAGGTTTTGGAGATGAGTGGAGATTAATTTTAATCAAATACGAGCTTTTAACTTAAGCTTTCTTTTTTTCGAAAGCTTCTGTTTATATCTTAAAAATTGTTCCACCTAGTTTGAAAATGCTAATAACGAAGTAGTTGTTTAAAAAAGCTTTCTAGAATTTAATAGTTAACCATTTAAAATTAAGCACAACTTCAACTGGTGATTATGAGCAACGCTATTCTGTTTCAAAAGAAAACATGAAAATAGCAACCGTACAGTGTATCCATGATCCCCGTATACATATCACACAGAAGCGAAAATATACACATAAATTCACAAAAATGCCACATAAAAAAATGAGATATCTAATCTATTGATAACATTATATTTTCATCCAATGTGTGTGTGTGTGTGTGTATAGTATGAAGACGTACATATGTACGTATATATGCGATCTAAACTTTATTGAATCATATTGTTAATAGAAAAGCATGGCACAATATAAAAAAAAAAAAATTATTTATTTAAAATTTTCTTTTCTGTTGTCACTGATAAAAATCTTCCCTTCCGGTAAATTTACCTGTGCGATGGTGAATTTGGTTTTGTGCTATAATATGTGTGCTTAACTAAAGTTCTTTTGCTATACACATAGATGTCGATCTACATACATTTATATATAGATACATTGGCACCCCTTTTTTATTCTCGCTCGATTGTTTATTTCTACGTTTTATATATAAATTTCTAGATTAAGATTGCTTTAAGATAAAATACAGCAGCACCAGTAGTACATCTTGAAAAGTTATGTGTGTTAAAATGAACAAGTCACAATCCAAATGTTATCGATATACATACATGTAATGTAAAGTAGTAGCGTATATATAAGGATCTGTTTAAAAGAAATTTTAAGTATTATATCACTTGTACGTTATGATTTGTGCTTTTGACATTATTTGCAAATCACACATTCAAAATTGTTCAAAAAAGAAGAATGATATATAATCGTACCAAGATCCGAAAAAAGCTTAATAACTACATATACGCATGAATCTTTCAGACGATACACTATACGAATTATGTTAAGCTTAATTAATGGTGAAAAAAAATTAAAAAAAAAAATTATCCGAAATATAACTTCTTATCTCTTGATACCAGACCGTCATTATAAAAATAATTATCTTTTTCGTTTATAATTTTTTTAATTTTATTTTTTTAAATCTATAAAACAACAAAAATAATAAAATTGTGTGGACAAGTTATATTTAAAAAAAAATTAACAAGAAGAAGACATAATTTTTTTTTTTACTTGGGGACAATAAGGATTAGTATAGTTGTGATAAAGTTGTCAAAAGGATATAATGAAGATATATTAATTTTAATTATACGATTTTTATAATTTTAATTGATATAAAGTATTTTATTCGCAAACAATAGTTTTTGTTTTATATAATTTTTTTAAAAAGGTGATCGGTGAAATTGCAGTCGTTTGTCAATTCAGATTTACATCTATGACAACGCTTTATTCACCATCCCCGTTTTTATTCGAAATTGTTCTATAAGTGGATATCGATCTTAAAAACGATTAAGGTAACATATAAAGGTCAAAACAGTTTTTCATTTCAGCTATCAACGAAATTTTAAAAACATTTTACAATGCTTTTCAATTCAAATCGAGAATATTTCAAAAGTTCATTTTTAAATGTATTCTTTAAAATCCGTGTTTAATGTGGGTATTTTTATTTCGAGCTTTTGAATTAACATTAAATTATGAGTTCATACGCAGAGCAATACAGGTATATAGTTGTATATAATTTTAAAAGCTCATTATTGTGAAATCAATTTTTAAAAGTTAAAATCGTTAAAAATGAGATATGATAAGTGTTCAGAATTTTAAAGTCTTGAAGTTCAAAGCTCTTAAGAAAATATGAATAATTTAGATCAATTTTACAATTCGAGCTTTTTTCATGTTGTTATTATATTTAGACAAGAATAATTTCATGGCCTTCAGAAATTTACTAAAAGCTCGGTGGCATATTCATATAAAAATTTTCCTAAGGTCTTTAAATTCAATGAGCTTTATGGAGAAAGTTGAATCCTTTCACTCGTTGAGCGTAAAACTATCCAAAACTGTAACATTTTTTACGTTTAACGTTAAACTTAAAAACTTACAATGTGTAAAAGCTGATCATGAACAAATTTCAAATGATTAAGTTTTAATTGAATGAAGGAGAGCTTTCTCACTTCGAAATTTTTCTAAAAGAGGATATCAATCTTTAAAAAAAATTCAGATAACATATAAAGGTGAAGAGAGCTTTTGGAGGATATCATTAAATTTGTGCTTTCAATGAAATTTAAATGCTTTTCATTTAACATTAAAATGTGATTTCATATGCAATGCAATACAGTTATAGTTGTATGTAATTTCGAAAGCTCATAAATATAAAATAAATATTTAAAAGTTAAAATCTTTCACGTTAACGTCTTAAAGTTCAAGGCTCATAAGAAAATATGAATAATGTAGATCATTTTAAACCAAAAATTTGAGCTTTTTTCATGTTGTTATATTACATTTTAAATTATTTATTCAAAATAATCCAGAATAATCCACCGGGAATTATGTTTTGATCCAACAGTATTGAATTGGCTACAAAAATTAGCTAAAACCACAGAAGCATATTCAGTGCAGTAATCTAATTAATAGTTTTAGCTTCCAAAAGTTTTGGTATTTTTTAAAATGAAGACTAAAATTTCATTATTGAATCAAAATTCTCAAAAACAAAATTGTTTAAAACTGTAACATTCTTTACTTTTAATTGACGTAACTTAAAAAAGCTTAATTAATTGTAATGTTAATGCTTAATTTTTTTGACAACATAAACGTGAGGTTTTTCACACAGCTTTTAAAAGTCCCATGTCAGTAAATAACCAAATCTCGTTTTATAAATGTTAAACGTAAACACTTACAATGTATAAAAGCTCTTCATGGATAAAAATTTTTAATTCAATAAAAATGAGCTTTTTTACGTCGTTTTAAATTTATTTCTATAGGAGTGGTTGTAGAAAAATATGAATAACGCATTTTTTTGAAGTTTAGAACTAAAAAATTTCATTTAATTAATTGACATAAGTTTTTTGAGAAGCCGCTATTAATACAATTTTTTTACTACTTTTGTTCGACATCATTTGTTCTGAAAAATTATATGAAACTTAAAGTTATGAGTGTGTGAGAATGTCATCTTGGGTGAATATTAAAACTTAGGTTTTATCAAACTCAAAAATATACTATTCTAAAGGATTAAAATTGAAAGCTTAGTCGAAAAATACTCATGAAACTATATGGTTTAATTTTAATTTGTTTCAATTAATTGAATTAAACAATTAAAACTCATTTAGAAAGTTTTTTTCAAGCAAAAAATATTAACAATGTTTTTAAGTTCTATGTACGTGGACCAATTTTCAAAACTATTATTTTAGAATTTTTAATGTTTTAGTGTCAGAGTTTTAACCAATATTTTTAGTTCGATCTCTTGAATAAGCCGGTAATCTGTTTTGTTCGCCTCAAAGTTCTCAAGTTAGGAATTTTCAGATTTGATAAAGACTTTTGAATTACTTTCAGTACTTTTATTTCGCTTAAAACGATGAATTCATATGCATTGTTGTCTTGTTAGTTTCGCAGAATAAAATGGTTTAGTCGATAGGCGGTTTCATGTACAAAGTGGTCGATAGGCACAAACCTCTTATTTTCGTTATTTCCTGACTTATATGGGTAGAAGTCACATAGAAGCTGACGGAAAAAAATTTCGAGCTTTCGTACAATTTCATCGTCTTATTTTCATAAAACATTTATCTTAATTATAAAAATGATTCGAATTTATCAAAAATTTACAAATTCACAAAAGTTTTATATGAGCTTTAATTTTTTTAAAAGCTTAAATGGTTTTTATAATACAAAAAACGTACATAAAACTTAAAAAGACCAATTATATACTATGATCTAAATTACATGTGGCTGATTAGCTAATTGAGGATAATTAATTGCCGGTTACAGTTTTTGTTCAGAATACAATTGAAAGCTTTCTTACGATTTCATCAATTTATTTTCATTGAGCCTTGGTATATATCACTGTTAAGTTAACAGTTTTCATCATGCTTTGATACAGTTTGTGAATGTGCAAAACATTTAATTAATTTTGAAAGCTTTCTTATACACTTTTATGAATTTAATGATTTGTGCGCTTGTAAAAATAAACTACGAGTATGAGCTATTTAAAATAAATATTTCTCCATAAGTTGGAAATGCTGATTATAAAGCTTTATTGATCAGAACAGCACTTAAATATTTTAAATGTAAAACCTTTCTTTCGATTTTACTAATTAATTTTTATCGAGGTTTAGTTTACTTGAAGTTGGAAAGATTTCGCAGAAGGCAAGGTGTTATAGTGGATAATTTTCGTACAAAGTCGTATCTTGCTCCTAATCTCTTTTTATCGTTATTGTGTATCATATATAGAAGCAAAATCCTAAAAGCTACATAAAAAAAATGCGTGCTCACCAAAAACAAAATAAATCGTATTCAAATATTACAAGCTTTTGACTGAACAAATTTTTGGAATTAAGATTGAAAGGTCATCAATAGAGCTTTGCATTTTAGAATATTTGAAATATTGTGAAACATCGAAAGCTATCTTAAAAATAAACTAAAACAATTATAGATTGTAATATAAGCCACGAAAAGCTCATGGATGAGTACATTGAAAATAATAAATTGTTAGCTAGAGCTTTTTAAAATAAATAATTTTTGGAAAAGTCGAAAATGGCAAATGCTGATTACAAATCTTTTTCGATTTGATCATTCTTTAAATATTTTTAATTTGAAAGCTTTCGCAGTTTCCTGAAAAAATATAAAATAAAAAGTTCAAAGGATTGATTTTCAAATTAACGTTGTTAAATTCTTTCGCCAATCTAAAGTAAAGGCGAAAAACACGACAGATTTAAGGCCTATATAAAATTCATTTATAAAATCGTGAACCTAATCACCAATGAGCACATTGAAGATAATTTATTTTCGAATTAGAGCTTTTCTGATAACAGAGATGTTCAGTTTATGAACGTTCAAAAATTGTTTTTCCAAATTTATTGAAAACATTTTGTGCACTTTTTTTTTATTGGTACATGTTTGTTAATCATATAATTTAACACATTCATATACACTTTTACGAACTTATTTGCATCAAGTTTTTCACTTGATTATAAAAATTGTTAAAATAAATTTTAAAAAATTTAGAATTATGACAATTTGATTCTCCAATGAGCTTTTATATTTTTAATGAAGCTTTTTATTTTTGTTTATAACAGAAGGATTTTTAAAATAAACAAAACACTAATAAATTATTTTAAATGCAAAATTAGGCTCACTGACGACCGCATGTAAAAATGAACTACGAGTATGAGGTTTTTAAAATAAATATTCCTCCAAAAGTTGGAAATGCTGGTTATAAGCTTTTCGATTAGAAGAGCACTTAAATATTTTAAATCAAAAAACTGTTATACGAATTTACTTTACGTCTTATTCCATTAAAATATCACTATTAGATCACAAAATTGTAACGGTAAATTATGAAACTTATCAAACTTCACTTAACTTAAAGCTCAACAACACATTTAGTGTGTTCGTTAATATTTTCATAAATATCATGTTCACGAACAGTTTTTTGCGAACTGTTGCATTCTAGAATTAAGTTGTGCACTTCCATTTCATTTTTATTTTTATTTCCATAATGGTTTTTCTTCAACTAAACTTTAATAACAACTAATCTCTTTTTATTTGTAAAACACAATGTGTTATGGTCTCTGAATTCTACGTGCATGAGCATTTTCATTGGAATATAGACTCAATGAGTATAAGATTGCAATGAGGCTTAAACATTTTTAAAAAAGTTTAAAAGCTTGAAAGTTTTATAATTTCAAAGGAATTCTAAAATTATAGATTTTTTTTAAAATTTTGTAGCTTAGTTGTGAAAGTTTCAAATTCAAATGTATGAATAATTGCTAATGCAAAACTTTAACCTATAACCAATCCAGTTGATGTCCGAAAACCCTTTCTTTAAGATTAATTTGGCTCTAATTACTTTCACTATACATATCCAAAAAAAACAAAAACAACCACTTATGGAACAATTATGGCTAATCGCCTGAACCCATTAAACCTCATTCAACTGTATGGATATTCTATTTCAATCTCTGAATTATAAATTTGATATTTTTAATGTCTTCCTATTTATGAGGAGACATAATTATTTCAAATAATATAAATTTGTTTTGTTTTCATTTTAGAATGATACATTAATAAAAAAAATTGTAAAACCTAAACATAATGTAAAATATAGAGGAACACAAAAATTATTGTTATTTTAACTAATTAATTATGATAATAATTAAAAACATATATAAAATAATTAGTTTTCTCATTAATGTAATTAAATATCTACATTTTGTTATTGTTAAATTTATAAATATTTATATCGAAGGAATGAGTGGTCTATATAGGAGTCGAGGAGTCGTTGCACCCTAAGTTAAAAATTTTCGAGGCAAAACCACACATAAATTAATTATTTGGATCGATAGTCGGTATCGTATATATAATATTGTGTTTACGTGCATTAAACATATTTATGTAAACTATATGCATATGTACATACTTCATAAGTGTTACCATATACAAAACATTAATGAATATACATGTATGTACATGCAGAGATATATAGTGATAATTATTCTAACTAAATTAGATGGACGAACGTAAAAAATTTAGTTATTGGCGCGCACGCAATCAACAAAACCTTAATCAAATATGTCAAAATTACAATACAACAATTTATTTCACACGAATAAACAAAATTATGTAATTATTTATAAATTATATGGAGATTTTTTTTACACGCCGCACCAACCATGGTCTGTATTTTTTTTTTTTTTTAGTAAATTGTATTGGATTATCGTGCGGTGAAATCTTAAACGCGGAACGCGACTGATAGGTTTTCAAATTGGATTATAATTATATAGAGGGGGTTCGTTTGAGAAATCAGCTTAGTACATAAAATGTTTTTATAAATATAATCTTAATCTGAACATTATATTTTTAGTATGATTGGTGTACAGAACATGTCATTTATGTAAACATACTTAGAAAGTGATTTTTAAATGCATCCAGAAATTTTTGCACGTCAGAAAATACTTGGTATGCAAACCATAATGTCTCAGAAACAGGAGCTTTCGTTTATTTTAGGTTTGGTTTTGATTTGTTTGTGTTTTATTTTATTAACCGATATAATGTAAAATGCTAAAATTATCAGTCGTCTATGAAAATTTAAGTGTTCAAAACTTTAAACCAATTTGAATTCACTCACCGTGACAAAGCATATAGAAACATTTATTTTAAAATTAAAATTAACAAAGCTTTTTTAATTTTTAATTTATTAAAATGTTGAATTTGCAGGTTTACGATATTTTGTAAATTAACAAATTATAATATAACTGGTTTATTGTTCAGTCCTTTAACTGTACTGATTGATGACCACACCCACGATTTTACGATGAATTTCAGAACCATTATCCATTTTTTGAATGTTTAAATTTGTAAAATGACGGCAATTCTAGTAATGCATATAGTTTCACAAACGTACAACGATTTTTTAAAAATAGGACGAATTAAATTAGAAATAGAATCAATTTTAAATTGTTTAAATCCATTATTTGAGCAAATAATTTGGAAAGTTATACTTTTACTAATTACTTGAATTAGTGTTTTTAAAAACTTATTAAATGTATTTTTATAATTTCTATAAATTTTCTATTCAATTTATATTATTTTTAATAATTTAATTTTTAATTTTAATTTTTTATTAAATTAATTTTTTTTAATATTTAATAACTAATAAAATTTTAATTATTTTCGTGCTTTCAATAATTTTAATATTTATAATAATTTTTTATTTGTAAACAATGAGCTATGTAATTTACAAATTAGTAAGTTTCAAAGTTTCAATTTTTTATTAGATAATTATATCTGGTAAGAATTATTTCTAATACTCGTAATTTGTTCAATTTATAGTTAAAACTATTGTAAAAACGTGAAAACAGTTTAAAGTGTACAAATTCATAAAACAGATACTTTTACTAATTAGTTAAATAATATTTCTTAAATAATTGAATAAAAATTATTAAAATTGAATATTTTTAATAATTTTAATAACACTATAACATTAAAACCGTTCTAAAAATTTGAATTATTATACTTTTAATTATGTTTTTAATTTTAATAATATAACAAAGGTTAATTATTATAATAATTTTAGTTAGTTAAAACTAAATCTTATTTTAATAATAATATTAATAAAATTGATTTTATAATTCTGGCAGTTTTCCTAATTTCAATAAGATTAATTATTTAAATAAGATAAACAATTGTCAACAATCAGTTAAACATATTTTAAATTGAGAATATAAAAATTATTATAAATATAAATATTATAAAAAAATATAAAAAATTTTAAAACTTTAAAAAAAAAAAGAAATAATATTTTAAAGGTTACAAAAATATTAAAAATAATAGAACGTTTAACATTTTTTGAATTTATATAAATTATTAACAGTATTAATAAAATAAAAAACATTTAAAAATAATAAAAATTAATAAAACTTTTATCGGTATTTAAAGTACAGAAAATATTAAATTTTCAATACTTTAATCAAAGTTTTTTACATATTTAATAATTATTAAAATTCTGATTGTTTTAGCTTTTATATAAATAATTTGAATATTTGTAATAATTTATTATTTATCAATAATAAGCGATCAGCTTACTTACAAATTAGTAAGCCTTTAATTTACAATTGTTTATTCATATGATTAGATGGTTCAACAAACCCAGTAAGAATAATATATTAGTTTTAACATTAACATTCCTAATCATTTTAACAGTTTGGATATGTAGATAAAATTTTTACAAAAAATGGAAACAATCAAACATTTTTAAAATAACTTTATTTTATTAGTTACTGAAATAATATTTTTTAATAATTTAAGACAAATTATTAATTTTGATAATTACAATAATTTAAATGATCCTAATAATTTTGCTCATTATGACCATTTAAACATTTTTAATTTTAACAATAATTCTAGTAATATGAATATTTTTCGAATAATAATGAAAATGACACAAATTTTGTTGATTCATATTTATTAAATTTAATTAACGTTTAATAACATTTTAACAAGTTTTGGTAATTTTAATTATTCTAGTAATAATAATAATTTAATAAAACTATTTTTAAAATGGATTTGGTTATTTGGCAGTTTTCATAATTTCATTAAGGTTAATTATTTTAATAAGAATATTAATTGTAGTTAGTTAAATAATATATTTTTGAATTGATAATATAAAATTTTTTGTAAATATTTAAACTATGTGTTAAAGTTTTTCTAATTATTAATTTTAAAAAAAATTATAGTTAACATCAATATTGAAAACGTTACAAAAATGCTAAAAATAATAAAACTATTAACATTATTAAAATTATATAAATTAGTGACATTATTTATAAAAATATATATTTTTATGTTATAAAAATTAATAAAACTATTATTAATATTTAAAATACAGAAAATATTAAATTTTTAATACTTTAATTAAAAATTTTTAAAATATTTAATATTAAAAAAATTTTAATTGGTTTAGAGTTTTAAATACTTTTGAAATTTGTAAAAAGTTTTTATTTTTCAATAAAAGCTTACTTACAAATTAGTAAGTCTTAAATGTTAAATTGTTTATTCATATGGTATGATGGTTCGACGAATCCACGACGAAATTATTCTATAATTTAATTTTTAACAATTTTAATAATATCAACAATTTGGATATTTAGTTAAACATTTTTAAAGAATATAAAAATAATTTAAAATTTTTTAAATCAATAAGTTACTTTACTAGTTACTGAAGTAATAATTTTAAATAATTTAATAAAATTTATTAATTGTGATAATTAAATTAATTTCAATGGTCCTAGTAATTATAGCCAGTCTAAAAATACTAATTTTAACAATAATTTTAATAATTTTAAAATTTTTAATAATTTTGTGAATGAAATAAAATCTCAACGAGTATGCTAGCTCGGTCACGTTCTGCGTGCTGATCCGGAACGAACTGTGCAGCGATCTCTGAAAGGAGAGCCATATGGTTGGCGCAGAGGTCATTGCAAGCGACTAGGCTTCTTCTGGTTGTCTAGGACAGTATGAAGACCAAGCCCAGGATCGAAACCGTTGGAGCCAGATTGTTGACGCAGTAAGGGGCCAGTAATGGCCTTTAAACACTGTTTTATTATTATTAATATAATTAATGATATTTTTTATAAACTCATTTAAGATTACATTTATTTTAATTTTTAATAGTTTTAAATATTTTAGTAGCTAATACTAAATTATTTAATGAGTCCAATAGTTTTTATAATTCTAATATTTTTAATAATTATAAATTTTTCAATAGTTTGGTGGTTTATAAAATCCAATAAAATGTAATTAACATTAATATTGAAGTCGTTACAAAAACATTAAAAACATTTGAACTATTAACATTATTAAAATTATATATAACATATAAATAATTAACATTATTAATATAATAAAAGTATATTTAAAAATAATAAATATTAATAAAATTATTAAAGGTATTTAAAATATAGAAAATTTTAAATGTTTAATACTTTAATTAAATTTTTTTAACTATTTAATAATTATTTAAATTTTGATTGTTTTAACGTAATTATTTTAACGTAATTTTAATTATTCTAATAATTTCAAAAATTTTAGAAGTTTCACAATTTTTGATATTTATAAATTTAAGCGATTTGTTAATTATATTTTAAATAATTTTTACAATTTTTATTATTCTTTATAATATTTTATTTTATTAATATTGAAAATATTTAGTCACTCTAGTCGTAAAAGAAAAACTCAGCTTAGTTTTAATTTTAACTATTCGAACAATTTCAATTTTTTTAATAATTATACGTAAATTATATATTTTGATAATTTTAATTTTTATAGATTAAACTATTTCAATAGTTTAAAAAATTAAAAACCTTTACAAATTATCATAAACTTTAAAATTTTACTAGTTATCATATAAATAATTTTTTTGTATTTTAAATATTACTCGCATTAATATTGAATGGGCTTTCCAAATATTATAACTGTCAATTTATTAACATCATAAAATTAATTAAATGTTCTATAAAAATAAAAATATTTTAATTATATTACTTTTGAGTATTTTTAATAATTTGGATAGATTAAATGATTTTAAAACATTAAGTATTTTTAAAATTTTCAATAATTCTTTAGATTTTAGTTAATTTTTTTAAACTATTTATTAAATAGAAAATGTTTAATATTTTAGTGTTTAAAATAATTTTAAAAACATTTTTATTTTTAATAATTGGAACCGGTTTAGTTTTCTTGAATTACGTTGAAAATTTAACTATTTTTGATAATTTAATTTCTACAAAATTAGTTTCATTATTAATTACTTAAATTTTTAATTAAATTTAATAAATGTTAATAAATTTGATAACTGTAATAATTTTAAATAATTTTGTTAGTTATTATTTTTATTAATTTTTATGATTCTTTTATTTTAATTTGTTTTAATATTTAATAGATTTGAATAGTTTGAATAATTTTAATTTTGATTATGACTAATAATTTAAGATTAATTATTTTAATAATTGTTTAATATTTTTAATTATTTATATAATTTAATATATTTAATGTTTCTTTTATTTCAATAAACCAAAACAATTTTTTTAATGATTATAATAACTTCTGTTTTAGTAAAACTACAATACTAGTTAATTTTTATATGATAACAATTTTAATCATTTAAATTAATCATATATTATTTATTGATTTTATGTAAAAAAATTATCATAAATAAATAAATAATTAAAAATACTTAATACATTTAAAACTCTAGAAAAATTTTAATATTTTTATAAACTCTTTAAAATTTCTATTTATTTCAATTTTTATAAATTTTAAATATTTTTAATTTAAGGAATGAAATAATTTAAGAAGATTTAGTTTTTTAAATAATTCATTTTAAATAGGGTTGTCAGTTTTACTTTAATAATTATTTAAATTAATTTTTTTTCTTATATAAGTGATTTTCTGAACTATTATTTTTAATAATTTGCATGATTCTTATTAATATAAAATAATTTAAAGATTTATATATATATATATATATATATATATATATATATATATATATATATGTATATATAAAATATATATATATATATATATATATATATATATATATATATATATTTTTATTATTTTCTTCCAGTGGGAGAAAATCCTCATAGACGTTGCGCCGGACTCTTACCGACTAAAAACCCCCTACCTCAGCTCCTCGCAGCGCCCGGTACCACAAAGTATGCATTACTTCGACCGCTGGATGTCTATATTGTTTTCTGGTTTGTTCAAGTCGTTAATATGCATTCGGTGCAGATAGCTATTGAAGCAGCCGTGACCTGTCAGGAATTGTGTCAGATAAAAGTTCGTCTCCCCATGCTTACGATTCACCCATTCCCTTAGACTCGGAATGAGACCTCTGGTCCATGATCCAGAGTCGGCAGTCTCCCAACGTGCCTGCCATTTTTAAATCAATTCCTCTTTGGCCTCAACGATTGGTGTTCCCTGAAGAACCGCTAGTCTACATTTCGCCATTAAAGTGGCCGGTGGCATGTTTGCTATCACGAAAGCAGCTTCTTTTCCTACCGTTTTGTAAGCACTACATATACGCAGTGCTAGAGTACGTTTTACGCGTTCAAACTGATCGGACGCCCTTGTAATATCTAAAGCTCGTATCCAGATGGGTGCTCCATAAAATATTGCGGATAACACAACCGATGAGAGAAATTTCCTTTTTCCGGTGCTTCATTTGTCATCAATCTGATGAGCCCTTTTGTTATTCGGGTCGCCTTTGTCACAATTTGCCTTAAATGCTCTTGAAACCCGCGACGGTAGTCTAGCCATACCCCCAGGTACTTGATGTGGGTTGTCGGTGTTACTTTAACTCCTTCCAGTTTGAAGGAAATCGATTGGAGTCCAGCTTCCACAATAGTTCGTTGCTTATCAGGTAGCTTTGAAGTACCTTCGTCAGATATGGACTAACTTTGAAATATTTAGTTCTTTTAGAATCAATTCCCAAGATGCGCTGTTAAAGGCATTTCTTATGTCTAGTGTAATTACTACTGGGATGCGCCGCGTGTATTGTGTACCCTCAGTGGCTGCATCTACAAGTTTCATAACTGCCGCTATAGCATCTATTGTCGAGTGCTCTATCAACTTCGTTGGCCAGTATGTGTAACAGCAAATGTTCGAAGAGTTTTCCGAAAGAATACAACAGACAGAGTGGTATGTACGATGTCGATACATCATCCGGTTTTCCATCTTTTTTTAGCAGAACCAGGCGCGTTATTTTCCTGATACACGGAAACTCCCCGTTTTATAGGGCAGCATCGGAAAAAGAGCAGCCACTACGATGTTAGTAATGTCTGAGGAAAGTGCAGGCGTTTTATGCCCAAACTTCTTCATTACAATCTTGTATGCATCTCCCCAAGTATCCTCTTCGATTCCGCTATCGCCTTCCTCATGTAGGCACAAGCGCTCTTCAGGTTTTGTTGAAAGGATATGTCTGCTTGCCCGCCAGTGCGCGTGTTCTTTCTTCGTAGCCTTCGCCTGGGCGAAGTTCATCGATTTCCGGAGTCCAACAGTACTCAGCGGGATGTTGCCAGGGTAACTGTGTAATATGAATATCTTTAGTACGATTAAATTGGAATTTAATTTTAAATTTTAATCTTACTTTAAAGCTTACATTTATGTACCAACTATTTTCGAACAAGCATACAAAAGTGAAAATCTGATAGAAAAATACTCAAAAACTTTAAAGGATTATCATACATGTTCCCTGGTTTCATCGGTTTGGTTTTTATCCCCACTCTACAACCATCATATTGATTATGTATGTATATATAGTACAACCATGAATTATTACACATTGCTCGAAAGCACAGCACACACACACCACACATACATATATACACAATAGAAAAAATAATTTGAGAACGTACCAAAACCTTCTTCATCGCATGAAATAAGGGAAGAAACCTTGAAACCTTCCTTGTATTCAAGATAAAATAACCCAAAATAAAATAAAAAAAATTGTTTTCAACCAAAAATTAAATTTATTGTTTTAGATAAGGCAATTTTCTTGGTTTGATTTTTAGTTTATTTATTTCCAAAAACAATAACAAAAAAAAGTGTAAGTTTTTTTTTTTCGTATGCTCTCCCCCTCATAGTCCCGTCCTCCCCGGCCCAAGGAGTTTGAGTTAATAAAAAAAAATTAGATAGGCGTAAGTTTTTATGTTTTTCGGTATAAATATATTGCGTATATGTATGTATGTGTGTGCGTTTCTGTGTGTATCAGATTCTTTTATAAAGTTTAAGTTTTTAACTGGATTAGATGGTATTTAATAGTGTAAGGCAAATATACCACACACACACACACAATGTTGGATTAAATATATGTCCAAAAAAAAAAAGCTTAGCACTCGTGTTGTGTGCGGGTCACGCAAATATACATAACAAACAATCTATCGTGTATCCAAATGTTTTATCATCCCATCATCGGTGTACAACCCTTATCAATCAATATACGCGCCATGTGTTTAAACAGTCGTCGTTAATTTTATTTGCCACGCACATTTGCTACAGCACATATAAATTAATTAAATTTAAGGTAGCACGTTTCATTTTTTTACCCGTGCGCGCTCACCGAATATGTTTTGGGGCAGCAGAAGGGACAGGACGTGCGTAATTTTTGTTCGAACCAGAGTGGTATACATAGACTGTAAAAGGGCATGCAGATAAAAATATTTATGAGGTTTCATAATGATGATGAGTAGTCAAATATCATTATTATTACTATGGAAGATGTCATTAAAAATAAGGGGGGGGGGGTGGATAATTATTACATTACATTCGAAATTATTTATATAATTATGACTTAAACATCATGTGACTTTTTTTTTAAATAATACTAAAAATACGGTTATGAAGTCATTCGTATAAATAATTTTTTAAATTAATATTTTTAAGATTAATAAAATTTTGTTTTAATGGCTATAAAACATATTAAAATTATATGGAAGACATTTATGCTACAACCCATTAAACTGATCGATTGAATATAGCGTTATATGAAAAAAGTTATATGATCGTAAAAATTTACAGCTTTATTGGATGTTCGAGTTGAACTTGAAATGCAGAAGTAATGACAAGAATTTAGTTACTTTACTGGAACGTTTACTTGTCCTAAGGTTCATCAGATCTACCATGAATTTTGCCCAACATGAAAAATACTGAATTGTAGGGGTGTCATGAATTATTGAAGCTATACTAAATATATAATTTGAAAATTTGAAAATAAATTTCACAATTGAAAATCCATAGAACCATTACAAGAACATAACACCGTATGCTAGTAGGGTTGAGAAACTACATTTAAATTACCAAAAAGCTCTGAAGGCTTTTCAAAAAGGGAAACTTAATATTAAAGTGTGTCGATTTTTCAAAATTCAAGAAGCAATAAACAAAGTTTGGGAAAAAGAACTAATCCTTAACACTCGTAATTCGTTAAATACACTTGATCTGCATACCAAAGTTAAATTTCAAATATGTAAGCGAATTGGACATTCGGCTGTGAAATGTTTTTCTCGATATCCAGCTCAATCAAATCTCAGTTGATTTAGTAGACTATCGCCAAATCAGATTGCCTTCAACAAATATAATGAAACAAAACATCCAAAGTCAGAAATGTCTATAGTTCATAGCACATTATACTACGTTTACTGCAAAATACCATGATATCAGTGTTTGTCGGAGCGTCAGTCTGCTAACTCTTAAAAAATAATCATGTCATGGAAGTAACCAAACAAGATCATCATCCTCGTCGGGAAACGGCTTGGGGTCCGTTCCAGAACATTAAAAAACAATCCCCTGGAAGTTATCCCAGGATTTCATCTTATAGGATTTTTTAAAAATACCTCTGACAACACAATCGACCCTCCTGCATCTACACAGAAGCTTTATCAAGGTCATGTTAGGGCATGTCCTATCAGTAGGCCCTTGGGTAAATCTCGGCCACCCTGGTACTCGAATGAAATACAGGAGACTGTTCAAGAAATCGAGGAACACAAATGCTGCTGCAAATTGGGACTGTTATAGGGAAGTGCTCAAAACCTATAAATACGAGTTGAGAGCAGCCAAAACGAGGGCCTGAAAGCTCTACTGTGGCACTATACAGGAATCCTCGGAAGCGGCCAGGCTACGTAAAGTACTATGTTCTAGTCCTTCCATTCCGGGTTATTTACAACGACCGGATGGTTCATGGACTACATATAGTGAGGAATCGCTGGAGCTATGCAGAAACGCATTTTCCGGAGTGCTCGGTACTAGCTCCGGAGAGACCCATGATAAATAGGGGTATATACTCCGCAAGTTATATAGTAAAAAGGAGGTATGGGCATCCAGCGAATTATTGACTTAACCCTACCCTGGCTGGAAGTTATCTTCAAAAGTAGCCTAGAACTCATTCCTAGAAAGTGGACTGAAGTAAAAGTAATATTTATACCTAAGGCGGAAAAAAGCTCTCACTGCTATCCCAAAGACTTTAGGCCTATAAGCTTACCTTTTTTCTGTTGAAAACACTGGAAAGACTAATAGAGGGTCACATTAGAGGCTCAATCAATCCGGGCGAGCTGTCGGGATCTCAACAATCAAAATGTAAGGGATGATCGGTGGAAACAGCTCTCCACTCCCTTATAGGCCCGATTGAGAAATCACTTGAATATAAGGAATATTCAATGGTAACCTTCTTGGATATAGAGGGGGCCTTTAGCAACGTCAGACCAGGAACAATCACTCGGGCCCTTGTGTGTCTGGGGGTAAACGGGTTACTCAGAACCTGGATAGATCAAATACTTAGAGGCAGGATCGTGACAGATTATCTGGGTGGGACGCCTGAGTGAATTTAGTAATACGGTCTCGACTGCTTTTGAAAATTCATGCCATCTTATTAACAACCAGAAGAAGCGTAACAAACCCTTCTGGTGATTTGAAATTAAACGGTTAAGAAATAGTGTGGGTAAAATTAAAAATAAAGCCAAAACAACGAATCTCATTTCGGATTTGAATCGATTTTTATTAGCTCAAAATGCTTATTAAGAAAAGCTTAAGATCCACGCACAGGACTGAGTGGAGAAACTTTTGTGAAGAAATTGACAGCTTATCTGTCGTCACCAAACTTAACAAAACTCTGGCTAAGAATGATACGTGTAGACTCGATAATCTTCGTCTACCCTCCAGTAAACTAACCTCATGTAGCAGAGAAGTCGGTGAGCTACTATTATCTGTCCACTTTCCTGGGTGTGACATTGTTCATTCGGATGTGGTTGCCTCCGAGCAAACTGACATTTTTATCGGTACGCCGGACTGGAACTTGGCCCGTAGGCTGATCACCACTGATGTCTTACGCTGGAGTGTTTTATCGGTTGCACCTTTCAAATCGAGTGGTCCGGACGGCGTTTTCCCTGCTGAATTACAGCATGGTTTTCTACACATCAGCACTTACCTATTCAATCTATTCCAGGCCTGCGTTGCTTTTAGCACTGTACCGCGCACCTAGAGCAGGAGTAGAGTTGTATTCATACCTTAAGCTGGCAAGTCGGATTACACTGACCCAAAGGCTTTTAGGCCCATTAGTCTGATCTCCACTTTTCTAAAAGCTTTAGAGAGGATCATCGACAGATTTATTAGAGATAATTATTTAACTATCTCCCCTCTCAGTAACATTCAACATGCTTACAGAGCTGGCGAGTCCTGAGAAACTGCTCTATATGAACTCGTAACTAGGATCGAAAGATCACTTAACTACAAAGAGTTTCCAGTAGGTACCTTCCTGGACATTGCGGGAGCTTTTGATAGCACTTCGTTTTCCACGAGCACGAGGGCTGCTCGTAAGGAGGGGTCCTCTCACCCTTGCTGTGGCTTATGGTTATCGATGAACTACTTGAAAAATTGCACCGATCTGGGTTTGTCGTGCAAAGCTACGTGGATGATCTTGTTTTGACAGTTTCTGGTAAATACCTGAACGTCTTATCTGATCTGACGCAGAACGTCCTTAATATGGTAGAAGCTTGGTGTCTTGAAAAGTGGTTGTACGTCAATCCCTCAAAGACTGATCTGGTTATCTTTACGAGGCGCAGAGATAATGGTAATCTGTCTGTTCCCACTCTCTTTGGTATAGAGCAATCACAAGGTCAGAGCAAGTTAAACACCTAGGTGTCATTCTAGATGGTAAACCCTGGAACTGATGTCTTCGGTAGCACGGCTGGATAGATTTCAGAGGACAGCCTGTAGGGCTCTAACCGGGCCTATGTCATCTGCTCCACTTCTTGCTATGGAATCTATTCTACATATGCCCGAATTGCAGTCCCACTTTCTGGGTACAGCGTGTTCTGCTGCGTATCGACTTAAGTGCATTGGGGCATGGAATGTCTTCGGGACATTTACGGGGCATGGATAGATTCTCAATAAGTATAGATCACTTAATCCGGAGCTGGAAATGGTGAATGACAGGCTATTGCCTGAATTTAACTTCAGCAACTCATCACTCTTCAGCACTCCGTAGTTTTCCCTTCGAGAGAATGGTGACTATCTCAGGACTTCTATAGATAGTTGTCGGACTTGATAGTTTTTTTGCGGAAGGCTCTTGTTCGGAATTCAGTGCAGGGTTTGGATTTTACTGTCCTAAATATGATTCTAAGATTCTCGGGTAGTCTGGGCAAACACTGTTAACTGAATTAATTGCACTTACCCATTGTGCGGTTAAGGCGTTGAAGTTTAGCGTTTTAGGGAGGGATATTATTATCTGCACAGATAGTTAAGCCGTGCTTAATACTCTCGTTAATCCTTTGACTATGTCCAAACTAGTCAAAAATTGCAAGCTCTACATTAATCTCCTTTGCTCTAACACGACAGTAAGAATTATTTGGATGCCTGCTCATTGTGGCGTTGAGGGAAATGAGGTTGCTGACTTGTTAGCAAAAGCTGGTTCGCGTAGTAATTTTGTTGGCCTAGAACCAGCAATTCCCTTATCCTTCAACGGTGGTAAATACGCTATTAAGAAGTTCACTTTATTTCAGCTGGGACTGAAGTGGCTTTCTATCCTAGCTGTCGAAATGTGAAACATTTCATTATTAAACCCAACCTGAGGTTCACTAATTTTATGCATTATCCCTAAAAAAGAACCAAATAAGAATTCTGGTCAAACTTATCACCGGCCATGGACGGTTTAAGGTTCATCTTCAACGCATGCTCTTTGTGACGACTGCCTAGAGGAATTGCATACACTACCTCTGCAACTCTCCCGCCTTTGTCGAAGCTAGATCCCAAGTGTTCTCTTCCGGATCTTTGAACGTAGATCTGTATCCATTCCTTGGTTCAAACTTTTACAGTTACCTCTTGGTTTTGCACCGTGGGCCCATTGTGGCATTGAGTGCGGAACCTCAGTAGGTTCCAACCGTTTTAATAGAAAAAAATAAAAAAAATCCTGAACCTTATTGTAATTATGATGACTATTGCTCTGAATTAAAATCAAGATTACAACACTGTTGGCAGCTGCCGATTTTGGCCTATTCTAGTCATTGTAGAGTGTATCGCAAAATAATTTAGTGATGCACAATGCGGCACAACCGAAAGGTATCAAAAAATGGAGGTAATATATTAATTGAAATATATGGGTTTTCTGGTGTGATAATTATGTCAGGAGACCCTTCGTTTTCTTAAAGTATATACTATGCACAAATTTTTTAGCGAAAGGCACAAATTGGCACAATCAAATCAAAGTATAAAAAATATAATATATTTGGGTTTTTTAAAATGGGATTTCTGGCGTGATGCTCGCGGTAAATTGTTATTTTTTTTTAAAAGTACCATAAATTTCCACACCATACAAGAATAGCGCGAAGGTAATATTCTATATAAAGTGAAAAGTAAAAATATTTACAATTCGACAAACGTATTTCCCATCCACCTTTTCAACACCTCAGTTAACAAATTATATTTTTGTGTATAGCTATATGTACATATGACACAAAAAAGTGGTGATAAAAGTTCATTCGTCTATATATACATATATAGATACCAATACAAAAGACACCATACATCATGATTTTTATTTTTTTTAACCGAATCGCTTCCGTTTCACATGAAAAACCGTCATGCGGAAGAAAAACAAAAATCGCAAAATTTTCAATAATAATAGCGCACACACCGCGTCAAAGTTAGTATACCGAGGTAAAAAAAATAACGAAAATTATTATTAATTTTCACTCCATTATAATTTTCTAGGCAGCTAGCTAGCTAGCTGTTATAGATCAACAACAAACATTAGAAAAGGAAATTAAATTTTTCAAAATATTTTTGTTCTCTCTGCGTTCATAAAGTATTCATAAATTACACGAATATTCAATTATTATCACACTCCGTTCGTTTGGTTGTTGTTGCCGCCGTATTTTAGAAACAATTAAAAAAGGTAAGAAAAAAATTAAGTAATGAACGAACCAAAGTAAAGTAATTTAAATAAATTTTTAGAACAATGTTTTTTTAATTTACATACAAAATCATTGAATAATATTAATTTATTATTTATAAATATATTTTATTTTAAACTTAACTAAGTTTTTTTTTTTCAAAAATTTAATTGAATTATTAAAAACAGAAGTACAAAAAAAAATTAAACATTATACGCGGGCCGTTCAATTTAGGCAAAATGATGGGTAAAAATAGTACACGGTGTGCGGTAGTTTTACACCGCCCCAAAAACCAATTTAATATTTTTTTTCAATTATAATTGTGTAACCGGAAAAATTATAATGAATCAAGGCATTGTGTATTATGAGTATAAAGCACAAAAACTTTTTACATTTTATAAAATTAAAAACAAAATTTATAATTAAAAAAATTATAAAATATCCGATTACCAATATAATTTTTTAAAAATGAATTTTAAAAATATATTTTTATCAGAGATTCGAAATTTAAATATAAATTAAAAACTACGATCCGTGAGGTCGTTCAAAGGGGAAGTTCCCATAAATTTTGTTCTGCTGTACGCTATAAGACTAGGACAGGTGCCGAGCAGATGGAGTACATTTTCCTCCTCCTCCTCATCACCACAGCTGCGGCAGAAATCGTGGGCTCTGCCATACAGTCTGCTCGCATGTATCCCAATGAGACAATGTCCCGTTATAGCTCCCACGACCATATGGTGCCGTCGAAGCGATATCAGTTGGCCTGATCTGGACCGGTCAAGTCCAGGCCAGATCTGCCTGGTTAGTACACACGAACTGGCGTTAGACCATCTGACATTCGCTTCTTTTATGGCTTCTTCCTGAATCAGTAGTTTACATGAAGCAAGCGGTATCTTTATATCCCGCCTACTTTTGGTTATTAGGTGTACTGTACCCTTGCAGGCCAACTCATCTGCCACTACATTCCCTATACTATTGAAATGCCCTGGTACCCACGTCAAGTGGATGTTGAACTGATCAGCCATTTCCGCCTCATTGTCCACAACCGTTTCGTTTACCCCGTCCTCTCTGGCAGTATGGAATTTCATCTGAACAGATGGCAAAGGAATAGCGTAGTCGGTAGCTTGCGGAATACCCCTGTTGCATAGGATATATGAGTGCCCTGCATTGTTACAGGTCTACATAGATATGGATTTGAGCTGAATGGCTGTTCAAGATGCAAGCTGCTCGGCCGCAATATCCAAGGGAGTAAGATGAAAGAGAATCTACAGAGCTTGAGTAGATGTGCTCCTGAGAGCCCCAGTTATACACAAGCAGGCCGTTCTTTGGACTTTCATCAGTAGTTTACGGTTGGCCATAATTTGTAACGCTGGCCACCACACGACAACCCCATACAGCAGTTTAGGTTTGACCACTGAGGCGTAGAACCAGTGTACTATGTGGGGCCCCATACCCCATCTCTTTCCAATGGCATTTTTGCAGGAGCAGCGCGAGTTATAGTTTCGTTTGAGCAGTCGTGTTAAAAAAAATTATTTTTTAATTAATTTTTTCTTTTTATTTTATTTATTTTATTCAAACTTTTATTTTATAACATATTTATTTATTGTTAACGGTTCGGACTCAAAAAATACTCTAAAATGTATATATACATATCTAATATTTCTCTATATAATAATATTTATTGTCTGTTAAGCAAAAACATTTATTTTTTTATTTAATTGAAATGTAATATAATAATTTTGTAGATTCAGCATTTACGTAAAACGTGGGAAAAGTATATAAAAATGATATACATACTTGAATATTTTCTTGTTCGTTGACCTATACTGCATATGCCGGTGATAAGTTGCTTTGTCGCCTTGTTGTTGTAATGTCTTGTACAACGGTGAAGTGTAGGGCTGTACCGATATGGCGGTATTAATAGGTACAGAACGTAACTCGCGCTATAGTAGCTTTCTTTACTCTCTCTTTGATGTTTGGTCTCCAGCTTAGTTTGCTGTCCAAAAGTAGTCCGAGGTATTTTGCGCTATCCGTCAAAGATCAAGCGACTACCATTTAATGTTGGCCAAGCAACGTAATCCGCGTAAGCAACCACCTTGTAGCTTTGCCCTTCCTGGTTTAGTAACAGATAATTTGAATTCCAATGAAAGGGGGATAGAACCCCACCTTGAGGTATCCTTCTGCTCACGTATCTGCCGGCAGACGTCCCACCCAGATAAGCTGCCACGATCCTGCCTCTAAGCATATGATTTATCCAGCCTCTGAGTGACCCGTCTTCCCCCAGACACGCAAGGGCCCGAGTGTTTGACCCTGGTCTGACGTTATCATTAAATATTCCTTATATTCAAGTAATTTTTCAATTGGACCTATAGGGGAGTGGAGAGCTGTTTCCACCGATCGTTCCTTACAGTATGCGTGTTGAGATCCCGACAGCTCACCCGGCTTGATTGAACCTCTAATGTAATCCTCTATTGGATTTTCCAGTGATTTTAACAGAAAAGAGGATAAGCTTATAGGCCTAAAGTCTTTGAGATAGCAGTGAGAGCTTTTTCCCGCCTTAGGTATAAATAAAACTTTTACTTCGGTCCATTTGCTAGGAATGTGACAGAGTTCTAGGCTGCCTTTGAAGATAACTTCCAGTTAAGTTAATAGTTCGCTGGATATTCGCAGGGATAATGCCATCAGGTACTGCCGACTTGTATGGCTTAAAACTGTTTATTGCCCATAGGATATTTCACCTATTTACTATATGACTTGCGGAGTCGAACACCCCTATTTATCATGGGTCTCTCCGGAGCTAGCAAATGCGTTTCTAGTAATAGCTCCAGCGATTCCTCACTACATGTAGTCCTTGAAGCATCCGGTCGTTGTAGATAACTCGGGATGGAAGGGCTGGACAATAGTACTTTGCGTAGCCTAGCAGCCTCCGAGATCTCCTGTATGTTGACACAGTAGTGCCTCCTGGCCTTCATTTTGGCTGCTCTTAGCTCGTTATTGTAGGTTTTAAGGACCTCCTTATAACAGTCTCAATCTGCAGCAACAATCTCCTGCATTTTATACGAGTACTTTGGAGTTTTCTCGACCACCAGGGTGGCCGAGACTTACCCAAAGGCCTACTGATAGGACATGCACCTAGCATGGCTTTGTTAAAAGCATCAGATAGCTTGGTTACTTTAACATCAAAGTTCTGTGTCGATGCAGGTGGGTTTTAGAACCAATACCGGTAATGAATTACCCAGAATGGTTCTAAAACAATCCCAATCAGTTTTCTTCCTATTTCTGAAGGATGGTTTTTTATTGGGTTTTGTATCCACTTCGTACTGGAGATAACAATGGTCAGAAATGAAATGGTCGTCGGATACTTTCCAATTCAATACCCTCTCCTTAATAAAATCCGAGACAAGTGTGATGTCCAGCACTTCTTGTCTATTCTTAGTAATGCAGGTTGGCTTACATCCGATATTACATATATTTAGGTTAGTACTTAAAATAAAATCAAGGAGTAACTCACCTCGCCTTTTTATATCTGTGCTTCCCCAGATTGAGTGATGCGCATTAGCATCGCTACCCATGATAACTCCTACCTTTCGTTTTCGAGCCTCGATTATAACACTGCCCAACTTACTTGGTGGTATATTTTCCTCCTCATATGGTGGGTAGGCCCGATATAAGCCAGAGATTTTGAGCACCCATCTCGATGCTAGCCACCACTACATCAGCGTTGCTGTAATTTAGTAGGATAAAAATGATCAGATTGTTTCTAGCGACAATGCAAGAACGTATCTTACCTTCATTTTCCGAATTTCGTATTTTATATTTGGAAGTTCTGAGGGCCAGCACCCAGTCTCCACTGACCCAAGGATCCTAAACCAGAACCATATCAATGGGCTCAGATTCCATTTTGAGCAGATGGGTCGCCGAGGCGGCTTTACAGCGGTGGAGGTTGATTTGAACGGTCTTAAGCATTAAATAGTACTGACCTCCACCACTGTTGAGTCAGACTCCTCCTCTGACGGTGATTTTTCCATTTGGCGTGCACAGTGTAGCCCCATTGATCTCGACGTCTCCGAGTCCAGGAATAGTGTCTCCTGAGCGGAGGACTAGCATTCGTACCTTTGCCCTTTGGTTTCGAGGGGCCAGCCTCAACACTAGGTACCCTTATTATCTTTATTATTTATAATATGTCCCAAGAGTAGCGGAAAAAGGAGGTCCACCTGTGCAGAGATCCGGATACACCGTTAGAGACTGGGCTAGTTTTTAGACTGGGCCCCCAGCCTGGTCGGTTATCGGCACGGTACGGTTAACACCTTACTTAACCCGGCCCAGTTGTTTAGCGCCGTGTTTTCGCCTAGTACACCACATAAATATGGTGTACTAGTTGCCTGGTGGTCACCACGGGGAGGTAACACGCACACTTGTGGAAGCTGCAAGATACGGAGCTGGCAACAAGTACCAACTTGATTCCCCCAAGTCAGCTCCGCACCAGGCCACCTATGGTTCTATAAGCCAACAATGCGCCTCAGTCGCAGATTTCTTCAAATTGAAGCATAATAGAAAAAAGTTTCATATTTTAACACTTACATATGTTTTGTTCAAAAGAGTGTCTGTATTTTGTGCACAGTATGTTTTAATTTATAACTGCAAACTCTTAAGCTACCACGATTTGAGATGAGTTGTTAATAAAATCTGAAGCGCTTCTGCAATGTTAAACTGTGTCACATAAATAATTCAAAACAGTGTAGAATCTAGAAATGTATCTCTCATTGCGTAAAATTAAAAAAATGTTTGGTAAAAATTAATCATCACTCGGAGCATAGAAAACCTACTCCCTTTTATCTGTATTCAATGTGCACGCTTTACAATATTCTAAGTGCTATATCCATATATATATGTATATAGGATATTAAAGCACATGATTGATGGATTTCACCACATCTTAAAAATCAATTTATAATCACAATGAGACATAAAATATAGCAAAAAATGAGGTTGCTCCATTCTCAAGCCCAATATTTCAAATATATAGATCAACGTTAAAGTAGATCTAATAGAAAATTTTATTTATTTTTATTTAATTCGAAATATAAAATTCTCTTGTGGTTCAGATTAGATAGATAGATAGATATACACGTATGAATCGTATATGTATGTATATATAGAGATGTGAGATAATATAACAGCAGGTGCTGAATATACTATAAAACTATATTTTGTGTATATGCCATAAATAAATAAATAAATAAGAGACACACAATGTGGAGAGAACCTTAACATTGATTTATGAAAATTATCATTTATCATTTTCTAATCTTATATATGTTTTGTCTAATATATGTCTTCCTATGTATATATATGTTTTGAAGTACATTTTGTGCACTATTTGTGTTGAATGAACAAAAGCGCATACTCTTTAAATGTCATAAACACTGAATATTAATTAAACCATTATAATGTGCTCGTTCATATTGTCGCCCATAAATTTTGTTACTTATATGTTGCTGTTTGAAATAAAATTAGTACCATAAAAAGCTATACATCTTCTGGACAAATAAACTAGATCCACTATTTGCATGCATACACCGAAATGTTATAACGTGAGTACATTTAAGCACATGGGTGTTGGGCGGGTTTCAATAGGGTAGGCGTTGACCGTTTATAGCCAGTTACAGAGCTAAGGATTCACCACGAGTTAAAAATATGGCTTCTAACCATATTCAGCCATCAACCCTTCAACATGATCATTCAAATAATTCCGACTGGTTGCTGCAGGAATTTCCTAGTTGTAACCTAGTGTCATTACTTTCTAAAACTCCTTATAACTAAAATAAAATTTTCGGGCTATGCCGTTGTCATTTGTTTAATACCTTAAAACGAATCTTCGATCTTTAGCCTACCTACCACAAAATACAGTGTCACAGAATCTTTTAAGATGTGCGATATTTGCAGGCATCATCAGCACTAGGTTACTTGCCGGCCATTCCACGTTAAATGCATTAATCATGTCTTCTCTGGGTTCAGTGGCCAGAACGCAGTCGTAAAGAATGTGCTCAGCTGCCTCAGTAGCTTGTCCACATTCACACATGGTTGTGTCCGTCAAATTAAGTCTAAACATATAATCAGCAAATTTTCCATGGCCGGCTAGCATTTGCGCAAAAGAGGCGCTTATGGATAGGCGCATCTTTAATCTACCTTCGATACTCAGTAAGTAACTAAAGGTAGTTCTGCCCTTTTCAGATTGCCTCCATCTGTCTTACCAGATTTCAATGGATTCTTTACGAATTTGTTTTTTGAGGGATGTCTTGTTCGATAGGTCACTTGGTGTGCCTTGCCACTGCATACTGCCATAAATGAACTCTTGATTTGTCCTTAGTTTGTACTTAATTAACCTTTCGTTAAGTACTATGTCCATGGGAATCACACCGGCCATTACAGCAACGGCATCCGCCGAAACCGTACGGTATGCCTTCGTTATCCCAAGAAGAATTGACCTTTGAGCGCTTAATAGAGTTCTGCGATGGTAATAGTTCATCCTGTCAGCCCATCTCTCACAAGCATATGTCATGGTCACAACCACTAGGCCTTCGAATATCGTTGCGAGTGTGCCTTGTTTCAGGCCCCATGTCTCTTTAGCAACTCTTCTTAGTGCGTAGAAAACTTTTTTGCTATTTTCTGCCACCCTTTTCACGTGAGTAGTGACGCCAAGTCTTTCGTCGAAGTCGACTCCCAACCATTTTATAGAGTTCACCATTTTTATCCTTTCGGTTCCGACATACACCAAGGGTGGTCTCCTTATGTCGAGTTAATCTTTCAATTGGATCATCACTGTTTTGGTGGAAGATAACTCCATCTTATTTATATCACACCATTTAACCATACTGTCAATGCCGCACTGAGCAGCCTCCTGAATTGCCTGTCTATAGAATTTCCAGTAAAGATCATAACTTTATCATCCGCGAATGCTACTTCTTGAATCTCGCCATGCATGCTACTGTTGAATACCAAATTCCAGAGAAGCGGACCCAAAATGGAGCCTTGTGGACAACCTTTGTTTACACTTTTAGAGAGTGTGCCATTGTTAGATATTACAGTTGGGGTTCTATTAGAGAAGTAACTGTCCAACAAGGAGTAAAGAGTCGCTGGGCAACTCATCTGCTTCAACTCGTAAGCAACTTCTCAAGTAATTTACCTAAGCCTGGCAGCAACATGATCGGTCACAAAAATAGACAAGAAGTGCTGGATATCACACTTGTCTCGGATTTTATTAAGGAGAGGGTATTGAACTGGAAAGTGTCCGAAGACCATTCCTTTTCTGACCATTGTTATCTCCAATACGAAGTGGATACAAAACCTACTAGCAAACCACCCTTCAGGAATAGGAGGAAAACTGATTGGGATTGTTTCAGAACCATTCTGGGTAACTTATTACCGGTATCGGTTCCAAAACCTCCTGCATCTACACAGGAGCTTGATGCTCTAGAAGCCAAGCTATCTGATGCTTTTAACAAGGCCATGTTAGGTGCATGTCCTATCAGTAGACCCTTGGGTAAATCTCGGCCACCCTGGTGGTCGAAGGAACTCCAAGGTACTCGTATGAAATGCAGGAGACTGTTCAAGAAAGCGAAGAACACAAATGCTGCTGCAGACTGGGACTGTTACAAGGAAGTCCTCAAAACCTATAAGTACGAGCTGAGAGCAGGCAAAACGAGGGCTTGGAAACTCTACTGTGGCAATATACAGGAGTCCTCGGAGGCGGCCAGGCTACGCAAGGTACTTTGTTCTAGTCCTTCCATCCCGAGTTATCTACAACGACCGGATGGTTCATGGACTACATGTAGTGAGGAATCTCTGGAGCTATTACTAGAAACGCACTTCCCGGAGTGCTCGGTACTAGCTCCGGAGGGACCCATGATAAATAGGGGTGTAAACTCCGTAAGCCATATAGTAAGCAGGCGGAATATCCTATGGGCAATAAACAGCTTTAAGCCATACAAGTCGGCAGGGCCTGATGGCATTATCCCTGCGGATATCCAGCGAACTATTGACTTAACCCTGCCCTGGCTGGAAGCTATCTTCAAAGGCAGCCTGGAACTCTGTCACATTCCTAGGAAGTGGACTGAAATAAAAGTAATATTTATACCTAAGGCGGGAAAAACCTCTCACTGCTATCCCAAAGACTTTAGGCCTATAAGCTTATCTTCTTTTCTGTTGAAAACACTGGAAAGACTAATAGAGGCTCACATTAGAGGCTCAATCAAGCCGGGCGAGCTGTCGGAATCTCAACACGCATACCGTAAGGGACGATCGGTGGAAACAGCTCTCCACTCCCTTATTGGCCCGATTGAGAAATCACTTGAATATAAAGAATATTCAATGGTAACCTTCTTGGATATAGAGGGAGCCTTTAGCAACGTCAGACCGGGGGCAATCACTGGGGCCCTTGCGTGTCTGGGGGTAGACAGGTCACTCAGAGGCTGGATAGATCATATGCTTAGAGGCAGGATCGTGACAGCTTATCTGGGTGGGATACGATTTGCCGCCAGATACGTGAGCAGAGGGACACCTCAAGGTGGGGTTTTATCCCCCCTTCTTTGGAACTTGGTCATAAATGACCTGTTACTAAACCTGGAAGGGCAAGGCTTCAAGGTGGTTGCTTACGCGGATGACGTTGCTATTGCGGTCTTCGGTAAATATCCTAGTACGCTGAGTGAGCGCATGCAGTGCGCGCTTGGCTACCTTTCTGAGTGGGCATGCGGCTGCGGACTGAACGCAAACCCACAGAAAACAGAGCTGGTCCTCTTTACCAGGAAGCACAAGCTTCCTCAGTGTGACCCGCCAACATTAAATGGTACTCGCTTGATCTTTACGGATAGAGCAAAATACCTCGGACTTCTTTTGGATAGCAAGCTAAGCTGGAAACCAAACATCGTAGAGAGAGTAAAGAAAGCTACTATAGCGCTCTACTCCTGCAAAAATGCCATTGGAAAGAGATGGGGTATGGAGCCCCACATAGTACACTGGCTCTACGTTTCAGTGGTCAAACCTATACTGCTGTATGGGGTTGTCGTCTGGTGGCCAGCGTTAAAAATGATGGCCAACCTTAAACTATTGATGAAAGTCCAAAGAACGGCCTGCTTGTGTATAAGTGGGGCTCTCAGGAGCACACCTACTCAAGCTCTGGAGATTCTCTTTCATCTTACTCCCTTGGATATTGCGGCCGAGCAGCTTGCATCTTGCACAGCCATTCGGCTCAAATCCATATCTATGTGGACCTGTAATAATGCAGGGCACTCATCTATCCTATGCAACAGGGGTATTCCGGAAGCTACCGACTATGCTATTCCTTTGCCATCTGTTGAGATGAAATTCCAAACTGAGTTTCCCACCAGAGAGGACTGGGTGAACGAAACGGTTATGGACAATGAGGCGCTAAGCTTCTTCACGGATGGCTCAAAAAGGGATGGAGGGATTGGCTGCGGGGTATTCTGTGAGGCACTAGGGGTTAACCTCTCTTTTCGTCTTCCCGACTTTTGCAGCGTTTTTCAAGCTGAACTGATCGCGATAATGGAAGTCATGGACTGGTTGAAGTATAATATAATATCTACGAGGGATATTCGCATTTTTACGGACAGCATGGTTGCTATTAAAACGCTACAATCATACTCCCTGACGTCGAAGGTAGCCCAGAACTGTCTGGCATCTTTAAATGAGATGGCTGATCAGTTCAACATCCGCTTGACGTGGGTGCCAGGGCATTTCAATATCGCAGGGAATGTAATGGCAGATGAGTTGGCCCGCAAGGGTACAGCACGCCTAATAAACCAAAGTAAGCGGGATATAAAAATACCGCTTGCTTCATGTAAACTGCTGCTTCTGGAAGAAGCTATAAAAGAAACGAACGTCAGATGGTCTAACGCCAGTTCGTGTGTAATAACCAGGCAGATCTGGCCTGGTCTTGACCGGTCTAGATCAGACCAACTGATATCGCTTCGACGACACCATATTGGTATGGTCGTGGGAGCTATAACGGGACATTGTCTCATTGGGATACATGCGCGAGTTACGTCCGGTGGCCTCCACACCACAGCACCAAAGCGGCGTAGAGTTACACGATCTACAACACGTGCCAGCATAGAAATGTGACAACGTCCGGCTTAACACCTAAAAGTGCAAACCACATAGAAATGTGACAACGTCCGGCTTAACACCTAAAAGTGCAATCCGTATAGAAATATGACAACGTCCGGCATAACTCACCTAAAATGCAAACATGCAAAACGTGCATGAGAACATCCGGAATAAATAAAATATTAAAGTAAACTCATCAAAATTTCACAATTATAAATCGTGTGTATAAATTCGCAAAATCAACAAATTTCATTTTTTATAATTAATCCAATAACATAAAATAAAAATAAAAATTTAGATTGATTGTAACTCTGAAACAGAGAAGTAAAAAAAAAAAATAATTGTTATGTAAAAATTCTAATTCTTCAATAATAAAAAAGTTCAATAAAATTAATTTTTTTATAAACACGACTGCTGAGGAAACATAACTCGCGCAGACTGGGTGTCCCAGCCCACGATTTCTGCCGCAGCTGTGGTGATGAGGAGGAGGAGGAAAATGTGCTCCATCTGCTCTGCACCTGTCCTGGTCTAGCGTACAGCAGAACAAAATTTATGGGGACTTCCCCTTTGAACGACCTCACGGATCTTAGTAAGATCGGGATCCGGGACTTTAAACGCTTCTTGGTAAGCTCACGATGGTTCAGCGAGTGAAGAGGAGAAAACTCGAATGTGGTACAGCTACGGACCAATTTTGTGTCTATGCTAGTCCTTTAGGACGGCCACCATAACCTAACCTAACCTAACATGATCGGTCGATAAGCTTTTGGGTCGGTCGGATCTCGATCGCCGCCTTTCCTATTATAATTATGACTTTACCATTTTTCCAAGCATTAGGAAAAACCCTTTATTCAGACAAGCATTCATGAGATCGGTAATCCTATAATAGACCAAGCTCTTTGGACCACCTCGACCTCAACATTGTCAAGGCCGGGTGCATT
This sequence comes from Tipula unca, assembly GCA_951394425.1. Lineage (NCBI taxonomy): Eukaryota > Metazoa > Arthropoda > Insecta > Diptera > Tipulidae > Tipula > Tipula unca. The sequence continues at coordinate 20,849,053 of OX596382.1, read as the reverse complement.
ACCTCTTTTCATTGACATTATGGCGGATGTGGTTTCGTCATTGCTGTAAGAAACCTCTTCGCCATTGGTTGACGTGATAAGACTTGCAGCTCAAATCACCCTTTGAGCATTTGTGTTACTTTCAACACTATCATCGGGTAGCAAAACATTTAGCAGATGTTTAGTAGTGTTCTCCCAACACGTAGTTGTTTGGCCACCACTTTCCAGCACTATATTTCTATACGAAACCCCAAGGTTCTGCGTAACCATGTTCCGTTATGAATTTTTCCAAGCTTTTACGGCTTGTTTCATTTATGTCTCTTATGTATTCATTACGGTGTATGGCATAACTAAGCTTTTTGCTCAAACGAATTTGCGGATTCGTTTCTCTTTGGTAAAACTTCCTTAGTTTGTGAACCGTACCTCTCTTCTTGGAGAGTTCAGGCGTCCACCAGGACAGCTTCATTTTGGCAGCACGTTTACGTGGTATGCTCTTATTGCGGGCACTTATGAGTGAGTCCGTGATATTACTCTCAACTCTATTTACATCTTCTTGAGATGAAATGCTAAGGTTTGCTTTCTGAACTTGCCATATTGTCTCCAATGTGCTATGGAATTTATCCCAACAACTCAGCAATGAGCGCAGTTCGCGTAATTTCTTTAAAGGAATTACTGGACTGCACTATACTTTCAGACCTACGTCAACCACCATTCGGGACCGGGATGGAAACCTCTGTGTCAACATCGACGCAGTACTTGATGCATGGAGTGGACACTTTACTGATCTGCTTGATGTCCATCATGCGTCACAGACTGTTTTTGAGCCACCTCTAATACAGACTGCGGAGATTTGCACTGAGGAGCCATCCCATTAGGAATTCACTAAAGCCATGCAGAGATTAAAACGAAACCGTTCACCTGGAGTGGACTGCATTAATTCGGAGCTCTTGATATTCGGAGGGGATACTTTGTGGAACTGTCTTTTCGACCTTATTCGATTAGTATGGCGAACCGAAGTTATGCCTGACGAATGGAAAGTGGCTTTGGTATGCCCGATCTTCAAGAAGGGAGACCGCTTGAATCGATCAGTCACCGATCAAGCCTATTCTATCTAAATATTATGAGACATCCATCCCCGTACATCAGGTGTTCCTGAATTTCCGGCAGGCCTATGACTCGATCAATCGAGAGAGTTTGTGGTGTACGACTGTGCAGTATGACAGTGACGCAGTCTCAATGCTGTGTTAAAGTTGAGAACAGGCTATCCACAGTTTTTGTAGTTAACTCAGGTGTTCGGCAGGGAGATGCTCTGTCCCCGATACACTTTAATCTCATGTTGGAGTATATCTTTCGTAAAATTGAAACACCACAGCGCAACATCTTATATCGCCAGTCCAATCAGGTACTTGCATATGCAGATGACATATGCGTGATTGGGCTGAATAGCAACGGAGTGAAACAAATACTTGATTCGCTTGTAGAGTTTTCAGCTTCAGTTGGACTTCAGATCAATGAGTCCAAAACGAAATACCTGATCTGTGATTTTAGGGACAATGGCACACCAGATTTTAGTTGTGGCTACCATACGTTTGAGGGAGTGAGGAGGTTTAAAAATTTTGGTTCTCTACTCACACACGATAACAATGTGGGTGAGGATATTAAAGTGCGGCTGGCAGCTGGCGGTCGTTTTTTGTATCCTCTCAGGCCACTGTTAATATCTAAACACTTATCAAGTGCCGTGAAGCTGAAGCTTTACAAAGCGTTGATCAGGCCGGTTGTTAGTTTTGGATGTGAAAGTTGGGCGCTGACGGATGAGTACGAAACATGGCTCCTAACATTTGTGAGAACAAGTCATTCTTGTGATTTACGACCCAAAACGCGGAATAGATGGTACCTACCGAGCTCTGTACAATATCGAGATCAGAGATCTGATGAAAATCCCCGATATTGTACATGTAACATCCCAGCGAGTACGCTGCCTCGGTCACGTTCTGCGTGCTGATCCAGAACGAATTGCGCCGCGATCTCTGAAAGGAGAACCACCATATTATGGTAGGCGCAGAGGTCGTTGCAGGCGGCGATGTCTCCACGATGTAGAGAACGACTTGGCCTCTTCAGATTGTCTTAGACAGTATGAAGACCATGCTCAGGATCGAAACTATTGGAACCAGATTGTTGACTCAGTAAGGGACCAGTAATGGCCTTTAAACTGATTATTATTATTATTATTATTATGTGCTCGTATATATTGCCACCAATAAACTTCGTTACTCATAAGCTATACATCTTCTGCACAAATAAACTAGATCCACTATTTGCATGCATACAGCGAAATGGTTTAACGTGAGCACATATACAGTAGATACAATGCCGGAAGTATTTTTCATCAAATCAATTTATTCCGATTTATTTTCATCCTAGAACATTTTTTTCGTTGGGGTGTTGTTGGTATGTTCAACTAACAAAAAAAAATTTAAAATAATAATCCGTAAACCAAATATAACCAACCAAAAAAAAATTAACAAATTGAAAAGAAAATAGAAAAGCGCACGAGAAAAAAATCTTCCCAAAATCCAATTAAACGAAATTTATTTTATTTTTTCAAATGAATTGAAATGCAATGTTGAAATTGAAAAAAAGAAAAAGGGAAATGCTTTTAGAGGGAAAACAAAACCAAAACCCAAACAAAAATGGTTGGAAAATGTTAATCTATATACGAGATGAACATATTTCCAAGAGAGAATTCAATTTATGATTTTTTTGTTATGTGAATGTTATTCATGTATCCTCTGCTATACGAGTATATGTACAATATAGTCTCTATACAAACACAAGTATGGTGGTCTAATTAGATTTAAAATCATGAATAAAAACGTGAGTTTGAATACAAAAATTTTGAATACAAAAAAAAAAAAATTACTCGTACATAGAGAGTACCTAAAACGAACGAAGAAAAGTAAAAATAATAAATTTTAATTTTAACAATGCATCTTGAGAACACGAAGAGAAATATTGTAGAAATAAATTTTAAAACTTGCAAGCTTATATGCTTATATGCAAATCAAACATAAAACTGAAACGTAACGAATGTACGAGAGAAAAAATTTGTTTTCATACAATGGTGGAAATATGTTAAGAGACAGACAGACAGATGGGTTACGATAGGTGAACATACAAAAATTGTGTCAAAACTGGAGAAGAAAACTGTATAACGACCAAATTATTTTATGACACGCATTTGTCTTTAGCGTGTCTGAATAATATTCATTTCGGATGCGGTGTTGGACTTTACCAATTCATGAAAATTCATAAATTTCGAAATCTCAAAAAGCCTAATTCATCTGCCCTAATTCATAAATTTCGAAAATTCAAGTTAATTTAAAAAAATTCAATAATTCATTTTATATAAATTATGAATTTTATAGTTATTGTTCGAAGTGAATCTAACAAACCAGACAAGAGATTGGGTTTGGCATAATGCAGTCTTGAAAAAAATCGTTCCTTCGGAAAAAGTTTTTTCAAAACCAAAATCAATTATAAATTCTAACAAATAATCAAAGTATTTAAATTTAATTAAAAACTCGCTCAATTTTAAGTATTTTAGAGAATTTGAGAAGCTTTCTAATATTTAAACTGAAAGTTCAAAATTTTATCTAAAATTCATTGCATTTTATAAATTTTTGATAAATTTTTAAAATTTTGTAAAACCCCCAGAATATTTTTAAAATTCCAATAATCAAGAAACCATCTGAAATACGGATCAAAATTCCAAGTTTTAAACATATATAAAGTTAGCCCAGGGTACATCCCAGAAAAACGCAATGGCAACACCATAACTATAGCGACACTTTTACATAAACTATCAGCTCAGTATTCCTATAATTTTGTCCCATCCCAGGAAATATATGTCCTAGGGTCGCGGCAGTTTCATAAAACTTTCATCCCAGGAAATCACAATAATCTTGAATTTCCCACATCTCAATATCACGAATAAAATATCGGCCAATATCGGACTAGCTTGGATGTTTTTTAAGTTTGGCATACAAACACCAATTTATCATGATCGCCTCATAAAACTTCCACGGTCGTGAGCGAGCCAATTTAGCTTTAAGCTAACCATTTCATATATTTTTAATTATTTCACAATAATCGAGAAGAAGTGGCGTTGGGACCTGAAATTCTAAGAAAAATTATGCAAAATGCTCTTAAAAGAGCACGTCAGGTCGAAACTTAATTGGCTCGCTCACGACCGTGAAAGTCTTGTAAACCGAATAAATCGGTGTTTGTATGCCAAACTTAAGAAACATCCAACCTAATCCGACACTTTAGTTTAATCGGCTCTGGAGATGATGGGACTGGCGAAATAATTAAAAAATTCGAAATTTAGAATTTTCAGAATGTGGAAATTTTGAAATTTAGAAAAATTTAAATTTTATTTTTTATTTTTTTCTGTCAAGAGATACCTTTATGATCATCGTAGTAGCAGTAACGAGTACAAGTGATGGCTCCTTAGATTTGAGAGAAGACTCATGCGTGTGATATACGGCTCAAAACACGAAGACGATGTTACATACCGAGCTCCGTTCAATATCGAGATCAGAAATCTGATGAAGACGACTGATTTCTGATGGTCATTGCAGTCGACGATGGCTCCACAATGCAGAGAATGACTCTTCACATTATCTTTTACAATATGAAGACCATGCTCAGGATCGAAACCGTAATGGCCTTTAAAATCTATTCATTTTTATTTTTAGTAGTAGTACTCCCAAATTACATAACCGCAACCCTCAACACGCTTACAGAGTTGGGAGATCATGTGAAACTGCGCTGTATGAACTTGTTACGAGGATTGAAAGGATCGCTTAGTATTAAGGACTTATATAGTACTTCTTTCGCTTCCATCACAGAAGCCTGTTCAAATTTTTGAATTGACCAAACCATTGTTACTTGGATTGGATCTTTGGTGCGATCGTGCATTGCTGTGGCCGAGCTGGACTCCCTTTCCATTTCGGTTAAAGTAACTAAAGGTTGCCCACAGGGAGATGTCCTATCACCTCTCCTGTGGCTCTTAGTTATTGACGAATTACTTGTAAAACTACAGCAATCCAGTTTCACTGCTCAGAGATATGCTAATGACTTACTCGTTCTGGTTCAGGCTAAATACCATAATATACTGTGTGGTGTAAAATGTGGTGTCTAGAGAAGGGATTTTAGGTTAATGCATCGAAAACTAGTCTGCTAGTCTTCACCAGACGTAGGAATACTGGAGAGCTGTTTGCTCCTTTTCTTTTTGGAAAAACAATCGCTATAGATCCGACACAGTAAAGCATCTGGGTGTCATTCTGGACAGCAAACTCTCCTGGAAATCTCATATTCAAAATAAACTTCAAAAGGTCACTTCCATTTTCTGGCCGTGTATTCTGCCAGAAACCGGAAGTGAACTTGACCGAAGTGAATAAATTCTGCTTCGATGTCTCTTGCTCAGTGGTTTTTCCAACGAGGAACTCGTGGATGTCTCAAGAATTCAATGACTGGTTAGCTCAGTCGCTCGTGTTTTTCGCTGACGGGTCTCACTCTAATTATGGTGCAGGTTTCGGAACCTATAGTCCTGCACATAACCTACAATCGTGTGGAGGTCTAGGCCAGAACTGCATGGTATTCCAAGCGGAGCTAATTGCACTCACACGTTGTGCGATTGACGTTTCTAACCTCGCTGTGTCCGGAAAAGACAATATTCTATGCAGTGATAGCAAACCTGTGCTCAATTAATTACGAAATCCTATGATCACTTCCAAACTGGTCAAGGACTGTAAACATTTTATTAACGTCCTTTGCTCTAATAATCGTGTCAGGGTTATGTGGGTTCCGGCTCATTGTGGCATTGAAGGTAATCAAATAGCTGATGTTTTAGCTAAAACAGGCACAAGGATGAAATTCATTAGACCTGAACCGGCAGTGCCCCTGACCTTTAATTGTGGTAAGGAAGCTATTAAGAACTACATGTTTTTGCAGGCTAAGCGTAATTGGCTAGCTTCTACTACCAACTGAGAGGTCAACCGCAAAACAAAACTTAAAATAATATTTAAAAAGTGATACACATACTAAAATTCGTAAACTTTGTTAAATGTATAAATTTATATGTGGTCTAGTGTGAAGCTAATCCAAATTTGAGACATCAATCCCGACAAACATTTTTAAAGGTTTGACCCGCTAAATTACTCAGAAAATGTAACATGTTTGTGTTTGTTACTGAATTTTTACGTGTCAAATTTAGAAAGCCCGATCCGTAAGTTTGCGGTTTTAATAACTGTTATATTATGTCAACCTTAATTATGGATCTCACGTTAACATTTTTGGTATTTTTACAAGAATATTTTACTTTACCTAATTGGTAATTTTGTAGGACGAGTTACCGTAATGTCCGATTTAGATGATGAAAAATGTTAGTGTAAATTTCCTGATTTAGTTATTATAATAAAACACATTATTCATTATCATTTACATTCACTTATAATGTTTTATTTATTTTTCAATATGTCTTCACTCTCGCCCGGTCAACCATCAACTAACTTGTTATAGTGTTACCATCTTCATCGAGTTGTTGGCTGCGTTCATGCATATTATAATTATGACATTTATGCATTCACTACATTTACTCTTTTTTTTTTTTTTTTTTTTTTTTTTTTTTAATTTTAGTTTTACATATTTCAACTTAGTCTACATTGTTACAAAATTTAAATCCAGGAAGCGTCTGTCTTATATTGAGCGGCTTCTCGGTCTGCGTCTGCACCGAATCGGTCGGCAGTATTTAAAGTCTGGCCGTAGACTAAAAAGGCTATGGGAAGGACACCCTGAAAATAAACCAGCAATGAAGGAAACACTAGGAAATAATACCCCAGGTGGCAGACCTGCACTGCAGGAAAATCCACCCTCTTCGGAGGTTGACCCCATGGATTCTGGGGAGGGTCAATCATTGCAAAACAAACATGTGAACGCAATCGGCTCAGACAATTTCATGAGCGGAAACACTAGTGACAATCCATTCAGAATGGGCAAGTTAATGATGAGATCTCCTATAAGGCCACGAAGTATCTCTGTGGAAAATATAACAAAAATTAAAGATCTCCAGCAGATGAGTAACAGTAGTTCTCAACAAATATCTGGGAGTGATTTAAATGATAAAATAATCCAAACATTACAAGCCGAATTAAAGGAAGCACGAAACGAGATTCATAAACTAAAACTGATGATAGAACAGAGTCAGCCACAAAAGAATGATTATAATATACCTGATTCGAGCGAAGAAGAAGAAATAGTAGCACACGAAACAGCATGGCTACTACCAAAATCCAAAAAAAGGAAGCGTTCATCACAAAAAGGTAATCAAGCAGGTACTACACCAGACATAACGGAAAAATATCCAAGTCCAAAAACGAAAGCTCAGTCCGAAAAAAATAACACACAAGGAAAGCATACAACTTTTCAAACAATTAAAGAACCTAATAAAAGCAAGCAAAATCCTCCCCCGGTAATACTTAGCAATGTGACAAACTACTCAGTCTTTAACAAGTCATTACAGGACAACAGCATCAATTTTCAAGCTAAATTGATGAACAACAATCAACTGAAAATAAATGTAGATACCGAGACCGATTATAGAAATCTAACAGAATATTTAAACGGTTCGCAGCAACAGTGGCATTCATATGAAAATAAACATACGCGTCCGATAAGGGTTATGGTTAGAAATCTACACCAATCATGCAACCCAGAAGATATTAAAAGAGAACTGAGCGAAAAGGGTTTTAAAATCCTTGAAGTCGCCAATAAAATTAAAAAGTCTAAGAAAGGGGATGAAGAAATAAGAATTCCTCTTCCATTATTCATGCTGACCTTCGATAACAAAGAAGATATAAGAAAAATTTATGAAATAAAACATATGTGCCATATGGGAGTAAAAATCGAGGCGGTTAGAAGTAATCGTATGATTCCGCAATGTAAACGTTGTCAGCGATATGGCCACACTCAAAAGTTCTGCCAACACGAGCCTAGATGTGTTAAATGTGCTGAGAAACATTTAACTATTGCTTGTGAGAAACCCAGGACCACCGCGGCAAAGTGTTCAAATTGTGCACAGGCCCACCCTGCAAGCTACCGAGGATGTCTGGTAGCGAGAGAACTCCAAAAAAGAAGAAATAATCTAAATAAACCAACGAGTTTACAAAAGAGTCAACCAAAAGAATCCTTTAGTCATCATGTCAGAAGTGGTATATCTTATGCGCAGGTGGCTGAGACAGGAAAGGTCAGCTCAGGACCGGTGTCGAATCCTACACATTCGAATACTATGATGGAAATGATGCAGAATGTTATGAATGCAGTAAACAACCTCACTGAAAGGCTACAAAGATTGGAGCAGGGTAATTCTGCTATATTATACTAATTATTTCTCCCAAAATGATATATCAAGAAAACCTGAGGATTGCTACATGGAATGCTAACGGTATTAAAAATAAAAAACATGAACTTGAAGCCTTTTTAAAAATGCAAAATATCGATGTGTGTCTGGTATCTGAGACCCACTCAACTAGACAATCTTACTTAACAATTCAGGGTTACCAACTTTACGAAACAATTCATCCGGATAACCAAGCAAGAGGAGGAACTGCTGTTATAATAAAAAACTATATTAAACACCATGAATGCCAGCAATATCAATCACCTGAAACCCAGCTTACCGTTGTAGAAATTACATCAACCAAGCAACGTCTTCAGATAGGAGCGGTGTATTGTCCACCTAGATACAACCTGAAGAAATCGAACTACTTGAATATCCTACATCATTTCAATGGTAGATTTATATTAGGAGGGGATTTTAATGCAAAGCATGTTGACTTTGGCTCTAGGCTTACAACAGTCAAAGGTAACGAGCTAAAAAATGCAATAAACGAAATGGGATGTAACATACATTCCACTGGCAAGCCGACATATTGGCCCACGGACGTAGCTAAAACTCCTGATCTACTGGATTTCTTTATATCAAAACAAGTTTCATCAAATTTTATTGAAGTAGAGGATAATTTAGATATGGACTCTGATCATTCTGCAGTGATACTTACCATAAGCGACAAAATAATTAGAAAGGAAACAAGACCAACTCTTGCCAATAAAACAACTGACTGGGAGAGCTTCAGATTTGAATTAGAAAGCAATATTAACCTACAAACACGACTAAAAACGGTAACGGAACTAGAGGAAGAGATAGAAAACTTCACAAATATCATTCAGTTAGCCGCGTGGAATAACACTAAAGGAACAGCATCCAAAACTATTGGTAAAAGTTACCCAAGAGAAATTAGGAACCTGGTCTTAGAAAAAAGGAAAGCTAGGAAAAAATGGCAACAAACGAGGAGTCCATCTGACAAGAAGATCTTAAATAACAAATCACAACAGCTTAAGCGTGAAATTCAGAAGCTAAATGAAAAATCGTTTTCTTCGTATCTTGAAAAGTTGACGGCTGATGAAAATACAGGCTACTCATTATGGAAGGCAACCAAAAGAATAAAAACCCCAATTATGCAGATCCCTCCTATTAAGCGAAGTGATGGCTCTTGGGCTAGGGATAATAAATCAAAAGCCGAAGTGTTTGCTGATCACCTGGCTGGTATTTTCCAACCGAATGAGACCGAATCGGATATTATAATCGAAAACGGAAGCAACGACTATGGGGGCAGAATCCCTCTTATAACCCAGAAAGAAGTTAATAGGGAAATAAAATCCAATCTGAGGACCGGAAAGGCTCCAGGATATGATCTTTTAACAGGTGAAATTCTAAAGCAACTATCAAAGAAAGCTATTGTTAAACTAACCCATTTGTTTAATGCTGTTATTAGATTACGGCATTTTCCTTCTGCCTGGAAAGTTGCGGAAGTTATTATGCTACCGAAACCAGGTAAACCGCCAAATGAAGCTAAATCATATCGTCCGATATCCCTGCTTCCTATCATCTCAAAGCTAATGGAGAGACTTCTTCTGAGAAGAATGACACCAATAATAGAAAGTCGAAATCTAATACCGGATCACCAATTTGGATTTAGAGGTAAACATTCAACAATTGATCAGGTTCACAGAATTACAGACATTATAGAAAAAGCGTTAGAAAGTAAGCAAATCTGTTCTACCTTATTTCTGGACGTGGCAGCAGCTTTTGATAAGGTATGGCACGAGGGATTAATACATAAACTAAAAGTTATGCTCCCGGGACCATATGTTGAACTTCTGAGGTCATACTTATCTGAAAGACTTTTCCGAGTAAGACAAGAAGATGAGTATTCTGAACTGAGAGAGGTAAGGGCAGGAGTCCCACAAGGCAGCGTTCTGGGCCCAGTCCTATATCTACTATATACAAGTGATATACCACAGTCCGATCATGTAAGCATAGCAACGTTTGCTGACGACACTGCTATACTAGCAACAGCGCAAACTGCCGAAGCGGCAGCGAATAAACTTCAATATGCAAGTGAAGAAATTCATCAGTGGACGAAGCGATGGAAAATCAAACTTAATGAATTAAAATCTGCTCATGTCAACTTTACGAACAAACTATTGGTTAATCCGCCGCCAATTAGCATAAACGATGTCATGGTGCCATACGAGAACTCCGCTAAATACTTGGGAATGACACTGGACGTTAAGCTCAAATGGAAAGAGCACGTGAAGAAGAAAAGAAAGGAGCTCGATCTTAAGTATAGACAATTGTACTGGCTAATTGGACGAAGGTCAAAATTAAGCATAAACAACAAAATATTGATTTACAATCAAATCCTAAAACCGGTCTGGTTATATGGTATTCAACTTTGGGGTTGTACTAAAAATGCTAACATCAAACCTATACAAAACTTCCAGAATAAGGTACTTCGGAGTATAGTAAATGCACCCTGGTACATTCGAAATAAGGATTTGCATCGAGACTTGGGGATACCGGATGTAAAATACGAAATAAAAAGATTTGCAACGAAGCATGAATCGAGGCTATTGCAACATGTTAATGCGGAAGCCTCTCGGCTACTGGATAATGAACATTTGGTTAGGAGGCTAAAGAGAACCAAACCCTTCGAGCTCGTTAGTATGTGAGCAGCTACCTATCAACGAACAGGCATTGGAGCATCGCTGGATCTACAGTGACCTAATTATAGTTTAGTTTTAAGAATTCAGATGTAAATTGATGGTTAGTCTGAAAAGACTAGTTTCAATAAAAAAATAAAAAAAAAAAAAAAAAAAAAAAAAAAAAATTGTTACAAAATTTAATTTTACATATTTTAACTTAGTCTATATTGTTACAAAGTTATATGGTAATCTCTATGTGTGTATTCTTTCAGATTAACTTACTGAACAGAATCATTTCTTCATTCATTTCATTTCATTTTTTTTTTTTTTTTTTTTTTATTTTTTTTTATTTACGTATGTGTTCAAAATTGGACATCAAATGATAAAAAGTTTCGTTCCCATTAAGATAAATCGTAATCATTAAAATGAGATGGTTTTTTCCTTACTCTTCCTGATTGCTTTCTAAGAATTTCTCCCGTATCGTTATTTGTAGCGTTATTGTTTGTGATTGTGTCGGTTTGTTAACATTTTTGGTATTTTTACAAGAATATTTTACTTTACCTAATTGGTAATTTTGTAGTACGAGTTACCGTAATGTCCGATTTAGATGATGAAAAATGTTAGTGTAAATTTCCTGATTTAGTTATTATAATAAAACACATTATTCATTATCATTTACCTACATTCACTTATAATGTTTTATTTATTTTTCAATATGTCTTCACTCTCGCCCGGTCAACCATCAACTAACTTGTTATAGTGTTACCATCTTCATCGAGTTGTTGGCTGCGTTCATGCATATTATAATTATGACATTTATGCATTCACTACATTTTCTCTTTTTTTTTTTTTTTTTTTTTTTTTTTTTTTTTTTTTACGTATGTGTTCAAAATTGGACATCAAATGATAAAAAGTTTCGTTCCCATTAAGATAAATCGTTATCATTTAAATGAGATGGTTTTTTCCTTACTCTTCCTGATTGCTTTCTAAGAATTTCTCCCGTATCGTTATTTGTAGCGTTATTGTTTGTGATTGTGTCGGTTTGATTATTGTTTACCAGATTCCCTGTACTAGAATCTAATGTTGTTATACTACCTGATCTATCCCTGTCTATGGTACTGTTTAATGAGTCGCGTTCTCTGAATCGTTTTACCTGATCCGCTCGTTTAGTGAATTGCTGACCGTCATTGTTTTCAATTTTTACCATTTTCCCTTGTCGATCTATTACTTTGTATTTATTGTTGTCAAAATTAGTTGAGAGTTTGTTTTCTAATCGTTCGTTTTGTCTCAGTACTACGTCGCCTTTCTCTACATCGGACCTAGCAGCCTATCTCTTTTCGTCTATGTACTGTTTTTTTCGTATATTTCAACTTCCTTTTCGATCGCTGGAATTTTCTCCCGAAAGTCTCTTCGGAACATTCCCTGAGCTGGGCTTATACCAGTGGAAGGGTGAATTGAGTTGGTGTATAAGAACAACCAGTCATTCAATTCCTCTTTCCAATCTCCTTTCTCAAGTTGCGCTATTTTGAGTCGCTTAACCAGAGACCTGTTTTGTCTTTCTACTAATCCATTTGAGGAAGGTGAGTAGGGTATGGTATGCTTTAACTTTATACCATTGTTTTCACAAAATTCGTTAAATTCTGCGCTCCGAAATTGTGGTCCATTGTCAGTGATAAGTGTCTTCGGTAGTCCATACCTAGTGAAAAGAATTTTGAACTTGGCAATCGTTGTTGTGCTTGTTATTGACCTCATGGGCTCAACAATAACATATTTACTATATTCGTCGATTATTACTAATAAGTTGTCTCCTGAAGGTAATGGTCCAAGGTAATCTGCTCTTAGTTGATTCCAACTTCCCGTTGGTAATTCGGTTACGTATAGAGGTTCAGGATTATTTAATTTGGCAACTATCTGGCAGCTTTTACAGCTCCTTACGAATTGTGTCGCATCTTTGTCCATGTTGTACCACCACACTTTCTTTCGTAACCTCCTTTTCATCATTCCCTCGCCTGGGTGTCCCTCATGAGCAAGTTTTAGTACCTGACTGTGCAGACTTTTCGGCATTACAATTCGATTCTGTCGTAATATGATACCTTCTATTTCGCTCAATTCGCCTACGAATCTTTTGTAATGTGCAATATCCTCGGTCCATCTCCCGCTTTTCATTGAATTGCTTAATGTTGTTAGATCTTTGTCTGATTGGGTTTCCTCTCTTATGGTTTCGATTGTAATTGCCTTTGGTTTGGCTATTTGTGCGATAGAGTTGATGTACATCTCACCCCTGTTATCGAAAGTCGTATCCATATTCGTACAGAGCCTTGATAACGGATCTGCTATATTCGTTTTACCCGGTTTGTAGATGACTTTGAAATTAAATGATTGAAGTCGCAGAACCCAACGCTCGATCACACGGTTTGGAAGTAGGTTTGAATAGGGTTTCTAACGCCTTATGGTCTGTTATTAGGTCGAATTGTTTTCCCGTCACATACATCTTGAACTTTTCCACAGCCCAAACTATCGCCAGTGCTTCCTTTTCCCCTTGGTAATACTTTCTTTCTGTTTCGGTTAACCCTTTTGATGCATATGCTATTACTCTAGTTTGGTTCTCGTTTTGCTGAATTAAAACGGCTCCCAATCCTACTGGACTTGCATCTGCGATGATTGTGGTTTTATCTTTAGGATCATAGAATCCAAGTTTTGACTCAGTCATTATCAATTGTTTCAGCCTCTCAAAGTTTTGTTGTTGCTCTTCGTTCCAACTGAAACTGTGATTTATCCGTGTTAATTTCTTTAGTGGCTCCGACAATGTTGCTAGATTGGGTATGAATTTGCCCACGTAGTTGAGAAGTCCTAGGAAGCTTCTAACTTCCTCCTTATTTTCTGGTGCCCTGAACGATTTGATTGCTGTCACTCTATCTTCAGTTGGTTTTATCCCTTCTTTGGATATGAGATGCCCCATAAACTTAATCTCCGATTTCCCGTATTGACACTTTTTTTTGTTTAGTATGATTCCCCTTTCATCCAGCATGTCTAATACGTTTCTTAATCTTTCGTTATGCTCTTTCTCATTTTCTCCCGCTATTGAGATATCGTCGATGTATACCCAGACTCCTTTGATGTTTACTAATAAACTTTCCATTAATTTTTGGTAAATCTCGCTAGCACAGTTCAGACCAAACATCAACCTTTTGAAGCGGTACATACCTTCATGTGTAATGAAAGTAGTTATTTCCCGTGATGTTGGTGTGATCTCTATTTGGTGGAAAGCATTCTTTACGTCTAGTTTCGAGAAAATTACGCTTTTGCATAGATTTGGCAAGATATCTTGAAATGTTGGAAGTGGATGTATTTCTTTCTTTATTGCCTGGTTGGCTCTGCGCATGTCAATACAAAGGCGTACGTCTCTGCCTTGGTCTTTAGGTGTTACTACCAGTGGGGATAACCATCTAGATGTTCCGTCGGCTCTTTCGATTATGTCATCATCCAGAAGTTCTTTCAATCTTTCCGATACCTTGTCTTTTAAGGGTATTGGGATACGGCGGTAGGGTTGACGTACTGGAGTTACGCTCTCGTCTATTTGTTTTTCGACTTGAATGTCTTTTAATTTTCCTGTTTTATTGGAATCCTGTATGTTTTTGCTATTTTCTATTGTGTTTATGTCAAACGATACGATCTTGAGGGCTAAAGCGGTTTCGCAGCTCATTAATGAAGCTCCTTGTCCTTCTACAATGTAGAGATCAATCTCTTCCACATTATCTTTATATTTGATTGTAGTGCGAACAACGTCGACTACCCTAATTAAGCTATTATACCCTTTGAGTTCCCGCTTAAAACTTTCTCCCTTTCTCTTTATTCCCTTTTCTATCGCTCTCTTCCAGGTGTATTCACTTATCAGATTTACCCTTGCTCCTGTATCTATCATCAATCTAATCTTTATTCCATAGTCTAACCTAAATGTACTAACACTTATGTTACAGGTATAGAAATATGCAAATAAATACTAATATAATTATATAATTAGCAAACTTAAACTAATTCAACAATTATCAAATTTAATTTATTTTATTGTAAATCTCTTTCTTTTACCTCATTAAGCTGCATGCAATCCCGCACTCCTGTTTGCCTCATACAAGTGCGTCCACGTCAAATGTATTTTCTTTTTCGATTCAGCTGTAATTCGATGAAATCTCCGAATTTAATCGTTGTTGCTCCCAATTTAATATGCTGGAACTGATTTCCCGTTTTCCAATTTAATATTTCCAAAAGTTTCTTTTTGATTTCCAATTCTTGCAATTGCATTCTTGCAGTTACAATTTCATTACTGATAAATCCATCTTTTATACCCCCCATTTGAATAAAGAAAAATTAAAATTTGACAGAATCTGAATTGAATTAATTTGTAAGAAATTAAATTAAATTTTTTTTAGCCCTAATTGGCATGCATACAGGATGGGTATAAAGTGATGGTCAAATAAACGCATTTTCTAAAATTTCGATATTTTCTATTCAAATGACAGATATTAGAGATTTGTATAGCATGAAATATATATGGGGCGGTGGTCCAGTGAGCAAAGTCAGTGACTTTGGATTTATGGATCTAAGTTCGTTTCCCGATCGGGCCAAACATTTTTTGATGATGATGGTGAAAAAAAAAATCCAACTTCGCTTCTGTTCAAAGCTTCAATATTCTCCATGTATAAAAGTGACAAGTATAAAAAAAAGATGGGTATGGGTATATAGAGCGGTAATGAAATTGTACGGCGATGGTCAAATAAGCAAGGTCCATTGTCGTTGTAAAATTTTAATTTTTTTTTATTCAAATGGCAGGTATAAACGCTAGGAATATCACTATTATTATGTATGGCGGTGGCTCGATGGTGAAAGAAGGTGTGTGATTGGGTATTAATCATGACTAGTTCAAGCTTCAAAATATATTTTGAATTTAATTGCGAATTGGTCATATTTAAATCAAAAAGCATTTTTTTTTAATTTAATGAGAAACGTGTGGATGCCCGCTAAAAATTATTTTATCCTTGATCGAGGTTTGAACACCGCACAACATCCACGATTACTATGACGCCGCTTACTTTCGTGTATAGATTTGACGCTATACTGATCCTTTATATTTGCCAATGGAGAAATTAAATAAATTAAATTAAAAATTATTTAATGCCAAACCGAGGTTTGAATTCTAGTTCACAATTCCAAATGCAACGACACTGCTTACTGGACCACCGGCGTATATTAATTTGGTGCTATACAATTCTTTTATGTTTGCCAATTCAATAGAGAAAATTAAAAATTTTAGCAACAGGAATGAACTATGTTTATTTGACCATGGCCGTATATTTTCATTACGGTCATACACAAGAGATGGCTCTTATACTTGCAGAAATGTATGATTTGGCCAGCAATTTGCAGTTGTGGAGCCAAGTTTTTCTCACATTTTTCATAACGACGTATTTTACCACTAATTCTTCAACACGATTCAGCAGTAAAGTTTTGGCCATATAGCTAGTTCACACGACTTTAATTTCAACAGAAGCAATAAATTTGAACGAGATCTGCAAAGAGTCCACAGGTTTTCGTGAAAAACGAGTGTAGAGGTATCACACGATCTAAATAGCCAATTCAACGACCCGAACCGTGAAATTAATTGCGCGACAACATGATTTTTCAATAAGTACATTGCTTCGCGCGCTATATATGGCAAATAGCGCCGACTACTTGGAACCAAATGTCGTCGAGGTCGGGATTCAATTTCAGCCAGCAAATATTTCGTTAAAATGGCGCAATAACGATCACTATTCACAGGTACGTCCCGGCCGTCTTTTTTGGGAAATTAGAAGTCACAATCATAAAAAGTTAAACACATAAAACAGAAACATTAAAGATAAAACACAAATGGAAATTGAAACGATCTTGAAAATGAAACAATAAGTAAGCCCAGAAATGTGCTTGACGCATTATCGCAAGAAATACATTCTTTTGGATTTATTGATGAGATAAAAATAATTATTATAAATAGTTATGGTTCGAAGGCCCAGAAAATATCCATTGATCCGGTATATCGGTGCTTAATTTAAACGATACAAATATTCAAAGTCGAGCTTTCTTGAGGAAAATCGAATTAGGGAGAGAAAAGTTAAAAGAGAATAAAGCGATCAAGAAGAAAACCATTAAAGAAAAGTGTGGTAGGATTTATCTGTAAACTTGAGGGAAGTATTTGAAAACATTGCCAAAAATGATGGACCAACGATAGATCAACCAATTAGTAATGAGGCTAATAACGTCACTAATGAATGTAACATTCAAAAATTGTTTTGCTTGAAGTATTGACTTTTTTACAATTTATGCAAATGTTAAAGGTACCATATGGACTGTGCTGGGACAATCAATATTAATCATGAACTCATTTGACCAGCTTGTAAGTCTAATTGTTTAGGACTGAAACTGTGTAGCTTAAGGTGCAAAGTGAAAATTTGTTTTTCCATGATTGAAATGCGATTTAAAGATTAAAGTCAGTTGCTAGCACAATTGGAAGTGTCAATAAGGAAGATGATGTACAAACAGCTTCCAACTGTTTTTCAAGGCTAGTACCGGTTGCCTAGTGTCAGACAATTTTAGAAATTTGTTCAACTTATTACAAAATGACAATTTGAAGTGATTTTTCGTGTATAATTGTGAAGCTTATATATACAACGATTTGATTGTGATACGGCCCATCTTTAACGAGCCAAAAATGGTGTTGCCACAACGCCAAAACACGTGGATCAAAAACTCGATTCATAAGGCAACGCACTGTCTCAAGTGTGCCTTCGCTTGGATGAAGTCTCTAGAAACAATGTACATTATAAAAAAGACCAAATCATCCTGAGATGGAAGAAGATACGGATGCTGCGGCTACTCGTGTTACTATAGAAATTTTATATTTCACGGTTCGCCCTTTGCTAGAAGATAAGCAAATTAAAAGGTGATGTATGAAATTCATGTGCAATCTTTATATTCATCTAGCCCAAGCTCTACACAATCAAGGCCACGACGATTTCATAATTCTTATTCATATCACGTTGTCACAAATGCTTACCATTGTGTTTTGTGTAATAAATCGCCTCATTCAAGCTTGCGGTGTTTTGTATTTTTAAAACTGTCAGTGAATGATCGATGCGAAGAAGTTAAAAAACAATTACCATCAACTGTATTAAATCTGGACCTTGTATAGATAAGTCTCCAGTATGAGATTCATGCAAAGTTTGTCAAAGCAAGCACCACACTTTTTTACATTTGAGCACTAGCGCACTCAATGGTTCATCTTTGACGTCAAGTAATTCAAATCACTTTCAAATCTAAAACCGCCAAGTCTATTACTCTTACGTTCATTGGACGTGCATATGAACCTTCACAAGTTTTCTTGGCCACAGCTATGGTGAAAGTATTGTATAAGTTTAACTGACCTGTTGTTGGCCGGGCTTTATTAGATTCCGGCTCGCAAATCAACTTCATGACCCAACCGCTTTCTTCAAAACATCGATTTCCGGTGGAAAAAGGATGGATACAACTACAGTCATAAGTGTCGAGCTTCGCTACTGTGATTGAGGTACTTGTGCTGCCATCAATCACGAATATTTCACCATCAAAGTCGATTAACACGGATAGCTGGTCAATACTAGCAAATCTACGATTGGCTGATCCCGATTTTGTAAAGGCTCAAAAAATCGACCTGTTGCTTCGAGCCGATATTAAATTTGATTTATTAAAAGTGGTTCAAGTGGAGTTAGGCGATAAGTTGCCGTGTTTTCAAAATACTCTTCAGAAAAACATTTTAATGAGTGATTCACCCGAAATGAAGCTGGTCGAGTTATTGTGACGCTTCCCTTTATTCGTCCACCGGAACATTTTAGGTGTTTTTTCAAAAATCGCCAAGAGACGTTTCTACAATTTGGAAAAGAGATTGTGTAAGAACAATTTACTTGACTTTTTTGAAAGTAAGATCTATATGAAGCAAAAGATGTTGTATCCGTTTTATGTCGTTTTAGGTCACATAAATACGCATTTGGCATAGATGTATCCAAAAAGTATCACCAGATACTTATGTACCATGAAGACTCCAACTATCAGCTGATCTACTGGCGCAATAATCCAAATGAGCCACTTCAGAGCTACCGCTTAAAAGCGGTAACTTACAATACATCTGCAGCTCCATTTTTTGCTACTCGTGGTCTTCTACAATTTCTAATTGACAACCAAAATAACTACAATGCTACCAGGGACACAATTCGGTATGACATGTATGCCGATAATATGTTAACCGGAGCCAACCTATTAAAACTTCGATAATCAAAGTTCTGTCTACATGTGCCTTGGAAGAGAGGAAATGGTGTGTCAATTCTCAAGATATTATTGCTGATATACCTCAAGAATATCATGAAGTCTTGATGCACTTCGATAGCAACGATTATATTGAGATATTTGGTATTTTATGGCAACCACAAAAGGATGTATTTCAATTTCATGTAAGCTGATCTCCAGTTAATATAAATTAACGAAACGAATTGTTATTCCGAAGTTGCACGTTTATTCGATACATCATAAATTTTCCAATCAGTGACGTCATTTATTGGACAGACTCAACTATATTATGCTCCATTGACTGAATTCTTCGCCATCAACACTGCTTTGATGATATGTAATTTATTGTTCTCTGGACCATCAATGTTACAATCCTCTAAGTCTTCTTGGCTTACAGAATGCAGTGAGGTCAACAAATCTGCGATTCTGCGATGATTGGGTCTCCCAAGGGCGACAGTATTTCTGCTAATATGAGGTATGTTAAAAATTATCCCCGATTGATCAGACTGATGGCATATGGTTCCAGATTCTTCCATAGAATATTAACAATTCATATTAAACCAAAAAATGTTTTAGAAGCCTGTGAACTGATATACGTAGACAGAGTTTCCTTTTCATCAATCTGAACCGTGGTATTTGGTTAGCTTATTTCATTAATGTTATAGTTTAGTTAGGAATTTTTGTAATTTCCAAAATAGTTATAAACGTTCTTGAATATGGATGTACAATCTCAATAAATCTTGGATGGTATATATATACGTCTAAAACTCTGATTGCGGTATATAGCACGTCTCAACGCAATACCCTTTATACCAAAGATTATATAATCTGTACATAAGTGGTAAGTCAACATTCAGGGGCAAATTATATTATTTTCCATGGAAATTACACCACTCACATATTTTTTGTGTATGTGTAGGTATGTCTAAATAATTATAAGCATCCCAAATAACAAATAACAAAGTGATATCATAACATTCACACACGCACGTATATATAAGAAGACACAAACAAAATATTTTGTGTTCGCTTAAAAAATTATCTTAGACGCGTTAAAATGATAAAGTGCTACTTACATTTTTGTTGTTGTATCCAAAAAATAAAAAATAAATGTTTGTGAATTATTATTGCCTTTTGGCATTTTTTAGTGCGCAAAGCTTTAAACAAAATATACACAAATAAGCATCTACATAATTATGTAGGCTTTAATAATAAATGACTGTCTATAAAATTATGTGTGCACAGTATATGAAAATCTGATGCATATTTGATTGGTGCAGACCTGTACAACATGTTGTGTCAATACAAAAAAATAATAATAATTCCAAGAGAACATCGCTAATGCTGCTTACACACGGCAGCGTACATCAGTTTAAACGGAATTAAATGAGCACAGATATATAGGAATCCTTTTTGTTTTATTAAAAGCATAAATTCAACATTCAAATATATGACGAGATCAACAAATGTAATGAAATGACAATTTTTTTATGTTTTTTGTTCAGCTTTGTTTGTATGAATTATGTATGCAACATAATTTAAAAATATGCTCTGTACAATATAAAATGACATACGTCGTTGAGTTTTTTTTTTTTTTTTTATGTAGCATAAAGAGATCTCGGTATATAAATGTATGTATGCAGGATAAATAATAATATGCCAAGGTTATGTCTAAAGAATTCTGATTAAATTCACTGTGGTATGTGTACTCGGATAAGAAAAAAAAAAATTCTGTAATTAAAAAAAAACGTAAAATTATTGTCATTGCTCGTCGCATCTCGAATACATTTATATTTTCTGGTTTCGCCATTTCATTTTATTTATATTTTTGAAAGCCTTTTCATGTTCATTGAGGCAATGTTTAAAAATTTTTTTTAAATGGTAAAATGCTCGTTGAATATCCGAGACATAATATAGAAATACGTACATATTTTACTTATCGTTCTAAATATTATGTTACGGTATATTAATGTAATGTGCAATTAGGAACGAAGACAACAATATGGACGAGTTGAGCAATTACCCGTGCTGAGAGGACTGACGCGCGCTCCTCTACTCGTTTACGTATCACAAGAAATATTCTGTTAAAATTCATATAACTCTACTCTAGCTCTGTGTACTTGAGTAGAAGGAACAAAAATACAGTGAACACAATAATAAGACAACAAAAAATCGCGATGCCAAATTTAAGTTGACCTTTCCAAATTGGGTACAGCTCACCGTAACAAATTCAAATGGATTCAAAATATTTAACATGTCCTTCTTTGACCTACTTCACCCAACCCAAATCTAAAATTAGGCTGTCAGCTACCAAGGCATTGATGTTCGTTTCAAAACATTAATTTCTAAAAATAAGCTAAATTAACTAATAATAATAATAATATGAGCACTATTCAATAAAAAATTTAATAAATCAAGATTTTCCATTTTTAAAAAGTCCGAATTCTACATATCACAATTTATTAACTCGGTTAATTCTAAAAATTGATAAGGAATCATTAGTTTTTAAATTCGATGAACCAAAATGGAGTCATATAATTGTCAAAACAAATGAAATATATCAAATATCATGAAACTTCTTAAATTCTTTATATTATAGATTGCATTTAGAAACAAGAATTAAATTTATTCACAAAATTCGTAAAGCATAAAATATCATGAACACTTAACATTCGTATTATTCATTGAATAAAAGCATTTTCGAATACTACATATAAAGTTGAATGACTAAAACTTTAAAAAATTGGCGTGCTTCTAGAATTATTTCATCCAACTAAATTTAATAAACTCAGAAACTAAATTTAATTAATAAATTACGAAAAAAAAATTAAATTTGTAAATTTAATTTTTTTTAAAAATAATAAAACTGACTTGTATTTAAATTCAAAAATTAAGGAAGTTTTAAAAATTTTTAAAGTTTCAAAAATTATACTCAAAAATTTCATAAAATTTATTATTTAAATTCAATCTGTATCATAAAATATAAAAAATACATAATGTTAGTAATACAATTTTTAAGGTTAAAAAATAATCAGAAAATGCCTATGCAATAAAATTCGTATAATTTAAAAACAAAAATCATAAAATGTAACGGCTCTGCCGTTCTATTCATAGAACTATTAAAATTTCCTAAAACTTCTAATGGTTATAAAGTAATAAAATTCACCAAATTTTTAATTTCATAAAATTAATTAAATACCACGATAATAGCATTCAAATAAAATTTTCCAAATATTACTTAAATTCATAAATTGCAATAAATTCAATTAGTTGATAAAACCCAATTCATCTGCTTTACTAAAATTCATTAAACTTTTAAAATTTATAAGTCATTAATAAATTAATTGAATTCATTATCAGTCGTTTAAAAAAATTTTGAATCATTATGTAACATTTTTAAAAACATTTAATTCATAAATCTGCGTAACTTAAATTCATAAAGCGCATTACTTTTAAAATATATAGGTAAATCCATAAGGCTATCCCTCTGCAATAAAATACAACTTAAAAAATCATAAAATATATTAAATTGTAATAATTTATAAAATAAATTTAATTTTCAGAATCTGCATTCATTCAACTATTATAATTAGCATTCATAAACCGAAGCAACCAATTAAAATTTATTAAATTATTATAATATTTAAAACGATAAAATTTTTATAATTTTAAAGTTCCTAAAATTAGTAAGAACTCATAAACTCCTTAAACTCAGTAAATAAATAGAATTCCTTAAATTCGTTTAATTCAACAGTTCAATAAATATTATTTAATCCATAAAACTTGGAAAATAAATTAAATTAATGAAATTCATTAATTTCATAACGTTAAGTTGTCATATTGTGCATTCATAAAATGAATAAAATTTATCCTGAGGTCACAAAATTCTTAAAATTTTAAAAATTAATTCTCAAATTTTAAAATATAAAAATATAAAAATCTTAAAATTTTAAAAAATTCAAAAACCAAAAAGTCGATAAAAATCAATAAATGTCTCAAATTAATACAATTCACAATGTAAAAATATTAAAGAAATAATATTCGAATTTGTGAATTCATTAAATTTTATGTTAAATTAAATTAAATTTTATGTTAATTCATTAAATTTTATGTTAAATTTAAAATTTCAAAACTTTAAGAAAAACTCGTAACATTTTTCGAAAATATATAAAATCCAAAATATAACTAATAAAATACATTAAATCTAGAAAATTATTACAATTTGTAAAGCTCATAATAAAATTAATTAATGTATTAGCAAATCCAATTAATTCATAAAACTTAAAAAAAACTTCTGTAACTCATAAACAGTAATAAAATTCCCAAATTCAAATTTATTATATTATATTTATTTATATTTTCGTAAAATTTAGAAATCACGAAATTTCGAAATACCATAAAGTTTATAAATTTGAATATAGCATACATATTATAAAACATTATTTATGAAACATTTTAATAATTCAAAAAATCTTGGAACAAATATAATTCATAAATTGCATAAAATTTGTTTAGTTCATAAAACCCAATTCACTTGTTTTAATAAAATTCTTAAAATTAAAAAATTCATAGCGTAAAATTCATAAACCGAAACAAAATCAAATTTAAAAAAGTATAAATATATTTAAAATGAGTAAAAAATGCTCTTAAAAAAAGTTAATCCACCAAATTGACAAGTAAAAATGTAAAAACATTAAAATTTAAAAAATTCGCAAACCTAAAAATTGACAAAACTCAGTTAATGCATCAAATTTATTGTATAAACATATTCGAACCAAATAATATTCGCAAAATCTAAAATTCGTACCACAAATGAAATTCAAGAAAATTCTTGTATATTCAACAAACTCAATTAATTAAACATAAAATAATAATAATTTAATTCATAAACAACAGTAATACAATTCACACATAAACATTTATATTTTTAGAAAATTTAAAAATCACGTAATTTCGAAATAACCATAAAGTTTATAAATTTTAAAATAGCATACGTCTTTTAAAACCATATTTATTGTACATTTAAAATTTATAAAACAAACGTGCATTCAAATTAAACAATTTTTGAAATTTTAATAATTTCCGAAATTTCAAAATTTTATAAAATCAATTCAAATAGATTAAATGAGTAAAAATATTTAAAACAGCGATACAATTTTTGAAGTTCGTGAAATTTGTAAAACTAATAAATTCCTAAAACTCAGTAAACGAATTCAAACGTTAAAGTGTAATATTGTGCATTCATAAACTGAATAAAATTTATCCTGAGGTCACAAAATTTTCAAAATCTAAAATAATTAATTCAAAAATTTAAAAATGAGAAACTGAAACATTAGCATTTAAAAAATTCGAAAACCAAAATATCCATAAAATAAATAAAATTCACAAAATCCAGAAGCTCATAAAAATTCATAAATTTTAAAATATTAAAAATTATATAAAATTCAAATTATTCATATAACTAATATAATGAATTAAACCCATAAAACTATTAAAATTAAGTAAAATTTGTCAAACTCATAATAAAACTAGAACTCACACGCAATTAAATACTTAATTGTAAATCGTTTGAAAAAAAATTTAAAACATTAAAAATCTAAAATTTCAAAATACATTAAATCACAAAACTCAATTATTCTGGAATTCTTTATTTGGCTCTCACAAAATATATAAAATTTACAAAAATGTGCTAAAAATTTCAATAAATAATAAAATTTATTTTATTGATTAAATTCACAAAACAATAAAATTAAAAATCCTATTAATAAATAATAAAATATAGTCATACAATTTTAATTATTAATTCATAGATTTATGAATTTCTATGATTAAATGAATTAAAAAATTATTATTAATTTTTACTGTAACAATTTCAAAGTTTCATAGAAATTTTAAAAAATTGTAAGTAAAAAAGCATATAAAATTATAAAAATTGATAAAAATCATAAAATTTTTAAAACAATTGGAATATTTTAAATATTATGAAACTTATAAAATTGATAGGTTCATTGTTTGCATACATGAATTTAAATAATTCAGAAATTTTTTTGAACAAATATAATTCATAGAACAAGTAAAATTTTTTCATATTTGTTTAATTCAAAAATTATTTAAACGTACAATTTATAAGATTCACAAATTAAATAAAGTCGCTAAATAAATTAATTAACAATTATTCATATAAATTATTTATTTAGATTGATACATTTCGTAAAAATTTTGAATTATTGAGAAACATAAATTTTCGAACACTTCGTATAACCCATTAAAATTCGAAGAAATTTATTATTTAATAATAAAAACTAATTATTTTTTAAATACTCACAAATTTATAAAATTCGCATCCATAGAAATTCGTCTAAATTCTCTAATAAATTTGGAAAAAACACAAACTTTATAAATTTGGAAAATTTAAAAAAGTCCGAAAATTTATGGTTTGATTTATATTAAAATTAAATTAATAAAATCTAGCGGAACTGCATTTATACTACTATTAAAATTTATTAAAACTTCTATTGCTCATACAAAAATAAAATTCACCAAAATTGAATATTTCATAAAAAACCATACAATTCTAAAAATATAAAATATCTAAAATGTCATAAATATTATTAATTTTTATAATCTGGATAAAATTCACTAAGTTCATAAATTCACTTGCTTTATTTAAATTTAAAAATACGTAAAATTCGAAAATTTATAAAATTTTAATAATATTTAAAACAGTAGTATACGAGTAGTTCAATAAATATTATAAAATCCATAAAACATGTAATTTAAATTAAATTAATGAAATTCATAAAATGTATAATATTTAGGTGTAATTCTGTATTATAAAACTAATTTATCCTAAAATCACAAAATACTTAAAAAAAATTATTAAAAATTAATAACAAATTCAAAATTGAAAAAAATATAAAATACCTAATAATTCCTTTTTAAAAAAATTAATTTATTAATTCAAAAATCATATAAAACAAATTGAGCTAGTAAAATTCATAAAAATTACAAAATTCAGAATTCGTAAATTTAAAAATAATGAAATCATTTAATTCACAATACTACGTCATTATTTGCAGTGGTTAAATTGTTAAATCAATTGAAATATTTTAATTTAATTAATACAAATTTCGTTAACCATTAAAAAAATAAAATAGTCATAAAATAAATTAAATTACTTAAATTTAAAAAAAAATATTTTTTTATCACTAACAATAATTTAATTTATTAAGACGTCATAAATTTCTAAATAAATCGAAAAACATATATGAAAACGTAAAAATTCGAATACTTTGTTGAACTCGATCTACAACATTTCACCATCTAAGATAAAATTTATAAAAACATCCACCGATATCAAGCAAACATTGCACTGTGCGTCTAGCAATTATGCAAGAAAATGTTTCGTGTGTTATCAATGTGGGTGCTTGAAAAAACCTATTAAAATCTTACAAAAATTTTATTTTTAAAAAAAAAATCAATTACAAATTTTAATCGACATAGCCAGGCACTCACATAGTAAAACACACGAAATTGGTCTAGCAGAGTGACCAAGCAATTTTTCGTGTGTTTTACTATGTGAGTGTTCAGAAATGTTGATTAAAATTTGATATCGATAATATTTTTTTTATTTTATTATGATTTATGAATTATAATAAATAAAAAAAAAAATGTTCGATACCAAATCTTAGTCGAACTTTCGAAGCACTCACATAGTAAAGTACACAAAAAATTGTGTAGTACCGATACAAGCATTTTTTTCGTGTGTTTTAATATGAGAGTGCTTGAAATGGTTTAATAAAATTTGGTATCGGGAAACAGGTTTGTATATTGTTTAAGCTACTGTATTCTTGAGACTGATTAGATGGATTAGAACTAAAGCCTAAGGATGCTGGATCTTCTTTTTATACTAAGTTAAAATATTTAATATTTTTGTTATGTTACCTGTATATTTTTATATTTCTGATAAAATTTTATTAAAACAAATAATTACTTATTGATTAGCTTTGTCGTGTGTACATTATTAAACAGCAGAACAATCTTATGTATTAAGTGAGTATATATAGATTTTCCAGTTTTTAAGAAAAACGCTATAAGTTATATATTTTATTCCTTGACTCCTCCTTTTCGGTATATATATATATATATATATATATATATATATATATATATATATATATATATATATATATATATATATATATATATATAATTTTTTTATTAAGAAACACCGATATTGACTAATGAAATGTTGTCTTATATTTCTAAAAAAAAAGAAAGTTTTTCGATTAAAAAGTTTCATCGTTTTTATATATATATTTTTTTGTTAGATCCAGAAGGATACAAATTAATATTTGTTGAAAAATCGAATAAAAACAAATTAATACATTTTTGTTTTGTGTTGTTAGACAGCCTGGTTAATCGAAAAATACTTTTTGTTTGCTATACTGGCTGATCGTTTATACGTTACAATTAAATATTATGATTGTTGATGGTAAAAGCATTTTCAGTGCTTTGAAATATACGCCTTCATACCTATTCTGATTTTATTTTAAATAGACATATACTAATTATTCATTATAAATTCTCTGTAATTAATTTTAATTTGAAATCAAGAATAAATCTAAAAATAAATAATTATACACATTTATGGATGATAAAATATTACCAAATCTTATTTCGTATACAAATACATTTTTTTTTATTGTAAAATGTAATTATTATAATTAATTAAGATTTTAACATTTTTATATAATATATTCGAACTTCCAACAGTGTTGACATTTTGAAAATTACAAATAAATTATTCCACTATAGAACTATATATACTCGTACGTATAGCTGTCATCGAGTAACAGAAGCACAACCAAACTTTTTGTCCTTTTATTGTATATACACGGAATATAAATGTATATAACCTGTGAACCCCCTTGTTTTTTGTGTGTGTATATTTTAATCCAGGATGGTGATTAATTATATAAAACTGAAATCCATCTTTACATTGTCACTTGTTTTTTTTTTATATGTTTTTATGCGAGTTCCATTATAAGTAATTAGAAATTCTACGTAAAATATTTAACAATTGCGGGAATTTTATTTGAAAGCTTTGAATTTTATTTAATAATTAACGTTTATTTCTAAAAAATATTTTTTTTTTCAGTAGGGTTTGGTGTGTGGGTGCAATTGAAATGACAGATTTAATTAAAAGGTTAGTTTACGGAGAAATATTTAAGGTTATATAGTTATAATTGATTACAGTTAGCTATAGTAACCGAATTGAAAATAATTTTTATTTTATTCTTTAGATTAGGTTGAGATTAATTTGATTTTTCCGTAGAAGCGTTTTATATAAAGGTAGCCCAGGGAAACTCTTTACAGTCAAGTTCTTTTTGTACGTGATCTCTTTAAATCGGCATCCTATTGAATTTCAGAAGCTCCGAACAAGACAGACGAAAATTTGCGATGCTTCATGTTTCGACACCACACATTACAAAACCTCGCTCAAATTTTACTATCGGTGTCCTTGGTATAATACCTACTGTTTCTGACTACTTAACTTGCTACTTTATAAAAAAAAAGAAACATTGGCATGGTTAGGCCATTGCTTTACAATGAAACTACCTTGGTCAGAATCAAGTGATGCTCGTATACAAACTTGATGAAAATCACTTCTCAAGAAAAGCAAATTAAAAATTTGTTTGTCCTCACGTGATATCCTACAATAAACATCCGAGTACATCCTTTTTGTTGGATAGCTGAAACTCTGCCATGAAATGCATCAAGAGGTTCACGTGTTTGACTTGTTCGATTTACGGTAAGTGTAATCAAACCAAAAGATGGTCATTACAATGCATCGATACAGGCACCACGGAGACATGTGGCCGAGATGGCATACCAATTTCTTTACTAAGAGTCTATAAAAATTTGGCAATTCCTCTATGCCCACTTTTTAATCATTTGTTGAAATTAGGAGAATTTCTTGGGAAATTAAAAATAATCAAAGTGAGACCAATAATGAAAACTATAGCAAGGAATGATATTTCATTTTATAAAGGTAGATTTTCGATATCATCAGCCTGCAAAAACACATAGAAAATCTGGTAACCGGGTGTGAATCCAATCAGCTTTATCTTAATATCAGTAAATATATGACCGTGGAATGTGCAGTCAATATTTGAATATTTATCTATTTACAAACAAATAAATAAATTAATGAGGGTCGAGTAAGGCACGATATTCCAATTTTGTGTTTTTGGATAATGCAGGTATTGAATTGTTCATTGCTTTTCAGCCTTCTGAATCCTTTTGATCGTATTGTGAACAAATTAAGGCCAGGCACATGCATTCTATCACACTCTAACAAGTTACCACAAAAATACTTTTTGATTTTTATTGTTTTTTGAGCCCTTGATAGAATTGTCCAGTTTTCATGGTTCAAGCATAATAATGTATTTCATCTTCGTAATATTCGATTCGTTATTTTATGACAACGCATTTTACGTGTTCAATACATTCACTAACTCAAAATTCCATTGATTTAAAAAAAAAGTGTTCACTTCCTGCATGTAATAATAAGGAAAATGTTATTTGTGTCTTCTGCCAAAGGTTACTTATAACCATTTCTTGTACTTAAAATAATGTCCGCCTATATACATCGTACTCAAGGCGTATTTCCAGTTCCAACTGAATGAGACCATTGTCTTTATTTACAATAAGCTGACCAATCATACCGCATAGTTTTACGATAAATTTAATTCTCGGAATTTTCATTTAGTTCTCGTTACTAAAACATCACTCTGATAACCTCTAAGTCTGCCTTCTAGCAGCCATAATCGGAATTTCCTCTTTTATTTTGTATTTTTAGTTGCTCGCTCAATTTTTATTTTTTTCAAAAGCCGGGGAAAGTGCGTCTGCTTTCTGATGGCACTGAAATGATTTAATATGAAAAAAAAAAATTATTTTTAAATTCCTGTTCAACCAAATTTTACGAATTCCTATAATTGAATTATTGATATGAACGGTTAATAAACGTGGTACCTTTTTTACCTCTCTGGCTAATCCGGCAGTTAGATCACTTAAAAAAAAATCTTTAATTGTACAAATGCTAAAATTCAGAAGAATAGGAATTCTTCATTAAAACTCAGGATATGGTAAGTTTGTAAGAAGTTTAGCTTTTAATAAAAAAGTATTCACTTCCTGCGTATAATAATGTAGAAGTAGCTAAATATTTGCATTTTACATATATTTTGTCGTGCTATAAGTGTAGAATAATTACTAATCATTATTAAAACCCATTATGTGGCTATTTACTAATATCTTTAAAATTACATGCAGGAAGTGGTAACTTTCAATTAATACCTATGAAAAATTTGATTTTCTATTACATTTCTAAATCCTTTCGTCTAAAATTCGCTAAACTAAAACAAAAAAGGAATCGAATACTATTGTCCGTGACACACAACATACATGTATGCTGGAACTGGAAAATTGTGCGCCCCCCAACAAAAAGTATCAAAATTCTGATTTTGTTTCGATAAACAAAAAAAGTATCAAATATGTACCGTCATAATATTAAATGATCTAAAATTTCTAAATTTCACTTTTGTGTTATTAAAACTGAAACGAAAATTGATCCTTTTTGTTGTGCTGTGCTGTGCTGTTGTTGTTGGTGAATCAATATATGTATATATATACCAAAACAAAAACTTTATGATGGAACGAGTATATGTCTATAGATGTAGGCCATAGTGTTGTGCGACGTAAAGAAAACCAAAATATTTTCTTTGTCTGATGTACTTTATATACAGTACCGAGTATATATGTATGATTTGTAATTTGTAATTCAAATTTTCTAATCTTATTCAAGTGGAAAATAGATATACTGAACAATTGAATGGAATACTAACACAAAAAAAAAATTCTTTTCATTTTATCTTGTCGGATTTTTGGTTTTTGTTGGCCTTATTCATATCGCTCCACATCTCATTCATTCCAAATTCATTGTTTTGTATAAACATATATGTACGTATATTCTTATTGTATGCTCTGTAATTGATTTTCATTGGATGTTATAGGGTCATTCATATCGGTATATATGTATATATGTCCTGGTATATGCGAACACTTTTTAAAGTCATGGTTTTTAATTTGTGTATGAATTTCACTTTTTTTTTTACAATATAATTGGTGCCATTTGAATATTTACAATATTTGTTTTATTTGTCTATACATGGATATGTATATAAGTACATATACACTGTATGGAATGTCAGCAGAATTTTAAGTGATTATCGATTACTCATTTGACTATATAAGAAAATGTCAATTTGAGTTTAAATTTGCCTTTTCCTATAATACAAGTTGTGTCCCATAATTTAATTTTAGTTAATGGCCGACAACTCTCTTCGATGTCTTTAAACAGAAATGTGTTAGTTATAATAAAACTTTGATTCCAGGCACTCGCATAGTAAAACTCACGAAACATTTTGTTGAATTAGTTCACGAAATTTTTTTGTGTATTACAAAGTAAGTGCTTATCAAGG
Source organism: Tipula unca (assembly GCA_951394425.1). Lineage (NCBI taxonomy): Eukaryota > Metazoa > Arthropoda > Insecta > Diptera > Tipulidae > Tipula > Tipula unca. The sequence goes on along the minus strand of OX596382.1, from coordinate 20,817,077 downwards.
TCGACTAAAATTTGGTATCGAAAATTAATTATTGTAATGAAATTTTATTAATTATGATTAACAGGATTTCATAAGTCCACTGTCCTTAAAACTAAAGCGTGCATTTATATATCTAATGCTATTGATGTCGCTCTAATTAATGAATGTAGCACTGCTGATCTTACGGCAGTGCTGATGACTCTCGTGTATGCTGACTCACATTTCAAACTTTTCATTGCATCAGCATATTTACCCTATGATGCCACCTCACCCCCTCCTTCAGAGGAAATGGTGAATCTTATAATGTGGTGTACGGTCAACAAACTACCTCTAGTGATTGGTTGTGATGCTAATGCTCATCATACCATTTGGGGCAGTTCTAATACTAATAATAGAGGATCCTCACTTTTCAATTACATTTACTCTTCTGAGTTAGAGGTTCTCATTACCTACTCAATCTGTTCCAGGCCTGCGTTGTTTATAGCACTACACCGCGCGCCTGGAGCAGGAGTAGCGTAGTATTTATACCTAAAGCTGGCAAGTCGAATTACACTGACCCAAAGGCTTTTAAGCCCATTAGTCTTCATGAACTCGTAACTAGGATCGAAATAAACTCGAAACCGCAATAAACTATAGCCATAGCGCTTATATATGGTGAGGAAATTCAACAGTGGCCTTTATGGATTTTCAGAGCCCCAAATGGAAAAATTCTATTCATTGACAAAGCGAGTAAGATTTGAAATTAATTCAGTACTTCAATGTTTTTATCAATACCAACTATATTCTTACAATCGTTTAAATTTATGATCCGCTCGTTCTTATAGCATCGATGGTCACAAAACCATTGCTGTTTATTCAAGGTCATGTCAGAACTGAAGAGTGGTAGCAATTAGTGTACTACATATGTAAAGCAAATTAAAGCATAATTTCAAAATACTTAAATCCTACATATTTTAGGGAATTTTAGACAAAAAGAGTTGGCATACTATATTTCTGAATCAGTTGAACTTTTAAGTAAATTCGGAATTATTGGGGGCCTCGAAACTCAGACACGGGTTTTTTTTTCATTATTTGGATGAAATTTTAAGTAACTCTTCAAATATCCAGTCCTAATGTAAGTTTGAAGCACTGCTTTTTGTCAGTCTATAAATTTTAGTCTCCCAATAAGGGGGCCGAAAACAATAAACCAATGTGTAAACATTATCCCTTCGAATGTGGAATATGTGAATAAGAAACATTCCATGTATCACTGATCTGGAAGCTCTGGGTTCCAGTGTTGATTATCCTAACAAATGACTTTATATACCAATTCATGAGGTTACTCAAATGCTCTTCCTCTTCGTACTGTTGTGCAATTGACCTGCCACTTTTATGAACAAAACACTTGGATTTCAGCGAGAGTAATCCTTTACTCTGAAGAAGAGCACACAAAGTTCCACACTTCAAAGGTCTACTATCTTAAAATAATATGCTTTGCACTAAGCTTGGCGTTAAGTTAATTGTTTACGTGTCATCCATGAACTGGACAGATTATAGTGATGCCGTTATTTGTGACCAGTTAGCTTTTTCAAAAGACGATGCTTCTTCTTCAATTGTTAAAAGGTGAACCATGTGACGTCTACATTAAAGACGAACACGTTAAGCAACCAAACTAGCAATGTGCTGAATATAAATGTTTTACCAACTGCTTTGGTGAAAATTCCGGATAGGTATGGTGAAGAGGACGACAACTGCCGAATTATTTTTATTGTTTCTATTGTGGGCGTGGTCAAAAGTTACTTAAAATTTTAATTTGATTATTTGTTTATAAAAGTGTGAAGACAGTTTACGAGTATATAGAGTTGGGGTTGACAGCAGTTTGTAGATTTGTTGATCTGTGGTACTAATTTTATTGGAGCGAAAGGAACTGAAAAATGTCATCAAATTTATCAAAACATCAGTAGTAGGGATCACCGAAATTTGGAGTATTTCGGTGGGTACTGTTAGGCAGCTGTCTTTCAATTTTCAATTAAGAAGAGTGGTGGGTACATCAGACATGATCATAGAAAAGATGAAACAGAAATTGAAGCTTTGATGAATTCAAGGTACAAACGCATCCATGCTGTCGCTTCTGCGGGAAAGATGATCGAAGTAAAAGTTGATGAAGCGTCGAATTCATGAACTGAGATGAGAATGTTAATATTTTATCTGCTGAAGATCAGCGTTTCGCTGTGTTCAGGAGTAACATAGTAAAAACTTAAAAGTGTATATTTGGGTGGTGGTTGATTGGGAGGAATAATAATTTAATTTGGCCCAACTACAGTTTGAAGTAAATTGTCGTGGAAACACAAAAAAGAACATACGGTCCTTCAAACCGGAAAGGAAGTATTTAAAAAGGAGATATAAATCTTTACACCATACGCATGCGAACTCGTGAGATTCAGTGAACACCGAGTGATGTGCAGAAACTGTAATCGATATGTGAAGACAACTAGCGTAGGGAAACGCCTACTCCATGCAAAATTTCATCAACTCGACCCCATTGTACCAACAGTCCTGAGACCTTAGACCGTCTTACGGCGGGGTACTAGATCTTAAGAAAGAATCATGACGTAACTTTTTTGTCACAGTTTAACAACAATTGTTTCAATAATGATGGCAGTAGCTCGAATTGAAATCATTTGATCCAAAGTGATTCTTGTATTGCACATACCATTGCCATGAACTATGATCGGTTTTCCAAAGTACAACAGATGGTTGGCATTTTGATCCCAAGAAACAGTTGCATCCTTCATGATGAAAACATACATAGTTGATCTCTTGTTGTTTACCATTCGACTTTCGACACATATGATACATATGCTCATCCCGAAATTGGGCCAATTCCAGACGTCTTATAGAATTTTCTTTTATCGATAATGGAATATTCAGCACTTCGCACGTGAGCTTTTCCCCTAATTTTATAGTTATTCTTCGATGGTGGTCCGCATAAAAATAATTTGAAAGCTTCGGCAAAGTGAATTAAATCTTAAAATGTTAAATTCAATTATGATGAATTTAAAGTGCTTTTCAGAAGTACATTACAGTTCAAGCTCAACGAGTTCTATCATTTCAGTTTTATAAATTTAATCATTTAACATAAAATTTAACGAGGAACAGATTTTCGTCAAACTTGACATAAATTTTCGATTCACGTTAAACTAGACATCATGGAAAATTCAGTGAGACAAATTATCAAAATCTTCGAAGGGTAATTAAATTTAAAAATGTATAATAGTTATCGATAGAGTGATATAAAAATATGTGCAATGAGCTGGAATAGAACAAGGCTCTTACCATTAACGTACTGTTTATGAAAACTTCAGCTTGTTAGGTGATCTAACGTCAAACTTTAAAATCAACTTACATCATAAAATACAGTGTTCTCATGCTCAACGTCGATAAATTTCAAAAAGCTCAATTATTTGATGCATTGTTTCGAAAGTTATGTCCATTTAAAGATTAACCAATAAAAAACTCTATGATCATGAGCTTTTAACCATAAAGCTCAATCCGTAAATCTCTACGCGGCAAAAACCATTAAGGCAGTAATTCAACGATTTTTGATTTACATCTAAAATTTCAAAATATCATGGCTTTTAGTAAAAGCTCGCTTTAAATACTCAATTTAATATGAACATTTGTAAATTATGGAAATCGCAAAAGCAAAAATAAAAAAAACATCGAAAGAATTATTCATAATAGAAATTTATTTGAGAGCTTTTAGAGCTTTAAATATTTATTTTTAGCAATATTATTGTTGACATATTTTTCATTACAAAACAGTGTTTTCAGGCTCAACGTGATCAAATTTCAAAAGCTACTTTTTAAAATTTAAGCTATAAATTTAAACTCAATCAATATAAAGCTTTAAGTTCAGTTAATACAAAAATGTTTTGTAATGAAAGTTTCACAGGCTTTACGCAGAAAATTCCAGAAATTCGATTTTCAGATTATTGCAACAAAAAATAATATCAATGCACGTGAGCTTTTCAACTAATTTAATAGTGCTTCTATCATCTCAAAAAGTTCAATGGTTGTCCTTGAACAAATTTTGATAATTTATTTCTGTAAATCGAATTAACCATCAACTGGTAAATTGAATTTTGATGAAAGACATTTACAAATATTTTCGATTGACGTTTAAAAGCTCATTAACGGAAAATATTCAAAAGCTCAACTTTTCCAATATTAATCTTACAAAAAAATTACTTTTAATTTTTAACTTTTGTATTTTAAATTCTTAGTGTAAAATTTTTGAAAAGCTTAGTATGTTACGATCATGAAAGCTCTCTTAAAATACAATATTTATATGGATGAACTTTTAAATAAATCACATTTTTCGCCCAAAAGTTAAGGGGTAAATAGCTTCGTGAGTGTCCTATTGATACGGTCTACAACACAATTTTGTTCGGGAGAACAAATACGAATGCCTCGAACTTTAAATTTATATTTTTTTTTACTCTGATCGATTCCATTTCCTTAAGATTGTATTATCACTATTTTTCACTTCTTCCAACAGCAATGTTTAAACTGTATCCGTTGTCAGTTTCGCTGTTGAATTTTGCGTTTCCAACAACAAAATAATTCTAGTCTATTCACACTAACAAAAACACACGAAAAATATTCTTGAATCAGTTATAGACAATTTTTTGTGTAATTTACTATGTGAGTACGTCGAAAGTTCGACTAAAATTTGGTATCGATAATATTTTTTTCTATTTGTTATAATTCATGAATGATAATGAAATGAAAAAATATTTTCGATACCAAATTTTAGTCAACATTCCTAAACATCCACATAGTAAAACACAGGAAAAAATGTTTTGTCACTCTGCTAGACAATTTTTCGTGTGTTTTACTATGTGAGTGCTTGGCAAGGTCGACTAAAATTTGTAATTAAATTTTTTTTTTCAAATAAAATTTCGTAAATAAAAATTAAAAAGCAAAATTTCGATAACAGATTTTAATTGACTTTCAAGCACTCACATAGGAAACCCTATGAAAAATTGTCTTGCTAAATTACTTGCATGCCCAATATGAAAGGCCGAGTATTATTATTCATACACAAGATGTAAATAGCATTTAACTATTTCAGCAGATAATTGACTAATTAAGTGGAGACGTGATAATGCTCCTAGGCCACAATGGGTATGAGTCAACGACACGGTGTAATGTTACCAAAATCAAAACCGATTTTTCTATTATCTTCTTCCTCACATATATGTATATGTATGTACGAGTTTACGTGTATTGTTGATCTTTTACTACTCTATATACACATCTAGATCCCAACCAAGTACATGGTATATGTGATTTATGTGAATTTATTGTATATACGTACATTTATATGTCTTTTAAGAGACAGCAGACTAATTTAATGAAAACAAAAAAATCTTTTATGTTCTTTTGGCTGCGTTGTAAATATGGGTTTACGGAATAGACATTTTATTTAATTCGATTTGACATTTTATTTCACTAAACAACATAATACATAAAACTCCTTATGTTAAATTATGTCTTCATACGTACATATATACCTACTGTACATCCTCGTACATACGAGTATACAAAAAATATTTATTTTCAAATCTGAACAAATAACAAAATTATAAATTCTGTTCTGTGATGTGTACACGAGCATACACATCACACATGACATCAAGACAACAATAGGTTAAATTAATTCTGTCTTTTTTTTTAGGTGTGTACGAAAATAGTTTTAACCCCTATCTGTTTGGTTATATACGTCGTATGCGGAGTAATTAAGTAATTTTGCGCACGTGATCTTAAAACAATATCGCTTGGATACAATCTTGCACACATAAATTTGTTTTCAACAACAAAATTTCGAGCATATCTCCTGTATCTCTGTATATAGCGCTAATGGATAAACAAAAAACCCTACATTTATTTATTATTTCGGAGCAGATGAGAAATTGATACATTTATACTGGAATTTCTTAGAAATGTGATTCTGTTATTCTTCGATTGTTTATTGCTTAAGTATTGAACTTTCGTGTGCGGCACGGTCTCTAAAGGATTGTTTGAATTAACGTCTGGCAATATAATACTGAATGAATGATGTATAGTTATAATCCTGTATATGCGGTTGTGTTACGACAGACTTTTTATTTTGTTTTGAACAGACAAGTTCAAATTTCTATATGTAAAAGTTCATGCAGGTTAAAATTTTGTTTTTGTTGAAACCAGCGAGAGACTTCAATAAATGATTTTCACACAAATCGCAACAGTCGTTTTTTCTATAGAATTCAAAATTGATGAGTTTTTAAAATTCCCCAATCATCTAGAGTTTTAATTTACTTTAAATACTGAATAAATAACAATCTGTAAACTTTCTAAAAATTTCGGTTTTGAATAAAATTGCGGTAATCAAAATTTCAAGAATTCACTTCAACAACCACTCTCCAATGTCAATACCATCCAATTAAGGCACACAAAAAAATTGAAATCCAACGTTGACGTTTCACAGTCACGAGATCACCAAAGCTAGCAATAATTGGAGGATAGAATCGTGGCTATCCACGATTTCTCTTAACCAACATCAACCACTTGCAAAGGTTTTTAGGAACAGTTAATTTTTATTACAGTTTCATCAAACACTTAACGTATATTCACGTTAACACAATTAAAGTTTATTTATTTGGACTGCAGAGTGGTCATCTGTTCTTGACCGGATCAAAGAAGTACTATTGGTAAACTGTGCCATCAAGCATTTGGAGCTTTTAAAAACTACCATATTTGTAAAGCTCAATTTTATAAATTAAATCTTTAAATAAAGCATTGAGAGCACATTGTTGCAGGAAAGGCCATTAGTGAAAATACGAATCACAAATCGGTAACACGTGTACTGATATCTGAAACACCGAGAGACTTCTTACAAACTCGTCGGCTTACATACATTTTCGCTTCAAAAGTAATATTCATAAATGATAATCTGTTCCAGAACTCAAGAGTCAGTTATCAATTACACAGGTTACACGAGCACCATGAAAATTATTGACACCTGGACACACGGAATGGTTGTAAAAATTGCATACCATGCCAGAATGTGAAGGTAAATAGCCATACTCGAACTGTAATATGGTCGATAAAATCTGCCTTCTGATGGCATCTCACTCTTTGGATCTCACTTAGATTTTAAACGGTATGGTGGAACGATTTCATCGTACTGTGAAATCTTAATTATATGAGTCTTAAAATGCATCCTGAATTGGGGCGAATAGTTCGCACTTATTCACATTGGGAAAATCGTACACCTATCAAATCGGTTCTAGATCCGAACCCTAGCGGAGTTTGTATACAGGTAAACAATAAACGTCGCTAAAGAATTTTTTTTGCATTCGCAGACTACAACAATAATAACCTGAGATACTCGCAGCTGCCCACGAGAAACTAATATTTATACGTTCCAAAATACCCATCTAATTGCAATTTTGTGTTGGTGCATGTGGATAAGGTTAAGACTGGCTTAACATGTCCATATGAAGGCCATTACAATGTGATTAAATGGTTGTGCAAGTATTTTGTAATAGATGTGAATGGCAAGAACACATGTAGTTACAGCAAAGTTCAGACCGTAGCTGTTTACGAAAAACCACCGAAAAACTACTTTAAAGAAAACCAATATCGATTACTGAAGTTGCGTGGAAGTAATGAAGAAAATGGTTTTTCAATAAGGACTTGACAACTTGTTTTTTACGCCAACCATTAGAGATATCTTAAAAGTTTTATTATTCGCTTGAAAGACAATCAATTATTTACGTAAGGAATTCGTTATCTCTTGTTCAATATTGGCTCTGAGCTCCTCTAACGAGGCCGGCTTGTTGGCATAGAGCAATGATTTAACATAGCCCCATAAAAAAAATTCGAAAGGTGTTGAATTACACGATCTAGGCCGCCAATCTACAGCACCATTTCTGGATATAACATGTTCATCGAATTTAGATTTCAATCAGTCGATTGTTAGACCCGCTGTGTGGCTTGCTGCGACGTCTTGTCGAAACCACATATCATTAATGTCTAGCTCAAAAAAATAAAGTTGCAAGAAGTAACGTGAAAGTCATTTTCATCAACAACAACAAAAAATGATCCACTGACACCACCACCATGCAAAACCACACCATACTGTTACTTTTTGCGGGTGAAGTGGTGTTTCTTGAAGCACATGAGGGTTGTCACATGACCGACAACGCATATACTGATTGTTGACGAAGCTGTTTAGCCAGTCACATCTGGGAATTATTGTAGCAAAATTTGGTATCGAGAATTTTTATTTTATTATTTTAACAAAGTTGTCAAGTAGGAAATGAAAACCCCGATACAAACGTTTTACTATGGGAGTGTGTCGAAATAGTAACCAAAATTTGGTATCCAGACTATTTTGTTATTTTATTATTATTTATGAATTATTATAAATGAAAAAGATGTTCAGTACCAATTTAAATAAAACTTTTGAAGCACTTCCATAGTAAAACACACGAAAATTTGTCTTGTACCTACACAAGACTCTTTTTCGTTTGCTTTACTATGGGAGTGTGTAGAAATATTGACTAAAAGTTGGTATCAAATTTTTTTTTATTTTATTTGTATTTATGAAATATAATAAATAAAAAAATATTTTCAGTACCAATTTGGTCAAACTTTTGAAGCACTCCCATAGTAAAACACACGAAAATTTGTCTTGTACCTACACAAGACTATTTTTCGTGTGCTTTACTATGGGAGTGTGTAGAAATATTGACTAAAAGTTGGTATCAAAAAATTTTTTTATTTTATTATTATTTATGAATTATAATAACTGAAAAAATATGTTCAGTACTAATTTGGTCAAATTTTTAAGCATTATCATAGTAAAACACACGAAAAATTGTCTTGTACCTACACAAGATTATTTTTCGTGTGTTTTAATGTGTTAACACTTTAATGCAGTATTTGCTTGGTGTAACTATTTAAACCTTGATTGTGTTCAACGTGTTGAGGTATTTTACCGTCGCTACAACTTACCACACCCAATGTCCTGTATGCATATTTGATTGAGATCATTTTAAACAATTTTCATCGACTTAAATCCATTTAATAAATTTTGAATTATTACTATAAATATAATCAGACATAAAATTCTGTCTTAAAATAAAAAAAGTTCATATCTCAACACCAAATTTTTTTGTATCTATCTATTCAATCCAACATAGACACACCAAATAAAGAGAAAAAACTAGTTTCAAGATATATTTTTGTCAGATTAATCTAGGCAAACAGCACATAGTATATTTATATAAAAAAAAGTGTAGATTTTACTAAAATAGAATCGAAAACACAATACATTTCAAATCTCTCAAAATGTCATATTATTCGTTCGAAAAGTAAAAAAAAAAAAAAAATAGAAATTAAAAAAAAAACTTCGTGATAAAACTGAATGACATTTCAATCTTATGGTTTTATCTGATTCTACAAAATTTTTGTCATTGCATGTATACATATATTGTATAGATCTATATATAGTTAGAAACTGACAGGTAATTATATCTTGATATATTTTTTTTTTCCATTATGGTTATCATTTTTGCCGTATTTCATATCCTTATTATCCATTATATCTGCAAAAATAAAATTACTACCCGATATTGGATTTATTTGTGGAATCCTTATATACGATTTAGAGACTGGAATGATAAGGGCATGTAAATTGATTATCATCCCTTGACAACTTTAGAGCTTTGCACCAGGTTTTCATCGAGCTCAATAAATCGTTTAGGAGACGATCATTGATCGGTTTGTTAATTGTGGAACTTTCTTTAGTTATGAATTTGGCAGAAATAATTGAAGGTCAAACCGTAGAGCCAAAATGTTTAAAAGATTTATAGTGGCAAAGCCGAATTGTTGACTTAATTAAATGTTGAATTTGAAAATGAATTTTTGAGATAAAACGAAAGCATCGACCCATTACTTCATAAATACCACATTACCAACGCTTTTAAATTAAATTGTTCAACCTAATTTTACAGTTTCCGTGTAAATTTGGGTGACACAACATTTGACAAATCGTGTCGTAGTAAGATTAGCAACGATATTCACCGCCTCATGGCCACAATTGAAAAATATAGCGTTATCGCTCTTGACGTAATATCCGTAATATTAGTGTTAGCGTACGACATTTGAATCACCCAAACACGATGCAAGTCATTATGTACAATACAGAATTAATCAAAATAATTTTAAAAATATGAAAAAATCGATATTTTATGAATTTTTTAAATTTTTTTAGTTTTCTAAATTTTTTTTCAAATTTATGAATTTTATAATTTTATAAAATTATTAGATTTTATTATTTATAAGAATTTTGTGACTTTAACGAATTTTTGATTAATGAATATTTGAATTTTCTGATTTTATGAATTTAATAAATTTGATTAATTTTCTGGATTTTATGATGTTTTATGGTGAATTTGATGACTTTTACGAATTTTTTGAATTTGTTGGAATTTTTATTTTTATAAAATTTATGAATTTATAATTTATATAATTTATAATAATTTATAATTTAACTGAGTTTGATGAATTTTTTGAATTTTACGAATTTTATGAATTTGAAATTATTTGTTGTGGATTTTAAATATTAATTTATTTTACGAATTTTATGAATTTTTTTAATTTTATAAATTAAAATTTCTTTACAATTTATGATTTTATTCAAAATTATGAATTTGATTAATAATTTAGGTAATTTTAAGATTAATTTAAATTTATTAATAATTTTTATGAATTTTATAATTTTGGTGAATTTGGTAATTTTCATAAATTTTGTAAATTTTTTAATATTTGTATCTAATGATTTTTATTAATTTTAGAAATTTTATGACCAAGATGAATTTTTTTGAATATTTAAATTTCATAATTCTATGGTTTTTATGAAATTGATAAATTTTTATCGATTTTATTAATTATGTTAGTTTGATGAATTTGATAAATTCAATGGATTTTTTGAATTTGATGGATTTTCTTATTCTTGTTTGTTTGTGGAATTTATGATATTTGATGAATTTAATTTTTTTTTTAATTTGTGATTTTTATGAATTTGATAGTTTTGATTAATTTTCAGGATTTATAATTTATGATTTTGGTGAATTTGATGAATTCTATATATTTTATGATTAAATTTTATGAATTTCATGAATCTTATAAATTTGATAGATTTTATGAATTTTTTAGGTTTTATACATTTTATAAATTAAATGAGTTTGATTCGTTTTTAGGATTTAAGGATTTTTATGAATTTTTAGAATTTTATGAATTTGAAGTATGTTTTGAAGAATTGATATGACATTCTTGAATTTGGTAAATTTGGCGAATTTGATAAGTTTCATATAAATGACTTTAATGAATTTTATAAATTAATTGAGTTTGATTAATTTCAACCTTTAAGTTTTTTGATTTTATTCAAAATTATGAATTTTATAAATTTTACTTATAAATTTATAAAATTTTTATGAATTTTATGATTTTGGTACATTTGATGAATTTTATAAATTTTGTGAATTTATTATAAATTGGATCTTATGATTTTTATGAATTTTACAAATTTTATGAATTTAATGAATTTTTTTAAATATTTGAATTTCATATGAAGAATTTAATAAATTCGATGCATTTTTGGAATTATATAATTTTTTTGTGTAATTTATGATATATGATGAATTAAAATTTTTTAATTAATTTTCTGGATTTTATAATCAATAATTTTGGTGAATCTGATGATTTAAATGAATTTTTATGAATTTAGGGAATTTTTTTGAATTGTATATTATATTTTATGAATTTTCTGGAAATAATGGAGTTTATGTATTTATTAAGTTGAATAATTTAATGAGTAGCTGAATTTAAACTTTTTGAATTTGATTTATACTCGTTTTATTCAATTTTATGAATTTTTAAAATTTGATGAATTTAAACTTTTACATTTTATGATTTTATTCAGTATTGGGAATTTGATAAATTTTCTGGATTTTATAATTTTAGTGAATTTGATGATTTTTATAAATTTTTTGAATTTGGCGTTGAATGAATTTTATGAATGTGAAGAAGTTAATAAATTTGGCAAATTTAACGAACTTTAAATTTTAAAAATTTGATGCATTTTATAATTATAAAGGGTTTTTCATCTCCCGATTACGATCGGTGATTAAATTGAAAACATTTATGACCCTCTGTTGGAATGTAGAACTCATGGGCCAACCCATCGTTCATGTTAGTACAGGCTAGCATGGAGCTACGCAGTGTGCAGATGGCCAATTAAAAGACGGACCTGTAGCCGTGTACAAATAGGGATACTGTTCAGAAGCTTTCAAAGGACATTAAATCCACTAGCCGAACAGTCTCTAAATAATGTATGTATGTGTTGGTATTTATTTAACGTAAGAACTTTAAAAAAAAAAAAATTTAAATGAGTTTTATGAATTATTAAAATTTTAAAATGTTTATGAATTTTTTTGTTCTTATGATTTTTTGAATTTTATAAATAATGGATTGTGTTAAGTTGGACAATTTTATATAAAAAATTTCATGAATTTGAAAAATTCAATAAATTTGGCGAATTTGATGAGTTTTATGAATTTTTTAAATTGTAAATATTCTATGAATTTTATGAAATTTATGAATTTTACGATTTTGATAAATTTATTGATTGATTTATAAAATTTAATGAATTTTACATCGGAATGTTTAAACCCAATATTGAATCGCAATAATTGTTTTGAAAAATGACGTCGCACAATAGTTTTTAGTTTGATAATTGTTCCTCTTCGAAGAGGAACGATTCTCAAGCTATAAGCTATTGTTTATTGATTGTTCCATATCCTCTGTACTCTCTCGTTACAGAATTCAATATTTACAATTCCATACTGCTACCCAAAGACCACGTATGTGGTTCTGTCCTCGTTTCGTGTCAGACCCAGTATTTTGGTTGGATTTATAGAAAACTATGCTTCTTATGTTGGGTCTGACGATAGTACAAATTTTTCGAGGATGATATTGATAAAATCGTACGACATCGCCTTGACACAAACTATTTTTTGTATGTAACAGCACTTAACATAACTTCATGACGATATCGAAATTAGGTTTTAAGAATTACTGCAAACTTATTCAAATATTTAAAAAAACTCAATATTTCTGAATAGTTTGCTAACAAAACAAACCTTTTTCAACAATAATTTTAACATCCATTCCCATACAGGCTAAACATATAAGAGATTGTGTAAAGCCGCAATTCAAAAAAACATTCTACAATTTTGTGGTATAAATGTCAAAAGTAGTCTAGTTAAATTGTTATAATTATTCGCTATAGTCAATAGGCACGGGTTCAGCTGGGATGAGTTATAGAAGTGGAGTCAGGGAAGGAAGAAAATCAAATCCAGAGACCGTAAATTTAAATCAATTTAATTTATTAAGTTCAATTGTTAAGTAGATTCTTCACCATTCTGGTGGATCAAAGGAAATTGTCCATTTCTTGGTTTTCAATATAAGACATCGAAGCCCAGAAAATTGCAATTTTTGAATTTCGTGAATTTTGAATTAAGACTTTTGCAATTCAGAAGGGCCTTGAAATCCTGAGAATTTTTGTTTTTTTAAACTGTTTTGCAACTATTAGAAGGAAATAAAAAATTCTGGATTTAGCTGAGTTCTTACGGTAATTCTTTGCATCTGCGAGGCTCTCAAAATTCAAAGAGATTTTGTTAATTCAAGGCCCTAATAATATATTTTGAATACCATTTGTTGTTGTTGTCAATAATTTATTGAAATTAATACGATTAACCTTGATTAGCAAATTTTCGTAAACAACAAATCACCAACATAGTTATATGTGTATTGACTCCTTAAGGTTAATTATTTAATGATAGCGGCTCAAATACAATATTATTTACGAACGTCAACCTCAAAATATATTTTAATAAACAATTGATAATCACAATACCGAGAAGCAACGACTGAAAAAATAAATTTTCAGTTGCTTCATAATTATCGTGTTGGATGCGTGCGTATGAGATGCGTAGCTTCATAGTAATTATTGTTGTTGGGCTCATCACGTTGACAGGTATACTATACCTACCTTAATTATAATATTATAAATAATGTAATTATAATAATGAAATTGTTAATATTTGTATATAGATATATCGAATGGCGAGGCTAACCAACAGGTGCAGGTGGTAGAAGTGGAAGAGCCACGCGATTATGGAAAGAGATTAATGGAAAATATCGTTTACAATTTCTTTGGTATCAAGTGCTGATGGAAAGTGAAACGAATTTATTTACCTCGGCGAGTAAGCGCTTTATAATTAAATTAAATCGTACTTTCTAAATCTATTATTTCATATTAAGTTCGTTACAGAAGTTCTGGGAAGACATATTGAGGGATTTACGAGTATCTAGTTGTTCCGAGGAATTTTATCGTAGCATCGATCGTGTACTCTCTCGTTTGTGGTATAATAAAACCGAATGTCCAGATATTTATGGAAGCAGGTCCTATTGAATAAATTTTACGAATTAATAGAAATGGTTGAGTTTTGTGTTAATTTAAACTTTCAGAGATTTAAGAATTTTAAGAAATACTTTCGTGAATTTAATAAATCTGTGAAATTAATAAATTTTATTAATACGAGTATCTCAAGAATATTAAAAATTAATAAACAAATAAATATAATTCTCATAAATGAATAATTTATTTAAGTTTTTTTTTTTGTTTTATAAGTTTTACAAATTATTATGAGTTTTATGAATTTAGTGAGAATTTTTTGAGTTCTATGAGTTTTATGAATTTTATTATTTCCATGGATTTTAGCTATTCCATTTTAATAAATTTCACTAAGTTATTAATAAATTAAATTGTTTGAGTTTGGTTAAATTTTTAAAGTTTTAATGATTAAATAAGTATCGTGAATTTTTTAATTTTGTGAAATTTACGAAATCTTATATATTTTATGATTATGAATTTAATGAGATAAATAAAATTAAAAAATTTTATTTACTATATGAGATTAATGAATTTAGTGAGAATTTATTTAAGTTCATGAGTTTTATGATTAAAAAATCAAAGTACTTTGTGAATTTCATAATGCTATGAAATCAACGAATTCTCATACCTCGTGAACCTAATTTAATTTCGTAATATAAAAATATATTATTATAACGATTATAAAAAAATCGTTTTAGTATTTGCGTGATGGTTTCTCGTCAGAGAAAATTGAAAATTTTAACAGAAGCTGAATTCTACCAATTTGAAAAGAGAAATTAAATTAAAAAAGTTTCGCTTAAGGACTTTAAAACTCATGGTTCCGCAACTAAAGCCAATTCCTCTGTCGACTTAACCTCATATGTTCAGCCTCATTACTGTTATACCAATCTGTTATACTTGCCATTTTGATAGAGAAACCCGTAAATTTTAACAGAAGCTATGTTCAATCAATTTGGAGGAAGAAATAAAATTAAAATGCCACAAATTTAATTTCCTTCAAGTAACTAGCACAACCGACTGGGCGACGCTAAGTTACAAGGTCCAGAGCATGTCTGTACCAAGTTTAAAATAAATCGAAGAAGGTTAGTTATTTCTGAAATTGTTGGTACTTGGGGTACTTTGGGTAAATTGGGGTACTTTTGTGTTTTTCAAAAAAAAAAAAAAAAAAAAATCGTTTCAGTATTTTTGCGTGATGGTTTCTCTCCTTAAGGTTAATTATTTAATGATAGCAGCTCAATTATAATAATATTGTGTTCCGATCGTCAACCTCAAAATATATTTTAATAAACAATCGATAATCACAATACTGAGAAACATAGACCGAAAAAATAAATTTTCAGTTGCTTAATAATTATCGTGTTGGGTGCGTGCGTATGAGATGCGGTGCTTTATAGTAATTATTGTTGTTGGCCTCATCACGTTGACAGGTATACTATACCTACCTTAATTATAATATTATATATAATGTAATTATAATAATGAAATTGTTAATATTTGTATATAGATATATCGAATGGCGAGGCTAACCAACAGGTGCAGGTGGTAGAAGTGGAAGAGCCACGCGATTATGGAAAGAGATTAATGGAAAATATCGTTTATAATTTCTTTGGTGAACCAAAACATGATTGTTACACAAAAATAAATCGAGTTCAACGACATTTCCACACAATTAAATCGGGTGAATTTAAAGAGTGTACCCGGGTAACGATTGACACCCTATTCGACAGTGTCGTTGACATTGATTTTAATTCGACCGATACCGAACGCGTTGATCACTTTTCGGTCGAATTTTGTAAACTAATCGAAAATGTATACAAGTGTATTGAATATTTTGCACCAACCCAGCGAATCTGTTTGGACGAGACGGAACGATCCGGTATGACAAAATTGTTTCGTTTTTTGCCCGACATGAAAAATGTGCTGTGCGAAAATAATGCCGAAACACTGTCACAGGTGGTCGAGTATCATAGCGGTTTTGAATGTGCCCAGAGGTCGGGGGCCGAATTAACTAATATTATGCTGTTTTGGTATCAAGTGCTGATGGAAAGTGAAACGAATTTATTTACCTCGGAAAAAACATGCTAGTAAGCGCTATATAATTAAATTAAATCGTACTTTCTAAATCTAATAAAAACTTATATTTCTTATTAAGTTCGTTACAGAAGTTCTGGGAAGAAATATTGGAGGATTTAAATAGTTGTTCCGAGTATTTTTATCGCAGCATCGATCGTGTACTCTATCGTTTGTGGCATAAAACCGAATGTCCAAATTTTGTCACCGGTCACACGATGAACCAGTAAATTGGGCGAATATATTTTTTTATCACTTAATAAAAATGAATTCGTATATTATGTGTATACATATGTATATGCGAGTTCAAAGTAGCAAAATATATTTTTTTTATTTTTATTGTGCCGATAAGCAAATCAAATATAAATAATTTGTTGTGCGAATATAAATGGTTTAAATCTATATACTCGCGTACATATGTCAGTATATATGGTATACGAACGACAAATATTGATATGTAAAAGAATTTTTTAGCCTTTTGGCAAAATATGTTTTTTGATTAGAATCTTGTTTTTGTCGAACTCATTCATAATATTATTTTGTATATATCTATATGTATGTATGTACATAAGCCAAATACAAACAATAACAACGAGATAAATCGATATATTGCGGGCCATTGTAACGCTTGATTGACATTGATAGATGTTATCTTAATTGTTTTAATTTTATGTGTGCGTATATATACGAAGCAATAGTCAGGCAATAGGGCAATTAAATAATTAATTTTTATGTAGTACATCCGATTGTATATAACTACGGTAATGAAGTGATAGGGGTGTATAATCCAAATTGACTAGGAGGTTTACATATATGTATATTGAGACGAGATGTTATTTTAATTAAATGCATCAATATCCGTCTCCTGATTATTTTGTTGCAACCAGAGTTAAAATAAAACACATAATCTTCCAAGTAACAATTGCCTAATTGCCTTTTCTTACAGATGATAACGATTAAACTAATTTGGTTCCAGTGCTTGTCAAATCTGTACCTCTTGTTATTTTATAATTTGTTTGAAAAAAATAGAACCAAGAATTTAATGAGTTTTACGAATGAGTTTTATGAGTTGGTTGGGAATTTTTTGAGGTTTATAGATTTAATGAATTTCATGTTTTTTATGGATTTTAGCAAGTCCAATTGAATAAATTTTACGAATTGATAGAAATGGTTGAGTTTTGTGATAATTTAAATTTCATGAGATTTATGAATTTTAAGAAATACTTTCGTGAATTTAATAAATCTGTGAAATTTATAAATTTTATTAATACGAGTATCTCAAGAATAATAAAAATTAATAAACAAAAAAATATAATTCTCACAAATTAATAATTTATTTAAGTTTTTTTTTTGTTTTATAAGTTTTACAAATTATTATGAATTTTATGAATTTTGCGAGAATTTTTTGAGTTCTATGAGTTTTATGAATTTTTAACTCCATTTTAATAAATTTTACACATTTTATGTGATTTATGAATTTAAAGGATACATGAATTTAATAATTGAAATTTAAAAAATTTATGAGTTTTATGAATTTAGTGAGAATTTTTTGAGTTCTATGAGTTTTATGAATTTTATTATATTTATGGAATTTATCTATTCCATTTTAATAAATTTTACTAAGTTATGTAATCTTATCTTATCTTATAAATTTTATGATTATAAATTTAATGAGATAAATAAAAAAAATTTATTTATTATATGAGATTAATGAATTTAGTGAGAATTTATTTATGTTCATGAATTTTATGATTTCTATAGATTACAATAATTCAAATTAAATATTTGAGGGAATTTTAAAAATTTTCTTAGATTTATGATTAAAAAATCAAAGTACTTTGTGAATTTCATTATGCTATGAAATCAATGAATTCTCATACCTCTTTTACCTCCGAATTATTTGATATTTAAGGATTTTTGTAATTCCATTTGAATAAATTTGACGAATTTTAGAAACTTTATGAAATTAATAAATTTTAAGGATTAAATAAAAATGTAAAATGAAGCAAATTTTATAAATTGCTATAAGTTTTATGAATATCAAGAGTTTTATGAATTATTCGAGTCTTATGAATTTTTTAAGAACGTTTTTGAGATTTATGAGAACTGTGAATTTTATGATTTCTGTGAATTAATGAAATTGAATTTGAATTAATTTTACAATTTTTATGAGATTTATCAATGACCCGGATAAAAATAAATTTAAAGAATTTTATTATTCCTGTGAATTCACGAACTTTGATAAATTCTATGAATTATATGAGTTTCATGAATAGAATTATGATATTTTTTAATGTTATAATTGAATGAATTTTATTAATTTTACCAATTTAATGAGTTTTGAGAATTTGGTCCGAATTTTTTGAGGTTGATGAGTTTTGCGAGTTTTATGCGTTCATTGAATTTTAGAATAGCAACAAAAATTGTATGAATCTTAATAATATAATGAATTTTATTTGTTTAAACATTTTTCACCAAATGCATAAAATTTGTTGAACATTATGGAGGTGTCTGAGTTTTATGAATTTTATGATTTCTAACGATTTTAGTAATTTTATTTATATATTTTACGAAATTATAGAATTGTGTGAGCGTTGTGAGAATTTTACAAATTTATGAACTATAAGGAACAATTTTGTGAATTTTATAAATTTTTTAGTAAATTTTATAAATTCTTAGTTTTATTAATAATTTGATTTATTATGAGTTTTGATATATTATGAGTTTCACGAATTACATGAGTTTAATGAAAATTATGAGATTTTTTGGAGATTCATGAGTTTTATGAATTTTACGATTTATTGGATTTAAATAATTACATTCCAAGTTTTGTGATATTTTATAAGATTTACAAAAATTTTAAGGATTGTTATTATTTCGTGAATTTCATAATTCTTCTATTATATAATGAACAGAATTCATAAAATTCTCGAGGTTTCTCGTCAGAAAAAATAAAAATTTTAACAGAAGCTGAATTCTGAAAAAGTTTCGCAACCAAAGCCAATGCCTCTGTCGACTTAACCTCAGGTGTTCAGTCTCATTACTGTAATACCAATCTTTTACACTTGCCATTTTGATAGAGAAACCCGTAAATTTTAACAGATGCTATGTTGAACCAATTTGGAGGAAGAAATAAAATTAAAATGCCACTTATGAGATTTATGAATTTAAAAGATGAAATTTTTCGTACATTTTATAATGTTGTGAAATTAACGGATCCTCATACCACTTTTACCTCCGAATTGTTTGATTAATATGAATTTTGGTAATTCCATTTGAATAAATTTGACAAATTTATAGAATTGTTTGAGTTTTCCAGAGAATTTTAGAAACTTTATGAGACTTATGAATTTTTAGGATTAAAAATATGGTGAATTTTATAATTCTGTAAAATGTAGGAAATTTTATATATTGCTAAAAATTTTAAGAATTTTCAGAATTTTATGAAATTAATAATTTATTGAATTTTATGTATTTTATGAATTTTTTAAGAATGTTTTTGAGGTCTATGAGTTTAGCGAATTTTATTATTTCTGTGGTTTTAAGAAGTTCCTTTTGAATTATTTTACGAATTTTCATGCATTTTATAATTCTGTGAGTTTCATGAATAGAATTAAATTTTTTATTAATGTTAATAATTGAATGAATTTTATTAATTCTTCCGAATTTTCCGAATTATATGAGTTTTATGAATTTGTTCAGAATTGTTTGAGGATGATCAGTTTTGTGAGTTTTATGAGTTTTTTTTTTTTTTGAATAAATGTTATGAATTTAAAGAGTTTTGTGAGAATTTTACAAATATTTTAAAAATAGGTATGAATTTCAAGAATATAATCAAAAATTTAATTAATTTTAATAATCTCATGAGTTTTATGAATTTTATGATTTCTATGAATTTTAGTAATTCTATTTGAATTTATTTTCCGACTTTTTAAAATTGGTTGAGTTTTAAGAAGATTTTACAAATTTTATGAGATTTATGATTATAATTTTAAAAAATAGTTTATTTTATTAAATATATTTATTCCATAAAGTTTATGAATTTTTTGAAAATGACAATATTTTTGTAATTCTTTGGATTTATTAAATTTCAAGAATATTACGAGTTTTATGAAAGTTAATAATTTATTGAATTTTATTTATTTTATGAATTTTATAAGAAAGATTTTGAGGATTATGAATTATATCAATTTCGTGATTTTTGTGGATTTAAGAAATTGAAAATTTATGAGATTTCCAAGGTTTATGGTTAAATTCATTTCATGAAATTTAAATTTCTATGAAATTTACTAAATTTGATCAATTCTATAAATTATATAACTTTCATGTATAGAATAAAAAAATGTAATTTAATGAATTTTACGAATTATATGAGTTACATGAATTTGTTCAGAATTTTTTGAGAATTATGAACTTTGTGAGTTTGCTAAGTTAAATTGATTTTTGGAATTTGATTTGAATAAGTTTTATTAATTTATGGAGTTTTGTTAGAATTTTACAAATTTTTTTTAGAATATGTATGAATTTCAAATAATTTTATAAATTGTATGAATTTTATGAATTTCAAGAATAGAATCAAAATTTTAATGAATTTTAATATTTTATCAAATTTTTGATATAAGTAATTCCATTTTAATTTATGTTACGAGTTTATATAATTGTCTTAGTTTTAGGAAATTTTTACAAATGAGATTTATGAATTTCAAAGATTCGTGAATTTTGAAATTCCGTGAAATTTATAAATTTTTCTTTATGAAAATTCCATGGATTTAATGAATTTTACAAATATTAAGAGTTATATGAATATTAATAATTTATGGAATTTTGTTAATTTTATGAGGTTTATGAGTTTTATGAATTTTATGATTTCTATGTATTTTAGTATTTCGATTTAAAGAATCCTTTGAGTTTTATGAGAATTTTAAAAATTTCGTGAATTTTATAATTCTGTGAAATTTAGGAAATTTTAAATATTCTATGAATTTTACGATTTCTTCGGGTTTTGGTAATTCTATTTGAAGTTTTGTGGGGATTTTACAAATTTTATGGATTGAAGTTATTCCGAGAATTTTATAATTCTGTGAAACTTGCGAATTTTGTTTTTTATATAAATTCCTTGAAAATTATGAATTTGTTTTGATTTTACGAAATTTTGGTAAATTCTAAGGATTTTATGATTTCAAGAATATTAAGATTTATTATATTAAGAAAGATTTATGAATATTAATATTTTAATGAATTTTATAAGATTTAAGAATTTGGTGGGAGTTTTTCGAGGTTTATGACTTGAATTTTATGTTTCTATGAATTTTATTAATTCCATTTGAATAAATTTGACGAATTTACGGAATGGTTTTTAGTCCTAATGATGGTCATAACCCATATCATAAAATGTTGTCAATTTTATTTTTAATATTTTCTACCGCGTATTTTCATGTATCTTACTTATAAATTCTTTGCCCAGGATTAGAGAAAAGGTACACTTAGAATATTTAAAGATTTATTGCATTTTTAATATTGAATGTTGAAACTTGTTTATTATAATATAACAAATCAATTAAATACCAAACCTATATTATGTATTTATAGTTTAAACTCAAATTGTTAAGAGCTATTCAACCAAGTAACAAAAAAAAAATATAAATTTAAATATGCCACATCAATATTTCAAAGTTAATTAAAAAGCCATTATATGCACAAGTGTTAAATATTACATATTTTTGATGAGCTCTTTTATTTATTGCCATCTCTAAATATCAAATATACGTATGTGTATACATAAATTGCATTCCTTGATTGGTAGTTTTAGATATATGTATGTAATGTATGGTAAATATTATACATACATTGTACATCAACATTTACTATATTTATTCGAAAAAATGGTTACATATATGTATACTCGTATATGTATGTATAAAGTAGCTTTTCAGACTGAAGTAAGATATTTAAGATATTCACAAATTTTTGTTGTTGTGTGTCACATAATAAATAAGTATTTTGCTCAAAATAAAATATAATTTTTTTTTTTTGTATTTCAAATATGCTTAACGTAAAACAATTTCAAAATAGTTTCGAATAGAAAGCATACATATCTGTATGTGCATACATATATCTCTAATACGAGAGTATTCTTTCTTCTAGAAATTATAATTTTTTTTTTGGAAAAAGGAAGAAAATTGAAAAAAATTTCAGTGACATATGACAAAGTCACAAAATACATAATAAATTTTGTGTTGTACATACAAACATAGATACATTTATAACATATATGTACATACACTGATATCAAATAAATATAATTTTAAGCATATTTGCTTGAAAATAAAAATTAATACCATTATTCATGTTTATGGAAGATTTTAATATTCCATTATGCTCTGTTATCATATAGTGGTTAAAAACTAGCATAACAAATTAATTTTTTTGTATTTTTTGTAATTCTGAGCGACATGCATTTTTTCCATCCACATGAGTCTATGTGATAAATTGTAAATACATATACACAAAAGAACATTGTTATGCTTTTTATAATGTATGTATGTATATATAGAGCCACCATGTACATGGTCATTTGTATTCGAGGATATGTGCTTAACAGACGAATAGAATATTACTAAAAAATAAAAATGTATTCTATGAACTTTTTATGTTATTTTTATATTAGTGATGTGATGTGAGACAACCATACAACAGAAAAACTGAAAATAATTCTGTTGTCATTTTAAATTTATCAGAGACGTTTAAATTACATACAAGTGGATTACTACTATATATACATACATGTATGTACGTTCAAGTTAGCTTTTAAATTTTAAATTAAATTCATTGGTTTGGTATATAACAAACTGCGTGATTTAGTTCCACCATATACGTACGTCTTCCTGTTCTATAAACAAAATTGTGTTGGTGTTACATGAAAGGCACTGTGAAAACCACATATCTAGGGCAATATAATTTTCCAGGAAAGCTCACATGTGATATACAGTACAACAATATGCTTAACCCATCTAAACATACATATGCATACATATACCAAAATTAAATTATTTAATTTCGCACGTGTGACAAAATAATAAAGTTTAATTAATTTTTGTGTTAAGCGGAATACCCTTTTGGTACTGCGTGTATGAACGGATAGAAAGATCCCTTCTCTGCGGAATATTTTTATAATATTTAACTAAATAGAAAGGACTAAAAATTTTGTTATCCATTTTACATTTTCATATTATTATTATCTATACTAAGTATATCGTAATATTTTTAGCTTTTATTTAAGGCTGGGTGCGGTTAACAGTTCATATTATTGGGTTTAAATTTTAATTGTTCTATAAAATGATACTAAAATTGACAATATCATTAATGTCAACAAATTAAAATAAAAAAGTTTTCGTACAGGTGCCTAAACACAACGGAACGCATGGAACGATATCAGGATCTTATCTAATTACCATTATTATTAAAATTTGCCGAAACCCACAAGGATTCCGCACTCAATGCCACAAATTACCATACTGACTGTTCTGAAAGTACAATAACTTAGTAATGAGCGCCGTTCGCGTAATTTGTTTAAAGGAATTACTGAATTGCACCATACTTTCGATCCTGAATCAACTTCCATTTGGGGCCGGGATGGAAAACATCGACGCAGTACTCGACGCATGGAATAGTTTTCATGCGTCACAGACTGTAGCTGAGTCACCTCAAATACAGACTGCGCAGGTTTGCATTGAGAATCCATCCCATGAAATATTCACTAAGGCCATGTAGAACCTAAAACAAAACTGCTGACCTGTGGTGGACTGCATTAATTCGGAGCTTTTGATATACGGAGGGGATACTCTGTGGAACTGTCTTTTTGACCTGATTCGATTAGTATGGGGAACCGGGAAGGGAGACAATTGATGTGTGAAAATTATCGCAGTAAAACTGTCCTTTGCACAGCAAACAAGTTATTGTCCTAGATTATATTGAATAGTTTCAGCCCTCTAGCGGAGGACCTGGTTTGTGACTATCAAGGAGGATTTCGTCCGAATCGATCAGTCTTCTATTCGTTTCTTTGCTGCCCCATTCAGATGCCCAGGCAACTAAATCACCAGCAATGATAACAGGGTTACGCGTTCGGACATCGGAACTCCTCAATTGTAGCGCTAGAATCTATAGATATATGGTAGTGCACAGAATCTATAGATATGTAGGCCATCAACTTTTGCTCGTACGAATCCTGCGGTGGGATTACTTCTGTTATCCTGCATGATCCGTCTGCCGCAGGTCCATATGGCAGCTTTACCAGTTTGATCAGTTGCCGAATTGCATCGCTCCATATTTTTGCGCTGTTTGTACAAAATGGCGACATATACTCTTGTTTTATGCACAGTTTGGAGTAGTACTTCCTGTGCAACTTCACAGTGGTTAAGGTTGAGCTGGACAAACTTCATAGTCGACGTGCTCATATGTCATGACTTGGCCATATGTCCATACTACCAGAATCTAAAACACCTTAAAGGTAACGTTTTTCCACGTATACGACAAATCACCCATCCAATTCGTACCTTCCTTTTATTTTTCATCACTTTGGCTGTCTGTGTTATAAGCAGCTCTTTGTGACTTGATACATTCTATCGGGAGATATTTTGCACCCTCAAACTAGGATGTAATCGCCTCATGTATCTTTTCCTATGTTGTGGCCTCATAAATATCTTTAATTTCGACTACAACCTCATCAACTTACGTAAGTATTTGGATTTGTGCATCACTACCAAGAGAGTGTTCTATTGCACTTTGAAATCAAAGTTGCTTGGGGTGTACATCTTTCTCTAACTCTAGAAGAAGATCGCCTTTTTCGGTTCTACAAATCTGAGCCACAATAGTGTGTGAGTGATATTTATTCTGATAATGGCACCAAATTCGTCGGACCAAAAAACAGTTTTGGATTTGTGGATTTTATGATTTTTGCGAATTTTAAGAATTGTACAAATCTTATGAATTTTATGAATTTCGGGAATTTTAGAACCCATAAACCCATAAATTCTATGAATTTTCAGAATTTTCTAAACTTTACTAAATTTCTGAATTTTATGAATTTTATAAATTGTATGAGTTCTATGAATTTTTTGAACTTTCTAAATTTTCAGAATTTTCTGAGTTTTTTCAATTATATGAATTAAATGAATTTGATGAATTTTTTAAATTTTATAATTTTGTGATTTTATGGATTTTATGAATTTTCTTAATTTTCTTAATTTTATGACTTCTGTGAATTTTATTAATTTTCAGAACTTTAGGAATTTTATAATCTTTCTGAATTTTATAAACTTTATGAGTTCTATGAATTTTCTGAAGTTTTTGAATTTTTATGAATTTTCTGAATTTTACAAATTTTATTAATTTTATGAATTTTACGAATTTTTTTATTATTATGAATTAAATGAATTATATGAGTTTCTGAATTTTTTGAATTTTTATTTTATGAATTTTATTAATTTTATGAATTTTACGATTTTTTTTATTATTATGAATTAAATGAATTTTATGAGTTTCTTGAATTTTTTAAATTTTATGAGTTCTATGAATTTTCTGAATTTTTTGATTTATTATGAATTTTCTGAAATTTCTGAATTTTATGAATTTTATAAATTTTATGAATTTTACGAATTTTTTTATTATTATGAATTTAATAATTATTATGAGTTTCATGAATTTTAAATTTTATGAATTTTATGAGTTTTATGAATTTTATAAACTTTCTGATTTTTAAGAATTTTATGAGTTCTATGAATTTTCTGAATTTTCGGAATTTTTTAAATTTTATGAATTTTCTGAATTTTCTGAATTTTCTGAATTTTATGAATTTTTTGATTTTTTTGATTTTTATAAATATTAATGAATTTTATGAATTTTAGAGTTTTATGAAGTTTATGAATTTTTTGAGTTTTATGAATTGTATTAGTTCTATGAATACAATATTGCCCACAGAAAATTCAGAGAATCAAGTTTTTTTAACGGGATAACATTCCTTACAAGATAATTATGATCATGCAAAAATTAACTGATCTTGAATACCTCTTTGTCTTCAATTGACTTCAATTACCTTAAAATTCAATAATGAGCATAAGCTGTGGTTCGATTATTATTTGGGTTACCATCATACAAACATTCGTACATACGTACAGACAACTTCCAAATCTGGCCAATTTTGGTTCCTCTTAAATCTCGAGCTAAATATTTATTCATGTACCCAATACTATATACTCGGTATATCTACTTTAATATGCTCTCCAGAAAAAAATTTGATAATTCAAGCCCATAATCAACAATCGACACTATATAAATGCTTATTGTAAAAAGGACACAGCAAAACAAAAAAATCTTAACATTTTTTGAACCGTAACGGCTGCTAAAATTCTTTTTCATATATGTATATATGATACTACAAGCCATTTACAAGATTGTTTTTCCAAAATTAATTGAAAAACTCTAAAACAAACATAGACATACACTCATACATACATACATGTACATACATATATACACCGACACATGGATTTAGCAAAAAATAAGTAAATTAGATTTAAACTTTATAAGTAAAGATATCCTACCATCCTTGAAATGTTTTTTAATGTTTTTACCTTTTAAGCGCAAACAGACAAAAAACAGAGATCCTTAAATGCAAAAAAAAAAAAAAGGTTAAACAAGTTAATTAAGACTTTAATGTACAAAACACACTAACGGAAAAGCTTTATGCGAGAGAGTACGAATATGTATGGTATGTACATGAATTTTATGTTTAAAGATTTTTATTTTTAAAATTTTATTTTTATCAATATAATAAACTGATGAACATAATAAATTTTATTATAAATTGTAAAAATAAAAATAAAAAAAATTAATTTCCCAACTGAATACTGAAACATTTTTGTGTTTATTTTATTCGATTTAATTAAATTATTGTTGTTGTTTTAATCTAATTTTTAATTATATCATTATCATTTAAAATATAATTATATATTTCCATAATATTATATTAATGCATTTATGTATGTATATGTTATGTTTTGTACATAGATTGAATTAAACTGTATGGCAAAAAAAAAATTTTTTTTTTAAACAAAACAGCAAAATTATAATTGACACATAATAAGGGTTTGTTGATAAATGTCTGTCGTTGTTTTATAATTTATAAAATAATTGACGTAAAACAAGAGAAGATACTACCCCCATTAAATAATTTTGTTTTTTCGTTATTGTTGGTTGCTATTGCCGCATCGGGGTGATGAAATTCATAAACAAATGATTTTTCTGTGTGCGCGCCTATATATGTACCACCGAACTTTCAACATCGTCATCGGAAAGATGTATGTATATAAATATCTATATATATATATATATATAAATGCAAAAAATACATCATACACAATAAAAATTATATGTTTTATAAAATATACAATAATATATTAAATAGAAATAAATACAATTAACGTGACATAATGTTGAGTTTTTTGTTTTGTTGAGCGCGCTATATGTTGGTACTGTTTATGACAGAAAAGAATGAATATACCCTGTTCTACATATAAATTTATTATTTTTAACGAATTTTCCACCCTCGCCGCACAATTTTAGTTATATATATATATATATATATATATATATATATATATATATATATATATATATATATATATATATATATATATATATATTTATATATATATATATATACGTATATATATATGTGCTTCTCAATTGTATAAACACAATGCTTTAGTATACATCTAGAAATGATGAATTAAAAGTTAAGCGCGCACACAAATTATAAAGTCACATCGCAAGTTTTCTACGATATAGCAGCGAAATAAAATTAATTGTTAGTGAAATTTATGTTGTTTTTTTATTATGAGGGTGGTGGATGTGTTATATAAACACGTCCGGGATTTATATATATTTGTAGAGCTTTTCAAAAATATAAACGAGTATATGAAGTGTGTGAAGTTATCCCAGGATTCCATCTTAAAGATTAAAAATGGTCATCCACTGGTTTCCACTTGATTTGATAAATCGTTCTAACGCATTGATTCCTAATACTACGTGCAAGAGCATTGGTAAGGAAAGCCATACCACAAATGATTAAGGTGTCATCGGTAAAACCTTAAAAAACAAGCTTAATTAATGGGGCAACTATACCAAGTTCGAGAGTGTCATTAGTGAGGCCTTTTATAAGCAGTATTCCCTTATTCAATAAAAGTTCTAGAATAGAAGAATTCAAAAATTATCCAGGGATATCTGCCTATTATCATGTATATGGCTACAAGGGATATGCGTTTTGAACTTGTGACAAATCTAAGCACAGAAACATTTTTAGCTGCATCAATTAGATTTCATGCTGTGAGAGGGATATCCAGTGATATTTATTCTGATAATGGCACCAAATTCGTCGGACCAAAAAACTAATTTGGATTTGTGGATTTTATGATTTTTGCGAATTTTAAGAATTGTACAAGTCTTATGAATTTCATGAATTTTATGAATTTCTTGAATTTTATGAATTTTATGAGTAATTTGAATTTTCAGAATTTTCTTTTTACAAAATTTCTGAAATGGATGAATTTTAAGAATTTTATAAATTTTATGAGTTCTATAATTTTTTAAACTTTCTAAATTTTAAAAATTTTCAGAAATTTCTGAGTTTTTTCAATTATATGAATTAAATGAATTTAATGAATTTTGAAAATTTTATAATTTTCTGAATTTTATGAATTTTATTAATTTTATGAATTTTATGAGTTCTGTGAATTTTATTAATTTTCAGAACTTTAGGAATTTTATAAACTATCTGAATTTTATAAACTTTATGAGTTCTATGAATTTTCTGAATTTTTTGAATTTTTATGAATTTTCTGAATTTATTGAATTTTAGTAATTTTATGAATTTTACGGATTTTTTTATTATTATGAATTTAATGAATTTTATGAGTTAAAATTCATGAATTTT
Organism: Tipula unca; assembly: GCA_951394425.1. NCBI lineage: Eukaryota > Metazoa > Arthropoda > Insecta > Diptera > Tipulidae > Tipula > Tipula unca. Next base: position 20,787,489 of record OX596382.1, on the reverse strand, counting down.
TAAAATTTTATGAATTTTTTGAGTTCTATGAGTTTTCTGAATTTTTTGAATTTTTATGAATTTTCTGAATTTTATTAATTTTATGAATTTTACGAATTTTTTTGTTTTATTAATTTTATGAGTTTTATGAATTTTTCAAATTTTATGAATTTTATGAGTTCTATGAGTTTTATTATTTTTTATTATTTTATAATTTTTCTGATCTTTATGAATTTAATGAGTTCCATGAATTTTCCATAATTTTTTAATTTTATGAGGTTTTTGATTTATTTGATTGAAATTAATGAATTTTATGAATTTTAGAGTTTTATGAAGTTTTATGAATTTTTTGAGTTTTATTAATTTTATTAGTTCTTGAAATCTATTAATTATCAGAATTTTCAGAATTTTCCGAATTTTCCTAATTTTTTAAATTTGGTGAATTTTATGAGTTTTATGAATTTTATAAGTTCTATGAATTTACTGAATTAATTAAATTCATAAAATTCATCAAGTTCATAAAGTTCATCAAATTCATAAAATTCATTAAATTCATTTAAATTTATGAAATTCATAAAATTAATAAAATTCTGAAAATTCTGATAATTCAGAAAATTCATGGAACTCATAACAGTAATAAAATTCTGAAAATTCGAAAAATTCAAAAAATTCTGAAAATTCAAAAATTTTTAAAATTTTATGAATTTTATTTATTTACAAATTAATGAATTTGATGAATTTGATATTTTATTAATTTTATGAGTTTTATGAATTTCATTTTATGATTTTCTGAATTTTATTAATTTTCAGTATTTTTGGAATTTTATAAACTTTCTGAATTTTATAAATTTAATGAGTTCTATGAATTTTCTGAATTTTTAAAATTTTATGAATTATTTGATTTTTTAAATTTAATGAAATAATGAATTTTATGAATTCTATGCATATAACTGCAATCTAAGAATTATCTGAATTTGCAGAATTTTCCGAATTTTCTGAATTCGTTTAATTTTATCAGCTTTATGAATTTTATAAGTTCTATGAATTTACTGAAAATTCATCAAATTCATTAAATTCATTTAAATGTATGATATTCATAAAATTCATAAAATTAATAAATTTCTGAAAATTCGAAAAATTCAGAAAATCCAAAGAAATTTTCAAAATTTTATGAGTTTTATTTATTTTCAAAATTAAAGAATTTTCCGAATTTTATTAATTTTAGGAATTTTAAATGAATTTTATGAATTTCATTTTATGATTTTAAATATTTTTATAAAATTTATTTAATTCATGAATTTTTAAAAAAATTTAGGAAGATCTTGATGAATTTAATTTGGTAAATTTGATAAATTTGATGAATTTATTGAATTTAATGGATTTTAAAAAATTTATGAATTAATTGAATATGATGAATTGTATGGACTTTTTAATAAGACGACTTCTTGATTTTTTTAAATTTGATGAATAATAGGAATTTAGTGAGTAACATACATTGGATGAGTTTGATTTATTTGTTTAATTTTATGAGTTTTTTCAACTTGAAGAGTTTCATGGGTCTTATAAATTTATTTGTTTTTAGGAGAATTGAGAATTTAATAAATTTTAAAAATTTGATGAATTTAATAAATTTTATGATATTTAAGAAATTTATGAATTTTATGAAATTTATGAATTGTATGAATTTTTTTTGAATTCTATAAATTTCATTTATTTCAATAATTTCCTGATTTGAAGAATTTTATAAAATGTAATTGTTTCCAGAATTTCTTGAATTTTTTTAAATTTTTGGCTAAATAATTTAAATAATTAACTTAAATGTATGCAATTTATAAGCTTTAATCAATTTCATTAATTTGATTAGTTCGAGAAATGTTGTAATGTATTTGATGTATTTTATAAAAAAAATTATAAATTATTCTAATGCATGCATTTGACGAATTTTTTTATGTTTGATGAATTATTATTTTATAATCTTTATGAATTTGAAGTTTTTATAAATTTATTGAATTTTGTAAAAATTTTTAAATTTATTGAATTTTATTGGTTTTTTGGTTTGATGAGTTTATGATTTTTATAAATTTGATGAATTTTATGGATTTTGTAATTTAATGTTTTATTGATTTCTTTAAATTTGATGAATTATAGGAATTTAGTTGTGGATGTATTGGTTGAATTTGGTGAGTTTAATGAATTTCATTTATTTCATGAATTCAATAAATTTCAAATTTTGATGAATTTTATAAAATTTACTTATTTTCTGAATATTTTGAATTTTTTGGATAATAAATTTGAATAGTTTAATGATTTTTATTAATTTTTTATTACATGCATTTGATTAATTTTTTAATGTTTGATGAATTTTATGAATTTTGATTTTATAGTTTTTATGAAGGTTTTTTAAAATTTATTGAATTTGAAGGATTTGGTGAGTTTGTTAAATTTATTGAATTTGATAAATTTGATTAATATTTTGAATATGAAGAATTCGATGAAATTTAAGCTATCTATGAATTTTCCATGAGATTTGTTTTTAAATCAAGCGTTGATTGAATTGAACATGGGTCTCAAAAATGTCTCTTTTAATTTTAAATATCGTCAACAAAAAAAAAACTATTAATAGTTTCAAAAGAATTAATTAATTCAAAATAAACAAAAATCATAATTTATAAATCATATCATATCATGCGACATGATATGATAATAATTTATAGTTAATATTTATAGTATTTGATTTAATTTAAAAGTTAATTTAATTATAGTTTAAAAATAAAATTATCTATTATATTCACATGAATTCCGCATATACAATATTATAAATACCCAAACATATAATTATTTTAATAATAACAAAATAGTTTTATGTACTGTACACTGCATATATACAAAACTTTGCGTCAAGTTTATTAACAAAAAAAAAATTATTTTCATAATTTTCAAATTGATATAATCACGTAATTTTTATTTATTTAATATCTAAAGCTAAACTAAATAATTTCAAAAACTAAAAGTTTTTGTAAAGTAGTTACATTATCATATCGTCCACAACTTTTTTCAGCACAATTTGAGTATATTATGTGTACTTGGTCACCAGTACTATCGTAAAAAAGAACTATTATCCAACAAACTTTACTCGGTCGTTTGTGTACTATTAAGTTTGGTTTTTAGTCATATCATAAAAATATGTTAACTATAAATTTATAATTTTATTTCAGTTGAATGTAATTGAGTGGTTACATTTGGTGGTTATTTGGTTACGTATGTATACGGCATTATATTATATTCGTTTAAAATTTGTTATATATCAACCGACACTACTTTACACATTATCTATACATAAAACTCATAGTTTGCGGAGTAGTTCGAGCGTAAAAATATATTTTAAGGGTTTTGTCATACTCGTATATTACACATACAATTTATGATGTATAATTGCCAATTAGTACTATCGGTATGTAACATATACGTATGTATATACACGTTTTGCACGATTTTACTCGGATATCAAATTTTCTATACATGTCATCTCCGATACACACATTTGTTTGTATATATACGAGTATATATGCGGGGATAAAATGTCATTACTTAATTTCGAAAGATTCTGTACCATATATGTATTTACAAACAATCTCAAATTAGATTTTTATGTTTCTATGCTGCTTTTTGTCTTCATTCAGAACAATAGATCGCAAATATATAGACAAACAATAATTATTCTAGTTGGTTGTTTTTACCTCCTGTAATGATAAATGATGCAACATACACATGTATATACCTCTCTATTTGTCTATAAACATACTATGTATACATATAGAGGAAAATAGAATGACAACGTGGATAAGCATATAAGCCATTTAATGAAAATATAAAAAAATTGGTAAAAGAAAAGCAGCAGCAGTAGTAGTAGCAGCAGCAGCAGTAGCAGTAGCAGCAGCAGCAACAACAACAACCACCACAACAACAGCAGCAGTAAAAATGTATCATTTTCTCGTTAAATTATAGAAAAGTGATTATCTTGCCATATTCTCTTCGGTTGGATACATATAATAGGATTACAATGTGAAAAATCATGCTATTTATGAGTTGCTTGTCTATGACATAGAATAATATAAAGTTCAATACATAATATAGAATCATATAACATCAAACTACATATATCAAAATACTCATGTTGGATACAACGAAACATTGTTAGGAAATTTTACGAGATGAGGCTGTTTTTAATCTGGAGTGAACTTAATTTATTAGTATTGGTTGGTACTACTATAAACTAATATCAGAATGTTTTATATTGCTTAAGCAGTAAACCTTGTTTAGAGCATCGTAATTTTTCTACATGCACAGTTTTTCGTTTCGGTGGAACTATTATATAGGATACGTTGGGTGATATGATTTTAATTAAAAAACTTCAAAATAATGGCAATAATATTGCAGTTTTCGCTGTATAATACCTATACTTTGCAAGGTCGATCTCTTAAAAAACTCTGCATTCTACAATACCCTTTTTTGTGAATGTATGGGAGGAAGGAATTTTACAGTAAAATTAGAGGGGATGACTCCCCCACACATGAGGTTTTCATTTTGATCGCCATCTTCCACCTCGCTTGGCATTCCGACGTAATATGGTTTCATATATGTATGTTGGGCCATCTGACGGTGATACTTTTATAACATCGTATTGATCGCATTCCTTAACTTTTATTGCATCGTATAAGCCCACATATTTTCGATCCAATTTAACACCACTGTTGAGTTGCGTTCGCTTAATAAGGGCATAATCATCAACCGTGTACTAATTTGGTACTTTTCGCTTAATCGCTGAATAACTTCGTTGCTATCCATTATTTTGGTAGGGTGGATCAAAGTAAATTTGGGAAAGCCATGCACTACGATATGTATAATTTGAGAGTCAGTGAGAAGCTTCCCAAATGGTTGACGTGATACATCACTAACTAACCACCTTTCGGCATTGGATTCAATAATCCTTCCTGTTTTCCGATTTTCCTTTCTGTAATAATACAACGAACGCAGTTTCTGATGCAGATCTTTTCCGTGAGTTTTGAGATATAGAATTGTCACTTGATCAGCGCCTCGGATTCCTCAAACAACTAACAGTGGTATGCCATTTTGCATCTTGAATAAAACATCATCATTAGTAAAGTAATTAAGATACTTCCCGATCTTCCGCAGTTCGATTATTTGGAAAATAAACTTTTGTAACGTAAGCGCCCATCCAGGAATTTTCGAGTCCAATTCCTTCCGTTTCATCGTACCCTTAAACGCTGCACAGTCAGTTACAATTTTAAAGTCCAACTCTTAACTACTATATTTCTCTTGACACCTGGAAGTCTTATTTGAGTAGTAGAAAACTGGATTCATTTTTTGATCATCATCTGATTTCTGCACCAATATTGTGCCTTATACTTGAATATATTTGTTTAATATCGGATTACTGACCAAACATTCCTTGAAATTTTCGATTGCAGTTTTTTGTTCCGCATTACATTTGAACTCAACACCTTTCCGTATAGTATCACTTAAAGGTCTAGTCAGCAACCCATTACATTTCACGAATCTTCTAAAATAACCTGAAAGTCCTAAGAAACGCTGCAGTTTTTTCACCGAATCTGGCTCTGGATATTTCGAAATATCCCAATTACTCAATTTTACAGCATAAATATTGCTGACGTTTGCTCCACTTAATACGTAACCCGTTCTGTTCCACCACTTGTAGAACCTAACTTGAAGCCGGGATAATTATATCATCAATGTAAATACAGATGATCTCATCGATGAAACATACATCTCCATGTTCAATTACCAGTGAGCATAATTTTGGCACAATTTTCGTTATAGTAATGCTATCCGGAGTTACCACAGTTTGGTTGATGAGTTCTCTATCCAGAATATAATCGAAGGCAACCTGTTTAGACAATATACATTTTTATTTTATATTCATCATCATCAATTGTTAGAATGGTCGCAAAACATGTTTAGAAACCTAGAACCAGTACCACGAAATGCAATGGATTTGCCATGCACAACTTGGTAAAAGCTTTTTATTTGACAAAAGATTTATGTCACTACCTGTGTCTACTAGAAGTAGAGCATAAAACTCCTTCTATTTAGCAAAATAATTTTAATTGTTTTGGATGGCAGCGGAAAAGGCTCTTTACCCAAAATTGCACACGACTTCTTAGCCGACTCCGATTCACTCTCGCAATTGTTTGAAATATGTCCAAATTATTGACATTTATCCCCATTTAGCCCCAAATGCGACAATTCTGCTTATTAACGTAGCCTCCGAGATAAAAATGGGCCCCATCACTGAAGATGATTTTTCGATGAAAATCCGGATCATTTTGATATATTTGAAGGACCCAATCAGCGAATATACAACCGGCTTGAGTTCTTGTGTTAACTGAACAATAAAAGCATTAAGAACTAAATTTTTATGCAAAATACGGTGATGTCGTTTGTGGAATGTTTAATTCAAAAGATCGACGAGGAATCGACAAACCTGGGTTTTCTTCAAGAATACGGGCTACAGCAGCAATATTCTCAGTTGTTATTGACCGACGCCCACGATTTCGATTCTTCACATCACTAAATTGTCCCAACAGTCCAATTTTTTCCATCAGTTTCTACTTGTAGTTTTTACTTGTCAAATGTCAAAAGATGACAGTTTCAAAATTGACAGCTGCCCAAATAGCAGGATATTCAAAATAAATCCTCTTATTGGAAAACCCTATATTTCGGACCTTTGAATTTATTTTGACAGTCTCAACTTTCAACTTTTCGGTACGATGATGCCATATAAACAATGTTTTATTACCGCAGATTCCTCCAATCGCCCATTTTTGCCTATCTCTCGCATCTCTAGCAAATAATATGTATATAGAAGTTCTAGCCGTTTAATAATTGGATTAGTTTCTCCCATGTGTCAACATTCTCCGCCACCCTCAAATATATGTTTGCAGTTCCAGCCAGTAAGCGCTTCACATACGCCACCTTTTGTTGATCAGTTCAGCACATACAAACTACTATACGTCGATATCTTTTACCCACTTACTAAATAAGTAATCGTCCTCTCCACTGAATTTGGGTAGAGTTTCTTCAATGTCTCAGTAAACAGTAAAGACTGAACTATTATTTGTATTGGTTGATGTTAATACGCCGCTCCTCATGATTTCATTTTCTTATTTTTAAAGATCAACTCCTTATCGTTGAGTTCTAATTCGTTCTTGCGAATAAATTTTATATTTTTGTCTCTTTTTGTCCTTCTCTACAAGTTGCGTCTACCATTGTACTTCTTCTCGAATCTGTGCAAATACACTACAGTTCCGCTGATAATCCGGGTACGGCAAATTTCGCAAAAAAAATGTTTGTAGTCAAATTCGCAGCACATCCTAAACAACAACTGCAAGTACTCGTTTTGTATATTTTTGAATTAAAAGTTTTCCTGTGGTTGGTTGTTTTTTGTTTGCAACTAAAACAATTTTTATTTAAACACGATATTTTTGGCAAAAATGAAATTCCATCATTTATCATGTTATGTACGAACCAAGTTTATTAAAAAGGAAATTGAAAAAAAAATATATTTTCCAAAAATAAACTTCAATAGAAAATGCTCAATCATTTGGGGTTTAAAAAATATATTAAAACTTTTGTATATTTGTTAAAAAAAAATTAAATAAATAATAATAAATTTTAAAATAAATATATTTGTTGTTATATTGTTGTATTATGGTCGGTACAATGACCAGTCAAAATATCATGTTTTATTACATATTTTAGCTCTGTACATACACATTCAATTATTTTATTTCTATGTACATTTCACCATTATTTAATTATTAATCTAATTTAAACCCATTTAAATATTATATTATATAAGTTTTAAATTACAACAACCCTTTTGTGTAAACATGTTCTACTAAATCTTAATTGATTAATTAAAAATTATCTCAATTCAACATTAAAAAAAAAAAAAAAATTATGTTGCTGCTAAATTTCCCATCTATTATAATACTGTCATCTCGAGTTTCTTTTAATTATACAATTTTTTTTTATTTTTTGATGTTGTTGTTGTCTACCACTATAAATTATTTTAATAAAAATTGTTTATTCAAAAATATATGTGTATGAAGATTGTGAAACACAATAAATAAATATATACTTTAATTATAAACGAAATAGAAATTAAATAAATAGCAAATGTTTTTTATTTTTTATTTTTTGGTTCAAGACTTAATTACTAATAATTTATTTGCCAATTAATTGATAATTAATTAAAATATTATTGCTTGGTTGTATTTTCTAATTTTGTAAATCAAAAGTTTTATTTTTGGTTCATGCTTTGTAATTTTTGGAATTTCTGTTTTCTCGAGTAATTAGGTTTTCTGTTTTGGGATTCTCTATAAATTTATATATGTATATATAAGTTTAAGAAATGTTATTATAATCACGGATACATTTTACTATTTATACATTATATATTATTCTACGAATATTTATACAATATTATCCGCATACCCATAACACATGCGGGAGGAATAGTGATTTGTTCTGTTCGCACTTGGGTGGTACGGCGTTGTGTGTATATTTTTTAATCTAGTAATTTCGGAGAAAAGCACTGTTTCAAATTTTTTTTGGCCACCCCTTAAACCAATTCAATAAAAATACAGTAATAGTAATCAAAATAACGATATCGTAAATCGAACCCAATTATGAATTAAGTATATAGTATCCCAGATAGAATTAAAGTTGCTACAGTTTTTAAATCAACCATGTTGTGGTCTGCTGTGTCTATGAACTTGAGCTATCTGACATTTAACGCAAGTTTTTACCAAGAATTTTGTTTTTACTTATTTCCATGTCATTTAAATCCCAGGACGTCTAAGATTATAAATTAATAAATAAAATGCATAATTCATTAAATACAAATTTCATATTCGTCAAATTCATTTAAATTCAAAAATTCATCAAATTATTAAAATTCTATAAAATCATAAATCCCGCAGACTCAAATTCATCAAACAAAAATCTCAAAAATTCATCAAATCCATAAAAATCTAAAAAAATCATCAAATTCATCGAAATTATAAAATATTTAGTAAATGAAAGCTTAAATTCATAATTTATAGGTTTTTCAATATCATTAAATTCACAAAAATCTTCAAACTCCATCAAATTCATGATAATAAAAAAATGAAAAATAATTACAATTCAACAAAATTAACAAATAAATAAAATACATCAAAATCATCAAATCCATCAGATTTACAACATCGATAAAATTCATCAAATTTCCAAGAATCTCAAAAATTCATCAAATTCACAAAAATCTTGAAAAAATCAAATTCATAAAATTTAAAAGTCCATTAAATCCATAAAATTCTTCAAAATCGCAAAATTCTTCTTAGTCCTCGCTCGATTACATAAAATCCATCAAATTCATCAAATAATACGGAAATGAAAAATAAAATTCATAATTCATTGAATTTTAAAATGTTTTGATGAATATCATTTAAATTTGATGAATAACATTTATATATTCACAAAAATCTAAAAAAATTATCAAATTCATAAAAATCCAAAAAATTTATCAAAATCCAAAAACTTTATCACATTTAATCCAAAAATTTATAAAATTCATAAAAATCATAAAAATAATAATATTTTGTAGAATTTTAAAATTCATCAAAATCATCAAATTAATAAAATTCTCAAAAATTCATCAAATCTCTTAAGAAAATCTCAAATTCATAAAATTCATCAAAATCATAAAAATCTAGAGATAACTAAGTTTATGAATTAATTAATAAAATTCATAAGATCAAAAAATATATTAGATTCGTAAAATTAATAAATTTTATAAAAATCCAAAGATGTCTAAGATTATGAATTAGTTAATCAAATTCATTAAATTCATGAATTCATAGAATATTTAAATTTTTTAAAATTCATTAAATTTATAAAAATTCAAAATAATCATTTAATTTAAAAAATTAATACCATTCATCAAAATTAACAAATAAATCAAATTCATCAAAATTAACAAATCCAACAAATTTACAAAATCGATATTCATCAAATTCCGAAAAATCTAAAAAATTCATTAAATTCATAAAACTCTAAAAAATTCATAAAATTCATTAAATTAGTGAAACTATATCAATTAAACAATAAAATTCATACGATTCATCAAGTTAATAAAATTCATCAAATTAATAAAATTCATTAAATTTACAAAATTTATTAAATTCATCAAATTTATCAAAATCATCATATTCATCTAATATATAAAATTCATAAATTTCATCAAATTCATAAAAATTTAAAAACAAAATTCGTCAAATACATAATAACAAAATTCTCAAAATTCATCAAATTCACAAATATCTTAAAAATTCATCAAATTTTAAAAACCCATGAAATTCATGAAATGTTTCGAAATCATAAAATTCTTCAAATTCCTCAAATTCATAAAATAAAAAGAAATTAAAAATAAAATTCATAATTCATTGAATTTTTAAATATTTTAAAATTCACCAAAATGAATAAAAATCCATAAAATTGATTAACTTCATCAAGTTCAATAAAATCAGAAATATCTAAAAAAAATTATAGAAATTCCTAAAACTCATATTATTCCTAAAATATTTTGTAGAATTTTAGTTAAAACTCATCAAATCCATCAATATTCATCAAATTAATAAAATTCTATAAAATCATAAAATTCCTATGACTCAATTCACAAACTCACAAAATTCATAATTTCCATAAAAATCTAAGAAAATCACCAAATTCATAAAATTCATCAAAATCTAGAAATAACTTTAGTAGTATTCAAATCTCGCTGGAATTCTGACAGTTATCGCGCAGAAAGAATATGGCGGATACACAGTGATGTATTAAGTACAATATTTCATGTTTATTGTTTACATTTTTATGTTGTATTTGTATTTAAATGGAAAAGGAACGTTTTTAATCACAAAATGTTTTTATAATTTAACTTATAACCACTGTCACTTTTGAAATTAATATTTAATTCGATAAATTAAGAATTAAATTGAAAACTGATTTTGCTTTTTATGTTGTTGTGGTTTTGTTCGATTTGAATGTCATTTGGTCATTTATTTTCCTTAGTCCGTACCAAAATTAAATGTTGACATTGTTTCCAAAAGGCGTGCAATTTTTTTTTTGACCTTTTAATTTTCACTTGAAATATGATTGTAATAACATAAATACATAATCATTTTGAATGTTTTGAGTATTAAAACTGAAATATAATTTTTTTTATTGGTTATTAATTATTTTATTTAAGTTTACTACCTAAGATAAATGCAACCCATCAAAATTTTTATAATTTTTTTTTCTACAACAATTAAAAAAAATTTTTTTTTAAGATCTGAATAGGACTATAAGTTTATTAATTAATTAACAAAATTCATAAAAAACTAAAAATCCATTGAATTCATTAAATTCATGAAATAATAAATAAAATGAAAAATAAGCTTCATAGTTCATAGAATATTTTAAAATTCATTAAATTGATAAAAATCCAAAAAAATTCATGAAATTCATAAAATTCTTTTTATTCATAAAATACACAGAATTCATTTAATTCATAAATTTCATAAAATTCTAGAAATTCATGAAATTTTTAAATTTAATACAATTTTTGAAATTCATAAAATTAATGAAATTGATTAAGTTCATTAAATTCATCAAATTTTTTAAATTCATAAAATTCATAAAATTTACAAAATTCATTAAATTATTCAAATTCTGTATCCAAGAAATTTAAAATATTCAGGAAATAGGTACATTTTAAAAAATTCTTCAAAATCAGGAAATTCATGAAAATAATAAAATTCATAAATTTCATTAGACTCTCAAAACTCCTAAAATTCATAAAATTCAAGACTCATCAAATTCAATAAATTTGTAACATTCATAAAATTTATGAAATTCATTAAACCATTCAAATTCTTTATTCAAAAAGTCTAAAAAATTCAGGAAATAAGTGAATTTTATAAAATTCTTCAAAATCAGGAAATTTATAAAATCCCTAAAATTCAAAAAATTCTTAAAATTCATAAAATTCATAAGTTTCATAATATTCATGAAATTCACAAAATTCTCAAAAATCATAAATTTCAAATTCAAAAAATTCATAAAATTCATTAAATACATAAACTTCATAAAATTTATGAAATTCATAAAATTCAATAAATTCATGTCTTTTAATTCATAAAATACATAAAATTTATAAAGTTAAAATAAATCATTAAATTTATTGAATTATTCAAATTCTTTACCCAAAAAATTTAAAATATTCTGGAAATAAGAAAATTTTGTAAAATTCTTCAAAATGAGGAAGTTCATGAAATCCCAAAAAATTCATAAGATTCATAAAATTCAACAAATTCATAAAAATCATAGAATTTATTAAGTTCAGAAAACTTAAATTTATAAAATTCATCAAATTAATAGGATTCATAAAATTCATAAATTTCATGAAATTCACAAAATTCACACAAATCATAAAATTCTATAAAATCACATAAATCATCAAATTAAAATTCATAAAATTCATAGACAGAATGAATATACACAGAATTCATTTAATTCATAAATTTCATAAAATTTTTAAAATTCATGAAATTTATAAATTTCATAAAATTCTTGAAATTCATAAAATTCATGAAATTGATTAAGTTCATAAAATTCATCAAAATTCATAAAATTTACAAAATTCATTAAATTATTCAAATTCTTTATCCAAGAAATTTAAAATATTCAGGAAATAGGTACATTTTAAAAAATTCTTCAAAATCAGGAAGTTCATGAAAATAATAAAATTCATAAATTTCATAAGAATAAGTGAATTTTATAAAATTCTTCAAAATCAGGAAATTTATAAAATCCCTAAAATTCAAAAAATTCTTAAAATTCATGAAAATCATAAAATACGTCAAATTCATAAAATTCACAGAACTCATAAAATTCATAAATTTCATAATATTCATGAAATTCACAAAATTCACACATATCATAAAATTCGTCAAATTCATAAAATCCATAACACTGACGCTTCACTATTTTTGTAATCAAATTGGTATCTATGACTGTGTAATTAGCAACAATATAAAGAATATTATGAATTGTTAGGGTTTGACTTTATATACCTATACAAAAGTTAACTATCTACAAAATTACATTTATATATAAACTATCTACTGAACTTGAATATAAAAACAATCGCGATATTATATGAAACAGAATTATTTATAAAGTTCTGTTGAAAATAAAAATAAAATTTTTGTATGCTATACTCTACCTTTAGCAAAGAGCAAAGTAAACAAACAGAAGTATTTTATCGGTTCGGAATTATGTTTTAGTTTTGTTTAAAGTAAATATTAGTTTAAACCAAAGAACAAGAATAATAATAATAAAAATAGTATATAGTAATAATATTAATAATGATGGGAACCTGGTGTAATACAGGTAAATAGGAAGAAAAATATTTTCGTACAAAAAAAAATCAAATAAAATGTTGAAAACTGCGCTATTTTTATATTATGCAACTTTCATAAATTATTGTTAAACAAAAAAGCTGAATACGATTGCAATTAAACCGTGAATGTTCATCATAAGAATTTTGCATAATTTGAAATGAGTTGTTTTAAGGGTATACATATTTATAAAACTTTATCTGCCAGTTTTCAGATGGGTCAAAGTCTGATTGGCAACTTAGCTCCATCATATCATATTTTATGCGAAAATGTTACGTTCCTAATTTATCATTTTTAAAAGTACTTTTACTGGCAAACTGAGTATAATTAACAATATTATTATTCTTATTTTCAACAATAACAAATAAAAAATACGCAAATTTTTTATTTCGTGTTAAGCAAAGGTAGAAATTATTCGTGGAAAAGTGGCAAAAAAAAAAAAATTGGGAGGCAAAAATAAAAACAGAAGAACAATAAAATATTTCAAAAAATGTGTTCATTATTATTTATAAGGAAATGCAATAATTTTTGAAACAATAATTTTGGTAATGTGTACAAAAAAAAACATTTAATTTTCTGACAATTTATCAATTTTAAATGTATAGCAAAAATGTTTCCGGCCATATAGCTGTGCAAAACCGTAATTGTTGTTAAATATTAAAATATTTTATGCAGGAAGAGAAAACTGAGTATTTTTTTTTTGCTGTTTTGGTAATACAATAACCATGTAATGGATTTTAGTGATTTAAGTTTCCATTAAGATGGTAATTTAATATTTAGTAGTACGTTGTATGGTTATAAGCATAATATAAGAGAAAATCTTGTGTTACAGGAGATTGTATGGAAGTTTGGGAAAATTTGGAGGTGCGCGCTTTTGTTTTATAAATATTTAAAATTTTATTAGATTCTTTATATTTTGATACATATTATTACATCATTATGCAAACCTTTTAATTTAGTTTAGCATTATTAGCATATACATTATTAAACTATATTAAGTTCAGGGTTAGTTTAGTATAAATATAGTTAGAATAATTTATATCGAATACTTCTTCAATAACTGTTACAGCGATAGTGATTTACTGATTTTAACCTGTTCATCAATTTTAAATAAAAATTGGCAACAACAACATCGAGCTGACAACAATAAAATATATTTTGTATTAAATTAACGCACTGGCTTTTTAATTATTAAATAATTAAATTATTTTCAAAAAATTTTCTTCTATCGTATACTCTTCTAACGCCACTTAAGTTTATCGTTGAGAACAGTGTTTTGAAATATGTATTACGAACATGTCGTGAATTAACAAAACAGCCACGCTGCGATACCCTGGTAAAATATAATGTTTTATAGTCCAACCATAGGCCAACTACTGTTTACGAGACCACATAATGGCCAATAAACCATCGTATCGTTAAATTAGAATTTGAATATTTGTATGTGTCAATTAGGAATATGCATCCATCTTCCTTCACAAGCTTCCTCTCGTTTACTGTTTATATCTAGCTCCGGAAGGAGGACTTAAATGATTAGAAACCATGCTGGAATCTATCATACATCCAAAATGTTTTAATGAACCTATGTTGTTATGCAGTTTCTAAAATTGATTTGGTCAGAGATTATCACCAAATTTCAATTGCACCTGAGCATGTTTATAAAAAGTAAGAAATTTAGCAATTTTAACTATGGAGAAGAATAAAAAAAACATCTCAAACTAAACATCAAAAATTCAAAATATTTTCCATTCGCCCGATGCATTAGAGGTAAGGCTGGTAAATCATTAAGAAAGGTTTATCCCAAAATTAGCGGAATTTATTGCTCCAATTTCTGAGCATCTGAAACTACTCCGCGCTGAGTTTGAACCGACAAAAAAACAAAATATATTAGCAGGTACGACACTACTAATTTATCAATTGGACAAAGCATTGCTCAGAATAATAACAAGAACGCATGCCTCATTCAAGATCAGGCTATATCTCAAGTAATATTCCACAAAATTTTATAATTTTTTGAATTTCATGAAATTTTTGAATTCTATGAATTTTATGAATTTATAGAATTGTATAATTTGTGTGCATTTTGTGAATTTTATGAAATTTATGAATTTTATCAATCCTACTATTTGATGAATTCATAAAATTCTTTGAACTCATAAAATTAATAAAATTCATTAAATGAATAAAATGAATAAATTCTCTCATATGAATAAAAATTATCAATAAAAAAATTCATAATTTAATTGATAATTTTATTTTATTTGAAGAATTTAATGAGTTTTATGAATTTCATTAATTTAATGATGTTTATGAATTTTATGCATTTTATGAATTTTAAAAGTTTAATGAATTTGATGAATTTTATAAATTTTATAAATTTTCTGAACTTGATTAATTATATGATTTTTATGAATTTGATGAATTTTATGAATTAAAAGAATTTTTTTAATTTAATGAAATTTATGAATTTCATGAATTGTGTAAGTTGATGAATTTTTTGAATTTTATGCGTTTTATGAATTTTATGAATGTTATGAATTTTTTTAATTTTAAGAATTTTATCGATTTATAAAATTTATGGATTTATAAATTTTATGAATTTGATGAATTCATAAAATTCTTTGAACTCATAAAATTAATAAAATTCATTAAATGAATAAAATGAATAAATTCTCTCAAATGAATAAAAATTATCAATTAAAAAATTCATAATTTAATTAATAATTTTAATTTATTTGAAGAATTTATTGAGTTTTATGAATTTGATGAATATCATGAAGTTTATGAATTTAATGAATTTTATGAAATATTATTAAATTTTTTAATTTTATGAATTATATGAGTTTTATGAGTTTAATGAATTTTATGAATTTTAAGAATTTGATGAATTTTATGAAATTCATAAAGAATTTTACGAATTTTATGAATTTTATGATTGGTACGAATTTAATTAAATTGTTGAATTTTATGAATTATATGAATTTTATAAATTTAATGAATTTTAGGGATTTCATGAATTTTCTAATTTTGATGAATTTTTTAAAATTTGCTTATTTCCTGAATTTTTTTAATTCTTAAATAAAGAACTTAAATATTTAATGAATTTTATAAATTTAATGATTTAAGTAAATTTTATAAATTTCGCGAATTTTATGTAATTCAAACAATGTTATGAAGTTAATGAATTTTATGAATTTAAGGGATTTTCAGAATTTTAGAAATTTCAGGAATTATTAGAATTTTATGAATTTCATAAATTTCCTGATTTTAAAGAATTTTATAAAATTTACTTAGTTCCTGAATTTTTTAAATATTTTGGATAAAGAATTTGAATAATTTAATGAATTTTATAAATTTTACGAATTTTATGAATTTAAAAAATTTGATGAATTTTATGAACTTAATCAAATTCATAAATTTTAAATTTAAAAATTTCATGATTTTTAAGAATTTTATGAAATTTTTGAATTTTATGAATCCTACTAATTTGATGAATTTTATAAATTTTCTAAACTAAATAAATTTTATAATTTTTATAAATTATATGAATTTTATGAATAAAAAGAATTTTATTAATTTAATGATATTTATCAATTTTATGAATTTTATAAGTTTATGAATTTTTTGAATTTTATGCATTTTATGAATTTTATGAATTTTTTTCATTTAATGAATTTTATCGATTTATTAAATTTATGGATTTATAAATTTTATGAATTGTAGACTTTTTAAAATGAACTTAATTTGATGAATTCATAAAATTCTTTGAACTCATAAAATTTATAAAATTAATTATATGAATAAAATGAATAAATTCTCTCAAATGAATAAAAATTATCAATTAAAAAATTCCTAATTTAAATGATATTTTTTATTTATTTGAAGAATTTAATGAAATTTATGAATTTGATGAATTTCATGAAGTTTATGAATTTAATGAATTTTATGAAATATTATTAAATTTTTTAATTTTATGAATTATATGAGTTTTATGAGTTTAATGAATTTTAAGAACTTGATGGATTTTATGAAATTCATAAATAATTTTATGAATTTTATGATTGGTACGAATTTAATGAAACTGTTGAATTTTATGAATTATATGAATTTTATAAATTTAATGAATTTTAGGGATTTCATGAATTTTCTAATTTTGAAGAATTTTTTAAAATTTGCTTATTTCCTGAATTGTTTTAATTCTTAAATAATGAACTTGAATATTTAATGAATTTTGTAAATTTAATGATTTAAATAAATTTTATAAATTTCGCGAATTTTATGTAATTCAAAAAAATGTTATGAAGTTAATGAATTTTATGAATTTAAGGGATTTTCAGAATTTTAGAAATTTCAGGAATTATTGGAATTTTATGAATTTCATAAATTTCCTGATTTTAAAGAATTTTATAAAATTTACTTAGTTCCTGAATTTTTTAAATATTTTGGATAAAGAATTTGAATAATTTAATGAATTTTATAAATTTTACGAATTTTATGAATTTAATAAATTTGATGAATTTTATGAACTTAATCAAATTCATAAATTTTATGAAATTCATGAATTTTATTAAATTTAAAAATTTCATGAATTTTAAGAATTTTATGAAATTTTTGAATTTTATGAATCCTACTAATTTGAAGAATTTTATAAATTTTCTAAACTAAATAAATTTTATAATTTTTATAAATTATATGAATTTTATGAATAAAAAGAATTTTATTAATTTAATGATATTTATGAATTTTATAAGTTTATGAATTTTTTGAATTTTATGCATTTTATGAATTTTATGAATTTTTTCAATTTAATGAATTTTATCGATTTATTAAATTTATGGATTTATAAATTTTATGAATTGTAGACTTTTTAAAATGAAATTAATTTGATGAATTCATAAAATTCTTTGAACTCATAAAATTTATAAAATTAATTATATGAATAAAATGAATAAATTCTCTCAAATGAATAAAAATTATCAATTAAAAAATTCCTAATTTAAATGATATTTTTTATTTATTTGAAGAATTTAATGAGTTTTATGAATTTGATGAATTTCATGAAGTTTATGAATTTAATGAATTTTATGAAATATTATTAAATTTTTTAATTGTATGAATTATATGAGTTTTATGAGTTTAATGAATTTTATGAATTTGATGAATTTTATGAAATTCATAAAGAATTTTATGAATTTTATGATTGGTACGAATTTAATGAAACTGTTGAATTTTATGTATTATATGAATTTTATAAATTTAATGAATTTTAGGGATTTCATGAATATGGATAAAGAATTTGAATAATTTAATAAATTTTATAAATTTTATGAATTTAAAAAATTTGATGAGTTTTATGAATTTAAAAATTTTGATGAATTTTATGAACTTAATCAATTTCATGAATTTTATGAATTAGATGAAGTCTATGAATTTTATGAATTATATGAAATAATAATTATGAGTTTGATGAATTTTATGAATTAGAATTTTATGATTTGTGTGATATTATAGAATTTTATGATTAGTATGCATTTTGTGAATTTTATAAAATTTATGAATTTTATCAATCCTACTAATTTGATGAATTATATAAATTTAATAAATTTTCTGAACATGATAAATTTTATGATTTTTATGAATTTGATCAATTAAAAGAATTTTATTAATTTAATGAAATTTATGAATTTCATGAATTTTATAAGTTTATGAATTTTTTGAATTTAATGCGTTTTATGAATTTTATAAATGCTGTGAATTTTATGAATTTCATGAATTTTTTTAATTTTAAGAATTTTATCGATTTTTAAAATGTATGGATTTAAAAATTTTATGAATTGTAGACTTTCTAAAATGTTATTAATTTGATGAATTCATAAAAATCTATGCACTCATAAAATTCATAAAATAAATTAAATTAATAAAATGAATAAATTCTCTCAAATGAATAAAAATTATCAATTAAAAAATTCATAATTTAATTGATAATTTTTATTTATTTTATGAATTAAATAAATTTTATTTATTTGATGAATTTTATGAATTTTATGAATATATTTATATTAGGGCATTTGATGAATTATTTGAATTAAATTCTTTGTTTCCTTCGCGCTTTATCAATGGAATAGGTGTAGGTGCCCATGTCTATGTTCCATTCAACCAGAGCCTTGAAATTCGGTTAGGACATTACACAATTAAGATGAATAAAAAATAATAATTAAAAATTGGGCTTAGTGAAAAAAAAATCACGCGATACCCACAAAAAAAATATTAAGAAAAAAGTAACTTACCACGCATCTAAAAGATGAACTCCCACCAATTTTGTATAAGCACAATCCGAGATGGGCTTCGTTCTTTAAATCACCTACAATAATCACGAGCCACTTACGCTACGCATAGGTAAAAAAGAATTTTATAAAGAACAACATTTATTTAAACCACACGCTTGATATATAATATTACGAGTCGAGCTACTTATTTGTAGGTCGAAGGTCACCTTGTCATTGACTTTTGCCCTTGACATGACTTTGACCTTTTCACCTACAAATAAGTAGGTCGACTCAAGTGACCCAACTACTACGAACACTTTAATATTTTAAAATTTTATGGTTCGTACAAAGGTACGATTGCAGCTCAGAACAATTATTTTAATGTATTAAAACCGTATAACCTATATAATTCAAATTTTGTAGACAACACAATAAGTTGTTGTTGTCAAAATTAGATGGATTGGGTGAAAATAAAAGTTTTTTAATTAGATTTAAGTGGAAAATGCATCTTTTTAAATTTTTGGTCAAACCACGATCAATGTTTTTTTTTTTAATATAAATGTTACTCATACTAATTTTCATATTGATTTTTGCTCTAATTAAATCAATCCATTACTTCATTCAAAACAGAATATTTATTTATATTATTTAAATTAAAAATTATACAAAAGTTTTTGTTGTTGTATTGCCAATGTCCCTATACAGAATCATAATAATAATAATAATAACTGATAAAAACTAATAGTTTTATTTATAATTTATAATTCCGTAGCTTTTCATAAATATTATACCAACATTTCAACAGTTTTTTTTGCACTTTTTTGTCTGTACTAAATCAGAATGAAAATATCTAAACAAAATATTATTAAAAAATTGTTTATTTTTTCATTTCCCTCCAATGTTTTAATTAAAATTTTAATAAAAATTTTCTATTATTATGTTTTTAATAAAAATGTACAGATTTTTTTTTTTTTGTACTTTTATTTTACATTATGATCAATTTACTTTGTGTTTTTATTTAATTTAATTAATTTTTTTTGCTATCTATACACACTGAGCGAGATGTTGAATACCTACAATGGCGAAAAAAAATCGGAATCCTACAAATTCATATTCTGTTCGACTGAATTTTTTGTATGCTGTATGCTGTATATCTTCCACATCTTTAACACTTATTGCATGTTTTCGTTCTGTTTATCGTTATTACATCATGTTTAATAACTACATACATAGTTGGTAATTTAACAAGTAGTTGGTTCAAATCAGAATAAAAAAAAATTGTACTGCGCTTTACACTAAATTATTTCCGTTTTAAATTATATTGCACATAAATTCTTCGACGACTGCATCTTGAGCTACACAAAATATAATTCTACTTAAAAATAATTCTTGTTAACTGTCTAAAGGATATGTAACGATGCGATATATAAATTTGAAAGGAAGTTGGGAAGCACCTTAAATACATACGTATGTGTATACTGTGTATCATGTAGAATGGAGTGCGGGAAAAAATAGATAATTCCGGAAAAATATTTAAACTTTTTCTTTTCATGTACTGTGTGTAAAGGTGCATAGCTACATAAAATATATAAAACTTGTATATGTAGAACTCGTATTATTATTAAATTACATGCTGTGTTTATAATATGAAATGTTGACGAAATTAAATCTTTTTTTTATTTTATAACGTGTGAACTTAATTAGACGGATGTGGAATGAATATCAATATAGTTTAGAGGAAATTGTGTGGAAAAGTTATGAAAGTGTCGGTATTTATATGCAGCATTAGTGGCTATTTAAAGAAAAATTACAAATAGATCATGTTTCAGATAAAATGAAATGAATTTATGATAAAACCTATACGGACGTCGCAAAGTGCAATATCAAAATTAATTCTAGTAAATTTAATGCACTTCTCACTCAATTGATATTATAAAAATATAGAACGCAATTTTTTGCAAAATATTTTGGAATAAAACGAAATGGACTTGCCGAAAAGCAGAAATATAGGGCATTCGGAAAGATCGCGTTTGGGACAAGAACGAGAATCAAACAAAAAATCAGTTAAATTTTATAATACCTTTCGTATGCGACTTGTCCATAAAAAACTTATATGAAACAAACCTAAAGTAATGGTGATTACTAGCTATTTGTTACTCCCTGTAAAGTTGTAAATTTGAATTAAATCGGCAATTGCACATAGACCACTCAAAATGGATAATAATATTTCACGTCTTAAACCATTAAAATAAAAAATAAAAACAAAATTCAAAAAATAAAAGTTAGTAGTAGTTGGGTTACTTGAGTCGACGATATAATTATAAAATTATGGGCCCCTGTGGTCAGGAGCCCATATCTCTCGTAAATCTAATTTGCACGAACACAACTTCCTAGAATACCACCTCGGTATCCTTTGCTTGTCGTAGGAGACGACTAAATGGTTGGATCGCTGGAGTGACGACCTTCATCCATAAAAAAAGGAATCTGTTTATGAAGTCAACAAACGAAAAATGAATGCCACCAAAACAACACCGGACTCCAGCTCAAGTACCCAGACACGAGATTTAGGATCGACACGTGGAACGTACAGACACTTAAGAAACCAGGAGCGTTAGAGGGTATAATCACATGTATGAAGGAGTTTCGGCTGGAACTCGTTGCTCTTCAAGAAACTCGCTGGCCTAAAAGTGGAAAATATGTGTCCCAGAAGTATGACCTCGGAAATTTTGAAGCTGGATTTCTTGTTGGGCCGCAGGTCAGCAAGGCTGTTGTGGAGTTCCAAGCAGTTAATAAGATTTTATTAGCATCGCTTGCGTATGAAGTTAGCCAACCTGTCGATAATTTGTGTACATTCTCCCACAGGAGTCAGCCAGCCACAAGGTAAAGACACACTTTACAATGACCTGGTAATTGGGGACTTTAATGCTAGAAATGGCAGGAATTAGACCGACTTGTGTGAAAACATAGATCCGTATATTCCCGACACGAAACTGCGACCGATAATGGTGAGAGAACCCTCACAAACAGATACATTTGAAAACATGGACACATCCTCGCCAAATTTCCCGCAATTAAATTGACCACTTGTTAATTTCATAAGGGCGAGCTCGGGTTCTGCAGGATGTGAGAACTTATAGGTCAGCAACCAAATACGTAGGCAGAGATCATTATTTGGCCAGAGAAACGGATGGAACGTTTGAACTATGAAGGTCTGATAAAAGAAGATGAAAAAAAAATATCTCAGGATCTATTCAGCGACAACATTGAGGAAGCTAATTAGTAGTCTGACTGTGTGTCGTTTATCTGGGAGGGTACAACAACTGTCGGCTATAAAGTAAAACAAGGCTCCTGTCACTAGGAGGGCAGCTAAACGGATTAGTAGTTGGAAAAAGCGAATGAATGGATGGAAAACCGTTCTGAAAGTACAACAATTCAGCATTGAGCGCAGTTCGTGTAATTTCTTTAAAGGAATTACTGAATTGCACCATACATTCAGGTCTGCCTCAACTGCCATTCGGGATCGGGATGGAAACCCCTGGTTCAACATCGACACAGCAATCCACGCTTAGAATGATCACTTTACCGACCTGCTTCCTTGTTGTAATAATGCCGTTTAGGTTACGAAAACTTTAATCTTGCAATTTACAATTTAGTGAGGCGAAGACGATTCTTAAGAAATCCTTGTATATGTTTGGTGACGATTAATATTTGCATTTTCCGGAAATGGCACAATCTCTTTCGCAATTGGAACCAATTTGAACATTTTTGCAGATATGGACATTTTATTTCAAGGACGATTGAGTTAGATTTAGACACTCAAGACTATCAGCGCGATTAATATTATGTTCACGTCCATATAGACGAAAATTCCATTTGATATAAGATCCAATTTCAAGAACTCGTTGTTGTACTTGGATCGAATTCCAACTTGAAGTCGAGAGTTTTTAAGTGACCAATACTCCTCCTTTCTAATGACTAAAGAATTTTCGATTACTTCTTTTAATTTTATTTAAAACGGATGGACCTTACTAAGGTTCCACACTCAATGCGACAATGGACGCCCATGGTGAAAACCTAGAAGATCTGTCCTAAATTATAAATGTATATACATTGCACCAAACTGTAAAAATTTGAACCAATGAATGGATGATAACTGATCTGCGGTCAAAGATCCGGAAGATAATACTCGAGATCGGCAACCCTATTCCCAACCCACATGCCCCTTACTCTAGTATTGGAGCAGAATACGCTGTGGCCAAATGAATGATTGAAATTCATACAACTAATGCAAATAAGACGGTAAAGGTTAAATTAGTAAATCCAACGGACATCATTCTGGGAGTAAGACTCCATGATTTGCCAAAGACCCATTTGTATTATCAAAAAATGGTAGTGACGTTTTGCGTCTTATTATCAAATGGTAGTGACGTTTTGCGTCTTATTGTGAAATATTAAAATAGCTGAAAGATCTAGTTCCGTTCTTGTTTGCCATATTCCAGGAGTTCTGCCAAAAATCTAGGCCTAATCGAGGGCCTAGTAAAATCAACTGTTCCTAAACAAAATTGGATTCACGGAAAGTCTAATTAATTGATACACATCGTTTAGAATTATATTTTTCCCAAACAAACTTAATTTTATCAGCGTAGATTCCACTAATTAGTTTAAAACCTGATTTCCAACATACAAACCGAATTTCACCATTCAAATGCAACTCGGCCTAATTCGGTAAGTTGGAAGAAAAAGAAGATCTAAAAATTAATTTTGGATGTAGGTTTAGTAACTATCAGGAATGGAACTGGGCGATTCCTTGCCCGACTATGCCAATGAAATTATTCCAATTATGATGAAACTCGGTATTAGCGGATTTTTGGCAGAACTCCTGGAATATGGCAAACAGGAATTGAACTAAACCGTTCCTTCATCAATTATGGAGATATTCGTTATATTGGTACCCTAAAACGGTTTTTGGATACAGTTCTGGATAATGGCTATCAGGGCGGAACAAGGTCATTCCTTGACCAACTAGCCTTGTGATACTTGGTATGCTTCATGAAAATGGAATTATCGAACGATTTTTAGTGGAAGTTCTGGAATAAGGCCAACAGGAACGAAAATAGGCCATTCCTTGACTGATGGTGGTGAAACTCGGTATATTGGATGAAAATAAGATTATCTAATAATTTATGGTAGAAGTTTTGGACTCAATGAATTAAACTTTCCGTGAAGCCAATTTTTTTTAGGTACAATTGGTTCAACTAGTCCACTCATTGACCAAAAATTATTAAGTGATTTTACTAGAAATTTTTTTCAAATTCCACCAAAGTTTTCTTTATGGAAAATATTATGCATATGGTGGTCCTACTTTTAGTGAAGAAAGAAGAACTCTTTAAAATCATAGAAAAACAATTGGGTTATCTTAATTTTAAGAAGAATTATTGGCATTTGCATGATTCAAGGTATTGAATTTTTATAACAACGGAGTGAAAGAAATACTTGATCCGGTTGTAAACTTTTCAGCTTCTGTTGGACTCCAGATCAGTAAGCCTATAACGAAATACATGATCTCTGGTTGTAGGGACAATGGCATTCCAGATTTTAGTAGTGGCCACCTCACGTTTGAGGGAGTGATGTGGTTTACATATTTGGGTTCTCTTATCACTCGCGATAACAGTGTGGGTGAGTATATTAAAGTGCGGCTGGCAGCTGGCAGGTGTGCTTTGTATCCTCTTAGGCCACTGCTAAAATCTAAACACCTATATAGATTGCCGTGAAGCTGAATCTTTACAAAGCGATGATTAGGCTCGTTTTTATGTTTGGATGTGAAAGTTGGGCACTGACGGATGAGTACGAGAGATGTCCCCTTATATTTGAGAGAAGAGTACGCTGACTCGGTCACGTTCTGCGTGCAGATCCGGGACGAGTTGTGCAGTGATCTCTGGAGAGCCATCATATGGTAGGTACAGAGGTCGTTGCAGGCGACGGTGGCGAGAAGAATGGTGAGAAAAAAAATTATTTTGTTCAAGTCGTTAAAAGTATGTGTTGCTTTTACAGTATAAGCTTTTATTGTGGTAATGTTAAAGCTCCTGGGATGGACCAACTGAAAAAATCATATATTTCTAAAATGTCTATGGGGTGGATTTTTTAACGCTCGTGTCATTAGAGGTTATTTAAAATTTTCCTGTAATGAAAGTGTGCGATAAATTCAATGCGGTGTTTCTTCAGACGTTTTATGCAACAAAAACGAGCTATTACCACGGTCCTCACATTTCCCACCTTTGCATGAAATTTGCATTGAAAACATTAACGCCCCAAACGATTTTGTATTGTTGAATGTTGAATGTACTGTTTCAACTACGACTTATTCAATTATTCATACGGTTCATGAAAGAAATTCCTCATTCGGAATGGTTGCTCGACGATGAACATTTTTTGTCAGATATGGCCAGCTTGCATATAGAGGTAGTTATTAAGTTAAACAAAAAAATGTGTGTAGGTGCGCAAATTGTTTTAGATAAATAGTCTTCAAAGCAGTAGCACAAAATGAAAACCGCACAAATTATTATATAATTAGGATCCAAATAATTATATGTATACACATATATGTATAGTCGTCGTAAATTTTTCTACCGGCAGAATCACATCATTATAACACTTTTTGTATGTACACGAGTACCAAATTCGTCTATATAGCGTTGTATTATATTCTGTGCCTCTTCATCTTATACACATCCAGGTTTAAACAGATAGTGGGTTTATTATTATAAACTCATGGTACAGACATACTCATGTACATTGTACGGAGAAATTTTAATTCTGCTGTTAATATTCTTCCGCAAATATATATTTCATTTTGTATAACGAGTATAGCACAAAAAATAAATCTCATTTTTGTACTAACAGTGAGGTGCGCTGAAATGAAAGAGGTTTCAAGAGTTTTGTTTGTTGGATTTTTTTTTTTAACTATTAAACACTCACACCAATTTTGTGAATATACTGTGCTCGTACTCGTTTACTATATGTACGTACATATATGTTACATGGGTACATATACCCTCTATAATTTTTTAATGAAGTACAATGTAATGCTTTTTATTTATTTGTGTTATTATAATAAAATTATAACAGTTTTGTTTCGTGTCTTAATACCTTCATAATATTATAAACATCAACAATATGATGTGTTCATTTTAAACATTTACGTGTTTTTTTCGGCATATTAAAATTAAATGAATAAATGTGTTGCTTTTTGAACAGCCCATACCATGTACTAGAATGTATGGGAGAACATCTGGAAGATATGAGAACGTATAATGTTTGTGTATAGAGTTGTAGTAAATATAGTAACATTTGTATATTATATGGCAGATACGGTGTGGAAGGATGAACAAGTACTTTTTTAAAGTAATGAAAATTCGCTGAAAGATTTTCAATCAATTTGACTTATTTTTAGGAATTTTTAAAATTTTTGAGCCAACTGTATAATTGGTGAATTGCATAAAATCACTAATTTAATTTTTTCCTAAAAAACAATTCAAAGTTCTAAGGCCAGTAAAGAGATTGAATTACTTTGAAATTATGACAAGTCAAAACGTCAAGCGATTAAACAATGTACCAACTTTTGAGTTCTCATGATTTATAAATTTGGTTCAAATGGATCTGCGAATTTGGGAATTTGGTTAAAAATACGCGTTCTGGACGCTAATCTTGCATTTACTTTAACCCGACGCATCAATGTTTTATACAATCATTTTATGGTCTCGTATTAAAATCGAAGTTGGACATGATCAAGTACTGGATTTTAGCAATAGGTCACAAAAATGTGACCAACCAAATTGTACAGATTTATTGAATATTTTTAAATTTTGAAAAAATTTAAAGATTTTTGTCTGAATTTAAAAAATTTCAGCTTTTGAGAAATTGAAGATTTTAAAAATTTCAATGTTTTAAGAAAATCATTTTCTAGAACTACTTTATACTACAAAATTTTGTTGTAATTCACAATAATATTAATTTTACTAATTTATGATTTTAAGAAATTTTAGAACACAGAGTGATTATAAGAAACGAAATAAAATCAAAAGTCTATTAGGAGTTTACAGAGTAAAAAAAATTTAAAGAATTCTATTTCAAAGAGTTTTTAGAATTTTAACAGTCTAGAGATTCCACAATTTTAAAGATGCAATGCATGAAGATTGTTTATTTTATATTTATAGAATTTTAAAAATTTAAAGAAGTTCATACTTTAGCATTTTTAAGAATTTTTGGAATGAAAACAATCTTAG
Organism: Tipula unca; assembly: GCA_951394425.1. NCBI lineage: Eukaryota > Metazoa > Arthropoda > Insecta > Diptera > Tipulidae > Tipula > Tipula unca. The sequence goes on along the minus strand of OX596382.1, from coordinate 20,759,436 downwards.
AATTCGCTAAAATTTTTACAGATTTTTTTTAGAATTTAATAGATTTTAAAAATTTCAATTAATTTAAGAATTCCAAAAGTCAATGAGAGATTATTTTTATTATTTAAGAATAATTAAAAATTTCAGAGAATTCCAATATTTAAAAATAAATTAAAATTTTTTAAATTTGAAAATAAATTTTAATTTAATAATACCAAGATTGTAAAATAATAAAATTGATTTGTTAGAGATGAAAAATTTAAAATAATTTGAGGAACTCATGAGAGGAGTTTAAGGAAATTTTAGATTTAATGCAGATAATTTCCAATGTTGAAGAACAAGAATGTTGAAGATTTCAATAATTTCAGAATTAATGTTAAAGTTTTTTACTGTTAAGAATTTCGTTAATTTTTAAAACGCAGCAATTTGAAATTAATAAGTTTTAACAATTTGAAAAGTTCAATGGATTTTTAAAAATTTTAAAATTGCAGATACCAATTTTCAGAATACTGAAAAGTTTAGGATTTCTATGAATTTCAAATTTGTATGAAAACGAATTAGATTTAAAGAATTATTTTCATCCAAGAAAATTATGAATTTCAAGAATAAATTTAAGAATTTCAAATAATTTTACGTGTTTTCAAGAATTGACTGAATTTAAAAAAAATTAAGAATTATTTGTTTTTAAAATTTGAATGAATGCAAAATTCCAGGAACACAAAATTACGGTTTAGTAATTTTATAGATTTAAGAAATTTTTCAATATTTAAAAAATTTAGAATTTATTTGGAGAAAAACAATTATAAAAAAAATGTAAGATAAATTTGAAATTTCTAATACAAAGCATATTTAAAAATATTAAAAATATCACGATATCGTGAATTTTATTAATTTATGATTTCAAGAATTTTAAAAACGCAAAATAATTTTTAAAAGTTTCAGATGTAAACAAAAGAATATATTGAATTTTTAGAGTACAAACAAATTATAGAATGAATTTTAAGAATTAAGAGGTTTTAGAAATGCACGGACACTACACAAAGCGTTCAAAAAATGTTATAGTAAATTTCCAGAATTTTAAAAATTTTAAGAATTCAGAAGAAATTTAAAATTCCCTTGATATAGCTTTTTTAGAAGTCAATAAAGTTGTTAATTTACGATTTTGAAGATTATTAAGAATTTTATGAATTTTAATAGTTTTAAATTTAGAAATTTGAAAATTGGAAAATTTTATAAAAATTTTACTATTAATAAATTTTCTAAGAGTTAAATACTCTTAGAAAATTTATTAATAGTAAAATTTTTATAAAATTTTCCAATTTTCAAATTTCTAAATTTAAAACTATTAAAATTCATAAAATTCTTAATAATCTTCAAAATCGTAAATTAACAACTTTATTGAATTCTAAAAAAGCTATATCAAGGGAATTTTAAATTTCTTCTGAATTCTTAAAATTTTTAAAGTTATTTTAAGAATTTCAAAAATGCACTCTAAGAATTTTACGAATATCGAATATTTCAATTATTTCAAAGATGTTAAAGTATTAAAATGTTGAGTATTTCTTTTATATTTAGAATGCAGCATTTTGAAATAAATTGGTTTTAACAATTTGTCAAGTTTAATGAATTTTGCAAATTTTATGAATTTTAAAAATTTTAAGAAAACGAATTTAGGAATTCCAATAAAAAATAATATTTATAGAATTTTAAGAATAACACGAATTTAATAATTGCGAAAGTAAATTTTGTAATAAATAATTTATATTAAGAATTCAGAACGTTTTTGTACAAAAAATGTTTAAGAATTAAAATAATTTTACAAATTTTAAGTGTTTCAATATATGATTATTATTAATTTCAGAAATTGATTTATTTTAAAAATTTAAAAAGTTTTAAAAATTTGAACGAATCAGAAGATAATTAAATTGGTTAAAAATAAAATAATAATTTTAAGAAATTTTGAGAATTCCAGGTACCAAAGATTTTAACGAATATTAATTAGTTTTAAGGATTTTAAAAATTTAACAATATTAAAAAAAATAGAATTTATTAGGAGAAAAACCTTTTATAAAAAATTTAAGATTTCTACTGCAAAACATATTTAAAATTTTTAAGAATATATCGAAACAACGAATTTTATTAATTTATGATTTCAATAATTTTATGAATACAAAATACTTTTAAAAATTTTTAAATAAAAATGAAAAGAATGTAAAAAAATTTTAGAGTACAAAAATTTTAAGTATTTCAAATTCCAAATTTTTTAAGAGTTCAGAGGAGTTTTAAGAATCTAATCTTTAAGGATGTAGGTTTTCAAATATCATTATTTTAATTTTTTTCAGAATTTTAAATATTTTGGAATTTCATACTTTAGCACTTTTAAGAATTTTTGGAATGTAAACAATTTTAGAATTCGCTAAAATATTTACAGATTTTTAAGAATTTAATAAATTTTAAAAATTTCAAGTAATTTAAGAATTCCAAAAATCAATGAGAGATCATTTTATTATTTAAAAATAATAAAAAATTTCAGAGAATTCCAATATTTAAAAATAAAGTCGAATTCTAAAAAAATTAAGAGATTTTCGAGTTATTTTAAATTTTAAAATAAATTTTAATTTAATAATTCCAAGATTGTAAAATAATAAAATTGATTTGCTAGAGATCAAAAATTTAAAATAATTTGAGGAACTCATGAAAGTTTAAGGAAATTTTAGATTTAATGCAGATAATTTCCAAAAATGTTAAGAATGTTGAAGATATCAATAATTTCAGAATTAATGTTAAAGATTTATACTGTTAAGAATTTCATTAATTTTTAAAACGCAGCAATTTGAAATAAATAAGTTTTAACAATTTGAAAAGTTCAATGGATTTTAAAAAATTTAAAAATTGCAATACCAATTTTCAGAATACGGAAAAGTTTAGGATTTCTATGAATTTCAAATTTGTATGAAAACGTCTGTATTTTAAGAATTTTAACAATTTTAAGGTAAAGAATTTAACTTTTAAAATATTTTAATAGTTGATTCAAAGAATTTTAGGATTCTGATACATTTAAAAATATTAGTTTTAATGGTGCTAAGAATGCTCAAGAATTTCGGGAATTTCTGGAATATTAAAAATACAGAATGATTTTCTTCCAAGAAAATTATGAATTACAAGAATAAATTTAAGAATTCCAAATAATTTTACGTGTTTCAATTTCAAGAATTGGATGAATTTAAAAACATTTAAGAATTCGAATAAATCATAAGATATTTTTTGATTAATCATAATTTAATTTGTTTTTAAAATTTGAATGAATGCAAAATTCCAGGAACACAAAATTACCGTTATAATTATAAAAAAATTTAAGATAAATTAAAAATGTCTAATACAAAGCATATTTAAAAATATTAAGAATATATCGTGAATTTTATTAATTTATGATTTCAAGAATTTTAAAAATTTTAAAAATTCAGAAATTCCCTTGATTTAGCTTTTTTTAAGAATTTTAAGATTTTTTTTAGTTAGTTTAGTTTTTTTAACAGTTTTTTACAACAGTTTTTTATAAAAAATTTACAATGAATAAATTTTCTAAGAGTACTTAAAAAATTATTTTAAGAATTTCAAAAATTCACTCTAAGAATTTTACGAATATCGAATATTTCAATTATTTTAAAATGTTAAAGTAAAGTAGAGTATTTTTTTATATTTTGAATGCAGCATTTTGAAATAAATTGGTTTTAACAATTTGTCAAGTTTAATGAATTTTGCAAATTTTATGAATTTTAAAAATTTTTAAAATACGAATTTAGGAATTCCAAAAAAAATATAAAATTTATAGAATTTTAAGAAAATTACGCATTTAATAATTGCGAAAATAAATTTTGTAATATATTAAGAATTCGGAGCGTTTTTGTACAAAAAATGTTTAAGAATTCAAATTTATTTTACAGATTTTAAGTGTTTCAATAATTATTATTAATTTCAGAAATTGATTTATTTTAAGAATTTAAAAAGTTTTAAAAATTTGAACGAATCCAGAAGGTAGAATTCCGGGTACCAAAGATTTTAACGAATATTAATTAATTTTAAGAATTTTAAAAGTTTAACAATATTAAAAAAAGTAGGATTTATTAGGAGAAAAACCTTTTATAAACAATTTAAGATTTCTACTGCAAAACATATTTAAAATTTTTAAGAATATATCGAAACAACAAATTTTATTAATTTATGATTTCAATAATTTTATGAATCTAAAATATTTTTAAAATATGATAAATAAAAATGAAAAGAGTACAAAAATTTTAAGTATTTCAAATTAAAAAATTTTTATGAGTTAAAATTCAGAGTAATTTTAAGAATCTAACTTTAAGGATGTAGGTTTTCATATATCTTTATTTTAATTTTTACAAATTTTGGAGAATTCAGAAGTTATTTAAAATTTTCTTAATTTACGTTTTGTAAGAATTTAGGACTGCAAGTTATAAGTTTAACCGTTTCACGATTATTTAAAATTTCATTAATTTTAATAGTTTTAAATATTTCACGTAACTTAAGAATCTCAAGGATCAAAATATTAATTTTATTATTACCAAGGCCACTGCTAAAATCTAAACACAAGTCGAGTGCCGTGAAGCTGAAATTGATAGTACATACCGAGCTCTGTACAATGTCAAGTTCAGAGATCTGATGCAGATCCCCGATATTGTACATGAAGTAATTTCTCAGCGAGTACGATGGGTCGGTCACGTTCTGCGTGCTCATCCGGAATGAATTGTGCAGCGATATCCGAAAGGAGAGCCACCATATGGTAGGCGCAGAGGTCGTTGCAGATGACGATGTCTGGACGGTGAAAAACGATTTGGCTTCTTTAGGTTGCCTAAGACAGCATGAAGACCAAGCGCAGGATCGAAGCCATTGGAGCCGGATTGTTGACTCAATAATGGGCCAGTAATGGCCTTGATATACTGTGTGTTATTATTATAATTTAAGAATCCCAACGAATATAACCAATATTTTTACTTCAAAGGGTTCAAACAGTTTTAAGAACTACAGGGAGAATTTTTTATTAAACATTCAAATTAATAAAATTGGCTTGAAAAATTTTAAAAAATGTTAATAGTTTTAAGAACTCAACATTTTTTAATTAGTTTTGTAAATTTAAGGATTTATAAATTTTAAAGCTTTAAGACATTTTTAATTTTAAGATTTCTCAATAATTTTAAGAAATTAGAGGACTTTGAAAATTTAAAAATGATTCTTCGTCAATAAATTAATTATTTTTGAGAATTTGTGGTACTCAATTTTAAAAATTGCAATAATTTTATGAATTAAACAATATTTAACATTTTAACTATTTTCAGAATTCAAATAATTTCGAAAATTTAAAAGAATATAAAGAAGGCGGGACAGTTCCATGAAATTCACGAACGTTAAAAATGTTAAAGTTTTAAAATGTTCAGAATTTTATTAAATTTTTGAATGTATCAATTTGAAAGAAACTAAGTTTACCAATTTGACGAATCTTATAAATTACCAGCATCCGTAATATAAGAATTTTACAAATTTTAAAATCATTATTTTAAGATATTGGAAACATTAATAAAACTAAAGAATGAAAGGACAACAAAAAAATGTCGAGAATGTTATTAGGATTAAGAAGGATTTGTTTCCAAAAATATTTATGAATTTCAAGAATAAGTTTAAGAATTTAAAATAATTGTAAAAATTTTGAGTGTTTCACTTATTTTAAATTGCGCGAATTGATTGATTTTAAGGTTTTAAAAGTTTTAAGATTTCGAACAAAAACTCAATTTCTTTAAAAAATTTATTGAATTTTAAGAATACAGAATTTCAGGAAGTACAGATTTTCAAGAATATGAAATATTATATTACTATTACGAATTTTAAGAATGCAGAACAGTCTTAAGAATTCTATGAATTTTTAGAAATGCAGAGCAGTTGCGAAAAATTTTAAAACTTTAAATGATTTTAATAATTTCAAGAGTATTTAAAACTATTTTACAACTCTCTCTTAAGAATTTAAGAATTTTTTGATTTTTTCAAATTTTTATAATTTTTAAATTTCAATGCTGAGGAATGAATTTTAGATATTTCGAGAATTTTAATGTACACTGATTCCGGATTTAAATGTTGACGAATTTGAGTTTAGAAGGTATCTTATTAATTTGCCGCCATCTTTATCTATTCCCTGCACTCTCTGCTATCAGTAAAGTAAACAAAAATTATATCAAAATAAATCAAAATCTGGCAACATAAAATTTGCAATTTAACGAGAGATGGAACGTTCATTTTATGCACATACTTATATATATATATATATATATATATATATATACATATATATATATATAAATATATATATATATATATATATATATATATATATATATATATATATATACATATATATATATATATATATATATATATATATATATATATATTTATATATATATATATATATATATATATATATATATATATATATATATATATATATATATAAATATATGAAAAACGTAAATAAAAATCCCCCAGAAACAGTATCACAAAAAAATATTTGTCATCCCCTAAACGTACGAAAATTTTATTCTATTATTTTCTTTTTTCTTTTTTTTTGTTAAATACAAAAAAAACTTTTCTTACACCAAGCTTGACAAAATTAAAAGTCACTTATTTTTATTAAATCAGACGAGTGTATATACACATATACATATACAGTATTTAGTAAAAAGTAGAGTAGTTATGTGTACTTTACGTATGGGGTACACAACATATCGACACAACAACAAAAAAAATGTATTTCTCTATTAATCAACTTCTAACAAGATATTAGTTTAGAAAAAATAAAAAAAGTTTGTTTTATTTAATTTTTTGTATTTTCCAAGTGTGAGAAAATTCTTTAAAACACCAACAAAAATAAAATAAATTTTCCTATTTAAACTTTTTTTTTTGCCTTTAGTTTCACAATTATTTTGAAAATTAAATAAATTACGTACTATTTACTCTAACTCTGTGTTTATTTATTTTTTTTTGTAAGTTTATTTTTTTGTTAGCAAATAATAATTAAGTATTAGTGGTTTGGTGTGTATGTGTGTAAGCTTTGTATATAGTTTGGATTACGCTATACCACGTTCGTTTTGATGGTTTAAGCATGTTGTTTAGTTTTGAGTTTAGAAACTAAATCTGTGGTTTGAAACGTGTGTGTATGTATGTATATATGGAGGTATGCAGGTAAAGAAATTATTTTCGATGATATATATTATATTGTATGGATATATTTGTATGGCAGGACAAAAACCAAACATTAATTTTTTCAGTTAAGTAGTATGTTCTCGAAATTGGAAGCTGAAAAAGTAGGTAATCTCGTTGAAATTTTTCAAAATTATTATTAAGGTTGGATGTTCTAGGCACTTGAATTTTTGTATAATATTGAAATGAAAAAAATTATTTTTTGATTAATTGGAGTAATAATAAAAGCCGATGCTAAATCCTATTTAATTTTTTTTAGAATTTTTTTGTTATAAGCAATTAACGAATAATAATTTCATATTCATGAATAAAATTTACAATTCTATATAAAAAGATGAATATATCTACCGGTAATTACTGGATATTAAATTAAATTCTATAAAATTTATTTTACCATATATAAATCTCGAGAGGTTTTACCTACACATTTTTCAAATATCAATCCACGTCAGTCAGTTCATATATATGTATGTAGGATAACACACCAAACGTACAACAATAAAAAAAAATTCACTTGTCATCTAAAAATGTAAATAATAAGAAATCCTGTATAATTTATTTATCCCGCGTATTATTTATGTACATTATTTGGTTTATGTCGCGTTTTGTATATTTTTACATTTGAAATGGACATTTAACAGAACACCAGAAGTAGCGAATTTTTATTTTTTATTATAATTACAGCTGCTGTATAATTTCATCGTTCTGCGATTGTTGTGTAAATTGTAATATTTTGGTAAATTTTTGAAATGGGAAAATATTTTTTTTATTTTTTATAAAACTGCTAATTCTTAAATAAAATCCCTGATTATGCAAAAGAAACGAGGAAAACATATAAAAAATAGCGAAAATATAACCGTGCAGAAACACAACAAAGTATATATATATATATATATATATATATATATATATATATATATATATATATATATATATATATATATATATATATATATATGTATATATATATTATGATTATTAAGAATACGAAATGTTCTTTCATAAAACCAAATCCGTGGTAACAACAAAATTAAAAATAAAACAAAACTGTGTATGAAACAAAGTTCTAAAGGTGAGAATAAAATAAAAGAGAAAATAAAAATAAAAAATTAAATCTTTAAAAATATTATATATTTAATATACAAAAATGAATGGTTTCGTTTTAATTTATATTTTCACTTGTAAGCAAAAAACAATCGTACAGTGCGGGAGCGGAAAATTAAATCTGTTCCTAGCACATCATTTTTCTGTTGATCCTGTCAAAACTTAATGAAATATATAAAATAGTGCAGTTCTAACTGGATGACTTAAACTCACAGTATAAATGCTCAACTGATTAGATTACGAAAATCTCATTTAAATTTTGAAAATTTATAAAAAATACAAGAACTTTTATGTGGTATTTTAAACGAACTTTCTCAATGAGCTTTTCAACAAAATTATTTGAAAAAAAAAAACGTTTGGAATTAATTATGCACTCCGCAAATATCGCATGAATATTTCAAAAATTAAATCAGATTTAGGGATTAGGCATGAGAGCTTTTAAAATATAAAAATTAAAAGTTTTTGCAAATGTTTAATTTGTTTAGTGCGGATGTTGCAAGAAAAGTGCAGTTCCGGCTGGATCACATGATTTAATGTAGTAAAATATTTAAATTCTTAATTTAATTAGTTTATGGAAGTTAAAGTCATTTCAAATTATTGAATATAATCGATGAGCTTTTACCGGACTGTCTACAAGTTTAGAGATAATATAATAATTATCCTGCACCTCAATTTTATAAATATGGCAACAATTCTAACTTTTTCACTTAGAATTGAGCATAAAATTCTCAATGAGCTTTTTTTTTTAAATAATTTGTTTAAAAAAAGCGTTTGAACTTTACAAAACTTTGTAATTTTTTTCATGTACTTAATATAAAATTCAGGTTTTAGTATTGAATATGAGACCTTTTAAAATTTTATTAAATATTGATAAATGATGAGCTTTCTAGGTAATTGTAACGGAATAAAAATCTTCAATGATGTAGTTTTTTATGACATTCATGATAAAAAGTTTATGCTAATGTAATGTATATAACGAAGGGTAAACTTTTATATAATTTAATCAAACACAAGCTTAATATGTGAAAACACTTAGAAGCTTTTTTACTCATAAAGCCCCACTTTAGCCTTTTACGCAGTATTATGGGCAACCTTCCGAACGTAATACACACAAACCTATTCCATTCAATTTTATAGTTTTGAATTTTAGCGATTTTCAAGGAGCTTTTGAACATAACTGTTTACGAAAAAAACGTTTGAACGTTAAAAAGTTTCGTCGTAGCAGGCATGTTTTATTGCAATACGCACTGCGAAAATATCACAGTAATATTTTGGCAGAAGACTTCAAGTTATATAATTAGATATGAGAGCTTTTAGAATTTCAAAATTAAAATTTGTTCAAACTTCAAACTTTTAAACAATTAATTTTGTTTTCGGGGAGCTTTTTAAAAAATTATAAAATATTTTTAAATGTTGAGCTTTTAAAAATAAAGGAAACGTGTAAATGAAAATAATATTTTCCAGTAACATTTCATGGGGTCCGTTATAAATGGTCTGTGCTTTATTACTCGATGATTTAAATTAATAAGAACATTTTTAGAATAGTTTTGGCTGGATAAAATAATTTGACTCAAACTACAGTACAAAAGCCCAACTTAAATAAAAGTAATTAAAAACAGTTCATATTATTTATGTAAGCCTGGCACTTTCAATTTTTCAGCCGCCTGGTGAGCTTTAAAATTTTAATTATTATTGATAAGCTTTTAAAATTGTACGAGTCACTGTCAGCTTGAACCAATTTTTTTGTTTACCATGCACCCGGATAAAAATATATTCTGCACGTGGATTATCTTATTATTGCAGCAATTTGAAAGTTTTGTGTGTTTTCTACTATCAATGAGCTTTTTAACAAAGCTGTTAAAAAGAACAAACCGCTTGAAATTAAATAAACCTTTGTGGTACTGGACCCTTTTGTAGTTATTCTTCATGTTTTCTTCGAGCTTTTGAAAACAATTCATCAAAACACAAAAGCATTATCATTATATACAAATAATTTAAAAGTGTTAATGTGTTTGATTGCGTCTCATAAAACAATTTGTTTAAATTTTGTGCTTTCTAGATTAAGACAACGAACTGCAGTGCCAGTCTGAATAAAAACTCGATGAAATTATTGACATTTTTATTTTCTCAGAAAGCTATATATTTCCGTTCCCAGCCTGAAATTATTTATAAATTTAGAGCTTTCTAGATTAATGTAACAAGTCTCAGACTGCATACAAACTCGATACTGATGACCTCAATGACGTTTGTATTTTCTCATAATGTTTTCCATCTTCTTTCTTCGTAGGTATCTCAGCCTGAAAGCTAATACTTTCGAACGGCTTTTAACATTCTGATAGATACAACACGAACATAAATACAACACTCAGTTTTTAAGGACTGATTTGGTTTTAATTTCCCATCGTGACTTTAAAAAACAGATTTGATTTTAAATAAAAAGCTCTTTGGAAGTGTATTGTGAATTTTGTAAAATTTGCAAGTCCGATACAAGTTCCATTTCAAATACACCATCCATAATACATAATAAATTTAAAAAGCTTCGATTTTGTTATTTTTAATATTCATTTTAACTTTTGGACTTTTTCAATGAACTTTTCAGACGGTTAAATCTAAAAGCAATGAAGTATTTTCTTAAATTGAAATATATATTTTCCTAATTTAAGAATATAAACTTTTAACAATGATTTTTTAAAAAATATAATTTATTATTGGCAAAATTATAACACGTAAGATCAAAAGCTTAACAAATGAGCGGTAAGTTATATAAACTGAAAATGTATAAGTAACTCAAAGAGCTTTTATAATATTAAGGACAAGCTATGGAACTTAATATGTTAAGATACATTTAATAAATATGGCGAAAAGCTTTTTGAAATTTCAATGAGCTTTTGGGAGAATTTATTCCAATGAAAATTATTTGAATTTATTAATTTTTATGGTAAAATGTTTATGGTTTTGAGTATTTTAGCGATGGTCGTTATAGACAAATGTCTTTGATTTTAACTGAGCTTTTAAAATATTAACGAATCATTACCCAATTGTGAGCTTTTTAGATTAAAGTACATAGATTGGCCTATTAACTATAAGAAAATGTACATAAATATTTCAGATCTAATATTTTTTGGTCGATTAGCTTTCAAGCTTCCTTTGTATATAGCTAATTTGTACTGCTACATGGCTTCTTGTATTTTGGAGCTCCTTTTAATCTTCTGATTGATTTTTCGGATTTCATAAATTCTCGAAATTAAGCTTTTTCGTTCACGATACAAAAATGTGATTTTTATATTTTTCGTCGCTCGATGAAAATCTGATCAGGTCAAAAGATTATAATTCAAAATTTTATGATCAATAATAAAGTTTAAATTTTCGTTATATTTCGCAATTGGTTTGTAAGGTTTGAGATCAATGAAAAAGCTAAGAGTATTAATTGTTCCTTCAACCAAATAAAGCATTAAGCGTTAGTCAGGGTTTGTTTCATTTGATAAAACACCAAACGTGAGAATTTCGTCCACCGTACACCAAACAACTAAGCACATTTTTTCACTAGAAATTTAACTGTTATACTCCTTATAATACACTTTTGCTCTCTTACCTTAATTAATTCCCATTTTCTTATTTTTTTTTTATATTTTTATGTTATTGTTTGCTGTAATATTTTTTTCTTGCTGCTGCTTCTTTTCGTTTGTGTTATATATTTTCATTGACTTCTTGTGTTCTTATGCGCTCTACACAACACAACGCTGTGTGACAGAAAACAAAATTTAATTATGTTGTTACAATATAATTAAGAAAATATTTTTATCCATTAGAATGATAAAGAATACAATACGGTGAAATTAAAAAAAAACTGGGTGAGGAGATCAGGAAAATTGTATTGTATACACACAAACACCCAGAAAGCGCACAGCAGTTCAAACAGAAAATTGCTATTAGAAATGATGGAATGAGTGTTTTTGTTTGCTCGTTCGTAACTAAGAATTTTATTAAATTTAATAATTTCTTAAAACAACGCAATTTATTAAATGAATGATCAAATTAAATTTATATTCGAAGATTTGCACGATATATCAAACGAGTTTAATATATAATTGCTGTACCTGTATATGGTCCGTTTCACACACAAATCTTACTTGAGTGTATACAAATAATATGAAAATGGCAAAATTCTGTCAACGTTTGTGTGTCCCAGATTAATATTATGATTTTCTTCATTTCCTCAAACAAAAGAATAAATAACTTTTTTTTGTCGATTTTCCTCTTTCGACTCTAATATTCTCCTATGCTAAGAGTTTCTTGTTTATTTTTTGTCTGTCTGTTAAATTATTAATATTCCGTACTTTTAAAAAACTTTTACATAAATTTTCATTTAAAAAAAAAAAAAAAAAAAGCTTTTTACAACAAGCAAGCAACAACGGCAACAAAAAAGTATTGTAACTTTATCTCGGGATTTTTGTTTTTGTTTTGCTTTTCATCTGTAACGATTTCTGTATTGTTTATTTATAATTTCCCTGCTTTTTCGTTTTTGTTTTCGGTTTTCCCTCTAGTTTGTGTTGTGTACATGTACATCCATATATATATACATAACATAACTCCTTTTCATTTCTAAATCGTTAGATAAAGTGATTTATGTTTTTTTCTATTTTCCACTTTTCTCCCACTTTTATTTTTCGCGTTGTTGTTGTTGTCGCTTTGTGATCGTCTACACTATACCGCATATTATTGTGAGCTTTATTGTGTTTCTTGGCTTTTTCTTTTATTTATGTGGTTTTTGCTTTTGTTTTATCTTTCTTCGCTATATAATAACTAGATAACCGACACATTATGTACAGTACTTTTGATGATACTCTTATACATATCTACGAATATACTTGAAGACAAAAAAAAACATTTTAGAGTGGTGAGTCGTGTTTGAGAGTTGTGATGTTAAATTTTGACATATTCGATATAGGATATTTGTTGTTTATATACGTATTGTAAGAAAGCGATATTCCTCTCTTGTAACTCAAGCTAAACAACCAAAAACTTTTAAAAAATTTAAATGTTCAGCTTGTCCACTTTCAATGACTATGAACACGCATACCAACCATACTCCATCGTCCCCTATAATTAGTATATACTGTTACTTTCATTTTATGTATATAAGTTAATTTCTGTACTTTTAAATTGTACTAAGTAGTATTTCTTATGTACTAACTTATGTATTTATTCTAATTATTACTATTTTTTTGTATAATTAAAAAATAAAATTGCTCTTCTGCTGCAACCTTCGATGGAGACACATCAATAAAATAAATAAATTAAAATTAAAACTTAAACAACGTCTCCCACGAGTTTCCATTTTTTGTGTTGTTCATCTACTTCATCTGGGTTCTGCGTCAAGTCTTCAGCGGTCGAGGCAAAAACGCTTGCCCTCGCAATTATTCGTGGTATCAGAAGTGGGATATTTATTCCTCAAATTATAATATTCATATATATTGAATTCTTCAAAGTTTGATTTGCTGCATTTGCCGTTGCTGCCTTTGCTGTGTAATTGCTCACCACCAATTCGATTGCTATTGGTGAGTTGTGTTTTGTGCTAAATAAAGTGATAAAGTGTTAGGGCGCGGATATTTTGTGAATTGTGAAGCCTAAAGAACGATTTGATTGTGATATGGCCCATCATCTTAAACGTGCTAAAAATGGTGTTGCTGTTTATATGGAATCATTGCAACGCCAATTCAATTTTTAATAGTTTGCCGATCGCAGTTCCGATGTGCCGCTTTTCAGCATACTTTCCAATTCCTTTAAAGTTTGACTTCATTAAACTATACTAACCATATTTTCGCCTTATTAGTTTAATTTAATTAGAATATATAACAAATTTATAAATATTAATTACAGATTTTCAAAGTTTCTGCTAAGTAATCAAATTAAGCTATTATACATAAATTTACTAGATGCTCTTATTGATTATTTTAATTATGTTTATTACCAATTTTAATTTTCATTTGCAAATGCACTTGAATTTTTTATGTATATATATATAAAATTCTCTTGTCACAGTGTTTGTCCTCGAACTCCTCCAAAACGGCTCAACCGATTTTAATGAAGTTTTGTATATATATATTCGGTAGGTCTGAGAATAGGTTTTTATCTATTTTTTATGCTCATAAGTGCAATTGTTTAATAAATATTAATAATTTATTAATTTTCAACCTCGGTCGATTACCATTTCAGTATTTTCTCCTGTCTTACTGAAAAGTAAGTGAAATTATTATTTCTGAGCGTAGTTCTCACGTTGATTCTTTTAGTATAACCTAAAAAATACTTAACACATATCACGAGCTCCCGGCAACAACGACTATTGTGTTAAACGTATTATATTTCATTTATTACTTATTAATAATTTGTACAATGCCAGCTTGACGCAGAGGAACTTCTTTAGGCCGTCAAACACGTGGAGCTGCACGCAAGCGAACCGCTAGAGCCCAAAGAACAGAAGACCAAATCCAGCAAGATAATACTAAATACTGAATCAGCAGGTGAGCGAACTGAACGAAATGAAGAAAGAAGATTAGAACAGAGACAAGCGCGCCGTTTTACAATCAGCAAACGCAGAGCAAATGATCAACAACACCAACAGGTCCATCGATCATTTACATCTAATTCATTCCTGCGTCTAGCATTCGAGTATGAGCCCGATATTGAATAGTATGCTCATTCGAAAGTGGTAATTGGTGCTTTGGATAAGGAATGTCCTCATTGTCATGCTCTTAAGTTTAAAAACGAGCCAGCCTGGATGTGTTGTTCGTCAGGAAAGGTGAAATTACCAGCAATTGAGACACCACCTGAGCCATTAAATGGGTTACTTATCGGTACGGATCCAGATTCTAATCTGTTCCTAAAGTCAATTCGAACATTTAATTCATGTTTCCAAATGACATCGTTCGGAGCAAC
Organism: Tipula unca; assembly: GCA_951394425.1. NCBI lineage: Eukaryota > Metazoa > Arthropoda > Insecta > Diptera > Tipulidae > Tipula > Tipula unca. The sequence continues at coordinate 20,744,154 of OX596382.1, read as the reverse complement.
AGAAATAGTTAACAATAATGCTATCAATGGTCAACAATTCAATTCAACATTCAAAATCAAAGGCCAAATATATCACAAAGTGGGTTCATTGCTGCCAATGCCAAACGAATCACCTAAATTTTTACAAATTTACTTCATGGGTGGTGAGGATGCACGCGTGGATGCACGTTGTGGCTATAATCACCTTAATTCACTTTTTGCCAGGCGTATCATCGGTGACCTGGATGCTCTATTGAATGAGCACAATGAATTGTTAAAGATATTCAAATCACACATGCACAAATTACAAAGTGATAATCACGCTATTGTAATCAATCCTGATAAAACACCTGCTGGAGAGCACATTCGTAGATTTAATGCACCTGTTCTTGATGATGTTGCTGGAATCATGGTCGGCGATCGTACAGCTACGCGGGAAATCATGATTCGTAGAAGAAATAATAATTTACAGTTCATTGCTGATACACACCGCTCATATGACGCTCTTCAATATCCGCTAATGTTCTGGAAAGGCCAAGACGGGTATTGCGTAAATATTAAACAACAAGATCCCGCAACAGGTGCTGAAACAATCAAGAATGTTAGTTCGAAGGATTATTATGCGTATCGGTTGATGATCAGACGTAATCAGGACAACGTTATTCTACGATGCCGTGAGCTTTGTCAACAATTCATGGTCGACATGTATGTGAAGATAGAGAGCGAACGACTGCAATACTTGCGATTTAATCAACAATAGCTACGTGCGGAAGAGTACATTCACCTGCGAGACGCTATTGACAACAACGCCGATGCCGTCTAAATTGGTAATTCTTAGCAAAAGCGCGGATTACCTCATACACACATTTTGGTATGGTTATAATCGATAAAACACGTCCTGAAGAAATCGACAGTATAATTTCTGCGGAAATTCCAGATCCGTCTACTAATCAAATGCTGTTTGATATTGTTACTGCAAATATGATTTATGGCCCATGTGGCAATCTGAATCGTTCATCGCCTTGCATGGCAGACGGGAAATGTACTAAAAGTTTTCCAACAAAATTCACTGACGATATGATCACAAATGTTGATGGATATCCAATATATATCGTCGATAATGGAGGACAATCTTTTGTTAAAAAGATCAATAACATAGACATTGACATTGATAACCGTTGGGTGGTCCCATATTCGCCTTTGCTGATCAAAACATTCAATGCTCATATTAATGTCGAGTTCTGCAGTTGAGTGAAGAGCATCAAATACATTTGCAAGTATGTGATTAAAGGCAGTGATATGGCTGTATTTCGCGTTGAAAATACCAATGTGAATGCTCCTCCGGTGAATAACAAGGAAGAAATACCGCTTTACCAAATTGACCGGTACGTCAGTTCCAATGAAGCTGTTTGCCTTATCTTTGGTTTCCCAATTCATGAACAAGATCCAGCAGTCATTCATTTAGCCGTTTATCTTGAAAACGGCTAGCGCATATATTTCACGAGCGAGACAGCAATTGATCGTGCGATAAATCCACCAAAAACTACACTCACCGAATATTTCGAATCGTGTATTCGTGCGGATGCTTTTGGTGCTTTTGCACGAACATTACTCTATTCAAAAGTACCACGTTATTTCACATGGGCACCAACAAAATAATGGATGCCCCGTAAGCAAGGCACACCAATAGATGCATGTCCCGGTTTATTCAAATCAAACATCTTGGGACGAGTATTTACAGTTTATTTATTTATTTATTTATATTAAAGAAATCGATTTAGTACATTACAAGTATGATTTCATATACAAAAAAATAATCAATTCAGTATTGATTATTACACACAAGATTAAAAAATTTAAATTTTACAATTTTAAAAATTAAAAGTTAAGTACGTCAGATTAGAAGTTGTCAAAAAAATTAGATTGAAAAAGTATATTTTTTACAAAAAATAAACTGAAAAGATGTTACCAGATAATTTCTGATAAATTAAGTTTTAAAATTTAAAAAATAGTTCTTCAAGTTCCTTTTGAAGCAGTCCTTTGTGAGATGAAAGTCAAAGTTTTCTTCAGCGATGTTGAATGATTTTGCCAGTCTGTTGATTGGAAAATTTTCACCATAGTTGGTTGAGTGGCGTACTATCTCCAAAAACCGATGATTTCGCAGCGATTTGATTGGAATAGCTGTATTTTCCAATATGTAGGGAGAATCAATAAAACCAAGCAGGATGTTACCGATGAAAGCTGAGTCTAAAAATAAGCGTCTATTTATTGACAAATTTGTAAATTCACCAGTCCAACGCTTAACAAAACCAAACATAGAATTTGCTTTAGCTATGCATTTGTCAATGTGGTTGTTAAAACTCATATTTTCAGCGAATGTGACACCTAGGTCGATTATTTCTTTAACTCTTTGCAGTTCCGTATTATTAACGCTATAAGTAAAGTTAATCGGTTGTCTCTTGCGATGAAAAGACATTACTTTGCATTAGTCAATATTCAACAGCAAAGAATTTTTGTGGCACCATTCACTGAATCTCTCGATGTCTTCTTGTAATACTTTTGTGTCATGTATATCTTTAATTGTATGATAGATTTTTACATCATCATAGAGTATTTTATGACTTCAGTTATTCCATTTATGAAAACGAGAAAAATCCATGGTCCAATATGGGAACCCTGAGGAACTCCGGACGTTACATTGATTATTTTAGATTTTTCGCTTCCAATTGACACATATTGTACGCGACTAGACAAATATTCCTTTAAAGCTGTTGCATACAACCTGTTCGAATAATTTTGCTATTGTTGAAGTGGTTGATATCCCTCTATAACAGGTGATGTCTTCTCTTTTACCCGATTTAAATATAGGTGTAACTTTAGATATTTTCCATGAATCAGGGAATATTCCTGATGTTATCGAGAGATTGTATATATGCCGTAATGGTTTTACTAAAATATTAGCATATTTTTTTAATATAGACGTTGGAATATTATCCGGCCCACATCCGTCACCAAACTGATTAAGTGCATATAAAATATCCTCATCATCCTCTAATAACCGGTAAACTGATAAGTACATTATTATTTACGTTTGATTGAGTGGTAAACCAATTACTGTTTTTGGGTTTGTATGCATATGTCAGCAATTGTCAGCAACATGTCAGCAATTTTTTTAGGATCTGATGTTCTAATATCATTCAAATACATATTAGTTGGATAACCATCAATTACTCGTTTGGATCTAAAGTATTTCCAGAATTGTTTAGGGTTGGTTGAAATGCTTCGTTGTACATCTGCAATATATGAGAGGTGCTTTTCCTTGAAGTATGTATGAAATTCTTCATTAGATTGGAGAAACACAGTCCTATCCGATTCTAAACCACTTTTAGTCATCTTGACATAGGCTTTAGATTTACGGTTCTTCAGATTAATCAGATGGTCGTCAAACCAAGGAGGATGAATATTAGATTTTTTCCGGCACAATGGAATGTGGGTTTCAAAACCTTGTAATAAAATTTGGTAGAATTTGTTAGCAACTTGGTTTACATCATTTAAAGCAGCGTCCCAACGTATACCTTCTAAGTACTGCTGAAGTCCAGTGTGGTTTATTTTTTTAAAATTATAGCTGGATGCCCGGATGTTGTTGACTTAATTTCATTTGAATCAAAAACTATTTCCATAGATTTGTGGTTAACATCATTAACAACAAATGGATTGAGTGATTCTGTCACTTTAAATATATCTGCATCATTTGGGGAAGAATAAATCTAATATTCTCTCAAGAGCATTGGCTATGTTGTTGATTTGCTTTAGGTTAAAACCAAACATAGGATCAAGATAGACATATTCCGATTCTGATGTGATATTGCATGGTAGAAAGGAATCCATAGCTTGATTATAATTCCACATTACATTTGGAAGATTAAAGTCACCTAGTACTAAGACTAAGTCATTTGGTTTTGTGAGATTAATTAATTCGTCAACTGCATCACTGCATCTGCCGTATATTTCACTACACGAACTCGGTGGAATGTAGGCTGTATAAATAAACAGATTCGTCTGATTTATTTTGATTTTTACGCACACGTGCTCGATAGATGATGGAGTTAAATTTATGGCAATACTGGAAACCATTGAATGCACTGCGATAAGTACACCGCCACCTGATTTTTTTTCACTTGTTGATGATGAACGATCACATCTAAAAACAGCGTAATCATTTCCAAAGTATTTCTTACTGTTAATGTTAGGATTCAATGAACTTTCACCAATTACATAAATTAAATAATTAGTTTTCAGAACAAAATTGAAAACTTTAGAAGCTTTTGATGTCATCTTGTTCACGTTCTGGAAGTATATCGTAAATTTCTCGGATTTCTTATGTTTTACTGATTTAGCTGATTGTTGATTGTGATAAATTTCCGACGGCATGGAAATAAAAGGCTGGTGTTGATTTATAATTGTGTAAGATCGAGCCTTCGCCACAAGTGAGTATAGTCTGTCATTCTTAACTGGTGAAAAATATTTAAAAGAACGTATGTGTCGTGATATAGCTACTATAGCATGAGGCACACTGTCAAATAATTCATGCGGTTTCGGATTAGTTCTTACACATATCACATTTGGTGAAGTTAAACCTTGCGCTTCATGGATCGTCATGACTTTACTAGTTAATGGTATGGTGAGTTGAGAAACTAATTGTTTATCTGCCTTTGTGAAAGTTAGATAATATGTATTATCTAAGACAGGTAGCAGCGATAATGTGGATGGCAAATTAAGAAACTCAACCGAGGTTTCCAAGGAATTTTTAGAGCTGATATTATGATAAAATTCCTTTAGAGCAAACGTAACATCTGCAGGACATCTATATGTTACATTTAACGGTTCTACGTTTGTTAAAAATGAATTTGCATTGGAAAACCGCATATTGACATGGTGTAATCTGTCAATGTACGGTATTTGATTTTTATCCCCCAGAAGGAAAACCTTTGTACATTTACTTAAAATAACCACAAGTTCAATATAACCAGCATGCACCATCATGTACTCATCAATGAATACCGTTTCATACTCGAGGCAACCATTTATCAGAAAAGAAGCAATCGTTTTGTAGTTGCCATTAACTTTGTTGAAATCCATATTTTCATTAATGCAACGAGAAGCAACTTTTAATTTAAGATCAGCTAGTCCTTCTTTAGTGGCGCATAGAACAAGATCACTACCTAGTTTATGGTTGTTTATAATCCATGTAGATTTACCACAACCAGGAACTCCTTGAACATTTGTAATAGTTGGTATCGTGATTTTTTCCTTTTTGTACATAATGTTTAAATGGTTGTACATCATGAGATCCAATATGATTTCCGTGCCCGATGAACAGAATATGTACCTGTGTGATGTTAAAAAGTTATTGGATTCCTCACAGAATTTAATCAGATTTTCCCCATCAAAGCCAAATTGATGTTTAATAATAGGCTTTTCTATATAATGTTTGGTCGAATACAAATATATTTACCGACCGCAATGAATTTACCGACCGCAATGAAGAAGCTGCATAAGGCAGTAGGTGGATATGCTTGATGTAATATTTATGCAGGTGGGTTTTTATAAGGTTAGTAGAATGCTTAAAATAAAACATTATTTCGATTATTGAGTTTTTGTAGTAGTATTCAGCAGATGAATCCTTATAGAAAGTCGGAGATACTACTGGAAGCTCATCCATGGGATTAGATTTTAAAAATTTGGTAGGTTCGCCAGTTATCCAACGTGAGGATAGAAACCTTTCGTATTGCGGTGCCATATTGAATGGAATATTTAAGATCCATTTGATGTTACGACATGGACAGTTTGTGATATAACCTAAGCCCACTTTTAATTGGTTAACTGAACAGTTACTATCCAAAGTGATGGTAAAAGATTCTTCATTACGATGTTGTAAGTAAAACGTTAAGGTGTTAAACGCATATATTAGATCACTGCAATCAGTTTTGGCTTGATTTGTAATCACCATTACAAACTTATCCTCAATTTGATAAACTCTGGTGACAGTGTTTATAGATTTCATGTAGAAATTGTTTAGTTTAGCACTCTTAATCGAAAGAAATTCTTTTATAATGCATTTATCTAATTTATTCGTCATAGCCACACAAATTATGATTGATGATTTAGGTAGATATTTGCCATTAATCCAGGTTGAGATCTGAGGTTCAGAATACATAATCTGTTGAGTCGGAATAACCTTAAAAAAGTCATACCCATTTGAGTAGTCTGCAGAGTAATCACCACCAACGCCACTCTTTTGCAACTTAGATATTAAAGATGAGATGAATGATTTAGTTTTGGTAGGAGTTGACCTAATATCATCCACAGTCTGCGTTTCACAATGTTGAAATTCAAAAATATTTGACAGCCTAGGCGTCTTGTTGTACTTTTCGGAACAAGAAAAATGCAGCAAGCCACCATTAGTGTCACAGATTGCATCGCGAATTGAGTTATTGTTTATATTAACTCCAAAATCAGCTGTTACTTCTGAGGGAACATCATCGGCAGTCAAAGCTTGGAACTGTTGAAGTTTATGAATTTCAATCATTATCGGTATCTTGGTGAGATTTTCAGGGCATGAATAGTACATCAAGCCACCATTTACGCCATCGACTACAGCAACGGTTTTAGAGGTCATACGATTATTACATGAAGCTACGGTATTTCTGTTTAATTTAGTTAAGTTTCCGGATTGGTGACCCTGGTATTCCAAAAAAAAGTTTTTTTTTGTGTAAAATCAAACTCCTTGATGAAAATTCTCGGAGGCCAGGATTTTGAATTCAACATTGTAGAGAACGATTCATCATCTACACTGAGGCGATATGATACATAGTTATAGTGGCCTCCATTCCTGGCTATAGGAATCATTCTAAAAGCATTTACATCCGTTAGATGGAATTTGTTTTTGATGAATTGTTTGAACTGTAAATCGGTGACGTATGAATCGATTCTACTGATAAATAACCATCGCCTTGGTTTTACCACAACAATAGTATCCAGCTCTTTATCCGATATATTTACATTAACTTTTTCACTATTTATAGTAACCGGTTCCTTTGTTAGCGCCCCATCGTTGATTGGTGTTTGTTTGGGGTGCGGAATCTGTTGTTTCCCTAGGTTCAATATTCAGGTGTAACTTTTTAGATTGAAACCTAGTTATACGTCGTTCAGTGGATGGACCAGGTACTTCTTGTTCTGTGGGGGGACTTTGAGTGGCACTCGATATTTTATTAGTTAAAGCGGCAATTTTCATTATCAAATCCTTTAAGTTCATGTCACAATCTGGGCAGGACCATGATGAACCCTTACAATTTGCTATGGCATTTTTAAATGTTGTAACGGATTTTCCTTTAATGCCAGCGCAGGAATAATGTGCCACCCTGTTACACATAATCCCCTTACATATGAAAAAATTGTCAATTACGCCTTCCGCATTGCATATGCAACAGTATTTTTCTTCTAAATTGTTGACACTCAATTTTGAATTATAATTTTTTGTATTTATTTACTTATTTTAAATTAACTACAAGCACTTTTCCACTTATATAATAAAATTAACACAATTCCTACGTTAAAATTACTAGGTCACAAATAAAACTAGTAAGTGGAACAATTTGAACAACAACAAAATTAACAACACTTATTATAAAAATAAAAATAAACAAATTCAACAAAATTGTTGAGAATTAAAATAATTAAAAATTAAAAAACACGTCTGAATAGAACGAATGTTAAATTTTGAATGGGTGAAGTTAATCCAAGGCAGACTGAGTGCTTTTATCTCCGGCTGTTGTTGGTTAATGTCACCGGCCCATTGTCATTTCAAGATATACGTAAAGTGAATGAGCAACAGTATCCAACACATAGAGATGCATGCCTTGCACTCGGTTTACTGGAAGATGACGACCAGTGGGAATGTATCCTTGCTGAAGCAGGATTAAACTGTACAGCAAAACAAATTCGTCTACTGTTCGCTATAGTGTTGACTACATGTTTTCCGGCCAGAGCAGAGACATTATGAGATAATCACAAAGATAATTCAATGACTGATGATATATTGCATCAACATCGTACACGATGCAATGATCTAACGATAGCATTCAGCGACACTATGTACAATGGAAGCATTAATTAACCCCTGAATTGAATCTTGAACTACAATACAATACTACGGAAATGGCAGCGATTGTTGCTCGCAATGTTCCACTAATGAATGACGAACAAAGAGCCATTTACGACCGTATCATGCTCGCAGTTTCGGCAGGACAAGGTGGTTTCTTTTTCTTGGATGCACCAGGTAACACTGGAAAATATTCCTTATTTCGTTAATTCTCGCCGAAATACGATCAAATAACGGCTTTGTATTGGCTGTTGCATCATCTGGCATTGCGGCAATTTTATTGGATGGAGGTAGAACAGCTAATTCAGTATTTAAGCTGCCACTAAATATTCAAAATAACCCAGACGCAGTGTGCAACATAAAAAAACAATCTTCCATGGCCACAGTACTGAAACAGTGCAAAATTACCATCTGGAAAGAATGTACTATGACGCACAAACATTCGCTTGGCGGAACTTTGTGGCGTAATGTTGTAAAAGTACAACTGAAAGAAAAGATAGAAGCCATCTTTAATATAAGAGCTATTTTAAATATGAGGGTTAAAATAGAAGCACTACGGAAATCCACTGGGCTTATAGTGCAATGCAAGAAGTGCCAAGGTTTTAACAATACGCAAAAATACTGCAATAGAGAGCCAAGATGTGTAAAGTGCCTTGGAAGGCATGCTGCTCAGGCATGTCCACTAAATAGAAATTCCCCTCCAACATGTGTGAACTGCAAAGAGCAACATCCTGCAAACTACAGAGGGTGCATAGTAGCTAAAGAACTACAAAAAATTAGAGACAAATCAAGGCAAGGTCCATCATATTATAAAACGCCGATAGCCAATAGCGTAAACACCAACCTAGGAAACTTTACCACATCTATATCGAGTAAAGTAACTGATCGCAAGTCGTTTTCACAAGTGGTAGCATCCGGGCTACAAAGTACGACCCCACACAAATCAGTAAATTTCAAAGACTCGAAAGATACATCTATGCTTGAAAAAATATTTAAAAGCATCGAAGCGCTAAATATACGGCTTATAAGACAAGAGAGATCCATAGATGCTTTGAACAGGCGACTAGATAGCCGAGAAACAGTGGACGAAATAACATCCATATTATACTAAACTAATATGATAAATAAAACATTAAGAATTGTTATCTGGAATGCAAATGGAATAATCCAACATATTCCAGAATTAGAGATCTTTTTAAATACTGAAAAAATTGATATATGTTTAATATCAGAAAGCCATCTTACTAGAACCTCATACCCCAAAATACGTGGTTACGTTTCTTATCACGCTTTACATCCAGCAGAAAGAGCAAGAGGGGGATCAACAATATTTGTGAAAGGAAATATTCGACATCATGAGGGAATAAAAATTGAAGAAGAAAGTATGCAGGTAGCTACAATCAGCATTCAACTTAACAATAAAAAAATATTCAATGTCTGTTCAATTTATGGTCCTCCAAGATATAATTTAAATAAAGAGGATTATAAATAGTTATTGAACCAGCTAGGATTTAATTTTATCATTGGAGGTGATTTCAATGCATAAAATACTTTCTGGGGGTCAAGATTAACAACTCCAAAGGGTAGAGAACTATACGCCGCTGGTCGAGCTTACAATTGTGAATTTAATTCAGGAGGAAAACCAACGTACTGGCCTACTGACACAAGCAAAACTCCGGATCTAATTGATTTCTACATTACAAGAGGTATATCCGAAAATCACATTTTTCTAGAAAATAGTGAAAGCCTCTCATCGGACCACTCGCCCGTCATTATGACTGTTAGTTCCACGATTGTTAATAAGGAAAATCCACCTAGACTAACAAATAACAAAACCAATTGGGAATTATTTAGGAAATTGGTTGAAGATAACACCGATCTTCTTGTACCAATCAAGGATCCGGTTCAATTAGAAAATGAAGTGGAACTATTAATCAATAATATACAACAAGCAGCATGGGATAGCACCCCTGTAATCCAAAACAACGAGCGTAATAATTTCATTTATCCAGTCGAGATCAGGGACTTGGTTAATGAAAAACGGAAAGCAAGGAAAAAAAACATGGCAGAGAAACCGAGAATAGAAAGAGAGACCGAGAATAGAGAATAGAACTAAATTCCAAACAAGTTCCCTATGCTAACACAGCCAAGTATCTTGGCATGACTCTCGATGCTAAGTTAAAATGGAAAGAGCACATTAAAAAGAAAAAGGAGGAACTACACATTAAATATAGAAATATGTATTGGCTAATTGCAAGGTATTCAGAGCTGTCAATACCTAATAAGTTGCTACTATACCAACAAGTTTTAAAACCTATATGGACTTATGGTATTCAGCTTTGGGGCTGTACTAAGAAAACCAATATTAAAATAATACAAGCTTTTCAAAATAAAGTGTTACGTGGAATAGTGAACGCTCCTTGGTACATAAGAAACGATAACCTACATAGGGACCTCCGGATGGAAAACGTCAACGAAGAAATAACAATTTATGCAAAGAAACACATACAACGGCTTGGTCAACATGAAAATGTTGAGTTACGTCGTATGCTGAGTAACACAAATGGACTGTACACTGTACATCACTGTACATCACTGTACATCACTGTACAGGGTGACATGGAGCTATGCAATGCGCAGATGGTATACTGTACTTGTGTGAATGGGATGAATGAATGGATTGAATGAATGTTGTGTGAATGTAAGGTAAGGCTATGGACCGTAAAAAGTGTCTATGCCAAGTCCTTTTTAAAAAAAAAAAAAAAAACACAAATGTAGTACGAAGGCTCCAAAGAAAGAAACCACTGGAATTGGGAAGACTACAATAGGGTGCCAAATTTTTAGAGACTAACTATTGGGTTATATCTCTGCAAATTGAACATAAGAAAGATAGAGAAATTACTAGATGATATATGTAATCAGTTGTAATATTAAAAAAAAAAAAAAAAAAAAAAAAAAAAAAAAAAAACATTATATTTAAAAAAAATAATTTAAAAATGTTTTTCAAAAAACCAAAGTCTCTTTTTTTTTTTAATTTAACTTGGGTTTTTTTCGTTTTAACTCGAATTTTATTTAAATCAAAAATTTATTTTTTTAAATCGAAAATCAAGATTTATTTCTGTGAACGATATGCTTTTATTTTATATACACAATTGTTGGAAGCGAACACATTAATCATTGTGTGCACACAGAAATGGTTGTTTGTTGCATTCTCGTTCACATTACCAATAAATGCTTATATATGCGATTTGTAGAATATAACAAACAAATTTAACCGAAAAATATCGTCGAATCGTCGATTTTCCATAACTAAAATCGTTACGTTACAAAAATGTCAGGTAATTGTGAAAAATTCCTTAAAAGCATCACCAAAGGACGCTATCCAAGTGTGAAATGTGGAATATGTGCCAGCTTGTTCCATATAAAGTGCGCTGAAATTTCTGATGAAGCCCTCAACGACCTGAAAACTGGATCTACTGCTTGGCGTTGCCCTGATTGTCGCACAATCTCTGATTCATCTCTTGTTGATGGCACAGATGTTAGATTAGCTGCTCTTCATGATTCCACTTCATCTAAGTTGCAAGACCTGGTGATTATTCTTAAAAGCATGCATACTCGGGATGTTGGCTAGGGATGTTCAACACGCTGCTCATCGACTAGCACTCCTTGAACGGAAAATCGTAACTCAGGAAGAAAAAACTAACATTATGGAAGTACAACTTGATCAACACAATCACGAATTAAACTTAAACAATATCCTAGTTTGTGGTATTCCAGCAAACTGCAGTGATGTCCCGAGTGCAATATCCAGCCTTGTGAACTTAAACGGTGTTCAAACCATTGATGAGGATATACTCTCAATAAAGGAGATGGTTCATAATAGAGAAACAGCTTCATTTTTAAAAGGTTTATATATTATTGCTCGTAAGTCACAAGAATTAAAAAGGCAAATTATTTCTGGCTTTCGGAAAATAAAAACAAATTTTATTTCATGAATTCGCAGCAGATTATGCAATGGCAGTTCAAAATCAGCGTATCATCATTCTGCGTCATCTCACGAAGTTCCAGTCCAAGTTATACAACGAGGCTAAAATTGATAAAAATAAACTCAACTTTAAATTTTTATGGTGCAAGAACGATTATGGTGATTCTAAAATTTATCGAATTGCAACTCTCAATGATATCAACCGCTTCAACACTGCAGCTCCAATGATTTCAGGTTGGTCCAAGCAGATAGTGATTCATATTCTAAATCTCTGAATATACTTCAATTCAATATACGTGGAATGAATGATTTAAGTAAGTTTGACAATTTCTTAATTTTTATTGATAATTTACAAACTGATATTCATTTGATAGTTCTAACAGAAACATTTCTTACTAGCTCAAATATACTTTCGTTCAACATAGCAAACTATTCGAATCTATTTTCCTGTAGATCTTACAGATCGGGAGGAGGAATTGTGATGTTCATCAGAAACGATATTCATGACAACTTAAAAAATATTGATGATGGCACTTTGCCTTTTCAATACATTTGTATCCAAAATGTGTTCGGGGTTCAATAGAACTGGTGTATGTGGGATTTATAGACGACCTAACTCTGACACTGACTGCTTTTATGAATTTTTAGAAAGTTTGCTTTGTGGCAACATGCGCCGTAGTTGGTGATTTGAATATCCCTGTTAACAAGGACTCTAGCCAAGTCCCTACATTTAGTTCTACGTTATTCAGTCATGGCATAATTGTTACCAATACTTTTGGTACTCGACCTGCGAGTGGGAATATTTTAGGTCACGCTATTTGCAGTTTCCATAACATTGACCGTGTCTTGAACTCAACAATTGAATCAAGCATCAGTGATCATAGCTTCGTTTTCTCCAAATACGTAATTAGAAATTTAGAAAAGAAAATTATCAATTTTAGTAAAGTTAATCGGCTTTTTGATGAATTTCTTAAATATACCAAAACCATCCAAATTAAAGTGAAAATAAAAAACAGTTGCCCATTGATGAGTATAGATCTCTGGAATCTAATCAGACAAAAAAATCGCATTCTTAAACGAATCAAGCAAAATACAAACAATCTTGTGTTAAAAGGCAGGTTGGAATTCCTTTGCAAAAAAATCAAATCGGTTAAATATCATGCCAAAAAAAATTATTTCGCATATTAATTCAATAAGTTAAAAACCCAAAAAGAGGTCTGGAAGATAATCAATCAGTTTATGAAGTATGGCATCAGTGCTAATGTCCAATCTATTGTATTTAATGATATTGAATATAAAGAGCCAAGTTGTATTGTTGATGTATTCAATAAATTCTTTGTAAATGTTGGTACATCTTCGACCACTGTGATTATGAACAATAATGACTTGAATTCCATTTTTTTGTCTGCAGTTCAGGACACTGAAGTTCTCAATATTATTGGTAATTTAGATAATAATAAGGGGTTATGATAACATTACTAATATTGTTGTGGTTTTTCCCACCTATATTGGCTGATATATTTAATGTAGTGTTCATAACCGGAATTTATCCTAATTGCCTGAAAAATGCAAATGTATCACCAATTTTCAAATCTGGAAGCTGTAATGCTATTAACAATAACTATATCATCCAATCTCTGTCTTATCCGTGTTTGACAAAATATTGGAAAAATTAATAGCAAATCACATGAGAACATTTTTTTACTGTCATCAATATGGTTTTAGAGAGGGGTCTGGTACTGACACTGCATTAGTTGAAATAACCGATTTAATCTATAGTGCATTTGACAATCAAGAATATATGTGTAGTCTATTCTTGGACCTACATAAAGCATTTGACTCTATTGATCAGCGATTGCTGCTAGATAGCTATATAGTTATGATTATAGGGGAATATCGTATAAACTTCTAGCTGAAGATTATTTTTGATTTTCATAAATGATTTAGCCCAATTACCGCTGGTTGGTCAAATCAGAATGTTTGCTGACGATACCGCAATTTTTTATAATTCCAGTGATTGCTCGCAGGCATTAACTAATATGCTAAATGATTTTCAGACACTCTTGGAGTATTTTAATTACAACAAAATAGCAGTTAATCTAAGTAAAACAAAATTTATTATATTTCACTCCCCATTTCTATACGCCCTTGAGTTATCCGAGGATTTCATCCCATGATTTTTTTAAATTATCTCTGGCAACACTAGTGTAAATAATCCATCCCTATTTTAAAAATACATATAAAATTTGTATAGTTGTTTCATCCCAGGATTTTTTACATTTATACTATCCCACACTTTTTCGTCTACAAAAAAAATATGTACGGAATATAAATTGTTATGTGCAAGTCTTTTTAAGGACGGCTAATTTCTCTTTGCGATAAGGTTCAAGACCCTGTTAGTAACCATTACGCCAGCTTTAATAATTTTGTGACCGTTGGAATTCCCTTAATATAAATAAATGTGGCGCCTTTGCCAACTATTCTAAGAAAGCTACAACCGTAAACAATCGTATGGCCTTGTTGACCACCACTGTGCTAGCGTTGATGCTGTTTTGACCGTTGGAATTTCTGCAATACATAAATAAATGTGGGGCCTTTGCCAACTTTTCAAAGGAAAGCAAAACCGAAAAAAAAATTCGTATTGCGAAGCTTTTATAGGGTCGGCTTTTCTCTCATACCGATTGAGTTTGAGATTTTGCTGATCACCACTGTGCTAGCGTTGATGATTTTTTGACCGTTGGAATTTCCGCAATATAAATAAATGTGGCGCCTTTGCCAGCTTTTCAAAGTAAAGCTAAATCAAAAAAAATTCGTATGGCGAAGCTTTTATAGAGTCGGCTTTTCTCTCATATCGATTGAGTTTAAGACCCTCCTGAGTACCACTGTGCTAGCGTTGTTATTTTTTTGACCGTTGGAACTCCCGCAATATATAAATAAATGTGGTGCCTTTGCCATCTTTTCTAAGAAAGCTACAATCGAAAAAAAGTTTGGCCAATCTTTTATAGGGTCGGCTTTTTTCTCATATCGATTAAGCTAAGGACCTTGTTGACCACCACTGTGCCAGCGTTAATGATTTTTTGACTTTTGGAATTTCCGTTACATAAATAAATGTGTCGCCTTTGCCAACTTTTCAAAGTAAATCAAAATCGAAAAAAAAATTCGTATGGCCAAGCTTTTATAGGGGCGGTTTTTTTCTCATATCTATTGAGTATGAGACCTTACTGGCCACCACTGTGCCAGCGTTGATATTTTTTTAATTGGCGGAATTTCCGCAATATAAATAAATGTGGCGCCTTTGCCAACTTTTCTAAGAAAGCTACCACTGTAAAACACGTTTCGCCAAGCTTTAATAGGGTCGGCTTTTTTCTCATTTCGATTGAGTTTGAGACCTTACTGGCCACCACTGTGCCAGCGTTAATATTTTTTTAATTGTCGGAATTTCCGCAATATAAATAAATGTGGCGCCTTTGCCAACTTTTCTAAGAAAGCTACCACTGTAAAACACGTTTCGCCAAGCTTTAATAGGGTCGGCTTTTTTCTCATATTGATTGAGTTTGGGACCTTGTTGACCACCACTGTGCTAGCGTTGATGATGTTTTGACCGTTGGAATTTGCGCAAAATAAATAAATGTGGCGCCTTTGCCAACTTTTCAAAGTAAAGCAAAATCGAAAAAAAATTCGTATGGCCAAGCTTTTATAGGGTCGGCTCTTTTCTTATATTGATTGAGTTAAGGACCTTGTTGACCACCACTGTGCTAGCGTTGATGATTTTTTGACCGTTGGAATTTCTGCAATATAAATAAATGTGGCGCCTTTGCCAACTTTTCAAAGTAAAGCAAAATCGAAAAAAAATTCGTATGGCCAAGCTTTTATAGGGTCGGCTCTTATCTTATATTGATTGAGTTAAGGACATTGTTGACCACCACTGTGCCAGCGTTGACATTTTTTTGACAGTTGGAACACTGTTGCTTAATATGGATATAGTGCTTGACCAAACGTATTTTGCTGTTGTAGCTTTCTTAGAAAAGTTGGCAAATGCGCCACATTTATTTATATTGCGGAAATTCCGACGGTTTAAAAAATATCAACGCTGGCACAGTGGTGGCCAGTAAGGTCTCATACTCAATAGATATGAGAAAAAAACCGCCCCTATAAAAGCTTGGCCATACGAATTTTTTTTCGATTTTGCTTTACTTTGAAAAGTTGGCAAAGGCGACACATTTATTTATGTAACGGAAATTCCAACAGTCAAAAAATCATTAACGCTGGCACAGTGGTGGTCAACAAGGTCCTTAGCTTAATCGATATGAGAAAAAAGCCGACCCTATTAAAGATTGGCCAAACTTTTTTTCGATTGTAGCTTTCTTAGAAAAGATGGCAAAGTCACCACATTTATTTATATTGCGGGAATTCCAACGGTCAAAAAAATAACAACGCTAGCACAGTGGTGCCCAGGAGGGTCTCAAACTCAATCGATATGAGAGAAAAGCCGACCCTATAAAAGCTTCGCCATATGATTTTTTTTTTATTTAGCTTTACTTTGAAAAGTACGCAAAGGCGCCACATTTATTTATATTGCAGAAATTCCAACGGCCAAAAAATCATCAACGCTAGCACAGTGGTGGTCAACAAGGTCCCTAACTCAATTAATATGAGAAAAGAGCCGACCCTATAAAAGCTTGGCCATACGAATTTTTTTCGATTTTGCTTTACTTTGAAAAGTTGGCAAAGGCGCCACATTTATTTATATTGCGGATATTCCAACGGTCAAAACAGCATCAACGCTAGCACAGTGGTGGTCAACAAGGCCATACGATTTTTTACGGTTGTAGCTTTCTTAGAATAGTTGGCAAAGGCGCCACATTTATTTATATTAAGGGAATTCCAACGGTCACAAAATTATTAAAGCTGGCGTAATGGTTACTAACAGGGTCTTGAACCTTATCGCAAAGAGAAATTAGCCGTCCTTAAAAAGACTTGCACATAACAATTTATATTCCGTACATATTTTTTTTGTAGACGAAAAATTGTGGGATAGTATAAATGTAAAAAATCCTGGGATGAAACAACTATACAAATTTTATATGTATTTTTAAAAAGTCTGGGATGGATTATTTACACTAGTGTTGCCAGAGGTAATTTAAAAAAATCATGGGATGAAATCCTGGGATAACTTCAAGGGGGTATTTCTATCGCATTGTGATTTTCCCATTTTGCAGGTTTCTAATGTTGTCATTGAACGTGTCGACGAGTTTAAGTATCTTGGAATAATGTTTGATAAGCACATGTCTTGGGATAAACACATTTGTATGTTGAGCATGAAAATATGCCCGTTTATCGTTTTGGTTAGAAAACTTGTTCCCTTGGTTCCAACGCATGTCTTAAAAACGATTTACTTTTCATTTATTCATTCACGTTTCTTCTATGCCATCTCAACTTTTGGAACTGCAGGAAAATCCAAATTAAAAAAATTACAAATCATGCAAAATAGGAGTTGCAAAGCTATTTTTAAACTTCCACATTTATTTCCTTCCGTTGAGTTATATAGGAATGTTGCCGTTGGTATTCTTCCAATAAATGCATTGTTTGAACTTCACGTACCTTTACACATGTACAAGTGTCTGAACGTAACATCTACACTATCTAATATTGAATTTCAGTATGTAAGTCATAGATACACTACTCGTAGAACGAATTATCTAATGAGCAACAAAATGAAAACGCAATTTGGTAAGAAATCAATTACTTTCATAGTAATTTCCGTAACAAACACCATCAAGAACAAAACCGTCAGTGAATGAATTTTAACAAAAATAAATAATCGTTTCCCTCCTCGCACGCTCTCGCTGTTTGTGTACACGGTACCTAAGCCCGATTAAATCCTCCGCCATTGTGTAAACGAAAAGACAAGTTTTTGTGTAAAATAAAAATTTTATTGCAAACAAAAACATATTCTGCCTGATTTTCCAGATCATAAAAATTAATAGCGAATATGTTTCTCCCGGACAACAAGTTATTTTTCATTTAACAACGATTTTTGAGAAAATTTCGTCGAAAATAAAATCAATCTTGCTGCTGCTGCTACTGCGTTGGTGATGAATATTGTACTTTGTTAACAGTACTTATATATCTAATTACATGAGAATTATACTTTATGTAGCTATATAGACTCATAATAGATTCCAATTCAATTAAATCATCAGCATAATACTTCAAAACTTTAACTATTCTATAAATGGCTTTTCAAACAATTTAATTTTAAACAAACAACTGTGTAGAGAGAGAAAAACCTGTTTAAAGCTCTTGACTCATTTTTGTAATGAATATAACAACGAATACACGTAACTATAGATAAAAGCTCAAAGGAAAATATTTTTATATTTACGAGTGTGTATTGATCTATGTATATATGTATATCATAAACATAAATTCATTTATTTGCCTATCCTACTCCTACAACAAGTCGAGACATTGTGTCTGCCAATTTTTCAAAAAAAAAAAACAAAAATTTTAAATAAAATTAGCAAATATGATAGCTTTTATACGAGATACGAAAAATATTTTTATTTAAATTCGAATAAAAGCTTTTTGGGGCAAATTATATGATAGAAGTCGTAGTGTGAATATGAGTAATATTCAATAAGAACTTTTTGACACTTTTAGGTGGCTAATGAGTGTTCATTTTAACCAAAACAGAAAAGCTTTGGAAGCATTTTGATATTTTTCCAGAGCTATAGGTTTTCTAATTCTCGGCTGTGGCAAGCTTTTATCAAAATTTTTCTTTTGACATTGAAACACGACAGCCTAATCCACCAAATTATCTTCGTGCAAGGTATGGCTCATCGATGTACCGACCAACTTATGCACCATAAAGCGCAATTGAATCAAACGATATAGACTACTTCAAGGAAATTTAACCAGTCGCAGTAAATTGGAATCGAATTGATGACATTGAGGCTTAAGTGAAATAAAGCAGTTTATTCCATCATTTTACAAAAATCCCTCCAAAATTATAGCAAAGAACTTTGCAATAAAAACTCCGGAGTTCAATGGAATTTCATTGAATTTTTCCGGACCTCCAGTTGTAAGTAGGCCTACCTGCGTATACGGATCTCTGCGCAGGTGAACCGATATTTCTCCGATACTCGTGGGACTCCTATATCTAAACTAAATAAATAGAAACAAAACCAAGATCGAGACTCCCCAAAGGCCAGACACATCGAAGAAGAACTCGAACCGTAAAGGTCGGGATCCCTCCGCAACGGTGGCGATGACATAGTACCAAAGCCAGGGGACAAAGTGGAACCCAAGGGAAAGCCAGCACTTCCGGCGCAGGATCGATTAACATCCCTCCGTCTAAGCAGCGCTATAGGAATAGACCATCGGCGCTCCGGATTCTGGACAAGTGGTTTGGTCTAGTAAAACAAGTGTCGAAAAGACAGTGGTCCCAGGATGAGCTGAAAGCGGTCGACACAAAACGGGCCAAACTACAGGATAAGGATATTCAAGAGGTACCTAATAAACACAATTCGTTCTACGATATTGTGAACGATGGGAGTATCACTGAGGAAAAATGAAGATGAATGTACAACGCACTGAACACGGTGTTTTTTAAAATTCTAGGAGAGAATCCAGGACCCCCTCCATCCTGTAAAGGTGCGGGATGGTATCAAGGGCGAGTTAAGCTAACGGCGTGCTCAGATGCCAGATCGGTTTATCTCTACAGTAGCGGAGGTAGAGAAAGTTAACAAGGCGCGAGACTGGCGGCTGTAAAAAGGGACCAGATTCCCAGCAGGGCACGAGCGCACTTCTGGCTACCAACCGAGCCGGCTAGTCCAGAATAGATATTAAAAATATTTAGGGACAGTAACTATACTCTTCCTACTGAGAATTGGAAGATAGTATGGCAATAGGACTCAAAAGAGGACTCTAGATTATCCACTAGTGTGATCAACAAAGAGTCCGTGGCTCTTCTTGCCGTGACTGTAAGCTTCTAGACTTTTGCACTAGAATATTCATAACTTTCGTTTTTGTGTTAAACTTGTGCTTTTAATTTTCCAAAATGGTCAAGAAAAGCTATTTTATGTACAAAATGTAAAATACGCATAAAACTTCATAAGGAAGAAACGCTAATGGGCATTTCTCAGCTACCACTATTTCAGTGCGTTGCATTAGGTTTAATGGTTTATTAGAATGTATAACTCTGTTCCAGACTCACAGCTTCTATCGTTCCTAGTTCACCACAAGCGTTATCTATATTAAGGTTAAATAGTTAAGGCTTTGCTTATTTAAAGCTCTATTCAATACAAAATTGATTGAATATGGTACTTGCACTCAATATAAAATATTTTCCGCACCAACTGAAAAATTCCGACTTTTTTGGAATAAGTATATTCTGTCTAGACGGTGGCTTAACCTTATTTTTGGGCAAGCTTTTGATTAAGATATTATAAAAAGATATATTTGAACACATTTTGATGTGTTAAGGTTTCAATGATAAATGGGTAAATTATCTCTGATGACGTTGACATTATTCGTACTCCTCCATATTTTATATTTCGAAGAGCTTTACCAGAAAATACAATTACCTGTATGAAACAAATGTAGTATAGTATATACTGTACCTGATGTATAAATAAGACAAAAAAAATAAATAAATAAGATTATGATGAGCACGATCAATAATATATACCGTGCACAAAATACCATATTTATGTACATACAGATATATATATCTCTGATAAGATTCTGACGTATTCAATTCAAAAAAATATAAAGCTTTTTATCATTATACACCGTATCGATTTTATTCCCATGTACATATGTATGTATATATATAAAAATCGAATCAATCGACGACGATACGACCTGGAGAAGCATAAAAAAAAAATTAAAATTGACATATTTATGTACTAAAATATTTATACGAATACAAAATCTTCAAATGGAATTCTATTTTTCTTAAAAATTCTTTTTTTTTCTTTTATCAATATGAAAATATGATTTCACAAGAAAATACCATTAGTGCGTGACTTATTTAATCGAGTGATAATGTTAAAAGCAGGTTGTTCTAGAGATTTTCTTCTTTTTTTGTGTACCGGAGAGAAATATATATTTTCTATATATGTATAAATCAAAGGAATACAATTTTTGGTAGATTCGTGCGAGGTGAATTTTCTTTTGAGGTCATATATACGTTTATGGTATATACCGAGCATATCAAATTTCTTTGCTATATAATACTATGGTACGTGTCATTTTGCCCAATCGAAATAATTGCGCTCCTATTTCAAGTTTTTTTTTTCTGTTCCTAGAAATCCTGTTGTTTATTATTATGGCTTCAACCTACGGTTAGTGCTTTAGCAATATGCCATATACATGTGATCCGATTTTACGAATTATAATGGCCGTAAATAGGAGTACAAATAATTATTGTTACTAATTTTACAGTTTTGACCTTGAAAATTGGTCATTTTTGAAATTATAACATTCAAGGTCAACCCATTGAAATTTTAAGGGTCAAATTAATATTGCTGAAGAACAGAATCAATGGTGGCCCAATATGAATTACAAACAAATATGCCAACCAGAAAGACTCAGTTGACTCTTTGACTACTTGCATAAAACTCTCAAGTGCGGTAAAACAAATTTTGAAGGAAATTTTTAAATTTAATTAATTTCAGTTCATCGAGTGCATATATAAACCGAACCAGCATGCAGTTATTTACGTACGCATGATTCTTATGCGCTACTTCAGGTAGTGTTTGCAGATTTTCTGCTGCAAATGATCGCATAAGATCACCTCACCAGATTTGGTAGGTTACATAGGTTAAAAATCCTAAATTCTAAAAAATTTAAATACTTTCTAGATTTCGATTTGTAGAAAACATAAGTAGAATACCTTCAAAAAATCTAATTTCAAACCAGACATTGTGAATTTTACAGTTTATTTTTGTAAGGAAGCTCTTTATCTTAAGTTGGAGAAAACGCGAAAACTTTGACATGAAAGCTTAATTTTCGATAGGTGAGATAAATTATTTGATCGACACAAACATGCAGATTTAAGTAAGGCTCGACGTGGATTGCATTTTTACAACGTGAAAAATTTTTGGACCTGCTATTTTGACCTGCGTCATATATTTTGAGGTTCCTCCATGTTCCATTTGTAAAAATTCCATTTCTTATTTATAGGCTGTGCGGCGTGAGTTATTATATTTCCACGGGATTGTTTGCTGTAACTTGTTGCCAATTAAGGTACTTGTCACGATGGTGTGCCACCAATTCTATTGAGTGACTGTGGATAGAGTTCCTTCCAATTACCATCATAATCAAGGAAAGCCTACGCAAAGGTTTTATTCTATCTATCTATGCAAGGTGTCGGTATTTTTTTTTTTTTTGTTGTCGAGGGGAGAATCTTTATAAGACCTCACATGTGGACCTTATCCATAAACATGTGAGAGTGTCGGATTCTTACCGACTAAACCTTAACCCCCAAATTCTTATGCCTATAGTTGTCTCGTCGAACTACAGTTATGTATTACTTCGCGAGAACAGGCTCAGCCTTAGCTACCATCTAACTTTATTGTCTTTGTCTATTTTTTTTAAAGACTTCTCAGTTCTCAGTTTGTTAATAATGCTTGCACTCATTTTACACACCACCTCCCAAATTTCTTCGGACTAGAGAAATAGGAATCATCATCATCACAACCATATCCCGTCAGGAACTGGCATAAATAGAAGTCAATCTCTCCATGTTTCCTATCCAACTATTTCCCTAACTACTCAAGGCACTATACGATCTGTCCATCCACCATTTCCTGAGCTGTCGCAACGCTGCTACCACATGTTGACGATCTCTGTGCGAGCCACAATATGATTTTTTATCACCATTTGCACGGCGAGAATACATTATTTCGCGCTCCTTAGCTCATAAGTCAATTGGAGGCAAACCCGACAAAACCATCCACTATTGCTTCTTCTGGTTTCGACAGTATAAAAATGTTATCGTACATGGCATTCCACAATGTGGGTGCCAGCACAGTCCTCTGTGGTACAGACCCCTGTGGTACACCTCCAGATATGTAATAGTAGCTACCATTTTAAGTAACTACAGAGAGAGATCTTTATTTACAGCCGAGTTAATGTAACTACCGCACAATACTTTTTAGAACCTCTTTTCCATCTATCACCAATTATTGCCTCTCGGGCCATATCCACTGCGAGTTTAATCGATTCCATGGTAGAGGGAGCTTTACGGAACCTATATTTGTTCTCCGCCAAGTTCCCTTTGTTTTTAATGGCTTCCTGTAGTCTCTCACATATGATTCTTTCAAATAATTTACCTGCGTTATCCAGCAAGCAGATTGGCAGGTAGGAAGATGGATCATGTAGCGCCTACTTCGCTTTAGGCAATAATACCAACTGCTGTAATTTCCACTGATCTGGGAATACTCCTTCCTCTATGCATGAGTTGATTAAGTTTACAAACGACTCTGGGTATGAGCGGACCGCTGATTTAATTGCAATATTGGGAATTTTATCAGGCCCCGCAGCCTTGTTATTCTTCAACTTGTCGAAACAATGAAGTAACGATATTTTCGGGCGAGAGCGGGCGACACAGTACTGTTTGCGTAGGTCGTCCCTAGTTTCCAATCTTCCACGTTGGTATAAACGTCCAGCTCGATGGTATTCTCTACGCAGCTCGCCTATTTCCTCGGCCTATGGTTTACGATTTGATTCACTTTGCTAGCCGCAGTTCCAGAAAAAGTGATGTCCTCCAGCATATAGACAAATAACTTTTCATCAAACATCGTTTACTTCCACTCAATAATCTTTTTTGTCGATTCTGAACGAACCTGGCCTTCCATCTTTTATTTCACAGATAATAGCCTGTTGGTCACTATGTGTATATTGCTCACTAACATAACAGCTATAATTATGAATACCATCGATCTTCATTCTTACAAAGTCTGATTCTGCGCGGTATCTGTAGTGGTTACCACAAGCCCAAGCAGCCGCCTTTTTTGAATAGTCTGATGCCCGAATATTGCTATCGAGCTGTTTATATTGTTCGCATACAATAGCAATATCAACGCCTATTTCACGTACAGTTTGCTGCAGTAGGTCTTGTGCAGCTTCACAATGGTTGAGATTTAGTTGTATCAATCTCATTTGACCAGCTTCCTATCTAGCACCTTTTTATATGCAGGACACTTCCAACTACCCGTTGCATGTTTATTTCCCCCAACATCTTCCTCGCTACAAAGCACGCATTTTGGATATGACCTTCTTTACTACAGTTTATATACACAGTTTCGATCTGTCTTTTTCACTCCTAAATTTTAGTCCAACGTGACCAAACTCAAAGCATTTAAAACACTTTACCGGCTTAACAGACTCCCTTATACGACACATCACACATCTGATGCTTAGGTATTCTCTGGCTAAGACTTGCGCTGCCATCTTTCTTTGTTTTGAAGCCACTGTCATTTGCATCCCACGATAAGTTGATCTTAGCGCCTTCATAGTAGTAGTACCTTTTGCCTCTTCCACATGCGATTCCAAAGCTTGTAGTTCATCTTCGGATGAGGTAACTTCCTTTATTTCTATTAGGGTTTCCGGTGACAAGATTTTATCTTCAGCTTCTTGGACAATAATGTTTTCTAATTGGGATGGGAAAATTGCTGAATGCGGTTGATGAGTTACGAGACATCCCCCTCTTTTTCAGAGAGCATCAGGTCGAGGCTGTCTTCTCCATTTCCGCTATCATTTTTTCGGCTTGACTTTTTACAAGTCTGGCCAACCTTCTAGTGTCCAGTTATCTCTATTTTTTTCCTACTGCCAGGACATTTTACGCAGCCGTGCTTGGTTGTAAATTTATACCTATTTTAAGGGTGGTATATTATTAGCCCTTGTTGCTTCCGAGGATTAATATGACTTTTCAGCATACACTCCACCTTCATCTTCGAAGCTGCACCTCTGAGTGAACAAGCACTTCTAGCTAGTTTTGATCCGCGAGTGTTAATATATTTTACATCTACTCGAGTAAAATGGTTGCGGGTTTCCGCTATCCGCCATCTGGGGACACCCTCGATGGGAGATCCAGCAACTCTACACGAGAAGGTGTCTGTCAGAATTCTCTCAGACAAACTCATTGAATCCACGGTTCATGGAGGCCACCGGAGTTTTATCCTGTGGCTGTGGATTGGTGCGAGTATCTCAGCGAGTTTGTTATGAATCGGTGGTAGTAATTTACCATGCCTACGAAGCGTTGGATATTCTTTATTGATGATGGAGCTGGAAAATCCTAAATGGCATCAATCCGTTCTTCAGACGGCAAAATACCATTAGGGCTTAACTTGTGGTTTAAAAAATTCAGAGTCGTTGCGCCCAAGACGCATTTCCCACTGTTAATGTGAACATCAAATTCTGATAATTTTTGGAAGAGCAATTTCAAATATCTCAAATAACTTCGTTCATGAAACGCTGAAACGTTTGTGCGGCATTTCGTAGTCCAAAAGGCATTCGGGTGTATTCGAAGAAGCCAAACGGTGTTGTGAATGCCGTTTTGTAATCGTGTTCAGGTGCCACGAGAATGTCGTGATAACCTGTGAGGAGACCAAGTTTGGAGAAAACTTTGCAGTCATGCAAGTGCATGGAGAAGTTTGAAGAACTCCCTTATTCCATCATGTTTTGGAACTCAGTAAATGCTGCTTTTTATCGAGCAGCATCTAGTCTGCGTGGTTTTGACACTAGCAATGGCCTGTAGTGGTAATATGTTATACCACGCTATGTTTGATTGTAGTTTGGCGCCGCAGTCAATGAAGAAAAGATCTTCAAGAACGTGCCGTAACAATTGTCGACCATGAAATGGATCGGAGTTGGTGTATTAACTCGTACCATTGAAGCATTGATTGACAGCTGTGTTGCTGGATCAATCAGTTACTTATGTTTGAGGTCGACGAGGAGTCCAAATCTACTAAAGAAATCGGCTCCAATGATTGGACGCTTCACTGCTGCTTCACGGCCGATAAGACAAAATCTGAGTTTTTACGTAACTTGTATTTAATATAATTTTGAAATATTATGACGGAACGGTCTGCGCCCGTATTGATTAAAAATTTAATGTTGTTGTGGGTATCGTTTATGAATTGGCGGCTGTTTGTTTGGGGTTTCTTAAGGTCAGTCGCTGCGACCATAAGATTACTTAGTTTTCCTTTTCCGTTTCCATCGCCGAGTTGTTTTGCCAAATTTACATAGTTTGTTCCACTTTTGTGCCTGGGCGTCAAACGAACAGCGCTTCATGTATTGGGACGGTCTTTTGATCGTGATGAAAATCGTTGGCTTCGGAAGCGATTACGTGAGTTATTGTCCATTCCGGCAAGCATAACTTTCAGTATCGACATGCTTTCTTCCATGGTCGCCGCACTTGTGGATGGTGCAGATGGTTTCCTTCGCTAAACAAATCCGAACGACGGAAATGTTGTCTTAGGGTTGGTATTGACTGGTGTATTACCATGGTGTGTTATACTTCGCCGTATGTGGCATGATATTTTCTATCGTCGAAAGATGACTGTGAAAGAGAAAGAGAAATGGTTGGAAGAATGTTAACATTGCCAAATGTTAACAGTATCCATGTGTGGGGCTTTCTCTTGTATGTTGAATGGTAGGTATGTTAAATGGCAGTGATTGGAATATTGAAATTAAATATTCGAACCGCTACAATACCTACAGCAATTTACACAATTAACTATAAGTGTGTTGGCTATGATGGTTTTCCACCCATTCTTATTAGAGTTTGGCGGCTCTAACACGATCTTTCACTCAATTATGTTGGTGGGAAATACGTTTCCGACACTTGTTCTGCTGTTTCAGCTTTCTACTCAAATGGCCTTCAGCCGCCCTTTTTACATAGCTAATATTCACTGCTAAACGTGAATCCTACACCCAATTAACATTTTGGTAAAATTATCCCGATTACCAAGAACTTGGTTAGAAAATATTTCTTATATGTGGTTCGTCATTATCTTTGCTACTTTGGGGAAACAAAAATTAATTTAATCATATAAAACATGTACACCAAAGGTGCCAAAGCACACAAGATTGATCACCAGAAAAGGTACATCACGCATATACGAGTACAATTTCCATTTTATTATTTATAACTTTACGCATATAACGAAGGGGACAAAATTCCTCGAAAAATGTATGGCAAACCATAAAAGTTCGATAGGTACATGTAGCAAATCATGAAAAATAAAATGACTGAGTCTTCTATTTGAATATTTTACCTAAAAAAAAACCCCAAAAAATAATCATAAATCGCCCAAATAACATTGTACTTTGCTATTTTTTTTTGTTAATTAAATGACCTAAAAAAAAAAAATAATAAGCGATCATTATTATGGTTGTTTCCCAAACACCAATTTTTTGTGCTTTTACTGGTAAATACAAAAAAAACGCTCACTGAACATCTTATACATTAAAAGAGCACCGCACACACCATTGTACATACTCGTATATATACGTTGGCTGTACGTTCGAACAAAGTTGAAATTAAATATTTTGTTTTCGTTTTTATTTTCCGCTTGTACCCAGAGTACCAAGAAAAGTTTTTGCATTTTTTGGACTTTTTTTGTTTTGGTGTGTCTGTGTGTGTGTTTTCTTTCTATTTTTATTATATACAATATACATAGAATTTGGTTTGGTTTTTACTTCTTATACAAGGCCACATGAAAAACAAAATAATTTTCCAAAGTTCAAGTTTCTCGTTTTGAATTTTCTTTTCTTTTATATATTTGTATTTTGGTTTATCGTGGTATTGCTTTGTTGTGTTATTTATTGGAATTGGGCTGTGATTTTTATTTTTATTTTCAAGGGAGAGAGTACATTTCTTGGTTATGTTATTTAAAATTTCCCTATATACATATAAGCTTGTATTTTTGGGGTCGAAATTAGTGTTGCAATAAAATTCAAAAGCGGGATGAATAAAATTTAAATGTTCGATATGGGTGTTTCAAATAAATTAAATTTAAATTTAATTGTCTTACGTAACCTGATAAAATTTAGTTCTTTGTCTTAAACTGCCTTTTCTGTGTACACTGGCTCATTTCAAAATCGAAAGCTTTCTTAATTTTAAGCATTTAGCATCGAAAATATATAACCCGAAAACTTGTAACATCGAAAATGAAAATTCTGACAGATTTGAATTTTTAAGCTTTAAGCTGTAAATGACAAAAAAAAATTGAAAAAATGTCCACACATTTTCTGAATACATATACATGTTCGAATACAAATTTAAAGAGCTTTTCTTGAAAACTAAAATATAAAACAAAAATAATAAATATTTGAAACTGGAAGCTTTATGTGACAAAATTGAAAGTGAGAAATATCGAAAGTAAAAGCATATCAAATTAAACCTACAAAGTTTCAACCCGATGAAAATGCATAAAAAACCTGGGCCATGTTTTAAAATTCTGAAACAGAAAGCTTTTACAATAAAATGGATATAGAAACTGAAATCTAAAAATATCGAAACTGCAAGCTTGAATGGAATTATCAACATTTACTATCTTGGATGTTATAGTAATTAAACGTTAAAATTGGCTTTTTTCTAATCTCAAATCTAAACTAATCAAAAGAAAATCTTAATTTTTTGTTAACTTTATCGGTAGTAAGATGGGTTTTTTTAAAGCTTTATCGACTATTTTAAAATATAAAACTATATACTGATTGGTTGAAATATCAAAAATAGTCCGCTTAGACTATAGAAACGTAAAACTCAAAACATCTTGACTGAAAGCTTCAAATATAAACCAAAACCGAAGAATTCAAATCATATTTTAAGCCCTTGCATTTTTTAAATCAAAGCTGTCAAGGGCCTAAATGAAATCTTTATGTATCTAAAATTTTGGAAGCTTTAATCAGCTCAAAACAAAAGCTTCAATCGATAAAGTTTTAAATAATCGTAATAAAATTTGATAAACTATTTTATTTCATTCGTTCACTTATTTCGAATTATTCCAAAATATCGAGAAATGATGTTCGAGACGAGCTGAAAAAAGGTAAAATTTTATGCTTCGTATGAATTATCGAAATGGAGATCATAAAAAATCAGAACTCAAAGATTATTCCAATATTCCAATTGCAAAGTAAAAATAAAAAAAGTGGAAATTTGAATGAAGTACGTTAACGCGCGGTTTATGCGTCATACTATTTTTGGTACTCGTAAATTAGTTTATTCTATTTCTTTTTGGTTAAATTATGGTTATTTGTAAAAGATGACTGTATGATGGTTGACCTAGTAGTTTCATCATTTTAATATGATTGTGAAAGAATAATCAAAATATTCAGTAGCACAAACCCTTTGTAATCACTTTCCGTGATGCCTGCTGTTGTAAAATCTAAACCAAAAAATTTGAAAGCTCCTTTCATAATTTTTTAATCTAAAAAATTATTACGTCGTTTAATAAATTTTGTTCCGCAATTTGGAACATAAATTAAAGTTTATATGAGCTTTTACATAATTTTGTTTAACTGGTGGTTGGACTAATTTACAGAAAGTTTTTAATAATTTTACAAATATTAAACTGAACTTTGATTAGCAAATCAGTTACAGGTAGATGGTAAATTATTTTTTTTGAAAGTTCAGAAAAGAGTTATACAATTTTAACTGAATAACAGATAAAAGCTTAAATTTATTTTTTTTTTTAAATATAAATGTTTTTCACAAAAGCTGTATTCTATTTCCAATTAATTAATTTTCCTAACGTAAATTAATTAAAAGTCCTTTAATGATTTAAACTTTAAGAGTTTTGGAAGAGGCATGCAATTTATTAAACAATGAAAATTTTGATTTAAAAACTATACAAATATTCCGATCAATTCAGCTTGTTTTTCCCCTATCCACGGTCCAAGATTTATTTGATTAAATGTAAGTTAGCGACTTAAATATATTTAAAATTGTGAAACTTTTATACAATTTTGGCATAGTTCATCATCACTTTTTTTCCTGCATGCAATTTTTTAAATGATGGTAAAAATAATTATTTTAAATGTTTGCGGCCCAAGTACGAAGTAAGAATTTATTAGTAAGATGCTATGCAGTGTGCAGCTAGCCAATTAAAAAGACGGACTTGTAGCCGAGTGCAAATAGGGATATTGTTCATCTTTCAAATGACAATAAATCCACTAGCCGGACAGTCTCTTTATGTATTTTACAGATTTTAACTATGCATATAAAAAATAAATTTTGGAAGCTCCAATTTTTAAACGAGTGTCAAAATTTCATTATATATTTGTGAGACGCATCGCTTTTTATAATAATTCATGTTAAACGATAAATAATTCGTACAATTGAGGTACTAGCATTTCATTTGTTATACAATTCATACTAACTATTCTCTTCCTGCATGCAATTTCCTGAAATCTAAAAAATATAAGTTTTGATTATTATTTTGAAAGCTTTCTCTTAATTTGACTGAGAGCTTACATATTATATATGACCATCATTTATTTTGCTGATATTTATCGATCGCCAATGTTATATTAAAGCTTAATTTTATTTATAATCAAAACTTTATGAAAGAAACTTTATTAAGAATAGTATTAGCTTAAGGATTATTTGACTAACAAATTGCAATTGTTGGCTGATTATTTTATTTTGATTATTTTGAAAAGGCTTGATTAACTTTTATAATTCATTTCTGGATGATATATTAGCCACACACAGGCCCTTCTCATTTAGAGCGTTCCACCGGTTTCCAATAATTTTATGTAAATTGGTAAAGCTAATTAATACAAATTTTGTTGATACGAAATTAACAATACAAATTACATAATCTGGAATATTTAAAGTTTTCATTATAAACGTTAACACAATCGACATTCCACAACCACATTATGAGCTTTTGATTAATGTATTTTGTTAGATTTTCTTTAACAAAAACAAGTTTAACGCTTTTAATGAAGATAAAAATTTTACACTAAGCCTTAAAAAGGAGATCAATCAGAGATAGATAGTTAATTATTTTATGTGAAAGTCGAGCGAATTTTGAGGAACACAATATTGCAGAACTAAACAATTGAGAGCTTAGAATATTGTTAGTTTTAAGGTACAAGAAATATAGTTTTAACTGAAAAGCTTGAGTGATTTTTATTTTAAGAGCTTTTCTTGTGTTTGAACAAATGTGATGTACACTGGCCATGGGTTCCACAAATTTGATGTACACTGGTATAACGATTAGAAAATTTCACTTGGGCTGATATGACACTAGCTTTAAACATGTAAGATCGATAATTTAAAACTTTAGTGCTCATTTAGTATTATACAAAGCTTATTTTCGGTCCGATTATTGCAGCTGTGTACCACACTCAAACTTTTGTTTTATTTTTATGTAGTAATCAAAATTTTTTTTAATGAATCGTTGTTATTTGTCATATCAATTTCAACCTTGAAAGTTGTTAGTTATGAAGTTGTTTGTTATAAGTTTCAAGCTTTTTGAACAATTTGTTAAGGTTTCTCTGTGCTTTAAACTTTGAAACTCTCGTTCATTTAAGAATTTAATTTAAAGCTTGCGACTGATTGAAAAGGGAACTTTAATGATTATTTTATTAAACAAATTAAGAAGAGCTTGATGCTTTAATTTTTAAAGTTTTTTTTTTACAAATTTCGTGCTTGCGAAAAACAGTTGACTTAAATGTTAGATAAAATAAAAATCCGAAGTTCATTTGTTGAATAGCCTACACACTTTTTTCTTCCTGCATACAAGGTTAATTTATTAAATTACTAAGAATTCTGTCGAATTTGTCTTGCTCGACCGATTTAAATAACTGTATTTGTTGGAATATAATTTCAAAAGCTTTCATTATAAACACAATTTTTTTATAAAACTTTATTAAGCCTAAAAGAAACTGAAAGCTCAAGTAACCGTATTATACGATTAATATATTGCAATTTATCGTTGTGGAAGTGGTAACTAAGCTTTATTGGTTTTTTTAGTGATAATTTTATTTCGATATTTTTGTAAAAGTCGTAAAAGCTTGTTGAGTTTTATATTTTGTTTCTCGATGATATATTACCCTAAAGCACGTCAAACTCATTTTAACAGCTTTTCATCAGTTTCAATAATGTTAAGAACTGGCAAAGTTAATAAATATGGCGATAGCCAATAAAACTGATGTTGATACGAAATTAACTTACAAATTAATCTAGAAAATTTGAAGGTTATTATGAGCTTTTTACTAAATTATTTTGTGTGGTTTTGTATAACAAAAACAGGTTGGTTATCTACACTTTCAGTAATGAAAGACAGGTAAATGATTCATTATTTTATTTGAAAGTTCAGTGGATTATGTGGAACAAAATACTGCAAAACTAAACCATTAAAAGCTTAGTATACATTTAATCTAGTAGGTATAGTAGAATATTGAAAGATACAAGGTTCAAGTAATATAATTTTAACTTTAGCTGTAGCTTTTCATGAATTTCCACAAAAATTGGACAGACATTCTCTTACTTTAAGAGATTTTTAGAGCTTTCCACAAATATAGCTAAGACAATTTTTTCCATTTACAATTATTTAATTTGTGCCTAATAAATGTTAGCTACTTAACATATATAAATTAAAATAAGCTTCGACAATTCAAATTTAAGGAACTTTTCGTCGGATCACAATATTCTGATGAGAACTGTTGAAGATTGCGATTAGCTAATAACATTGGGGATGCCACGAACTTAGTTTTGGAAATTTAAAGCTTTTTGGATTTATATTAAAATATCAAATACTTAATTTAAAAAATTAGGGAAATAAATTATAGAGCTTTTGAAAAACTTTAATATTAAAAGTCCAACTTAAAACCGTTTTAATCTGGTTGAAAATTTTGTCTCCGATTACGTGAAATATTTTAATGGTGCGAAAAAAGCTTTCAAAATTTAAAGCTCGATTCCTTAAATCAGTCCTGTTTATTGAATATTTGATTTAAAAAGCTTCATTAATATATAAGTAAAATGAATATGCCAATCTACTCATTTATACACATTATTTAGCTACAAAGTAATTATTCACTTTTCTCTTCCTGCTTGCAATTTTTTAATCGTTCTTAAAAAAATTTGTTGAAACAACATAAATAATATGATGGCTGCAATTTAGAAATACGATTAATCTTAAAAACAGACATAAATATGAATTATAAAATTGTTGACAGTTTTATTATTTCATCTTCATCAGAAGAATTTTCCGATTTCATTTTTATATTTTAGGTTAGGTTGATATATGTATGTATATATATATATTTTGTTCCTACGACTATCGCAACCAAACACCACCACTCAATTTTTTTTTAATACTTTTTTTTTTTCAAACTTTTATTTTCTTTTTATGTTGTTGTTGAACAGAACTTTTTTGTTGTTGTTTTGTTGTTGCGCTTCTGTGTATGTATCTTCTTGCTGTTTTGTGTTGGGAAAGTGGGTAGAAAAAAAAAGAAAATATTTGTAATATACGATCGTCATAACAATAAAATTTATGGAGTAATTCTATATGGATACATTATAAATGTACATGGTACTGTACTCATACGTACAATTTATATATATATATAAAATATACGTAGACGAGCGACAGAAAGAAATTCTGCATGAAATACTTTCGCTATAAACATACATATGTATATATGTATAGAGTTTTGTGCAGAAAAATATAAATGTTTGTAATCGGAAGTAAATGCATTCTACGATATATACAAATTAACAACCGAGAAATGGTTGGTGCTCCTTTCAACATGGCAAAATGAATTATTTCATGTGAATTTACAATTTTTAAATATTTATAAAATATGTGCATATACACACTGTCAAATCGCGTACATACAGCTAAGGTATACATATATAAACATTGATGCATATCTTGGCGAATGATTTGATAAAATATGTATCTCATGACAACACTGTGCGCGTCTTGATTTAATATCGGTTGTGGAATATATTATATATTTTATATATTCACCGAATGCATCACGTTGATTTAAATCTTTTAATACACACAATATTCAGGTCACTGGGTGAATAAAACCGACAACAAAAATCGTCGACAGAGATATCAACAAACTGGGGGCATATATACGAGCATATATACGTACATACATATATAGAAATTGAGATTGATGAATCAAATTTTGTGGAAGCTGAATTTAGATGATAAATTATATATGTCTGTATAGTTGTACATATATATAAGGTTCTTATTTGGTTTCCCGATAACCTTAATAAATTCCATCAATTTATTTTGGTTTCGTCTTGCTATACGATAACATCTTTTCATATGTCTACATATTTGTACATGATGTATATTCAAGCTGATGTCAAAATTTTATGTTTGTATAAAATATCGATAAATTCAAGATGCCTGCAGGATAAATTAATAATTACATAATTTTTATTTTCTCTTTTATAATCGTATTATAAAATATTTTAATTCTTTAAATTATGAAATTATTTATTAGTAGCATACATACATATATTTCCTACATACCAATTATACCACCCAAGGTGATTTAAAAAAATATAATTTCTACTTAAGGATTAGATAATACATAAAATATTTTATTTTTTTAACGAATATTAGTTTTTTATTTAATTTGGTTAAAGGTTGAAGAGATTATGTTATCAATTTCTATATATAGTTGTATTTGGTTGTGGTTATACTTTCAAATCACCAGTGCTCTATATGAGCCAAAAATATTTATTCTTATCAGTATTGTGTGTGTGATTGACCTTTCATCATTTTTTTTTTATCAAGTATTAACTGGAATCATCCATATTATAAGTAGAGGCTGCGTCCAACATTTTTGTATTGACACCAAAAATATCTGGAATCGTGTATAACAAGGGCCTTTCTTATTAAAACCTCGTCCACTATTCGAAGTGTATGTTCCGCCATAGTACCTACCCAACCCACGTTGGATATTAGTTTAAGAAGGCATGTTATTGCCTGATGGCTTTTATCACCGTTTACCTATTGCAGGCTCTTGAATACAGCGTCAATCATCAATCTATACACCCAGGTATTAAATTCGTGTCGTCGGTCATATTCTGATTCCTGACTACCTGCTCTTATATTCTGGGGTCCTCTGTAGACGATGGTTATGAAGCTGTATGATGTCAATTTCAAAGCATTCCCTGAACTTGCTTCAGAGCTTAATTTGTTATATGTTGTACTACTATTGAGCTTTTTGATTAATTTTGTTAAAACTTTTCTTTAATCGATACTTTGAAAACTCACTTATATTTCTGAAATTATTTTAAAGCTTGTGACCGAAAATTTAATTAACAAAATTAAAAAACTTCAGCTTTTAAAAAGTCTAATATTTAAATTTGAATTTAACAACTTTGTGAATTTTTAACATTCGTTCATCGAGGTTGATTCATTAGGAACATTTTTTAAATATCTTTAATTAAAGTGATGTATAAATAAATAATTTATAAAGCTTATAAAAAGCTTCAGCAATTAATTGGAACTTTAATAATCAAAGGATTGAACCTTTGTTAGACATTGTACTTTGTCTCTGATTACTTGATATATTTTAATGATGTGAAGTTTAAAATTTAAATCATATACTCTGGTGAAATTTTATCTGTATCTTCTAGCGGATTTCTCGTTCAAACAGTATAAACATGGTTTCTTTTATCAGAGTATAGGCACATTTTGACCATCTTCTTCATTGCTATTTCATATCCACTCCTCATGGGTTGTATTGAAACATTTCGTCTTCAATTTCATTAACGCCGTTGTAAAATCATTTCTAATGCACTTTACTTCCTGATGGAGGGAGAAACCTACTCCTGGGTCGAATACACTTCCTACGCAATATACAGTTCTTTTCCTATTTCTCTGTACGCGCTGTAACTAATTGCTCTGGTGTTGTAATGTTAGGGAATTTGTAGTGACGTTGTATCGCCAGGCGAAGGCTTTCCGGTCCTTTGTTTCTCTAATCTTCTACAGTGTTAATGGATAAGCTTTAAGATGAATACTTATGATTAGTCTGTGAGCTTTTTAAAGCTATTATATTAAAATGAAAATTGGAGCCGATAGCTAAATGAGATTGACATAAAACTTTTTTATAATTAAAACTTTCGTCAAAAGCTTAATATAATATACTTAAAGATAAGTGCTTAAAAGTTTTGAACATCCACTAGCCGATATATCCTGTAATACCTTTGTAAAAGCCATAAAGTTAGTTGAGCTCTTTGCGAAATTAAGAAAGATCAAATTCAGAAAACTTTTATGAGAAAAAAGCCTTAAACATTTACTTTTAAGCAACTATGTCTTCCCACAAAAGTCTTAACTAACTTACTTAAAAATAAATGCTTTACTCTTTGAACACCTAAACTTATCGCTGTCTCATACAATATTACTGTAAAACCTTTAATACTAAAACTAAAAATAAGTTGAGCTTTTTGTAAAATGCATATTATTAGTTTTAAAACGTTGTAAAACTTTTATGTATAAATTAAAATTCTCTAAGAAGCTCTAATAATTTATGTTTAAATAATTAGAACCTTCTACCAAAGCAGCTTAATTAAACCGACATAAAAATCATCTTAACTTTTAACTATCTATCAGAATATTAATGTAAAAGCTTTAAGAATGCAAAGACTTTAACTTAATTGAGGTTTTCGTTAAATGCATATGATTAAATAAGAACCGCTAGCTGTAGGAGATTAAGATAAAAGATTAAAGCATTTATTTTTAATTGATTAGAACTTCCGATCAAAGCTTAATTACACGTACCTAAAAATAAATGCATAAAACAATTTTATATTTTTTTATTAATTTGGTTGGAACCCATACGGATTCCGCACTCAATACCCAGCCCTAGCAAACAGTTCAAGTTTGAACCAAGGTATAGAGGATAACTGATCTACATAAATAGAACTACAGCGGAAAACCTGAAGCCGAATATTATTGAAAGCTTGACACCTGCAAACAAAGTGCAATCAGTCATCCTCTTCCTCAAGACAGTCATCACAAATAACGTCCTGAGATAAACCCATTCGATGGTGATACGCTTAAATCGACCATGACCCGTCACAACAAAGATTCTTAGTTGGCCCCTTTTTAAAGATAGACCATATTTAGTTGATTTCAAATTTTTCTCGCTAGAGAATTTCTTCGCCATACGACAGCTGAAAGTAGTAAACTATTGTAGTCTTAGATCATTCAAAGCGTAGTTCTTGAAACCTTTCTTGGCGTAGTTAAAAGATAAAGGAGTCGCGGGTTCTGGTCCAATTATAGTTAGCTGGGAACCAGATTTGGCTAAACAGTCCGCGATCTTACTCCCTTCGATGTCACAATGTGCTGGTACCCACATTAACGTAACGGTATTGTTAAAGCAAAGAAAACTAATGAAGTGTTTGCAATCCTTCACAAGTTTGAAAACGGTCAAGGGATTTTTCAATGAATTGAGCACAGCTTTATAATAACACAATACGTAGAATCGAAAGCCAGCAATGAGGGTAGAACGAGAGCCATCTGAAAAAAACACTATGAACTCGTCTAATATTTAAAGGAAAATCCTCCGAAAACCACAAATCCCTTGATGGATAAACCACCTTGAATAAGTTGGAGAAGTTGTATCAGGTAGTGATCTATCATTAACCATATCGAGTTCTGGTAAAAATGAAGAGCAGTTTTTAAAGGTTCTATGTTCTATGTTCTATGTGCTACGATAGAACCGAAAATATTCCAGGCCCTAATGCAACTCAAGCGAAACGCTGCAGAACAAGCAATGCCAAGGAAAAGGTGTGTAACTGTTGCAAGGAAATAATGGACTCCATAGCAAGAAGTGGAGTCGAGTAGAAGCCTTTAGATGAACAGCTGGCCCCCACACAACAGAAGCGTATGATAATATGGGTAAGACCAGCGATTTATAAATGAAAAACATCATCCTGGATGTAAGACCCTAGGATTTCCCAAAATCTCTTCTAATTGCCAAAATATGGCAGTCGTTTTTTGTAGTTTGGAATCAAGATGCGGAAGTTTCCAGGAAAGTTTGCTATTTAAGATAACACCAAGGTACTTGACTTGGTTTCATCTGTCGTAATCGGTCTCCCAAAAAGAGGGGGAACGGCTAGCTCTAGACCAATCCTATGCCTAGTAATGCCCATTAAATCTGTATTAGACGGGTTGACGTGCAGACCCTTGTCAATGCACCATGCCCCCACAATATCTAAGGCCTGCTGCATTAAGTCGAATAAGATATTCAGGTGTTTGCCTGAAACTGTTAAGTCAAGATCATTAGCATAACTCTGTGCAATGAAGCCAGTTTGCTGCAGCCCAACCAGTAATCCGTCTATGATGTAAAGCTTAACCCTTAATTTTCTTGTACAATATTAATATAAAAGCTTTAAAACTATAACTCTAAAATACTTGAGCCTTTTGCAAATGCAAATGATTTGAAAGATTTTGGTCAGAAAGATTTTAAAAGATGAAGATAACAAATTGAGCCGATATCTGGGTAAGATTGCAATATAAGCCTTTAGCATTTATTTTAAAATAATTAGAACTTTCGACGAAAGTTTAATAAAACTTACTTTAAAATAAATGCTTAACGCTTTTTAGACCTAGCCCTGTCGGTAATTCAAAACTAATGTTAAAGCTTTAAGACTGACACTCAAAACATAATAGAGCTTTTGGTAAACTATTTATGATTCGTGTTAAAGGTTTTTATAGATTTTATATTAAAATTAAAATTGAAACCGACAAGTTTCTGAAATTGAGATAAAAGCTTTTAGCTTTATTATTTTTAAACAATTTAAACTTTCAACAAAAGCTTTATAACACATACTTAAAAATAAAAGCACAGAGCTCTGTACATCTAAGCCATTCGCAATCTCCTTTGTTGTAAAATGCATATTATTATTCTGAAATGTTTTAAAAGCTTTTATATTTAGCTTAATAAAACTAAATTAAAAAAAAATGATTACAATTTTAACACGTTAACCCGTCGCTTTTTCTTACAATACTGATATAAAAGCTTTAAGACTTCGAAAAAATCGAAAAATTAGTTAAGATTTTAGTAAAATGCATATTATTGGTCCGAAAGATTTTTGTAGCTTTACATAAAAAATCAATTTGAGGATGCATTTATTTTTAGATAATTAGAACTTCCGACAAAAGCTTAATTCAACTTACTTTTAAAAAAGAATTTTACCATTGTACACATTATAAATGTAAAAGCTTTAAAACTAAAGGTCCAAAAATGTACTAATTTAATATGGATCATTTAGTATTCGTATGATTTCCTTTATATCCGGACCACACGCACCACGCAGGCATAATTGACCGTTAAAACTCAAAACTAGATGGACTTTTTGTAAATTCTTAATAATTATTTGGAAAGCTTTTTAAGACTTCTTTATAAAAATTACAATTGGTGCTCGATAAATTTATGAGACAAAAGCTTTAAAACTTAAATTTCAATTATTAGAACTTTCGAAAAAAGCTGTCGCGATTTTTTACAACATTAATGTAAAAGCAATAAGATTAAAATTAAAATTCGTAGAATTTCGTTGGTTGAAACTAGTCTGAAAGCTGTTATATTAAAATTGAAATTCGAGCCAATAGCTTTATGAGATAGAAGCTTTAAGTATTTACTTTTAGATAATTTTACTTTTGACCAATGTTTTATTAAACTCGTATAAAAATAAAAGCTTGTAGTATCGTACATGTAAACCTGTCGCTATTTCCTACAATACTAACGTAAAAGCTTTCTGCCTTAATCAAACTTACAACCAAAGCTTTCCCAAATTCCGAAATAGTATTCGAATTCTAATCGTGGGTCGAAGTCACTGCATTTCTGGAATAAACAGATATCAAGTAGTTTATATACATTCTAAAACTATAAAAGCTTTAAACAGCTTATGGTCAATTTTCCCATACTTCATTTTCCTTTAATTTCTACACCAAATTCCGTTACATATTTGCTATTACGTTATGTTTCATGTTGTGTTTTGTTTTTCTTCTTTTCAATGCTCGAACATAGAATAGAACAACACAATGGTATATACAAACACACACACACACACACACACAAAAAAAATGTTCATCTTGTTTTTTAGTTTTTGTACACATAAGATAAAAGTTTATTTAAGAAATAACGAAAATACAAAAAAAAAACAATGCTAAAATAAAAGCACAAAAATATTCTTAGTTTGTTTTTTGTACTGTTGTATATTTTTGGTTATTTTTGTTACTTGAATGTTTTACAATCCTTATTCCAAAAAATAAAAATAAAAACTAAAATCTTTCACACTATTAACAAAGTGAATAAAAAGAATTCTTATTTCAGTTCTAAAAAAAATTTAAGTTTGACCTTTTTAAGCTTTTTCATTTTACTTATTTTCTGTTGTTCTTATTGTGTACGTATATAGCTGAGCTTTTTTTGTGTTGTTATCATATTACTTTTTTTGTGTGCTTATTTTTAACGAAAATTCACTTTAGATTGAAGATTCCGTTTTTTTTTTGTGTGTTCGTCTTATTTTTTTAAAAGCACCAGAATTTTTTTTAGGTGCGGTGTTTTTTTTTTAGTGTTTTCTTAAAGATGTTTTTGGTTGTTGTTTTGGAAATTGTATCAGATTTTAGCTTATTTCTTAAAGTATAACAACAACACATCACACACAAAAAAAAAATATATAAATTGAAGAAGTTCATTGAAGAATAAACTACATAATATATAAGAAAAAACTTAAATCTGATTCACTCTATATACAACTATGTAAGTGGTTTGTAAGATTTAGTGTTGTTATCACGTCTTGAAATAATATATCCAGCTATTCAGAATATGGATGGATATATATATGAATGGGACATAGCTCATTGAAAAAGATTTACCTTGTCTATGTGTGTGTGTATATGAGTATATATAAAAAAAAATATAAATCTGGAGTGGCTCTATATATATTCACTATATAATGTTTATGAAAACTAAAATTATTATCATCAATCAAAATCTATTTTCAATATAATATATAAATCGACAAACCAAACGACTATTAGTGGAACAAAAGCCACAAAATCCAATATTTATAACTATGTACATATTCCATATTGTGCTGTATACACTATATAGTGTATACATTATGTACAATTTATAAATAAAATTGCTTGTTGATTCAAAAAAATAAAATAAAACATGCTATATACAAATTGATTGCTAAAGTGAATTAAAAATGTGGTAATAAATGCAATTTTGGTTTTATGAAAAACTGTTTTTTTTATTTATATTGTTGGCTCAAAATAGAAATGACAACATTTTAGTTTGGCTCATAGTTAAATTATGGTATATACTGAAGGTATACTATTTTGGGAAACGTATTACTAATCAAATGTATTAAGGATTACTTAGTTTTGCCCATCACTCAAAATTCGTACGAACATTAAGTATATTTTAATAAATATAACAGCCTTATATACATATAATAGTAGCCTAGTAAAGTGATTAACATGTTAAAAGTACGCTCGGAATTATTCATAAGGCTTATTAATATTATATTGGAGCTTTTCGTGATCACATAACTAAAACATAGCAAAAGCTCAACGAAATCTATGCTTTATTTAATAAGTATTTGAATCTACATCGCTTGAACAAAAAAATTATAAAGTGTTGACTATCACTAAAAGTATTAAATAAAAGCCATCAAAATTGCAATACAAAATTACACCAAAAGCTCGTTAATAAATTCCCAAATTTCGAATTTCCTTAAACCCGGCGTTTAATTATTTTTTTTTCATTCAAAAAATTATCAGAGTTTTGGTAAATTAAATGTCTAATTGGCGTATTGTTAAAAATTGAAAGCACAAAAGCTTTTATCGGAAAAAAATTTAGTATTGCATAGTAAAAATTTATCTCATTATACTCGTATGTAAATGAGCTTTCATTTTTAAATAAAAACTTTCAACAGATAATTATTTGTTTTAAGGTTTGCTATCCGTAATTATTGATCCATCTTATGAATACTATATATTGTTAATTGAAGCTTTGCAAAACCAACACCAAGTTTTAGTTTTAAGTTTCTAAAAATTACACTAAAACCTCATTTATAAACCTTAAAATTTGTAATTGGCCAAAAAGGGTGTTAAGAATAATGGCAATTTGCAATATTTATTAAATAAGGAGCTTTACGTATAATAAGTAAACTAAAAGTTTATTTACAAATTTTTTAAATTATTTAATATTTGCAATTACAAAACCTGTACTTTATCGAAACATTTTATTCTTTTAGCTGACATCCAAAATTATAATTCTTTATTAACAAAAAGTTAAAAAATTGACATTTCAGAAATTATAAAAAGCATCTTTCCAAAATAAATTTAGAAAATCAAATGACAAACAAAATTAAAACTAAAATTATAAATAATAACAAATCTAAAAGCTCATTAACCAAACTTGAAATTACAACAAAATTATATTCTTATATTTTTGAAATTGTTTCTCTTTGTTAAAAAATTGTTAACAGAAATCCGATGCAATAACAAATGTTAGGCTTCAGGCTTAAATAAATTTTAGTAGTGCCAATCAGCGAAAGTTTCTGAAGAAGGTCGCTATTAAAACTAGATTGCCATAAATTCCATTTTGATGGGATTTTAACATGCAATGTGGTTTAAGAGTATACCTAAAAATCTTACTTTAACCAATTCATTCTTACACCGAAAGCTGAGGCAAAGTTTACTGATTGCGTTCCAATCAAAACTAAATTACCGAAATTACTATGTTTCACCTAAAATTTAAGCATTAAAACCTCTATAAAATATTTCCAAAATATTTCTTGCCATTTAAATTTAAATCGAGCTTTTAGTTAACGATACTCCAACGCCCTGAAGTTATTTGTAATTTTATACGGAATGGGGATGGTCTACTAGGAATGATGGAAGCTGTATCTGGAACAGGAAGTAATAAATCCTAATCAATCATTAAACCTACTACAACGCACCAAAATAGTGATGACTGAGAAATGTGATGGAGATTGGGTAAGAGATTGGGCATGAATCTCAATGTCAACTATTGATTTAGTTATAAAAACTAAATTCTTTCATTTTCAATCGTTTAGCTTCCCTTGAGCATAAGGGACAATTAAAAGCTTAATACAAAGCACTTACCGAAAAAAATACAGCATACTAAAAATATGGCATAAAATGTTAATATGCATGACTGTACGATATATGAGCTTCTACTTATAGTAACCTAGAAAAGTAAGCTTCAACAAAAAAATATTTGTTTTTAAAAGTCGCTTGAAATTATTCACAAGGCTTATGAATATTACATTGATAAATGGAGCTTTCGTGGTCACATAAATAAAACATATAAAAGCTCAACGAAATCTAAACTTTATTTAATATATATTTAAATCTACATGGCTTGGTCAAAAACAATAAAGTATTGATTATCACTAAAAGTTTTAAATAAAAGCCACCAAAGCTTGAATGATCAAATCAGCAACAATCAATAAAAAAAAAACTTACAAATCTTGAATTTCCTTAAACCCGGCGTTTACATTTTTTTTTTCATAAAATATCAATTTAGGTGTATGTTAGCCTATGTCGAACATATAGA
Source organism: Tipula unca (assembly GCA_951394425.1). NCBI lineage: Eukaryota > Metazoa > Arthropoda > Insecta > Diptera > Tipulidae > Tipula > Tipula unca. The sequence goes on along the minus strand of OX596382.1, from coordinate 20,700,424 downwards.
CGAAGAAATCTGCTATAAAATTCAAATCCATCCACAATTAAAATTATCGCTAACTTTTATTCAAAATAAAAAAATGTGCTTTAATAGCTAGTTTCGATAAACTTTACTACAAATAGGTAAAGTATAATCAAATAAATATTAAATATTTATTCGATCTCTAAAAGAGCTTTTAATAATAAACTTAAAGCTTGTACAATAAGGTTTCACATATAAATTTTAAGCTTTCAAAGATTATTATCCTTTAAAAATTAAATATAACAAAATTAACAAATTTAAAACTTTCTTAAATGATTAAAAATATATTGAGAAGAATAAGAGTTTATGTTCTGGTCTAAAAGCTTTCAAAATTCATATACGTACACTCGAATTTAAATGAAAAGGAATAAATCGGATTAACCCTCCCATATGGATCATCACATTTAGAATAAAATGAAAAAGTATTTGAAATATACTTGGAAAAGCTCAAAAGCCAGCTAGTCGATTCTCTGGGTACGTGAGAACGTGAACTTAACATTTAAACAAAAAACATAAATGTTGAGCTTTTAGAATTATGTAAGCTTAATTTTTCAATAAATTTCTAACCAAAATATTTAAAAAGCAATTGATCAACAATATAAAAAAAAACAAAAGAACTTAAGCTTTTATAGATTCTGCTCTAAAAGTAAGCGTTTCACAATTTTGCTCTCGGTCAATCTAGAGTTTATTATTGTATCATTATTATTGTTTCAAATGAAAAAGATTAATTTCATACATTTAGTAAATAAATGTCTAATTGGTTTATTCTTAAAAATTGAAAGCACAAAAGCTATTATCGGAAAAAGAACTTAAAAAGCACACTAAAAGTTTATTAGAATATCTAAACAGGTAATTATTTGTTTTAAAGATTTGCTTTTCGTAATTATTGGTAAAGCTTAAGAATACTATATTGTTAATTGAAGCTTTGCAAAACAAATAACAAGCTTTAGTTTTAAGAATCTTAAAATTACACTAAATGCTCATTAATAAATATTAAAATTGGTAATTGGGTACACAGGATATTAAGAATAATGGCAAAAGACAATTACGTTTACGGCTTTACGTATAATAACTAAACTAAAAGCTTATTTACATATTTTTTGTAGTATTTAATATTTGCACTATAGGGAAACACTTTATTCTTTAGCTGACATCCAAAATAACAATGCTCAATTAACAAAATAGTTAAAAAATTGAGCTTTCAAAGCTTAAAAAACTTACTTGAATAAAAAGCCCAATGCCCAGTTTTCACTGCAAAATTGAAATCTAGTAGTTCTGCAGTATAACAAATTTGTATAACAGCAGAAATATATAAATAAATTAACAGCAGATTATCCACTTTTCAAAACCAGGAGGATTTCATGACAAATAAAAAGCTGATTGATATCAAAACCATTCATGTAAGTTCTGTTATAAAAGCTCTCGAAATTGAGCTACACGTAAATTTGAAAATGAACCGATATATAAATGATAACGAAAATTGTCCTCAACATAATTTTTGTAAACAAATATTTTAAATCGATAGGATTAACTTTTCAGTTAACCAAAAAAATTGTTGCTGTAAAAAACGATAGCATATGGTAGCTAAAATTGAGTCTGAGTACTTTGAACGACACCTTATTTGATCAAATACACACTATGATCATGAACCATCAACTGTTTAATCATCCACCAGCAGTTTAATGCGATAAGCATAAATGAATTATTCGCATTCTGCAATCTGAAAAAAAGTTAACTTTTAAGCGTTTGTACAAAATACATAATCGAATCATAATAACATTATTATACATCAACAATCTTATTAATTTTAAATAAATTTTCTTACATTTTCCATGCAGATTAATATATATGTATTATGTATCTGTATAGAAAGCAAACTGTCTTCGTCTATATTGTGGCAATGTTAATGCATTTCTATGCTGCATGGTACACTTAAAACAAAAAAAAAGAATTGCGATGATGAAAAGCAACAATAAAAACAAAATGTATTTTAAATTATGCATAATCTTAAGTGACTTTTTATGCAATCAAAATTATGTAGAATGTAGCTTTATATATGTATATATGTGTGTGTGTGTCTACGAGCTAGGAGCAAATAGAAAATATTTGAACGTAGTAAATTGGAAATGTGAACATTTTTTAACGTTTCGACGTCTTCGTCGCATTTTTCTGCTACAGAATAAATGATAGGGAAAATTATTCAGCACAAGACACAAATACACACACACACACATAGTAAAATAAAAGCTCCAAAGAGCACAAAATGTATATATATACATATTTCTTGTTAGATGGAAGCAATATTTATACATTTTTTTTCACTACACCGTGCTTTATTTTAAATGAATTTACTATTTCCAACTTTTTCAGGTACAACATAATGGAAATAAAAACCAAGAGGATTTTATATTTTGTGAAAATGGCAAAAATAAAAACATTTAGATGATTGAATATTTAAATAATTTTATGGATTGTTTGATATTTTATGTGCGATTGGCCTAATTGAAAAAACAAAATGTACAGCCAAAATTGAAATGGTGTTTGGCAGTTCGAAATGGTTCACCAAAATTTTAGAAAATTTCTACAAGTTTTGCTGGTCGAAAGGCTAGCAATCTCGTTCTTACCAGCTTTGAACCATAAACTAAAAACATTTTGACACCGCAGCTAATACAGATTTCATTGAAATAATAAATTGTTCGTTGAAAAAAAACTTAAACATATCATTAAGCCCGACTTTCATAAAAGCTTATCGATGAACTAATTTTTCTGTATAATTGCCTTTTTAATTCAGACAAAGGTTTCTTTTCATTCGATTTGAAATATTAGATCCTTTCACTTATTTCACGCAGGAAGTAAACCTTTTTCTAATCAATATAAGAAATATTCCAATGTTAGGCTAAATAAATAAAATTCAGTTAATGGCATACAAGTTGGTAAAGTTAATCAGTTTTAGGTTTTACTAAAAAGCTCAACATCATTGCATTTATTTTTATTGGCTTAATTAAGCTGTGTAAAATAGAAACAGTTTTTTAAAGTTTATCCATATAAGAGCATTTAATCGTAAAATGATTTTTATAGTTTGTTCAGAATTCAATTTAACCGAAATAACTTTTCCAATTTTCTTGCGAATACTTGCGTCGAATCACTATTTTTTAGGTTGATAAAAAAAATTTGATATAATCTGCGATCTATTCAAGCCTTTCTATAAATACCCAAAATGTGAAATATTAATAATGGCGCTGATCCGTTTAAATTATTACTAATTTGTATCCAAATATATCATTAAGTTCGACTTTTTCAAATGTTTAATATTTGACTTTCAACTTATTTCACGCAGGAAGTAAACCATTTTTTTATTTATTAAGAAATGAACTCAAATGTTTGGCTAAGCATGTTAAAAAATTATATAACAAAAACCCTCACAACTTGTCGACTAAACAAAGTGGCCATATATCCATCATTGTCAGCATGGTTGGTTACTAAGTTACACTTAGCCAATCTTTAGTGAAATTTATAAAATATTGAATTAGCAACGCGATTTTACTACTTAGCACTTTTTTTTACTTAGTTTTGTGTAAGTTAAAGTTAAATATTTCGTAACATTTGCAGAAAAGCTCATATTCATTGTTTATATTTTAAAAATTTAAATAAAGTTTTAAAAAAATTCTATTTACCGATAACGTTAAGGCGAAAAATGTGTTTAGTGCATCCACATAAAAATTGTGTTTAGAGAGAGTTTTCAAGATCTCTAAAAATGAAGCTATTTGATATGTTTCTACTTAGAAATACAAACCTACAAGTTTAGAATTAAACGTACAGAGTTTTCTTTTAAATTTCACGGAAACATAAGATATTGGGAAAGTTGAGCTTTTTGATATTTCTTTTTAGGAGTTTTGAAGTGTTAGACTTTAATTGAAAATATTTGTAAGGATTCGCAAAAAACTCATTCCTTGTCGGAATTTTGGTTTAATGATAAAATTTAGAAAATGTAGAAGTTAGAATTCATGTTAGCTTGTACTTGTGAAAAGCTCTCATAATAATTGAATTTAACAGTTTAAAATTAATTCCGTTTGCGGAAATAATCTTTTAAAATTTGTTAACGGATAACCATCGAAATTTTCGAGGTCAAACAAGAATTTTTATAATTTAATCTGTGAAATGAACTTTCAGAGTTTTTCTCCGTTAAGTCTATGTTAGGATCTTTCAATACAAAATATTTTATAATTAATTAGATCGAAAGCATTGGTTTGATTGAGTGTAAATCGTAAAAATTTAGGCTTTGAAATTTTTCCACGCTTTTAAAGCTCGATGAAAGATCGCTTAAGATAAAGCTTTTAATACATATTATTTTACTTTTAAAACTTTATAAGCAAATGTCATTTACCAATAACTCGGTTTTTGAGATTTTTAAATAATTTTTGCTTTGCAGATTTCGATAACTTGCTAATATTGAAGCTTTCAATGATATTATGAAATTTTATACATAAAGATTTATGGCTAATTCATCCTCGTTGAATTTTATTTTTAATGATTTCTTCTACGTATAACTTAGGAAATGAGGTTTGAAAATTAAGTTTACGAACCGCCATCGAATTAGTCGAGGTGGATGACAAAAATTCTTTAAAAATAGGTTAAAAGTTCATGATTTTAATTTATCTTAAAATGAACATAGCTTTCGAAACAATACTTTTATTCAACATTATTTACGTTGGTTCGAAAAATTGAGCTTTTCGAAATTTATCTACGCTGAGCGTGAGAACACCACATTTTAAAATGTCAAACATGTAAAAGCTCTGTTATAATCCAGCATATTTCACTTCTTCTGAAATCATTCTATCGATGATTTTAAAGGATTTTTAAATTTAATGTTTGGGCCGCAGAATGTTCGATTTCTTGCATCACTGAACTTTCCGTGATGTTAAGCTAAGGCCCATGCCTTGTTCGTTATATTTATTGAATTCCAACCAAAATGTGCCACGCTTCTTATGGTGGTATAATGATAATTAGCAAAATTTAGGAAAAACTCTTTAAAAGTTTTCATAAGGAACTTTCAACTCATCATTGTTGAATTTTATTTTCCATGATTTTTCCACACAGATCTTTAACTATACAGTACTTTTGAAAAGCCATGGAACAATTCGAGGAACGAAAAATTAAGAATTTTTGTAATTAGTTGAAAATCTCCAGTCAATTAATTTTTTTTTCAAATAACTCTTAAAATGAATAAAATTTATAAAATGTAGAAGTTAGAATTCACGTTAACTTGTACTTGTGAAAAGCTCTCATCATAATTGAATTTAACAGTTTAAAATTAATTCCATTTGCAGAAATAATCTTTTAAAATTTGTTAACGGATAACCATCGACCTTTTGGAGGTCAAACTAGAATTTTTATAATTTAATCTGTAAAATGAACTTTGAGAGTTTTTCTCCGTTAAGTCTATGTTAAGATCTTTCAATATAAAATATTATAAAATTAATTAGATCGAAAGCTTTGTTTTGATTAAGTTTAAATTGCAAAACTTTAATGTTTGAAATTTTTCTACGCTTTTAAAGTTCGATGAAAGATCGCTTAAGATAAAGTTTTAATACATGTTATTTAACTTTTAAAAGCTCTATAAACAAATGTCATTTACCAATAACTCGGTTTTTGAGATTTTTAAATAATTTTTATTTTGCAGATTTCGATAACTTGCAAATATTGAAGCTTTCAATAAAAGTCATGATATTATGAAATTTTAACCATAAAGATTAATGACTAATTCAGCCTCGTTTAATTTTATTTTTAAAGATTTCTTTTACGTATAATTTAGGAAATGAGCTCTGAAAATAAAATTTACGAACCGCCATCAAATTAGTCGACATAGATGACTCTATAGATAGAAAATTCTTAAAATATAGGTTAAAAGCTCATGATTATAATTTTCTTTTTATAAGGTTATCTTAAAATGAACAAAGCTTTCGAGACAATACATTTATTCAACATTATTTACGTGGGTTCGAAAAATTGAGCTTTTCGAAATTTATCTACGCTGAGCGTGAGAACACCACATTTTAAAATGTCAAACATGTAAAAGCTCTGTTATAGTCCAGCATATTTCACTTCTTCTGAAATCATTCTTTCGATGGTTTTTAGAGACTTTTAAATTTAATTTTTCACTGAACTTTTCGTGATGTTGTTTGTGAATTGCAACTTAAATGTGTCACACTTCATATGGTGGTATAATGTGAATTAGCAAAATTTTGGAAGAGCTCTTTAAAAGTTTTCATAAGGTTAAATTTAATTAAATCAAATTAATTAATTTTTAATTTGATCAAAAACAAGAACACAAATGTTTACTTAACGCAATCATTCAATAAAAGCTATTGTTTTCTAAATTTAATGAAAACATCAAAGTTCAAAAATATCTATAAAGTTTGATGAAAAACTTATCATCGTTGAATTTTATTTTCCATGATTTTTTCCACACAGAGCTTTAACTAGACCATACTTTTAAAAAGCCATTGAATAATTCGAGGAACGAAAAAATAATAATTTTAGTAATTAGTTGAAAAGATCCAGCCAATTAATTTTTTTAAATTAGTCGTGAACAACTATGAACTAATGAACAATTGGAGTTTTCTTTCGAAAAATCCATGAATATAGAACTTTTCGGGATAAAATATATTTTTTAATTAGAACAAAAGCTTAATCTTTCACATTAAAAATGAGCTTCTGAAGTTCAAATTTTCACACCATATGTAAGACTATATGTTTGAAAATATCATTTAATAGGATGAACTTTCAATAAAAATTGATTTTTTTATTATTAAAATTGGCAAAGTTGTGCTTTTGGATATTTCCTGTATAATTGTAATTTGTATTTAAAGATGTATACACTTTACAAAAATTAGCTTTTTACCATTCGAAATGGAAAAAGAAGAATTTATGAAATAGGATGAAAAGCTCAATAATTTATTTAATAAACAAATATTTAATATAAGCCTTTCAATTTTTTATATAAATAAAGCCTTAAAGGGCAATCCTTCGAGACAAAATATTTTATAAAATTCGGTTGTTCGAAATCGTAAAGCTTTAACAAAAATGTACTTCTGCCGAAATAAGCTTTTAAAAGTTGTTTACGGAGAACCATCGAACTTTTTGAGGTGCAAAAAATTCTGTAAAATTAGTTAAAATTTTCACGCTTAATGAATTTATTTTTTGTTAGAATAATCTGAAAAATGAACTTTTGGAGAAAGCCTTTGAACAGATTCTTTCAAGAGAAATTATTTGTTTATTTATTAAACTGAAACTTTTGTTTAATGAGTATTGAGTTTACATTTATAGCTTAACTTTAAAAGAGAGCTTAAGAAATTTGTCCACGTTGTTCAGGCTCAACTGTAAAATCACTTAACAGTATAAATCATTCATTAAGTAATGGTTTAATTTTGAAAGCTCCATTATAAACAAACCAATTTCATCGAAAATGTAAACCAATTTCATCGAGTTTCAATCAGCGGTTTTTAGAGATCTTTAAATTTAATTTTTGTTTACCATTTTTGTTTGATTCAATAATTTGCCTCCCTTATGTTTGCCGTTTTGTAAAGCTAAAGCCCAAGTTGATTTAAAAAAATATCCTCGCTGAATTTAATTCTTCATGGTTTCATTTACGTAGAGTTTCAAAAATGATGTACAGTATGTATAGCTCATCATAATTAAAAATCAATAGTTAACCGAGATAAACTTTTAAAACCACGATCAAAGTTGTCAAGGTGGAGGAAAAACTATCTTTAAATGTAGGTTAAAAGCTATGATCATGAGTGGTGTCTATTAAATAATATTAAATGAGATTTTAAAGATCTTCTACGTAAACCCAAAAAAATTTAAAATTTTGGAATTTAAATTTATAGGTTAAATTTAAAACTTGTGTTTTTTTAATTTCCTCTATGTTAAACTTGGCAACACTGTATATTCAAATGTAAAACAAAATATATTTTTTAATGTTTGATGTGAGATCAGGATGAAGCACACAAACAATAATTTAATGGTAAAAGCTTTCAAAAGCTCTATTACGATCAAAATTATTTATTATCAATGGTTTTAAGAGATTACCTTCGAAAATTGCGATAATTCGCATCACGAACTTTCCGTGTCGTTAAGCGAAATCCCGACTTTATTCAAAAAAGTGATTCATAAATTGTTAAAACACTTTGCCTTAATATACTTTGCTACGTGATATGCATTTTCTCAAACGGAGATGAAAGGACAACGCTTTTGATCGAAAATCTTTACACAATTATTTATATACATTATTTAGAGCAATCATTCAATAAAAGCTATTGTATTTTAAATTTGATGGTAACTTAAAAGTTCAATAAATAAGAGAGATTAAAATTAGAATATTTTAGATTTTAAAATCATTAAAATGTGCTTTGTTTTATTTTTTCTAAGCGAGAAAAATTTTTTTTCTACACCAGAACTTAATTTTGATTGAATTAAAATTAATAGTATAAACTTAAAAAATGAGCTTTTCAGGTTTAAGATTTAACACCATATTTTGGTGTACAATGAAAACTTATTTGTAAAGGTCCAGAGTGAACCATAAATATTGATTTAATAGTAAAAGCTCCAGTTTTTTAAAAACTTGTAATATTTGTTTTTAGAGAGTTTAGAATTTATATTTATATTGTAACGTTAAGGCCCAACTTAATTTCAAAATTGTCTGATTTTAAACCACAAAAAATTACAATCTTTCCATTAAATTACACCATCAATTTCAAAAAAAAGCTATACTCCTTTACTACATGAATGTTTTTAAACAATCCGCGTTTTTATGCAATTGCCGACGCATTTACCGATTTGTCCTCCAGTCTATCGTCGATTGACAATGTTTTGTACTTTAATTTAATCTGCACCATAATTTATATTTACTGTTGCTATAGAAAATAATAATAATTTAATACGACAATACGAAACACATGACAACCAATTTGCACTTGACATTAAAATCAAAACGGTTTTTTTTTCGAATATATATATAAAGTTCATAGATGAGCAGCGGAAAGAAAATCGGGAAAACCAGGAATAGCAAAAACAAAATACAATTTTTCTCATTTCGTTTCGTTTAATAACTATATAGCAATATAATTCTAATTTAATATATTATAATACAATCAAATTTAAATTTGCAATTGTAAAAATTACTATTATTTTCCTCATTTTTTTGTTAAACTTTATTTAATTTCAGTTTCATATTATAAAAATAAAAATAAAATATGAAAATTACATTTCAAGAAGATCTAAAAAAGTAAAAAAACAAATTAAATTACAGTACAGTAGTATAGAGTACAACCAAGTCGAACGGATTTCATACACAAAGAACATGGTACAAAAATAAGAATAAACTAATATTTTATTGGTACATGTTAGAAAAAGTTATATTCTTATGAACCACACACACACACACACACACACACACACACACACACACCCACACCCGGGCAGAGACACCTTCTCTGAAGGGGAGCACACCCCAACCGGGCGCCTCCCAGGTGGCGGATAGGGGAAGCTCGCCAGAAATGGAGGGTACCGGGGAAATAAAATACTCGGGGCGGACCAAAGCCAAGGGAAGGTACCCTTGTAAAACTAAACCACACTTATACAAAGATGCAGAGCGATATGGAAAAACAAGTATTACCCCAGGTGAGTTCCGATCTCACCATCCGTTACGATCGAGTGGAAGCCTCGGTGGCGGATGCATGCTCCAAGGATTCTGGGGGGGAGCAAAATATCGCGGAAACGGAAATAGAACAGGCGACCAAGACGGGAGGGCCCGTGTTTGTAGCACCGAATCCAATAGCGTTGGACATGGGGTTGGCACCTTCAATTCACCCATACAGGAGTCCCAGTGAAGGAGATATCCCCAGCATGGGACTTCGCCTTGAGACACCGCAGTACATGAGGATGGGCTGCCTAATTAAGAAGCTCATGGAATCCGTTGGTCCACGACACAACGTTCACAAGGACATTAAAAAAATGGTGGCTAGCTTACAAACTGTGTATGATAGACTCGGAGTGGAGCTACACACCGCTTCTAACGAAACGCAAACCAGCCCGACCGTACAGAGATGTTGGGCACAGGCTGGTGGCACACCAGACAAGGCGCAAGAGATGCAGGACGGTTCCAACATGAAGAAGAGAAAGGCCTCGTCCCCACTTAACAACCAACTGCGGGCGGCCAAACAAGCACAGAGGCGCACGAATACAGTGCCAACAACACCCCCAAGAACCGTGAATTCGAATTCGAGAGGGGAAACCAGCGAGAGCGACACCAGGCGGGTGGAGATACCTCCTCAAGCGACTCCCGATCCGGGGCGTGAGCGGCAGAAGAATCAGGCAGGAACATCCGCTGATGCAGTCCGTGAGGAAGAAAACTGGCAGCAGGCCGGCCGCAGAAAGAAGAAGAAGAAAAAGAAGGCACCGGCAAAAGTTCGACGGAAACCACTTCCACCGAACTCGTTAGTGGTCCACAAGGCGCAGGACGAGATGACCTACGCCGCCATAATACAGAAGGTGAAGACAGACCCTGCCCTGAAAGACATCGGGCAGAAAGTGGAAAGAATGAGGAGGACGGCAGGAGGCAACCTGCTGATCATGTTTGCGAGAACAGAAGAGAAGGAGATGGAGACCTACCGGGCAACCATTAGGGAAACCCTCAAGGACGAAGCTACAGTGGAGATGAAGATCCCGGAGTCGGAGATAGAAGTCAGAGACTTGGACGAATGGGCGAACAAGGAAGAAGTGGTCAAAATTCTGAAAGACCACATCCCGGACCTGAAGCACCTCGCCACAGATGCGGTGAAATCCCTAAGGAAAAGCTGGGCCTCGACGCAGATCGCAGTGGTCTGCCTGCCGGCGGTTCACGCGAGGAAAGCGGCCGAGCTTGGCAAGATCAAAGTAGGCTGGGGCACAGTCCGCATCCGAGAGAAAGTGTCACCAAGCAGATGCTTCAAGTGCTGGCATTTTGGCCACAAAGCTCTTGAATGCAGAAAGAGAGTAGACCGCAGCAAGACCTGCTTTAAATGTGGCCAAGAAGGCCACAAGGCTACAACGTGCAAGGAGCCTCTAAACTGCATCCTCTGCAGGGAGAAGGATCCACAGAGCGACTGTACGCATACAGCCGGGGGATGGAAATGCCCCATCTTCCAAAATGCCAGAAGAGCGGTCCTGAATATCCAAAATGAGAGTACTCCAACTTAATCTCAACCACTGCAGAGCAGCCCAGGACTTGCTCACTCAGCGAGTAAGAGAACTGGGCGTCGACGTAGCTATGCTGTGCGAGCAGTACGGCGACCTGGAAACCCAACCATGGGTCTCAGACAGCACCAAAAAGGCAGCAATTTGGGCATGTGGTAGACTGCCCTTCGAACAGCTACCAACTACCCCAACTACATGGTTCATTAGGGCCAAGATAGGAGGGGTGCACCTATATAGCTGCTATGCTCCACCGAGTGCTTCAATTGCAGAGTTCGAGAACTTCCTGGACACCCTAGCAGAGGACGTGAGAAGACATGATCCTGTCGCAATCACTGGAGATTTCAATGCCTGGTCCATTGAATGGGGCAGCCGAGAGACAAACAGAAGAGGGGAAGCTCTACAGGAGGCTTTCTCAACACTAAACCTCATTCTCATGAACGAGGGAACCACGAGTACCTACCGTAAAGGCGCCGCGAACTCCATTATCGACTTGACGTTCATTAGCAGCTCCCTCGCAAAAGGGGGTTGTGAATGGAAGGTTGATGAGGAGTTCACGAATAGTGACCATCAAGCTATAATCTGGGAACTTAACACCAATCCCAGAAGCGGGTGGCGTCAAAGAACCGCAAGGGGGCAGCCAGTGGGCTGGAATACCAAATGCTTCGATGCAGAGACCTTCAGACTGATGATGAGGGGATCACCAGTGCCTCAAACAACAACTGCTGAGGGCATCACAGAAGAGGTGGCAGCGTCCCTGGAGGCAGCCAGCGACGCGTCGATGCCAAGGTGTCGCCCCAACAACGGACGAGCACCAGTCCACTGGTGGAACTCGACCATCGCACAACATCGGCGAGAGTGCCTTAAGGCAAGAAGGCAACACCAGCGCGCTCGGAAGAGAGACAGGGCCTCGACAGAGGAACTGAGACGAAACTACGAAGAAAAAAGGCGTCTTCTCAGAAACGCCATCAGCTCGAGTAAACGAGAATGTTGGAAGGAACTCTGCGCGGAGGTGGACCGGGACCCGTGGGGCAGGCCGTATAAAACGGTCATGCATAGGATTAAAAGCCTACCCGCAACAACACCAACTTGTCCCGACATGCTGCTCAAAATAGTTGAACACCTATTTCCGGAGAAACCAGAACTCCCCGACTACCACCAGGAGGAAGTAGTGGACATTCCTGGAGTCACCATAGAAGAGCTCACGAAGACCTGCGCTAGATTGCAGAAGGGCAAGGCGCCAGGACCAAGCGGCATACCCAACATCGCACTCAAAAGTGCAATTGCTGCCAGACCAGACACGTTCATAAGCATGTACGACGCCTGCCTACGACAAGGCGTGTTCCCGACCCGATGGAAGCAGCAAAGACTGGTTCTTCTCCCAAAAGGGAAGAAACCACCGGACGACCCATCATCTTTTCGTCCACTTTGCATGCTGGACTCGGAGGGGAAGAACTTGGAGCGGATAGTGGCCGACAGATTGGAGCAATACATCGATCCTCAACTTTCCGAATTCCAATTCGGATTCAGGAAGGGGAGATCGACCATCGACGCACTGGAACTCGTCACGAACATCGCAAAGGAAGCGATCTCAGGAAAGAGATGGAAAGGCGGTTCCAAAAAGTGTTGCCTCATCGTCACCCTGGACATCAAGAACGCGTTCAACACGGCCCGCTGGGATCGAGTTTTGGAGGCTCTTGAGAAGATGGGGGTGCCCTACTACCTACGAAGGATGGTCAGATCGTACTTCAGAGATCGACTACTACACTACGAGACGGAGCAGGGACCAGCGGTACATAGGGTCACGGGAGGAGTACCTCAGGGCTCCGTCCTGGGGCCACTCTTGTGGAACGTTATGTACGACGGTCTACTCCATCTAGAATTACCGGCGAACACAACACTCGTGGCCTTCGCGGACGACGTGGCAGTTGTCCTTGTGGCGAAACATCTGGAGGAGCTGGAAGCCGCATTCTCCACCACCATCAGGAGGATAAGACAGTGGATGCGATCGGCAGACCTGTCTTTGGCGGAACACAAGACCGAAGCACTCCTTGTGAGTAGTCGGAAGAAAATGGAGACCATCACCATCAGGGTAGGCGACCACGACATCCAGTCGCAACCCCACATCCGGTATCTAGGAGTGGTCTTGGATGCGAGGCTCAACTACAAGGAGCATATATCCAGCGTGAGCAGGAAGGCATCAGCAGTCCAGGGCGCGCTCTCACGGATAATGCCAAACATCGGAGGCCCCAGGCAAATCCGGAGACGACTACTGGCAACTGTAGTCACCTCCGTTCTGCTATACGGAGCACCGGTGTGGGCGGAATCGCTAGAGTTAACAACTTACCGCAAGACAATGTCATCAGTCCAGCGGCTCTCAGCGATCAGAGTGGCGTCAGCATACCGAACGGTATCGCACGATGCGGTCAATGTCGTGGCATCATGCCCGCCCATCGACATCCTGGCAGGAGAACGGCAACGCCAACATCGCAGGAAGAAGGAAGAGCAGCGAAGGGTCCTCTGTGAAGAGGAGAGACCCGAGAGTCTTCGACTCTGGCAAGAGAGATGGGACAGCTCAACGAAAGGTCGGTGGACACATCGGCTGATCCCAGATGTCACCAAATGGGTCACTCGCCTGCACGGGGAGGTCGGGTACTACATCACCCAACTCTTGACTGGGCATGGGTGCTTTCGGGCATACTTGCACCGATTCAAGAGAAGTGACTCCCCAAACTGTCATCATTGCAGCGATGTGACTGAAGATGCAGAGCACGTGTTCTTCCAGTGTCCGCTCTACGAGGGGACACGGGCGGAACTTGAGAGAAATTTGGACCATTCCATCAATCCAGAAACCATAGTGGAGTGCATGCTGAAGAGCCAATCGGCATGGAACAAAGTTGCAGAGTACGCGGAATCCATTATCAAGGATCTTCGCACCACGTACGAGGATGAGGTGTAATAACACCAGCAACATCGGACAGCAGTGACATCAAATAAGAACGCCCCGGCGAAGTAGTATTTATAAAGAGTGCCGCCGGGGAACCACCGTTCCAGGAGCAGGGTTAGAGGTGCAGGTTAGGGTTTAGTGCGGTAAAAATCCCACATAACTCGTATGACAGGTAGAAGGTTTGCCCAGACGATTACCTTTTGAAGGTTCCCCCCTGTACCTCGTTAATCTAAATAAAAAAAAAAAAAAAAAAAAAAAAAACACACACACCCACACACACACACACACACACACACACACACACACACACACACACACACACACACACACACACACACACACACACACACACACACACACACACACACACAGACACACACACACACACACACACACACACACACACACACACACACACACACACACACACACACATATTAAACAGTGACCTTGCGACTTGCGTATTTCTCTGTTCGAGTTACAAATTTTCCTAATCTTACGAGCTCTATAGTAGCATTCGCCGAAACTATATGATTTTAAGTGCTGGCCTATACAGATTTTGCCCCTAACCACCAAAGCGTTCTTGCTCCAATTTAATGTAATCCAGCTTTTCAGGAACAACTTCAGAACCTTAAAAGTAATAGTTTCAATTTATAAATTGAATTATCCCATTGGAAAGATCATTTTTAGTGCACAGAGCTTGAGAATAATTTAATTTTAAACATATTTCTTAAAAGCTTTTAAATTTTGACCGAACTATTTCAGTAAAGCTATGCGACATTTTTTGAAAGATCTTTTTTGGAAACTGTTAGTAAATATTTTGACATAAAGCTTTTCGTGAGATTGTAAATTTATGAAAGCTCCTCGTAATGTTGTAGTTGTTGACCTGGAAGACCGGGATTTATTAAGAAAAACTATAAATCATAAACATTTAAATATAATTAATTCTTAAGTTTTATTTTAAAGCTTTCAAAGCAACATTTCTTATATTAAAATAATATATAAGTCTGAAATGAAACATGAAAGCTACGAAAAATTGGAATAGTTTAAATATACGTTTTTAAAATATCGTAAGCTTTCTAGATTATTATTAAAGCATCTAATTTCACTTACAATTTACAAAATGTTTAATAGTTGTTTTATTTGTGAAACTAAAAATAATATGAAAAAGTTGGTGAGCTTTTTTTATAAAAATTTGTATTTTATCTATTCATCTAAGTACGTCAAGCTGGTAGCCCACATAAATGTACAACAATAGATATGTCAAATCCAAAGTTTTATTTTATAGCTTTCAATGTATGCATGAACTTTTGTCGAAAGCTTTAACAAAACGTTTAAAAAAGTTAAAAGACAGTTTAAATTGTTTGTAGTAGTCAAATACTTTCGATTTTATAATCACTTATGAAACATCTTCAAACGAATTCAATTAAAAAAATTAATTTCCTAGGGCAGAGCTTTTTAAATTATTTCTGAAAAACTACTTAATCATGGAAGTAGTTGTGAGGCTCTTTTAATTTTTCATGAGATTAACAATAACAACTGTATTATTCAAAAATATATTATATACATTTATCAATTGGGTTGCTCCAACGGGAACAACATGATTTATTACAAAAAGCTTTAGTATACTAAAGAAGTAGTATTCTAAAAAATCGTTATCATTAAGTTATAAGAGCTTTCAATATACCTTGAAAGCTCCTCCTAATAATACAAAAAAATTCAAATAATTGTCTGAGAATTGCTGGATGTATAGGACTAATCTTTATTCTTTATATTAAAGTTATTAATAGTTTAAAAGTTTCGTTCTTAAACTCCCAAAAACGTTTCCTAATCTTACGAGCTATACAGTAGCCTTCGCCGGAAAAATTATATGATTTTAAATGCTGGCCTATACATAGTTCGCCCCAAACCACCAAAGCGTTCTTACTCCATTTTTATTTTAATCGAGCTTTTCAGTAATAACTTCAGAACCTTAAAAGTAATAGTTTCAGTTTAAAAATTGAATTATCCCATTGGAAAGATCATTTGTAGTGCACCGAGCTTGAGAAAAATTTAATTTTAAATATATTCCTTAAAAGGTCTTTAATTTTGATTTACTATTTCAATCAGGCTGTGCAACATTATTTAGAAATACTTTGAGATAAAGCTTTTCGTGTGCTTTTGAATTTTTGAAAGCTACTCGTTTTTGAAAGTTCTATTTGTTGACCTGGAAGATTAAATTTTTAAAGAGTTAGTCATATTAAATTAAATATGACTAATTATAAGTTTTATTTTAAAGCTTTCAAACCTCTGGAAATTTTTTAAAATTAAAATAATATATTAGTCTGAAATGCAACATGAAAGCTACGAATAAGTAAAATAGTTTAAATATACGTTTCTAAAATATCGAGAGCTTTCAAGGTACTTATTTAAGCTTTTAATTTCACTTACAATTAAAAAATATTTATTTTTTTTTACATTTGAAATTAAAAATAATATGAAAAAATTGGGATCGTTTAAAAAATTTAAAAAACATTTTAAATGGTTTCTACTAGTCAAATACTTTAAATTTTAAAATCACTTATAAAACATCTTCTAACGAATTCAATTACAAAAATTAATTTCCTAGGACAGAGCTTTTTACGTTATTTCTGAAGAATTAGCTAATCATGGCAGTAGGGGATTAACAATAACCACTCTATTATTCAAAAATCAATTGTTTAAATTTATCAATTGGATTGCTCCATCGAAACAACATGATTTATTTGCAAAAAGCTTTGGTATAATTTTTTATTTGTAAAAGCTCTTTAATTTTGATATTTTTAACTCAATATAGTTATGCGATACTTTTCGAAAACAGTTTTCTGAAAAATCGTCTTCATTACTTTATAGAAGATTTTTCAAAATAACTTGAAAGCTCCTCCTAATAATACAATGATTGGCAGGGACAAACAATTTCAAATAATTTTCTGACAAATACTGGATATATACGACTAATCTTTAAGCTTTTAATAGTTTAAAAGTTTCGTTTTAAAGCTCCCAAAAACTTTCACTAATCTTACGAGCTCTCCGTCGAAAAAATTATTTTTAATTCCGGCCTATACAGATTTTGTTCCAAACCACCAAAGCGTTCTTCCTCCATCTTTATTTTAATTGAGCTTTTCAGTAATAACTTCAGAACCTTAGAAGTAATAGCTTCAATTTATAAATTGAATTATCCCGTTGGAAAGATCATTTGTAGTGCACAGAGCTGTAGAATATTTTAATTTTAAACATATTTCTTAAAAGCTTTTCGTGAGATTGTAAATTTTTAAAAGCTCCTCGTAAAGTTGCAGTTATTGACCAGGAAGTACGTGACTATATTAAGAAAAACTATAAATCATAAACATTTAAATATGACGAAAATATGAATTCTTATGTTTTATTTTAAAGCTTTCAAAGCTCTGGAAATTTTTTAAAATTAAAATAATATGTTAGTCTGAAATGCAACATGAAAGCTACAAATAATTAAAATAATTTAAATATGCCTTTCTGAAATATCGAGAGCTTTCAATGTTCTTATTAAAGCTTCTAATTTCACTTACAATTTAAAAAAAATATAATTGAAAGTGAAAATAATATTTAAAAATTGGTGAGCTTTTTTTATAAAAATTTGTATTTTATCTGTTCATCTATGTAAGTACGTCAAGCTGGTAGCCCACATAAATGTACAACAATAGATTTGTCAAATCCAAAGTTTTATTTTATAGCTTTCAAAGTCTGCATGAACTTTTGTCGAAATCTTTAACAAATCATTTAAAAAGTTTAAAAGACATTTTAAATTGTTTCTAGTAGTCAAATACTTTCGATTTTATAATCACTTATGAAACATCTTCAAACGAATTCAACTAAAAAAATTAATTTCCTAGAACAGAGCTTTTTAAGTTATTTCTGAAGAACTACCTAATCATGGAAGTAGTCGTGAGGCTCTTTTTATTTTTCATGAGATTAACAATAACAACTGTATTATTCAAAAATATATTATATAAATTTATCAATTGGGTTGCTCCATCGGAAACAACATGATTTATTACAAAAAGCTTTAGTATCATATGAAATTTTTTACAATCTCTTTATTTTTGATATTATTAACTCAGTAAAGTAATGCGATACTTTTCGAAAATAGTATTCTAACAAATCGTTATCATTACTTTATATAAGAGCTTTCAATATATATCTTGAAAGCTCCTCCTAATACTACAATGGTTGATAAGGACAAAAAATTTCAAATAAATTTCTAAGAATTGCTGGATGTATACGACTAATCTTTATTGTTTATATTAAAGTTTTTAATGGTTTAAAAGTTTCGGTTTAAAAGTTTCGTTCGAAAGCTCCCAAAAACTTCAATTTATAAATTGAGCTATCCCATTGGAAAGATCATTTATAGTGGGCAGAGCTTGAGAATAATTTAATCTTAATCATATTTTTAAAAGCTCTCTAATTTTGACTGAACAATTTCAATAAAGTTTTGCGACATTTTTTGAAACCTTTGTTTTAGAAACTGTTGTTAAATAGTTTGAGATAAAACTATTCGTGATATTGTAAATTTTTGAAAGCTCCTCGTAATGTTGCAGTTATTGACCAGGAAGAACGTGATTATATTAAGAAAAACTATTAATCATAAACATTTAAATTTAATTAATCCTTAAGTTTTATTTTAAAGCTTTCAAAGCTCTCGAATTTTTTTTAAATTAAAATAATCTATTAGTCTGAAATGCAACATGAAAGCTACGAATAATTAAAATACTTTAAATATACGTGTCTAAAATATCGAGAGCTTTCAAGGTTCATATTAAAGCTTCTAATTTCACTTACAATTTAAAAAAAAATTATAATTGAATATGAAAAAATTGGCGAGCTTTTTTAATCAAAATTTGTATTTCATCTATTCATCTCAGTTAGTCAATAAATTTGTGCGAAACTTTTCAAAACTTGTGTGATGAAGGCTGGTAGAAGCCTACATAAATGTACAACTATAGATATGTCAAATTCAAAGTTTTATTTTAAAGATTTCAACTGCATGAACTTTTGTTCAAAGCTTTAACAAATAGTTTAAAAAATGTAAAAGACATTTTAAATATTTTCTAGTAGTCCAATACTTTCGATTTTATAAAACATCTTCTAACGAATTCAATTCCAAACATTTATTTCCTAGGACAGAGCTTTTTAAGTTATTTCTGAAAATTAGCTAACCATGCAAGTAAAAGTAGCAGATTAACAATAACAACCCTATTATTCAAAAATCAATTGTTTATATTTATGAATTGGGTTGCTCATCGGAAACACCATGATTTATTGCAAAAATCTCTGGTATAATTTGATATTTTTAAATGCTCTTTAATTTTGATATTTCTGACTCAGTAAAGTAATGCGATAGTTTTCGAAAAGCTTTCAATATATCTTGACAGCTCCTCTTAATAAGATAATGGTTGACAGAGGCCAAAAAATTCAAATAATTTTCTGAGAATTGCTGGATGTATACGACTAATCTTTATGTTTTATATTAAAGCTTTTAATAGTTTAAAAGTTTGGTGCTAAGGCTGCCAAAATGCAATTTTTTAATTAAAATAATATAAAAGATAGGTCTTGAAAGCTGATGTTATACAAAACAGTAAAAAAGCTTTATAATTTTTTCATAGAAGCTTTCAAGTTAACCTAATTTTGAATTGTGTATTGGCAAGGTGCTTTTTTATAGTTAACTTCATCCTGCAACCAATACTTATCGTACTCAAAA
This sequence comes from Tipula unca, assembly GCA_951394425.1. Lineage (NCBI taxonomy): Eukaryota > Metazoa > Arthropoda > Insecta > Diptera > Tipulidae > Tipula > Tipula unca. The sequence goes on along the minus strand of OX596382.1, from coordinate 20,680,478 downwards.
AAAATTCACATTTGAAATTTGCAAATTGCAAGCAACGAGAAATGTATTTATTCTTTGAGTTGACCTCGCGTTAACTGGATGCTTACTGTACACACACTCGAACAGATTTTATATTTTTTTTTTAAACACAATTATCATAAATTCTAACTAAAAATCTAATGAAATACATTTGTTTCAGTTACGTTCTTTGGTTTAATTTCAATTTTTATATTTCGTTTAGAAGAGAAATAATACTTATTGTCTTACGATTTTCTTTTATATTATACACACATACCTGTACCAAATAGTATACAGGTGAGAAAAGTTATATAAAAACACACACATTCAGACACATAAGTGTAAAGGTACATTATAGAGGTACCGACGGAAAACTAAGTGGAATAAAAAGTTACAACATTTTGTTTTAACATTTTTATTTAAGATTTAATTAAAAATATTTTTCACAATTATTGTATTATTGTTGTATATAATTTTTGTGATTATTAATTAAATACTGAATTATATACACCACAATAATTGTTGCGGTTGCTTTTTAAAGTACCTACCTACATTTTTAGAAATTTAGAAAAATATTTCTTTGCTCAGCCATTTTTAATTTCACGAATAACCTAAACGGGTTAAATCGTTTGAGAGCTTTGATTTTATTTGTTTTATTTATAAATATATTAGATATAAAACGGAAATTCAGGTAATTATTTATGAAGCTCATTACTTAAAACGTCTTGAAATATAAAATTAAAAACAAACCTAATTTTTCTTCAACCTGATACATTTATAATTTCTTCACTCTATACTTGAAAGTAATTAAATAAAATAAACTGAATATTTATGTGACTAAATTATTGTAACACATTATCTTTTCTTATTATATTTCTTATTATAAAAAATTATATAACAGAAAACGTGCTAAATTTTTTCTATTTTTTAAATGGTGTTGGACAGTGAGAAAAGCACAAAAAGTCTATGTGAATAATCTAGCTAGATTTGAGGTATATTGGAAGCCAACATTACTCGTGTCATTCACCAAATACCACTCGATATTCTCGAACGCGTCATCAAAAATTGGACTTTGTGAAGGACTATTACAGGGCCAACAATTGAAAGAAGTAATCTTTAAAAAATAAATGGAAAAAAATAAAGTTTCTATACGACTAAATTGAATTTTTTGAGTTTTTTTAATTGTTGCACAAATGACCTCTATAGATTTCGTTAATACGGATAAAACCACGTACATGTTGATGCTCCCTGATTCTGGCATAACTGCCAAGTGTGACTTTTACACTTCAGCTTTCTTTCCACTATAGCCCAAAATTTTTCGAACCTGTGGACTCTCAAATTTATTGCTTCTGTTGTAATAGAGTCGTGTGAACGATCTATATATGGCCCAAACTTTCCTGCTGAATCATGTTCAAGGATTAGCTGCAAAATACGTCGCTATGAAAAATGTGACAAAAACCTGGCTCCACAACTGCAAATTGCTAGCCAAATCATACGTTTTTTTGCAAATGTATATAACTTAAAGTGTTTCAAAACCAATTTCTTGTACGTTTCGTCATCCATCAAAACACATCCACTAGATTTTGTGAAAATTTTGTCATCAGTCTGGCATATATTTTATCGAACAAGTGTTGGTTATCCCAACGATTTAGCTTTTTAAGAACTCGGTAGCTTTTTTAGCCTTCCTGAATTCGAATTCGTTTTACCAAAGAGTGGATTTTTCCGATTTTTCTGCGAGCTGTTCCATACCGTTCCATCGTTATAAAGAGGGTCCCACTCTATATAACGCTTAATATCGTTATTTTGGGTTAATTTAATAAGTTTCTAATGGGTAAACATATGACGCTAAAGTAGATTCATAGTATTTGAGAACGATTAGTTTTAAATTCTGCTCTTTTTGAAAAGAGATTTAAATGCATTGACGGACATTCTATAAAATATTGGTCACCCTTTAGTTTAGAACTAATCGACAAAACCACTTTAGGAATTGTCTACATTATCGACGTTGTCTACGTTGTTGGCGTTATCTATGGGTTGTGGACACGTCAATGTAGAAAATAATAGTATACGCGTAAACGCCCATCCCTGGTTGAAAGATATATTACAAAAAACTGCAGTTAAAACTCGAATAGATTTTAACAAACAGCAGAAACAAAATATACTAGATTACAGTTTATTATTTTAGGGTTTTCTAAAACAAAACTAAAATCGCCTTAAACTTTCGAGAACTCTCGAGAGAGGAATTCCCGATCTCAATCTCTAGGGTGACCTAGACCTTTTGGTAGCATCAGGAAAGTGTATAAAATGAACATATACCCGTCATATATAGCCTATAAAATTTTGTGTTAATGAAATATTTTTGTGAACGTCCTAGGATATTTGAAAAGGTAATAATTTTTTTTATCAAACTTTGACCATTCGTTGGATAAAAGGTATTTGTAAATAAATTATTTTTTTGAAAACTTAATTTAAAAGCCTTGGATGAAAAGCTCATTATGATTTATTTAAGCTAAGAGTGAAAAGTGAAAAATGTAAATGGTTAGAGGGTAAAAAGAACTTACCTGGATGTAAACGATATATATTTTGTTAAAGTTTAAAGAAAATCTCATCCGTATCGCATTTGGTTATTTAGTGAAGCTAATTTAAAATATCGACTTAAAGCTTATAGGGACCATTAAAATGAGCTTTTATATATTTTTCTCCTTACAGCTTATTACCGTCTCTAAATTAAGTTTTGAAAATAGAAAGATCTAACCATCACACATAAAAATATTGATAAAGATTTTTAAAAGCTCTATACAATTTATATATCGACAAAAATTCGATAAGTTATTTGGTTATTGCGAACTATTAGGCATTGCATTTGGATCACACATGACTAATGCATATGGTAATGGAATTCCAAAAAAAATTATAGGATATTCAATCACTTCGAAATGTTTCCATTTAACATACCATTATTATTCGGCCATGGTATAGAATTTCCATTATTGCTATTATTATGTATTTTGTACTCGTTCGGAGCACTATAAAAATACAAATTTTTTTCTAGTTTTACTAGTTCTTGGTGTAATGTTTGTTGCAATATTGATAAATTTTCGTACAATACATGAACAACAAACCATGCCAACAAATAAATTTTTGCATTAACAAAATATCGCAAAATATTTTTGTTTCGATTTTTAAATAGAAAATTTTTCATCTTATTTTTTTGTTCTATATATCTGTGTATGTGCATTGGAACGTGTTCGAGATAGGAAAACAAGAAACTGTAGAATTTTTTCCGAAAAAAAGCTCGATTCAAAAAAAAAAAAAAAAACTAAAATATGAAATTGAATTATATTCTAATAATGTTATCGTTCTTCAGCAACTTCCCGAATTTTCTATATATTCGATTTGTATTCGATTTTCTTCTTCTTCTTCAAAAAAAAAATATTTTATTTAATATTCGTTTTGTATACAAATAATTTGTATATGTTGCCAGTTTCAATATTGGTTCCGAATGCTTTTTCTATTCGTGGTTGGATATCACGTTGTTATGTGATATTAATTTTAGATATTATCCGCATCATACCAATTTTTAGCATTGGGGTGGATAAATATTCCAAATCTATCGAATGCGAAAATTATTTGATCAAATTAGTTGCTAATTATAGAACGAATGCCAGAAGTTTTTTTAATTAAAGTTTGAAGCATACAATCTGTAGTGAATATATTTTTCTCAACATGTAATAATTTGGTGCCATGTACTATAGCTAGCTTTTAACATTTCAAATTAATTTAAATGCCTATTCTAATACACAAGAGAGCTTTTATTCATGGAAAACAATTATGGATGTCAGTTTTTAAAATTAATGCCGGATCTTTAAAACTTAAAACTAAAAAGAATAAACTTTCGCCAAAACTTGAAAAAATTGGTTGTGGTCTAAATTTTAATTCGTTTAAATTCCACGAAAAATTTCCAGCAACTCAGTTATTCCTTAAAATTAAATTCAATAAATTTGTATTTTTCAGCAAATCGCGGTTTGACTGAAATATTATATCTCACTATATTGGTCTGCTGAAAAAGATAACTATTTAAGTTTAAAGACAACCCTCACAACATAAATGAACTAAGATGAATTTTCCACCACAATTTACATTGCATTTAAATAGTTTTTGCCTACTAAATTCTCAAAAGCTCATTTTTGTAAGTGATATATGTACATGAAAATTAAATGGACTTAAATATAATCAGAATGAGCTTTTTCTATTTTCAAGCTGAACATAAAATTATTTCGAAAGCTCAATAATTAATTTTACTCTGAAAGTTATGATTCAATAATGCGGAGAAAAATACCACCTGCTCAATCTGCTTCACTTATATGTAGTACTGGAACATCTCTCAATAAATAAAATTAGGCATTTAGTCCAACCGAATACATTCTGTAAATTAAATTAAATTAATCTTCGAAAGGTAAACTTTTGGCAGTAACACAAAAAAAAACTGAAGAGTTATCGTCACTGAAGCTCAGAGAACGCAGAGATACCGAAAACAGATTTTCTCCTTGTCTCTTCCGCTCTCTCCCACTCCCTCGTCACCGACAACACACCATCTCACCGGGTTCAACGAGCTGTTATTTGTATTTCAAGGAGTTGAGTTGGTTTTTGGGGCGACGACATATACACGCGACGCAACAAGAGAAAAATTCAAACTTCAAAAATTTTAAAAATATTTTCAATGAGAACTGATCGAAGCTTTCTAACTTTTGATTTTACCTGGTCTGCTAATATGATTCAACGTTTAAAAAGGAAATTTAATGCAAATAAACCGTCATCTAACACGTCATGTATGAAAGCTTAAAGTTAAGTGCTGCTTGCATCAATGGTTTACAAATATTTAGTTTTTTGGCCTAACAGCATAGCCAAAAATAATTTAAAAATCATTACAAAAACTCATTTTCGTGACAAAACAGTAAAATAAATTAAACTATTTTCGTCACAAATTTGTATTCTAAACCTCAATTTCTAAAATTAAATCAGTTTTAAAATACTTCAATTAAGATAAGTTATTCGTTCAATCGTGTGATAAAAAATCGTGAATTAATTTTTTGACATTTGCTTGATATTTATTCCCCTACATTCACGATTTTTTATTATGCTGTCCGAAATGTGTAATAAATCTCCCCACCCGATAAGTTTTTCCCCATTATTTAAATTTAAATTAAAAGATTTAAATATTACGGACAATTTAGCTATCCGGATTGGGAAACAATCGATCCAACGCCAGATATTCATACGTTGTTTGGTGCAATTGATTTGAAATTCTTTCAAGGGAAACTACAGTGTGTCGCGTTGGAATGGAGTAAACGCATGTACAACTGTGCGGGAATAGGTATGCAGTGCACGATACGATTAAGTGAACCACTTTTAAAATTGAGATCTCGGAAAAATTTGTTTGAATCGCTTTTGGTAGAATATTTTAGATTTTGTATAACCTTATATTAACTAACCTCCACAATTTGTGTTACAGCACGAAATGACCAAGCAATGATCGATCAAGCGGTAACTTATAAAATGTAGTTGGATTTAAAGATTCACGGATCAGTGATGACGATTCTCCCTCATATTCCAATAACAAATCAATTGAACCATTGACTGGCCGAGGTAGATACCTTTCTGATATTCCCCCCGCTAAACCGAATGAAAATGTTAATCATACAGTTCGTGATCTGTTAGCAAAACGGTACGGTAGTAGTGGTTTGAAAGATGTTCCAGATTTAAAACGACCTCGATTGGTCGAAGAAAATATTGAGGATGATTTAATCCTAATTGAAGAAAAACACCCAACTGTCGAATTATTGGACAGTGATGAAGAAGTCGAGAGACGCGGCACCATAAGAGCTCTCACTGACCAAACGATCCAAGAAATTTCAGCGCTGATGAAGACGATACCGATGTGATCTAATCGATAAAGATGTTTTATTTATTTGGTGAGGACACACTTTTGAATCGATATCAAACTACGTCAACATCCCGAAACACTGACTTGATATGCTTAACGGAAAATAATATAATTCATTGTCCATTATGTCAAGATCGTCTATCACGTAACGATTTAGCGATCCATCTCGAGGGGTGTATGGGCATAAAAGTCGAGGTCAGACCAGTTAAATATAATGTACCACGAAAATCACCATTTTATAAAAATAAACCAGTTAAAATTGACGCTGTGATTGAGGATGATTCAAATGATGAGCTGCAAATTTGGGAACTGTTTGCCCTGTTTGTAATCAACTACAACAAGGTGATATCAATGCTCATTTAGATCTTTGTTTAGTTGTATCATTTGAATGTTAGTTGGATATTTTATTGCATTTTTATATTTTGTTGAATTAAATCATTTTTTTTTGTAATAAAACTAGTAGTTTTTCTTTGTGTGTATTGTTTATCTGCGGTTTAATATCTAATCTAAATGAAGACGTTGGTATTCAATATGATTTTTGCACCAAAAATAGTATTTTTTTGTTCAAGAGAAACGTGTATGTTTGGTTGGATTAATTCCAACAGAGCTTTATCGATTTTAACTAAATAACATAAATTTTAAATTGTTTTTATTTTATTCATTGGTTTTAAACAATTTCCCTATAATATCTCCATATCGAGCTGTACCAGCTTTATCTTCACCTGTTTCACTAATGATTTCGAAATTCTGAAGATCACCCACGGTATGGAATTTTTTATGATGCTCTGTTAATCTAAAAATTTAAAAAATTAAAATAATGGATCCGATAATCCTTTTAATCTCACGTTATTATTATTATAAGTATTAATAATTTTAGATTAAATTATTATGTATATATAAATCACAAGTTGCACATGCGTACACAAATTATTCGATAGCTGTCAAAAATTATCATGGTAATAGACTCGAATAATTTGGGTGTGGTCGGTATTTTCAAGTAAATATCAAAAATTAATTCACGATTTTTTATCACACGATTCGGACACAGTCTTTGAATTGAGATTTTATTCATGGAAACTAGTCCGGTTGTCATTGTTACGTTTAACTCAATAACCGACCTCCATGATACCCCACAAATATTACAAGAACGAATATCTTATTATAAGCTGCACCTTTCGAAAAGCTTTAGGTGTAATAATTTCCTAAATGCTTATTTTTAAGTTAACTCCTAAAATTGAAATTCAATAATACGTAATATTCAAATACGTACATATCAAGGAAACAAATTTGAACAGCACTGACAAATTCCATAAACTTGTTTTAAAGCTTATTTTTAATACTTCTCGTTATAACTTGAAAATTACTCTTATTCGGCCTTAAAAGTTACAAAGTTCATAGAACGATCTCAAAAGTTTATTTAAAAAAATGAAAATTTAATTTAATAAGGATAAGCTTTTCAACAAACTTGGTAACTGATAATTTTTGTATTTTATAAAAATAAATTGTGCTTAAGCTCCACTCTTAAAGAATTCTAAAATTTTAATCTTATCAATTTATGCTAGTTACAAGTTAACAATAACCATAATTTCTAAAAACATATTGTTTTAATTCCGAAAAAAAAATTTCTAAGGACTGAATTTACTTCTGAATTTGGATCGGGAGGTACCGGGTTCGAATCCCAACAGAGAGGGATTTTTCATCTCTCGATTACGATCGGTGATTAAATTGAAAACATCTATGACCCTCTGTTGGAATGTAAAACTCTTATGCCGACCCATCTTCCATGTCACTGTACAGGGTGATATGGAGCTATGCAATGCGCAGGTGGTATACTATGTACTTGTGTGAACGGGATGAATGAATGGATTGCATGAATGTTGTGTGAATTAAAGGTAAGGCTATGAACCAAAAAAGTGTTTATGCCAAGTCCAATTTAAAAAAAAAAAAAAAAAGAGTCTTCCATTTAATACCAAATTGTTACTAACAAAACTTTTAAAAATATGAAACTTCAAAAACTAAAATATTTTTAAGCTGAACGTTAATTTAATAAGCTTTCAGAAAACCAGAAAGTCAATTTTTAAAATGAATTCATTATTAAATTACATATCTCGATGTCGATAAGCTTTTCATTGCAATAATACTATATGTTGTAAGCTTTTCTCGTCTAAACGAATAATTTTCAAAAACATACGTTAAAAACTAATAGATAATTCCAGAAGCTCATTATTGTATGAGGCTTCCTAAAAATCTGAAAGAACTGAGAGAAAGCTTTGATCAAATTTAAAATTAAAATATATTTAAAACTTTTTCATACAGAAAAATGTAAGCAACTCGTTTATTTAGGTTATTGTTAGATTCAAAACTAGGTTCAATGAAACTTTTCATTAAATGGCGGTACGGCTTAAATAATATCCCTTACTATATTGGTGTGTATGTTATGTGTGTTAATTAATTATTTTAGCTCTATTTTTAAAATACAGTCCCACAGGGTAAATTAAATTAGGATCAACTTTTCTCCATACGAAGCATTTATCCGTTAAGTATATCACCTACTTAAACTCGAAAAAATTCATTTTATAAAAAACAATGTTTGAAATTAAATTTTCAGAGTAAGCTTTTACTATTTTTAAGCTTTACATAAAATAATTCCGAAAGCTCTGTTTATAATTTAAGTCCTAAATTAAAATGCAATAAAACGAAAAATTCCCACCTGATCATTTTACTTATCAAATATTCAACAAGGACTTTAAGTGTCACCTTTCTGTCAATTACAAATTATATTTCTTTCGGTTAAACGAATTATTATGACACAACTAACAAAATTAATTTGAATTGACTTTCGAGCTTCGAAACATTTCTCTGTCTAGTTAATACATTAAAAACCAATTTAAAAAAAAGCTTTTGACAAAACTTCTATCATATACTATTATTTTACATCTAATATTTGAAATATCTCTTAAGTTGCGCCTTAAATTTCCAGAAGTTAGATTTTTAAATTTTAATATTTCACTTCAATGAGGATATTTATGATTTAGGCTATCCTATTAAAGCTTAGTTTCCATGACATGAAAACTTTGATTAGGAGGAACTTCTAAAATAGCCAAGCTCTTTCAAACCCTAAGTATTCTTGTTAAACATGAATTTTTGTTCCTGCGTCACAAATATCTTTCGTATAAAAGCACATTGAAAATTAACAATTAACAAATAACTGGAAATCTAAAATTACGAAAAGCCTGAAAAGATAAAAGCTCTTTATGTTGAAAATATGAAAAATCCCAATTTATTAAGTTTATTCTTAAAAATTTAATTTAATGAGAATTTTTACTGGACTTGTATTGGATTTTTGTTAAAGGAAAGGTTCAAAAGCTAATTTTTAAGATTATTTATGCAAAATAAATTATTTTAGGATGAGCTTGTCAGCAAATGATGGTGTGGGCTGAATATTATATTTCACTGCACTCGTTGTTATATTATAATCAATTCAAAACACTTCACCAGCCCAATGAAATGCTTAAAATTGTAAAAGTTTTAATGGATCGGAAGACAATTTAAAAAAAACTTCGTAAAAATTAATTCTATCAGAAGAAGATTTCCACTACAGATCGCAAACCATTTTCCTTCTAAAGATCTAAAAATAGTTTATTTGTAAGTTCCACGAACTTTAAACACACATATACGATATTAGCTGTATTTAAAAATTCTCATTCATAAATAAATCCTTAAAGAGTTAATTTAGAAAGAGTAAACTTTTGGGCAAGTCTTTGAAAAATTACAAATAATAACAAAATTTAGTTTTGTACAAGCCTTCCTAAAAATGTAAAAGCACTGAGACAGAGCTTTGATCAGACTATAAAATTATAATACTAAAAAAAGCTCAAAATATAAAAAGTATTCCTTAAAACTAGATTTAACGAGGATGAGCTTTTCGGCAAACGGGGAAAGGGCTTTAAAATTATATCATGCTATAATGGTTGACATGTGGAAAATATTTAATATTTTACATAAATTAAATTAAGATGAGCTTTCCACCACACTTTAAAATATATTCATCGTTAACATATAAAACAGGAATGGTGGAATAGAGTTAAGTTATTTTATCTACTAAAATCCCGAAAGCTCATTTTTGTTAGTAAAATGCATGAATATTAATTATTTCAATTACAACTTTACCTAAATTAAATCAGAATGAGCTTTCTCACCTACAAAACATAATTTTACTTTCAACACAAGAATTTTAATTGTTGAGCTTTCAATAAAAAGGTTCCGTAAAACTAAAATATTTCCAAACATCGAAATTTTTCAATATTTTTATATTTTAATCTTTTTAAATTACTTTACTCTGTTGATAATTTCAAAAAAGTTAAATTTTAAAGTCAAAATGTTCGTTTTTGTAAGACGGTTGCTAAACTTCTCAAATCACCAAGGCATCGATCAATAAAATTATCTTACATCTAAAAATATAAAACCTTTACGTGTTAGAATATTGCAAAAGCTCATTTTTTCAAGTTTAATTTAGTGTGAATTTTTATTGGACTTCTATTGGATTAAAAATGTTTAAAATGAAATATGATTCAAAGCGGCTTTCTTTAAACCTTTAAAATATTCATCAAATATCTTTTAACTTAAAAAAGCGGGTAGAGCTTTTCGGCATTATTTAAAAATGTTTTTCAGTATGGTACGATTAGTTTAAAACTTTACATAAAGTAATTCCGAATGCCCAATTTTTAATTTTACTTCTAAAATCAAGATTCAATAGTACGAAAAACAGTCCACAATCTCATTAAAAAACTAAAAACTATATTACTTTTTTAATTTTTAGTAGATCTGAACACAATTTAAAATTATATTTTGTACAAACAAAAGTTACAACACCTCATTTTAAAATTAGTTACTCAACTTTATGCATACTTGACACTATCCGAGAACAAGGCTCCAAATTTACCTATTAAAATCCGTCATTTTACCTATTAAAATCCGAAAAAATCAATTTTATATGAAAAATCTTGAAAATAAAATGTATTTAAATTAAATCCAAACGAGCTTTTTCTATGTTTAAGCTTTACATCGAATATTTCCGAAAGCTCATTAATTTAACTTCAAAAATTAAAATTTAATTGTACGGCAAAGTCCCACCTTCTCAGTTTACTTTCCAAATATGTACGTAGTAAGGAAAGAATTGCAACCGCCGTAGTAAAATCAAAGTATTGCTATTCAAATGAAGCTTTAAGTATAAGCTATTCTGTCAATTAATCAAGAATATTTTTGCAAAGATAATATTTTCATTAAAATATTTTAATTTAATTTAAAAATATTAAAAATATATTCAAAGAAGACTGAGCAAAGCTTTCAAACTTTCACCAACCGAATTATTTTGACCCTACACACAAAATTAAATTTAATTGACTGTGATGAATCTAAAATTTTTTAGAATAGTCATAAAAATTCACAAAAGCACGTTTTAATCCTGTGAATCAATCTTTAATAATTAAATTCGTTGATGATAAGCTTTTCACCAAACTTCAAAATATTTCTCTTCCTAGTTAATTCTTTTTAAAATACATTTTTAACATATCGTTATTTTATATCTGAAATTGCAAAGCACCTAAACTTTTAAAAATTTTATTTAATCAGAATGAACCTCCCGAAAGCTTAAATAAAAATTTAAGTTGTACCTGTTAATGAAAGATGAATTTTTGAGGATGCTAAAAAAATATTTCGTCTAAAGAACGTTGAATAATGTAACATCATCTTAACAGACTTTTACGTCGATGACCTGCTCACTGGCATGGATAGTGTGGAGGAGGCACTAATAGCACTAAACGAATAACGAGTACTCACAGCCAAAGGTAGATTTTAGACATAATCCTCACGGGCAACTGGTCGATGGAAACATTCAAATCAAACTAAATGACAGCAACAAAACTCTAAGGATTTTATACAACCCTCAAACGGACTGTTTTGACTTTGATATAGTCCACTAGCAGTTAACTACCAACCAGAATCATCAAAGTTATTTGACCCTGTAGGATGGCTATCACCAATAAAACTTATGGCATTATAAAACTAAAATGGGGATGACCAGTTACCAGAAAGAATACGAAACAAGTGGCTTAGCTACAAGAACGAGCTAATCGAAATTTCTAACATAAAAATACCGAGATGGCTCCAATAAAAATAAAGCTATCGATCCCTCGTCCCGAGCTAAAGGCACCTGTATTGTTAGCAAAATTATTGAAACACGTCCAAAATATCATGCAACTTCAGGACGTTAAAACATACGCATGGTCCGATTCCACTATCACACTGTGGATCAAAGGCGACCCAAGGCGTTTTAAAACATTCGCAGCAAACAAAATCTTGCTCATCAAGAAGACATTACCATCGACAACATGACAACAAATTAAATCGGAAGATAACCCAGCGGACATGACTTAACGTGGTATAATACCAAGCGAACTCATCAATAATAATTTAAGGTGGCACGGGCCGCAGTTCTAAACAACAACATTGCACTGGGAGATAGTCCTGGCTAGTAAATCAGATGATGGGCTACAAGAAAAACAGAAGCAACTGCAACATCATACAACAAGATAAGGAGCCACTAAAAGCACAATAATTGCAGCGTGCGGATTAAGCCAAAGGCAAGATTTCAGCCAGGTTATAGAATGCATAAAAAAATCGAAGAAGCTACACAAGGGCAGCAACTTAGAATCATTAAACTCAGAATTCGATAATTAACCTTAGCTCTCCTGAGCAATAAGTATTGGATCATTGACGTAGAAGTGCTGTGAGACCAATTATTAATAAATGTATAACATGTTTCCGGCACAAACAAACCAACCTGGAGCAAATGATGGGCAGATTACCACCATTAAGAGTAAGGCGGAGAAAACCGTTTGCAAAAACGGGAATTAATTATGTGGGTCCCATCCAACTAAGAATTACCCAGGGCCGAGGACACAAGTCATATAAGGGATACATCGCACATTTTGTGTGCATGATTACAAAAGTCATTCAGATTGAAGTAGTAAGCAATTTAACATAAACGTTTTATATCCAAACGAGGAATATGTATGGACATATACTCCGATAATGGAACATATTTTATTGGAGCTAACGCCAAAAACGAAAAATTCCATCAAACGGCAATCACATCACTACCAAGTGACATAGCAGCTATATTGGAAGAAGAAGAGGGATCAAACTTGCATTTTATACCACCTCATACCCCACACTTTTGAGGGCTATGGGAGGCCGGAATAAAATCAGTCCTCCGCCTTTAAGTAAACCGTACTCACTCAAATCGCGGCAGTCCTCAATCCTCGACCTCTAACTTTCCTGGGTGGTCGTTCAGTGGTGCTATCACACTTTAGGCGATAAAAAACTGTGAGATAATAAATTGTCGTACCTTACGTGGATGAATTGTGGATGAATAACGTCACGTATAATAATGCAAAAAAGCTCATTTTGGAAAAAATCGGAAAAGCTCAGTTTTCTAAACTCATTCCTAAATCACAAATGCAAAGAGAATTTATATTGTAAAACATTTACCTTCTAAAGTTATAAAAATATTCATTTCTCAAGCTTTCCATGAGCTTTCAACTAAATAATTAAAAATACGCTGCTTGTAAGTTTACAATATTCTTCAGCGGTAAGTAAAAAATGTAAAATTCCCATTTGAGCTGAATTCTTAACCATTTAATTTAAAAAAATTTAATTCGAAAGCTCAGTTAATAGGTTTACTTCTAAAAATAAAATAACATGGACAAGTCCCATTTTAGCCGAATATATTCTGTAAATTAAAAAAATATTTGTCAAATGGTAGAATTTGTATAGGCCTTATTCACGATTAATAATAAGTTAAATGAGTATTAACCGAAGCTTTAAGCTTTTGAGAAAACCCGACGTCACAATATTTTTTTTCGAGATAATTCCTGAAAATTTGATTTAAAAAAAATTAGATATTGGAAAAGCTTTTAACATATAATTATTTTACGTTCGATATTTGAAAGCTCTGATTTACCTGAAATTACGTTTTAAAACATAAATCGTTCAACATTACTGCAATGAGAATACTAAAAAAACGGATTATTTGAGAGCTTTTAGATTAGCTTATATAAAATAAAAAGCTTTTGTGTGCAAAATCTCAATTTTTTAAAGCTTTTTTCTTAAAAATGAATTTAGCGAGATTTCTATTGGGCTGATCCAATGAACCATTTTAATTCAATTGAGTAATGTCGTATTTACCAAAATAGCGTTTACTTCCTGCATGTAAAAAGTTGAAACACGAAAATATTACCAATTCTACAGAGAGCGAATTTTTCGATGCAGGAATGAGCGCTGTTTACAAAAAACAAAATGTTAATTTGACCGCATACACGAGGGTGGTTCATAATTCATCACTAAACGTAACATAATCGTGCGGTACTACTGCTTCCATCATCTTGTTTTTCGTCTCGTTCAGGATTTTTTTTTTTTTTCTTGATTTTCATTTTCCAAAATACAATCAAAATTTATCTTTTGATAATATAAACGTAATAAATAAAGTAATTGTAAATCCCCGATGGATTTTGGTTTGGGCCAAACAAAATAAATATATAAAAGAGGGATGAAAACGAGAGAAAACACTGCGAACTAAATTTTCTATTTGAATGAAATTTTTTTTTTGGGAAAATTAAACTGAAAGTATTAAGTTTGTTGTTGTTGTTTTTGTTGCGTTGCTGTTGTATTTCGTGTGCTGTGTATTTTATGGCAAATCTATGGAGAGTAATAAAATAAAAATATGACGTTGGTGGTTTGAATTGACTCTGGTAGGATTTCATTTCTATAAATCATAATTATGTATTGTTGTTGCTATAGTTTCTATTTATTTTTATTTTTGTTGGTTGTACAACATAATTTTATATAAAACAAAATGGTTTGGTTATGATTACGAACGAAATTATTATGTAAGTTACTCTACATTTTATGGTTTTCAATTAAATTGCACAATTTGTATTATGTATGTCGTCTTGTTTTACCAATTTATTGTAAAATGTATAGTTGAAACGTGAGACTGTACCGCTCGATTGAACCGATGTATAACTAATTGTGTAAATGTCGGGAGGTCAGAAGAATATCAGATTTCAGAAGATCAGAATATGAAAGGAACAGAGTAGTAGAATATCTTAAAACTCTACAAAATCAGAAGGAAGGAGGATCAGAAAATTGGAAGCATTGAAGAACTAAATAATTGAAAGATCCTGATCAGAAAATCGGTTGATGAGTGATCGAGAGGTGAGATGATCTGATTTACTTTTGTCAGAACTAACAAATTCTCCGTGTTATTGAACACAGTGAAACCCAATGTTTTCCGAAATGAATCAAAAAAATTAAATAAAATTAGTAAGAATGTAAATTGTGAACAGTTGAAATTAAATGTTCAACGTGAAATTTATGGTAAATTTTTAGCAAATGGTACAAATGTTAAAAAGCCTATTAAATGTCGAATTGTTAAACAGCTAACATACAGAAAATGATCTTACATTGACAGAATTTCCATTTTGACTTGTAAATAATTATAGCTGCGCCAAATGATTTTTCGATGGCGTCCGCGAATCCATGAATATCTGAAACGTTTAGTGCAAATAGACCTTTGGGTAGTGTAATGACTGGACACGTGACCCGGGAATGCGTGTTGAATTTGATAAAACTAGCCGCCTTGTAACTCGTCCAATATTGCATTTAACATGAACTTTACAACGAAAAACTTTTGATGATTGTTGCCAATATATCTTATGGCATTCCGCGGAGATCCATTCCCACTTTGCTGGAAATATTTTGAATGTGATTTTTCGTATCTTAGCCACCTGCAAAATATTGTAAGCAGTCAGCAGAACATCAACGTGACATATACGATTCATGACTACCGAAACCAACGGGTATATAATACGAAGCACTTGCCATCCCTTAATTTTAAGGAGAACAATTTATAAATTTTTATTTAAATTTTCTGGTCTTCGTCATAATTTCGCAACCAATGCCACAAAGATGATTTAATTTGAAAAACACTTTGGAATTCGCAGCTTGCTGAATGATGACATTTCAGATTTATTATTGATTGCAATATAGTTTAAATAATTCAACTGATTTGCATTGGGATCGGGCTGAGGGACATCAAGTTGCACGAGTCAGTATGGTGCCGAACTAAACAATTGGACTATTGTTGTAATAGAAAAGCAATGAGCAGACACTTATTTGATGATTATTTTGCAAGCGAAAATTTGTTTTGAGCAAGCGGATACGTCAAATGTGATGAACGCAAAGCTGGTGGAACGCTATCCAAAAGAGATGAAGGAAAACCAATACTTAGGTGTGGAGTAAGTGTGTGGTGGCCAACTCTTGAAAGGGTAACCTACAGGAATGTTATGTAGCAGGTGCAAAGAACGACCTGACACGCACCTTATAGGTTATGTTTTTCCTTCTTCCAGTTGGTAAGCAGATGACGGTAATTAGATCGCTTAGGAAGGAACTGGTGAGTTTAGCCTATATTATACCAACATTTTGCTTCTAGAAGGGTTCTGGCCCTCCAGTAGGAGCTGGGGTCGTCTGTAATAAATTGTTAGTGGATATACGTTCGTCTTCCTGATTTCTGCAGCGTGTACCATTCAGAAATTGATAGAGATATAATGTGATGTCGTCAATCGATATTGAAATTTATGTGAACCGTCAGGTGGCAATCAAGTCATGGAATCAGTTTCTTTCACAACAATGATGGCGTTGGGTTGCCATTCTGCTCTAAATGAGAAGAATGAACTAGTCATAGGCAACTACTGTGTGAACAAAGTAGCTGGGCTAATTGTTATCGGAAAGAGTAAGCCTGAAGAAGCCTATTTCAGCACTCAAAATAGCGCTTAGGAAAGAAGCAGTAGCGTCAGCGAACGAAAAGTGTACTAACACTCTACACATATAGCGTAGCAAGACAAATCTGGCCAAAGATGGACTGAAACGCTCCAATACACTAATCTCCTTACGTAGACGTAAATTAAAAACGGTCGTGGGGATACTCACAGGACACAGAATGTTTGGAGGCCAATGGTTATGAAGAACCTACATCGACGAGGAGAAGGAAACGAGATTACATTTGAATTTCTATGATCATGCGTGGCTTAAGCACGCAGAGATCTATCACGCTACATAAGTAGCTGTAGCTGGTTCCACTAAGGGTAAAAGGGAAGTAAGATCCTGTGTTCCAAACAGGCAAAAGAACCTAAACCTACTAGATCAAAAGCTGTAAAGATTAGGGTAGCACGACAATTCAGAATTGACAATTCACCGAAAACGACATTTCCCCGAAATCGACCATACACCGAAAACAACAATTCACGAAATATGATAATTCACCGAAAATGAAAATACATGGAACTACCGTATACCGATTATCATGAATTCGAATTCTCTGATGGAAACAGGATTCTAAAACGATTTTTGAATACAGCTAGAAAATATGGCCAACCAGAAAGAAACAACTTATACGACTAAGAGGACCACAGGACAGTTTAATATGGTTTATTCTATGCTTAATTTTTTTCAACATGTCAAGATTTATGATAATCGGTCAAGGATTGGCCTAGTTCCATTCCAGATGGCCTTATTCCAGAACTTTATCCAAAAATCATTTCAAAATCCACTTTCAATCCAAAAATTCGAATTCATTATAATCGGTATAGGGTAGGTTAGGTTAGGTTAGGTTGACCGAAAGAATTTATCCAAATATTCATGTCTTTTGTGGGCCAAAGCCGGTCATGAGCATAGGAGGTGGACTACCGTCTCTTCCTCCTCCTCATCCATACAGCTTCTGCAAAAGTCATTTGGTTCTAGACCTAGCCTTCTCGCATGTTCTCCAAGTAGCCAGTGTCCTGTGAGTATCCCAATGATCGTTTTTCGTTCACGTCTACGTAGGGAGATCAGTGTCTTGGAGCGTTTCAAGTCCAGCTTAGGGCAGACTTGCCTTGCTACACTACATGAAAGGGTGTTCGTGCTCCTTTCATTTACTGCCTCCTTTTTAAGCACAGTCTTGAGTGCCTTAATGGGCCTTCCCAACTTTGGCCTTTCCGGTAGCAGTTGGAGAGTTGTACCGTGCGTTGCTAGTTCGTCCACCCTGCAGTTCCCCATGACGTTCAAGTGGCCGGGGACCCAAACTATCTGGATGTTGAAATGCTCACTCATCTCATTCAGAGACAAGTGGCAACCCAACGCCACCCTAGACGTCAGAAAAACTGAGTCCAGCGACTTGATTGCCGCCTGGCTGTCCACATAAATTGCGATATCAGTCGAGGACACCACATTATACCTCAACCAATTGAAACGAACTGATATATTTACTTCCAGTTTATCACAGAAGACTCCAGCTCCTACTTTACCGTGTAGGTTGGAGCCATCCGCAAAAAACTGCAATGCTTCTGTTTCCGCGGCCGACCCGGCCCTCCAAGAATCTCTTGAGGGGCAGGAAGTTCTGAACCCTTTCTCGAAACACAAAGTTGGTGTAACGTAGTCTAGGTTCGCCAGTTCCTTCTTTAGCGATCTAGTTACCGTCGAGTGTCCTGTCTGAAGACATTTCCACTGAGATATGGCTGATAGTCGGGTGGCCGTAACTGCCGCCATCTGCTTACCATAAATATCGACGGGGGGAAGGTGAAGCATAACCTCCAACGCACGTGTTGGTGTTGTCCTCAGCGCCCCGCTTATCAGCATGCAGGTCGTTCTTTTCATCTTCTCGATCCTCTTTTTGTACGTTACTTTATCAAGAGCTGGCCACCACACACTCACCCCATACATAAGTACAGGTCTTACTACGGTGGTGTATAGCCAGTGTACCAGCTCCGGCTTTAGGCCCCATCTCTTACCGATGGCGTTCCTGCACGAGTACATGGCTATATTAGCCTTGTTTACTCTTTCCAGAATGTTGGGCTTCCAACTAAGCTTACTTGCCAAGATTACTCCCAGAAATCTTGCATTGTCAGTAAAAGCTAGCCTCCTGCCATTTAGGAGAGGTGGATCTACTACCGGGATTTTATATTTCCTAGTAAATAGTACCAGTTCAGTTTTGGACGATTTCCCATGTATTTTCATTTTCTGTCGTTTTCAGTGAATTGCCGTTTTCGGTGAATTGTCATTTTCGTTGAATTGTCGGTTTCGATTAATTGTCGTTTTCGGTGGATTGTCATGTTTGGTGAATAGCAGTTTTCCATGTTTTTTTATTTTCGGTGAATTATCATTTTCAGTGAATTGTTGTTTTCGGTAAATAGTCATTTTCGGTGAACTGTCGTTTTCGGTGAAATGTCGTTTTCGGTGAATTATCATTTGCGGTGAATTCTCGTTTTCGGTGGATTGTTGTTTTCGGTGGAATGTCGTTTTCGGTGAATTGTCTTTTTCGGTAAATTGTCATTTTTAGAAAAGAAAATTGGAAAATCAAAAGATCGTTACAGAAAATCAGAAAATCATTTAATGAGAAGATCGAATTGGCAGAACATCTGATAAAGGAAGACCAGAAATCATAACCGCTGAAAGATGTGTAATTTTACACCACCTGTAGAGTCCTGCACGACCAATTTCCGTCATTATATTGATTATACGTCGCCCGCATATACACGATATACATAGATGCGGCGACATCGTTTGAATTAAAATACGTCCTAAGTTTAATTTAAACGTTGCGATTAAATTAAAATCTAAATGACTTCAATATATTTTTTTTGCTGCCGCCGCCGTTTTGTTTGTGTTTATTTTCAACAATTTGTGTTCTTATTTGTCTTTCTCAAATTACGTTAGAACAATATTAATAAATCTTTCCTTGTGTCACTATATACAGTACATACATATATACTCATCCCCGCACCTCAAAATTGTATATATTGTACAAGTGCGGAGAATGGATCTATCTCTCAAGTAGTATATCGTCGTATATATACCTTATATCTATGGAATTTTTTTTTTTTTCGTTTGCGATAAGAACGATAAAAAGGAAGAAGATAAATTGATTGCTCATTGTGTGTGCTGATTTTTATGCTGATAATGTGCTGTTGAAATTTAACAACTAGATATATTTTATGTGTATATAGAGATGAATGCGATTAAATCATCATCGTTTCGTAATTGAGACATTAAAATTATTTGTATATTGAGAGTGACCCGTCCTCCACCTACTTACCACCCATATACTTTATGTACAGCCAGCCGCACTGTCCCAAATTTAATTCGATTGATTTTATTTATTTTTTATTTTTTTTTTTTGCTGCTGCTGCTGCTACAATGCTCTCTGTTCATTCTCAAGTACCATAAATTTTAAAATGGTTACAACAAACCAACAAAATGGCCCCAAAAAAAAAAATTTTTTTTTTGAAATGAATTGTAATTGTGAGTTGATTTACATGTTAATAAATCTTTTAAGTTTTTTTTTTTCTTCCGATTTTTAGGATTTTGGGTTGTTTGTTCCTTTTTTAGTTTTTGTGTGTCTGATGTAGAGTGAAAATAGGAAAATCTATGTATGTACGTCGGAGTATACAAATATATAGAGGAAAACACACAAAAATGTTTTATAAATAAATCAAGAAGATCCAAAGTACATACGTACATACGTATACAGATATATTGAGGTTTATGTCAGCGCTGCACAACTTGATAGTCCGAAGGCAGAACCGTTAGCAGCACTTAGTACAGTCTCACTAAATTTTTTAAAACAGTTGAAATTGCATCATCCAAGCTTGCTACTCAATTCTTAGGTTAACACGTAGTTGATCTGTCTGATATTTGTTGATATTCGTAGACTCAGCTGCTGTGGGACCACAACAGATTTAGTGCAGCCACACGGAAATGCCATGAACCGTATAGATTCGGTCAATCGACATTCGCCCAAAACATTTCAAAAATGTGCAACTCAATTTGTTAATAGACCCGTGAGCTCACTTTATGGCTTACTTATACACTTTCAGCTTAGCGAGTGTTAATCAAACAACTTGTCGGAAGAAACTTATTTATTCCGCGATTCTTCTGTCAATCCATGCCATATCGAATCAGGTCGACACACCTACAATGAAACACTTCACGATCCACAATATCTACTTCACTGTGCTTAAGAAGCTGTCACAATTAACAGCAGACCATCACATTGTCCCAGAAGACCATCATCTTAGGAGACTATCGGCGATTAGGATATATCCGAAATTTCTTCATGCACATTTCCGTTGCAACTGTAGACGTTTACATAACGGCAATCATAACATGATTTTACAATCATTTGGCCTATTCAAGTTCACCCGTGTACCATTTGGATTTCG
The DNA here is from genome assembly GCA_951394425.1 of Tipula unca. Taxonomy (NCBI): domain Eukaryota; kingdom Metazoa; phylum Arthropoda; class Insecta; order Diptera; family Tipulidae; genus Tipula; species Tipula unca. Next base: position 20,659,223 of record OX596382.1, on the reverse strand, counting down.
AAATGCTACACAATATCGTTTCAGCGTTTCATAAATGAAGTCGTTCGAGATCCCGACTTTATTTTGGTCTATACGCATTGACGACATTCTAGTGACATCAAAAAACGAGGAACAACAAAAATTTTACTTGGAAACCACACACCTAGAGTTCAAAATGGGTATTCGGAGCAGACACTCATGACAGCCACAAGATAACACCTAATAACATTTTGCCTTCTCCGGAACAAACTAATGCCATTAGGAGTTTCCCAGCTCCCACAACAACTAAGCGTATCCAATGCTTCATCGGAATGAACCGATTATTGCAGCACCGATTTAATCCGAAGCACGCTGAAATACCTTTGACTATAGAGCAATTCAGTTCAATACTGAACGATATTCGGCTTCTACAGATCTCGCACTTCTTGAGCTAGATCATAGATGATATGATCTGTTGTATCTTCGTCCGTCCTTATTTATTAGTGCTGTATTCGGCATGATTCAGTGGGTGCATATCATTCATTACCTTGTCGTCCGCGAATGCTACTTCTTGGGCTTCCTGATTCGCACTACTGTTGAATACAATATTTCATATTCTTTAGGTTTGGGACAGATGACTTGTAGCTATAGAGGCCGTTCTTTTGGGAAAAAGTTACTTCTGACCTTGTGTAGGTTTGCGGGCCAATTGATTTTGTTTAACTTCAACATGATACTCGTCAATCAAAAATTAACGAACACGGCAGATGTATCTATAGGATAACTCCAAGATTGTTTGTTTAAACTGACTCTTTTACAATGTAGATCATTTTGACCACTACATCCTCTATAGACCAATTTTCCATGAAACCAAACTGTTTATCATTGTGTCATTGTGTTTACCACTTTTCAACCGCCCATTAATTGTGTGGTAACAGATTTTTGATTGCCCACCACCGCCTACCAGAGTACTTAGTACGTCATTTGCTTTCAGTTTGCCAGTGCAAAATTTATACACATAGCCCCACGGTGTGCTAAATAAATTAGTTGTTTGCTCTCCCAGTTTCAGAATTAGTATCTCTTTGATATACATGTGCGAGATTTTTGCAGCATTTTGCTTTTATCGGTTAGGTTTAACATCTAACTAAGCAATTTGCTATTAGCACATTTACATGGTATACTAGCGTCACAAACTTTCATGATTAAGATAACTTGTTTAACTGTATCGACATAATTAACGAATAATGTTTGATATATTCAGCTTTCTCACCAGGGTGCTATCAATGTGCCATCGTGAAAGAGGTCAATTCATTAACGAGAACTCTCTCATTTGTGTTCTTATTTTGCCAAAGTTTGAATTAAAAATTGATGTCGCGTCGCCAGTTATTAAAATCGGATAGTTTTATAGACCATCCACAATTCCATCAAGGCTATTTACATATTCCCCCGGCTCGTCCGCAACATTGAAAAACTGACTAAATTGAAACTATGCCTATAGAACAGATTTACTTCTAATTTGTTCTTCTATTCTACAAATTTTATCAGCTGTCATTAGGGCAAATAAATTCTGCATTTTTGAAACAAGAAACAACTTCTAAACATGTGTGGCAGTCAAGTGAGCATAGTCACTATTACTTTGGTTTCGTGGACCTGACTTCAATCTCGGCTTAGGGCCAAGATTTGTTTAATTTAATTTATTCTATCAAATTGGTTCAACTCAACTTACGTTCACCAATTTTCTACATGTATTTGGATTCATGGGATTACTGCAGACTTGTTGTCATTGAATTGTAGCCATATACTTCTACATTAGATCTCTTCAAAACCTTATTCTTGAAATTAAGGGACATTTGGTGCTCAATCATTCAACGATGCGTAAATCTTATCGGCTTCTGAATGTGACTGAACCTTATCCTTCTGTATGATGCTTATTTCAGCTTGTATTTGTACTGGCCAAGCCTATTTCTCTCATTCTCGGGTTGAAGAGAACCCACACATAATGTCTCAGCTTTTGACAGTTAAAATATTTCGACTTAGAACAGATTTTTTCGACCTCTTTAGTTTTACGAGCAATGGCCTCTCTCAAGTGCTTCTGTTTTTTCAATATTTTGTACAAGTCGGGTTTTTGCAAGTTTTATTGGATACGCGGACACGCTTATGTCAAGATTTTATTCACTATTTTTCTTTTTACATTTGTTCCCAAATGAAGTTCTGATCATTCCGTTAGAGTGGTTTTCAAAATAATCTGCAGTGCGTGGAAAGCCATCCGTTAGGTGGGCTTTTATAAATTTTTTAAGCTGACATTTGAAGCGATTTCTTCTATTAACGTAGCTTGAATTTGATACGGTTTTTCAGGTCATTGATCAAACTTAGCGTTTAGCGTATCAAATTTAAAGATTTATGCCTTCCGTTGGTTGGGCACCAGTCGCACTTATGATACGTATTACCGGTTAGGCGTCCCTGATATAATAGAATTATCGTAGTAAACTTCTAAGTGCAGCGATTTCCTGCCAATCAGATCTCCTGCCTTCCGTTCTCAATTTCAATATTACTGACCGATTTTCTACATGTATTTGAAGTTGTGCGATTGTTACAGAGTTGTTGTCATTCATTTGTAGTGGTACTTCTGCATTTTACCAGTTCAACACCTTGATTTTAGTACCAAGGAATGTTTGGTGCACAGTCATGAAGTGTAGACAGATGATGTATTCCATTCATGTGTAAATCTATCCCTTCCGAATTGACTGACTTTAACAGTTGCCGCGTTTCCAGTACCTGTCATACTCGACTCCTATTGTTTCAAGATCCCTGGCCACTTTCACTCGATATATACGCGCTTCTCTTTGTGCAATTCCTTCGAAGACGTGTTTTTCTTCTAAGCAGTTTCGGTGAATCCGTGGACTTTTATATTCCAATAATAATGCCAAGATTTTATTTATTATTTTTTCATTTGCATTTGCTCTCAAATAAAAAGCTTTCTAAACATCTCGAAAGGCGTTGATGAACCTTTCGTTCGTCATTAGTCCTCCCATAATTCATTACCAGTGCTTGAACAGTTTTATCTTGAAATTTCCAAACAACATAACGTTTAGCTTATTTAAATATTTGATCTTCCCGAAGTTGCTGCATTTGTTGGTTTTGAACCGCCTCGTCTTTATCCGATCCATATTGAGCTGTACTCTTATTACTTTCAGGTCCATGCACATCAATTCGTTACGTTTTAGACTATAAATTTGATATTTGTAGTTTACGATTAAAAATACTTTGATTTATTCACTGACATTTATACTCATTTCTCTGACACATTGTATTACGCTTTACTGATTTACTACCCCAACATCCATCTCGAATTTTCAGTATACGTTTTGATGGTTTATTACTAAAAGCTCAACCAAAATTTATTCAACGAAAAGTAAAAATAAATTTCACCTATTCAGATTGCAATAACAAAAGCTCTATAAAAAAATATTAGAGCTTTTTCGTGAACTTTAAAAGCTCGATTTAACCTTGCTAAATATTTGTGTTTAATATAGTGAAATTCAAAAAAGCTTTCAGTTATGCAGGCATTAAAGCCCTTGACACATCATCAAGCCATTGGAGTTAAATTTTAATGGAGCTTAGTGAAACCCACAAGTGCTAAAAATACATAAACCTCTTTTATGAAAACTGTTCAATTATTAGCGCGGTACTCCTTATAAAGAGCTTATATAAATAGTAAAAAAAAATCCGTGAAAAAAAATATATAAGCTCATTAAAAACCTTTCGAAATACTATAAAGTAAGTTTAACAATAAAAGCTTAATAAGGACTATGCCAATTTTGTTGAAATAGCTAATCGTCTATAAAATTTTACTATAGTTAAATCCAAGAAAGCTTTAAGCTATATGCTGGTCAAGGTACTGTAATGTAAACTAAAACTCATTTTTATAAATTTCATGGACTTTTTAAACAGCTTTTGCAAATTTTAATGAATTAATAATAAAAGCTTTACCAAAACCCAAGTCAAGTTTATTGAGAGAAGATTTTAAATATTCTGGTTAGTCTCTTGAAACTAAATAAAACGGAATTAAAAGTGTTTAATTTAATTTGCTCAATCACCTGTAGTTAAAGCTTCGAAAAAGGCTGATGAAAGTGTACTTGAGAATAGTTCAACAAAATTCCATAAACATATAATATTAGCTGTGCAAGTCTGCTAAATAAAACTTTAAAGCTTTTTAAAAAGTTCCAAAATTTGTCTTTAAATTCCGAGATTCTGATTAATTCTAAAATTATAAATCCTGATAAAAGAGTAAAACGAAATTAAGAATGCGATCATCATTAATGGAGCTAATAGAGAGCTTAATTGTGCAAAAAGTGCATAAAACAATTTTTAAAAAGAGCTTTTCTCCCATTAAATAATAATTAACTTGCAATAAAAGCTCATCAAAATTTTACCAAGCATGTTTGATCAAAAAGATAACCAAATATTGATTCTACGTTGGTATTCATCACCATGGAATTAAAAATTTAATTAAGCTTTAAAAAGCTTTCAATATGATATCGACGTTATACACTAATCGTGTTTTAATATTTATTACACTTAATTCAAGAGACCTTAAGCTTTAATCAGGGTACGATAATTGTCATCAACTTAGATATAAAATTGAATAAAGCTTACAGAAACGGTTATCTCCGAAGAGTAAAATACAATTCATGACCTTTAGAAACTACATCAAAAAGCTCATACTACGATTTCAAAGCTTTAAAAGCCCAATTTAGGTTTGGTAAATATTGTTGTTTAATCTAGTGATCTTCACGAAAGCTTTAAATTTTGCGAGCATTATTATTCCCTTAACTCACCATTCACCTTGAAATTAAATTTAATGACGCTTACCTTGACGGCCACATGTCTTAAAAATACATAAAGCACTTTTATGAAAACTATTCGAATATTAGTTCGGTAATCTTTATGAAGGGCTTTCATAAATAGTAAACAGACTTTGTGAAAATGAATGTATAAGCTCATTAGAAAGCTTTCGAAATAATATGTAGTAAGTTTAACATTAAAAGCTTAATAAAGAGTATGCCAATTTTGTTGGAATAGTTAAGCGGGTATAAAATTTTACTATAGTTGAATTCAAGAAGCTTTAAGTTTAAGTTAGACATAAAATTTGAAAAGGCTTACAATAAACACTATCTTCGAATGATAGAGTATACAGACCGTAATGAATTAATAATAAAAGCTCAATCAAATACCAAATCAAGTTTATTGAGAAAAGATTTTAGATATTCAGGCTAGTTTTTTATAAAAAAGTTCCCAAATTTTGAAATCAGATTTTTAAATGGAATTTAAAGTTTTTAATTTAAAGTACTTCAAGCTCAATCACCTGTATTTAAAGCTTTTTGAAAAAAGCTAATCGTAAACTTGTGATTTCTTTAATGAAATTCCAGTAAGATAAAATACTAGCTGTACGAGCAATGTCAAGCTTGTCTGCAAAATAAATCTTTAAAGCTTTTTAAAAAGTTCTGATTAATTCTAAAATTACTAAGCCTTAAACGAATGAAAAATGCGATCGTCGGCCGAAATAAAAAAAATTTAATGTTTCAAAATTTAAAAAGTTGGTGTCTGGATTTAACGAAGCTTACAGTAAACTAAATTTTGCAAAAAATACATAAAATAATTGTTCGAAAAAGCTTTAGATAAAACCAAGAAAGTTTGTACGTTGGAATTCATAACCTTGGAATTAGAAACTTTATTAAGCTTTTTTCAAAGTTATTTTACAATGTGAAATCTAGAAACTAATTAAAAAGATCTCAAAACGATACCGGCGTTTACTAAACTAATTTTGTTTTAGTATTTGTTAGAGTTAATTCCAAGAGAGTTGAAAAGCTATAGGCTGGTTACGCTAATTTTCATAAACTTAGATATACAATTTAAGCTTTATACAGATTATCTTCGAAAAGTAAAATATTAATCGAAAAAGTTAGCCCGATTTTAAAAAGGAAGCTTCAAGCTCATCTTGGAAAAATATTCATGAGCTTTAGACACCATATCAACATTTTAATTATCGATTAACATAAGCTGTTAGGCATACCTAAATGTGTAGGTATTTTTTTTTAAGTTCATAATACAACTTCGATGTTTTTTACGGAAAGCTCTAAAAAATATTATTGAGCTTTTATATTTTATAAAAAGTACATTTTTTTAATAATACTAAAAGCTCAATCGTATGAGCTAAGCTTATTAGAAATCTATATTTTTATTGAGTTTACGGCACTTGTCACATTGTAATTTATAGTACTTAAAGTTTATTAAAAGCATTAAAAAAAGCTTTACGAAATTATAAATTAATTGTGAATAAAAAATCGGGACACATTAGATAATCTTAACGTGGTACATATGTGCATACGCGTTAAATTCAAATTGAAACGTGCTCTTGGCGTTTGGCCAATTAATGAAAAACTTTTGGATTGATATATTTTTGTTTAATACCACGATATCTCAGAAAATTACAAGCTTTTTGATGTTTCATGTCGGATTAAAAGTTATATGAAACGATTGTAATGATTATCATTGCAAAAGTTGCATGAGCTTTTCATAGGGCTTTTTACTCAATTAAAACCTATCAAAGCTTATTGGAAAATGCTAATCGACAGTATTGTAGTGAAATTCAATATCACTCTTAAACTTGGCAACGGTTACAATCTTAACGAAAATTCAAACACTTCATATTTCGTAAACAAATCTTAGAATAAAACTTTATAAAAAGCTCATTGAAAAAGAATAATTAAAAAAAATTCGTAAAATGTAATACTTCTTATATATAAGTCATGCTCGCGTGCCACCGCTTAGCCAACGCTGCTAGAGTATAGACAGTTGGGATAAAGGATTTCATCAGTTATACGACTATCAGGATAATAAATGTTGGTGTTTTATTGATTTTAATGTGATTTTTAAATTTTTTTTTTTTTCTATTTTTATTGTTATTGGGCATTTTAATTTAATTTGAAACTCATATACATACATCGTACATACATTTTGAAGAGATTTGTATTTGAATATTTCAAATGTTACAAAATTAATGGTTATCATCCGGACAATATGAAAAGTTATTTGAGCGGGAAGCATCGATTCAATTCAATTTCACGTTTTACTATATGTATATATAGATACTTTAACTAGAACTAGATATTTAAAATATGTATAGTTTGAAAAAACTTTTGAACAAAAAGCAGGGCAAATTATAAATTTGACATCTGTTGTAATGCATCACAATTTAATAAGTTATTTTTCACAAACAAAAAATGTTCGTTAAAACTGCACAACATATATAGATACAGCAAACGTTTTAAAAAATTTAAACTACATATTATGTTGTCGAGAGAGATGGAAGCGACTATACTATATGTACATAGAGTGCACATATACGGAAAACTTTATAATTTAATTTTTATTTTATTTTTTTTAAATTGAATTTTAAATAGTCTCTTAATGCACATCTGCATCAATATTTGACTAGCAAGCGAGTGAAACAATACCAAAACTTTTATATGTACACTATACGAGTATGTTCATATATTTACTCCAAACAATATATAGAAAGAGAAGTTTTTCATTAACAAATTGTATTCTTTAAATAATTAGAAATAAAAAAGCTTCAATGCTTTTCGATGTATTTTTATAATTAAATTTAAAAATCGATAGTATGATCTGTGATACATCCTGAGAGAATATGAACATTTTTGTGCTTTTTTGAGAAGCTAGTTAACTAAATTTCTTACGATTTTGTGTTCTAATTTTTCAAAATTTCTTTCCAATGGATAATTTTCGTTGTTAGTTCTGTCTGTATTGGACTGTAAAATTTAAAAAAACCGAAAAAATAATTTTAGTGTGACGTTTCTAGCTAACAAGTTGTCAAATACAAAAATTTTCAATTTTTTAAAACTAGTTATCTTTACTTAAATATTAACAAAAGTAACAATCTGCAGATATCAACTTAATATTTTCAAATTACAGTAAAATGATTGTTATGTAGTAGGTTTATGTATGGTGATTTCTGCCACCTTCTAAAATTGAGAAAAACTTGTTTCTAAAAAAATAACACAGATTTATATAATATGTACGGAAGACTCCCTATAAATTTACAAATTATTTGTCTAAATAGGAAACAAGACAAGTGATAAAATAAAATATGTATTGACATAATAATACATAAAAACCGAAACAAACTGCACACCTACACGATAATATACAAAGCTCAGCGTAGCCCTGATATTTTTTAATTAAAAATATATTTTAATTAAATTGGCAAAATTTATATTAAAAATTGATGAAAAGCTTGGAAATCAGAGTCGTTTATTTGCATCTACATTATATGTGCAGGATGGGTGCGTCCTAACAATTTGAATTCTTAGAAAAATATATTTGTTCAATATATAAAACACACATCTTAACGACGTTTCATCAAAAAATTAAATTGAAACATAATTTAAAGTGACACGTGCGGTTATAGAACGTGCGCTAGGATTATGTACGGTTTTTTAGCGAAGCATATATAAATAGCGATATACGCTTTGGTTAGGCGATGACTTCGATGTTTATAGGGCACCATCACGGGGTCACAGAAGTCCAATCATAATACAATCATCATATTATAGTCGAATGGTGTGCTCCCACCAACCTAAACTAGTGGTTGATCTATGAATGGGCTGAGATCTTTCAAATCATCTTTGGCCGTGTTTGACAATTAACTTCAGACGAATTTCTGGCCCTTATACTAACCTGTTGAAACGATAATAAAAGAAACGACTTGGTTGGTTGATAGCAAGAAAAGAACAAAAAAAATATATTTCATTATACCATGTCTACTATATGAGTTTGATATTTATAAATTCTAATACAACAACATCCCCACTAGAATTTAATTTCTCTCAAACCCATTCCTGAAGTACATTTTTGGTGTTTTTCACTAAAAAGTGCCTTCGTTAAGACATCTGCAACCATGTCCTTTGTGCCGATGTAATCCAATTTAATTTTTGACTCTTCTAACAATTCACGAATAAAATGGTGTCTAACATCAATGTGCTTTGTTCTGGCATTGTATGAAACTCCAGATGCTAAGCATAAAGCACTTTTGTTGTCACATAGTATTGTAGGAACAGGTTGATTATTTTCAAATAATTCCTTCTGAAGTCCATTTAACCACATCGCTTCCTGGGAAGCCGAAGATAGCGACATATACTCCGCCTCTGTGGTTGACAAGGCAACTGTTGGTTGTCGTTTTGAATTCCACGACACTGCTGCCCCCTGATTCAAAAATACATATCCTGTATTGGAGCGACGTTCATCAACATCTGCAGCCCAATCTGCATCACAATATCCAAGAATTCCAGTATGTGCTTCACGGGAAAATGTCAGTTTCAAACTTGAATTTCCCTTTAAATATCGTAGAATTCTTTTTACCGCATTCCAATGCGATTTGCCAGGATTCATGTTGTAACGACTAACATTACTTACAGCAAACGATAAATCTGGTCTTGACACTTGTGCTGCGAAAAGAATACTTCCAACCGCTTCCTGGTAGGGTACATCTGCCATTTCTTTTTGTTCAGCATCATTTTTTGGACACATATCATTTGTCAGAATCTGATTAGGATCAAACGGTGTTAAAACTGGGTTGCAGTCCATCATGTTAAATTTCTGCAACACTTCTTGAATATATTGTTGTTGATCGATGGATATGAGTCCCTTTTTCCGGTCACGGGTAATGCGTAAACCAAGGCAATAAGCGGCTTCCCCCAAATCCAACATTTTGAACCGCTTCATCAGTTCTGTTTTAATCCAATTCTTCACACCTATATCATTGCTACAAATGATAAAATCATCTACATAAATTGCGATCATCAGCATTTTATCTCCATCGAGTTTGAAGTAGACACAAGGGTCAACTTTTGAGCGAGTAAGACCCATTTCTTTTTGATTGTTATCCAATTTTTGATTCCAAATTCTGCTTGCCTGTTTCAAACCACATAGAGATTTTCGGAGCTTGCACACTTTAGTTCCACTGGCAAAACCTTCTGGTTGCAGCATATAAATCTCATCAGGTAAGTCGCCCTGCAAAAACGCAGTTACTGCGTCCATTTGATCGATCTCAAGGTCATATTTTGCTGCCAAACTAATAAGATATCTTATAGAGCTGAAACGTACGACTGGAGCAAACGTTTCATTATAGTCTACACCCTTCCTTTGCGAACATCCTTTTATTACAAGGCGGGCTTTGTACCGAGCAATCTGACCTGTGGCATCTCGTTTTGTTTTAAAAACCCAACGGCAATCAATGGGTCTCTTCCCTTTCGGTAAATCGCATAGTTCCCACGATTTATTTTCTTGAAGTGAACTAAATTCCTCTTCCATTGCTTGTTTCCATAAATGTGCATCTGCTCTGCTAAATGCGTTTTGCGGTGACAATGGATCACATAGCTCGGCCGACTTCACCGAATAGACAAAATCAGATAGCCGTTTTGGCTTAGGTTGTCTAGTTGTCTTTCTTGGAGACGTTGATGAGATTTGCATATGAGACGGAATATAATCTTCATCTGAAGAATTTAAATCAGCCTCCTGACAAACATCGGATTCTAGCAATGATGATTCAGAATTATCAGTAATTTCTCCGTGAACTTCTTCTATATTACTGGTACTATTAACGTCGGTATTATTTTGAGTCTCCACTTGAGTCTCATTTTCTTGTACGTGAGTTTCATCTGGGAATATATAGAAATTATTATCACTAATGTCATTATTATTTACTTGTTTTTGAAAGCGTTGATTTTCAAGAAAAATAACATCTCGACTGATGACAATTGTACGTTTTATTGGATTGAATAACCGATATGCCTTTGAATTTTCTGAATACCCCACCATAATATGCTTTTCGGATTTGGAATCAAATTTTTGCCTTTTCTGCTTTGGAACATGTACCATGGCTATGGTACCAAAAACCTTTAGATGCTCCAAACGTGCCCTGCGACCAGTCCAAATTTCTTCAGGGCATTTACAATCTGGTAAACCACGTGTCGGTGAACGATTGATTATATATACAGCAGTCGACACGGCTTCAGCCCAAAAATCAACTGGAAGTTCAGCATCGAATAACATGCAGCGAGCTCTCTCCACGATGGTGCGATTCATCCTTTCAGCCGTCCCATTCTGTTCTGGTGTGTACACTGTTGTCGTTTGATGCTGTACACCACAACTTGACAAATACCTCAAGAAATCTCCATTACAAAACTCAGTGCCATTGTCTGTTCTAAGAATTTTTATTTTCCGACCTGTTTGATTTTCGGATAACAATTTGAATTTTTTAAAATTATTCAACGCTTCGGTTTTGGTGCTTAATATGTAAACTGACACTTTCTTTGAATAATCATCCACAAAAGTTAGAAAGTATTTTCCACCACCAAAAGATTTCTGCCCAATTGGACCACAAATGTCCGAGTGTATCAAATCTAGAAAATTATCTGACTGTGAGCATGAGTTATGGAACGGTAGTCGTGTCTGTTTTCCCTTCAGACATATAATACATGATTCACTAATTTGCTCGTCAGTAAAAGAAACTTCATTTTCTTTATCTCTTAATTTTTTCATACTATTCGTATTTAAGTGCCCTAACCTCCTGTGCCATAAGTCATATTCTGAAGAAATTGCTGACAGCATTACACTTTCGGCATCCGGTGTATCCAATTTGTACATCTCACCAATAAGTGTGGCAGTGGCAATAACTTTTTTGTACATCTTGTTAAAAACTGTACATCCATTCGAGTCAAATGTTACACGATTTCCGTTTTTGACCATTTGGCTGACCGACAGCAAATTAGTACACAACTGGGGAATACACAAAACATTTGTTAAATCAGCGTCTTGCACGGAATTGTTAACCAACAATTACATTTTTAAATTTCCGATCCCTGTCACTTTCAATCGTGTGTCATTTGCAATAACAACTTCATTTGTTGGTGGATTTGAAATTTCCCTTAATAAACTTGCATCCATTGACATATGCGATGATGCGCCTGAGTTTATGTACCAACTATCGTTTTTAATTTCGCTTACTGCAAAAGAAGTATATAACAATGCAGAACTGCTTTGCTGATTTGAGTTTGACTCAATATGTTTATTGTCAGTGCAACTGTTCGCCAAATGTCCATATTTATTGCAGTTATAACAACGAATTTTACTAATATCTTGTGGATATCTTTTGTTATACCTGGATTTTCTATAATTACTCGCACTGTACAGAGCTTTTGTTGCTGTAGTGCCATCTGATGACAAATTATCCAACTGTACATCTTGCAGCAGCTTCGCTTTAATTGAATCCGCAGTTATATCCACACCTGAGCTTTCGATGCCCATGATCATTGGCTTGAATTTATCAGGCAAGCCGGCTAATAAAATAGTTCCTACCCATTCATCACTCAGATCCATGCCAATATTTCTTAATTTGTGAGCGGTTGATATAATATAATTGACATATTCTTCTACTGAAACGCAATCTTCTAGAGATGTTGTAATTAGTTTTCGTAAAAGCCCCACTTTTCGCGTGAGACCAGAATCCAAGAAAGCTTTTTCAAGGGCTTTCCATGCCTCTTGAGCTGTTTTACTCAATCGAACATGAACATAATTGATTGGATCAATCAAAAGAATAATTTTATTTTCATTAATTTCTCGGGCAACATTCCCAGAGAAACGAGATCTGCAGGATTATTTTTCTTGGCATCTGCTCCCAAAATCATATCATCGATGTAAAAATCCTCTCAAGTTTGTCAGCTGATGAAGGCATTAAATAACTAGGAATAATGTGGCCGCGGTTACATAAAATCGGTTCCGTTCGACTTCCTCTCCATAAAATTCATTACAAATATGATTGCTTCTCATCAAATTCGAGTACTTTATTCTCGCTATGATGAACTTCAATTGGTCAAAAAACTTGAATTTTTCGATGTACGGTAGTCGGAAAAACATATTTACAAGAATCAGAATTAAGCTATAAGCTGCGTTTCAGTCACTTCGTTGCATGTAAATTGTACGTATATTTTAAGACTTAACATATTCGCTATGGCGCCAGTCAGTTAAATTTGTTTCGAAATTTTTTTGCAAGGGTCTTTGTGTTTTTGTAACGTTGGTGAGCGTTACACTTAATTCCGAAGGACCTCCGATAGCTCGTTTGCTATCAAGTAACGCCAAAAAATAACGCATCAGATTTGACATGACATACGATTCGTCTTTTATGCTTATACCATTCACATATTCAAAGAAATTACACCACTTCTATAAGTATCCCTCAAACCCCAAGGTCCTCAAAGTTTGTGGAAATTTACATCTACGGCCACAGTCAATGGAATGTTGATTGATTCACAATAACAAACTGTAATGGCAAATATTGTTGTAATTAGAATGAGATCTACAGGATCGTATAAAATAATAGGTGAAACATTAAATTCAAAAATATTATACAAATTCCAATTTCAAAATTTTTTAGATTCCAATGCCATAAATTCAAAAATTCGAATTATGTTAGTTTTAAAATATATTTGAAACAACCTAATGTTACTTTCCCCGTGTTCGAAGAAGCATCCAATTATCCTAATTCTATATTTTCCAAAATTCATAATTCCAAATATTCATTCAAAATTCCTAAATTTCCAAGTTAATTTCAAACAAGAGATGCGTTCTTTTACTATTTTATTCTCATGATTTATTTAAAATATTTTAAAATTCAACTTGTAATAATCAAAAGTTTCAAAATCATCAAGTTTCTCAAAATTTTAAATTACTAAATTTCCTAATTTTTGCAATTTCCAAATTCTAAAACTAAGCCAAACAACATAAAGGACTTACACTCTTCCATTTCATGTATATGAGGGCCGTAATTCCAATATTCTAATATTTCTAAAATTATAAATAAATAAATTACAAAATTCCTAAAATTCGATTGAATATTGAATTGAGAATATTCTTTAATTCATTGAATCATTATTTCTTAAAACTCGGATTTCTAAAATTCCAATATTACTAAAACTAAATTTTTTTCAAACTTTGTATATAAGTGCCAAAATATCAATACCATAAAATTCCTAAACTCTCTAAAATTTCGAAAATCCCTAGTTTTTTAAATTTCGATTTCATAAATTTTAAAAATATTTAAACTTAAATCCAAGATTAACATTTTCAATAAAACCGATATTTCAAAATTAAAATTTACCAAAATTCCAAAATTTCTAATTTCCTAAATTTCGTAATTTCCAAATCCCAAAACCAAGCCATACAATGACATACCACAAATAATTTTTGTATATCTTAAAAAATAATTTGTGTCTAACAAACAACCTAAACTCGTAAAATCTATAATTTCCAAGTTTTGTATTTTGTAATGTCCAAAATTAAATAGAATTTAAAAAATATTATATAAACCCATAATTGTAATATTCCAAAACTTCTAAAATATTAATTTCCTTTTCTTATATAATTTTCAAAATTTCCAAAATTCAAAATTTAAAATTTTAATATTGAAATGGAAAGACGTCATTTTCTGTGCTATCTACAAAATAAAAATACAGAATTTCCAAATTTTGATATCGAAATCGGTAAATGCAAATATCTGTATTTCCAGAATTACAAAATTTCAATTATGAAAATTCTTAGAATTCTAATTTCTTACTAAATGTTAGTCTTACTCCTAAATTCCTAATTTCTAAATAAAAAATTTCAATTTCGAAAAATTCATAATTTCAAATACTCATCCAAAAATCTCAAAGTTTCAACACATCCGAACAATTCACCCAATCAGTCAGATTAGTTAGTTAGTATTTCTTGCTATTTTAAAAAAAAAAAAAGTAACCTAGGAATTTCCAAAGCTTGGCATAGTGTCCTTTCCACCATTTGGAATTTTATTCGATATTCATTTAATAGACTCAAAAATTGAAAAATTTGAAAACTTAAGTTCAAGGGAAAATTCGATATCTCTATGGTTCAAGGTGAGCAATCAAGTCAATAATTATTGTGTTAGCAAAGGTATATAGGTTGAGGCGTTATTTATTTAGAACAACCCGGTTAGTGCCAACAACCTATTCGCGGAAATAACCACTCTTCCATTTTTATATGTCAAACCTCGAAGCCTCCAAAGATGCAAGAAGTTATCATCTACCCCCCGCACAGTCAATGGAATGTTTTTTAATTAACGATATGAATCTGTAATGTTGTAATTCGACTGAGATCCACTGAATCGTATAGATGAAAATAGGCTGAGGTAATCATCATTGATGGTGATAAAACTGTAGCAACTAAATGAAGATCCCTTGTTTTATTGCAAAGTAACTCGTATTCAATTTAGTATAAAAACACAAAGTTGAGTGCACCTAGATATATAATTTGTAAACCTGTAAAGCTACATACAACCTTTAGGTAAAACTAAAATTTAATACTCTAAATAGAAGCCTTAAATTACCAAACTTCCGAATACACAACGTTTAATGTCTAGCACAGAGTACTGCGAGATTCTTAAGAGAAAACCTCATTTCCTTAGTCATAAATTTCTAAATTTAAATAATGCTTGAACTTCAAAATTTCAATTCGGTAAATTCATCGACTCATAAATTCTTAAAATTCGTAATTCCAAAATTCAATAAACACTTCAATATTTTAAAATTGTTTTGTCTCTAACAACCTAAACTCGTAAATTCTATAATATCCTAGTTCTGTATTTGCTTAAGTTCGAAATTAAATAGAATTTAAAAAATACTCTGTAAAGGAATATTCTCAATATTTCAAAATTCCTAAAATCATAATTCCCTTTACTCTTATATATTTCAAAATTCCCAAGTTCCAATATTTAAATGATTAGGTGCAATTTTCTGTTTTTGTTGAATTACACAGTAAAAATTCTAAAAAATCATTTAGTCTAAAAAAATTTAAAATACTTTAACCCAAAATTCTAATGATCCAACAAATTAAACTAAATTTTCATAAATTCGAAACTTCAAAAATTCAAAATTCAAAAATTCTGAATTCTCTAAAATCTACATATCTATTAATTACTTATAAATTTTAAAAACTAATAACGTTCGGTCAATTGAAAAGTTCTCAAGTTCTGTAATACCAAAAATCTGATAATATAGTTCTGTATTTCTTATATTAGAAAACTTTCAAATTCTTGAAGGTCCAATGATCCAAAATTCATTTCTAATATTTAAATTTCGGTAATTTTGAAAAAAAATCAAAAATTTCAAGTTTCTTGAAATACGCAATTTCAAAATTCCAATTTACCAAAAACTCCAGTTTTCAAAATTTCGAAATTTCCAAATTCCAATACTGAGACGCGTTGCGCTGTTAACAAAATAAGAAGATATTCTGTAAAGTCAAAATTCCAGTAATCCAAAACTCCTAAAGTAATGTTAAAACCTTCAATTCTGAAATTTCATAGAATCATAATTTATTTAGTATCCGTTATCTTAAAATGTCAAAGCTCCAATAATTAAAGTTTTCTTAAATCCGAAATTCTAAATATTCAATATTCCAAAACTCCTTAATTCTCAAATCCCTCAAATTTAAAATATTCCTAAATTTTTAAACTTAAATTTCCTAAATTTTAAACATATTTAAACCAAATTTTCACAAATTCAGAGGATCCCAAGTTCTGTATTGCCAAAATTAAAAAACTTGGGTCGGTACTTTCTAAATTAATAAACCTTCAAATTCTAAAATTTACGGAATTCCAATAATCCAAAATTGTAATTTTTCTTAAATCCGTAATTTCAAAATTCTCAATTCCAAATATTCAAAAAAAATTCTAACAAAGCGATGAGTCATATTTTATTTAAAAATATTAAAAAATTATACGTATCTAATATTCAAATTTCGGCAATTCAAAAATTCTCAAATGTTGTGTTACTCAAAATTTAAAATTAGAATATATTTAAATTGTTTGATTCCAAAATTCAAAAATTCCAAGTTTCGCAAAATACGTTTCTTTCAAAATTCCAATTCACCAAAATTTTCAATTTCACATATTTCGTAATTTTTAAATTCCAATACTTCGACATGCTCTTATGAAATTAGAATATATTCTGTAAAGCCTAAATTCCAGTATTCCAAAATTCCTGTACATTTTTATGATTTAGAATTTCCAAAATTTAAATTTTACAAAATTCGAAATTTCAAAATTCCGATAATATTCTGTATTTCCGGAATTACAAAAATTTAATTCTGAAAACCCATTGAAGCATAACTTCTTAGTATCCGTAATCTTAAAATTTAAAAGCTCCGCTTTAAAAGAATTAGTTCGATACTTTTTATGAACTAAATTTATGAACTTTCAAATTCTGCAATTTAACATTTCCAAAATTGATATTTTTCTTAAATTCGTAATTTCAAATTATCAAAATTTCCAATTACATTAATTTCATAATTCCCCAATTCCAATACTGATACATGCAGCTTATGAAAAAAGAAAATATTCTGTAAAGCCAAAATTCCAGTATTTCCAAAATTCCGAACACAATAATTTTCCATCCATTACAAAATACGAAATTTCAAAATTCCGGTAATAAAATCGGTAGATGCAACTTACGGTATTTCTTGAATTACAAAAATTCAAAATTCCAAAATACATATTTCTCCAAAATTCCTAAATTATTAAATTTTAATTTCATAAATTTTAAACAAATTTACCCATTCCAAGTGTCCAGTAATCCAGAAGTTCCCAAGTTCTGTAATGCTAAAAATAAAACAAAGTCCTATGCTAGTTCTTTAAATTCCCAAATTTTACAAAATTCGAAATTTCGTAATTCCGATATCGAAATCGGTATAGATGCAGTTTTCTGTGTTTCTTGAATTACAAAATGTAAATTCTGAAAATTCATAGAATCTTCCCAAAATGTCAAAGTTACAATATGACTAAATCAACATTTTCCGAAATCCGAAATTTTAGAAAATTCAACAGATTCGGAAATTTCTAAATTCGCCATTCTGTAAAATCTTCAAAATTCCATGCAATTACACAAAGAGATTTTTTGTTTGGCGCAGGAATTTTGACTGTGCCCACAAGCTCAAGACGGATTTTTTATTTTAAAATGGCGGGTAACTTAAGGACAACCCAACAGTTCGTATCAGTCTTATTTTTAGTTTTCCAATTAACACACGGTCTCATTCACTTAAAAATCCCGTATATAATAAGATTCCCGCACGTTTCTCATCAATAACTATTCATGCTTAAGTCTCGGATAATTGAGACTGAGCTGGATGACTCATCAGTGTACATCAAAGTAGCCGAGGGTTGCCCGCAAGGAGTGGTTCTAGCACCATTGCTGTGGCTCATGGTTATCGATAACTTCTTGCTAAATTGCAGCGATCTGGGTGTATCGTGCAAAGCTACGCGGATGATCTTGTTTTGACAGTGTCTGGTAAATACCTGAACGTCTTATCTGATCTGACGCAGAACGCCCTTAATATAGTAGGAGTTTGGTGTCTTGAAAAGGGGTTGTACGTGAAACCCTCAAAGACTGGTCTGGTTGTCTTTACGAGATGTAGACACAGTGCTAATCTGTCTGTTCCCACTCTGCTTGGTAGAACGATCACAAGGACAGAGCACGTTAAGCACCTAGGTGTCATTCTAGATGGTACACTCTACTGGAAGTATCACTTTGATTATGAGCTGAAAAAGGCCATTGCTATTTTTGGCAATTTCTGGGGTCACCCCCAAAATGATGTCGTTCATCTATAAATCACTGGTTTTACCCTTATTGTCCTATGATTCAGTTCTTTGGTGGCCGGTTGTGAAACTGACGCCTTCAGTATAGCAAGGCTGGATGGGGTGCTAATGACAACCTGTAGGGCTGTAACCAAGGCTATGTCGTCTGCTCTTCTTCTTGTTATGGAGTCTATTCTACATCTGCCGAATTGCAGTACCACATTTTTGGTACAGCGTGTTCTGCTGCGTATCGATTAAAGTGCATTGGGGTATGGAATATCTCCGGGACCTGTACAGGGCATAGACAGATTCTTAATAAGTTTAAGTCACATATTCCGGAGCTGGACAGGTGAATGACAGGCTATTCCCCGACTTTAACCTCACCATTTCATTCTCCGTCGTTTTCCCTTAGAATAATGGCTATCTCAGGATTTCTACGGATAGCTGTGTGAGTCGATAGTTTTTTTGCAGATGGCCCTCGTTCGGAAGTCAGTTTGGTCAGTCGGGTTTGGATTTTTTTACTGTCCTAAGTATAAGCTAAGATTTTCGGGTAGTCTGGTTGATTTAGGGAAGGATCTTATTATCTGCACGGATAATAAAACCGGTTGCTGACTTTTTAGCGAAAGCTGGTTCGCGTAGTAAATTTGTTAGCCCCGAATCAGCAATTCACCTATCCTTGAATGGTAGTAAAGACGCTATTAAGAAGTTCGCTCTACTTGAACTGGGACTAAAGTGGCGTTCTACTCCTAGCTGTCGAAAGGAGAAATATTTCATTATTGAACCCAACCTGAGGGTCAGTAAATATCTGTTATCCTTAAAAAAGAGCCAACTCAGAATTCTGGTCGCACTTATAACCGGCCATGGAAGTATCAAGGTTCATCTCCAACGCATGGGACTAGCATACGATGCTCTTTGTGACGACTGCCTAGAAGAAGTGGACGACTGCTTACACTACCTCTGCAGCTGTCCGGCCTATGTCGGAGCTAGATCCCAAGTGTTCTCTTCGGATCTTTGAACGTAGATCAGTTAGTAACCATTCCTTAGCCGCCCCCGATAGCACAGTAAGTAGCGAGCTTGCCTTGTTATTCGAGGGTCTCGGGTTCGATTCCCGGTGGTGACCAAAAATCACGGTTGGGTGTTTTTAATGTGTAAGTATTTGTGTTTGTCCGGGTATTGCACCGTGGGCCCATTGTGGCAATGAGTGCTGGAGTAATCCGCCCAATTTTAATTATTTTTTTTTAACCATTCCTTGGTTCAATCTTTTCAATTTGCTAAGATTGCAGTATACGCTCCCGCGATTTAGGATAGATCCTCTTAGTTTGCAACATAGACCCACTGTGGCATTGAGTGCGGAACCTCAGTAGGATCCAATCGTTTTAACAAAAAATTAAAAAAAACTCATCAATGGACGTGGCTGGAACACGGGTTTTTTCTGATGAGGGCCCAGAAGTGTTGTCGATGGTTTGGGGACGATGATTTGCTAAAAGCATGCCATAGGCAACTCTGTACTTATAGAAGCATTATAGCCAACATCTTGGGGTTGCACAACCACATCTTTCATGATGAAAGATGTTAGGAGTTACAATTTAAAGGACAAATTGAAAGAATCATCATCGAAGCATTGTCCCGAATTTATTCATCAAATTGTGTGCAGAACTCAGTTACCAGTTCGATCGCGTCCTGTCAATCTTTATTAGATCTCGTACCCAAACTTCAAGATGCCTCTTCACTAGATGAGTCAATAGAAACATTGAATGCTATTCATATTGAACAATGCGAGGGCGAGCAACCTAATAAGGATGTACAATCTAACGAAGGTGTTTCTAATTCATCTAAACATCTTAAAGATAAGCGAACCGATCAGTCAAGAAATGTTACAAAAAACGTAAGATCGAATAAACCTGGCTTAACAGACAGTCCACCGGAACCAGGGCAAATCAGCCCTCCTAAATTTAAATCTGATTATGCAGCGTCCATATCAAACGCTTCTCAGTTCTCAGGGCAACCTCGTTTACTCCAATCAAATTCATTCGCACCTGTTGCATTTGTAACGGCGGAACCTCAGCGGCTCCCATTAAAAGCTGTTAGTCAGATGCCATCAACAAGTTCACTAGTACCACTGGTACCTCATTACCAATATAAACCACCGGCCACTTTTCCACACCCACCCGAAGTGACTCAACGTCAGTTTTTGGTTGTTACAAATGTTAACGTTCCATTGCCATACAATCACTGGAATATACCTTATACACTTCGGCCTCAAGTACCATCCGAGCTACCATCTGCACGTCATGACGAAAATTCCGGTGTACAAACCCGATAACCTTCAGTCCTAGCTGGTAAAAAGTTCCAAACCATATCAACAGATGAGTTTCAATGGAAGAAGCTTGGAAATAAATAAGAACAGTGTTAAAGGCCATTACTGGCCCCTTACTGAATCAACAATCTGGCTCCAACGGTTTTGATCCTGAGCTTGGTCTTCATACTGTCTTAGACAATCTGAAGAGGCCAAGTCGTTCTCTACATCGTGGAGCCATCGTCGCCTGCAACCACCTCTGCGCCTACCATATGGTGGCTCTCCTTTCAGAGATCGCTGCACAATTCGTTCCGGATCAGCACGCAGAACGTGCCCGAGCTAGCGTACTCGCTGAGATCTTATTTCATGTACAATATCGGGGATCTTCATCAGATCTCTGATCTCGATATTGTATAGAGCTCGGTAGGTACCATCTATTTCGCGTTTTGGGCCGTAAATCACACGCATGACTCTTCTCTCAAATGTTAGGAGCCATCTCTCGTACTCATCCGTCAGCGCCCAACTTTCACATCCAAACATAACAACGGGCCTGATCAACGCTTTGTAAAGCTTCAGCTTCACGGCACTTGATAAGTGTTTAGATTTTAGCAGTGGCCTTAGAGGATACAAAGAACGACTGCCAGCTGCCAGCCGCACTTTAATATCCTCACCCACACTGTTATCGTGAGTGATAAGAGAACCCAAATATTTGAACCTCCTCACTCCCTCAAACGTGTGGTGGCCACTACTAAAATCTGGTGTGCCATTGTCTCTAAAACCAGAGATCAGGTATTTCGTTTTGGACTCATTGATCTGAAGTCCAACTGAAGCTGAAAACTCTACAAGCGGATCAAGTATTTCTTTCACTCCGTTGCTATTCAGTCCAATCACGCATATGTCATCTGCATATGCAAGCACTTGATTTGACTGGCGATATAAGATGTTACGCTGCGGTGTTTCAGTTTTACGAAAGATGTACTCCAACATGAGATTAAAGAGTATCGGGGACAGAGCATCTCCCTGCCGAACACCCGAGTTAACTACAAAACTTGTCGATAGCCTGTTCTCAACTTTAACACAGCATTGGGACTGCGTCAATGTCATCCTACATAGTCGTACCAGTTTTGTTGGCATTCCTGGGTATTAAAGGGCAGACCATAAACTCTCTCGATTGATCGAGTCATAGGCCTGCCGGAAATCCAGGAACACCTGATGTACGGGGATGGATGCCTCATAATATTTAGATAGAATCATCCGCAGCGAAAAGACCTGATCGGTGACTGATCGATTCGGACGAAATCCTCCTTGATAGTCACCAACCAAGCCCTCCGCTAGAGGAGTGATTCTATCCAATACAATGTATGACAGTAACTTGTACGCTGTGCAAAGGAGAGCTATACCGCGATAATTCTCACACTTCAAGCGGTCTCCCTTCTTGAAGATGGGGCATATCGCGGCCACTTTCCATTCGTCAGGCATAACTTCGGTTCGCCATACTAATGGAATAAGGTCGAAAAGACAGTTCAACAAAGTATCCCCTCCGAATATCAAGAGCTCCGAATTAATGCAGTCCACTCCAGGTGCACGGTTTCGTTTCAATCTCTGCATGGCTTTAGTGAATTCCTCATGGGATGGCTCCTCAGTGCAAATCTCCGCAATCTGTATTAGAGGTGGCTCAACAACAGTCTGTGACGCATGATGGACATCAAGCAGTTCAGTAAAGTGTCTACTCCATGCGTCAAGTACTGCGTCGATGTTGACACAGAGATTTCCATTCCGGTCCCAAATGGCGGTTGACGTAGGCCTGAAAGTATGGTGCAGTCCAGTAATTCCTTTAAAGAAATTACGCGAACTGCGCTCATTGCTGAGTTGTTGTACTTTCAGAACCTCGGCCTTCCACCATTCTCGCTTCTTCCGTCTACAAATCCGCTTAGCTGCCCTTCTTGCAAGAGCAGCCTTGTTTTTCCTCGCGATTGCGAGACGTTGTTGCACTTCATTATGGGCTATATTTTGTTGCTCAACTGCAAGACGACACTCGTCATCAAACCAATCATTCTTGGGTCTGATTTTCACTATACCTAAAGTCTGTTGAGCAGCACTGACAACCGAAGTTTTCAGGACCTCCCAGACAGAGTTCACGCAGTCAGACTGGTAATTAGCTTCATTAATATTGTCGCTGACAAGATCCTGATATCGTTTCTTTTGATCTTCATTTATCAGACCTTCACAATCGAAACGTACCATGCGTTTCGCTATGTTCCCAGACTTGTACGAAAACTTCCATCGTAGCTTTGCAGCGACCAAATGATGATCGCTGCCTACGTATTTGGTTGCTGACCGATAAGTTCTCACATCCTGCACAACCTGAGCCCTGCGGGAAATTCCGCGAGGATGTGTCCATGTCTCAAGATGTATGTGTTTGTGAGGGAAGAATGTGCTTGCAACTGTAAGATCATGAGCAACCGCAAAGTACATCATTCTCTCACCATTATCGGTCGCAGTTTCGTGTCGGGAGTACGGACCTATGTTTTCACACAAGTCGGTCTGATTTCTGCCAGCTCTAGCATTAAAGTCCCCAATTACCATTCTAACATCGTGTTCGGGTATAGATCCCATCAGATCGTCCAAGTCATTGTAAAATGAGTCTTTATCTTGGGGCTGGCTGAATTCTGTGGGCGCATGTACACAAATTATCGACAGGTTAGCTAACTTCATACGCAAGCGAAGCTTACACAATCGGTTATTGACTGCTTGGAAATCCAAAACAGCGTTCTTTACCTGCGGCCCAAGAAGAAATCCAGCTCCAAGATTTCCGAGGTCATCTCCACTATAGAACAACGTATAGCCCTGGGACACATGGTCTCCACTTTTAGGCCAGCGAGTTTCTTGAAGAGCAACGAGTTCCAGTCGATACTCCTTCATACACGTGATTAGGATCTCTAACGCTCCTGGTTTCCTTAGTGATTGCACGTTCCACGTGCCGATCCTAAATCTCGTGTCCGGGTACTTGAGCGGGGGTCCGGTGTTTTTTTGGCAGTATCCATTTTTTTTTTATGTTAGTTTTGTTGTTCTTTTTGGAAGAACATCCTTAATTACACATAAAATAGACACGGGTGACGCTACCCCAATCAAACAGCGGTTTTTCTCTGTGTCACCTGCGGTTCAAAACCAAATCTATTTGGAATTGGATCGCATGTTGACTTTAGGGGTAATTAAGGAGAGTAACAGTCCATGGTGTTTGCCGATTAATAGAGTTCTGAGATCCAATGGGAAAGTACGACTATGCCTAGACGCTCGTAAACTAAATAGCGTGACGAAAAAGGGTGCTTATCCTTCACTCCTCATAGATGGTTTGCTCACTCGACTGGATAGATCGCATTTCATGTCCAGTATTGACTTAAAGTATGCATTCTGGCAGGTTCCTCTAGACCCCGAGTCAATGGAAAAAACAACTTTTACCGTGCCAGGACGCCAGTTTTATCATTTTACTTTTATGCCAATTGAAATCTGTAATGCGTCTCAAACCATATGCCGTTTGATGCACAGAGTGATCCCACACCATTTGTGTCTTCTAGCCGATGTAGCATCTCGGTTAGTTTGGTCACGTGGTGGGTGGTGGCACTCTGAGACCCAATCCGGAGAAGGTCAGAGCCATTGCAGAGTATCCAGTGCCCAGAACGGTACGTCAGTTGAGGAGGTTTTTAGGTATCTGTGGTTGGTACAGGCGATTAATTGACCAATTTTCTTCACATTGTGCGCCGTTAACAAATTTGCTTCAGAAGAATCAAAAATTCGAATGGTCTAAGCATTCTCAAATCGCATTCGAAAATTTAAAACGAGCACTTAAAACGGCCCCTGTGCAAAATTCGGCCGACTTTAGTAAACGGTTTTTTATTCAATGCGACGCTAGTTCAACAAGGGTAGGTTCTGTATTGTTCCAAAAAACCGATGATGGACAAAATAGGCCAATAGAATATATGTCACACAAACTCAACTCAGCTCAACGACATTACAGCGTGACAGAGTTAGAGTGCTTGGCAGCTGTTCTAACGTTTAAAAAATTTAGAGGTTATGTAAAAGGACTACCTTTTTCTGTAATTACAGACCACGCTAGCCTTACCTGGTTAATGTCTCAGAAAGATTTGACAGGGAGGTTAGCGCGTTGGAACCTTAAGTTGCAGGGTTTTGTCTTCGATATTGAATACCGAAAAGGAACCCAAAACTGTGTTCCGGATGCATTATCCCGCTTATTGATGGATGAACTGTAGTAGAACTGTAAAATGCAGTAAAGATCCCACAGTTGATAATTGGTATCCAGCACACCTGAGTGAAAGTTGGTTATTCCGAAGCCACTTCAGTAAGCCTTGATTGAATCGGCCCATTCCCCTCCCACATCTGCAAAGCCAAGTATTCTGTATGAACTGTATGAAGTATTCTGTATCTTGCACGGTTCTTTGTATGAATTGTTGCGTGATGTGTACTCATCCACAGGCATAAACCCGACGAATTATATAGGTTATCCAAAAAGGCTCGTGTGAAATTGGCTACAGCACAGTTAAAAGCCCATACTCCGTACAATTTACGAAGTTGTCCACCTATGTTTCAGGTAGGTCAGAATATTATTGTAAAAAAAATTTCACTAAGCAATGCAGCGGCTAACTATTCGGCAAAATTGGCTCCGAAATTCATAAAGGCTAAAATTTACTATTGGAAATGAGTCATGCGAAGTAGTTGATGATCAGGGCAATATTCTTGGAATCTACCACTTCAAGGATGTTAAAACTTAATTTCGTATTAACCTATACCAAATTTTCAAAATTTAAGATTTTTTTTTTTTTTTTGAAAATAAATAAATAATCGGATTAATCTTGTTAGTTGTTGCCCAGTTGGATGAGACCTCAGGAATCGATGGGTACGTCCCACGAATGTAACAAAAATAATTAGTCTATATCATGAATTAAAAATATTTTGATTATCGGGATGGAATCAAGGTAAGTGGAAATTAAAGTTGACGTACTGTTGATTGGCTTCCTATTTACATCGGAACAATTACTCCAGCAGTCTAACAAGATCCATCCATGCTATCATAAAACCCCATCGCCGTACTCTGAGTCCTAGCTGGCCAAGGAAGACCGCGTGATAGTCCCTGGACGGATAAATTCTGTAAACAGATTGGGTTGTGTATGAGGTTGTGTATGAGTATAGGAACATCATAGGAATATGTTATATCATATAGTAATCACTTCCAGTCATGTTACAGTGGCGCGCAAACTATAAACGGCTTTACTTTCAATTTCTTTTTAATTTTTTTTAATTAAATTTTTTTTCTCCACGTATAAATTTCTCCACGTACATATGTGCAATTGTATCTAGAATACCACTGTTGAATCAATTGTAAGAACATATGTACGTTTTCCTCAGTTTAACTCAATAGCTGTAATCCTGTTTTCCCAAAAACAAAACAAAGAAGAATATTTATTGTCAATCTTTTAATTTTCTACATGACGGGATTGTTTGAATATTTGCCGTACTAACTCTATTTTTGAAATATTGATTCTAGTATGATACCGGATACCCCTTCAACCTGGCCATGCGACTTTACTTTCCAGTATAGGAAAAACACATAATAGGATGGTTAAACAATAATTTGTATTAGAAAGAAACTAACTTGGAAGCGCTGCACGATAACACATTTCTATATATACATTAAGTTCAAATAGCATTGTTCGTCGAATCCATCTGACACTTGTTGCTGAATATTGAAACATATATGTACAAACCAACAAAGCAAAATTGTACTCGTATATCTCCAATTTTTAGTTTTACTCGCAAAAAAAAAAAAACTTGATTCCCTTTTCAACCAATCTCCAAAATTCTAAGCTCGTCTGGCACAATATATATATATATATATAAAACTTAATCACAGCCAAACCAATTTCCAATTTTATATCGATTATTGATTGCATCGAATCAATCAGACCAGAAAATCATGAAACGAATCGATCCCATCCTACTATGCTCGTATATACACCATGTTTATTATTTTAGTGCTTTTTTTGTATTTATACGTTGTTCGATATTTATGTAGTTGTATGTTGCACACAAATAATTTTTCTTGGCTTTAAAACAAGAGTTTTGATTTAAAAAATTAAAGAAACTGCTACTGCTTGTCGTAAAACAAAAAACAAAAAAAAAAGAAACTTTTAGCTTTATATAAAAAATTTAGTTCACGTTCAACATAATTCAACTATACACGAAACGAAATACAACAACAACAAAAAAGGGAATATTATATGGATGAAGTTGTAAAAACTACTCTAAACTAACAAACCGGGGCAACAAAAAAAAACGAAACGAAAGATTCAATTATTATTACAACGTTTGAATTGTAAAACATTTATACATTTTAAGATCTCTTCTCCGCATCCACCATCAAGCATCTATTTATGTATAAAATATGTATGAATCTACAGTACGTAGAGACGACGAGTGGATAAATTATATTCCGATAGGGAACCCAAAAAAAAAAAAATCAACTATAAATGAATTGCAGTAGTTAGTCTCTTTGGGTGAGATCGTAGACAAGCATTATTTAATGATGTTTTTTTTTTTTTTGTATAAAAATGAAACTATAAATTGTTTCTAGATAAGAATACTAAAAAATTATGTATACACACACACACACATACATATACAAACTCTAAATAAATTAAATTCAATTCTTGGGATCTGTTTTTTGTTGTTTTAATTTACTTATTCGATTTATTCCCTTTTTGTTATCTGCTGGATGGTGGTGCTGCTGCTGTAATTCATTGAATTCCTAATGAGATTATATACTGTTTCTACTGTGCAATTTGAAATCAAATTATTTCAGAATCCCATGGAATATAATAAAAAATACAATTATCCTTGCTATTATATGTTGGTCTGCTCGTCGTCTATATAAGTTGGTGATTACATTCAAAATTATTTTAGTTCAGTTTCGCATTAAAATTTAAATCACATCGTCGTATTGAGATAGTTAAATAGTTAAAATAGTTAAATTAAACCACAAACATTAGACGAGAGTAATTCTGACCAAAAATAAATAAATCCGACTTCTGATCTCAGATATAATATGTAGCTCGACAGTTAACCATCAAAAAAAATTGTTTATTATAAATGCTGCCAATGGCTTTATTCTTGATTCTTCCTTCAAAAGAAGGATCTTCTTGTTAGTAAGAAGATTTATTTTATTTTATTTATGAGCAAAGGAGGTGGACTACCGTCACTTCCTCCTCCTCGTCCACCCGCTTCTGCAAAAATCATTTTCTTCTAGGCTAGCCTCCTCGCATGTTCTCCATAGTAGGCAGTGCCCTGTGAGTATCCCTAGGGAGATCAGTGTCTTTGAGCGTTTCAAGTCCAGCTTTGCTACTATGCACTACATCCTGAGAACAAAGCCAGAGGTGGATCAGCTATCCTCATAAAAGAGTATATAAAACATAATGAAGAACCAAAAGTTGAGAACCTTTCCATGCAAGTGACAACAATCAAAATACAATTAAGCAATATTAAAACATGCAGTATCTCAGCAATATATTGCCCTCCAAGATACAATCTCAAACAAGTAGATTATACTAATCTTCTGAAAACGCTAGGAAGTGTCTTTTTAGTTGGAGGTGATAATGCAAAAAATACATATTGGGGATCTCGGTTAACGACCGCTAAAGGAAAAGAACTGTTCGCAGCAGGCAAACAACTAAAATGCGAGTTTCACTTAAGCTGTACACCAACCTATTGGCCTACGGATACCAGTAAGATTCCAGACCTTATAGACTTCTTTATTACAAAAGGGATTTCAGATAATTATATCCATATAGGGAACAGTGAAAGTCTATCATCAGATCATTCACCAGTTATTATGATACTTAGCCAAACAATTATTTTGAAAGAGAGCAACCCGAAATTAACAAGCTTCAAAACCAATATGGGATCTCTTCCAAACACAGTTAACAGAAAGAATTAGTCTGCAGAACCCAATTCAGGGACCAGTCCAAATAGAAGACGAATTGGATAAGCTCATCCATAATATCCAATATGCTACGTGGGAAATAATAGGTATAGGAAATGAAGCGCAATGCTAGCTATCCAGAGGAAGTGAGAGAACTTCTTAAAAATAAAAGAAAAGCACGGAAGAATTGGCAAAAACATCGAAATGCTGAAAATAAAAGAGTATTTAACCATTTGTGTAACAAATTAAAATACCTTATAAAAGACATTAAAAATCAATCAGTTAATAAATACCTCAGCACTCTAACTGGGCAAAAAGATACTGATTATTCATTATGGAAAGCAACTAAGAATATTAAAAGACCTAAACTTCAGATTCCTCCAATCAAAAATAATGAAAATTGGGCTCGAAATGTTAAACAAAAAGCAGATTTGTTTGCAAATCACCTTGAAGAAACATTCCAACCTTATCCAAAACAAACGGAAGAGGAAAATATTACACCAATAAATAAACAGGATGAAGTAAATATTACACCTGTAACATTGAAAGAAGTAAAATGGGAAATCAAGAATAATCTGAATGCGTATAAGGCTCCAGGATATGATCTTATAACAGGTCAGATAATAAAACTGTTACCGGAGAAAACGTTGAGGAAACTAGTGCATATAATTAATGCAGCATTTCGACTAAGATATGTACCAAGGCAATGTAAAGTTGCAGAAGTAATTATGATACTTAAACCGAACAAACCTTCGCATGATAAAGCTTCATATAGGCCAATTTCTCTGCTACCAACATTATCGAAACTATTTGAAAAAGTTCTTCTTAAAAGACTAAAACCAATTATCGAAGAAAGGAATCTTATCCCTTCACATCAGTTTGGATTTAGGGAAAAACATTCTACGATAGAACAAGTACATCGAATTACTGATGTAATCGAGAAATCACTAGAAAGCAAACAAATATGCTCAACTATATTCCTTGATGTAGCGCAAGCATTTGACAAAGTATGGCACCAGGGGCTAGAATTCAAACTTCATCGAGATCTTCCGGAGCAATTTTTTCAAATTTTAAAATCATACATATCAGAGAGGCACTTCCGAGTAAAGTATGAGAATACTCCCAACTAAAAAGAATAACAGCCGGAGTACCACAAGGGAGTGTTCTTGGGCCAATCCTATATCTCCTATATACTAGAGATATACCAATTACAGAAGAAACAATGGCGACTTTTGCCGATGACACGGCAATACTTGCAACAGCAAAGAACATCAATGACTCCACTAGTAAATTACAGAGGGCTACTAACCTGATATGTAATTGGACAAAGAAATGGCGAATTAAATTAAATGAAGCAAAATCAATCCAAGTGAACTTTACAAATCAAAAAGTTAACCATATACCAATAATGATAAACTCAATAGTAGTACCCCATGCAAACACTGCCAAATATCTTGGTATGACTTTAGATGCTAAGCTTAGATGGAAGGAACACATAAAAAAGAAGAGAGAAGAACTAAACATAAAATTTAGAAAAATGCACTGGCTCCTAGGGAGACAATCTGAACTAGCGATCCATAACAAACTGCTGTTATACAAACAAATTCTGAAGCCTGTATGGACATATGGTAGTCAACTCTGGGGATGTGCTAAGAAGACAAATATCAAAATCATACAAACAGTTCAAAATAAAATCCTACGATGTATTGTTAATGCACCGTGGTACATTCGAAACGACAACCTCCATAGAGATCTCAAGATTGAGCTTGTCGCGGATGAAATTAAGCATCATGCAACAAAACACCTACAACGTCTGCACCAGCCTCAAAATCTGGACATACGCTGTATGCTGACTAAATCTCTAACAAGAAGACTGCAAAGAACCAAACCACTGGACTTATCGCGACCAGGAGGTCAGTAGACTTACTGTGGCGAAAAATCTGAGGGAGGAGTTACACTAACTGGGGATAATCACTTGATTACGCCGACTATTCAAAATACTGTATTATGCAATGTAAATTACTAAATGGGTACAAGACTCAATCGTAATATAAATAAATATTGAAAAAAAAAAAAAAAAGTCCAGCTTTGGCCAGACTTGCCTTGCTACACTACATGAGAGAGTGTTGGTCCACTTTTGATAATGAATATTGCCACCCAACGCCATCCTGGCCACCCAACGCCATCCTAGATGTCAGAGAAACTGAATCCAGCGACTTGATTGCCGCCTAAATTACGATATCAATCGAGGCTATACCACATTATGTCTCAACCAATTCAAGACCTCTTCAATCGCTATCACCTCTGCTTGGTACACGCTGCAGTCAAAGCCGGTCTAGCCATATGAGCAGAATGTACAATTGCATAGGGTACAAAACGGTAACGGCGCAATATTATCCAAATTTTTCAGATCATTTATTATAATGGCGATTAAGAAATTTTCTGTTCCAGAGTTCAGAAAGCGACGTAAACTTCAGGAATTGGAAAATGAAACCCAATCAGCAGGTCAGTTGTTAAGATTTTTTTTTCCAAGTGAAATTAATATTTCATCTTCTTAAGATTCTACTAGCTCTGTTAGTCTGTTAGTGTTATTACAGCTCAACAAAATTAAGTTGAAGTTAATGCCCCTATAATTTTAGTTATAAAGAATCCCAATAAATCTGAATAGCAATATTGTGAAAAAACAGTTAACATTGGACTGGTACAAGTTTCAGAAATAATTTTTCCAAAAACAACTAGTAGAAAATTTTAGTTTTAGCTTACGGAGATAGAATTTGACGATCTTGGTTGATATATTCAATTTCTAAAGATGCCGCTTATTATTCCTGTTGTTTATGATTTTCAAGAAATAAAATAACCCAATCATTGTCTAGTTCTTGGAACTCCGATTGGGACCACATTAATCAAATAATAAAACGCCATGAAAATATTCAACTTCACATGGAAACTTTTAAGTCATGGAAACTTCTTGAAAATGGATTTAAAAAAAAAAATCAAACTATAGACTACGGTTTAGAAAATGTAATGAAAGCTGAAGATTTTCATTGGAACAATGTCTTTCGTAGGCTCCTAATTATAGTTAAATTTCTACATGCAAGCGATTGCCAATTAAACAATGGAAAGTTTTTAAAACTAGTAGAAGCCCTTGGAAAGTACGACATTGTTTTAGCGGAACACATGAGACGAATAAATGATCAGGAGGCATTAATAAAAATATCCAAAATGAAATGCTAAATCTAATCTCAAGTTCCGCAAAAAAAAATAATTTCAATGTCTAAAGAAGCGAAACATTTCTCAATTATTGTTGATTCTACTCCAGATATTTCATTGATTATACGGTTTGTCCACCAGAAAAATAATTTATTTCAAATCAAAGAACATTTTGTAGGATTTTTGAAATGTAAAAATAAGACTGGTGTAGGATTGACTGAATTAGTGTTACAAGAACTAAAAGATCAGGACATTTCAATTAGTAACTGTATACGTTAAGGGTACGATAATGGTTCCAACATAAAAGGTAAACATTCCGAGATGCAAAACCGAATAAGATCTCTTGCGCCAAGAGCATTCTTTGTTCCATGCTGTTCTCATTCCTTAAATCTAGTTATAAATGATTCCGCGCGTTGCTCATTAGAAGCTGTACAAATGTTCAAAATGTATATGTATTTATACCCAGTTCAAAGAACAGATGGGATATATACAAAAAAAACGTCCCGAATTGTACCCTAAAGCCTTTATATGAAACTAGATGGGAATAGATGCTTTGAAGCCACTGAAAAATAAATTAGGATATATATGAGACTTTAATTGAAATTTCGAAAGTTGGAAATCCTGAAATAAAAAATACTGCTGAGTCATTAGGCAACAAGGTTTTTTGAATTTAAATTTTAAGGTAGGGTTTTAATATGGTTTGATATTTCAACAAAAATAACTATATAGAACTGACGAAAAGTTTACTGAATATATTAGTGCAGCTCTAGAATTTGATTTCTCGGCCCGATTTCTCTCCGTTCCCGACGAAAAAAATAATATATCAGGATGAGTGTACAAAAACAATCTTATGTAGATCCTAAATCTAGTTTTAAAATTAACTTTTATTACAAACTTTTGGATCAGGCAATTAGTTCTTTTAAAAACAGATTTGAGCAATAATTGATATTCCTTATTGCTCAAATCTTTTTTTAAAAGAACTAATTGCCTGATCCTGATAATGCGATCTGCATTATATAACTAAAGCTTCCAAATTACAAAATTTAACTTGGGGCGCGAAATAATGTCAAAATTTGTACAGAGCGCCGAATTGCCTTGGACCGGGCCTGGCTGCAGTGATCAGGGAAACGAAGACTCCAGTTCCTACCTTACCATGTAGCTTGGAGCCATCCGTAAAGAACTGCAATGCTTCTGTTTCCGAAACCAACCCGCTCCTCCAAGATTCTATTGAGGGGCAGGTAGTTTGGAGCCTTTTCTCGAAACATAATGTTGGTGTAACGTAGTCTAGATTCACCAGTTCCTTCTTTATGGTCGAGTGTTCTGTCTAAAGACCTTTCCACTGAGATATGGCTGATAGTCGGATGGCCGTAATCGACGCCATCTGCTTACCATAAATATCGACGGGGAGAAGGTGAAACATAACCTCCAAAGCACTTGTTGGGGTTATCCTCAGCGCCCCGCTTATAAGCATGCAGGCCGTTCTTTGCACCTTGTCGATCTCCTTCTTCTAGGTTACTTTACATACATAAGTACAAGCCTTACTACGGCAGTGAATAGCCAGTGTACCAGCTCCAGCTTCAGTTCCTGCACGAGTACATGGCTATATTAGCCTTGTTTACTCTTTCCAAAATGTTGGGCTTCAAACTAAGCTTACTGTCCAAGATTATGCCCAGAAATCTTGCCTTATCAGTAAAAGCTAGTCTCCTGCCATTTGAGATAGGTGGAACTACTACCGAGATTATATATTTCCTAGTAAATAGTACCAGTTCAGTTTTGGACGAGCTGATTGCCAGTCCACATTTGATGGCCCACCTCGTAATGATTAGGAGGGCATTTTAGATTACCTCCTTTGCCGTTTATACATATTTACCAGAGACAGCCAGAGGACACAGGACACCTCCCTGCGGGGTTCCCTTAGCCACCCGCCTCCTAATGGTGGATTCCCCCAGCTCCGAGTTAACCAGAGATTAACCATCCTTCTCCCCAGCATATGATTGGTTAACCCACTTACAGGGTCGTCGACCCCACGGAACGACAACCCCTCCAGAATTTCTTCAGTCTTTACATTGTTAAAGGCGCCCTCAATATCAACTATACAAGACTCTTACAAGAATATTGGTTTCTCAATTATACTTACCAGGACGTGCAAAGCTGTGCCCACAAATTTCCATTTACAGTTAACATGCTGAGACTGGACCCAGTCACTATAGGCTTCATTTTTGATCGTATATAGATATCCATTACCCTTTCTAAGGGTTTCAATGATAGAGTTATGGGTCTCAAGTCCTTTGAGTAGCCATGTGAGCATTTACCCGCTTTCGTAATAAAGATCACTCTGACCTCTGTCCACCTCCGCGAAATACAGACCAATTTTAAACAACCTTTGAAGTTTAAACCCAGCCAGGCGAGAATAATTGACCAGTTGTTTTGAATCTCCGCCGGTAAAATTCGGTCGTCAGGACCTGCCGATTTATAAGGTTTGATACCGTCAAGTGCCCATAGGACCTATTTTTATAGTTACGATATCTTCTATGCGCAGTGAATGTGTTTCTCTAGGAGTACTAGTCTCTGTCGAGTCGTCGAAGCTTCCTGGAAAGTGGGTTTGGATGAGAAGTTTCAAAGATTCCTCTCTAGAAGCAGTTCAATATCCCTCTGGTTTAATTAAATAACTGAGACTGGTTAGATTAGTAGACAGTATCTTCCTAAAACGGGAGGTCTCGGAGACTTCTCCCAATTTATCACAGAAGCGTCTCCATGATCTTCTTTTTGCCTTCCTTAATTCTTTTTTGTATACTTTTAAGTCCTCCTTATAGGAGTCCCAATCTTGAGCCTCCCGGTGTTATTAGTTCTTTAAACGTTACCCTATACTTGCTCCGGTTTATTCTTCTAGGATTCCAAAAAACTTTTCGGGTAGCAGGGGAAACGTTAAGGCTAATTATCAGTGCTGCCCCAGATTGTCTGATGCGCATTAGCATCACATCCAAGGATCACCCCAATCTTCGTTCTTTCCGCTTCGAGAACCAGATCCTCCAGGTTATCCGGCGGAACCTGTTTGCCCCGGTCCATATAGGCTAGCCAGATTAGACTGCCGCCAATCTCCAAGCTGACAGCAGTTATGTCACCATTGCTGTATTGAGAAAGTAGACTCATGTTTAAATTATTTTTTCCAAGAATGCCAGATCTGTTATATCCAGAATTTCTTGAGTATATTAGGTTATACCCCTTCATTCTAAGGCCACAGATCCTGTTACTGTTTATCCAAGGTTCTTGAATAAGGAACACGTGTCCTCCCCTCTGGTATTGAGGGAGCCCCACCTTTACGGTTTGAGTTCTCCCCAGTTGCTTCAAGCCTTTGGAGAGTGCCGCATTCGGTTTTGTTGTTATTTTTTTTAATTTTAGACATAGTGGTCCCACGAGTATCAAAGAAAAATTGGTCCACCTGCACAGAGATCCGTTTATGCAGGTAAGGCTAGTTACAACTGGAGACCGCCAGGTATCCGGAGGGGTCCGTTTGCGACTAGGCTTTGCCAAATAGGCCTCCAGCCTGGTAGCTTGTTGGCACGGGTCGCGTATCACCTTAAACCGGCCCATCTGTCATCATTTAGCGTGACCCACCTGGACCTGGAGGCGACGACATTATTAGGCTAATTAAAAAAGCTTTTTAAACTTTTTTTTAAAAAGTCTAGGTTAGTTAGTTAGATAAATTTAAGTCGAATATATGGGTAATTTCGTTCAATTGGTTGGCCATTCGGTTGATTGGTTCATTCTCACCATACTCAGTTTAAAGTTGATCAAATTTGATTCAATTATTTTGATGTGTGATACTGGTTGGAATGTGTAAGGAGGTGTTTTCCAGGATATATGGTGACTTGATGTACCCTAGCAGAACGTTTCCTATCATTGAAGCGCCCAGTTGCTTTCTTCTATTATGTAGTGTGGCAATTTGATGATTATGGCACCTTTTGATATAACTAATATTGAATGGTAGGCTAGGGTCATAATTTCATCCACTTTTCCGGGCTATAGTAAACATCCCTAAGCCACTTGTCGAGGTTGAGTTGTTTTTGTGGTGAACGGATTGAAAAAATGCAGCAAACAAGTTAACGATACACTGCTGGTCACTTGACTCTTTATTAATAAAAAAGTTCCAAAAATACAATGGATCGTTCTTAATATTGTCTTGTAGTGTTGCGAAATACGTTCTGTATTTTAGATAAGATGTTGTTTCCTTGAAATGACTTTCTGTTACCTTCAGTATCGCTAATTTTCATTATTTTCATACCATGGTGGATGATTGATTTTCGATACTCTGAAGAAAGCAACATAATTCGCTAATATTTAGGTAATCAGCTGATAAAAAATGTCCACGTTCACGTCTAGGTCATGTTTAGAGAGTTCATCCTGCCAGATGATATTATTGAGTGAGTTTTTCAATTTGGGTAGGTTAGCTTTCTAGAAATTAAAGCGGGTTCCCACGTCTGTATAATCTATGCATGGTGAGAGTACTACCGAATTCAAAGTTATATATCCATTGCTTTATGATGGTCGTCATTTAGAACGAATGGTACCAGGGATTCTTTTACATCAAAAATATTAGGATCATTGGAGAGGAAAAGGTCTAAATATTTGCCGTGCATGTTGGGAATATTGTTAATTTGATTAAGGTTAAAATTGAGGATGACATCAATAAAGGGCTGTTTTAATTGTCTTAATTTTGATTTTGTGTGCCTTTGAATTTTAGATCTTTGGCATGGAAAACAGAACTGCGCTCAGTGAGACGAGTGAAACCAGAAAGTAATTTCTAAAGTTCCTCGTAAGGCTTTTGTAATTCCGAAATAAATTTGAGGTCCAGTGTTTTTTCGATAGAGGCATGTTTTGTTGTCCTTATTCGTGACAGACTGTCATCAACAACATTATCTTTGCCAATAATACATATGGCATGTAATTCTCTATCAAATGCTAAATATTTCGTTTCGGCTGGTTGTAACTTTTTGGAGAATAATGCTAGAGGCTCCCTACATCCATTTTTGAGTTGCTGCAAGACGACTCCGACTGCGGTGTTCGATTTAACAGTATAGTAATACTGAACTCTGCGATATCTTAAGGATGACCCAAAAGTGTTGCATGAGCAAGCGCACTTTTATTGCTTCATAGCACTCTCTGACATAGGTGTCAAACCGATTCTAAACCTTATCGCCCTATCATGCTGTTGCTTGTCCTAGGTAAATTATTCGAAAAATTATGATTATGATGATCAATATAGTCAAAGAGTTGGACCAAAAGTACAACCTTGGAGTTTTCCTAGACGTATCTGGCGCGTTCGACAATCTGTGGTGGCCCAGCATAATGCTGGAGGTCTATAACATCATTAACAACTATAACTATAACTATAAAGAAAATTAACTGTTATTTCAAGTCATGGCACACTTGATTGTGAAATTGTCAATAAAGGATCTCTGCAAGGTTCCATCCTTGGTTCACGCCTTTGGAATATTGTCTTCAACGGAAGCGTTAACCAAGAAGTCCAAGAAGTAGCATTCGCGGCGATAAGGTAATGCTCTTTGCTGGGAAACCAAGACAAAATATTCAAGAGAAAGCGCAATTAGCCGCATAGACAGGATGGACTGGTGCAGAAGTTACAAAATGGAGCTATCCTCTACAAAGACGTTATGATCCAACTTAGAGATTAATGGGACATTAGGAGACTAGGCCAAAGTTTAAGATGGTGAAAACTGTTCAATGGCTGTGAGTTGACTTCGATGAACGACTTGGAGCAACTTCACATGTTAAAAGAGTCGCGGAAAACAGTAAGAAGGTTTTTGCTGTGCAGAAACGAGTTGCTAAAAAGAACTGGGGTCTCAAGCAACGTACTTTGTAATAACATACGACGGACTTGTGTTCATTGATTTACAAGTGCGCGGCATCGGCAGATAGAATGAACTCTCACCATCGGCGTACACTAGTTAGTGGCAAAGAATTATCTTGCTCGGAATTATCAAGGCATACAGAACAGTGTCAACTGACGCCATTTCCTATGGCCGGCATGATTCCTATTGATATACTCTTAAATGAGGAAATGGCCAACTACGAGATAAGGAAAAAACAAAATGTGAACTACGGAAACGTGATAGTAATCAAATTCGGCTAAACCATCATGGGCTCACTCAAGAGGAAAACGAGACAAGCGTCAATAGCAAAATAGCAAGACAGATGGTCGCACTCAGTGGATGACTGAATAACATATAGTTATCTGCCAAACGAGATTAGAACCAAAGATTCCTCTAAGTGTATGGTTTACCCAAATGTCAAAGGGTCATGGAAGAATAGCCTTCTATATATACTGACTGAGTCTAGCGGACTCAAGTACCTGTGAATGTGGGCAGAGCGAGGATACCATAGAACACATCCTCTATGACTGTGATTTAGCTCAAGAAGCTAGAGATTAACTTATAAGACACTCAAAAGTTAAGTGGCCGGCAAGTAATCTTACTTTAATGCTGCCAAACAACCTCAAATCTTTCAAGAAATTATCAAGGACGGGTACAGGGAGGCCTGGCTTAAGCATACCGATATTGTAGTAATATTTTTAAGAATTGTAAATCCATAAGTAATTATTATTATTTAAATCCATAAGTAACTTTTTCCCAGACGCTGGAAGAACTCTGAGTATTGTTTTTTTGAATAGAATGTCTTGGTGGACAGTACAATACTGCCACAATAATAGGAAAGTTGTTGATTTTTATATACATGGTTATCTGAACGATTTGGCTTTCTAATAACTCGATAGCACT
The DNA here is from genome assembly GCA_951394425.1 of Tipula unca. Classification (NCBI taxonomy): domain Eukaryota; kingdom Metazoa; phylum Arthropoda; class Insecta; order Diptera; family Tipulidae; genus Tipula; species Tipula unca. The sequence goes on along the minus strand of OX596382.1, from coordinate 20,620,263 downwards.
TATAGCCTTCCTGAACTCAAATTCCTGTAGTTTGCTAAATTTTATGGCACGGTCATAGTTAAGGTTCCCAGGATTATTTTTAATGAAAGTTATAACCTTCTTGTCTGATGTTTTGTGAGCCGTTTTTCCTGATTTTTCTGCGAGCTGTTCTATACCGTTTCACCGTTATAAAAAGGGCCCCACTATATATAACGCTATATATCGTTGTTTTGGGTCAATTTAATAATTTTGTAATGGATAAACATGATGCTGAAAGAGATTTAAATGCATTGACAGATCACCAATAAAACTATCACCAATAACGCATTGTTCCTATAGAAATTTGGTCGCACCCTTTAGTTTAGAACTGATTGACAAAACCACTGTAAGAATTGTTTACGTTATCGACGATGTCTACGTTGTTGACATTATCTATACGGGTTGTCGACACATCAAAGTAGACAATTTTAGATGACGCGTAAACGGTAGATGTAATACGCCTCTGCAATAATTCCAAAATAATACGACAGCACGATAAATGGTTGTTGTGCGATGAAATATTAACTGATTGTGGTGAAATTGCACCAAATTAATGGCCTAACTACAGCACTGTAATCAATTAGCTTATCATACAACCGCATATCAACACCATAAGTTTTGAATAAAATATTCCTAATTATGTAATTTCTCAAAGTTCAAAACATTTTCAAATTATCTCGCAATTCCTACATCTTTATAGATAAAGTCTTACATAATATATGTGATGTAATTTTCGAAAAAATTTATATATTTCACAACACATATGGTCTGACCAAGTTATTAAATTATAATTACCCAAAGAACGGAGAAGATTTAAATTTATAATATGTACAACTACTATATACTACCACCACTATACTATTCCAGCATCTACTTGTGTATAATGAAAACATTTAACCATAATTTCTAACGAAAAGTTAAACTACCTGTACCTCCCCTCGCCCTCTCTACCCCCAACAAAGTTTTGCTCAGTTTTACTGGTGAATTATTACAATACAGTTTTTTATGTTTGGTTGTACTGTATGTTACTGCGGGAAAAACTATGCAAGGTAGATGGGAAAATAAAATAAAAAAGCTCTAATTAAAAAAATTACTAGCTTCACTGTGTATGTGAATAGGTTATGTACCGAACGAATAAAACATGAAATTAAAAATCATAAATAAAATTTATGCTATAAGGGAGCAGCATACATGTATGTATGTGTGTATGGTACATAAAACATTCATAATTTAATTTTATTACTCTCATCGGATGCCACACAAATTATAAATTAACGAAAAAAAATGTTGGTGGAAATAACGATGAAAACCAAAATGCGTATATCTATCTCTTTTCAACAATGGCAATTTATTTGAAACAAAAATTTTATTTACAAACTAACTACTATACGCACAAAACTTACAACGCATTGCTGGTAAGCTCGGGTAGAGCAGTGAATTTTTTGCACGACGTTGAGCTCCATACAATTTTGAATAGGCCATCAATGATTTCGGTGATTTGTGGTTTGCCACATGTTTGGATGCGATCAATGATGCATGCGCGTTCCTCGCTGAATGAACTACGGAAAAAAAATGTACACAATTTGTATAAATATCCCCGCATATTCAGGTAGAATATATTTATATACTTACTTGCAGCTTGGCTCAGTTTGGAGGAATGTGAAATCATCATCGACGATATCCTTGGCTTTTTCTTCGCACACATTCTCACCCTCGATTATAGTGTTGTTAATACATTCAACACCGTCTTGCTCAATGAAAGTGACTACGCGGGCTCCTTCATCTTCGCACACATATTGGGCAACACCGTTGACCACACCCAATAAATTATCTTTAGTTTCTTGCTCTTGCGGTGTCAAACAACCATTCGCCACCTTTGAGAATTCGGTCAAACATTTGAACAATTGCTGTTGTAATGGGCATGCGACTCTGAACAATTGTTTAATATCTTCCACAGATACCTCAGCCGATTCATCTTCGTCCGATGGAATATCCGAATCCGGTAAACTTTCAATTGTTGAGTTGGCACAGTCAACGAAAACGGCTGCGCCCTGCATTAAATTGGTGAAGGCCGATTCATCGCCGGACGTGTCGTCACACTTGGCCTTAACGACGAGCAAAACTTCTTCGAGCATACGATCAAATTCGGGATCTTCACTGGAACCGGATTCGCTTACATCGCGAGCCTTGCGAATTAATCCATTAGACGTTTTGCGTACCGAAAACGAATACGTTGTAGCTTCATTTACAAAAATAAAAATATATAAAAAAAATAGTTTTAATTATTTGAATCACTATTAAAACACTTTAAATGCAATTTAAATTACCAAACACGCAAAGGAGCACAGCACAAGCGAGTAATTTCATTTTGGAATAATTTTTTTTACAATTTTTTTTTTTTTAAATAAATTTAATTTTAAATAATGAATGCGCCTTAAGACTTTATTCGAAACTGACAAGCAATTCACGTTGCCACGCTACTTTTATACATTCGTATACAGTTAAAACTACTTGGACGAATTTTTTTTTTTATTCGACTTCGGTTTCTAATTTAAATTAACGAAACGAAAATATCATTTCTTATCTCAGTTGGAATATTGTTTGAGTAATTGTTTTTGTTGCTATTCTTTTGTGACCCCGTCACGTGTCAAAGGGTATCTCACCGGATTATAGACATATATTATTGTAAAAAATATAAAATTGAAAATATTAATTTTCGTGGAATTGATGTACTCATGACTGAAACGCTGTTATGAAATTGTTTGCTTACATGTATTTCGACGACAAATTTGCGATTGCATAAGAGAATCGGTTTCCGCCGCTTCAATACAATGCGCACGTTTAAGTAATTAGTTTGCGTTTTGCATAAACATTTTGTTAAACGTCACGGGGATTCGACGATAAAGACTCTCACAAGTATTTCAAATTTTTGTATATTTTTCCAATTTTGAATTTTATGAAACACAAAATCCATTTCTTAATTTTCTAGAATTCATGAACTTTGGAAAATTTTGAGAATTCTGAGCCTAAAAATGGAGTTTTTGAATTTTGTAATTCTGAATTCGAAATTTGAATGTTAAATGAATGTCACCGCCAACGCTTGCAAAAAAATCTGTCCATACTGGCATTGGGTTCTATTTTCGAGGAGCCCAGCCGTGAACATACGCAGAAACAGTAGCCGATGCAACTGTTAAAATTCGGCCAATTCTCGAGACGGCTAAATCTTCCGGTTTTGTACCTGGCTGATGGTGTCATCATTTGCATAGAGAGCAATGTCTGGGAGGGTTGGCAACTGTCGATTGGTGAGCCTCCGAAACCTCTGATATTGCTCTCATGGATTCCTGGGCCACCTGAGAATCCGAGTATGATTATCGGCATAATGAATCCAAATGTATTGACTACTGGATGGAAGATTATCCGATACAAGCGAGAGCCTAATTGCCAATCGATTGAGTTCCGAATTGACCAGAAGTCCTTCGAACAAATTACTGGGTCCAGATTATCGCTCCAATAAGTCCTTGAGAGGATCCGTTTTAGGGCCGTACGATTTTTATTATTATACTTTTTGTTCACGGCTGATCTTCATGATGACGTTCATGCTAGACTATAAACTAATCAACCTGCAACATAGCAAGTCAGCCTCTTAAGAATTTAATTCAAGAACCGCACCTCATTAATGGCGCGGTTTTCAGTTTAGATTCCGTCCTTAAAACCACAGCGTGCATTTATATATCTAATGATATTGATGCCGGTCTTATTAATGAGTGCAGCACGGCACTATGATTCCACCTCGCCCCCTCCTTCAGAAGAACTGGTTAATCTTATATTGTGATGTAGGGTTAACAATCTACCTCTTGTGATTGGTTGTGACGCTAATGTTCATCATACCATTTGGGGTAGTTCGAATACCAACCATAGAGAATCCTCACTGTTCACTACTTTTAAAAAGTCGTGCCCTCTTATTTACAATCAGAAGAAGCTTTACAAACCCTTCTGGTGTTCTGAACTTAAAACCTTAATGAAGAGTGTGCGTAATATTAAAAATAAAGCCAAAAATACGAATCTCATTTCTGATTGGAATCGAGGTTTGGTAGCTGAAAAAGCCTATAAACTTGATAGCCTTCGCCTACCTTCCGCGAAACTCACCCCCTGCTGGCGAGAAGTTGATGGGCTACTGTAGTCCGTCCATTTTCCTGGGTGTGACATTATTGATTCGGGTGTGGTTGCCTCCGAAACTCCTGACATTTTTGTCGGTGCGCTGGATTGGAACTTAGCCCGTAGACTGATTACTACTGATGTACTACTTTGGAGTGTTTTCTCGTTTGAACCGTCAAAATCGAGGGGTCCGGTGTGCATTGCTTTTAGTACTGTACCACGATCCTGGAGCAGGAGTAGAGTAGTTTTCATACCTAAAACTGGCAAGTCGGATTATATTGGCCCTAAAGCTTTTAGTCCTATTAGTCTGACCTGTAACTATTTTACTACCTCCCCACTCGGTAACATGCAACATGCTTACAGAGCTGGCAAGACCTGCGAAACTCGAAACTGAACTTTACATATGAACTCGTAACTAGAATCGAAAGATAACTTAATTACAAAGAGTTTCTTGTATGTACCTTCCTGGACATTGCGGGGGCTTTTGATAGCACTTCGTTTTCTTCGATCACGAGGGCGTGTACCAATCTTAATATTAATAAAACAATTGCTATAGATTCATTGATCAATGGTCAAGTCCCGTATAGTTGAGACTGAGTTAGATGGCACATCAGTGTCTGTCAGAGTAGTCAAAGGCGACCCGCAAGGAGAAGTACTCTCACTCTTGCTGTGGCTCATGGTTATCGATGAATTACTTGTTAAATTGCAGCGATCTGGGTTCATCGCGTATACACCTGAACGTCTTATCTGCTCTGATGCTGAAGATCTGATGATCTGGTTGTGTTTTCCACAAGTAGAGACAGTGCTTATATATCTGTTCTCACTCTATTTGGTAGAGCAACTACAAGGACAGAGCACGTCAATCACCTAGGCGTTTTTCTAGATAGTAAACTCTAATGGAAATTTCACCTTGATTATAAGCTACAAAAGGATATTGCTATCTTTTGAAAATGCATAAGGGCCTTTGGCAATTCCTGGGGTCTGACCCCCAAAATTATGTTATTCATCTACAAATCACTGGGGCTATAACCGGGGCTATGTCGTCTACTTCCCTTCTTGCTGTGGAGTTTATTCTATGCTTGGCCGAATTGCAGTCTTACATTCTTAGTATGGCATGCTCTGGTGCTTTTCGACTAAGGTGTATTAGGGCATGGACAGATTCTTACCAAGTTTAAGGTGAATAACAAAATTTGCCCGAATTTTACTTCACCAATTCATTCTTCGACGTTTTTCCCTCGAGAGAATTGTGGCTCTCTCAGGATTTCTATATATAGACAGTTGTCCAAGTAAAGTAGTTTTTTTGCGGATGGCTCTCGTTCAGAAGTAAGTGCAGGATTTGGTTTCCTTTGTCCAAAGTATGAGCTCAGATTCTCGAGTAGTCTAGGTAAACACACTGCACGGTTTTTCAAGTTGAATTAATTGGTCTTACCCATAGTATAATTAAGGCGTTTATGTTTAGTGATTTAGGCAAGGATATTATTATCTGCACGGATAGTAAAGCCGTGCTCAATACCCTTAAAAACCCTTGGACTACATCTTAACTATGGTCAAAGAGTTTAAACACTTCATTAATCTCTATTGCTCTAATTCGAGAGTAAGGGTCATGTAGGTGCCTGCTGATTGTGGCGCTGTTGGAAATGAGGTTGCTGACTTTTTAGCGAAAACTGGATCGCGCAGTAAATTTTGTGGTTCCTCTATCCTTCAACGGTGGTAAGGATGCTATTAAGAAGTTTCTTTTACTTGAACCGGCACAGAAGTTGCGTTCAACTCCTAGCTGTCGAAAGGCAAAACGGTTCATCATTGAAACCAACGTGAGGGTCACTAAATATCTGTTATCCTTAAAAAAGAGCCAACTCAGAATTCTGGTTGCACTTTTACGGGCCATGCGGACAGGATGATCTTTGTGACGACTATCTGGAGGAGATGAACGACTGTCTACACTACCTTTGCAGCTGTCCGGCCATTATCGAATCCAGATCTCAAGTGTTCTCGTGCGGATTTGAACGTAGATCAGTTATTATCCATCTCTTGGTTCAAACTTTTACAGTTTGCTAAGGCCCATTGTGGCATTGAGTGCGGAACTTCTGTAGGTTTCAACCATTTTAATAAAAATAAAAAATTCAAATTCAAATGTTTGCTTTTTGCGTTGTAAACAATATTTTTCCAATTTTGAATTTTTTCATACACAAAATTCACTTTTAAATTTTCTAGAATTGGAATGGAAAATTTTGGGAATTCTGAGCCTAAAAATGGAGTTTACTGAATTTTGCAATTCTGAGTTCAAAATTTGAATGTTAAATGTCATTGTCATTGTCACGCCGCCGTTCATTTCTGTTAAGATCTCCGTTTTCGTTATGCTTGGCCAAACGTCAGTTAACGTGGTTTATGTAGGATACACCCAAGCTCCTAATACGATGATGAAAACTGTTTATCTGCCGGTTAACTCTTAAAACCGTGCGTTATATGTTAAAATATATTAAAAAAATCATAAAAGGAACCTGAGTACCATCTTTTAAATGGTGTGGCAATATTAAAACAAGGCCGCATACTGCCCTCAGCCCCCTCTTCAATACATATTTTTTAGTAACGTTTTGTTGTAAGACTATACGCGACCAAAAGGCATCGCACATATTGACCAATTTATAACAATACAAATATTAAATTCATGGAATCCAAAAAAAGATGAAAATTTTGTAGGTGTCAGTCACCAAATAGCAGCATACAAGAAGTAAAACCCAAAAATACGGCCTAGCTGGCACGAGCGGACTCTGCCTAGAGCTTCATTCCTCTTGCATTACCACACTTCGGTGGTTTACGGCATGTACGGGTTAAATCAGTACAAAATCACCAACTCATGAATTTAAAAAAACTCTCCTTCCAAGAATTGACCACTCTCCTCTATCAGGTTGAGTCGTGCTTGAACCTCTGACCATTATAAACCGTATGTCAGATAATCCAGCTGATTATAAAGTCTTTCAGGCAACTTTTTAATCGACAACCCACCAATAGTCAAACTTGCACCAGAACCTTCGATGTAGAATTTTAGATACCGCCGTCTGAACCGTCACTGGCAAACTCAATGCAAATACCAGAATTTATGGAAGATTTAAAAGGCTCAAACCCAAAGACAGTTTGGTCGTGGGCCAAACAAGAGAGTTATCCAGCTTGAAAATCGTTATCATTGGATTTTTTTTCTTGTGGCACGTACAACCGAAAGATTTACTTATAAGCTGGTGATTAAATTGCCACTTTGTCACTATTTTTATTAGCCTCAAAAAGATCTTTATTTGTTTTTCTAGCGATCGTTACAGTATTTACTAAGCTCGACTTATTAAAAAGAAAAAATACTTAGTCAGTCGAAAGCTCTCTATTTTACAGTCAAAATAATTGAGAGAGCTTTACTACATTTCGATGATTATAAACGTTTTAATTGATTAGCATAATAAGAACAGAGTTAAAAAGCTTGATCCGTTAAAAGCTCTTAAATCTCAGGATTAAAATTGTGATAAAAGTATATGATGGGAGAAAAAGCCAATTATTGTATCCGTATTATCAAAATTCTAGAGAACTATTGAAGTTGCTTTATAATGGGCATATAAGAAAACATTAATTCAATTATAAAGCTTTAGCGAAAGTTTAACAGTTAAGTTGAGAAGAACGAACGGTTATCATATTCAAAATTATATAGGAGTTCAAAATGAATTATTCAATTTTTGTAACCCGTCCTTAAAAAGTCGTAAAGCTTACAAAAACGAGCTTTCACGCACTTTAAAAATTGAAACCACTTTTTGCCAGAAACATTTTATTTTGTTTTATCAGAAAAAATGTATTTAGCTTTCCCCACTTTTGACCTGTTTTAATGTAAAGCTTTCAAGCTTTATTTCCTAGAGCACTATTACAACCATCAACTCATATCCAATGGGTTGTCTAATAAAATATGGGGTTCCCATTATACATGCAAATGTTGATCAACGAGGAAAAGATTTTCAAACATTTGGTTTTGAGCTTTTACAGTGGTTTTAGATGAGGCTAAATTGGAAAGCTTTTGAGAAATGACAATATCGTCTTAGTTTAGCTCTGTCCTTATAGAATGTGCTAATTAGGTCAGAGATAACTTTTTGGTATACGTGAATTAGGCACTCATATCGTCTTATCTACTACAGAAAAAGCTTGATGAACGCAATTGAAACGTAAAGTCCTCATTTACGATCTGATCGGTCTGAATTTCATACACATTATCATCACCGATCAAAGTACTATTCAAACATTCAACACAATCGCGTTCAAGCAATCTATCAATCATTCCACGGAATATATCCCTGTCGCAATAGATAACTGCCAATATTATGGAACAAACGCAAAACATTCTCTTTTGTTTTTTTCTGGGACTCGGTCAAACAACTATCGACCACTTGTGGAAATTCATCTAAATATATATGCTGATCAAGTTGGATTAGACAACCGATTTGAAAAATTGTTTAATAGTTTAAGGGGCTCAAGTTCACTATCATCGAAATTTTCAATTGACCTATTGGCACATTCAACGAAAGTTAATAAACCTTCTCTTAAATTAGCAGAGGTTTAATACACTTGGCCTTGACAGAAAGTATCATGTTATTGAAGTTTCTATTAACTTCGGGCCCTTGAATTTTACGTACAATGCCATTTGTGGTATTGTCTAACGAATACGAATAGCTTGTCGCTTTAAATGAAAAAAATAATAATTAGCACTTGGCACTTTCTAATTTAATTACTTCATTTAAATTATTTACCCATCAGCAACGCATATGAGGAATTTCATTTTGTAATTTTTCATGCAACTGTTGTCTCTTCTAATGGGTATATTGCGTCTCAAATTTCTATTCCAAACTAACAACGATTCGTGTTGGTATGCAATTTTTATACGACCAGACAGCAATTAATGAATAATTCAATTAGGACAAACTATAGCTACAATCAGTTGAAATTGTTTTTCCTGTAATTTGTGATATGTTAAATTGTATCGCTGAATTATATAAAAATGTAAAACAGCAAAATAAGATTATTTTCACAAAATGTTTACTATCTCGTTTAGTAACAACAAGTTTAAAAATACGGAGCTGGCAGCAATTAAATGAGACCCATCCAAAAAACCAGCCCACAAAATGTTTGGAACTAAATTGCTATTTTTATAGTTAATCTACTGCTCAATAGATGGAGGTGTATATATTTTTGTAAAAAATGTGAGTTATTTACACTTAAAATTAAAGTTGGGCGGATCACTCCAGCATTCAATGCCACAAACGGGCTTGCGATGCATTCCCCGAACAAACACATACATATACTTACACATTAAAAACAACCAATCGTGATTTTTGGTCACCATCGGGAATCGAACCCGAGACCCTTGAATACCACAGCAAGCACGCTACTTACTGTGCTAACGAGGACGTCAAAGATTGTACTTCACAGGATCATTATTTACACTTACTTATGCTTAATTCGTAGGTTCTTATAATGTTCTCTTTGTGCTGATGCGGGACATGAACATAGGAAGTGAACTATACACTCACGTCCTTCTCTTTGACCATACGGCTTCTGCCGAAGCCATTTGCTTTCAGACCTAGCCTACTCGCATATTCTTCAAAATGGCAGTATCCTGTTATTACTTCACGCCTACAGGGACATTAAAGTATTAGAGCGATTCACTTCAATTCCAATTTGACTAAACTTGTCATGCTATACACTTGAGGGTGTTAGTCGACTTTTCATTCGCCAAGTTCACCTATTCTTTCTTAAGCGCTGTAATAGTGCTTTAGAAGTCTCTCCTTTCCAGTTACAGTTGAAGAATCGTGCCTATCGTGAGTTGTCTGTAGGTACAAGATGAACCTTTGCCCACGTTTTCGAAATATAGAATAGCTTTAAACACCCTTTGAAAATTACCTCTAGCCTATGGAAGATAATCAACGAGATGTTTAGGATTTTCTTTGGTATGATGCGATTCGACCGATTTAAAAGGTTTGAAACCTGTAAGTGCCTATAGCATCAGTTTTTTTTTTGCTAACGATATATTCTTTATAACCAGTAAATGAGTTTCTGGATGAGTACTAGTCTCCGTCGAATCGTCACAGCTTCCTGAGGTGTGTGTTTCAACTTTTGATAAGAAGCTTCAATCATTTCTCACCAGTCCAAGAACAGCCCAGTTTAATTAAATAATTAGGACTAATTGGCTTAGTGGAGACGATTTTGCAAGGCAAGAGAGGCCTGGGAAACTTTCTCCACTTTATCACAGAAGAGTCTTTGTCCCTTCCTTAAATCGTAGCTGCTCATAATAGGAGTCATACTTCCGAGCCTCTGTCCTGATGTTGGCTCTACTAAAGACTTTCCTACCATCCTTCTAGTAGGTCCTACTTCCTGTTTGCTTTTTGGCAATATACTCAACCGCATATAAGGTGATTAAAGCACCACCTAACACTAAATGAGAATCAGCCCAGATATAATCTGCAGTTCTTAACAAAGGTATTCTTTGAACCAAACAGTACCTCAATGACCTAATTGGCCACTTTCCATCTTTTGACTAAATGTCCTTAATATTTTCGGTTCTCTCCACATCATGAATTCTGGGCATACACTTTTCTGCTATTAATGCTACCAGCCCAGCATTTAAAAGTTCTTTATTGGCTAGGTATCAGTTATGCTCTATTTGAGAACAGGATATTTGATGTTATTGACATTTTTTAACCGAAACATTTGCCACAGCTAAATAAGTTAACGATTTCCTGTAGAGTCTTTTTCACTTCCTTACTCTTATAGAAACAAATTTCCCTACCAGCCATTGCTTTTACAGTGGCAGCTTTTGATGGTTTCCACTGGGTCTTCTTGTTTTTAGTTCTGGTCACTGGTATACAGGCGCCAGAATTATCGCACTCTCTAAAGTGTAGTACGACACCTTTTCCTCAGTTGTTCATGTTTCTATAATCTTTCCCTGAATGCATGAAATTTAGTAAGATCGCCATTTGATTCGTATAAGGTAAGATTAACGGACCTGGGATAAACATTCCACATCTCAAGGTCAAAACAAATTTCTTATAATTGTATAAGTAGTAGTATATTTAAAATCCATCTGACGTCAGAAAACGTTACTCAATGCAATTTTTTATAATATTTGATAAGAATTGTTTTTACGAACTCGAAAGGTCAAGGTTAACGTTGGCAATATACATAATGTTGATTATCTACTCGAGTATAAGGCAGACTTTTAAGAGCGAACATTTGTACAGTAAAAAAACTCAGTGTTTCCGATTAGAGACAAAAACTTAAATTTATTTGAAATTATCTAGAATAGTAGTTGCGACATGATGTTGTATTCCACGTTGCATTGAAATAGTCGTTGTACAACTGTTTGGCCGTTTGCTTTGGACATTCAGCTAGGCCGCTCGAGATGCATTCCTTCTCGTCCTTGATTGCACTGTGGTGAGGAATAAATAAAAACAAACTTAAATATAGTAAATGGTTTTAGCGTATATACATGTATACGTACTTGCACATCGTCGTATCGAGCGTAAAGAGAAAATCTTCTGACTCCACAATATCGTTGAAACGTTCGCGACACTGCATTAATTGCGGTAACGTTTGATTGAGACAACCAATGCCACCGTCATCCAAAAATTTCATAACCGGTTCACCATTCTGCGTGCACAAAAAACCAGCCAAACCCTTCACATAACTAACCAAATTATTTTTTAATTCACGCTCTGCGCTCGTCAAACAAATATCCACCGTATACGTTAAATTATTTAGGCACAGAAAGGTACGCTGCTGAACCGGGCACAGGGTATCAAATAAATGTTTAACCGCGGTCCGATTAAATTCATCGCTGTCATCGTGAAAATTAATTATTGTATTAACATCGAAATTATCGATGAGCGGTGTGGCACACTCAAGAAATTTTAAAAACTCTTCCATTAATGTATTGAATGCTTCCTCATTGCCGGCGACCGTGTCACATTTCGATTTCACCGTGATCAAATATTGTTCCAATTGTTCGTCGAAATTATCCTGATCGTTTGTTCTTGATATGTATCGCGCTTTACGCGATAATAATAGATCGCCCGCTTTGAACAGTGAATGACATAGGGCGCTCGCTGTAAACATATATTTTTGTATAAACATATAATTTATGAATTAATCAAAAATCTGATAACCTTAATACAGATTTTGTTAGTAAACGATATATTTTCAACCAACACTTACATATTATGAGACACATGAGCAGCACGGCTGTGATCAGTTTCATCGTTATTGTGTAATGTTTTGTTGCGGAGGTGCAATTCAAGCAAAAACAAAAATTTATTTTATTGTTAACTTGTTAATGTTTCGTCAAATACTGATAATTTGTAGTGGCTTTGTTATTATTATTCTTAATGTTTATATTTAGATTATCTCGACTATTATTGTTGTTATAAATTATATTTTAATTCGTCGTATTGCTACAATCATCATAGGTTATCATTAGGCTTGCAACTCATTTTTTGTAGAAACAACATTTTTTTTAATGATAGGCTTGAACAATAAAGTTAGCATATAGTGATACAATTTAATTGAATTGACCGCATTGTGCACATATTTATTGAATGAGATAATAGTGATTAGCTTGTAAACAATTTTAAAATAACAAAAAAGTCGGAATTTCCCCATGTATTTTATTATAAGCTTGTCGTCATAAGGAAGGTCAAAAGTTCTATAAAATCGCAAATGAAAATAATAGACGACTGCATTGATATTATTGAAATTGGTTGGAACCCACAGGGATTCCGCACTCAATGCCACAAAGGCAGAATTCTATCCCAATTCGCAAACGCACATTGCACTGCCTTGAGGCAGAGGGGACAACTGATCTAAATTATTCGACAATTTACATCAACTATAGCATGTGACGGTCCAATCAAAAAATTGTTTGGTGTTATTGGTTCTGCATCGGCGGAGTCTAATGGCACGTTTGTCAGCGGCCGATTATATTTAAAATATTCTCGATCTTCTTTAAATCGAAATAAACAAATCCTAAACGAAATAAAATAAATAAAATATTAAAAGAATTGACAATAAAATTAAATTAAGTCTTACCATTCTATCCAAACAGACGCATTTCTGTTTCCTGAGCTGTTACAGAGCTGTTTAACTGTCCCATTCCTTTTAACGGGAGCAAAAAAAAAGATCCAGTAGCAACCATCAAAGGTTGTTACCGTAAAATCCTTGGCGGGTAGGGAAACTTCCTTCACTAATAGTCAGGAGGTCAAAAACAAACTGCGGGGAATAATAAACCCGGCAGTGGCTAACGTTTAGGTTAGAAAGGTCACCAATATCAAGAATGGCGTTCTAATCGAAACAGGAAGAAAGCAGGATCTGGATTTCTTCCTAGCCATTAAGGAGCTATCGAATGCTGGGGTGGTATCATCGCTACCAGATAAACGTATGCCCAGGATAATCATCTATGATGTAGACAAGGCCGAAAAGAGTGAGGCAATCAAAGAAGCCTCTGAATCAATAAAGATCAGGGACTTGAAACGTAGTTTCATGACTGGACCAAAAGAGGCCAAATCAGTCCATTGGGTTATAGAGGTGTCGCCAGCTGCGAGGAATATCCTCATAAAAAACTGTCGTGTTTATCTAGGCTGACCCTCATGCAGAGAAACAGACTTCATCAGATTGACAAAATGTTACAAATGCCAGACATTTGGACACATTGCCAAGTTCTGTAACAAACAAGACCACATTTGTGGTCACTGCAGTGACAATGGGCATGACCAAAAATCATGCACAAAAAAGAGTGAAGACGCTAAATGCGCTTCTTGTCAGAAGGGAAACAGGACTTTTGACCATTCGTCACGTAGGAAAGTTTGAACCTAATGATGAAGCGAACTGTCTATGATAGTTAAAAACAAAAATAATTATCGATTGAAGATCACCCAACTGAATATGCAAAATGCTAAAGCAGTTGGGTACGAGATTAGACAATCTACTGAAAAAGAAGCAATCAATATACTCTGCATGCAGGAACCATACGCGGTTAAAGGAGTTATAGGGGGAATGACCACGTTCACAAGGATAATCAGTGGAAGCAACGAAAATAATGATCTTGCGATTCTTAAAATTTCACAGTACTGCGACTCACATTGTGTGTGTGTCGAGGTGAAGAATTCATTGCAAGAAGTAATCTATTCGTTATAAAGGAAGAGTTGCAGCCAAGTACATATTTCCACAATGGAGAGTCAAACATAGATCTCACTCTCATGACGGGCGGTCTGTTAAGAAAAATTTTAAGTTGGCCCGTCCATAAAAATTGGACATCAAGTGACCCCAGAAAGAAAGTTCCTCGGTATACCCTACGGCATGCCAATTGGGAGGGTTTCTACAGCCAGCTAAGTAGCATCTGGCAAAGCCTGGCAAAAGTCCTAAAGGTTTCGATCGAAAGCAATATCGATCGAGTTGAACAAACAATAACAAGTTCAATCATCAATCATCCACGTAAATGTGCTCGCAAATCAAAATTGTCTTGGTGGTCTCCTGACCTAAGCGAATCAAGAAAATTGGTTCGTAAGTTGCGCAAGCTATATCAAAAAGATAAAAATCCCGATTCTCGCGAAAGCAAAAGGCTTATTTATGTGGCAGACCGTAAAGCGTACTTCAAGAATAATAGGGACAAAAGCCAAATGAGCCTAAAAGAGTTCATAACGGAGCATGTCTATAAATTTAGCACAATCAAATTGAAAACGATTGAGGTACTAAGTACCCTGGTGAGCGGTAGTGGACTAATGGCTATCATGTCTATGGAAGCTGGTAACGCGCCAGGCCTAGACAACCTCAAGGTCCAAGTGATACAACGTGCTTGGGCTATTGTAGGGCCCATGATATCACGAACTTTATGAATACTTGTCTTAGTAAAGGAATATTCCTCAAAGCATGGAAAAATTGTAAATTAGTTATCATTAGAAAAACTGGAGATAGGAGTCAAACCGATCCCAAATCTTATCGACCAATCATACTGTTGGCTGTCCTTGGTAAACTACTCGAAAAGTTAATTGCCGGTAGGAGAGAAAATTTAGAGAAAATAGATCCACAGAGGACATTGATCAAATTGATCAATATGGTCAAAGAGTCGGATCAAAAGTACAATCTGGGTGTATTCCTAGATGTCTCGTTCGACAACCTGTGGTGGCCCAGCATTATGTTGGAGCTAAAGAGATTCAATTGCCCACGCATCTCTATAACATCCTAAACAACTATTTTTCTGAAAGGAAAGCCACTGATATTTCAAAAAAAAAAAATGGTCAACAAAGGATGTCCGCAAGGTTCCATCCTTGGTCCACATCTTTGGAATATTGTTTTCAACAGAAGCACGAACCAGGAAGTCCAAAAAGTAGCATTCGCGGATGATAAGGTAATGCTTTTTGCTGGGAATTCAAGATAAAGTATTCAAGGAAAAGCGCAGCTTGCCATAGACAGGATGTTGGACTGGTGCAAAACCTACAAAACGGAGCTATCCTCAGAAAAGACAGTCATGATCCAACTTAAAGGTTCACTGGACATTAGGAGACCACCATTGGTTTCCGTAAATGGCCAAAGAATTAAGATACTGTCAAAAACTGTCAAATGGCTGGGAGTTGACTTCGATGAACGATTTGGAGTCACTTCACATGTCAAAAGTGTCGCGGAAAATAGTAAGAAGGTTTTCGCTGTGCTAAAACAAGTTGCTAAAGAGAACTTGGCCTCAAGCAACGAACACTATCAATAATATATGAAGGTCTAGTGGTATCTTCATTAACATACGCGGCATGGGCAGACCGAATAAACTGCCACAATCAACTGCCGTGTCAACTGACGCCGTTTCTGTCTTGGCCGGCATGATTCCTATTGATTTACTCTTATATGAGGAAATTTCCAACTACAAGATAAGGAAAGACAAAATGTGAGCTACGGAAACGTGGTAGTAGAAGGCGATCAAATTCGGCCGTACCTCATGGGCTTGCTCAAGAGGAAAATGAGAAAAGCGTCAATAGCAATATGGCGAGACAGATGGTCGCACTCAGTGGATGGCAGAATAACATATAGTTATCTGCCAAACATTGTGGCGAGATTAGAGACAAAGATTCCTCTAAGCGTATGGTTCACCCAAATGGTGAAACGGGACATGGTAGAATGGCCTCCTATATGCACCGACTGAGGCTAGCGGACTCAAGCACCTGTGAATGTGGACAGGGCGAGGATCCAATAGAACACATCCTCAATGACTGTAATCTAGCTCAAGAAGCTAGAGAGCAACTAATAAATGACTCAAGAGTTGAGTGGCCAGCACGTTTCACTTGGCTTCGTGTAACGAGAACTTCAAAAGGTCAAAAATAATCAACACCACATTTGATGTTCAATGACTGGGGTCTCTGGCATTGCCTTTTTATTTTTGCAGTGTTGACATTCACGGGAGATTTTTTTGAGCGTGTTTCTGAATCGAGGAATCCAAAATCTTTCCCGAACTTCCATATGATTATTCTTTGCAAGGTGCCATTTGATGATTAATTTTGTAATGGGATGATTACCGTCCAAGACAATCGGATTTTTTTTGTCGTCTCTAAAGGTGGAATTGTCTAAGCGACCCTTTAGCCGAATAATTCCGTCCATGTCAACTACACACTACCGATTGAGAAGAGTTGCAACTCGGAAGAATAGCCGTCGGCTCGTATTGGTCGAATCAATAATTTTACGGCTTTAGCATGCTGCCGCATACCTTATCAGGTCACTTTGGGATCGCTAAAACTCTCGAGCGCCTTAAAAGTTATTTTAAAAATTATATTTCTAACTGTACAATCTGTAAAACATGTAAGCCAATTAATTTTATTTTTGGTCCCCCTCATGGAAGCGCGTTCTGAAGTAACACTGCCATTTCAATGGCTTAATCTCGATTTTTTGGGTCCGTACCCCCGCACAAAACGAGGCAATGCCTTTATATTAATTATAAGATGCAAATGAAAATAGGCTCCGGTACAAGACATCAGGATTGATCAGCTCGTGAGACAAATTCCAATCGGGACTTGCAGCATAAGTCCTAGTGAGATCGGCAGCAACATCATCTGAGTTGACGATATCACAATCACGAAAATGAACAGAAAAGAGCAGTTCACCAATTTCTTTGTTGGAAGAGGTAGCAGCAGATAGGCTGTTGATTTCCTCGCAGAAGTTCAACCATGTATCTCTTTGAGTGATGAACATGCACCATAAACTAATGTCAATCACGTCCTGCTGGATAGAGTTACCAAAGTAGGTTTGCATCCAGTATTGAGAATTTCATGCTGCATTCTGTAGCATAGGTCCTTCATTCTAGCTTCAAAACAGCATTGCTCCAAATATTTGAATTAGAGTTTGGCGGTCACACATTAAAAACACTGATTTCTACACAACAAACCATTTTTTTAAGAGCCCAAGCTATATGAAAATGCGTTTGTGAAATCGTTGAGGCTTCAATTCTAGTCTTGTCAATTTTAAAAATCCCTGCCCGTATTTTGAAACTTCCAATTTCAATTTAATTGTGAATCGACTTTCAACAACATACAGTTCAACCTAATTTTTCTTTCTTTTTCAAAAATATTCGAATTTCGCAACGTTGAAGATGGTCGTTACTAGACAAGTTAAAAGTGAGTAATAATATACATAGGTCAAGTTATTCGGAAATGCGCGAAACAACGATGTGTGCTATGTGCCAAACCACAAAAATTATCTTGGTTCACGGTCAACATTTATTTTTATCATATGACTTTGTTAACCAAAATATGGTACACGTGCCTATCAATTACAGTAACGTTCCATTATTTCACAATTATCTACTGATCCGTGAAAAATAAATTTTTTTAATGGCTCCCGCTTGCCAAATATCAAAAATTATCAATTATTATCAAGGTCACGACGCACTCAAAAAAATTTGATTATTAATTCAAATGTGTTCGTCGAAATCATGCTCGCACGACATATGCATAGATTACAATGTTCACTTTGAATAATGAGATGCACAGCGTGGTGCTCGCTTTAATCATACAAAAAAATGTTATATTTTACAAAAAACTGATAACCTCTACACTATTCTGTTTGATTTAATGTTTGTTTCTGTTTGAGGAAACACTAAACTATTCGTAAATATCGACGAGTCGTAAGCAACTCTAAGATCGGCAGTGTAAACGTAACTTCTGAATTCTGAAAAGAAAATTATTCAATTTTTTCTTAATTCTATGAATTTTACTAATTTTATAGAATTTACGAATTTCGTAAATTTTATATACAGTTCAGATAAGAGTTTACGGAATTAACTGTAATTTTACGAAATTTATGAATTTTAGGGAATTCATTAATTTAAGGAATAACCTAAATTTTATGAATTCTAAAATTTTCATGAATTTTACGATGTTTATTGATTTAAAAAACATAAACTTTATGATTTTCTTCGACACGAGTATAATGAAATTAATCAATTTTTCTATTTTAAAAAATTTCGTAAATTTTAAAATTCACTGGAATTATGTAACTAGCTAATTTTTTAAATTAATGGAATACATATATGAATTTTTTAGTTTTACAAGTTTTAAGAATTTTATAAATTGGTCGAATTTTATTAATTTAATGAATTTAATAAACTCGTTATGAAATTCGGAATTTTTAATAGCCTATCAAAATTTGAATTTTATAAATTTCATCAATTTTACTTTTATGAATTTGATGAAATTTAATAGTTTGACAAATTGTATCAAATAAATATTTTTAATTTGAAATTTTCGAAATTCATGAATTTAAAAATTCCCAGGAATATGAATATTATGAAATTATTAAATTTTTTCAAATTTTCTAGTCTTACAAATTATATTAAATTAATTTTATAAATTAAACCATTCATTTGAAATCATAAACTGGGGGGGACAACGAAATGTCATGTCGATTAGACGTGCGTTTTTGGTCTCCTACATTATAAATTAATTTTAAATAGTTTTGAGCATAATTAATCAGTATGGTTAATATTTAATTAAAGTGTAGTTCTTTCAGTTTGTTAAATTATTTAATAATAAAATTGTAAATTAAAAACAGAATTGTGATTGATATTCTTGCAAATAAGACATTATTTTATCAAAAGTATTTATGTACTTCATATTTGTGCGTACATAATTACAAAAAAAAGAAACAACGAAAAAAAACAAAACTCGAATAAAAGAGACAAATATACTGTGAAAAATTTTTAGTGGACGATTAATGTATGTGTATTGTGTATATGACTTTATAAATGAATATTATTTTTTTGAAGTGGTGTCAAATTGGAAAAGGAATCTGGTAAATGTCTCAAATAAAACATAAGTAGAAACGTTTTTAGTGCCAAAACGGGATAATTCGGTAAGTTTAAGTAAGTTAAATTGTCTGTTAAGTTACGTTAGATATCGAAACAAAACATTCCCATTTATGGATATTCGGGAATATGTGTTCCAATTGGAATTGTTTTTATATTAAATTAGATTTACAGTGAGAAGTCACAAATAGTATCAATTGATACGGATATCGGTATCTAGATGGTGCGTTAGGTGGAATGATTTTATATATAATATTCATTTTTATTTTATTTCTTATTAAGTAATCAATAATGATATTTACTTTAGGTAATGATTTCTAATTGGAGAGCTATATTTTACGACTTTTAACACATCTTATTTTAGTGTGTTAAACAGAAAAAAAAAAAGTTAAAATTTTATTATAAATGTATAAATATGAACAAATGTATGTATGTATTATACAGTGTTCTTATCTAAATTATATATTACATTAGAACAATAGGAAAACAACACAACAAATGGATAGGAAATCAACTGACAAATTTATTTTTTTGCATGTCAGTTCAGATTTGAAAATGATTTTATATTTCAATTTTCAATTAATATAATTTAAATTGTAGTAATATAGAAGTCAAATATTCAACATGATTTGCTGAAATTATTTATTTGAAACCGAAGAACTTCTTTTAAGGACTATTCTTGGTTGTATTTATTTTATATGTTATTTTATTAAATTTATTTCATCTAGTAATATGTACATAATTTTATTTCATCTAGTATTTGTATATCCGCATTTATATTGAGTTTTAATGAATTAGATTTAAAATTAATGAATTGCAGTTAAGCATGCAGAATATAATAAATTGAAACTAATTTAAATTATTTTCAGAAGCATCTTAAAAGTCACATCCAGCAAACTAATAAATTTTGTAAACTAGTGCAGTTTTTGTTTTAATAAATCATAAAAGTAGATTACAAACGTATTGTAAAATACACATAAAGTAGTTTGAATTTTGCAGTGATAGAGGCGAAGAGAACGTGAACGAGTATTAAACGCAAATGGCGGCAGTGTTTACACTAATTATTATTCATTACAGATCTACCACAGATCAAATATGGAATTAATAATAATAAATTGAACTAAATTATAGGTTCTCTGCCACTTAAATTTTAATTAATTAATTATAGCTTTGAATTCAGATTATAGTAAATTGGAACTAATTTGAATTGATTTTCAGAAGTATCTCATAATTTTGATCCAGTAAACTAATAAATTTTATTACAGAGCTCAGTTTTGCTGTCAAAAATTGATAGTTGAAATGTTAGTACTAAACTAATTATCATTCATTGTACAGTGTCTTCACAGCTCAAATATATGGAATTAATAATAATAAAATGTTTTAAATTTCAGGATCTCTGCCAGTTAAACTTAAATTTAAATTAATTAATTAAAGGTTGGATTGCAGAATAAAATAAATCGGAACTAATTTGAGTTAAATTTTCAGAAGTATCTCATAAGTCTGACCCAGCAAACTAATAAATTTTCTTTCAGAGCCCAGTGATGCTGTTAAAAATTAACTAAGTAGATTAGAACTGTATCGTCCTGTGTTACTAACTATTGGCTATACCAGGTGTCTGTAACCGAGTCAATCTCTGTCATACTAACTGAACCCATCCAAATCCTCTTTATGTTATGTGTAAACGGGTGTTCGGTGAGGCCCGGCCATCTCCGGGAGATCCTGCTTAATGCTTGGTCGAACATTCCAATCAAATCAAATCAAATCAAATCAAATTCATTTGAAATCATAAACTCTGCAGAAGCATAGTTAAACTAATTTTATGAAATTTGGGAAATTTATAAATTTTTCAAATTTCAAAAATTCTATGATTTTGATCAAAATAATGTAATTAATAAATTTCACAAAAATTTAATAATTTCACAAATTTTGTGAATTTAACATATTTTATGAAATTTCGTAAATTTTATAAAAATTCACAATGAATTTTTGTGAAAACTAACACACTAACCATTTTTTTTAAATTAACGGAATTTATGAATTTTACAGATTTTAATAATTTCATAATGCATTTCATAATGCAATTAAATAAACTGTTAAGAAATTCTGAATTTTTAATGTTTCCAAATTTTACTATTTCTCTCAATTTTATGTTTTTGATAAAATTTACATTTTATTTGAAATTTTCGACATTCGTAAATTAAGAGATTTCCAAGAATTCATGGAATTAATAAATTTTGTAAAATTTATGATAACAAAAATTATAAATTTAGGGATTTACTAGACTTATACGTTTTACGAATTTTATGGAATTTAAAAATTTTAATTACTACATGAAATTTATAAATTTCAAGAATTTGATTAAACTATTTAACCAATTCTTTAAATGTTACGAGATTTGAAATTGAATTTAATAAATCCTAATAATTCTATAAATTTTATTAATTTTACTATTTATTTGGAGAGTTTGGACTCCAGAATCATGGAATTAACTAAATTTATGAAATTTATGAGTTATGCGTAATTAACAAATTTTTTGAATTTCATAAATTTTATGATTTTGATCAAAATAATGAAATTAATAAATTTTAAAAAAATTTAATAATTTCATAAATTTCATGAATGTAACATTTTTTATGGAATTTCGTATGTTTTATAAAAATTTCCAAGTATTCGTTTAATATTTTAATGAAATAAATCAAACTTAATAGTTTACAAATTCAAGAATTTAATTTTATGAATTTTAATAATTTTATGGAATTTACGAATTTGGAAAATTTTATAAAATTCACCAGATTTGAAGAAATCAACATCATGAAATTAAGGAATTGTATAGAGTTTATTAATTTTACATTATTTTTATTAGTTTATCAATTTTAAAATTTTTTACAAATTTGCTAATTTTTTAAATTTACATTTTTAATGAACTTAATTTTTTGAATTTCCTAAATTCCCATAAATTTATAAATTTATCTAATTCTATACAGCAAATAAATTGAAAGAAATATACATGAATATAATGAATTTCAAAGTCTTATAAGTTAATAAGTAATTTTACGAATTTCTTTGAATTTACAAACTAATTTTGTGAATATGTGTTTTATGAAATTTATGGAGTTTATGACAAATTAAAATAAATAAATTTAAATTAATTAAAAATTTCCTTTTTATTTAATTATATGAATTTGGGAGTATAAATCACACTAACATGATAAATTTTAAATTAATTTTTGTAACTAATCAATTTTGCGAATTTTATAAAATTTAGCAGAAGTTTAAAATTTTACGGAATTTATAAATTTTGGAAAATTTCATTGTGAATTCTCAAAATATCATAAATTTAACGAATTAAATTAAATGCATTTATTTGGAACTTAATTTCGCAAATTATAAAACTCGCAATAGTTCGTGAAATTAACCAATTTTATGTGATTACATGATTTTCATAAAATTAAAAAATTTCATAATTTTATCTGTTTTACAAATTTTGTTGAATTTTTGTTTTTTACAATTTATCAATTTCCAAAATTTGAGTGAATTAATGATTAAATGCTAAATTATGCTAATTTTATGAATTTTATGATTATGTGGAAAACCATAAAATTAATCGACTTTATGAAATTAATTAAATTTACAATTTTAATGAATTTAATTTTACAACTTTTATACTATTTCCTTGAAATTTACGTAAACATAAGCATGTGCTTAACTACAAAAATTATTTTGGTTCACGGTCAACATTTAGTGTTATCACATGACTTTGCTAACCATAATATGGTACACGCCCTTGTCAATTACAAGGAAGGTTTCATTTCACAATTATCAGTTGATTTGTAAAAACCATTACCGCATAGTGGCCCCGCATCGCCAAAAATCAAAATTATCAACTATTGTCAGTGGCGTCGTGTCACATGAGCAGCGCATATGCATAGATGATGATAGTCACTTTGAATAATGAGATGCACAGCGTGGAGCTCGCGTTAATTATACAAAAAAATGTTATATTTTACAAAAAACTGATAACCTCTTCACTATTCTGTTTGATTTAATGTTTGATTCTGTTTGATGAAACACTAAACTATTCGTAAATATCGACGAGTCGTAAGCATCTCTAAGATCGGCAGTGCAAACGTAACTTCTGAATTCTGAAAAAAAAATTATTCATCTTTTTCTTAATTCTATGAATTTTACTAATTTTATAGAAACTTATAATTTTATAAGTTATAATTTTAAGTTATAATTTTATAGAATTATACTAATTTATTAATATAATTTTATAGAAATTTACGAATTTCGTAAATTTTATATACAGTTCAGATAAGAGTTTATGGAATTAACTGTAATTTTACGAAATTTATGAATTTTAGGTAATTCATTAATTTAAGGAATTTCCTAAATTTTATGAATTTTAAAATTTTCGTGAATTTTACGATGATTATTGATTTAAAAAACCTAAACTTTATGATTTTCTTCGACACGAGTATAATGAAATTAATCAATTTTTGTATTTTAAAAAATTTCGTAAATTTTATAAAATTCACTGGAATTCATGGAACTAGCTAGCTAATTTTTTTAAATTAATGGAATATATGAATTTTTTAGTTTTACAAGTTTTAAGAATTTTATAAATTGGTCGATAATAATTGGTCGTTAAAAAAAATTAATTTAATGAATTTAATAAACTCGTTATGAAATTCGGAATTTTTAATACGCTATCAATTTATTTAATAAATTTTTTTTAATTTGAAATTTTCGAAATTCATGAATTTAAAAATTCCCAGGAATATGAATATTATGAAATTATTAAATTTTTTGAAATTTTCCAGTCTCACAAATTATATTAAATTAATTTTATGAATTAAACCATTCATTTGGAATCTTAAACTCTCCAGAAGCATAGTTAAACTAATTTTATAAAATTTATGAAATTTGGGAAATTTATAAATTTTTCGAATTTCATAAATTCTATGATTTTGATCAAAATAATGTAATTAATAAATTTCACAAAAATTTTATAATTTCACAAATTTCGTGAATTTAACATATTTTATGAAATTTCGTAAATTTTATGAAATTCACAAGAATTCATGTATGTAATTAACTAACTAATTTTTTAAATTAACGGAATTTATGAATTTTATAGTTCTATAAGTTTTACAGATTTTAATAATTTCCTAATGCATTTCATAAATTAAATAAACTATTATGAAATTATGAATTTTTAATGTTTCCAAATTTTAAATATTATAAATTTCATTGAGTTTACTAATTCTCTCAATTTTATGTTTTTGATAAAATTTACATTTTATTTGAAATTTTCGACATTCGTAAATTAAGAGATTTCCAAGAATTCATGGAATTAATAAATTTTGAAAAATTTATGATAACAAAAATTAGAAATTTAGGGATTTACTAGAATTATGCGTTTTACGAATTTTATGGAATTTAAAAATTTTAATTACTACATTTAAATTTTTAAATTTATAAATTTCAAGAATTTGATTAAATTATTTGATCAATCCTTTAAATGTTACGAGATTTGAAATTGAATTTAATAAATTCTAATAATTCTTTAAATTTTATTAATTTTACTATTTATTTGGAGAGTTTGGACTCCAGAATCATGGAATTAACTAAATTTATGAAATTTATGAGTTATGCGTAATTTACAAATTTTTTGAATTTCATAAATTTTATGAATTTGATCAAACTAATGAAATTAATAAATTTTACAAAAATTTAATAATTTCATAAATTTCATGAATGTAACATTTTTTATGAAATTTCATATGTTTTATAAAAATTTCCAAGTATTCGTTTAATATTTTAATGAAATAAATCAAACTTAATAATTTACAAATTCAAGAATTTAATTTTATGAATTTTAATAATTTTATGGAATTTTCGAATTTGGAAAATTTTATAAAATTCACCAGAATTGAAGAAATCAACATCATGAAATTAAGGAATTGTATAGAGTTTATTAATTTTACATTATTTTTATTAGTTTATCAATTTTAGAATTTTTTACAAATTTGCAAATTTTTTAAATTTACATTTTTAATGAACTTAATTTTTTGAATTTCCTAAATTCCCATAAATTCATAAATTTATCTAATTCTATACAGCAAATAAATTTAAAGAAATACATGAATATAATGAATTTCAAAGTCTAATAAGTTAATAAGTAATTTTACGAATTTCTTTGAATTTACAAACTAATTTTGTGAATATGTGTTTTATGAAATTTATGGAGTTTATGACAAATTTTTAAATATTTACAAAATTATTTAATTTTATGAATTTTCCTAATTCCATGTATAATCTAAGTTAACGATTTAAATTTAATTCACAAATTTTACAAATTTATAATTTTATGAGTTTCTAAATTTTTATTTAATTTAATGAAATTTAATAGTCTGATGAGTTCAAATTTTATAAATTTAATGATGAATAAATCAAACTTAATAATTTACAAATTCATGAATTTAATTTTATGAATTTTAATAATTTTATGGAATTTACGAATTTGGAAAAATTAATAAAATTCACCAGAATTGAAGAAATGAACATCATGAAATTAAGGAGTTGTACAGAGTTTCTTAATTGTACATTAAATTTTAAAAGTTTTAAAAATTTCATGAATTTTAGAATTTTTTACATATTTCAAATTTTATAAATTTACAGATTGAATTAATTTAATTTTTTGAATTTCCTAATAATCTACGTTAACGATTTAAATTTAATTCACAAATTTTACATTTTTACAAATTCATAATTTTATGAGATTTAAAAATTTCCTTTTTATTTAATTATATGAATTTGGGAGTATAAATCACACTAACATGATAAATTTTAAATTAATTTTTGTAACTAATCAATTTTGCGAATTTTATAAAATTTAGCAGAAGTTTAAAATTTTACGGAATTTATAAATTTTGGAAAATTTCATTGTGAATTCTCAAAATATCATAAATTTAACTAATTTAATTTTATGCATTTTATGCATTTGGAACTTAATTTTGCAAATTATAAAACTCGCAATAGTTCGTGGAATTGACCAATTTTAAGTAATTACATGATTTTTATAAAATTAAGAAATTTCATAATTTTATCTGTTTTACAAATTTTTTTGAATTTTTATTTTTTACAATTTATCAATTTCCAAAATTTGAGTGAATTAATGATTAAATGCTAAATTATGCTAATTTTATGAATTTTATGATTATGTGGAAAATCATAAAATTAATCGACTTTATGAAATTAATTAAATTTACAATTTTAATAAATTTAATTTTACAATTTTTATACTATTTCCTTGAAATTTACGTAAACATAAGCATGTGCTAAACTACAAAAATTATTTTGGTTCACGGTCAACATTTAGAGTTATCACATGACTTTGCTAACCATAATATGGTACACGTCCTTGTCAATATCAATCGCCAAAAATCAAAATTATCAACTATTGTCAGTGGCGTCGTGCCACATGAGCAGCGCATATGCATAGATGATGATGGTCACTTTGAATAATGAGATGCACAGCGTGATGCTCGCTTTAATTAAACAAAACAATTTTGTATTTTACAAAAAAATGATAACCTATACACTATTCTCTATGATATATATGTATATATAAGCTTATCAGCAATATATCGGGTGAACCTTCTGATAGTTCTTTTTCCATTTGTTAATAAAGCACACATTTTGAGATGAAAAATCGATTTTTATTTATTGATAATGAAAGGTAATTCTATGCCATTAATTTATGTAAAACAATTACTTTCATATGCCCATCACGGTTTCGTCTACAGGCCTGCATTCGAACATCAAAATTTGTTGACAATAAATAGATTAATGCACGATTGACGTGGCATCTCGTTCCGTCTTGTTGGAACCAAAGGTCGTTGGCATTTTCCTGAATGTAAATAACATGGGGATTGTCCGGTCCCCAAATTCCACAATTTTGCTTATTGACGTACACATTAAGACGAAAATTATAGCATCATCGCTTGTGTTGATGACCTTCATGTCGTTCAAGCATCCAATGGAAAATACATTGTAATGTGTGAAATGTTTATTTATTATGATCGATGGCTATGGTTGATGTGCTTGGTTCATTACGAACACTTCCACTAACAGCTGCCACTTCATCAGAAGTACGAACTGGATGAATAAATTGATACGGTCTACGACCTTCCACTAAACCAGTTTCTCCAAAACGATCAATAATTTTGCTAATTGCACGCTCAGTAGGACGCCCATGTTGTTGTTTTTGAACGATAAATTTGGACAAACAAAATACGTTGTTTTGTTGTTAGCGATTCCATATGATGATAAATGGTATATTTTTGACATATGTCAAAGCGTTTTTTAGAACAGAAAACATTTAGTACTGATTTTTTTAAATTTTATGATTTTATGATTTTGTATTTCTATGAAATTTACGAATTTTCCAAATTTAAAGTTATTTCCAGGATTGTTTGAATTTTATAAATTCTATAAAATTTTTATTTTCCAAATTTTTTGAATAAAATTAATTGTACGAATGCAGATGAAGTTTACGAGTTTTATTAGTTTTATTAATTAAAAATTTCTTAAAATACAAAATTTTTAAATTTCGATATTTTATTAAATCTGTTAATTTTAGATTACAAAAATTCAGATGAATTTTGAATTTTTCAAATAAAATAAAATTTATTGAAATTGATGACATATTCAATTTACCGAATTTCAAGATTCTAAATATTTTGAGAATGCAGATGAATTTTATTAACCTAATGGAATTAAAGAATTTTCTAAATTTCATAGATTTTACGAATTTTATTAGTTTTAAGATTAGATACCGCGCAAATAGCAAAGTTAAAATTGGTGTCTTTTGGATAGAGAGGTACCGGGTTCGAATCCCAATTGGTTTTGATCTGGAAAAAGATGAACACATTGATAATCACAATTGAAAAGGCTGAATCCAAGGGCCGCGCTATCGTTCATGTCAATGCTGGCTGAAAGTGAATTTAGATAGTGAATTTTCGGAGCTGTGGTCGTGCGTCGTCATGTTCAAGAAGTCACATTCAAACAACAAATAGCCATAAATAATATTCTAAGTTTGGCTATAGCTAAGCGGAAAATTAAAGTAAATTAATAGTCTACTCACATAAGTTCACAAATTGATAGAACCCCTACCTGTGACTCTCAATAATATTCCTGTACTACAAGAAAATCTTTGCAAAGTTAAAGTGGAAAGTACACGTAGAAAAGAAAGCAGAAGACCTTCAAAGTTATCAATTCATAATAAATTTATGCTTTATAAACAAGTGCTCAAGCCGGTGTGGGCATATGGTATTCAACTACACTCGTAATAGTGACCTTCGTAGAGATCTAAGAATAAGCAAGTACATATAGCCACTATACCAACTCCTTCAACATACACAACTCATTTACCATTCAAAAAATGTTTCTAATTATTCAACGCCCATACTCTTTGCATACAAAAAAAAACATATTATTTTGACACAATTATTATTCAAACCAAATGAACCGGTAAATTTAGCTTTAGTTGTCACGTTTTTTTTTCTTTTTTGATAATTTTATTTTTTAACCTTCCAAACAACATTCTTTGTTGAACATTAACTTTCAATTAAAAACAATTAGAGTGGAAATTGATTTTTGGCGTACATAACACATAAACCCACATTTGTTTTTTTTTGTTTGTTTTTTTTTTGGAGTATAGAAGCAGGAAAGAAAATCGAAAGCATCAAAAAATTATTGAAGTACGAGAATCTGTGTGCACAAGTACTCGGTTTCGCCACCAGAGTGTATGTAATTCCCCTCTCAAATATATATAGTAGGAGAATCGGTGGGGAAAAATGTACGAAGCCCCAAAATATAATGGAGGAGAAATTGAACGTTGTGGCGCGCGTGTCCGAATGATGCTTATGACAATTGTAACATTTTATTCGGGCCCGATTCGCGTGCACGAATCCCAAAACTACAAATTTCTTAATTTTCATCCACCCAACTAAAGAAAAAAAAATTTTTAAATAAAAATAAAAAATATATTTTTAGTTTGCACCGGTATGCCACACAACGCAAAGGATATTTTCTCGCCTGGAATACTCCGGAAAAAACAAAAAATCTATAAACACATACACATCATTTTACCATGTTTTGTGTTAGTGTGGGTCAGAAATGTTATTTTTTTACTAAATAGTTTTACAGTATGAGATTATGATCTCCGCAAACACAAAACAAACAAAAAAGCAGAAGTATTTAAATCCCAAAACACTGTGTGTGGATGTGAATGTGTGTGTATGTGTGTGATAAGATAATTGATTTATGAATAATGATTGTGCTTTTTATAAATATTTTATCATACAACATATTTTTATATGTTGAGTATATACATACATAGATGCTACATAAATTGATTGATTAATTCCATGTGCAAATACATAACGAACAACATCTATCCATAAATGTTGATACAGTACCATACATAAGTGGAATCGATTTATTGATTTTTTGACATTCTAATTGATTATTTTAAATAATGACAACAACAACAATATTTTTATTTTTTTTTACTTTTAAATTATGGCAATGATTTATGTAGCATAATGAGATAAGAGATTTATGTTGTATAATAATATAACATGTATGTGTACTTAAACATATAAAATAGAGACAGAGACACGTGCCTTATGTACGTACGTATGTACGTTAATGGTGGCGGGAACATAACGATTTTCATACATAAATTGGTGGCATAACATTAATAAGAAAACGTGATTGGAAATAATATTGGCAATTTGTTGGTGTAATTTGTATGCAATTTAAAACTGTGGAGTGAGAATTATATGCTCTACTGTACATAAATAGAGGGTTGAAAATTTTTATTATTGAATATATGAAGGGTGAAGTTCCTTTCAAAATATTTAATCAGTGGAAATAACATATTTTCCCCACCCTACCTACCCTTGTTAAAGTAAAAATATAATTAATTCCAGTTAGGGTTTAGTTAAGACAATTGTTGATGTTACATGAATTATAATGTCATAATAGTTCGAAATGGATTGACAACAACAACCATTTCAGTTTCTTTTGTCTTTTGCTCTTAAGCACGCGACGGGCATTAACCAAATTTTAGCGTAATCCAAACATAATCTAAATTCTATATTTCCGAAGTATATTTTATTGCTAAAGGCACCATAATTGGGCGCATAATCTACCTTTAGGATATTTAGGCCATAAAGATATAATTTGCCAAATTATTAAATTCTGCGCAGGATACAAACCTCGAGCAAGATTTTCGGTGGACGACACATATAACGTTGACAATTAAAGAATTCTCCTAAATTTGAATTATTTGGGTCGCGACAAAAGTAGAATATCAGTGTAATTTTATAATCTGAGCAAAAATATACCGAATGTATCCCAAATAGTTTCGTGGTGGGTGTACGGACCTATGTCTTCACACAGGTCGGTCTGATTTCTGTCGGTCTGATTTCTGTCAGCTCTAGAAGTATCTTGGGGTTGGTTGACTTCTGTGGGCGCATGTACACAAATTACCGACAAGTTAGCTAACTTCAAGCCCAAGCGAAGCTTACACAATCGGTTAATGACTGCTTTGATATTTCAAATAGAGCTCAAGATGAAATCCAGCTCAAAGAATCCCGAAGTCATCTCCACTGTATAACAACGTATAGACTTGGGACACATGGTCTCCACCTTTAGGCCAGCGAGTTTCTTGAATAGCAACGAGTTCCAGCCGCAACTCCTTCATGCATGTGATTAGGCCCTCTAACGCTGCTGGTTTCTTAAGTGACTGCACGTTCTACGTGCCGATCCTCAATCTTGTGTCCAGGTACTTGAGCGGGGGTCCGTTGTTGTTTTGGCGGTATCCATTTTTCGTTTTGTTGAATTTATAAACAGCTTTTTTACGGATGCGGGTCGTCAGTTCAGCGATCCAACCATTTATTCGCCTCCTACAACCAACTAGGGATACTGTGATGGTATTCTAGGGAAACATGCTCGTGCAATTTAGGTTTACGAGACATATGTGCCCCGACCACAGGGCCCGACACGAAACTGCGACCGATAATAGTGAAAGAATGATGTACTTGGCAATTGCTCATGATCTTAGAGTAGCTGGCACAGGTTTCCCTCACAAACAGATACATTTATGGAAACATAGATCCATCCTCGCAAAATTTCCCGCAGCAAATTGATCACGTTCAAAAAAGCGAGCTAGGGTTGTGCAGGATATGAGAACTTATCGGTCAGCAACCGAATACGTAGAAAGCGATCATTATTTGGTTGCTGCAAAGCTACAGTATAAGGTTTCGTACAGGTCTGGGAACACAACGAAACGCATGGAACGTTTCAACTGTGAAGCTCTGATAAATGAATATTAAAAGAAACGATATCAGGATGTTGTAAGCGACAACATTGAGGAACCTAATTACCAGTCTGACTGTGTCAACTCTGTCTGAGAGGCACTGAAAACTTCGGTTGTCAGTGCTGCTGAACAGACTTTAGGTATAGTGAAAGTCAGACCCAAGAATGATTGGTTTGATGACGAGTGTCGTCTTGCAGTTGGGCAAGTAAATATAGCCCATAGTGAGGTGCAACAATGTCTCACAATCACGAGGAAAAACATTGCAAATCTTACTAGAAGAGCAGCTAAGCGGATTTACAGACGTAAAAAGCGAGAATGGTGGTAGGCCGAGGTTCTGAAAGTACAACAACTCAGCAATGAGCGCAATTCACGTAATTTCTTTAAAGGAATTATAAGGACCGGGATGAAAACCACTGTATCAACATCGACACAGTACTCTACGCATGGAATGGATACTGTATCGACCTGCCTGGTGTTCACCATGCGTCATAGACTGTAGTTGAGCCACCTCTAATACAGACTGCGGAGATTTGCATTGAGGATTCATCCCATGAGGGATTCACTAAGGCCATTCGGAGCTCTTGGTATTCGGAGGGGATACTTTGTGGAACTGTCTTTTCAACCTTATTCGATTAGTATGACGAACCGAAGTAATTCCTGACGAATGGAAAGTGGCCGCGGTATGCCCAATCTTCAAGAAGAGAGACCACTTGAAATGTGAGAATTATCCCGGTATTGCTCTCCTTTACACAGTATACAAGTTACTGTCCTTTATTATATTGGATAGAATCACCTTTCTATCGGAAGGCCTGGTTGGTTCAAGGAGGATTTCAGCCGAATTGATCAGTCACTGATCAGGTCTTTTCGCTGCGGATGATTCTATCTAAATATTATGAGACTTCCACCCCCGTACATCAAGTGTTCCTGGATTTCCGGCAGGCCTATGACTCGATCAATCGAGAGAGATTTTGGTCTGCGCTGGAATATCTAGGTATGCCAACGTATAGCATAACCCACATAATTCATAAAACTTATAAAATTCGTTGCTTCAGTAAAATATTTAAAAAAAATTAAAATTAATTGATTACATGAAATTTATAAAATGTATGCAGGAAATAAAATTCATCTGTTTTCATAAAACATCTAAAATCAAAAAAATTTCAAATAATTTAAATAAAAAGATAAATAAATAAAATTCATAATTCATCTAAAACAAAGTATTCAATAAATTCATAAAATTCAACTGCTGTCATAAAAATGAAAAAACACTTTCGTATAAGTTCATAAAATTATAAATTCATTCTATTGTATTTAATTATTTAAAAACCGATAAAAGTGAATAAAGTAATATGTACATATATAAAGAAATAAGTGTATAAATATTGAAAAATTTATCAATTAATAAATATTAAGATTAATCATGTATTAAATAAATGGATTAATTAATTAATAAATTATTAAATTAATTAATTAAAATATTAAAAAATTATTAATTAGCAAAATAAAAATTTTACTATTTAATAAATAAAACAAGTAATAAAGTGATAAATAAATTAATAATATTATTAGGTAAATAAATTAAAAACTTGACAAACAATTAAAATAATGTACATATTGATAATTAAAAATTATCGAAAAAACTCCAAAGTTTCAAACAGTTCCCAACATTTTTGAAACTTAAAAAATTCATCTTAAAAAATTTAAAATGATTGTACAATTCACCAAGCATTTAAAATTCGTCTGTTGTCCATAAAATAGATAAAATACAAAAAATTCATGAGAACTCATTAAATTCAACGAGATAAACAATTTATAATTTATAAGCGCAGTTATAATCTTCATTCATAAAAAAGATAAATTTAAAAAACACACAGAATTCATGAATTCAAAATTTCAAGAGAATTCATAAAATCATCACATGAAATCATTAAATTCAAAAGCTCTACAAACTAATTGAAAAAATTTGGAAAAACTTAAAAAATAATTAATACATCAAAACATAATTAATTAATTAATATATAAATTAATAAACTGATTAATAAATTAGAATAATTATTATTATATATTATCAAATAAACAAATTTATAAGCTACCAAATTAATTATCTAGGAATTTAATTTATCATTAAATTTATAAATTAAAATAAATAAATTTATTATTAATTAAAAATATTTAATAAATTAATGTATTACAAAAATACTAATTTATATTTTTTTTAATTATTAAATTAAAAAAGTATTAACTAATAATGGAACCAACAAATAATTTAACTAATATATTAAAAATGTATTAATTAGTAATATAATAATTAATATAGTATTAAAATAATATATTAACAAATTATTAAACTGATTAAAAAATTAATAAAATAAAATAATAATAATTAATATGTTATTAATTTATTAAATTTAAAAATTATAATTCATCAATTAAATAAATATTTTCAATATCAATATATTGTCGATAATGAATCTTTAACGCAACTCGCTGATCATCATACTTCGATTAATATTCCTGTTCCGGTAACGTGCATGGTTGATAATGATGTCATTATAAGTCATGATCTACCTCAACGGGTGACAAGATCGAAAACATCATCTACCACTTCGAATTAACTAAGTATTGGTAATTTAATCATTGTTTTAATTTTGAATTTTTCATACACAAAACACGATAAACTGTATTTGAAATTATGTTAAGGCTAACACCGAATGTGTTGTTTATTTATGTGTATGTATTAGTATTAATATAGTTAATTTAACATGAATTTTTATAAAATGAATTTATTTACTTTTATTATTTTTATTTTAATACTAATATTATGATTACATATTACTATTATTATTATTATTATTTTTTTTTTTTTTTTTACTCGTAATTATTGAATTCTTATTATCTTAAATTCCATACATTGTAAAATTTTATTTTTTATTTTTTTTTTTGAGACTGATAATGTAATAATTATTGCAAATTTCATGAATTTATTTAGTTTTATTAAATCCAAATGTATATATTAAAATCCAAATTTAGAAGTAGCTTTCGTTGAGTTGTTATTAGATTCTGCTAAAGTTTTATTGGTTGTTGTCTACAAACCACCCAACAAACAATTCTGCGATGATCTCAAGATTATGATGGAGAAATATACTGTTAACTATAATGACATCATTGTGTGAGGGGATTTCAATTGTGACCTCAGTGTGCTTAATTCAAATACTAAAAAATTAAAAAGCTTACTAAATAAGTTTTGCCTCAAACCGATTAATAACGAACCAACACATTTCACAACACATTCATCGTCTTTGTTAGATTGGGTTATTTCAAATACTGACAAAATTATTTTTCTCAATCAGGTCTCAGTTGGATTTAGTGATCACGATTTTCTTTATTTTTCGTATGATATTAAACATAAGAGAACTAATCCGACTTTTTCATTTCGGGACTTCAATAATAATAAGTTATCAGAAATGTTTGGTAAATGTGATCATTTAAATTGGAATATTCTTTATTCTCTTAATAACCCCACTGAAAAAGTTGAATATCTCACTCAATTAATGAAAAATTTATTCGAGTAATTTGTTCCAATCAGAACTGTATCAATCAAATCAAAACATCCACCTTGGTTTAATGACGAGATTCGGCGGATGATTAATATTAGAAATTTTATTTTTCGCCGGTGGAAGCGCACCAAAAATGATACTCTGTACCAGGAATACATTGCTACCAGAAACAGAACTACCAATATTATAAAGCGCGCCAAGAATAAATATTTTTCTGTTATTTTAAATCCATCTCTACCTGCTAGAGTATTCTGGAAAAATTTAAAATCTGTTGGTGCTTTTTCATCATCGAAAGTCAAACCATCAGCCCAATTTTCACCGAATGATTTTAATGATCATTTTTCGGACAACAGTGCAGGTAGTGCGGAGCCAGTCATTTTTGATGAACTGATTGGTCATAGTTCTTTGGAGGGTAACTTTAGTTTTAACAATATTGATATAGTTGGTCTTATGGATGCTTTTAACTCAATTAAATCCAATGCTACTGGTATTGACGAAATACCTATTAAGTTTGTAAAGCTAATTTTACCCCGCATTGATTGTTATTTATTTCATGTGTTTAATAGTTTAATTACGTTTTCTATTTTCCCATCGTTATGGAAGCACTCTATGATAGTGCCCATTCCCAAGAAGAAAACTCCAACATCTTTATCGGATTTTCGACCTATCAGCCTTCTTCCGGCTTTGTCTAAAGTATTCGAAAGAATACTTCAGTCACAAATATTGTCTTATGTTGAATCGGAAAATCTTCTATCAAAGTACCAATCTGCCTATAGACGCAATTATGGTACCAGCACAGCATTACTTCATATCAATGATGACATTCGTAGAGCTATTGACAATGGCAATATGTGTACTCTGGTTCTGCTCGATTTCAGTAAAGCTTTTGACAAAATTGATCATTCAATTTTGGTTAGTAAACTTCACCATAATTTCAAATTCACAGTATCGGCTTGTCACTTAATCCTGTCCTTTCTGTCAGGTCGTTCACAATCGGTTAAAATTAATTTAGAAGTATCCAACTTTTGCAGTACTCAACGTGGTGTTCCACAAGGATCTGTGCTAGGTCCTTTCCTGTTTATGATATATATAAATGACCTTCCCACAGTTATCAATAGTTGTAAATATCATCTGTTTGCGGATGACTTACAAATTTATAAATTTTGCAAACCTAAGGACATTTCCAACAGTATTGAAACTATTAATTCCGATATTGACCAGATTTCAACGTGGTCACTAAACAACAGAATGGAACTCAACAGTGGGAAGACGCAGTGCATCATTATATCTTCCACAACTCGCAGTACACTACATATACCAAAAATAGTGGTGCGAGGGATTGAAATTGACTTCTCGGATTCCGTGAATAATTTAGGATTGACTTTTGATAAATCACTATGTTGGAATTATCACATTGAAGCAATTTGTAATAAGGTAATATTTTTATTAAGAATGCTGTGGTCAACTACGAAATGCTTTAATTCAAAACTTAGACTGCAACTTGTCAAATCGTATATCCTTCCACATTTTCTTTATGGAGATATAGTTTTCTTTGAATTAAAGGGAAAGTATTTCAATGAACTTCAAATGATATACAATTCTTGTTTGAGATATATCTATGGGTTGAGAAAATATGATCACATCTCTTATTTTGCTAGTTCATTGTTTGGTTGTACTCTTGCGCAGTTCTACGAGTTTCGGATATGTCTATACATTTTTAAATTTTTAAAGCATCAACAGCCTACTTATATTATTGATAAATTGATCATTTCCTCTAACCATCGTAATCAACACTTGACACCCGCTATAAACAGGACTAGAGTGATGAACTCTTCGTTTTTCGTGAGAGGAGTTAGCATATGGAATTCTCTAAATGTTAATACCAGGAATTCTAAATCTCCAATTATGTTTCGGAGAGCATATTTTTCAAGTATTTAAATGTTAATTAATATTTTTCCTTTAGTATATGTATTTAGATTAGGAATATTATATCGCTGCACACATATAAGAAATAAGATTTAATGAAACTATATAATGAAATGGAAAAAATTTGTATGTAAATTGTCCACATTGTAAATATTAACTGATGGAATAAGTTCGAATGAACTTAAATCATTTATATGATAAATAAATAAATAAATAAATATTAATTTATACATAACTAATGTAATTAATAAAAATAATAAATGTATGATTTTGGTAAAATAATAATAAATTGTTAAATAACTAAATTGATATATTAAAAAATTATTAATTAGTAAAATAATAATTTTACTATTTAATAAATATATAAATTAATAACCTGGTTAATTATTTAATAAATTATTCAAAAAAATAAATTATTTGAAAAATTAATATATTAATAAACTGATAACATTATAAATTGCTAAATTAATTATTAAATTAATTAAATTAAATGAATATATTCAATTCTAATTTATAATTAATGTAAATAATAAAACATATGTTTTCAAGATAATAAATAAATTAATTAATATATTTGAAAAGTATTAATTAGTCAAATAATAATAAAAATGTCATTAAATTAATATATTATTAGGTAAATAAATTAAAAAAATAATGAATAATAAAATTAATATATTACCAAACCAATACAATTAACAAATGTATAAATTTTTTAATTAAATTATTAAATTTTAAAAAAATAACTAGTAATTGAATAAATTAACTAATTAACATAAATAATAAATTGTTAAATAACTAAATTAATATATTAAAAAATTACTAATTAGGACAATAATAATTTTAGTATTTAATAAATATATAAACAAATAAACTGATTAATAAATTATAACAATTATTATTATTTATTAACAAATTAACAAATGAATATGCTACTAAATTTATTAATAAAGAAATTATTAAATTATCAAATTAAAATTAATAAATTTTTAATTAATTAAAAATATTTAATAAGTTAATATATAAGAAAAAAATAATTAATATATTAAAAAATAATAAATAATTAATATATTAATATTAAATTATAAACTAATAATAGAATAATTTAATAAATATGATAATTAATTAATAAAAAATTATAATAAACATATTATTAAATTAATATATTACCAAATTAATAAATAAATAAATTAGTATATTAAAAAATGATTAATTAGTAAAATAATAATTTAATTATTACTTAATTAGTTTATTCGGGTACTATTAAATTATAAAAGTATAAATTAATAATTGAACAAATTAAAAAATTATTAAATAAATGTATTAATACATTAAAAATGTATTAATAAGTAAACTAATAATTTTACTATTTAATAAATAAACAAATTATTACTCTACTAAAATAATAAATTAATTAAAAAATTAAAGATTAATTAGAAATAATGAATTAAGAAATTGATAAATAATTAAATTATAATTTATCGGAATATTATTAAATTATGAAATTATAAAATTAAAAAAGTATAAACTAATAATTGGACAATTAAAATATTCAATATTAATTAACGTGATTAATAAAAATAACAAATTAATTGAAAAACTAATAAATTATTATGTCAATAAATTAAAAAATGTATAAATTATTAAATTAACGAATTTGTAAATTACTAAATTAATTTATCAGGATATCATTAAATTATAAAAGTATAAACTAATAATTAGACAATTAAATTAATGAAATAATGTATTAAAAATGTATTAACTAAAAAAACAATACTTAATATATTATTAAAATAATATAATTACAATTAAATAAACTAATTAATAAATTTATAAATTACTAAATTAATGTTTTATGCTTTTTTTAAATTATTATATATTCAATATTAATTTATATTTAATAAACCAAATTAATAAAAATAATAAATTATTAAATAGTAATTATAAATATATTAAAAAATGTATTAATTCGTAACCTAATAAATCTACTATTTAATAAATTAAAAAATTAAAAAAACAGATAAATAAGTAAAAATTATTAAAATAATTAATTAATTGAAAAATTAATAAATTATTAGGGCAATAAATTAAAAAGCTAAACATATAATTAAATTAATATACATTTTAACAAATAATTAAATTAAAAAACATAAACAAATAATTGAATAAATAAACTATTTAATTAATTAAAAACAAAAAATTATTGATTAAATAAATTATTACATCGAAAAATATTTCATTGGTAAGAAAATAATTTTACTAATCTAATAAACATATAAATTAATAAACAGATTAATAAACTAATATATTAAAAAATGTATTAGTTAGTAATATAATAATAAATATATTATTAAATTAATTAATTATAAGGTTAATAAATTTAAAAAATTAAAGTGTTTATTAAATATATTAATTAATTATAAATTAATATTGACTATATTTATTTAATTGATGAATTATTGTTTTTTAATTTAATAATACCCTAATATATTAATTTTTCAATTAAGTTATTATTTTAATAATTTATTAATCAGTTTATTAATTTATATACTTATAAATAGTAATGTAACAATTTATTATTTTTACTAATTACGTTAATTAATTAATTTTCTAATAAATGAATTTAGTAATTTAGAAATTAAATATTTTGTTAATATATTAATTTAGTTATTTATTTAATCACCAGTTTATTTTATTAATTTAGCAATATCCTAATTAATTAATTAAATAATTTATTCATTTGATAATTTAATTATTAAACCAATTAAAAATAAAATAATAATGAATTATTAAATTAACAAATTTATAAATTACTAAATTAATTAATTAATTAATATATTAATAAATTATAAAATTAAAATATATCAGTGGTGTCATATTTTCATATGGAAGTTCCATGATTTTCGGAAAGGATGGAATTTTAAAAATTTTAAAGTGGCATTCTTACTATTTGGGTTTATATATTTTATTTTTAATCGATCCATTTAAATTTTAAATTTGTATAACATAATTATTAATTACTCAAGTTCAGTCCGTAAAATAAATTGTCTATAACAGTAACCGTATATTCAATTAACCATATAGTTATGTAAATTTGAAATGGTCCAATCCGATTCTCGATTAGGAGACAATTGATAATAATATAAAATAACCGCAAAACCTCACTCCATAAATGAGGAAGACTATGTACCGACCATTTAATTTCCAATTGATAATTTTTGGATTATCACACTAAAAAAAAAAAACAAACTATAAACTATGTTGTGTACAACAGTATGTAGATGTATAACCAAAACCCAATCAAAACCAAAAAAATTTTAGTTACAAAAATTATTATCAAAATCTGAGATCTGGCTGTGTAGCCATTACTACTATACTAATCCGTCCGCATACCGAAATTATCTGGAGAAGAAAATTAATTTCTTTGAGTACCAAACATCAATGACTAGTATTGTAGTTTATGACTTTTACATACATACATTACATAAAGACCAAAACCGAACCGAAACAAAAAAAAAATCGGACAAATTGAAATAAAATGTGGTTCGAAAAAAGGAAGCAATCAGAACTTTATTTCTGACCATATAATTAATCCTTAAAATATATAATGTAATTAAAAGTAAAGAATGAAATCCTATTAAATTTTTTTTTTTGCTTGTGTGTGTGTGTATGTACATACCTTCATAATTTTTTAACATTTTAGTTGTTGTATATAAGTATGTTTGTATGTATATGTACATATATGTCTATTGGGATGTTTCATTTTAATTATTCTACTCTATTCTCAAGGATTTATTGAATTGGAATTAATTTTCTAGGATATTTTTATGTATGTGGTTCTTGAACAGGATTTTGTTATATTTATTTGTAAATAAGTATGTCTCTAGGTGTATGTATATTGGGAGAAATCCAATCAATAATTTAACTAAAAATATAATGTTAGAATTTGTTAATTTTAGGGTTTCACCCAAACTGGGAGGTAGTTTATCTATTTTTCTATATAGGGCATGTGCTAATGGGAAATTTTGCCTCAAGGCGCCCCACACATATCAGGGAAGCCTGATATTCTACTCTGCTTACGTTTTTATCCAATAAATTTTACAGATTCAGTAACAATTTGTCCTAAATTACGTCACTTAAAGTTATTACACTTTTAACACAAAATTCACTCGCCTATATAGGCGAAGGAAGTTTTTCCTAAAACTTTATTTATTTTTTATTTATGTTAATGTATTAGTGTTGATAAGACAAATTATAAATAAAGCACAAAAAAACCAGCTTGCCGATTATAACACAAAATAAAATTTATTAATTTTTAAGGCCATTGTGATTTTTAAATTGGATATTTCATATCCAAATATGTGTTAGATGTACTGTTCCGTTTAAGTATTTATTTTGATTTTGATTTTCTCAATTAAACGGGAATACAATTTAACACAATAAGTTAATTTATTTATTTATTTATTTCAAACTTATTTATTTTATTTATTTGTAAACGGATACACTATTTATTGTTTTTAGTTTTATTTATAAATTATATTTATATTTATTACACAATTATGATTATTAATTAATTTTATTTATATTTTTATTTAATCACCATTAATATTATCACTAAAATTATACCACGCGTATTTTGTTTGAGTGTGCAAGATGGAAAAGAAAGAGTGACGTCGCCTTCGTCTTCCAAAATACATGTCGTATTTTGGAGAGGGAACAGATCCGCCGGCGGCGGTCGACATTGCACTTATGTTAAGTGTTGCATCACCGAACATTGTTAGTTCGCGGTGATATTGTTAGATGGCGACATGCTTTACTATAATTGTTTTATAGTATAGTGGTTCGGCTATTGGATATGTGATTGTTGAATAGATGGGGTTAGTGAACTCTCAATTCAAATAAGTTGATTTATATTTGAATATCACTAATTTGTTTTGTTGTGGCAGAATCGAATATCGGTGAGTCGAATATTCGAGCTGCTACATATGTATAAAAGTCCGAAAAAGTTCGAATTTCGTAAGAAGTGGGCAGTTTGTGGAATAATTTTTAATGAGAATGGCCGTGACCGCACCTGAGCTGATATTTTTTTGTTAGGCCATTGTGTTCTCCATTTTCTGGCCGCACAACAAATTTTTACCTTGGATATTTCATATCCAAATATGTATAAAAGCCCGAAACAGAACGAATTTCGTAAGAAGTGGGCAGTTTATGGAATAATTTTTAATGAGAATGGCCGTGACCAGGCCATTGTGTTCTCCATTTTCTGGCGCACAACATATTTTTACCTTGGATATTTCATATCCAAATATGTATAAAAGTCCGAAAAAGAACGAATGTCGTAAGAAGTGGGCAGTTTATGGAATAATTTTTAATGAGAATGGCCGTGACCAGGCCATTGTGTTCTCCATTTTCTGGCGCACAACATATTTTTACCTTGGATATTTCATATCCAAATATGTATAAAAGTCCGAAAAAGAACGAATTTCGTAAGAAGTGGGCAGTTTATGGAATAATTTTTAATGAGAATGGCCGTGACCAGGCCATTGTGTTCTCCATTTTCTGACGCACAACAAATTTTTACCTTGGATATTTCATATCCAAATACGTATAAAAATCCGAAAAAGAACGAATGTCGTAAGAAGTGGGCAGTTTATGAAATAATTTTTAATGAGAATGGCCGTGACCAGGCCATTGTGTTCTCCATTTTCTGGCGCACAACAAATTTTTACCTTGGATATTTCATATCCAAATATGTATAAAAGTCCGAAAAAGAACGAATTTCGTAAGAAGTGGGCAGTTTATGGAATAATTTTTAATGAGAATGGCCGTGACCAGGCCATTGTGTTCTCCATTTTCTAACGCACAACAAATTTTTACCTTGGATATTTCATATCCAAATATGTATAAAAGTCCGAAAAAGAACGAATTTCGTAAGAAGTGGGCAGTTTATGGAATAATTTTTAATGAGAATGGCCGTGACCAGGCCATTGTGTTCTCCATTTTCTGGCGTACAACAAATTTTTACCTTGGATATTTCATATCCAAATATGTATAAAAGTCCGAAAAAGAACGAATTTCGTAAGAAGTGGGCAGTTTATGGAATAATTTTTAATGAGAATGGCCGTGACCAGGCCATTGTGTTCTCCATTTTCTAACGCACAACAAATTTTTACCTTGGATATTTCATATCCAAATATGTATAAAAGCCCGAAAAAGTACGAATTTCGTAAGAAGTGGGCAGTTTATGGAATAATTTTTAATGAGAATGGCCGTGACCGCACCTGAGCTGATATTTTTTTGTCAAGCCATTGTGTTCTCCATTTTCTGGCGGCACAACAAATTTTTATCTTGGATATTTCATATCCAAATATGTATAAAAGTCCGAAAAAGAACGAATTTCGTAAGAAGTGGGCAGTTTATGGAATAATTTTTAATGAGAATGGCCGTGACCGCACCTTAGCTAGTCAACGAAGTATGCTTTATCTTTAAAAAAAGAACCAGCTAAGAAGCTTGCTAGCGATTCTCAGTTGTCCTGCGTTCAGTTCTATATACGAGTTCAGGTATTTAATTATAGGCCTTTGAATTTAGTTCAGTTATCCTCTCTGCCTTGGTCTAAACTTATTCAGTTTGCGAAGGCAGCAGTGCGCGTTTGCCAATTGGGATAGAATCCTGGGTTTGCACCATGGGCTTTTGTGGCATTGAGTGCGGTGGGTTCCAGAAAATTTTAATAATACTAATAACGCTATGTGCTATAAATAGGTCGTTATTTTACAATTATTTAGTAACATCTGTAACAGCCCGAGTTAAGGTGGATGTACGGTTGTGGTATTTCCAGATTTCGAAACTCTGAAAGTCTGAAGTAAGGATTATCTAAATCTTTATAGATTCATTGAGCGTTATTCAGTACCTAGTGAGAAAAGTTCGTGAAAAACTGCTAACCAAAATTAAAATTAATAAAATCAGTTACCGGTACCACATGCCTCCCCTCACCAAATACAAATCTACGGTATAGTCCCGACAATTATTTTAAATTATTTATGAGATAAAAGTGACTCGTCGCGTATAGTAATTAAGTTATCAGCCTCATTATATTAAAATAATCAATAAGCTGTATATAGTCCACCCTAAAGATTTAAATAAATTAGTGTATGCACCATAAAGAATATATGTGGCATAGAGATGTTAATTTTCCTCTTCAGACCATAATATAGTGATACAACTATATGTACATACATAAGTAGAGAAAATGAAAAATGATAAAAACGTTTTTGTCATTTTGATTATATGAGCATAGACATACACACACACAACATCATATACATAAAAGAATCGGGATGAATTTTCCATCTACATATTATTGTATTAGAGAGAAAAGGCGTCTAATTTATTGATTGATTTGTCGCACAAAAATCATTCGGCATTGAATTCGAATAAAATTGTTATAGATTACGATATTCGTGTTGTTGTTGTTGCTGCTGCGGGAAAGTGATAATGTCAAATGACTGTGTATCTATATTTTATAGTGAGGT
This sequence comes from Tipula unca, assembly GCA_951394425.1. Taxonomy (NCBI): domain Eukaryota; kingdom Metazoa; phylum Arthropoda; class Insecta; order Diptera; family Tipulidae; genus Tipula; species Tipula unca. Next base: position 20,575,338 of record OX596382.1, on the reverse strand, counting down.
ATATATGTATATAAGGTAGGTGGATTTAAGTGGATTATGTCGAACTGTCAAAATATTTGAAATGTGCGTGCAGAATAATAAGTATATCCGCGGCAATCAATATATGTAGGTATATGCGGCGTAAATTTAATAGACTGATGTGAGTGGTTTTATATATTTGAGCCGAAGGTTGTATTTTCAATTATGATTTTCATTTGATTTGGCTGACAAATATTTTTCACAATTACATGACACATTTGAGTAGTTACATAATAGTTTTGAAAAAATGAAACATTAACTCGGCGGCTAAGGAAGTGCTTAATGAACTTAAAACTGATTGTAATATATGAGGGGCCATGAATTGAATTATTCAGCCTTTCGAATCACACTTCTTTTCATTTAAGCATTGACTTAAGACATCATGACTTCTCATCATAGTACACTTGTTATTTTTATGTGACTTTTTCTGCGGGAACTGCACTCCGTTTAGCTAACTATACCGTCTAGTCTAGATGTCTAGATTTAGATTTTGAATATTGATTACAGTTGAAATTTAATTGTGGAATTCATCAGTAATTATTTTCTGAAATAATCCAATTTTTCAAAGCTCTGGATAATTATTATAATTATTAAAGCGTTTAAAGTCCCGGATCTCGATCTTACTAAAATCCGAGAGGTCGTTCAAAGGGGAAGTTCCCACACATTTTCCTCCTCCTCATGATCGCCATAGCAGAAATCGTGGGCTGGGACACCCAGTCTGCTCGCATGTATCCCAATGAGACAATGTCCCGTTATAGCTCCCACGACCATACCAATGGTGCCGTCGAAACGATATCAGTTGGCCTGATCTGGACCGGTCAAGTCCAGGCCGTATCTGCCTGGTTATTACACACGAACTGGCGTTAGACCATCTGACATTCGTTTATTTTATGGCTTCTTCCTGAAGCAGCAGTTTACATGAAGCAAGCGGTATCTTTATATCCCGCCTGCTTTGGGATATTAGGCGTGCTGTACCCTTATATGCCAACTCATCTGCCATTACATTCCCTGCGATATTGAAATGCCCTGGCACCCACGTCTAGCGGATATTGAACTGATCGTCCATCTCATTTAAAGATGCCAGACAGTTCTGGGCTACCTTCGACGTCAGGGAGTATGATTGTAGCGTTTTACTAGCAGCCTCGTAGATATTACATTATACTTCAACCAGTCCATGACTTCCATTATCGCGATCAGTTCAGATTGAAAAAATGGAATTTCATCTCAACAGATGGCAAAGGAATAGCGTAGTCGGTAGCTTCCGGAATACCCCTGTTGAATAGGATAGATGAGTGCCCTGCTTTGTTACAGGTCCACATAGATATGGACTTGAGCCGAATGGCTGTGCAAGATGCAAGCTGCTCAGCCGCAATATTCATGGGAGTATGATTAAAGTGAATTTCCAGAGCTTGATTAGGTGTGCTCCTGAGAGCCCCACTTATACACAAGCAGGCCGTTCTTTGGACTTTCATCAATAAGTTACGGTTGGCCATAATTTTTAAAGCTGGCCACCAGATGACAACCCCATACAGCAGTATATGTTTGACCACGGAGACGTAGAGCCAGTGTAGTATGTGGGACTCCATACCCCATCTCTTTCCAATGGCATTTTTGCAGGTGTAGAGCCCTATAGTAGCTTTCTTTACTCTCTCTAAGATGTTTTGTTTCCAGCTTAGCTTGCTGTCCAAAAGTAGTCCGAGGTATTTCGTGCTATCCGTAATGATCAAGGAAGTACCATTTAATATTGGCGGGTCACACTGAGGAAGTTTATGCTTTCTGGTAAAGAGGACCAGCTCCGTTTTATGTGGGTTTGCGTTCTCACTCAGAGAGATAGCAAAGCGTGCACTGCATGCGCTCACTCAGCATACTAGGATATTTACCGAAGACCGCAATAGCAACGTCATCCGCTTAAGCAACCAGCTTGAAGCCTTGCCCTCCCAGGCTTAGTAACAGGTCATTTATGACCAAGCTCCAAAGAAGGGGGAAAGAACTCCTCCTTGAGATCTGCTCACGTATCTGCCAGCAGACGTCCCACCCAGACAAGCTTTCACGATCCTGCCTCTAAGCATATGACTTATCCAGACTCTGAGTGACCCGTCTACCCCCAGACACGAAAGGGCCCGAGCGATTGCCCCCGGTCTGACGTTGCTAAAGGATCCCTCTATATCCAAGAAGGTTACCATTGAATATTCCTTATATTCAAGTGATTTCTCAATCGGACCTTTAAGGGAGTGGAGAGCTGTTTCCACCGCTCGTCGCTTACAGTATGCGTGTCGAGATCCCGACAGCTCACCCGGCTTGATTGAGCCTCTAATGTAAGCCTCTATTTGTCTTTCCAGTGATTTTAACAGAAAAGAAGATAAGCTTATAGGCCTAAAGTCTCTGGGATAGCAGTGAGAGGTTTTTCCCGCCTTAGGTATAAATATAACTTTTACTTCAGAACACTAAGTTATTCTGTCTTGCAAAAACAGCTTTGAAATGACTCAAAACAGTTGGTTCAGCGTGTTTTATGAAAACATGAATGATTGCAATATTTAAAACAAATTTTAAAAGCTCTATGATTTTGACTTAAACGCTTTAATATTGTAAGCTCTAAAAGAGTCATCAAGTGTGGAGCTTTTATTATAGAATATTTTATATCAGTGGGGTTTGGACATTAATAAAAGAAAACTTAAAACAATTTCTGAAAGCTTTCATAAGTTTTGAATGGTAGCATCATATGCTTTGGCCAAATTTGTATAATAAAATGAACAAAAAATTTAAAAAGCTACAATTATCTCTTAAAATTTGTATCGAAGCACATATCAATTTTTGATAATGCTAAAAGCAAGCTGAACGACAATTAATAAAAGCTTTTTTGAGTTTTCCATTTTCTATTCTCTAGGCTCGATTTTTGAAATAGATTATTGTAATTTTCCAAATTAATTACTAAAGCTCAATGGTTTTTATTTTAAGATTTAATGAAATGTTCCAAAAGCTTTCAAAATTTTTTTAGGCCAGGAACGCTTTTATCATATTTGTAAAACTAATACGAAATTTAAAACTTTCAGTTTGCCATAGAAATTAAACTTTACCAATTTTAAACCCAAAAGTTCCAAAAGCTACACTTATTCCGTAAATTATTTAAAAAAGTTTATAAATTTTGATAGACTGACTTTATCGCATGAACACAATCAACACTCAGTTCAATCAAACCAGCATTAACTCGCCTATCTAAACACCTGGACACCTAGGATGCTTTGTCAATAATAATAAAACACCTGCCCACACGATTGCCCAATCCCAAGATTTACGGGAGAGATGACCAGATAACAGAGGACTTAGATTTAGCTGATCCATATTATGACAAGCCATCATCTATTGATATATTGACTGGGGCAGACAAATTCTTTGTTGTTTTGGGCCCTAAAAACCCTGTCTGCGGATACTGCGAGTACGAAAAAGTATGTTACGAAAATTATGGGAAATCGGGGACTTTCCTAATACATTAACTCCAGAAGAGGTAGAATGCGAAAATATTTTTAGCATTACTCGCCAGAGACAAGCTGATATGTCGTTAAATTACCTTTTAAAAATCAAGCAAAAGAGCTTGGGAATTCATTGCTAGTTACTACGAAGCGTTGTTGTTCACACGAACGCAAACTATTTTCGAATCCTGAATTGCCACATGAGTATGTGAAACAAATGCGAGAATGTATCGAATTAGGACACATGACTGAAATCCCAGAATCCATTCGGCAGAGTTACATCGATTCAAATAGCTTTTATCTGCCTCATCATTCCGTAATAAAAGAATTAATTGGACAACAATTCAACCTACATTCTGGTTACTCACTATTGCATTGGTCGCTGACATAGAGAAAATATACCGTTAGGTTGTCATATCCGAAGAACACAGGACTTTCCAGACAGTGTTGTGGCGTTAGTATCCAGACGAGAAGATACGACAATATCACCTTAATCGAGATACATTTGGTCTTGCTTGTTCAGCATTTCTAGCCATTAGAACAATGCAACAACTGGTCATGGGTAGTCATGATCTGGCGATCACATATGGCACGAGATGGGTGGATTTCTAGAAGAGATTTCTAAGTAGTTTGAACGACTATTCTGCGAGTGATATGTGTAAAGACAAGATGGTGACAACGAAAGCACTTGCCTTACAATGGCATCAGAAGGAAGACGCATTTACATTTAAAGTACATGCTGAGAAAATGGTAGTCGTCTACAAACATCATTCCGGTTATTCAATCCCCACTGTTTCATGTCCCCATCTATTGTTCAAAGAAGTACAAATTCCGGGGAACTACAAATTTATGAGTTTGCAGCTCCTAGTGAGACAGATATTTGAAGTATGTATAGTACCCACAAATGGATTTCTATTACGGATTTAAGATTTTTAGGGCTCAATTTCCGACCATTGGCTCAGACGACTTTTATTAAACTACATTTTTGTAATAAATGTGTAGAAATAATTGAACTATCCAGTTGAAACAAGGCATGGTATTTATATGCTTCGAGACCTATTCATAGAGGTATCAATCATCACAATCGGATCTCTATTACGGATCACTATATACAAAAAAAACACATCCATTTTCTAACTGCGTGTACTACAATTTTTATAAGCCAGATCCGTTTACGTTAGCAAAAAAAAAATTCTGTATATGAAGTCGCATCCTGCGGCGGTTAGTTCATGGCTTATACATATACAAGTCTACGTATTCAAACAAACATATATTTATCCAACATTTGCAGCAGGTGGTTTTTCATATGTATAAAACCTTTCCGCTGTTCCGCCAAAATCGACGAAAATATTGCTAGCTGAGTTCGATGACATTGATGTAAATTAACCGATTAACATTTCATAAAAAAAAAAACTCATATCCAGGCGTACTAAAAAAAGCAACGACAAAAAATTCTGATTGAATTCGTAAATCGGCGGCATTAAAAAAACCAATTCACGCAGCAGGGTGTCCCAGGAAAAATGTGTTATTTATACAATTTACATTATTTATTATTGTTGCGAACAACAACAAATTATGTTATATACATACATTACATAAATTAATTAATATTACTTATGTTTCTGATGTCACGCATACATACATACATATATAATACATTCATCGACAGTACATAAGGGAGCGCGCGCGTATAAATATACATTTTATTAAATTGCCATGTTCGATGCATAAAGCCATAAAAAAAAAAATTGGAAAATTATTGAATATTTAACATTTGTTACGTCCACATGCCACCACCCCCGCGCCCTATACGCCCGATTCATTTTATGGTTTTGATTTTTATGTACAAACATAATAATTATAATTATCCGCGAACAATTTTTTTTTTTTTTTGTTGGTACAGTTGTTGTAATTTTCTGTTTGATATAATTTATTAATTAAATTTATTAATCTACAATAATTAATTATTATCATTGCATAAATTATTTCCAGTTGATCTGTGTCTATATGTGGATGCAGTGATATAATTGCAATGTAACTTTTGCCTTTAATTAGGGTGATAAAATATTTGAGCCACACCACCCTATACACTGGTATCCACAACATCAAGTTGTATTGTGTAGTAAAAAAAAATTAACTTTTATGCTACAAAACATTACGTTGACATTTATAAAAATATAAAAGAATCGCTTTTTTTTGGTGGCATTGATTTAGAAACAGAAATACATCGTTTAACGTTGTAAAATTCGAGAAGAAACCCGATAAATAAATATGTTCCACAATTTATTTAAGCCAAATACCATTTACTTAACACTTGTACTAAGATAGAATAGATCCCACAATACTGAAAATAATAATTTGCTTTATAAACCCTCCCACTCGTAATAGTTCCGTATACGTTCCACAATTATTTGCTATTTCTGGTAGATTAAGAATGTGGAACAAATTTATGCTTGGCAAATTTATTTGTTTTTACTGTTTTTGTACGTTACTGTACAAAATACTGAATTACAAAACAAATGGCTAAATTAGTTTTGATTTGTTTTACATTTTCACCATGGCCAATTTGATAGGCTAGGCTAGAACCGATCGGTAAGCAAATCAAAATTAACAATTTTCAAAATTGCTTAATTTAGCATATTTGTAATTTTTGATGAAAAGATAAGTTCCACAATACCGATAATAATACTAGGTTCCACTATTTCGTTTAACTCGGTTTATTTACTTATTGCAAATAACCTCAACATTATGTTCCACAAACTGCCCCCAATTTGAAAATAGTACAGTGGGATCTATAAACTGAAAATATGTTCCACAATTCATTTCACCCGAATTACTGAACTACTTTTGTATAAATCTTAAGTTTTTATTTGTTTTCATTTTCATCAACATATTTTTAGTAAAAAAAGGTCCTAGAATACAGAGGTCAGAAAAACCAATTTGACTAAAATGCATATAGAGATGACAAGGTTAGACTAGAAGCAATCAGTAGGCAAATAAGGATGAACAGTCTCCAAAATAGCTTCGTTTAACATATTTGCCATTTTTGAAGATAGGATAGGTCCCACAACACCGACGGTAATTTATGTTTCTCTATTTGGGTTGACGCGGGTTATTTAATGGGATATTAAAGCAAATATTATCATGCGGAAATAAACTACCGCCCCAATTTAAAACTAGAACTGTAAAATTTGTTAACTGAAGATACGTTCCACAATACACAAGCGTATATTATCATGCGAAAAAAAATTACCTCGACATTATGTTCCACAAAGTGTCCCGAATTTAAAAATAGTACAGTGTTATGTTCCACAATTAATCTCAACTCGAAATCCTGAATTCTTTATAAAAATATCATGACGAAATTAGTTTTGGTTTGTTTTGCATTTTCACTGATTTAGTTTCAGTAAAAAAAGGTCCTAAAATTCACCGCTTAGAATGACTAGTGTGATAAGAATATATCTAGACGGGTCACAAACGGTCTCCCTATTTATAATAGGACAGTGGCATTTCTAAATTAAAAATATGTTCCACAATTGATTTCATTCCATAATACTGAATAACTTATATGTATTTGTTTTTTTTGTATTTTCCCTAATTTAGTTTCAGTAAACGAAATCGTAGGATACACAGATCAGAATAACCAATTAGATAACAATGCAAACAGCGATGATAAGGCTAGACTAAAACCGATAGAATCGATCCCACAATACCGATCGTAATATTATGTTCCAATATTTGGTTTAACGCGGATTATTAAATTTTATATTAAAGCGAGTCGTTTCATTCGGAAATAAATTACCTCAATATTATGTTCCACAAACCCTCCCCAAATTAAAAAGGGAATTATTTATATAAAAAGCAATGGCAAAATCAGTTTTGGGTTGTTTTGCTTTCATAGGTTCCAAAGCTCAGAATGATGAATTTGATAAGAATACATATAGAGAGGGCAGTGCTCCACTGGAACCAATCAGTCAGCAAATCGGGTACTATAACAGTTTCCAAAATAGCTTTGTTGGGCATATTTACCATTTTTGATAATAGGGTAGGTCCCACAATACCAACTGTAATTATATGTTCCATTATTTGATTTAACGCGGTTTACTTAAATTGACTTAAAGCATATATTATCGTGCGGAAATAAATTGCTTCAACTTTATATTCCACAAACAGTATCCCAATTTAAAAATAGGACAGTGGCACTTATAAATTAAAAATATGTTCCACAATTGATTGCAACTTAAAATACTCAATAACTTATATTTGATTTTTTTTTTGTATTTCACTAATTTAGTTTCCGTAAAAACGTCCTAGAATACACAGCTCAGAATAACCAATTTGGAAACAATGCATATAGAGATGATAAGGCTAGACTACAACCAGTTTTCACACTTTTCAAAATAGCTCCGTTTAGCATATTTGCAATTTCTGATGATAGGATAGGTGCAACAACACGTCGACATGGATAGTAATATGTTCGATTATCTGGTTTAACGTGGTTTATTTAAATCAACTTAGAGCAAATATTATCGAGCGGAAAGAAATTACCTCAACATTATGTTCCACAAAATGTCCCCCATTATAAAATAGGACAATAAAATTTTTGAACTGAAAATAAGTTCCGCGATTGATTTAAACCCAAATTACTGAATTACTTTTAAAAAAAAGCAATGGTTTAATGAGGTTTTATTTGTTTTGCTTTAATAGGTTCCACAGCTCAGAATGACCAATTCGATACAAGATGGATAAACAAATTGGAATGAACAGTTTCCAAAATAGCTTCATTTAGCATATTTGCAATGTTTCATCATCAAATAGGGCCCAGAATTCCGATCGTAATATTATGTTCCACTATTTGGTTTAAGATGGTTTATTTAAATTGACTATCACCCAACATAAAAATAGTACCGTTTTTAAACTGAAAATATGTTCCGCATTTGATTTAAACACGAAATTTTGAATTATTTTTAAAAAAGCCAAAGCCATCAGTAGCCAATTAAGGATGAACAGTTTTCAAGATAACTGCATTGAGCATATTTGCTATTTTTGATGAACGGATAGGTCCTACAACACCAACAATAATAATATAGTACACTATTTGGTTAAACACGGTTAATTTTAATTAACTTAAAGCAGATATTATCATGTGGAAATAAATTACCTCAAACTGTTCACCAATTTAAAAATACGACAGTGAGATTTTTAAACTGAACATACATTTATTGTAGAATTTTAACTCGAAATATTGAATTATTTATATAAAACGAAATGGCAAAATTGAGTTGTTTTGCATTTTCACCAACTGAGGTTTAATAAAATCGGTTCTAGAATACACAGCTCAGAATAACCAATATTACATAAATAACCCCGACTGTAATAATATATTTCTCTATTTGGGTTGACGCGGGTAATTTAATTGGATTTTAAAGTAAATATTATTGCAAATATGCGGAAATAAACTACCCAATTTAAAAATAAAACAGTAAAATTTGTTAACTGAAAATACGTTCCACAATTTACATAAATCAAATATTATCATGCGGAGAGAATTTAAAAATAGTACAGTGAAATTTTTAAACTGAAAATATGTTCCACAATTAATCTCAACTGAAAATCCTGAATTCTTTCTAAAAAAAAGCAATGACGAAATTAATTTTGGTTTGTTTTGCATGTTGACTGATTTAGTATTAGTGGGAAAGGTCTCAGATTTCACCGCTAAGAATGACTAGTTTGATAAAAATATATCCAGAGATGACAAGACCAGACTAGAACCGATCGGTAAGAAAATTGTAATGAACATTTGCCAAAATAGGTTTATTTAGTATATTTAGCATTTTTGACGAAAGGATAGGTCCCACAAAGTGTTTTATTTAAATTGATATTATGGGTCACAAACGGTCTTCCAATTTATAATAGGACAGTGGCATTTCGAAATCAAAAATATGTCCCACAATTGATTTCAATCTATAATACTGAATAACTTACATTTGTTTTTTTTTTTTGGGAGATGATAAGGCTAAACTAGAAAAATTTTCAAAATAGCTTCGTTTAGCAATTTGCAATTTTTCATGATCCAATAGGTCCCACAATACCGATCGTAATATTATGTTCCACAATTTTCTTTAACACAGTTTATTTAAATACACATATAGCAAAATGCCAAAACATCTACCTCAACATTATGTTCCACAAACTGTCCCACAATTTAAAAATAGGACAGTGAGATTATATGTTCCACAATTAGTTTCAACCCGAAATCCTAAATTCTTTATAAAATAAGCAAATGCAAAATTAGTTTTGGTTTGTTTTAAATTTCACTGATTTAGTTTTACCAAATAAGGTCCTAGAATACACCGATAAGAGTGGCTAATTTGATAAGAATACATCTATAGATGATAAAATTAGACTAGAACCGATCGGTAAGCAAATTGGGAGGAACAATTTTCAAAATAGTTTTGTTTAGTATATTTACCATTTTTGATAATAGGATAGGTCCCACAATACTGATCGTAATAATATATTACACAAACTTGGTTTAAAATGTTATATTTAAATTGACTTAAAGTAAATATTATCATGCGGAAATAAATTACTTCAACAATTGGGTTTCCCAATTTAGAAATAGAACAGTGGCACTTATAAATTAAAATTATTGTACACAATTCATTTCAACTTAAAATCAACTTTTTTTGTATTTTCACTAATTGTTTCATTATAAAATAGGTCCTAAAATACACAGCTCAGAATAGCCAATTTGAAAACAATGCATGAGAGATGCAGAGATGATAGGGCTAGACTAGAACCGATCAAGAAGCAAATCGCAGTTTTCAAAATAGCTTCGTTTAGCGTATTTGCAATTTCTGATGATAGGATAGGTTCCACAACACATCAACACGGATAGTAATGGTATGTTCGATTATCTGGTTTAACGTGGTTTATTTAAATTGACTTAGAGCAAATATTATCATGTGGAAATAAAGTACCTCATCATTATGTTCCACAAACCGAGCAAATAGCGCAGTGATTAAACCTGTGACGTTCGGGAGGTACCGGGTTCGAATCCCAGCAGAGGCGGGATGTAAACGGGATTTTTCATTTCCCGATTACGATCGGTGATTAAATTGAAAACATCTATGACCGTCTGTTTGAATGTAAAACTCATGAGCCAACCCATTTCCCAGCCCACTATACAGGGTGACATGGAGCTATGCATTGTGCAGGTGGTATACTGTACTTGTGTGAATGGAATGAATGGGTTGAAGGAATGTGTGTGTGAATGTACCTGTGGTATCACAACGGACCGTCCCCGGTCTTAGTGTGCTGTAAAAACTTACTGAATTACTTTTTAAAAAAATAATTAGCTTTGGTTTGTTTTGCTTTAAAAGGTTCCACACCAAAGATTGACCAATTTGATACAAGGTGGGTAAACTAATCGGGATGAACAGTTTCTAAAATAGCTTCATTTAGCATATTTGTAATTTTTCATGTTCAAATAGGACCTACAATTCCGATCGTAATATTATGTTCCACTATTTGGTTTAACATGGTTTATTTAAATTGACTATCATATAGTAAGAAATAAATAGAAATACTATAAATTGAAATAGTAAGATTTTTAAACTGAAAAAATGTTAAATTAGGTTCCACAGCTCAGAATGACAAATTTGATATAGAATTAATGCATATAGAAATAACAAGGCTAGACTAGAATATATTTGATTAGCATATTTGCAATTTTTAATGATCGGATAGGTCCCACAATACCGATAGTAATATTATGTACCGATAGTAATATTATTTGGTTAAACGAGGATTTTTTCATTTGATTTACACTTAATTATGTTTCAAAAACTGTTATGTTAACGAATGGTTTCCACACACTTATTTGTAAACTGAAAATATGTTCCACAATTCTGTAATATTAGTACGTATATATTGAAGTGGAACTTATCGCAGATATTTTGATCTATTTACTAGTAATAAATTTTCGATTATAGGAACTGTTGAGGCTTAGGATTGCGTTATACGAAGTTTGCCTAAACCGTATTGTGTGTATAACCGGTAAAAATTTTTAACTTTTATTCCTTAATTTTTCATTTATATATAATTTTCCAAAATGAACCTTTAATCTAAAAACAAAGCAAAAACTACAGAAACGAACGTATGTCCCCGAGCGAGCATTGTTCTAATTTTGTAGAGCATTTTTTATGTTTGTAAATTATAACAAAAAATTTTCCAGTTTTTTATTTTTGGAAAACAGATTATTATGTCTATTTGTTTATATACGACTATATATTTATAGTTGAGGAGGAAAGAACACAAAATAAAAAACAAATAAAACACGAAATCTGGAAAATTATAACAAAGGAAATGCTGTATGCGGAAAATTTATCATAAGCTGTATATGTATGGGGTATATGTTCGTTAAAAACTAATTTTTTGTTTAATTTTCTAGAATTTTTTTGTTCCGTTTTACAATTGACGTACATGATACTATTGTGCGGTTAGCCTAGTTGCACCCACAAAGTATAAATAAATAAAACATGAGACCCTCAGGCTGTTTCACCTAAACTATATACATATATACGTACGTATGTGCAATACAGAGTTTACTGTATGTGACGTAGGTGTATTGTAGAGACGCGATTACCAAAAAAACTTGTGCAGATAAACAATTTATAGTTCAACCCAAATAAGATTCCAATACTTTTTCTCATTGTTTTATGTTTTAAATCCGGAGTTCATCACGTAGCTGAAAGTTTGCGAAGCTGGTGCTGATCAAATAACAAAACAAACGGGTTAAAATTCAATTTTTCTTGCCATGGTCAAGCCTATAGAAACGTCTCCTCTCTCGATGGTGACATATGTATATTTACAGAAGTTGAACTTAAACAAAATATATAGTCGATGGTCGTAAAAAAACCTAAACATTTGATATAAAAATTTTAAAGCATTAATATCACTAATGTTGTTGTTGTTGTCAATCAATTAATGTTGTTGTTGTCACTGAAATGTATTTTTAATTTTCGTAATTAAATTCTTATGACAATAGTAATTATTGATCGATTTATTGGTCGGCCGTTAATCGGTTGACCCAAATATATATAGAAAGTAACTGATACAAATGTTAAGGAGGGGTAGTTTCTCCCTCGAGTAATGTCCTCGACGCGATTGATTGATTGATGATTTCCGCATGTAATAAATGAGTTGTTGAATTCGAGTAGGACTGTTCGTATGGTTGATCTAATTTAATAACAGGCGCAAGTCACGAAGCTCTGTAGTTTTCATGCCATACGCTCAATGACCACCTTGCTATTCTGCCGTCTTGTAGTTTCGCCCGTCCAGAGGAAACAGAGACTCTCTATCGGCTCCTAAATCTGGGCTATGGCTTGATCAAAGCGTGTGATCGATGATCCTCGTCAAGGAGTGTCGAGAGCGCTTTTTTTTTTAGTACCATCGCTTTCGCGTTTTGAGTCGTAAATCAAATGAATGATTCTTCTCTCAAATGTAAAGAATCATCTCTCGTACTCGTCCGTCAGCGCCCAACTTTCACATCCAAACATAACAACGGGCCTGATCAACGCTTTGTAAACCTTCAGCTTCACAACACTTGATAAGTGTTTAGATTTTAGCAGTTTACCTGCCAGCCGCACTTTAATATACTCACCCACACTGTTATCGTGAGTGGTAAGAGAACCCAAATATTTAAACATCCTCACTCCCTCAAACGTGTGGTGGCCACTACTAAAATCTGGTGTGCCATTGTCCCTAAAACCAGAGATCAGGTATTACGTTTTGGACTCATTGATCTGAAGTCCAACTGAAACTGAAAACTTTACAAGCGGATCAAGTATTTCTTTCACTCCGTTGCTATTCAGTTCAATCACGCATATGTCATCTGCATATGCAAGCACCTGATTGGACTGGTGATATAAGATGTTGCGCTGTGGTGTTTCAGTTTTACGAAAGATATACTCCAACATGAGATTAAAGAGTATCGGGGACAGAGCATCTCCCTGCCGAACACTCGAGTTAACTGCAAAAATTGTCGATAGACTGTTCTCAACTTTAACACAGCATTGAGACTGCGTCACTGGCATCCTACACAGTCGCACCAACTTTGTTGGCATTCCTAGGTACTCCAGGGCAGACCACAAACTCTCTCGATTGATCGAGTCATAGGCCTGCCGGAAATCCAGGAAAGCCCTCCGCCAGAGGAGTGATCTTATCCAATACAATGTATGACAGTAACTTGTATGCTGTGCAAAGGAGAGCTATACCGCGTTAATTTTCATACTTCAATTGCCTCCCTTCTTGAATATGGGGCATATCATAACTTCGGTTCGCCATACTAATCGAATAAGGTTGAAAAAACAGTTCCACAAAGTATCCCCTCCGAATATCAAGAGCTCCGAATTAATTCAGTCCACTCCAGGTGAGCGGTTTCGTTTCAATCTCTGCATGGCTTTAGTGAATTCCTCATGGGACGGCTCCTCAGTGCAAATCTCCGCAGTCTGTACTAGAGGTGGCTCAACAACAGTCTGTGACGCATGATGGACATCAAGCAGGTGAGAAAAGTGTCCACTCCATGCGTCAAGTACTGAATGGCGGTTGAGGTAGGCCTGAAAGTATGGTGCAGTCCAGTAATTCCTTTAAAGAAATTACGCGAACTGCGCTCATTGCTGAGTTGTTGTACTTTCAGAACCTCGGCTTTCCAACATTTTCGCTTCTTCCGTCTACAAATACGCGTAGCTGCCCTTCTTGCAAGAGCAGCCTTGTTTTTTCTCGCGATTGTGAGACGCTGTTGCACTTCATTATGGGCTATATTTTGTTGCTCAACTGCTAGATGACACTCGTCATCGAACCAATCATTCTTGGGTCTGACTTTCACTATACCTAAAGTCTGTCGAGCAGAACTGACAACGGAAGTTTCCAGTACTTCCCAGACAAATTTCACGCAGTCAGACTGGTAATTAGCTTCATCAATGTTGTCGCTGACATGATCCTGATATCGTTTCTTTTGATCTTCATTTATCAGACCTTCACAGTCGAAACGTACCATGCGTTTCGCTGTGTTCCCAGACTTGTACGAAAACTTCCATCGTAGCTTTGCAGCGACCAAATGATGATCGCTGCCTACGTATTTGGTTGCTGACCGATAAGTTCTCACATCCTGCACAACTTGAGCCCGTCCTTTAGAAACTAACACATGGTCAATTTGGCTGCGGGAAGTTCCGCGAGGATGTGTCCATTTCTCTAGATGTATGTGTTTGTGAGGGGAAAATGTGCTTGCCACTCTAAGATCGTGAGCAACCGCAAAGTACATCATTCTCTCACCATTATCGGTCGCAGTTTCGTGTCGGGAGTACGAACCTATGTTTTCACACAAGTCGGTCTGATTTCTGTCAGTTCTAGCATTAAAGTCCCCAATTACCATTCTAACATCGTGTACGGGTATAGATCCCATCAGATCGTCCAAGTTATTGTAAAATGAGTCTTTATCTTGGGGCTGGCTGACTTCTGTGGGCGCATGAAACAGCGTTCTTTACCTGCGGCCCATGAAGAAATCCAGCTCCAAGATTTCCGAGGTCATCTCCACTGTAGAGCAACGTATAGCCCTGGGACACATGGTCTCCACTATTAGGCCAGTGAGTTTCTTGGAGAGCAACGAGTTCCAACCGATACTCCTTCATGCACGTGATTAGGCCCTCCAACGCTCCTGGTTTTCTAAATAAATCGTATATAATTTGAGTTGAATTTTCAGGAGTATCTCATAAGTCTAAACCAGCAAACTAATAAATTTTATTTCAGAGCCCAGTGATGCTGAAAAATTATATAAGTAGATTTAATAGAAAAATTATATAAGATCGTTCTGTGTTACTAACTATTGGCTATACCAGGTGTCTGTAACCGAGTCAACTTCTATCATTCTAACTGAACCTATCCAAATCCTCTTTATGTTATGTGTAAACGGGTGTTCGGTGAAGCACGGCCATCTCCGGGAGATCCTATACTTAAAGCTTGGTCGAACATTCCAATCAAATCAAATCAAATGAACAAGTGTTGGTTATCTGAACAATTTGGCTTTTTAGTAACTCGGTAGCACTTATAGCCTTCGTTAACTCGAGTTCGTTTTACCATGGAGGGAATGTGTTAAATTTTATGGCACGGTCATAGTTAAAGTGCACCGGATTATTTTTAATGAAAGTTATAACCAGGGATGTTTGATGGCGCGTCATCTATTATTCGACAATGCGTCGACAGTAAGATTTCAGCGACATCTATGTCGACAAAGTTATCAATTCATCGACAGTAAAAAACAAAACAAAAATCGTTAGGATTTGTATTTTATTGGATCGAAATGGACCCATAACTCCCGATGGAATCGGAATGCCATCATCAACCAATTCTGGCTCATCGTCTTCATTGATTTCTTTTCCACTTTCTAATACAACTAGTGGTAATACAACACAATTAACAAGTGGCGTATATCTTGAGTCAGACTCAAACGTAAATCAGGTCATTTCACAATGTTCCGAACCAGAAATTATTGAGGTATCCAGTGGCACAAGCTCAAAATCTCAAATTTTTTCGGCATCTAGTAAAACAGAAATTTCATCGAGAAATAATTACTTATTTGCCAATGCTATGCTCAATAAATTAACAAGCCAAACTCTGACGAAATCATGGAAAACAATAAATTCTCAAAAAAATATGAGCGGATTTGTTCACAGCCTTACTAAAGACGAGGAACGAAAGATAAAGGAATGGCTGGCTAAATTCTTCTTTGAATGTAATATTTCATTTTATCAGAGATTACAGATTACCAATAAAATATCTGGGCGACAATCACTTTCATCAAAAATGCTAATTGAGCATTGAATGATAAATCTGTACATAATATATCCGCAAATTGCAGTAAAAATTCGGTTCTGGTTATTGACGGATGGAAAAATACGGCCAATAATTCAGAAACCGTTGTAAGGATGATCCATAATATAACCGATGAAAAAGCTTTCTTAAATGCGTGGGATTTCACAACAGAGTCTGAAACTGGAGAAGCGTTGGCTGACGTTGTATTGGAATCAACTGAACTAGCTCTTGAAATGTATATAAAACTCATATTTAGGCCGTTGTATCAGACAATGCGGCAAATATGATGAAAATGGGAAGCTTGAGCTTTCAATGGCACACGACTTGCAATAGCCACTTTGGCAATTTGTTATCTAAAGATATATACTCTCAGATAACAATCTAACAGATCGGTCAAATAACTGTCTATGTAAACAATCTATGTTTTATGAAAAGAATACTGCCTACAATAGTAACATCAAGCAGCGCGTAAAACAGCTTATTGTCGATGATGAATTTATCGGGAGGTGTGATGAAAATTTTAAATTATTTGATCCTATAGCTCAGTTTATCCTCAATTTATTTCTCGGTTCTATGAAATTAAATTAAAATTCAATTAAAAACATTTGAATATTGAAAAATTATTTATTGTTGACATATTCGACATTGATGACATTTTGTTGTTTTAAATCGAGACGTCGACAATGACAATTGTCGACTTGTCAACAGTTTAATAGTTGACATGTCATTGTCGACCTCACCATCGCTGGTTATAACCTTTTTGTCTGATTTTTTGTGGGCCGTTTTTTCGATCTTTCTGCGAGCTATGTTCTATACCGTTCCACCGTTATAAAGAGGGCCCCACTCTAACGCTAAAGATCGTTGTTTTGGGTCAATTTAATAGTTTTGTACTGAACATTGACGGATATTCTATAAAACATTGGTCACCCTTTAGTTTAGAACTAATTGACAAAACCAATCTAGGAATTGTCTACATTATTGACGTTATCTACGTTGTTGACGTTATCTACGGGTTGTCGACACGTCAATGTAGAAAATAATATATGACGCAACGTATATACGCTGGGACACATGGTCTCCACTTTTAGGCCAGCGAATTTCTGGAATAGCAAACAGTTCCAGCCGATACTCCTTCATGCATGTGATTAGGCCACCTAACGCTCCTGGTTTCTTCAGTGACTGGGTACTTGGCGGAGGTCCAGTGTATTTTTGGCGGTATCCATTATTTTTATTGTTTACTTTACAAACAGATTCTTTTTTTACGGATGCGGGTCGTCAGCCCAGCGAACCAATCGTTTTGTCGCCTTCCCCGACTAGCAGAGGATACTGTGATGGTATTCCTCACACAAAAAAATAACGCGGTGCGAATTGGTTTTAATCCAAAAAAATACCTTATTTTTATCCTATTATATGAAATTGACACCTCATGATCGGATGTAAATTGGAAAATTACCGAAACGAGCGAGTAATAATTGGTTAACTCCTATTGGTGTAAAAATAAAAATTTTCGCAAAAATCGTTAGAATATTTTCGGGGATTTTTTAAAAAGGTACTTCCCACAGTAAATTTCGATTTTAAAGGAGTTTATAATTAACACCTTTTGGAGTTTTGCTTTACGAAGATAGGTTCGGATGATATTTTTTTTTTCGGATTATTTATATGTATTCCTCTATTATACAATTAAAAAAATCAGTTTTGTATAGATATTGAAAGCGATGACAAGTGTTGTATTTCTTGAAAGTGTTACCATTTTGAAAAGTTTTAAAAAAAATGTGTTGATTATACGAGAAAAGTTATAGTTAATTATACGAGAAAAGACTGTGAAAATATATTAATTAATTAATTGATTAATAAATTCTAAAAAATTAATTTTTAAAGTGAGTTTACGTTTTAAGTGAGTGATTACGTTAAAATGGAAGGACCAAAAATAATGTTTAGTGTAATTTTCAATGGGGTTCGAAAATACATAATATCAAATTCAACAATGTTAATTGATGTTTTGCGAGAAGGTAAGAAAATAATATTGGTTTTTGTAATTATCGTGATAAAAATACACATTTACTTACATACATATATGGTTACTTTCGTTGAATGTTATATCTACATAAGTATATACAATAATTTTCTTTATAAAGTATAATTGAGTTCCATTTTTACTTGGAAGAAGTGATCTATATTTTACATGATTTATTTTATCAAAAGATATTAATATTAATAGATAAAAATATTTTTCTATTATTTAGCTTGTATTGCATTTGATGTTTCATCAGAAAATTACTGTCCATATCTATGCACCGAAAATAATGTCGAATTAACTCAAAACGTCTTCGATATTTTACTGAAGGACATGCAGCTTACGTATGACCAATCATTTATTTTGAAGATTTTTAAAATCTTGGGTAAAATATATATTCTTTTAAATTTTTATTTTCTTAAAAACCGACAATAATTTTAAAAAATTTACAATATTAGATAAGTTTCAAGACGCTTCAACTCAAACAGAAGATTTTATGGTATTTTTACAAGATGCTAGCATACCAACTAATGATAATTACGAACCCACCCCTGTTTTCCGACAGGACTGTTTTATAGGATCCTTGCCTAAAAAACTGAAACTAGAGAAGGACGTATTAAAAGAGGTATATAAACGTTTGAATAACTAAACTTTATTTGGATTAATTTATATATTTATTACGATGTGTTCAGAGTAGTTTTGATGTAGATTTATTATGATTGTTTAAAGTAAGATATTGTAGTAGCATTTATTCAACTGTATTAATTTACAAGCATCACCAATCACTTTAAAAATTCTATCATCATATAAATTTGTAGCAGCTCGAATATTCGACTCACCGATATTCGATTCTGCCACAAACAAAACAATTAGTGAAATTCAAATATAAACCAACTTATTTGAATTAAGCGTTCACTAACCCCATCACATATCCATCTATCCAACCACCACTATCTAATAACCGAACCATTACTATAAAACATTTATAGTAAAACCATCGCCATCTAACAACATCACCACGAACAACAATGTTCGGTGATGCAACACTTATGCGTAAGTGCAATATTCACCGTCGCCGGCGCATGTGTTCCCTCTTCATAAAACGAAGACGAAGGCGACGTCACACAGATACAAAAAAACAAGCGGAGCGACAACACGTTGCAACAATATAAAATAATAACTTCTTCTCCATTTTTGTGAGGTGGTAAAAATAAAAACAAATTACTAAAATATATAAATAGAAATTAATTTTAATAATAATAATTTATGTATACAATTAAATAATAACTGAATAAAAAAATCAAAATAAATTATAACCAACAAAACAAAATTATAAAACATAAAATAAATAAAATTGTGAATAAATAAATTTGTGAATATAATTTGATTAAAAACAATAAACAGTTAAAAATTCTTAATTTTAAAATTTTATAGGAACTGGAGTGCTTTTTAAAACGCCATTTTGAAGGCCAACACATTTTAGCTTCCTATACCTCTTCCGGTACCTTAGAAATGAAACTTCGTATTAAATTAGTAAATATAATTGTAGGTCATCTAATTGAAGTGCATGGGTCATATCCTTCAGCCGAAAATAAAACATTATGGGCACAAGCTACTTCATTAATTTTTCCGAAGCTCTGCGAAGACCAAAATCCAGAACGATTTGTAAGTGTGATTGAACCAAGCAGAGTAAATTATTAATAACGTGGCTTATAGTTACTTTTATTTAATTTGAAGGAAACATTCTACAACCCAGCAAATCGTACAGGTTTTTTTGCATTTCGATTGCGAACCATTAATCGGTCGCTATCCAATTCTTCACGGCAAAAAAAACTGCCTGAAATGCTTAACGATAGAGAAAATTTCTCAGAAGATGACCATGCTGATGATATTAACTGGCTTCAACAAGCTTGCCCGAAAAATGATTATTACGATATTTTCACAGTAATGGCCAAAACTATAAATTTACGAAACAAACCATTTATTATCAATGAATACCCCAGATTTTTGGATGTTCCAGGCTTAGTATATATAACATTTAAATATTTAATAATTTGTTTATTCAACTTAGCATGCCTTAGCCATTAGCCAACAGTTTCTAATTCATACCATGTAGTAGTTTAATACATATAATGAGTAATTTTTAATTTTGTATTTTTGTTTTTATAGATCGATCAGGATTTTAATTTACGATATCCCACCACAAATACATTTTGCGGGGATAAGTGGCGGACTTTTAAAATTAATATTGGAAAACTTACACGTACTAAAAATATTACTGTTTACGATGAATGCACTGCAGAGGAAGATAGTAAGTTAAATATATATAAATATATATTCAATAGTTTCGTTTTGTACTTTTCTAATGTTCATTTTGTTTTTTATTTTCAGAATTTGATAGTGACATCACACATTTAATTTTATTAACAAAACTATGCCGAACGTACGGGAAGAAACAAAATCTTTCGCTGTATAAATTTTTTATTTTTGAAAAGGTATTTTAAATTATAAACTGACTGTTCCATTAAAATCAATAATCTAAACCTATAATTTTTTACAGACGGGAACGATATCTCATCTCATCCTAATTCATCCGCATTTAATTCTTCGTGGGCCATCTAGAAAAATCATTACTGCAGCCAGTATTAAAATTGATGGAAAGGAATTACCTCTTCAAAATAATTTAGCCAGTATTGCAAATTTTGGATATCTTAATCAGTCTAACATTCCTGCACTTGTAAATTTAGAAAATAAAACTAAAAACTTGAAGCAAACAGCATCGCAATTCTGGTGCTTACTGAGGTATTTCCCAATGCTTATTAATGATATAGTCCAAGATGCAGATTCCGATTTTTTTAATAAATTTAATGTTATTTTGCTCATTATTAAAATAACAAACATTGCATTTTCACCTAGATTAGATCGTGAATCAATTGAAAAACTTGAAACATTAATTATAGAACATAATAAAGAATTTATAATAAACTATACTGGCCACAATCTTATTCGCAAGCATCATTTAATTTTACATTATTCTGCCATTATTAACAAAATGGGGCCATTGGTAAACTTGTGGACAATGCGGTATGAAGGAAAACATTCAAAATTCAAACAAATTGCAAGAACAACTCGTAATTTTAAAAACATCACTAAGCTATTAGTTTCAAAACATCAACAAATAAATTATGTGAACTATTAAAAGTTATACATTTAATTCAATTAGAATTTAAAATTGAAAAACCCATTATATTTTGTGCTTTAAGTTTAAATTTAGAGAATGTTAAAATTAAATTAAATTTTGATCCTAATGATGAAATAAATATTCTCAAAGAAATTAAATATGGCTATTTATATAAAAAAAAATGTATTGTTTGTATTATTAAAAAGGATCCAATAAATTTAAATCTACCACTATTTGGTTTAATTGATTTTATGATTGAGAACAAAGGCGAAATTTATATTTTTTATAATTTACTAAA
This sequence comes from Tipula unca, assembly GCA_951394425.1. Classification (NCBI taxonomy): domain Eukaryota; kingdom Metazoa; phylum Arthropoda; class Insecta; order Diptera; family Tipulidae; genus Tipula; species Tipula unca. Next base: position 20,553,487 of record OX596382.1, on the reverse strand, counting down.
AACAATTAGCTTTAATTATAATCTTAATGCTTATGAAACTAAATGTACTAAAGATTTAAGAGCTGTTCAACTAGATTCTCTAGAGTTTAAACTTCCTTTTGAATTTATTTATAGTACTGGAAGTAACAATAATTTTATAGTTCCTAAATATGAAATTTTATAATTTAATTTTAAAATTTATTCAAAATAAAAATGTTTTTTTAAATTAAATAAAGTGAAATATAGAACAAAATTAAACACATAAATTGAGTTTATTTAAATAATCCGAAAATATCTACTCTTTCCACTCCTTTGAAATGGTTTCTTTCTATCCGAATTAAAACAAAACAAAACTTTTAACAAAACAAAAACTTTTAGTAGTCTCATTTAACACAAAAATAATATTTCGGTTTTATCCCATATTCGTTAATAAATTTTTCCTAAAATACTTATATAAATGACACTATTATTATTGATTTTAATTATCCTTTTTGTGTATAAAAAATAAATCCGCAACAGGCGATTTGTATCCGTTTATTGTAAATAATATTATCCGAAAAAATAAAATTTTGCTCATAATTTTTACTCCGTTCGGATGAAGAAAAATTGTATCCGATCGGTGGGATATTATTTGACACCGATTCGGAGTCAGGGTAACTCCGTTTTTTTTTCTGTGAAAACAGGTTCGACCACAGGTGACAACGTTGTATACTCTGGTTTAACACCCACAGCTTGATTTGGAGATCATTTGTCATATTTTAAAACAATAAATATCAATTCTTTCACCTTTGAACGAATAAATTATATTCTCCCCGTCACATACGTCACACAAAAAAAGAAATTTATGAAAAATCCTTCGTCTAAAGGATTGAAACTTTCCCAATTTTACTCAAAGTATTACAAACCGATTTTATAAATAGAACGAAATTTGAGTATATTCGACATTTAGAAGAAAAAAAAAACGAAGCGAAGCATTATAATTTATTTCCAAAAGCTTTGCGGATCATAATACGACTTTAAAATTGTCAAACAATCGGAAAAACAAAAATAAAATAAAAAAATTGGTAGAAACCACACACACACACACACACTCAGTATACATACGAGTATGTATAGGTGTATTGATTTATTATTCCTAATTCGAGTTGCTTAAAATTTATTTAAAACTGAAAAGTTTTAATCGAAAAAAATTTGGCGTGTGTGTGTGTGTGTTGCAATATTTCGTTGAGATATCAAAAAACTTTTCTTCTTTTTTTTGGTTCATTCTCGGTATCCTGATCCATTAGAATAATCTTATTAAAGATGAGATGTTTGAGAGATTTGTAAGTATATAACGTTTGCAGAACTTTTGTGTCGTGCTACTGAATGGATTGTTTCGTTTCTGATACACATTTGGTACATGGCACGTGTCGAATTAATTTTAGGGTCTTGAGATCTTTTTTTTTTATTTAAGTGAGCATTCGAAATATTAATTAAATAACTCACTTGATGTATATAACACTTTATCATCATATATATTGTATGTATATGTACGATGATGATATGCATGATAAAATTCTTTATGTTTCTATTAAGGATGCTGCCGAAAATTTCTTATACGTCTATATATGTATATATACTTACTTACAATTTATCTTAAATCGAATAAATTCATTTGAATGAACACATCAATATAATGTTATGTACGTATATGGGGATAAAGAATACAATCGAAATTTGATTAATAATTTTGCCGAAAGAAGTTAACCAAGTTGCGAGAGATGATGATGATTAAGCGTTTAATTGGATCAAGCGCGCAATTTTGGCGATGATTTAATAAAAAAATAAAAATTCGAATATATCGATTTTGATGTATTCAAAATTATTGTTCAATGAGTTGTGTACTGAGATTTTTATTTTTTGGTTGCGGAAAATGATTCGCAGATTTATGTTGGGGATTTTCTTGCAAGTATTTTTTTTTTTTTTTTTTTGAAAGGTCTATCCTAATCGTGATATGCAAATGAATCCTCGGGTTGTTAGAAACATTTTTTTTTTTAAATTTAAATTTAGTCTAACACCAATAAGAAATGTTGCTGAAATTTAAGGGTTCATCCATCGATGTACTCCTTAATTGTGATATTTATTATTTGATTGCGTTCTTGTTGCGCGTTATATAAGATATATTTTAACTAATTTTACACAAAGTTTAAATCCGTATTATCCAGTTCCCTATATTCGAGGGGCACTTACATGTCTCGTAAACCTGAATTGCACGAACATGTTTTCCAAGAATACCCCACAGTATTCTTTGCTTGTCATAGGAGGCGACTAAACGGTTGGATCGCTGGGCTGACAACCTGCATCCGGAAACAACTCAACTGTTTGCAATATCAACAAAACAAAAAAGGGATACCGCCAAACCAATACCGGACCCCCCACCCAGGAGCGTTGGAAGGCCTAATCACATGCATGAAGGAGTATCGGCGGGAACTCGTTGCTCTTCAAGAAACCCGCTGGCCTAAACCAATGGACCGTCATCGCTCAAACTATGCTGTAGTAGCCGCTCCAACCTAACCTAACCTAACCTACTATGTGAGTGCAAGGCAAGATCGCCTAAAATTTGGTATTTAAATTTTCAGACTGGAGAATTCTTCCAGTCTGCGACAAAAAATAGAACTGACTCATTCAATTTTTTATAGATGTCAGTATTGCAATTGATTGAGCTTTACGTTTTCAGTCATTGTGGAGGAATTGTGAGATTTTTTTGTCAATATGTCAGGTTAAAATCTCATCAGACCAGGTACATAAGATAAGCGTCTTGCACATCCTTTCGGTGAAACTCCTAGTATTTTCTTAAGATTTCAAGCTCAGTATTACTATAGTTGTAATGCTAGATCAACGATTTTTTTTTGAATTTACAGGCGATCCTTTAAGTGTCTTGAATTTCTTGGGACATTGGTAATTCATCAAAAATTGTATTTTATAGTCTCGCGAGTACGAACTTGGTCTTGGACCATCTCTTGTATCCCTAACCGACATAACATTGAGTAAGTAAGTAATTTCGATTACAGTTCGTGGCCACATTGGATTCGAAGAATATTTTCTCATTGCGTTTGAATGTCGTATTATTTTTGCTACTCGGAAATGAATTCATCATTCTTACCATAGGATCGGGAATCCAAACAACCACTTGTAAAAAAATTCCTGAAGAAATTTAAAATGTTTAAAGTTTTGTATTTATTTTATCAAAGCTCTGTTTTTACTATTTAAATTGTTTAAATTCAATTTCAAACTCTTTTAAAAATAACGCATTTGTCTCTAAGAGCTTTCCAAATGCTTTTCATTTTAATATTCAACCATCTTAATGCTTCATTAGTTTGGTTTTCTTGGCAAATGTATATTTAACTGAGCTGCTAAAACCTAATTGAACGACTTTCTGAAATTTAGTAATTGACTTTGTAAATTATGTCATATAGCCAAATTAGAACCTTTTAACAATTCATTTTAAAAAAATGGACATTCGCTAAATAAAAGATTTATGTATAAAATATATTTTAAAACTTTGTATTCTCTATTGAAAGAAAATATCCGTGAAAGCTGTTAAGCATTGTTATGATGTTTTCAGAATCATTTGGCAACAACTCTATATCAATAAAAGCTTTCTGATTATACAAAATTTAATACAAAAAGCTTGTATTATAGTTTAAAAATAAAAAGCTTCCAGCAATTACGAACGTTAGAATAGTTTGTTTCAAATTTGATTTTACTCAATATAAAGCTTTTTAAACTTTAGAAAATGACAGCTCTTAAATTTAATTGAGGTTCAAAGTTTAATAACTTTCTATAATATCATTTAAAAGCTCCTAATCCTTGATTATAATTTTATGAAAATTTTCATGTTTTTGTTTTGGACGTAACAGGCGAGAAGAATTCCTAGAAGGTAAAACCCATTTGCCATTAATTAAAAATAAAACTTGATTCTGACTCTGCCTACTTGACCAATTTTTTACTGCTATAGAATAGAGACAATTGGAAATTTTAGCATTTTAAACTTGAACTTACGTCCACAGAACCAACGCCAATAACTTTACTTACTTGACCACCACTATACAATTTTATAACTGTTCACCTATCTATTACATACTTGCCAATTAAAGCTCAACACAGTTCTAGAACAACCAAAAATTACTGAAAATGTTAATAAATTTTGAACAGCATTATGTAAATATTGGTTTTAATTTTGGTTTATAACTTAGGCGGGCAGTACAGATAAAAGCACTAAGCGAAGCAAGCATTACAAACTCTTTTCTTTTCTTATAAAATCGCAAAGCTCTAAATTAACTATTAAATATTTCAAAGCTTTCGAATATTGTGGTGACTGAAAGATTTTGGGAAGTATTGCATTTCGAATGTGATGAATATTTATCTTGGACAAAAGTTTTTGTGAAAAAATAAACAATTAATTGGTGAAAACACATTATAAAACATCAAGGCTGTTATTAAACTAATAAGCCATTGAAAGCTTTCACATAAATGTATAAATAGAAAATCTCATAGCGACCCACATTTTGATTTTGACACTATAGGTTTAAATCATGTTCATAAAAGCTCGAATAGCACAAATTTGAGGTGTAAAATATAATTTGAAGTTAATTAAAATATTAACTAAGGGCGTTTCAACTTTTTCGGTTAACCGTCTAAATTATTACTGTTTGACTACCATTAAAGGTATTACACCCGAAAGCTTTCGACGAGTAAATTAATACCATCATTAAACCAAAGCCATCTTAATATTTATTACGATGGCTTTGTTTAAACTAACACGGTTAATAAATTATTAGGAAAGCTTTGGCTTGCACCGCATGCTCTTAAATTTATTTAAGTAAATAATTATTGGGGCAATACCATCGTAAAGATATAAAACTTTCACATTCATAAATTAATTAAAACAGTTTTAAAGGCCAATACTGGCCCCTTACTGAGTCAACAATTCGGCTCCAGCGGTTTCGATCCCGAGCATGGTCTTCATACTGTCTAAGACAATTTGAAGAGGCCAAGTCGTTCTCTACACCGTGGAGCCATCGTCGCCAGCAACGACCTCTGCGCCTACCATATGGCGGCTCTCCTTTCAGAGATCGCTGCACAATTCGTTCCGGACCAGCACGCAGAACGTGCCCGAGCCAGCGTACTCGCTGAGATCTTATTTCATGTACAATATCGGGGATCTTCATCAGATCTCTGATCTCGATATTGTACAGAGCTCGGTAGGTACCATCTATTTCGTGTTTTGGGCCGTAAATCACACGCATGACTCTTCTCTCAAATGTTAGGAGCCATCTCCCGTACTCATCCGTCAGCGCCCAACTTTCACATCCAAACATAACAACGGGCCTGATCAACGCTTTGTAAAGCTTCAGCTTCACGGCACTTGATAAGTGTTTAGATTTTAGCAGTGGCCTTAGAGGATATAAAGAACGACTGCCAGCTGCCAGCCGCACTTTAATATCCTCACCCACACTGTTATCGTGAGTGATAAGAGAACCCAAATATTTAAACCTCCTCACTCCCTCAAACGTGTGGTGGCCACTACTAAAATCTGGTGTGCCATTGTCCCTAAAACCAGCGATCAGGTATTTAGTTTTGGACTCATTGATCTGAAGTCCAACTGAAGCTGAAAACTTTACAAGCGGATCAAGTATTTCTTTCACTCCGTTGCTATTCAGTCCAATCACGCATATGTCATCTGCATATGCAAGCACCTGATTGGACTGGCGATATAAGATGTTACGCTGCTGTGTTTCAGTTTTACGAAAGATGTACTCCAACATGAGATTAAAGAGTATCGAGTATCACCCGAGTTAACTACAAAACTTGTCGATAGCCTGTTCTCAACTTTAACACAGCATTGGGACTGCGTCACTGTCATCCTACACAGGCGTACCAGTTTTGTTGGCATTCCTAGGTATTCCAGGGCAGACCATAAACTCTCTCGATTGATCGAGTCATAGGCCTGCCGGAAATCCAGGAACACCTGATGTACGGAGATGGATGTCTCATAATATTTAGATAGAATCATCCGCAGCGAAAAGACCTGATCGGGGACTGATCGATTCGGCCGAAATCCTCCTTGATAGTCACCAACCAAGCCCTCCGCTAGAGGAGTGATTCTATCCAATACAATGTATGACAGTAACTTGTACGCTGTGCAAGGGAGAGCTATACCGCGATAATTCTCACACTTCAAGCGGTCTCCCTTCTTGAAGATGGGGCATATCGCGGCCACTTTCCATTCGTCAGGCATAACTTCGGTTCGCCATACTAATCGAATAAGGTCGAAAAGACAGTTCAACAAAGTATCCCCTTCGAATATCAAGAGCTCCGAATTAATGCAGTCCACTCCAGGGGCACGGTTTCGTTTCAATCTCTGCATGGCTTTAGTGAATTCCTCATGGGATGGCTCCTCAGTGCAAATCGCCGCAGTCTGTATTAGAGGTGACACATTCATAAAAGTCTTAAAAAAATTAAAAATTAAAAACAACTGAAAGCTTTCATACTTGTTCGGAAAATCTTAACTGAGAGCTTTAGACGAATCATAAGAAGTCTACATAAATAAATAGGGCTCTTGAAAATGTAGTAAAAAGTTCAATTAGCTTTTGAAGCCAAAACTTTAAAGCTTTGACCAAAGCTAAGGTTCATAAAATCTGTTATAAAATGAATTTTTCAAATTAAATACGATTGGAAGTTTATTTGAAACCACACTAACTAAAAGATTTTGACATTTTATACAGGTTTACTAGTAAATAACAACATTTCCACTGTGGCTTAAATCTAAATCTAAATTGTTTATACACATAGTTCTAGGAATTCTTCTCGCCTGTTGCATCAAAACAAAAAAATGTTCAATTTTATGAAAATGGCGAGAAAAATTCCTAGAAAGTAAAACTCATTTACCATTAAATTAAAAACAAACCTTTACTCTAGCGAGGCTTGAACTCAGGTCCACGAAACCAACTCCAATGACTCTGCTTACTTGACCATTTTCTTTACTGCTATAGAATAGAGAAAACCGAAAATGTTAGCAGAACAAATTTGAAAGAAAAAAATTAAGTTAAAAAAAAATTGGGCCCTTGGCTTTCCCCCAGACTTGAACTTAGGGCCACGGAGTCAACACCAATGAATTTACTTACTTGACCACCAGGATACATTTCATTACTGTTCACCTATCTTTTATACATTGAAAATTTTAACAGAAGCTGAATTGAACGAAAATGCGAATTTGAAAGGAAAAAATACATTTTAAGCCCAGGCTTGAACTAGAGTCCACAACACGAAAGCCAATAATACTTGACCACTGTGTTTCGTGCGCTTAGACCAAGTTATGGTTGACATAATCGGCCTGTCGAGACCACTATTTGGAATATCATCGAAAAGTTTGAATCCCAGTTTACAGTATTGGATGATACGGGACTAAATAGCCGGTTTGTTGTGGTTTATGGGCCTGTGAAATCATTCGTCCATATTTCTTCAAAAAAAAAGACGGCCGGGACGTATACACTGACGTATACACTGACGGCCGGGACGTATACACTGACGTATACGCACTATTCACAGTGTTCTTTATTGCGCCATGCTAACGGAATATTTGCTGCCTGGTATATGAAGACCGACCTCGACGACTTTTGATTCCAAGAAGACAGTGCTATTTGTACAAATCATACATTTTTTGCAAATGTATCTAACTTGAAGTGCTTATAGCAGGAGCATTGTCTCGGTTTTTGGTAAAATCCAATTTTTTACCTAATTAATTTTGTCAAATTAATTTTGTCATCAGTCTGGCGCATATTTTATCGAACAAGTGTTGGTTATCTCAACGATTTAGCTTTTTAATAACTCGATAGCCTTCCTGAACTCGAATTTGTTTTACCGTGGAGTGGGGTGTGTTTTATTTTATGGCACGGTCATAATTAAATTTCCCCGGATTTTTTTTAATGAAGTATATAACCTTTTTGTAATCATTTCTATCAGTTGTGAGTCACAAATTTTTAATACGCCGGTGGTCGAGTAAGCAGAATGTAAGAGTCAATGCTCTTGAAATCGTGGACTCGAGTTCAAGACTCGACAGCGCCAATAATTTTTTAATTTAATTTCAGCTGTAAAATTGATTCAACACAGCTTCTATTAAAATTAACATTCAATTTCTGCCAGTATAAGAGCCATCTCTTATGTATGACCGTAATAAAAATATACGATGATGGTCAAATAAGCCTAGTCCATTCATGTAGCTATAATTTTCAATCTTCTGTATTGAATTGGGAAACATAAAATATTTGTATTCCATGAACTCTATATACGTCGGTGGTCCAGTAAGCAGAGTCGTTTCCTTTGGATTTGTGAACTTGAGTTCAAGCATCGGTTTGGCATTAAATAATTTTTAATTTAATTTATTTAATTTTCGCCTTCAATTGACAATTATAAAGGATGAATATAGCGACAAATCAACATATGGAAATGGTATTCACGTGAAGTTTGTCCTAAATCTGTCCTAAAAAAAAAAAAAAAAAAATTAGGATATTTTTTAGGACAAACTTCACAATTCTATATAGACGCGTGAAGTTTTTCCTAAAATTGTACTAAAACACAACAAAAACAATTTTCGTTTATGTGTGTTAGTGTGCAATGCAGATTGTCTCGATATAACGAATTTTAACTAAAAGAAACAAAATTTGCTAGGAAATATATATGATTTCCTGAATTTTCGTGCCAAAATCCTAGGAAGACGGATATACCAAGATACCCTAAGGTCTAAGCTATGCCAAAAATATTTCAATTTTGGAAAAAGCGAGGGATTAGAGGGTTTAGGATAACCAAGTTTGGTATAACCTTATGTATATCGATTATATATATGAGTTTTCTAATTTTCCTGTAAAAATCCTAGGAAGCGACCACCATAATGACGCATATACCAAGATGCCTTAAGGTTTAAGCTATACCAAAAATATTTCAATTTTGGAAAAAGTAGGGGATTAGGGGGTTTAGGACAACCAAGTTTGGTATAACCTTATGTATATCGATTATATATATGAGTTTTCTAATTTTCCTGGAAAAATCCTAGGAAGCGGCCACCATAATGACGCATATACCAAGATGTCCTAAGGTCTAAGCTATGCCAAAAATATTTCAATTTTAGAAAAAGTAGGGGATTAGGGGATTTAGGATAACCAAGTTTGGTATGACCTTATGTATATCGATTATATATATGAGTTTTCTAATTTTCCTGTAAAAATCCTAGGAAGCGGCCACCATAATGACGCATATACCAAGATGCCTTAAGGTCTAAGCTATGCCAAAAGTATTTCAAATTTGGAAAAAGTAGGGGATTAGGGGGTTTAGGACAACCAAGTTTGGTATGACCTTATGTATATCGATTATATATATGAGTTTTCTAATTTTCCTGGAAAAATCCTAGGAAGCGGCCACCATAATGACGCACATACCAAGATGCCCTAAGGTTTAAGCTATTCCAAAAATATTTGAATTTTGGAAAAAGTAGGGGATTAGGGGGTTTAGGACAACCAAGTTTGGTATGACCTTATGTATATCGATTATATATATATATGAGTTTTCAAATTTTCCTGGAAAAATCCTAGGAAGCGGCCACCATAATGACCTATATACCAAGATGCCTTAAGGTCTAAGCTATGCCAAAAATATTTCAATTTTGGAAAAAGTAGGGGATTAGGGGGTTTAGGAAAACCAAGTTTGGTATAACCTTATGTATATCGATTATATATATATGAGTTTTCTAATTTTCCTGGAAAAATCCTAGGAAGCGGACACCATAATGACCTATATACCAAGATGCCTTGACCGCTGGTAATTTACGCTGCTGACCAAATAATTACTGGAAGAAAAATTGAAGATCTACATTCTGAAGACCCAGAGGTAATGCTTTAATTAATTATCGTATTCATTTAAAAGATATTATTTCCAGAAACTCGGAAACAATGGAACATAATTGTATGTATTGTTTTGGGGAGTTTACAAGTGAGTCGCGAAAAATTGAATGCCATTGCTGTAGAGGATTCATCCATGTGGAATGCGTAAGCAAAATCAAAATAGTTGAAAATGAATGCATATTTTGTACATATTCCAATAAACTTACCGATTAAAACTATAATAAAGCGTGATACTAACATTAATTTTGTTTACCCAAAAATGATTTGTGTTTTAATTAATAATCGAGTTTTAGTTTATGCAAATATAGAAATCCCTTGCAATGTCACTCGAGAACGAAACTTTACCGCAATTTTGAAATAAATGTCATTCTGGTGACTAAGAAAATTCGGAAAATCGTATATTCAAAAAACATATATAAGGTGATACAAAATCTTGTTATACTAATACCCGACTTTAGGAAAAATATTAGAAAATTTTTTCGGATAGCATAAACATATTGACAGTCTGGTATATTCGTCATTATGGTGTCCGCTTTCAAGGGTTTCGCCAAGAAAATTCAGGAAAATCGTATAATTGTCATTCATGCAATCATACCAAATTTGGTTGTTCTAAACCCCCTAATCCCCTACTTTTTCCAAAATTGAATAACTTTTGCCATAGCTTAAACCTTAAGGCATCTTGGTATATAGGTCATTATGGTGGCCGCTTCCTAGGATTTTTACAGGAAAATTAGAAAACTCATATATATAATCGATATACATAAGGTCATACCAAACTTGGTTGTCCTAAATCCCCTAATCCCCTACTTTTTCCAAAATTGAAATACTTTTGCCATAGCTTAGACCTTAAGGCATCTTGGTATATAGGTCATTATGGTGGCCGCTTCCTAGGATTTTTCCAGGAAAATTAGAAAACTCATATATATAATCGATATACATAAGGTCATACCAAACTTCGTTGTCCTAAACCCCCTAATCCCCTACTTTTTCCAAAATTGAAATATTTTTGCCATAGCTTAGACCTTAAGGTATCTTGGTATATAGGTCATTATGGTGGCCGCTTCCTAAGATTTTTCCAGGAAAATTAGAAAACTCATATATATATATAATCGATATACATAAGGTCATACCAAACTTGGTTATCCTAAGCCCTCTAATCCCCTACTTTTTTCAAAATTGAAATACTTTTGCCATAGCTTAGACCTTAGGACATCTTGGTATATGCGTCATTATGGTGGCCGCTTCCTAGGATTTTTACAGGAAAATTAGAAAACTCATATATATAATCGATATACATAAGGTCATACCAAACTTGGTTGTCCTAAGCCCTCTAATCCCCTACTTTTTCCAAAATTGAAATACTTTTGCCATAGCTTAGACATTAGGACATCTTGGTATATGCGTCATTATGGTGGCCGCCTCCTAGGATTTTTCCAGGAAAATTAGAAAACTCATATATATAATCGATATACATAAGGTCATACCAAACTTGGTTGTCCTAAACCCCCTAATCCCCTACTTTTTCCAAAATTGAAATATTTTTGCCATAGCTTAGACCTTAAGGCATCTTGGTATATAGGTCATTATGGTGGCCGCTTCCTAGGATTTTTCCAGGAAAATTAGAAAACTCATATATATATAATCGATATACATAAGGTCATACCAAACTTGGTTGTCCTAAACCCCCTAATCCCCTACTTTTTCCAAAATTCAAATATTTTTGGCATAGCTTAAACCTTAGGGCATCTTGGTATATAGGTCATTATGGTGGCCGCTTCCTAGGATTTTTTCAGGGAAATTAGAAAACTCATATATATAATCGATATACATAAGGTCATACCAAACTTGGTTGTCCTAAACCCCCCAATCCCCTACTTCTTCCAAAATTGAAATACTTTTGCCATAGCTTAGACCTTAAGGCATCTTGGTATATAGGTCATTATGGTGGCCGCTTCCTAGGATTTTTCCAGGAAAATTAGAAAACTCATATATATAATCGATATACATAAGGTCATACCAAACTTGGTTGTCCAAAACCCCCTAATCCCCTACATTTTCCAAAATTGAAATACTTTTGCTACAGCTTAGACCTTAAGGCATCTTGGTATATAGGTCATTATGGTGGCCGCTTCCTAGGATTTTTCCAGGAAAATTAGAAAACTCATATATATATATAATCGATATACATAAGGTCATACCAAACTTGGTTGTCCTAAACCCCCTAATCCCCTACTTTTTCCAAAATTCAAATATTTTTGGCATAGCTTAAACCTTAGAACATCTTGGTATATAAGTCATTATGGTGGCCGCTTCCTAGGATTTTTCCAGGAAAATTAGAAAACTTATATATATAATCGATATACATAAGGTCATACCAAACTTGGTTGTCCTAAACCCCCTAATCCCCTACTTTTTCCAAAATTGAAATATTTCTGCCATAGCTTAGACCTTAAGGCATCTTGGTATATAGGTCATTATGGTGGCCGCTTCCTAGGATTTTTCCAGGAAAATTAGAAAACTCATATATATATAATCGATATACATAAGGTCATACCAAACTTGGTTATCCTAAGCCCTCTAATCCCCTACTTTTTTTCAAAATTGAAATACTTTTGCCATAGCTTAGACCTTAGGACATCTTGGTATATGCGTCATTATGGTAGTCGCTTCCTAGGATTTTTCCAGGAAAATTAGAAAACTCATATATATATAATCGATATACATAAGGTCATACCAAACTTGGTTGTCGTAAACCCCCTAATCCCCTACTTTTTCCAAAATTGAAATATTTTTGCCATAGCTTAGACCTTAAGGTGGCCGCTCATTATGGTGGCCGCTTCCTAGGATTTTTCCAGGAAAATTAGAAAACTCATATATATATATAATCGATATACATAAGGTCATACCAAACTTGGTTGTCCTAAACCCCCTAATCCCCTACTTTTTCCGAAATTCAAATATTTTTGGCATAGCTTAAACCTTAGGACATCTTGGTATATGCATCATTATGGTGGCCGCTTCCTAGGATTTTTACAGGAAAATTAGAAAACTCATATATATAATCGATATACATAAGATCATACCAAACTTGGTTGTCCTAAACCCCCTAATCCCCTACTTTTTCCAAAATTGAAATACTTTTGCCATAGCTTAGACCTTAGGACATCTTGGTATATGCGTCATTATGGTAGTCGCTTCCTAGTATTTTTCCAGGAAAATTAGAAAACTCATATATATAATCGATATACATAAGGTCATACCAAACTTGGTTGTCCTAAACCCCCTAATCCCCTACTTTTTCCAAAATTCAAATATTTTTGGCATAGCTTAAACCTTAGGGCATCTTGGTATATAGGTCATTATGGTGGCCGCTTCCTAGGATTTTTCCAGGAAAATTAGAAAACTCATATATATAATCGATATACATAAGGTCATACCAAACTTGGTTGTCCTAAACCCCCTAATCCCCTACTTTTTCCAAAATTGAAATATTTTTGCCATAGCTTAGACCTTAAGGCATCTTGGTATATAGGTCATTATGGTGGCCGCTTCCTAGGATTTTTCCAGGAAAATTAGAAAACTCATATATATAATCGATATACATAAGGTCACACCAAACTTGGTTGTCCTAAACCCCCTAATCCCCTACTTTTTCCAAAATTGAAATATTTTTGGTATAGCTTAGGCCTTAGGGCATTTTGGTATATAAGTCATTATGGTGTCCGCTACCTTGAATTTTCCAAAGAAAATCATGTTTTCGTCGTACCAAATTTGATTGTCTTTATGATAAAATTCGTTATATCGAGACATTCTGTCTTGCACACTAACACATATAAGAGGAAATTGTTTTTGTTGTTTTTTAGGACAGATTTAGGACAAACTTCACATACGTGGAAATGGTGAGGTGGTAAAGTAAGCGGTGTCATGTGATTTGGATTAATGGATCTTGTGCAGTGTTCGAACCTCGATAAAGCGTAAAAATTTTTAGCGGGCATCCACAAATCTCTCATTAAATTAAAAAAATATTGGTTTTTTTGGTTTAAAAATGACCAATTTGCGATTAAATAAAAATATATATTGAGGCTTGAACTAGTCATAGTTTGAACTAGTCCAATCACACAGCTTCTTTTACCACCGAGCCATCCCCATACATATAAATATTGATATTTTAAGCGTTTATAGATGCCATATGAATAAAACAATTGAAAATTTTAGCAAGGGCAATGGACTCTGCTTATTTGACAATCGCCGTACGATATCATTACCGCTCTATACCCCAATACCAATCTTTTATACTTGCCACTTGTAACATGGAGAGAATATTGATGTTTTGAACAGAAGCTGAGTTAGTTGGTGAAAATGAGTAATTTTATTTACCATATATACCATCACCAATTTGACAGAAGAAATTAAATCAAAAAATGTTGGCTCGATCGAGAATCGAACTTAGATCCATAAATCCACAGTCACTCACTTTGCTTACTGGACCACCGCAGCATATACATTTCATGCTATACAAATCTTTTATATCTGTCATTTGAATAGAAAATATTGAAAATTTTAGCACAGGCAATGGACTCTGCGTTTATTTCACCGCTATTTTTACCCATCTTGTACATGTATATACTCGTACATGTCACTACTTGAAAAATTTGTGTTGAACCAATTTGAATACAGAAGAAATTAAATTAAAAATAATACCGTCGCTAATTATACTCGAACCTTGGTCCACGAATCCAAAGTCAATCACTATACTATCTCGCCCACCACCGTATATGTATTTAATGTTATGCAAATCTTTTATACTTTTCAATTGAATTGAGAAAAATTGGGGGGGAAATTATTTAACAGAAGCTGAGTTGATCCAAAAATGTCCCAACATTAATATCATTTGAAACTTAACTGAACTGCATAGTGCCAGGTGCAACATTTAATGCGATCACATTCCAAGCAGTGTATTTCGAAGAAGTTAAAAATCTGACAAGCTATTCCTCCTTATGTTCTTAAAAATTATAAACTTCCGTTCCAGTCAATGAAGTTTAAGTTTAAGTCAGTACATGAATAAACGTCTAAATAAAAATATTGCCTATACAAACTGAAAGTATAACCAATAGGTATAGCTACGTTTGATTAGTGGACGTGAGTTCAAGCGGCATTCGGGTTAACGTTTTTTTAATTTAATTTCATCTTACAAATTAGTTCAACTCAGCTTCTATTAAAATTTTCCAATTTTTCCAATTAATTGCCAAGTATAAAAGAGAGGTGTAGCAGCAATGAAAATGTATGGCGACGGTCAAATAAGCAGAGTCCAGAAATACTTTTGGTTATAAAAAAAATGGATCAGGTCAGGTATTTTTCCTGGGTTAGTTGGCCAATATGTTGGTGTTCCAATTGAAATAGATTCACATCCATTTTCTTTAATGGCAATCAGTAATTCTTTTTCTTTAGTTGTAGCTAATCTAGAACCCCAATGAGTGTTCAAGTCACCACCTATTATAAAACTTTTCCCAGACGCTTGAAGAACTCTAAGTATTGTTTGTTTTTAATAGAATGTCTTGGTAGCCACAATAATAGGAAGGTTGTGTTGGTTATCTGAAAGTGTTGGTTTTCTGAACGATTTGGTCTTTTAATAACTCGGTAGCACTTCCTGAACTCGAATTCGTTTTACCATGGAGTGGAGGTGTTAAATTTTATGGTACCGTTTTTTTCGATTTTTCTGCGAGCTGTTCTATACCGTTCCACCGTTATAAAGAGGGCCCCAATATAACGCTCTATATCGTTGTTTTGGTATTTGAGCACGAGTAGTTTTAAATTCCGCCCTTTTGGAAAAGAGCTTTAAATGCATTGATGGACATTCTATAAAACTAGCACCAATAACGCATTGTTCCTAAAGAAATTTGGTCACCCTTTAGTTTAGAACTAATTGACAAAACCACTCTAGGAATTGTATACATTATAAACGTTGTCTACGTTGTTGACGTTATCTACGGGTTGTCGACACGTCAATGTAGAAAATAATAGATGACGCCCTGATGGTCAGTATAGACAATATATCATTTTTAGGTTAAATTTAAAAACCATTCACTGCACGCTGCTTTGAAATATTCGAGGACGTTTGAACGTCTTGCGTTGACTTCATAGAGATTATTTGTATCGAACGTTTTAACAAAATCAAACTTATTTTTCTAATTACCAGGAATACTGATGTAATTAATGCTGGCGTTGGTATTATGAAGATTTTCACAATACTTAATTCTTATTATTCATAACTAAAATATGAAACGTAAAAGCTCATCAAATTATTAAACTATTTAAAAGCTTACAATTCAACTGACATTTTATAAATTTGTCAATAATTTCGGCATTAGGTTTAGGTTCATAAAAGCTGTTATAAAATGAAATTGTTTTCAAATTAAATACGATCGGAAGTTTATTTGAAAGCAATTAGCTAATAGCTTTTGAAAAATGTTACAGGTTTACTAGTTAATAACAAAATATTTTCCAGTTTATTGTAAAGATGGACCAATATTATTTCATTTTCAACAGAAAGCTTTCGATGGAGCTTTAAGCAATTCATGATTTACATAATTGTAATTTGTGTAAGCTAATCGATGTAAATTCAATGAAAAATTTTAATGAAAATATTACTTATCTTAAAACAGAGGTTATAAACAGCTCTTTACAAATTTCATTACAATTTTTACCTACCGGACCAATTTTAAGTTACTACTTAAGTGAATTGTAAAAGGTCTCGAATATGACTGGCATTTGTTGTAATTATTCTAATTGAAATGACTGGCATTTGTTGTAATTATTCTAATTGAAAAACTTATTTTAGTTTTAATTAAAACTAAACAAAAAGCTCGTTCACGATATTAATTATTTTTTAGTTCAATTAAAAATAAAATCTTTTCAACAAAAATTCAATTTGCCACAACATATATTTCATTTTGAATTTATATAAAATGGGAGCTTTTCACATCTTTGAAAGATAAATATATATACCTAACACATCACTATAAATAAAAATGTAAAAAACCTAAAGCTTATCTCGTTCTTGTTAAATAATGTAAATATGTATATAAAAATTAGTTAGTTAAAAGCTCATTAGCATGGCTTTCCTACATTAAATAATAAAAAGCTCGGTCTGTATAAATGAAGTGGTTTTGAAAATTTAGTCAAAGCTTTTATTAGTGCCTAAAGCTTATTTTATGAAAAAATAAAGGAGTTTATTACGGAAGTGGAAGTTTCTTAGAAAGCAAACTAACTGAGAGCATTTGATATTTTCCTGGTTTACAAGTACACAACAATATGTATTATATTTTAGAATGGTATAATTAACATGTCACATAAATTATTTATGTAAAGAAAGCTTTCGAGCAAGGAACACGTTCAATCAGTAAGGATGTTTCAATACAAAAAAGGATGTATCGGTATCAGTAAGTAATGCACGCTAAATACAAAAAATTTCAGAAATATCCTTATTCAAAGCTTTAAAGGATTGGTTTTTGTGGAAGTAAAAAGTTAAAGATTAAAAACATAACTGTACAAATTGTAATAGACAAAAAGCTTTTGTTTCATTTCTTTAAAAAGTTTTAATTTTTGGAAAAATGCACTAATTCAATTTCAACAGTCGTTCATTTCGGACGTGTTTTTTTTCTTGTTAGCTATAAAAAAAAACTTAAAGCAGATAATCATGTGAAAAAGTGCATGAAATTAGCTTGTCATGAAATGACCGGACTTAATTGGTTATGTCCTCAAACTCCACCTTAATGTCTTCCATACACCAGGAAACATAATTACCTGTTTTAATACCAGAAACTTCGACCCTGAAGATCAATAAGTTGCAACCATTATCAACGTCACCGCAAGCATCAACATTATTACAAACGTTACCACCTCAAGTAACCGCAGCTCCTATACAAGTGTTACCATCCAAAATGCCACCCACTGCTCCTAACAAATCATGAGACAATCGATATACACTAGTGAATTGTACAGTCATGAGACTGTGCAATTTACTCGTTAACTAAAGGTTCACTCGATACAACTTGCTTTAATGCCCTCTACGTTGCCAACGTCTAATAACCACCAATTGACGGTACACCCAAATAATAATTCATCATTTAAGATCAAAGCTGTAGCTCCCCGAAAATGGATCTTCGTCAGCAGGCTTAACCGAATGGCCTCAAAGCAACAATATGAAGGTTTCATCACTACAACAACAAAATTAGTCGGAGCGGCTTGCGTCGAAATGCCTCCTAATCGACCAAACGGTATAGAGTACAAATATACTTCTTTCCGAGTCAGCTTAGGTGCTGACCAATTCAATACAGCACTTAATTCCAAGCTGTGGCCACCTGGGCATTTTGTCAAAGAGTTCGAATAGAGACATCAACACCAAAATCTTCGAAAATATCAGGAGGCGGAGTACTTATCGCTATGGTTTCCAGTATAGCTGTAAATTTAACTCCATCATCAATCGAGCATGTGTGCGAAAAAATCAAAATAAATCAGACGAAATGCAGTGATGCAGTGGACGAATTAATTAATCTCACAGAACCAAATGACTTAGTCTTAGTACTAGGTGACTTTTATCTTCCAAATGTAATGTGGAATTATGATCAAGATATGGATTGCTTTCTACTAGGCAATGTTACATCAGAATCGGAATATGTCTTTCTTGATGCTATGCTTGGTTTAACCTAAAGCAAATCAACAGAATTTTAAATTTATTCTTCACAAACGATGTGGATATTTAAAGTGGTTGAATCATTCAATCAATCCATTTGTTGTTAATGATGTTAAAAAAAATTAAAAAATTAAATCAACAACATCCGGGCATCATATTCAAACTACCTATAATTTTAAAAAAATTAATCACACTGGACTTCAGCAATATAGCCCGCCTACCATCATACACGACAAGTTGTTTAGAATATAAAATTTGCACATCGGTAACAGCCTTCTTGACCATATTGATTCACCATAGACATTGATTTTAGTACGCCACTCAACTAACTACGGTGATAGTAGCCCAATCAATAGACTTGCAAAATCATTCAACATCGCAGAAGAAAACTCTGAGTTCCAACTCAGAAAGGACTGCTTCAAAAAGAACTTGAAGCACTATTTTTTAATTATCTGATAATTTCGTATCAATTTATTTATTTTTAAATATACTTTTATTTTAAATCATTTTTTTTGTAAACTTTTAATCTGAAGAACTTAAATTTTAATTTTTAAAATTGTAAAAATTTTAATTTTAGACTTAAACTTATATTTTTAATCTTGTGTAGTAATCTAAACTTTGAATAAATTATTTAGCACTACATTGTAATGTACTAAATTGTTTTCTTTAATATAAATAAATAAATAAATTAACAAGTCATGTAAATTGTTTATGTAAAGAAAGCTTTCGAGCAAGATGTGCCTAGACTTTGGCCTAGACCAAATCAGTAAGGGTATGCGCACAACACAGGCTAACCAAAATTTATTAGTTTTTCTCGGTTTATTATTAATGAATGATGATGACAGTGTGCCCAATAAATTTGTTTACGTCTGGACAAAATTACAACTGGAGAACTACATAGACACAAAACACAAATGTTTAATTTTTATTTTATTTTTTTTTTTAAATATTTTTTTTATTTTTGATACATTTTCGTTTAATTATATTATTTGATTGGATTTATCTTAATAAAATAATTGCAAACTATATTCTTTTTTAGATGTTGTTTTTGTTATCTCGAATTATTTTTATAATCTTTCAATTTTAAAAATTATATATATGTATACATATATTTATATATTATATATGTACTGGATTTTTTTTGTGTTTAATAATTAATAATAAACATAATTAATCAATTAATTAATAAATCTTTTTCTTATTTATATATATGTATGTATATATATTTTCTTCACCTAAAAACATAAAAACTAAATATTAATTTAATTTAATTATTAATTTTATATAAGCTTATTCTAAAATAAAATCATTTTTTTTTTAAATTTTTATTTATTTATTTTTTTTTTTCACTTTTATAATTAATAAACCAAAAAATTGTATATTTATAAATAAAATAAACTAAAACGTTATAAAATAAAATAAAAAACGTATATAATAATATTATAACTAACGATTTAATATTTAATTATATAGATTTCTTTAATTAATTAATTATATAGTTTTTAAGTAAGCTTTTGCAATGTATTTTTGTTTCTTTTTTTAAATATTTTTTGGTTTTTTAAATAATTATAGTGAAACAAAAATAAATTAAATTAACAAAATATTATTTTTTTTTTTGTATAAATTAAGTACACATTTGTTTTTAATTATTGTTAATTAAACAACTACGAAATACTTGCAACATTTATACGCACGCATAGGCGAAGGAAGAAATATAAATTATAAAATAAACTAAAACTCTTTGGAAGTATTTTACAAGAATATTAAGGTAGCCCGCGAGCTGAATCGTATATTTGTCGACCCGAAAAATAAACTCGAGTAATATAATAGGAAAAAAATAAGCGAGTCGGATTGGAATTAATCGATAAAAATATTAGATTGATAAATATCTGGAAATTTATCGTACAACATACTAAAGAAATGGAATGGCAGAATCGAGAAAACCAATAATTTCTCGATTCACTTGAATATTATTTATTATATCACCCGTACGACATTTTCAGTACGGTTGCAATTCACTGCTTTTCAAATGTACTAATCACATCTACTATGGAATTCTAATTGAATAGAATAAAAACTACAATTCCACTGAAATTTTAAGTCATTTGAATTTTTCTCAATATGAGCTATGAATTTCAATATCGTTGATATGGATAAGTAACTTTCTAATATTTTTAAATACGTTAAATTCTATTCAGAAATTATTCTAAAATTCTACTACACTTTAAATCATCCGGGAACTAATCAATAATAAATGCATCGAAAATAAATTTGATGAACACAATTTGCGTTTCCGCTATCAGCTCGCTTAATATTATATTACAAACTTGTATATTTTTGCGCTGTATTAAAAAATAAATTAGTAAATTGTTTCACTATAAATAATAAATAAATACACAGTAAACTAATTTATTGTAAGAAAAAAATTCAAAATTGCTTATCAAATTTATTCCATACTACAGTAAAAATTCTACACTGACAATTAATTAATTTCTGTTTAATTTACAATTATTTTTTTTGTTTATTTATTTATGTTTTTTTTTGTTTGTTTGTTATACAGCTTACACTTTTTAATTATTTATTTTTTTATAATTATATTTATACGAATAACAAATTATTTAATATAATTTTACATATTATAACTTTATTACAATTACATAAAAATTAATAAAATTCAAAATAAAGTAAAAAAAAAAAAAATTACTAAAAATTAAATAATAAAAAAAACTAAATTACATTAAATAATTAATTACCTAAATTAAATTTAATTTAATTTAAAAAATAGTGTTGCAATTATATAATTATTTAATTTTTTGTTATTTAAATTACATAATTTTAATGTTATATTTATACTCGTGTATGTAAATATTTGTATGTACACACCCCGCGTCACATGATTAGGCACGGTGTGATGTTGAAAAATGAAAATACGTTAACATCTCACTAAATTTTAATTTTATGACGGCTTTTTAAGCACCATTGTTTTTATTAACTTTAAAAACTCAATTCAGGACGAATTGTAGGAACGAAGACTACAGTATTGTTTTGTATGATTTTATGGTCATATGTAATATACGTAGGTTTGGTTATTTACAATTTTTATCAAACATTTAACGAATTTATTGATTTTTAGAGGTTCCCCAAGAAATGTTTGTAAAATTTTTATATTTCATTTTACTACGAAATTTACCATTCCAAACAAAAATCTATCATAAAACCTAAACGTTAGAAATGAGTTATTTCCTCTTTTTAGAAAAAAAAAAACATTGTCTAACCATGTGATGACCAGAGAGTGCATTTATATTTATATAGATTGTATTTTAGAACTTACGCGCGCGCACAAATATTTTTTTGTTAATAATAATTTAATTATTTTTGTCTAATCTAAATTATCTTGAAATATTAATTTTATATAGCCAGGTGATCCAACTAGTGGTGTTGCACAGAATGGACACACTGCTTGGAAACCGTTGGTCCCATGTGGTATATCAACATTTGCCCAATATCTAGAAAATTAAAAAAACAAAAACTCAAATGAATTTATTTGATAATAATTTTTAAATATGTACTAATAAATGGTTCCCCAATAAGGACTTGACAACTTTTTATATCTCGAAAATTTTATTATTGGCTTTAAGTTTTTTTTTTTTTTTTTTTTTTTTTTATATATAACAGTATATTTTCTATTTAAATAATAAAATCATGCATACAATAAATAAAAATACAGAAAATAACTATTTTAGTGTACTCCTTATTTATACAAATGTCATGGAGCTACGATTCATTATACCTACTTATCACAAAATAATCTTAAAGGTAGTAGAGGTTACATAATTAAAAAATTAAACCTAATATATGTACATACGAGCATAGTTTAAAATATAACAAATAAAAAAAAAAAAAAAAACAAATTTTTATTTTGCAAAACGATTCATTTGCGTAATAAATAGCGACACATCATACAATACAGTTTTATACATACACGATAAATTAAATTAATGTTTCAAATAAAATTTCAATGATGCTAATTGTAAATAACCAATCTTTTAATAATCTACTAAATTTAGTAATTGTATTTGCGTTCACAATGTCGGTCGGTACTTGGCTATATAATTTCGGAGCAGTGTATGAGAAAAATTTCTTAAAATGTTCTTTATACGGTTGCGGAGTTTTAATTCTGTTTTTGTTCCGGAACATATACGGCTCAGAAATATGAAAATTAATTAGACGATGCCCGCTCATTACATAGTACATTTTTAGAACTTTGAAAACGTACAGGTAGCGTAGAGGTAAGATTTTTAAATGCACGAACAAAGGCAAAGATGGCGTGGTCCTTGGTAAGTAATTCATAATTTTTAAAACTCCTTTTTGGATAGTCATCAACGGTTTGATATTTGTCAAGTAAATACCACCCCAGCATGTTATACCATATTGAAGATGCGAATCAAACAATGCATAATAAAGGCATCTTAAAAATTTCGAACTACATATATTTCTCAAGTAAAAAAACGTTCTTAATGTTTGCCTAAGTTTTATTTTTAAGTTGGCAATATGATCCTTAAAATTTAGTTGGGAATCCAAGCTCACACCTAAATATTTGAATGATGTTACGTTTTCAATACGTACACAAAGAGTATTACAATCAGACTCATTGCAAGCCAGTGAATGAAAAAATATTGGATTAGGATCATGGATGGCACAACTCACATTGAAATACATAATTTTGGATTTGCAGCTTAGAACCATATCATGTACGTAGAACCATTTCTTTAGCAAACTCATGTCATCTTTCACGGCACATTTTAATGAATTCATATCTGAGCTGGAGTATAGAAACGCCATATCATCCGCAAACGCAACAAGACTACCATGCAGTTTAAGATCAAAGATCGAATTACAATAGATCAAAAAAAGTAATGGCCCTAGGACAGAGCCTTGGGGAACCCCAACATTAATCACCTTTTCATCGCTATATATTTTGTTAATGCAAACAGTTTGCACACGATTTTGAAGATAGGACTGAAAAAGAGAAAGTGCCGAGCCTCTGATACCTATATGTGATAACTTATCTAACAATATTGCATGGTTGACTGTATCAAAAGCTTTTGTAATATCAATAAAAAGTGAGGACACTTTTAGATTTTCATTTAAATGATGATATACAGGAGTAAGAAATGAAATAAGTGCTTTTTCAGTCGATGATTGTTTTATAAAACCGAACTGCCTCTTATCCAAAAATTGTATTCTTTCAAAATAATTGAGCAATCTAAATTTAATAATTTTTTCCAAAATCTTCGAAAATGTATTCAGTAAAGTAATTGGGCGATAATTGTTAAGATCAATACGTGAGTCCTTTTTATATAATGGTTTAACAATACCAATTTTTAATTTCTCAGGAAACACACCCTTTTCAAAACATAGATTAAAAATAAATTCTAAAATATGGGTAATACTGAAAATAACATTTTTTACCAGTGAATTTGAGACCCCATCAACTCCACAAGAATTAGAATATTTCAATTCATTTACTGCTGACAGTATCTCTGAGTAAGTAAGTACAATCAAAAGATTTATGTATGGAATTCGACATCGTTCATATGTCCACCACGGGCACGTTTGCAGGTGTCGACTCGTTGAACAAAATTTTCGATTTCTCGGGCAAACATTACAACGGAAACGGTCGCTACCTCGAGTATTTAGAATGAACAAAAGAATTAAATTAAATAATCCGATTAATAAAGGTGAGCGACCATTTACTGATGATTGAATTACAAAATATGGAGTGATTAATAAAAATTTTGTGTAGTGAATCGATGGTTTCCCGAGTTTATAATGTTAAATGTCATTTTGAATCAAACCATTCTAATTTATGAAAAGTACCCAAGCTAAATTTAATATTATGTTTAAGCCAAAAAATCATATCACTGCAGCTAATTTTCGTGCGTTGCATGTTATTACACAACATCGAAAGCTCCTCTCGTATGGTGAATACTTAAAAGGATTTTTAATATGCTCAGAGCATCTTTTCGATGATTTTCCCAATAAAGATAAAATAGTGTACCGGATTTGAGAATTACCTGTAAGGAGAAATACGGAAAGCCGTATTACGGAAATGAGTAACGATATTACTAATCAATTATTATTTGATTTAAAGGGTGTTTTTTGAAGCCTGATAGAGCTTCAAATTGCAAAACATAAAACAAACAAATAAATGTTTATAGTCGCACGCTTGAACAACGCTACGAAATTATTAAAATTTACTTTGAAATTCAGCCGTCGATTCGCGCAACTTATAGACGAATTCGTAATTTTAATGGCGCACATAATCGTCCATCTGAGCAAGCCATCCGTCGAACTGTAGAAATATTTCCTACCAGATACTCTCTAGAGGATGCAATAAGACCCCTACAGACTCCATTATATTCAGATAAATGTTTCGTAAGGTTTACACACTGGTGGCATCATCGGATCTTATTTCTTCAAAAATGAGGCCGGGATCGCGTTACGGTCAATGGAGATCGTTACCGCACCATGATCAATGATTTTTTTTATGAAAATATCAATGACATTGATCCGGACACGATGTGGTTTCAACAAGATGGTGCTACGTGTCATACGGCGACTGCAACCATCGACTTATTAAAATGAAAATTTGGCGAGTTAAGTTAAGTTAATTTCGAGAAATGGACTTGTCAATTGACCTCTAAAGTCGTGCGGTTTGACACCTCTGGATTATTTCCTGTGTGGCTACGTGAAGTTACTTGTTTTTGCTGATAAACCAGCAACAATTGATGTTATTCGTGACATACGGGCAGCAGTGCTCGAAAAAGTGACCCAAAATTGGATGTCCAGAATGCGTTTCGTCAAGAACAGCCGCGGTGCCCATATCCCCGAAATCATTTTCAAATATTAATGCCATGTATTGATATTTCGAATAAAAAAAAATTAGTGTTATTTATTACAATTTCAAGTTCTATCGGGCTTAAAAAACACCCTTTACAACATGCGAGACTGTTTTCAATTGCGTTCGATGAAAGCACAGACGTTACTTCACAAGCGCGACTTGCTGTTATAGCTAGGTATCAAATATAATGAAAGAACAGTTGGTAACATTAATGGAGACATTTTTAACTTATTCAAAGAAGAATTTACTGAAATGAAAATTAGATTAACGCAGATAGTATCTGTTACAGATGGTGCTCCAAATATGGTTGCATACATAACGGTTTCATAAAGTTTTTAAGTAAAGAAGAAATCAACTACCTATTGATGAATTTCACTGTATTCTGCACCAGGCAGCCCTTTGTGGAAAGTGTCATTGTCATTGTGACAAAGATTATTAATTTCATTAGTGCTCGTGCTTTAAACCACCGTCAGTTTACCACAATAATAAATGAAATTGAAGCACATCATTCGGGTTTGATAATGTACAATATCGTTAATGTACAATTGAATTTCAACAAAGCTGCAACTGGAGATCAAAATTTAAAGATTTAAATGTTAAAATTCAAGAAAATTTAAATTATAATACGCAAATTCCAAATAACGATACCAAAACCAGAGAATTTATTTTAAAGGAGTGGAATTCTCTACCTAATAATTTTATTAATATGAAAACTCTGGCTAAAGCAGCATTTTCGACAATGAATTATGTTAAATCAACTGTAAGAAATCGTTTGGGGACTGATTAACGCGCTGCGTGTATTGGTTTAAAGACGTCTACGTATATACCACGAATCGATCAGTTGTCATCTGCGAAACAGCAGCAACCAACTTTGCATTGAAAATTACACAAAAAATACTGAATTTGTTTTATTTATACCTATTCTGTTTGTTGACGAAGCCGTTTAACCAAAAACCCGCTTGACCAAAAATTGGAATTAGCGCTCTTGAAGTTGCAGTCACCGATTCGGAATATTTGTAGTAAATTTTAATTATTTGAAAACGTTGTTCGTTTGTGTATTTCACCATGATGAAAATGTTGTCTTTACTGAATGTTTTGACACTGAAAGTTTGGTTATTCACAGTGAAAGTTTAAAGTTGTCAAGTCCCAAATAGAAAACCCTATATATCCTATATATGGTTTAGAACGAATAGAGGCAGACAAAAATACAAGAGGTTTCATCTGTTAATTCACACGAGAATGAAAGTTGGTTTTATGCCACGGCTCCTATTATTGCAATGCACAGCCGCATGTTGTTCTGAAGATGTTGAATTGTTTGTGGATTATTACTATTCATTTTACTTTTGAAAACAAAAAACCATAGGAAATAATCTAATGGTGTCAGATCTTGATGACCAACTGACATTAGATTTTTTTTTAAATTATGCGATCATCGAACGTGATTGCCAATAAGGCCAGTGTTACACGATTTGTGTGACATGTGGCACCGTCTTGTTGAAAGCAAAAATCATCTAAACCAATTCCATTTGTTTTTGGTCCCAAAATTCTAGCTAACATACCACGATAGCACCCGCTATTCACTGTTACTGCATCTTCATCTTTCAAAGAGTAATTTTTTTTGGATGAATTAATTTTTCATGAATAACATGAGGATTTGCAGTCCTCCAAATTTGACAGTTCTATTTATTAACGTATCCGTTAAGGTGAAAATGAGCTTCATCTGAAAAGAGATGTAAAACGCTCTTTTTGTTCGAGCATCAATCAACAAAATTTAACGAGCCCATGACTAAAAATGGCATAGTTTTGAGTTTTCATTTATGAGAAAAAATGTCGGGATGCAACCTCGCACAATAAATATTTTTTTGAGCTTAAAAAAACAAATGGAACGCCCTAAAATATGTGTGTATTAAACTTGGAAAAGTTAGACTAGAAATTTCAATTTCGACCTGCAGTTCAGTACCCAGTGGGCTTCATTAGGTTCGGTTTAGAGAAATAAGAATAAACGAGCATCAAACAAATCGTTCTGGAATATTAAAAGCAATAATTGTTGTCTCTTGTGGCTAAAGCGCGGTAGATATTTTCAGAGAAGCTTAACTTGATTAACTTCTATGTTAAGTCAACTAATTGTTATTTTTGAAAGCTTTCTTCCTCAAAATTCTCGTAAAATTGTAATGAAAAATTAAACAATTTTGAATTCATGCATAAAGTTATTGAAAAATTTTAGTAATTTGATTGAAATGCAAATTTAAAGATTGAACAATAGTACAATAGTAGCTGTGGCGTTAGGTCGGTCGATAGCGTGGGCGACTCCCAAGAATGAAGTCAAATTATTGATTAAAAATTGTATCGTCTGCTTTAGGCTATCCAAAATTGATTTAAAAAATGTGTAGGTGTGGATCATACCTATATCACCATTTTATTTTCCCTTTTTTTTAAATAACCAAATTAAAAATATTGCAAAAAAAATGAATGCCAAACCAGTACGTTTATTTTCAATTAAGTACGCTTAATTGAAAATAAAAATATTCACTTCGATCAGTGCTTTTAAAAAAGTGAGGATTTTCAAAGGTTTGCCATGTTTCATAACTTTATCACCAATTTTCAATAATTAAATTAATATTTGGTGAATCATTCCTTGTTTTGATGTCTAATTAGGAGTCCCATAGATTTTCTGTGAGGTTCTGGTTAGGTGCAATGAATTTTTTCACCAATCACGATTTACTGCAACTTGAGTGGATCGTTGGTTGCCCTGCTAGAAGGCCAGCTTTCATCTCAACGAAAGTTCGATACTCACAGAAATTGATCTTCAACAACACGGATTATATTCCTATTATTATACATTCTTGTAGATAGAAAACCCTGCATAACAATAGACTTCCGCCAGAAAATTTTTGTTTGTATTTGACGTTGAATAATTTTTTGATAAGCTAATATTGGAACTGGCCATATTAATTGGAACCATATTAAAACGGACTATAGTTGTCCCATTAATTTTGGGGAAAAAATTATTTAAATCAGACACCTCCCCGATTATAGTATATTAGCGTGAAATTACATTTAAAAAAAATCTAAATCACATACTTTACGGTTTTTTCTGTTGCCATATGACCACACGGATTAAATGCATACGTTGGCGGTCCCGAATCTACATAAAATGCTTGCTCCGTACCCATACACAATGTAACCACTGGTCCTAATTCTAAACACATTGGACACGTCCTTGCCCCAGTTGATTTATCCTGTCCCCAATCATGATGACCTACAACAATGAAAATATAAATCGATTAATAATCGGTTATTTTTATATGTACATCCAAACAAAATTGATTACCCTGTACATGTCCACAATTTAAATAAACATAAGGCTGATTAATTTGTTCACCTAAATTAACTTTACGTGGAATGACTAATGTATTCAAGCCGACGGGGCATTGGGGTCGCCCTGCATTTATTTCATCTACCAATTTTTCTAAATCTCGATTTGTCTATAATAAAAAAATGTACGCAAAAAATATAATATAGTTAGTATTCTTTTAAGTTCTATAAATATGTTAGAATCGATTTTTATTTTTATTAGTTTCATATAATTACCGGTGAATGTTTTAAACCTTCGGCTGACCTCCATAACAATGTCGCACCACATAAATCTATTAATGTTCCATCTTGTAACTCATTTGTTTCCTCATATATCGGTTGTCCCTTTTGTTGTGCCGATCTTGCCTCTCGTAAACTAAATACATCACCGCCAACTGAACATTCACGCCATAGGCCACATTTTGCAGTGCCGCCACAAAAATCACCCTTCGGATGCATTATTAAAATACCATTTGTTGTAAGTCCATCTATTTCTACATTGTCTTGCCATTTTGTTGCCTTTTCCTGTGTTATGTATCAAGGATAAAATGAAAAATTAAAAAAATCAATAACACTATACTTGTATGTAGGTCTAGTAAAAAAAAATTTGTCAAAATCAATCATGCATAATACGTTTTGACATGAAATGTATCATGTCTACGCGATGACGGCGACCGGATCAATATCGATGGTGGCTAATCATACTGAATTTATAATAATACTATTGGAATGAAACTCAATTTTCTAAAGACATTTGCTTAAATAGAACATAATTGGGTCAGTAAGGTCAACATGAGTATATATAATCGTTGGGTAAAGATGTGGAAATATATTTGAAAATTAGAAAATGTGTTAAAAGCTAAAATTAGAAAACGAATTTACATGCGTTGCACGCATAAATACATGGACATTTCTTTTATTGATTTTATGTTACTAAATATAGGATTCTTCACTTTGACCGAGTTTCATCAAATACACATAATATACAAAAATAATTCTGCCAAAATTGTGATGAGTAGTCAATTACTGTGTTAAACGAATTAAATTCAGAAAGCTTTTATTAGTACATAATTAGATCTAAGAACTAATTATAATCGAAAGGTTTCCAAATATAGTGTATACATTTTACGATAGTGCCAAATTTAGAATTATCCACACAATAAACCCAACAATGTGATTCAAAGATGCGACAAAATAAATCTTTATAATTTCCAGGACTTGCCATTCGACTTCGAACTATGTACAACCTACATATTCCAAACCACAGCTCCTAATTATAATTATTTCAGTTTTTAAAGGGCATCACTGACCTATCTCCCTCCCCCCCCCCCCCCCCTTCTCAGTGGGTCAACAATCCAGCTTTAGCAGTTTTGATCATGACCTTGTTCTTCATACTGCCTTACAAAAATCTGAAGAAGCAGTCGTTCACTATACCGTTCTCTACGTCGCCTACGACTACCTCTGTGCCTACCATATGTTGGTTCTGTTTTCAACGATCGCTGCACAATTCCATCCGGATCCGCACGCAGCACCGGACCGAGTCAACGTCTAACTTTCACATTCATACATACAATGGTCAACGCTGTAAAGTTACCACCACTAAAATCTGGTGTGCCATTGTTGCTGTAACCATAGATCATGAAGTTTGTTTTGAACTCATTGATCTGGAGTCCAGCAGAAACTGAAAACGATACAAGCGGACCAAGTATTTCCTTCACTCCGTTGCTATTCAGGCCAATCACGCACATGTCATCTGCATATGCAACCACCTGATTGGACTGGCGATATAATATGTTGTGAACACCTCAGTGTTTCAGTTTTACGAAAGATGTACCCAGCATGAGAATAAAAAGACTGCGTCACAGTCATTCTACACAATCGTAGCAACTTTGTTGGAATTCCTCGGTATTCCAGGGCAGACAACGAAGTTCTCATTACTTCCCACACAGACTTCTCACAGTCAGTTTGGTAATTAGTCTTCTCAATGTTGTCGCTGACAAGATCCTAATATTGTTTCTTTTCATCTTCATTTATCACACCTTCGCAGTTGAAACGTTCATGCGTTTCACAGTGT
Source organism: Tipula unca (assembly GCA_951394425.1). Classification (NCBI taxonomy): domain Eukaryota; kingdom Metazoa; phylum Arthropoda; class Insecta; order Diptera; family Tipulidae; genus Tipula; species Tipula unca. The sequence continues at coordinate 20,522,549 of OX596382.1, read as the reverse complement.
TCCAAGACCTGTACGAAAACTTCTATTTTAGCTTTGCAACAACCAAATGATGATCGCTGCCTTTTTATTTTGTTGCTAACTGATTAATTCTCACATCCTGCACAAACCCTCTTTAGAAACTAACACATGGTCAATTTGGTTGTGGCAAATTCTGCGAGGATGGGTTGATGTTTCCAAATGAATCTGATAGTGAAGGAAGAATTTGCTTGCTTTAATATCGTAAGCAATTGCATAGTTTATCATTCTCTCACCATTGTCGGTCGCATTTTCGTGTCGGGAGAGTTTCAGATCTCCAACAAAGCACAGCAATGAAGGTCAGAACCACATGGAGAACATCAACCAGCCATGAGGTTACGATTCGTAATTATTAGATTAGCGTTTTCCTGGGCTGAATATTGTTCCTCAGCTAGGCTTTAATCAGAACAAGCCCTGGATTACCCTAAATAGTACTCGTATACTAACTCGTAGAATTTTAATGTACGTACATATATTGTACAAGATTTGAATAAATTTTGAGTTAGAATTGTGTGTAGGTTTTTTTTTTAATTTTCTGAAGTTGCGTTGGAGTTTCACAAAAATCGAGCAGATTTTTTTTTTAATTTTGAATTGCAGATACTGAATGTCGAATAATAATTAAAACTAAAATTCATGTATTTTTTTAAATCGATTGAAACTTGAAATTAAAAAACGATCGAAATCATAATTTAATTAGGTAAACTGGAAAAGATAATTCAATCTATAGTTACAAACTGTACGAATGAATGAATTTACAGTGTTACCCTGTCTCAATAAAATCTATTAACATTAATAGCTAATATTAATAAATCATCATCATTACGATACAAAGATAATGTATAATGAGGATCAACGCATCGAATTTTATTACATAGCACACATACATCATGCGTTTTAAACCAAACGAATAAAATACTTGTTCAACTTCGCGGGGTTAACAACCTCTATTCAACCCTACATTTGAAACGCAATATAACACGTGGTATTCAAACCACATAAAACTATGAAACCAATTTAATTAAGACAATAAAACATTATCTTAGTATGTGTCACAAAGTATATAGAAAATTGTGTTATTTTTGTATACAACGGACATTACACATCACACTTAATGTTATCAGTAAAATAGCACCTACCTAGAAAACAAGGACAAGGACAATAAAACACTATTAAACGGCTTCACAAACCAGCGTAAAATACAATAAACCAATTATAGAGAAAAAAGAAAATACGTTAAACCATTAATTCTAGAGCTTCATATCCACTACTATATGACACTTTTCATTTTCACCCCAAACATATAAATATTCACCCTATGCTATATACATCTCTTATATAATACATAATAATGTATAGTGTGCTGATAACATATAAAATGATCGCATTTTCCAAACAATCCCCATATTGTAAAAAAAAATTATATTTGTATAAAAAATTCTTGATTTTCATAAACAATTTATTACACAAAACTACTCTATAAAATATTCTACCTACTTACTACACAAAAATTAAAGCAAAAAAAAATAAAAACGGAAAATCGATTTTTCCGATATTATCGTAAATATACCCACGATTAATTGAATTGAATTCGTAACGATTATGTAAATACATATTTTGTTTTAATAACACACCAAAACAGTTTATGTAAATATGTATTATAGAATGAGATTAGATAAAACGTAATGTATGTCGTAATCATAATACAAATACTTACACCTAAGAATATATTTCGACTGGAATCAAAACCGGCCGCATAAATTCTAGCACGTGTTGTTTCATTTCGATCGACTAATATTCTACATGCAAACCTAGATATAGTGCTTTGTGTTACTTTTGTATCTTTTTTATCACCCGGCAATGTGTCCATTACAACAAAATCGATTGGAGATTCTGAAGATCGGCCAACCTGTAAGTAAATCAAAAAAAAAAAAATTATTATTATTTGTTAATACTTGACATCAAAATCAGAATCCATTTATGAATTCGCGGCCGAATTGCGACGTGAGGCTAAAGTACAGACTAAACATAACAAAAATATATTAATTTATTAATAGCACTTGCCTCACTATCGCACATTTCAAGGTCTCATTGAACTGAAAATATTGCAGGCATTTTTGAACAAACTTTAAAAAAAAATAATCAAATGTCATCAGTTTTTAATTTTTATGCGTACAACACTAATTAAGAAATATAATTAAAATTAATATTTCATTGATTTTAATTAGGACTGACACAATAAATGATCGGCTGCAAACAGATATGTTTGCTTGATTTAAGAAAAGCATTCAAAACTAAAAATTTTAAAAAGTTGTCCCTTCGAGAACTAACAAGTAAACAAGACGAAAGAATTGAGATTATACAATTAAAGCCAAAATTTCATTCACAAAAGAAATATTTGTCGCTCCAGCACCCCTTAAATGATAAACAAAATCGTAACCGGCCCGATTTTCGTTCTGTTTCGGTTTATTTGCGTCCCTAGTTTCAGCTTAGTTTTTTATAAAAGCTCCATAATACAACAAAAAGGTGATCGAAAAAATCGTTTACGATACAATTAAAAATGTCAAAAACAACATTTTTAACTTTCTATCGTGGGCGCGCATTAATTATAATTTAAAACAAAAACATTTCTTTATTAAGGTTTGCGTATCACGAAAGGAAATAGCAATTTCATTTAAATTTTTTTGACTAAAATTAAATATTTAATTTATTTTCAATTTAAAAGTGCATAATAGTACATTTAAGTACAAATTGTAAAAATCTTTAAACAGCATGCCTATTCTGTAACTCCATTCCACTGGAAAAAATTCCATTAGACAATTTGCTATTCTATATCTCGTTTCAATAGAAAAATTCCAACGCATTGAAAAAATTCGAACGCGAATCTCCAAGTTTTGTTGGAATTTTGTTATTGTGTAACTCGATTCCTGATTATTTTTGTAGAAAATTGTGGTGGAATTTGTTTGTAATTTAAAAAAATGCATTTTTTGTGAACAATATATTGTTTGCTTTAACAATATAGTATGACGTTATTTGCTTTGGCGACTCGTATTGTCGTTGGGCTGCAAATTTTTATTGCATAGATAAGAAAATAAAATATATTCCGACATATGCAAAACTAATTTTAACAGTCGTCAATTGCCGGCTAGTAAAGTTACTTTTGTCTATACGTGGAGATACTTTGAAAGATAACAGCGACCATAAAAATCGAGTCAGCGCTCCCGAAATAGTTAAAAATGATTTAGCGGAACTATTTTAATCATAGACGTAATACAAATTTTCCACCAAACGACATTACCATAGACGGTTATTTGCTTATAGTCAATTCGTCGAGTAAAATTTGTTAGTTGTGATCACGACCTATTCTGAATTTTTGACATACTTTTATACTTTTGTCCCATTGGGAGGAGTAAAAATATGTAGATGAGAAAAATGAAAAAAATCGTAAGCTAGCAAATGTTTCTGGATGAATTCGACATTAAACAATAGACGGTATTTTAGTTTATTTATTACAATTTTTTATGGGCCCCTCTATGGGCCTATAAGTGGATTTACTTGATAAGTTTACAAAACAATTGAAATTGAAAGCACGAAATAAATTACAACAACAAAAAGTAAAAAGAATCATGGCCTTGCCCAAGGATATACGAAAAAAAACCAACAATAATTGTATTACAATTGGAAAACCAAAATATTTCTAAAATACATGTAGATTATTTTTTATTTTAACATATATAACAATAAATATTTTATTGTTAATAACATTAAGACGAACCAAAACTAATTTAGAAATTCCTGTTTTTTTTTATATAAATGCCATTTTTTCCTATATTTTACAGAATTTCCCGTATTTTTGAACTTCGAAAACACGTCAATCTGACAATACTACAAAATAAAATTCCAACAGAAATTTCCAGTCCAACGAGGTACAGAATAGCAAATTAAATTCCAATAGAATTTTTTTTCTTTGGAAATCTTCCAACCGAGTTACACAGACACAATTTATATTTCTAATTGGATTCAAACCGATTCCGTCCCGGAACTAAACCGAAACAAAAACTAATTTCTAAAACCGGACCAGACACCCGAAACAAAAAATCTTGTGAAACTCAATACAAAACCGGAACGATAAAAATATCGGTTCTATGCTCTGCCTAAAACCATATTTATGGTCAAATTTGTCAAATTCGAAGAGTAAAAATTTTAATGATTCAAAGAAAACTTTGTATTACTAATTTTATTAATTAGGGATTCATAACTATCAAAATAAAAAATCGGATAAAAAAAATATGTAGTTTAGAAAAAAATTGAATTATTTTAAGAAAATGTTGGGCCAGAACATGAAAGAAATTAAAATGTAAGAATTGAGGCTGAATTAATGCGGACATTAAGATTCTATTAAATATAAGAATTATTTAATTTTGTGAATTCTGAAATCTATATACGTTATCAAATATAATGAAATTTCTTCAATTCAAAGTACGAGATTGATACCTCCTCGAAGTATCCATAATTGGATAGGGGCGTACTCTGGGCAATTATTGTCGAACAAACGTGGTATCTAATCTCGTTGCATAATCAAGAAACATTAAATCCATTACAAATAAAATCAAATATATTGAGATCCCCTCAACTATAATGTAGAAGCACCTCATTAGTTGATCTAACAAATCACCTTATTAGTTGATCTAACTGGCACCTATAGCAACGATAATAGCGTATATAACTTACAAAAAGAAAACCTATAATTAAAACAGAAAATGTGAGAAATGGAATCTATAAATGGAATACGAATGAACAACACCCAAACAAGCAAACACAAATTCCCAAGCGAACTTAGAAACCACTTACAAACCACCCAAAATACAATAATGCACACTAGCAAGAGATGAACCACCAAAATGTATAAATTGAATAAGTATGTGAAATTTGTCCTAAAATGTAACCAAAACAAATTCCGCTTTGTGTTAGTGTGCAAAACAGAATGTCTCGACATAACAAATTTTATCATTAGGATAACAAACTTTGTTACGACCTCATATATAATTATGCCGAATACATACATATGTATACATGTTTTCTGAATTTTTTTGGGAAATTCCTAGGAAACTAACGCCACAATGATGTATGCACTAAGATTTCTTTGGGTCCAAGCTATCCCCTAAAAAATAGGGAATTAGGTGGTTACAACCAAGGACAACCAAGTTTGGTATGACTTCATGTATGTCCATTAAATGATTTTTCAGAATATTCTTGGGAAGATCATAGGAAGCTAACACCATAATGACGTGTATACCTTAAGATATCTTGTTATAAACGTCATTATAGAGCTAGGATTTTCCCAAGAAAAATCGTAAAATCATATAATCGAGAAACATAAGATCACACCAAAATTGGTTGTCTAAACCCCCTAATCCGCTACTTTTTCCAAAATTGAATATTTCTCTAATTGCTTAGTAGACCTTAAGATATTTTGGCATATACGTCATTATGGTACTATAGCTTGATCCAACGACATAATGTAATATATGTCTTAGGTGTTAGCTTACTTTGGTTTTCCCAATAAAATTTGAAAATTTATTATTCGACATGCTTGAGTTATATAAAATGTCACATAATCGGTTAAATTATGATTTATCGGTTTATCCGAATAAAATATAATATTCTCACTTACACGTATGTAAATATTTTTAAGATTTAGGACAAACTACATGTGAGTAATTCAGCCAGATCCCGGAGGCGAAAAGTGGCCAAATAACTACACAAAATAAGGAATCAGCCACAGAAAACCCCACATAATTGAACGAATGAAGTCACCCAACCAATGCGAAAAGACCGACTTAGGGAATGATAAAATAGATATACATATAAAATAGATGTATGTCTCTCTGGACACAGTTTACTAGAACCTCATACGGAAGAATTCGTGAATATAACTGTTACCAGATATTTATGAGAATGTTTCCAATGTAGAAGAAATGATGTTTAGAATATAAGGCATGTAAAGAACTAAAATCTAAGAAAGTTACAGATTAGGATTTGATAATATAGGACAAACAATTATATAGAACAAAGAAATCTTATATCATAACATCAGTTCGCATTTAGAGAGAAGCATTCCACCATAGAATAAGTACATAGACTTACTGATATTATAGAGAATACTTTAAAGTAGAACTAGGTTCTGGCATCTTTCTAAATGTACCGCAAGCCTTTGATAAAATATGGCATAGGAGTTTGCTCTTGAAGCAATTTTATATGACCTTAAAATGATATGTGGAGAGCCTAAACCTTTGAGTGCAATACGAAAAACACTATTCTGGACTTGAGAAAATCAATCTCACCAGAAGTTCCTCAAGGTATCTTGGAACCGATACTCTACCTGCCTACACTAGAGAACTACCGTATACACGATTCTGGCAGTTGGGAACCAATATTGAGGAGTCCACAACTAAACTACAAGCAGTAGTTTAAATGTATTCAATGTAAAGATTCTCTTAAATTTTAGATTTGAATTTAGATTCAGACCATTGAATTTAAATTTGAATACTATCAATACCGAAAGTCGAAAATCGATTGTATATCAACGAACTACCAAATTTGAAGACAGAATTTCTTTAACAACATGTTTACACCAGTACTCATAATAAAATTTAACTAATCTCATCGAACGTATCTACTTTCATATTGATCTCGACGTTTCAATTATAAACAACAATAAAATGAATTTTTGAACAAATTATGTTTTGTCATAACAACACAGAATATGGTATACTCGTAAATAAATATAATTCTGAAATTAGTAAAAGTTGACAAATGAGATCACTAATTAAAAGATTATTGAGAATATAAATAATGTAATTATTTGATTCGAGTAACTTTTCATTTTCGTCTCTAAGGGCACCTACCCAAATTTGAGCCTAATTGCCTCAACTGGCATTGCAATCAGTAAATATTAAATTTCATTTATTTTAAAAAATCATTTTCCAAAAATAGCTACGAAATAAAAATAATCCGATGGTCACACAAAATGTTGTATTGCGGAATATTCACTACTCGATGTCATCACTAAACTAACCAGTAGTCACAACAACAACAACCATATACCCAACAAAACTAATTTGTTGGCACGAAAGATTCTGAACCAAAAACTATTTTATATGGAATGCATTCAAGAGAAGAATTGTTGATTTATTAGAAAATTATAAAAAAAAAAATTCTATACGAAAAGTCCCTACATATTGTGTACGAGTATTAAAATACTAATAACAAATAAAAATACAATAACATATTGTATAATCGATTTCCTCATTAGAATGAAAATGAAAAATAAAAGCTTTAAAATGGTTTAGTTTTCACATTCATTATATTATTATGTATATTATTGTTTATGTTATTATGTTATAAAGACAATAAATAATAACATGCTAATTATTTTTCTTACACGATTTTGTAATAATAACTGGGTGCACATTACACAACTCATTATTTAATTTAAAATATTTATAAATTTTTTTTTTAGTTTTTTTGTCAATATCAGCATATCAACGAGCGCGATTATTACTATTTATTATTATCTCGCGCATTAAAATAAAAACACTACATAAATTACACATAATATTTCTAATAAGTAATGAATTTTTTTTACTAATCAATAAATTTTATATTAGAGCAAAGCATATTACTGTTCTAGTTTAGGTTTGCGCCAAGGATTTTTCCACTAACAATTTTAATATATATTTTTTTACACGGTGAAATAAAAATTGCATGTGCGCTGCTGACGTCATTTAACATTTATTAGAAAATATTATTTGAACTTGAATGTCATACATATGTATATATATACATATACACATAGGTGTATTCAAGCTTAAACCTTAATGCGCGTATAAATTGTTTCGCTTTATGATATGATATATAATCGGAGAGGGACTAAGGTGTTTTTTCCAGTTCAGATTAATTGTTCGTATTTATGGTTTGCACTCATAATGTTTATTGTGGGCGGAAAATCCGTATTTCTGATGGACAAACAAACAAACAAGTATGTAGTATGTAGGAGGTTGTGTATTATGTTAAATATAAATAAAATAAAAAAAATTCAATGTTTTTAATCCTTGTTTGGTTTATGTTTGTCGATGAATACATGATTGCATACATCTGACATAATATGGAAATTATTTTACTCGTAGGTGTACTTCCCAATTGTATCATCCATCATAGAGGTAAAATGATTATATAGGTCGCTAAAAATATGTACAATTTTACGTAAGCGAGTAATTTACGAAGGAAGATGAACCTTATTTTCAGATAAATGAACCAAATATCAAAAATTTATTTTGGATAAATTTATTTTTATATTCAAAAAATATTTTTTTAAATAAATTGATAACTGTAGTTATTGTTATATTATTTAAATTTACATACATTTTTTTATTAAAAACTTGTTATAAAAAGTTGTCAATGCAATAATAAATGCACATGTAAATGTGATCGTGTTTAAAATTATTGTTCAAAATCTTTATTAACATAATTTTCATAGTAACTTTTTAATTTATGCAAGAAAATTCGTTTTTTTAAAACTAGTTATCTTTAATTAAAAATTAATAAGTGCCCTTTGTTTGTTTATAAAACTAACTATCTGCAGATATCAACTTTATGTGAATTAAATTCTGACACACGAAAACAGGATATCTCACATACATTGACTTGCATTTTAATTGTAAAACGGAATTGTAAAAAAATATACAAATAGAAATTCCAAGCATCCGAAAAATTTAATTAAAATATTAATTGATACTTTCAAACGTCTTACTGATTTACTAAATATCGTCAAAATAGGCTCCACAAAATCTACCACAATTATATTTGATTCATCATAAAGTTTCACAAATTTTAAAGAACTATTTCTATTTTTAATTCTGTAACAAAAAATCGAAATTTGCTAAATTAAATTTGAAATAAATTGCTTGTGACTGCTGATGTGATTTAACATTTGTTACAAGACATACGGACTTGAATGTCATGTCGTGCTTCAAACTCAGAAATCAATGCGTGCAGAAAAAAATGCGTGCATTAAAATTCCATTTGTATTTATGATGTTCTGAAATTAGATGTCATGTTTATGTGTATGTATAAAGTAGGCTCTTTCAACTTTCATATTCAAGTACACTAGCATTTTTTTAATAAATCCGATTTATGTATGTATACTAATATGCAAGATCTCATAACTAGCTAAAAGAACCTATACGGTAGAAACGTAGATTGTGTGAAACACGAAACATATGCTATAGGGAAGTGTTTGTTGACACGGAGAACGGAGAAATTTTAAACTTTATGAAGCACGTGGAACGTATTTATAGCTTTGTTAATGCGTTGTCTCCTTCCTTGCCGCATGTCTTTGCTAAAGTACAATCAAGGTAAACGAATTTCACTACATCTTCAAAAATTTATTGGTTTATGGTAATTGGTGTGCTAATAATTGTGTTCAGCCTCATTGCCTTCTGCTCCCGACGTTTATTTTCCTGCCTACGTTGGACAATAATATGGAAAGTGATTTGAATATTTTCACTTATCGAATTTATCTACCAGTTGGTAAGGAAATATGATAATTTCGAATTCTATTTAAAGTACTTATCTAATATATTATAACACGATTAACAATCCAGAATCTAGAAAGATATTGAATTTGAGTGATTTTGACAGAAGTTGGATAGAATAAATGCAATATTGCTTAACCGACTCCGATTCAAACAAAATGTTTTGAATAAATTTAAAAATATTAAATTATTATTGATGGGGATTGTAAAAATCAAACTACAATCACTGTTCAAATTTCATTCAAACTCAAAATTAGTTAGAATGAAATTTGAACAGTGATTCTAGTTTGATATAGTTAAACAATTTTAAATGAGTTTGAATACGAAAAATACAAAAATAACTCTAACAGCCTTAATATTAAATTGAAACATTGGTACCAAATTCTGCCTTAATAATAATAAAAGTTATTAAAGGCCCTTACTGGCCCCTTGCTGTATCAACAATTTGGCTCCAACGGTTTGAATGCTGACCATGATATTCATACTGTCTTAGACAATCTGAAGAAGCCAAATCGTTCTATACACCAAAGCGCCATCGTCGCCTGCAGCGACCTCTGCGCCTACCATATGGTGACTCTCCTTTGAGAGAGACTCACATCTATCCTTTCAAAACGTGACCGAGCCAACGAACTGCGTTTTACTTCATGTACAATATCGCGGATCTTCATCAGATGTCTGATCTCGATATTGCACAGAGTTCGATGTGTACCATCTACTTCGCGTTTTGAGCCGTCAATCACTCGAATGATTCTTCTTTCAAATATAAGGTGCCATCTCTCATACTCATTCGTCAGAGCCCAACCATCACACCCGTCCTTAACAACGGGTGTCATCAACGCTTTGTAAAGCTTAATCTTCACGGAATTTGATAGGTGTTTAGAATTTAGCAGTGGCCTTTGAGGATACAAAGCACGACTACCAGCCGCCAGCGCGTGCTATAATATCCTCACTCACACTGTTACCGTGAGTGATAAGAGAGCCCAAATATTTGAACCTCCTCACTTCCTCAAACGTGTTGTGGCCACTACTAAAACCTGGTGTGCCATTGTCCCATGACCAGAGATCATGTATTTTGTTTTGGACTCATTGACTCATAGAGCCAAAAGAAGCTGAAAACTCTAATCCAATCACGCATATGTCATCTGCATATGCAAGCACTGGCGAAGATTGAACTGGCGATATAAGCTGTTCCACCGAGGTGTTTCATTTTTATGAAAGATATACTCTAACATGAGATTGAAGAGTATCGGGGACAGAGCATCTCCCTGCCAAACACCCAAGTTAACTTGAAAAATTCTAGATAGCCTAATTGTTCGAGTCATAGGCCTGCCGGAAATCCAGCAACACCTGATGTACGGAAGTGGAAGTCTCATAATACTTAGATAGAACCATCCGCAGCGAAAACACTTAATCAGTGACTGATCGATTCGGCCGAAATCCTTCTTGATAGTCACCAACTAAGCCCTCCGCTAGAGGACTGATTATATCCAATATAATGTAGGACAGTAACTTGTATGCTGTGCAAAGGAAAATTCTCACACTTCAAGTGGTCTCCCTTCTTGAATATGGGGCATCTTGCGGCCACTTTCCATTCGTCAGACATAACTTAAGTTTGCAATACTAATCGAATAAGTTTCGATCTTAGACAGTTCCACAAAGTGTGCCCTCCGAATATCAAGAGCTCCGAATTAATGCAGTCCACCCCAGGTGAGCGGGTTCGTTTTAATCTCTACATGGCCCTATTTAATTCCTCATGTAATGGATCCTCAATGCAAATCTCCGCAGTCAGTATTTGCGGTGACTCAACTACAGCCTGTTCACGCAGTCAGCCTTGCAATTAGCTTCCTCAATGCTGTTGCTTACAAGATCCTGATATCGTTTCTTTTGATCTTTATTTATACGTTCTGTGCGTTTCGATGTGTTCCCTTAAAATCTTAAATTCTGCCTTAGCTTTTGATTTAATTTCTGCCAACGTTAGATGATGTGTTTGAATAAATTTTAAAAAGTAGGTTAAAGTAACTCCTATTTGTATTATGGCTATAAGTTAAAATTTAAAACGCGTTTTATTCAGAATTATGGAGAGAATTTGAATGAAAATTGAAATGTAAATTTATAATTTAATTTACATAATTAATTATGTAGTCATATTATTGGAAACAAGAAATTAAAACACAAGTGCTGATTTGCTTAAATGTAATTAACCCTAAATGGCAATAGTATGATTATAGAGATCATTTTCGGTTTTTATAATTTAATGGGAAATTCAATCTGATTGAGGGCGATTTGATACGAAAAATCTTAAACATAAATTTTGCAGTATTTGATCAAAAATTTGAATGGTGATTTGCGTTTAGATACAATTTTGAACGTAGCTTCATTCTTCCTGTAGTTTGAATCTACATTATTTGACATTTGAAGAAAATTTGAAAAACAATTAGAAAGCCATAGGGATCCCAAACCTGAAGATTAATAATAGAGATGTTTTTAATTTGATTGAGTTTGACAGAAGTCGGTTAGGATAAATTCTTTAATTAGACTTGAAACTTAAATTGATGGGGATTGTCTTGTGTATAAAATTTGAAAGAAGTTAAAAATTGAGATTTAAGTGAAATTCAGTAGTTCAGCTTAATTAAAAAATAAATGCATTTACATAAAGTTGAATTGAAATTGAGATGAATCTGAAAGTAGTTTGAGTTTGAGTGAAATACATTTCATTTTTGTCAATTAAGTACATTTTATAGATTATATTGGTGTACAAAAAATAATTTTGAAAATTCGATTCTACAAATCACTGAGCAAGAATCTGCTCTCGAAATAATATAAATAACTTGTATACACTCCAAATAAACAAATATATTATAATTCATATTAAATAACCAGACATTTTAAAATGCCTGAGAATTAATTCATAACACAATTTATAAAAAAATTTAAAAGAAAACCGCTCGTCAATCTTCACTTTGGACTCTCCACTAATCTCCAAAATAAAATCGTAATTATTTCATTATAACAAAACAAAATATTTTAATTTTAAATATTTTCTTGAGATTTTGAAAGCTGAAATAATTAATTACCAGTGACATAAAAAATGTTTATATATTTATTTGTCCGAGATAACAAAATAAAAAAGTAAATGTTTAGTACGTATATAGTGGAAAGATGATGACTGCTACTTGAGAAATGAAAACAAAGTACATATACATGAAATCTTGAACCAACGTCTTCCTTATTATTTTCGTCTTATATACAAACAATAAAAGATGTAATTAATATTATAATAAAGTACAAATACGTTTTTTGCGTTATATATTATCAAATCAAAGTAATTTTTAAATATGATATTTTTGTATTGCGCATTTGGTGGATATTGTAGTTTACTGGTTTCTTATTTTGCAAAAAAAATATTAATTCTTATTTTTTTTTACGTATTGTTGTATACACAACAAAGAGAAAAAAGAAATTTCTTTATTTGTTACTTACTAGCAGTAAGTAAGAAAATAATAATGCATTCACATTATAGGTCATTTATTTGAATGAGATAATCGTCCACACCAAGCTATATATATATATATATATATATATATATATATATATATATATATATATATATATATATATATATATATATATATATATATATATATATATATATATGTATATATATATATTATATATACATACACAAAACTCTAACTTAAACTCTAATTTCCTTATTAAATCTTAAGTACTTCTTATAATATGTTTACGATCTTGAGATTATGTCAACCGGTCATGTTGAAATATTTATCATAATTATGAAAATTAAATTGAATTTGTACAATATATCGACATGAGTTATATGTTAATTCTAATTAACACGCCAGATTTTCTTTCGAATGGGGTTTATTTCATTTTTATATGTCTAACAGTTCAAACATCTGTTCACATGTACATAGTATACATATATGTATACTATACATATTTATTATTGTAAAAAAATATATTTTAGATAGTTTGTCGTAGTTTATATATTATGAAGTCTTTGTCTTGTGATACGACGTACTATACGAGTATATTTATATACCTTTCAATATTGTGCGGCATCGTAAATTTCTTTATCGTGTGTTGTGATTGCGGTGATCATAACTCAATTTAGATAAGAATTGTTGTTATTTCTTGAGTAATCGAATAGGCATCAGTCATCACTATTAATCATCTGAAATCGATCAATTATTCATTAATATTCAGTTTATAGAAATATTGAATAATAACATCGAAGATGATGGTCGTGTTTCGCACTGCTATACTTGGGTGGTCTGAACGTCCCGACAAAAATGTAAGTATACTATTGGTTAATTTGTTTACACAGTTAGCTAAATTAAAATTTAAGTAACAAAACTCTCATTTAATAGCAATAATTAAATAGTGTGGCATATCACTTAAGATAAAAATAAATTTCCCATTTGTATTTGTGATGGCCTATATTTTCACTGAAATATTTTATCGTTAAGTGTCCTTTGTTAGAACACCTTTATTCTTCGATACACTCTAAACAAACAAAAAAACATATCAGACAAAGAGCTATTCTATATATACAAACTAACAGCATTGAAATTACCCTTTTGGTTAATGGGTTGAAATGAACAATAATTATATTTGTTTTTTTTTACATTTGGATAATACCCCAATTTCTTAATTAAGCCGTATTATTCGTATATATGAGATAAAACCTTGTTTATAACTTTTGTACTAATTTTCCCATTTTTTTTCTTACTGTTTGCTCCATTGTGAACATAACATACAACAAAATAATACAATTTTCTAAGCATTTTTGTATATATATATATATATATATATATATATATATATATATATATATATATATATATATATATATATATATATATATATATATATGTATATATGTATATATATATATATATATATATATATATATATATACCGGGTGTTTTTTTTAAACTGAGACGATCAAATATCTCGAAAAATAGCCACTCTACGGAAAAAATGTCCATAATCAAAATTTAATCATACCGCGGGGGAAATACATTAGTGCAAAAAAAAAGTCCCCCCACCCCCGCTTTGTAGGTGGGGCGGGGGTAACTTTTAAACTAAGATAGCAAGCCATATTTTTTATTGCAGATACGGATTCTACGACTAAAAGTACGTATGATTTGAATGAAATATTTCGTTCGGTTCATGATAGATGGCGTTGAAATCGACGAAATTCAATTTTTTCAATTTCTCCTTCTTAGGACACACGCATTCGATTCTGCAATACGTTTGAAATAAAAAACATCACGTTTTCATTGGAAATACTCGAAATTCGTCATCAAATCAATTTATTCAGTTTTGTAAATCTAAATAAGTGTTCAAAATGATGGCCTGAATTTTGTATTTTTGAAATTTAATAATAAAACTTGAAATTAATTTTGAACACTTATTTAGATTTACAAAACTGAATAAATTGTTTTGATGACGAATTTCGAGTATTTCCAATGAAAACGTGATGTTTTTTATTTCAAACGTATTGCAGAATCGAATGCGTGTGTTCTAAGAAGGAGAAATTGAAAAAATTGAATTTCGTCGATTGCAACGCCATCTATCATGAACCGAACAAAATATTTTATTCAAATCATACGTACTTTTAGTCGTAGAATCCGTATCTGCAATAAAAAATATGGCTTCCTATCTTAGTTTAAAAGTTACCCCCGCCCCACCTACAAAGCGGGGGTGGGGGGACTTTTTTTTTGCACTAATGTATTTCCCCCGCGGTATGATTAAATTTTGATTATGGACATTTTTTCCGTAGAGTGGCTATTTTTCGAGATATTTGATCGTCTCAGTTTAAAAAAAACACCCGGTATATATATATGTATATATATATATATATATATATATATATATATATATATATATATATATATATATATATATATATATATATATATATATATATATATATATATATATATATATATATATATATATATATATACATATATGTGTTTACCTTTTGATTCCAAAGAAACAGCTAAAAATGTGTATTACCTTAATTAAAAATTATAAAAACCATGGTAATTTAGGAATAATCAAAAATATATAAAGTGTAAGTAAAAGCTGTTATTTTCGAAGTACACATCATGAGAATAATGAAAATATCTAGACTATTTCATGTGTTGTGGATCGAAAATGAATTTAAAATTAAAATGGTTTCAATTTTTGCAATCAACTATTTCACACGGTGCTAATCCAGGATTTTATCCTAATTAGCAAGCACCTTAGCAAACGAGACAAGTTTAGGCCAAGGCAGAGAGGAAAACTGACTTAAATTTAAAGACCTACATATATGTGAAAACCTGGAGCCGAAGGGTACTGAAAACTGAGTAACTGCTTACGAAATGAATGTAGTCATCATCCTACTCAAGTCAATCCTAGCATATAACCGATCTTTAAAACGGCTATTTGCCCTAAAAATCGCTACCAATGATCTTAGCCGATTCTTTAGGTATTCGCCTTACACCAACTGTGAGTCGCAAGCCGCTGAAATCATAAGGCGTAGTTCTATAATATTTTCTTACCATAGTTGAAACATAAAGGAACCGCTGGTTGAGGACCAATGAGAATTAATTGGGAACCGGCTTTGGCCAAACAATCCGCGATATCAGTACCTACGACAACTAGAAGTCGCAAGACGCTGAAGTTTTAAGGCGTAGTTCTTTATTATTTTCTTACCGTAGTTGAAAGATAAAGGAACCACTGGTTGTTGACCAATGAGAATTAATTGGGAACCGGCATTGGCCAAACATTCAGCGATCTACGTACCAGTACCTTAGACGGCACAATGAGCCGGTATCCACATGATCGTAATTTTATTCCTGGATCAAAGAATGTTCATGAACTGTTTGAAATCCTTGACAAGGGATTTTTTTAACGAATTAAGTATAGCGAAATTCTTTTTAACAGCGAAATTCAAAGCCTACCGAATAATCTTTAATCAGACCAAGTACAATAGGTCCCAAAACAAAACCTGACAAAGATCTGAAAAAAAGACTTTTGAAAACTGAAAATCTCCCGAATTATACGCCACCGAGAATAATTTGGCAATTAGAATTCGGGCAGTAATCTATCATTTATTAACTATATCGATTTCTGGAAAATATAATGAATATTTTTTCAGAATTTGCCTATGTCCCACGATAGAACCCGAGAACATTACATGCGCAATGCACCTCTGGCGAAATGCTCCAGACCAGACTGTCAACTGAGGCAAGGAAAGAATGAATTCTATAGTGCGAACTGGAGTCGAGGACATAACTCCATACAGTTGAAATTTTTTTCGATATGCTTTTTAAGCCATGCATCAAAATTTAATGGGATATTATTTGAATTGAAAACGGTTTTTAGACACAGACGTTGTATCGAATAATATTAAATTACTTACGCAAGAACTGATATTGGAAAGATTAATTTGTCTACTTAAACGACTAATGAGTAATGATCAATTTGTCTTTGCTCATTAGTCAATCAATAATGATCAATTTGTCTTAGCGAAATAATTTTAACAACAACGAAATTATGTCAGTGATTTCACAATTTTAATTTCGTGTGGTAAAAATATTACTATTCTTGCGCATGTGAATTGAAATTGAGTCTAACATATTGTATAAACCTATACATTTCATCAAAAAAATATTTAAGCTTCATCGAAAACACTTTATGCGTATTTTTTGTATGCAGCTTTGCTTTAAATATGATAGTAATCGCCTTAAATATAATTTTGCTGTAAGCCTTGTATCAAAATATGGCGTAAGATAAAATCGCATGCGCGTCGATGAAACGTTTGCGACGAAAATCGTCGTAATGGCAGACACTTTTTGTAGTTTGTAGTCCTAGTAATATTAGACAACACCACGATGCTTGACGTGATCACATAATATAGTATTTATTCTGCCAAAAACAGAGAGAATGGATAGATGAAATTAAATCAGTTTTATACGGATTGACGTGTCGACATAACTCAATACACCATGTCTCCCCGTTATATTCTGTTAAGTCAGAAAGATGTTTACATGTAAGTCATGTTCTGTTACCTTCCTGAGAACAGACTTTGACAACCTTGTCAGAAACACAATATCTACTAAAAACAGACAAGAAGTGCTAGACATCACACTTGTCTCAGATTTTATTAAGGAGAGGGTATTGAACTGGAAAGTATCCGAAGACCTTTCCTTTTCTCACCATTGTTATTTCCAGTATGAAGTGGTTACAAACCCCACTAGTAAACCATCCTTCAGGAATAGGAAGAAAACTGACTGGGATTCCTTTAGGACCATTCTAGGTAACTCACTACCGGTATCGGTTCCAAACCCACCTGCATCTTTACTGGAGTTTGATGTTCTAGTAAACAAACTCTGATGCTTTTAACAAAGCTATGTTAGGTGCATGGTCCTATCAGTATCTGGGTAAGTCGCGGCCACTCTGGTTCTCGAGAGAACTCAAAGGTACTCGTACAAACTACAGGAGACTGTTCAAAAAAGCGAGGAACACATATGCTGCTGCAGATTGGGGCTGCTATAAAAAAATCCTAAAAACGAGTACAAGTACGAGCTGTGCCAAAACAACAGATGAAATTATCCCTGCGCATAGATGGAAGTCATCTTCAAAGGCAGCTTAGAACTTTGTCACATTCCTAGTAAATTGGCTAAAGTAAAAATAATATTTCTACCTAAGGCGGGAAAAAACCTCTCATTGCTATCTTAAAAGTTTATTCTCTTTCCTATTAAATTCACTAAAAAAGCAAATTGAGACTTACATCAAAGGCCCAATCAAGCCGAACGAGCTGTCGAGACTTCAACACGCGTACTCTCCATTCTCTTATTTGGCCGAATGAGAAATCACGAATACAAGGAATCAATGGTAACTTTCTTGGATATAGAAGGGGTCTTTAGCAACGTCGGACCAGGGGAAAACCACTCAGAGGCTGGATAGATCAAATGCTTAGAGGTAGGATCGTGAGGGACACCGCAAGGTAAGATTTTATCCCTGACCTGTTACTGGTTGCCTACGCAGATGATGTTGCTATTGCGCTCTTTGGTAAATATCATTGCATGCCGAGTGAACGCATGGTGTGGGCACTCGGCTATCTCTCTGAGTGGGCCAGCACAGAAAACCGAGCCAGTCCTCTTTACCAGAAAGCACAAACTTCCTCAGTGTAACCAGCCAATATTAAATGGTACTCGCTTGAACATACATCTTAGAAAGAGTAAAGAATACTACAGTACCGCTCCACTCCTGCAAAAATGCCATTGAAACGCGATGGGGTATGGAGCCTCACATAGTACACTGGCTCTACGTCTCAATGGCCAAACCTATACTACTGTATCGAGAGATCATTTGGTGGCCAACGTTAAAAATTATGGCTAACCTAAAACTATTGATGAAAGTTCAAAGAACCGCCTGCTTGTTTATAAGTAGGGCCCTCAGGAGCACACCTACCCAAACTTTGGAGATTCTCTTTCCTCTCATCTTCTTCGATCTTTGCCAAGTAGCATGCATCTTGGACAGTCATTCGCCTCAAATCCATATCTATGCGAACCTGTAACAACATAGGACACTCATCTATCCTGTGCAACAGAGGTATTCCTGAAAGTACTGACTACGCTATCCCTTCGCCATCTGTAGTGGAGAAATTCCAAACTGAGTTTCCCACCAGAGAGGACTGGGTGAATGAGACGGTTATGGACAATGAAGAACTAAGCTTCTTCACAGATAGCTCAAAAAGGAGTTGGCTGTGGGCTACTTTGTTAAGCTCTAGGGGTCATCCTATCTGTTCGTCTTCCCGACTTTTGCGGTGTTTTTTAAGCTGAATTTATCGCGTTAATGGAAGTGGATGGATGGACTGGTTGAAATATAATGTAATATCTAGAGGGATATTCACATTTTTACGGACAGCCAGGCTGTTATTAAAACGCTACAGTTACACTTCCTGACGTCGAAGGTAGCCCAGAACTATCTGGCATCTGTAAATGACATGTCTGATCAGTTCAACATTATAGGCAATGCAAAATCAGATGAGCTGGCCCGCAAGCGCACAGCACGCCTTATATCACAAAGCAGGCTGCATATAAAGATGCAGCTGGCTCCTTGTTAACTGTTGCTTTAGGAAGATAGATGGTCTTACGCTAGTTCGTAAAGAGGCAAATCTGGCCTAGACTTGACCGGTCCAGATCCGGCCAACTGAAATCGCTTCGACGGCACGATATTAGTATGGTCGTGGGAGCTATAACGCGACATTGTCTCATTGGAGTCCATGATTTCTGCCGTAACTGTGGTGATGAGGAGGAGGAAGAAACTATACTCTATCTGATCTGCACCTGTTCTAGTCTAGCGTACAGCAGAATGTCCAGGGCCTTCAACCTTGGTAATGTGGTACAGCTAGGGACCAAATTCTGTGTTTGCTAGTCCATTAGGACTACCACCTAACCTAACTTAACCTAACCTAACACACCATCTAGCTCCACACCCCACAATGTGAGGCTTGAGAATTCATAAGACAATGGTCGGATCAATACGAAATAGGTGCAGGCAGAAGTGACCGTAGCAAACGAAGTAGTATCGTGGAAAGTACCCCCAAGAAACTCCTTATTATGAGATTTTTCAATCCTGGTTATAATTCATTTAGGGCGGTTTCACAAGACTTACCGACTCTGTAAGCAAGTAAGCATTTTGCATGTTACTGAGTGGGGAGATGATTAGAGCATTGTCTCTAATGAATCTGTCAACAGATTCCAGAGCTTTAATATAAGTGCAGGACAGACTTATAGCAATAGGCCGAAAAAAATCGTACAATCAGACTTTCTATTTTTTGGGATAAAAACAACTGTACACCTGCTCCAAGATTTTGGAACAGTTTACGTATAGACTGAAGTATCTAGGATGGGATAAGTATCTAGAGGCTAAATTTGAGAATTTTAGAGATGTGCTTTTAATCTTTAAAGAATATACTTAATTATAGCCTCTAGATTTTTATCCCGATATTGAATATCTGGAAATTAAAAATGGAAGATTAAAATATAATTTGACAACAAATTGAATAAAATGGCTTTTATTAAAATTGAAATTTATGATGTAGGAAGTATTACTTATAAGCTCATTTGTATAACAGACAAGTAAAACTAGTGAAAACAATCGCACAATCTTATCTCGTTTGACCTTATCTATCATCAATACCATATCAAATCATCACTATTATTATATTATGGATAATTCAAACAAATGATAAATTGTAAAACAATTTATTGTCATGTTTAACACAACAAACTCGACATGTAATAGTTTTCTAATTCATTTTCAATTCCGCAGATAGATCTAAGTCGTGTTCATTTCACTTATTTATATTTCAAACATTTACAATAATTTTTTTTTTGCTTTGTAGTTAAATACATAGTTTTCAGATAAGGCTGTATATACATATCTTATTATGATGAAAACGATTTTATTTATATATTTTTTTATTTTTGTGAACACAAAACAGAAAAATATACGAAGCACAGAAATAATATGTACACACAAATAAAATGAAACTTTCACAAAAACTATACTTGGAGCTCAACCTATACAAAACTACAAACAAACTATTTACTAAGGTTGCAATATAATATTTTCTTGAATATACAATAAATTTTATAGAATTGTTTTTATTTACCTGGAACATATCTGTATCTTGATCTTCTTTATATTCCACAATAACTGCTTGATTTCTAGATAGGGTATACGATATTGAATGCTGTGTTGTATCTAAAATAGCCTGTGATGTTTGTGGTGATTGAACTATATAGTGTTTTGAACGTTTTACGCCATTCGGATCATTACGCTTGTATAGCACAAATTTTGAGCGACGTCTCCCTCGATCACCGATTGGAAGATATCCATTGTAACTGTAAGTAAATAATATAAATTTATTTATAGTCAGTAATTTTATTTTAATGTAATAAATTTTTTTTAGTTAAGAAAACTATTGACCTGAAAATCAAATATCAAGTCTTAAAGAACGAATACAAAAAAATATCGAATAAAATGTTAAAAGTAAAGGGGATTTCATAAATATTTATGTATGTGGCTTGTTGCTACTTTGTTTTTCATAATGACAATGAAGCATAATTTTATTTTGTCAACCACAAATCATAAAATTAATAGGCCGTTTCGGTATTTTACGATAGTCGACAGCTAAATCAATCACATGAGATGTCGTCATAATAGTATATATAATCAAATCAAAGTAATTATAATAAAGTAATTGGAAAAAATTAACAAACAGCCAGCTAGTTAATTAAGTTCCACTTCACCGCATGCATTTTAATATTTGCTTGACTAATTTACAACTGTAATCTATTATCGACTAGATTTACCAATTATACGAACGAGACGAACTAACTAAATTTTATATTTTAGGTAAAATTTTATAGGCGCCCGTTAGGCTCACTGCTGTCCTTGGGCCCTATAGTATTAAAGGCCATTACTACAGTTTTTAAAGGCCATTACTGGCCCCTTGCTGTATCAACAATTTGGCTACCAAATGGTGGCTCTCCATTCAGAGATCGCTGCACAATTCGTTCCGGGTCAGCACGCAGACCGTGACCGAGCCAGCGAACTCGCTGAGATCTTACTTCATGTACAATATCGGGGATCTTCATAAGATTTCTGATCTCGATATTGTACAGAGCTCGGTATGTACTACGTACTTCACGTTTCGGGCCGTAAATCACTCGCATGATTCTTCCCTCAAATGTAAGGAGCCATCTCTCGTACTCATCCCTCAGCGTTCAACTTTCACATCCATACATAAAAACGGGCCTGATCAACGCTTTGTAAAGATTCCGCTTCATGGCACTTCATAGTTGTTTAGTTTCTGGCAGTAGCCTTAGAAGATACAAAGCACGACTAACTTGATATCCCCACCCACACTGTTATCGTGAGTGATAAGAGAGCCCAAATATTTGAACCTCCTCACTCCCTCAAACGAGTGGTCACCACTAATAAAACCTGGTGTGCCATTGTCTCATAACCAGAGATCATGTATTTCGTTTTGGACTCATTGATCTGGTGTCCAACAGAAGCTGAAACCCTACAAGTGGGTTTTTGTATTTTTTTCACTCTGTTGCTATTCAGTACAGTCATCTGCATCGGGGACAAAGCATCTCCCAGCCGAACACCCGAGTTATATGAAAAAATTGTCGATAGTCTGTTCTCAACATTAACACAACATTTAAACTGCGTCACTGTCATTTTACACAGTCGTACCAATTTTGTTGGCATGGCTAGGTATTCCAGTTCAGACCACAAACCCCCTCGGTTAATCGAGTCATAAGCCTGCCAGAAATCCAAAACACCTTTCTTTACCTGCGCCCCAAGAAGCAATCCAGCTGCAACATTTCCGAGGTCATCTCCACTGTAGACCAACGTATAGCCGTGGAATACATGGTCGCCACTTTTAGGCCAGCGAGTTTATTGAAGGGCAACGAGTTCCAGCCGATACTCCTTCATGCACGAGATTAGGCCGTCCAACACTCCTTGTTTTCTAAGTCACTGCTCGTTCCACGTACCGGTCCTAAATCTCGTGTCCAGATACTTCAGTGGGGGCTGGTGTTTTTTTCGCGGTATCCATTTATCTTTTTGTAAACTTTATAAACACGTTATTTTTTTACGGATGGGGGTTGTCGCGATCCAACCGTTTAGTGGCCTCCTACGACAAGCAAAGGATACTGTGGTGGTGTTCTTCAAAAACATGAGTACAACCGCGACCACAGTGGCTATAGTATTATTACCTCTTCTTAATTCACTTAGCTCGATATGTCCATGATTTAGAATTTAACAAAAAAATTAAGATCTGCAGTCCCAAAGGGAATATTACCGAAACATATAAATAACAAGTTTTGAAACAACATAATCAATTTCCTTTGTCCCCTCCCTTCTTAAAAATAAAATCCAATTTTATACAGATCCATCATTCCAAAACATTGCCAAACTAAATTCCCTCAAACTAAATTGACCAAGTCCTACAAATTTGCGAAAATATATAAGAACAAATTTGACATTTTCATAGTACATAAGTAAATTTAATTGTGCATATAATCTACTTATATTCGTGTATTGTACAACATTTCTTTCGTATTTCTTGTATATAATTTATACAATATTTTGTGTATGAGAGTGTGTGTGTACAATTGTATTCTATTTTGACACAAAAGATGAAACGTGAATACCAAAGGGTATGCACTTTAAAAAATGTAAAGTAAGTATTTCGAAATAAATTTTATTTATTATGTAGGTATATCTATCGTATTCAAACAACAACAAAACCTAGAGAGATTAAATATAAATGTAGCACAAATTTTATAAAATCAAATTAGAAATTAAATTTGTACAAGCAAAATAAATTGCTCTATTTGGATATCTAAAGGCTATATATATATATAACTAATATATGTTAGGCAAACAAATTTCCGATTATCATTATAATATATTTACCTTGAGATTAAAAACCACACAAAATGAATTATTTTTGAAAAATTATTTTAATTTAATATTATCAAATTTCTAAATAGTTAAAACCTAACAAAACCGATTTGTATTTTTAGTTCTCGTTTATAAATTTAGAACAAATGGGAATTAGATACACGGTATATAAGAAACCTAAAAAAAATAAATAAAAGCGAAGGAATTAATATTATTTTTATGAACTTATAGGTCATTAACCCTTGCGGCTCTAGGGGAATTATAATTTTCATGAGTCACATGTGTGTGGAAATATTATATAAAATGTAGATATGGGTATGTACATATATATTTTATGTTCGGGACACTGGGATTTTTACGATAACCAAAAAACATAAATAACTTAGATTTATCCATTTTGCAGTAAGATTATTGGATTTTCTGTCAAAATCTCAAGTAAAACATTTGTACGTGTTCTTTTCTTAGTTCTTATCACAGACGAAATAATAAAATGTAAATTTATATATTTTTTTAGTGGATTCCCCAAACATTGATAAGAGATTAAAGATACGAATTATCATTTTATCTGGAAAAGTTTGTACATAACAATGAAATTAAATTTGACGTATATACATACATTAATTAAGCGCATGTGCCTACACTAAATTTTCAAAATTATATTGACCACAAACCGCAAATAACATGTGCATAACATATTTTTAGACATTTCTTATGTTAGTGTTGTTTTTAAACTATATCAATTTTGAAAATTCCAAAAATAACCCGCCCAAAGAAAGATAATCGCCTACATAGCTATAAACGTGTAATTTTATTAATTTCCCTCATGGAGAATACGATTAACTCGGTTTTTGTTAAATTAAGAAATTGTAAAATCATCGCGAATGATTAATTGATGTATGTATGTATCAGTATATACAATACAATAAATGAATAATGGTTTATCGTGGAAGTTAACTTTTACATATTGTATAGAAGATGGTCAAACACTTTGCTTCAGTAAATTGGTTTTCTATACGTACATACATATTACCGAGCCACAAGTCGTATGATGAAAAATTAAATTATTTATTAAGTGGGTAAATTCGCTTCCTGTAAGTTTTGCTTTTTGCAGTGCTTATACCTGATTCAGAAACAACTATTTCAAATTTTATTGAAAAATAATAACCGAGTTTTACATATAGAGGTCGATAGAATTTAGAATAACTAACCAACAAACCAGTAAAAAACCATGTCTCTAAAAGGAACGAAGTTTAAAAAAAAATCTATTTGATGAAAATGACTTTTCCAATAATGGAACAATTACATAAAAACTAAACAAGGTCACAACGATACAAATGAAAAACGAACATGACAGGACTATCAAGTGAAATATATGATATTCCAAATAGAGACGAATTTGTGCATTTTACATACTATAGTCAAGACGGTTTTGTCCATATAGCTGTTTAGGTTTGTTAGACCCAAGCTCCTTAATAATAAATAAAATAATATGCAGGTTAAACAGTTCAGTGCATAAAATGTTAACACTGCTTAACAATGAATAAAATGATTGCACTTAATACAACCTTGCGTTATGTATTAATATATTTTATTATTATTTCATAAAAGAAATAGGAATCTACCTTCCATTTATAACGATGTTACAAAACTTTACAATGCGTTAGTATGGTGTGGCTACATTAAAATCAATTTACTTGCCGGTCATACTGCACAATCGTATAAGTTTCAATCGTAATTGTGTCCTACCTTCATCGGCTGGAACACAGTCATATAGCACGTGGTTAAGTTCCTTAAGGCTTCTTCTCCAATCGTTCCTCAATGATTGGCAAAAACCTATACGTTGCCATGCCATTCTTTTCGAGTATGGCTTATCTGATTGACTAGAATTAGCAAGTTACCGTAACTCACATCTTTCCTTACGTTCTACAGGGCTTTGTGATCCCAATTAGAATAAACTTTTGGGCGCTGACTAATGTTCCTTGATGGTGACAATTCATTGGGTTTCCGGGACATGCATATGCCATGGAAGTCACTACTATAACTTCATATATTCTAGCGAATATACCTTGCTTAACGGATTCGTACTGTAATCTGCTACGGTTTTGATGTATTTAAATCGTGCCACTTACGGTCTTTACCATCTTTACTCTCTGACTATTAACAGGCACCAAAGGTGGTCTCCTAACGTCGAGTGTTCTTTTAAGTTGGATCATGACAAAATCAAAATTGGCCACCATTAGTAGTTGAAAGTTCAAATTGATAGTAATTAGTAGTTGAGTAATATTAGTCTTTGTCAGTCATTTCCTTATTTCAATAAATGGACATATTGCCGAAAAACAAAATTTGTATTTCTGCCTATATACGATAAGACGAGATCAATCAAATTTCATTTAAATATTCAAGTATTTGTGCGTCTAATCCTTGTCGGAAAATAGATGAAATTTAAAGTCGATTTTATGTTATCGCAGCATACTAGGCGTACAGTTGACTATTGCAATTAGCTGACAAAATGTGGCTGAATTAACCTATATTTTACCCGAGTTACTTGTAGATTAAAATTGACCACCATTAGTTGTTACAATGTTGGTGTTTTGTCAATGATTTCTGTATAAATAGTGGGAATCCAACTTACACTTGTAATTAAAACTATTGCTATACAAATTTCGCACCACAATCTTTTTAAAAATTGGCTCTACCTATTGACTGCCAATTGTAACTTACAAATGTAAATCCGAATAGTAGAATATTAATCCGACTATCTTTTGTCAGCCGATTGTGATAGTCAACTGTATCAGGTGCGACGAAATTGTTTATAAAATCTGGCAAGCCTGAGACAGACGAATGACTGAATAATTGACCATGTTTTGACATGTTTCGTCTCTAATTAAAATTTTTATGGACAGAAATACACTCATCTCTGATATTCTGTGTAACAAACAGATTTTTAAAACTATCGACAATACTAACCGTCCATATCTTTTCATGTAAAGTTTCTGTCATGATCCTCGCCAGAAATGACTGGTCGATGGAAATAGTTATGAATCCAAGAGTTTTATAAACTTTTTCACGGATGGTTTAAAAAAGGGATGGGGAAGTAGGTAGAGCAGTGTTCTGTGAGGAAATTCTGATTAAATTAAATTAAATGCGATAAAGAAAGCCGTAGATTGGTATAATGTAATACCAGCCAGTGAAATTCGCAGTCAAGCTGCCATTTTCTATCACGACGAAAGTAGTTCAGAACAGATCAGCTCAACATCCGTACCTAGTGTTGTACAAATACGGTATCTAGAACCCAAACGGTTAAATAAGCCTCAATGTAAATTTTACTGGGACTAACCAATGAGTTACATACCTACAAAAGTGTATAAAATAAGATAGATAAATTACTATAGATGATTTGTAGGTCAGTTGTAATATAATTACTAAAAATATAATTTAAAAAAAGTTCAATACCCATCTAACTTGTCTAGCCAGGCAATTCAATAATGCACTGAAAAAGAAAACCGATGAACTCATTCGACGTAGCACTACAGGCTATAGTTACCCTTGCATCGTGTAAATTGCTGCTTAAATAGTACCTCAAAATTAATAGCCCGACAATAGCAAACGAAGAAGAAGAAGAGACAGTATCTTATCCTCTTTTTGCTAATGCGTTTTTTTAAACTGGATATTATATGCTTTTATGACTTTTTTAATAAGTAATATGATCAATCTGAAAAAAGCCGAAACAATTAAGAGGAATTTTAAGTAGTCTATTAGGTTCCAATTTGAACTGGATGTGGGGCTGCCTAGCATTGGATGATCAGCTACCTGTGCTATGCTGTACTTAAATATTTTTAACTGAACGCGTTTAAGCGAATTTTGAATTTAAAAGCACAATTTAGTGAAATATACAGATTCCTGATTACCTAATTCCTAAAAAATAAAATGTCTTATTTTTCAATCTCTTTGGTCTGCCAAATCTACATACTATATCCACTATGTGAACATATTACTAAGGTATCACTTCGTTTTCTATAATCAAATTTGCCTAGTATACTAAAATGTCAAATTTAAAGCGAATTATTAAATTTAAAAAAATCGAAATAGAACTTTTAGGAAGCCAACCTCTGAATCCGAAATTGATTCTAATTTCAAAATTCGACAGTTCAATCTAGTGCGAATATTGAATTTTTGAAAATTATTTTTTTCTACAATCCGTTCTAAAATTTTAAAGTACTAAATTTTTAAAATCGGATTTCGATGTATATTTCGTTAAATTTTAAAAATTTGTATACATAATTTAAAAACTTTAAAAAGGACAAAATTTAAGAAATCTGAAATTGTTGAAACTTTTGAAATATTTTGCATCTTTTGAAACAAAAATATGTATATAGACAAAATAAATAAATTTTTGTTTAATTCGTACAATTGCACTTCTACAATTATAAAATTTCATTTTATTTTATTGAATTATGAAAATTCTGAAGGCACGATTGAATTTTGATAAATTGTTCATAACTTAAATACCGGATTTTATTGCATTGTTTAGCTGTTTACGCATAGTCCTAACATAGTGATCACTCTAGGTTCAATTTCTTATTGATAAAACGAGTTATAGTTCAAATAAAATAACTATTTCTTGATCAGCTTAGGACCCACCCGAGCTCAGTTGAAAGATTGGTTGGGAAAATAAAGAAATTGGTTGGGCTCAAAATAAAGAAATTGGTTGGGCTCAAAATAAAGAAATTGCTTGCATGTATTACATGAGCTGTAAAAATTGTTTGTTGCTTGTTTGAATTGAAACAACTTCGTAATTTATATAGGATAAAAATGAGGAAAATCTTGTTAAAAACGAGCTAATATTCAGGAAAAGGGCCATTTATCCACATAATTTCGGTTTTTTTTTCTGATAAATTGCAATTCCAGTTATCACGATGAATATTCATCATAACATGTTAACATCCAATCTTAAAAGCGTACACTCAACAGGTTACGGAATTGGAACCGTATTCCCTTTCGCTCTCAATGAATTGTTTTTTATAATTAAATAATAAAAAATATTCTTCTTTATTCTACAGCTTTCGCATAGACCTTAGGACCGACTAACTCGTGATCAATCACTGTTCACACGAAACCCTTCTCCACATCAGTCCTCCAAGAGCTCATTCGATTATTTGCTACTATACCATCAAGATCTGTGCCAATGACAGCTCCATGCAGGCTTACTCCAAACACTTCAATGCATATCATTTACAACTTATTCATTGTCCTGCTGTCTTAAGCAAGCAACACCGTTCATGGTATCTGAATGAGTCATTAATTTTGGCGCCGTAACAGAACGTGTGGTTCATTTCACAGCGCCAGTTCTCATTACCAAAAATTGCCCAGTAGGCATAATTTATCATTAAAGAACCTCTGATGACTTCAATGACTTTAGAATAGGTTGAGGTCGTTTCGGCCCCAATTCCACTAATCATTCGCTTTACTAGATAAGACTATTTACCCAAATATTAATAGACACCAGGTATCCGGAGGGAAACTTCGAAGGGAACCAGCTACTAGATGGTTTGATTGGTCTTTCGCCCCTATACTCAATTCTGACAATTCATTTGCACGGTTTCCCTTGACTTTGACCTGATCAGGTTTAGTTCACCATCGTTCGGGTCACAGTATATATGCTTACAGCACGCTTTAACTAATAGAACATAAGCAATATGAGTTGATTAAAACGTCCGTGGATGAAAATGTAATTATATATAGGCTTAAAAGCTCAATGACTCACATATACTGAAGTCCTTGGTCGCACGATCAGATACATGTGTCATCATATTGGCAGATATTTTTATAGTTCCTTAAGAAACATACACAAGTGAATGTAAAGGGAGCTCTCCATATAAAATAATTGACAAACCATTTCGTAAAACATACTACTAAACCTATGATACCAAAAATCCTAAATAGCACGCCTATATAAAACTCGCATATTATAACTTCTTCACACTTCACAAATCCAGTAAATTCCAATGAACTCAAAACTCGACTATGTGTTCAAATTTCAGACGCTCAACGTTTATACCGCATTAATAATTATATGAGTATTAGGGCGCCAGTAAATAATAATCGGAACGGAAGTACAATTAAAAATTAAAATCTAGATGATTGATCAAATTACAAATATTTACAAAAAATAAATTAATATTCTCAATAAAATACGAAATTTTTGCGCGTTGATGGGATAACCCTCTAAATTGTACCCAATAATATTTTGTAATTTAATTCAACCAACAAAAACTATGTATATTACGCGAAAACAATATAAACATTCCCACAAGCATTATATAAACCACAAAGCTGATAAAAATGTTTATATTGCAACGTTATGTAAATAAATCGAACGTATGTATGTACATATATGATAACGTTTGTTATTTACTATATCCAAGTGTAATATAAGCCATTCATCCTTCAAATGTATATTATATACACCTATTATATAGAACACTTTTACACTTGATATACGATAATTAAATAATAATCAATCAACCCATATTAAATCTACCTATAATTAATCAAAAACTATTCAAAAATTCAATCATTAAAAATTAATTAGAGAATATAGTAAAATTCTGAAAGTACTTACCCTAATATAACTAATTCACCATATTTTTGTCTAGGTTTGTCATTATGTCCATCGGCATCGGATTCTGCCAATATAGGAGACTCGGTGCCATCAGTACTGTAAAAAAACATGATAAAAATGTTGTACATAAATAGAATTAATTTAATTTTATATTTGAAAAATATATTTAGAACAGTATTACGTTAATAGCATTATACTTATGCATGAATGTAACAACAAACAACATACATATACTCATAAAACAATGACATCAATATTATATGGAATTATGTACACAATATTCCCATTGACATCTACCGATGGAACTATAAATTTTCATCGAAATTAAAAAATATACATACATATATAAAGCGATAAGCAGTTGTGTTGTATTACATCCAGATGGGATGTTTGTCCCACTTATAATATAACAATACATGACAAGGTGGGACGATTCAAAGAAATAAATTCATTTTTTTTTATATCGAAGCAGGTGAATAGTTTAATGGACAATGGGTTTATAATAATGTAAAAATAACGGTCAATTTAATAGTATCGCGAATTTCATGGCAATAAAAAAAAATGGTAAGACGATTAATGTTTGAGAAATAGCATGTGATGGTTCAATACATTAGCTTTGGGTATACATACTAGAGTATCGTGGATAAAATGTAAAATAAAACTCCTCACGCGATCACTTGATCACGATTTTGATTAATCTTTATGGTTCCGATATTGTATAGCTAATTTATCTTAGTTGCATAAAACTGGAAATATAAGATCGCGCTTGATCTGATGGGCCATCTGTTGGTCATTTTTTCAATAAATTAATTTTAGTGGTAAATGGTACAGGTTCTACAAAATTCTTTGACATATGAAAAGTTAAAAATATGGCAGTTATCATCATGAAGTCGCTAACAACAAAACAACGCATTTTGATTGTCCAAATTGATTATGAACTGTTACTGAAAGTATTCGTAATGAAGCAAGCACATCAACCAGGAATTTGTTAACTGGTTTTTTGCGGCCCAAATTGAATGAATTGCGTGTCAATGACTTTTGGTTTCAACAAGACGGAGCGACATGCCACGCAAATAGTGCAACAATCCATTTATTGTTAACAAAATTTGCTGAAGAAGCCCGGATTTAGCACCACTGGATTATTTTTTGTGAGGTTATTTGAAAAGTAAAGTTTATGCTAATCATCCATAAATAATTCAGCAACTTAAAAACAACATTCGAGCTGAAATTGAAGTCATTGCTCCGCTTTTATTGGAAAAAGTCATCGGAAATGTTCGGATGTAGCCCTGTACACAAAGCCGTGGTGGACATATGAACGATATTGTTTTTCATACATAAATGGCATATTTATGTATGAATTTTTATCCCAAAATGTGTTTTATTTACAAATAGAAAAAGGACTATCAGATACCCCATAGTTGTTCATAGTCAGTGTCTCAATCTATCGATCACTCGATACTCAGACAATTATCTAATATTTCAAAATTAATTTTAACGATTACAATACTGGTATACCGAATACCGAAAACCCAGGATACCGAACGATTTTTTTTAAATACCTATTGCAACTTATTCTAGAAGTTGGACAAAGATGCTTGTTAGAGGCAAATTGAGCCAATGTATATCTCTCAAATATAAAATAGATAGAATATTATAAGCTTCTTCTACTTTACAGGTTCTAAATTGATGAGATTTAAGGAATTTAAAAAAATCTCAAATTTAAATTCGATTCAGTGTCTTGATTGTAAAATTTTATTTTTTATTTAGAATTTTTAAGGTTTAAATTTAAAATATCAGAAATAAGTAAAATTTCAAAATTTAATAAGTATTTCAGGATATGGTTTAGACGAACTGGAAATTAAAGAAAAAAGTTTTTATATGTATGTAAATGGTCGCTTATATAGAAAAAAACGAGTCTAATTTAATTAAAGATTTAGATTTACGATTTAAAGATAATTGAACAATTTTATTTGGTAACATTAGATCACATTAGTCGTCCAAGTACAGCTTTTTCTCTGATTATAAGCACAAAGAAAATTTCGTTGCTCGGAAGATTGTTTTCCTCTGTTCATTCTACCTCTACGTTGAACGAATAACATTGTTGATGTTAAAATTTGTACTTTCATTTTCTGTTGGGGCCTCTTTGTTTTCGATCCACTCCACTTTAGATACATAGATGATGATTTTCTTTTATTTGAAAAGCCACGCTTCTCTCGTTGCCACCAATTGCCCAATCCATTATTTCGTTCTCCGTTAAAATAATCAGCTGATATATTGAATTCAATTTTGTCTATCGATGAAAATGAAAGTTCATTCCAAAATCATATCGTTATTTCCATTATCACTTAGGGCCGCTAGGGTTACTAGAAGATGCTTTAAGTGACACTGTTTACGAGATTTTAAGATGTTAAAAAGATAAACTTAAAGTTTATGGCATTATCCATCAATAATATCGTGTTTACTGATACTTAATTCTTTAGCTGCCCACAGATAAGACACTTGAAGGATGACAATTATTCTACGGCTCATTGCGCAAAAGTTTACCAAGCATTTTTAGAGGACTTAATAATACAACGGTATTTCGACATCTTTAAAAATCGGGAATTTTGGCTTTTCATCATTATATCGAGTTTATTGTCTTTTAGTGTCTTTTCAAAAATTGCAGCATTTGTTTTTTTGTCCAATCCTTTGTATACAGGCCGCTTTCGTCAAAGTTATAGATTAATTCCGTTAAAACCCCATTTTTGCAATGACTCTTTTGAAATTGCTTGTAAATGCAGTGGCAATATCAACATTATAGGAAACTTTTTCCTCAGATACCGTCAAAATTCAAATTCCGTCACGTTTTTTGAATTTGTCGAGTCATCCATCTATGGGCCAAAAATTCGTGTCTATTGGCATTGATTAACCTATTCTATTCCAGCGCTTTTACTTTAGTCGTCCCATTCGAAAACATTTCATTTCGCTCTCGTCGTCTTAAATACCATGAATATAATTGTTTCTTGTTTATTCTGGTAATCGTCGACTTATGAACGTTGTAGTCGACTTTATACGTTTTTAGCCTGCTGAAAAATATTCAGCAGACCATCTTATGTTATTCTGCAAAATCGGTAAGGTTGGTTAAATAAATTTCGATTTAATCATTCTGAGCCAAGTGGAAAATATAAATTGTCCAGTTACCAACCACAACTTACATTAAAATTCGTAAACCATATTCGAAGAAAATGTATTTCTTTTATTTTATTTATTGACATAAAAAAAATTGAGCAAAACTTTCAATAACGCCTACACCCTCCTGTCCTGCAGAATATTTCTGAGCAGGTAACAACGTTTAAATTTGACTTGTAGGGATTTTTCATCTCCCGATTACGATCGGTGATTAAATTGAAAACATCTATGACCCTCTGTTAGAATGTAGAACTCATGGTCCGACCCATCTTCCATGTCACTGTACGGTGATATAGAGCTATGCAATGCGCAGAGGTGGATGGGATGAATGGGTTGAATGAATGTTCGTGTGAATATAAGGCAAGGCTATGGACCAAAAATGTGTCTATTTCGTTCTTTTAAAAAATAAAAAATAAAAAAAAGTATAGATAATAAGAATGCAGAGATTGCTACAAATAATGATTCTTACAAGGAAATTTTTTGTATTTGGAAGTGAAATTTGAGTATCTGAAAATTTTCTTATATATACTGAATTAAAGTTTTGGAATCGGAGTTTTATTCACATACTGTTATTTAAAAGGCTTAAAATAGCCTTATAAATAATTACAATTCTAAAATTCATTTTAAAATATATAAAACTGGAATAAGTACGGTGAGTGAAATAACGATATACCGGTATTTGAAATTTGATCCGGAAATGCAAACCATATTCAAAAGATTCTTGAGTTTTACAAGTTTATATAATTGTAGAATACAATTTAATAATTAAAATATTTTTATGCATTTTCCAGACTCACCGAAAATTTTTAGGAAATTAATTCACTATAATGTAAAATTTTAGATAATTGATTGATTTGTCGACTTAATGTTCAACGTTTCATTGAATTTTAAGATTTATTAAAAATAGAAGATTCGTTAAATAATTAATTACAATCTTTCTACCACGTAGCTAAGCGGATTTGTAATCGGAAAAAGCGAGAATGTTTTGAAAGTACAACAACTCAGCAATGAGAGCTGTTCGCGTAATTTATTTAAAGGAATTACTGGATTGCACCATACTATCAGGCCTATCTGGCGTTTCATTGCCATTCGCGACCGGGATGGAAACCTCTGTGTCAACATCGACGCAGTGCTCGAGGCATGGAATGGACAATTTACTGACCTGCTTGGGGTTCATCATTCGTCACAGACTGTAGTTGAGTCACCTCAAATACAGACTGCGAAGATTTGCGCTGAGGATCCATCCCATGAAGAATTCACTATAAGGCCATGC
This sequence comes from Tipula unca, assembly GCA_951394425.1. NCBI lineage: Eukaryota > Metazoa > Arthropoda > Insecta > Diptera > Tipulidae > Tipula > Tipula unca. Next base: position 20,487,364 of record OX596382.1, on the reverse strand, counting down.
AGAGATTGAAACGAAACCGCTCACCTGGAGTGGACTGCATTAATTCGAAGCTCTTGACATTCGTAGGGGATACTTTACTTTAGAGCTTATTATACCTATCACAGATTTCAATGAATTTACGATCGCTAAATCAAGTTCTAATTTTGATTCGGGAAAACCAACTTTTTTTTTTATTTGACAATTATGAGGTATGTATGAAATAGATATGAAAAATAAATGTCCATCATCTTTAATACAAAACATACCGTTATGGCCCAAAACAAAAGCGAAAAATTAGTTTTGTGGTTTCTCGCATATCCTTAAAAAGAAAACTTTTCTATAATTATACTTAAACACAAACCATTATGAAAAATCAATAAATTAACGGAAAACGCAAACTTTTAAAAGTTTTTAATTTTGTTACGAGATCTAATTGAAAAGAAAATGTATATTAAATTTAATCATTATACACAAAATAAAATTAAAAAAAACTTTAAAAAGAAATATGTTTCCAACACACAATACACATAAATTATAAATATTTAATTTAAAAACTTAAAATTAGTTTTTTAGAGCTCTAAGCAGCTTTTTTTTTTAACTGTATTGTACATAACCAACTACATTTATATACTGGCATATGAAAGCGAAAACAACGCATTATTATATAATTTTAAATATATTTAAGTGAGTTAGTTTATGAATTACTATTAATCATTTAATAACAGCACAGCAAACAAACAATTAAATTTTTACATTCAGTGCGCACAGAGATTTTTGATTTATTTTCCTTCCGCAATGAAATCAACCATCAAGTTATTAAGTCAATATATTAAGTGCGATCCGTTGACTAGATTTTTTGATTTAAATATTTCGCCACAATGGACAATAAGTATATTATTCGAGTACTAAGCTCTAATAACTTTTAAGACTTCATCCAAAACTGGAAAATCCAAAAATCATTGACTTGTTCTATTCTTTCAAAATCCCCAAAAATTAGCTTGACCGTAACACAAAAGATGTTTCTCTCAAAATCTCTATTATTTCGTTCATGACATGGTATGACTTTGAATATGAATATTACATATTCACAAATTAGTGAATGTTCTATATAATATATATATATATTTATAGTTAATCTACATTTAAATATAGAATTATGTACACATAGCATTGACTTTAATAGAAGCTATTAACCTCGCATCTATCATTATGCAACTAATTGCTTAATCGTTTAAATACACAGACACAAAAATCAATTAACGTATGTATATAGAAAATGACTTGTAACCAAGCATCGACAGTTATATTGTTTGTGTCTATATATTACACAAAGAATATCTTAAGACATATTTCCATCATCATTATCGCGCCAAATGAGCTCAGATGTGTTCACAAAAAATAAAAAAAAATCGAGATACCGGAAAAATATTTACCTTGCAGTTTTTTCATTCTTATATTTTTCCACTTTTTATTTTATAGATTCACACAGCTGTTCATGATATTTTATGTCAATTGTGTAATGGAATTGTAACCATATCATGTGCACGCACCACAAAAAAAAAACATTATCTTGTGAAAAAAGTAGTACTCGGTATCTGAACAGCGGATGTTATTTGTTCCGTTTTATTGAAACCATTTGTGACGATATACTTACATACATGTAGTTTTTTTTATACTGAAAACAATGATGCGGTTTTATTGTAATTTAAGTGTAATTGACCTTAACCCTTTGTATACTATAGGTTATCATATTTTTACAACACTTAAATTGTACACGAGTATTATCTTATGCGTGTACTTCAGATGCAGCTGCGTTGAGTTTATGTACGTATTGAAATATTATTTTTGATAATTAAACCAATAATCAAATATCAGAGATAACTAATGTTGGAAAATATAAAATCACGTATAAATAATTACTAATTCTATATTGGGTGGTTACAGTCAAAGACGGTAATCAGAAAGTTTGGAAGTCTTTCCAAAATGATTAACAAACAAATAATCTGATTTGGAATAGGATTTTACATAACCATCAAACGACGATGAAATGACCGACAAAGAACGTTGACGCTCGATTTATTGAAATCATATTTTACGTTTAGCATTCTAAAGTTCAAATTTTAAGAATTTTGAATATTTGGAATCCCGAAGTTTATTCAATTTTATATTTTAACCAAAATTTGAATGTTTTTTTAAGGATTCAATAGTATTTGTTAGTTTTAAATTTTAAAAATTCTGGACGAAATATAAAATTTCAATTTCAAGTTTTAATTTTTATAATTTTATATTTTAAATAATAATTCATAAAATTATCGAATTATTAGAACTAGATTAGTGAAACTAGATTTCTATACATTGTTATTTTTATGCCTTTTCTATACTTTGCCAATCATATAACGATCAGATTTTCTAATCTATATACCAAAGCATGCATCGGAACGTCTTGTTAACAAACGAATTTATTTAAATTTTCTGTTTCTGTCGCCCATTCTATAAATTAGCGACAATATTTGTTAAAATTTTTAATGAATAATTGAATAATTTGTATTGTAAATAAATTAATTGTGTTAAGTAAATTTAATTTGGCCACGTTAAATTATTAAAATTAATCGTTGTGAACAAAACTTAAAAGGTACATGTATATGGCATAGATTTATATCGATATTGTTTTCTTTATCTTAGGCCAAGAATAAAAATTTCACAGAAAACTCAACTTTAGTTTTGTTTGTTCACCAATAACCACAAATCATTTTGACATTTAAATCGAATTAAATCGTGAGGACAGTGGCTAAAAAAGGCTTAAAATAGTTTATCAATAAGTCGAAAGTGCAAATTAATTAATATATCGCTTATTTCTCGCTCTCCAAAACTTTGCGCCTCAGTTCGTAGCTCCCTCCAATATCGCACCAATGTACCAGGCCTATGCGTCCCGATTACATATTCCGACTAACTACTTACTCCACGTTTACGAAAATAGCAGATTTTGCATGATGTTTTGTCATTTTAAGACTAATCCATTGGCCGCTGATTATTTAATATTCAAGCGACAAATTTTATAAATCTGTTCACATTTTCGTTTGTTCCTTATTATTCAGTTCTAAACTCAACATAATATAAAAATTATTGGGCTAAACGTAAACGAGATGTTTTTGCCCCGTTGGGCAACCGACAATTTTTTTTACTGATGAGGTTGCTATCAGGTTCAGAAATCCTGACCGAGATGCATTTCAATGCTAAATTGGCACTGGTGAATTATGCACTTCATTCCATTAAGACACTTGGCAATACTATCTTAACGATTAGTCAGTCTAAGCGCGTCAGTCCATTTGGACAAAATAGAATAAATCATTAAACCACTACTTGTAACGTATATAGAGTTCCAGCATCGTCCTCTTTTGCAGAGGCCAGTCCTATATTTTGCGGATTTTTGTCCTCTATAAATGGAACAATAATAAGATTAATCACGACTAGATTTGGGATCGATATTTTTTGAATAACCGCACATATCTCGTTCGGTTTTTATTAAAATTTTCTAATTTGTAATTACATTTTGTATATAAATGTCTAAATAGAAATTCAATTTGTTTAATATTTTAAGTGTGGAATTCGATGGGCAGCACGTTTCAAAATGTTAAAAAATATTATTCTAGTTGCTCTCATTGCCTCAACGAGTGCATTAACTCGTACTGTGAATATTCCAGCAAATTTTAAAATTGGAACCGCATCCGCTTCATATCAAATCGAAGGAGGATGGAATGCCGATGGTAAAGGTCCTAGTATATGGGACACGTTTACGCATGTGAATCCACATCTAATTGAGGACAAATCGAATGGAGATGTTGGCCCGAATTCGTATAAATTATACGAGGAGGATGTTAAAGCACTTAAAAGTATTGAGGTGAGTATAAATATAGTTGAATTCCAGGTCTATATTAACACTATATATATGAATGCTAAATAGGCACAATTTTATCGATTTTCAATATCATGGTCCCGTGTTCTAACCAATGGTGATATCTCAACACGTAATGAACCCGGAATACAATACTACCATAAATTAATCGAATCATTAGAAGCACACGGAATTGAACCCATGGTCACCATGTACCATTGGGATCTACCGCAATACATCCAAGATTTAGGTGGATTTACCAACCCATATATCGTGAACTACTTTGAACAATACGCAAATCTGCTATTTCGCGAGTATGGCAGCAAAGTCAAATCATGGATTACATTTAATGAACCTACAAACTATTGTGCCCAAGGATATGCGCTAGGAAAATGGCCGCCCGCATTAAAATTACCTGGCGTTGGTGATTACTATTGTGCGCATCACACGATTTTAGCACACGCTAGAGTTTATCATTTGTACAAGGAGAAATATTTTCACAAACAACAAGGCCAGGTTGGTATTTCATTATATTCGAACTATGCTATTCCGGAGAATGATCGAAATGCAGACGATGTAGCCGCAGCTGATCGAGAACTACAGTTCACCGTAAGTTTGGTCGCATAAACTAATTTATTTAATTAAATTTTACTAATTCTATAATACCTAAGCTTGGTCTATATGCCCATCCAATATTCTCAACTACCGGTGATTACCCGCAAGTGATACGTAATCGGGTCGATGCAAATAGCGCCGCCCAAGGATATACCAAGTCACGACTACCACAATTCACAGCTGAGGAAATAGAATACGTCAAAGGTTCCGCTGATTTTCTCGGATTAAATTACTATGTTTCCACTATAGTAACGTCGTCTACGAATGATGATGATTTCGAGCAACCGTCAAAATTGCATGATACTTTCGTACATTCGCATGAAGATCCTCTGTGGCCAAAAGGAAAATCTTGGTGGCTGAGGTCATATCCGGATGGTTTATATCATCTGTTGAAATGGATTCGTGATGAGTACAATAACATTCAGGTCATTATTACGGAAAATGGTTGGTCTGATGATGGTCAACTGGACGATACGGAACGAATTAAATATTTGGAAGAACATTTCGAGGCGGTCATTAAAGCGATTGAGGACGGCCATTGTAACGTGACGGGACACACAACATGGAGTTTAATTGATAATTTTGAATGGTTGATGGGATATTCAGAGAAGTTTGGTATATTTCGGGTCGATATGGGCGATGAAACTTTAACACGCGTGGCGAAAGACTCAGCCGGCTGGTTAAAAGATGTAATCATCAATCGAAAATTTGACATTGAAGATTATGATGATGAAGATGACGAATACGACGAATATGATGACGAAGAGGAAGATATATATGGAAGGTTTAGAATTTGATAAAATTTCGAAGTGTAAAATAAATTTGATTAAAATTAAAAATTTGCTGAAAATCGAGTTCGATAAACTTCTAGTAAATATTCTATTAATCTACTTATATGAATTATTAATTTTTCGTTTCATATACTTATAGACAAAAATGTCTACGTGTGAATCATAACTGAGTCACAGTATTTGCACTATCTTAATATCATCTCGTGTGAACAATTCAAACGGTGTCAGACATTAACGATTGTCTATACTGTATAAGAACCGTGTCCAACTAAAAAAACTATATCGTATAAAAGTAAATAATTAATGTAGCCCACAGTATAAGAGTTTATGGAAACCATTAGAAATAATTAAGTAAAAGTAGATTACGTCATTTTATCATAAGACTAAAAACATTACTTCAATTAGCGTAAAAATTCAAAATTCACGACATTTTATTCTAATTTGTAATCATACTACACGAAATTCTATAAAATGGCACTTCAGTATTCTCAAAAATAAGTAAATTGCTAGTATTGAAATTGATTAATACAGTTGGAATTCTGAAAATTTAATTATTCTTACTTTGAGCACACATGTACTTAACTAAATTCTTAATGCATGAAGTTATCATGAATTGTCATTTTGTACAAAAACAATTTATATATCTTACACATATCAAACTATGTATCTTATTAATGATTAAATATCTGAAATAATGGCAGGGCATAAGCAATATGAAGGAGTAGCCTCACACAAGATGTAAAAATATGAAATTTGGTTTGACTTGCGTTTTAAGTAAATCCTAAAAGCAAATGGTAGTTGTATAAGTTGTATTAACATTTAATTGTTTTTTAAATTTAGATAAAGATAAAGCAGCAAATTTTTCAAGATTAGGATGATCAGAAATTATTTATTAAACAAAAATTTAAAATAACTTTAAAGAATGAATAATAATACATAATTATAAACACTAGAGTCAACAACCCGGCTCCAATGGTTTCGACCCTGGGCTTCGTCTTCATACTGTCTTAGACAACCTGAAGAAGCCAAGTCGTTCTCTACACCGTGGAGCCATCGTAGCCTGCAACGGCCCCTGCGCCTACAATATGATGGCACTCCTTTCAGAGAGCGCTGCACAATCCGTTCCGGATCAGCACGCAGAACGTGACCGAGCCAGCGTACTCCCTGAGATCTTACTTCATGCACAATATCGGGGATCTTCATCAGATCTCTGATCTCGATATTGTACAAATTTTATGTACCATCTACTTCGCGTTTTTGGGCCGTAAATCACCCCTATGATTCTCCTCTCAAATGTGATAAGCCATCTCTCGTACTCATCCGCCAGCGCCCCACTGTCACATCCATACATAGCACCGGACCTGACCCACGTTTTGTAAAGCCTCAGCTTAAGGCACTTGACAGATATTTAAATTTTAGCAGTGGCCTTAGAGGATACAAAGCACGACTACCGGCTGCCAAGCGCACTTTAATATCCTCACCCACACTTTTATCGTGAATGATAACGAGCCCAAATATTTGAACCTTCTCACTCTTTCAAAAGTGTATAGTGGCCACTATTAAAATCTGGCGTGCTGTTGTCATCCGTCTGCCGCACACCCGACTTAACTGCATAAACTCTTGATAGCCTGTTCTCAACGTTAGCATAACATTGAGACTGGGTCACTGTCATTCTACACAATCATACCAATTTTGTTGGCATTCCCAGATATTCCAGAGCAAATCAAGGAACACCTGATGTACAGAGATGGGCCGTAAATTAAGTCTCGTAATATTTAGATAGAATCATCTACTGCGAAAAGACATGATCAGTGGACTGGTCGATTCAGGTGAAATCCTCCTTAATAAGTCACCAACCAGACCCTTGACTAGAGGCGTGATTCTATCCAATAATGTAGGACAGTAACTTGTATGCTGTGCAAAGGAGAGCTTTACCGCGATAATTCTGACACTTTAAACAATCTCCCTTTTTGACTAAGCTACAGTCTGTGACGCATGATGAACACCAAGCAGGTCAGTAAAGTGCCCATTCCATGCGTCGATTACTGCATCGATTACTGCGTCGATGTTGTGACAGAAGCTTCCTTTCTGGTCCCGAATGGCGGTTGATGCAGTCCTGAAAGTATGGTGCAATCCAATAATTCCTTTAAAGAAATTACGGGAACTGCGCTCATTGCTAAGTTATTGTACTTTCAGAACAGAATCATTCTTGGGTCTAAGCAGCACTGACAACCAAAGTTTGGCAACAGTACCTCCCAGACAGAGTTCACACAGTCAGACTGGTAATTAGCTTCCTAAATGCTATTGCTGACAAGATGCTGATAATGTTTCTTTAGATTTTCATTTATCATACCTTCAAAGAATGAAATGAAATTGAGTTCAATATTTCTCGAACTTTTATATGTAAATGGCTTTAAGTGTACTCTGTTCGCTTTAATGAGCATATCTAATTTAATTCGAATTTTATGTGATGTAAAATTATTACTGAATTTTTATTTATTTAATGATCTTGCAACTCTCAGACCAGAACCATTAGTAAGTGGATTAATGAGAATTTGAGAACATTGACTTTGATTTGTATACAAAATTATTGAAATTACACAAAACAAATATTTAAAATGTTCACAAGATATGACCACACAGCTAAATAAATTCCTAAGCTAATGACGAACATTTAAAATTGTGCCTATTGATTCATCTTCATCTTCTCGGTTGAGTGATCTTACGAAGAGCCGATCATATATTGATAAAATTATTCATTGATCGATTAGTAACTTTGTGAAAGCGAATAATTTCAATATAAACGATCTTGTGATTAGATTTTTTTTCGAGTTCTTTTATACAAAATGATTAATTACTATTTTCGGTGTTACAAATACACAACCGTAGACAATTGCATTATTCTGATCTACCGATAAAATTGATCAAGTGATAATGTTCATGTAATTTTATGTTGGATTTGTTCAATTGGGCAATTATCAATAACGTAAAATATAATTGAGCAATATACGATCATATACTTAATAGTTATAACTACATAAGTAATTGTAATATTATTCTAAGAAGAGGATCGCACATTAATGTGCGATCGATAATCGATGAAGGCTACACAATTATCTATGTAGTTAAAATATTCATTTTTACCTTGGAGCCCGGTAATCAAAGAAATTGTTTTATTTTATTTATTAATGTATGTAAGTACTACACAATTTCCGCTTTTAAGCAATTAACATTACCATATAGCGCAAATTGTAACACCTTAATTTAGGTGCAACCCGTAACGTAAAACTTTATTGTTACCCTAATTATCCGTACTATACAAAGAAACGTTGTCCAAAATTATTTATTAATTTAATAACAATTAATAAACTACATATAATTATAAATCGCAGTTTTTGGATTCATAACCAAAAAATTCAATATGCTGGTTTGTTCAAAAAACAAAACTATATATGAAGAACATGTGCAAGTAGTGTCAATAAATTATGTATCTTCAACAAAACTATATTTAAAACTACCACACACTACGTATATGTTTATATGTACTCAAAATAAAACAAAAATGTCAAAAAGACGATTTTTTATGGCTTTCGAACAAAATTGTATTCAGCTACCATTTTTAGTATCTATGTATATATTCTACACGGAGACATATTTTGTAGGTTATCTCATATTTGTTGTATCACACTAATACATTAATCTCCACTTAAAACACTATTATTTAATGTTTCAGCATAATTGATTTTAATGTTGGCATTATATTAACATATAGAGAGATTTGATTAAAATGGATTTGGTGTAATATGATACCATGTGTGCGGTATATCATATAAGTATGTATACGTACATAGATAATATTTTTGGATTTCAATTGTATTATAAGGTCTCGATTAGCTTATAAGGGGTGTACGGTGGGAATTTTGTGCGTATATTTTATATACGGGGATATAATTTAGTGTGCATAATGATAAAATCTTGTTTAAATATGTTAAACGATGTCTACTATATACACTATATAGAATTGCAGATAAGATTTTATCAGTCACGTTAGATATTTATTTGTATATCGCAGCGAGGCGGCAATGACATGTTTTGTTGAATGCAATGATTTACACAAATTGGTTTATCTGCGTCATGAATTAATGAAATTTATAAACAACGCACTTGATGAAAAATTATTTGTGTATATAGGATGTTAAAAAAATGTATGCATGGGTTGGTAATTTCTGTGCGGTTAGTTTATGTCATCAAGCTCTATTTTGTGTCAGGATAATGGTTCAATACTATATCCGTTTGTGCGTATTATTTGTAATTCGAAATTTATCCGCAATATATTCAGTAAATTATTGAAAAACAGTATTTAATTAGTTCATAACATTATCTAATAATCAGAGCCTCAATTATAAGTGCAAAACCTAGCAATATGATCCCTTCTTCTTAAATGAGACTCTAAATTCCAACTTACGAACAATCCAGATTACAAAATCCAATCACTAAGCCTTAAACATATTCTCAGTGTTCAAGATGATAATGAAAATAATTGAATTTGATTTGAATTAATTTATATAATTTAATTTTGAAAGGGTTGAATTCGAATGGAATAAATTTAAATTTGAGTTACAAACCGTCTAATTTGAACTTTAACTATATCGTAATGATATTTATTTTTTATATTAAACTTTCAAACTGCACCGCACGTTCCACTATGTTCATAATTTCTAGGGACAACTGATCAATAATTCACTCGTATCGTGTAGATTACGTCATTAAAATATTACTTGAAAACTCGAATGAGACCAGCATAGAATATACTACAGAATTATAATAAAGGCCAAAGTTCGGAGCTGGATCGAAACCGAAGCACAGAAAATGTTAACTCCTCCAAATTTTAAATTTCATCATTAAACACTTTTCGATTATGTCCCAGAATATTCTAGGTATATTATGTCTGTGGTGCACCAATAGGTATTTCCAGGTGAAGCTATTTTAAAATTTTGAATTCAATTCTGAATTGTGTGAAGTTATCCCAGAATTCCGCCCCAGAAAAATTTTAAATGCTCATCAGGCTTTTCATCCCAAAATTTAATGATTATTATAAAAATTTGTAAACAACGATTTTACTTATATATTCTTGTCGCACGAAGTAATTGGCGGAGTAGGCTCGGAAAGTCAGATGAATATGACCCAATATATATAAATCGTACAACGCACCAGTCGTATGTTGGCCCATATATGTAATATAGATTTTAATTAATGATTCTCGAGAACCATGAGTGCCGGAAAATATTTCTTATGTTTTCGACTTACAACATACAGCTGCTGTTAAACGATTTATCATAGCAAGTGGCCACCATGCCAAGTCGAAAATATAAGAAACCTTTTCCGGCACTCATGGTTCTGAAGAACTTAATTAAAATCCATTTTACATATTTACATATATTATATAGGCCATATATACATATAGGCCATATGCGCCAATTACAGCATACAGTGTTCAACGATTTATAATAGCAAGTGGACACCATGCCAAGCCGAAAACATAAGAAACATTTTCCGATACTCGAGAACCATTAATTAAAATCCGAATTTAATATATGTAGCCATTTTTGTATAACTGTCTGAGTCTATGGTGCCATTTACTGCTTACGACAAGAATATAAAGGGTTTTCCAATAAGGAATTGACAACTTTTTTTTAAATAAAACGCAAACCATTTGAGATATCTCGAAAATTTTATTATTGGCTTGAAGTACGATCAAAACATTTATGTATGTATACCTAATTCGACATCGTTCATATGTCCACCACGGGCACGTTTGCAGGTGTCGATTCGTTGAACCCAATTTTCGATGACTCGGCCACACATTTCGACAGAAACGGCCGCCATCTCTCGTTGAAAAAAATTGAACAAGAACAAAGATTAAACGTAGCCTCATAAAAAAAAGTTTAGATGTGTTTGGAGGAACACTTGAATTGATTCCAAAAATTGGAATTAACGCTTTTGAAGTTGCAGTCACCGACTCGGAAAATTTGTAGTAAATTTTAATTATTTATAAACCTTGTTCGTTCGTGTTGTTGAAAATGTTGTCTTTTCTGAATGTTTTGACACTGACAGTTTGGTTAAGGATACTTTCACAGTTAAAGTTCGAAGTTCCCAAAATTCCCAAGTCCCAAATGGAAAACACAAATGTTTTACAAATTGGGATTATTTTTGAAATCCTGGGACGGGATGAGAATAGTATTACCTGATGAATATTTTTAATTTTTCTGGGATGGAATAACATCACACACTTCAATTCTGTGGTTATTTTAGAAACTAGTTAACTGAATATTTGATGATTCTAAGTTATAAAAATAACCCTAAAATTATATATGTGGGCAGATAAAAATAAAATTGTTAAAAGTGAATAACTGATAACTAATAAGTTTTGTTATCAACTTGCTATAAAATAAAATGAAACGCCTAAATGATCGTGGTATAACATTTTTAACTTCAGTTTTCAATTCAACATTTAAATTCCATGTGATCGAATGTCATTATAATTATTTTCTAAATTTTTAATTTATGCAAGAAAATCGTTTTGTTTGCAAATAAGTAGTTAGTTGTATTACCAAGTTTACTTCAAAATTAAGAAAGTGCCCATTGTTTTATAATAAAGCTAATTATCTGCAGATATCAACTTTATGGCAATTAAATTCTGACACACGAACTGTTAACTAGTTTAGTTTATCAACATAAAAACACAGAATTAAATGTAAGTTTCCAGTATGTGCGTTGACAACTATTTCTCTGCATTTTAAATACACGATGACCAAAAACTCGATAACGATGGATCTTCCCAAAAGGCTAACGATGTGAGCTCATAACAAATGTCAAGACAAAAATTGTGTAGCCACATAAAATCATATTTTTAATTTTAAGGTAAAATTGCGGATATATAAAATTAAGATTTATTGAAGTGAAATACTATACCTAAAAATTACGAATTCAGCATGAATCCAATTGCGTAATAAAATTTACACGACACCCCCTACCAAGCGCACACATGGAATAAGAAAAGAAATAAATTTTAAAACAAGGCTGATTAAAATTTAAGATTTTACGATTGTGAAACAGTACATAAATAAAATGCTCATTTTATGCACACAAATGAGTAATTACAAACAAACTAGTTATCTTTCATATATCTGTCAATATTCATCCGCGCAAACACAATAACTCCTCTGTGACCTATTAAAAATTATACATCAAACACTATGTTGCACACGACCAGTGCAATTTAGTTTTATAATTTTATTTTTTTGTTATTAAATCTCTTTTGATTATAAACTATATATAGCTAAGTAAATATACGATTTTTTACAATGAATAACTTTCATTAATTAAGTAATTGAATTTCCTATGCATTATTTAATGCATTTCCCGAAACGTATATGTATATGCGATGGATATGCATCATCTCTTGTTATACATTGTATATGCTTACGTATCGTATTTTTTTATAAAAATATTTTATCAAACACTATAATTGGTACGTATCCTGCATAAAACCATGTCATAAAAATAAACAAACTCGTGTGCATGTATAATACTTAGGAAAGATGTTAATGCATCTTAAACCTCGTAAATAATTTTATTATATAAATGATGATTTTGATGATCAATTTTTAATATTTAATGTAACGATGTCATAGATACGTTTATAAATAGATACGGGCATCAATCCGAATACATCATCATCATAACAAAAATGCAGATGCATGTACAAGGTACATATATCGATGTTTTTCCATGCGCCACATTTAGAGGTCACAGGTTATGAGAATTAAATTTTATTACACGTACATAATTATTGTAGCATAACGAACCGTTGAGTAATTAAAATTGTAAATTTATGTTGCTGTTGGCATTTAATCTGCGTTGTTTTTTTTATAAACAATAAATGTGACTCAAAATTATTATTCAGAGCCGCGACAGATCATAACATAATGAGACTGAAAATTTTCAAACCACGAAAAGATTATAATTATTTGAGTAAATAGTATAGTAAGTAATAATAGAAAGTAAAAAAAAATCTACGCGAAGAAAGTTAAGTTTACTTGCACGTGAAAATCAAAATGTTTAATCTTAATAAAAAGTTTTAGAAGAAAAATGTATTACCACACGTGTCTTTATTCCACACAAAGGTATATAAATTTTAATTAATTTCAATAAAAGCTCAATCATTTCCATCCTAAAATTATTCGATATGCCGACACCAATTAACTTACTTATGTACATAAGTTCTAGATAAAATCAAGGTTTACAAACAGAAAAAATTATAATTTCGAGTTGGACACAAATTTAACTCAAGGTAATGTGCACGTTTTTGTTTCAAATCACAGACCGTAAAAATTTTAAAATCAAAGTCTATTTGTGTATCGTATAGTAAACTTAACCTATAACAGCTGATTTCAAATATTTTTATTTTATTTTATAAACGAACTTGTTTATGACTATAAATACGTACATATCTAATCCATTATATTATGTCTTGAATGAAAACATCTTTATGTTGTATATACATATATATATGTATATATGCTTGAATATAAAAGAAAAACGTATATAATCGTTAACAACCATCTCTAAGACATTTTTAAGACTTCTTAGAATTATGTGTTCTATTCGAAATTACAATTCGTTTTCTTTAATGTATTTTTTTTTTCTTGTCCTTATATAGGGTCAAATTTCATAAGAATTTCTAAGATATCACGAAACCTAATCTAATTTTAGACAGTAAATTGTGTATATACAGTATGTAATACATTGAAATAGAGCTTTCATTTGATTGTCTAAGATTTTGAATTCATCAACGATTAGTGTTAGATAAAATTGGAGATATTCAATTATGTTGATTAATAAATATGACCACACATTTGAATGAGCAACAGAAAATTTACCAAAAGTTTTTTAAGTATTTTATAAATGGAGATTTATCCTGGAACGTTACGTAAAATTGAAGAATTTATATTATTTTTCTTAAAATGTCTGGATGTCGTTAAATGTCGGCTTCAAGTCGCTGGGATCAGTTTCTCTTACGACAAAGGAGGCGTTTGGTTGCCACTCTTCTCTAAATAAGATGAATGAGCATTTCAACATCCGAAGCATGAGTCCCCGGCCACTCGGACGTCATAAGAAACTGGAGCAAACGAAAGGTGGACTAACACCCTCACATGTAGCGTAGGAAGGCTGGGCTAGCCAAAGCTCGACTTGAAATGTTTCAACACACTAATCTCCTTACGTAGACGTGAATTAAGAACGATCGTGGGGATACTCACTGTTTGTTTGTAGAACATGCGGGGAGGGTAGGTCTGGAAATAAATGACTGTTTCAGAAGGTGTATGAAGGAGAAGCAAGAAAAGACGTTAGTTCACTTCCTATGCTCATGTCTGGCTTTAGCACGCAGAAGGCATAGACATATGGGTAGGTTCATAATGGACCGCCCCTTGGATCTCGAAAACTGTAAAGTGCGAGATATATCACGCTACATAAGTAGCTCTAACTGGTTCCACTAAAGGAAAACGGAAGTAAAATTTTGTGGTATCACGAGAGACCGGTTTAAGTTTGCCGTAGCTCTAACTTAACCTTCTTAAAATGTAACGATTTAACACCCACATTCATAATTTTTAAAATCCTCCAAATTTTCTAATAATTTTTAAACTTCCAAATTTGTATACTTCTTTAATCCGAATATCGTAATATTTCTGTTAAATTGGAAACCTTTAATTTAAATTCGATAATTTAACAAAAAAAAATACAAATTGAAGTTCAGAATTGAAATGACGTACATATGTAAAAATTCCTATGGCGTTGTAGTATTTTTGAAACTAAACTCAATTCAGAATAATCTAATTTTAATCATTTTTTTTAAACTAAATGTATCAAGTATAGTATGCCAGTTAATCTTTGAATTGATACTATGCTTTTGGTTATATAAGATAATGTAATCGAATCAAAAACCGCATAAGTGTATATAGTTAGCATTCCATGCCTTATATGCAGAACGAACTTGTCACCGGTGATTGTATACCCCTATACGACATACAATTTTATAAAAAACCTTAAGTGAACCATTATGTAAATCACAAAAAGCATATAGTAGTTCGAAGTTTGTTAGTTCCAACCGTTTTGAGGATATGGAGTACTCGATCTTGGTGGTCTTTTTAGATGCCGTTTTACTGTGCTAATTCTCCTCAAGATTAAATGGTCTCGAAGTGACCAAGCCTTTGATCTTCAACATTTTCTACGATTGGCGTGATCGAGAAACCATTTACGCAACTAAACTTCTGTGCGTTGTGATTTAAGCAACAAATCTCAGCTGGCCACTTAATATTAAATTTAATCACAACAAACGGCCAAAACGTGCCAGTTTTCAATGGTCAACTTTTTATAGTAGTAAGGTTTATAGTGATAGTGATGGTTGCCCCGTCGGACGGCTCAAATTTGCTAGAACAGACTGGTTTGTAAAAATTAATGAGCCTCATTAATGATGACTAAAAAGAACTCGAATTTTTGAAAAATTTGACAATTCTGGGAATATAATTTGGATTAATCGAATTTTGTACGTATTTTACAGTTCTCATTTCTAAATATTAATTTGAATTATTTTGCTTTAGAAAATTCAATTTTAACGATATTCAACTTATTATAAATTTCTGAACATTTCCAAATAAAATTTTTTTAAATCTTACGTAGAAAATTCAGAATTTAAAATATCATCTTGAATTTTGAAAATGATAAATATTACATATACATTCTTAAAAATGTCAATGCAATAAAATGTTCTAAAAATTTGAAATTTTGTACTCGAATTTTTGACAATTTTGAGAATAAAATTTGAATTTATTAAAAATCTAATAAATCGTTTTTAATACGAATTTTACAATTCTATTCAATTATAGAATTTTGAAAACGTAGTTTTTACTTTTAGACTGTCGATTGTAAAAGTCGATTTTTAGTATTTTGTAATAATTTAAGTAGTAATTTAAAAAGTGTTATTTCTTAGGAAATTCTAAAAATTAGAAAATTTAGACTAAAAAGAAAAATTAAATTTTGAAAATTTATGGTTCTTTTCTTTTCTAAATATCAATTTGAATTAAGTATTGTATTTTGAAAATTGTAAATTGGTATTTTTTAAAATTTTCTTCCTTTAGAAAACTATATTCAACTTTTTTTAAATTTGTGAATATTAAATAACACTTTTTAAAATCTTACGTAGAAAATTCAGAATTTAAAACTCGAATTTTGGAAATTATAAATCGTTTGAAATCTTGAATTACATAATAAATTATTAATATTAATTTTGAATTTAAACTATAATTCAACAGATTTGGGAATTTAAATTTATTTTATTTTTCAAATAATCAAGTTTAAGTATATTTAAATTTTGAAATGCGTAAGATGATATCATTCTTAAATATAATAAGAAATTCTAAAATATTTGAAATTTTGTACTCGATTTTTTGAAAATTTTGAGAATTTGGGAATAAACATTGAGTTTATTGGATTTTTAACTTTTCAATACGAATTTTACAGTTCTGAATCCAAATATGTGAATTATTGTGAACGTAACTTTTACTTTAACGTATTTTGAACATTTTAATTTTGAATTTTAAATATAAATTTAAATTATTAAATTATGAAAATTTCAAACTTGTATTTTTAAAAATCATCAAGATTTAGAAATTTTGGTTTTAACGATAATCAACTTGGACATACCCAAATATATGTAGCTATAAAATTTTTAAAAATAGTTTGAAATATTAAATTTCATAACATACATTATTTATAGTTTTGAATTTAAAATGGAATTCCACAGTGTAGCAACAAACCATCTACCAATATTAATGAATATGACGTTGATGATTTACGATCAATCATTCAAATAGGAATTTTTCTCCAAAAAATTCATCACTATATGGCGTCCAAAGACCTAAAATGAAACTTACCGGTTGAGTTCATCATCACTATATACTCTACTCATTTCATTTAAATGATAATTTGGTGTATTGACCACCACACCAACACAATTACAAAAGTAATAAAATTGACTTTAAAAAACCATAATATACCATTTAAAGATGTTTATTTCAAAAATTATCGTGTATTTTTGTAAATTGTTTAAGATTTTTGAGAGACACGGATCGATCGATTTTTTATATACCAAATATTTATTAAATAAATTCGTATATACGCACTCATGTTTTATCAATTTGCTTAAATAATAATTACACCGATTATTATACATACCACCTGTTGCATACCATCAGTTTATATTGTTGCTTTGTGAATTTTAAAAGGATGTTTTAAACATTTGGTTGAGGTTCACCTGCGCTTAGTTGTTTTTTTTAATTTATCGCCTTAATATATTCATAGCGGATGTCATATGTTCTGCGTATCGCGAATGTAACATGATTGTGATAATTTATAATGGCACAAAGTAGATCATCATACAAATTTTGTTTAATTTGTATGAATCAATGTAGTTAGTATCTAATTCCCATGAGATTTTTAACACAGAATATTAATTAGTCAGCGCGATAAATAAGCGGCCCATAAATGATTAATCATCAAATGATTTAAGCAATAAATTATCACCCAATATAATATTACATATTACGCTTATTTCATATACTTAAGATACCCGTACTCGTATAAGATTTATTTATACAATAACAACAAAATCATTTGAATAAAATTGTATATTAAACTACTTTCATCTTTACGATTCCAAGTCTGTACACATAATATTTGACCTAGGTTAATATACTCGCGTTCTCGAAACCAGTTGTATGTCTCTATATATGTATACAGAAGACGATATGATTTTCATTTCTTTATGGTGTTTTGATTTTAAAAAAGAAATGAATTTAAGATTACTCGTACATATCATGAATACATATATACATATTGTATATTATGAATAAATTACAGCATAAATTTCGATATAAACCGAGGTGACATAATACTATTTCGATGCATTTTGAATCTGTAAAATTTATTAAAATATTTAAATTCGATTGTTTAACACAAAACAATCGCAATTTTAGCGTTTTTTTTTGTTGTAAATGGCATTGAACTCTATCAAACGTTAATTTTCTACTCTATTAGTTTTGTATACAGTTGATTTGAAAATAATCGCGCGCTCGCTATATATACAAAACAAAAAACTCTTCCGTATTACAATTCCTAATTAAAACAATTTAATTTATTTAACCTTCCACGGGGGACGCATTTCTATGAAAAACTTAAAATTAGATTGGATTTACTTATTTTTTGGAGTTCCCATCACCATGACATTAGATATAATTGTACCATAAATTAGGACAGTAAAAATGCAGCTATATATACTTAAGTACATAGATATCAAAATATAGAAATATGTTAACATTATGTGTTCGAATAGCGTAACTATACGTACATATATATTCGAAGCACGTACTTATCGGAAATATACGTCATTACATTTATGCACGTACTATACAAAATTTCATCTGTGACATAACATATTGACGTAGAAATTTTTGTTTTCCCATCGTGATATATTTTCATGTGATAAAGGGATTCGATTATATACATGTACATATATATATAATATATGTATATAAGTGAAAGGATGCGGGAGAAATTTGACGAGAATGTCAAAATAGCGTATGTAAATATTTATGTGTGAACGACTCGAGGTAATGATAAATTTACAAAATTTATTAAACTATCATAAATTTGTATGGTCGCTATTGGTGGTAAGGTAAATAATAACTGTTAAATTCAAAATCAATATTTATCTAAATCTACTAAATTAATTTTATTCTCAGTATCAAACTGTACCTTAACAGTTTGATACTGAGAATAAAATTAATTTAGTAGATTTAGAAATCACTAGAACCACATTTTTAAATCACTAGAACCACTTGTAGTTTTATTCTTGCTAGAAGTAACCATATAAACTATCATTCAGTTTAAGGTGTTAGTAAATTTTCTGTTTTTTGAGTCATTTAATTAAATTTTCTAATTCTAATGAAAATTAGAAACTTAAAGAATAATAAAACAGAGCAATTTCATTAAAATTTTTAATAATTATTTAATATTATTAAGATTATTTTTAAAGCTTATATTCCTACGAGTATTATCGGCACAAAAAAATTATTTGTTATCTAATTACGACATATTATATTACAGCTTTTCGGAGGGCTCCATAATAAGGCTAACTTAGTTTATAAAAATGTATCTAAAGCTATCTAACTAAACAAATCTAAAAGTTTTTGTTCAGTATCATGAATTATTTGGCTATATAATTATAGTTTGTTTGAAAGGAAATTTTATAAACTTTTAAATGAATTTAATATTTTAAAATTCTAGTCACCAGTTCTACTGTTATAGTAGTTTCTTCAAGACAGAGTACTATGTCGAAAGGCTTCTGTTTAAACGCTTTTTTCTTGAAAGGCTTGTTGTCAATGCAAAGTGGTAGAACTATAGTTACCTTCGTTTTGATCAAGGAATCAAACGGTACCACCCGTGTCAGCGACTATTAGGGCACCCTGTATATCCCTCATCTTGTCTTATTCGTAACACAGTCCCAGGAAAATACTCTGCTTCATATTCACAATTACAAAATCGCATGGAACAGTTTACTTTGTGGTTGCCGTTTTTCTTTAGTCTGGTTGCCTATTCCACTGGTTTCTTTCAGGTTCCTTTTTACCTCCTTTTTTTCGCTCTCGCTAATTTTTTCGCCATCGATTTTTCCCTTTTTACTTTATTATATTATTCAATATTTATTTGTAGTAAACGCATCAAACGTTAAGTTTTTTCGTATCATTTTGCTTTTCTGGGGGTTCAGGATAATAAGATGCATTTTTAAAGGGAGTGCCGGATTTTTCTTAGAATAATGAATACGACCAGCTAGGATGTTGATTAGTTTTGTCAGCTGTTTAATTCAAAACAGGTTCTGTTCGATTCTGGTCGCCTATACATGTAATGAAGTGTTATTATCATCTCTAAATTAGCTGGTGTCATATCTCGTGTCTTTACTGCGATTAGTACCATACCAAAATTCATCATCCAGTGTAATCTGTAATAATACTGGGGTCTTACCGATATTTGGTAAAACGTTCAATCGCTAAACTAATAAATTTAATAATGAATCCATAATAATAACGATAGGGCTATTATTTAATTAGAAAAATAATCTACTAAATTTACCATACCAAAAATTTGCACCGCTGACTTTACAAAATTTTGTGGCGAAGTCCAACTTTGGAAGAAACTTTAGATATATGTATGTATATGGTTTCAGTAAGAAGCATGCATCAAATCTTTTCAAATTAATGCATATATGTATGTATATACAAAGCCTTGCATAGCTACGATGAGGACCAGATTCTTTGAAACCAAGTCCCCTCAAAGTTATGATGCAATTTCCGCTAAATCCAGAAAATTACATTTACGAGACTCCAACGAGTTACGGAAAATTTAGTTTTAACTTTTTAACTGAATCCAAAAATTTTAATTATCATTGTTTCCAACTCGTATTTCTCTATACCGTGCCTACCCTTTTCGACCCGAAAATGGTAATTGCTTGCAATAACAAAATGTCCCTGAGTTTTTTAGGCTTTCCACAGCGAAGAATTAAATTAAAAGTTCAACCGAATAAACATATGTACATAATTCGATTTTTTTAATTTCTTAGTTGCAAACTCTTTGTGAACAGAAAAATGAGAATAACTTCAAATTACATAAATTCTGTGAAATTATACATACTCCAGATATGCAAGGGGTTTAGTTAAAAGTTTAACGGAATCTAAAAAATTTCAAATTTTTTAGTTTCCAACTCGTATTTTTCTCTGGCTTATCAACTAAATTCTGGCCCATAAAATTGGAAATTGCATCAAATAACAAAATGGCTCTGAATTTTTGGGGTCAAAAAATGTATGAAGAATTAAATTTAAAAATGTGATCTACAAATTTCTTGATATCCAATTCTTATTTCTTCCTAAAATTGCAACATTTCTTTGAATTAGAAAATAGGAACTGCCTCAAATTATAACATTTCTCTGAATTTTTAATCTGCCTAAATTTTGTGCAAAGGAGTTATTTATAGTTTAACTTTCAATTCTCTTGGTTTCCAACTCTTGTTTCTCTCTGGTAGATTACAGGTTGCGAACTTTTATCAGGACAAGAAAATGAAAATGGTTTTAAATATATAACAAAACATCTCTATGAATTTAGAGGCGCTCCAGCTTTATGAAAAATGTAATTAAAAGTTCCACTGAATCCAATAAATATTCATTTTCTGGATTTCTATTACTGCCTATTGGGAAAATTCTCTGGATTAGAGAGGGCTCCACGGTTGTGTGGCGATTTAGAGAAAATTTGAACTTAACCCTTAAAATGTCCATTCATTGGGTTCCAATACGATCATCGGTTCAAAAAAAAAATATCTTGCATGCGACACGATCTTCCTGGTACAATAAGAAGATGTAAGTTCTAAGCGATGTATTTGCTTGCTGCTTGTTTAAAATGCCCAAATATAGTGACCCATTTTCTATCTGTACTTAATAACATTTCTCCAATTTTCGAGTCATGTATATTCAGGTTTCTTTTAGATGGTTTTGTTTGATGTCTGGTAGCCTTAACCATGCATGATCAATATTTTGAGCTTTCATTTTTATTTTTATTTAGAATGTTCGGTTTTTGTATATGACAGTCCTAATAATATTTTCATTCTTAAGTCAAAATCATAAAAAATTCAGTTAACTCTTTTCTCAAAAAAAATCAAAGATTTCAATTTCAGTGAGCATCATATTTTTTCTAATTTTGTCAAAATTAATTTCAACTTCAAATCACGCTTGATAATTTGATAAATTATAATTACTACGTTTAGATTACCAGTTAATTTGCTTAAATTCGAAATTTGCGCGAAATTGTTTGAGAAATAAACCCAGCATAACCTCAAACCATTATGTTAGAGTTCTGGAAAAAAATTCACAAGAAATCCAGTTTTAAGTGCTTCGGCCCAAACAATAATTAGAGCTAGCTTAGGTACATTATTTTTACTAACTGAGGCTTTTTATCATCCAAACTCAAAGTATCATTATATGTGGTAATTAATATTATTCAATATTTATTTGTAGTAAACGCATCAAACGTTAAGTTTTTTCGTATCATTTTGCTTTTCTGGGGGTTCAGGATAATAAGATGCATTTTTAAAGGGAGTGCCGGATTTTTCTTAGAATAATGAATACGACCAGCTAGGATGTTGATTAGTTTTGTCAGCTGTTTAATTCAAAACAGGTTCTGTTCGATTCTGGTCGCCTATACATGTAATGAAGTGTTATTATCATCTCTAAATTAGCTGGTGTCATATCTCGTGTCTTTACTGCGATTAGTACCATACCAAAATTCATCATCCAGTGTAATCTGTAATAATACTGGGGTCTTACCGATATTTGGTAAAACGTTCAATCGCTAAACTAATAAATTTAATAATGAATCCATAATAATAACGATAGGGCTATTATTTAATTAGAAAAATAATCTACTAAATTTACCATACCAAAAATTTGCACCGCTGACTTTACAAAATTTTGTGGCGAAGTCCAACTTTGGAAGAAACTTTAGATATATGTATGTATATGGTTTCAGTAAGAAGCATGCATCAAATCTTTTCAAATTAATGCATATATGTATGTATATACAAAGCCTTGCATAGCTACGATGAGGACCAGATTCTTTGAAACCAAGTCCCCTCAAAGTTATGATGCAATTTCCGCTAAATCCAGAAAATTACATTTACGAGACTCCAACGAGTTACGGAAAATTTAGTTTTAACTTTTTAACTGAATCCAAAAATTTTAATTATCATTGTTTCCAACTCGTATTTCTCTATACCGTGCCTACCCTTTTCGACCCGAAAATGGTAATTGCTTGCAATAACAAAATGTCCCTGAGTTTTTTAGGCTTTCCACAGCGAAGAATTAAATTAAAAGTTCAACCGAATAAACATATGTACATAATTCGATTTTTTTAATTTCTTAGTTGCAAACTCTTTGTGAACAGAAAAATGAGAATAACTTCAAATTACATAAATTCTGTGAAATTATACATACTCCAGATATGCAAGGGGTTTAGTTAAAAGTTTAACGGAATCTAAAAAATTTCAAATTTTTTAGTTTCCAACTCGTATTTTTCTCTGGCTTATCAACTAAATTCTGGCCCATAAAATTGGAAATTGCATCAAATAACAAAATGGCTCTGAATTTTTGGGGTCAAAAAATGTATGAAGAATTAAATTTAAAAATGTGATCTACAAATTTCTTGATATCCAATTCTTATTTCTTCCTAAAATTGCAACATTTCTTTGAATTAGAAAATAGGAACTGCCTCAAATTATAACATTTCTCTGAATTTTTAATCTGCCTAAATTTTGTGCAAAGGAGTTATTTATAGTTTAACTTTCAATTCTCTTGGTTTCCAACTCTTGTTTCTCTCTGGTAGATTACAGGTTGCGAACTTTTATCAGGACAAGAAAATGAAAATGGTTTTAAATATATAACAAAACATCTCTATGAATTTAGAGGCGCTCCAGCTTTATGAAAAATGTAATTAAAAGTTCCACTGAATCCAATAAATATTCATTTTCTGGATTTCTATTACTGCCTATTGGGAAAATTCTCTGGATTAGAGAGGGCTCCACGGTTGTGTGGCGATTTAGAGAAAATTTGAACTTAACCCTTAAAATGTCCATTCATTGGGTTCCAATACGATCATCGGTTCAAAAAAAAAATATCTTGCATGCGACACGATCTTCCTGGTACAATAAGAAGATGTAAGTTCTAAGCGATGTATTTGCTTGCTGCTTGTTTAAAATGCCCAAATATAGTGACCCATTTTCTATCTGTACTTAATAACATTTCTCCAATTTTCGAGTCATGTATATTCAGGTTTCTTTTAGATGGTTTTGTTTGATGTCTGGTAGCCTTAACCATGCATGATCAATATTTTGAGCTTTCATTTTTATTTTTATTTAGAATGTTCGGTTTTTGTATATGACAGTCCTAATAATATTTTCATTCTTAAGTCAAAATCATAAAAAATTCAGTTAACTCTTTTCTCAAAAAAAATCAAAGATTTCAATTTCAGTGAGCATCATATTTTTTCTAATTTTGTCAAAATTAATTTCAACTTCAAATCACGCTTGATAATTTGATAAATTATAATTACTACGTTTAGATTACCAGTTAATTTGCTTAAATTCGAAATTTGCGCGAAATTGTTTGAGAAATAAACCCAGCATAACCTCAAACCATTATGTTAGAGTTCTGGAAAAAAATTCACAAGAAATCCAGTTTTAAGTGCTTCGGCCCAAACAATAATTAGAGCTAGCTTAGGTACATTATTTTTACTAACTGAGGCTTTTTATCATCCAAACTCAAAGTATCATTATATGTGGTAATAAGAAACTATTAGATGATTTCTTTAAAAAAACTAAATATTTATAAAATTCAAATGAAAACTATGACTTGTAACTTTTTTTAATAAGCGCCAAATGTAAATCATTTTATTATTTTACATATATAGTATATACGTATTTTATAGACACAAAAATATGGTGGTCGCATTATTGTATGGATGACAAAGTTTAATTCATCATTCGGACAATTTATTTGTCATTCTACACAAACAGCGCCCTTGTCAAACAAAACAAAACACTCCGTAAGCTAATTGAAACCTAATTCGGTAAGTATATATACATACAACCGGATAAGAATTCAATTATCTATCAAAAACAATGGCTAAATTATATTCTCAACTAATTTTTTACTGTTAATGCTAAGTTATTCATAGCAACGAAATCTAAAATCGTGATATTTTATTCCTCGCGTCTTACCACCAATCTTTTGAAAAGTGACTATTACCAATTTAATTATACGCGCCGTGCTATTGAAATATCCGTATATAGTATAGCTGTATAATGATTGGATCGCGCTTAGATGAAATATGTACATATGTACACACAAAAAAAAAAAATAACAAAAAATTTAAAAATGATTCGCCTTTCTTTTATTTCTAAGTATACAAAAAAACATTTGCGCGATCTTAAATGGAATAAAAATCTAATGTATAATCTACATAATTATTAATGAAAGGTACTTGTGGTAAGATGAAAAAAATAACAACAACAACCAAACCAGTTTAGTATAAAAATAAAATCAATCATTTTGAAAAGAATTTCGTCTGACATTGCAATGTCAAATAATTAAAAGAAAAAAAAATTTCTATCGAGTTTTCTACGTTTGGAAGCGTGCAGATTAAATTTCACTTGTACTTCCATCAACTATACATGTAATTAAACTGGTTACGATCGAAAGATAGCCTTATAAAGAAATGCAATAATAATTCTGCAATAAATGTTATGTAGCAAAATGGTAATAAACTCGCGTTAAAAATCAAGTGTAAATTAAGTGTATCTTAACCAAATTTGACTAAGTATATACTCGTACTTTGAAACTACTTAAAGTTAGAACAATTTGTATATACGTTCCGCGGACCACCATTTCTAAACCTCTGTTTTGTATACAGATATTTATTTTACATTAACCAAACCTTGAAATCAATTGAATATGTGTATATGGGCAGTTTCTTGAGTGCATTTTCTTATATAAATATATGTATACGAAACGTTTAGAGACACATTACTTACTTTGTTTGTCTCTATATAAATAAACAAAATATGTATTAAATTAGAGACACAGAGCACAATCAATCTTAATTTATTAACTAATCTATATAATACACAGTCTTATTCTTAAACAGAGATTTAATATATTATTTTTAGCTTGAATAAATTTTGAATAATACAAAATAACAATTTCTAAAAATTCAAATTTAATGAAACTTATCCTTTCATTAGACTCACCATCAGGTCCCCAAATATTATACGGGTACACACACACACAAAAAAAATTTAAACAATAACATTTTAAGACTTAATGTCTGACAAGACTTGATGATAAAGGTACAAAAAAAAATTGCGATGAATGTAGTATGCGTATGTATAGAGAGAGCTATATATAATAATTCCAAGTAAAATTTCTTAAAAATTATATGAAAATATTTTTATAATAAATAAGAAAGGTCAAAAGGGTTTATTAAAAGAAGAAAAGAAATACTCTAATCTATTATTGTTTTAGAGATTGATCGATCGTTGCCTATAGTTACATATTTTATATACGTTTTGTGAGGAGGACGTACATATTATAATATATTATACCTACGTACATATATATTTCTCTAAAACAATTTTTCACTTGACCTTCGATTAAAAAATATTTTTTTAACTCTAGCATACACGTACATAAGGAAATACATACAGTACATAATTGAAGACTAATAATCACTTATAGCAAATCGAATAATTTTTATAATCAAATAAATGGAAAGTTTTAAATTATAGTGTATTTTAATGATCGCAATGTGTTGATAGTTGAATTAATATAATGAAAAAAACATTAAAATGGGTGTTAAATTATTTATCTTTGAGAAATTATTTGATTCTCAAGTCTTATATACGGATTCCAGGATATACATAGTTGCTCTACAGATCTCTTAATTCAAACAAAATTTGCAATAAAGCATTGTTCAAAGACCAATTAAACAATCAAATCTTAAATATTTGCTTTACCCTTCTCAAACTCAAACTTTTGAGAGCGGCGTTTGAATCAAAATGTATACCTACACTAGCGTTGAAAAGTATATTTACTAGATTCTTCTTGAAAATAATTCATTACACATTTTTTCAAAACTGATTTTATGTTGTTGGTTTTGACGTGTTCTTATCATTCGGGTAGAAAAAATATCCAAGTTATTACTAATCTTCAATTCTAAGGTAATTTTCGTAAAAGTGTGAGTTCAAAAGTTTCTTTACTCTTAGTTATTGTGTTATAAAATTCGTGTCTTACATGAAGTGTAACTATTTTATGAGTTTTGAATTACTATACAGTTTACCTAAACTGCCTAAGACCGCAGAGTATCCAGAAATATTCAGAAAAATGATGCTACTATAGACGGTTTAAGTAATTTAATTTAAAATGTCAATTCAGCTAGTGAGATTTTTGTTTTATTAAAACGGTTGGAACCTATAGAGGTTCCGCACTCAATGCCACAATGGGCCCATTGTACAAACCTAGAGGATCTATCCTAACTCGCAGAAGCACACTACGGCCTTAGCAAACTGTAAAAGTTTGAACAGAGAAATGGATAATAACTGACCTACGTTCAGAGATCCGTAAGAGAACACTTGGGATCTAGCTTCGACAAAGGCCGGACAGCTGCAGAGGTAGTGTAGACAGTCGTCCACTTCCTCCAGACAGTCGGCACAAAGATTATTCTGAGCAAGTCCCTTGCGTTGGAGATGAACCTTGAAACATCCATGACCCGCAATAAGTGCAAACAAAATTCTGGATAAACTAAATATGTGTTAGTGAACCTCACGTTGGGTTCACTGATGAACCGTCTCGCCTTTCGACAGCTAGAAGAACGCCACTTCAGTCCCAGTTCATGTAAAGCGAACTTTTTAATAGCGTCTTTACCACCATCGAAGGATAGACGAATTGCTGACTCGGGACCAACAAATTAACTACGCGATCCAGCTTTTGCTAAAAAGTCCGCAACCTCATTTCCCAAAATGCCACAATAAGCAGGCAAAAACATGATCCTTACTCTCGTATTAGAACAAAGGAGATTAATGTAAAGTTTGCAATCTTTGACCAGTTTAGATGTATAGTCAAAGGATTTTTAAGGGTACTAAGCTTGGCTTTACTATCCGAGCAGATAATAATATCCTTCCCTAAATCACTAAACTTAAAAGCCTCAATCGCACTATGGATAAGTGTAATTACTTAAGCTTGAAAAACCGTGCAGAGCTTACCCAGACTACCAGAGAATATGAGCTCATACTTTGGACAATAGAATTCAAACTTAGTACCAAGAATGTAAGACTGCAATTCGAGCAGCATAGAATAGACTCCATAGCAAGAAGGAGAGTGTAGACGACATAGCACCGGTTATAGCCCTACAGGCTGTCATTTGCAGTCCATCCAGACTTGTTACAGAAGACGTCAGTTTAATAACTGGCGACCATACAACAGATGCATACGACACTAAAGGTAAAACCAGTGATGTGTAGATGAATGACATCTTTTTTGGGGTCAAACCCGGGGAATTGCCAAAGGCCCTTCTGCATTACCAAGTATAGCAATGGGCTTTCGCAACTTATAGAAGAAGAGTTCACTATCTAGAAAAACACCTAGGTGCTTAACGTGCTCTGTCCTTGTAATTGCTATACGAAATAGAGTGGGAACAGACATATTAGCACTGTACGTATGGAAAACAAACACAGATCAGTTTTCGAGGGATTGACGTGCAACCCCTTTTCAAGAAAACAAACTTCCACTATATTAAGGGCGTTCTGCATTAGATCCGATAAGACGTTCAGGTATTTACCAGATATTGTCTAAACGAGATCATCCACGTATCTTTGCACGATGAACCAAGATCGCTGCAATTTGACAAGTAATTCATCGATAACCATGAACCACAGCAAGGGTGAGAGTACTCCTCCTTGGGAGCCATCCTGGTCAGTGTCAATTACACGGCACTTAAGCATAGGTTAGTGAGATACTGGATTGGAGTTTTGGAAGAGCGGTGAACTTTACAAATCACTCAAAAGCACGGACGTCCTCGAATAATTACAAGAAGGGAAAATATACTTAGAACGTCAACTAGAACTGGACTAGCAATAACCGCCGAATTTAACAGAGGCGTTCATTGCCTCAAGAACAAACGAAACGATGTCAGGTATATGGTGCAATAAACTATAATGCCATAATGGCATTGTGTGGGAATGCTTGCCACGTGATATGGTTGGCCTGTTAATTCAGATTGATAGAAAAAAGAATGGTAAGGATTAGGTCGATATTATAGTTATTGGATTTACCAGTAGAACAATGATCTAAAATATCATTCGACCGCTGCAAAACATTTTGGGATACTTATTGTAAAAGTAAAAATACTTTTGTACGCTAACGTAAATAAATAACTTATTCCTGATAATTGAAATGAAACAACTAAATGATGGATTCAAATTAACGGCAATGCTGACACACCACCAATGAGAACATTTGTATTGTAACTGATCTATAGTCGAACTATGTTATCTATATCCTATACATTGATGATGTCATCATTTAATCGCATACATTTATTAGAATCTGGCATTGAAATTATCAGATACCTGGAAATTAAATTGATCATGCAAATTGGATAAAAATTAAATACTGTTTATCTACATTTAGTTGATCGCAGCTTCGCCATACCGAAATTGATTATTTATCTCGTTGATCCGTTGATATTTACTTAGTCAAAACGTACACAGAATAAATTTCAGAATATTTCTAAACGGACATTCAATTCCGATTATACAGTAAACCTGGATTTCGATCAGACTTGTGCAAATTAGAAGGTTAATCACTAGTTTTAAAATACAAATACCAGCCACGGAAAACATCAATAAATTATGTCCTTACATACTTAATTCTGAATTTAATTTCTAGATTTTAAATTCAAATAAAATAAAAACTAATGAATGGGAAAACCGCAAATTCGCTTACAATTTGTTGTTTCTTCAACGAAATCGATTTGTTATCTTTCCCAATTGCGTTGCACTTCAAACACAAGATAAATTTTATAAACATTTCAAATCACTAAGTTCACATTCCTCAATGAATTATTAGAATTTTTATTTCATGGAATAATGCAATACAAGAACGGCGAGCGATAATTTGTCGGTTTTGTCGGAGATTCTATCAAATTGTGAGCAGCCCGATTGGACATTCGCATACCACCCGCTCATTCCAGAGGGCATCCCCGCGTGCTTAGATGAGATTAAAGTTATTAGGTAAGACCGGCGAATATACACTTGGTCAAGCTTCATAATCAGATTACCATTCAATCTACAGCCTATATATATTATAGATTTAAACTAGACTGATGAACATTTCGTTTCTCGTGAGGAGTCACCATATGGAATACTTTGAATATACAAAAAACAACGATAATAGTTAACTATATTCGGGATTCTAATTTAAAATTTCAATTGAATGAATCAAAATACGTAGAATATTTAGAAATTCACATTGAATTTGGAATTAGATTTAGAAAGGCTAACTATTTTTTAACTATTATTTATTTTATAAAATTCATTACTTACATTTGTTTGGCCTTGTAATTAACAAAAATAGTACTTAAATATATATGTAAGTGATTTCATCTTAATTGGATCTATTGATGTTCGGTTTCACTCTTCTATACATTTATCTGTCATGATACAGAAAATGTTGATCGGAATTTGCAGAATAAAAAATAATTATGGAAAGCCTGGATTCCCATATGGGATTTTATCGAAAAATCAAGAAAGATATTTATGCACATGGCTAAAATCGGGTTCCCTATACCTAAAGAAATGTTTTTGGATTTAACTCACTTGATTGTAAAAATATTCAAACCTATCACGTAGCAGAACAGATAAACTTATAGTTTCAGCTGTCTTTTCTAACTAGTATTCTTGTCTTGACACGAATTAATTTTATTAGGACACCACTGGTATAATGGATTTTTGAAAAGAAACCCTTTAATTTCTAAACGTGTTCCGCATCATTTAACAAAACATCGTGCGCAAGTCAATGAAACAAAAATTAGAAACTGGTTCAATGAAATAACAATACTTATACGCATTGCAACAAACGGATATCTAACTAATCTTTGATCATCCCGAACGAATCTTCAATTGCGAGAACATTCCGTTTCAAGTATGGCCCGTGAGGTAAATTCACATTTTTTGCAAAAAATACGCATTCACCATTGCAAAATGTATGTTTTCAAAACTTTTATTCTGAAAAAAATTATAAAACTATATAAAAAGCCCAAAAATTTATTTATTTCCTATTGCTACAAATTTTATAAAAGCCAACAACTGATTAACTTGAAAATAGCGATCAGCAGTGAGTCCTTTACTACCTATATGAAATTATTTACTCCACTTGAACAGCGCATTAGGCCAAACAACAGACTAATAATAAATTGTATCCAATATGAATTGCTAACAGAGACCGAACAGATATCCAACAACATCTAGACACTGCAAAACACAAGAAAGCAGATATTGCAGCCTCCCATTGCAAATCTTTAAATTATTTAGGTCCAAAACCTACGAAGATTCCGAAAGGAAGAACGCCATTATTGAGGGAATATGGGCTTTTCATACCGTTCAACATAATCATTCATTCCGGTCAAACGATTGCACAACCAAATTAATTAGGAATTGTTTCGACGCGAAATATTCTTGCACATACGTACGAAATGTGAAGCAATTGTGTGCTATATCTACACCGAAAAAATAAGTTCAAGTGGACATTTTGGAGACTAATCAGCTTCTGCGATATGATATAATTTTAAAATACATTCTAGAAATTATGGACACTTACAATTTAAACGATAATTTAATCGCGATTTGTCCGGATAACAGTAATGGCAATTTTGGTAGTTCAAACGACGTGTTGACATTCAGACGACAATAGAATGCCTTCCGATCGATGTTAAAGTTGTAGTCGTAAAAATTTAGTTATTTTTTTATATTGGACGGTTATATTGAAACCATTGAACGGTTTATAGAAATATTTAAACCTTTTCTCAGACAAGCAAATTGTCCTACAATATTAAAAAAAAATTTCAATGATCCGTGCTCGGAACTTTGGCTTTTTTATTTGCGCGCCAGGCTTCTATTTTTCACAGTGCCATTTCTCAGCTTGAGTCACAAAAAATTTCAAGAAATATTAATTCATCTGAATTTAAAGAAATTCAAATTTTGGAATGGGTGTTGCTTCGCGAACTGCATTGATGAACCAACATTTATGTTTTCCTGCATTAAAAACTACGCCAAATCGGAAAAAATTCAAGAATAAGTAAAGAACCAAATACTTGCGGAGGAAAGATGGGTGGAGGAAATAGCTACACATTTTGAGGAGAACAAAATTTCTTATACAGATATTTTGAAAGTCGTTACATTTATCATGTGCTTAGTGCTTACCCGGTGTCAAATGCACCAACGGAAAGGGTGTTTTCTTTAATGAATAATATTT
The DNA here is from genome assembly GCA_951394425.1 of Tipula unca. Lineage (NCBI taxonomy): Eukaryota > Metazoa > Arthropoda > Insecta > Diptera > Tipulidae > Tipula > Tipula unca. The sequence continues at coordinate 20,454,854 of OX596382.1, read as the reverse complement.
GGGTCGCTGGAAAGGACTGGAAATAGGACATTACTAAATGTAATAAATTAAATTTAGTTTTACGTGTAAAACTTACGCGTACTTATATTTTTATTTTCATTTATTTTTATATAAGTAAATATTTTAGTCTATAAGACTGATTTTAATTTTCTTAATATTTACCTAGTCCTAATGTTAAATAACACAATTTAGAAATTGTTGGCTTGAGACCTTGAAATTTTTAATTTTATACTGTATTTTTCTCGACAATTTATGGTCACCAATTTATGGGTATAAGTACATAAGATTTTGAAAGGTTGCGAGATTCTCAAATTATTGTATTTCTTTGGGAAATTTTACGGAATTTGAAGAGTCTAAATGTGCGAAGGCTTTTAATTAAAAGTTCAGCTTAACTCAAAAAATGTCTATTGTCTGAAAATTAAATTTACTAAAAATGTGAACATAACTCAACCCAAGTTCCATTTACTATAGTGTGTTTGTCTTACTTGTGTTTGTTTGTGCTTCCGTCTGTGTATAATAAACCAAAATGGTTCAAATGGGATGTTGGATCCTTGTTAATATGACTAAGTTTATTAAGACATTTTCTTCTTTTATCTCCAGTTAGGAGCATAGGGCGTCTACTAAACTGGACCATCTAACTCTATTTGGGCCTATTATTGTCTTTAGTTCCTTCCATATTTTTCCGAGATGTCCCGCTTCGGCTAGCACCGTTCTTTTTCAGGACACTGGTGGCCTTCCAACTTTTGTCTTTCCTTGCGGCTTCCATTTCAAAGTCATTTGGTGCCCCTCTCAGTGTGTGTCCTATCCATCTCCATTTCCGTTTCCTAATCTCCTTCTCAATGCCGACCTGGTTCGTTTATAGCAGAAGTTCTAGGTCTGTGATTGTGTTCGGCCGGAAAGTTTTGATTAGCCGCCAGCCGCCTGAGGAATTTGTTCACAAATACCTGATCTTTTAGTAATTTTCTGTGTATGTACGAGCTTTTACAGGTGTTGAACTTCGGTGTTTCTTGGCGTTCCAGATCTTATGGAGCATGGTGAAATTGTTTCTTGCCTTGTTGATACGTTGGTTAATGCCTTCTTCCAAGACAATGGTTGGTTAATGAGATCTTCAATGGTTTCTTGGTATACGGAATGGTGTTCAGTCTCAGGGCTTTTGCCTTCTTAATGTTATTTTTACCCCAACTACTTGTGGTAAATCTGATCGTTGAGTCTTCTAATGGGATCCCACTGGATGCCGTTTGGTGATACATTGCCTAGCTTGCGCGTGACTTCAGTACTTACTATGAAAAACAGTAGTGGTGATAGAACACATCCTTCTCTGACTCCTCGTGTATTATAGTACTGCTTTTCTTTGTGCTGAATTTTATTTCCATCATCCCGGTACATTTTTCAGTTCGATGATTGTTTGGTCTGAAACCAGCCTATTCGTTTATTATATGTTACTTCACAGTTTCGTGAGATTCGTTCCAGGACATTCAAAAGATGTCTGGCAGTCTTAAGTAAGCACAAGCTCGGAACATTCAACTCCCACACGTGAACTTCATTTTCCAATCACATTACAACATAAATATATTATAGAAAGCATAATAAGGTCATAGAGAAAGGTCGAACATAAAAAACAGATAACGAAACTAAAACTATATTATTTTCAATTGTGTGTTGATTGATCGTTTTAAGTAAATAATCGAGATAGTAGACATAAATTCAATGTAGGTAAGCACATAATTTGATTTATTTGGGAATTTAGCAGCAAAACTATATACATTTGTGGACATAGTTTCATTCCCTGTCTACAATTTAAAAGTGATGTGAATATTAAATTTAATCGTTTACCAGTAGAAAACGCTTAAAACCGATAAACTTGAGTATTTAGACTATTTTGGTACGTCACATAATATTCTCAGTCTCACACCAAATTGATGAGCAAAACGCCTTGAAATCTCATCGGTTTAACAAAATTATTTGTCATTTTGGTCGTTTAGCTGCTGCAACATTTTAAATAACCGAGTGAGAGGAGAGTGTGGTGTACTCGTATATATAGAGATGACATTGTGTAAACAAGATTTTTGTTTTTGATATCGCGCGCAGACAAGACATAGAGACAACAACCCCGTCCGTCGACCTCTTATCTCGCGCAGTCATATGAAATATTTTTATTTCAAATCATAATCGAAAATATTTACATTTTTTTTATTTTTAAAATCCATTTCGACATTTAAAGTTTTATGGTTAGAAAAATAACAAAAAAAATAAAAAATATTCGATGCGCCGAAATCGATATTTTGTATTACGTTCTATCGTTTTTTTCTACTTGTGTACATATTATGAAGCCATTGTGTTTTTTTTTCTTTTCTTGGCGTTTTTCAATTAAAAAAAATATGTTTTTTACATAGACAGGATGTAAACATAACAAGTTAGGATTTTTGTTTCCCATGCCTACATTACAACGAGCAAAATGATGAAAGAAAATATATTTTTGGTGTATTTTATTTGGGATCGGTAGGTAATTATTGATAGTCCCTATTTTAAAAGCAGGCAACAATAACACACATAAAAAATAACAACAAAAAGTGCCTTACCGTTTCACCATTTTATTGATGGCCTCCGTCTTGACTTAAAATATGTATCCAAAATGTTATCCTTCAAATAATCTTAATCAAATTGCTGTATAAAGTTTATATATTTCCTTATATATTACACAACAATTTATAATTATTTACTAGACATATTTTTTATACACTAAAACACTAAATAATCACAAAACACTATTTTGAAAGCCACCACTGGTCATAATATTCATTCAACCAAACTATTTATTTATATTATTATGCTTTATTAACAAATGCACGTATTATTCTTAATCGTAAATAATTTTTATTGGGCAAACTATATAAAACTTAAAATAAAATAATAAAACACCACACACAGTTTTTTATTTTAATGTTTTCTTGAATTACTTTTGTATTTATTCATTCCCGAAACCGTTCCCCGATGCACAAATTCTCAACTATATTGAATGGAGTAAAACACAACACACAATAATAAAAATAAAAAGAAAAAACAATAATGACAGGCATGTACGAGCTCATAAAAGAAACAGAATGAAATGGCGAGCTACGTTTTAATTATATAAAATGTAATGTGCGTAAACGAGATAAATATATATATTTAAAAATAAAAAAGAAGGTAAATTGGTATAAAGCGACGCGTGTGATCGGTATTTGTACTATATTAGTTTAGTGGTATTCTGTAAGAGCGCAAATTATTTTAGTGCATTTGGTCGTTTTTATTTTAAACACGTGTACAGAACAATCGGTTTGGTAATTTGAATGTCGAATTAATCAGATTGAATTATTAGCTATATATTTAATGAAATTAATGATTTTCTGTCATAGTTAGGCATAATATATAAATAAATTATAATTTATTTGACCAGAAACACAGTAATTGGGTAATAGACGCCAGGTTACGCTTAGTAATGATTTCAAGCTGATAGTGAAAAACTGCCTAATACTAAACTCGGCAATGTTATACCAATCAAAATATCAGAAATATCTCATACTTAGCATGTGCGCCAGATTCCATCGGCCCAAAAGTTGCGTTCAAATTTAAAGATATTATTAATGGCAATCTCATCGTAATTTGGCCTATTCGTATTTTGTCGAATGCCGTTTCACTATTTTATTTAGAAAATTCGAACACATTGTTAGACAACTGCTTACGAATGGCCTCTCCTAATTAGGAATTATTGATGCAAAATAAGCAAGAATTTCACGTCACATCTATAAAGTTTCCACAGGTACACAGTCCATATCTTCAGTGCTGAATTTCTTTTGTATGTACATATATTAGAGAGTTGTACCCGAGAAAACTAGGGCGTGAATTACTGGGAATCATTTACTGTGATTTTTATATCGTAATTTATCGAGAATATATACCCAGGAATATAAAATAATTGTATGCAACCTAAAAATAAAATTTCGAATGGTTTTATGTTGAAAATCAAACTGCTTGATTTAAAAATTCGGCCATCAAACCTACATATATAGTGTCATTTTTCAATACAGGGTTGAGGAGAGGCAAAGAATTAGTGGGCACATCTAAGGAGTGCAATAAAAATCCATTATATGGCTCAACACAGGATAGACGACAAAGCTTAACATGTGTGAAATGCTCCAGAGCCATCAACCGCACACAACCTGAAAATGTTGAATCAGACCCAGAAGTATGGAATCAAAAAAATTCTAATCTTAACATGGTAATTTGATAAGCCTTAAGGTAGTTCAATCTTGAAAGTTCATTATCAGAACGATCGGAGATAATGAAAACACTCAAATCCAAGAAAAAGGCAAGCACAGAGGTTAACAATTTGTTTATTCCGCAATTTCGAAAGTTGCAACTTTTGAAGTGTTAATTCCGTCTTAATTGAATTATTCGTTTTAAAACTCGAAACGCTGGCTAAATCTCGGGAAACAATATTCAAATGAATCATTTCTAAATTTTTATACTGACGTAAGCATTTTGAAATGTGCAGTATAGTTATTAAAAGCGGAACTGCAATATAAGCAACTGCTTGGGATACAACGAGGTATGTGCATTCATAATAAGAGATCAATTCTTGAACTTCATGTGACTGAGAATACTAATGGGTTTTTATTAGAGTAGATCAAATAAATATGACGAATCGTAATTCCAATACACGTTTCAGTATTGCTCAGTTACGCATAACCGCTATTGTTCCTGTAACTGATTGACCAAAATGTTCGGGAATCGTTCCGCGGGACCAGATGCATACTGCAGGAATTTCAGTATACGTGGTAGTGTATTGAAGACCTAGAAAAACAATAGTGCCAGCAACACGGATCACGAACTCATCCAACTGAAAACTAATATGGGTAGTCGAATCACTTCATTCAGCAAATCAGTTAGGATTTTCATGTCTTAACCACACGTCTAATTCATTTCTGTCAACCGGATCCACCAAACTATCCGACATTTCATGTCCAATCAGAACTAAATATGCAGTCATCGTTAATGTTATTGACGCAGGAAGTGATAAATTGTTGGATCATAATACTATATCAGAACAAAACGCTCACGCCAGTATTGGGGTAAAATCCGAGATCTTTGCGCTAACATTATAGCTGCAGTTATTACTAATTGCTTTAACGATAAACTTCCTTACGTTGATGTCTTACTCGATATCGGAGCTAGAGTTTGTATTTCAATGGTGGTTTCTGACACAATTTTTAGTTGATCCAAATATTAAATTACATTATTTACCTACCTAGGAGAATCGCAGCGAGTATTAGGATACATGAAGGCGAATATTACCTTCAATGATTAATCCAACTTATGCGATTTTTTTGTTGTCCCTACCTTACAGTCGTTGTATCTCGGAATTGATCTAGTACTGGGGTGCATATTACTCAGTCCAATTGTTTATATTCTTCCAAGACCTCAGGACAAGGAGTCAATGAATTAATTAGTCAAAGTTGGGCCTTAACGGAGTTATCTGAACAATAAACACTATCTCTGAACGATCGAGAGCGACTCACTCAAATGATTAAATGTACATCCTATTCTTAACTGGAACTTGGTATAGCGACGTGAAATGTTAAAACTTGTAAGCCGTCAAGCATCTTCAAATTATTCAGACAAGGCATAAGATTAAGAGTGAAGATGGTGATTACTTCTTATAAATCAATTTAATGCAATGCCTTAAACCTTCTTAATTTTATAGTATGGGCGATTGTATTTACCTAAGTCGGTTCGTTTCACTAAAGAACAAAAAATCATTCTTAATTTTGTGTGATAAATGTAAGGTGCAACTCATCTTCACGATGCAAGAAAATACATCTTTCAGAAGAATTTGTTGCATTGTTTGCTAATGTTTATATTAGCATGATATTCTATTATCTGGTCCTATAAAAGATTTCCAGAAAAGCGAAATTTTATCAAGGAACTCTTTGAACCACATATCTGCTATATTTTATATATTCTGAATACTCTATGGCCGATTCTAGCCAATGTAGAGAATGAACAAACGCGATGTCGGACGAATATACGTGGGTGAAGTTTGTTGATATCACGCGTATGGGCGATTGTATTTAGCTAATTAAGATCGCTTCGCTTAATCACAAAATATAATTTTTAATTGTGTGTGATAAATGGACCAAAGACACAAGTCATCTTCTCGTTCAGGACCCAGCTCTAGCCTTAACGTTCCCAATCACCATTCTAACATCGTGTTCGGGAATAGAGCCCATCAGATCGTTCAATTCATTGTAAAATGAATCTTTATTTTTTTCTGTTAGGGCTAGCTGACTTTTGTGGGCGAGTGCACACAGATTATCGACAAACTAACTTCATGCACAAGCGAAGCTTACACAACCGGTTATTGATTGCTTGGAAGTCCAAAACAGCCTTCTTTACCTGCAGCCCAAGAAGATATTCAGCTCCTAGATTTTCAAGGTCATCTCCACTGTAGAGCAACGTATAGCCGTGTGACACATAATCTCCACTTTTAGGCCAGCGAAGTTCTTAAGGAGCAACTAGTTCCAGCCGATACTCCTTCATGCAAATGATTAGGCTTTCCAAAGACCCTGGTTTCCTAAGTGATTGCCCGTTCTACATGAAGGTCCTAAATATCGTGTCCGGGTACTTGAGTGGAGCTTCGGTAATTTTTTGGCGGTATCCATTTTGTTGACTTTATGAACAGATTATTTTTTTTACGGATGCAGGTCCTGTTATTGCGCCCCGACCATCAGGAGCAACAGCGGCCACACACTCTACTATGACTAGAATAGGCCAGACGCGGCCAACTATAACGCATTACATTTCAATATGAATATTCTATTATCTGGTCCTATAAAAGATTTCCAGAAAAGCGAAATTTTATCAAGGAACTCTTTGAACCACATATCTGCTATATTTTATATATTCTGAATACTCTATGGCCGATTCTAGCCAATGTAGAGAATGAACAAACGCGATGTCGGACGAATATACGTGGGTGAAGTTTGTTGATATCACGCGTATGGGCGATTGTATTTAGCTAATTAAGATCGCTTCGCTTAATCACAAAATATAATTTTTAATTGTGTGTGATAAATGGACCAAAGACACAAGTCATCTTCTCGTTGCAATAGAATACAACTTTCAGAAGGATTAGTTGCATTTGTTTTCTTGAAGGACCTGTAATTATCTCAGAAGTTTCCACGGTTGTATATCAAAAACATTAAGCCCAAGCTCTCCGAAACCAACTCGATTTATCAGACGTTTATGCGAAAGTGGAGGGAAACAAGATTTGGGATGTAATCGGTGGAACATTAGAAATTCAAGAAAGCAATTGAAATGTGCGTGGCATTCATTGAACACTACCGTCTCGAAGTAAGTTCGAATTTTCTAGTAGAATTTAACGAATTTAAGGATTACTAAACCAGCCAATATCATCTTTTTTTTAATGGTTTTAAAGGCCATTATTGGCCCCTTACTGAATCAACAATTTGGCTCCAACGGTTTCGATCCCGAGCATGGTATTCATACTGTCTAAGACAATCTGAAGAGGCCAAGTCGTTCTCTACACCGTGGAGCCATCGTCGCCTGCAACGACCTCTGCGCCTATGGTGGCTCTCCTTTCAGAGATCGCTGCACAATTCGTTCCGGATCAGCACGCGGAACGTGCCCGAGCCAGCGTACTCGCTGAGATCTTACTTCATGTACAATATCGGGGATTTTCATCAGATCTCTCGCCATATCTTAAGCAGTCCAAATCTTCTATTGACCAAAATTGGAGAAATTTGATACTCAAATTAAAAAACACGAAACTACATTACTTATCTGGGCATGACCATATAATGAACTGACATCTATTAGAAATAACTGACATATATTAGAAATAATAATAATTTCTAAAAGTTTTAGCCGAGATTCGCACTCTGCAAAATTTTCGATAGTGTAAACCAAAAATGGATATCACACTTCACTTCACACTATTTTAAATGCAAACAAATATTAGCTTGTTCAAGTCACGACACGAAATTTCACGCACAATAACATTACAACAAAATATGTATCTATAAGAGCAGAACCACTTACCAAATTTTTCGTTTCTTAAGCGGTATATTCACCTCCCAGCTACTATACTTGCTGGCACGTTTTCTCGTCTTACTACTGGACATAATATATTTTCCACAGTCTTTCATAATTTCAAAATATTATAAATAATTAATACTTTTGGGTAATATCACACACACACAATTAAATTATTAAAATTTAATTAATAAATTCTAATCACAGAACGAATTGATTCACGGTATTTAGTTTTTAGTTCTCAATAAAATAATTTCACAGCCCAAATTATTATGGTAGTCACACATTTTATTATTATTAATTATTAGTATTAGTTTGTTATAAATCATTTTTAAATTTAATTGTTTAAATAAATAAATACTTAAATTAATTTCTAATTAAGAAGAGTGATGCTTCGTCGGTGAGATTCAGTTACAGAATAGACGCATCGCACTCACTCGCGTTCACTCATATTATATAAACAGAAATTATTTTTATTTTGCTTTACTACTTATCGTTTTCGTCACCTCGTGGCTCTTACTTCTATGCGATCGACCGTTTTTTATTCCATCCATACTAAAGCGTGTAGTTCCAAGAGCGAACAAGTTTTAACATGTTTGGTATACAAAATGTATTTTGTTTTTTGATTTGTTTTGTTGCAGATTTTTGCTTTGCACTTGGTTATAAATATTTTCGTATTACGAATACGTACTTATATCAAATTTATACTGCGGTTTTGAACTACTACGTCTACAGTTGAATAAAAAAAACGAATTGAAATACAATGTGATACGTCATTATTATTAGACATTTTTGTCAAAATGATAAGATTACAGTAGTATCTAAATATCTAAATCATGCACAATTTAGACTTTGTAGTTGATGGACTAAAATATTTTGAATTTTTGAATGAACTTAATACTGCATTTATTAGTATTGACATACAAAATAGTAAAACACTTCTGTCCTAAGTCACTTATCTGCTAGATTTAGCCATGTGCTTATATTTTTTAGTTAGATATGGCCCTCAGCTACCCATAAAAATACTAGTAGGTATTTCGGTCCATCATTGGTTCAGCAGGAGAATTTAAAAAAAATAATAATAATAATAAACAGTATAGAAAGACCGTTACTGGCCCCTTACTGAGTCAACAACCCGGCTGCAACGGTTTCGATCCTACGCATATTTGGTATTCTCACTGTCTTAGATAACCTGAAGAAGCCAAGTCGTTCTCTACATCGTGGAGCCATCGTCGCCTGCACGGACCTCTGCGCCTACCATATGGCGGTTCTCCTTTCAGAGATCGCTGCACCATTCATTCCGGATCAGCACGCAGAACGTGGCCGAGCCAGAGTACCCGCTGAGATTTTATTTCATGTACGATATGGGAGATCTTCATCAGATCTCTGATCTCGATATTGTACAGAGCTCGGTATGTATACCATCTACTTCGCATTTTGGGCCGCAAATCTCACGCATGATTCTTCTCTTAAATGTAAAGAGAGATCTCTCTTATTCGTATTCATCCGTCATCGCCCAACTTTCACATCCAAACATAACAACGGGCCTGATCAACGCGTTGGAAAACTTCAGCTTCATGGCACTTGATAGGTGTTTAGATTTTAGCTGTGGCCTGAGAGGAGACAAAGCTCGTCTGCTGGCTGCCAGGCGTACTTTAATATCCTCACGCACACGTGTTATCGTGAGTAATAAGAGAGCCAAATATTTGAACCTCCTCACTCCCTCAAACGTGTAGTGGCCACTACTAATATCTGGTGGGCATTGTTCACCGGAGTGAAGTTTCTAACAAAAAATAAAACTTAACAAAAAATATATCTGTATTAGTAACACTCAAAATACAATTCTTATTGGAAAAAATGAGTGATTTTTAATATTATATAATGGAAATAGAGCCTGTGAAGTTTCTAACAAAAAATAACACGTATACGTATACGGTTCCGATTAGAAAAAATTACGGAATGGAAATCCCATTGGAATGCAATTGAAATTAATATGTATTGGTAAATTCCGCCATGTAAAAATAAGAATTTCAAGAAAGTAAATTATTTCATAAAGTGATTTTTTACATAATTATGGCAATATAATAATTATAAAAAAACGAAACGAAAACATTTTCACTAACTGGCATCGAATACGCAAATTTATAATTTTTTGTTAGTAACTTTATAGATGTTAAGAAATCCACTAACAAGACACTGTCGGCGAGATTTGGGCAAAACACCGCTATAAAGGTCTAATAGACCTATCGTTAGGCAACATTTCATAGAAGAAGATTTTTCCAAACGGGGGGTTAGAGATGGGTTTTCCCGCATTTTTTTTACTTAAAGTTTGAGATATTTCTAAAAATTTATTATCATTTACACTAATTAACAAGACACTCTCAGAGATTTGGGCAAGATTCCGCTATATATAAAAATTTGTGTTATCCGATTGGGCACAGATATGCTATACACCTTCCAATTTCATGCCCCCCAACCCTAGGGGTCCCGCCCCCTAGGTCCCCCCATATGGGCCACCCTTTCGTAGGGTCCCCCCTCCCTACGGCCCCTCTTCACTAGGGCCCCCTTCCGTAGGGTCCTCCCTTTCCTAGCCCCCCTCCCCTTCCCTAGGGCCCCCGCCTTTCCTTAGGGCCCCCTTCCCTAGATCCCCTCTTCCCTAGGGTCCCCCTTCCCTAGGGCCCCCTTTTCCCTAGAGTCCGCCCTTCCCTAGGGCTCCACGTTCCCTAAGGTCCCCCCTTCCCTTAGGGACGAAGCTCGGTATGTTGGATGGAAATTGGATTATCAAATGATTTTTGACTGAAGTTCTGAAAAATGGCCAAACGGAACGGAATCATTCCTTCGCCGATTTTGATAAAAATTGAAAAGAATGTCTGGAATTTGTTCATTAGGAGTGGAACTAGGCCTGACCGATGAAACATGGTATGATTGATGGGAATGGGATTATAAAATGTTATTTTTATAAAGTTCTGGATAATGGCCAACTGGAACCAGAAACCATTCCATTACCGATCATGACGAATTTTGCTATGTAGAATGCTAAATTCCAAAATGGAAGGAAAGGTACTAGGCCCATTCTTTGATCGAATATTCTGGAAGTGAGATTATTAAATTAGATTTGGTACATGTTCTAGAATATGGGTGCCAAAAATCATTTACATAATCCTATTCTCATTCAACATCCCGAGTTTCATTATAATCAATGAAGGAATGGTCTAGTTTATTTGAATTTTTTTTAGTTAAATTGTTTTCCTGTAAATTGTCGTTATAGTTCTCACGGCCATACTAACTAATGTGATACCGCCGAAGCGAATTATGAATCCGCTGACAGAATTTAAACCGGTCCGGTTTGGGACAAATCTACCAAGTTATTACCAAGTGATTGTCTTTATTTATTGATCAAATGATTATCTTAGTCTGGTGACTATTGCAGGTTATTCTTTGTCTTTAACCAGGGTGTGGATTATCAATTGTCGACATTGAATTACGGGATTCCGGTTTTTTCTGTTCTTTGAATCCGCTAGAATAAATCTCTACCAGATCGTAGAGATTATCTGTTTGACCTGTTGGTGTGGTTTATGGGCCAATGACACCATACTACTATAGGAACTTCAATGAGACTGCTGTTACCGTTAATTCCGAGCAATGTCAAGGGAATCTTTATGGCCCAAATTGAAAAATATTGATGAAAATCTGCTCCGATTTCAACATGATAGAGCCACATTTCAAACAAGTCGTGAAACAATTGTTTATAAATTGTCGTGTATTCTAAATTTCTAATTGGTCTGTCAGCATAGACAAATATATCCGAAGCGCGTCTGTAAATTCATTTGAAGGAACTTAAATACAATATATGTTATTGGTATGACGCTACATCTGAAACCTCAACAGCTTTCTACAGTATATTAAGGAGCATTAATTTAGTGTCGTCTCCGTATTAATCAAAAGAGGGAATTTTTGCGCTTCGAACTATGGGTGGTGATAGAAATGTTAAATTAAATTTAAAAAATTACGTTTTTATATTATTTATCATTAATTATTAAACAATTAATGGGAATTCATTTTTAAACAATTTTATTAAACAAATAAATAAAATAAAATAAAATATAAAATTAAATTTATTACTTTTTAACTTAAAAAAACAAAATAAATATTGTAGAATTTTAATACTCTTCATCGTAACCGTAATATTCCTCATCCCCTTCACCCTTCAGCATATCGGCCAACGATGAATGTTCATTCTCCGGCTCAGGTTCCGGTTCATTATCCTCATCAAATTCATCGGCATCGTCATGTAGCGGTGCGGTTGTCTCATTTTCGACAATTTTATTCTCTTGTTTTGTTCGTATGTCCATGTCGCCAACGGGTAGACCGGCCGGTATAATTTTCGACCGTTTCGATGGCGGGAAAATTATGTTTGTCTCGATTTTCGCCTGTTTCGGTACATATTCTGCAAATATATTACCCTTCTTTGAGGTTGATAGTCCACCCACCAGGCTAGTATCTTCGGTTTTAGCGACCGCTTCGTCTGGTATCGTAACAGTCTCAGGATCTTCACTAACTTTAGGACCAGTTAAGGTTTTTAAGATATCATAATTAATTTTTGTCGATATCTTCTTTTCCTGCAACATTTTTTCGATCGCTTCCCCGACTGTGTTCGAGGGGCCAATATTTTTGCGCTTCATCGTTCGCCTCTTTTTCTTTTCTGGTTTACCTTCTTCTCGCTCTTTAGCCAATTTTTCTTCGCGCGCCCGCGACTCAACCAAATATTCAGCATGCACTTTATTCCACTGCTGATCTTTATTTCGAGACTCTGTTTCAGTCATAATGTATCCGTTGATTTCATCATCATCGATACCCTCCAGATCTAGAACTCCATCCATATCGCTATCGGTAACATCTTTATTCGACGAGTACTAAAATAAACGAATTCATTAGTATTTTGGTGCGAACGATGTAAATAAAATACTCACCTCATTTTTGGAATTATTAATCGGTTCTGGTACACACATAGCTGCTATATCCGGTTTCAAACCACTTTCGACTATATGTGTTATACACTCCGGGTCATCCGGATTATCTAAATTCTCGTGCAAACAACTTGTTATTGATTCCAAAGTTGATTGTCGTATAAATAAATTGGTTTCAGTCGATTCGATGTCATCCGTCGCGCCCATTGTTGACTTCTTTCGTATTTTCGATAAATCTTTTTCCAGCTGAGCATCAATCTCCTGTGTAAGCGCATCAAAATCATTGTCGGTTGTGGCAAGCTAATAAAATAAAATTCGACATTAGGAAATTTATTTCGATTCGCTTTTAAAAATATCCATCCATACCCGTTGTATTCGTTCCTTATCTCGTTTCCGTGCTATTTTAAATGCTGGCGGATCTTGTTCCGCCTCCAAATCAACAGACATAAATTCGTCCAGAGTTAATGCACTGCTTGGCGTGTCACCAAATTCGATAAGTCTTTTGCGTAATGTGGATTCATGGATTTTTACAATTCGTACAATATCCATGGGTGTACGATTAAAATCATGCATACGGGCTGCCAATAGGAGAGCGGCACCACACAATCCTGACGGTCGTCGCCCCGAGTGAATAAAATCTTTTTTCATACGTTGAACCAGCCGCTGTGCAGTCATTGAAACCTCGTGTGTTTTATCGCCAAATTCTAATTTGTTGGCAAATCTCATGATATAAATGCAGGGATCTGGAATTAGAAACAAAACAAAAAATTATTTTAAATTAAATAATTAATCCTATATCGTTTAGTTCAGCAGAAGTATGTAAAACTTGGGGAGGAAATTGGCTCATGAATTTCTCTAGAATATTTTAGTGTTTAAAGTGTACTTGCTTTCATGGAGAAAGCTGCGTTCTTTTATCTAGGACATTGAAGACCTGTCGATATTTTTTTTTCGCTAAAACTCCTGGCTAGGTTAGGTTAGGCCTAATGGACTAGCATACACACAATTTGGTCCGTATCTGTAGCTTACCAAGAAGCATTGAAGGCCCTTGCATCGATCGTACTAAGATTCGTCAGGTCGTCCAAATGGGAAGTACCCATAAATTTTATTCTGCTGTACGCTAGAATAGGGCAGGTACAGAGCATATGAGTCACAGTTTCTTCCTCCTTCTCCTCATCACCATAGCTACAGCTGAAATCATGCGCGGGGACACTCAGTCTGCTCGCATGTACTCCAATGAGACAGTATTCCGTTATAGCCACACGACCATACCAATATGGTGCCGTCGAAGTGATATCAATTGGCCGGATCTGGATCAGATTTGCCAGGTTATTACACACGAACTAGCGTTAGACCATCTGTCGTTTGTTTCTTTTATGGCTTCTTCCTGAAGTAGCAGTCTTCAGAAAGCAAGCGGTATCTTTATATCCAGCCTGCTTTGTGATATAAAGAGTGCTGTGCCGATGTGGGGCATCTCATTTGCCTTTACATTCTCTACGATATTGATGTGCCCTGGCACTCACGTCAAGCGAATGTTGAACTGATCAGCCATCTCATTTAAAGATGCCAGACAGTTCTGGGCTACTTTCGACGTCAGGTAGTGTGATTATAGCGTTTTAATAGCACCCTGGCTGTCCGTAAAAATGTGAATATCTCTCGTAGATATTACATTATACTTCAACCAGCCCATGATCTCCATTATCGCAATAAGTTCAGCTTAACCAACACTGCAAACTTCGGGAACTCCTAGCTAATTAAATTTAATTATCGCTCATTATAAAACTAGGAAACTTATGAAACTAGGTCTAAGGCTGACTTATGCCACTATATCAGTCCAGCGTCTTCGTTGTTCCTATGTCCCTATTGTTCTTTAGCGCTCTCTCGATGTTTCTTTTGTTCATCTGAGTTATTACAGTTTTTGTTTTCGTCTTCCTTTTTTAAATACTTAGTTGGTTCATTTACGTACGTTAAGATTCAGAGTATGAATGGCATATGTGATGGAAACTGGATTATTTGATAGCATTTCAAAATTCCTAATTTTTTAAAATTAGTGACTCCTATGAACTTAAATATTGATTCGGATTAAAAATTACCAACCTACTTGTCCAAATTCTTATTAGCATTTAGAATTCAGAATTATAAAATTCGATTTCAAAAATTCGATAAATTTTAAAATTTTCGAAATTTAGATACCAAATTTAAAATTTATTTTTAGATTACATTCGAAAATTAAATTCAGAGTATATGAAATTCGAAATTTGAAGAACCGTTAATCTTAAATATTGTTAAAACCGAATTTTCACGAAAAAGCACGTAGATTTTTAAAAGATGATAGTGCAATTTTCCAAATTTAATAATTCATTTGATATTTAGAACTCAGAATTGTAAAATTCGGTTTCAAACGATGAACTCTAGCTTTATGCCCAGAATTTTCCAAAATTTAAGTTTTATCGAAATTTAGAACGAAATTTAATAAATTGGGGGAAAAACGATTGATTATTTTCGAAAAATTATTTCGCACGCAAATGAAATTTTTATAAAACAAAATTATCGTTCAACTGGAAAACGAACTCATCCTCCAATAACGATTATTTTTTTCGTAATACACAAATCTCAAAAATCAAAACGTCTTGTTTTAAATTATCATCAATTAAAAATATTCTATTTCTATGAATGTCAAAAAAATTTTGATTTTACCGAAAACGATTTTGTCGATCATGTAGCTGAAAGGTGCATGTCTTTATAAAATGTAAAAATTTGGATAAAATTAGCTTCAATTTATTTTGTTGACGAAATAGAAATATGTACCTGATTTGGTGTTGAAATTAAGCCAACTACAATTATAAAGATTTTTGATTGGTTGAAACTAGGAACAAAACAAATATCGAAACAGAACCGATTAATTTATCGCTCCGGTACGATTTCGGGTTACAATTGGGATTAAAATTTGAAAAATATTTCGGTTAATTGCGGGTTAAAGGTTCCTGTTCGATGTTCTGATAAAAATACGAAATTTGACAGTTCGAAAGATTTGAAATTTTAAAATAAAATTTGAACGATTTTTGCTTTTTAAAATAATAATAATTTTAGTTTGAATTTAGAATTACTGCTCAACACAAGAGATATCTCTATTTAAGATATCTAGAACTATTGATCATGATCATACATATGGCCAGAATGTCAACTTTTAACCGAGCTATCTTTTGATAGTGTGAAAGATTAAACATAATTATAGTCTATTAGCTTTTCAATATGAAATGAAATATTCAATATTTTCAGAGCTTTTAAAAAATTTGGTATTGAAATTATTGCGTGCTCGTGAAATATATTAAAAGCTCGTTTAAAATAATATACAGTTTTTTAGAAATGTTTCAATGATAAATAAAGCTTGCTATCAAATGTGTTAAGCTAGAAAAATATTTTTTTTTCGAATTTTTAAGTTTTTATGAAGCTTTTGTTTAGTAGGTAATTTTTTATGTATATATGTTAGCAGTCGAAGATTTAGTTGTGTTTAAGCTATCAATTTTTATTGAAAAACCTATTAAATTCATGAAAGCTCAGTAATTTTTCAGGAAATTATTGTATAATTATACGTCCTAAAATTCAAATGCCATTTGTTTATATGAGAGCTTTCGATTTTTAAACCATTGTAAAGTTTATTTTTGAAACGGAATAAATGGATTGGTTTAATTTTTAAGAGCAAGGCCATTAAAGTTGATTAAATTCTAGTTTTTCATAAAAGGTAAAATTAGATTTACGATAGTTTTTAAAGCTTAACATAAAAATTAAGCTGCCCGATTATCGAACGAAACAGAAAAATATATATTAAATTTTGACTTTTAAAATATCGATATCAAAAAGATTGTGTATCAAAAATTGTATCGGCCTCAAGTAGTAGTAGGAAATTATCAAATCGCTTTATTTACAAAAATGTGTTTAGAACTAAATGTTTGTATACTCTCACGTCTCACGCCTTGCACATAAAGTTACTCGTATCTTGATTTATGTTCAATATTAAAAGCTAGCTTATGATCACAATATTTGTTGATTGCCGTTTGTTTATTATATTTGTAACAGATGCTCAATGGCAACAAATTATGCTGAACAGAAATTAGATTTTCGGAAACAGCTTTTTTCTGATATATTTGTATTATTCCTAGAATTATACGTGATTTTAGCTTTTAAAGGCATTTCTCATTTTATACAAATATCTCATAAGAGAAGTGTTTTTGGAAGTTGCAGAGCTTTAATAAATGTATACAATAATTAAAGTTAGGCCAGGATGTTTTTAAGTGGTGCATTTACAACTTTTTAACAAAATTTAGAAGTTTCGTAATTTTGGACGATTTTTAATATTTCATGTCAACGATTCGAATTTATAAGATCCATGTTTTGTACTTTTTTAAATTTCGTTCCGACGATTTCATAAAAGTGTCCTAGTTATGACAAAATTTAATCTTTGCGTTCAATGAAACAGAATTTGGAACTTCATGTTTTTGGACTAATTAAAATGTTGTGCCGTTTACGAATTAGTTTGATTTTAGTCGTTGTGCTTGCATTTCCCGATACCATCGCCTGGACCTTCATAGTTCTTAGGAACTTTCATAACTAAACGACTCACTTTTTGAAAGTTTGTCCCACTGATTCGAATGTAAAAGAAACATGGTTTTCGACGATTTTTAAAATTTTGTTCGACTTATATCATATAGAAGACTCCTATAGATTTAACAAAATTCAATAATTGTTGGGAATAGGACTGAATTCTGCTACATTTTACGAATTTCCACTGAATTTAGATATTCCTTAATTTTGAACAATTTTGTGAATTTTTTTTTATAGAGATGCCTTGGAGGTTCGCGCTAATTTTTCCTGATAGGTTGAACATAATCCTATGTTTGTAATCAATAAAACTCAATTTTAATGTTTTTAAAAAAATAAATTCAGAATTTATAAAATATAAATTGCGCGATTTTTAAAATTTCGCAGACCATACATAGGAATATCCTAGATATGACAAACTCAACTTAGAAGTTCATTGATTTACCGCCGAACCTGGATATTATGAAAAAATTCAGAAATTGTGGTTAACTGCCCTGAATTCTGATGTACTTTACTAATTTTCGAAGAGACGATTTTCATAATTGTGTACAGTAATCTCCATAATAATCTCTAATCGTGTATAGTAATCTCCTATAAACATTTTACAAAATCCAATATTTTTGTTCAAGGAAACTGATCTGATATTCCACGAATTTTCACATAATTTAGATGTTTATTAATTGATCCATCGAGATGTCTTAGGAGTTCACGTTCATATTTTCTGATATCTTAAACAATTTCTTCAAGTAATTGAAAGTACCCAATTTTAATGAATTTTATCATTTTTCACAGAATTTAGAGAATCCGTGATTTTGTGACCATTTTTACAATTTCGTACACCGATCAATTATAGAAAATCTTAAGATTTGATAAACTTCAATATTTATGGGCAAGTGGACTAAATTCTAATGAACTTTACAAAATTTTCACCTAACTAAGAAGTTCCAATTGATTTTGGGCCACAGGTTTTCGTTTAGAGTCCCGGATAGCTAAGAAACAATTCGACAATTGTAGCTGTTTCTTGGTTTCATTCTGACAGACTCTACTAATTTTTATAACATTACCACTTTTTTGAGATTATGGACGATTTTTTAAATATCATACCGTTGACCGATTGTACTCGATATTTTGAGAATATCTAATAATTATGATTGAGATTTCTTGATCTAGTGGACCAATTTTTGATGAACTTTGCAATTTTAACAAAGAAAATTTTGTTCTGATAGACTTTATGGTTTTACACCAAATTTCACTTGATTTTGGACGAAAACAAAAATTCTAACTTAATATAGCTTTTTCGATAATTAAAAGCGGTAAAGTGAATTAGCAATTTAAAAATATTTGGATACATTATCACATCGTAGACTTGAATAGCTTCCATTACGGAAGCTCTCAATGGACCTAATAATTCGAATTTGTGCCATCATAAATCATATTTCGCAATTCGCACATAAAATATGGAGTTTTCGTCTAAGTGAAAGACTTTTACTAGCTAGCAACCAATATATTTTAAATTCGTCAACAATGTGGTCCGTGAAAATAAAATATTATGAAATTTAGAAGTAAGCATGTGGCTAGCGAAGTTTCTTCAATTTCTTCTGACGCCTAGAGAAGTGGCCTGAACAACTCTGCAGCATTTTTTTTGCGTTAATGTTGAGTTACGGTGACTATATTATAGATATATTTATCATTTAGAAACACAATAGCAATTAGAAATAACGATATGTAATAATTTTTCTTAATTATCAGTCTTGAATATTATTTAATGTAATATCTAATCTTCGTAATTAGTTCATGTAGCACCGCATCAGATGAAATATTAATATCACGACGAGAATTATTACCACAGCTAACTCATTAAGGCGACCTTACCTGCGGTTATATATTGCATTTTTGCAAATATTGCAATATTTTAATATTACTTGAAGTTATTATAGGAAGTGTGGAAAATATTTTTGATGTAGATGTTGTAGCATATTTGGGATACAGCGAGCGTGCGAGAATTTTAATCTTCGAAACTTATTTTTATTTAATAGTATGCCCTACATAAATCTTAACTGAATTCAAAAATGCGGAAGAGGTAATTATCAGGCTTAATAGTTCCCTTGCTAATTCATTGAGATGTGTTTCCAATTTCGAAAGGAACTTCAAACCGTGTGCTTGTATCAATTCTTTGTTCCTTAGCTTTTAATTCCATCTCTGTTGCAATTTCGGATATACCACAGAGCATCTGTAATATGTACAGCGAATTATTTTTGATTACATTCGTTGCAAATGGTTCATTGATAATTAATGAAAAATTAAAAATGTTCATCAGGCTTTTATACTCTTTCGCATCACCTCGGTCCGTCATCGATTCAAATAAATATCCGTCCTAAAAACTACAAATGCCATGGTGAGGATCGAACCATCGAAAGTTACCACACCATATGCTCTATATAGCTGCGACTCTAACCACCCCACTAACGGCGATACCTATGCAATTTATTTTAACATTAGGCATAATAATCACATTGCCCGCACCTTAATTCTTCGTCCCGAACAGATCTATGTGAACTACTTTCATATTGGTTCTGGGGCTTTGTTGAATCCGATATACAACATCGTTGATCTGTTTGATGACTTTGCATGGTCCTTCCCAACTTTGTTGTAGCTTCGGAGATTTCCCTTTTCTTCGTTTGAAGAATTTTTGAGGTTCCCAAAATGGCTATAACTTTGAGTATAAAAGATTTAGAAACTAGCTTTGTATGTGGAATTATCTGAGAATTGGTGGTTATTTAATAATAAAATATTAAATAATAAGTGTGTTTGAAAAAAAAGAAGACCTTTCTAATCTCTTAAGGGTAACTTTCAGTAAAGAAAACCGGTTTCAGAATAATACGAAAATTTGTTGTTACCTGCGTGTGTTACCATCATTTACATTACTTTATCAATATTCCCGCCACATCTCATTATCGTGATCATACCTCCTCCAACTTCATTACATTTCACGGTCAGTGCACGGTATTGAAACAACATAAACATATGATTACTGTTCGTTGTCCGACTTACGATGTTTACACAAAACATCAGTAATCAATTGTTTACTTATTATTTTGTGTAAATTGATTTATTTGTACAGTGCGGTATAGTTAATTATTCTTATATAGGTATGTAGGTCAATATTGGGTTATCCCGTGTGCAATTAGACGTGCTCTGATCTTTGTTATACTTTACACGCATGTACTGGAATAATCAATTAAATTTGATCATCCATTTGGTCAGAAATTAGCATGTCATTATCGTACTTCGTAATTAACTCTCTATATGCATTAACTCCTCCTCGAAACTATTATACGCGAGCGTACTTAAGTTCGCATACTCGTAGATCCATAAAAATGTATAAGTTTGTTTTTGCATCGTCACTATAATATATTTGCTATTTACTTAATATTGATATTGAAAAAGAAAGTGAAAGTGGAAGTGTAAGTTGAATGTCAATATTCTAATTACACAACATAAAATTTTTTTAGTCAATAAATACACAAAACTACACGTACAACTATACATTTTCAAGACTAATTTTTTTTTTATAACTTAGTTCAATAAATGTTGAATAATTTATTATTTTGTTATAATTGCATCCGTTCGTAATTTAAGTCTTGATTTTCGCTGTGTGTATATGTATATGTGTGCAATGAAAATGAATTGAAAGTTTTTCTTTGATCACAATTTATACAAAAGGAAACTAGACGTATTCGTATACTTATATATTTCTTCCGCCGCTGCGGTTTTAATTTTGTTAAGTAAAAACGTGTTGTAACTACATAAATGGATTTTTTGTATACAGATACCTACAATTTATTGTTGCCGAACCTTTTTTTATTTTATCTTAACGCGACATATTTAATTTTAACACACATCTTACCTTGATTGGGATATCGTGTATATTAAATGATACACAAACACAAGACAATATTTTATATGATGGTTAAGGTCGTATTGGGCGCTTATTACGATTTCCGAAATAATAAATTCAAATTTCATAAAATTTAATGAAATCATGCGTGAAATCAAATGTGTTATACCAAGATGAAATGACTGAGTGCGGGATGTGTAATATAGCTCCGAGGCTTATTTATTTAACATGTCATGCTTATGTACATATATATACGTATTCAACCGAAAAGATTGAATACATGGATTTTATTTAAAGAGATTTGTTTACCTTGAAAGTTCATTTGATTTAATCGTTGTTGTTGATGTCAAAAATGTGAAACCCGTTTTGAAATCATAATTATTCGTATATACCTTGGTAACGAATAGTCAAAATATTCGTATGTCCATCTTTTTGTGTTCCAGGGAAACACCACCTGCCAAAGTTGGCAATGTAAAAATGTCTCCCAGAAACACGGTAAAGGACAATATTAAAAGTAAAGTTAATTATGGAAAATATTAAAAGTAAAAACTTATCACACAATAAAATAAAAATACACTTTTATAAATTATTAAAGGATCAGGTAAAATCACTAAATAGAATCCTTATTAATTATCACATTTCAAATTTACACAACAAAAAAGGAATACATATATAAAAAAGCCTAACATGCGACATAATAAATTATAGAGATAAGATAAAGTACAAAATTGTAAAGGAGACGAGAGAATTACGTATTACGAAATAAAACGACGAATCACAAAAAAGAAACTCTCAAACTCTTAGTATCCTATAACGGATTTGTCTTTAACTTAGTAAATTTCATTGTCATTAACTTAGGCTGCGGACCAATCCAAGGGTAAATCAATTACTAAGGTAAAAGTCGATTTTTAGTATTTTTAATTTATTGAAATACGTGATTTTGTTTATTTCCAGCTTACTCAATCCATAAATCATTAAAAAATGAACAAGCTAAACGTTAAATATTTACTTTTGTGTACTCGCTTTACCCTACTATTTGATAAGGTAAATGAATTTACCAAAAATTAAAGTAAAAGTCAACTTTTGCCCGTGAATTGGTCCGCAGCCTTAGGAAATTTCACTGTCATTAACTTAGTAAATTTTACTGTCATTAACTTAGTAAATTTCATAGTCATTAATTTTTTAAGTGTCATAGTCATTAATTTAGTAAATTTCATTGTCATTATCTTAGTAAATTTCATTGTCATTAACTTAGTAAATTTCATAGTCATTAACTTAGTAAATTTCATAGTCATTAATTAAGTAAATTTCAGTCATTAACTTAGTAAATTTCATTGTCATTAACTTAGTAAATTTCATAGTCATTACCCTAGTAAATTTCATAGTCATTAATTAAGTAAATTTCAGTCATTAACTTAGTAAATTTCATTGTCATTAACTTGGTAAATTTCATTGTCATTAAATTAGTAAATTTTATTGTCATTAACTTAGTAAATTAGTAAATTTCATTTCATTTTAATTTAGTAAATTTCATAGTATTTAATTTAGTAAATTTCAGTCGTTAACTTAGTAAGTTTCACTGTCAGTAAGCTAGTAAACTTCATTGTCATTAACTTAGTAAATTTTATTGTCATTAACTTAGTAGATTTTATTGTCATTAACTTAGTAAATTTTATTGTCATTAACTTAGTAAATTTCAAACTTGTAATACTTCGAACTTTACATAGACATTTACACACCACAGAAAATGAACGAGGCTCACAAAATATTTTTTTCTTTCATTTTGGTTTATTTTTGAAGTTCGTGCATTTTCCAAAAAGTGGGGATATAGTTATGAAACCAACTGTATATATAATATGCGGGCATCTTGGAAGTCGTATGTAAAATACCACAAAAATAAGTCAATTATAAAAACAAATTTAAGTAAATAATTTACAGTTGATTTTTATTTTGTCAACACTTAAAGAATATAATGACAATGACATGTTTCAATAACGGTGTAACCTTCAATTAATGAATAACTCATACGTTGCATTTTATAAGCATTTTACATATCAATTAGTGACGATTTTCCAGATCGTAATTTTTATTTTAAAATACCTATGTAAATATATTAAAACGGTTAGCGTTAGTTAATATGACGTTCATAATTATTTGTATTTAATTTTTTTGAGATTTAAGAGATAACATAATTTTAAAAGTTATTTCTAACATAATCAATTGGAAAAATTATTGAAATTGTAAAAATCGTTTACGATAACATCAAAAATGATTGGACATTTTAAAAAATAGAACATTTTCTTTGTGGATTGATAATAATTAAAAATAAAAACTTTTAATTTTTGAAGTATGTGTAAGACAAAAAAAATCGTATTTCGGTTGAACGAAATTTTGGTTTTTATTAATTATCGTTTGAAAATAAAAATCGACTAAATTTTATAGCATAACATAAACGTCCGCTGTCATGGTAATTTACGAATAAATGTCAATACCGCCAATTCGTGTGAAGTAATCAATTTGTAAATTCTAAAATTATAATTCAAGAGCAATACAATATTACACAAATTCAAAATAACAACATAATTTCATGGTTAGTAAAATTATGTATTTAACCGGTTCCGTTCTGGAACGAAACCGGACCGACGCATATTTCCCAAAACTGGGCAACAAATCTTTTGGAACTGAATCCAAAACCGGAACGATAAAAATATTGTTTCGATGCTCTCGGTTGAAACTGACCATATCGAATGTATGTTGCAAAGTGTTTGAAAATTTAATAAATGAATTAACTTAAAAATTTTAAAAAATCATAATTTGCAAGAATAGCTATTGAGTATTTGTATTTTGACTTGATAGTGTATAGGAATTTGCAAATTGTATATTAAGGCCTTGAATAGTTTTATGGAACTGGATTTACGACTCCCAATTTGGAAATTAAATAATTTAAAAATACTGAAGGAATTTAGATTTGAAAGATATGTATCTTTCAATCTTGGTCGGCGGGTAATGAATAAAGATCTTTTAATTAATTTTAATTAATACACAAACTTATATGTTTACGAAAAATCAAAATTTCCCAAATTCACCTACCAAAATTGACGGCATTCATCATAAATTTGGGAAGGTCCAGTGGCTGCGTTATTATATACAAAAATCAGATCCACATTGGACAATTTGGTTGTCTTAGTCTCCCTCAGAGCAATTTTATCGACAAAACGACGGAAACGAATTAAACATGAAAAGGTTTCGTTTCGTGAGCTACATTTTACATACTTTAAGTATTTTAGGCTAGTAAACTCATAAAGTCCTAAATTGCTTCTTCTCCTCCAAATTCTCCAATTTTAATTCATAAATTTCCAAATTCTCTCACTACTAAAATTTTAAATAACAAAATTTGGAAAATCTGTAATTCTCGAATTATTAAAACTTTTCTACTTATGTAGGTAGGTCGTGTGTTAAAAAAAGAGTTTTTTTTTAAACGATGGAGATAGGTTTAAATTAATGGTTTAATGGTTTTAACTATTGAATTTTCGATGTGTATTTGGACCATTGAGCAAATAAAAAATGGCTCGATAATGTGACTTTTACCAAATGAAGTAGTTTTTTGGTTGTGCGTTTTATTAGTTGTCACGTGAAAACTTAATCAAGTACACGTTGTTAAAATCGCCACGCTAAGTTTGTTCCATGTTTTAGGTTTTAAGGCGTTGCTACAAAAATTTCGCAACGGTTTCCCCATTTATGATTAAATAGAGTTCGATTTAAATTGTCGTGAGGTTTGAACGTGAAATTGATACGTGCGATAAAATACGAGAAAATATAAAATAGTGAAAAAGTGCAGTGATAGTAGTAGTTTGTTTTTAACTGTTTTATATACATTTTGTGAAATACTCAAGAGTGCAGTGGTAACTTTTTTTAAATTATCTTATTTATATATATTCAAAATGTGACGATGGGTCTATTTCCACCAAATAAGAACATTTCCACCAAATAAGGACATTAATGTCAACCTGATAAGGTCACCTCTAAAAATGTAGTGTCATCACATGTGAATTTCATTACAGGTGTAAATTATCCCAAGGCTAACAACCACTGGACAAGCAAATAAGACA
Source organism: Tipula unca (assembly GCA_951394425.1). NCBI lineage: Eukaryota > Metazoa > Arthropoda > Insecta > Diptera > Tipulidae > Tipula > Tipula unca. Next base: position 20,429,190 of record OX596382.1, on the reverse strand, counting down.
CCAAATGCGAATTTAATAAAATGTGCTAGTCCATCAAATTTTGATAATAATAAAACAAACATGAGTGAAACGACAAACAAATATTCTATGAAACGTGATCTAATAAATATTGTCATCAACTGTCAAGAATTTGGGCATTCACGAAACTATTGCAAACTCCCAGCTGTGTGTTTAATATGTGGAATATTGAATAACACTATAGTAAGTGCGAGCTAGATAAAACGAATTCTGACATTTAGAGATGCTGCAACTCGGGGAAAATTACAACTACTAGCTATTGAGGATGTACTTATGGTGTACAAAGAGTTAACGAAATAATTGACTCCAATCCAAAGAGCGGAACAACCAATTATATAAAAATCGAATCAATGCGAGAGAAATATCTTAAAGGATACAGCATTTACGACGTCCAATCACCTTACTATCAGTCTTATCATCACTGTTTGAAAAGATGCTTCTCCAAAAACTGAAACCAATTTTGCAACAACAAAAAATTATAACAGACCATCAGTTCGAATTTAGAGAGAATCATGGAACCGTGGAACAAGTTCATCGAGTTGCATCTAAAATCAGAAACTCGCTAGAAGTAAAACAGTACTGTTCAGCAGCATTTTTAGATGATGCTCAAGCTTTTGATACACAAAATTAGAACACGTTTAACAATGATGTTTTGTTTAATTTAAGCGGCAACGACCGAGCAAATAGCGCAGTGGTTAAAGCTGCGACGTTTGAATCGGGAGGTACCGGGTTCGAATCCCAACAGAGGCGGGATGCAAAAGGGATTTTTCATCTCCCGATTACGATCGGTGATTAAATTGAAAACATCTATGACCCTCTGGTGGAATGTAGAACTCATGGGCCGACCCATCTTCCATGTCACTGTACAGGGTGACATGGAGCTATGCAATGCGCAGGTGGTATACTGTACTTGTGTGAATGGGATGAATGAATGAATTGAATGAATGTTGTGTGAATGTGGGTATTGCACCGTGGGCCCATTAGTGGCATTGAGTGCTGGAGTAAAATCCGCCCAATCTTAATTAAAAAAAAAATTAAGCGGCAACGAAAATTTCTCGTTAAATTTAACAGAGCATCATTCAGTTTACACGAAATTCACGCAGGCGTTCCACAAGGTAGTGTGTGTTGAGCCCAACATTAAATTTGATTACACATCAGATTTACCAACAGCTAATTGTGTAAAAGTATCAACATTTGCAGACGATACAGTAATTATAGCTATGCATCAATATCTAGGAAAATAGTCAAGATATTTGCAAGAACATTAGCATGCAATTGAAGCATGGTTAACTAAATGGTGAATTGAGGTGACCGAGTGCAAATCGGTACATATTACAAATTTACACTCCTCGTAAACACACCTGTCAACCGGCAAAGTAATATAATATCAACCTACCGCAACATCAAAATGTAAAATATCTAGGTCAACACTTACATAGATAGAAACTAAATGTCAACAAATTAAATTAAGGTATTCCAAGATGAACTGGCTAATTTGAAAACATCCAAACTTAAGCCTAGACAATAAGGCTTTGGTATATAAAATGGTAGCTAAGCCAATGTGGACATAAGGTATTCAATTGTGGGGCTATGCTTGCGCTACCTCAACATAATAAAACTTCAAAGATTACAGTCACGAATATTACGAAAAATCGTAAATGCAGCTTGGTATGTATACGCAATACGACCATATATTGCGACCTATACATACCGAACTAGTAATACAGCAAAAGTATCAGTCAAAATTACAACAAGATCCTAATGCATTGGCCAAGGAATTGATTAGAAGTCCCAGATTTCGGCGCCTACAAAAAGCGATCCGTTGGATCCAGCTATTTAATTAGAGTAACACTACTAACAATAATCCAATAGTGCATGATAATATTAAGAACTAACATAGGTTAAGTCTTAATTGAATTATGTTTAATTAGTTGTAAGATTTGAAAAGTTCTTGTGGGTTTACTGCCTAGGAAAGATTTAAGAATAATGCATTAAACAAAATGATTGAATGAGATTTATGATTAAAATGAATGGGAAATGAGTAAAAATTACTTAAATTAATAATTAAACCAAACATTTACAATAATTTAGGCTAGGAACGTTCCTAAAAATTCCTGCCAAAATTTAGTTTAGAATTCCACGTAACCATCAAAGGAGGCCCTTCCAAGTATTTCGCAGTTTGCTTGTTTGCATCCTTCCCTCGATTACCTGACATGAACAATGGTTCGGCCCATGGAGTTCACACTCCCAACCAACTTTTGCATCCTATCTCTACTATAGGATTCGAACCTCCCGATCTAAACATCACAGCTACAACACATTGCAATTAATCACATTGCAATTTCGCGGTGTAATTCGAGCGATATGTCGAAATTCTATAAATTATCTTAATTTCGATTCAACATTTGAAAAATACCCTAAAACCCCCTTCGGATATTTCAAATATTGGAATAATTGGAGGAATGTTCTAAAACTAAAATTAAAAAAATGCCCACCATAAATTAGAGATTTTCATGAGAGTCTAACATTCAAATTTTAAAAACTATACTGTGAATTGGTAAATTTCAATAATTTTTAACTTTTCAAAACCGAGTTAAATTTCAGAATGGTAAACATCAGTTTTGATTTAGAATTTTGATTTTCGAAATTTGAAAATTACATTTACAAAAATTTCGATTTTTTTTTAACTTGTGAAGTACAAGAGATCAACCACGTCTGAATTCGTAAGCGAATTTTGAAAAATCTGGATATATAATTTAATTTTTTTGTGACGGAACGTTTTATATAAAATAAAAGTCGTTGGTTGAATTCTTAATGCATCTCTTATACTTGATACTGTATTGTTCAGGATTTGTGACAAATTAAATTAAAATTGAAGGATTCTGTTGAATGCTTACAACAATTGATGTTTAAAAATATTTCTAAAATTTTTGGTGTTTTATAAATGATAAATTAATCAAAATCCATAAGTCATGGTGACTCCGAAATTCGAAAAATCATCTTGATTGCGTTTGAAAATTCAAATTCGATTTGAAAATATCCTAAAATGATAATAAAACCCTCATTAAATTTGTGAATTTCGAATATTACAAACATTAGAGCAATTCTCTAAAAATTCAAAAAATATTCACCATAAATTGGAGATTTTCATGAGGGAAAAATTCAACAATTCGAAATTTAAATTTTGTCTTCAGAATCTTATACGTGAAAATTAGTTTCGAAAATTTCGATTGTCACGCTTCAAATTTGATATCGAACTTCGATTAAAGTTAATGTCCATATCGTATACCTACATATAATCATAATTAAATATTTAAAATTTTCAGAACGTGGAAATATCAAAATTTATAAAAGTTAATTTAATTTTATATTTTGACCTAATGGTTTTCAAAATTTGGAAATATTTTCAAAATGGCCAAGCATTGAATGTTTTATAAATAAATTTTAAATCGTCGGTTAAATCGTCATTTTTATAATTCAAGTGTTTTGTGTCCAGACCAGAAAGGAGGCCCTTCCACCCCTAAGGAGGCCCTACCAGTTGGCCTCATCCAAGCTGCGTCATCTAAGGATGAAGAATTCCCTTAGCATCTTGCAGGCTGTATGCAGATTCGAACACGATATCTTCCGATCCAAATGTCATTGCTGAAACCACTGTACAGTGTACATATATTAGTAGCGCTCGATATAACGAATTTGATCATAATCAGTTAAGCGTTGGTAGTTAGTTCCATACTCGTTCTATTTTGTACTTTACAAATTGAAATTTAAAAAAAAATCTCCTGCTGAACCAACGATCATACCCAAACACCGAAATGTAATTTTGGATAACTGAGGACTATATCTAACTAAATAAAAGCTTTCCTAAATCTCGAAGATAAGTGACAAAGAACTGGAATACCTTTAACCCCGTTGTATGTTAGTAAAAAATTGAAATTTTAAAAAAATTCTCCTGCTGAACCCAAAATAGCGAAATACATTTCGGTATTTGGGTATGATCGTTGGTTTAGAAAGATAATTTTAAAAAATGCACACGATGCAATACTCGGACAAACACAGATATTTACACATTAAAAACACTCAGCCGTGATTTATGGTTACCGACGGGCAATTCGAACCCGGGAATTGTGCCAATGAGCGCGACAAAAATGTCTATTCAAGGGATAACTACTTTGCCTCTCAGTAACATGCAACATGCTTACAGAGCTGATAAGTCCCGCAAAACTGCTCTACATGAACTCCTAACTAGAATCGAAAGATCACTTAATTACAAAGAGTTTCTAGTAGGTACCTACCTGGACATTGCAGGATTAATGAGGATTGGGATTTATCAAACCATTGTTAGATTCATCGATTCTATGTTCAAGTCTCGCATAATTGAGACTGAGCTGGACGGCTCATCAGTGTCCGTCAAAGTGACCAAAGGCTGCTCGCAAGGAGGAGTGCTATCATCCTTGCTGTGGCTCGTGGTTATCGATTAAGTACTTGTAAAATTGCCGAGATCTCGATTCATCGTGTGATCCCGTTTTGACAGTGTCTGGTAAATAGTAAATACCTGAACGTCTTATATGATCTAATGCAGAACGCCTTTAATATTGTGTAAGTTAGGTTCATGAAAAGGGGTTGTACGTTATTCCCTCGAAAACTTATATAGATGTTTTTTCAGACGTAGAGACAGTGCTAATATATCTGTTCCCACTCTATTTGGTAGAGCAATTACAAGGACAGAGCACGTCAAGCACCTTTGCTATTTTCTGACAATTTTTTTAACCTTTACTGTCGTATGCATCAGTTGTATGGCGGTCAGTTGTTAAACTGACGTCTTCTGTAGCAATGCTGGATGGACTGCAGATATTCTCCTTCTTTCTATGGGGTCTATTCTATGATTGCCCAAATAGCAGTTTTACATTCTTGGTACTGCGCGCTTTGATGCGTTTCGACTGGGGTACATTGGCATGGAATGCCTTCGGGACTTGTAAAGGGCATAGACAGGTTCTTATTTAAGTCATATATTCTGGAGGCTGAAATTGTGAATGACAGGCTATTGCCTAAATTTCGCTTCGAGAGAATTGTCGATCTTTTAGGATTTCTATAGACAGTTGTCCGAGTCGATAGATTTTCTTTCGGATGGCTCTGGTTCAGAGGTCAGTGCAGGGTTTGGATCCTATTGTCCAAAGTATGGGCTCAGATTCTCAGATAGTCTGGGTAAACACTGCACGGATTTTCAAGCTGAATTAATTGCAATTACCCATAATGTGATGGAGACGTTTAAGTTTAGTGATTTAGGGAAGGGATCTTATTATCTGCACGGATAGTAAAGTGCTCAGTACCCTTAAAAATTGTTTGACTACCTCTAAACTGGTCAAACATTACAAGCACTACATTAATCTTCCTTGCTCTAAAATGACAGTAAGGATCATGTGGGTACCTGCGCATTGTGGCGTTGTTGGAAATGAGGTTGCTGAGTATTTAGCGAAAGCTGGATCGCGTAGTAAATTTGTTAACGCTATTAAGCAGTTCGCGTTACTTGAACTGGGACTGAAGTGGGGTTCTACTCCTAGTTGTTGTTGTGATATCAAAAGGAGAAATGGTTCATCTCCAACGGATGGAGCTTGCTCAAAATGATCTTTGTGATGACTGTCTGGAGGAAGTGGACGACTGTCTACACTACATTTGGAGCTGCCCGGCCTTTGTCGAAGCTAGATCCCAAGTGTTCTTTTACGGATTATTGAACGTAGATCAGTTATTATCCATTTCTTGGTTCAAACTTTGATAGTTTGCTAAGACTGCAGTGCGCTTCTGCGAGTTAAGATAGATTCTGTAGGATTTTACTATGGGCCCATTGTGGCATTGAGTGCGGAACCTCTGTAGTTTTCAACCGTTTTAATAATTTAAAAAAAACATGAATATACGAGGGCGGAATGAGAAGTCTGGTAAAATTGCAACAGAGAGCGCCACAATCGCAAATCACAGATGTCATGTGTCATACCATCTGTCACTAGACCAAATTAATATTTGAGACAGGTCTGTCATTTAGTTCAGTTTTGACAGCCATTGTAAACAGACAACACATTGTTTTTTTGCAAACATAGAAAAAAGTGAATTTCGTAGGCATCTCAGATAAACGTGTGCGCAATATATTACACGAACATTTGAATATGAAAACGACCGCATTTGGCGAAGAAAAAAGTTCTCTTCCACAATGCACGGGAGCACACGTGTGTATAGTTGCCATGGCCAAAATCCATGTATTACACTTCGAATTGCTTCCACAGCCGCCATATTTTCTGTTTCCGATCTTGAAGAAATGGCTTGGCAGAAAGAGATTCGGCTCCAATGAGGCGAACAAATTGATGCAACAAACGCCCTATTTTGAAGGGTTCCAGAGATTGTATTATTCGGAAGAGTTTTTAAAAAAACTGAGATCATTAACTTAAAAATAGTATACGAATATTTGGATGATTTTTGCCTAACAACAGAGTAAAGAGTAATACGAAACAAAAAGAGTATAGTACCCTTGAAAAGAGTACATACATATATCTTGGTCACCCTAAATAACGAAGACAAAATAGAAGTTCAATTTAGAAAATTCGATATAAAAGAAAAATGTTCAAACTCCTTGGACTATTTTATTTTGATAGTCATATCAATTATTTCTTTTGGTGCTTAACGATCAAATTAAAATCACTCTTTATTGAGACCTCATGTGCTGTAATCTATTTTCAATGTCAATTATTGTCCACGACATATTATCAGTATTATGTAAATTACTCAAATCACCATAATATTAAATATAAATAACGATCGATATTCCTCTTTATAATTTACATACTCAATGGATCTCCGATATATTATTACTAAATACCAAAAATTATAATCTTTGCTAATATAATTAACTGTCTGTTATATTTCATGATATTTGCAATAAAAACTATTATTTAAATTTATTCCTAAACAATAATCATAAAATTCAAGCAACAAAAATATCTTAAAAAAAAAAAAATAAAATAAAATATTGGCCATCGAATAATTTTAGACAGTCTTCGATTATAATCAAAATCAATATAGACGAACACAATAATAAAAATGCAAGATTTCAAAATCACATACATATAAATGACGCATATATTTTGTATACAAAGTTGTTGATCTCATGTCGAAATGCGTCGACTATACTACATAAAGCGTAAAACACAATCAAAAAGTGTTAATTTTTTTATAATATTGCGCGCAGATCTTATCCAAGTAAATACTCATGAATTTTTCTATGCGCGCACAAAGCATTCTTGAAATCTTCTTTATTTTAATCCAGCACATAACGGTTTCCAACATATACTCGTAAAAAATAAATAAAAAATCGATCTAACACACACCTTTGATGGTCTTATCCAACAAAATTACTTAATTCATAATTTATGTATATACGAAAACAAATATCAGAAGAAGTAAACCTTTGAAAAGTGACATTTTAATAAAATGTCAATCCATCTTCTTGTTCTTTAAATTATTCTGTAAATTAATCAATATGTTCGGACAACATACCATAGATTATAATTTATTATTATTTTGAAATACATACATAGTTGACGTACATAAATATGCTAACAAATGTATTTTCGATAAACACAGCTAATGGATTGCGATTAAATTCGTATAAATTATACAAAACAATTTCTATGCGATAAGATCGCGAAAATAGTTGGTTCCCATGAAGTAATTAAAAAATATTTAGAATAGTTGTGTGACTGCTAATTGATGTATATTTCAATATCAAAATTACTTTCGCCGAAGCATTTAACTACGCCGATGCATACAACAAGTGGTATGGATAGTTATGGTCTACAACTTATACATTAGTGGTACCCATTACAGTGGCGTAGTGAAGGGGGATTTGTAGGCATTAAACCACCTTCCCCCTCAATTTTAACTTTCATACAATCGAGTATAAAAATTCTTACTTAAGGTAAAATAGGCGGTTTGGCAACATCCACAAGAATGATGATAACGTTAAAGCAGCCTGTTAATTGGCACCCTCAATAATGATCTAAAAGTCTTACAGATTTCACAGTACTCTGACTCGCATTGCATGAGTGCAAAAATAAGATCGGATCTGGGTATAGTTTTTATCTGACCAGTATTTACTTTCAGTATTCAGACGAGCCACAGGATTATGTACAGAAGCTTGACAAATTATAATAACAAGCGACTTCAATGCAAAGTCCCAAATTTAGCACAATAAGGACACTAATGAGAGAGGAGCTCGTTATCAACGAAGAAGACCAGCCTAGTACATACGTATTCCCATAATGACAACTCGAATATTGATCTCACACTTATGACGGGTGGTCTGTTAAGAAAAGTTATAATTTTGGTCGATCAATCGAAGCTGGACAAGAAGTTGTCTTCATCTTGGGTTTTTAAAACACGGTAAATATGATAATAACTCTTCAGAAAAAGTTCCTCGATTTGCAACTAAACGCGCAAATTGGGAGAAGTTCTACCACCTACTAAAGAGCACCTGGCAAAACCTGGTGAATGAATATCAAGCTCAATCATCAAAGTCTGTTGTGCTACTGTACCACGTAAACGTGGTCACAAAATAAAATTGCCATGGTGGTCCCATGACCTAACCAATAAAAGAAAAAGGCAAAAGTGCACAAAGTATATCAAAGAAACTCCAACCCCGAAACCCAGGTGAGCAAGAAACTAGAAGATAGAAAATCGTAATGCGTATTTCAAAAGTATAGTGACAAAAGCCAAAACACCCTAAAGCAGTTTATAACAGAGCACGGTAATACAGATCTGTTTTGTCTATAAGTTTAGCACAGGCAAAATGAAAACTAATGAAGTACTAAGTACCCTGGTAAGCGGTGGTAGACAATCAATAATCCCTTGGGATGATACCACAAAATGCTTACTCAATACCTTGTTACCTGAACATTGTACCAGATAGGCCTAATGTGCGCAACTTCGGCTAATTGGTGCTACTTTGGCGATCATGTCTATGAAAACAAATAAAGCGCCAGTCCTAGACAACATCTAGGTCGAAGTGATACAGCGTGCTTGGTCTATTATAGGGTAAATTACTTGAAAAATTTGAGTGACAAATACAATGATAAACAGTTTGGCTTCAGAGAAAATAAATCGACTGTTGATGCAATGGTTAAAATGATCATCATTGTAAAAGAATCAGACCAAAAGTACAATCTGGGAGTTTTTCTAGATGTATCTGGCTCGTTTGAGAATTTTAGGTGGCCTAGTATAATGTTGGAGTTAAAGAATATAAACGATTATTCTTTTGAAAGAAAAGCCACTGTAACCACAAGTCACGGTACACTCCAAAAGAGTGTCAGGAAAGTCAAGGAGGTCAAGAAGGGGTGCCCATGAGACTTTCTTTAGGCCCACATAATTAAGAAATATTGTCGTCAACAGTAGTATGAACCACGAAGTCCAAGAGGTAGCATTCGCGGACTATAAGGTAATGCTGTTTGATGGAAACTCTTTGACTCTGGTCGTAGACACGATGGTGGACTGGTGCAATGATTACAGGATCGAGTTGTCCTCCGCCAAGACAGTTATGATCAAATAAAAGGGATAACTTAACATCAGAAGACCTCCATGATCTCAATTAGCGGTCAACGAATTAAGATGGTAGAAACTGTCAAATAGCTTGGATCGCACTTCGATGAAAGGCTCGGAGTCACCTCACATGCTAAAAGGATTGCGAAGAGTAGCAAGAAAGTTTTCGCCGAGCTAAAAAGAGTAGCAAGAGAGACATGGGGCCTCACGCATGCGTTGGATGGGCTGACAGAATGACAGACTATCACCACCTGCGAACCCTAATCAGTGCTCAAAGAAGTGTCTTGCTCGGAATCACCAAGGCGTACAGATCAGTATCAACTGATCAACTTCCAGTCTTGACCGAATGATTCCAATAGATATACTACTTAATGAAAAAATTGCCAACTATAAAATAAGAAAAATGCAAAATGTAAGCTACGAAAACGTAGAAGTTCAAGGCAATCTGATACGGCCTACTACATTCGACTTCCTTAGACCTGTAACAAGGACACTATTCCATTCTGGGACAAAGAGATCCTAAAACTACCGACTGTCGCATCCCTTTTATTTATTTCTCCGACTGTGATTTCCGTCAGAGATGACTGGCTGATCAATGCAATTATGAATCAAAGAATTATAAACTTTTCCACGCATGGTTCAAACTGATGAGATGTGATAATCGGTGGCAGGGTTTACGAGTAACTGCTGATTAGGCTCTCTTTTCATCTCCCGACTATCTATTGTAGCGTTTTTCAAGCGAGCCATTTAATCGGTTTTAACACACTTCCTAATGAGATGGCAGACCCGTTTAACATCCATCATTTCAATAGTACAGAAACATTTGGTTCAGAAAATGTTCAGAATTTAAAATTTAACCCACTTATTTGGATTCAGAAACTTTAATTTTATAATTTGAAATCAATATTTCTTAGAACATCTTAATTCTCAAAATTTGCAATCTTAGATCAAAGATGAAATTAAATGGCGCAAAAACAAACCAATTCAACTATTATACCCAATGTGTCATAAAAAAATATTCATGCCTATTCTGTAACTCGATTCCACTGAGAAAAATTTCCATTGGACAATTTGCTATTCTGTTTCTCGTTTCGTTGGAAAAATTCCAACGCGAAGAAATTTTAACTCCAATTTTAATTTTTGAAATTTTGATAGTCTGTAATTCGTCTAAGTTGGAATTATTGTAGAAAAATCTCCGTCAGAAAATTGAGATGGAATTAATTTTTAAACTGTAATTTCAATAGTACAGGGAATATGAAAGCTGAACAGCTCGGTCGGCTCGATACTAGATGGCCATATCTAGGTGAAGGTATATTGAAATGCCTGACAGGCCGGACCATAGCTATAGTTGGCAAGATGGCTAAACAGTTGATTGCATTTCAGCGATGTTAGTTTAGGATAGTTGTCATTATCAAAAATTAGAACATTATCTAACAAAATAATTTAGTAAAAAAAATCCATGCTCTATAGGGTTTGTTTCGTACACATATAGATTTATTTACATTTTCAATTACCGTATATCGTTTACCTTGTAAACTACCTAAACTTCAAAATATAATTGATGTCTTATTTTTATTATTATTCGTCTCAAGTTCCACATCACGCACTGTTTGCATATACAATTATAACTATGTATATGTACATATGTACTGTCCGGATTATTAAGTTCTTTCCAATTAAATTCTCTAGACGATATTGTTAAAAAATAAAGCAATTGTGTATATATAAGTACGAAAAAAAAATTAAATGTGAACAGGAAATAATTGTCTTGCGAATCGTCTCGGAAGTGTATCTACTACAATTTGTACTCTGCTTAGTGTCAGAGAAACGCATAAAAACCAGTATTGTTGACTAAATTGTAAACAGTTCAGTTAAGTTCATTTAAAATTTAAATTGCAACAAAAAATATATTTCTATATACATATGTACATATATGCGATTCAAGTAGAGCAATGTTTGGACCTTGAACTATTTGAGAGGTGTTTAAAAAGAATTACATTACATCAATCCGTATACAATTTCAAAAAACCAACAATAAACAAAAAGCAGATTATAGAAAGAATTAATGTTGTACGTCGAAACGGCTTGTTTCATATTTTGTACTTAATCATATGTATTACATATACATATGATAAGGAAACGATAATCGCGATGTGTCATAAAAATATATTTACGATGACAATAACATCTTGAGTAAATCTTAAACCAAAAAACCCACAACCAAAAAAATATTAAGAAATATACATTTAAATTTTGAGTTGAGAAGACAACGCCAAAAAATCAAAATTTAAAAAAAAAATACGATCTTGTAATGGGTGAAATTCATTTGTAGTGCGTTGTCTGTTTACTAATTATAAATATTTAATTTACTTTCAATTTTTATTGACATATAAAAAGTTTTAACAATCGTAGTTTTTTGTTTGACTGGATTTTTGATTTTATATATACATATGTACGTACATATACATATTTTTGTGCACATAAAGCGGAAAGAAGTTTATTTTATTTATTTAAATTTAATTATAATAAAAACAGGTCGACTCCGTGTAACACTAATAAACTAACCAATTTGTAATCTTTCAAACACGAAAATTTTTTAAATTCTGATTTATTGTTAACCCAACAGAAAAAAAAAACAATACAGAAGGACTCACATATTTTGGATTTAAGAATTTAAGTTCTGAAGATTCGAAAACTTAAATTTCCGATTCTGTAACTCGATTCCACTGAAAAAAATTGCATTGGAAAATTTACTATTCTGTATCTGGTTTTGTTGGAAAAATTCCAATGCGTTGGAGAAATTCAAAATGCTATTCTCTAATTTGACCCCGTTGGAATTTTTATATTATTTTTGTAGAAAAACCTCCATCAGAAAATTGTGGTGGAATTTTATTGAAAATTCATTTCTTGTAAAAAAAATAAAAATTGGACGGGGTTTCGATCAATTCGCCATTAAACAATAGACGGTATTTTAGCTCATTAAATAAAAATTTGTATACACCTGGCCTAGATCCACAAGCGGATTTATGAATTTATTTAGTAACTTTTAAAAAAAAATCGTAAAGGCGCAATTGATTTAAATTTTGGGGTTATTACAATTTTGAAAATTCCTGCTTTTTAAATAAAAACTACTAAATGTCATTTTTATTTCCCTATTTAGTAATCAGTAGTATTCTCGAATTTTTTAACTCCGAAAAACAATACAAAAAAAATTCTAACAAAAATGTCCATTCTAGCAAGAACAGAAAAGCAAATTAAATTTCAATGGATTATTTTTCCAATGGAAATTTTCTAACAGAGTTACAGAATAGACATGATTAAATTTTTAGATTTCAGTAACGTAAATTTAAAACTTCGAAATATTGCATCTGAAATGTTTGGTCGAAGTGTGAAATTTTCAACTGATTAAGTTTCTTGTATAAAATTCTACTGTACTTCAGTCAAAAATAGAATTAGAATGAAATAATAATACGAGGGCACGTTATACGTGGTATTCCTGTACAAAAGAATTTTTTTTTTCTTATAATTATTCATAATTTTGCACATTAAAATAAACTAAGTTAATTAAACATTATGTATGCAATGTTACGTGTACTAAAATAATATTAAGCAAATTTTTACGAGAGGTTTTTTCTCGTTAAATAACGTCACGGCATGATTCATTTCATGGAGGAGCTTGATTTGATAAATTGACGGGTAATCTATATTTACATACATGTATACGATATTATCTAATTTATAACCAGTTTTTTTTTTTATTTACTTAACTATTGAATTTAAAATGTACATCTGATAACCAATAAGTTATGTATCAAGTTTCGTCAAGGGCAGACTGCGATTTGCCATTTCCGAATGGTATATCCTGTTTTGAATATGAATTGCGCATCTAACTATAGCCACCACTGTGTTTTTTTAATTTTTACAAACCAAATCGCAAAGAAACACTTCAATGTCAAAGTGATTATGGCGAATAAGCAAAATGATATTTTGATTACATGGAGAAGTATAGCTTCGCAAACAATAATTTATTTTATTAAAGTAATAATTATATTGTGGTCTCGATACGATATGACTAGAATTTGATTTGAAATCTTTGCAGAGTTCCAACTATGTGCTAGTTTTATGTATTTCGGTTAACCTTTTCACTTGAACTAATTTGAATTAATTAATTGATTAATTTTTAAACTAATTTCGACCAAATTACTTAAAATTAATTACTTCAAATTAATACTATTGACAATGCATAAAACCGAACAAATAGCGCAGAGGTTATAGCTGTGACGTTTCGATAGGAAGGTACCTGGTTCGAATCCCAACAGAGGCGGGGTATGCAAAAAGGGTTTTTCATTCCTCTGATTGCGAGCGGGATTAAATTGTACAGGCTAGCATGAAGCTATTCAGTGTGCAAATGGCCAATAAAAACATTGGACCTGTGCAGCCGTTTACAAAATAGGTCTACTGTTCGGCTTTCAAGGGGCAATAAATCCACTAATCAAACAGTCTTTAATAAATGTATGTCAGTGTTGGTATTTATTTTTAAAACAATACATTTAACTAAATTAATATACATATTTTCAATTAGTTTTGCCTGGGGCCTTATTTATTCTTCTTGGAATACTATAAAAATATTACGGTATAAATTGAATGCCAAACTATTGCGAAAATGCATAATTTTTATTTAATAGCATTTTAAATTTTTTTTTGTATAGTTTCGTAACAAAATCACACTTGTGATGGTCTTAACAAACCAAAGGCAATAATATTAAGATTAAGTTAGCGTAATAGCATCTTGAGATCTGATTACTGGCAAACTGAAGTTATGTATGGTTATGATAATACTAGAAACTTCAGTGGCCAATGATGTCCGAAAATACCACAATTGTCTTTCCAGAAAACAAACATTTATATAGACTGTAAAATTATATGGTGAATCAATTTTGCCACCTATAGTAAATTTCCAGAGGCACCAGTAACCTGTTTCTATTTCTATTCTATTGTATTTATATGAATTTTTTGATACTGTTGTCAAACTATCCTACTATACACGAGAATTGACCTAACAAAGCTAGAGTATAAAAACACAAAAGTGTTATATAATCTTTAAATTCATTAGTTGAACATTTAATAAACCCCAGCAATAAAAAGTCTTGGCTATAATTGCGTCATAGTATGATTTTTATTTCACGTGAAATTTATGGTAAACTTGTCCTAAAATAAACAGCAAATAAATCTTCATGTGTGTGAGTGTAAATCTATAAACATTAAAATTAATGTCTGTTTGTTTGTAATATCCGCTTATTTTGACCCCCTTGAAGTTATCCCAAGATTTCATCTCACTATTTATATAAAATACCTCTGACAAGCGCGAAAAATCCATCCAAGGTTTTTAAAATATTTAATTTATGCAAAGAACCAACTCCCAGAATTTTTTTTTGTGATAACAAAACTATCCATGTAATTTAGACAATTGCTTTCTGATATTAGGGGATATATCTATTTTCTCTATATTTAGAAAAAATTCGAGTTCTGGAATATCTTGGGCATTAGCCGATTTGCATTCCAGTAGGCAATTCTTAGTGTTTTGTGCATTTGTATATTTAATATAGAAAGGATGTGCTTTCATCTATTGTTTCTTGATGATTAAGGTGGTGTGCGAATTGGTTAAAAAAATTTGACACAAAAATCCTAATTTTTGATTAATTTAATTATTTCAATCTATTCACACACAGCCTTAGCCGCTTATTTATGACTTCTAGAATTTTTTTTCTTGCATAGCTAGCTGAATATTTAGAGTTTCTATGCTTCGCAGTATCTTTTCAAGAACTCATTACTGCCTTTTAAAATCACTGGTTCCTGTTGGACAATTTGCGAATACGTTTGCCGTTCACCTAGTTCCTTCACTACGTCACATCCTCTGTAATTTGCAGGATGTTGTCTTTTACAATTGATACAGTTTGGAGGGATTTTTTTACTTATATAGGACATGCTTTTGCAGTATGTTTCCCAACACATTTTTTGCAACTAGGCTCCCGTACGACCTATTTCTGCGTATGATTGAAGCCTTGGCCGTTTTTGAATTGAGATATCAGGCCAGTCGTTCTGTTTTCAGTTGCTCTATTTTAACTCTCACATTATTATTGATTTCATATTTTAACTCTTATAGTGTTACATGTTGTATATGATGTTTTCATACGCTGTTTGCCGAGGTAGAGGTTGAAAAATATTTTCAAGGTGTGCTAAAAACAAGGCAGCTTTCTCATTTTGATGATTAGAAGTACTTGCATTTCAGGTCGTTTTAATAAACCTACTTGCCAGGAATCTATCTTGTGGTTCGAAAAAGAAAAACAATTTTTTTAACTTAGGATAAGAATAGAACTGAAACTTAAAATAATTAAACCGATATTTTTGTTCCGTGCCTCAATATTTTTTTTAAGTATATAGTTTTTTTCCATCTACTGCGAATATATAGTATTAAAAAATTCTAAAATAGTTAACCTGACCCCGCAGCCTTGATTTAAAAATCAAAACAACCAAACTATCAGTACTTATATATATTTTTGTTTTTTATTTTTGTTTGTTTGTTAAGTTTGTTTTGGAGCGCGCATCTTATTAACAAGTTTAGCCACCTCTGTGCGCGATTCGATGATCGCTAAGAGAAAGGTAAAACAATAAGCATACCGCGGCGGTGTGGAATATTATAAAAATATTATCATTTATTTTTATTTACTTCATTGACCGTAGTGCATTGCCATTCGATAGTAGTCTCCGTGTCTGTATTATTATAAGAGCAGCAAGCTTTTCGGTCTTTTCGCAAAAAAATTAGTAAATTAAAATTTTAAATATTTTTTTTGTGTATTTTATTTAACAAGTGGACAAATTTCTAACATATTCGTTTTTAAATAATTTTAATTGTTTAAACAGCAACGTTATAGTTATATTGTTTATAAGTACTAAAAATATATATTAAAAGTGAAATTAATTTCTGTGTGTGTGTATAGTTTAACAATTGTGAATACCAATTATAGAAATTTAAATTTATTTATTATTAATGTGTTACTAGATAATTGTGAAAATTATACAACTTGAGTAATCTGCGTAATCTTATACGCACATTCGGTAAATTCATATGGTGAATGACTTAAGATTTTTCATCATCGTGACTTAACTTAAGCAAGATATTTTAAGTATATATAGTATTGTGAAATAATTTATATTAATGTGCGGTTTATAAAACGTTTATGAAATATTTATAAATCACCGTCTTAAATTTTATATTCAATATTAATATAGTTTTTGTAATGTAAGTTTTCAAGAATAATTTTTTATTTTTTTATATAAATTATGTACCTCTTGTGGTGTTATCGAAATAAAACAAAAAAAAATGTGAATATACTAAACCGGTAATATGAGCGAAAGCAAAATTTTAAGACACCAATAAGTTTATTCACAGACAGTTGATATACATATATGTACGTATATATGTATGTATATATATTTACAGCTGTGCTAGCAATTTTAATAAAAGTGCCAATTGATCAGTATTTTAATTTTAAAAATTTTTTTTAAAAACGTAAACATATATAAATTCTAAACGTGCGGTATTGAATTATTTTTAAAGTCTGAAATACGCGACCTTAAGAAAAATATTCGTGACACAAACATAAATTAAAATTCTTTTTCCGGAGAAGAAAATTTAACCGGTAATGCCGAATAAAAAGTAGATGATCCCGGAAATATATTAAAATTCGATGTCAAAATTAAAATATTTGATTTAGGATTTTAGATACAAAATGTTTACTTTTCAAGATATACTTACGTATATATGATAATTTCGTAACCTTGGGTGTTTGAATATTTTTAATAAGATCGATTTTATTAGTAATATAAATAATCACCAATAAATGGATTATTTGTGAAAGAATTTTATATCAAAACGAGTTTTAAGATTTTTTTGGGAATTTTTTTTGGTAATAAATTTTTTGTTCACATGATACCACCAGATAGATAGAGATTTTCATTTTTAAAATACCTTTACCTTTATAAAAAACATATACATATGTATGCTAATTTAAAAAAATAACATAATAAAATTCTAATGATAAAACCGTTAAGACAGAGTGAATATTTATGACAACCTACTTAAAAAATATCTACATACGCTTAATTTTGGTACACTGTTATCTTTATTTACTTCAATTTACGTAAATGTAAACATTTCGCCTGCTAATGTTTAAGTCTACAAAATTATTTCCACAAACAGCGCATATGACAAGAAATTATCTTGATAATATTCAATTCACCAATTTCTGGCAGGCCTTGATAAATGCGTTAATATTAAAATAAAACCGGGTCGAAAAACTTTTATCGTTTCAAACGAAATGTACATTAAATAGAAAAACTTATAAAATTTGAAAATTTATCATTTGTTCATTGTAATTGAAAAGATACCAGATGTCCTGTTTCGATGTATCAGAATCTAATTCACATAAAGTAGATATCTGCAGATAGTTAGTTTTATTAAATTTGTTAATGTTTAAGTAATTCAATTTGATTGGACAAAATTCTAATAAAATTTATTTACTAATTAAATTGACGGAAATTTAAACGAGTTTCCGGGATAATTAAAATTTAAATTCTTTCAACAATTACATTAAATTGAAATATTTGTATAAATCTCATAATTTTTATTATCAAAGGCACCTTAAAATTATTTTTTTTAAGATTTGAAACATTGGGTAAATATTTTTTTAAAAAAATACCAAAATAAGAATCTGTGGTTGTTTGAGAAACTTGTTAACTGAATTTTTAACGATTTTGAGATATGAATTGCAAATAACCCCGAAATTAGATATCTTTTCAGATAAATTTTCCAAATTATTACGTTATATTACTATTATTTAAATTTTTATGTAAATTTTTTTTTTAAATAAAGTTGCTATAAAAGGTTATATTGTTACTATAAAACACAAAATGTTAATGTAAACAATAAAAAAAATCCTAAATGATTGTAGTGTAACATTTTTAACTACAGTTGTCGAAAAAAATTTGTTTTGTTAAAACTAGTTATCTTTACTTAAAAATTAACAAATTCCCATTTATATTTTAATATAACTAATTATCTGCCGATAACAACTGTATGTGAATTAAATTTTGATACACCTAAAGAGAATATCTTTAATTAAATTAAATATTTCTATAAAAACAGGACGAACGTTTAATAAATGTTTATACGTTTAAATGTCTGGAGAAATGTATATGTACCGTACAATACTTTGTTTGATTATATTTTATATAGTGTTGAAATCTTTATTGTAGAGTTCATAAAGATCGCAATCACCACTTTTAAATAGATCAAAATTTGAAAATGGGTTTTACCATCTTATGATTTTATGACCAATTAGAAAATTTCCGTAAACGAATTTAATGTTAATTACCGAAATCTAACTATCTATTAAATCTTCTGTTTATTCTATTTGCAGTTTATTTATACAAGACCCCATTTATTTATTACTACATACATATTTTGCAGTCAATATTTATATTAATGAACCACAACTGGCATTCACAAGATACACCGACACAATATTTGCATTCAATAAATCACAAACAAAATTAAACATTACTTTTATGCGATATTTAGATTTCAATTAGTCATAAAAATCGTATATTTCCAAATATATCAATTATTGAACTTTAAACCATTATATAGTTACAATCGAATACTTTATAGTTTACGCATCATTTAAAAAAAAACTACAAACAAATTGGATATTTATGGCTAGGATGCACAACGTCTTAAGCATACACATAATACAAATAAACTCATCAAGTTAAATATTATTAGAATGTATGACTGATATACCTTGAGTGGCCAATATATTTTATTTTGCACAATCGACAATGTACTTGGAAATTATAAGAAAAAATGTCGCAACTTCTTAAAGCTACACGAATATATTACATTTTGTTAATTAACAACTTAACTTTTTCCTATACGTATTTCATTAAATTTACTTATTTTAAAAAAATATATAATTACAGATACAGAGAGGCCATAAAATGATACAAATTTATTGCCGCCGCATTTATTTAATAAAATGAATGAACCTTTTATTGAAGCGCTTAGTACACACTTTGGACGACATTTTTTTCATTGGGCCATAACACAATCGGACATATGGTATGTAGCATATCGTTGTGCTGATTTTGTTACAAAAATTCATGAACCTCTAGAACGGGGTGTTGCTGTACTTGATAATTTGCTTACGCTCGAAGAGGAGGAATTAGTTGCTAATGAGGAACTATTATCTATGGAATATCCTGAAGGAAATCAAGAAATTGTTTTAAACAATGATAATCGATATCAAGGTAAATAAATAAATAATTAATGTACATACTAATTAATTCAAATTAATTTAAAAAAAAAGTTCAATTTCACTTTAATTAATTCTTTAATAGTTTTGAATTAATTTACGTAATACAAGTAAATTCAATGTGGCGATTAAACTCGAATGCTCTATATATTTATCTATAATGTATTATTCATTTTACGATAAATAAATATTCATTTGCGAATTAATTTACGAATAATTATTTAGCACCTAAATTTGTATTATTAATATAACTATGTATGTATAATTAAATTTTACTAAACGACTTTAAGTTTCGAATAGATTTTGATTTATTTATTAACTATATGCTAATATGTTATAAGCCATTTTACCAATTTGACCATTAATCAACTGGTGTTTTTAATTGAAGTTATTGACCATTTTGTCTTCGTCCCATTTTAGAATTTCAGAATTCTTGACCAACCAACATTTAGGTTCCGATAAATTTCAAAAACTAAAAGTATTTGACGATTGTTAAACATTTAATAATACTCTGCTCCCCACTATCCATTCTTGACAAGCCTCTTTATCTTACCAGGATGATAAACAACTATCAATTTTGATTGTCTTTTCTATATGGAACATGTGGAAATTAAAAAACTAGGATTTCAATAGGCTTGCAAAAATATTAGCATACCAGACTTAGGCTTACATTAACACTTCGTCAAATTCAAGTCTTAACATGTAGCCAAAGAAATTATTTCGACCATTGTATATACCCATACTCATTGTTTCGAAGGAATGGTATTGTTTTAACAGTCTGAGATTACAGTTTGAATTAAATGTGGTTGTGTGTAGCATTGGAAGTTAACAGTGTAGCTGTGCCTTGCTTACTAAAATATTTATAGCTGAATGCGTTCAAACGCATTTAGAATGGAGAAACTGGTATAACATCAGCGTTTATCGAAGAAAATGGGTAAAGCATAAATTTAGTCAAATGTGCAGATTGTTTAGATACCTAATTCTAAATTGGCAACCAAAATTTAAAAATAATTTACTATTCTTCAAAATGTTTGGTTTGTCAAATTTACATATATGCACTCTAGGTTTGCTTTCAATTTAATTTACTAAATTTAATGTTCTAATTAAAAGCAATATGTTATATAAAAAAAACGAAGTGGATCTTAGGAAGCCAACCTCTGAGTTTTAAATTTTAATTTAATTTTAAAATTTCACAGTTCGATGAATTTCAATGTTTAAGAAATTTATGAACTTTTCTGGTGTATACGTATGTTTTAACCTGTTTATACATAGTTCTGCTCCTAACACACTAATCATTTGATCGGTGTTAAAGTTCAAACAAAATAACGATTTTTTTATCAGTTTATAAGACCCGACATCTTATTATTATTTTATTAGGACCCGAGATCAGTTGAAGGATTGATTTGGTTTGGTTGGAACGTCTTCAAATATTTAAATTTTATAAAGTGTACTCTTTTGCGTATGAAAATATCTGGCCTTTCTAGTTTTCGTATCCTAAATGACAGCTTTCACCTTCTAGGGCGGTTTCTTTTGTCGCGTTGGTGGTTTCCATTTCTGTTTTTTTTTTGTCGTAGAATCGTGTGGAATCGCGTCTATAAACTGCACAACTATATCCCAATTTAACTTCGTTTCCAGCACGGTGGATTTTTACAAAAGTACCCATGTCCCGTGAGAAATTGGGTCATGATTTATGTTGGACCTGTTTTCTATATCCACCAAATTAAACGATTTTCTAATCAGCCTTTCCGTCCACCTATCACGGCTCTCGGTCTGCCTCTCCTGGCAGCATAGCATGACATGTTCCTTGGCTGCCTTTTTTGCTTCCACAACGAAGGTTGGTGTTATATAATGTTTTCTTTTCCTCCGCTATTAGATGGATAGAAATCACTTCGGCAGGTTTTGATTCAGTTCTGTATAAACTGCAGATCCTGTGATGTTCCATGTCAAGGAACGTGCAATTTTGAGTAGACCCATTGGCGGCACCTCCCATGACCTCTTTATTGAATTGGTCCTTCGTGATTTCGACCATTAGATTTTGCAGATAGTCGTCAATTATCCGCAAAAAATATAGTCTGGTATGCGGAAAACGTTTGATAACGCCGATAGCATATCCGCTCACCTCGCAGAACTAAATGCGTTCTTCACATCCAGTATAGCTAGTAACAATATCGCCAGTGATAGTGATTCCCTTGTTGTACCATAAAGAAAGCTTCCTCACATCTTCGAAAGGACCGGTTTCCTTACAACTGCAATTAGAAGTTTTCCCGCTGTATCCTATATGCATATGGACAGTTTGGTTCTCTCTTCATTTTGTTTATGAAAAACTGCCGTTTGAGTTTCCATGCCTTAGGGGAATCTTTTAGCTCGTGGCATCGATTGTACAAGTTTAGAACTACCTCAGAGTGAAATCGAGCTATCACATTTAACTGTCTTGGTAATTTAACTACATATTCTAATTAACCTTGACATCCATCTGGACCAATCCCCGAATGAATCCATTCATAAATTAAAATCCAATTTTCAGACAACTTTATCGGTATATTATAAAATCAGCTCTGTTTTATAATTTAACCTGCAGGCAAAATCTCGAAAGGTCAAAAATACAACTTTCAAATCACAAATTGAATCTCTCGCGATTATTAATTAATAATTATCATTATTTCACGTGCTGTACTTTCTATCATAAATAAGCTCCGCAAAAAATTGTATAAACAAAATATTGTACGCAACCAAAAATAACAAAAACACACACACACACATGAATTTCATTCATAAATTTTTTTAGTATGCGTATACGAATACAAATTAATGATTTTTAATGAATAGCTACGACTCTTTGTCTCTCTCTCTCATCCTCTCTCCCAGATCAACATCACCCAAGCGTCGTTTAATTTAAAATACATATTTATTAAAATTATTAAAATTTACTAATCAAATTAAAGGAACACAGCCACGAAATTAAATTACTATTTAATTAACTTATTCAATTAATAACTAATCATTTAAAATTTAATTAATCAAAAAATCATCAAAATTTAGGCATTAAACGGAGCGTAATTACTGAGAGAATATTGAAAAGAGAGCAAACAAATCAACTTTTCTTGGTTTTTGTTTTTATTTTCTTGTCTGTCGATTACAAAAAAAAAAGTTGTCAAAATCACAAGATGGCGAATTCAAATGAATAGACGGGCGAAAAGAAAAAAGTTTTTAATTTTTAATAAATTCCAAATTTTAATCAAACAAATAAATTTACAAAGTTAGGCATGTCAAATTTATATTCAAAAATGTCTACAAAACCAGTGAAAAAGAATCAAGATCAAATGAATATGATCTTTTCGCAATTTAGTGGATGGATGAATGGTACGCCATTGGTGTAGTTAAGAAAGGGAGTGTTGCAAATACGGAAATTAAAATTTAATTTTTTATTTTAATATAATTCCAGTTGAAACAGTTAATAATGGATCGCTACTATTATCACCACCACCAAATAATCCGCTCATGCAACGCGGAGATAATATGCAAGTGACTCAGCCATGTAGTGCACCCTCATCACCTCTAGCATCTCCAGGTGCACTTAGTGCTACTTCATTTACAATACCATCGTCGAATGGTGTTTCTATTATTGATACGACCGATCCTAATTGGCAAGCAACTAAACCAACGGTTCGCGAAAGGAATGCTGCAATGTTTAATAATGAATTGATGGCTGATATAAAATTTGTTGTTGGTTGCGATGATAATATACAAACGATTCCAGCGCATAAATATGTTCTGGCCACTGGAAGTTCAGTATTTTATGCCATGTTTTTTGGAGGCTTGGCCGAAAATAAACCAGAAATTAAAGTTCCTGATGTAGAGCCATCTGCATTTTTAACCCTATTAAAGTAAGTCGAGAAGTTTGATAATCGGAAATCGAGTGCTTAATATACTAAATCTCCAACATTTTAATCCTCAGATATTTATATTGTGACGAAATACATTTAGAAGCTGATAATGTATTAGCCACACTATATGTGGCCAAAAAATATATTGTACCGCATTTAGCTAAAGCATGTGTTAATTATTTAGAAACGAGCCTGACTGCAAAAAATGCATGCCTACTGCTCAGCCAGTCACGATTATTCGAAGAACCTGATTTAATGCAAAGATGCTGGGAAGTAATTGATGCCCAGGTATGTAAAACGATAGATAGCATGAATTTAGATGACTTTCAAACTACTACCACGACTTTATCGTCACTATCATCGTCTTCATCGTTATCATGTTCTGATGATCACTCAAAATAATTATTAAAAATAGAGTTCACTGCCCATTCCCGAACATATCATTCCATTGTATCACACACACTCTAGATAGAAAAACCATTTTAATTTAAGATAGATATATATTGCCCTAAATATCAAACCAAGTTTGATACACAATCGAATTCACAACACATAGTCATACACACATCACCTAGCTAATAAATGTCAATGTAATTGGCCTCATTGGTTGTAAATATAAATGTAAAACTATAAAAATTGACAATACATGTAAATTTTTTGGTATAAAAGTGTATTGCCTTTTAATTATCCTTATTTTGTATCTAATTTATTTTTTTATTTTTTTTTTTCATTAAACCCCGAAAGGCTGAAATGGCTATCCAGTCAGAAGGATTTGTTGACATTGATATCAAAACATTCGAATCGATTTTGGGACGTGAAACACTAAACTGCAAGGAAATCCATTTATTCGAGGCCGCTTTGAATTGGGCGCAGAATGCATGTAACAAGATTGATATTGAGCCATCACCACAAAATTTGCGACAGGTGCTCGGCCAATCGTTGCATTTGATACGATTACCCACCATGTCGCTAGAGGATTTTGCGAATGGAGTAGCGCAGCTTGGGATATTAACGCGACAAGAGACGATCGATATATTTCTACATTTCACGGCAAAAAACAAGCCAACGCTAAATTTTCCGATTAAATCACGAACCGGTTTAAAAACGCAAATTTGCCACAGATTTTTATCGTCTGCATACCGAAACAATCAATGGCGTTATCGTGGCCGTTGTGATTCAATACAATTCTCGGTCGATAAACGTATATTTTTGGTTGGATTTGGACTGTACGGATCATCCACTGGGGCCGCAGATTATAACGTTAAAATTGAGCTGAAACGGCAAGGGCGCGTACTCGCCGAGAACAACACCAAATTCTTTTCGGACGGATCAAGCAACACATTCCATGTATTCTTCGAAGATCCTATACAAATTGAACCAGATTGTTATTACACCGCATCCGTAATACTAGATGGCAGTGAACTAAGTTTCTTCGGCCAGGAGGGAATGAGCGAGGTGTGCATGAAAAACGTAACATTCCAGTTTCAATGTTCGTCCGAAAGTACAAATGGTACTGGAGTTCAGGGTGGCCAAATACCAGAGTTGATATTTTACGGTCCAATGGGCGCAAGCAGCGCTAATAATACCGCAACCACCTCTAATAATTCGGCAAAGAGCACACCTCCAATGGAAGTAATTTAAAAATTCTATACATTTCCAAAATACCAAATTATCTAAAATTACCAGTAGAATTAATGGTTTCTTAACATAAAAAAAAACAAAACAAAAATTGTGATTGATATAATATTAAAAAAAAACTATTATTTGGTTAGATATCTTTAAGATATTTACGCAAAAGAAAATTATTTATGAATTTTATATAAGATTACTAATAATAATAAAATAGTAGATTGGCTTATCTTTTCCAAACAAAATAGAAACACGTAAAAAATTCAACAGGAAGTTGGTCAATTATATTTAAGAATGCAGCAAGCAGCACACGCAAAATATGCTCAAAATACTTATATATTTCCTTTAAGTCATATACATAAATTATATATTTACAAATAATTAGCATTTATTTAATTTGTAGCGTTTACGTTTTATCAATAAAATATATTTAAAATGATTTGTTTTAATTATAACAAAAAAAAATTGATTATTCAAATAATCTTTACCTTTACTTGTTTGGTTTAAAATGTAGATTTTATTTAAGATTGATTACTCAACAAATTAATAAAGAAAAAGCCATATTAATTATTAAACTATAAATAATATATATTTTGTTTAATTTAAACCAAACTCATTCGAATATACTTATTTAACTTTAGGTATTAACTGGATTCGCATTCAGCACAATTTGGTGGTACAAATAGCTTAGTGACTTCACAAACTTACATCATACGCATAGATGCCAAAGATATCAAATTTCATTGAAAACGATGCATACCGTAATTGAAAACGATCTGCCAGCACATAATTTGACTAACGAGCTTTACTATTTATTTAAATTTCTTAAATTACGGATTGATAATAGTAACTGCTAATCACTAATATTAAGCTGGCCAAGGCTACAGATTACCAAGATGTGAGCTCTCATAAAATCAAAATTGAACAAGTTCTCAAATGAGCAAAGAAATATGAATTTTGACTGAAAGATAATTAACTATTTAGGAACAAAACTGAACTCTGACTTTGGCCATTTGTAATTTAACGAATTTGCTTTGCATTTTAATAATGGTCAGTACATAAGCGGAGCAAAACGAAAATTCTTCGGAATCAAACCCTGATTTCAAATTCCAATGCGAAGAATACATTGTACAGATTAGATTGAGATTTATCCTAAAATTAAAATTCAAAACTCCATACATCGAGTTCGTGCGTAATAACCAGGCAGATCTGGCCTGGACTTGACCGGTCCAGATCAGGCCAACGAATATCGCTTCGACGGCACCCTATTGGTATGGTAGTGGGAGCTATAATGGGACATTGTCTCATTGGGATACATGCGGACAGACTGGGTGTCCCTGCCCATGACTTCTACCGCAGCTGCGGTGATGATGAGGAGGTGGAGGAAAGTGGGCTCCATCTGCTCTGCACCTGTTCTAGTCTAGCGTACAGTAGAACAAAATTTATGGGCACTTCCCCATTGAACGATCTCACGAATGTTAGTAAGGTCGGGGTCCGGGACTTTAAACGCTTCTTAGTAAGCTAGTCTATGCTAGTCGTCTAGAATGGCTACCCTAACCTAACCTAACCTACATCGAGAACTAGTAACCTATTCTGTTTTCTAACAAAGGAATTTGTAAACCAATATTTGAAAAATTAATTTGATTATAAATTTGCCCAATACAAGGTAATCATTGAATCTTATCCTTATCACAAAATGGGATACCCAAGTTGGAATAAACGATTTTAATATAATTCTAAAATAGATTCAGGTACATTGTCCAACTATTTGTGGCATCCTGCATATTCCGAACAGACTGATATTCGTTTTTATGCATCGACCACTCTTGCGTGTGTGCATACAAGGGCTGCGGTTTATGTAATTTTTCACATTTTATTGATAATGATGTTAGAAGAAAACTCCAACTAGGAGTTTTTTATGAGCCTTAAATTACCTAGTCTAATCGTTATACTCAAAGAGGTTAGTAATAAATGAACAGTCGCACAAATTCCATAAAAAATATCCAACAATATTGTGAATTTATAAAGGTGAAAAATATTTGACATTAATGGCGTGATATTTACTTTATGTAAATCGATATCAATTGTATTCGTCGAACTATAATGAAAATTTCTTAATAAATAATAATGGGACATCACTTACCGACTGACGGTATATTTATACAAAGTGCTTGAGATAATTTCAAGTAGGTTTTTCCCAGTTCGTAACAGCATATCTGTAGTATGTCACTGATATCGATTAACAAATCTAAAAGTAAAAAATTAAAATAAAATCTGTTGAACAGTTAAATCGAGAGAAAAATTCTTACGTGATGTGCCCTCCGTTCGGCACGTTATATAGACGCATGCCGCATAAATATGGGTATTTTTTCGACCCCTTGTAAAGTGACGCATTAACGCCATTTTAAAAAAATTACAAGCCGTATCAATGCAATGATTATTCAAGTGAAGCTGATGCGATAAATGCGTAATCCCGTGGCGTGCTTTACGCAATGTTACTTCACGCGATTCCGTACCCATGCCAACATGAAATTTACCATAGCCCGTGGCACCACCTTTTGAGTCGGCGGATACAAATTGTCCCACGGCACTTGATGCGCCATGTGTATTTTCTTCGAATTGAACTTCAGAAACGATAATATTATCCTCAAGCACTGAGCCACAATTGGTACATACAGCATCACCTCGTGCATTATCAACTTCGATATCAGCTGAACCACAATTTTTACACTTTTGTCCAGCAGACATGGCTATCGTATTTTATATGGGTAAATAATATTTTAAATACAAAAGCTTTATTTATTGTATTTTATTAAATAATTAAACAAAAATTTAAATAATTTTCTTTCATGCCCGCAATAAAGTTTTTTTGTGTTGTTGTATATTATGTCAAGCAAATAAATAACAAATAACTACTGTCTTCACTCCTCATTGGACTGTCAAAATATATACTTGAGGGTAAGCACCATAAAACAACATATAGTGACATCTTGTAAACGGTTTATGCAACTCCGTATGTTTATCAAAAATTCAAAATTTTAGTCGTTAGTTTTACAAAATAAACTTTATTCAAATAATAAATTACCCACAATGCGAAATAATTTTAGATACATATTAGTCACACAAACATCTCTGTATAAATTCAACTTATGTTTGTTTATTAAAATTTTATAAAATAAAAATAAAAACATACAAATTTATTTCCTGAAAATATGCATGTACAAATTAATAAAATCTTACAAAACAATAATAAGAACTGAAATTTATTTCAAGGACATGGAACTAAACTGTTTTAGAAAGTTGTCCACACAGCACGTTTATACATTTAATTTAGATATTAACTCTTCGGACACCTGGTGCAACTTGGCACTTAGATGTAAGGCCCAAGCAGGTAATAGTACTTGGCTGAATAAATCAGCAAACTATAATAAATAAATAAAAATAATTATTATCTAGATCTTATGTTATAAAATATATATATATATACATTGGCACCAGTATCATTTTCCGACAGATATGTATCCTGCAATTGTTGGTACATGAACGAGGCTTGGGTTTCGGTGAATAGTTCGTGTGTAATCAAAGGATCTTCACAATACAATTTAAGGCGACGTTTTGAATCATAATATCCTTCGATGCATTTGTCTAATTTAGGTTTTACCTCCTTGAAACTATCCTTTATTGCGGATATGGTAAGCTTGTGGCAATTGCTGTGAATCAAAATAAAATTATACTTTGTTCTAGGAACATCTAGATTATGCAGAATATTTACAATTTATTTTTTGGCAAAGGAGAATCGATTAATTCAGTATAACATTTCGATGAGAGGCTATCCATGACCCGTTTTTTACGTTTCAAAGTCGAACTAGTTTTGTGCTTGGAATCAATTTTTTTAATATTTTCTTTTTTACGTGTACTAGCCGATGGTGTCTCGGCTATTACATCATTCGACTCACTATCACTCTGAGAAAAAAGCCCGGTAAGTTTTGACTTTTTTCTATCTTTTCCTTTCTGTTTTCGTTTGTTGTGTTCGGAGAGCGATGCACCCTCTGTTTGTGTTGGTGATTTAACCTTTTCATCGATGCTATTTTGAGAGATTATAAAATTTTCATTGAGTGATTCATATTTCCTTCTTCGTTTAATACTACTCGCGCCAGTGGTGCCATCACTAGATGTTTGTGAAAGTTCTTCAATTTTGGTTGGTTTGTACGAAATATCTGGTGAATCCGAATCCTTTGTTCCACTCTCCGGGATATACTCATCCTTACCAGGAGTTTTTCCACCAAACGGTGCTGGTTTGTATGTAGTAGCCTCATTATCGTTCGGCGTATTATTTGTTGGTAAAGGCGTGTAGTGATTGTCTTTCTCGTTATTAATTAGTGATGGTGAATATTCTCTGTACTTTTCTTGCTTTTCTCCGCCACGTTTTGGAACCGTCCTCAGATCCAATACATAATCAATCAGGATATTTACATAGTATTCAAATTTATAGTTACTTATGCTGAGTAATTTTTTTAAATCACCATTCATCGGACGGAATTTAACAGTCAGCTTCAAATCGCCAGGCACATTTATTACACTCGTTTCATGTTTATTACTTTTAATATAGTTTTTTGCAATTCCAGACAATTTCTTATATATGTAACTCCAATTCTCCAGTGATAACCATTTATCTGTTCGAAATGTGTTCGAAAATAGAAACAATTCCCGTTCTTTGATTTGAAAATTATACAGCAGCGAAGCGTTTTCTATCTATAAAATTCATCAATAAATTATATTAGAATTTAATTGGGTTCGTATTTATACCTTATATATTTCAAATATATGCATGATAGTATTTAAAGTTGGTTCAATAAGCACGACTACTTTAGAAATCTCACATTTAATGTTGTCACTCCATGCACATTTTGACAGATAGTTTACCGCTATCTTTTGTAATTAAGGTGTACGTACACAATTGTTTCTGTTGACATGCACAAATTATTTAAGGGCAACGAACCATACTAAATTACAAATGATTTCATGCGTTGAACAATTTAGATAAATAATTTAATCAAAATAACTGCTAGGTGGCGAAGTTCAGAAATGATCAGTTATGAGTCCACGTTGCACAGAGAGAAATGTTTCATTTTAATTCTAGATTTTTCACCATCCAGCTAATTCTGTGGTTCAAGCCTATTGATGACAAAGATACTAATACATAGCATATGTTGATAGACGAACTTCCTATCATCTAAATTCGACTTTTGATATGGAATTCAATATATTTTAGACCAGGCCTATCAGCCGCCAAAAAAGCATCTACATAATATTATGTAGGCTACTTTATGTTCCAAGGAAGACAGTGTTTTCTCAGGTTAAATCATAAGACCTTTATTCTTACGTAATAAAAATAAATGTTTAAATATATATTTAAGTTACAATTCAATTACTAATAACACATATAATCATCATTTTGAATAAACAGTCATTCACTGTCCGTGTATCCATATTCCGTTTCATCATCATCCGTATCATCACACGGATCAGTTGCATCGCCATTGCCGGACAATTGCAAATTATCAGGAGCTACATTTCGTTTTCGCAATTTTCGGCGGCTATGTTTCGGATTTGCTACAATTAGAGATATAATTAGATTTAGAAACTCTCGTGCTGTTGGTTTTAGAAACTAACGCGCTATTTGATGTTGAAATTGTTGGAAATGCACTGGATCACGTCTATAGCACGCATTGCCATAAGGACAATATGGTGTCGATGAAGGCGCGGGTACAAAATTTGGCCGTCTATAGTCGCTGTCGTTAGGATGCGCGAATTCGCTTAAATGTGCCGGATTTTTCCTAAGAAAATATGTGCTAATTCATAAATTGTTTACTAAACATGCACTTCCAATATTTCAACCTACCTATAGCATTTGATACCAAATTGACACGAGTCACGCACACTAGAATCAGCTGGCTCCACTCTAACGTCTGTTTTTACTGTAACCATAGGTACTCGTGGTATAGTTTTTGGTGAACTACCACTAGCTGCGTTATTTCCATCAGGACTGTCACACTCACTCGACAAATCAGCTGCTTTTATATCATCTGTACTTGCCACATCCATATCAACTTCATTTGAAGTATGAATGATATTACTTCCACTAGCGAGCTCGTTTAAATTGACCGTTTCATTACGTGGTATATTTTGAATCGATATTGTGCTGTCAATTTCATTCTCTGCCGCCCCACTGAGATTTGGTTTCCGTTTCTTGGCCGCAGACGTGTCTACTGCATAATTCTGATTCAGCATCCAACTTGGTAGTTTCGATTTTTGACAACCGCTACTTCCAGCCACTTCCAATGACGATTTCGACAGTTGATTAATTTTAGGTGCATCTGTTACTTCTTTTGTGCTCGGCTCACACTCAATATATTCATTCAAATCCAACTCTTGAGTTTCTGAGTCATTTAATTCATTACTTTCGATTTCATCTAATTTAGTGTACGAAATCCTGTACCAAAATTTGTCTGGAAGAAATCCAATCTCATCGTTCTCTTGCAATTCAACGATTTTATTATTTCGTATCGATTTTAAGAATCCGGTTGATTTTGTTCGATAAAACAACGGATTTGAATGTGGCTAAAATATTATTTTACATGAAATTAATGCAATAAATATTTCATAATTACTTACCGCTGTTATAATAATTTTCTCTGATTCAATTCTGAAAACAGCGTGCTTCCTTGAAACTACCTTATCTTGGCACTGCATGATGGATGTTATAAAATATTTATGCGATATTTATAAAAATATTAAATCTTAACTTACATTTTGTAAATGATCACGTCCAATGAACGCATTATTTGTTACAGAGATTGTATGATTTCCATTTAAATCAATTAAATAGATTTTATTAGTCATTTTTCATATTTGTTAACCAGTTCCAACACCTTACACCTATTATTATACGTAACGTACTCGAACTCATACAGAAAATAGGTATAAACAAATCTAAACATGAAAAATCGAGTTTGATAAACGTCAGATGAATAAAAATATTTATGGTGACATCTACTGATTGGCATATGAACTTTATTTACTTTTAGGGGTGAACATTTTAAAATTTGAATTTCAGAAAAAAATAATTTCCACCCACGTGAATGGAATTTGGAATATGTAGCAGATACTTATAATTACTCAACGCCACAATTTCAGTTGAACAGATTTTCAATATAATTGAGTAAACATTTAATTTCGATAAAATTGAGTGGAATTTTAAATCAAATTGAGTGAAAGATCTTATTAACGAATTTTGCTCCTCCCCCCCGTAATTATAAAACGAATTAACTGATCTATTAAGAGGGACACAACAGATGATAATGATTTTCTTATTAAAAAATTATACACCGCAATTTGTTATCATAAAAATAAATGTATGTACATAATATATAAATGTATTTAAGTGCACATCTTAATTACTAAACTTAATGACTTAGACATAAAAACAGATAAATGTAATAATGTAAAAATCTAATCGTCAATCATCATTTGGTGTATCTTCAGTGTCTGGCAAATCATCGTCCGTACCATCGTCAGACGGCACAAATTCTGAATCATCATCCGTATCATCAAACGGATCACTTTCATCATCATCACTCAAACCATAATCCAAATTTAAAATTAACTTTTTACGATCACGTTTCGTGCCCAATATGGCACTGCCAGACAATTGGGAATCACCAGAGTCCAAATTTTTTTTTCGTAATTTTCGGCGATTCTTTTTTGGGTTTGCTACAATTAGATAGGTTTTATGATGCTAAAATTTAAATTTCTATGTTTATGCACAGTTAAAATTTATTTTAGAAACTAACTTGACGGTGGATGTTTGAACTGTTGGAAATGGACTGGATTGCGCCTATAGCACGCATTATAATATGGACAGTCTGGCGATGATGGAGGTGCTGGTGGAAAATTTGGCCGTCGATAGTCACTGTCGCCAGGATGCGCCAATTCGCTTAAATGTGCAGGATTTCTCCTAAAAAAAATTACATAAAATCCATCAATTTCTTACTAAACACGTATGCATCTAAAGCCTACCTGTAACATTTGATGCCATATTGGCACGAATTCCGCACGCTACTCGAATCAGCCGGCTCTACTTTTACTTCTTTTTTTATTGTGATCTTAGGTACTTGTGGTTGTGTTGCAGTAGTAGTAGATGAACTATTGGTAGCAGCATCCATTCCAACAGAACTAGCAGCATCGTTTCCAACAGAACTGGCAGCGTCGTTTCCGACAGAATTAACAGCATTGTTTCTATCAATACTACCAGGGTCGTTTCCATCAGAACTAGCAGGGTCGTTTCCATCAGCACTAGCAGGGTCGTTTCCATCAAAACTAGCAGGGTCGTTTCCATTAGAACTAGCAGGGTCGTTTCCATCAGGAGTATCGCTTGAACTCAGCAAACCAGGTATTTTTATATCCTCTTTATTATCCACATCTTCATCAGAATTATTTGAAGTACGAACGTTATCATTTTCACTTACAACATTATTAGAATCCACTACAGGCTGACTAGCAGTCGAGTCGTTTAAATTGTCTGATTCATTATCTGGTATATCGCGAACCGATATTGTGCTCTCAACTTCATCTTCTAGCACATCAGACGTATTTGTTTTTTGTTTCTTAGCCAAAGATGTACCTTCTAAATAGTTCTCTTCTAGCATCCAGTTTGGTCGTTTCGTTTTTTGACTATCGCCACTACTTCCAGTCACTTCTGTCGACAATGTCAACGACAGTAGATTAATTTCTGCCGCATTTTTAATACGAATCGTAGGCAGGGGAGGTTCTTCTGTATCTGGATCAGATATATTTTCATTTAAATCCAACTCTTGTGTTTCCGAATCATCTATTTGACTACTAGCGACGTTTTCTAATTTGGTGGACGAAATACGAAACCAAAACTTATCTGGGAGAAAACCAACTTCATCGCTCTCTTTCAATTCAACGATAGAATTTTTTAGTAGCGACTTTAAGATACTATCGGATTTTGTTCGATAAAATAACGGATTTGTATGCGTCTGAAACGGATACATTATTACATTATTCACATGCATAAAAGAAAAAATAATAATTACTTACCGCTGTTATGATAATTTTATTTGCTTCAACCGTGAAAATCGCATGTTTCCTTGAAATTCGCTTATCTTCGCACTATACATAAAATACGATGATATATGATATGATGTGATGTTATTAAATATGACGCATTTTATCTAAAATTGTTAATCGTAACTTACATTTTGTAAATGTTCACGGCCAATGCATGAGCCATTTTCCACTAGGATTGTATGGTTTCCATTTAAATCAATTAAATAGATTTTATTACTCATTTTTCCGATATACTTCCGAATATTGCAAAGCGCGCAAAAATTTACCGACAAGTGAGAGCGACTGTACGTAATAAAATTAGAAATAGAAATAAACAAATTATCAAACATGAAAATTCGTGTTTTATAAACGTCAAGCGAGATTGATAAATAAATTATTTGAGGTGGCATCTGGTGGTTGGTATAATTATGTTAGGGTAGCGAACCAAATGTAATTTAAAAATTTGAATTTATGAACTGCTATTCGCTGATAACTAAATTCTTAGTGAAGAATGAGCCTAGAAGTTGACGAATCAGCCTTTTATTTCATGCTTTCCAGCTATGTGTTAACATTTTCGCGCGTTTCTTTAATCATTTTGGCTTAAAACGCAAGTTAAAGAACCAATTCATTAATTATCGCATTGTAAAGGTTTTTAGAGCACTTGAAATTGAAAACTAAATCTTTTATCGATTTACTATCATTTCATTTTGAAATTAACACATATCCCAAATGTTGAAATGTCTAAACCAGAAATACCTGTTTGTTTACCAAACAAATTGTATCCAAATTTTGCACGGTTAAATAAACATATTACATATTAGTAAAATGCCTGACCAACAATAAATTGATTTTTAATGGTCATTTTAAAATTTAAAGAGCTAACATCTTTTCGCGATCTGTATGTTCTTCCTTTAAAATAATTTACTTACATTATATACCACAATACGCTACACGATCTTAATCATGATATAAAAAAAAACTACATTGTACATGTTTGAAGAAATACACATAAAGAATAGAAAACCAAAAGTACATAATACATAATCTTTTAGTTTTTATATAACACAAAAGAATCGTAAGAATAAGAAAATCAAAACAAACCTCGAAACGGTCATAAAATTCTTTTCAGAGAAATAAGATTTATTAATTTGTTGCCAGTACATTTGTGCTACTTATGTGATCTACAAATTGTATATGAAAATTTTAACAATTTTGGAATGTACAAATAAGTTCGGCCGCATACCTTGCCCTTTAAAAATCGGTTGTAGTTAGCAAAATTTAAAAAACTATAAGCCGGTTTTCAGAGTAACAACGACTTTAGGCGGTGTTTATGTATGTAGTATTATACCTATACGGAACTACGAGTATATCAATAAAAAAAAACTATTTTACTTTAAAAATTATTTTAATAGTGCACCGTAGATAAATAGTGTTTTGTGATAATTATTTAATGAAAAGACTTGTTAGTGTGTTAAAATGCAATCATCTAAAATAAGTGATTATGATGTTATATCAATTATTGGTACCGGATCGTTTGGTACCTGTTACAAAGTGAAAAATAAACTATCGGCTGATATTTACGTGTGGAAATCAATCGATTACAATAATTTGGCCGAGGATAAAAAATATTTAATTATCAATGAAATAAATTTGCTACGCGATTTAAAACATCCAAATATAGTGCAATACTATGATCATATAAATCACACGGCAACTAAAACTATTTTTATCATAATGGAGTGTTGTGAAGGTGGTGATCTATCTAAATTGATCCAGCGGTGTAAACTGAATCAATTAATTTTTGAGGAACCATTTATTTGGCGTGTCCTATATCAAATATCAAAAGCACTACAATATTGTCATCTATTCAAAGAGAGAAAGTGTATTGTATTGCATCGCGACATAAAACCGGCCAATATTTTTCTGGACAAGAATGGCAACGTTAAACTTGGTGATTTTGGTGTGGCCCGGATTTTAACGGAACGTGATAATTTTGAAACGGAAACTATGGTTGGAACTCCACATTATATGTCGCCTGAAATTACAAAAGGCGTAAAGTACAACAAAAAGTCAGATATTTGGAGTTTGGGGTGTTTAATTTATGAAATGTGTGCACTAACACCACCATTTTTGGGCAAGAAATTCAACGAACTATTCGAAAATATTAATAGTGGAATTTTCTCACGAATACCCGCTAACTACTCGGACGATTTAAATCAAATCATAAAATTCATGCTGACCGTGGATACCGATATTAGGCCGTCGATCGAGTGTATTCTCCACCATCCAAAAGTGATCACTAATCAAACGGGAACAAATATTGGATATCCAAATTTAATTTCCAAACAAATGTTTGTCAACGATTTGAAATTTACCAGCACACAATTAAAACAACGAAGCAATCCGATTGTGGACAGTGACTTTTCGTTTGATATTAGTACAACGCCCGAATTAAAAAAAGAGTTGTTCCAAATCCAATCAGCACGTCGTAAAATATTCGAAAATAATTCAGATTCGGAATTTTATCGAAGTTACACGAAGCAGCAACCGAAAAAGCCGCTATCATTATCTGATAATTTACAAAAATTGCAGATCACTCGGGATCCCGATGAAATTACGCAAGAAATATTTAATGAGGCACTTCGGAAACGGTTACAAACCATACGAGCGCACGAGAGTCTCATTAAACAAAAGGAAGATGATTTGAAAATGCGGGAAAATCAATTGATAGTGCGAGAGAAAAAAATCCAACAACAAAATGATCGAATGCGCCGCAGCCGTAAGAATTTGCGAAGAAGTCCGTCTCGCCTTAAGCTGCCACTAACCAACTCGGCAGATGACACTAATGTTTCTATTGAACCAAACGAAACCGTTGTGTTGCCAACGGTGGCAAAATTAGATCCGCAAAAGTTACAACGTCCGAAAACTCTACAAAATCGTGTAAAATTTAATATCAATCACAATCAGGAGAATATTCCACCGTCAGACGTTATCTCGCAAACAACATCATCATCGTCTGGATTGACGAATTTCAATAATCAGCTGAAGTACAATTATCGCGATTTAGAAGAGGCGGTTAATAAAAAATTCGCAAAACAAGCGAAGAGAAGATCGATATTTTCATTGATTTTCTCCAGCAATGCAAATACATGTGGAAAATCGGTGAAAAAAACGAATTCAATTGAATCCATAATATCTGTGCCAGCCAACAGCATAGCCGCAAGTTCATGTAAAACCAATAATGGCGATGTATACGATTTCAATTCAAAATGGACATCGGATGCAAAAAAAACGGCCTTCGAAATGCTCGCTTTATTAAATTCGGCAAATGGTGGGGATGATCGTACCGATGGCAAAGAAATTATTATGCTCGACGATAAGATTATAAGACGTGATAATAAGCGTAAATCGATGATTGTTTATAAAAAGCACACGAATTTGTAAATGAATTCGTGGAAATAGATGCACACGGCAACATTTGATTCTAAATCTAAATTGTGCAATAAGTTTTTTTTTGGAAATTTAAAACCTCGTTTAGATTATTTGAGAGGGCTATGTAATTGAATATTTATAAAATATTTTTTTATTGTTTTTGTAAAATTAAAATATTTTTTTGTTACCTAAAAATTTTGTATCATTTTTTTCAGAATGAAAATTAAAATGAAGTTATGTATAGAATGATTTCTGTACATAAGTTTCTTACCTAATTTTCATCAAGGAATTCAAAGAACAAAAGCGATTCGGAACTTTGAAAGCGAAACGAATTCGACACAATCTCTTCTTAAAACACTAAAACTTTGATTAAATCAAAATTATTTAATTGAAAAGATTTCTACATGTTTCAATTACACAGAGTATTCAGGGCCATGATGGTTGTTCTCCTTCTTTTAGCACTCGTCCATAAAGTGCACTTTTATCTCGGTACAACGTCATGCGTTCTGATTCTTTATTATCCAACCACCATCCAATTGTAAAACCGGTGAAGGGTAACAGTGCCCAAATATAGTGCCGTGTAATTCCGAAAACCATTTTATTTACTATTCAATATAAGCTCCTGTGCTTTGGTGTGCTGAGTTTGTTGTTGCTTCCACTTTTGTGTATGCGAATAATCGGCGTATATGGTGGCGACCGTAAATGTAGGGAATAATATGACAACTTTATACTTATTCAATTGTGCAAGAAGTGTTAGTTGTTTGGACATTACACTAGAAATATATAATAAAAATAATTATTAGTTTTAATCGTACTATTGAATTATATAATTCTGTGAAAGTTTGAGGTTAGATTTTATAAAATACAATAATAAACGACTATTTTATCGAAATTATTAATATTATTACATTCAAATGATAATATACAAAATTCACAACTTTTAAATTAAAATCAAACACTAAAATTATAAATATGGATTATATTAAGTTAAATAAACTTTATGAAAAATTACCTCAGAACATTCTGAAAACTATCCAAAAATCATTTGACAGATAGGGATTGTGTGGTGAATAAAACTATTTGAAGTCCAATTTTGAAAATGGTGAATAATCTGTCATTTATATTTTATTATTGATTCGGTCATTTGCGCTGTCAATAAAGTAAACATCTGTTTAAAGTTTATTTTGTCATCCTGAAACTATTTTTTATAAATATTTTGGCAAGATGACTTCGAGGAATTTAACTGAGGTCTTCTTTATCATGCGAAATAATTCTATACAAAATCGGAGCATGTACGCAGAAAATGTAGGTTGATAACAAGTTCAAACCACAATATTTTATTGATAACATTTCCATTCCAGAGAGGTACTGATGGGGAGCGACTTCTTAAAAAGTCGTTACACGACGCTGAAGAAGGATTAGAGCTGCGTGATGAATACGGAGCGCCACCTATATGGATTGATAAATTGGAGGAAGCTCAATATACAATGTCCAAGTAAGTTATGTGATTTCGTGTCGTTAGACAGAATTATTACCATACATATGTTTTTTATAGAGTAAAACCGAAATTGGACGAATTATTTTCACTACATGCCAGGCATTTGTTAAGACCCACCTTAGACGATAGCTGCGAGGAGGAAACCCTTATCGAAAATTTAAGTCTTGAAATATCGAAACTTCTCTCTACTTCGCATCGACACATTCAGCACATTCGATCGAGTTTAGGAAACGGAAATAAAACGGAGCAACGTCTTACGAAAAATGTGATAACCTACCTATTGTTATCCCTCCAGGATTTAACCACAAAATTTCGTAACAGTCAAAATTCGTATCTCCGTGAAATAAATTCGCGTGAAGAACGTTCTAAAGTATTTTTTGAGACTCCAGATTTCACTACCATTGATTTGGGAAATAGTGATGGCATCTTTAGGCCTGACAGTTCCAAACAAATGGATGCAGTCGAAAGTTTCGATAATTTTTTAAAACCGAGCCCCAATTACTTCGAAGAAACGGATGAACAGCTAGATGAGCATTTCCAAAAACCAGTCACTTCTAAAATGACGCAACAGCAGTTGCTACTATTTGAAGAGGAGAACACAAAAATGGCGGAGAATCGGGAACAGGAAGTAACTAAAATTGTTAAGTCTATAGTGGATTTGCACGATATTTTCAAAGACCTGGCACACATGGTACAGGAACAAGGCACTGTATTAGATAGAATTGATTATAATATCGAAGTGACCCAAACTAAAGTCTCCGAGGGTTATAAACAACTTCAAAAGGCGGAAATGTACCAACGGAAAAATCGAAAAGTTGTATGCATTTTAATCCTTGCCGGTGTCACCCTTTTTATGTTGCTTATGCTAATTTTCACAAAATTTTAATCATGAATTTGTTATTTATATATATATTTTACTCAAAAATGTTTTAATATTTATTTCAATAAAGATTTATGTCAGCATTTAAATTCGTGCCGATATTCTACTGGCCACAGATCGTAAATTACCATACACCTTGCTAGGCGGTGAGCCAAGAATTAAATTACAAATCGCTCGTCTGGCTAACTGAATATTCTGATAACTTCCTAATATATTGATTTTGCTATCGGCCAATACGATACGGGTTTTCGTTACATTTTCGATTGTGAATTTGGTACGACCACCTTTACCTGCCAGCCGACCAATGGCACGACTCATATGATCACCTTTTAGTGTTTTGACATCCTTAACTTCAAATGTTTCAACGAATAGATCGTCCAACCGGATTAGGGCTAGTGCATCATCGATCTCAAAGCCCGCTATAAACGCTTTTACAAAATCTGTAGCTTTTTGTAGATTTGATATATCAGTGGTCTCGGGGCTTAATCGAATTTGTACTTGTCGATTTTTTAAATTAAATCTGATCTGCAGTTGTAAATGTTCCACGACTGGAGTGAATATTTTAAGCCAATTTTCTTTGAGTGCAGAGTATCTAAACAAACAGAAAATATTTTATGGATATTTAATTATAATACTATGAAATATTATATATTTACCTGTGTGCTGGAACTGGTATTTTTCTACTTTCTACCAAAGATTTTTGTTTTTTCGATTTAGAGCCGGAATTTAAGGATTTTCCTTCGATTCCGGTCACAACATCAACCTCCATCGAAGCTCCATCACTTAAATTACGTTTTTTAGCTTTTTTCGCGGAACTCGTTTGTTTAACTGATACAAATTCATCAGGATTAATATTTATTGTTTCTGTTTCCATGATTGTTTTGTAAATTAATGTGGCTTTTCTATATGTAAATAATTAAACTGTTTTGAATAATATCTATATATTGTTCATGATTTGACATTTACCACGTGAAGAATTTATTTTTCAGAAATTTTTTGACACATTGGAATGAAGTTTGATGCATTTGGAATTTTCCATAGTGCTGACAATGAGTTACTCGAATCCATCTAAAAATTGTTTAATTGTTAAGTTATATATGTATCAGTTAATCGAACGTACTTTTTTTTATTTTAGTTT
Source organism: Tipula unca (assembly GCA_951394425.1). Classification (NCBI taxonomy): domain Eukaryota; kingdom Metazoa; phylum Arthropoda; class Insecta; order Diptera; family Tipulidae; genus Tipula; species Tipula unca. The sequence continues at coordinate 20,387,630 of OX596382.1, read as the reverse complement.
ATTTAAAAAATACAGTACATTTTCTTAAAATTAGTGAGTCAGTAAATATTCATTTAAGTAATTAGGTAGATGCTGCGAATCTGAAGTTTTAAGCCATTTTCAACTCTCCACTCCATCTCCAATTAAAATATTGAGATATTTGAACAATAATTTTGCGTACATGTATATACTTAGAGTGATGTTTTTTTTAAACCGTTGTTTGTTTCGTGCTGATTGTAGAATATATTATAAAAATTTTACATAATTCAATTCGGTAGCTTTAGTTATGTGAATTGGAAACTGAACTATTTGAATAGTTGCTCAATTTCAAAAATGATATGATCTGATCAATCATACTGGAAAAATGTTTTTTTCCCTCCATTCTAAATCTGGATTAATTGGTTTGTTGAACGGGTTCCACGTTGATTTACAAGTTAATGTGTATGTCACGACCATGTCAGTAAATAACGTTAACCTGAAAAAGATAAAGCTATGTTTATTTAATATCTCAAATATTTCCGATCAAACTTATCTTTAAAATTTGCTCAATAATATGAATAGAAATAATGCAGAGCGCGCTTTCGATTCATACACCGAGCACGCTTCCTCTGCGCCACTCTGCTTTAAGTGTCGAAGTTTAATAAATTTCATAATTTGACTGGTGTAATAAAATATGATGATAATAGCTGAGAAAGTGAGAACAACTCAATTATTGTAAGCTTCCACAGTAAAAATGATCGCATAATACCGTAAGTTCGATCAAGTTGGTTATGGATCATGCTTAGACTGCGCTATTTTGGTATTTTGCGCTATATGATGCGAATTCAATGCCAAGTGTTCAAAAAACGAAAAAATACAAATTATTTAAGGCTCCGGCGAGAATCGAACTCACGATCTCCTGTTTACTAGACAGGCGCTTTAACCAGCTAAGCCACGGCGCCTTGTTTATAATGATCGATTCGAGATGAAATTGATATTCGACATGATGCAGGCTGCATAAATATGTAGTAGTCTAAATAAAAGAAAACGCACCAAAGAATACAGATTGGCTTTGGCAAATATTTATGTAAATAAAATTAAAAAAGTTGGTTAGCAAGGCGTGGTTTCGATCCACGGACCTCTGGGTTATGGGCCCAGCACGCTTCCACTGCGTTTTGCGTGTATAGTTATATTATATTAATTCTGAGGAACTTTAATTGAAAACCAAATGTAAACTCCATAAGAAATTAGGAAATTTCATAGAATTTTGGAATTTGGAATAAAGCGGACTCTAAACTATCATTATCATGAAATTCGGAATTTTTGATTGCGAGAACATCATTAGTGATGAATGATGTGGTTAAACGACAAGTAATGATGGAAGGTAATGACATTAATAGTAATTTAGTAAAGTCCGCTCAAGAAAATTAAAATTTAGCAAAACTAGAAATTTTCTAATATTAATTTCTTAAATAAATTTACTTTTGTAGCGTACACCCTTAGTGATCGAGATCTCCAAATATTTTTATATGCGTTCACCTGTTCATCATTATAACATTATAAGGGTGAATTGAATATAAAACAATAATAATGTGTCCTTTTTATCAAACAAATAAATGTACTAACAAACAATTTCTATTACACGTATTATTTTCTATATGCACATGCCACCAACATTTGACCATATTGTTGCTATGCAACAACAAGTGTATGCCGAAAATATAAACAAATAATCGCAGAGCACACTAATAACAACACGCATCAAAATCAAAACCAAAACCAAAAAAAAAACAAAATTCTCGACATTCACTATTATTTTGCCACACAACTCAAAAATAAAAAGGATTACAAAATAATAAAAAAAAAAAATTAATAAATAAATTAAAAATATTAAAATCCTTTTCATATATTCATACACAATTTTATTTTTTAATCTATTTTATACTAATAATTAATATTTCAAGTGTAATAATAATTAGTAGTTAATTGTTTTGTGAATCGGGCGAAAAATTTGTGACACAAAATTTTCATTTGCAACGGATCCTTTTTGAAAACACGATCTCCATCTCACAACATATGATTTCATGTCATGTTCCAAGAATATTTTTATCGGTGTACATGTATATTCCGAATTTAAATTACCTTTTAGTTTTGTTAACAACTATTGAAAAAATATGTTTAGTAAAATAATTTTATTGTGAAAAATCGATCTAACAAAAAAAAAAAAAAATTATTTAAATAAAAATAGTAATAAAATAAATAAACAAAAAACATAATAAATAAATAAATAAAAAAGGAAGTAAAGCAAAATTGTTCCTAATATTTTAGTCAAAATATTAACGTTTGAAGTAGTGGTTGTTTTGGGATTTATTTATTTATACTTAAAATACTCGCGTAATTATTAATACAAGTGAAAAGGATTTATGTGAATATTGTACTAATGGTTTATTTTTTATAGCAAAAATAAATACTTAAATGTGGTTTATGTTTTGGTGAAGTTTTATTTAAATATTTAATTTATATTGCATAAAAGAAATATTTACATCAATTTTAAAATGTCTAAGCAAAAATCACAGGATAAAGGGAAAATGTCCGAGATTGATGAGCAGATCCTAAAGATATTTGATATTAAAAAGGTAAGGAATTAAAAGTGATTTAATGGTAACTGTTAAAATTTTTACAGAATACAGATAAGCCATTTCTAAATTTTCAGCATATTCAAAAATATATGAAATCTGTAAATTAAATCATTTATTATTTGCCTCCAAAACCCAAATTTCTAATCTCGACACATCAATTTACTTTGTTGCAAAATGTCAATTATATTTGGAATTTGGATCAAAAGTTCATCCAATTTTTATTATTAAAATTAAAATTTCTGTTTTTTTGTTGAAAAACTAGTTAACTGAATTTTGAGTTATGAGTGAAAATAACCCTAAAATTAGATATATTTTCAGACAAATTACTCAGAGTTTCCAATATCCTTCGGTTTGTTATAACTAGTTATCTTTACTTAAAAATTAACAATGTGTGTGTTGCTTATGCATAAAACTAACTACATATCTGCAGATATCATCTTTATGTGAATTAAATTCTGATACATCGAAACAGGATATTTGATATACATATTATGAAATTTCAAAATACTAAACCTATTTTAAACGAATAAGATCAATAATGTTTTAAATGCGATTTACCTAAAATTATGATTTTCTAGTTAACTAGTTTCTAAAATAACACAGATTTCTAATTTTAATATTAGATAGAACATTATATAGACAAAATCTAAAATTATTTCGTTAAATCATAACTTATATTGAAATTTGAGAAGAATTAAAATGAACATGTCAAATCTAATAATTATGTAAAATTTGAAAAAGGCAAAACATCAATAACATTTTTTTTACAATTATTTGTGGGTTTTTTGTAGGACTCAAAAATAGATGATTTATCGTAGGTTTAATAGAAAGTTTTCTGGGAGATGATCTTTTTAACGTTCAAATCATTTTCATTGATTGTTGATTTTAAGATTTCAATTTGAGAAATATGTATTTTGTTTATTTATTGCGGAGTTGGATAATGTTTATGAAATGGTACACCTACTATAAGGAGCCGTATGTCTTCTTACATGTACACAATGATACTATTTCAGTAGAAATTCACTCATGCAACAATGTTTTTATTTCTCAAAACACAAAAAACCTACTTTAACTTGGTTGAAAAATGTGATACTGTTTTTGATCATCATCACAGGTGGTCTATATACTTACCATTGCGTTTTGAAAGTGATAAAATTTATGGATCATAAAGTCCTACAAAACTATACTATATATAGTTAGTATCCTACAATAGAAGGAATCGTTTAATAAATTAAAGTTATTAAGTTTTATCTACAAGATCAATGCGTCTATTAAATCAGGAAATAAAATTAAAAGCTGAATTTAAAATTAATAAAATTGTTGTGATGGCTCCGATACTTTACGAATTTAACCGAATTAAAACGTAACTGTATAAATAAATACATATTAGAAAAGGAAAAATAACACTTAGGGGCTTTCACATACACAGAAAAGATCCTTTCAATCATAGCCTGTGCACTGCACTAAACAATGTGTATGAAAAACAAACATAAACGAGATCTGCACTATATATAAGAGGATTTTACACGATCAATATTAATGTCATTATTTTGTAATATTACTTGTTGTTTATCAACATTTATTAAAATTTAAATTTTTTTATTTTTGGCAAACATCTCTGAATGATGGGGATAAACAACAATGACATTAATATTGATCTTGTAAAGCTCGCTGTATGATAAGCACTAACTAAAGTGAAAAACGACATGAGGTACGAAACAGTTATATTCCAAAATGACATATGAGCGATTATGATGGAATCCTAGTTTTAAATATGGAGTTCTGAAATATAGCTATTGGATAAGGAATAGTCTAGCTCCGTTTCAGGCCAAATTCCAGAACTTAATCCAAAATCCATTTTATAATTCAAATATCCATATGTACATCTCTTCGTTTCGAATACTTTAGTGTACTGAGAATTACTTGCAGGGTCACCAACTGAAACCATTAAAATTGCTAAGCTATAATACATTTTTAAAAAATATATATTAAAAAATACATTTCTTTAAATAATTTTAAATTTCTGAGAAAAGGAATAATTTCAAGACATTCGATGTAACAATAATTGACAAATATACATCACAGAATTTAACAAAATTCGAAGATTTTTGCAATTTTGAATAAAATAATAACGTAACCTGCAGTTCAAAATTCCCGAGGAATTAAAACAATTCGATCGATTTGAAATTTGATCTATAAAGGATATCGGAGCTTTACAAATTCTGTGTAAATATTTATTAATTTTATTTGTGATTTTAGGAGTATATAGGGTGTCTACTAAACTGAACCATCTGATTACTCTCGAAGTTTCTCCTATATTTTACATGGCAGTTTCGCTTCCGTTAGTACCATAGTGTCCTCCAAGTGGTCTTTCTACTTTGCTTTACCTTTCTAATATCCATTTTGATTATATGTCACTTTTCGTTTTCCTCAATGTGTGCCCAATTCATCTGCATTTGCGTTTTCTAATTTCCGTTTATCTACTTTGCCGCAGGAATTCTTCATTTGTAATGGTGTTTGACCAGAAGAATTTTTCAAATTCTTGCAGATATCTGGAAGTAAAAAAGGATGTTTTTTGTATTATACTTAAAGGACGGGATAATTAACAAGGATCAAATTATAAAAAATACTAAAACGATTACAAACATATAGAGTAGTGCATAGCCACGACGAGGCTTGTGTACCAAAGATTTTGGAACGTCGCAAGGAATTTACTAAAAATTTCACGGAAATCCAAAGAAAATGACTTTTTAACGAAAAAAAAAACAATTTTCTGAGTTTCGAGCCCCTCAAAATTACAAAATGTTTACTTAAAAAGTCAACTGAATCCAGAAAATTCAACTTTCTTAAGTTTTAGTTCATATCTCCTATATAGGTTTCTGACCCTTTTTTGCAAAAGAAAATGAAAATTACTGCAAAAGATTTTAGTTAAAAGTTCAACTGAAGCCAAGAAATTTCAATATTTTTGAGCTCAGTAAGAAGGTTTTAATTAAAAGTTCCATTTGATTCAAAAAATTCCTATTTTCTGGGTTTCAAAAATGATCACTGCTTCAAGAAGCGAAAATTCTCTGGATATAGCTAACTTCTGGCTTTTGAATATCAGTCCATTGAAGAGTTGTTAGATGGGAAGGATAAATTGTTACATGGCAGTACTTTCCAAAAGCGGACGTAGGTCTATCCAAACAATTTCAATCTCGAGGTTCATCACATGTCTTTTGTAGACTATAAACAATGTGACCCGTACTTATACTTTATTTCTGAAAGCCGAGACTCTACGTCCAAAGAAGTAATGTCCTCATAATCTCCTTTAGCTCAATTGCCCAGACCGCAGTAAATTTGTGTATCATGCATCAATAATTTACTTAAATCTGTAAAGGGTGTTTTTGATATTCGCTGAACCATCAGATCATTTTTTAGTGAAACTGACAAATCAAATGAACGATAAAATAAATTACTATCGCTTATCGAGCTAAATTTTGAGGTATATACATTCTGAAAAGAAATACAGAAAATAGGTACGGCAACTCTCATGTTGGTCGAAAATGAGTTTGTGTCCACATAATAATACATAACATTGTATATTTTTGACGTGCGGTAACACAATATTATTTCAGTTTGTAAGCAATATATGTACATAATTTGTTTGATATTTAAGAAATCCGCACCCTAGATTTTATATATCCAAATATTTCTTATGAATAATAAGGACAATAAACTTTAATACGAACATTTTAATACGATTGAAGGACTTTCAATGCACGACTAACTAACTAAATAATAACAATTCTTAAATTGTTTTCGGTAAATTAGCGGAAAATCCGAAAAAGCATAAAATCTAGAAATTATACATAATTTCAATCATTAAAATTTTTAACATTTTTTACGACCTAGTTCCATTTATCTCTGCGTGGACTGCGTGGTAATTCTAATAAAAATAATTGATTAGGCACATTGAAAGCTTAAATATATAATAGAGGCCAATATATAGTTTATAGTGTACCATCAGAGTTTTGTTAAAAACTAAAATCTTAATTATTCATAATTTGATAGTTTATTATGTATTTAAAATGTATATGCGATGATAGAATCGTTAATAATGAATGTCACGCTAAATTGCGAATGTTTCTAGAAAAACTATATGACAACGTCAAGTGATTTTAGATGACTAAATAGTAAATTGAAAAATGTGACTGACTTGTTAATTTACTAGTTCTTACTGCATACCATCTTTTGATGAAACGCTAATTTATTTTATTAAACATATACAATTTTTAATGTCTTACTATTTACTTTGAAAACACATTTTGTTAATTTATTAATTCAATATTTCACTTTTTTTATAGGTAGTTTATGTTTATGTACAATGTTTATGTTTATGTACAATGCTACAATGTACAATGTACAATGCTACCAAACAGTCCCTAATTTTGAAAATTGGAAAAATATGTTTTATTATAACTGTATATATGTATGTATATATATATTACACATTTATACGTATGTTGCACGAGTCATAACTAATCGATTGGAAAAAATGTCATTTTGTAAATGTCAACGGATTTAATAATAGTAACCACGACAATTGCTGCGAGCATTATTTATATATATTTATATTATGAATTATTGTCGACTATACGCAATCAAATAACATAATAATGGGGTGCACCAGCATATACACTATCAAAAACTATTAAATATTATCGATTAGCTATAGATATGTACATAATTGGCTTCCAAGCATTCGGACTAATAATCGTAAACTGGTCGACGGGAAATTCTGAATTAAAGAAAAATTAAATAATAATAATAACAGTGTTAAAGGCCATTACTGGCCCCTTACTGAATCAACAATCTGGCTCCAACGGTTTCGATCCTGAGCTTGGTCTTCATACTGTCTTAGACAATCTGAAGAGGCCAAGTCGTTCTCTACATCGTGGAGCCATCGTCGCCTGCAACGACCTCTGCGCCTACCATATGGTGGCTCTCCTTTCAGAGATCGCTGCACAATTCGTTCCGGATCAGCACGCAGAACGTGACCGAGCCAGCGTACTCGCTGAGATCTAACTTCATGTACAATATCGGGGATCTTCATCAGATCTCTGATCTCGAAATTGTACAGAGCTCGGTATGTACCATCTATTTCGCGTTTAGGGCCGTAAATCACACGCATGATTCTTCTCTCAAATGTAAGGAGCCATCTCTCGTACTCATCCGTCAGCGCCCAACTTTCACATCCAAACATAACAACGGGCCTGATCAACGCTTTGTAAAGCTTCAGCTTCACGGCACTTGATAAGTGTTTAGATTTTAGTAGTGGCCTTAGAGGATATAAAGAACGACTGCCAGCTGCCAGCCGCACTTTAATATCCTCACCCACACTGTTATCGTGAGTGATAAGAGAGCCCAAATATTTGAACCTCCTCACTCCCTCAAACGTGTGGTTTCCACTACTAAAATCTGGTGTGCCATTGTCTCTAAAACCAGAGATCAGGTATTTCGTTTTGGACTCATTGATCTGGAGTCCAACAGAAGCTGAAAACTCTACAAGCGGATCAAGTATTTCTTTCACTCCGTTGCTATTCAGTCCAATCACGCATATGTCATCTGCATATGCAAGCACTTGATTGGACTGGCGATATAAGATGTTGCGCTGAGGTGTTTCAGTTTTACGAAAGATGTACTCCAACATGAGATTAAAGAGTATCGGGGACAGAGCATCTCCCTGCCGAACACCCGAGTTAACTGCAAAAATTGTCGATAGCCTGTTCTCAACTTTAACACAGCATTGAGACTGCGTCACTGTCATCCTACACAGTCGTACCAATTTTGTTGGCATTCCTAGGTATTCCAGGGCAGACCACAAACTCTCTCGATTGATCGAGTCGTAGGCCTGCCAGAAATCCAGGAAAACCTGATGTACGGAGATGGATGTCTCATAATATTTAGATAGAATCATCCGCAGCGAAAAGACCTGATCAGTGACTGATCGATTCGGACGAAATCCTCCCTGATAGTCACCAACCAAGCCCTCCGCCAGAGGAGTGATTCTATCCAATAAAATGTATGACAGTAACTTGTATGCTGTGCAAAGGAGAGCTATACCGCGATAATTCTCACACTTCAAGCGGTCTCCCTTCTTGAAGATGGGGCATATCGCGGCCACTTTCCATTCATCAGGCATAACTTCGGTTCGCCATACTAATCGAATAAGGTCGAAAAGACAGTTCCACAAAGTATCCCCTCCGAATATCAAGAGCTCCGAATTAATGCAGTCCACTCCAGGTGAGCGGTTTCGTTTCATTCTCTGCATGGCCTTAGTGAATTCCTCATGGGATGGCTCCTCAGTGCAAATCTCCGCAGACTGTTTTAGAGGTGGCTCAACAACAGTCTGTGACGCATGATGAACATCAAAGAAAAATTAAAGGGTTTCCAAAAAAACAAAATTTCAAATTCCAAAAAATTTTTAAAAAACAAAGTTTCAAATTAGAAAATTTAAAATTACATTTTTATGGCAATATAAAAGACACCTGTTATGGGTTGAGTACGAGTATAACAACCAAAATTCCAAAATATCAAATTTATAAAATACAATTTCAAAAATACATTTGATATTGCTTTAGGTTAACGAAATAAATGATTCATTTGTAGACCAAGACGCTACAAGCAACTTTCATATGATTCGATAGAATTTATGTATTGTATGTGGCAGTAACCTAACGATACAATCCAAAACCACAACAGCTCGTTGTTATAGACTGTTGTAGATACGTATATACGCGGCACTGGCGCTTTCAAAATAATCTGAACATTCAATGACCTACTATTTATGGCATTCATATTTAAATTATGATGATGATGATTTTATCTTAACAAGATGAGACTTCCATTTCCTTACATCAGGTGTTCCTGGATTTTCGACAGGCCTATGATTGGATCAACCAGGTACGATTATGTATAAACAGGCCATCTAGAATTTTTGCAGTTAACTCTGGTGTTCGGCAGAGGTGGGTGCTCTGTTCCTGATACTCTTTAATCTCATGTTGGAGTACATCTTTCGTAAGACTAAAACATCTCAGCGTAACATCTTATGTCGCCAGTCCAATCAGGTGCTTGCACATGCATATGACATATTCGTGATTGGACTGAATAGGAACTGAGCGACGGAAATACTTGATCCGCTTGTAGAGTTTTCAGCTTCTGTTGGACTAGATATCAATGAGCACAAATCAAATAATCTCTGATTATAGGGACAACGGGTCACCTGATTTTAGTAGTAGTCACTACACATTTGAGGGAGTGAGGAGGTTCAAATATTTGGGCTCTCTTATCACTCACGATAACAGTGTGGGTAAGGATAATAAATAGCGGCTGGCGGCTGGTAGTCATGCTTTATATCTTCTAAGGCAACTGTTAAAATCTAAACACCTATTAAGTGCCGTGAAGCTGAAGCTTTACAAAGCGTTAATCAGGCTCGTAGTTATGTATGGATTTGAAAATTGGGCGCTGACGGATGAGTACGAGAGATGACCCCTTACAATATCGAGATCAGAGATCTGATGAAGATGAGCTTTGTACAATATCGAGATCAGAGATTAATGAAGATCCCCGATATTGTACATGAAGTTCTTACTTACTCAGCCAGTTCGTTTGCTCGGTCACGTTACCACATGGTAGGCGCAGAGGTCGCTGCAGGCGACGATGGCTCTACGGTGTAGAGAACGACCTTCAGATAGTCTAAGACAGTATGAGCACCATGCTCAGGATGCCCCAGTAAACCCATACTCATATTTAAAATACCATATATTTTAACTTAAGATAAATCTCAAATTTAGAACATTGTTTTACAATTTTTCTTCCTTCCTCATTTGGACAATAAATTATATCTTTAATTTTTTTTTGTCTATAATCAGTACCTACTATACCAAATATGAGCCATTGCACCTGATGCAAAATTGTTACCGATAAATTTAACACCCCGATAATATATATCACTGCCTTAATCCAGAAAATAAATCGAATATTTTTCGAGTCTTCATTTTATAATTCTCAAGGTCATACCTAAAATGAAGTCATCCTTCGCTTTAATGGTTTGAGGAATAACTCGATAAAATGGTATTGGAGTATTGCGGAAGAGTATTTAAACCGGGGATGCCTATAACCTTTACACAAAAAGAGTTAATGAAATTTAAACAATTTTTTGTTATTTTTATTAGTTAAAAGCCTGAACAAATTTCCCAGATGTAAATATTTTTCAAACTTAGAACAGCTTAGTTGCGTGTCTTTCAGATTTTAATATGCATGAAAACCCGCATTGAAGATAGTGAACTAAAAAATGTATAGTAATTTTATAACTTCATTAGCCTTTATGAATGGCATGTAAGTCTTAATGAAATACGCCATTATTTATTGTACAATTGCTAATTAGCCAATAAATAACTAAACTGAAGTCGTATTAAAAATTACAAAGAAACCGGAATTGAATTTTGCCCCATCAACAATTATAATTTGAATGATACCATAATTCCAACTGAGTTTTTATCTTCATGGACATATACATTGAAATGATTAAACATCAACTACGAACTTATTTAACAGGTGGCATACAACTTTATATTTTAGTAAGACTCTCGACCACAGCTTTTGAGATTGATTTTGATTGTTGAAGAGCTCACAACACAAATACATTCATTAAAAATATTAAAAGATGATTTTAGTCATCACTCCCTGAAATTGAACCCGAGTCTTTCGAATAATAAAGCAAATTAACTAAAAGATGTGTAAAATATATTTTTATTAAATACATTTTTGCTGTTTCAAATTTTACAAAATATCGTTCCACGACCATCCAATTATTTTTAAACGTGACACTACTTTGTTTTCATTACAAATATTGTATCTATAATAACACTGACTGCAAATTACCTTGAAAGCCCTACAATTCGATTAAATCGATAATAGTTTTCGCAATTCGTAAGGATTTGAAAAATCTATTTTAATTCAAAATTGGTGGTAATATGGTCATCTTAAATTTGAATAATTTTTTTGAAATTTTGGCTTATGAAATTGACCTATATAAACTGTGTGAGTGGCGGTTTTCATAATTTTAGAATTCCACATAATGTGTTACATCAAAATTTAATTACTCGCGGTCCAAACTAAGGTAAGGAATTATTAGGCTTAAAATTTTAAATATGATCGAAATGAATTGACATTTTAAATTCAGATTTATAAATTTAATTTAAATTTGAATTTTTAAAGCATTTTCATCAACTAAATTTTTTAAATTAATTAAAAATTATCAATCAACATTTGTTGTAATTCCAAAACTTTCCGATAATTCAAATTAAAATTTAAAATTTAGAATTGTACACGTCCGGTTCTAAAGTTCAAAAATTCGATTTTATTTTCAGAACTCTCAAAATTTGAGTTCAAAAGTTAAAACTTGTTTTTAAATTTATATTGAAATATACATTGAAAGATACAAAAATTTCATAAACTGCAACATTTTCAGAATTTTATATGTAAGATTCAAAAACTCAATTAGTAAGAGTAGTCTCAGAAGTACCCGAACTGACGATAGATGGTAGTTGTTGTTTGAAGAAAATCAGTATGGTCGAAAGTACCAAACTAAAGTTTAAAATTTATAAACGGTAAGTTGTTTATTATTTGCTTGACAGTCGTCAATAGTGAATTTGTAAATATGGAAAAAATTAGTCATCGTTATGTGAAACAATAATTTCATTTGAAAGTTTCCAGCCCAACCTATATCAAAGTCGAGATATAGTCTCTACAATGCACCAGTTCACACATCCGTTATTGCGATGGCCAAAATCAAAGCGTCGAATATCATCCTCACCCATCCTATTCGCCAGATTTAGCCCACGCGGATTATTTTCTCTTGCCAAAGTTGTGAAAATTACTTGGTGACTAATTTTTTTTTCATAATTAGCCAACAATGAAGAGGTGGGTTCTGCAGTTGATGGCTATGTCGAGGAGCTTGGGAAAAGTGTATCGAACTAAAAGTAGACTATGTTGAGAAAGATATTATTTCCCAAATTTTGTGTTTTCTTTGTCAGGTCGGGTACTTCTGGGACTACCCTATATATGTACATATATTTGGAAATGCTAATCATTTCGCAAAAAAATCGATAATAAAATTAATTTTGAAAATTCTGGGTATTCGAGAATGACTAGCAACTTAAGAAAACTTTCAATGTTAAAAAGTTTTGAAATTCGATAATTCTGAACTTTGCCTCAACAATTAAAAAATTGAAATTATCAACTAATTTTTTATTAACTATTTTTAATTTTAATTTTTAACAATTTTTTATTTTGAAAACTCTAGCAACGCTTTCCCCATTTATGATTAAATAGCATCATATGATTAAAATTAATGGAAAATTTCAAATTATAGAAAATAGTTGAAATTAAAAGTGGAATAAATTCAATAATTCCATTTAAGTTTTAACGAATTCAAGTAAATTGGAAGACATTTTTTTATTATTTTCAAAAATTGTAACAATCGCTTTTCATACTCGAGTCGTTACAAGATTTTTGAATTGAAGATCCAATTCATTTTTTGGGATTAGATTTTCATATAAAATGGCCCGAATGTCCGGTTGATATGCATGCACAAACATGTTCGCTATATAAGCCATATCAGCAATATTCTACAAAAAAATAAAATTATTTCTTTTCTGTTCAAATGAATAGAACCTTTTTCCGGTTGATATACAAGCGCAAATCTGTGTGCTTATATCAACAATTTTCATTTTGGATTGTTTTGAGTTTGGGTGTAGTTATTTTTGGAAGCTAAAAGACGTGCACCTTGAAAAAAAATTAATAAATTGCATTTGGTGTAATATGTACTCTGTGTGTTAAAAAAATCTTGTAACGACTCGTGTATGAAAAGCTATCATTAAAAATTAAAATTTTAAATTGTGAATTTTATATCAAAATTTGATCATATAAAAATGAATAAGCCGGAATCGATATTTTAATATTAATTTTGAAATTTCACTTTACATTTAGATTTAGAAAAATGCGACATTCGATATGCAATTTTAAATTCTGAATTTTATACCTAATCATAATGGAAATTCCATAATTTGAGTTTTGAAAATGTCTATAAACTTAAGAAAACTTCAAGGTTAAAAAGTTTTGAATTTCGTCTTTACTTCAACAATTAAAAATGAAAAATTACGATTTTTAATTTTTAAAGGATTTGTAATTTTGAAAACTCACGTTGCCACAAAGCTTACGTTTCTAGCAACGTTATTTTCATTTCTGATTAAATGGCAGCATATTTATGAATATAATTAATGGCAAATTATACAAAATAGTTTAAATTAAAAAATATTGAAACTGATGAAATCAAAGTAAATTTCAGTTATCTATTCATTATATTTTTTGAGTTATGGCAGGCTTAAAAAAGTCGTCTCACTATATTGTCGATCTTTATGAACATGGAAATTCGGAAAAAAGTCTCGTTGTTCACGTTCAAAGTGTTAAAACGAAAAAGGGATTCAACATCTCCATACCTCCGCAACACCATCAAATTTCAGATTCACTGAAATCAGCAAGTCAAGATGCGGAATATAGTTCGGAGTTTCACGGAGATGCTCAACTGGTTGTCGGAAGCAAAAAAACCAAAATCTGTTTTGGTTTGGGTCGAATTTATCGTATAGTGAAAATTATTTACAAAACTACCAAAACTGTATAATAATAATAATAATAAATAGTGTTTAAAGGCCATTACTGACCCCTTACTCTGTCAACAATCTGAGCCCAACGGTTTCAATCCTGAGCTTGGTTTTCATACTTTCCTAGACAATCTGAAGAAGCCAAGTCGTTCTCTATACTGTGGAGCAATCCTCGCCTGCAACGACCTCTGCGCGAACCATATGGTGGCTCTCCTTTCAGAGATCGCGGCACAATTCATTCCAGACCAGCACGGAGACTGTAACCGAGCCAGCGTATTCGCTGAGATCTTAATTCATGTACAATATTGGGGATCTTCATCAGATCTCTGATCTCGATACTGTGCAGAGATTATCAACGATGTGTAAAGCTTCAGCTTTAGCCTTAGAGGATACAAAGCACGCCTGCCAGCTGCCAGCCACATAACTTTAAAATATGGCTGGAATATTATGTAACATAACTACTGCGCCTATATACATTCATATATTTCTATATATTGATTCATCGACTGTATAGTAAACATAATTCATGGAATTAATAATTTTTTGGAAAATCCATTTTGGTCGATGATACAACTACATACATTTATTTTTACTAAATACATAATTTTCCAAAGTTGACTGACTTCTTAGCATAACTAAGTTTCCCATTAAATTATTAATTTTGAATTAAATATTCATCCGTCGAGTGTCAAGTTGTCATCTTTAAATTTTATTTGTTAATATTCCAATTATTGTGTTGTTTGTTAGATATATGTACGTACATATATATGTTATTTTCGGAATATTATGTTGTTGTTTTAGTTAGCGGATAACTCATAAAATTGAGGTGTTGTTAGATCAATATTTTCAATCACAGTTCACTAAAAAAACAACATTTATATTCATGACATTTCTATGGTGTACTATACTACTACCTAACTATGTATATACATATATACGTATATATAGTAAATATAATATTTAATAATTTTATGTACAATATCGAACGTTATATATACACAATAAACTATGTAGGTATATATCACAGCGTGAGAGGGCATGAACTTAAGACTTTTATTATTAATGACAGCCTTTCAATTGTTGTCAGTTAATTTTGTAAATTGGTTAAAATATTTATTATACGCAGCCGAAAATTTAATTTAATTTAACCCTTTTTTCCGGGACTCATTATAAATTAAAAAGTTTTTTTCGAGGGAAAATTTTCAGATCGTTATCCATTTTCATTCATAAAAAAATAGCCAGTTTTTGCTTAATTTTTTTTTACAAAAATATTTTATTTTCGATTAATAAACAACTATGTGCGGATATAGATAAAATAAACTATTCATAAGGTAATTTTTTTTTATGTATATATCAATATACCACTGGTGGATGCGTTTATTTAATCAATACATCTACATATACATACATGTATTGTATATGTAGATGTATTGACTCTACCCAGAATTTTTTATATACATCTAATTAGAATAATACATATTTAAATTATGAATTAGAAAGGATATTTTAGAATCGATCGAAGCTAGAACTAGATAAGTGTTTACTTCAAAAAGTAACTCTAACCTGTATATAGAACCGATGATTTGTTTGATAATTTTAAAAATATTATTCGTGCCCAAAATTCTTATTGAATAGTACATCTATGTATATAAATCTGGAGCAATTATTTATAAGGTTCCCAATAAACCAACATTTTAAAATTTGCAGGGAAGGTTATGTAACATTCAAACGGTTTCTTAGTAGAGTCCCAACTTTTACAGCAAAATTTAATATTTTGGGTTAATTTCTTTTATCAAAAATGAACTAGTTTAATTAAGAACACTTATTTAAAAAAAAAAATCAGTTTGTTTCTCCTATATTATGTATAATTAAATGAATTCTAATTGTTATATTGGAAGAGGGCTCTATTATGAAAATATCCCTTACAATAACGTGCAGGTACTTTAGAAAATCGCTACTTTTTTTTTAAAAAATAAAATGGAGTGCACCTTTACAAATTGTAATGAGTATGTCCACCCTGATGTTTAATAACTTTAAGAAGTCTATATTGTGTATTGAATTGTAAAGTGATCCCAAATAGTGAAGAAAAATTTCGGCCCAGGCTGATTCGTTCGTATTCTTGATCTACCTTCCTCCATCGTAGACTTTCCGTGATAGCCATCTCCAAACGTTTTCCAGTCGGCTGAATAAGGCGGCCAAGACAGTAGTTCTACATTTTGCTCTGGAATCCACGCTTTCATTATCCTGCCAGTGCGAATCGGGGCATTGTCCTGCTGGAAAATCCAATACTGTTCATTAAAAACTTCATTAAGTTCTGGAAACGCTCGTAAAATGGTTTTATAGGAATTTACTGTCATTTTTACTGTCTGAAAATATAAATTAATTATTCCAAAAAAGACACTGATCCTCACACCATTATACACCCCTTTTACTGTGCCTTTTGCTAAAAATAATTTCATTTTTTCTTAGGTCATGAAAATAATAGTCGTATCCATCTGGCCCGTCCAAATTAATTTTTTTTGGACGGTTTAAGCCCTTATTTTGCTAATCGACAGTGTAGAATTTGAAGCTTCTCTAAGAATGGCCCGTCGGTCTTGCAATGCTGAATCCTATTTTTTCATAGCTTTGGATATTACTTAGGTAATTCTGCACAATGGTTACTTTTTCCAATTTTAGCAGCGCCTAAGGCCATCCTCTTTGAAAGCCCGAATTTGGGTTTTGCGTCTATATTCAAGAGCTTTCCTTTAGGCATAGTTTCGGTTTAATGACGAACTGTTACCCTATAATCTTTTATTTTAATTTTTTAGCCTTAGAAACGAGATATTTCTG
Source organism: Tipula unca (assembly GCA_951394425.1). Classification (NCBI taxonomy): domain Eukaryota; kingdom Metazoa; phylum Arthropoda; class Insecta; order Diptera; family Tipulidae; genus Tipula; species Tipula unca. Next base: position 20,370,502 of record OX596382.1, on the reverse strand, counting down.
CTGTTCTTAATCAAGGGAGACAAATAAATACGCAATTTTTAAAGGTGTACTCCGTTTTATTTACAAAGAAATTTGCGGTTCTCTAAAAAAAAATAAGTGTTCTTAAACAAGTGAGACGGAGTGTATATGATAATAATCTGATTTCTATTTCATATACACGACAATGATAGATGATAGGCCACAGGTGACAATTTTACAATACGAATTATACGTTTCATGAACATTTGACATAATTATAACAAAACAATATTTTAAATTGTCGTGACGACTAATCATTTTTGCGTTGCATAAAATGTGTTGTTAAATTGTCACAAAAGTTCGTCAGAAGCAACAACATGTATTGCGAGACTCGGTCATTGTTTAAAATGGATCTTACTTCTATTCGACAACCTCATGAATAAACAACTATATAATACCACAAATGTCCATGAGATTTGCTAACATTGAAAGAGTATGTGCGGTATTGATGATCGATCCTTAATCTTCATAGATATATCTCATAAAAATTATCCGATGGACAGGCTCGGTTCACGATTCTGCACGCTTGCACAACAATAATAAAATGGATGGAGATTATTTTTCAATGCAATAATATTAGGAGAAAATGTGTATGGTTTATGAAGAAAATGGGTCATTGCACCTAATATTCCAGTTCAAATACCAAGAACATAATTATTAGCAAGGTTTGAGAGCACTCAAATCGAAGCGATGAATTGTGGCAAATGCGTTGGGAATATTAAAAGAAAACTATTCCAACCATTAACTACAAGCAATGTTATATTAGTTTGCTTACTATAACGCAACATTGAAAAATGTGTAGGCTCAGAGATGATACAGTCGAATACGATAACGAGCCAGTGAAGTATTGCGAACATTAATACAACAACTCAATTGAATCTAATTTGGTAATTATATCACCAATACAGAGTGTAATCTCTATCCTTAAGCCGATTTTTTGGGACTTTTGTAGTGTTTCAGTCTTGACGGCACTCGTGCCGGTAATTGGCTTTTGCTAAATCTTTTCCAAATGACATTGACAACATTAACACGGATTTTGTATCGCTCCGTTTTACTGCAGCAATTTCATTCTTGTGAGAAAACTCATAAATGTCATCACGCTTCATTTGCCTGTCGCTTTTACAATCGTTGATTTTGAGACCGGTCCACATTATGGTTCCAGTATCGTAATATCCTAGTTCCCTTAATTTTTCCAAAAGAAGAATTGTCGTGAAATACCTTTCGAAAAATAGACATGACCCCGCAGGTAAACCATCAGTTAAACGAAGAATAACTGCTGGTCCTAATCCCAACGATCTATCAGAAAATGGAGTAGTTAGGCCTTGGTTCAAAGTCCATTACTATTACTCCCGAAGTGGCAACAACGAAATTTTTTAATTCGACTGGACGTGGTTTTCCTTTGACATATTGACCTGTGAATGGTATCATCTGCTCGTCGATTGAATACATCTCCACAGTTCTATGAATCGCTCTACATTGGTTCCTAACAGAATCAATAATGGGTTGAACTTTCCACAATTTGTTATTTTCGTTGTTTTAGAAAGAAAAGCATCAACATATCTCAGGCAATTTCGAACCAAAATGGAGCGGTCTCTTGTAAAGACTGATGTTAACACTTCGAGGCTAAATCCATTTCTCCAATCGTTCGCATTCTTGGGGATATGGAACACACCCCAATAACAAATGCGCGCCGTATAAATGTTTCATTTCAAGACTACTTGTTCCTATTTATTTTCCATGCTTGAAGAGGGCCTACATATTGGTATACTTTGCAGCCTGGAAGTGCTCGGAAGTAAAATATTTAATAAAATATGACATCGGAGGACCTGGTGTACTACCTTGAACATTTGCGTAGGCAAGGTCGGAAAGGGTCGAGCCATCAAAAACAGTTCAACATTTTAAGGATTTTGGTACATTTCTCTATTATTTTTATTCATCGTATTTGTATTTTTTTTCTTCGCTGGAAACTTCCCGTTTGAGAACGATTGTCCCTTTTTCCCTGAAATAAAATATTTTACTTTTGGCTTTGCCATCAAGTGATAAAAAGTGATTTATAACAACTTACACCATTGTTCTTTTCCGACAATTTTGCAATGTGGTGTCTCTTATGAATTTCCAGTATTTACTAAAAACTTCTAAGAGGCCTTCAACCGCTCAGCAATCTCCTTCCATTTGTTTACTTTAAGATCATGAATTTAGAACACTGCTGAATTTACCAAATAATAATTTTTGGAACTTCATTTTAGTTCGTGTTTTAATGAAAAACATTATTACCCGCGTTCAAAATTTGCCATCACCTGCCGTGTGAACAGCTATAACAACTATAACAGCTAAGTTTTATGAACGCATTGTCGTGAATGACATAAATGAATGACAAGTCAATTTGTGGCGTTTTTGACAATTGTTCAAATAGGTAGAGTTTTAGAAATTTCAAATATTTTTGTTAGTTGAAAATTTCTAGTGAGTTGGGCTAAATCTTTATTTTAAATCATTTTGACTTAAATTTATCAAATTTTCAAAAAGTTCGAAGCGTTCCATGACTTATAGAAGTAATCAAAGAGCATAGGTGATTGGTGACTTGTTCGAAGAATATTTACTCGAACCGTATAAGAGGTGTATCAAAGAAAACAGAAGTTATATTTTTTGTTGACATCTGCCCAGCTCATCGAAAAGCAATAGGTTAGCCTATAGTAATGTTCAACCTTTTTTTATGCTGCGATCTACTTCGACTATATTCGATGGCACTAACCAAAAATGTGCTCCATCACTAAAGATGATTTTCTTCGGAAACCTGTATAATAATAATTTCAGATTAGTTCAAATCCCAAACTTCAGCATTAACTGAATTTTATGTAATAAAGGATAAAATGACGAGAAATTGTGTGAGAAATTAACAAATTTGGATTTCCTCTGGATGTTGCCAACACATTCGTGCATTTCATTGTTTTATACTTGCATTGCTGCGTATCAAACAACACCATTCGATTAAAAGTTTGTAATAATTCGACAAATTGAGTTCTCAGTCAGACGATTAGTATTAAGTGATCGAAATATTTTACGTCCGTAAATTTAGATATTTTGTAATAAATGTTAATAATTAATCTAACTCAATTTAGCTTCGACTTTGTTGTAACATTCACATTTGTATTATTTTGTTAAAACGAACCCGTAATCGATTTAAAATGTATATTCATTTTAAAAATATTTGGCCTTTCCTTTTGATATCATCTTATACTCGTAGATGTGAAATGAAGAAACTATAAAAGTTTGGGTATTTTATTTACAAAATAAACTAGATCTTAATCTTTAAAATAATATTTTAAAGTCGTGCTTTGTTTTAATAAATAATTTTTATTCCACGACAAGCCTTATTTACTGCAAGCCAGCTTTTCCTCTACTTGTCATTCCAAATTGCAGTAGTTTCGTACATAGTATATACATATGTATATACTATTATATATTTATGTCAAATTTTAATTCAAATAAACTTATATGATGTACAGTTCGGAAAAAGTTTAATTACTTGAATCCTTGGATCTGCCTGATTATTACCCAAAACGTCTTGTTCTGTCTAATGCAATAAAAATTATTGTGTTAATTTTTGTTGACTTCTACACCGATACTACTTTTAACTTAACACCGATACTACTTTTAACTTATAAATCAACTTATGTGTGTAATATTGAATTTTACTAGAATTTGTGTCAATATATTGTATGTATATTTGATTACATTTTCGTGCTTTCATGGCTTGAGGTTGTTAGCCTCAAACCGAAGGTATTTTATATTTATTGTTTTTTTTGTATGGAAATTTTCTATTTTCACTTCCTTTGATCAAACATATACACAACACGTAAATGAGGTTTATATGGAACGAATTACTATATTAAAGCTAGTTTATGGCGAAATTAGAAAATTCTGTATACATACGTACCTATTTATCATGTGGTGGAAAATTGATTAAATTAATTTAATTTTAAATTGTTACTTTTTTATATAAGGTTTATGTATGTAGTGTAGAAAATACTTAAAGAAATTCTATGTATGTCGTAAGATTATAGATTTGTATGCGTCAGAATTGAGAATTGTAATTAGCTAGTCTGGCTTGAACAATTTTTGAGTTACGTCACCGTGACCAAGATTAATAATAAGGACATGACTTATACATAAACTAGATAATTTCAATTTCTAGATTTACAGAAACTTTCCATAACGATTTCTTTGATTTTCAATTTATATCATAGAAAAAACGTCAAATTTTTGTGTATAATTTAGTCGATTTGAAGTGGGTTTTTATTTGTTGCAATCAACAATCAGAACAATTTTTACTAAATGGTAAGATTAACCTAAATTACATTTATAACTTACAACTTATAAATTACAACTTGCAACTTACATCTTTACAATTTAGAACTTGCGACTGCAACTTACAACTCACAACTTACAATTTACAACTTACAACTTACAACTTAGAACTTAGAACTTAGAACTTAGAACTTACAACTTCAACTTAAAACTTAGGACTTAGAACTTGGAACACAAAACAAAAAAATTAAAAAATAAAAATTCTAAATAGGTTTTATTAAATCGCAATCTGTCTGTGCTATTAGATTTAGAATTATACTTAGATCAATAATTAATTTAGGTTTAGACTTACAAATATGAACATATTTCCTTGTGCTTAGACTAAAACATTCACACATATATTTAGATTAAGAATTAGGTTTAGACTTTGGCTTAAAGTTAGACTAAATCTTAGACCTAGACTAAGCCCTAGACTCTAATTTAGACATAGTCTTAAATTAAGATTAAGTCATAACGACTTATAGAAATTGGTTAAGGCTTAGACAAAGGCTTAAACTTAAACTAAAACTTAAACTTAGGCTTAGTCTAACACTTCTAATATGGCTTAGGCTTAGAACAAGCTTTGATTATAAGGCAGTTGAAAACTTAAAGAAAAATTTAGATTAAGATTAAGCTTAGAATTAGACGTAAAATTTGATTTAGTTTTGGCTTGAATTTGAACTTAGACATGGCTTAGATTAAGACTAATTGGTTTAGATTTAGGCGAAGACAAAACCTATCACCTAGACACTTAAACTTAAGTTTATGCTTAGTCTTACATTCACCTAGACTATCACTATACCGCGGTTTGATAAATCCGATTTAGTGAACTTTATATACGATACCGTTTTGAAATAACTTCTAAATCGTTTTTATCAAATCGTAGCCTGACTAGGCTACTGCTGAAACGTAAACGAAGATTCAGATTAAGGCTTAGATTGTGACTTAGGCTTAGAATTTACAAACAATTTAAATTTCGATTAATGGTATGTGATTTATATCAAAATTTTGGTGTCGAATTTTATAAATGGTTAAATCATAGTCATTCATAGATGACACTAGAAGCAATCAAATAAATTATGATTCTATTTATGATTCTTATTTTCAAAATATGTAAACATTCCAATTTTTATTGTCCAACCGAAGTAATATGATAACTAAAATGAAAACAACCTCACGAGATAGCATAACTAATAATAATCTTGACTTTAGAAAAATTGCGAAAATATTGGAGTGAGGTATACAGCATTCAAATTATGTCATATATTGATGTATGAAAACATATTTAATTAAAAATGAATGAAGAAAAAAAATTAGGGCGTTTTTTCATGATGACTGAAATTTGGAATTAAAAAAAATTCAACCATTTTGACATTGAAACCGTTCTATTTATATGACATATATCACATTTTCAAAACATATTTAAAAAAATTATTTGGATGTAATTTACGACATTTGGTATTATGAAATAAAAAGGCCAATATTTTTTTTTAAGCACAATTCAATTTTTACAATTCAATTTTTTTCTGGTTAAAATTGAAATATGTATTATTTATTTGGTATAAAGCGGTTGTATTAGAAAGCGAAAAAATACAAACAAATACATATTTTAAATGAACAAAGTTAAATATCTGTATACGGGGTAACCAACTATATGCATTTTAAAATCGATTAACATTTTATTAAAAAAAAAAAGGTAAAGGGAAAATTAGCAAGAAGCTTATTCAAGTTCATTATCCAACCTTAGGATGTGTATACGTATTTAGCACAAAACGTAAAGCGGAAATAATAGTGCCTATCGTGACTGGAAAATGTTGAAAATATTCTATATTCGATTCAAATTAATTTTTCCGTCTATATATAGGCGTGTACACACACATAATATATGCAACATTGTACAGCTATCTGACTTGCATGTGTACACATTCATAAAAAAAAAAATAAAAAAATAAAATTACTTTCATTTTCAATTGATTTTCTTCCTATGTATAAAGAATCTTTATTTTTTTTATAATACGTCTGCATAGTTTTTTAAATTTCAATTTGTAAAAATGCAAATTTTTCGTATTATACTACACAATTTTCTTTTCGGAAATACATTTATAAATTAGAAAAAAAAAATGTTTCCGGTAGGTCAATTGAGGTTAAGATTGTGCGGTATACCCTACTTTATATACATGTAGCAGAGGCCGGATGTATATATTGTTCCAAATAATAACGTGTTGTACTCAAAAACGAACTTTTTTTCTTGTATTTTTTTTTATAGCGATTAGGCAAAGGTGCTTATGGTATCGTTTGGAAGGCAATCGATCGAAAAACATTACAAACGGTGGCAGTTAAAAAAATATTTGATGCATTTCGTAACGAGACTGATGCTCAGCGCACATTTCGGGAAATTATGTTTTTGCGGGCGTTTCGAAATCACGAGAATATTATCCAGCTGCACAGTATACACAGGTATAATAAGATGACGTAGTTTTTATAAAAAGATATGAAATTTTTTTTGTTTTTCGTATAACAGGGCTGCCAATCATATGGATATTTATTTGTCATTCGAATTTATGGAAAGCGATTTGCATAACGTAATAAAACGTGGATCGATACTCAAGGATTTACATAAACGATATGTTATGTATCAGTTGTTCAATGCAACCAAATATATACACTCCGGTAATGTAATCCATCGGGATTTAAAACCTAGTAACGTATTAATAGATAGTAAATGTCGGTAAGTTTTATCTATAAATACTATAATTTAATATAGTTTTTATTTTATTAGTGTTTTTATATATTTTCCAGTTGTAAAATAGCGGATTTTGGATTGGCCCGCTCTGTTGCGAATAGGCAGGATAGTGGCAACAGTTTTAATCGTAGTACTAATGATGAGCCTATTTTAACGGATTATGTTGCAACGCGATGGTATCGTGCACCAGAAATATTAGTAGCTAGTAAAACGTGAGTACCGACTTTTTAAATTTCGTTCAATTGATTTAAATGTTGCTGGCTTATTTTGTATCTTTAGTTATTTAAAGTTCTTTGTTATTCACATATAAATTTCATTGCACGATTGTAAAATTAGGTTTTCCCATTGCATGTCGCAAAAGTTTTTAGTTCTCAATTTTTTTATAATTCAAATTATCGAAATCGAGTAAGACATATTCACATATTATGTAAATAGTTGAAACGATCAGAAAATAGAAATATGTCACAGTTGTTTCTAGTTAAAACGAAATGATGATATTTAGGTCAATGCGAATTATTGGATATGAATTATCGTTTTGATTATACTTAAAGTTATCTCCTAATACCTCCATACATAATTTTTTGGTCGGTGGTATGGTAAAATAAATAATCCCGATTTATTCGCTTTTAGCTCAACGAAACAGTTCCTTATTCATAATTTTACTCTAATAAATTTCAATCATTGCAGAATAAAAATTATAATTATTCAAAATCCAGGTTTTATTAGAGATACGTAGATTCCCAACTTTAAATTCAAAATGATCAATTCTAAAAAAGCTAAGTTCATTAATCACATTCTAGTCCCAAAATCAAAATTTCAGAGATCAATTCAATTACGATAATTTAGTAACTATAATGATTGAAGAAAAAATTAGGGCGTTGATATTGTTCAACATGATTCAATTTATATATTTTTCTCTGCACTTTAATTCTAATCACATCAAATCTGTAGTTTTATATATGCATCTTTTTACTACAAAGTACATAGCATCAATCGATGAATTGATTTTCACTTTGCGGCCCTTCCATTCTAAATTATGGAACGATAAGTTTTGATCGGAAGGCACCGGTTTCAATGCCGAGCAGAAGCAGGATGCATAGAGAATATTTCATCGATTTAATTAAAATGAATTATCTATGACCCTCTGTTGGAGTGTCAGTACTGGCTACAATGGAACTATGCAACAATATACAGATTATCGTTAAAATGAGCCGTATGCATTGTTCTATAGGTACAGCACAATATCCATGAAAACATTTTATTTTTTCCAACTAATGTGTGTATATGGTTAAAAGAGATTAAAATGCTCGATTCCCAGATATATTTATCGAATGATTTCTAAAAATTGGTATGGGGAAGATCTGCTACGATGCAAATTGAATAGATCAAAACGTTCAATCAGATAAAGTTTGGTATTGGATTTTAGTTCTATGTGAAGACGTTGGTTAAAAACATGGCTTAAAATGACCAGAAAATTCGAAGCTTCCATAACACTATTTATGTTAGCACTGTTATTTCTGCTTGAAAAATAGAGCAGAGCGCACTAAGACTGCCAAAATATCTTTGATCAGACCAAGGGCAATATAGATTCCAAATCCAGCATTGAGGTTAGAGCGAGAACCATCTCCGATAATCAGAAATTCCTTGATGGATAATGGACCGAGAATAAATTGGACTAGTTGCATTTGGGTAGTGATCTGTTATTAACCCTGTCAATTTGCTTCAGAACAAGAAGTTTGAAGAATAAAATATTTTATAGACCATAAGGTTTGGTTGTAGAAGCCTTTAGATTAATCACTGGCCACCACACAATAGGAGCTTAAAGACCAGCGATTTATATATGAAAAACAACATCCTGGGTGTTAGACCCTAGGATTTCCCAAAGCAATCAAGACGATATTTGGAGAAGAGTTTGCTGTCTAAGATAAACCCTTAAAAACTTTCTCAGGCATTTACCTGAACTTGTTAAAATACGATCATCAGCATAGCTTTGTGTAATAAAGCCAGATTGCCGCAGTCAATAACCACAAGCTATAGCAGATGAGATCTCCCTGGAGACAGTTTTTGGTAACTTTGACAGGAACTGACATGCTATCCCACTTGGACTCCACAATACGAGACTCGAGCAAAAATTCAATCCATTGGGCAATGGTGTAATTCATACCAAAATTGGTACAGGCATTAGTATTCGTATAGCAAACGAAGTACTATCAAAAGCTCCCGCTATATCCAGGAAGCTACCTACCTAGTGACAAATTAATGCAGGCCAATTTCACAGGACTTACCAACTCTGTAAACATGTTGGATGTTACTGAGTGGGGAGGTAAATGAGTGATGCTCTGTAATAAATCTGTAGCCAATACTTTTTTAAGCTTTAAGAAAAATTAAAGGCATACTTACAGGCCGAAAAAACTTGGAGTCCGAATAATGGGATTTGCAGCTTTCGGTTTGGCTTTCGCAGTAAAAACAACCCTACTATACTGCTTCAAGATTTTGGAACCGTGCTAACAGCAATGAACGCTTAGAAAAGATGTATTCAATGGCATTGAATGAAAGAAAAGCTGCGCTGTAATTCAGCAGGGAAAATACCATCACGCCTTTCTTTAACTTCTCGTATAATCTTTTTGTGATACTAAGAGATTCCTATCAATTCCCATCAATCTGATGATTAAAGTTTTTTAATTTCCTAGTCGAAATTGCCGCATCTCAATTAAGGACACCCCAATGTCGTTACTCGACAATAATTTCTCTCGATGGGGTAAGTAAAGAAGCCGGCCCGAGAAATAAAATCGGTTAATTTTCTGTTACAAAATGACTCGAGCAGCCACCGTAAGTTAATGTTATACGAGATGTACCTGTGAGATGAGACCATCATTCGTCAAACTCCAATCAAAAATTAAATTGAATGAGGGCAGCATTAATACTGTTAACAATAAAAATGCCTGCCCAAGTTTTATCGACAGAAGAATCTACTATTATTACAATTCAGGCCAGATACTATGTTGCAATTTCATCTGTTTTATTCTAAGCATGGATTCCAACCATCATTTGATGTTCAGCAAAAAAATAAAAAATAAATAAATAAAACATTTATGAACTAGAGATGATCTAGAAAATTATCTACTAACGTCAAACCGGAACTCATAATTTTGAAGACTATCGATTGGTAATTCGGCTCACACTTGCAACGAACGACCTTCCATTCCTCAATCGATTCTTCAACGGACGAGGAATCCATATTATCAAAAGAAGCTTTATGGGGTCGCCAACCGATTGCTGACAACCTTTCCAAATTATTTTTCATTTTCGAAACTTTATTTCAAAACCACTTGTAGGTCTCATCATTATTGCAACTGAAGACTTCGAGGGATAATACCCAATCATCAGCGGCTCAAACGACTCAGGTTAAGCTGGAATTCCTAAGTTCTCCTCGTTCCTTAGTTATATATATTCGGGTTGGTTTCTCGAATGCAACATTTTTTAATTGAAGATTCGGTAACGTAGATTGCGTACGAATTCAATTTTTTCGAGCCATTTCCGGCGTGGTACTTATGGTACGAACTCGCTTCGGTGTGCCAAAGGAACTACTATATGCTCAGTACCAGATAAAGGGTACTCTGGGCTCTGTGGCCATTACAAAATAAAAGGCATATAATAAACTTCGACATTACCAGCCAAATCGGGGACACACGACAGGCCCGATTGGCCTATTGTGTAGCTGCATGCCAGTCTGTACCGACATAAGCGATTGTTCGGCCTATGAATTCGGTACCCTTAACTGCAGAAGGTCAGAGTTATTTTTATCATTGGGATTAGTATATCTCTCGATCCAAATATCACAAAGTTTAAAAATTTGCTCGGTATAATTCTAGTGATACGCCAAGATTCTATAAATCATTATTTCTCTAAATTTATGAAATTCGACTATTAGAAAAATTGGACGAATCGTCAGAATTAGAATAGCCATCCTCTGTTAGAATGACTGCGTGAAAACCGTGAGTTTCTTTTACTGTTCTTAAAATTTCAAACCTAGTTGCAAGTTGTAGTTGATTTGCTTGGATTTATGTTCTGCGTATGAACAAAATCCAAAATTTATATCTGCCCAACATTTTAGCCCATTTAAATAATTCGTCTGCATTGGTTATTGTACTTCTGTATTCCATTGTGGGATTAGCTCTGGATGCCACTCTTTTGATGATACCCCCTACTCCATCACATGAACCCTTTCAATGAGCTGTTGCATGCGAAAATGATATTCACAGTCAACACCAAAATCCTCTTTGTGTTTTAGGATGTTCTTAAAATTTTTCTTTAAATAATGTAAATTTTCTTTAAGTAATAATAAATGTATTTCCCTCCCGGAATGATTTAATTTTGATTATGGTCATTTATATCATAGAGGGCTTATTTTTCGAGATATTTCAAAGTTTCAGCTTAAAAAAAAACACCCGGTATAGCACGTTGAACAGAGATACAATTTATCTTGATTCTCAACCGGTTGTGGCATAAATTGTTTAACATAATCCGAAATTGGTTTTAGTTTACTCGAACACTTTGAGTCTTGATATGGTTTACAACACTTTCGAAATGTATCGTATAATTAATAAACAACACAAAAAAATTAACTAAATTATCTTTTTTGTAAACAGTTTCAAAACACTGAGAAATATCACTTCAAATTAGTTTTTCCATATAAAAATGAAATAATGATCTTACTAAAACTGCGGTCCAGTTTTTTTTTATATTGTAAAATATTGACTGTCAAATTCTTAAAAAAAAACACAAAAAAAATCAGTTTTTGAGAAAATTGAAAAAGAATATTTTGGCGGGAAAAATAAAGAAAAGAAATTAAACAACATTTATTTTATTTCTATATTAATCGCTATTAACTTATCTTTAAAATGAGCCCAAAATCATAATTATCGGACAATTAGTTGTCTTTTTATTGCCATAAATATAACATCATGATTATCATTTTTCTCAAAATTTGACACCCTGTTTCTTTAACAACAACAACAAAATTTGACACCCTGTATCTTTAACAATAACAACTATAAAAAAATTAAATAATTTTTTTTATTAATTTTGAGAAGTCAGTTTGGTCTTCGGGCTCTACAATGAAACGTGCTCAGGGGCCCGAATCTCTTTCGGGCATACTATGACCCGGCCTTAACTACGCAGCTCCGTAATCGTGGCTATAGTATACAAGCTCAGACTGTCTTTTCTGTAGAAAAGTTCAGACTGTCTTTTCTGGACGTTTGCTCAGATTTCCGGTGCGATGGCTTGGTCTTGCTATGGGTCCGATACTAGCTATATAGTATCAAAATTAATTGATTGATATACTATATTTCAACGATAAATAGCTAAGACGTATATAAATACAAATTTAAACGACCTTCGATTATTTCACGCTATTTGAATGGGAAATCCCCGTCACAATATATAGTTTTATTGTTTAAATTATGTATATAAAAATCACTATACATAAACTAACTATTATATCAAATTTCCATGTACATTAAAGGAAGAAATATAGCAAAACTTATATATTCATGATCGATACATCCATCAACCACCATTAAACTTTGGAAACTTTTTTTTTTTTTAATATTCTTGCTAAAGTTATATCCTCCCGCGGTATTCACATACTCGGTCGTTTTATTAGAATCATTAACATGCAATATTTTTGTAACAGCCGAACAACATATTCAAGAAAAGTTTATGGCTTTTATATATTGTGTCGAATTTTGAATATAGAAGCAACTACAAAAAAAAGCTTCTATTTTTGCTGTATTAACAATATACAAGCTTTTTTATTGCATTGTAACTTTGGACAATATTTCACTATATCTTTTAAATCGAAATATATTTTCGGTTAGATACTCGAGGAATTTTGTACGAGCAAGTTGGTTTTTTACACCGTGGTTGGTGGTGGTTTCGTTCTTATAAGAAATTATAATTTTTTTTTAAATTATTTCAGCTATACAAAGGGAATTGATTTATGGAGTTTGGGATGTATATTAGCAGAAATGATTCGTGGCAAACCATTATTTCCCGGAAGTTGTACCGTAAATCAAGTGGAACGTATTGTTGCGGCTCTGCCCGAGGTGACCGAAAGTGATATAAAATCGGTGGGTGGCGGTTTTGGTACAGCCCTACTAAATCAAAATATTTCGATGAGCGAAATGAAATTGGATGATTTGTTGCAATCGTCCACCGAAGATGCACGACAATTGGTTAAATCATTACTGATTTTTGATCCGACACAACGACTGACGGCGAAACAAGCGCTCGAGCATAAATATGTGGAAAAGTAAATAAATGTTTTTTTTTTGAAATTAGTGTGAAAAAAATAATTATGTTCTGTATTTATATATAGATTCAGACATACACTGGCCGAGCCGGAACTGGAGTCCGATATAATACCACCATTTCGTGACGATGTCCAATTAACTGTGCACGAATATCGATCGAAATTATACGAGCTGATATCGAATTCGGAGAAAATTGGTATTAATAATTTGAATGCGGCCAAATCGGGTGGACATAAAAAAAGGTGAGTTGTGGTTCTGCACATTAATAGCTTTCATATTTTCTTAACTTATTGATGACGTTATATATGAATTTCATGTATACAGATTGAATAAATATTACGGAAGGTGTATGAGGTTACCGGTGTTGGTTTAATAACAGATAACAGACAAAAAAAATTGTGTTGACGTGTTGAAATAAAATACGACTTTGAAACTTGTGTTCTTGTGTTTTATTCAATTGGTTTTTGGAGAGAGACGTAGAGGTTGGTGAATTAAAGTAATTTGTCCTATTTATACCATTTTGATTCGTATATGGAATCACATTTGACAAACTAGACAATATATACATACACCTATATTATATAAACATACCTTAAACCCATTCTGACCTTACAAACAATACACAAATAATTATTTCAATTATATGCCCCTGCGTATCCGGCTATACTCGTTGCTGGTCTAACACACAACATTTTTTTTATTTTTATTTTTTTTACAGAGATCACCATCACAATCAATTTGGCCACGATGGGAAATTATTGGGTCACACCAGTAGCAAACCAAAACTTGTTTCCAGTAAATCTGTTCAACAATCCAGTTATCATTGTGATAGTAATTCAAGTGATTCGAAATTGAATTCCACCAAAGTCTCTAACTCATCAAGTGATATAACTTTTTTACGAAAATCACAACACCACGACACAGTCAAAAAAAATATAAATGTTCATCGTGTCGGTGGTGGTGCAAATGGTGTGCATGGGGAAAACAGAAGTTACGGATCTCTCGAACGGCCCGGCAACAATGCACACAACATTAGTAAAACAAAATTTATGCCGAAAATAAATTATCCAGCGACCACGTCCGTGTCATCGACTGGATTTTCAATGTTTGACAATCAAACATCGAATAGCTGTTGTAATTCGGATAAATTAATGAGGCGGTCATCGATCGACAGCGGTTACCCATCGGGAGATGGAAACGGTAATAGTAGCTCGTTTAAAACCAAAAGCAGTAATTCACCGCCATACAATGATAATAAATTAGTTGATATAAAAAATAACTGTGCCGGTGATAGTGAATCAATGTACACAAACAATAGTAATTATTTTCCATGTGCCAAGTCAAATCAAACGAGTTCAAATAGTACAACAAATAAAAATTTAAAACATTTCCGTCACAATAGTTTAGATTTGGAGACGCGTAAAAATGGTTCGATTAAGAAAATCTATAAAAATAATTCGCTCGACATAGACGATTGGCATAATTCGAATGTGAATAGTGTGCACGCGGCTGATAGCCATTACAATAGTAATGGCACGGATATGTTCACCAAAATGAATTACGAAAACCGTTTGAAAATTTTAGAAGCGAAAATTAAAAAGCACAAACTAGATATGAGATCGTTTTTAAAGCAAGATACAAATACAAAAACATTTGGGTCACAATTGGCGAATGGTAAATCACAGCAACCGGTCCAACAATTTAATTCCGACTCAAAATTATCGCGTACCTTATTTAAAAATAGTAATCACATCACAAATAGTAATAGTGGTAATTGTAATGAGCTGTTACGATCGAAATCAGATAATTATTCGCGGCCAAGCCAACCGCATAAACATCTGTATCAAAATAATCATCGCGATCACACGGATTATAGTACGGGCAATAAAATAAATCGTCGCGGTAACAATTATGGTGTGATTAATGCAAGTGATTTAATTAAATTGCGGTCGTCTGAGCTGATTCATTGATTGGATTGATTATATATGATTTTGGAGATGGTCTAAATTTATTTTTTAGTGCATTATGGTATTTTTATTTTATAGTAACTTATTTAAATTGGTAAATTAAATAAATTTAAATTATGTAATAAATAATGTTTTTACAGTGAAACTATAGAGTGTTTGGCTTTATTGTATATATTGTTTTGTTGTTACATTTCTAAATCGATATTTTAGTACTGTATTTTTGTGCTGAATCAACTTATATACTCAAAATTGAAAATAAAAAGATTTCCAATGTACTTTAGATTTACGAAAATAATCGAGCAGTTTTAAAACATTTCAGACAAATTCAAATAATTTCTAATATATGCAAACGCATATTCATGAATCCATTGTTTCTACTACTGTGAAACAGTTCTGTGACAGGTATCGATTAGACGTTTTGTAGCTTGTTACTTATACCTATACATTTTCTCTCTGGTTGTGATATCTGTTAGTCTTCCCAACTGTCTTTCACAGCTACCCCTTTTCAATGTTCCCTCATTTCTCAATCTTTAAACGTGAAACTCCCTCTTCTTACCTATTTCTGATTGTCAATATCTTATTTAATTAAACTAATCCAGTGAAATTCAGGTACATTTGACGGTGGTATCATTGTCACATCAAAATCTGAACAATTCAAACTTTTGACAATCAATTCCCAATCAATAGACAAAGTTAGACCGATTTAGACATATCAGCCTAATTCGCACATATTCACAATAAAATTTGACAATTTCACACCAATTTAGAGAATTTCAGCCCCAAATACTTTCAAATAAAAATCATAAATTTCATAAAATCCAAATCTGAATTATAAATTTCAGCCATAGTTAGATGTATTCAGACTGACTCGCGGATATATTCAATATTGGGGCAGATTCAGACTTAATTCAATCCTGGTCATACAAATTAGCGAGTCGCCGATTATTCCAGAGCGATAAATCCATAAAATTCGTTAATTTAATTAAATCTAAGAATCCGCGAAATTCGAAAAAAACTTAATACAAGGAATTTGAAGAATATTTTGAATTTTACAATCATGAACTTTATAAAATTTTATAAATTTTGGTAATTTTATGAAAATCTTTGGATGTTATGAATATGCCTAGGTTTGTCTAAACCTTTGTTTTAATTGGTCTGAATTTGTCAGATTTTGGCAGATGTCATTTTTAACTGAATTCCATGAACGTAAATTTCCAAATATGTATTCCTAAAATTCATAAAATTTGTAAAATTTAAAAAACTTACTGAAAATGCATCCACTTTCGAGGTAAATGTTAAATAAATCTGTCTGCTGAAATTTGACTAATTTGAGTTAAAGATATCTCACGAACTTTAGATATCACAAACCTACTAAATTGTAGCAATTTATAACTTGTCGCTGGTAAATTCACATATCATATGGCAAATCGATGGAATGGGATGAACAACGATTTGGATCAGTTGGAGTAACTTGATACTTGATTTTGATATCTATTAGCCTTTCAAACTTTTCTGCTAGTATTTCCTCTCCTTAACCAAGACATTTGTCTCTACCTTTTCGTTCTTATTAGACTTCTATTATATAGAGAGGGACGGAAGAAGGCAGCAGCCCTCTTCAATTTTATCTCTTTTCCCACTCTTTAATCTCGAAACTGCCTTTTCTGCCCTATTTCTGATTGTTAATATCTTATTCAATTGGACTAATCCAGCGAAAATCAGATACATGCGTCAAAATACTGTAAATTAAAAATTTGAACAATCAAAATTTCGACAAACAATTAGACCGATTAGACAAAATTAGACCGATTTAGCAATATCAGATCAATTAGTTGGTTGAATAAGATATTAACATACTCAGACATCTTTACACCAATTTAAAAAATTACAGCCAACAGCGGATATTTATTTTATTATATTGGTTGGAACCCGAACGGATTCCGCACTCAATGAACAGCGGATAAATTCTTTCAAAAAAAATCATAAATTTCATATAATCCAAATCTAAATTATAAATTTCAGGCATAGTTAGATGTATTCAGACTGACTCGCGGATATATTCAATATTGAGGCAGATTCAGACTTAATTCAATCATTAATTAATTAAAACAGTTTTAAAGGCCATTACTGGCCCCTTACTGAGTCAACAATTCGGCTCCAGCGGTTTCGATCCCGAGCATGGTCTTCATACTGTCTAAGACAATCTGAAGAGGCCAAGTCGTTCTCTACACCGTGGAGCCATCGTCGCCTGCAACGACCTCTGCGCCTACCATATGGTGGCTCTCCTTTCAGAGATCGCTGCACAATTCGTTCCGGATCAGCACGCAGAACGTGCCCGAGCCAGCGTACTCGCTGAGATCTTATTTCATGTACAATATCGGGGATCTTCATCAGATCTCTGATCTCGATATTGTACAGAGCTCGGTAGGTACCATCTATTTCGCGTTTTGGGCCGTAAATCACACGTATGACTCTTCTCTCAAATGTTAGGAGCCATCTCTCGTACTCATCCGTTAGCGCCCAACTTTCACATCCAAACATAACAACGGGCCTGATCAACGCTTTGTAAAGCTTCAGCTTCACGGCACTTGATAAGTGTTTAGATTTTAGCAGTGGCCTTAGAGGATACAAAGAACGACTGCCAGCTGCCAGCCGCACTTTAATATCCTCACCCACACTGTTATCGTGAGTGATAAGAGAACCCAAATATTTGAACCTCCTCACTCCCTCAAACGTGTGGTGGCCACTACTAAAATCTGGTGTGCCATTGTCCCTAAAACCAGAGATCAGGTATTTCGTTTTGGACTCATTGATCTGAAGTCCAACTGAAGCTGAAAACTCTACAAGCGGATCAAGTATTTCTTTCACTCCGTTGCTATTCAGTCCAATCACGCATATGTCATCTGCATATGCAAGCACCTGATTGGACTGGCGATATAAGATGTTACGCTGCGGTGTTTCAGTTTTACGAAAGATGTACTCCAACATGAGATTAAAGAGTATCGGGGACAGAGCATCTCCCTGCCGAACACCCGAGTTAACTACAAAACATGTCGATAGCCTGTTCGCAACTTTAACACAGCATTGGGACTGCGTCACTGTCATCCTACATAGTCGTACCAGTTTTGTTGGCATTCCTAGGTATTCCAGGGCAGACCATAAACTCTCTCGATTGATCGAGTCATAGGCCTGCCGGAAATCCAGGAACACCTGATGTACGGGGATGGATGTCTCATAATATTTAGATAGAATCATCCGCAGCGAAAAGACCTGATCGGTGACCGATCGATTCGGACGAAATCCTCCTTGATAGTCACCAACCAAACCCTCAGCTAGAGGAGTGATTCTATCCAATACAATGTATGACAGTAACTTGTACGCTGTGCATAGGAGAACTATACCGCGATAATTCTCACACTTCAAGCGGTCTCCCTTCTTGAAGATGGGGCATATCGCGGCCACTTTCCATTCGTCAGGCATTACTTCGGTTCGCCATACTAATCGAGGTGGCTCAACAACAATCTGTGACGCATGATGGACATCAAGTAGGTCAGTAAAGTGTCCACTCCATGCGTCAAGTACTGCGTCGATGTTGACACAGAGGTTTCCATCCCGGTCCCGAATGGCGGTTGACGTAGGCCTGAAAGTATGGTGCATTCCAGTAATTCCTTTAAAGAAATTACGCGAACTGCGCTCATTGCTGAGTTGTTGTACTTTCAGAAATCTTTCTACAAATCCGCTTAGCTGCCCTTCTTGCAAGAGCAGCCTTGTTTTTCCTCGCGATTGTGAGACGTTGTTGCACTTCATTATGGGCTATATTTTGTTGCTCAACTGCAAGATTGATAATAATTCAATCATAGTCATACAAATTTAGCGAGTCGCCGATTTTTCCAGAACAATAAATTCGCAAAATTCGAAAAAATTTTAATGCACGGAATTTGAAGAATATTTTGAATTTTAAAATCTTGAAATTTCTAAAATTTTGGCAATTTTATGAAAATCTTTGGATTATAAGAATTTGCCTAGGTTTGTCTACACCTGGCTTTATTTTAATTGGTCTGAATTTGTCAGATTTAGGCTGGCCATTTTTGTTTGAATTCCATGAATGTAATATTCAAAATATTCCTGTAATATTCATAAAATTTTTGAAATTTTAAAAATTCAAAAAATTAATAAAATTCAAAAAACTTTGCTAGAAAATGCATTCACTTTCGGGGCAAATTGTAAATAAATCGGTCTGTTGAAATTTAACAAATATGAGTCAAAAATATGTACATTTCACTTTCAACTTTAGATATCAGAAACCGACTAAATTGTAGCAATTTATTTTATCATATGGCAAATCGATGGAATAGGTATAGGAACAATGATTTGGATCACCTGGAGTAACTTGATACTTGATTTTGATATCTATTTCATTCTTATTAGGCTTCTATTAGAAAGAGAGGGACGGGGGGAGGTAGCACCCCGCTTCAATTTTATCTCACTTCTCATTTTTTAAACTTGAAAACCCCTTCTGATTGACAATATCTTATTCAATTGGACTAATCCAGCGAAAATCAGATACATGCGCCAAAACCCTGTCACTTAAAAATTTGAATAATTAGAAATTTCGACAATCAATTCCCAGACAAAACTACACTGATTTAGACATATCAGACTAATTCACTCATATTCAGAAAAAATACGGCAATTTTATGAAAATGTTTAGATCTATTGTATTTTAAGAATTTGTCTAGGATGGTATAAACCTGGCTTTGTTTACAATTGTCAGATTTGGTCTGGTCTCATTTTTGTTTGAATTCCATGAATGTAATACTCTAAATATTTTTCAAATTCCCCTAAAATTCATAAAATTTGATTTGATATTTGAACTTAGCCAATGATGGCCAACGGAACTCATAAACTTACTTACTGTGTTATTGCACTCAGCAGGGCTCTGTAAAATATCCTGCTATGTAAAATTGGAATTTTCAGAGAAACACTTTTCTTTGAGAGTGCCAGCCTTGTGGGAAACTGAACGAAACCGGATGGTCTGGGGCAATAAAATGAAAACTACTTTAAAGGCGATGATCATTAAATATAGAAAAAATACCAACCATAAATAGTACGCCAACCCGAAACATATATTTCGCAACCCGAAATATAGGCTCCGAGCACGTTTATTTGTATAACAGGTACCAATTTTACCCCGAAGTAACAAAGGGCCCTTGTATCATTGTACCGAACTACACCCCTATACTAAATTCACACCGAGATTATCAAATATATCTATCTCATTGTTATCACATAACTCATATATTGATTTTAATTAGTGCAAACCACAGAATCAATAAAATGTCCCACCAAATATTAAATTGTGCCTTATCAAAAACCAATTTATTTTTTACAACAATAATAAACTGGAGGGTCTATATGATTGATTAGCCATAATTTCTGTACACATACTTGAAAGTTCTAAGATAAACATTTTATATATAAATAAGACATTTTAATAATTTCGAGCGAACAATTATAATTTACATTGAACAGTGCAAAGCCAAAAAAAAAATGTTCTTCACGTTAAAATTCCTCGTAGGAATATTATTGATAATTTGTGGAAGCCAAATTGTACGTGGGGTGCCGAGACAAATCGATTTTCCTGTGAATTTTAAATTTGGTAGTGCAACCTCATCATACCAAATCGAAGGCGGCTGGAATGCCGATGGAAAGGGACCAAGTGTATGGGATACGTTTACACACGAGCATCCAGAATTAATCAGCGATGGATCTAATGGAGATGTGGCGATTAATTCATACGAACTATATAAAGAAGACGTTGCGGCACTTAAAAGTATTGGGGTATGTTATTCTCGAATATATACGTTTATGAATATCAAACTATAATATGTTGTTGTTTCAATTTTAGGCCCAATTCTATCGATTTTCAATCTCATGGCCACGTGTACTATCCAATGGGGATATTTCATCGCGAAATCAAGCCGGAATCGACTATTATCACAAACTCATCGACGAATTAATTGAAAATGGTATTGAACCCATGATCACGATATTCCATTGGGATCTTCCACAACCGATTCAAGATTTGGGAGGATTTACTAATCGTTATATTATTGAATATTTTGAACAGTATGCCGATTTGTTATTCGCCGAATATGGGCCAAAAGTTAAATTTTGGGTCACACTTAACGAACCAAAAATGTATTGTGAGCAAGGCTAGGGGCATGGCCGCCTGGCTTAAAATTAAATGGCGTTGGTGATTATTATTGTGCGCATTACTCAATATTGGCGCATGCCCGTATGTACCATTTGTACAAGGACAAATATTATGAGGCGCAAGGCGGTCAAATTGGTATAACGTTGAATACAGATTTTTTCTATCCACTCGATCCCGAAAGCGATGACGATATAGAGGCAGCCGAGCGATCTATCGAATTTTCGTTCGGGCGCTACGCACATCCGATAGTGTCAAAAGAAGGTGATTATCCGCAAGTGGTTCGAGAACGTATCGATGCCAATAGTTTGGCGCAAGGATACACGAGATCAAGGTTACCGAAATTTACCACAGAAGAAATTGAATATGTTCGAGGTACATCAGACTTTTTGGGCCTCAACTATTATACCAGCTCACTAGCTACAGTGGCTGACGAGAGTAATACTTTTAAAATTCCATCTGTGCAGCACGATACTTATTCGTACACGTCCAAAAATTCTGCATGGCCTCGACATGGATGGATTTATAACGTTCCCGATGGTCTATATAATATACTTAAATGGATCCGTGATAAATACGATAACATTGACGTTTTTATCACCGAGAATGGTACGTCAGATAACGGTGGTCTAGAGGATGACTTTAGATTGAGCTATTTACAGGGACATCTGGCTGCCGTATCAGACGCCATCAAAGATGAATGCAATGTCATTGGCCACGCAACATGGAGCTTGGTGGATAATTTCGAATGGGGAAGCGGTTATACCGTGAAATTTGGCATATTCGAAGTTGATGAGAATTTGGCGCGCATCGAAAAAAAATCAGCTGGATTTTTACGCGAGGTATTCGCAGATCGCGGTTTTGAATTTGACGATCCGAATTAGACTTATATAGTGATTACGTGATAACAATACGATTTAAAAAAATTAAATAAATGATAACACAAACGCAAATTGTTTATTAATAATTACAGAATTTTATTTGATTAAATTATCTTATATCGTTTGACATAATTTCAAATTACCGATTACGAATAATATTCCTATAAACTTTCATTAGTTGAAAAAGTGTTTTTCTATCGACTTATGATGTGATAGCCAACATTCGTAAAAACAAAGCGATATACTGGCCGATAGGGTGTTCGTTGCTTAATGATCTCTCGTAAATAGTCTTTTTTGAGAAATTGATTTCGCATTATACATTTACGAGTATAATGCAAGACAATTTTCCTTGTGTTTTACTATGTGAGTGCTTGAAAAGGTTTTATAAAAAATAAAATTTCGATTCCAAATTTTAGTCATCTTTGCCACGCACTCACATAGTAAATCACACGAAAATTTGTCCTACACTGATGCAGGATAATTATTCGTATGTTTTATTACGGTAGTCCTTGAAAAGATCAACTAAAATTTGATATTGGGAAATTTATATTTTTTAGTAATATTTATAAATTACTGTAAATAGAAAAAAATTCTCGATGCTAAATTTTAGTCGCTATTGTCTAGCTCATATAGTTTTACTATGTGAGTGCTTGAAAAGTCAACCAAAAATTTAGTATTAAATGTATATCGATCGATTGTATTTCATTTCTCGACTTTATCACTAATTTTAAAATGTTCCTCATTCTGGTTTAAAACCCACGGGTTGTAACAATTGAAGGTAATTGTTACTAAGGTCATACTGTATGAAAGAAAATTAATTTGGTTGTTTTAATTAAGAGTTGGATGGTCAGATATATGGTATTATACCATAAAATTACTGATCGTATGTATATAATACAGTGAAACACAACAAAAAGAAGGTATATTGTCTTAATTTCTGAACTAAATTTTGTAATATATTAATTGTAATATACATTTTTAATTTCGGTTCGAAACGTGTTAATAAAGTGAAGAAGAAGCTATACAAAAAAAAATATTTTTCCTGTTTCTACCTACAATTTTGTGTTTGCCTCCATATACAAGAGCCTCAACCCAGCATAGCTTGTTTCAAAATTATACAAGAGCCGCAAACCGGCGTTGCTTGTTACAAAAAATATACAAGACCTGCAACCCGGCGTAGCTTGTAGCAGCAGCAGCACAACCGTTATCTAGGGGACCAATTTGGTAAAGCCAGTTTATTTATCGAATGTTGTTATTTTCTTTCGAAATTTTTCTATTCATCCGTTCTTCTTCAATTAATTTTTTCGAGGAATGCGTTGAAACCCTAATGATTGAGTAGATTATTGATTGGTTGGACAAATCATTGAGATGGAGTAGTTTCGAGGTGATGTGATTACCTTATTTGCATTTTATCTCTCCCTTTAATTAAAATATGGTGATGGTAACCCATACCAAAATAAAAATTAGATACCTCTGAAAACTGAGCTTGGGTAAATAATTAACAAAATTTCAATGTTATAAATCACCAAAAGACACGCAATTGTTTTATGTTTGCGGGTGAACACTTGTTAGGTATATATGTATATAATTATATATATATATATATATATATATACATACATATATATATATATATATATATATATATATATATATATATATATATATATATATATATATATATATATATATATATATATATATATATCGAAGATTCTGGTTCCCCGTTACAGGGTCGCTACTTCATTTGGATAATATTTTGACATTTAGAATAATTTTATTGTTGCAAAATTAAGCGAAACGACAGTTAAGATGAAGAAATATTTGATCCAAAATTATATTGGCGATGGTTGCCGAAAAAGTTCGGGTTGATCAATGATCATATTTAGTACAACGTACTGGAATTTAATTTAATTTATTTCAGTTTGGACATATCTGGTTGAGTTTTCCTGACTGTTAATAGGCAGGTTACAGTTTATGAATTTGTCTCAACCTGACCTGTCAAAATGTATCTGAATATTGTTGCGTTTGTCTGATTTTGTCTTAAGATGCCTGATTTTTTACTGAAATTGTTTGTGTTGCTCTATATACGAAACTCTTTATAGGTCTGCCTTATAAAACTAGCACAAAAGGCTGGCCACCATGTAGAGTTGGTTATGCTCACCGACTAGACGTATAGTTCTTCGATAAAAATTGAAGAACTATTTTGTTGACTGGTATAAATTCAAAGTTACAGTAAGACCGATTGGAGTTATTTTCTTGACCGAACACCTTTTAATTACCACCATGAGTTCACATAACTCTTTTGAGAGTAGTCGGTTGGATAGTTTTCTTATAAATGATAACAAAATACGAATTATTTATTTGTAATTTTAATTGACAAAATCTATATCATCCGTCGCAATTTCAAATTGCCGATTGCTGATAATATTCCTATAAATTCCTGCTGATAATTTTTCAACTCGCGTAACATTGTTTTGAATGCTATCTACTTTGAACAGTCCAACTTTGGCGGTATACCCACTTGACCATTCAAAATTATCAATCAAACTCCATATTGTGTATCCGGTAATATTGCAACCTTCAGCAATCGCGTCACTGACCGCAGCCAAATGTTGTTTTAAATAATCAACACGTCCAATATCATTGACCTCGCACCACTATCCGACCAACCATTTTCCGTGATTATAACTTCGATATTCGAATATTGATCACGAATCCATTTCAATTGGTTGTATAAACCAAATGGATTTGAACGCGCCCAGATATAAGTTTACCTGTAGGCCAATTTTTACCTGGTCGCTGAGAAATCCACATATCATGATGAATCGATGGAATCGTAAAACGATGATGTGCATCAGCTGAAGTAACAATCGAACTGGTGTAATAATTTAGACCCAAGAAATCGGATGTTCCTTTGACATAAACAAGTTTTTCGGCAGTAAATCTTGGTAATCTCGACCAAGCATATCCTTGTGCTGCTATTTTCATCAACACGTTCACGAACCACTTGTGGATAATCTCCGGCTTCCGTTAATATCGGATTAGCGAATACTCCAATCTATATATACAATTAAACATAAACAAAAATTTTGATTTTTAAATTCCAAAGCTTACATTAAACTGAAGACCTCATGCATAAATCGTGTATTCAAAGATAACCCTACACGACCGTTTTGTGTGGCAAAATATTTATTTTTATACAAATGATAAACCCGTGCATGAGTTAATATTGAATTGTGTGCACAGTAGTAGACACCAATGCCGTGCAATTTAATCCCTGGTGCCCAGCTACCATCACTATAACTTTTTTGACAAAACATCATCGGTTCACTAAGTGTTACCCAAATTTTGATTTTTGATCCATATTCGTGAAATAATAGGTTAGCGTACTGCTCGAAATAATCGACGATTAGGGAATTGGTAAAACCGCCCAAATCTTGAAACATAGTGATCATTGGTTCGATATCATTTTCTAGTAATGCATCGATCAATTTGTGATAGTAATCAATTCCCGCTTGATTGCGTGATGATAAATCGCCGGTGGACAGAACCCGTGGCCACGATACAGAAAATCGGTATGTGCCTATAAAATTATAAATCGGTAAGTATATTCTGTTTTCGGATCGAGCAACGCGCATTTACCCCAATACTTTTTAATGCGGCCACATCTTCTTTATAGTATTCATACGAATTTGCAGCCACATCGCCATTAGATCGATCGCTTATTGCTTCCGGATAATTATGCGTATATGTGTCCCATATACTAGGTCCCTTACCATCAGCATTCCAACCACCTTCTATTTGGTACGATGAGGTTGCACTACCAAATTTAAAATTATCAGGAAATTTGATTGTTCTGTTTATTGACAATATACTTCTGGTACACAGCCCTATTAATGCAATCAATAACAGTTTCGTCATAATTCTTAACTCGTTTCGTCACCAATTCAATTAAACAAATTAAATGCACTTGAAAATAAATTCAGACTCAGTGAATTTTATAAAACGAATACGGACTAAGCTGTATATAGACGTCAATTACGTCAGTTATGATAACATGTTGACATTTGAAATAATTTGATGTAATCATCTGATTTCCTATAATTTGGCTTAGCATGTAAAATTATTCCAAATCTACTGTATGTAGACATGTCACAGTGATAAGCAGAATTTCTGTGTTTTCAAATTTTTTTAAGACTATGTGTGGTGTGCTGCGGATTAAGGCAGGTCGGAATTTAGGTTTGTCTGTATCGAAACAAATCAACATTCCAGCCGTCTTGAACCGATTGATTGGAAGTAAGCATAAAATTTTTGCATTGACCGTTTTAATTTTTCGTGCTGTTTGTATAATGTTACAACTCTAACGATGTTGTCTGCTGCCGGATGGAATTTTGTTACTCTTGCATTTGCTGTAAGTTTGTCAAATATTCCAAAATTCATATTATCCAGATATGCTGCAGGTTTATTCGTTCCGTTGTCTACCATCTGAATAGTTTTGATAATTTAACTTCAGTTAAATCTTCAGCTGAAAGTTGTGAAGTAGATTGGCCAATAAGAAAGTGCGCAGATGTTAAATAGTCTAGATAATCACTTGAAAAAACAGAGGTAGGCCTAAAATTTACCATTGCTTCGATTTCGACCAACAATGTTATCATTCCATTTTTGGTAATTATGTTACCGTTTGGTTCCTAATGAGGTGATACTTCATGGTTTTGACCGCTACCTCCCACAAGCCGCCAAAATGTGGAGAGCTGGGTGGAATAAATTTAAGATAAATTTAATCTGTCAATAGAATTGGGAGAATGAATTAGTGTTTGTTTTAGAAATTTGAAAACTTGATGCAAGTGATTACGGGCCCCAATCAATCTAGTCCCGTTGTTGCAAACCCCTCTGCGTTCTATGTAAGAATCTGCTATTAGGTTCTGTGCGGTAAGTTCCGCATCAGCGTTGCTCCGGCATGTAAGTATTTTAAATGGTGTTCTCGTATTATCAATTCGGTTAAGTTGTTTTGGTGGTAAAAGGCTTGATTCATCGAGGAATGATTTTAAATAATTAAGCTTGCTCAAGATTGGCAGGTCTTTTTTCGCCGTAATTAGTTTCAAGTCTTATTCGTAGTGTTTGTTTTGTACATATTGAAGAGGACACGCTGAGTGACTTGGAGTTCTGCACTTAGGTAGACAAACAGAAATTGAGTTTTTCAAAATTTTTAAACTGGAATAGTTTTTTCAGGTCAAACAAGGTTAAACTTTTACATGTATTGATTGACATTTCATTTATTCCGTCGTATCTGGTTGTCTGTTTTTATTTGTGGACCAGTTGGATGGGTTAGCTAGCCAGACTAAATTGTTCCACTATAAAGTCAAATGTTTCAGTTTGACAATATCGATACCTCTAAGCCCTGGTTAGATGCGTCTGAAAACCCATATATCATGCTATTTCAAGTTTCTAAATATCTTTCTAACTCAAGTTCCTCAATTTTTGGTTATTATCACGTTATAGTCTAAGCCATTCGATTGCCATACTAACTATGCGTCCCATTCCAGATTATGAGTCTACAAAGCTTGAAAGAATATTTTTATTTTAATATTTACTGGAGCAAGCCACCCTAATGGATCAAAAAATATTCCTTTTTTGTGATTGGTGGTTGTTATTTGAACTTGAAGCTGTTCTTTATCGGATTCCAGTATAGTCCCGGCACCTTGATCCCATTAAATTCTCTTATCTCAAACATAGTTATTGGATCGTTATTTTTGATCAGTACTTTTGGGTTCGGTTCATTAGTTTTTTCTAGTTTGATAGCCATTTTCTAAGCTTAAGCCCGAACTGCGACAAAATGAAATCTATGAGGATATTGTATATAGAGGTGATTGTAATATTGGTCCTACTGCTATATAGATATTAATTCAAAGATTAGCCTGTATTATGCATATCAACTATAGTAATTTCGTAGTGCCACTTAATTGCCGGTAATAGCTCTCATGTGGCCCAATTTGATGTATTCACATATGAACTCATTATATTTTAATGTAAAATCTGGATCTGTGGGGATTTTTTTCTCCGTGGGATAAAATCTGGACGGCTATTTCAATGGTGTTTCCCAAATTGGTTGGAGGCAGTTTCCATCTTCGTCTATGGTTTTGGTTTGGTTAAAGTAGTTCTCGCAAAATTCTTCTTCTTCTGATAAGTTTGGAAGTACTAGTTCAACACTTCCAATTTCTCAGACCTTTTTCTGGTTTGCTGATTGTAGCGGTAATAGCTTGTTGTTTGAGTTGTTTTCTGGATTGTCCTGTCAATATCCATCCCAAAAATGTGTTTTGCAAGTATAGTTTGCCATCTTCTATGTCACTGTACAGGGTGACATGGAGCTATGCAATGCGCAGGTGGTATACTGTACTTGTGTGAATGGGATGAATGGGTTGAATGAATATTAGTGTGAGTGTGGGTATTGCACCGTGGGCCCATTAGTGGCATTGAGTGCTGGAGTAAAATCCGCCCAACTTTAATTTTAATTTTAAAAATAGTTTGCCTTTGGTAAGTATCTTTCCATCGGTATAAGCAACTCTATGGGTTCTCTAAATCATACTGGTTTAATTATCTGGCTAAAGGAATCGAAAACGATCTATTCCACTTCTCGAGTTTTAAAGATATTTTAAGAAAACTTCCTTTTAATAATCAACTTCCACTTATTTTTTATATTTAATTTTGGAATAGATTTAATTTGAAAGTTATGCAATGGAATAAATTAATTTTAGAATTTTTTGTGTTGGAATAGAACCAATTTGAAAATAATTTCGGGTATGGTCTCAATTTGAATAAATAATTCATGGTAACAAAAAAATCATATCTTTAATAAATTTGAGCAATTCAATTGCCACAAAATTAAAAATGACTTAACCTCTAAGGGCCTCTGATAATATCGTCATTAACTTGTTCCTAGTGCAATTGATTAACATCATCCATTATTTTTTTGTAAAATTGTAAACTTTTTTGTAAAATTGTAGACTACTCGTCATTCGGTTTCAAAAGAGACTTACTAGTGTCATTCTAAGATTTTCTCCACGTTTAACATTTGACATAGCAGACCCAATGTCCGATTTATAGAAGGTCTCACCACGTTCTAGAATCGCTATACCGCTTTTATTTTTGATAAGTATAAACCGGTTACATTTATTGATTTTTTAAATGCCAGCGGCGGTTTAAAAATTTTAGAGCACTCATCACGACGATTTATTATTGTTCCATGTTCTTTATAAATATCTAAATACTCGTTAACCTCTACGATGGTTTCTCTCAATTTCACCTTTTTTCGATTTGAGCTAAAATTCGATCAGCTGGAATGTACGAATGATCTGGCACTGGGTAAATCAACTGAACTGATGACACGTGTGGTGGCGCACATTAACCAGTATTCGCACATTCCAACCATATAATCGAGTTTTTATTCGAGTTTTACGCTTAAAATACGCTGCTTGATCACTTCTCCATTTAAAAGCTCGGAAGAACCCTTGCTCCCAAGTTGGATTCTTAATTTTACCTTAATTTTACCCACATTTTATTTATTGGCAAACCAGCTGGTAAATACTGCCGTTTTGATATTTTACTGCTACAGTAATGTATCTGAATTATTCTATATTTTTTGATAAATTCAATAAAGGCAAGACGTTTTCCTTCATTGCTATTGGTTTTTCTATCGCTGTCTTGTTTTTCAATTGACGTTATGTACCCGACCCTTTATCACTCCCAGAATCATTATATATGCACATAGACAAACTTTAATTAATGTTTTGGAACGAGTCGATATATAATAAATAATAATAACAAGTTTTAAAGGCCATTACTGGCCCCTTACTGAGTCAATTATATGGCTCCAACGGTTTCGATCCTGAGCATGCGGTCTTGATACTGTCTAAGACAATCTGAAGAGGCCAAGTAATTCTCTAGATCGTGGAGCCATCGTCGCCTGCAACAACCTCTGAGTCTATACCATATGGTGGCTCTCTTTTCAGGGATCGCTGCACAATTCACTCTGGATCAGCATGCAGAACGTGACCGAGCCGAGGGATTTTCATCAGATCTCTAATTTCGATATTGTACATAGCTCGGTATGTGCCATCTTCTTTGTGTATTGTGTCGTAAATCACCCGCATGATTCTTCTCTCAAATGTAAGGAGTCATCTCTCCTACTCATCCGTCAGCGCTAAATTTTCACATCCAAACATAACAACAGGCCTGATCAACGCTTTGTAAAGCTTCAGCTTCATTAATAGGTGTTTAGATTTTAGTAGTGGTCTTAGAGGATAAAAAGCACGACTGCCAGTTGCCAGACGCCCTTTAGTATCCTCACCCACACTGTTATCATGAGTGATAAGAGAGCCCAAATATGTGAACCTCCTCACTCCCACAAACGTGTAGTGACCACTACTAACATCTCTAAAGCCCCTATATAACAAGAGATTATGAAATTGGTTTTAGACTCATTAATCTGGCGTCTAACAGAAGCTGACAATTCTAGACAATTCACGCATATGTCATCTGCATGTGCGCAAGCACCTGATTGGACTGGCGATATAAGATGTTGCAGTGAGGTGTTTGAGGATTACGGAAGATGTACTCCTACATAAGATTGAAGAGTATCGGAGATAGAGCATCTTCCTGCCGAACACCCGAGTTAACTGCAAAAATTGTCGATAGCCTGGTCTCAACTTCAACACAGCTTTGAGACTGCGTCACTGTTATCCTACACAGTCGTACCAATTTTTTGGCATTCTTAGGTATTCCAGCTGATGTACGGGAATGGATGACTCATAATATTTAGATAGAATCATCCGCAGCGAAAAGACCTGATCAGTGACTGATCGATTCGGACGAAATCATCCTTGATAGACACCAATCAGGCCACCCGCTAGAGGTGTGATTCTATCCAATATAAAGTAGGACAGTAACTTGTATGCTATATAAAGGAGAGCGATACCTGAATAATTCTTCCGTTCGTCAGGTATTATTTCGGTTCGCCATACTAAGGTCGAAAAGACAGTTCCACAGGGTATCCCCTCCGAATATCAAGAGCTCCGATTTAATGCAGCCCACCCCAGGTGAGCGGTTTCGTTTCAATCTCTGCATGGCCTTAGTGAATTCCTCATGGGATGAATCCCCCATGCGCGGGATCTCCAGTTTGTATTAGAGGTGGCCCAACAACAGTCCGTGACGCACGATGAACAACAAGCAGCTCAGTAAAGTGTCCATTCCATGCGTCAAGTACTGCGCAATGATTACACAGAGGTTTCTATCCCGGTCCCGAATAGCGGTTGACGCAGGGCTGAAAGTATGATGAAATCCAGTAATTCCATTAAAGAAAATACGAGAACTGCGCTCATTGCTGAGTTGTTTTACTTTCAGAACCTCGGCCTTCCACCATTCTCGCTTCTTCCGTAGCGGATTTGTAGCTTAGCTGCCCTCCTAGCAAGATCAGCTTTGTTTAATCTCGCTATTGCGAGACGTTGTTGCACTTCATTATGGGCTATATTTTGTTGCTCAACTGCAAGTCGACACTCGTTATCAAACCAATCAGTCTTGGGTCTGACTTTCACTAACCCTAAAGTTTGTTGAGCAGTACTGACAACCGAAGTTTTCAGTACCTCTCAGACAGAGTTCACGCAATCAGACTTCTCTCACCATTATCTGTTTCAGTTTCGTGTCGGGTATATAATATTCTACCCAAAATGCCTTACGAGGACCCTGTTTGACATGACGATCGGTCTAGCAGGTTTTGTAATTTTCCAATTCTTTAGTATATCGGTGAGTCCTGTTCCAGTTTTATTTTTATAAAAAATGTTAGATACATCTAAAGCGTCGTTCATTTTAATTTTATTGCTGATAAAAAGAACCGTGTTCGCTATGCCTGCGTTTTGGCATTTCCGGAATTGATTTTTGACTAACCATATTGAACGGTAATCGCAACTATAGCGAAGTTGTAATTTTGAAACGGAATTCATTTTTCTTGCTTAGTTTTCAAATGAATTTTTGTAAAATTTTTGTTCGATATAGGTCGATAGGGTTCATCAAGAGGAAACGAAATCAATTACAAACAGAAATTTCTTAAAATGTGGAATAGATCGTTTTTGATATTAATCTACAGGTTTGTCGACGCTCCAATGTCGCATATATAGCAATTTTCACAGCATTTCTTTTCAATTGTAATCGCTGAGAACAGTTCTCTGATATAAACATATTTGAGAACTGGAGTTCAGCAGTGCTCGGCATATTTTGTTGTTGTTATATTTACTAGCGAGGTTGGTATAATATTGAGCTGCCCAGGTTAGTACTTAACTGGTATGCGTATTTTCATCGTCTGGCAGATTTTCGTGTAATAATCTGTGGTGTTTTCTATTACTTGCATCTCAGCCCTCTCAGCTGATTAAGTTGTGGATTCGATCGTTTATTTACACCATTCCAGCGCATAGATTATTCTGGCTATAGGAAATCAAAAATTGTTTGAGTGTCGGGAGATCCAATTCAGCCGATGACTGTCTCAATGTTGTGGTTTCATCATCCAATTTGCTCACCAAAACATGAATTAGGCTATGGTCCCTTGATTCTGCTCAATACCAAGTACTATTTCATCAGAAGGTTCTAGCAGTCAACCCACATTTGAACTAGTTGGTATTGTAATTGCCGATTGCGTTTAGTTTCTTAAAGCTTCTATATAACTATAGCGTCTGTAATGCTAAAGTGTTATAACAGTCCAGACGCTTCACCCTTCAATGTTCCATGTAGATATTGTAGTTTTAGGGATGGCATCAATTCATGAAAGTTCGATAAATTTGAAAAATTTCAATAAAATTCAGAAGTACGCAAAATTATAATTCACAAAACTGGAAATGCACTAAGTTTAGATAAGTATACCGATTTGACAAAGGACTGTACTGACAAACGTTACTTATCACCACAACAAAAAATCAAAATTTGCATCACGATTTAAATTATAAACAGTAGATTAGACAAAATTATTTTTGTCTAGTCTATAGACAATATATTTCAAATGTCAAAATGTTATCATAACTTACATAACTATCATTGATACTATATATATACAGCATAGTCCGGATTCATTTTGTAAAATTCATTGAGGGTGAATCTTTCAAACAGTGTGCATTTAAATCGATTCATTAAACGAGTCACGAAAAAAACTGTCGGACATATGACGAAATTGTTATTAATTGCATTAATAGGGCTGTGCGTTAAGCCTAGTTTGACATTAAATAGAACAGTCAAGTTTTCGAATGATTTTAAATTTGGTAGTGCTACCTCATCGTACCAAATAGAAGGTGGTTGGAATGCTGATGGTAAAGGACCTAGTGTATGGGACACATACACGCATGATCATCCGGAAGCGATACGTGATCGGTCGAATGGTGATGTGGCCGCAAATTCGTATGAATACTATGAAAAGGATGTGGCCGCATTAAAAAGTATCGGGGTAAGTGCGTTACTTGTACCAAACAAAAAAAAATGTGTAACGATTTATGATTTTATATATAGGCCCAATTTTACCGATTCTCTGTGTCGTGGCCGCGAGTTCTATCCACTGGCGATTTATCATCGCGCAATCAAGCGGGAATTGATTACTATCACAAATTGATCGATGCATTACTAGAAAATGATATCGAACCAATGATCACTATGTTTCATTGGGAATTACCGCAACCGCTTCAAGATTTGGGCGGGTTTACCAATTCCCTAATCGTTGATTATTTTGAACAGTACGCCAACTTATTATTTCACGAATATGGATCAAAAATCAAAACATGGATAACACTGAATGAACCGATGATGTTTTGTCAGAAAGGTTATAGCGAAGGTAATTGGGCACCCGGCCTTAAATTACCCGGAGTCGGTGACTATTATTGTGCACATAATTCAATATTAACACATGCACGGGTTTATCATTTGTATAAAAATAAATATTTTGCCACACAAAAGGGTCGTGTAGGTTTGTGCTTGAATACACGATTTATGCATCCGGAAAATGCGACAAACGAGGATCATGTGCAGGCAGGCGAACGAGGTATTCAATTTAATGTATAAGCTTTTTGGAATTGTAATTTAAAATCGAGATTTTAATTCATTTTTTTATGGATGCAGATTGGAGTATACGCTAATCCGATATTATCGAACGCCGGAGATTATCCACAAGTGGTTCGTGAACGTGTTAATGCAAATAGTGCGGCACAAGGATACGCTTGGTCGAGATTACCAAAATTTACTGCCGAACAATTAGATTATGTCAGAGGTACATCCGATTTTTTGGGTCTAAATTTTTACACCAGTTCGATGGTTACGCCGGCTGATGCACATCAGCGTTTTCCGATTCCATCGATTCATCATGATATGTGGATTTATCAGCGGCAGGATACGAATTGGCCTAAAGGTAAACTTAGTTGGTCCTTTTCTGATCCGTATGGATTATACAACCAATTGAAATGGATCCGTGATCGATATTCGAATATCGAAGTTATAATTACGGAGAACGGTTGGTCGGACAGTGGTGAGATCAACGATGTCGGGCGTGTTGATTTTTTAAAAGGACATTTGGCGGCAGTTAGCGATGCAATTGCCGAAGGTTGCAATGTTACCGGATACACAGTATGGAGTTTGATTGATAATTTTGAATGGGCTGACGGGTATACCGCCAAATTTGGAATATTCAAAGTAGATGGTGCCCAAAACAATTTTACGCGAGTTGAAAAATTATCAGCCGGAGTTTATAGAAATATTATTAGAAATCGACAATTTGAAATTGCGACGGACGATATAGACAATTTTGTCGAATAAAACTACAAATAAATAATTCGTATTTTGTTATCATTTATTAGAAAACTATCCAACCGACTACTCTCAAAAGAGTTATATGAACTCATGGTGTCATACTACTAATTAGATCTTAAATTTTTATCGAGGAGTTACTTCCCGTTGAGCATAACCAGCTCTTCGTGAATTAAAATGAGAAGCGTAATAATTATGACGCATATTTAACTATTTTGTCTTGAGCCTTATTAAAGACGGCCTTAAAGTGTTCCGTATAGAGCAATCCAAGCAATGTAAACAAAATCAGGTTCACTGACATTGGCTCACTAACAATCACAGTCAGACAAACTCAGCCGGATACGACCAAACTCAAATAAATTAAGTAAAATTCTAGTCTGGATAAATATGGCTCTCAAAATCAATTGAACAGTTATATATATGAACGTGAAGAGATACATAATCTCTATAAGACAATTTCACCACATCATCTACGTACAAGATAGCAAAATACGTCAATAAATGTCTAACTACATATGTGAGAATACATAAAATGCATTCCGTTAAAATAACATGGAGATTGATAGATAAGATTCGGTGAAGTGAACATCGCAATTGGTGAAAAGTTTGCTTCATTCAACGTCACGAATATATACTCGAACATATATCTCACCCACATTAAAAACAAACACATCCTGAATGTGAAGAATAAGTACGAAAAAATATCATATTGTGACGCTCGTCGCGACATCTCTATTTGAGTAGAAGCACTACCGTAAATGTAAACTGTAGTAAATTCAGGAGGTGTGCACTTCTCAGGAGGTTGGGAAGATGCAGTCGACAGTTCAGCACGTTAAACAGAAACCAAAGGTCTTGAAGAAAATGAAAACCTTCAAAATGTGGTACAGAAAGTTCTCGACGAAAACTGAACAGTTCAAAATTTGGAGGAGAATGTTCTAGGCTTGTGGATGGGGCTCCTATAGAGTTTCAAAAGTGGGATCAGAAAGTTCTAGACTGCGAGAAGGCGCTTCGATACGTCAAAAGAAATGGAAGAGCATCAAAAGTAGCTCACCCTGTAGCCAATACACGCGAGGAAGTTTCTTTTGCGATGTTGAAATTTCAGTTCGAAACGACGATCAGGCAAAATGGTTAGAACAAGGAAAATCGAGCTATGACCCTAATATAGTGGCTTTTAAAGATGGACAGGTAGGACCTCGATCTTTTATGCAGCAAATATCATGCGAAGAGTGAGTTTTGGCCAGAGTGAAGAGCCAAGGAAACAGGGGAGAACTTAGACTACAGGGAGTCTGCAGCTACAGACCATCGCTGTTACATATTGGGACGAGGCGGATATGGTTTAAAAGTTAAAAATCATATTGATGTGAAGAATTGCATTATTACGCTGGATAGGAGCGGTGAGGATCTAGTAAAGGCAATAGTTCAATCAGCACGAAGTACTAATCTCAAATATAGTGGATAAAGTGATTATGGGTATGAACTTCATGAGGGCGTATAGCTTCGTGATGGCTGTTGTGCGAGGAGAATTAGATTGTAATAGGTTGTTGCCGGACCAACAATCAAGGGAGTTGTAGTGGATCAGCGGGAAAAGCGTCCAGCGTACTCGGAAACAGTTGCACTGGAGAAAACGCGAATGTCTTGCGACCGGATGAGGGCTCGGAGGGACGTTCACGTAAATAACAGAAGTTTCAAAGAAGGAGTTTTAGTATGGCGTCACAACCTGCAATGGAAGAGGGGTTAATCACGAAAGCGGTAAGAAAGGCGAGGAAAATTGAAGGTGGTGCAATTAGAGTCAGTAGCACTCTACTGGAATAATGGTGGCGTCATCTCTATTTGAATAGAGAAACTACCGTAAATGTAAACTGTAGTAAATTAGATGTTGAATATTCAGATGTTAAATATGAGATGAAATGGTATAGAAGTTAGTTAGTTGGATTATAATAGCATGGTTATGTGTTGTAGAATTCAAGAATTAAATTCACAAACCAGGCTAAAACGTAACAATAGATTGGCACAAATCTGTAGACATTCATTTTATTAATGTTTCATGGAACCAAACGTCAACTTGAACGAACGTTAAGTTCACACTTGAGATAGAGGCAAACATAGTAGCATACCACCAGATGTTAGGTTAACATGAGATCAAATTGACAGAATAAACTCAAAAATCAACATAACGACGATGCCAAGAATACCGAGTTTTACATATTCTCAACATATTGCAGAGAAAAATCAAGCGCGTTGAATACTAATTTACACGTATTTTTTACAGAATTAGAAAAGGCACTGTAATGGACAGAGTTGAAGTGTATGAAATATATAAACTACGTTTCAACCCACTTCGACTCAATGACAAGATCAACACCAAAACGTAATTTTAAATAACGTTTTTTTATTTTTTTTATTATTTTCTTTTTTTATTTTTATTTTAGTAATTATATGCTTAATTGAGCTTTTTACTCAATTTCTATCATGTTGTGGTATGTTGTGTGTAATTCATATTTACTTTTATATGATTTTTATTTTTATAGTTATTTTTTATTTTTTATTTTATTTTATTTAATGTGGTTATATTTTGATTTTTGATTTTATTTTTATTTTGTCTAATTCTATTTTTATTTTTATTTTTAGTCTTATTTCTATTTTTGTAACTTTATATGTATGAATCGTGGCTCCGTGACATTTTTTTTAAAAATTAGGAGTTCACTAATAAAAAAAAAAAAAAAAAAAAAAAAAAAAAAAAAAAAAAAAAACAGTTAAAATTTATGATAAGATATTGGAAAATTAGATCAACAATCATACTCGAACAATTAGTAGGTAAGGTGAATTGACCATGAGCGAAGCTCGAAGCCGGACTTCTGTTTTTAATTTTAAATATCACGGAAAGTGAATTAGTGGATCAATTTTAAGTTCAGCTTCAGCTTGAATCCGATGTTAAATTTCGCTTTAGCTTGAATCTACTTTTCGTTTAGTTCATTAAACTCTGAGCTTACCGTTGGTGGGGAGTAATACCAGAGTGAAATGAAATAAATCCGGCTCGAAAGACCATGTAAAATCTCAGGCTTGTTTACTTTATTTGTAAAATTAAGTTCGCCTTGATTTATGATTTACTTAATAGATTACCACGGGTGAGGTCTATTAAGTAAGCGAGAATAAATTCAACTTCAATAAAACATGTCTATTCTCGCTTACTTAATAGACCCCACCCGTAGTAATCTATTAAGTAAATCACAAATCTAGGCGGACTTAATTTTACAAATGAAGTAAACAAGCCTGAGATTTTACAGTGACTAATTAAATAAATACATAAAGTGTTAATCAAAAAATTTGCCCTGCATCAATGCTAGATAGATTTTCGTGTGTTTTACTCCGTGCGCGGTTGAGCTTTCTAAGGACTAACATAATAAAACACACGAAAAACTGTCTTGCATCAATGGTAGACAGATTTTCGTGAGTTTTACTATGGAAGTGCATGGAAAGGACGACTAAAATTTTGCATCGAAAATATTTTAGAATGTTTCATAATTCCATAAATAATACATAATTGAAAATAATTCGCGGTATAAAATTTTAATCGACCTTTCCAAGCACTCACATAGTAAAACGCACGAAAATTTGTCTAGCTTTAGTGCTTTGGACAATGGCACAGTGCAATATTTGTTTGATATCGATGGATTTATTTGTTTATCAATAAATTTTTGTTTGAATGGTGAAATGAGCGATGTGGCACTGCCCACTGCTTTTCCAATATTGATAATTCGCCCCTGGGAATGACTCAATTGAATGTAAAAAAATTGCATTTATTAAGTTTAATTGGAACAATGCCTCCCAAACATTTGTGATTTGTGAATCATTTTTTGTGACTTAAGCCTAACTAAACTCGAATTTAAATGTTCATTATTTAGAAGTGGGCCAGTATATAGCTTGTGTTTTTACGAATGTTGGCTATCACGTCACTCGGTAGAGGGATAATACTTTTTCTACTGATGAGAGTTTATAATATGAAGTCAATTTGAAATTAGCTCATACGATAAATGTAAGATAATTTAATCTAACAAAATTCTGTAATATTATAAACAAACAATTTGCATTTGTGATATCAATTATTTAAAAACAATGGTGTTGTTATGGCGTTATCACTATGTATAAGTTTAATTCGAATCGTCAAATTCAAAACCCCGATGGGCGATTACCTCGCGTAAAAATCCAGCTGATTTTTTTTCGACGCGCGCCAAATTCTCATCAACTTTGAATATGCCAAATTTCACGGTATACCCGCTAGCCCATTCGAAATTATCCACCAAGCTCCATGTTGTGTGGCCAATAACATTACAGTCATCTTTAATGGCATCTGACACGGCGGCTAGATGTCCCTGTAAATAGCTCAATCTAAAATCATCCTCTAGGCCACCGTCATCTAACGAACCATTCTCTGTAATAATAACCTCAATGTTATCGTATTTATCACGGATCCATTTAAGTATATTATATAGACCATCGGGAACATTATAAATCCACCCCTCTCGAGGCCATGCAGAATTTTTGGACGTGTACGAATAAGTGTCATGCTCCACTGATGGTATTTTAAAATTATTTCTCTCGTCAGCCACCGTAGCTATTGAGCTGGTATAATAGTTGAGGCCCAAAAAGTCTGATGTACCTCGAACATATTCAATTTCTTCTGTGGTAAATTTCGGTAACCTTGATCTCGTGTATCCTTGCGCCAAACTATTGGCATCGATACGTTCTCGAACCACTTGCGGATAATCACCATCTTTTGACACTATCGGATGTGCGTAGCGCCCGAACGAAAATTCGATAGATCGCTCGGCTGCTTTTATATCGTCATCGCTTTCGGGATCGAGTGGATAGAAAAAATCTGTATTCAACGTTATACCAATTTGACCGCCTTGTGCCTCATAATATTTGTCCTTGTACAAATGGTACATACGGGCATGCGCCAATATTGAGTAATGCGCACAATAATAATCACCAACGCCATTTAATTTTAAGCCAGGCGCCCATTCCCCGGTAGCATAGCCTTGCTCACAATACATTTTTGGTTCGTTAAGTGTGACCCAGAATTTTACTTTTGGCCCATATTCGGCGAATAACAAATCGGCATACTGTTCAAAATATTCAATAATATAACGATTAGTAAATCCTCCCAAATCTTGAATCGGTTGTGGAAGATCCCAATGGAATATCGTGATCATGGGTTCAATACCATTTTCAATTAATTCGTCGATGAGTTTGTGATAATAGTCGATTCCGGCTTGATTTCGCGATGAAATATCCCCATTGGATAGTACACGTGGCCATGAGATTGAAAATCGATAGAATTGGGCCTAAAATTGAAACAACAACATATTATAGTTTGATATTCATAAACGTATATATTCGAGAATAACATACCCCAATACTTTTAAGTGCCGCAACGTCTTCTTTATATAGTTCGTATGAATTAATCGCAACATCTCCATTAGATCCATCGCTGATTAAATCTAAACGTATCCCATATACTTGGTCCCTTTCCATCTGTATTCCAGCCGCCTTCAATTTGGTATGATGAGGTTGCACTACCAAATTTAAAATCCACAGGAAAATCTATTTGTCTCCGCACACCACGTACAATGTGGCTTCCACAAATTATCAATAATATTCCTACGAGGAATTTTAACGTGAAGAACATTTTTTTATGGCCTGGTGCTGTTCAACGTAAATTATATTTGTACGTTACAAATTTTATTAAAATGTCTTATTTATATATAATTTTTTTATCTTAGAACTTTTAAGTAGATGTGTACACAAATTGGCTTATCAATATATATATAGACTCTCTAGTATGTTATGGTTGTAAAAAAAAATAATTTGATGGCGGCATTCTTGCCAGAGAAGCGCGGAAAAGTGGGACGATCCTATTGGAACCACATATCCTAGCTCGACTAAAATAAAATTTGCATCGTAACTCTATAACGGTTTTCAATTTACTTATATTGCATTTCTACTTTGTCGATTACCTTTCCATCTTCAGACTTATGTGAGGCCAAGACACTAGCTCGGCTGCATTATTATTGCGACTGGTAAACCCAAATTCGCTTAATAATGTTTCCAGTTTCATACTCAAAATGATTCACATAACCGAGAGGCCATAGTTCGCAAACCATTGGCCAATAGTTTTTGTTCATGCTCATTTTGATCAGCATTGCTGAAACCTGGGAGAACACCAATTGCCTCCAGTCGAATTCTGTTGTTGTATTTGGACACTTTCGCTGAGCATATACTCTTCTGACACAAAGCGAGAGTCAATCAGTTTTTTTAATAGATTGTTGGCATTTCCGATGCTCTTTACAAAGTCGGATATTTTGTTGTTGTTGGATTGACGCATTACTTCCGTGAACTCGTATAACTGTAATCTGCGCCAAAATAATTGGGATGCCCTCAAATAAAACACCTATTTGTGCGCCAATCGTACGGTCATTCGCGCATGAGGCGATTGTTTCTAATTTATTTAGCGTGGCCAGCAACAGGTGTCGGTTGTCCAATCGGTTTATTTCGGATGTCCGATCTCCGTAAAGTTTGTAAATGGTTCATGCTCCTTGCCGCACCCGAACATTAAGTCGTTTTTTTCTGATTTTTATTTTTTTGAAAAAGTTTATGAACTTCTCAGAAATGTTTGTGATTATTGTGAGAGATAACGCTATGTCTGTACTTGTAAAACTTACAACCCTCAGTTAGTCGTGAACTTAGGTATATTCAATAT
Organism: Tipula unca; assembly: GCA_951394425.1. Taxonomy (NCBI): domain Eukaryota; kingdom Metazoa; phylum Arthropoda; class Insecta; order Diptera; family Tipulidae; genus Tipula; species Tipula unca. The sequence continues at coordinate 20,328,439 of OX596382.1, read as the reverse complement.
GATTATTTTCAAAATTTTTTTTTTGAATTTCGTTTAATCCAAAAATTGTTGTAAAATACTCAATATAAATGCAATCCAAAAGGGCTGACTAATTTTTTTCACGAAGATTGTGTTTCTACTTCTCAAGTTTACAAAAATAGAGGAGAAAAGGTTCAGAAATTAGAAAAACAGGAAAAGTATTCCATTCTCTATAAAAGAGGACGATGCTGGGACTCTGGTATATAGGTTTAAAAAATTGGTTGGAGTTGCCGGAATATTTATGTACAAGGGAGGAAGGAGAAAGAATTCATGCAGAAAGTTTAATGGAATATGAGTTCAGAGTTCCCCATACCAATTGAAAGCGTCCATTAAAAATGCTGTTTTCCAAATTTAGGATTTGTGCATAGTTGGTTAAAGAAAAGCTCGAAAGGCCGAGCTAACCATTACCAAGTTATCGGGTCCGGTGTGTTAATTGGTTTAAAAAATTTGTTCACTTTGTGGTGATTGGTGAAGAAACAAAACTAAATTTGAGTTTTCTGACAAAATTTTAATTTTGGCCCAAGCACAAATGCTAAAGCTTAATAACGATATTAATCTACGCCATCCATATATACCTGTTAAGTTTTATTCACAACAATTAATTTTTATAATTTAACGTGGCCAAATTAAATTTACTGAGCACAATTAATTTATTTACTATAACCAGCCGATTTTAAATTAACAAATATTGTCTCTGATGTATGTAATGGGCGACATAATAAAATATTTAAATAATTTCGTTTATTATAACAAGACGTTCCCGATGCATGCTTTGGTATATAGATTGGAAAATCCGATCGTTATATGATTGGCTAAGTATAGAAAAGGTATAACACACAGTAACATTATACAGATGACCATTGATAATAGCAAAATCGTACCTTTTAAAATCAAAAGTTGCATATATATGTTTCAATGGACATAATTGAAAGCGAAAAATTTTTTAAAGTGGTTATCTGAGCGAAAAAGTTCTCTAAAATCACAGCTCCAATCGTTAATTGACGTCATTGTGAAACAGTCCAAATTATTTTCGAGACAAGTTAAATAATGACATCCAAAAGCAAACTGTTGGATTATTGGTATACAGAAATGAACGTTTGCGAAGCATACGAATTTGACAAAAAAATTGGATTTAATTGGAAACAACCAATCTTTTATCAATTTGACAGTCCTATGACAAAAATATTGTATGCTCAATCATTTCATCATTAGACGTATTATTATTTCGTGTCCGTGCAATAATTTCTGGATTAGGGCCGAACCATCAAAAATTGTGAAAGGAACTAAATATTTCAGAAAGTAACAGCTTTTTTCCAAATTCTGTTAATGCGAGAACGATATCCGAATACGGAATAATTTTATTGATGATGAATTTACCTATAATGCTTCAATTTTAAACTCGTATCCAATTCAATTCGAGAACCGATCAAATTGACGGGGGGTTTGGCACTAAACGCAGAAAATTTCAGCAACCCATTAAGATATTCGAGAGCCAAGTGAACGCAGATTGGACTACAAAAGATGAAAATGCACATATGTAGGTGCATTGCACTCTCGGAAGAAGAGAGCCAAATGCCACATATACGAAATTGTAAAACAGACAGCGATTAGAAGAAGGAGGTAATGTAGGGGAGCATGTTCGAATTTGGTTCGATTAAAGAGTGTAAGCGAGGAAGGAATTTGGCAGTAAAGAAGCTGCATTGAAAGTGTCAATGAAGGCGAAACCAGAGACTGAATGTTACTTTTGCAAAGAGAAAGGAATTGTACGTAAATACTGCAGTAAGTTTCGCGCTTCCCGACGCAATGAGTCGGAGTGGTACAAAAGACAGAAAGCGAACATAGTGAATAAAGAATCTGATGACGAATTTCTGTTTACAACAGGAAAACGCGATGGTTGAAAACTGGATTCCGGATCAACATGCATATCGTCGGCAAGAAGGAATTATTCATCGAATTCGATTTATCGCATCGTGAAAAATTGCGCGTTGGTCAAGAAATTGCCTCTGAACGAAAAGGTTCTGTTCAAGTAGCTTTACTAAATGCAGCTGATACAAAAATATTTGTGAAGTTGGAAAATGTGCAGTTTATGCCTGGAACCGAAGGAAACTTAAATTCAGTGAAGAAATTAACAGAAAAAGGAACAGATTCAGTTTCGATGTTGAAAATGTCTTGTTATTCTTGGACTACGAGACATCGAAGTAGCCAAGTCATTTCAGATCTAGTCGACGCTATCGCGATTGCAGATTGGAAAGATGGTTAAAGAATAAAGAAGGTAAACAGCGAAATATGCCCAGAGAACTATTTCCTTCACCCTCCGGCAAAATGGCGCTGCGCAGAACGCTAGAATCGTACGCTTATTGAAACGGCATAAGATGCATGCTATTAGATTCTGGTCTGGGGTGTACGTTCTGGGGAGAAGCCGAGACCATGGCTAATTTCATATAAAGCCGTTTGCCGTCAAAAGGAGTAGAAAAGACGCCCTTTGAACATTGGCTTGGTAAGCGACGAAGTGTTAAACATTTTCATAAATTCGAAATGTTTTGTACACGAACCAGACGAAAAACGGCTTAAATTGGACTCGATGGTGGAACGAAAGCGTACAGATGTTACGATTCGTCTAGAAGATAGGTGGTAATAAGCCGAGATGTAAAGTTTCTCTTTAAAGAGACGGCGACAAAAGGGATTGAAAAGAAGCGGGAGGTGACAAGTGAAACTTCGGAACGAAAAACACCTGTAACATCAGTTTGGCATGACATCGATGATGAATACGCTCCGGATAAATCAACCATTTCAAGTGTGGCTCCTGTCCTAATTGTTCCAGACAATCCAAATGACAGTGAAGTTTATTTTATGTGATATGGATTTTCATTCTGAATTGGACCAACGGCCCTCGACACAAATAAATAAGGGAGTTCCATCAAAACGACTACTATACGAAATTAGTGTATTTATGCTGTCAAGGAACCAAAACATTTAAAAGAAGCAGTTGAACATGTAAACATAAAGACGAAGGGAAGAGTGCCATGCAGGAGGAGGTAAATTTGCTGAACGAAAACAAAAATTTGAGGTTTAGGAATGAAATATCTATAGGGCGAAAACCTATTGGATGTAAATGGTTATTTAAAGTGGAAGAAGCTTTAAAGTTAGGCTAGGGGCACAAGGCTTTTTACAGCGACACCGGGAAGATTATGATGAGTTGTTTGCACCTGTGCGGTAAAGTAAACAACATTTCGAATTCTTTTTCGATTGCAGTGAAAGAAAAAATGTTTGTATTTCTTGTAGATGCAAAGACGACATTTTTGAACGGAATATTTGAAGAAACTTTATTTATGAAAAAACAACCCTGGTTTTGTTAAAGAAAACAAAGAACATCTGATGTGTCGTCTGAAGAAAATGTTATATGGATTAAAGCAATTGTCTAAAGAGACGAGAATGGAGTTTGTTACATATACTTGTTTATGTTGACGATTTTGTAGTCCATTCCACAAACTTCTTTGCCATTAGAGGAACGCCGTATCACAAGATCCAAGTCTAAGGCTGCCTTCCAATTAAATTTAGCTGAAGCAACATCTGTCGTTTCTTGTACTTCATCTAGGACGCCAATTTAACAACCAACACCGGCGTTACCAACACATACCGTAATCCAGCCCCCTTCACAATTATTACTGCCAGCAACAATATCAATTAAAGTGTTACCACAAGAACCATCTGCAATAAGATCTCTTGCAGTAACTAAGGATCGATTGGAACAATCAACGCAGTCTTTATTCCATATGAAATCAAGTCAGTCGCTCCTCGGCGATGGTTGTTTTTGATCAAATTATAATGAAATGCCTGCTAAACAATTTGTGAACGCCGTTAATTCTAAATTGTGGGCCAGCTGGACTATTGATCAAAAAATTAAAATGGAGACCGCGCCGTAAAAATTTTCGAAAAATAAGCCCTGCCAATAATCTTCTATAACCTGCAAGAATCCGACTGTAATCTTAAATCCTATTCATTCCAAAACCAACTCTGAAAATAGCTCCAATATGAAACTGTTTACGTTCTATTTCCAAAACAGAATGGAAAGTTGCAAAGTTTTACAACTATGTTGAAAATACAAATTTGACGCGTATAGCCAGAGCCACCTATATATACAGAGCCCTAAGGTTAAAAATTGAGCTTTTTCTAGAGGAACTAAAATTGACGAAAAAAACATTTTTTCCATACAAAACATATGAAAAATTAAATTTTTTTCGGTGCGTTATTTTTCAATAAAAATGTTGATGGATTAAGTATTTTAACATTGAAATAGAATCTACAATTATCATTTTATAATTGATTCAAAGCTTGATCAAAGAAGTTGTTTAATTTTTGATATATTTATTAATAAAATTTATAGAAAAAAAAGCATTTCTCCATTGAATTGATATAAATACACACAAATACCAACGCAATAAAATTAAACTGCAAGACGAAAAGAGAAAATAGTAAAAGTGTGGTTATGTTTCCTTTTGAATTATATTTTTGTGAATAAAATAAAATACTCAAAGGGTATTTCAATAAAAGCTGCATGATTTTGTTTGAATAAATCTCAAACTAATTTCACTTCAATTTCAACGTAAATTTTGGATTTTAGATTATAAATGGAACATCATGACTATCACAGTTCTTCTGGCACGGTTCTATTTTATTTTGGTAAAGTTTTGTTACGCATTTATGCATAATTATGGTTCTAAATAAATTGTGCAGCTGTTATTGGAACTCCCTATGACATGTTGTAAGTTGTCAATATCACAATTTTTTTTCTATCGATCGATGTTTATGTTCTCTTTTTAAATTTTACGCTATTTCGTGAATTCAATTTTGATTTTTTTCTATTGCGATCTCAGCCTATTGGAATAATTTTGCGCTCTATCCCTTTTCCGATTTCGCTACAAGGTAATGAAATAGAAATATGTGGTGATACATTTTCAAATGTATAAAAGGAAATAGAATAATGTTTTATACGAGCATGCTGCGATCGCAATAGAAAAAGCGAAATTAAAAAAAAAATGTGAGATTTAATTCTTAAAAAAGAGACAAAATCATCGATCGAAAGGATGACAATATATGTTTTATTTATTTTTAGTTTACCTACACATTCAAATAAATTCATGTTTACATAAATATGATAAATTCATATTTAATTTTGATTTAATGTTTATTAAATTAATAAAAGGTTTAAGGTTTTGAGTTTCAGATATGTGATGCTTCAATATAGAATCAATTCCACAAAGTGTTTATCGAAATGAAAGATTTAACTTTTCATTGAAGAAAAGTAATTCGAAAATGGTCATTTTTACATTGATTCTTATGGGATAATGTACAAAGTAGTTCCTCTAGAAAAAGCTCGACAAAAAAAATGGCTGATCCTTACGGCTCTGTATATATAGGTGGCTCTGGTATAGCATCTGCTTGACATCATTCAACATCAACATCTTGAGCACGGAATTTTCCCCCAACAATTATACTGTACATCATTGTGGCAGATTAGCACATACCAGCCCTAAAATTTCAGGAGGAGGAGTTCTAATTTTTTGCCAGTCTTAAATTAAATTAGTGACAGCTTATATCCCACCCCAATTGACCTCTGAGAAATACATACATTTTTGTGAAGTTTTAAACGAACTAAATAATTTAAGTGAGACGTCAGACATATTTCTCATCCCAGGTGATTTTAATGTTAAAATTGGTGTTTCGATCCCGACATTAATTGCAATATTCCTTTTAACGTTACATCTTACTTGGAAATTTATTTCATAGACTCCATTCTTAATTCTGATTTGAATCAAATTAACAAAATTCCTTGAACCTATCCTTTCTAATGATATGGACATTTTTGATGTAACTGATTCAATGATTCCATTCGTAACAAATGACAACCACCATAAAGCAATGGAAATTTCTTTGGAGATAACTGAAAACTTGCGCTTCAACTTCAAGAAATCTAAGGTACCTGAGTTGAAGAACTCCTTCAATAACATCATCTGGCAGGATGAATTGTCTTCAAATATTCCTGACAGGAACGTCAAACATTTCTATGACCTTATCTTCCGATCGCTTGAAAATCATGTTCAGAATATCGAGAGTGAATCAACCTTCATGGGATGCCTGCACTCAAATCAACTTGAAAAATAGGAAGAACAAAAACAACGCTACAGGAGACAACAGAAGATCATTCCAGAACATCAACATCCTGTCTGACGAGTATTTTGAACTAAAGCACAAAAATTATATCGTGACATTACAAGATAACATCAATACGGAGCCTAAGTACTCCTTCCAAAGGCTATCCTGCCTCCATGTACTAAAAAAATGAACAATCACGTGACCAACTATCTGTATCGTTAATATGTCTGCCTAGTTTTACAATCAGTTTACTAAATCAAAAACTCAACGTCAATCAACGAATTAGGTATCCAATCTAGTTTAGATTTACATATGACGTATATTATCAAGAAGGGTATTTTGCAAGCTCTTAATTCAGTTGGTGATGGTTGAGGTCCCGATAAGATTCCATCAACTATTCTGAAAACTTTCGGCACTAAACTAGTTGAACCGCTTTGTCTGCGCTCTTTAATCAATCTTTTCAGACTGGCAAGTTCCCTACTCATTGGAAAACCATGAAAATTACATCGTTCTTTAAAGCTGGAAAGAGAGCTGACATTTCGTGCTACAATGGAATTTCCAAACAATTTCAATTGGTTATTTGCAACTCATTTAAGACGATTATTCCTCATCATTTATCAACAGCCCAACACGGCTTCCTCCTTGGAAGATTAACGATGACTAATCTGACTGAATTTACTAGCAAAACAATTAAAGCCATCGGACAACACCTGCAAGTCGATACTATATATATATATACAGATTTCAGATTTTCATTGAATTCGCTGTTTCAGTGTGGTCTCCGATCACCAAATTCATATCAGTCCCATCGAAATTATTAAATAAAGTATTTGTTGTACGTCGCCCGGAAAGGTGGCTGGGATATTATGAGAATAATAAACCATATCACACAAATATTTCTCAGCTACCACTCTACACTGGAAGATGTCAGAAATATAAAACTGCAATACTGAATAACCGAAGAAAACAACTTGGTGCTTCAATGATAGGTAACGTGCTGCTGGGACACATTGACTCACCGTATAACCTGGAAAACATCCCATTCATGTCCTAACCATAGATTACTCGTCAGGTAATTTAATTCAATTGGACCAACATCGCACAGTGTATGGTGAGAATGAACCTGTCAACCGAATGGCCAAACAGTTGAACGAAATAAGCAATGCTTTCGATTTCGGATTTTCTAAGGACACCTTAAAGTGTCATTTCTTTTAATCTAGCTGGAGTCATACGATTGAAATGGAAATGCCCATCACATGTATTAAAAGCGGTTTTAGGTTTCGCATCTTCATCTAGTAGTACTTGGTGATATATCCATTGATCATATCCAAGGTGCTAAAATATGATGCCTTTCCGAGTTGGTCCAAAATTTCAACAATATTGGAACAGGGAAAAAGACGGTCGAGGGATTACACATGAAGAAGTTATTAGATCAAGTAAGTTGGATGTGGTCTCTACTGGTAAAATTCTTAAAATCCATTTCATTAAATCTATCACAACAATGGATAAGGCCGATAAAATTGTCTTAGCTTATAGGCAATATGCAGAAAGACACATGATAGAATATCCGAGTTGTAAGGGAGCTAGAAACGATTTAACGTATTGATGAAATTTTAAATATTTTCGAGCAGCACTCGAAATACTGATCTTTGCAAGACACTTTCCATATAATTTTACTTTAATTTTATTTAAAACCATTACACTTTACTTTTAATCTTCTTCTTCTTCTTCTACAATGTCAAATTTTCGATTAGTGATTACATCTTTCAACCATCCGGCTGAGTCTTTCGGAACGCGTGTTAAATTTTCATCGTCCACATCGACGCGAAATATACCAAACTTCTCTGTATATCCCATCAGCCATTCAAAATTATCAATTAAACTCCATGTCGTGTGCCCCGTCACGTTACAATCGTCATCCTCAATAGCTTTCATGACCGCCTCGAAATGTCCTTCCAAATATTTAATTCGTCCCGTATCGTCCAGTTGGCCATCATCAGACCAACCATTTTCCGTAATAATCACCTCAATGTTATTGTACTCATCACGAATCCATTTCAACAGATGATATAAACCATCCGGATATGAGGCTAACCACCAAGATTTTGCTCTTGGCCACAGAGGATCTTGATGCGAATTTACGAAAGTATCATGAAGTTTTGACGGTTGCTCGAAATCATCATCATTTGTCGACGACGTTACTATAGCGGACATATAGTAATTTAATCCGAGAAAATCAGCGGAGCCTTTGACGTATTCTATTTCCTCAGCTGTGAATCGTGGTAGTCGTGACTTGGCATATCCTTGGGCGGCACTATTTGCATCGACCCGATCACGTATCACTTGCGGGTAATCACCGGTGGTCGAGAATATTGGATGGGCGTATATACCAAGCTGAATCGATACGGTAACACAAACTAATCAAAATTTAATTAATTAAATTAATTTATGATCAAACTTACGGTGAATTGTAGTTCTCGATCAGCTGCGGCAACATCGTCCGCATTTTGATCATCCTCCGGAATAGCATAGTTCGAGTATAATGAAATACCGATCTGGCCTTGTTGTATGTCAAAATATTTCTCCTTGTACAAATGATAAACTCTAGCGTGTGCTAAAATTGTGTAATGCGCACAATAGTAATCACCGACACCAGGTAATTTTAATGCGGGCGGCCATGTTCCTAGCGCATATCCTTGGTTACAATAGTTTATCGGCTCGTTAAATGTGATCCAATATTTGACTTTGCTGCCGTACTCGCGAAATAGCAAATTTGCGTATTGTTCAAAGTAGTTCACGATATATGAGTTGGTAAATCCTCCTAAATCTTGGATGTTTTGTGGTAAATCCCAATGGTACATGGTGACCATGGGTTCAATTCCGTTTGTTGTTAGTAATTCGATTAAATTATGGTAGTATTGTATTCCGGCTTCATTACGTGTTGAGATATCACCATTGGTCAGAACACGGGACCATGATATTGAAAATCGGTAAAATTGTGCCTATTCAGCATTCAGTGTTAATACTGGTTTGGAATTCAACTCTGTATTTATGTACTCACCCCAATACTTTTAAGTGCTTCAACATCCTCCTCGTATAATTCATACGAATTTGTGCCAACATCTCCATTCGATCCGTCCGCAATTAGATGTGGATTCGCATGCGTAAACGTGTCCCATATACTAGGACCTTTACCGTCGGCATTCCAACCACCTTCGATTTGGTATGAAGCGGTTGCTGTTCCAATTTTAAAATTTGCAGGAATATTCACAGTACGAGTTAATGCACTCGTTGAGGCAATGATCGCAACCAGAATAATATATTTCCACATTTTGGAATGTGTTGCACATCGAGTTCTACACTTAACATTAAACAAATAGAATTTCTATTTGGACATTTATACAAAATGTAATTACAAATTTGATAAAAATCTGAACGAGGTATACGTGCGGTTATTAAAAAAATATCGATCACAATCCCATCAATCAATCTCACAAAATAAACAAGTTTATTAGTATAATTAACTAAACCTGTAATTTGATTAAACCAGATTAGATAAAAACTGAAGTGGTTTGTGTAAACATATAGTTAATCTAACGCCGCGTGTATATGGTACCACCAAGCAAGATATAAACAAAATTTACCGAATTTATTCCGATAACACTGTCAAGTGTCTCAAAACATTTATTTTGTATATTCTATTCAGTAATTGTAAATGTTCTAGTTTCAATGACATTCCGCAACCAGGTGGCTGACCCTTTCTCAACACGCTTCAATTCTGGATCCTCTACATCAACACGGAAAATCCCGAATTTTTCGGTATACCCGAGCAACCATTCAAAATTATCGATTAAACTCCACGATGTATGCCCCGTTACGTTACAATCGTCATCGATGGCCTTAACAATGGCTTCAAGATGTTCCGCCAAATATGTAATTCGATCCAAATCATTAAGTTCACCATCGTCTGACCAACCATTTTCGGTAATAATGACCTCCACATTATCGTAATGATCACGAATCCAGACCAACATTTGATAAAGACCGTCGGGAATCGAAGCCAACCACGTTGATTTGGCTCGTGGCCAATCGGGGTCATGGTACGAATGTACGAGTGTGTCATGCCACCGCGACGGTCTATCCCAATCGCTATCATCATCAACTTGTGTCACAATGCTACTAGTATAGTAGTTTAGGCCCAAAAAGTCGGATGTACCTTTAACGTATTCAACCTCTTCGGCAGTGAATTTAGGTAATCGCGATCTGGAGTATCCTTGATCGGCACTATTCTTATCAACACGTTCACGTACTACGGCTGGATAATCACCGGCGTCTGTGAATATTGGATGGGCGTATAATCCAATCTGTGAGTATCGGAATTTATTAAAACATTAGATATTTTAAGGCGGGAAGTATACTCACGGCAAATTCGATCGCACGTTCCGATGCATCTATATGTTCTGGATTAGAAGGATCTTCCGGAAAAGCGTAACCACAATTTAGCGTTATACCGACGCGACCTTGTTGCTCGGCAAAATATTTATCTTTGTACAAATGGTATGCCCGAGCATGTGCCAAAATGGTATGATGCGCACACAAATAGTCACCAACACCTGGTAACTGTAGTGCCGGTGGCCATGTCCCTTGGGCATAACCTTGCCCACAATATTCCATCGGTTCATTGAACGTAATCCACGATTTTACTTTACCACCGTACTCAGTGAATAGTAAATTAGCGTATTGCTCAAAATATTTAACAAACATTGGATTGGTTAAACCACCCAAATCTTGAATGTATTGTGGCAAGTCCCAATGATACATAGTGGCCACCGGCCGAATTCCTTTCGCAATTAGAGCATCAATAAGTTTATGATAGTATTGAATTCCAGGTTCATTACGAGTTGAAATATCGCCATTTGATAATACACGAGACCATGAGATGGAGAATCGATAAAATTGTGCCCCAATACTGTCTAGTATGTTAACATCTTCTTCGTAAAGTTCATATGAATTTGCCGCAACATCACCATTCGATCGATCGGCAATACGTTCGGGGTAATTATGTGTAAACGTATCCCAAATACTGGGACCTCGACCATCCGCATTCCATCCACCTTCGATTTGATATGCTGCCGTTGCCGTTCCAATTTCGAACGTAGCGGGAATATTCACGATACGATCTGCTACTGTTGTCCTGAAAGAATATATATGTAGTTTAAACAATTTGCTAACATTTTCTATCTAATTTACTCACCCAATAGCGACAATAGCTATTGTCACAACAACTATAAGTAGTTTTTTACTCGACAAAATCATTTTTTGTACTTATGTGCTAGTCTACAGATGCTTGTTAACTGATATATAAATTCAAACCTGATATCACTATTTATATATGATATTTACAGTCAATTACGTACACTAAACTAGCTTATCTATGTATATATAGGGATAATAATAAGCCATAAATAGGTCTCGTGGTTTAAATAATTGAGTTTGAGGGACAGTGGCGTATTTACATTTTTGTGTTTTAATTAGAAGTAATTTGGGGTATATTAACCGGCCTATATACTCACAACAATATACTAATTTGTAGGTTTTTTAGTCTTGCCCTTCCGTATTTTATAAGAAGAAAAAATTTTCATCAAAAGTATCCATCAAGGTAGACACACGGAGAAGATGTGGTATCTAAAGCACATGTCCATAAGAAGCTGCAAAACTAACCAGCCATCTATCCTCAGTTGAGGAAGACTATGCGAGAAAGCATAGAGTATCACCTTCATTCACCAGAAAACCTTCATCAATCTGGAACTCATTTGGGGCAAATTGAGTAACCGCGAGATCTAGACAAATACCATCACGAGCTTTTGGAAGATCATCCGATCAGAAGACAACCTAGTAGATTGCCCTTCTCACGTAATTCCTTCTCAGCTAATGGAATGATACAATCTTCTTGCGAAATATGGAACCAGGCTACCATGAAACGCTATTCGAGACATCGGAGCCAGATCGATTTAAAAGATAATCAATACCTAGTCAAACGTCTCATCAGAATAACGAATTAGTCTTTGATTGGGGCCATAACGAAACCTTATACACGGAAGTAATGCATTAATACTAGTACATGGTGTTTTTTTTAGAGGATCACAACTTTGAATTGGCAACACTGTTTTATTTGACAACCCATTGATAGTTGCTTTTTGTTTAGTTTGGTTTGACATTTCATTATGGATAGACTTTTTATCTAAATAATGGTTCTGTTCGTCAAACTTATCGTGCACTTCGTCCATTATATGGCGTACATAATCGTCCTGCGGCTAATTCGAATAACAATAGATCGTTTTCGGACCACGTTTACTCTTAATGATAATGTGCATCCAGTGAGACACCGAACAGTGCGCACTGAAGAAACTATACAGGAAAGCATTGAAGAAGATCCAAATTAATCAATTCGTTGCCGTTCTCAGCAACCGGGGTTGTGTCCTTCCACTTTATGGAAGATTTTACGAAAGGATCTCGGCTTGAAAGCTTTCAAGATTCAACTTGTGCAGGAATTAAAGCCAAACGACCATCGTATGATCCACTAGCTTTTGTCATCCACAGAAAACTACTGTTTGGTGCGCTTTATGTGTTGGCGGAGTCATTGGTCCTCTTCAAAAATGACTTCAAAAATGATGATGGTAAGAATGTTACTGTCAATGTTGAGCGGTATAGGGACACGATTAGAATTTTTTTTTCGTACCTCGATTAGCTGCCATTAACCTTGCTGACATGTGGTTCCAACAGGACGGAGCCACATGCCACACAGCGCCCGCTTCAATTGATTTACTCAAAGAAACTTTTGATGAAAGAATAATTTCGCGTAATGGTCCAATTAATTGGCCACCAAGATCGTGTGATTTAACCCCACCCGAGACAATTGAACAACTGGAAATCAACATTCGAAGAGTTATTGGCGAAATACGGCCGCAAATACTGCGAAAAGTTTGTGAAAATTGGTGTTCCAGATTGCGCCTTGTATGCGCCAGCCGTTGCGGCCACATGGTCGAAATTATATTTAAACATTAATGTCATAAAATTTTCTATCCAATAAGGCCCGTTTCATTGATATTAAAAATATATTTTTTGGTTTTACTATGATTTAAACTTGTGTAACTCTATAAAAAACACCCATTTATGTAAATGGTTTTGGATCACCAAGTGAAGCAGTAAAACATCACAACCATCAGTGTCATCGATTTAAGGTTAAAACATCTGAGCAGCTGATTGGAAGCTTATCCAATTCTTGAGTCACTATGTCACGGCTGTTCACTCATCGCGGGAGTCAATTACATAGAACCTGTCAATATATGTCAATTGAAGGATTTGTTTGAACTTTCTAAAGGTTTGTTGCCCGGCGAGGACATGTCGCCTGTTTGTGCGATGGGCCCAATTTTGTAAGGGCCAATAAACTAGAACAACCAATAAATTGGAATTTCATCCCTCACCACAATTCGGTAGAAGTTGGCGTGTACTCCATCAAAACTTATTTCAAAGGATTAGAAAAAAGTACTGTACTGTTTAAATGCTTAAATGCCTCAAATGGTAACATAAAAGCTGTCTTCTGGAAACAGCTGCAACGCGATTTTTTTTTTTTGAATCAAGCGGTCACTAAGCAACATTAAAAAACAACGGTATCATAACAATCCAAAGCCAGGTTGTGCTCTCCGATAAGCAACGAATTACACTCACTCCCCATCAACAACTGTGGTAGAAGACGAGATGAATAGTTCATCTCAACATTCAACATCTCATCAATTTCTAACAAACCAGAATCATTTTCGGCATTGCATTCTAGCTTAAAGATCACCTCTCTGACTACCGCTGCATAAGAAAACGAGTTCAAATAACAGAAAGGGGGCTAGGAATTTATATTATTCATTATGTGGTGTTTCACTCATCGCCATTGGAATCATCTTTGCAAACCGTCATGTACTTCGAAAACGTATACTCAAGCCCACCGGTCACCGTTTTTCATTCAGCTTTTACTTCCCATCTTCCTGGAACATTACATATATCCTTCCCACTTCAATTCACTATTTTCTTAATTCTTTCACATTCAATTGATAAAAAAGGTTGTTTCGTAAATAAGGGGAAGATACTATTCAATGTTTCTGCTGCAGAAGTCCGTATACATTACATGACCATACAATTTTCAAACCTCCTCAAATTTTAAATACGGCAATGTTGTGAGAAGGTGAGGTTAGGTTATGAGTGGCTGCTACAGCACACTTAGACCGGCGACAGTCCGTTGTGATACCACAGGATCTTTCTTCCCTATTACCCTTATGAGAACCAGTTTGAGCTCAGAGAGACAGTCAATTTAGAATTTTCCCAAATATTTTTGTCTTTTGTATGCCAAAGCCGGGCATGAGCATAGGAGGTGGACTATCGTCTCTTCCTCCTCCTTCTCCATTCAGCTACTGCAAAAGTCATTTGCTTCTAGCATGTTGTGCGAAATTTAATTTAAAATTTTCAAAGAAATTTCATTGATTGGTACTTCCAAAAATAAAATCTCTCGGTATAAAATAAAATTCAGTTTCAGGTTTGCCAATATGGCATCGGGTGAAAAAATAAAATTCTGTGGATTTCAAGACAGCAAATGTGTCAATTGTATCAAGTGTTTATAGTAAAAGATTAAATTTCTGAATGAACTCCACACCACAGCTACGTCAACATCGATCCAAAAATAATTCACATTGACATTCAGTTCTATCGAAGATTCCATCGATCTTTTATTGGGTGCGCGTAACCTTTTTTGAAAATCATGAAACCCGAAAAACATGACGTTAATTGTGGCATACCGCGTTTCAAACCTCTGAATATGGTTACGTTGTCAAGGACAAAGTCTCCGATTATCCCAAAAGAAGATTATTTTTCACAAATGAAAATTGTGCCGCAAGATTCTATAATGGTAGCATTGTAATATGGTGCGCCCAACAGGATTGAAAACACGCAAAGCTTACTCTATCCGGCTATATGATAGTGGAAAGAATACCAGATCGAGTTCTGCACTTTTACGAGTGCAATTTGGGCAATTCCAACAACCTTTGCCATTAATTTTATACCATAATAACGCCAACTGACAAACCAACATCGGAGCATTCGGCTATTCGCGATATTCCGAGATACCTATATAGATTATTTTATATCAGCTTGGCTGCAGCAGAACAATTCACAAATGTAGTAAGTTCCACATTGTGGGTATCAGAACTGCTGTTACAACAGTTATATTGTACATTGATATAACAGATCGCTGTTCGTGACTGTTTCCCATTTAGAAAATTTAGTATTTCAATTGGAAAACATAAAAAAAATCCAACTGAGACAAATAATAAAAAATCAATCAGTATTGAACCCTTTCGCCATAATGATTTGAACAGGCTGAACACTTAGACGGGTACCCGTAGTCATTTTTAGAATCGGATACACACAGTCACAAACATCACTAAAATTCTAAAGTAACTTTTTAATCCGTAAAACAATGGTGAAAGCCATCAGAATTCAATGTTTCTGACCACAACACTATCAGTTGATATGGCGAACCTATGGTACGCGTGCCATCTGTAGCACGAAAATATTTTTAATTAGCACGCAAGAGAATTTTTTAATAAACTATATATATTCAGGGTGAATCAGTTAAAATCAGTTGGTTTTTCTCGGAAATTATAGACCAGTGGTTTCCAACCGTATTCGTTTCAACTGCTCCTACTTTATACTATATCTGTTCTCAAAATAATGTTTGTCACTAGAAATGAGTGCATCTATTTTAAACTCATTTTAAAAGTCATAAAACGCATCCATTATTAAAACATTGTATAGCAGCCCGAATATCACGACTCCCCGTTATTCGAAACTGCCACAATAAATAAATTGGCGTGCCAGTAGCCGAGCAATCATTACACGTTAAACTAATTCCACTATAGCAAACACCGCGCCATCATATCATATTTAAAATTATCTCTAATATCACGGGCGTAAAAGCTCCATGGGATAGTTTTCGTATAGGGCGATCGTCTATTCGGACTCGTTGGTGTTTTATTTATCCACTTCTTCCACTTCAAAATCGAATAAAATTCGTGTAGACATTTTTATTTTTGACTTAATTCTTAAAAATTACTTTTTCAAAAAAATATTGTCACGATTGTGGTGACATCTATATTTAGATAGAGCAAGTACGGTATATATAAGTAATGCCTGGACTCTTCAGGCGTGGTTTGCCTACTGCTGGTCATAAAAATAAATTGAAGCATCGACTACGTATAAGGCCATGAAGGATGATAGTATTGATCCGGCCATTTCCAATTTCGATGAGTCAACAATTTAGGCGGACGAAACAAAAGAGGTCCGGAAAATAAAGAAATGAAGACAGTTGGACAAAAAAACCTGGAAATGGGTTCAATAGGTTGAAAATAAATTACAAGCAGACATCCAATGGTTGGAGCAGAAACTTCTCGCCGGTAATGAAAAAGTGCAAACAGAGGTTGAAGAGTTAGTTGCAAGGTAAAGTTCTGGGCTGCGATATTGTATGGAATTGAAGAATGGCTATCAAAAGATTTGAGAATCCATAAATTCAGGGCATATGTTGAGGGTCTCCCATTTATGGTAATTACTGATCACGCAAGTTTGATATGGATTATGTCGACAAAGGATTTGATCTGCCTGTTAGCTTGCTGGAGTTTAAAACTCCAGGGTAATAATTTTGAGATTGAGTACCGGAAGGGTACGCAGGGTCTAATCCCTTTAAACCTCCCTCTCTTGCTCCAAGTTGAAATGATATTTCATACTGAAAGTTAGTGGTACCGGAAGAACTTCGAATCTTGTTAGTTGAGTCCGCACATGTTGCACCTTCGTTAGCACATTAAGGCATCTGGAGAACAACTGAGATTTTATCGTTATTTTTATTTACTCATCTGTCGAACCTGGTAGAGGATATATTTGGATTTCCTGGGACCTTATCCCAGAACTCATGATGCACAACACGTGTAGTTCGACAAGCTATTGCTAATGGGTTCCTCGAGTCACAAATCTTTTTCATGTTCGGTGTTCCAGTGGTCATATAATGACTGACAATGGCTTAAAATGATTCGATAGTCAGTAACTTATGCAAAAAGTATGGCGTTCGACATATTATTAAGACTGAAAATGCTCCCCATGAACTTTGATAGCTCCATTTAGATCATAGATTCAGACGGAGTAAAATGTGTAGGATGTTCATCTTGCGCAATTACCGTGGCCTACAATAGTTGAAGAGTGGATGGAATATACAACGAATATATGGAATATACAGCTGATATACAACGAATGGATGGTCAAAATGTTACTCGTGCGAGTGGAGTTTATGCTGTACGCTTCCTTAAACCGCGTCGTTCATTAGACGAGAATATGCTTTTCCGCGAGGTGTCCGAATCGAGTAGAAAAAGCAGGCTGCCTGTAAGAGAATTTAACACAGATGGTTCCACGATAATTCACCAAAAACGTAATTCACCGAAAACGACAATTCACCGAAAATGAAAATACACCGACACGATGATACACCGATTAAAACGAATTGGAACTATTTAATTTAAATGGGATAATACAATTATTTTTGACAGAAGTTCTGGAATATGGCTAACAGGAACTAGACCATTCCTTCGCCAATTATAATGAAATTCGATTTGTTGAATGAAAATGGAATTCTTAAAAGATTTTTGAAAACAGTTCTGGATAATGGCTATCGGGAACGGAAGTAGGCCATTCCTTCGGTGTATTTTTATTCTCGGTGAATTGTCGTTTTCTGTGAATTGTCGTATTTTTAGATCTACATATTTAGATACTTGCGAGAGCATATTATATGGAAATCAGATAGAAAAATTGGTTTTTTACATTTAACCCATTTTGTTGCGTTTCTGTAAGCAAACATGCAATAGCTGTTAGATTAAGATAAAATGATAAATGGGATCATAGCGCGTATATATAAATATGGGAGCTTCGGGAAACCCCACCTCAAGACAATAATCTATGACCAATCATAAATAACTGCCTCGCAGTAATTCTGTTAACAACCGATCGCCCATATTATCGGTACGGTTACAACTTATCACACTAATTAATTTTTAGAATTAATTCAGGATTGGTTAGATTTCGATTTCAAAGAAATCAACAATCGTTTAATAGATAAAAACGATTGGTTTGTTTTTGTTAATAGAAGTCTAATCCGGCCCGTCAGATTAAAATATTAATCAAATTGTTGAAGTCTGATGTTTTTTTAATTATATATTTGAGTAAAACTGTTTGAATTGTTATATTCACACATTTATACATAATGAATCCAGCTGAAGGACCTGAGGGGTGGCTAAATGTAGCTAACTATAAATTATTCATCGATCTAGATATGCCCGATTTGGAAAACAATATTACGGGTTCATTATCAATTTATTGACTTTGGCACATTATTTGGAGTTTAAGCGCACCGCGTGCCCCCTTGAGATGTGAGAATAATTAACGTCGTAATTAATCTTGTTTACAAAATTATTTACTATCTAGCGACACACGTACGATTATTTAATTCATAAAATAATCAATTGATTAATGTTAGTAGAATAAAAATTGAATTACACTTGAACGTTATCTTATCGCCACAACAGTATATCGTATAGAGTCCAAAAAATGTTTATTGCCAATTTAATATTATTTAAGAAACCGTGAACGAATGCAGACGCTCAAAAATGATTTGGGCAACGAAAAAAGTGGCAATTATTGTGGGGGTAGTAGCAATAGTAGCCGTCGGGTGAGTAGAACATATCTTTATGCATATATAGCAGAAATAATGGAATCAATAAATTTAATTTTCGTTTACAGAATAACACTTGGAGTGATATTCATAGGTGGTGATGATGATGATGATGATAACGTTCAAACCACTGTTCAGCATACCGATGAACCCACTGGAGAAACCACCGCACAATCACCTACCGTTGAACCATCCACCGATCCACCTACAGATCCACCTACAGATCCTCCTACAGATCCACCGACAGATCCGCCTACAGATCCACCTACAGATCCACCTACAGATCCACCTACAGATCCACCTACAGATCCACCTACAGATCCACCTACAGATCCACCTACCACAACAACAACAACAACTAATCGACCTACAGATACACCTACCGATCGATCTACAGATGAATCCACAGATTCATCCACCGTTGGACCAACCGATGAACCACCCGAAGAGACATCCCGGATTGTAAATATTCCGACAGATCCGCCTACAGATCCACCTACAGATCCACCTACAGATCCACCTACAGATCCACCTACAGATCCACCTACAGATCCACCTACAGATCCACCTACCACAACAACAACAACAACTAATCGACCTACAGATACACCTACCGATCGATCTACAGATGAATCCACAGATTCATCCACCGTTGGACCAACCGATGAACCACCCGAAGAGACATCCCGGATTGTAAATATTCCGGCAGATTTTAAAATAGGAACGGCAACTGCCGCGTACCAAATTGAAGGTGGATGGGATGCGGATGGTAAGGGTCCAAGTATTTGGGACACATTTACACACGCATATCCTGAACGAATTACCGATGGGTCGTCTGGTGATGTGGCGGCTAATTCATATGAATTGTATCAAGAAGATGTCGATGCTCTAGCCAGTATCGGATCAGAGTTCTATCGATTCTCGATATCATGGTCACGAGTACTGCCTACTGGAGATATTCAATCACGAAACGAGGCCGGAATCCAATACTACCATAAATTAATCGACGCTCTTTTGGAAAAAGGTATTCAACCAATGGCCACTATGTATCATTGGGACTTGCCGCAATACCTCCAGGATTTGGGTGGATGGATGAATCCACTTTTCGTTGATTATTTCGAAGATTACGCCGATTTACTGTTCCATGAGTATGGTGGTAAAATTAAGTCATGGATTACATTCAATGAACCGTTGGAATATTGTGGTAATGGCTATGGCACTGGAAGTTGGCCACCCGCATTAAAACTACCTGGAGTTGGTGAATATTATTGCGCTCATCATACTGTTTTGGCTCATGCTCGAGCTTATCATTTGTACAAAGATAAATATTTTGCCGATCAACAAGGCCAGGTTGGTATAACGCTCAGCACCGGATTTGCATTCCCAGAAGATGAGAATAATCCGGAACATGTGGCGGCATCCGATCGAGCAATGCAATGGTCAATTGGAATATACGCCCATCCAATATTTACAGCAGACGGTGATTATCCTCAAGTTATACGAGAACGTGTCGATCAAAATAGTGTCGACCAAGGATTTGCTTGGTCACGTTTACCAAAATTCACTGATGAGGAGGTTGAATATATCAAGGGTACGTCAGACTTTTTGGGATTAAATTACTACACGAGCAGTATTGTAATACCAGCCAATGACGGCAGCGATTGGCCAAAACCATCGAAATGGCATGATACATATATTTATTCGTGGCAGGATGAGAGTTGGCCGAAAGCAAAGTCGAGTTGGTTAGCCTCGATTCCGGAAGGATTATATCGTACGTTAACATTTATTCGTGATAACTACCAGAATGTTGAAACCATAATTACCGAAAATGGTTGGTCTGACGATGGCGAAATTGAAGACGATGACCGAATCAAATATTTAGAGCTGCACTTTGAGGCCGTGGTTAATGCTATCGATGATGGTTGTAAAGTAACAGGCCACACATCATGGAGTTTAATCGATAATTTTGAATGGCTACTTGGGTACACAGAAAAATTCGGAATTTTCCGTGTCGATGTGGCGGATCCTGCATTGACGCGTGTCCAGAAAAATTCGGCTGGTTGGTTACAAGATGTTATCAAAAATAGGGAATTCACAATTGACAATGAGCAATCCACCGGTCAAACCACCGATGAAACTACCGTACAAACTACTGTTCAACCGCCAGATGAAACACCTCGGATTGTCAAAATTCCGGCCGATTTTAAAATAGGAACGGCCACAGCCTCATACCAAATTGAAGGTGGATGGGATGCAGATGGTAAAGGTCTAAGTATTTGGGATACACTAACCCATAATCATCCTGAGCGAATTTATGATCGGTCAACTGGTGATGTGGCCGCTAATTCATACGAAAAGTACCAAGAAGATGTCGATGCTCTAGCCAGCATCGGAGCAGAGTTCTATCGATTCTCGATCGCATGGTCACGTGTGCTTCCTACTGGAGATATTCAGTCACGAAACGAGGCCGGAATCCAATACTACCATAAATTAATCGACGCTCTTTTGGAAAAAGGTATTGAACCAATGGCCACGATGTATCATTGGGATTTGCCACAATATATCCAAGACTTGGGTGGTTTCATGAATCCACTTTTCGTTGATTATTTTGAAGACTACGCTGATTTACTATTCCAAGAGTATGGTGATAAAGTTAAATTATGGATTACATTCAATGAACCTACGGAGTATTGCGGTAATGGCTATGGTATTGGAAGTTGGGCACCCACATTGCACCTACCAGGTGTTGGTGAATATTATTGCGCTCATCATACAATTCTGGCGCACGCTCGAGCTTATCATTTGTACAAAGATAAATATTTGACCGACCAAAAGGGACAGGTTGGCATTACGCTTAATACTGGGTATGCATTCCCAGAAGATGAAACTAATCCGGAACATCTTGAGGCATCCGACCGGTCAATGCAATGGTCAATTGGAATATATGGCCATCCAATATTTACAGCAGCCGGAGACTATCCACAAGTCGTACGTGAGCGTGTCGATCAAATTAGTGCCGACCAAGGATTTGCGTGGTCCCGTTTACCGAAATTCACTGCCGAGGAGGTTGAATATATAAAAGGTTCGTCAGACTTTTTGGGATTAAATTATTATTCGAGCAATGTGGTTATATTAGCTAATGGCGCAGTCAATTGGGAAACACCATCATTGTTGCATGATAAAGATATTATTTTTTGGAAGAACTCGAACTGGCCGAAAGCAAAATCGAGTTGGCTATACTCGATCCCGGAAGGATTATATCGTACGTTAACATGGATTCGTGATAACTATCAGAACGTTGAAACAATTATTACCGAAAATGGTTGGTCTGATGATGGGGAACTCGACGATGTTGATCGAATCACATATTTAGAGGTAACTAACTTGGTCAATTTATTGGAATTTGTAATCTTATAATATTTTCTCAATATACAGTTACATATTGAGGCAATCGTGCATGCTATCGAGGATGGTTGTAAAGTAACAGGTCACACATCATGGAGTTTAATCGATAATTTCGAGTGGCTCCTCGGATACACCGAGAAGTTTGGCATTTTCCGTGTTGATGTGGAGGATCCAGAATTGAAGCGTGTCGAGAAAGATTCAGCTGGCTGGTTACGAGATGTTATCAAAAATAGGGAATATACTATTGGCGGTGAACAAACCACCGTGCAGCCGCCTGACGACACTTCTCGTATTGTAAAAATTCCCGCTGATTTTAAAGTAGGAACAGCTACAGCTTCGTATCAAATTGAAGGTGGATGGGATGCGGATGGTAAAGGTCCAAGTATTTGGGATACATTTACACACGCTTATCCGGAACGAATTGCCGATGGGTCGTCTGGTGATGTGGCGGCTAATTCATACGAAAAGTATCAGGATGATGTCGATGCTCTATCAAGTATTGGAGCTGAGTTCTATCGATTCTCGATCGCATGGTCACGAGTACTTCCTACTGGAGATATTCAATCTCGAAATGAGGCCGGGATTCAATACTACCATAAATTAATTGACGCTCTTTTGGAAAAAGGTATTGAACCAATGGCCACGATGTATCATTGGGATTTGCCACAATATATCCAAGACTTGGGTGGCTGGATGAATCCACTTTTCGTTGATTATTTCGAAGATTATGCTGATTTACTGTTCCAGGAGTATGGTGATAAAATTAAGTCATGGATTACATTCAATGAGCCGTTGGAATATTGTGGTAATGGGTACGGTACTGGAAGTTGGCCACCCGCATTAAAACTACCTGGAGTTGGTGAATATTATTGCGCTCATCATACTGTTTTGGCTCATGCTCGAGCTTATCATTTGTACAAAGATAAATATTTTGCCGACCAAAAAGGCCAGGTTGGTATAACGCTCAGCACCGGATATGCATTCCCAGAAGATGAGAATAATCCGGAACATGTGGCGGCATCCGATCGAGCAATGCAATGGTCAATTGGAATATACGCCCATCCAATATTTACAGCGGACGGTGATTATCCTCAAGTTATACGTGAGCGTGTCGATCAAAATAGTGTCGACCAAGGATTTGCTTGGTCCCGTTTACCAAAATTCACTGATGAGGAGGTTGAATATATCAAGGGTACGTCAGACTTTTTGGGATTAAATTACTACACGAGCAGTATTGTAATACCAGCCAATGACGACAACGATTGGCCGAGACCATCGAAATGGCATGATACATATATTTATTCGTGGCAGGATGAGAGTTGGCCGAAAGCAAAATCGAGTTGGTTAGCCTCGATTCCGGAAGGATTATATCGTACGTTAACATTTATTCGTGATAACTACCAGAATGTTGAAACCATAATTACCGAGAATGGTTGGTCTGACGATGGCGAAATTGAAGACGATGACCGAATCAAATATTTGGAGCTGCACTTTGAAGCCGTGGTTAATGCTATCGATGATGGTTGTAAAGTAACAGGCCACACATCATGGAGTTTAATCGATAATTTTGAATGGCTACTTGGGTACACAGAAAAATTCGGAATTTTCCGTGTTGATGTGGCGGATCCAGAATTGACGCGTGTCGAGAAAGATTCAGCTGGGTGGCTACGAGATATTATCAAAAATAGGGAATATACTATTGGCGGTGAACAAACAACCGTGCAGCCGCCCGAAGAGACTTCTCGGATTGTAAAAATTCCAACTGATTTTAAAATAGGAACAGCTACAGCCTCGTATCAAATTGAAGGTGGATGGGATGCGGATGGTAAAGGTCCAAGTATTTGGGATACATTAACCCATAATCATCCTGAGCGAATTGCCGATGGGTCATCTGGTGATGTGGCGGCTAATTCATACGAAAAGTACCAGGAAGATGTCGATGCTCTAGCCAGCATTGGAGCACAGTTCTATCGATTCTCGATCGCATGGTCACGAGTGCTTCCTACTGGAGATATTCAGTCACGAAACGAGGTCGGAATCCAATACTACCATAAATTAATCGATGCTCTTCGAGAAAAAGGTATTGAACCAATGGCCACTATGTATCATTGGGACTTGCCGCAATATCTCCAGGATTTGGGTGGCTGGATGAATCCACTTGTCGTTGATTATTTTGAAGATTACGCCAATTTACTTTTCCAGGAGTATGGTGATAAAATTAAATCGTGGATTACGGTCAATGAACCTCTAGATTATTGTGGATTTGGTTATGGAACTGGAACATGGGCACCCGGTTTGCAGCTACCTGGTGTTGGTGAATATTATTGTATTCATCATACAGTTTTGGCACATGCTCGAGCTTATCGTTTGTATAAGGATAAATATTTTGCTGATCAACAGGGGCAAGTTGGTATTACGCTAAGTATAGGCGGTTTTGCATTCCCAGAAGATGAAAATAATCCGGAACATGTGGCGGCATCCGATCGCGCAATGCAGTGGAATCTTGGAATATTTGCTCATCCAATATTTACACCGACCG
Organism: Tipula unca; assembly: GCA_951394425.1. Taxonomy (NCBI): domain Eukaryota; kingdom Metazoa; phylum Arthropoda; class Insecta; order Diptera; family Tipulidae; genus Tipula; species Tipula unca. The sequence goes on along the minus strand of OX596382.1, from coordinate 20,303,513 downwards.
GAGACTATCCACAAGTTATACGTGATCGTATTAATGAAAATAGCATTGAAGAAGGATTTGCTTGGTCACGTTTACCAATATTTACTGCCGACGAGGTTGAATATATAAAAGGTTCGTCAGACTTTTTGGGATTAAATTACTACACAAGCAATATCGTGATACCAGCTAATGAGGATAACGATTGGCCGAGACCATCGAAATGGTATGATACGTATGTTTATACGTGGCAGGATGAAAGTTGGCCCAAAGCAAAATCGAGTTGGTTGGCGTCGGTTCCAGAAGGATTATATCGTACTTTAACATGGATTCGTGATAACTATCAGAACGTTGAAACGATCATTACTGAAAATGGTTGGTCTGATGATGGTGAGCTTGAAGATGCTGGCCGAATGAAATACTTAGAGGTATAACTCAATTGCGTGGTTTAATTTTTAAAATGTGCGATCTAATATTTGTTTTTTTGATTCACAGCTGCATTTTGAGGCAATCGTGCATGCTATAGAAGACGGTTGTAATGTGACAGGGCACACATCGTGGAGTTTAATCGATAATTTTGAGTGGACCCTCGGATACACAGAAAAATTCGGAATCTTCCGTGTTGATGTAGAGGATCCAGATTTGAAGCGTGTCGAAAAGAATTCGGCTGGCTGGCTAAGAGATATCATCAAAAACAGGGAATTTACAATTATTGGCGAAGATAACATCAAGAGTGGTAGATATAAGTTTACAATGTAATTTATTGATAATAATTGTTATATAGAGTAAGTATGGTTATAAATAAAGAATAACCGTGTGATGATAACATAACTTGTTATTGGCTATTGATAGACGTGCACTTGAGCACCTCTTATCTAGAATTTTTTTTTTAATTAAATTCGCCTTTACTGCTTCTCTCTAGAACTGTATGATAACTTGGTATGTTTCAATTGTATTTCTTTTTTATCAGTTCGAGATAATGTCAAGTTCGATATTTTGGTTAAAATTTCAAATGGTTGAAATTTCCAAACTGTTTGGGAGAACAGCTGTAACTTTATAAACTGAATATTTCTTCTTCATTTTCTTCCTCCCTATATACACTTGAATTGACCTCCTCCTCTTTAGTCTGTGGTATCTTCATATCCAATATTTTTTCCACTCATTCATACCATCTTAGTCAGGTTTCTCTCATTTTATTGGCAGCAGACATAACACTTTTAGCTCAATTATCTTCACAGAACCTATACTTCTCTCCATTCCATACTATAAACTATGAATATCTGCTACTAAATAAAGAGTATCCTCATCCAATTTCATATGTAAGGATTTTCTAACAACATACACCCCAATACCTTCTTCTGCGTATATAAACTGTCTTACAGTTCATCACCATCAGGAAGAAGCTGATCTTTACTTATCTAATGTAATGTGTTTGACTGAGTCGAAATTAGGAAATTACAGAGTAGCGTTTACTGGCTGAAATGTGGGCTGACTACCAATCGTTGTTGTCTAATTTCTAAAATAAAGGGGCTTCAATCCAATCAAATTAAAATAAGAAGCAAAGAGACAGCATAATACTTCGCATTCCGCACATCCCACTCGTTCACTAAAGCATTTGTTTTTTTTTATAACGAACGCAGGAATCGTGGCTAGCCAAATTGTGCAAGACTAATCTAGAAGAACGGCACTTGAAACATGTTGAAAAAATACGCATGCAGCTGCTAGTTCGAAGCAACCATCTGCAGGCTTGGTCGTTGGCGAAGAGCTTGTGGTCAAGTATGTACATATAGATCATGAAGATTCCAACAATGAGTTCTACAATTAGGTCGTAGTTTTCGTCCACCGGTAGTTTTCAAAATGTATAGCATGACACCTGAAAATACTATGGATAATTATTTGGAAACTTTCGTATGTCACCGGCTCTGTGACATTTCAAATCCGTTTATTTAAAAAAAAATTTGCGATGAGAACGGTATCGACCATTTTACCACGGTACCATAAAGCGTGTTGACCGCCTACAAAAAATTGCGAACATTTCTAGTGCGCTAACGTTCCTCGTTTACCGAACGTCACCGTACACAAATTTATGATCGATAAAGTCGCCGTACACAAATTTATGATCGGACGTTTACGATATGAAAACGAAGTTTGGTCTGACCACAAAATCAATTGAGTTTATTGTTGTTAATTCCGCTTGAGCTCGAGCACACATCAATCAACATAAGCTTCGCTACATGCAAAATCTAACAATAAGGGCCTCAGCAGGCAGAGGCAGACATTAATGATTAACTGCCGGGAAAATGCTAATCCGTATTGATAATTTCGGTCTCGAGCATTAATAGATTTAGCAAATATTAAGCAGAGGCAGAGTGCGATGACACCTATAGCAGATATGGAAGATCGCCAGTTAAAGTTCTTTCAATGTTGTGAAGTGGGGAAAGCAACATCTAAACAATAATTTAAAAAATTAAAATTAAATAAAATATTTTTCTTTTTTATTTTTTTTGTTTTGTAAAAAAAATTGACAATTAAACAGTTTTTGTGATAATGCTAATAATGCTTTTGAACTGTAATAGAGTTTAATAACATAGTAACTAAAATTAAATTTGATCTATAAAATAAAAATTACAAAATAAACAGTTTTTGTGTGAATAATGTGTTTGTCATCAATAAAGTGAATTGGTTATCAGGTTTTTTGAACAATTAGCTATAATAAAATAAACAATTGTTTTTGTACGGTTTATAGTACTTTGGTTTCAAATTTTGTGAACTATATATAAAGAGTTTAAAAAATAAAAACATGTCTAAATGCTACACGTGTAATTTAAAAGTCCCTGCTGACTTGATTCAGATACTGTTATCAGTTGTGGTAGTTGTAACTTTTTATTTCATCGAACTTGCGTGTCTTTGAATGATATAGATATAGCATATTTAATCAAAACAAAAACCAAGTGGAATTGCTCTGAATGCGAAAAGAAAAAAAATTAAACCGGATTGATGACACCTGCGCAGCATCACCTAAACAGCAGCCTTCAACATTGACCAGTCAATCAAATGTCATGGATATGATGTATGAAGAATTAAAGCAGCTTAGAAAGGAATCTGCCGAAAACTATAAAGCCTTGAACGATAAAATTGAAATTATTGTTAAAAACTTAACCGAGGAAAACGGAAACAAATTGAAATGCCAAGTGAAGGTTATGCAGCAAAAAATTGATACTATGGAGCAGCTTGAATACCAAAACTCAATTGATGTGGTTGGTGTTCCTTTCGTGCCAAATGAAAATACTGATGAAGTTGTGATGCGTATCTTAAATGACGGATTGGGTTTGCGAATTCAGGCGACTGACATAAGCTTTTCATACCGCGGAAAAAGTAAAAATTCAGCTGCATCTGGAAAAATTTTTGTCAAGTTTTGTCGTCGCAACACGAAATCCGAAGTGCTTCAATCCAAGCTGAAAAGAAATCTTAAGGGGACATCATGCGGTTTTCAAACGAGTAAACCTATATTCATCAACGAGTCATTGAGCTTCAAAATGCGTGAATTGCACTATCAGGCTAAAATATTGCAACTGGAAAAGGGCTATAAACATCTTTGGGTACGTAATTCTAAAATTTTCATGAGGAAAATTGATGGGAGTGAGAGACTAGAAATCAAGGACAAAGAAGACCTGCTCAATTTATAAATTAAATAACTAAAATTTTAAATGTCTGTTGTAAATTGTAGTCGTCACGATCAAATGGTAAATCTCTCATCAATAAATTATTCCTCTATATCCAAAGATGAAAGTACATTGTGGATAATCCACCAAAATTCTCGTAGCTTACGAAAAAATAGTGATAAAATATTTGCACATCTTAATTCATATTCCAACCTGCCGGATATTATATTTTTCACAGAGATTTGGATTGGAAGTAATGAGGTTTCCAGTTATAAGATTCCTAATTTTAATTTGGTTGATTGCTGTAACAATTCTTACTCATCCGGAGGTATAATTGGCTATGTGAAGTCTGGTCTAAATTTCAATTTTGTTACTAAAACATTAAAAACCGCTGACGTCTTGAGGTTAAATATTTTATTCGACTCTGAGAGTTTTTGTGTGGTTTGCGTATATCGTTTTCACTTTTGTTCAATCTTGGAGTTTGTTGATGAATTTTCGACTTTTCTTAATGGTATCAGAAATAAAAATCTTATTATTATGGGTGATTTAAATATTGATATTTCAGAGTGTAATCTTACGAATCCTAATGTTAGTGTATATCTTCAAATGATGTCTTCTTTTGGGTTGACTTCGCTAGTCCAAGAGTTCACTAGAGTTACTGATACTACTTCGACCACTATTGATCACATTTTTTGTAGAACTAATGTTAACTCGAATTTGGTTATAAATGCGGAGGTTTTAGATTATAAATTATCTGACCATTGTATGTTGTCGCTTGAAATCACAAAAAATAACCTTAAAAAATCGAATATACAAACTAATATCTATTCTAGGCAGGTGATTGATCAGTCTAAGTTAAATGACGTTTTGAGTAGGGAAAATTGGTCTCATGTTTTTATGCAAAAAAATCCAAATGAAGCGTACAACAGATTTTTTCATATTTTGTCAACTCACATTACACACTGTTCTATATCTATAGTTCAAGTTCATTCGCCCTTGGATTTCGATTTCTTTGTCCAAAACGATTAATTAGAAAAATAAACTCTTAAAAACTCTACGTAAACATCCCAGAAATATTAAATTAATTGATAGAATAAAGAAGTTAGAGAATAAAATAAGTGAAGCAATCCCTATAGAAAAAGAACTTTATTATTACCAACGTTTTAATAACTGTAAGAACGATGTGAATTCTCAATGGCGACTTGTAAATGAACTTTTAAATGGAAATAGTGAGAAACCTATTATTGAAACCATCAGATCTCAGAATAATAATATTCTAAACGATGAAGTAAATATTGCAAATGAATTTAATAAATATTTTGCCAACATTGCTGAAGATCTTAAAGATACTATTTTGTGTGCAAATCCAGTGGCATTAGAAGAATCCCAGTATTTATTCAAAAAGACACAAGACAAAACTTTTTTCTTTAATCCAACTGACAGCTGTGAGGTACTTGATACCATTAATTCGTTAAATAATTCATTAGCATGCGGATATGATAAAATAAGTAACTCTCTGATCAAATATGTTGGTCCGCTTATTTCATCTGTTCTTAGTTATATTTTTAATCTTAGTATGTCAACCAGTGTTTTTCCTGAAGTCTTAAAGAAAGCTGTGGTTATACCACTACATAAAAAGGGAGATACACTTAGTTTGGGTAACTATCGACCAATTTCTCTGCTTTCCGTTTTCTTTAAAGTATTTGAAAAAATAATTAAGAAAAGATTACTTTCCTTCTTGGCAAAATTCAATTTTTTTTCAAATAGCCAATTTGGTTTCAGAGTTGGTAAAAGTACTGAAGATGCTCTGCTAGAGCTCACAAACAAAATTATATTTTCTTTAAATAACGATGAATCTGCTGTAGTAAATTTTATAGATGTTACAAAAGCGTTCGACACTGTTGATCATAATTTATTATTATTGAAGCTAGATAAAGCAGGGATACGCGGCATTGCAAGCGAATGGTTTCTGTCTTACCTTTCTGATAGACAGCAGGCGGTAAAAATTGGGAATTGTATTGGCGAATTTAGAAAAATTACGTGTGGAGGGCCACAGGGATCAGTCTTAGGACCTATCTTATTCTTGATCTATATTAATTCTTTTTTCGAACTAAAGTTAGATGGGCATTCAGTTGGCTTTGCTGATGATGTAGGGATGGTATATAGCTCCAGGGATAATGATACTAATGTCCAGAAGATTAATAACGATCTTCGAATTCTGAGACGCTGGTTTGACCTACACTACATGGTTCTCAGTTCTAAAACGAATATTCTATATATTAAATTATCTGGAGTCGTGTCTAATCCAACTGATGTTGTATATCATTCCTCAGACTGTTTAAATAATAGTGTTACATGTTCAGACTATTGTAAAGTTTTAGATGTAGTTGAGTCGTTTAAATACTTAGGAGTCACAATCGATAAGCGTTTTAGTTTTAATAGTCATGTTAAGTCGTTACAAAATTATTTGTTAGCATGTAATAGAAAATTATACCTTCTACGTGATATTTGCCCTGAACCCGTACTAAGATCAGTGTATTTTGGCATTGTGCAGTCAAAACTTCAGTATGGCTTAACTTGTTGGGGTGGAATTTACTATTCCAATTTGAAGGCCCTAATAGTTGCACAAAATTTTATAATGAGAACGATATGTTGCAAATCACGATTAACTTCTACCCTACCTTTATTTAGAAATTTAAACATACTTCCGTTAAGACATTTATACGTTTATAAAGTTTTAAAAATTTTCTTTTTACGCAGTGGTCACAGGAATTTAAAAGTTACTAACTATACATTACGTAATGCAAACTACGTTAATTGCCCACCACCATAAGAAAGGAGCATTTTAAACATTTTTTTAGCTCTGTGGCGCCTAAAATTTATAATCAGCTATCAAATAGTTTAAAACAAATTCCTGTTTATTTGACCTTTTTGAAGGGTGTTAAAATATCATGGCTAATGGAAGTAAATGATATTGAAACTCTCTTTCACACTTTGAAATGAAACCACATTCCTTTACGTTTTTAGTTATAATTGAAACTATATTTTATTGATTGAAGTTCAAAACTGAATTATTTTAAATTCTGTCGATTTTAGAATTGTATTTTTAAATTGTTTTTTATAGAAGCTTCCCCACTGCTTCTTTAATTTTAGTATATTACTCTCGATGGTAATATCGATTCTGATCCTTTGTGATCACAGATATTTCCTAATTCTCTTTAATTTTTTAAGCAAATAGAAACAAAAGTTTTACCGGATAAGAAACTGATAAGATGATTTCAACACAACATGTCATTAAATTTGTATTTAAATCATAAGCTTGTTATATTTTATTTGTGTAATTTTTATTTTAAAATATTTAAATACTTTTTATATCTTAGTTTTAATCCTATATGTAATAAATCAAAAAAGAGAAGATAAAAATAATAAATAATAAAAAAAAAAAAATAGTAGCATTTAGGGAAATAGTAGCATTTTGATCAGGTGCTGATAAACACAGAAATACTCAATCCGCGTGCTCAAATTTTGTCCAATTTGTTATTTATTTCGTTTCAAATATGATGCAAACATTCTTTTAAATTCTGTTCAAATTTATTTCGTTCGACTAAGTTCATCGGGTGGCCGAACACATACAGTAAATAGTTGCCCCCTATCTTCTGGGTAATAAACCATTTTAGGCCAAATAAGTCGCAGGGCCTGTTGACATTATTTCTGCGGATGTCCCACAGCTTATTAACCTAACCTTACTCTATGGCTTGAAAAGTAGCCTAGAACTTTGTCACATTCCTAGTAAATGGACGGAATTAAAAAAAATATTTAAACCTTGTGCGGGAAAAGCTATAATTCCATAGATTTTAGTGCTATAAGCTTATCCCCTTTTCTATTAAAATCATTAGAAAGGCAAACAGAAGCTCCCATAAGAGGTTGAATCAATCGAAATCGGAACATGCGTATTGTAAGGGAAGATCGGTGGAACCAGCTCTTCTCTTTCTTATGGGTCCTTATTCCTTAAGGAATTAGATGGGTTAGCCATGGGCTGGATACATCAAATGTTTAGAGGAAAAATCGAGAAAGATCATCTGGGGCTTACCCCCTTCTTCTTTAGAGTTTGGTCTTCCATGACCGGTTTTTTGGATGTCGTTATGATTACAGTTTTCGGAAAATAATTCGGTACGCCGAGCCTGAGAGTTCGCATGTAATGTAATAAGCACTCAGCTTTCCCGTTAAGTGAGTTAGAACTTAGATTTCCTCAGATTGACTCACCAACATTAAATAGTACCAGCTTAACCTTTTCGCACAAAGCAAAACACCTTGGGCTTATTTTGGAAACCATACTATAAGTTGGGAACCAAACAACTTAGAAACGGTAAAGGAAACCACTATTGCGATCTACTCCTATAAAAATGACATTTGCAAGAGGTGGGGGCTGGAGCCCCACGTTGTACGCGGGCTTTATGTTTCAGACGTGGAATAATAATAACAGTTTATACTAAACGGAATTTTCGTCTGGTAGTCCAGCTTTAAAAAACATGCTCAACCAGAAACTTTTATTGAAAGTTCTAAGAACAGCCTGGTTGCGTATAAGTAGAGCACTGAGGATCGCACCTACTCAAGCTTGGCAGATTCTCTTAAATTTATCAACAACGCTATTCCATTGCCATCTTTCGAGGTGAAATTCCTAATTGAGATACTTATCAGAGAGGACTGGGTGTATGTCACAGTTATATGAACAATAAAACGTGAGCGTCGATGGTAGCCCAGAATTATTTCCCATTTATAAATGAGATGGCTGATCAGTTCAATATCCGCTTGACGGCATTTTAACATTGGAGGAATTGTAAAAGCAGATGATGCTTGGCCGTTAGAGCACAACTTGCCTCATCTCACCAAACAGGTTAGATATTGAAATAATTAACTATAGCCAGATCTGGGCAAAATTGGACTGGCCAATTTATACACCATTTACCCAACTACATCCAAGTGGGACTCGGGAATATATATAGGAGCAGTTTATGTATTGGGTTGATTGCCAAGATCCTAACAGTGATCGATACAATTTGTTTCGGTTTTGATAATTGTTTTATATTTTACGTGCGGACGCAGTACTTCACATTAATTTTGTTAATTTTAAAGATTTATGTTTTTGTACGGCTCTGTCTACGTGTTATCGATAGCTTTATAGCTCAATTGACGCTAATGCCAAATTATTTTATTATCGACCACCTTATCTGTAGTGGACCTTCACTTGGTTCTTCTATTATGTAAACAATAACTAATCGTTGGCCAATAAAATCTGTTGAGGTTCATTTATTGAATTGTGCTTGATACGATAACGACTGATATTACATTATATAATTGAAACTCCGTTAAAAAATAATTTTCTTACTTCAACTGTCGTTCCACGTTTTATTTTGGCGTGCGCAGATAATTTTTGAGAGGTTGCTTACGGCCATTGACTAGGATATTTTTGTTTATACGCAACATATACTCGAGCATCGAATCGTATAGTGACAAACACCAGTACCAAAATCACTGCCACAAAACTCTTAATCAGTTGGTCGAATGTCAACCATAATTATACTTTGGTGCCAAATTCACGAACAGCAAAAAATCTATCCCAAGTCTGATCGCTTTAACGTTTTCTTCCTACAAATTATATGAATTAGTTGCGATGTCACCATTCAAACGGTCTGCTATTTTTCGGGATACAAATGAGGAACACAGTTCAATCTGAAAACCTATAGTTCGAAGCAGCACAAAAGTTAAAACTATTTTTATAGTGGTGTTGGTGTTTCTGCGATGATAACCGCACAACACGATTCGTATCTGAAGTGGTCTCGGCATAAATTGATAAAATTGAGTTTCTTGTACGTTGAGTACTTGTTAGTTTATCAGTCTACTCGAAAATCGATAATATTGTAAAACGGCGTTTGGTTGTGAACTTCGATACGTTTTCATTTTGATACACGGTGGTGATATCTATTGTAAATAAATTTAGGCACAAAATGATAATTTAATTATTCGAAATCGAAAATTTACAATTAGACTCTAGGTCCTGGACCTCTAACTTTACAGCCTGCGCTATTTTTATTGTTCGGTAGTTTATGGACTTATACTTTACTTTAAAATTTCTAGAAATATGTATATTTGAATGTTTTCCAAATATTTTGCTTATGCCATAATTTGTTTGTGAAGCCATGCTGATTATTTGTTTGTGAAGCCATGCTCATTAAAGATTAAAATTAAATCATCAAAAACCAAATGTGGGGTATCTGGCACCATCTTGTATGAATTTAATGGTATTCCACACCATATGTCCATCTAAGCTTTGTGGCGGACTGTAACAGCATTAACTGTAACAGTGCGGGTCTTGTTGTCTTCTCTTTTTCATAACAGTCAGTAACTAGTGGAATGCAGTAGATAAACGTCTCAGTGTTCTGCCATCCGGTTTGTTTGTTTGACAACGATACTTCGATCGAAATGCTTTTTGAGCGCAAACATCGCAGATTTTTGTTTCATTCCAGGATCTGTCGCTATTGCTTCTATGTTTGGATTTATTATACCTTTAACCATATATATGTTTCTATGCAGCTCCGTTAGCATGTTGCCTGTTTACCCAGGACCATTCAGATGATTTAGTTCAAGATATTAGTTCTATCTGCGGCACCACACTTCGAACCCACTGTTGAGATGCCTGCTGATATGCAACTTAATGGTATGCGGAGTTTGATGTAAAGACCAACATTTTTGCTAGGAAGGAATAGCCTTTTGATATTTTTGTTCGACCAATTTGCCACAGTCAATTAAGTCAGTGCCACATATAACATTTATGTCAATCAATAAAATTATGATTATACCATATAATACCACTACAAGTCAGTGATCTCCGTAAGAAGAGTATAGTATCGAGCCTTGGGTATTTCTCCTGCGTGGTCTTGATAACGATTATAAGGCTCAGCACCAGACTTAAGGGGCTAAGGGTGTTGTCATGTTGTGATTAGTGTGAAAATATTTTATGTGCTGCGCGTGTCAACGCCAGTATGTACAAGAATATGGCCGATGTGAAATTCATGCACAAAAACCAAGTAAGATATTTGGCCATATGGGCACTAGTATTTTTGATTAGTGAAAACTTGGACCTTTCTAAATTGCTATAGCTGTTAAGAAAATGTGTACACTCGCACAAATTTATATATTTTGTGTTAAAAATTCACGCACCGATCAGATTATGTTGCGATAATTTGCGATGTTATGACTGCGAGCTGTGAAGAACTTATTTTGCCGTGCTAGGCGATCTCTCGGAAAGATTGCGAAAAGTTGGCTTGACTGTTAATATTGATTTTTCAGAGAGATTAGGAAGAGGTACACCGATTAATGCTCAGAAATTATCGGTTATCATGGACCATGCCGGTTTGATCGCGTCAATGCTCTTAAAATATATGTCAGTCCGACTGGCATGCTTGAGTTTTAAATTAGAGTCATTTAATTTTGAATTACAGTACGCAAAACAAGGTTTCTGATGCACTAGAACATAGATGCTATAGATATAGATCCTGAAACAAAATTTATTTGTTTGAAGTTGAAATCTCCTTCATTTTAATCGGATGAATACATGAGACATAGAGCCGTGAAATTTGATCGAAACCAACGAATTGACATGTCCGCATCGACATTTGCGGAAATTGCAAAAACTACTTCTAGCCCACGCTGTTAGATGAATGCGTTAGTTACAACGTCATTTATATTCTAGGGCAATTGAGCAGACAACAAATATTCTTTGTTCTTCGGCTTTTCTTACAGTTCGCCTTAGTGATTTACGAAAACCGTTTTGCTAAATTTTTTGGTTTAGGTTTGTGTTATAGCTCCTCTCGCAACCTTCATCTTTAGACACAAATTGTTACTTTTTCAAGGGGGCCCCTTAGCCACTCGCGATACGACCATTGTACTGCATGGTGCGCGAACATAAGCAACTGTAACCGGCCTCTTAATGCTGTTTGTCCTATAGAAATCCTACAGGTAAGTAAAAACCAATATTATGTCCACGGAACTGGGGACATTCCGAAAGGCTTGAAGGAAACCCTTTAATAGAGTCAATATTTCGAGACAGAGACACGAGATTGGGTCTTCTACAAGGAAGAGCTAAAATTATTTAAAAAGGAAGTAAGAAAGGCACAACGGAATTCTTGGAGACTGTTCTGTGATAAAATGGAGGAGGTTTCCGAGACCTCTCGCCTTGGCAAGATTCTTAGCCAGAACTAACGGGTGATTTTTTAAGAGCTTGAGAACTTTTTTTTAAAAAAAAACGCATAAAATTTGCAAAATCTCATCGGTTCTTTATTTGAAACGTTAGATTGGTCCATGACATTTACTTTTTGAAGATAATTTCATTTAAATGTTGACCACGGCTGCGTCTTAGGTGGTCCATTCGGAATGTCTTATTATATTCCATAATGGAATCGACAAATTTTGTTCAGCGATTTGTTGCCAAAAATGGAAGAACTGAACTTAGTTAACATGTGGTTTCAACAAGATGGCGCTACATGCCACACAGCTCGCGATTCTATGGCCATTTTGAGGGAAAACTTCGGAGAACAATTCATCTCAAGAAATGGCCCGGTAAGTTGGCCACCAAGATCATGCGATTTGACGCCTTTAGACTATTTTTTGTGGGGCTACGTCAAGTCTAAAGTCTACAGAAATAAGCCAGCAACTATTCCAGTTTTGGAAGACAACGTTTCCGAAGAAATTCGGGCTATTCCGGCCGAAATGCTCGAAAAAGTTGCCCAAAATTGGACTTTCCGAATGGACCACCTAAGACGCAGCCGTGGTCAACATTTAAATGAAATTATCTTCAAAAAGTAAATGTCATGGACCAATCTAACGTTTCAAATAAAGAACCGATGAGATTTTGCAAATTTTATGCGTTTTTTTTTAAAAAAAAGTTCTCAAGCTCTTAAAAAATCACCCGTTATAACAGCGGAAATAATCTTTCAAGGGTGTTTAAAACTGGTCTGTATATCGAAGAAAGGACAGAGAGTGGACAAGCGAGATATAGCTCAATCTAAACGAAATAAAACCTATAATTCTATCATCCTTCGATGCGTTGGAAAATCACAGATATTTATATATACGATCATAAAGCCCAGTGATTGGGCACAGTCTCAATATGCGTACGGTAAAGAAAAATCGGTCGACACAGTTCTGTATGATCTGATACATACGGTTGAAAAATCAAAATACTCACAAGATTTGTATGGTTTTGTTCCTCGATATTGAGGGCGCCTTCAACAATGTGAATAAGGAGGCAATTCTGGAGGGATTGACACTCCTTGGGTGGATTACCCTGAAGGCGGATTAATCAATCATATGCTTTTGAGCAGGATGGTTAACTCAGGATTGGGGGAGTTCACCATTAGCAGACGAGTGGTTAATGGAACCTCGCAGGGAATTGATTTATCTGCTATTCTGTAACATAGATCTCTGGAAAATACATTAGCTTCCTTAATATGTTTTCCAATAAGAGATTTCATTTTGGTATTTAAAAAAAACGAAACGTTTATTTCATTGTAAAGAAGAAAGTATGCCATTGCAAATGGCCGCTGCAGCTACGCTTGCACCACCATATCCTTTGCATTAAATTTTCAATTACCAATTCGCACATTTGCGGCTGTATGTATGTATGTATGTATGCGTATGTATGTCTTCGATTAGCTTTCTCGTGGCCCCAAAGAAAAAAGTCTGAAGGTGTTAAATCACAAGATCTTGGTGGCCAATTGTGATCACCTGTTCGAGAAATAACACGGTCAGGAAACTTTTCTTTCAAAATTGCGATTGTTTCATTGCTTGTGTGGCACGTAGCGCTGCCTTCTGAAAATAAACGTCCTCCACATCAATATCTTCCAATTCCGACCATAAAAAATCATTAATCATAGCTCGGTAGCGCAATCAGTTGCACCAGCCTCATTTTCGAAAAAGTAAGGTCCAAACACACCGCCAGCCCAAAAACAGCACCAAACAGTGACACATTGAGGATGGAGAGGCTTTTCAACAATCATTCTTGGATATTCTGAGGCCCAAATGCGACAATTCTGATTATTAACGTATAGCCTCCGATGAAGATGATTTTTCGATAAATCCGTATCATTTTGTTGCATTTGAAGGACCCAATCAGCGAAGAAACGACGTTTATGGTGATCAACCGTCTTAAGTTCTTGTATTAATTGAACTTTACAAGCCTTAAGACCTAAGCCTTTATGCAAAATACGGTGTAATGTCGTTTGTGTAATGCCCAAATCTAAAGATCGGCGAGTAATCGACAAACCAGGGTTTTCTTCAACACTATGGGCTACATCAGAAATATTCTCAGTTGTTCTTGAGCGACGACCACGATTTCGATTTTTCACATCACTAACTTGTCCCAACAGCTCAAATGTTTCCACTAGTTTTACTATTGCCGGCCGAGAAAGTGCTTCACGACGACCAAAAATTTCTTTAGTTTTGGGAACTGTGACTGCAAAATGCTCAGCATTTTTGTAGTGAATTTTAACAATTTCAATGCGTTGTTGAAGCATGTATCGTACCATTTTTAGTAATGGCGTAGTTTTTACTTATCAAATGTCAAAAGATGACAGCTTCAAAAATGACAGCTGCCCAGGCTATTCAAATAACCTCTTATTGGAAAACCCTTTATATTAAGCTCGTAATCCAAAATGACAATCAGACCGTCCAAGACTGACCTGATACTCTTTACTAGGAAGTACAGAATCCCGATAGTAAACCTCCTCTCTTAAACTTTTACTGACAAAGCAGGATTTCTTGGCGTTTTCTTGGAGAGTAAGCTCAGTTGGAAGCGTAAAATTTTGAAAAGAGTATACTGGCTTTTCACTGCCGTAGCAAAATCTATACTAACGTAATTAGTGAGTGTGTGGCCAGCTCTTAATGGAGTAACTTACAGGTACTTACTTCTTTATGTTTGCCTTACAGGTCATGTTCTTCTTAAATGTTCTATACGTTACTCCAACGACATCCTTCGAGAAGAGTTTCCGGACCATATACACTTCAAGAGAATCTTGGAGGAGAACTGAACCTGCTTTCTCTTCAATTCTTTATTTATAAACACATAGCAAACTAATATCAATAACATAGATTAAATATTTACTCTAGCACACTTGATTCTTAATCATCGGCAATTGTATATTCCCTATTTTGGATGACGTCTCTTAACCAGCTAGCCGAATCCTTTGTGACACGTTTCAATTCCGGATCATCTACATCGACACGGAAGATTCCGAATTTTTCCGTGTACCCAAATATCCATTGGAAATTATCGATTAAACTCCATGATGTGTGTCCTGTTACCTTACAACCGTCTTCGATAGCATGTACAATGGCCTCAAAGTGTAGCTGCGTGAATTGAAAAAATATTATGAGATTACAGATTTTATAAACAAACTATGTATAGATGAGGTACCTCTAAATATTCAATTCGGCCAACATCTTGGAGCTCCCCATCATCAGACCAACCATTTTCGGTAATTATCGTTTCAACGTTCTGATAGTTATCACGGATAAATCTTAAAGTACGATACAATCCTTCCGGAATCGATGCCAACCAACTCGATTTTGCTTTGGGCCAACTATCATCCTGCCATGAATAAATGTATGTATCATGTAATACCGATGGTCTCGGCCAACCCATGTCATCATTAGCTGATGTTATAATACTGCTCGTGTAGTAATTTAAACCCAAAAAGTCTGACGTGCCTTTGATATATTCAACCTCGTCGTCGGTGTATTTTGGTAAACGTGACCAAGCAAATCCTTGGTCGACACTATTTCCATTAATACGATCACGCACAATTTGTGGGTAGTCACCGGATTGTGTGAATATTGGATGGGCGTATAGTCCAATTTGCCATTGCATTGCTCGATCAGATGCCGCCACATGTTCCGGATTATTTTGATCGTCTGGGAATGCATATCCACTACTGAGCGTAATACCAATTTGTCCCTGTTGCTCCGCAAAATATTTATTTTTATACAAATGATAAACACGAGCATGTGCCAGGATTGTATGATGAGCACAATAATATTCACCAACACCGGGCAGGTGCACCGCTGGTGGCCCAAGCCCAGTGCCATACCCAAATTCACAATAAGCCTTTGGTCCATTGAATGTTATCCACGATTTTATTTTATCGCCATACTCCTGGAATAGTAAATCGGCGTAGTCTTCGAAATAATCAACAATATTTGGATTCATCCATCCACCCAAATCTTGGAGGTATTGCGGCAAATCCCAATGATACATCGTGGCCATTGGTTCAATTCCCTTCGCCAACAGGGCATCGATTAATTTATGGTAGTATTCAATTCCAGCATCGTTTCGTGATTGAATATCACCGGTAGGTAGTACTCGGGACCATGCGATCGAGAATCGATAGAATTGTAATCCGATACTAGCTAGTGCATCGACATCTTCTTGATACAATTCATATGAATTAGCGGCCACATCACCAGAAGACCCATTGGCGATTCGTTGATAATTGTGTGTAAATGTATCCCAAATACTTGCACCTTTATCATCTGCATCCCATCCACCTTCGATTTGGTACGCGACAGTGGCCGTTCCTATTTTAAAATCGGCCGGAATTTTTACAATTCGTGCATTTTTATCGGGCGGGCGAATTGTGGTTCCAACTTCGTTGTCATCGTCACTACTGCCACTGATGAGTACAACTGCGATTGTTATTCTGGAGGCAGAAATTTGGTACACTTTAGTCCATATATACAGTTGGTTCTATGTTTTACTCACCCAACAGCGATGAATACTAATATCGCCAAAACAATTGACATTTTTTTCGTTGCCAAAATCATTTTATTGCGTCTTTCTTCACCCGATCATGGTTCCTCAAATAATAAATACAAATTTGCAATTTACATTGTTGGATAGTTTGGATATCTTGTTAACCGATTAGATTACGTTCAAGTATATGTGTAAACATTAATCAATTGAATACATTCATTATTGATTTTAAGTTTATTTACGTTATCTCAGGATTGCGTTAGTTAATGATCCCAAGTTTCATAAACTCTATATACAATGCGTCAAAGTCAATCGATTTATGCCAAATGTTATCATAACATTTTAGTAATCGATCAATCCCATTACGTTATTTAGTTGAATTCGAGTACCATGAGAAATTTTCATGAATGCTTTCTAAAAGTCTTATCTAAATATGTAATCTTAATGGGTGGAGTTGTAAGTTGTAGGAAACCATTGAATATAGGCCTGTTCCAACGAATTAAAATCATCCACCGATTTTTTTATTTATTGAATCCGAGCAATAATTTCATTAGAGTTCCTCAGAATTCAGTGAAACTCCAATGAAATCAATTGAATATCCCTTACCAGTTGATATAGAAAAGATGTACCGCATCGTGTGGAGAGGAGAGATCATCCTTCGGAAGCAATACATTATGAATTGTTGATCGTATCATTTGGGACATCGTCAGGTTCATTTATGTCACCCGAGTGCTAAAGGTGATTGGTCTGCAAAATCTCACGCCAAATCAAAAGGTATCGAAGGTAATTATAGAGGATCCTCTTTTCGATTCTATTGAAGAAGCAATGCAGTTAAATGCAAGAATCGATGAAATATTTAAATGAAAGGGAGTTCATTTGAGGAAATGGATAACCAACTAAGGTAGTTTGAACGGGCACATGCAGGATTAAGAAGTTCTATAAATTTCCGATAAAACGGATGTCCTGAAAGTGTTTAGATTACATTGGAGCCGAACAGAAGATACATTTTACTTTCAAGGAAATGTCGAAGATACGATAACAATCACTAAATGAAAGCTTTTATCTAATGTAAGCGGAATTCTCGATCCCTTACGCTTATTGGCTCACATTGTTATAGAGGTAACTCAATACCTTTGGATTTCTAGGATAAGTTGGGGCGAGCCGTTAAAGCATGAACTATTTTTACGTTGGAGAACAATTTGTCAAATCTTACAAGCGGTTCAAGAGTAAAGTATACCTCGGTTCGTAGGGAGTAAAAAGATTGTAGAACCGTCAAAAGAAGTCCGTATAATCTAATTGAAAAACTTTGGGAAAAATGTTCACCGTGCAACATGTTAATACGAATAATTTCCGTACATTCATAGGTTTGCCAAAAATTACCGTACTCCAAAGAACGTTAGACAAACTGGTAATATATTTAATTGACATGAAATGTTCACAGCAGTAAATTTTGTGGTATCTAAGAGCAATAGTTCAACGAGGACGTTAAGCAGCTGAAAGAGAGGTGTAGCCATTGACAGACATGGTGTATTGAGGAAGGTTGGAAAATTCAAACTCCACTTAAGATGCTAATTTGGAGCAACATTTTTGTATACTGGGAGCCAAAAAAATAGTTCGTAAGACAATTTACAAACGATTAACCCGCCGCAAGATCCGAATCAACTCGACCATTTCTCAAAGTTGCAGTAGACTTCTCAGGCCCAATATCAATCCACATCGAATTGGTACAAGACTTGAGTAGCGAATCATTCCTCGCTGCACTATATTCAGGTATACTCTGACAACGATACAAACTTTGTTGGTGCCGACAAAATTAACAAGTTAATTGGAAATCTAATGATGTTCTTATTTTATTTAAAGTAAAATCCTTTATGTGGTACTTTAATCCGCCAAGCGCTTCTAGCATTGGCGGAATTTGGGAACAAGCTATCAGATCTTGTAAATTTCACCTTAAAAGAACAATGCTTATCATGGTGGAAGTATCAATGCTATAGTGGTGTAGATTGAAGCTATATTCAATACAAGGCCTTTATGTGATCTATTCCTGATGCATGGTCTTTTGCCCCGAATATGATAGAGAGCGTGATAAATATTTAAGGCGGCATTGTTCCGCAAATATAGATGTTGAAGTGTTTTGGTACACGTGGTTTGACTGGTTTGCTTGCTTCGTAGTCAGTTGCACCATGCATCTGATGTATATATATGTATGTCGTTGAAGCTCCTCCAATTAAAAATGATTCCAACTGATTCCCGCATTCAAACTGGGGAAGGGACATTTCATCAGGTTGATCAAGTCGATAACAGTCGGTGTAGTATCATTCGTCGCCGGGGATTTAATCTGCGGAATCGACTTTTCGGACGTGTTCAACATCTGACTCAGAGTAGATAGGACAAACAACTGGGCTAGTGTGAATTGTTTGGATTAGAGGCCGCAAGATTACCGGGTAAACGGTACAAAAATTAGATTAAAAAACGGGTAACCGGTAAATTACCGATGAATCGAAAACTTATTTTACAAATTGTTAACTTTGATAACTAGTTCAGATGTCCTCTGCGCTGGATTATAGGGTACTCCGGGCCTTGGGCCAGTTTTACATGAAGTGTCCTAAGAAATTTCTACCAAGACTCATGAACTGCTGTGTTCTTTCAACATGTCGCGTTTGTTTTTTGTTACTTTTCTTCTAATTGGTCTCAAGGCTCTTCCGAATCTCTCGCAGTTTGCCTCGATTACAGGTCCGATTTAATTCGAAGCCATTTTTCATGCTGTCTTAATTAGGATTCGAATCTGGTACCTCCCAATTCAAACATCACTGCTTTAACTACTGTGCAAAGCTAAATTGGGCGGTAAACCTGTTTAATCCCTAGTTTTTTGTATTGGAAGTATTAAATCTTTATTAAAATATAATATAAAATATAATATAAATAAAATAATATAGAACCAATTAACAAATACATTATTGAAAACAAATCTTAATGGATCTATAATCCCTTGAAAAGAAGTGTAATCAACAATGCAGATTCTATATATCAAATAAATAATCATAATATAAAAAAAAAAACAAAGAAACAATAAAATTAATTATAATAAATTAAATTATAAAATATACTTAGTTACAACTGAATTCAAATAAATATTTACGGCTTTCTTGAACTGGACAAAATTTTTTTGTTTAACTACTTCAGGCAATTCATTGTACAATTTAGGACCCATGCACGAGATACGAATTCTACCATAATCATTTGAAATGGAGCACGATTTCAAATTTCCTCTATTACGTGTATCATATGCATGATTAAATGTATTTAAACTTAAATTGCATACTCCAAAAGAGGCTTTCTTTATTCTGTAAACGTATTTTACAACTTGCAAAAAATGTAAGGCCTTAATAGGCAAAATGTTATCCACTTTACCTGTATCTAAGTTATTGGTAGAATACAAAAATGGAAGCCTATATATTGCCTTTAAGCAACGATTCTGAAGAACTTGTATTTTTTTTAGACGCGATATTGAAGCATTATCATAAATTACAAGACCATAAGAAATTTTAGAGTGGATAAATGCAAAAAATATACTACGCAATACTTTTATTGGAATGAAATATGAAGACCTACGCACAAAGCCTATAATTGGCGAGATTTTTGAGCAAACCATTTCAATATGATGCTGCCAATTTAATGATGGGTCAAAAATCATTCCCAAATACCTATAAGAGTCAACTAACTCTATTATAGCATTTGATATGTTAAGGCTTGGTAATGTAGGAATAGCTTTACCAATGGAACGAAAAACCATATATGTTGTTTTAGACAAATTCAGAGATAGCATATTGGTATCAAAATATCGAATTAACAGATCCAAATCATGCTGCATTGACTGCAACCCTTCGGTCGTATCCTTAACATTAAAAAATAATGCTGCATCATCTGCAAATAGCCTCAATTTACCTTTCAAAGGTAGATGACCCATATCATTTATGAATAATAAAAATAGCAATGGGCCAAGGACACTCCCCTGGGGCACACCACATTTTACCATACGAGAATAGCTTGACTTTCCATTTACCACTACAAACTGATAGCGATCCATAAGATAACTTTTAACCAAATCATGGGATATTCCTCTGTATCCATAGCAGTATAATTTATCTAATAATAAATAATGATCCACAGTATCAAAAGCTTTCTTTAAGTCAAGAAAGAGAGCAAAGACATAAAATTTGTCATCTATAAAACTGTTAATCATATCAACCGTTTCAACCAAGGCCACATCAGTCCCAGAACCACTCCGAAAACCATATTGAAATTTATAAAAAAAATCGTTAGCTATCAAAAATGAATTAATGCGCACAGCCAGCAACTTCTCCAACAACTTATCAAACACGGATAAAGAGCTAATAGGTCTATAATTTGACATACAATGTTTATCTCCGCTTTTAAATACTGGAATAACTTTGGACAATTTTAGAGAATTTGGGTAGACACCAGATAAAAATTTTTTATTAAATAATATTGATGAAATCTCAGAAAACTGATTAATGTTTAGTTTTAACACTTTGCTATTAAGTAAATATGGTCCACCTCCTTTATTGATACCCAATTCATTAATCAAATTAAAAATTTCAATAGCTGATGTGGGTTTAATAAAAAAGGTAGAATTAACATTACAACAAGTATTGAATTTAAAAATATTTCTATCACTATTAATTTGACTGGCTAAATCAGCACCAATATTTACAAAGTAGTCATTGAAATTATCAGAAATTATTTGTGGATCTGATAACAGAACACCATCAGCCTCAATACAAAATTTCGATATACTCTTGTTAGTTTTGCCTTGCAAATTATTTATGTTATGCCACAAATCACGTTGGTTAGGAGCATTAGCAAACATCTTTTCAAAATATTTCTTCTTGGAAAAGTACTTGGCACGCTTGAGTTCTTTATCAATTTCAAGAAGCATATAGTCGTAATTAGAAGTAATATTAATACTGTCGGGCTTACTTATTTGACGTTTTCGTTTCTTCATGATGTCCTTTTTTTTCTTAATCAATTGCCATACGTCATATGTAAGCCATGGGCAATAAACATTTTTCACTTTCACAAATCTCTTAACAACCCGAGTATATTTTGTGACCAACTCTTCATACTTTCCTGTAATACGAGATAAAGTTAAATCTGGGTCAGAAAACGAGCTCGAATCAAGATTAACCAGAAGTTTGGATTGATATATTGGGAGAAGCTAGACCTTGTTCTAAACCCAATATTCTCTAATTGAACCAAATATCGATATAGAAAAAGCAAATCTGGTTAAAGTACGGGCTCACATCATATCCTTATACATCCACGAGGGATTAAACCGGGAGTTGGAAACCGTGAAATGCTAGTAAATCACTTTGTCGTTTGATGGAGGTTCTCCGAGTTGTTTTAGGTACGAAGGTGTTTGATTATCTTTATGACATAATTGCGATGTCGCAGACAGAGCTAAGTTCTAACAAAATTAAGAAAAATTGAGGAAATGAAATCGTATCGAAACCATAAGTTCAACACATCATATGAGATATTACCTTGTGAATGATAACCGATAGATGGTATACACATTTTAAATTTCGAAATAGCTTTAAAGTCGAATAAACAATAAATTCTATGTATCGCTTTAGGAAAAATAAAAGCTGCTATAAATAAATTTTATAATGTTACCCCAGCTCAACAGTACATGTATATACATATCTCAATTCTGTATATATTAAGTACTTACATCGTACAAATCGTATATTTTTTATTTTGACAGTCGCATACAATAGCCGTGTTTCTTGACGTATGATCTGATCCGGATCAGATCATATATGCTTCCCTTTCATTTGTATAGCCGCGTTTCATGAAATCAACACAAAAATTGTATTATTTTTTGTTTTTTGGTAATTTTATTGATCCTAGTAGCATTTTGATTCAAAATTTTGATACAAAAACAAAAAATAGTACAATTTTTGTGTTGATTTCATGAAACGCGGCTATACAAATGAAAGGGAAGCAGATCATACGTCAAGAAACACGGCTAAAGTTATCGCAGAATTCGTTCTAAACGATTTTCACCAATTTTCTGTGCTTTTTTGGAATACCATATCTCCGGCTGAAATTGTCTAAAACAACTTTTTTGCAACATTTTTGGATTGTGCACACAACACATTAGTTTTTTTATAATTCGTTTCAACTCTCAAACTTGCCATGTTAAGATTATTTAATTAGTTTTACACGAACTAAAAAACTTTTATTTTATTTTCTCTCACCTGAAAGTTGTTACCGCAAACAATTTTATTTCGTTTTTGTTTATTTTTTTTTCAGTGTATATTAGGAGGTACACGATAAGCTTACTAACTAAAAACCTTAATAAAAGTTTAATAATTTTTTTTGTTCGACATAATCTTGATATAAAAGCTTTTGAGCACAATTAATTATGAAATATTGCTGCGGATGAATGATTGATGTCTATTGTTTTGTACATATTCAATAATTCATTAGATATTGTTGTGTCGGCAATATTGTTTAGCAATTTATCATATTTCCCAATGAAATATGATAAATTGCTAAATAAAAATAATTGGAATGATATATCCATCTACGTCTGTATACGGTTTGAATAAATTTGTTTTGCAAATAAGTTATATTCTATAAATTGGAAATATGTTTAGACTTTGTAATATAAACCAAAAGTCCATGTAGAACAAATATTTTATGGTCGGGTTATTAAAATTAATTTATGCCAAACTGATTAAAATTGGCTTAAGTGAAGCAATTTTTTTTGAAAAATAACATGGAAATGCTTAATAGACTAAACTTTTATGCTTAAATGCTGGGCCCACTAATTTTTTGAAATTTAATGTTATTCTTATTTCTTATTACATTTGTTTCATTCAGATCAGTGTAAAATATATACTCGATCCCCGGAATCAAAAATGGTCCTACGGCATTCCATCACTTCTTGTAAAAAGTGATTTTATAGGAACTGAACAGAAAATGTACTAAATTTCAGACAACATTTTTTTGAACCTCATGAGTGCGGAGTCAAATCACTTTGAAATTTTAAAGTACAAAATATCCAGCAAAATGTAGCAATCAGAATACGGCAGCTTGACCACACATTTTATTCGCTATACACACCACTAAAGAGTACATCATGTGGTTGTCAACATAACTCGAAATAATTTAGTACATTGTGAATAAAAATTATATTTTAAAATTAAATTACGAGAACTGATTGGGTTTTGCACAGAATCTGATAAGTAAAATTGGATTAATTAAAAATATCAAAGTAATTGAGAATTTAAAAAAAATTAATAATAAATTTTTAATTTAAAATAACTAATAAATAATATTATAAATATTAAAAATTAATAATTAACAAAATAATATTTAAACTAGTTTTATTAAAATTGTAAAAATAATTAAAATTTTAAAAAATATAGTTATAAACAAAATTATTAAAATAACTCAAACAAATTAATAATTTTAATAGAAAAAACAGTCAAATTATTTAAATTATTATAAATAATTACAGTAGTTACAAATCTTTTTGAAATAATGTATCATTGTTGTTCTAGTTAAAGTTAGTTGTTTTTGTTAAATATCACGAAATTCTATATAAATCATGTAATAAAAATTGTGACCTTTTTTAAATTTTTAATTTTTTTCTAGAATAATTTATTATTATTAAAATTGTTAAGTGATTTACAAAAATTAATTAAGTTATGAATATTACTCAAATTACTTTAATTAATACAAATTATTTAATAAATTATTTTTGTTAAAATACTACAAATTATAGAAATTTTAAAATAGTTTAAATTATTGACAACTGTCAATTTAAAAATTAAAAGATATAAAAATAATTATAATTATTAATAAAAAAAATTATTAATCTTTTTTAAATTATTAAACATAATAATAATCTGAAACTTATTATTAAAATTATTAATCTCATTAATATTATTAAAATATTTATTATTATTATAAATTATAACTGCGAAAATTCTTAAAAGTAATAAATTAATTTTAGTAAAATTCTAAAAAAAACTTAAATTTTTAGAACTATTAAAACTATTGCAATTGTTAAATTATTAAAATTGTCAAAAAATTGAGCGAATTTTTATTTTAATTTGTAAACACTCATCGAGTGTTGGCAGTATCACGTTGTCTTGATCGAATAATTTTAAATTGTTTAGAATATTTATTAAATTTTTAAACAGTAAAATTATCTAAATTTTTATAAATCTTGTTCACAAACATTCACATAAATATGTAACATGAAATTTCGCTGGCTTATCCTTAATTTTTTCTAAATATTAAAATTAATATAATTATAAAAATTATTAAAATAATTAATATTATTAAAAGTATTAAAATTATGAGATTTACTAAAATTGGTTTAGTTATGGATATTTTCAGATTAGAATATTAACAACTTTAAAATTTAAAATTTATTTATTTTAAAAAATAATTTCTGTTGTTTTTGGATATTTTATTTTAATATTTTATTGTTTTACTATTATTATTCTTAAAAATAATAATAATGTTAAACTGATTATTTAAATTAATAATCTTATTAAAACTGTTAAAATGATTATAAATTACTTTCAATTATTTTTATTAAAACTATCAAACTTACTAAAAATTTTAGAATAATTTAAAGTTTTGGAATTGAGTTTTGACAACATTAAAACTATCCAAAATAATTAAAAATATTACTTATAAATTAGCTATTTCCAATTTATAAACATTCCTCTTAGAAGCTCAACGAGGAGCTGACAACATAATTTGAAATACATTGGCTAAAGTGAATAAATTTTGCATCGAATGTAAAACGGGATCAATATTAAAATTTATTAAAACAATTAAATCAATTCAAAAATATAAAAAGTGTAATACGATTAAAATTGTTGAGATTATTTATTAAAATTTTTAATTCATTTTATTAATTTCATTCAATTTATAAAATATTATAAAATTATAATAATTAAATTAGAAAAATTATTAAAATTGTGAAAGTTACTAAATTTTTTAACATTTTATAAATTATAAAAAGTTTAAAATAAGTCCTTCCAAGCTTATAATTTTGAAAATAAAATTATTTTGATATATTATAACTACTATTTTTTTTAAAAAAAGTATTAAAAGTAGATCCGGAACGAATTGTGCAGCGATCTCTGAAAGGAGAGCCACCATATGGTAGGCGCAGAGGTCGTTGCAGGCGACGATGGCTCCACGATGTAGAGAACGATTTGGCCTCTTCAGATTGTCTAAGACAGTATGAAGACCAAGCTCAGGATCGAAACCGTTGGAGCCAGATTGTTGATTCAGTAAGGGGCCAGTAATGGCCTTTAACACTGTTATTATTATTATTATTATTAAAAGTATTAAATTAATTTTATAATTTAAATAAATTAAAAATTTTGAAATATTTAGAATTTCTAAAATTTTTTAAAATTATTTAATGCATTAAAAATATTAAAATTGTAAGAATTTAAAAAAATATTTGTTGCTTAAAAATTATCAAAATAAAATAATTAACTATTAATATAATTTAAATGTAACTGAAATTATAAAAAATAATATTAATGTTAAAATTATTAAATTTACTGAATTTTAATATTATTAATCCTATTAAAATATTAAAAGTATTCAAATTAAACAAAATGTTTTTTTTAAAAATAAAGAAATTTTGAAATTATGAAAAATATGAATTAGGAAATAAAATTTGTTAGTTAAAAATTAGAATTATTAATGTATGTGACTAAAACGATTAAAAATAATAATAAAGTTAAAATATTAATGTTAAAATTATTAAATTGACTGAAATTATTTAGGTTGGTTTTAATATTATTAATCCTATTAAAACAGTTAAAATTATTATAATTATAAATTATAGCTTAAAATGTCAAAATGATAAAAATGACTAAAACTATTTAACCTCCATTAAATCTATTAAAAAAATTATTACACTTAAATTATTAAAATTCTCTACTAAACTAAGCTTAGATTTGAACATTATTCAAATTATAAGAATTAGTCAAATTTAATAAGATTTATAATTATTATAATGAATATATTGTATTTAATTAAAACCAGTTAAACAAATTATTTAAACTGACTTAAATTTAACTAGTCCTATTAAAGTTGTTAAAATTATTAACTTATAACTAGTAAAATTATCAGAATTGTCAAAATTAAAAATGTTAGTAAAATAAACAAAACTATTAAAATTGATAAAATTAAAATTATTAATTGCTCAATTCATCTCGATTGGTCGAATTCATTGAAACATCCAATAAATCTGGTAAATATTCTATAAATCTAGAAATCTGAAATTGTTTGCTTTGCTATATTTGATTTTTCACGATTTATTAAAATTTTATTATAATTATAATAGTTTTTAAAATAATAAAAAAGCAATTTTGAAATTACGAACTAATATGAATTAGGAAAAAAAATTTGTTTAGTTAAAAATTAGAATTATTAATGTATGTGACGAAAACTATTAAAAATAATAATAAAGTTAAAATTATTAAAATTACTTAATTTTATTTAAGATTTAATAATGTGGTTAAATAATTTTCGTCATTTTAATAATTTTAATATTGTTATTATTTTTAGTAGGTTTAGTTACAAAACATTAATAAATCTAATTATTTTTCTAATTTTTAATTAACCACTTTTATTTTTTTAAATTCATTGGAATTGTTAAATCTATTATAATCATCAAAAATAGTTCAAAATATATTAAAAATTTTGTAATGATTTTTTTCTAACTGAAGTTGATCAAATTCGATTGATCGAAGTTTTTATTAATTTTAAAAACAATTCACTAAAATGATTATATAGTGTGAGATTGTGCAGTGGGAATAAATTTTATTAAAATCAATTAATAAAATGATTGATATTTTTTAAAATTATTAAAATAATTGAGAAATTACATTTTTCTATTTTCTATAATTCCAAAATATAAAAAATATCTAAATTACTAAAATCGTTTAGGTTATTTATTAAACTTTTAAATTAATTCTATTAATTGATAAAATTATAAGAATTATACAAATTTATAAATAGTTATAATTAAATATGAATATTTATTAACATAATATATTTTAAATATTTCATATTTTTATAAATAATTATAATATGGGTTAGATTTTCAGAGTATTAAAAATATCATAAATATAAAACAAATTAAAGGAATTAAAATCATTCATCCTGCAAAATTTATAATTTTGAATGAAATTTTTATTATGATAAATTATAGTCAGTAAAAAGTTTTTTATATAAATTAAAACTGGTGAAATTATGCCAATTATTAAAATTTTTGTTATAAAAAAAATTATAAAATTAAACATATCGAATTAATAGTTTTAATAAAAAACATTATTCTTAATTTTTATAAATATTGTACAGATGGTAAATTAAATTTTTCTATTTCTTTGAACATCCAATTATTAAAAAAATGTGGCTGGCTTATTCCTAATTTTATTAAAACTATTAAAAACTAACTATATTAAAACTATAAGTAATGTTTTAAAAAATATTTGAGATTTACTAAAATCAGTTAAGTTATAAATATTATTCAAATCACTTTAATTAATAAAAGTTATTAAGAATATTAAACCCTTTAAATTATTTAAAATGTTCAAGTTAAAAAAATTAACTTTTTAAAATAAAACAAATTATAAACTCAACAAATAAACTTGCTTATTAAAGATTATAAAAATAATAAGAATTATTAACGCATGTACCGAAAATTGTTAAAAATAATAAAATTGTTAAAATTATTAAAATGACTAGAAATATTTTAGTAAATTAATTTTATTAAAATTATTAAAAAAAATTAAATTTTCGGAACTGTGCAAATTATTTAAAATATTGGAATTGTTTAAATTATTCAAATTATCAAAAATAGTTAAATTGTAATTTCATTGAATAATATTATTGTAAGTAAAATTGTTAAATTCAATCAATTCAAATATTTAAATTTTAAACTAATTAAATTATTAAAATTATTGCCTTAGATCAGTTAAGTTATGTACATTATTCATATTACAATAATAAAATAACAATTATTATGAATATATTAAAAATGTTAAATTATTTAAATCATAAAAAACATTTAATTATTGTGATTATCTGAACCACCAAACACACTAAAACCGTTATAATTAAAAATTACAAAAATAATTTGAATTATAAAAACTATTATTAATGTAACGAAAGTTATTACCAATTTTGTTATTAGTAAACATTATAATAATGTTAAAATAGTTTAATAATTTTGATTGTATTAAAATGATTTTATTTATAAAGATTACATAAACCATCAAAAAAATTAAATAAATTAATTAAATTATACATTTTTAGATGTATTTAAATTATTAGAATGGTTACAATTATTCAAATAATTATTAATTTAAAATTAATTAATTCATTAAAATCATTTACTAAAATAAGTTAAGTTATAAACATTACTTAAATTATAATAATTAATAAAATTAATTTAAAATATATTAAACAATAAAATTTTAAACATTATCAAGATAAACCGATTGATTAAATTAATTATTAAAATCGTAAAATATTTTGTAAATTAAAAATGATAAAAATAATTAGAATTTTTATTGTAATTAAAATTTTAAAAATATTTAAAATTATTATAAGTTAACCTACTAAAGTTATTAAAATTATTAAAATAAATAAAATTATTAAAACTATTGTACAGCTACCAAATTATGTTTCTATAAGTTGTATGGCACATGAGTTTTTGTATAGCACATAGGATCTCAAGTAATCCGCTCTGCCACAATCTAACCTTTAACTCTCTTGTTAGATTGGGTAGAATTCAATACGATATTTAAAATAATAGAAGCTAGGTCATGTTGAAATATAAATCAGCTGGCCTAGGCCTGTGTCCTTGTGCTAAAACCTACAAGGCTGTCCACCTTTAAATATACATCTAAAGGTCCAATTTTGCGTACATTGGAAAGTTAATTGAGGAGTACATCAATAGCCGCCTATTGAGGAATAGATTAACTATTTAAATAGCCAAACGTCACACAACACAACACAATCACACAAAATTTTTTCAAATTTTAGTTATCTTGTACGTATTGTATCCTAAACGTCACATTATATTTTGAAATAAAAACTTCTATAATTACTGAAATACGAAGTTTTTCAATTCTTCCTGTTTGCTAATTTAAGTTGAACGAACAAATTTTTTACGTATTCTTCCATCTTACATGAACGTATAATTTAATTAACCTTGATTGATTTCTTAAGTTATATATGTTTTGAAATATACTTTTAATTGTTTACCGTCTCAACTCAGTTGCCAGAAGTTCGTTATTTAATTTGGGGAAAAACTGAGAAAATTGTTTTCTATTTATACATTAAATATACGTTATTGTATGGATGTATGTATGTTTGTGTTCAATAAAATTGATATAATTACCATTAAGTACCACCGTAAGAAGCTTAAATAAATTAAAAAAAGAAATAAACAAAAAGTCTGAAGTGATTTTTATCTTGAGCGTATTTTATACATACATCAGGTACAATGATACAATTTTCAATGATTAAAGTAATCCCCTTGACGAAAATATATTTCGTTTGCGATACAAACGCGTGTTATTTTTAAAAGATTTTCCACTTACAAAGGTATTATATATAAATAATCAGGATTTGTTTATTTATTGGTGTTGCTGTGTTTATAAAAAATTCTTGGAATTTTCTTAATGTATCGATTTGTTTTTTTTACATACAGCGTTGAAATGAAACTTATCAAAACAAATCGGAATTTAGTCTGCTAAATCAATATATGGTCGCGTCTTGTATAATGAAAATATTAAAACGAAATGTATTAAAAATCTTTTCGAGTTATATCCTGCATATATTATAGGCTAAAGTGTATAGGGTCCCCGTGAATTTATTAACCTGGTTTTCTTCTGGCACACCTTAAATCATATAAATTTTTTATTTTTGCATAAAACATATATATAAAACGGTGTTGGTTTAAAGTTTGTTGTGTGCTGTACATTAAATTTTATATATTATTCCACTCTCATGCTGTCAAAATTATATCGGAATTTTAATATATAAGATGATTTTTCGGTTGTTAAATTTTCCTGTTTTATCAAAATGGAAATTTATTATTTGCGTTGTACTTTAATTCGAGCTATAAATGTAATCTTGTTATGTATGTGATTCTTGGAATACGATTTTGTTGTTAAACTTATAATGAATATTGTGACAGGCGGTTTGCTTAGAAATTTTCTGGAATTATTGAACGAAAACTATCCTAATGCAGTGGAGTATGATTTAGTTTTAATCGGTTTTCTATTAAAATTCAAAATATTCAAGTTTTGCTAAGTCCGAATTGAAACTTTAAGCTGTCTACGTAAAATTAGGATTTTAAAACCTAATTGTGCTTATACGAGTACCATATATACCCAGTGAAATTAAATATTTTAAAATTCCATAATCTAAATACTAGTTATTAAATATTAGTTAAAATTCGCTTTTAAAAGTTCAACATCCGGATAATTTAAAATTTTCAAAACTTCTGTAGCATATTAGATAGTGTGTTTATAATTCGTAAACATTTCTTTAAATTACGTTCATGTACAAACTATCAAATGATAAGAATTTAAAGATTTTAAAAATTTTAAACAATTAAATAATCGTTATTATAAATTTAATAAATTTAATTAAAATAACACAAATTTGAAGTTTTAATAATTTGAAAATTAAATATTTTAAAGAATTTACAACAATTGTTTAAAGAATTTTAATAATTGTTATAGTTTTGAATGTTTTAATAATTTTGAGAAATAATTTTTTAAAAACATTTAATTTTTTTTTTTATTTTTCAATTTAAAATTTAATTTAAGAATTTAGTAAGAATTTAATTGGTTATTGTTATAAATTTTAAATTTAAGGAATTTTAAGAATATGTAGAATTTTTTAAATATAAATGTAAATATTCATCAAATTTATTTTATTTTTTTTTAGAAATATTATGAATTTTATAAATTTGAAGAATTAAAGAATTTTTAGAATTTTTATAATTATATGAATTTTCTAAATTTGAATGACTTTTAGGATTTAAGAAATAAATATTTTTAAGAATCTTTAAATGTTCTCATTTATAGGAATTTTTATAAATTTAAAAATTTAACGATTTTGAAGAATACAATAATTTGAAAAAATTTATAATATTGTGAAAATTTAATAAATGTTTAAATACAAGGAATTTGATCAAATTCTACAATTTTTTTTTAGTATTTGAAGAAGCCGAAGAATTAACTTACGAAAAGTTCTACTAATTTTAAATACTTTATTTTATTTTAGAATTTTGGGACAATTTTGGATCAGATTTAATTAATTTATTTTTCAGATATTTTTTGTTAGTAGTTTCCAAAATTTTAATAATTTAATGATTAATAAGAATTTGAATAATTCTAATAATGTTAAGGATTTAAAAAAATTTTTAATTTTAAATTTTCTAATAATTTTAAGAATTCTAGGGTGATTAGTAAATTGAAGAATTTTAATATTTATTTTTAAATTATTATAAAACACTAAATTTTAAGAGTTTTAGGAATTGAAAGATTTAAATTTTTTTTATGAATTATCGACCTGAGTTTTTTATGACTTTCAATAATATATTTTAGTTTTAAATTTTTTACGAATATTAGAAATTTTCAAAATTTAAGATCTAAACGATTGTTGTTTTAATTTGTTTTAGGAATTTTAAGGACTTTACGAGCATTAATTTTAATAACAATAACTATTTTGATATCATTAATTTTTTTTTTTCAAATTTGAATATGATCTTAAATATTTTAATAATTTTAGGAACTTTAATAATTAAATTTTTATTTTAAATATAATATTAAGAGTTTTAAGAGTAGTTTTAATTAATTTTTGATATTTAATTTTTTTTTCGAATTTAATAATTTGCCAAATTAAACCAATTTGAATTTAATTTTTAATTTTTAAGAATTCACCGTTTTTATAAACTGTAAATTTGAATAATTCTGGGAATTTAAAATTTATCAAACCAACCGACTTTTTAGAATTTCATGGATTTGAAGAATTAAAAGATTTTTCGAATTTTAATAATTTTATAAATATTAAAATTTTTTTTAATTCATCTACTTTTTATAACTTTAAGATTATTAATAATTTTAAATTATTTGTAATATTCATTTGTTTTAATAATTTAAAAAAAATTTAAATAAACATATTTAATTCTGAGTTTTAATTTTAAAAATTTCAAAGACCTTTTTCAAATTTTAAATTTTAATAATTCTGAAATGCAATTTGAAAATAATCAAATCACAAGGATTCTTTACTGGAAATTTTATAGTGTTTTGTGAATTTGAAGAATATTTACAATTAGAAGAATTATAAGAATTTTAAATATTTTAACAATTTTAGTAATTTCAGAAATATTTATTTAACTATTCTAAAGAATTTATAGATGTGATTTAGGATTTTTGAGAAAATAAAACAATTAACATCGGTTAATGATTTTTAATTGTTAGAATTTTGAGAAAATAACATATTTAAGAATTGAATGATTTAAATTTTCGTTTTAGAATAGCCGATCAGAGTTTTTATGAATTTAATAATTTTTGAAAATAATTTTAAAAATTAAAAGATTGCCTAGAATTTTCCTATTTAATTGGAAGAATTTTAGTAATTTTGAAAATTATAAATAATTTAATTTTACTCAACGAATTTATTTTGAAGAGTTATAAGCATATGATAAAAGTTTTAATAGTTGAGGGTTTTCGGAATTTTTAAATTTTAAGAAGTTCGATAAATTTGAAAATTAAAATTCTTTAATTTTTTTTCTTCGTATTTGAAGAGAGTTTAGCGTATTAAGTATAGTTTAAATAATTTATTTTAATAATTATTTTTGATTTTAGAAATTTTATGATTTTGGGAATTAAAAAAAATTAATTTTTAATTTTAATTTTAAAAATTTAAATTTTAAATTAAATTCACTTTCACCCGAAATTTAAAATTTTTGTTAATTTGAGGAATATCCAGAGTTTGAAGAATTGTAATAATTTTAGAAATTTTAATAACTTTAAGAATATTAATAATATTATAGAAGTTTCTTGCATTTTGTGAATTTAGTTACTTTTTGGGTATTATTTTGTTTTAATAATTTTAAAAATAACGAAAAAAAACTTTTTAAAAATTAAATTTTTTTTTGGAATTATACAAATTTAATTTTGAGTTTTAGTTTTTAAACTTTCTTTTACAAATTTTTAGATTTTAATTATTTGCGGAAAGTTTAAAATTTAAAATCTTCAAGAACTGCAATATGAAAATAATCAAATTGAAATCTGAGTTTGAAGAATATTAAGAATTTGCAGAATTGTAATAATTTTAAGAATGTCCGGAATATTAGTAAATTAATATTTATTAAATTAATATTAGTTGGAATTTAAATATTTGTAAGAATTGTGGGAATTTAATTATTTTAAAGAATGTAAGAAGTTCAAAGAATTTTTATGAAAGTTAAATGAAAGCATTTTAGGATTTTTGAGAAATTAAAAAAATTAACATCTATTAGCGATTTTGAAATTTATATAATTTTGAGAATTAAACATATTAAATAATTGATAGATTTCATTTTTTTTTTGAATGAGCCGATCTCAGTTTTTATGAATTTAATTATTTTTAAATGTAAACGATTTAATGACAACAAATTTAATATATATTTGAAGAATTTTAAAAAACTAAAGAATTAAAATTTTTCTATTTAATTTGAAAAATTCTAGGAATATTGGGAATTTTTAAAATTTAATAACTTATTTTTACTCAACGATTTTTAATTTGAGATTTTAAAATTTTATGAATGATGTTTTGGGAGTTTTAAGAGTTTTCGGAATTTTCTAAATATTAAGAAATTTGAAGAATTAAAGCATTAAAATTCTTTCTTTGTATTCGAAGAAAGTTAGGCGTGTTAAGTATAGTTTTAATAATTTATTCTAAAAATAATAATAAAAATGTTATTTTACTTTAGAAATTTTAATGATTTTGGAAATTAAACAAATCCAATTCTGTAAAAATTTCAAAGATCTTTTACAAATTTTAAATTTGAATAATTTCCTGAATTATATTAAAGAGATGTAATTTTAAATCAATCAATCAGAAGGATTATTTTCTTAAATTTTTAAATATTTTTGTGAATTTGAAGAACATTAAGAATTTAAAGAATTGTAATAATTTTAAATCTTTTAATAAATTTAAAAATTTCAGGAATATTAGTAAATTTAAGAATTTAAATATTTTTAGGAATTATACGAATTTCACTATTTTAAAGAGTTTAAACATTTTCTAGAAAGTTCAGGTTTAAGCATTTTAGAATTTTTGATAAAGTTAAAAAGTTCTATTAGTGGTTTTTAATTTGAAACTTTTAGAATTTTGAAGTAACCATATTTAAGATTTGACGGATTTTACATTTTTTGTTTGAATTCTGAATTTTTATGTATTTAATTATTTTTAAAAGTAAAAGTTTTTTTTAGAACTTTAAGAATTAAAACATTGGATAGGATTTAATGAATTTTGCTATTTAAGGTGGAGAATTTTATGAATATGATGGAAATTTTAAAAGTTGTTTTCGCAATTATGCAATTTTAAGAAATTTGAAAAATGAGAGAATTAAATTTCTTCGTATTTAAAGAGATTTAACGTGTTGAGTATAGTTTAAATAATTTATTTTAATAATTTTGGAAAAATATTCTTTTGTTTTGGAAATTTGAAAGGATTTTGGGAATTAATTAAGATATTTTAAAAATTTAGGGATTTGAATAATTTATGAAATTTTAAAAATTTTATAGCTTTCAAGTACTGCAATTGACTAATTGAATAATATATAAATTATTCAAACTTTGTATCGATCAAATCGCTTAAATGAAATAAGCCCCTTCTACTTGTTCCCCATATTCGAGTTGATAATTCATACTTTTCAATACTTTGGTAATTTTTACCCGTTATGTACGACTTTTGAAGACATAAACGGTTGTGCAATATGAACATTTATGGAATGTAACCAACAAATTGATTTCATTCGCTCGTGGTCCCTACTATGTCCACTTCTGCATCGAAACAATCGTACTTAGTCATATAAATATTTTATCTAAATATAGTTCGAATACAAATCATGTTTAACCTTACCAGGTGACACTTAAAACCCAGTTTTGATATGGATACGTTTTGGGTCCATCATACAATTTAAATAACTCTAAAAGCTTTCCATAAAAAAGCTTGCACGATTTATGGTATTGGAGAACGTCCTTAATCAAATACGAAATATTTTATGCTTACATAGTCATGATTAATTGAACCCGATTATAGACATGATGTAGCTTAAAAGATTTCTTGTTTGTATATTTATAAAGACGATTTTGATAAGATTTTTTTTTTAACAAAAAGGAACAGTTTAAAGCTCAAGTCGTCTTTGTGTATCACCATATATCGTTCGTCTGTTATATAAGTTGATTGTCTTATTGCATAATTTGATTAAATTTATAATTTATAAAGACTTGCACCATATTTATCGAGAGCGAGATGTTCAGAACTGTTTGACCTTTGACAAATTACCGGCTTGTGTATATAAAACAGGTTGCGTGATTTCTTCTCTCCCATCTGCGCGCCTATTCAACTTGTTGAGTGTTTATACAGTGGCCTAATATACTGTCTGTCTATATATTTATATACATTATGTATAGTTAATATATAGTTTGCTTGGCTTATTATTTTCGTATCGAATTCGAGCTTTTTTTTTGTTTTGTATATTATATTTTGTATTACATGAAAACATGAAACTTGATGATTTTCTTTTTCAACATTTTTGTACTCTATATATACCACTAAAACAGCGACGATGGATGGGGTTGTTTGGAGTTTGTTTTGTGTACAGCTCTATATACATACACAGATGTTGTTGTTCTCGGTGTTGAATGGTGCTGATGATCATAATAAATTGTTAGATTTTGCTGTGTGTCGATGAGAAAAAATAAAAAACATAAAAATACAACAACGCAAAGTAGTTGTATACGTATATATGTTTTTTTTATGATTTTGAATGGAAGAGTATCTGTAGCGCTAAAAAAGCACACACCGAGAAGAGAAGAAGGAAAAAAAAAGAAAAGCTTTTAAATTTTTGTGTGTGCTTTTTGTATTTTTTTTTTTTGTATTTTGGTTTTTCATGTACAAATACCATTCAGTCTCGATTAAATTTTCGATGAATACGCACGTAGGTCACGTCGTAGTTGATTATTTGTCGGTTTTCGTGTGTGGTCGCGACTATTATTTTGCATAAACCGCGCGCGCGATTCTATTAATTTATGTGTAAAATACTGTGCATACAGTTTAGTGTCGGGCTCGTTGTGAATTGTACGACAAAGTGATTTTAGAGGTACATTCCGTTTTGGGAAGTGTTTGCAGCCGTTCGAATGTGTAAGTGAAGTTTGTGATTTAAAAAAAAAAAAAAAAAAAAAAATAATTACGGATACGAAGAGTAGGACAAAAATATTCATCTCGTCTCTTCATTTCATTCAGTTGGGGAGTCCCGGTGAGTGACAAGTCTTTGAAATTTAATTTAAATATATTTTTATTTGTATTTTCATTTCGAGATAAAGAAAAGTTTGGTAATTTATTCATAATAGGAAAGTACGTACAAAAACTGTTTGGTAATTAAATTTAAAGTTAAAAGTTGTGTTCTTGATTTGTGTGCGTGTGTGTGTGAAGTAAGTAATTTTCTCGATTGGGAATTCGATTTACAATTTTAATCGAAATTTCGGTACATCCATACATATATGTACTAGATAATGATTGACAGATTCGATTTAAATTATTGATGTACTGATTACCCATAATAAGTGATTTTTGCTTGCCTATAGAGACGTGTGCACACACACTAACTCACACCTTTTGAATTAGATTAAAAAATTCTTTATGTCTTATTTGTGCTCTGAAGTTTACGCATAATTCTTACGTAATTTTTAATATCGATTCTATATGCGAGCAAAAAGAATGCCAGGCATATCATCACGAAAGAATTTTTAAATTAAATTTAAAAAAATTATTGTTGTTGTCATATTTTTATTTTAATTGTGGTGTCACACTAAAATAATTGAGTAGATAGTTTCACGCTATTGAGAGCATATATATTAGAATTGAATATAGTTTTGTTTGTGATTTGATGGAATCATGTCGCCAACTTTTATTGTTTTAAATTAAGGTTGAGGTTTTTGTGGATTTCAAATAGTTCCGTCAATTGGGGGAGGGTCACATTTTCTCAGAATAGTCGAATTTTTTTATTCAGTTTCATGTTATTTAAGAGCAAGTACAAAAACCTAGGCAATAACTCAATGACCAAATGCTCCAATTTTTTTTTTATTTAACTACTAAGCGACAGCTGTTAACCTAGTTATAGTTTTGCGATCAATAAACTAGCTGACCGAAAATTTTCTCTGTACAGATTTAAGATCCTGATTTCAAATTTTTGAAGTACAGTCACTTTCTATTTAAAATTATAAATTTGTTGAGCAATTTCAATTCGAACGATTTTTAAGTTAATTTAATTGTTAAAGTTACAATTAGATCCGGACCCGTACGTTGATGTTTATTCTCTTCTAAAAAAAAATGCTACACTAATCAAGTTATGAAATTTTATTTTACCATTTATAAAGTTATCGTTGAAACGATTTTTATTCGACCTTGCCAATCATTTAAGCAAAACAGTGAAATATTGTAAAGTCAAAACCATTTATGTAACTTGTTTATATTTTAACGCAAGTTTAATTTGAGTTTCGGTATACGTACTATACAAAAGCAGATAAAATTTAACGAGAAATTTTTCGGGGGCCATTAAACAAGATCGATCGATTGGAAATATTTTTCATTATACAAAATCGTATCATGGTAAGGTGGCCTTACTTTTGAAATTATGAAAGTAAAGTCACTACATATATAAATCAAAACCATTAATGATTTTTCTAATTTACACGAAACAATTTATTTGTTCTACCAAAAAATATATGTTTTCAATTATTTTCCCATACATGTAGCATTTAATGGCCTGGCACACGATACATAAACAATACAAATTTTTGGCTGTTTTTGTTTAATAAACTACCCGCGTATTTATAATCATAAACCGATTTTTTTTTGATATTCCACCAACCGGCTATCGATTTTATGCACCTCATCATACCAACCAAAAAATAATGTTCACATATTGTTTATTTAACACAAATTTAACGACCAGAGTGTTATAAAAAAAAAATAGGAAAAAAATCTCACTTGTTGCTTTCAATATGCACTACATTTTGTTAAACGTTCACCATTATGAAAGTGAATACGAACAAAACTATAAAAAACTAGTTATTACCATTTTGAAAATAGTTTTTGTGTTTTAAAATTAATTTTTTATTTTATTTATTTTTTTGTGCCAAGCGGTCGTGAGAAATAAATGGAATTAACTGGAGGTGGTTTTGTATATATATTTTTTATTGTTTAAAAGCTAGTTTAAATAAATTGAACGAAAATATTGTCATTCGCTAAGATTTTTAAGATTGGTGGCACGTGGTGATTGAACTTTAAGATACGATTTACATTTTTCTAGACATTTTCTAATCCGTTGGTGCAGATGATTTTTTTTTCTGTACGTACAAACGAATAATATTAAGGTTAATCTGTGCATGCTTTGGTTGAAAAGCTTAGCTTTTTTTTCAATTAAATAATGCTGCCAAAATAGTGTGAATCGTTTTAAGCGTTATAAATGTGTTGTTGGATCTAAATAATAATTTCTTTGTCTGGTTTAGTAAATAACAAACAAAAATTTAATTTTTTGTTTTTGCAAGCCCGAAGGAACCAGTAATTAATTTAAATTTCGTATTATGAAAAATCTTCCGGATTTTTAAAATTCCGAAAATCTTAAAATTCTTTAAACATTAAATACATAAAATTGAGCTTTTAAAATCCTTAAAAATAATGAAATACGCAAATTTTTTAAACAAATTTAAATTCTTAACTTATGATATTTAAAATTTTTAATGTTCTTAAAATTGGTTCAATTTTTTAAATTCATAATAATATTCAAATTATTAAAATACTGTTAAAAATTAAAATTCTCTCCAAGGCATAAAATTTTTAAAATCAAAGCTCACAAAATTCTCAAATTAAATAATATTGGACGAAATTCCTTAAACTATTAAAATTATTAAAGTATTTAAAATTAATGATATTTTTAAAAGAATTCCTTAAAATAAATTTCAGATTAAAAACCGGTTAGTAAGTTTAAGTTATAAATATTCCGAAGATTTTCAAAATTTTCCAATCTAAACTTTGAAAATATCTTTTAATTTTAAAAAATTAAAACACAAATTTAAATTTGTTAATTCGCATAATTCTTAAAATTTTAAAATAAAATAAAATATTTATAATTATTTTTAAAATTTATAACTTCGATGAAACTTGAAAAATTTTAATCTTCAAATTCCCAAAATGATTATTATTCGGGCAATTCTCATAATTTATAAAATTATATTTCTTAATATAAAATTCTTAAAATTTTGAAAATTGTTTTAATTATGGATTTAAACATAAATTTCTTGAAAGTCCTTGAAAAAAATTAATATTTGAAAAGCACTTAAATTTTAAAAATTCCTAAAATTCTTAAAATTCATTAAATCGAAAATTTATAAAAAACCATTGAATTCTTAAAATAGGTATATAATCATAAATTGTATAAATTCACAGAATACTTAAACTTTTTAAACATGTTTAATTTCCAAAATTCTTAACGTTTCTTAAATTTCTAAATTTAATAAACGTCGTATAATTGTAAAAAATATATAAAATATTTTCAAAATTTTTCCAATTACTTATGGAATTCTTAAAAATCTCATAATTCTTGATATTTTTGAAATTCTTTATATTCCAATAGTTCCAAAATATTATTGATTTCCTTAAAATCTTTTGTTAAGCTCATAAATTAAAAAAAAAAATTAAAAATTTAAGAATTAAAATAGGTAATTTCACAAGAAATCTTCCAGAATTTAAATGATCATAACTGGAATTCTTATTCCTTCAAATTCATAAATTTTTAAATTTTTTTAAAATTTCCCTTAACTTTGAAAGTTCTTTAAATTCTTTAAATTCTGATTTAACGAATTAAAATTCTATAAAATCTTATAATTTATAATTGAAATTCATAATATTTTTAAATTTATTAAAGTTGTGAAGATAAATTCGGTAAGTTTCATTTTTAAAAATTAAAATAATAAAATTTAATTAAATTACTTTTACTTACTTTTTTTAATAAAAACTCCTAACATTTTTAAAATTTACAATTCCATAAAAAAATAGATTCATAAAAATAGAATAAATTATTTTTAAAATTGTTCCGATCATTCAATTTCTTGGTATTCAGTAAATTCTTAATATTCATAACACTTTTAAAATTCTTGAAATTTCTAAAATTCTTAAAATGCATAAAATTCTTGAAATTCCGTAATGAAAATCAGATTTAAATCTGGTTAATAAGTTTAAGTTTCAAATATTCCCCAAAATTTTTTAAATCATAAATTTATTAAATTATTTGAATTTTTAAAAATGAAAACACAAAATTTACTTTGATTAATTCGCAAAATTCTTAAAATTATCAAATAAAATATAAAATTAAAAATTACTAAAATTTATTTTCAAAATTTACTTAAAATTTATAACTTCGATGAATACTAAGAGAGAAACTTTTTAAGAAAATTTTAATTTTCAAATTCCCAAAATTTTTAATATTCCAGAAATTCTCAAATTTATAAAGTTATCAAATTCGTAAAATTCTTCAAATTCTAATATACCTTGTAATGTTTAAAAATTGCTAAATTTATT
The DNA here is from genome assembly GCA_951394425.1 of Tipula unca. Classification (NCBI taxonomy): domain Eukaryota; kingdom Metazoa; phylum Arthropoda; class Insecta; order Diptera; family Tipulidae; genus Tipula; species Tipula unca. The sequence goes on along the minus strand of OX596382.1, from coordinate 20,262,116 downwards.
ATAATTAATGCAATTTTTTCAAATATGTTTATGTTTTAAAATCAATTTTTTTTTTAAAATTCTTAAAATTCTTTTAGTTTTTAAATCTGTAAACTTAACAGCTTGCTTTTAAAATTTTACTAGTTAAAATCGTTAAATATTTAAATATAACAAACCTCTTAAAAATATAAAAAATAGCTGAAATTTTGAATAATTCAAAAATTCCAAAAAAATATTGATTTTCTTAAATTTTAATTAAAGCTCATACAAATTTTGAAAATCTGAAAAATTTAAGATTAAAAATTATTAAATTCTTAAAAAATATCATGAAACTTTTAAAATTATCATAAACTTTTGAATTTTAAAATTATTAAAAATATTCAATTTTAAAACTTATAGTATTAAAATTGCTCAAAATATTATTTGAAATTATTTAAACTGTTTAAATTTGATAAATTACCCAAACGGTTAATATTTAATTTTTTTTATCAAATTGATTAAAACTTTAAATTCTTCAAGATATTAAAATTCATTTAATTTCTCTGAATTCTTTAAATTCATTAAGTTGTTTGAAATTTTTAAATTCTTTAAATTCTCTAAATTCTTTCTTGTAAATTCCCCAAATGGTTAATATTTAAATTTTTTTATCAAATTGATTAAAACTTTAAATTCTTCAAGTTATTAAAATTCATTGAATTTCTCTGAATTCTTTAAATTCATTAAGTTCTTTGAAATTTTTAAATTCTTTTAATTCTTTAAATTGTTTAAATTCTTTTAATTCTTTAAATTATTTAAATTCTGTAAACTCTTTAAATTCTATAAAATCTTTAAATTCCTTAAATTCCTTAAATTCTTTAAATTCTTTAAATTCTTTAAATTCTTTAAATTAATTAAATTCTTTAAATTCTTTAAATTCTTTAAATAAACTCTTAAAATTATTTTGATCTGAATTAATCAATTTTTTTAGGGATCTATAAATCAAGGATGAAATTTGGGTTTTGATGTTATAGCATTTCGGAAGAACAATGTACAAATTGAAAACATTTTTTTTAATGATATTTATAAACATATTGAAATAATGTTTTTGTTAATTTAATTAAAAAGTTCAATAGTCAATGAATTTCAATATTCCTCATAATTATTATATGGCAAACTAAATGTTTTTATTCTACAAATCCAAGACTAAAATGAGCTTTTCTTTAAAAGTATTTTCTTGAGCTTTACAGTAAATTGATTCTTTGAAAAGCTTTTTGAATTATATAATATAATGTAGATCAGCTTCACTAATATTGAAAATTTAATTATTTTTAAATAATTAAAATTTCAAAAGCTCAGTATTAATAAAAATCTGTAAAATTTTGGCTCTTGTTTATCAATCAGCACTTAAGGAAATATTCATTCAAAAGTAAAGCTTGAAAAAGGGTGTTAAAAAATTTAAAATTATGTGTGTGCCCAAAAGGAGTCATTTGGTTTCAAATACGAGTTAAGTTTAGTTAAAAGCTTTTATGCATTCTACTATGAGATTTCAGCGAGCTTTTCATTAAAGGTGTTTTTTTAGCTGATAAATGATTCGGTTTGTTTGTGTAGACGTGTTGTTGCAAAATTGAGAGCTTTTCAAGATTTTTTGTATCGAAAGTTGGGAACTAAATAATATTTTCTGAACTATATAAATAATTTAAATCAACTTTCAACATTTTTGATTAAACTTAACCAAAGTTCAAAAGCTCATTCATACACAAACATGTAAAAAGCTTGATATAAATTCAAACCAAGTTTTTTATGTATTGTGTGGAAATTTATTGTAAACACGTCAACCAAGCTTTCTTACAGTGCAATTTGCAGCTCGTGTTACCTGTGTTGTCGTTATCTAAACGAACATTATGAATGTCTTAAAGTTAATTTCGAAACCATTTTTTGGAATATATACGAAGGTTCTAAAGGTTAATAACATTTCACATTTTACTCAACTTTTGTATTAGTTTACTCAAAACAAATTCATACGGTTTGAAAATGTCATTAAACTTAGCCATGCAAGTAAAAATAATTTAAATTGTCACATCGACATGAATACAATTTTTTATAAATTAGCACACATTTTTTTTTTAGAGGTAAACCTTTTATCTCAAATACTATTTTTAACTACTTTCCTCAAATAAATCACATTGCGTGATTTGAAATTTAGTTAAACCTTATCAAATCAGAAAATTAAATTTATCACGTATTTATCGAAATACATACCAGTTCAAAACCAATAGAAATCAGAGCCCAAGTTGGATTGTGAACCGAAATTTTTTGGTATCCATCGTAAATAGCTATTTTGGTTGATCGCAACACAGTTTACATTTCCAATAACCCTTTTTTTGTGTACACAATTAAAATAAGTCATCCTATGCACATATAATTCCCGAATCTGCAATTTTCTGTTTGGTTTTCAAAATATTTTATTTTATTAATTTTAAATTTTTAAGTTACAAAAGCTCATCATTTAGAAAATGCCGTAAAGTTAACAAAAACTTTGGAACTTGAAAGTTACAAGTATTTAGAGCTTTCACATATTTTAAAATTCACTAAACTTTCTGTAACAAGTATTTTATTCAAGTTTATTGAACTTTGCTTACTTTTAATTAAACTGTATGTTTAGCTTTTAAGCTTTTTTTCAAGGTAATATGAAAGCTATTAATTTTGCCAGTGAAGTAAAATATATAACTTGCAGTTGCACGAAACTTTAAAAACTGGTCAAGAAGGAGAGCTTTCGATATACATACCTTTATGTTTGAACTTTCACAACGGTTTTCGCATTTTTCAACAAAGGCTGTACAAATAAATTTATTTTAATTCTTTTATAATTTTAATTTAAAAGCTAAAAAGTGAAAAAGTTCAAATTTGAATAAACCTTCAAATTCGATATTAATTTTTTCACAGTAAGTTCTAGAGCTCTGCACATTAAATTAATACATTTTCCGTTTACGCAATTCCACCAGATTATCGTTTATATTCACTAGACACTAGACAATAATTTAAAACATAAATATTAAAAATATTAAACCAACAATTTTATTCAACGCCACGTATACATACATACATAAAAAGCTGTGTATGAGGTAAATCGTTACAGTAATTTCCGAACAGTCAAAATGAAAAATAATGAAACTGCTACCGCCAAGCATTTTAAATACCTTACAGCTATATTTATAAGGAATCAAACTATATTCTTGTCGTGTATATAAAAGTATGTATATACATACACACACACACACACACACACACACATACCATAAGATGATAAAATACAATTATCCATTCGGGAATTCTTAGAAAGAAAAACCTAATAATAAGAAATCAAAAATGCGTAACTACGTGCTTTGATTATAATTCGGTTGGAAAAATGTTTATTTTCTCTATTATACTCGTACAGACACATATACTCGTATATATATTTTCATCCCTGGACCAGTAAAAATAAGACGATGGCTAGATACTAAATGTCGTGTGTGGTGTGGATTCTAAGAAAAAATGGTTAATGATGATCACAGTGATTTTTGATTAAACTTTTATTGGTTTCTTATTAATTAATTCGCTATTTGTAACCATTTCAAGTTCATAAACTTAGATCGTGATCCAATTTTCAATTTTTCTTGTCAGTCGTATATACGTGACAAGAACACTTGTTGTGTGGATATATTTAGAAATTGAAAGGTCTAAAAATTAATTCAAAATTGGTTTTTCGTATATTATATGGCTTGTTTAATAAATGATGTGAATTATGGATTTATACGGCCATTATAATATTGAAAACAGTAAAAAATTCCCATAAGCATCATCGTACACTCCTACTACAAAAAATATAAATAAAAAGTTTTTTGGTATCTCGTTTGTATTGCGGGCTTATGTGCCGAATTTAAATTTTGCGTGCGAATTGAAAGAAAATGTGAAAACAATTTATTGGGAAATTTAATATATAGTTGTGTGTATGTGTGTTATTTATACCACGAGTGCACGTGTTAATTTGAAATTTTTCAATGATTCTTTTACAAAACATCAAGTTGGATGTTGCCCTATCGGAGAGACGGTTTTAAAACCTTACCCTGATATTAAATTAGAATGGTATTCACTGTTCAGAAATTCATATGAAAATAGGTCAGCTCAGGTGTCACGTCTACTACTAGTATAAATCATAGCTTTATGAATTTGATGAAATCTTGTGAATTCTGCGAATTTCATTTAGCAACCTAATTTTGTGCTTTTCGAATTACATATTTAAATTCTCTGGATTGGTGAAACTTGTGCTTTGACACACACGGTTGGTTACATGATTATAAAACAAAGTGAATTTATAAACTATTTCATTTAATTAAATCGAACAGTGTAAACGACGATTTAGGGGAAGCGGACAATATGCTATAGTGCATGTGCTAAAGCTGAAAGAATTAATTTTTTTTGGATTATATGGGGAAGTCAATTGAGAATATTTTGAATTTTCTGGAATTTAATGGATTTTATTTATTTGGAGTATGCAAATATGCAAAAAAGATTTTCTCGAATTTTATGAGCTTTCGGATTTTACAATAACAATAAATTTTCAACATTAAACTATTATGTCGTCTGCATACACTGCAGATATTTGAAATAACAGGAAATAGTCGACGACATCATTTTCAAATAAAAAAAAAATAATGGACCAGATATCGATTTGCCTGGACTAACTATTATCAACTGGGACAAACAAGAATGAAAACATTTATTGGAAAGAAATACGAGATTGTGTGTGAAACGTATATTACGATGAAAGAAAGGTTATTTGTACAGCCTTTATCTATAGATTTTTAATAGTTCTACGAACATTTTGAATGATTTTAGAAACTGGTACTAGCCACCGTTTGATTTATACATTATTTAAGTTGTTGAAATTTTATTTTTTATTTTTGTTGATCATTTATCAAGAACATTTTTATTCAGTATAGTTTGCCATTTTAATATGGTGAGATTGGTAGACATTTCGATCAACTGTTCAATGTCCAACTGTCCAAGGTCAAATCTCCAATGCCCAATTGCTTAAAGTTAAATATCCAATGTCCAATGTTCAATGTCCAATGTTCAAAGTCCAATATCCAATGTCCAATATCAATGCCCAATGCCAATATCCAATGGTCCAATTAACAAAGTCTAATGCCCAATGGTCCAATTTACAATGTCCAATGTCTAATGTCCAATGTGCAACGTCCAATGTCCATTGGGTACTTTTTTGTCCAATATTCAATGTCCAATGTCCAATGTGTAATGTGAAATGTCCGATTTATAATAACCCATGGCTGGATTATTTTCCAAATTGGTAAAACAAATTGCCAGTTCGTCAAAATGACCATCAAATTGACCTATAATAGAAACTGTAATGCCGGTAAGGACATGAAAGTGAAAAAAGTCTAAATTGGCATACAATCAAAGAAACGCAATTAGAGTGGGCCCAATTCTTTAGAAAAGTTAACAATTTGACAAAGTGAAAATGCTTAAAAAATATATTTATAAAAGTGTCAATAAATATTGTCAAATAACATGTCAGTTGAACAACTCTTATTCGCTTAATTTTGTCATTTCAACCTTCAATCGAACAAAACAAAACTAAATCCGCCATCAAAATAACAAAAAATCAATTATCTCCAATATACAGACATAACAAAATTAAAATTGGATTGTTGCGTGTGTGTGTGTTGTGTTTGAAGAAAATACATAAATTTTCCACCATAAAACATTTAGACCCGCAGTCAAAAGTAAGATTATTTCATCTAAATTCGAAACTCCGCATCCAAAACAACACTCATTTGTATTCAATCAATGAGTCAACGTTTTAACAATTTTCCCCCCATGAAAACAAAAAAACCAAAAAAATCGTGCATCATTATCATGATAATGGAATGAATAAACATTTTTTATTTTTCGAGATGAAAGTTTTGTATAATTTAATTGTGCCCTCATCTTATTTGAAACGTGAATTAGTGAGTGGTAAAAATGGTTTGGTACTTTTTAATATACATACATACGACCACGATGACCGCACGTATTTCTATTGTGTATACACGTACAAATACATAACATTACGAGCTAGTGAGAGCTTTTAATAACTGAACAAAATACACTTGTTGTTACATATTGTATCAACATGCTTTTTATACGTATATATCAGAGTATAATAAATCAATTAGTCGAATGTCCAAAACAGTCGAACACATTTACTTATTTATACAAATATAAAAGTCTTCCACGGAATCTTGAACAAAAGGAATGTGCGTGACGCCATAATAATCGTAAACTATGTATGTTTATATATACATATATAGATCGTCCATAGTCTTCGTACTCACACATGATGATGGGGAGACCAAGAGAAGTGTGGTATGTAGCAATTCAAGTAAATAATACAAACAGACACAGAACGAACAAAACACAAAAAAAAAAATTACTTAATCGTGATGTTTCCATGGTTTTACATTTTCATCATTTATATTTTTGTTTTTCCCAGCATCCTCTTTAATCTTTCGCATTTTGTTCTTTTTCTTAAGACACAGTATTGAAAAATACGCTTTTGTTACAAAAACAATTGAATTTTCGTCTCTAACAATGTCAATCAAATCAACCGACAGGTTCTAACAGATAAAAATACAAATTACTTGAAAGCTATTTGAATAATTTAATAAGCTCTGCTTAAAAAAACGTTAGGCGACACAAAACAGATATATGTACATACTAGTGGGATGTTTAAATTCATTACGTTTTGTATAGAGAGATATTTATTTGGCAAATAAATTATGAAAAAGCTTTAATAGAGGAAACGAAATAATTGAGAGCTTACATTATATTCAGAATTATTCACAACTAAGCATGCTTTCATAAATTTAAAGCTTTTACGTATTGAAAAATCGGGTTGATGACAATCGATGTAATTTTATTAAAATCAATATTTTTATTTTTTTAAATTCAAGTTTACTGCACATAGCCAATTGTCGGAGTACAAAGCTTCCGAAGGACTACTAGCAAAACTATATTAATAATCCCAAAAGCTTTTATGTGTGGAATTCAAAAGCTTTTGTGATGAAAAGTTTTTCAGAAATCGGTCAAGCTTATAAACAAGTTTCACCAAGTACGCTATAAAACGAGCTTTTAGGATTGCTTTAAAATTAATTTTTAAATTGGAAAATGGGTTTTAAAAATTAGAAATTAAAATAATTATTAAAAATAAGCTTTTATATTGAAAACATACATTATATGCCAAATTTAAAATTGAAAGCTTAGTTATGAATATTCAAGTTTGCTGCACAAAACCAATTGCAGTGATTTAAAAATTACAAATAATTGTTAAAATTTAGTTTTGAAAAGCTCCTCCAGATGCAAAGGGACTTAAGAGTTCCTATAAATTTCATTATATTGAAAGTTTACATTATCGACTATATTTAAGGTTGAAAGCTTATTATAATTTTTTAAAGCTCAAATTAATCACCTTTTTTTAATTTAATGCTTCTACGTATTGAATATTAAAGGTTCTAGATGAGTAATTCAACTAAAAACAATTATCTATTAATAGAATCATATTTTCAATTTTAAATTTTATTTATTGTAGGATCTCGAGAGGTTTTGTTATGGAAGTTCTCCTTCAGAAATTGGTCAAGCTTTCTCAAAAGTCCCGCCAAGTATATTATAAAATAAGCTTTAGGTATTTTTTTTTTGTTAAATTCAATTTTAAATTAAAAAATAGGTTTTTAAAATAATTCCGTATTTGAGAGTTCTTATAAATTTGATGTATTCTCGCGTTATATTGAAAGCTTATGTTATGGACTATATTTAAAATTGAAAGATTAGTTTTGAAAATGCTCAGTTTTAATATTATGATTTAATCAGCAAATTTGGTAGAATTAGAACTAAAAGTTGATCATACTTTATAAAAGCTCTATTTGAGCATACTTTTCTTGGTTTAAACTTTCTATACGTATTGAAAATGGAAGGCTCTGATTGAAGACAAAGGTTGTGATTCAACTAAAACCAATATTTAATTTGAATATTCAATTATGATGCGTAAAGCCAATTGATGGGGTAAAAAGCTTCCAAAGAACTACTAACTAAACAATATTTAAAATATTTTGTATATGAGGAAATCGAAAGCTTTTGTAATATAAATTCTCTGACTTAAGCACCAAGAAAGTTATAACGCGAACTTTTAGTTTTTTTAAGGTAAACTTTTAAGTTGAAGAATAGGTTTTTAAAATTACAAATAAATGTCAAACATAAACTTTAAAAAGTTCATTTAGATGCAGATGTACTTAAGAGTTCTTATAAATTTGACGTGTTCTCGCGTTATATTGCAAGCTTACATTATCGATTATATTTAAAATTAAAACCTTAGTTATGGAAAAGTTTAGTTTAATTAACTAAACTAGATAGAATTAGTGCAAAAAGTTCATTATAGTTAATAATTAAATTACTTTAAAACTTATTTTAAATATTGGCAATTTAAAGATTTTTTGATGGGAAATGTTTCAGAAATCTGTCGAGCTTTTAAACAAGTTACAACCAGTACGCTATAAGACGAGCTTTTAGGTATAGTGAAATTTTTAATTGGAAAATGGGTTTTAAAAATTACAAATAAAATAATTATTAAAAATAAGCTTTTATATTGAAAACTTACATTATGGACCGCATTCATCTTGTTAGAATTAAATCAAAAAATTAATTTTTCTATTTAAAAGCTCAATTTAATAAAACCTTCTTATTAATTTAAAGGATCTACGTATTGAATGTTGAAGCCTCTGAATGAAAGCAATGTAACTCAACTAAAAACAACGTTTGTAGGTTTGCTGCACAAAGTCAATTATCACAATCTAATTGCAAATAATTGATAAAAATAAGCATTGAAAAGCTCTTTTAGATGCTAAGGGATCTGAGAGTTCTTATTAATTTGATGAAATCTCGTGTTATATTGAAAGCTTACATTATCGACCATATTTAATTACAATTAGTTTTAACATTTTGAATTATTCAGTTGACGGTAATGAATGTTATTCAACTAAAAACTATGTGTTAGTTTGAATAATCAAATTAGCTGGATTAAGCCAATTCTAGGAGTACGAAGCTTCGCAAGTTCTATTAACAGAATTATATTTAAAAAATTTTTATTTTAGGATATCGAAAGTTTGATGCTAATGTATTTGAGGGTTTTTATAAATTTTGCTGTATTCTCGCGTTTATGTTGAAAGCTTATGTAATGGAGTATATTTAAAAATGAAAGCTTTGTTTTGATAAAGCTCTGTTTCTATATTATGATCTATTCATCAAATTTGGTAGAATTAGAACTAAAAGTTGATCATACTTTATAAAAGCTCAATTTGTGAATACTTTTCTTAGTTTATAGTTTCTACACGTATTGAATATTGATGGCTCTGATTGTAGGATGTTATAAAACTAAAAATAATATTTAATTGATGGAGTAAAAAGCTTCCAAAAGACTACTAAATAAATTATATTTAAAAATTTCAAATATTTTGTAAGTGAAGAAATTGAAAGCTTTTGTAATGAAAATTATCTTACAGAAATTGGTTGAGCTTGCGAGAAAAGCACCAAATATTCTATAACGTGCTTTTAGTTTTTTATTAAATAAACATTTAGGTTGGAGAATAGGTTTTTAAAATTACAAATAAATGTCGAACATAAACTTTAAAAAGCTCATTTAAATTTTGATGTGCATGACAATTCTAATACATTTTAGGTATTCTTGCGTTATATTAAAAGCTTGTATTATCGACCAAATTTGCAATTGGAAACTTTGTAGTGGAAAGCTTAATTTTAAAATTTTGAATTATTCACCAAATTATAAAGAGTTACAAGTTGAAGTTCAATATACTTTTTGACATCTCAATTTAATCATACTTTTCTTATTTTATAGGTTCTTCGTGTTGAATATTGATGGCTCTGATTGATGACAACGGATATGATTCAATTAAAAATAATGTATTAATTTAAATATTTAAGTTTAGCTAAATTTATTAACAGTTCTATATATACAATAAACATTTTTTTATGTTAGGAAATTGAAAGCTTTTGTGATGGAAAGTTTTTTCAGTAATTGGTCGAGCTGTCGAGCTTGTAAAAATGTTCCGATAATTATGCTTAACATAAGACAAATTTTTTAAATTGAGAAATGAGTTTTAAAAGTTATAAGTAATTGTCAAAAATAAATTTCAGAAAGCTTATTTAGAAGCTTGGGTTTGAAAAAGCTCAGTTTTAGTCATTTGATTTTTAATTTAATATAAGTTCATTAAAAGCTCAATTTAAGAAAACAATTCTTATTTTTAAGCTTCTACGTACTGAATATTGAGGGCTCTAATTGATGGCAATGGATGTATTTCAATCAGAAACAGTGTTTTAATTTGGGTATGCAGAAAGCCAATTGTAGGAGTACGGAGCTTCCGAAGGACTACTAATAAAACTATATCTACAATTATGGAATTGTTTTGTATGTGTGTTAATCGAAAGCTTTTGTGAAAGAAGGTCTTGCAAAAATTAGTCAAGCTTGCAAAATTTAAGTTATAAAATGAGCTTTTACTTGTTTCTGAAAATACATTTTTATTTTGGAAAATGATTATTAAAAATAACAAACAATTGTCAAAAATAATTTAAAATTGAAAGATTGGTTATAAAATAGTTTAGTTTCTATATTTTGATTTAATCATCAAACTTGATAGCATTGAACCTTAAAGTTCATTACATTTTTAAAAGTTCAAAAATAATATTTTAATTTGAAAATTCATGTTTGCTGCAGAATGCATAAACGCTTTTACTTGAGCAAATTGGAAGTCGTTTATATGAAAAGCTTCCTCAGAAACTGGTTGAACTGGCTAAAAAGCTCCCCTTAGAATCGCTGGATATAAAATAAGTTTCTCATTTTTATAAACTATTCGAGGCTCTGCTGTATTTCTAGTGAAGCATTGGCCATTATTTTTCGAACCAACAACGCGTTTAAAAGCTTTCGTTGCAAAACATGTAGATAAATGCTATTGACAAACTCGACTAAAAATACATGTTATACAGATGACAGACGAAGATAAATGAACACATTTTCTTTTCAGGTTGGATTAAAATCGCGACCTAAATCATTTTCATTTTTATTCACGCGTAAAGCTTTGTTGAAAAACAACATATGAAAACCGTTTCTATATGAGTTATGATTTTGTGCGGCTAGACAATCCATACATATATATGACACACACCCACACCTATAAATATATTTACAAAAAAACATTTGTATCATATATACGTAATATCGTTAATTATCGTTATTATCGTTATACTCTTGTTTATTATGGATGCTTAAACATGAGCTTTGCGATTATTATTTTTTATTTATATACACACCCGTTGAGTATCAAAAGCTTTAATGTAAATAGCAAAAAAAAAATTATTAATTTAAAAAATGGAACCGAAAATATTTTGGTATTTTTTGTGTTTGTTGCGTATATAGAAATTTATGCTTTCAGAAGATTCATATACAGCGCGTACCACAAAAAATGTTATTTTTATGTAAAATACTTTGTGACGGTTAGAAATATATAAAAGTGTGTGTATAGCAATTTCTTAAGTGGAAATATTTATCGGGTGGATTGGTGTTCGGCGCGTGATATGAAATGTTGGGTAATAATTATTTATAATTTATCATTCAACCTTACCATGACCATTAAACTGTAGTTTATTGCCCATTAGGAATTTAATTGATAAGCTGAATTGATAAACTGAAACTTGTTTATGAGTCTAAACAGTTAAAATTCTTTATAATCAATAGCTGGAGATGTTTCTATCCACTTGATACACTCATTTTGGAGCGAACAAACTTCTATTGGCTTGAGGATAACAAATTTTTTTTGCGATTGTAGTATGTGATCAGTTGAACTGCACAAATTTATTAATTGGACAGAATAAAATGTTAACTTCACATACACACAGTAAGGACTAACACATCTTGCAGACGGTAATACTACTTTAAATGCATTTGTTCGTTGGCCACATAACAAAAAACCCAATTTTGAATGTCTAATTAATGTGACAATGCTTAATCCTTAATTGCAGACATTTGCCAGAAGATGTTTATCCAACCCATTGACACTCGTCATTGTACCACAGCTTCGCGTCTGGCATTCCAAAAAAATGATTGTGAACTTTCTTTACAGATCATCCCAACGATTCATGGAACGAACTGAAAGAGTGATTGCGCTCTCGAATTTCAAGTCACGAGTCCGAACGTGCAACACAATGATTCATTGAACGCGGTGTGTTCAAAAGGATAAAGAATCGTTTACCGAATTTTTACTGGAAATTCAATTATACAATCAGGCTTATTTTCTAAGTCTGATACAGAGATAAAAACTATTATATATGAATTTTTTAAAAGCTCCTGAGGCCACATCAACGTTTATGTTAAAACATGTTGTTGATTAGCCGAATTCTTCATAATGCACACAAAAAATTGGTTAATAAACATTTATAAACATATTAATAAGCCTTTAAGCCTTTATTAATAAGCCTTAAACCGAAAGCTCGAATTTTCAAGGTATAATTTAATATTCGTAACGTATTGTGGCGACTTTGCTAAAAACCTAAAAGAAAAGCTCTTAAATTTAGTTTTCTTTAGTACTCAAAAACCAACCTCTAATGAATACTCAAAGACCAACCTCCAATGAAACCGACTACGTATTCTTCGGATTTAAGTTCTCAAACGAGCTTTTGAATAACTACATATTCGCTTGGAGTTTCTTTGTACTTTCCCAATTCGTGGTTAGTAAAACAGGGCCTTGAATGATTTTTTATTGGCGAATTACTTGCTGAGCTTTATCACGAGCTTCTGAGAAATTAACTATTAAATTAAATATCCTGTAAGCCTTATATAGTCGATTGTTATTACTACAGCGTTGGTAATATTGTCATAGAGAAATAAATAAGAATTATATTGGAATTGTATATTTTGATGTATTCAGAAAGCTTTGAAATAATCGAAAGTTTATTCCCTATCGTTTCAAAGCTTTAGAAAAATAACAACGGTTACAGAATATGTCTGAGAGATATACGGATGTTTGTTATAGGCTTTTTAATATGTTTTAAATCGGTAATCTTTAGCGTATGACAATTATTTTTATTAAATGTCAAAAAAGCTCTATAAAACTTTCGGCCATGCATATAAAATTGAAGAGCTTTTATTTCTGTTCTTTGAAAGTTCAAATGAAATGCACAAATAAAAAATATATTTTTAAAAGCTTTTTGCTTTTATATCGAAAAGCTTAGGTGGATGTCTATATGATAAACGCTTTTAAATGATGCGATTTCGATTCTTAACTTTTTTGTATATATCGACATATTTTAAAAAGCTCGATATTTGTAAAATTGTATCTAAAGGGTTTGAAATGGTAAAACGCTCGTAAAAAAGGTTTAGGGGTATTACAGGATTTTCAGGGCAACAATTCGGTAAAGTCCTATAATCGAAAAATATGTGGTCATTACAAACTTGGTTGTTCTAAAATTCCCAATCCCCTGATTCTTTCAAAACTGTAATATTTTTCGGACGGCTTAGACCCAATGACATATTGGAATATTCAGTATTATGGAGTTAGCTTCTGAAGATTTTCAAGAAGTATCGAATTAAACCTCAATAAATCTGGCCATAGTAGTTTAGAACTAGTTCACTAAATCACCCCATCAATCGTCTACATTATCAAGATTTTATACGATCAGTCTATGTTGTTTCCAAATTGTCGTATATACTTAACTGGATTCAGAACTAAGAAGGCCAGATCTATACCCCGTTCTATTAATCGATAAATTACTCGCTAGCCTTAATGACACTAATATCATATCCATAGACTTGAAAGAAGCCTTTCGGCAAATCCCGCTATCTAGGGAAGCCAAGCAAATGTCTTTGGTAGGCCATTGTTACCATTTAAAGAATGTCCTTTGGCCTATGCAATGCGCCTCAACCAATGTCTCATCTCATTGACATAGTAGTGAATGAATTCAAGGACGGCATTTTAGTCTACCTTGATGACCTCTTAATCATATGCGCTGTGACGCTATTACCAAACGAATAGGAGGAGTGTTTTATCAAGTAAATTCAAAAATTAAGTCCGTACATGGAACTATTCCAATTCACCGTGCACACATGTACTTGATCTCAAATCAGCTCATTTCTTGGCCACCGATCATGTAGAAGTTCACACCAAAAAAAATTGGAGCGAAATATGGGAATAGTCCAGCATTAAGCCCTTTACTGATTACTGATTGAATGGAAATTCAATATAAAGGGGTAGTTCAAAGTCCATCTTGAATAAGGCCATTTACCCATTGAGGGTGCCAGGCCCGTAGTAACTACAATCTTGTATAAGAAGATATCTCTAGAGAGTCGTGTTGCTTGATAGTGCAGCACTAAGCTGGTAGTAAACTCAATCGTAGACTAAATATAACGACGAGACCGATAGCGAACAAGTACCGTGAGGGAAAGTTGTAAAGAACTCTGAATAGAGAGTTAAGCAGTACGTGAAACCACTAAGAGGTCAAACCCAATGAACCCAAAAACAAAGATTCATTGGAGTAAGATCCTTGACTTTATTGATTAAAGTCATTCTGGTTCTTTAATGATATATAGTGCTAGTGGGAAAATTTTGGTAAGCAGAACTGGTGCTGTGGGATAACCCAAACGTTATGTTACAATGTTAAAGTTAATGACTCATTCAGATACCATGAAAGATTTTTCTTAAACTGCTCCTGTAGGTGTGTTATGATCCCAGCTACTAGGAAAACCACATGGTTGGCCAAGATTTAAAAAAAATCGGCATAATTTTTAGTTACAAAATATTCTTATAAAAAAATGCACAAATTCTTTATTTTTCTGCTAGTTAATAAAATTAAAGCAGAAAAAATTCTCTTTTTCTATAGTGCTGCTTCTGGTGGTGAGTAGAAAAAATACATTTTTTCTGCTTAGACTTTTCTGCTATCAAACAGCATATAAAACCGTGCAATTATCTGGCGTATCCTACCGCATCATATTATGGCACTAAAAAGGCCATTGAACGTAAACAACGATTTTGTTTCTGGCCAGGTCACAACAAGCACGTTAGTGACTTTATTTAATCCTGCGACATAAGACATCTTAAAAGATTAACCGCAGCCATTACACCTCTCTAAAATAATGTTGAAAACTGTGTGTATGTGTGGCGTCGTAGTGTGCATATCTAGTAATCAGGAGGCTTGCAGAGCAAAACTATACTTTTACATATTGGAATATTGAATAGATTAATTGTCATAGTCACTCACGATCTGGTCGACATAAATGTAAATTTGCAATATCAAGACGATACACATTGTGTGGGTCTCAATGACGAACAACATCATCGCGCTATATAATGTAAGCAAGAATCTTGGAAGTTTTATAAAAATACAAAATATGTTCGTATTTTTTGTGCTTTTAGTCTATAAACTAGATACCATAACTATAGATGAGCTTTCTATTATGAGTATGAACCATATACATACCCATATATATTTTGAAAGACGATATTTTAGATGAAAAAAAAAATGTTTTTGTGTCGTCTTCAGTGTTTGGGATGGAGGTATTTTTTTTGTTTTTCCCAAGCTTAAATCTATTTTGCTTTTTTATTGTGATAACTTTTCTATTTGTTTGACCTTTCAAATTCGGTTCTACAATAACAATTTCATTTTATCATTTCCAACGACTTTCATTTTGTTGTTGTTGATTCTGTATTATGAGAATATATCCACTTAAAACCAGCTTTCTGGTGTATCATTGTATCGTTTGATGAATGTTCAATATTTTCAGGATTTTGTAAATTTTATGTTGCTTTCTATAATATATGTGTACATTACATTGTCTGCTGAACAAGAGTTGCTGCGCGATTCTATAAAATCTACTAATATGATTATTGGTTTTGTATGTACGAGATACGTACATTCCACATAAAATATATTATGTACGAATGTGTAGCATAAAACATTACTCTACATAAATGAAAATTTTACAATTGAATTTTCTTATTTCCTCGAAATGAACAATAATACGAGTTGTAGAACATGTGGGAGTGAATTAAATCTATATACGTATACACCATGTATTGAGTGCTGTTAGATGTTACACCAATTATCTTACATATATATATTCGTTAAAGAATACAAAAATTTTTTTTTTGTGTTAGTCAAGAATATTGCTGAGCTCATTTCAAACTTTATAACAGACTATAGGTTTATCCTGTATACACAGTCCATAAAAATTTATACGAGTTAAGTTTTTATTATATAAGCATATACTTATATCCATATGTACATGTCTTAATTTATTAATTATTTTTATGGCGCTATTTGTACGTAATAATAATTCATATTAAAATGTAAGCGACGTAAATACTGAAGAAAGTAAACTTGTCGTCACCAATTTGCGCGTATACCGCGAGTTACAACATACACTCCTCTAGAAAATGTAGAAAATAATTTCCCTTTAGAATTATGTTTAAGATGCGATATAAGCATTGAATAATAACTTTATTTGCACTAAATCTATCGTGATTCGTGCACGAGTATCATAAATCCCTAAAGAAAACACTGCTCTATACGTACATGGGAAAAACAATTTTGTCATCAATTAAAAGAAAATATTATTATTATTTATGTACACTATTGTTACTGCTTATCGTGTGTATACAAGACAGTCTAGCTTATAACAAATATTCCTCGTCGAGTATAGTGTGAAAGAACAATAACGTACTTTGTAATTTGTGTGAAACGAAAATGAGATATTTTTCTCATTAATCAAAATACAAGGAAAATTAATACAAAACAACTACAATACATAAACCCAGTGGTATATATTGGTCGACTATGTTGTTGTTGTAAATTAGTTTTCAATTAATTGCAGATCCAATAAACGTGCTGGCTTAACTTGTATAAATTTCATTACATTATGAGCCTTCTGCCATGATCCACTTATGGGTTTGATTTTACACTCTTGTGTATTTTGTGACATAACTCAACTCATTATGAGGTTTGTGTCTTGGCTAAAATGCACCGGTATGCTCCCTATATTGTCCTATATAAATTTAATTAATAAACGTCGTAAAAGTCATAAAATAAATAAAGTCACAAAATTATTTAAATTTTTAAAATTTACATAGTTTTTAAAATTGATAGAAGTCTTGAGAAAATTCCTAAAATTATCTAGCAGTTTGCGGAGTTTTTTAAATATTTTGAAATTTTTAAGAATACTCAGAATTTGTGCAATTTCGGGATGTTACAATTTTTAGGAGTTACAATAAATTTAATTACTTTTGGAACTAAGCAAATCTAAAAATCTTAAGAATTTAGATTTAAATTCTTTGAATTTACATAAAAATTTTGAGAATTTAAAATTTTTTAAAATTTTCTGAATTTTGAAAATTAAATCTTTCAATTTTAAGAACTCATCGACTTTTAATCATTTTTATTATCAATTTAAGGAGTTTTATGGTTTTAAAGAATTACAAATTGAAACTCGGAATTCAGGAATTTTTAAAGAATTTTAGAAATTTCGTAATTTTTGTAAACATTGTGCTTTTAAGGTCTAATTGAAATTTGATTTTAATTTTTATCAGGGCTTTTAGAGTTTTGAGAATTTTCAGAGTTTTGAGAATTCAATAAATTAAATTAAATTATAAGCATTTTAAACAATTTTATTAATTTAAATTTTAATATTTTTTAAGAATTCAGATTTGTAGAATATTGAGAATTTTTAAATATAAAAACTTGGTGATTTTTTTATTTGGAATAATTATGAGTTTTATAAATAAATAGAATTTAAAAAATTTTAATTGATATTTGGATATTTTATTTTGAATTATAATCAATTTGTAGAATTGTTATAATTTAAGAATATTTAATTTAATAAATTTGGGAATCTAACGATTTTGAAGAATTACAAAAATTAAAGAATTTTGACGAATTTTATAATATTGTGAAAATTTAAATTTTTTTTAGGTTTTTCGAAATTGTTGAAGGTTTTTGTTCGTATTTCAAGAATTTTAAGAAAAGTTCTAATAAATTTAAAACCTGTTTTTTATTTAGAAATTTTAAGAATTTTCAGAATACACAAACTTAAATTTGTGTTCCAAAATTCAATTTTTTTTTATATTTTGGGACTTAAATAATTTTCTAAATTTTTAAAATTTAAACATTACGAATTCTATGGATTTCAAACACTAATTTTTCTGATAACGAATTTCAAAAATTTTAATAATCAAAAATGAGAATTTGAATAATTGAAATATTGTTTAGGATTTTAAAAATATTAATAATTTTAAATATTCTATTATTTCAAGAATATTGGATTAAACATAAGTAAATTGAAGGATTTTAATAATTTTATGGATTTTAATAAATCTAGGAATTTGACAATACAAATTTTTCAATATTCTGCTTTCGTAAGAATATTACAAATTTTAAGAATAGTTTTACTTAAACTTAAATATATAATTTTTATATATTATATAAAAACCAAACTAATTTAAATTTAAGTTAAGTTTAATTTAGTTTCAAATTTAAATAATTTGGGGAAATTTTAAAATCTAAACCTACCAAGCTAACCGATTTAATCTAATTATTTTTCGAAATTCTAAAAATTTTATTGATTTGAAGAATTACATAAAAAGTTTTTACAATTATAAATATTAAAAATTATTAACAATTTAAATAATTTTAAGGATATTAAAAATTTTAAATACATATTTTATTAATCAAAGGCATATTTTATAAATAATAATTTTAATAATAATAAATACATATTTTATTTATAAAATTCTTTAAAAATTTAAAAAATTAAAAAGTATTCCAAAATAAATAAAAAACATACAATTTTTATACACCAATATTCCAAAAATTCCTCAAATCTGAAATGAATAGCAAAAACCGAGTCTAGAGTTCTTCAAAAATATTTTAATTGAAAAATCAATAAATTTATTTAAAACGCTTCTTATTGCAAAATTTATCAAAACTTTTAAAATCCCTCATAAAAATTCAAATCAAATTTCAATTAGATCTTTAAACCTTAAAGTTTTTAAAAATTACAAAATTCAAAAAATGCTTTAAAAATTCCTGAATAGTGAGTTTCTATTTGTAATTCTTTAAAACTATAAAATTCCCAAAATTGATAATAATAAAAAATTAAGAGTCATTGATTTTTAATCATTTTTTCTCCAAAACAATTCTCAAAATTCTTCAAATTTAATATTTTTAAAAAAAAATTGAGTTCTTAAAATGTTGCTAATTTGACTAATTCCTGAAAGTTTTCACTCCTAAAAATTTTAATTTTCCGAAATTCTTCATATTCTTGAAATTTCGAAAAAAAAATTTAAATTCTTTAAATGTTAAATTTACCTTTAGATTCTGCTAATTATTAATCTTCCTTTAATTAATAAAATATGTATTTAAAATTATTAATATTCTTAAAATTATTTAAATTTAAATTTTTAATATTCATTATTGAAAACCCTATACTCTTTTGATGAATTATTCAAATTAATAAAATTCTTAGAATTTCGAAAAAATAATTAGATTACATCGGTTAGCTTGTAGGTTTAGATTTTAAAATTTCACCAAATTATTTAAATCTGAAACTAAAATAAACTTAACTTAAATTTAAATCCCTAAATAAAAATTATATATTTAAGTTTAAATAAAACTATTCTTAAAATTTGTAATATACTTACGAAAGCAGAATGTTGAAAAATTTGTATTGTTAAATTCCTAGATTAATTAAAATTCATAAAATTATTAAAATATTTAAAATTATTAAAATCATTCAATTTTCTTATTTTTAGTTCAATATTCTTGAAATAATAGAATATTTAAAATTATTAATATTTTTAAAATCCTAAACAATATTACAATTATTCAAATTCTCATTTTTGATAAAATTATTAAAATTTTTGAAATTCGTTTTCAGAAAAATAAGTTTTAGAAATTCAAAATATTCTTTAAACAATAAAATAAAAAATGGGATAATTCGGAATATTTAAATTTTAAAAATTAAGAAAATTGTTTAATTCTAAAATTTATAAAAAAATTTTGAATTTTGGAACACAAAGTTATATTTGTTTATTCCCAAAATTCTTAAAATTCTCTTCTTAAATTTTTTAACATTCTTGAACATACGAACAAAAACATTCAACAATTTGATGTACTTAAATTTCGAAAAATCTAAAAATTTATTAAATTTTGACAATATTATAAAATTCGTCAAAATTCTTTAATTTTTGTAATTCTTCAAAATCGTTAAATTCCTAAATTTATTAAATTTAATAAGATTGATTAAATTTAAATATTCTTAAAATTATAACAATTCTTCAAATTTTAAATATAATTCAATGAAGAATATCCAAATATATATTAAAATTTTTAAAATTCTATAAAATTCATAATTATTCCTAAACAAAAATCACCATGTTTTTATACTTAGAAAATTCTCAATATTCCTTAAATCTGAAATGTACAACAATAAAAGAGTCTGTAGCGACCTATACAATTAATTTGGCAATAGCCTTAATTTCAATTGTATCAAAATCACTACAATTTCGCTTTTGCGTATTTCAACACATTGGTAAGCAACGCGTTAACATTACACTTATTTACCTTCTATATACAATTTATATTTATACTATGTATATAGAAAGTTTTGCATCTACTTAGTATTCGATAATTCTATGTACAATTTAATTTTATATTACGTACATATTGATCACTCTCTCGAATACATATGATAAAAATTCGAATCAAATTTCAATTAAACCTTAAAAAAATATTTTAAAATTCTTTAAAAATTCCTGAATTCGGAGTTTCAATTTGTTATTCTTAAACACCATGAATCCTTAATAAAAAATGATTAAAAGTCGATGAGTTCTTAAAATTGAAAGATTTAATTTTCAAAATTCATCAAATTTAAAATTTTTAAAATTTTTTGAGCTTTCAAAATTTTTCAAGCTATGTATGTAATTATGTAAATTCAAAGATTTTAAATTTCGATTCTTAACATTTTTAGATTTGCTTAGTTACAAAAGTTTCTAAATTAATGCACATTGTATAGCAATTTGTATGGCCCCTGTGGTCGGGGGGCACTCACATGTCTCGTAAATCTAAATTGCACGAACGTAAATCTAAATTGCACGAACATGTTTCCTAAGAATACCACCACAGTATCCTTTGCTTGTCGTAGGAGGCGACTAAACGGTTGGATCGCTGGGCTGACGACCCGCATCCGTAAAAAAATCAACTGTTTATAAAATCAACAAAAAGAAAAATGGATACCGCTGTTGTGCACCCCTGATAAAGAAATTCATTCATTCAATTCATTACCACCTTTTATAAATATAAAAGTAATTTCAAAAGTAAACGCCCATTTATAAATCGAATTAAAGAAAACACCTAGATATAGCTTAAATTAAATTAAAACACCTAAATGTAGACTAAATACTACACGCGCACTCTCTTTTTAAAATACAGTGCTAACCTAAATAATAAATCGAATAGTCAACAGATTAATACAAAACACAAATTTTGCAATCAACAGTGAAAATTTTAGTATGTCAATTACCCAATACATAAAACTACATAAAATGCACATTTGACAAAATTAATTATAAGTTCAGTTAACCCAGAAATTAACCAAAATTTTAGTATATATAGTTCAAAAATTTGTAATCAAAATCAGTTGTAGCAGTTGCAGTCAAAGTTAATAAATAAAATAGTTAAGTTAGAGTCAAAAAATAAAAATCCGGTGTTGTAAATCAAAATTCGGGAATATCCACCAGACAAGTAAGTATCTCTCATTAAATAAAACAAAACAATACTGTCATAGCCCCCACCAGTGGTAAGCGGGTATTGTTCAACGCATCAACTACTAACCTCAAGGCACCGAGTGAGTCTCCTTTTAATTACCTGCCACGGCCAAGGCGGAGTCAGATACGCAGCGTCTGTGGGCGCGCAGACTCCTTTCTGGTAGTTAAGGTTACTCATTCCCAAATTACTTACTAACATATGTAATACCGTTAAACTTCCTCTCCCCTTTTGACGAATACACTTACTTAATAGTATTTCATTGCTGCCTCAATCTCTTAATACTACGCCATATATCGGAAAATGTATCTACAAGACAACTCACCCAATTAACACACACTAACAATAACATCTAGAAAAGATTGACTCTACAGATCTCATACACACATAGTCCCTAATATCAACAATATATCGACAATATCCAAACTCTTACATCTAAAATAACAACCATTTAATAATATTGACGCTATCTCAATCCCCACGTATAAATATATACAAATTAACATTTACAAACACTCTGTATAAACATAACAAATTAATACAATATTGGCGCTGCCGAAATTCGCACCTGTGGCGAATTAGTTAGGTTAAAATTAAACAATAGAGACCCACATGTTCAAAGATTCACCATTTGCATCAAAATCCGGTTTGACATCGCGATCCCCAACTAAACAAGCTACCGACACACCTACAGTACACAATACTCGTAGTAAGACTGCACGTCAAAACGACAATACACAAGTCCCCCGACCAATAAAAATCGAAGTGACAGACGACCTTCCATCAACCAAAACTAACGACAGAACACCGACTACTCCTACAATCCAAACTCCACATACACCACGACCTACAAACATAACCAACACCCGTAATACACAACACCTTAACAAAATGAATCCGCAACAAATACACCAGAGCGTAACTAGCTTAGTACCAGAATTCAGCGGAGACGAGACCGACCCGGCACAAACCGCAACCAGCCTTGCGAAATTCCTCGGAGCATCAGATAACATCTATAATAGACTAGAAACAAATGACGAAAAGGAAGAATTCAACGGAATCATCAAGTACCGGCTAACAGGAACCGCTTTCACCAGGGTACACAGACGACGAATAAAAGACTACCCAACATTGAAAACCACTCTGAAAAAGATGTACAATCCAGTATACTCATTGACAGAACTTGAAAACAATTACATGAGAATACGACAGCAATACGGAGAGTCTATCAAAAGTTACGGCTACAGACTGGGCGAAGCACTAGACCTGTACAAAATTGGCTACAGATCAAAGTACGAATTAGCAAACCTGGACGACACCTACACCAACCACCTAGATGCAAGTAGTGTGGAAATATTCAAAAGAGGACTGACAAACACAATATTGAAAGAAAAAGTAGCAACAATTGCAGCAACAAATATAGACAAAATAATCGAAGAAACAGAGCGAATCGAGAAAATACTAACAATAATAACTGGCGAACCAACCCAACACGTAATCCCTCAACAACCACAAACTCTACAACCAACACAAAACCAACACATGGAAACTCCAACTAGAAGAAACCAAATAATATGTAACTACTGTCAAAAACCAAACCACACGTGGGATATATGCCGCACTAGGATATTTAGAGAACAGGGACCAAGAAACATTCAATACCAAAATAACCAATACCGAACGAACCAACCATACTACCGAAATTCACCAATCAATTATCAAACACAAAGACAACAGAACAATCAATACTCCCCACAAAATCAATACACTGCACCACCCAGACAATTTCCAAACACCCCCACAAGACAAATCACATACACTCCACCGCAACAAAACAATTTTACAAACTACCGACAACCCACAATCCCAAATTTCCAAGACAGACCTCCTAAATACTGCTCACACTGCAAAACAACAAAGGGACATACATTCGACGAGTGCAGAAGCAAATTTCAAACAAATAAAAACTACAACACGGGACAATATCGGAACCAACCGCGATCAAATGAAGTAGAGAACTTAGGAAACCAATTCAACGCAATGAAACTCAACACAGTCATCCAACAGCCGATGGAAAACACTGCTACACACAGACAATATAGAAACCAGGGAAACGACCAAGGATCCAGCCAGCAGTAGGAGAGCCGCCGCAGTTGGATCCAGCCGCAAATAACAATGAACACCAAACGCAAATAACAAATGGACATGAATATTCTCTCCCAATGGGTATGATTCCAGAAGCATACCTGAAAACTACAAAAACAAAAGACGCAAGACAAAACACACAATATTCTCAAGTTAACCGACAGAGTACAACTACTCACGTTAACGGAACGAATCGAAAATTAGTTATTAGAAAAACACAAATAGTCGCCAGCCCGACACAAAACCAATATTCTCAAGTTAACCGACCGAGTACAACCACTCACGTTAACCGAACGAATCCAAACGTAGATATTAAGCAAATACAAACAGTCGCCAGCCCGACACACAAAGCCGTTGCCCGACCAACGCAAATAGTAGAATTTAAGAAAACAGACGAAGACACAAACGAAACAAGCCCAGACGCTTACCAAATAAACGAATTAAACAATATAAATATCAAACCAAGCACACACGAATGTGAACCAACTCGAAATACCAACTTCAAACCCATCCCAGCTCCCAGACTGTCCCTACTAAACAAACAAAACTCACCCCAAGAACCCAAAACCAGAGCATACGAACAAATTCAACCACACGAAAGAAACACAATACACGAAAACTCAAATGAAAAAACTCCCTGCAAAGCAACTAAAAATGACACAAATAAACCAGAACAAAGTAATATCTTTGACGATCAAGAAGACATACTAGCAGTCTTATTCCATCTAGAAGAACCTAGACACATTAAACTTATATCAAAATATAAAACAAATCGCGACACAATTACACCGACAATAGGAGACCACAAACCGAAACTGCTAATAGACTCAGGAGCAGACGTATCCTTACTTAAGATCAAATACGCAACGAAAGAAGAAATTAACACTGACATGAAAACAGCATTAACAGGAATAGGAGAAGGAGAAGTAATAACGATAGGAACGATCGACGCAGACATACAACTCACCAACAACCTAACTATTAATCACAGACTACACGTAGTACAAGACAATTTCCCTATAACGGAAGACGGAATAATAGGTAGAGACATGTTCGAAAAACATAAAATCGACATATTATACAGCAAAAACATGCTGAAGATAAACGAACACTTTGTACATTTTTCGAACGACTCTAAAAATACGATCACACTCCCAGCAAGGAGCGAAACATTAATAGAAATACAAACCCCGACCGACGACCAATACATATCCAATGCTTCAGAAATAATCCCAGGAATACACACTCCACACATACTTCTACAACCCAAAAATAGAAAAGCCAAAATCCTAATCGCCAACACACTACCAGAAGACACAATACTAGACGAATTTTACCCTGAACTAAGCCTTTACTCACACCAGCATGATACACAAGCACAAAATAAACCAAACGACAACCGAACAGAAGAAGTCATTAAGATAATATCAGAAAATCTAGATCTAACAAACAACGTCGAAGAAAACATGTCAATACTGACACTTTGCACAAAGTACGAAGACATATTTTTCTTGAAAGGAGACAAACTGACAAGCATTAAGGGCGTACAACATGATATAAACTTGTACACAGACACCAAACCAATCCACGTTCAAAGATACAGACTTCCACAAACACACAAAGATGAGATAAACAGACAAGTCAGCGAAATGTTAGACGAAGGAAAAATCCAACCAAGCATCAGTCCATACAACAGTCCACTGTTAGCAGTACCGAAAAAAGCAGGAAAGGACGGAATACCGAAATGGAGAGTAGTAGTTGACTTCAGAAAATTAAACGAAGCAACAATAGGCGATTCATTTCCACTCCCAAACATAAACGACATCCTAGACCAACTAGGACATGCTCAATATTTCTCAACCCTAGATATGGCAAGTGGTTACCATCAAATTGAAATGAACCCACGCGACTATCACAAAACTGCCTTCAGCACAGATTACGGACATTTCGAGTTCACGAGAATGCCTTTTGGACTCAAAAATTCCCAGGCCACATTCCAAAGAGCCATTAACCACATCCTCCGTGGATTCCAAGGATTAAAAGGATTCGTATACCTGGACGACGTAGTCGTCTACGGGAAAAATTTAAATGACCACAATACCAAACTAATCGAAATTTTTGAAACTTGTCGAAAAAATAATTTGAAACTGCAATGTGCGAAATGCCAATTCCTCAAAAAAGAGATCACATTTCTTGGACATCTTATCACGCCAGACGGCATCAAACCTAATCCAAAAACAACACAAGCAGTACAAGACTTTCCACAACCAAGAAACATAAGAGAAACCCAATCATTTTTAGGCCTAGCGAACTACTACCGCAGGTTTATCCCAAAATTCTCAGAAATAGCAGAACCACTCACGAAACTCACACGTAAAAAAGTACCATTCGTATTCACAGAAGAAAGTGAAAAAGCCTTAAAAACACTCAAAGCATGCCTAGTAAACCCACCAATCCTTAAGTATCCCGATCTAAATAGACCATTCATCCTCACAACAGACGCAAGCGACTACAGCTTAGGAGCCGTACTATCACAGACATACGTGACAGGAGAATTTCCAATCGCTTACGCCAGCAGAGCGCTAGGCAAATCAGAAAGAAATTACAGCACCATAGAAAAAGAAATGCTAGGAATATATTGGGCTGTGAATAATTTCAGACCGTACTTATACGGGAAAAAATTTACTATCGTTACGGACCACAAACCACTCACAGGAAATTTAACAAAAATACCAAACCGCATACTAAAGTGGAATTTAAAATTGTCAGAGTACAATTTTGAAATAATACACAAGTCAGGGAAACTAAATACAAACGCCGACGCACTAAGCAGAATCAAATATAACGAAGTACTAGCAATCACCAGAGCACAGAACCAGAAGACTCAGGAAACAATAGAACAACAAACTGCGGAACGAAAAGAAGACGGGAACGAACAAGCTCAAATTAGGTTGAAACAAACGGATATAACAAATAAAACTAACATAGAAATCGTATTAGATCAGAAGAAACGTCAACAAATACTGGACGAGTACCACAATTTACCATTAGGTGGACACGCAGGTACATGGCGAACGTACAAACGAATAAAAATGTTATACTACTGGCCCAACATGCTGACAGACATAAACCGATTTATAAGGAAATGCCATCTATGCAAACGAAACAAGAACCATAGAAAAACAAAAGTCCCACTACAAATTACAACCACGTCAGAATATCCATTTCAAAGAGTAGCATTCGATATCGTAGGCCCTTTGCCGACAACAGAGAAAGGAAACAGTTACATTCTCACATTCCAAGACGACCTATCCAAATTTTCTGGAGCAATCCCAATCCCAAACCAGAATGCAAATACGGTAGCAAAAGCACTTTGCGAGTATTACATTACCAAACACGGCATTCCAGAGAAAATCCTAACCGACCAAGGCACCAACTTCAAAAGCAGAACATTTGAAGATGTATGCAAAGTACTCAAACTTAAACACTTAACTACCACAGCATACCACCCTGAAACTAACGGGGCACTTGAAAAATCCCACAATACGCTCAAGGAATACTTAAGATCCTTCACTGATACCGATAGAAACAATTGGGATGAAATGTGTCACTACGCCGTATTCGTCTATAACACTACACCACATTGCGCTACACATTATACACCACACGAATTAATTTACGGTAGACCAGCATTAATACCAACAGCGATAAAAAAGGACCCAGAACCTACATACAACTACGATGACTACGCTTCAGAATTAAAAGCCAGACTAAGACTTGCGCATGCAATCGCTCGACAACGACTCATTCAAAAGAAACACATAACCAAAGCACAGTACGACAAAAAAGTGAACAATATACACGTAAGAGTCAACGATCTTGTATGGTTAAAAAACGACATGAGAAGAAACAAACAAGACCCGCTATGGTTAGGCCCATACAGAGTAACAGAAATAAACTCTCCCACTAACACAACAGTCCAAATCAACAAACGACTAGTAAAAGTACACAACAACAGATTAATCCCACACCACAACTAGAAGCCAAAACAAAATAATAACAACTCACCTCCCAGGTAAACAACAATGGAGACTACTAAAATGAAAGAACAACCCGAGAAAACCACAACAACAACAAATAAAAAAATATCAATAGAGGAATACAGAGAAAGAAAAAGAAGTTCTCCCAACATACAAAGGGAAAATAGCACTGAGAAAACACATACCGAATCAGGGCCGAACAAGAAAAGGAGCAGAGGCGGAAGAGTGAACAAACTGAAAAAAGAAAGAAAAGAACTGGAAAGAATAAATAAGATATGCACCAAACCAAGAGATATGATAGCCATAAACAACAAATTAAAAGAAATAAAAAGCATGATCAGGAAAAATGTCTAAAACAAACAAATTAATAAATAAAAAAAAAAAAATAAATAAAAAAAAAAAAAAAAAAAAAAAATAAAAAAAAAACACGCGTTTCCATTTCCAAGAACTGAAAAACAAAACAATGCGAAACATAACTCCTAACACACTACACATAAATAAGACACCAGAGTAAACTCCCAACGGTAAAGAACACAAAAACGAAAACAAAGCAAAACTATAGTCGAAACCTGATAACAAAAAAAAAAAAAAAAAAAAATTTTGTTGAAACAAATGTTTTTATAAAAGTGCGGAATAACCAAAAACCCAAAAATCCTCACCAAAGCAACCCAACCCCAGACAAACAAAAACAATAACCAAAATCCAACTCCAACACACACACAATATTGACAAAAAACAATTAAGGAACACAGATGAACTTCCACCAAGACTGTGGAGTCTTGACGCATACAGACCACCAACGTACCACACAAGAACCGATCCACGAAACAAACATTACACAAACAAACAAATGGGCAACCAGACAAACGAACGGCCCGAACCGAACAGACGACCACTTCCCAAATCAAAAAAAAAAAAAGGAAAAAAAAAGAAAAAGAAAAACAGACACGTATAAAACACCGAAAAAATATCTTCCACAGAAATGAACATACTAGCGATAATCGGACTAATCTCCTTGGCAACAGGAACTCATTTCGAAAATAGGAAAATCAAAAACATAGGAGCATTTTTTGAAAGTATATCCGAAATGGACACGGTCAACAAAAATTTAATAATAATCACCAAAATCGGCATACCCAAGACAAAAGAATTAACAGAGACACTAACAGAGTGCATACACATGTTAAAAACCCTATGCCAAGAGCTAACGGAAAAAAACCCTGACGATTTATGCAAGTCATTCAGACACGAACTAAAGTGGCACGTAAGCGAGATCCAGCGACAGGAGGGCAAGCTGAATGACATGTACGGAAGACAAAAAAGAGGACTTATCGACGTAGGTGGCAAATTGTCAAAATTCGTATTTGGAACAATGGATCAGGAGGACGCTACGGAAATATACAGTAAACTAAAAACCTTAGAAAATAACCAGGTAAAACTACTAGACGTAGAAAAACAACAAATAGCAATAATCAAGACAAACTTCGAAGCTCTATCAAAACCAGTAGACCAATTACAAAATGAAACGAACGAAATACAGGAAAAACTGAACCAGTTGATCACCAGAACAAATGATCAAGACACATTTATAGAAAGGAAACAAAACCTTACACACCGCACCGCGGAACTAACAGCCCTAATCCTTATACAATGCATGCACATAAATAAACTTCAAGAAGACGCAACAGAAATAATAACCGCACTAAACATGAAAAAACTGCACCCACTAATAATAACCCATAACAAAGTAGTCGACATAATACGCACCCATTCAACGGATGCAAACACAAAACTGGAAAGATTCGAAATCCTAAGACAAGTCGTAAAAACAGACCACATAGAAATAAAAGGACAAGTCATGATTAAAAT
Organism: Tipula unca; assembly: GCA_951394425.1. Classification (NCBI taxonomy): domain Eukaryota; kingdom Metazoa; phylum Arthropoda; class Insecta; order Diptera; family Tipulidae; genus Tipula; species Tipula unca. The sequence continues at coordinate 20,232,195 of OX596382.1, read as the reverse complement.
CACAATCCCAATAATCGATAACGAAGAATACACACTATTCAAACCATACATACTACCAGTCGTCAGAAGAAACGAATACAACATATACGAAATAAACACCGAGTACGTAGCAATAAACAGTCAAAAAACGAAGACAATAGAATTACACACAGAAGACGTCAACCGATGTGAAAAAATAAACGACAGCCTAGAAAAGGATTTCCTGATATGCCACAACACGAAGCCAATCCTACCAATCCATAATCCACACTGTATAGCGACACTATGGAACAACCCATGGAATGCAGAACAAAACTGCAAATCACTACCAACGAACTCTCACAACATGATAGTGAAATTAGAAGCCACAAACACATTACTTTACTCGATGAGCACAGAAACGAACATAACAATACAATGTCAAAACAACACAGAAAAGTTGCAAATTATAAATAACGGACTACTGATCTTCAAAACAACATGTAAAGTAACAACAAAAGAATTCACAATAATAGTAATAGGATACCCGGAAACAATCGAGCTAGAACAACAAGAGATACTGACTGAGTCAAGTGAAGAAGTAATCAGGAACACACAAAAAGACGACCAAGAACCCAAAAACAGCAGAATACAACTCATCGACCACAAGACACACAACAAGCAATTTTTAGAACAAACAAACAAAATAATTCAACTAAAAAAAAGCACAGACGAACTAAAATTACAGGAAGACCATAACCAAACAACCAAAATCACAACTGGAATACTATCAGGGACAAGCTTACTGATGTTTATAGCGATAACCGCAATAGTAATAAAATACAGACGGAGAAAAACAAAAACAATAACAATATTAAACTCAACACACAAAGCCAACGAATCACACGGCAACAGAAACAAACAGAACAACGACAAAACAAGAAAAAGAAAAACACATGAAAATGACGACGACACCACCACTGTATAAAAACCATTCCAGACAAAAAAGAATACTTCCACGCCATAAATTAACAACCCGCACATTCCATAACCGAAACTCATGCATCATAAATAAATTTACAGTGTCAATAAAACCAATGATCGAACTAATAAGAGGCGACCCTGAGTCACTAATTAGAATGGATGATCCAATATGGAACATAATCGAAGAAATAGGAAAAACACCACACCAGAAACAACCAAACACAGAAATAGATGAAATGAGAACAATAGGCCTGGAAATACAAAATATGATCCAAGAAATGAGAGAACACGAACAACGGAAACAAAATACCAACAACATTAACTTTAACCGACATAAAACACGCGGGAAATATTTTCAAAAAAAAAAAAACAAATTAGCCTTTTCTTCATCGAACAAACACTAACACTCGAGGAAGAACAAGCTAAAAATTAAGAAATTAAAAACATAAAACTAACACATAATTAAGACAAACCTAACATAAGCAAAAAATAAATTATATTATAAAAACAAAAATCAATCATTTGTGTAGATTAGAAAAATTGTAAGTCAAAAACCATAACGATAATCAAAAAAAAAAAAATTAAAAACATATATTATCAGAGTTCAATGTAAAATAAATTTTTCTATAATTCGATAAAGATGAAAAATATATAAACAAAATAATTAAAACTAGCACATACCTAGTATTTATAAGCTCAAAATTCATAAATTGCTTATTAAAAGCACAATTCAAAAACATTTTTCCATAAGAAACACAAATTACACCTTTTATTCCACACTTTTAAACCTCACTTAAAAATTGACGTTAAATTAAACTCAAAATTATAAATCCAACACAAAAAAAAAATAAAAACACTTTTAGCCAAAAAATTAAATAATAGAAACACATTTTTTCAATTTTCTTCTCACAAACACCAAACGTTAACTTAAAATGAGTAAAAGATCAAAATGACAAAGTAGCACAGTCACACAAAACAAAAATCTTGTGACTAAAATTACACACAAAACCCTAAGATAAGCAATTTTAATAAAACAAAATAAAAATATATATACAAATTATACAAAGTAGTAAATAAAATTCTCATTCATAAATTTTCCTCAATTATATAAATATTAACTCATATTACAAAATGCATACATTTCATTATATTATTCATACAGTAAAAATAAAAATAAACAAAATTAGCTTAGATTACAAAAAATAATTATAAAATATATATAAGTTAATAACCTAATGAAATAATAATATAATATAATACAAATGGCAATAAAATGCAAAACGACAGAATTCCAAAGCAAAAATAAAATATAGTTCATGGTCATGTAGCAGCTCGAATATTCGACTCACCGATATTCGATTCTGCCACAAACAAAACAATTAGTGAAATTCAAATATAATCCAACTTATTTGAATTAAGCGTTCACTAACCCCATCACATATACATCTATCCAACCAACACTATCCAATAACCGAACCATTACTATAAAACATTTATAGTAAAAACATCGCCATCCAACCAACATCACCACGAACTAACAATGTTCGGTGATGCAATAATAATTCACATGCATTTAACAAAAGTGCAATGTCGACCGTCGCCGGCGCATCTGTTCCCTCTCCAATATACGACATGTATATTTGGACACGAAGGCGACGTCATTATACAACAACACAACACAATATATTATCGTCCATTGCGATTTTGGATTTTGAAGAAAGAACTTCATGTGCGAAAAAAGTGGTGGTGAATCCAAAATAAAATAAATGAAATTAATTCTAAATTAAAATAAAAATTAAATAAATAAATAAAAATTATATAAATTAAATTATATAAATTAATAATAAAAATTATAAAGTATAAATAACAAAAGTTTATAAATTAATAAATCATATATAAAATTAAATCGTGTCTAAAATTATTTAACGTGAGAAGTCCGAAACCGGACGACACATTTATAATAGGAGCAACCTCCTAAATTGGTGACCATCGACGGCGGTTTTTTATCGCCAAAATAATAAAAAACACGCATAACATAAAATAAAAACCAACCACGCAACCGCGTGGGAAGAAAACAAAAAAAAAATTAAAAAAACGTGGTTCATCACATCGTCACGGAAGGCCATCTGCCCGTGTCGAGACCACGCAGACTAGATTCGGTGCGTCACAAAGCTGCACAAGCAGAATTTCAACACATGGTGGAATTAGGAATTTGTCGAACATCGACATCTTCCGTTTCTTGTCCATTACACATGGTCAAGAAGAAAGATCAAGACTGGAGGCCATGTGGGGACTATCGGCGTTTAAACACGGTTACGATACCGGATCGCTACCCGATACCCCACATTCAAAACTTCACCATGCACTTGCATGGCTGCAAAGTTTTCTCCAAACTTGATCTCATCAGAGGTTATCACCACATTCCCGTGGCACCTGAAGACGTTTTCAAAACGGCAATCACCACACCATTTGGCCTCTTCGAATACACCCGAATGCCATTTGGATTACGCAATGCCGCACAAACGTTTCAGCGCTTCATGAACGAAGTCGTTCGAGATCTCGACTTCGTTTTCGTCTACATAGACGACATTCTTGTGGCATCTCAAACTGAGGAACAACACAAACTCCATCTGGAAACACTTTTCCAACGACTTGTCGAGTTTGATGTTCACATCAAGAGCTCAAAATGCGTCTTCGGCGCATCCACTCTTGATTTCCTCAGCCACAAGATCACCGCTAATGGCATCCTTCCGTCACAAGACCGAATCAATGCCATTAAAGAATTCCCAGCTCCAACCTCAATCAAAAGTATTCAGCGATTCATCGGCATGGTCAACTACTACCACCGATTTATACCAAAGCTCGCTGATATACTCAACCCAATTCACAGCCACCTGGCAGTACTACTACGTAAGCCCAAAACCGCCAAGAACTTCTCTTGGCCTGACGAATGTCAACACGCATTCACGTCACTCAAGGCTGAATTGGCACGCACAACACTCTTGTCTCATCCACTGAGCGACTCAAAGCTCAGCATAACTACTGATGCATCAAACACTGCTGTCGGAGCAGTCATGCAACAGTACAACGACAAGTGTTGGGAGCCCCTGGGATTCTTCTCAAAGAAGCTCTCGGATGCCGAAAAGAAATACTCTGCATTCGATCGGGAATTACTCGCAATATATCTAGCAATCAAACACTTCAGATATTTTGTCGAGGGTCGGGACTTCACAATTTACACCGACCACAAGCCTCTCACTCGAGCAATTCAGTCTAAAACTGAACGCAATCCAAGGCAAGCACGCCACTTGGATTATATTAGTCAATTTACCACGGACATCCAGCATGTTCAAGGTACCGAAAACGTTGTCGCGGATACACTTTCGCGCACAACAACAAACGAAACGGCCACAGTCGAGACTCACTTCGACTGCAACAAAATCGCACAAGCGCAAAAAGCAGACTTGGAACTTCAGAATTTACTTTCTGGTTCTGCTTGTCACGCCAGTTCATCACTGAAACTGGAGCTTTTCAAACTACCTGGCCTCGAAATATACTGCGAAACATCTACGGGTGCAAATCGCCCGTACATCGCAGAGCAACTACGTCGAACCATCTTCGACACACTACACGGTATCTCACATCCTGGTGTCCGCGCAACTCGTAAATTGATTACTGCTCGATACTTTTGGCCCAGCATAAACAAAGACGTGACCCATTGGGCACAATCCTGTTTATCCTGCCAAAAATCGAAAGTCCAGCGACACACAAAATCGCCTCTTGGACAATTCGCAATTCCACCTGGTCGATTCGAGCATATTCATTTGGATGTCGTAGGACCACTTCCTCCATCCAATGGATACTCATATTTACTCACCTGTGTCGATCGATTCACTCGATGGCCAGAAGCGTACTGCATGAGCGACATGTCTGCAGCAACCATTGCCACCACATTCATTCACAACTACGTATCACGATTTGGCGTTCCACTTGACATCACCACTGATCAAGGAACCCAATTCGAGTCGAAGCTTTTCTCGGAGTTAACGAAACTCCTCGGCTCGCATCGGATACGTACAACGGCTTACCATCCGCAAGCCAATGGCATGGTCGAACGCTTCCACCGCCAGCTCAAAGCTGCTCTCAAGGCCCGAGGCAACACTATTCACTGGAGCTCCGAAGTACCAATCGTTCTACTTGGTATTCGAGCAACGGTTAAAGAAGATTTGAAGTGCTCACCAGCTGAAATGGTTTACGGTCAAACCATCAAGCTACCCGGTGAGTTCTTCGTCGAACATCCTCTACCGTCTCCATCCACAACCGACACAGTCATCGACCAACTCCGCACCACCATGCAAAATATTATCCCCACGGCAACAAGACCAACGAACGAAAACAACATATTCGTTCCAAAATCGCTCAACAATTGCGATTACGTCTTTGTCCGGGTTGATAAGGTTCGAACTGGATTACAATCTCCATACGATGGGCCATACAAAGTTATACGTCGCTTACGCAAGCAATTCATTGTCTCAATCAAAGACAAACACCACTCAATCTCAATCGACAGATTGAAACCGGCGTACGGTATTCTCAACACAGCTGATCAAATATCAGCCAGCAAACGATATAAAACCGTCCGGTTCAACGTATAACGTCTCAAAACCCATGGTTTCTCATCTGGAGAGGGGGTACTGTAGCAGCTCGAATATTCGACTCACCGATATTCGATTCTGCCACAAACAAAACAATTAGTGAAATTCAAATATAATCCAACTTATTTGAATTAAGCGTTCACTAACCCCATCACATATACATCTATCCAACCAACACTATCCAATAACCGAACCATTACTATAAAACATTTATAGTAAAAACATCGCCATCCAACCAACATCACCACGAACTAACAATGTTCGGTGATGCAATAATAATTCACATGCATTTAACAAAAGTGCAATGTCGACCGTCGCCGGCGCATCTGTTCCCTCTCCAATATACGACATGTATATTTGGACACGAAGGCGACGTCATTATACAACAACACAACACAATATATTATCGTCCATTGCGATTTTGGATTTTGAAGAAAGAACTTCATGTGCGAAAAAAGTGGTGGTGAATCCAAAATAAAATAAATGAAATTAATTCTAAATTAAAATAAAAATTAAATAAATAAATAAAAATTATATAAATTAAATTATATAAATTAATAATAAAAATTATAAAGTATAAATAACAAAAGTTTATAAATTAATAAATCATATATAAAATTAAATCGTGTCTAAAATTATTTAACGTGAGAAGTCCGAAACCGGACGACACATTTATAATAGGAGCAACCTCCTAAAGTCACGATTCAACATGACATTGTAAACAAAACCACAACAAAAGAAATACAAAACGATGAGGCACACGACAAGGCAAAACGCAAAGACATATGTAAGATGAAGACAAACGATACTGACGAAGCAGCCATAACAGCACAGATTTGGCACAGAATCACTATAGTAAACTACTTACCGCATCTAACAAACCACAAAATTGAACATACACGGATAACGATTGGACCGTAGACAGCCAAGAAACGATGCCAGAACATCAACCACAGCCATATACAACAATACAACATTTAAACAATGGAATACTGAATCCATGACCGAACTAAATTTTATGATACAAAGAAGACTGACAGAAGACAACCAACTACCAGACCAACATGAATTACCCACAACATAATAAACAAAAATAACAATAATTATAATAATAGTAATAAGCCTTAAAATATAGACCCTATGTATCCCATAACTGCGAAATCTTCCATAAGAAGATTTCACTAATAAAGGGGGAAGGTGTTGTGCACCCCTGATAAAGAAATTCATTCATTCAATTCATTACCACCTTTTATAAATATAAAAGTAATTTCAAAAGTAAACGCCCATTTATAAATCGAATTAAAGAAAACACCTAGATATAGCTTAAATTAAATTAAAACACCTAAATGTAGACTAAATACTACACGCGCACTCTCTTTTTAAAATACAGTGCTAACCTAAATAATAAATCGAATAGTCAACAGATTAATACAAAACACAAATTTTGCAATCAACAGTGAAAATTTTAGTATGTCAATTACCCAATACATAAAACTACATAAAATGCACATTTGACAAAATTAATTATAAGTTCAGTTAACCCAGAAATTAACCAAAATTTTAGTATATATAGTTCAAAAATTTGTAATCAAAATCAGTTGTAGCAGTTGCAGTCAAAGTTAATAAATAAAATAGTTAAGTTAGAGTCAAAAAATAAAAATCCGGTGTTGTAAATCAAAATTCGGGAATATCCACCAGACAAGTAAGTATCTCTCATTAAATAAAACAAAACAATACTGTCATAGCCCCCACCAGTGGTAAGCGGGTATTGTTCAACGCATCAACTACTAACCTCAAGGCACCGAGTGAGTCTCCTTTTAATTACCTGCCACGGCCAAGGCGGAGTCAGATACGCAGCGTCTGTGGGCGCGCAGACTCCTTTCTGGTAGTTAAGGTTACTCATTCCCAAATTACTTACTAACATATGTAATACCGTTAAACTTCTTCTCCCCTTTTGACGAATACACTTACTTAATAGTATTTCATTGCTGCCTCAATCATTACATATCTCTTAATATTACGCCATATATCGGAAAATGTATCTACAAGACAACTCACCCAATTAACACACACTAACAATAACATCTAGAAAAGATTGACTCTACAGATCTCATACACACATAGTCCCTAATATCAACAATATATCGACAATATCCAAACTCTTACATCTAAAATAACAACCATTTAATAATATCGACGCTATCTCAATCCCCACGTATAAATATATACAAATTAACATTTACAAACACTCTGTATAAACATAACAAATTAATACAATACCGCCAAAACAACACCGGACCCCCGCTCAAGTACCCGGATACGAGATTTAGGATCGGCACGTGGAACGTGCAATCACTTAGAAAACCAGGAGCGTTGGAGGGTCTAATCACGTGCATGAAAGAGTATCGGCTGGAACTCGTTGCTCTTCAAGAAACTCGCTGGCCTCAAAGTGGAGACCATGTGTCCCAGGGCTATACGTTGTTCTACAGTGGAGATGACCTCGGAAATCTTGGAGCTGGATTTCTTCTTGGGCCGCAGGTAAAGATGGCTGTTTTGGATTTTGCAAGCAGTCAATAACCGATTGTGTATGCTTCGCCTGCGCATGAAGTTAGCCAACCTGTCGATAATTTGTGTACATGCGCCAACAGAAGTCAGCCAGCCCCAAGATAAAGACTCATTTTACAATGACTTGGACGATCTGATGGGATCTATACCCGAACACGATGTTAGAATGGTAATTGGGGACTTTAATGCTAGAGCTGGCAGAAATCAGGCCGACTTGTGTGAAAACATAGGTCCGTACTCCCGACACGAAACTGCGACCGATAATGGTGAGAGAATGATGTACTTTGCAATTGCTCATGATCTTAGAGTAGCAAGCACATTCTTCCCTCACAAACAGATACACCTAGAGACATGGACACATCCTCGCAAAACATCCCGGAGCCAAATTGACCACGTGTTAATTTCAAAAGGGCGAGCTCGGGTTGTGCAGGATGTGAGAACTTATCGGTCAGCAACCAAATACGTAGGCAGCGATCATTATTTGGTCGCTGCAAAGCTACGGTGGAAGTTTTCGTATAGGTCGGGGAACACAGCGAAACGGATGGAACGTTTCGACTGTGAAGGTCTGATAAATGAAGATCAAAAGAAACGATATCAGGATCTTGTCAGCGACAACATTGAGGGAGCTAATTACCAGTCTGACTGCGTGAACTCTGTCTGGGAGGTACTGAAAACTTCGGTTGTCAGTGCTGCTCAACAGACTTTAGGTATAGTGAAAGTCAGACCCAAGAATGATTGGTTTGATGACGAGTGTCGTCTTGCAGTTGAGCAACAAAATATAGCCCATAATGAAGTGCAACAACGTCTCACAATCGCAAGAAAAAACAAGGCAGCTCTTGCAAGAAGGGCAGCTAAGCGGATTTGTAGACGGAAGAAGCGAGAATGGTGGAAGGCCGAGGTTCTGAAAGTACAACAACTCAGTAATGAGCGCAGTTCGCGTAATCTCTTTAAAGGAATTACTGGACTGAACCATACTTTCAGGCCTACGTCAACCGCCATTCGGGACCGGGATGGAAACCTCTGTGTCAACATCGACGCAGTACTTGACGCATGGAGTGGACACTTTACTGACCTGCTTGATGTCCATCATGCGTCACAGACTGTTGTTGAGCCACCTCTAATACAGACTGCGGAGATTTGCACTGAGGAGCCATCCCATGAGGAATTCACTAAAGCCATGCAGAGATTGAAACGAAACCGTGCACCTGGAGTGGACTGCATTAATTCGGAGCTCTTGATATTCGGAGGGGATACTTTGTTGAACTGTCTTTTCGACCTTATTCGATTAGTATGGCGAACCGAAGATATGCCTGACGAATGGAAAGTGGCCGCGATATGCCCCATCTTCAAGAAGGGAGACCGCTTGAAGTGTGAGAATTATCGCGGTATAGCTCTCCTTTACACAGCATACAAGTTACTGTCATACATTTTATTGGATAGAATCACTCCTCTGGCGGAGGGCTTGGTTGGTGACTATCAGGGAGGAGTTCGTCCGAATCGATCAGTCACTGATCAGGTCTTTTCGCTGCGGATGATTCTATCTAAATATTATGAGACATCCATCTCCGTACATCAGGTTTTCCTGGATTTCCGGCAGACCTACGACTCGATCAATCGAGAGAGTTTGTGGTCTGCCCTGGAATACCTAGGAATACCAACAAAATTGGTACGACTGTGTAGGATGACAGTGACGCAGTCTCAATGCTGTGTTAAAGTTGAGAACAGGCTATCGACAATTTTTGCAGTTAACTCGGGTGTTCGGCAGGGAGATGCTCTGTCCCCGATACTCTTTAATCTCATGTTGGAGTACATCTTTCGTAAAACTGAAACACCTCAGCGCAACATCTTATATCGCCAGTCCAATCAAGTGCTTGCATATGAAGATGACATATGCGTGATTGGACTGAATAGCAACGGTGTGAAAGAAATACGTGATCCGCTTGTAGAGTTTTCAGCTTCAGTTGGACTCCAGATCAATGAGTCCAAAACGAAATACCTGATCTCTGGTTTTAGAGACAATGGCACACCAGATTTTAGTTTCACCACACGTTTGAGGGAGTGAGGAGGTTCAAATATTTGGGCTCTCTTATCACTCACGATAACAGTGTGGGTGAGGATATTAAAGTGCGGCTGGCAGCTGGCAGTCGTTCTTTATATCCTCTAAGGCCCCTGCTAAAATCTAAACACTTATCAAGTGCCCTGAAGCTGAAACTTTACAAAGCGTTGATCAGGCCCGTTGTTATGTTTGGATGTGAAAGTTGGGCGCTGACGGATGAGTACGAGAGATGGCTCCTTACATTTGAGAGAAGAATCATGCGTGTGATTTACGGCCCTAAACGCGAAATAGATGGTACATACCGAGCTCTGTACAATTTCGAGATCAGAGATGTGATGAAGATCCCCGATGTTGTACATGAAGTTAGATCTCAGCGAGTACGCTGGCTCGGGCACGTTCTGCGTGCTGATCCGGAACGAATTGTGCAGCGATCTCTGAAAGGAGAGCCACCATATGGTAGGCGCAGAGGTCGTTGCAGGCGACGATGGCTCCACGATGTAGAGAACGACTTGGCCTCTTCAGATTGTCTAAGACAGTATGAAGACCAAGCTCAGGATCGAAACCGTTGGAGCCAGATTGTTGATTCAGTAAGGGGCCAGTAATGGCCTTTAACACTGTTATTATTATTATGAGTTTTATAAATAAATAGAATTTAAACTTTTTTAATAGATATTTGGATATTCTTATTTTGAATTATAATCAATTTGTAGAATTGTTATAATTTAAGATTATTTAAATTTTATCAATTTTACGAATTTTAATAAATTTGGGAATCTAACGATTTTGAAGAATTACAAAAATTAAAGAATTTTGACGAATTTTATAATATTGTGAAAATTTAAAATTTTTTTAGGTTTTTCGAAATTGTTGAAAGTTTTTGTTCGTATTTCAAGAATTTTAAGAAAAGTTCTAATAAATTTAAAACCTGTTTTTTATTTAGAAATTTTAAGAATTTTCAGAATACACAAACTTAAATTTGTGTTCCAAAATTCAATTTTTTTTTATATTTTGGGACTTAAATAATTTTCTATATTTTTAAAATTTAAACATTCCGAATTCTATGGATTTCCAAAACTAATTTTTCTGATAACGAATTTCAAAAATTTTAATAATTTTATCAAAAATGAGAATTTGAATAATTGTAATATTGTTTAGGATTTTAAAAATATTAATAATTTTAAATATTCTATTATTTCAAGAATATTGAAGTTAACATTAGTAAATTGAAGGATAAAATCCTAAAATTTTAAATATTTTAATAATTTAATGAATTTTAATAAATCTAGGAATTTAACAATACAAATTTTCAATATTCTGCTTTCGTAAGAATATTACAAATTTTAAGAATAGTTTTATTTAAACTTTATTTAGGTATTTAAAAAATTTACCAAACCAAACTAATTTAAATTTTAGTTAAGTTTAATTTAGTTGAGGATTTAAATAATTTGCGGAAATTTTAAAATCTAAACCTACCAAGCTAACCGATTTAATATAATTATTGTTCGAAATTCTAAAAATTTTATTGATTTGTTGAATTACATAAAAAGTTTTTACAATTATGAATATTAAAAATTATTAACAATTTAAATAATTTTAAGAATATTAAAAATTTTAAATACATATTTTATTAATCAAAGGCATATTTTATAAATAATAATTTTAATAATTACAAATACATATTTTATTTATAAAATTCTTTAAAAATTTAAAAAATTAAAAAGTATTCCAAAATAAATAAAAAACATAAAATTTTTATACACCAATATTCCAAAAATTCCTCTAATCTAAAATAAATAGCAAAAACCGAGTCTAGAGTTCTTCAAAAATATTTTAATTGAAAAATCAATAAATTTATTTAAAACGCTTTTTATTGCAAAATTTATCAAAACTTTTAAAACCTTCATAAAATTTCAAATCAAATTTCAATTAGATCTTAAAACCTTAAAGTTTTTAAAAATTACAAAATTCAAAAATGCTTTAAAAATTCCTGAATAGTGAGTTTCCATTTGTAATTCTTTAAAACTATAAAATTCCCAAAATTGATAATAATAAAAAATTAAGAGTCAGTGATTTTTAATCATTTTTTCTCCAAAACAATTCTCAAAATTCTTCAAATTTAATATTTCTAAAAAATATTTGAGTTCTTAAAATGTTGCTAATTTGACTAATTCCTGAAAGTTTTCACTCCTAAAAATTTTAATTTTCCGAAATTCTTCATATTCTTGAAATTTCGAAAAAAAATTTAAATTCTTTAAATGTTAAATTTACCTTTAGATTCTGCTAATTATTAATCTTCCTTTAATTAATAAAATATGTATTTAAAATTATTAATATTCTTAAAATTATTTAAATTTAAATTTTTAATATTCATTATTGAAAACCCTATACTCTTTTGATGAATTATTCAAATTAATAAAATTCTTAGAATTTCGAAAAAATAATTAGATTACATCGGTTAGCTTGTAGGTTTAGATTTTAAAATTTCACCAAATTATTTAAATCTGAAACTAAAATAAACTTAACTTAAATTTAAATCCCTAAATAAAAATTATATATTTAAGTTTAAATAAAACTATTCTTAAAATTTGTAATATACTTACGAAAGCAGAATGTTGAAAAATTTGTATTGTTAAATTCCTAGATTAATTAAAATTCATAAAATTATTAAAATTTTTGAAATTCGTTTTCAGAAAAATAAGTTTTAGAAATTCAAAATATTCTTTAAACAATAAAATAAAAAATGGGATAATTCGGAATATTTAAATTTTAAAAATTAAGAAAATTGTTTAATTCTAAAATTTATAAAAAAATTTTGAATTTTGGAACACAAAGTTATATTTGTTTATTCCCAAAATTCTTAAAATTCTCTTCTTAAATTTTTTAACATTCTTGAAATACGAACAAAAACATTCAACAATTTGATGTACTTAAATTTCGAAAAATCTAAAAATTTATTAAATTTTGACAATATTATAAAATTCGTCAAAATTCTTTAATTTTTGTAATTCTTCAAAATCGTTAAATTCCTAAATTTATTAAATTTAATAAGATTGATTAAATTTAAATATTCTTAAAATTATAACAATTCTTCAAATTTTAAATATAATTCAAATGAAGAATATCCAAATATATATTAAAATTTTTAAAATTCTATAAAATTCATAATTATTCCTAAACAAAAATCACCATGTTTTTATACTTAGAAAATTCTCAATATTCCTTAAATCTGAAATGTACAACAATAAAAGAGTCTGTAGCGACCTATACAATTAATTTGGCAATAGCCTTAATTTCAATTGTATCAAAATCACTACAATTTCGCGTTTGCTTATTTCCTCACATTGGTAAGCAACGCGTTAACATTACACTTATTTACCTTCTATATACAATTTATATTTATACTATGTATATAGAAAGTTTTGCATCTACTTAGTATTCGATAATTCTATGTACAATTTAATTTTATATTACGTACATATTGATCACTCTCTCGAATACATATCGCGTGATATTTTATTGGCCAATCATCATTCGGCACATTACTGTTATTTTCTCTAATATTTGGGCCGAACAAAACGAATTCACATATTCATGCAATTCGTCTTGATGATTAGGTTTTTGCGCTCGTATTTCCCGTGCTCATCTTTATATACCTAAGTACATGTACATATATAAATATATACAAGAATTTTCTCTCTCGGCCTATTTCTCGCCGGTTGCATTTTTTGGAAATGCACTTTAAAAAATTATTCAGTTCTCGATTACAATTTTGTGCACAGCACACCTTTTAAATATCTTAAAATTTTTATACGATAATTGTGGTTGTGAATTTAACAAATTAAATATATACATATATAGATAATAAGTTATAATTTTTATATTGATACAAATAATGTGAATGAACAATAATAAATTAGTTACATATAATAAAATTATAAAATTTATATAAATTAATTAATGTATGAATTAATAAATTAACTAAATAAATAAATTAAATAAATCAATTAAAATAACAGATTAAAGAAAACCATTAATAAATTACATCAACGTGTGTGTTTTCCTTTTATTAAAAAGTTCGGACTAGGACGTAAACTTACAAGTCATCAATTCCTAAAAAATATTAAAATAAATAAAATTGTTTAAAATGCTTCTAAGTGCTTATAAAATAATTTTATTTATTGAATTCTCAAAACTCTTAGAATTCTCAAAATTCTTAAAACCCCTGATAAAAATTCGAATCAAATTTCAATTAAACCTTAAAAATTTTTTTTAAAATTCTTTAAAAATTCCTGAATTCGGAGTTTCAATTTGTTATTCTTAAACACCATGAATCCTTAATAAAAAATGATTAAAAGTCGATGAGTTCTTAAAATTGAAAGATTTAATTTTCAAAATTCATCAAATTTAAAATTTTTAAAATTTTTTGAGCTTTCAAAATTCTTCAAGCTATGTATGTAATTATGTAAATTCAAAGATTTTAAATTTCAATTCTTAACATTTTTAGATTTGCTTAGTTACAAAAGTTTCTAAATTAATGCACATTGTATATTAATTTAAATTATTATCACTGATAAAAATTGTACTATCCTGAAATTGCTCAAATTCTGAGTATTCTTAAAAATTTCAAATTAATAATAATAAATTAATAAAATATTAAAAAATTCCTCAAACTGCTTACAGAGTTTTTAAAATTGATTAATTTTAAAAATTCACAAATTTTTAATTTTTTTTTTACTATCAATTTTAGAAATTTTTTGATTTTAAAGAATTTTTAATTGAAACTCCTTCATTTTATGAATTTAACGAGTTTAAAGAAATTTAATAACTGTATTGGTTTTAAAAATATTAATACATAATTTTAAATATTTTAATAATTTTAATAATTTCAGGAATCTAAATTAATTTAACGATTTTCAATTGCCTTCAATTATTTTGAAGAATTTTAAAGTTTAACATTTTTTTTATGAATTAAAATTGTACAAATTATAGGAATTTTTAAATTTTTAAATACAGTTTTTTTACATCTAAATGGAATTAGATTTTAAATTATTAAATAAATTTAATGCTCTAAATTTGTATACTTTTTAAAATTTGGAGAATTGTTATAATTTTAATGTATGAATATTACTAATTTTAAATATTTTATCAATTTTAGGAATTTTAATAATTTTATGAATTTAAGGGTTTGAATAATTACAATAATTAAGTTTGTCGTATTATATAATATTGTGAAAAATTAATAAATTTTTGAATTAGTAGATCAAATTCTACAGTATTGTTTTTTCGTATTTCAAGAATTTTTAGAAAAGTTCAAATAATTTAATCTCTGTTTTATATAAACAATTTTAAAAAGTTTGGGATTAAAATAAATTAAATTGGAGTTTCAAAATTTAAACATTTTTTATTAAGTTTCGACTTTTTTTTTTTAATTTTTAAAAATTAAACATTCCGAACTATCACTTTAAAAAGCTGCCATCTATCGTGTAATAGATTAAGTATAAAAATAGCAAATCTAGATTTACAGCGTTTTATTAGCATCTGGGAGCGTACACTTCTATGTAGGAAAGTGGTGTGTGTTGGCAACAACAGAACATATTTTTAACCAATAAATACCTGCTCACATAGAAAATATTTTGTAAATTATTTTGGAATGCTTAAAGAAACGACTGTTACGTTTACGAGTGGAACGCCCTACTATCAACAGGTTTTATTACATGTATACAGATACAAAATGTGTATGACACAATCGAATTCAATTGCTATTTGGTGTAGTAGAGTAGCTGAGTAGCTACATGTTTAGGGTTGAATATAAAATAGGGTGGTTGACTTAAAATTTTTTGCACATGTAAATATGTCGAAAAGTATTCATCTTATATAGGGGTATATACAAGTATATTGGGAGGGTGAGAATTAAATTAAATTCGAACCGCGTTATTAAACTCCCACGCAATACAAAAGAATAAATCATTTTAATTCATTAAGCTATCATTTTATAGCCATAGCAGTTTAATTTATGCCAAACCATGTTGCAATCTAATTCGATTTTTTTTCAACGAAATTATGAATCGTTAAAAGCTTTTATTGTATAAATGTCTGTGTGCTTTTATAACTTTATTCATATTCCAAATAATACGGTTTGCGTATAATATTCGTACATAAATACAGACACTGGTGCGTGGCTTTTGCGGTGGGATTAATTATGTTTATTATTTCATTATTACGATGTGCAGCGACAACTGTATCATTTTGATGTGATTTGTGTATTTTTGGGCCGGAAAACTCATTTTTAAATTTATTTATACAAATATAAATTAGGGCATCGTAGTGATAAATGGCTGACATCGAGGAGTATTGCAGAAGTATAACAGAAAATATATCATCTGAGTATGAAACTGTTTTAGTGTGGTCGAGGCTGTTTAATCTCTTGGTTGCTCTCCATATTGAATAAAGTCTACGAATTTTGGACGTAATGTTTCTGATGTAATGTTTACCAGTTGGACTGAAAATATTTACTTTGGTGAATGTCTAAACAAGTTGGGGTAAACTAAAGCAAAGCGATGCTGCTTTGAATACGGTTTAATCCAGTGGAATATGGCTATTCCTTGGCCGATATTGTTGAAACTAGACACGCTGGATTGAAAAGTAAATTTAAAATGATTTTTGTAAAGTGTTCTTTCTGGAATATGGCCCATTGGGAAAGAACTAATCTATTCCTATACCGATTATTATGGAACCGCACAACTTTAATGGACATGAGAATAGAATGTGATTATTGGATACCACTTGGGATGGAGAGCCGTATGGCGTAAAATAAAATAATTATTCCAGCTGCCATCACGTGCTAGATTTTCCATAAGAAATTCCTGAACTTCGAAATTCATATAAAATTGATAATTTTGAGACATTACAGATAGCTAAGGGCGATCTAAAGGAACCTTATAAAGGAACCATATAAAGGAACAACCGTACGTTTTATCTGACAGAATTTCTAAAGATTCTGGAAATCAAACCAGCATGGTACTTTTTATCATAGATGAAAATATTTCTCTATTAGAGTATTCTTCGGAATGTTATATGTTGACGGCACGCTTTCGCTGTTTTCTGGCTTATTTTCCTAACTTTCTATCACCTATATGGTTTGAACAGTAATCATTCACAGCACCTGAAATATTTAAGGCCTCATTGGCCCACGTTGAATTTCTCTTTGGTCTGTTATTTAAAAAAAATCCCATTGTAATCCAATATGTCGAGTTTCATGCCTATCAATAAAATACGTTAAGTTTCAGCTCCGGGCCATATTCCTGAACTTCATCCAAAACTCATTTTAAAATCTGCATTTCGTATGATGAATTGTTGTCGAAAAATCAGCCGATTACCTGAAATTTAACTGCATGTGTTTTGCATAGTTGTCCTGGTCACGTTTTACTTTAAAAGTGATCTCCCAACAAATTCTAACTATTTGAAAATATTCGATGATACTTGCGGTTCGAATTTCAAGGCTGGCATCATGGCGCTGTGTGTTTAAAAAAATCTTATTAACTGAATTTGTGACAATTCTGGAAATTCTAAATTTCTAATAATTACCCATAATCGAGATTTGAAAATTTTCAATTTTAACTCAAAACCTGGTTTTGAAAAGCAAAATTTAAAACTTTAAAATTTCTTAAATGATTCTGAAGTTAAAATTTAAGATCCGATTTTTTTTAATTTTGGACCATTTCTCAAATTCGAAACTGTCACTCAAATTATAAAAAATTTAAACAAAATTATGGAAATTCTACAAATCAAAAATTTATCAATTCCATGAATTTTAGAAATTTTTTTTTGAAAGAAAGCTTCTCAATTTTCCAAACTTAAAATTGAGTGGATTTTAGATAAATTTTAAAATTTTCTCTAATTTTAAGTTGATGGAGCCATTTTTCAAGCTATATGTCAAACTTTGAGGGTTAGAAAGGTATTCCACATCTTCGTTATGATTGATTGACTGACGACAATGAAGCAACAACCAGTTATGCTTTCAGAAACTATTTTAATTTGTCTTCTAATTGTTTAGTTATAGGGATACAGCACACAGTTTGAGTAAAGTTTAAGATTACAAAACGAATGACACTAACTATAATTATAAAAGTTTAGTTGTTAGCTTTCAAAAGCGCTTGGAAGCCTGTAGTTTCAATAAAATAAAATTTTAACAAAATTACTCGAATCAAACTGTGAGAGACTTGGGGAGTCTTGATTAGAAGTTAGGTAGTTCATGGTTTTTGGCAGAAATTTGTTAGGGAACTCTTAATACTGGACCCAGGAGTACTAAAATGCGGCACTTGCTGCCACACAACACTACTGAGTTCGCTTGATGTTTGTTTGCTTTACCATATATTTCAGCTCTTCAATGATAATAATTGATGGATGCAGATGATTGCCTTGTTATTATTATTATACAGTTAATAATTACTATTACTATTACCACACTAATTATAATTTATGTAACTGAGTGTCACCAATAAGATATAAAAAAAGTCTCGATCAAAGCAACTTTTTAAAATGATCTGACTGCAGTATGCTCGAATTTATGTCTTTTGTTTCGTATCTTTGCTTTGTATGTTCGTTTGTAGAGTGAAACTTTGTGTATGCAACCAGTATTTTGTTTGTGTTCAATAGCAATGCTGTATTTTTTCTATTGTACGCTAGATGGCACAGTTGAATTAATAGACAAGCCAATATTATCGGTGATTTTTATAGGGTGATAAATAATTTCGTATTTGGATTGCAAAAGCGGTATGAATTAGAATAATCAGTTTTTAAATATTTTACCACTTCGATAAGGTGACTGTTGTGGTTCTTGTGTCTAGCTTGTTGTGTTGTTGGATGAATCTGTTATATGTTTCCATAGGCAAGCATATCCGCTGTTCCTGTTTTATAGTTCAACTTGGACATGAGCTCGGTGCGTTCGTTGGTTCACCTCATACTCTCACCGTTTCTCGTATACGCACTCATGATTGTGCTCGAATACTTGTAAGAACTTGTTACTGTCAGTCACATTGATGAGTTCGTTGTGGAACGGATGATGTAGCGGCTCCATTTCTTGTTTGTGTTCGTTTAGCTGATCGATCGTCGATGTCGTAGTTAATGAATTTGAGAACACAAGGCTGAATCCGCCGTTTGCTTCAGCAGTGCTCTGTAATATTAATTAGGGTAATGTTCCTGCAGTGTGAGTTGATATACATTGCTCAACTACATTGCCGGCGCACGAATATTCTTCCAGAATAAACTAGAAATCTGAGTATGATTACAGCGTGCCGTCGATCCATGGATTGAGGATGTTTATCTTCAATTCACTAATGCTTCTTTTAAACATCACCATTTGTCTGGTGATGGTCGCACGGATACAATCCAGATAGTATGGTATGGTAATGCGGCGGCTATCGGTGATAAATTTTCCTATTGCGTCGTATGATTTAGTTTCGGGCAACTGCTTCAATTTCTTCGCTTTGCATTTCAGTTTCAGCCGTCTATTTTCTTATTTTCAAGACATTGATCTTATATACCGCGTGAACGTGTGCTTATGAACCATACGTCTCTGGCAAATCTGGTGCCGATACAGAACACAGACTTTCAATCAACTTTAAAGTTTGTGGCATATCCTCGTTCATTAAAACTCAATCAGCTTGAAATAATCCACGATACGAAACTGGCCGAAAGGGGGAGACTTGATGTAGGGAAGAATACGTATGATGGTTTTTCATTTTGTGCAGAATCTTAAGCAGCATTGGCTAACGATTCTAGATAAATTCTGCTCTACCGATTGTTCTATGAAATTCCTGTCCTCTATTTGGGCTCGTATAGTTTTGATTGTTGTCTGATGGTATTTAAAAGTTGTATGCAATTCTTCACTTATTCTCCGCCGTAATTGTTTCATCGTGATTTAGATCTCGGCATCTGAACATGCTGGTGACCGATCCTTGGTTTAATTTTTCGTCCGTGGCCCAAGTAGAGCTCCGGGATTGATAGCTCATCAGCGTTATGATCGTAGTTGCCGGACAGAGGTTTTCGATCTTGGACTGGAGCTGTGTCCAGGCATTTATCTTCATTCCATAGGAGAGTCTCTTGACAAACTAGTAAGATATTCATATAGTTTTGGGTCTCTATCGTCTCTATGTACGATTGTTGGTCTGCCACCGTTGGCGTAGTTGATGTCAATGCATTAATTAATTAATTCGTTCATGCATTACCGCGATTTGTATTTTTCGATAATATATTAAGAGTCCACATGTCGGTAGAGTCGACATCGGGACCCTCT
Organism: Tipula unca; assembly: GCA_951394425.1. Classification (NCBI taxonomy): domain Eukaryota; kingdom Metazoa; phylum Arthropoda; class Insecta; order Diptera; family Tipulidae; genus Tipula; species Tipula unca. The sequence goes on along the minus strand of OX596382.1, from coordinate 20,211,683 downwards.
GATCAAATCGATTCAACATCTGCGCCGAAATACCTAATGCAACCAGTCGTAGAAGAATGTACCCCGTTCACCCACGACGTGAAGACATGTGCGAGCGCTTATGTTCAGCAGCTATTTGTCGAAATTGGGCATGCCAGCGCCAATTTAATCGATGCGCGATCCATTTAATCGTGAATTGGAATATTCTTCCTCGATGCTCCCCCGATGGAACAGGCAAAAACTTTCCGATTTCAATGCTTTTGCAATTCTGCATTGAAGTCTCCAATGAATATTCACACGAATGACAATATGTAATTGACGAGAAACGGAAAATGCCGATAGTCCACCATATGCTGGAATTCGGTTAACACAGCTTTATGCGGCCAACCAATCTAGCCTTCGTGGTCTTGACCCTGGTACATTCCCTTCAGTAACAATATCATGTACCACGGATTGCTTAACTGGGCCTGACTTTTTAAGTATCATGCCATAGGCGTTGTCAATGATGAAATGGATCGGTGAAGATATGTCAGAGCGAATCAACTATATAGCCGTTTATTTTTAAAATCGACTAAAAGGCCAAATTTACTCAGAAAATCGGCGCCAAGGACTATCGTATCTATTAAAAAATGCAGATTATTCCTACTATTGTAAAGGAATTATCTGCTCAAGTTCAGGGTGTTATGATTCGATGAATCTACCCGCGAGGTTGCGAGTTTTTTGGATTATTCGATTCGCTGGCGGTCAGTGTGTGTAATTGGGCGCTTGGGAATGGTCAAATTCCTCTTCATTTTATTTTATATATTCCCTCGAATTTTTGCATGTTCACGGCGGCGAAGGAAGCGCTTATCACTAATGTGTTTCCGAACATCCGCCGAAATTATATGAACCACGATTGGCTCTGAGTCTGAATAAGTCTTAAACAGTCTGAACTACTTGATTAAAAACAAAATCGCTGGGTCCTCAGCACATTAAGTGCAAACGGTTCGGAGACTGCCTTACTACTTTCGGGTGGTCAGGGCTCTATAACGAAGCCAAGCCATCGTGGTAAGGCTAAGCGGCGTGCAAGCGTCACCGCCAATGCTTACACAAAAAGCTGTCTGGATTGGCATTGGGTGCAATTTCCGAGGAGCCTAGCTATAGCTCTTCCGATACACTCAAAAGGTCCAGCTCGGCATCAGGCACTACGCCTGAAATGGCCGCTAAAAGCCTAAAAAAAAAGCTTAAAAAGTTACAAAATTCTGCGTGCGGGAAATGAACGCATCCATTACTCTGAATTCCGGTTTTGTACAGCAATTGCTAGGTTACTACCTGCCTGATGGTGTCATCATTTGCAAAGCGAGCAATGATGAGACATACGTTTGGTTCTGTGGTGGGATTGACAGAATCAAGGACGTCTGGAAGGGTTGCAAACTTTCGGTTGTTGAGCCCCAGAAACCTCTGATTCTGCCTGCACTCATGGATTCCTGGGCCATCTGAAAATCTGAGTGTAGTTATCATGAACATCGGTATAATGAATCCAAATGTTTTGAAGGCTATCCGATCGATACAAGCGAGAGACTAATCGCCAATCGATTGTGTTCAGGGTTGACCAGAAGTCCTTCGAACACATTACTGGGACCGGATCGTCGCTACAATACGTCCTTGACAGGATCTGTTTCAGGGTTATCTCTGATCGATTATAAACAGATCAACCTTAATAACAAGTCAGCCTCTTATGAGTTGAAGAGGCTGCTTGCTGGTTTAGATTCGAAGTTCGTCTAGCACTCTCAGACTGTTTGACCTTATATGATTCCACCTCGCCCCTCCATCAGAGGAAATGGTGAATCATATAATATGGTGTAGGGTCAATAAACTACATCTAGTAATTGGTTGTGACGCTAATGCTCATCATACCGTTTGGGATAGTTCGAATACCAATAATAGAGGATCCTCACTGTTCAATTATATTTCTTTACTCTTCTGAGATGCTCAATGATGGTTGTAAGTCAACTTTTATCAACTCGGTTCGTAAAGAAGTGATTGATATTAGTTTGTGCTCTATGACCATCGTTAACTTGATTCTTTATTGGAGGGTGATGGTAGTTTTAAAAGACCACCGGTTTAACCATATCGTATAATAGGAAACTTACAAATTGGGATTCATTCTCCTCTGAGCTCGTTCCACTACAAGATTTGTCTAATCAGATTAGATCTATCACAGATCGTGATTTGCAGGCAACTGAACTAACGAAAGCAACCTCGACTTCTTATGAATAATTGTGCAGAAGAAGCTTAACAAATACCCTTCTGGTGTTCTGAACTTAAAAAGTTAAGGAAAAGTGTGGTGAAATTAAAAATGAAGTCAAAAATACGAATCTCATTTCTGATTGGAATCGATTTTTGGTAGCTCAAAAAGCCTATAAAAGCCTAAGAAACGCGCAGATGATTGCGTGGAAAAACTTCTAAGAGGTATAATTGAAGTTGGTGAGCTACTGTGGTCTGTCCACTTTCCTGGGTGTGACACTGTTGATTCGGGTGTGGTTGCCTCCGCGCCCGCAAGAGGAGTACTCTCACCCTTGTTGTGGCTCATGGTTATCGATGAATTAATTGTTAACTTGCAGCGATCTGGGTTCATCGTGCAAAGCGGATGATCTCGTTTTGAGAGTCAATCCCTCGAAAACTGATCTGATTGTGTTTTCCAGACGTAGAGACAGTGCTAATATATCTGTTCCCACTCTATTTGGTAGAGCAATTACAAGGACAGGGCAAGTCAGAGCAACCTAGGCGTTATTCTAGATAGTAAACTTACCTGGAAATTTCGCCTTGATTATAAGCTACAAAAGGCCATTGCTGTCTTCTGACAACGCAGAAGGGCCTTTGGCAATTCCTAGGGTCTAACCCCCAAAATCATGTTATTCATCTACAAATTACTCGTTTTACCTTTACTGTCTTATGCAGCAGTTGTATGGTGGCCAGTTGTTAAACTGGTCTGAGCCAACTCAGAATTTTGGTTGCACTTATTACGGCCCACGGACGTTTCAAGGTTCATCTCCAAGGCATGGGACTCGCTCAGGGTGATCTTTGTGACGACTGTCTGGAGGAAATGGGCGACTGTCTACACTGCTTTTGCAGCTGTCCGGCCTTTGTCGAAGCCAGATCCTAAGTTTTCTCGTATGGATCTTTCAACGTCAAGTTTGGCTGTCAAGAAACTGATGAACGACATGATTTAAGTGATGACGATCATCAAGGGCAAATCCAAAGGTGAAGATTTTCTAATTCCGAAAATTTCTCTGATTCCAACTGACATTCCGTTCGACTTCTAGTGCATTCAGTTTCCCGACGATCAACAAATCCCAAGGTTAGATGTCGCGTGTTTGAGAGTTGGCAAACCATTATCGTTGTTCATTTCCGGAGAACAAAACAAACATTGTTTACCACAATGAATTGTAGTGATTTGCGTCTGTATATTCGATTTAATTCCACTCGAATAGAATACATTGAATTCTTTTGAATGATTCCAACTGATTTCAATTCATTTCCACACTGAAAGAAAAAAATCCAAAACACAGCTCATTTTCTGATGTTCTATAATTTGAACTACCCTAACCGCACCTAAACCAACCATCCTACTCACAAAAATCAATCATAAAAATATATTTTGGGCCCATAAAAATCTTTGCATAAATACGAATTACAAATTCCCCATCGACTTGACCTTAATGGCTTGCCAAAAAAAAGCAAAACAAAAAAATCAAGATTTTCCATCTCACTAAGTTGGCATAATTTGTAGCTATGTATACATAATCATAAATTATGTACTTATGTTGTGTGTATATGTATATGTCTCAGCTCTACATAAATGACTTAATTTCATCGTTATTTATAGGCATCGTAATTAATCATTTTATTTTATGTTAAGGAACTAATATCCTTTCTAATTGATTTTCGTTTATTGAAGATTTAGGAAATGTGTGTGTGTGTGTGTATGGGGGGGTTAGGTAATAAATTAGCCCGTTTAATATCAACAACAAATTTCTTTTATTAAATCATATATGTGCGCATGTTCTTAAATATCGAACCTAAATTCTGTTTCGCCAATTTCGGACGCACTCCACTCATCCAATTTCTCAGCGTACCCCTCCGGCAGTTCGCTCGTGAATTGTCCCACCTTTCCTGTTTTTATAATCAAAAATTCGTCGTGCTCGATACCAACATTATTGTAATTCCCACTTATACGATTCTTGATGACTTTATTTAAATTTAGATTGTCCACGATTTCGTAGTTATCGTTTTGATTGACCGCCCGGTTATCGCACATCGATTCGTATCCCAAATGAGTTGACAATTTTTCAATGTCGCCGTCGGCGATTGGTTTTTCTAGAAAATCGGCGACCAGCTTGATTACGGTCGATGGATTTTGTTTAAATTCCTCGAATGTGATAAACAAAATGTACGGTTCGTCCTGGATGCACCAATAGTCGAGGACATGATTGTGAAATGGTGCGGCTAATACTAAATCTTGGGTGAACACTTCCAAAAAATCTTTTAACGTGCCCTTGTATTTCAGCACCTCTTTGTAATAGTGGTAGTACGATGTTGCAACGTCTTTTGGGTTGCGGGCCACATAAATTAGCTAAAATAAATAGATTGGGCGGGTGATGACAAATTCATTACCATTTCTTATCTTACGTATATAGGTTATATGTATTATGCAGAAATTAATTTTTTTTTATCAGTAGGGCTCTGCCTTTAAAATAACCAAAAATTTTTATTTTATTTACCTTCGGCTTGATACCCCATAATTTGGAGGGCAGTAGCGGTACCGGTAAATGCGACCGTATATATCGTGGCGATTCGGCCCGCCTTGTCTTATCGATCGAATTTAATTTCACCGCCTTTGGGTCATCTGGTGCAATTACCGACTGTCTAAAATTAAATAAAATTGATTTAGTACGTTGCGATTAGATTAGAAATTTGCTTTTTTTTATATAATTTACTCAAAAAAATGATATCGCTTGTCCAATGGCACTGCGGCTGCTTGTTCATAATTTAGGTTGTTGTTGAGCAACCAAACTAGTTCCTGTATCCATACGCCACCTTTAAAATATCACACATACACAGTTAAATTAGTAATCATATTTAGATTTGTTTCACAACAAGTATTGTTTACCAGCTTCTGGGAATGATGTCACCCAAATATCATCACTTTTCACATTAAATAATTCAATTTCCATGGCATGATTCCGATAGGTTGGTGGAAATATGAACGATTTGAATTTGGTCGAATTGCCCAGCGGGGTTTTATAATTATTTATCGTCTTGACCCGGACTAGATCACGATTTTTTAAAAACTCAGTCGAACGCAATAGTTTCCGATCACCGGTCACAGTTTCACAAACTACGGGCATTTTTCGTTAATTGTTTTTTTGTTTTACACCTAACGCACGGTTTCACCTGGCTGGTATATGAATCAAAACTATATATGCAATAAACTAAATTTTGAGTTGTAGGCTAGATAAAAATGTATGTATGTATATAAAAAAAATGGTCTGATAAGATTAGACGACTGGTTCAACTGAATTCGTTTATATATTAAACATAGCAAGATAACGCGAGCAGCGGAATCATAACAACAATAACTAAAAAATCGTTATTCGAGTGTATGGAGATAGTGCGTATGACGTGTAAATATGCGCTCGTTATCTCACTATAAATTTTGTACCGGTTCGGTGTATTGAAAAACAATATTTTTATCGTCTACTTGGTGTGTTTTTTATGGTCGGTACTGTTACTGTATTTTATTCCTATAATTTGTCTTGTTGTTGGCGTTTGTTTGTTTGCAAGTAATTATCTCTAGAATGAAACTCTGAAGAGTACTGTGTGTTGTTATATTATGCTGGGTTACGAGTGTTTTGTTGTTAAAATACGTATATACGCGCGTGTGATGATTAATTTAATGCGAGATGAGACATTATCGTCTTTAAAATTTGTATTTTTAATGACCGTCAATATTGAATGCGACGTGCATCGTTGAATTATTTGAAAAGTATTCGTGACCAGGAATTTTTTTAGATTTTTTTTATTGCTCTTGGCCTTGCAATTCCTGGTTGTATTCACAATTGAACTTATATTCACGATTAAACTCAAAGAGATTTTGTCTTTTAGTGTTTAAGTTGTCCTAATTTTTCGGGTTTTGCGCTGTTTATATGTATCTCTTTAGGACATCGTTTTAGGTACTTTGTCATATGAAGGCTCTAATCTTGAATGGTTTCGTTGTTTTGAATTAATCTTAATTTTTTAAATTTGATGTGTTAAATATTTTTTTTAAAATTAAAAACGATGCACATTTTTCATTCATCTTAATCATAAATTTAATATCGACAGTACTTATATATATGCTCCATTTCTGATATTACAAGCCTTATGCATTTTTTGCGAGCACTGTGCATATTGAATATTATTTTCATGTGGTTTGAATTAATTGGAACATATTAAACAATTAATATTCACACAGTCAGAACTATTTACTATTATTTCTTTTAAGTAGGTACGGTATGCAGAATTATGTTTAAAATAAATGTCATCATTTTCGAAGTGAATGTTATATTTTTTGTGATTATTTGTTGTAAAATCGATGGCATATAAAACTAATGGCCCACAATTGTAAGTCTCTTTAAGTAGTTAGAGAATATGCTGTTTCTGTGTCAAAACGTTAAAAAATTCTCATTCCACGCTGTTTTCAAATCATTTACAAACTGCTGTACGTTTTTAATTAACGAAATTAATTTTCTTTCCGATAATAACGGATCATAAGACATAATTGTCTTCTATTCAAAATTAATAATTATTAAAAAAAAATGGTTGTTTTCACAATGAGGAATGTTAATTCTGAAAACTCAGTTTCATTTACTCCAAAGCTCGTTTAATAGTTAAATCTTAAATTTTGTTTAATTTTTTTTCGAGCTTTTAACATTTGTTTGTTTACTTAGATATAGCCCATTTTATTAACAAAAAACCGAATTCTATGATTCAAATACTCGTTTTAATACCTGTTTAATTTATAAATTTTTTTTAACAGCATTGTTACGAAAAGCTCTAATGAAAACGCATTTATCAATAGCATTCAATTTAGAAGATGGATGGTAAATTTATTTAAAAGAAAAGTGCAGCGTAAAAGCTCACCAGAAATAATAATCTCGAAGCTGCTTCTTCAGTGTTTTAGGAAGCTTTTATGGTTCACATTCCAATGACCTATTTGAGCTTTCACTGCACGTGCTTATGCATGAAACTTACTAAAATTACGATTCCATCCACTTTGCAAAATTTGCGGGTTTTAATAGAAAGCTCTGTCAAATTAAAAGCTCGACTAATTCAACATTAATAATTAGAGGTGTTATGATAAAAAGAAAGCATCTCTGGAATTTTTTTTTGTCGGTTATTATATGCTTACTAAAAATGGCCAAGCTTTATCAATTTACTCGTAAAGCTTCTTAAGCTTTAAGTATAAGCTACATTTAAAAATTTTTAAGCAAATCAAATTTGCTTGATGGGAACTTAATCAGGTGTTTTATTTTTTTAAACCTATTTTTTTGATTAATTTTAAAGCTCGTTTAAGTATTTTTCACGACATTATTACCGAAAGCTGTAGAAAACTAGTACCCATAAGCTATGTTATCTCTATTTCAAGCAATCCTGCAAGCCAATTTTAAAAATGTTTAAATTAACAAAATTCGCTTGATAACAGCTTGGATTCTTTTTCATTTTTAAAAACTCAGTATTGTCATTTCATTTAAAAGCCCACTTTAATGAATAAAGCTTGACATTTTTTTAAGGATTCGAATTTAATTTTAATTTTAGAGCTTTTAAACATTATTTGTTTTTTTGAATGTAAAGCTCATTATTTACAAATGTTTGTCATTATTAATAAAAGCTCAATTGAAAATTAATTTATATTCATTCACACCAATAGCACCAAATTTAATATAAAAATTAATGGAGTTACAAATCTAAACTTTACATTTTCTAAACTTTATCATTCGTTGAAAGCTTTTATTGGTTAAAAGTTAAATAATACGGAAATTCTTGATTTGGTATGTTGTGCGCTAAACCAAAGACCTTAATTAATTTAAAATAAAGCTTTGAAAATTAAAAGCTCGATCAACCATAGACATTGATTATCAGAATAACTTATTATTAATTATTAGTAATGAATGCTTCTTTGGGAATTACTTTTTCATCGGCCATTTTGAAGTCACTATTATTGAAAAGCTTATTAATAGCTCAGTTCAAAATACCATAAGCTGAAAAAATCTGCTTGTGAATTAACTTGCGTATTTTAAAAAAGTAAAAACTAATAGCTTAATTAATTTAGAAATTTAAAAAAGCTTTAACAAAATTGTTTAATTTGAATTTAGTTATAATTAGTTTAATAACTAAGCTTTTTCGAATTTTTGGTTTAATTAAGTTTTAATTATCAATTATAACTGTGCTTATTAGAACAAAAACGAAATAATAATTTTACAGATATTTGACAACACATTTCTTCAAAGCTTTTATTGAACTTGGTCTTTTTAATTTTAAAGCTCTGTTTTATGTACTCGTACGGATAGACCCCTGCATTCGGTGTTCGTATACTTTAAACGAATAAACTTCTTGCAAAATCTTTATGATGGAAGCCTTATCAGATTCTATAAAAAGAAATATTAAAAGCTTACTTAATAAATTTAACCACTTACTTTAGAGGTAACAATTTTGATCAGATGAATCTTTATCATTTGCTTTATCGTTGCTGAAAACAATAAATGAAAATAAATATAAAGTTCTAGAAATGTAAAAGCTGTAGGGTGAGGTAATATTAATGAAAAGCTTTGGGGAATAGAAGAGGTGTGGTAACAGGTAAGCTCAAAATGTAAGTAAAAAAGCTTCTGGATTCAAGGATTGTGGTTGTTTTATGGGATTCTATGGATGAATTTTTTGTGGGTCACACTAAATATCCGTTTTTGTTTTAGAGCTTTTTAGAAATGATCTTATGTATACTTAACTAAAAAGCTTACTTACATAGTTAATTTAACAACTAGATGGAATTTTAGAAAATTATGCAAAAGAGCGTAATCTGTGATTTGTGAATTTTCATTCATGTATTTGAGCTTTCACTAAAAAGGTTTATGTATGTATAAAAACAATTTAAAATTTTACTTAATCTATAAATATTATTTCTTAATTCATTGCAGTGAATTTAATTTCAATGATACGATTTTTATAATTAATAAAAGCTCTTTAAATTTGAAAGCTCGATAAACTGGTTATATATTGTTATTATTTATTAAAAGTAAATTTTTTTTGTCGTTTTTTATGTGTTAAATAAAAATGGCGACCATGCTTTCTTAATTTAAATGAAAAGCTTATTTTAAAAACCTTTAAGTAAGAAAAAGTTTTTTAATAAAAACTATGTGTTTTATCAGGTTCTATGAAGATAACATTTGTGGCTCACAAATCTATGTGAATATGACATTTTCTCATATACAGATGTACAAATTATAAAGCTTTGCTAAAATGTTGAAGTCTGAAAATTCTAATGAAACATAAGTAATTAGCTCTAAGTAATACTAAGCTTTACAAAACAAACCCTATTTACACAAATGTGATGTATTATTTCTCAACCAAAGTTACTTAGGCATAATTCATAAAATTATTAATCTCTATTTCATGAAGCCCTGCAACCCCAATTTAGAAATGCTTAAATAAACAAAATTCGTTTGATAAAAGCTTGCTGGATACTTTTTTAGGTTTGCAAAACTATGTCGACATCAGAAAGTTTTGAAATAACTAAGTTTCAGTTTTTTAGACGTTAAATAAATGTAAACTTTGTTGAGCTTTATATTCAAACACAAATAAAATTGTAAATTCCGGTAATTAAGCTTTTACAATTTTGTTTGTTTAATTGAATGTAAAGCTCAAGTATTTTATTAATTAATTTTAGCAAAAGTCGAAAATTAGTTACTACGAAACATTGTAGCTGAGTTTCAATTACTCAGCTTTTAAAATTTAAAAGCTCGATCAACTGGACCTTGATAGTCAGAAAAACTAATTATTTATCATTATTAATGAAAGCTTCTCATTTCTCTTGTTAAGCTTAATTATAAGCTCAATTTAAAATACCATAGGCAATCAAAATTTTCTCGATGAATTAACTTTTGTGTTTTAAAACTGACCCACAACTGATAACTTAATTAATTTAGAACTTGATAAAAAGCTTTTACAAATTTGTTTCATTAATTCATATCTGTTGCAAAACTATTAAATGGAATTTAAATTTATTTACTTTGACTACTAAACTATTCAAATTTGGTGGTTTAATTAAATTTAAAGCTTATAATTTCTACAGCTGTTGTAAGCTCATTAGAAAAAAATTGAAACTATAATTTTATGGCCATTTTCTAATGACAACCCATGACAAATCGAAAATTCTCCTTCTGATTTAAACTAAACATGTATTCGAAGCTTTTATTGAGTTTGTTCGATTCTACGTCAAGTACTCTAAAGCAACCGAACAGTATTCTAAATATAAACATACGTGGAAAGTTTAAATTATCTAGAAGTCGAACAATTTTTTCATTACACATATAATTGTGCCACACATAGAATCCATATCACCAAGCGTATAGCGGAATCAGTGCAAATATATAAGCTTTTGTTCTTATGAATTTTTAAAATCCATTTTACATGCAACATTTACTTGAATTATTAAATTTGGCAATGTGGATTACATTACCTCCATCAAAGTCTTCAATTTTCAAAATCCAAAACTCGTACCTGTGTTAAAAATGAATTATTCATAACAAACAAATTTACCAATTCCTATATGAATAAATAATAATGTTCCACTTTCAAGAACAAAGCCATATACATAAGTGCGATCATCAACCGAAATTACTAAACGCATTAAATTATTTTCCAGTATAGGTACGTTCTAAAATTAGATTTTCTGTTGTGGAAAAAGTGTTTTATTAGTAACACGCCGATGAACTAAAAATAGCAATCATTTTTCAATCTACCAGTTCCGGCAGACGGATTAATCGAAAGAAATAAAATGAAGAAATCAAATTTGGATTTTATACCAACAACAAACAATCATGCCAGGATTCTATTTATAATTTCCGACTTATTATTTTATATTTGGTTTCCGTTTTCCGCGGTACCTTATGTGTGGGTGTGTGTACCTGCAAGAAATCTTGTAAAACAATATGAAAACCATTAAACTGTATTTTCTATACCAATTGATCCATAATAAATCTTTGGAAGATATATTTAACAACAATATCTCAATATCTTTTCTATATAAGACGTAAGCAATTTTTATATTTTTCATGTTAAGCTTTGATGAGGGTTGGATGGCTGAATCTATTTTTTTCTTTTCTTTAGGGATGATTTCTCATCTTTACGTAAACAATAAAATTTGTGTTTAGACATACCAAAACATTGATTTTCAATATTTTCGTTATATACGTACAATAAATTTACGGATTTGCTGTAATGTTCGAAAGAGATTTGGAACCAGATTAGATGTGTTTGAAAGAAGATAAACTGCCAAGGACAATGTAATATGTATTCTTTAATGTTATCAGCTAGAAATGTTCTATGCACTCAAAAAAATGTAAAAAAATCTAAGTTGGCAGGTGCAGCCATCACAAGACATTGGCACTCACCATGGTGAGTTAGGAGTTTGGAGTAACTAAATTTACTATTTTGTCAGCTAGAAGTTAGATCTCAGCGAGTAGGCTGGCTCGGTCACGTTCTGCGTGCTGATCCGGAACGAATTGTGCAGCGATCTCTGAAAGGAGAGCCACCATATGGTAGGCGCAGAGGTCGTTGCAGGCGACGATGGCTCCACGATGTAGAGAACGACTTGGCCTCTTCAGATTGTCTAAGACAGTATGAAGACCAAGCTCAGGATCGAAACCGTTGGAGCCAGATTGTTGATTCAGTAAGGGGCCAGTAATGGCCTTTAACACTGTTATTATTATTATTATTATTATTATTTTGTCAGCACCATATCACATTATTCGATTTCGAAAGAATAACACCGCAGTCATTTTTGTAAAAGCTCAATTTTTAACATTTTTGCCGACAAACTAGTTTGTGTAAGATAGTAGTCGCCATGAGTCAAGTACGGAAACACAAACATTCTTCACTACAGTGGTTTACTAGCGACGGCTTTTTTAAATTTATTTGTTGTGTATGGCGCTATTGAAACTCAACTGATTTGTTTCTTTACGTTTTGTAGCCCATCAAGCGGAAGTTATTTGCTTTCTGGAATTTTTCCTCAACTTGCTTTCAGATAATCGGTGCTGATTCAGATAAATAGTTCTTCGACCCTAATCTTGCCGCCAGAAACTTTTATTTCCGATTTTAGAATTTCTACCCCGTCTGTGTATAATTTACGAGCCAATAATTAAGTTTTAAGTGGGATTTAATTAAAATTTTAAACGGAATGTGAAGAAAGTGAGTAGAACGGAGTTCTAAAAAATTTGAATCCAAATGGTTCGTTTGAGTGAAATTTTAGCAAATATTTCACTCAAATTACTCTTGATTGATGTAAATCTTTTAATTATGTTTAGTTAAATATAACTCAAATAATAATTTAATTTCACTCAAAATTAAATTTGTATCTAATAAAATTTGAGTGAAATTTAAATTAAATTTAAATGCCGATGCAAAAATTTAAATTACATTTGAACGAGATTGCTTGAGTTTAGCAAGTCAATCAAGCATGTATAACAAAATTCAACTCAAATTATAATTTAATTTCACTCAAAATTAAGTTTTTATTTAATGTTTTTTTATTAAAACGGTTGGAATCTACAATGGTTCCGCACTGAAAACAAACCTCAAAATTTGAGTGATTAATTCAAATGTTGATGAAGAATTTGAATAAAGTTTGAGTTAAATTTGAACGAGCTTGCTTGAGTTCATTAAGTCAAGCTCCTACCATCTGTAATAAAATATAACTCAAGTAATAGTATTAATAATTTAATTTCACTCAAAATTAAATTTTGGTGTAATACAATTTTGAATGATATTTAAATTAAATTTAAATTTCACTCAAAATTAAATTTGTGTGTAATAAAATGTTGAGTGAAACTTAAATTAAATTTACATAGTGATGCAAAAATATGAGTGAAATTAGTCAATTGTTGATGAAGAATTTCAATACAGCTTGCGCTAAATTTGAACGAGCTTGCTAGAGTTGTTCAAGTCAATCTCTTAAGCACGTATAATAAAATACAACTCAAGAAATATTTTAATTTCACTCAGAACTTATTTTGTTTGTAAATAAATTTTGAGTGAAATTTAAACTAAATTTAAATGGTGAGCAACAAAACTTAATTGAAGCTTTAATCTGATAAAATATAAAAATCATTTTTAATTTAGCAAAACTCCAACTCTGGATTATTTTGAGATGTTTATATATTAAAGTCCAGATTTTTGCGAGATAAAATATTTTTTTCTAACTTAATAACGACAGAAATCCCAGGAAAGTTGCCATAATCAAACTTTGTAAGCTTTACTTTAAAAGTATTGAGCTTTTTAATTAAAATATTCTTTCTTTTTAATTTTTGAGAAAATTGGGAAGCTTTATGAAAGACCGACAAGAATTTTTCTTATTTGTTTCATTAAACCGCGCGATATCAGTGTTCAATAGAAATTTTTAAGTTGCAAAATGGTGAGCTTTTGAATAATAATTGAAAAATATTCAAAGTTTTGGGAATAATTTGAAATTTAACGAATGCAACAGAGAAATATTATTTACAACAGCGTTTTTTAGTCGTAAAAGGATACATAATTAATTAAAGTTCGTCATGTAAACTTTTATTTCAAAATTTTAAAAAAAATCTGAAATATTAAGAATGCAGCAATATTTTGAAAAGCTTAAAAATAAAAGCTCGGCAGTAATAGACATAATTTTATCCGAAATATTACTCAAATATATTGACAACATAAAAATCCAATGAAAGCTTACATAATCGAGTAAGCTTAAATCTCAAAAATGTAATGAGCCTTTGAATGGAAATAATTTGTATTGCTGCTCTTGGAGAAAATATTCTAATATTTTTTATAAAATTTTGAAATATAATCAATGCAGCAAAGTTTAAGTAGAGCTTTATTTTTAGAAGCTTAAATTTGAAAGCCTTCCATTAAATATACATAAAAGTTAGGTTTATTTGAGACTTATTTTTTATTTAATGGCGGTAAAAAAGTTTATTGAAAGCTTACACAGTGAAACCTTGATAAGTAAGCTTTTCTCCTAAAATGGTGAGCTTTATTAAGCAGAATACTATATTTCTTGTGGAGAAAAATAAATCTTAAAAAACTTGAAATATTTTCTATATATATCAAAGTTCTTTGTTTTGAAAAGCTTAACAATTAAAGTTCCTCAAACTTTCAAACTTTAGCATGATTTATATCAGTATTATCTAATTTAATAACAAAATCGACTGAAAGCTGTTATAATTATACATCATCCTATCTTGCAAGCTTTCTTCTCAAAGCTTGGAGCTTTTAGACTAATCTAGACCTTCCCTTATACATTTGAGGAAAATAATCTAATCTTCTTAAAAATCATGAATTAACTCATCGGATAAAGTTCAAACTCAGCATTATTATTTAAAGCTTAAATGTGAAAGCTCGCAGTATTAAATATAAATAATTTTAGCCTAAAAGCGACTAAAAAAATTGGATTTTAGTAGTTTTATATTAATGTATTACGTGTTAATGACAACATAAAAGTTGAATGAAAGGTTAAATCTAAAAGCTTCTCGCAAAATAAGGAGCTTTTGAATAAAAATCTTTTTTGTAAATTCTTTTGTACATATACTAAACTTGGTAAAATTTGGTTTATGACGCCCTCATCAAACCTCAAACACAGCGTTATTTAGAGAAGCTTAAATATGAAGGCTCAACAGGAAATATGCATAATTTGGGCAGTTCAAAACAAACAGACTCGATGTAAAGTTTGTCTTCGTTTCTTAATACATGCGGATTGAGGACTAGCATATGTTGATTTAACCGTTCACGAGATTACTGTCTCTAGATTTCAATTTAGTTTCCTATAAATATTCATATCGGCACATATTGCGAATTCACAAAAAGGTCGTCGTACGAGAACGTTGTGTATACGAATAAATATGCCAAACTATTAAATTTTCTATTTATCTCTGATACAACCAATTTATCGTTTGAAATGTTTTATTTTATTTTTTATTTCGTCTTTCGGTAACGACAATAATTTCCGTAATCCTTAGATACAAATATATAGGCATGCTATCCGGTCCCGAAATAAAAGATATCAAATTGCCCAGTACATAGAGTGAAATAAATTTTTAAATTCTCATCAACAAACATTCCTTAAACGACATCGCCTTTTTGTTATGGTGGTGTATTCTATACTAGTATATATTCAGGCGCACATTCACATGGTCAAATATAATAGAAATGTTTCTCATTCTCTTATCTCTAATCTTATCTGCTTATATACAAGTTATATTGTTTCAACCAAAACTAAAAACAACTCTTAAATATGGTTCGTATATATGTGTATGGGATGTATGTAAGATAAAAGCACGAGGAAGAACAAAAAGCCCAGCAATTTATTTTATTGCTTTGCTGATGTTGCTTTATACACCAGCGGAGAACACAAGACAAAATTGTTGTACCTATAAATATAAATTGAAATTTGGCTCGAACCATGAAACACATGAAAACATTAAAAGATTGTTGTATATACGTATTCTTGGGGCCCCATTTAAATGCGTACGTCTATAGTCAATTTCAATAATTTTCTTTTAAAAAAAACACAACAAAAAAATTTCCCGCGTAATTTAATTAATTTTTCTGATGCTGCGGAAAGCGCGTATACACAGAGATCATAAAATCATTGAGACATGGAATTTTCGTAATTTTTGTTTCATGTGCGTTAGGATCATTGAATGGGATGGAAGAGTGGAAAACAATAAAAATATAATTTGTGATGGTGTATGGTGTGTTCTCATATCTTGATTTGAAAAAAAAAGGATTTTTTTTATTGCTGAACTTATACATAAGTAGATAATTAAAAAAGTCTTTATGATCTTATATAGAAGTAATATGTGTATGTACAAAGCGTAATTAAATTAGAATTACGGTCGGTTACAGTTGAAAAGTAAATTTAATTTTTCAATTAAAGCTTTTTTTTTTGACATTGTCACACAACCTTAATTTAAGTTTAGTATTTTGAAATTGTCACAATTTTTGTTATTGGGGTTTCTAATTCTAATTAAATTATCGTAGTTCGTAATGTGTATTTCGTGTAGTAAGGAAGGGGGGATAGATATTGGTAATTGAAACATTCACTTTTATTTGAATCTTAAGTATTACGTTGTTTTCGGATTTTCGGACAAACATGATTTAGCCACTGGCTAAGTGCTGGAGTCAAATTATTTGCTAGATTTAGGGAAGCTTTTTTATTTTTTGTTAGATTTTAGACATTCTATCTGGCCCCAACTAAAATTACTAAAATTGCACACCTTTCAATAATCCTCTATCATATTTTTATAGAAATATAATTATAACCCAAACTTTTGGAAAGCTTTCAACCTAAGCTGATAATTTAAACAAAATTCCTGTTTTAAGAACTTCAATTTATATGTTGAGCTTAAAAGTTTAAGTAGTTTGTTAGCCATTTTGAATAATGATTAAAGTGTATAATGAAGCATTGCAACGTCAGATCAAAAGCTGATCGAAAATAATATGTTTATCTAACTTTATCCCAATCGGTAATAATTTAACAACAATTTTAATTTAAAAATAATTGTAACCTCCGCATTTAAATTACAAGGTAATGCGAACTACATCAGCAAAAGCTCAATTGAAAGCTTACAAATAATTAAATTTATCATTTTACAGGTATCACCTTACAGAATTGATAAAATTTTATTGAGTGCTCTCAACTTTTTGAAAAATTTCGAAGTTAACTAGATCATCAAAAGACTTTCCCCCATACAATGAGATGGATGTGTCTCATTAGAAGTTCCACTCTTCACTAATTTACATTCCCTATGTCCAAGAATACGGCAAGAATACGACATTGTAAATTGAAATAGCGCTTGACTATAAAAAGTAACACAGCCCTTCCAAAAATAGGAGGGGAGGGGGGATTTATTCGATGGTTCAAAGCGCTTCTGTGCATAACATCTCTCTAGGCTGTACATTTGTAGTTCAAATAGTTCTCTCGAAATAAATTTTGGAGGCATAAAGCAGCAGTGCCGTACTGCCTAACTTCATCTTCTAAATTAGTTCACTTCAGCTTCTGTTATAATTTCCAATTTTCTCTATTCAAGTGACAAGTATAAAAGATGGGCGTAGCAGTAACTAATTTATATACGGCGGTGGTCAAGTAAGCAGAGTGATTGCCTTGGTTTTGTGGACCTGGACCCAAGCTTCGGTAGAGTAGCATATTTTAAATTTAATTTAATTCCAAATACCTTGATTGAATTCTTCTCGCTTGTTCCAAAAAAACAAAATAAATTTGGATTTTGTGAAATATTTCATAAATATTTTTAAATTTTTATTTTATTTTGATATAGGTAACAGGTGAGATGGTAATGGAGGTAAAACCCGTTTGCCATTAAATTAAAAAACGAAACTAAAGTCCACCACGTTGCTAGCATAACTACCGCCCCAAATTTTTGAGACTGCTACATCTATCTTTTAAACTTGCCACTTGAATAGAGGAAATTGGAATTTTTAACAGAAGCTGAGTAGAACCAATTTGAAAGAAGAAAATAAATTAAACATATTTTGGCTCTTACCTTGGCTTGAACTCATGTCAAAGAAGCCAAAATCAGTGACTCTACTTGCTTGACCATCGAAATACAATTTGGAGACCCCTGCATTTAAATTACAAGAAATTGCGGACTAGATCTCCAAAAGCTCAATTAAATATTTTAGTAGAAAGCTTACACAACTTTTCATACTTCGATGTAATTAATTGGGTGAGAGCTTCCTAAACTTATTTAAGCCTTATCAAAAGCCGTAAAAAGTCTAAAATTAGTGTTAATTAGTCTAGGACTAGTTTGAATAATACAGAAAGTTTTTTTTAAACACTTGTTTCAAATTAAGAACTTGAAAGCTCGGCAATCATAAGTAATTTTTGACATTGATTTTCAAGGCAGAGTAAAAGTTTTATCTGAATATAAACCGATTGAAAGTGATACGCTTTGGTTTGAACTTGGCAAGCTGCAACTTAAATTACAAGAAAAAAAAAATTATAAGCAAAATGGAAAGCGGGGTTAAAAGTGAAAAGTGAAATTAAAATGCACGATAAAAAGCTATAATTTTACAATAAAACAATATGAAAGCTCCCTAAGTCATCTTAATAAATAAATACTCTATGTTTAAAACGAGCTTTTATTGTCATTCTTCGATTTTCATATTATCAGATGCGTTATTTTATATGTTGAAGAAAATGTCAAACTTGAACGCTAGAAAAGTGATCGTAAAACTTTTCCATAGAAATAACTATCTTAAAAGCGCGCTTCACTTTCAAGAAGTCGTGTAATTTTAAAAATTAGAGACATTTTTTTAAACTTCAATTTTGTATACTAACACAAAATTTTGTACTTGTATTCAACGTGGTAACACCCTGAGTGTTACCTTTAACCTAACACCCTGAGTATTTTCTTAATTAAGCGAAACTTTTATATTTTTTTAGTTTGATCTAGCCCTCAGCTATTCAAAAACATATGTAGATATTTGAGTACACTCTTTGGCTCAACAGGCGATTTATTTAAAATATTGTCACTTAACTTAATACTAATACGTTCCTACCGGGGCTGGAATCCAGAACGTTCTGCTCTAGGTGCCAAATTTTTTACCACATATGCTAGATAGAAACTGAAAACACATAAAATATTTTTGAATGCAGGCTTTTTAAAATTATTTTATCACAAAATGTCGAATTTAAAACCATTCAGTCAACAGGGCTCGCATCTGAATCGAATTAATTTCTTCAGGGAAACTTCCTCCCACAATATATTCAAGTATTATGGAGAAAGTAACTCACAACATTTTTGAGGTGATGATCTCATAGAGAAAAATTTAACACATAGTTCGAATAGCAGTTATAGAACTCAATCTCAAACTGTCATAAAAAAGTACGATTTTTTATTTAAAGAGAAAAATTTTCTTGGATGTATTTTGAAAGAAAGAAGTCCGATGATACCACCAGCAAGTACATCAAACCACTCTCTGCCACATTCTCTAGATATAAGAAGTCCAAATACGGCTGTCTTGCTTATTCGCACATATGCATTGTGCCGAAAATTGTATGTTCCATCAAGGCGCTTTAATTAGGAAGAGCAATTTTTGACACGAGCTTTCAGGTCCATTTAACCAATGTCATCATAAAATGGTTTCTAAAACATAAAAAAGTCCACTTGGATATTGTTAAGTTAAAAAAAAACGTTCAGAAAGGAAATCAGTTTAAAAGCTTTCAGTTTTTACAGTGACACTATGTCGGTTCGTAAATTAAATAACTAAGTTTGTTGGTTAAGTTTATACATACATAACTGTTGCCTGATTGAGTTTAGAAAAAAATATTTGCAACAGATGCGGTATAAAGGCAAAGGTAAAACTCTTAAAGATCGTAAAGCTCTAACAAAAATAATGCTTACAATTTAAATTACAAATAGTTATATACAATAAACTTTAAATAAAAGCACAACAAAATTAATTTCAATAAAAGCTCGATGACTTAATATTTTAAAAGTGAAATCAAGCATGAACATAGGCAAGTAATATGTCGGTTTAGACATTTTTGTTTAAAAGTTGTAAACATTACTTTCGTGTGCGGGTTTATATGAGCTTTTATTTCAGTCAAAGACATATTATATTTACACTAAACCAATCACTTAAACTAATATAATTAGTTTATTCATACAATTTTATTCTGACATAATCGTGGAAAAAAGCTCTTTTTTTTGTAAGCTTTTCTTCAGCAAGATTAATTTTACGTGAAAATTTTAAGTTTCAGAACAAATTTAAGACGAAGTTGATGACGAAGTTCATTTAAAAAACTACTGTTCTAATTAAATATTGTTAAAAGCTCCAGAAGTTATTGTAACAAAATCCTAACTAATTTAAATTTATTTGATGCTAATTAAGCAAACATTAATTAAACGTCTATTAATTAGCGTAATAGCCTACAGCAATATAAAATGTTAAGTATAAATTTCCTAAGAAAAATGTTTTAGCAAATCAAACTGTTGAAAGCAATATATACCTTTGTAATAAAATATACTGTCGATCCCCCAACCAAACTAAAATTATGTATATGTAGTTTCGGTAATTCTCTAAAACATTTATATGATTATCCCCTTATGCATATATGTGAGCCAAAGATATGGTAGAAAATATCAATTTAACCTGTTGAGCACTAAAAAAGTATAAAAAAATTCTGTAGTATGTATAGTTTAGTATTCAAATCTACTTTTATATAGATTAAGGATATCTAACAATAACAACACACTATATAGATTGGTGTTATCAACACACAGGGAATGTGAAAAATCCTAACGACGTATAAATCATGTATAATGTGTTTGAGAATTAGCACATCACTTCGCTTTGTATATTTTTGTTATACAAAAAGCTCATCTAACGTACAGTGTGGATATCGATTTTCTTGGAAAACTAACCCAAACACAAAGTATAAGTATATTCATAATTTTGCTTTAAAGATGTTTGATATAAATACCAGCGTGATAACATCAAGTTTGCCTATTTGTCCGTCGATGATTTACAACTCTTCTGGGTTTCTTTACAGAATGTTTCATATTGATTTTGTTTATATAATTCGCAAGGTTGGTGCTCCTAAATTAAATTTCTTATATGTATGTGTGTGTGTGTGTGTACGTATTGTATCTAGATCTATAAAAAATTTAATTTGATTAGTTTTCTTCATCGTATCTCGTCTCTAAACGACGTACATGTATATATGATGAGTAGATTTTATTCGATACGTCTTTTGTTGTCTATATCGTATACTTTTTTGTATTCCCTATCGAATAATTTGATTTTACAGCGTAAAATTAAATTTTTGTTTTGATTCTTTGATAGAATATGTATATGTGCGACTTGAAGATCGATTCCCACACCAATCCAAAATATTTATCTAGTTTTGGTTCAGACAAAATATATCTTCCACCGAAACGTAATCATTGAATCTATGATTGTATCTACATGGAGCCCACAATATACATCTATTTTTTGGAAGATAAACATATATACATAGATATCTCATCCATCATGATGGTTACGTTTACAATTTCATGTTTGTTTTTTCAATATTCATTCACGCAGATACACAAAACTAAAAGTTTTACTCGTTATGTTAACGACATGTTGTGTGTGCTGCATAACAAGCGACTCATTAGCATACAAAATACATATAAGCTATATATACTCGTAGAATTGAAATATGATGTTGTTGACGTAAATCAGATATTTCTAAAAATACTATTAAACTACTCGTTAAACTGACACATATTTGGTGGATTTGGTAGCTGGTTCAAATTAAAACTTTGAAAAATCGAAAGACAACCTAAATTTACTACTAATTTTTATAACTAATCAAATGGCATTTTCTTCACATTCCATTTAAAGTTTCACTCAAAATTTATTTAGAAAATATTAAAGTTCTGAGTGAAATTAAATATTACTAGAGTTGTATTTAAGGATACTAAGGTAAAGAGTTGTGCTGTAAACTCTTAAAAGCTCGTTTTAATTGAACAAAAACTTTACTCAAACTCTTCATCAAAAATTAAATTATTTCACTCAAATTCTAAAATATTTTAACATTAAATTACACCAAAACCATTGTTAATTAATGAGAGCTCGTTTAAATTGAACAAAAATTTTACTCAATTTCTTCATTAAAAATTTGATTATTTCACTCAAATTCTTAACATATTTTAACACCACAATGGAGGCAAGTTTATTATTATTGAAGTTTATTTCATTCTTCTCAAAACTTCCTTCACCAGTCAAATTGAATTTAAATTTCACTCAGGACCTAATTAGATACAAATTAAGTTTTGAGTGAATTTACACTCAGATCTTTCTTCACCATTTAAATTTAATTCAAATTTCACTCGAAACCTATTTAGATATAAATTTAGTTTTGGGTGAAATTAAATAATTACTTGAGTTGTATTTAATTAAAGATTGACTGGATATACTCACGAAAGCAGGTTCAAATTTAACACGAACTTAGTTAAACACCTCGTCAAAACTACAATTATTTCACTCAAGCTCTAAAAACAATTTAAAATTAAACTACACCATAACGTATACAAATTTATTATTGAATTTAATTTCATTCTACTCACAGTTTTAATTTAATTTTAGTTTTACTCAAAATTTTATAAAATACAAATTAAGTTTTGAGTGTAATTAAATAATAATTTGAGTTGTATTTAATTGTACATAACTTAAAGATTGAGTTGTAAACTGATGAGAGCTGGTTGACATTGAACAACAATTTCACTCAAATTCTTCATCAAAAATTAAATTATTTCACTGAAATTCTAAAATAATAAACTTTCCTATGTTTTGGTGATGTTAAATAAATAATTTAACATCACCAAAACATAGGAAAGTTTATTATTGACATTTATTTAATTCTACTCAGAACTTTCTGCACCATTTAAATTTCACTCAAAATTTAATTATGTACAAATTTAATTTTGAGTGAAATTAAATAATAACTTGAGTTGTATTTAATTATACAAAACTACAAGATTGAGTGGTAAACTCATAAAAGCTCGTTTCCATTGTACAAAAACTTAACTCAAATTCTTGATCAAATATTTAATTATTTCACTCAAATTCTATAAACGTTTTATCATTAAATTTTACACAAAACGTAGACAAATTTATTATCTTATTTTATTTTATTCAACTTTCTTCACATTTACATTTAATATAAATTTCACTTAAAACCAAATTAGATACAAATTAAGTTTTGAGTGAAATTGAATAATTAGTTGAGTGGTATTTAATCAAACATAACTAATGGACTGAGTTCTAAACTCATGAAAGCTCGTTGAAATTAAATAAAAATTTTATTTAAATTCTTCGTCAAAAATTAAATTATTTCACTCAAATTATGGTAACATTTAATTATTAAAATATACCAAAACGGAGGCAATTTTATTATTGAATTTTATTTCACTCAAATTTTAAAAACATTTTAACATTAAATTACACCAAAACGAAGGAAAATTTATTATTTGATTGTATTTCATTCTACTCAGAACTTTCTTCACCATTTAAATTTCACTCGAAACCTATTTAGATATAAATTTAATTTTTAATTGAAATTAATTAATTACTTGAGTTGTATTTAATTATAGATGATTAAAAGATTGACTTGATATACTCAAGAAAGCTGGTTCAAATTTAACACAAATTTAATTTTAACTCTTCGTTAAAACTTAAATAGTTTCACTCAAACACTAGTAATATTTGAACATTAAACTACACCAAAACGTAGACAAATTTATTATACAATTTAATTTCATTCTACTCAGGAACATTTAAATTTCACTCAAAATTAATTGGACACAAATATAGTTTGGAGTGAAAATAAATAATTATTTGAGTTGTATTTATTATATATGTACATATAACTAAAAGATTGAGTTGTAACCTTATAAAAGCTCGCTTAAATTGTAAAACAAATTTTCCCAAACACTTCATTAAAAATTCAATAATTTCACTCAAACTCTAATAATATTTAAACCTTAAATTACACCAAATTGGATGCAAGTTAATTATTGAATTTTAGTTCATTTTACTAACAACCTTCTTTACCATTTGAATTAAACTTAAATTTCACTCAAAACTTAATTTTGAGTAAAATTAATTACTTGAGTTGTATTTAAAAGATTGGGTTGATAAATGATGAAAGCCCATCATTGGTTCATCAAAAGCTTGACTCAAATATTTCATCATAATTTAAATTATTTCACTCAAATTCTAAAACCACTCCAACATCACCAAAACGTAGCGATAGTTTATTATTGATTTTTATTTCATTCTACTCAGAATTTTCAGTACTATTTAAATTTCACTCAAAATTTAATTATTTTCAAATTTTATTCTGACTGAAATTAATTAATAACTTGAGATTTATTTAATTATAGAAAACTACAAGATTGAGTTGTAAACTCATAAAAGCTCGTTTCCATTGCACAAAAACTTTACCCAAATTCTTCATAAAAACTTAAATTATTTCACTCAAATTTTAAAAACATTTCAATATTAAATTAGACTAAAACGTAGACAAATTTATTATTGAATTGTATTTCATTCTACTCAGAACTTTCTTCACCATTTAAATTTCACTCAAAACCTAATTCGATACAAATTAACTTTTGAGTGAAAAATAATATCTTGAGTTGTATTTTATAATAAATAACTAAAAAATTGAGTTGTTAACTAATGAAAGCGCGTTTAAATTCTTACAAAAATTTTACTCAAATTCTTTATCAAAAATTAAATTATTTCACTCAAATTCTAAAATCATATTAAAATCACCAAAACGTAGGAATGTTTATTATTGATTTTATTTCATTTTCTCAAATATTTGAATTATTTCACTCAATTTATGGTAACATTAATTTATTATTACAAATTACCAAAAATCTAGTAGGATCTGGTAGGAAATCTTTTTATTAAATTTTATTTCACTCAAATGTTAAAAACATTTTAACATTAAATTACATCAAAACGTAGGAAAATTTATTATTGGATTGTATTTCATTCTACTCAGAACTTTCGCCACCATTTAAATTTAATTTAAATTTCACTCGAAACCTATTTAGATATAAATTTAGTTTTGAGTGAAATAAAATAATTACTTGAGTTTTTTTTTAATTATAGATGTTTAGAAGCTGGTTTAAATTTAACACAAACTTAAGTTAAATTCCTCGTTAAAACTTAAATTTCACTCAAACTCTAGTAACATTTTAACATTAAACTACACCATAACGTAAACAAATTTATTATTGAATTCAATTTCATTCTACTTTCTCCAAATTTCTTAAATTTAACTTAAATTTTACTCAAAAGTTCATTAGATACAAATTAACTTTTGAGTGAAATTAAATAATATCTTGAGTTGTATTTAATTATAAATAACTAAAAAATTGGATTATTAACTCATGAAAGCGCGTTTAAATTGTACAAAAATTTTACTCAAATTCTTTATTAAAAATGGAATTATTTCACTCAAATTCTAAAAACATTTTAAGATTAAACTACACCATAACATAACATAGACAAACTTATTATTGAATTTAATTTCATTCTAGTAAGAACTTTCTTCACAGTTTAAATTTAATTTTAATTTCACTCAAAACTTATCTATACATACTGTAATCTTTAACTTTCACTCAAAACTATATTTGAGTGAAAGTTAAAGATTACATGAGTTGTATTTAATGATACATAACTAAATGGTTGAGAAGAAAACTCATGAAAGTTTGTTTAAATTGAACAAAAACTGTACTCAAACTATTCATGAAATTTTAATTATTTCACTCAAATTTTAAAAACATTTTAACATTAAATTACACCAAATCATAAGAAAGCTTTATTTCATTCTACTCAGAACTTTCTTCAACAATTAAATTTAATTTAATTTTCACTCGAAGCCTATTTAGATACAAATTAAATTTTGAGTGAAATTAAATAATAACTGGAGTTGTATTAAATTGAAGATGATTAAAAGATTGACTTGATATACTCAAGAAACCTGGTTCAAATTTAACACAAATTAAAGTTAAATTTCACCCAAATTTTAAAAACATATCTATATTAAATTGGACCAAAACGTAGGCAAATTTATTATTGAATTGTATTTCATTCTACTCAGAACTTTCTTCACCATTTAAATTAAGTTAAAATTTCACTCAAAATCTAACTAAATACAAATACGGTTTTGAGGGAAAATTTAATATCACTTGAGTTGGATTTAATTATACATAACTGAAAGATTGACACGAAAGTTTCTTTAAATTGAACAAAAATTGTACTGCAATCCTTCTTCAAGTATTAAATTATTGCACTCAAATTCTAAAAATATTTTAAAATTAAATTAATGGACACTGCACAGAACAATCTTCACGATTTCAATTTTATTTAAATTTCACTCAAAATTAAATTACATATAAATATAGTTTTGAGTGAAATTAAATATGTAATTACTTGAGTTATATTTAAAAGATTAAGTTGATAACTCACGAAAGCTCGTTTAAGTTTATCAAAAACTTGACCCAAATTTTTCATCAAAATTTATATTATTTCACTCACATACACAAACATTTTAACATTAAATAACACCAAAACGTAAGAAGGTTCATTATTGAAATTTATTTCATTCTACTGAGAAATTTCATCACCATTTAAATTAAGTTAAAATTTCACTCAAAACCTAACTAAATGCAAATATAGTTTTGAGTGAAAATTAAATATAACTTGAGTGGTATTTAATTATACATAACTGAAAGATTTAGTTGTAAACTCACGAAAGCTCATTAAAATTTAACAAAAACTTTACTCAAATTCTTCATCAAATATTAAAATATTTCACTCAAATTCTAAAATTATTTTAACATTAAATAACACCAAGACGTAGGCAAGTTTATTATTGAATTTATTTCATTCTTATCAGAACTTTCTATGCGCGGTATTTCATGTTGATTGGCTAACAGATATCTTCTCCAAATATAGCAAAATTGTTTTTTTTTTGATTCAAAAGCTCAACATTTTAGCGTAAAGCTTTGATTGAATATGTCATTTTTGATACCGTTATTAAATTATAATAAATTTGCACAAACTTTTAGGCGTTTTTTGGTATATTTACATTTAACGCCGAGCTTTTAAATTTAAAAACCTTTTCTTAATAAAATACTGTTTGAATTGTATGCGTTATATTATATTTTCAACAGTTTATTGAAAATGCTAGAATAATTATTCTGAAAGTAATTTTTATTCAAAAGCTCAACATTTTGAGCTTTTATTAATTGTAAATAGATTATAACTGAAATTGCGTACGATAACGAATTATTCAAAATATTTTTGTGTATTTGTAGTTTTAATGGCAAAGAAATCACCACATAAAGTGGCTACATAAAACATTCAAGCCATTAGCATTGACCTAGAACAAATAATTTAGACTATAAACCCAGATACCATAAAAAAGAATATAAATTAAGAATTCTTACATCCATCCACAATCAAATCGTATCAATCTTCAAAGATTTGTAAAGACATAAAAATTTCATACATAATGGAGGCTTAACCAAACGATAAATGAACGTAGGTTCGTCCTACAAAAAATAATAAATTTGCTATGTAGATATGTTTATGTACATATAGGTACGAACGCGTATGTATTTCAAACCACTAAGTGTTTAACGTTACAAATGTTACAACACTTAAGAAATCGCAACAAGGACGAAAATATCTTTCAAAATAATTAAATTTTAATTTTTTTTGTTGGTTAATCTTGATTTAGAATTTTGTATTTGGCGACCTAAAAGTCGAATTTAATTAAAAAACTTGTTGAGAAAAGTTTAATTTGAAAACTTAATTTTTGGGGTGCAAAATCTTTACCATATACATATTTAGGTGTGATACACTTACAACGCGCAAATTTTTTTTCGGGGTTGATCCTTTTTATTTTATGTAATTTGGTTTAAAAAATATTTGCATAATAAATAATTGACATGACATTTTATGTGCGGTATAGCCACGTATAATTAATTTCCATTTTATTTATTTGTCTAAATCTAATGTAATGTTTATCCCAAAATGTATGTGTGTACGTCGATAAAATTAATTATGCAGGCAATAATAATGATCATTTGAGCTTTTTAAGTACATAATGAAATCTAGAGCAAATAATAGACAGTTTTTTGGTTGTTTGTGGGGAATTATATACAAAAATATTTTTTTGAAAATGTATTCTCCAAAAATTGTGACATTAATTAGGATGATTATAGATTTTAGTGTTGTGTTTTTGTTGAATTTGTAATGAGGGTACTAGACATAATTTTATAGCGTGTATACATTGTAAACATTTGACTCATCTGGGTCAAGGCTACAAAATTTTTAGTGTCGTGAAAATAGCTCTAGCGGCATTTATTCCAAAGAAGAATTATCAGATTCTCAAAATATAGAATCATTAAGATCTCAGCCCAAACCTAAATAAACTTTGAAACCCACACAAAAACAAATAAGGCCAAAGTTCTTCAATTTTTTTTTCAACATTCTCGCGGCAGGCAGATAAGTATGTTTCTGGTGATATTTTGCTATTGGGTTGCAGTCTATGATGATTTTTGTATGGAAAATAACTTGGGCTAAGCAGATTAGCTCCCGAATGACCCAAAGGAGTCTTTCACTGTTTAAAATGGTTATTCCTCGCAAAGCATTTCCGTTTTATTACTAAAACATGTGAATTTAACGTGTGACGTGACTTTTCTTCTTCAGTTTTCGGTGGTTGATAATAGAAATTTCTATTTCCCAAAACCTGCCTAAGAAATTAAAAAATTTACTGTAGAATTTTGGAAACTGAACATAAATGAATGATAGTTATATCAAAAATTTGATGTATTACCAAAATTTCAAAAGTTCGAAATTAATCAAGTTTTTAATATTGAAATTGTCTTACATTGTACTACTTTAAAAAATTTTGAAACTCAAAAACGAAATTCTAAAATAGTTTAAATCCGAAATTCTAAATTTTTTTTTTATTGAAAGTTCTTTGTAAAATATTCTTTACTTAATATTTGATTTGTAATACTCTAAAATATAAAAATGTTGATAATTTAATTTTATAAAGTTCACAAATTTGATATTCTACTGTTTAGGATTCTATTATCAACTCTAAACTGCTTAAATCCTAAATTTGTTATTTTCTAAAAATCTGAAATGCTACAATTGAGAGTCTTAAAAATACAACTTATTTTTTTCTTAATTCTCTAGAAAACTTTAATTTGTGAAATTCTCAAATTTGAAATTTCTGTAGTTCTTAAACTTCAAAAGTACCTAAGTCCTTAAATTAAAAAATATTTGGGCTTTAAAAATTTCTTGTCCTATAGTTCTGAATATCTGAAATTAGTAAATTATTAATTTTTAAAAGACTTTTTTTATTGAGTTTCTAAAATAAAATATTTAAAATTATTCCCTTAGTTTTTTGCCAACATTTTATTACCCTGATATTCTAGAGCTTAAATTTCTAAAACATTTCGATTCTAAGAATTTAAAAGTTCTGATATATTTTTAATATTGTTAAATTTCAATCTTCTTTAAACCTTAATGTTTTTGTAAAATTCTTAAATTCTCTAAAACTAAATTTTTAAGTTTCTGCATTCTAAATAATTTAATTGTTAAGCTCAAAGAATTTTTAATAATAAACTCTAAAACTATCTTAAGTTCTTATGTTTTTAATTTAGAAAATACTGAAAAAAAAATCTTAAAAAATCTTTCATAAAATGGTAAAATTTTCCTATTCTATAACTAAAAATAAGTCAAAAATTATTATAATTCTAAATTCCTTAAAAAAAAAAAAAAAATTAATACTCCAAAATATAAAAATGTTGATATTTTATATTAATAAAGTTCTTAAATTTGGAATTTGAAAAATTTAAAAATTTTGAAATACGAAATTTCCAAAGTACTGCAATTGTGCAATTTTAAAATTCAAAACTGCTTAAATCCTTTGTTCTAATTTTCTAGAAATCGCAAATGTATACATTTCTTAAACATTAATTCTTACATTAAATTTTTGTTAAATTCTAGTAGAAAACTTAAATTTTTCATATTCTCAAATTTGAAAATTTTAAAGTTCTAAAACTCTAAAATTACGAGTTTTGAAAATTAAAAAAAGTTTTGAGTACATTCTATTACAATTTTATAGTTCTATAACTCTAACTAATATATTCTAAATTTTTAAAAGTCTTATTTAGAATATCGACTTTTTATCATAACACTTTTACCAAATAATTTTAAATTTTTTTCTTGTTGTTTTCCAAAATTCGAAACTTTAAATTTTCATTTAAATTTTTTTAATGTTTAAAACTGTGAAAACCAGTGTTTATAATTCTTATATTCTTAGTAAAAAAATATTTAACGGGTAAAGATATTTTAATTGTATTAAGTCTTAAACTTTAATATTAAAAAAATTTATTTTAGAAATTCTAAAATCCAAAATTGAAATAAATTATAATTTTTTTAAAGCTTTTTTGACGTTGTAACAGTTTATGTA
Source organism: Tipula unca (assembly GCA_951394425.1). Taxonomy (NCBI): domain Eukaryota; kingdom Metazoa; phylum Arthropoda; class Insecta; order Diptera; family Tipulidae; genus Tipula; species Tipula unca. Next base: position 20,181,352 of record OX596382.1, on the reverse strand, counting down.
ATAAAAACACATTTGATTTTGTTTATATTGTAGATCACACTTTTTTATTTTTCAGGTTATAAACTTTAATAATGGTATTTTTAATTCGTTTATTATATACACTATTTATTTATTTATTCAATGTTAATTCAATGTTATATTTATATATATTTATTTATTTAATTTAATTAACTATTTATTTATTCTGCACCACTATCAATAACACACCGCAGGGAAAAAGTAACATTCGCTAATGATGGCCGAAAAATATATATATATTTTGTATTGTGTTGTTGTAGAGAGTGACGTCGCCTTCGTGTTCGTTTTTGTGTTGAAGGAACACATGCGCCGGCGACGGTGAACATTGCACTTATGTTAAGTGCAGTGGATTATTATTGCATCACCGAACATTGTTGTTCGTGGTGATGTTGTTAGATGGCGATGGTTTTACTATAAATGTTTTATAGTAATGGTTCGGTTATTAGATAGTGTTGGTTGGATAGATGGATATGTGATGGGGTTAGTAAACTCTCAATTCAAATAAGTTGATTTATATTTGAATTTTACTAATTCGTTTTGTTGTGGCAGTATCGAATATCGGTGAGTCGAATATTCGAGCTGCTACAGCTTTTTAATATTTAACATTTTCAATCTACTTTAAACTTTAAGATTATTCTGGAAGTTTTAAATTCTCTAATCTTATAGTTTTGTTTGCTATTTTCAAAATTATTTAATTGTTAAGCTTTTAAAATTTCAAAACTCTTAAATTTTAATGTTTTAATATGCAAACATTTTAAAATGGTAATATTTTTTCTAAAAATTGAAAAGTTTGAATTGTAAAATTTATAGTTCCAAAACTATTAATATTCTAAATTTCTAAAATTGATTATTTTTAAAAATTTCAAACTCCAAAACATAATGATTTTGAAATTTTAATTTTATAAAGTTTTAAAATTCGAAATTTCAAAAATTTAACAATTTGAAAGTACTTCAATTGTGCAATTTTAAAATTCTATTATCCTTAAATTCTAAGTCTCTTGTTCTCATTTGATAAAAATCTGAAACACAAACTTATTACATCTGCAAAATTCTACAAGGAAATTTGTATATTCTCCTAGAAAGCATTAATCATTGAAACTCTCTAATATCAAAATTTTAAAGTTCCAAAATTCAAAAATATCGAAATTCAAGAATTACGAAAATTTTCAAAAATTTTAAAAGTCTATTAGTACAAAAAATTCTAAAGTTCTATAATTCTAAACTGCCTATTTTTTTTATTTCTTACAAAAAATCCTATAAATCTAAATTTACAAATTCTAACATTTTGGTAAAATTTTAAACATGGTAAATTTTAAATATGGTTCGAATTTATTATTTTCTTAAAATCTGAAATTAACAAATTTAATTCTTATAGCTAAATGTTCTTAAAATTCTCTAGAAAACTTCAATTTTTGTAATTCTCAAATCCTATAGTCCTAAACCATCAAAAGTTCCGAAAATTAAAGAAGTTTTGTGCTTAAAATTTTTTGTCCTATAATTTTGAATTTCTGATATTTTAATATAGACATTTTTATGTTTATTTATTGAAATTTATCAAAAATTTTAATTAAGTCTCAAATTTATTTAGAGTTTTATTTATTAGAGCTTTTTTCAAATTTCGAAATTTCACAAATTTAAAAAATTTTGAAATTCAGTTTTATAAATCTAAATTTTAACATTTTTAATCGTCTTAAATACTAAAATTGTATAAATTATAGTTTTTAAACTCCCAAATTCTAAAGCTCTACAATATAAAAAATAACTATTTTTGATATTAAGAAATTAGAAATATTTAAACTCCAAAATTCAAATTTTACATTTTTCAATATCCAAAATTATACAATGCTGCTTTTTATAAAATTCATAAATTTTTATTATCCTGATCTCCTGATCTAGAGTTTAAATTTATAGGATTCTAAAAATTTAAAATTCAAAATGTTCAATTCGCAATTTAAATATTTTAAAATTTTAATCTACTTTAAACCTTAACATTATTGTTAAAATTTTATAATCCTTAAATTATTTACATATTTGTATATTCTAAATAATTTAATGAATTTAATTGAAATGTCTCGTGTACTTACACTATTTGTAGCTTTGTAGTCCTATAATTCTGATATTCTGAAAATTGTATATTCTAAATTTTAAAAGTTTTGTTTATTGTAATTTTAAAATAAACATTTAAATTAAGTTCCAAAAATTTTAAAATTCACTATGTTTTTTTCCAAAATTTGAAGTTTTTCATGTTTTTATTAAACATTTTTTAATATTTTAAAATTGTAAAATTCAGTTTCTATAATTCTAATATTCGAAATTCAAAAATGTCTAATCGTTTAAAATACTAAAATTGTTTAAATTTAAAACTTTAAAATTCTGAAACTCCAAAATTTTTATTTCCGAAATTCGAAAATTTGAAAGTTTTAAAATTCTTAAATGTTACAATTTGAATATCCAAAATAACAAAATTTTTTAGAAAAAATTCTTAAATATTCTGGTATTCCAATATTCTTTAATTTAAACAACTAAGTTAATAAACCATTTCTAGGTTTCTTTTAAATTCTTTTATACTAATTTTTTTTTCTATATTATAAATTTAACTCTAAAAATTTCTAATACAAAAATTATGAAATTTTAAAATTCTAAAATGCTTGTTTTTATATAAAAATACCAATAAAATATCTGAAAGATCATTCTATACACTAAAATGGTAGGATTTTAAACATTTCAAACTTGTTTTCCAAAGTTAAAATTTTCAAAAAGGTTTAAAATTATGAATATTTAAAATTTCTACAAATACTAAAATGTTTTAATTTAATAATTTGTAACACTCCAATACATAATAATTTTGAAATTTTAATTTTATAAAAGTTCTAAAATTCGGAATTTCAAAAATTCCGCAATTTTGGAATATGCACTAAAATTCTCAAATTTTATTAGAAAGTTAAAAACTCTATTACCATTAGGATTTTCTAAGGATTAATCTAAAATTCAAAACTACTAAAATGCTAAATTAAAATTTTCCAAAATTCTGAAATGCCTGCAAAATTCACAACTAAATTTTTATTAAACTCGCTTAGGAAGGAAATTAAATTTTTTTTAAATATTGAAATTTGAAAATTCTAAGTTCTAAGACTACGAAGGTAAAAATACTCGTATATTTTGAGTTTCTTGAATTTGTACATTTTTAATTTAAAAAAAATTATTTATCGAGTTTCTAAAATATAAATTAAAATTTAGCCCCAACATTTTTAAAGATTTTTTCCATATTGTATAAATTTATAAATAAACTCCAACATTTTTGTATTCGAAACTTATAAATTCAAAAATGAAACATTAAATATCAAAAAATTATACAATTCTGCTGTTGAAATTCTAATATTTTAAAGTTTAATCTGTCAATTTTCTGGGTTTTTATAAATTTAAAATTCAAAAGGTTTAATCCACAATTTAAATATTTAAAATTATTGTTCTACTTTAAAGTTTAATTTTATTGTAAAAGTTTTAAAATAATTTAATTGGTAAAGTCTAAAATAGTAACTCTAAAACTCCGTTGTTCTTATATTTAAAAGTTTTAGTAAAAAATTCTATAAATCTTAAGTTAAAAACATTAACAACCTCTTCTTAAATTTGAAACGACTGAAATTTTAATAGTTCTAAAATTTTTAATCATCTAAATTTCAAAAATACTGAAATCTAATAATTTTAACATTTAAATTCTTTAAATTCTCAAATTAGGTATTTCTAACAGTTCTCAATTTTAAAATAATAAAATTGGTACAATGTTTCTATTATTCTAATATTCTTCCCTGCTATAACCTTTAGCGTTTTCCGAGATTTTTAAAAATTTGAAGAGCGCAGAAAGAAATTTTAAAAGAAATTGTTGAATTCTTCAAGTAATTTTTTTTAAAACTTTTACAAAACTAAAACTTTTAAAATTCGGAAATTCTTCAGAATTTTTATTCTAAATATTTCACATACTTATTTTTTGAAATTGTAGCGAAATCCACTTAAAATCTTAATTTAGAGAGTATTTTTCTAATTTCTATTCAAAAACTCGATTTTTAAATATCATTTTAATATTCTAAAAATTAAATTTTTTTTTTTGAAATTCATAAATATACCAAAATTTAAATTTAATAATTATACTTGAAATACTTTATTAATAAAATGTTAATACGTTTTAATTTATTAATAAAGTTTCGAAATACGTTATTTCTAGAATTTGACAATTTTAAAATACTTAAATTTTAAAAACTTATAATTCTTAAATTTTAAAATTCTCTAACCATTAGGATTCAATGTTTTGTTAAATTCTATTTTAAAATAAAAAAATTTGAAAACACAAAATTCTGAAAATTTAAATAAATTGTTAGCCCTATTATTCTGCATTTATAAAATTTTCATATTTTAATTATTTAAAAGTGTTATTTGTGTATTAAAGTTCTAAAATAAGAAATTCAACTAAATTTCTTAAATTTTAAAAGCCATAATTTGAATTACAAAATTTGAAATTTTTCAAATGTAAATGTTAAATTTTCTATTGTTATATTTTTAATTGTCTAAATTTTGTAAATTACTAAAATTGTATAAATCTAAAATTCAAAACTAATTGATCGCAAATTTTTTTAATTTTTTGGTTGCCTAAATTTTAGTTATTGTAAAAGTTCTTCTTAATACTTTAACATTTTTTTGAAAGTCTTTAAAGTCAAATTTTAAATTTAGCTGTTTAACTATAAAATTCTATTGTACAAAAATTCGAAAATTTTATAATTGTAAAACTCAAATGTACACCTATGAATTATGAAATTTGTCTAAAGGGTGAAAGTAGCAGTGACCTAACTAAATTGAATTAAGAATCTGTAATCTTATGAATTTTAGAAATCCTGTAATTTAATTATATTTCAGATTTAAATAAGGTTGGTTAACCAGTTAGACATTCCAGCCTCTATTCATTTATAAATGAGATTGTTTGGAATTTGACTGTAGACAGCCGATTATACTCGAGTAAAAAAATTCATGTCGTTTGAATTTAGAATCTTTACCAACTCAAACAATGTATAGATTGCCAGTAAGTTAACAAATGAAATTTATTCAAAGCACAAACAGCGTTAGTTGATAATTTTCAACATTCACAATAAACATGCTGTCATCCCCCATCTTTATTGCATTGTATATAATGTATATATCGTTTAAGATGATATACTAAAAATTTATATAACAAAACAGTACACTGAATTAAAATTATATACAGAACGATGTGCCTTGAATCAAAAATCTGTAAAACAGTTTTTCACCATAAAATTTCCATAAAATTGTTAGAGGTTTTACTCGTGTATGAATTTGCGGGAGGGAGCGGTTTGGGTGTAAACTATATTCACATGACATCTCTATATACCAAATAGTTTTGAATAATTTTAATTAAAAATTGGTCTATTAATGGTTATGTATTTCCTACCACAATCATTAGTATTCTATTGTTCATGTACTCGAACGTTTTAATTTTTGTTTTGTATATATTATGTAATCGAATGAATAATTAATTAATTCTCTAACGTATACTAAATTAGGAATTTTATAATTTATCGTTTTAGATTGAGGTGTACACAAAATGCAGACAAATGTGCAGATTGATTCGAAAAATTTGCGATCGTCACCTCTGAAGCATCGTGGACATGTTACTATTGAGGTGAGTACTTATATTGTGTACCTACATTTAATATTTTGCTATAGTACAATACAAATCTGAGACCGCAATAAAAAATAAAAAAATATGTCCAATAGATTTAATTAATTTTTAAAACACAATAGGTACCTTAATTTTTTAAATCCTTATTGCTATTGTTGTGATTTTTTATTAATGAATTAAATAAACAAAAAACTACGTTATACACAAAAGATATATTTTGAATTCGTAATACCCATAATTTACATATACATTTGTATAACAGAATATTGTGTTGGAAAAGGTTTTATCCTTTTTTTTTTGCCTCAAAATGACATTTGCCTTATATTTTGTTGTTTTTCCAAGAATACAACACACATATGTATGTATAACATATAGCACAAAATTGTGATCGAAAATTATAAACAAGGCAAACACAAAGCTTTAACATATTTACATTGCTCTTGTCGTGTAGGTATGTGCTGTTTGGTTTTCACAGCAAATTTAACATTTGTATATATGTGTTGATATGGATAAAAATTTATGTCTTTCATAATCAATAGGATTTGAATTACTATGCATAAATGTGAGATATGTACATTAGTCGGGGAAGTAAATATATAGATTTTTAAAATTTTATGTCGAAAGTTATGTGTATTACGACCTATCAAAATAAAAATTTAGCAAAAAGCCTTAAAAGTCACCATAAAGCCAAATTTGGAGTTAAATTGTTTACAAGATTATGAGAATGTCAAAATTAAAATTAAAAATCAAGTCAAACGTCAAGTCAAAAGTCATGCCAAAAGTCAATTCAAAATTCAAGTCTAAAGTTAAGTTAAAAGTCCAATCAAATTTAAGTCAAAAGCCAAGTCAAAAGTCAAGTCAAAACTCAAATTAAAAGTCAAGTCAAAAGTCAAATCAAATTCAAGTCAAAAGTCAAGTCAGAAGTCAAGTAAGACGTTAAGTCAAAAGCCAAGTCGAAAGTCAAGTCAAAGTATTTTTAGTTTTTAAAATATATTTTTAGAAATTCTTTTTAATTTAACTATTCGAATTTTTTATTTTATATTTGTAAAACTCTTTCTTTTCTAAAATTCGAATATTATGAAACTCTTAGTTTCCAAAGTTTCAAAGCCTTAAAGCCTATAAACTAATTTCTGAAATACTGAAATTCTATCATTTCAAACATGTAGTATTCTAAAATTCGGAACTACTAAAATTCTAAATTTCTGAACTTGAAAAATTATAATTTAAAATTTCATAATCTTTAATAATGAAAAGCTGTTAATTTTAAAATTTGAAATTTCCAAAATAGTAAGTTTAACTTTTCCAAAATTAAGTCTAAATTTCTAATAATTCACTCCTCAGTTTGACGAAAATTCCTCAGTTTGACGAACATTCAAATTTAATAAATTTTTAAGTTGGACTTTTTGAAACTCTATCCTAAAATTTCTATGATTTTAAAATTCTTAAATTTAAATTTTATAAAATGTTGTAAATTTTTTATTATCTCAACACTTTAATGTTCTAAAACTCAAAACTTCTACAGTTGGGAATTTTTAAAAATCTAGAAATCAATTTATGAAAAGGTAATGAAAAACTCCTTTACATAGTTTTAAAACGTCTTATTCCGAAAATTCCATAGTTTAAAAAATTAAAAAAAAATCGATCTACAATATTAGAATTTTATTTAAATTGTTTAACCTTCAATATTATTCTAAATTGAATTTATTATCTTAATCAAATTTATTCTAATATTTGTATGAATTTATTATCTTAATAAAAAATTTGTAATAATCTGATGTTTTAAAATTCGAAACTATTAAAATTAAAAATTTTTAAAAATACTTTTTTTTCTAATTTATACAACTTAATTTTTTTCATAAGCCCTTTGAAAGTTTAATTTTATAATTTTAAATCTAGAATTTATTCTCAAGTTTATTTATTCTCAAAAACATTCATTCACGAGGATCTAAAAATTTAAATAACCGGGTTACTTTCAAGATTTCAAGTATTATAATTCTTAAAATAAAATTTCCTTGGATTTTAAAGTATGATAGGTATAAGAGTACATACATATATACTTAATTTATAAAATAATTATTTAGTGAAAATGTAATATAAAAAATTAATTAAAAATACAATTTTTCTGATATTTTGAAGGTTTGAAAATTTTAAGTCAAGATTTTTAAAGTCAAGTTTAAGTTAAGATTGTTAAATTTACTTTTTTAATTTCTAAAATTGTTATATTCTAAAACCGAAACTTTCTAAACGTTTTTTTAAATTTCTTGAATTAAAATTTTTTAATTTTTTAAAATTTTAAAGCTCCAAAATTTTAAAATTTCTTATGCTCCAAACTAAATTTCTGAACTTCTAAATATTTTTTTTAAATTCTAATTTCTTCAATTAAAACATTTCCGAATTCAAAAATTATGAAACTTTAAATTTATAAAAATATTTGGTTGAACTGTAAAACTCAGTTCGTAAGTTCTAAAAAAATTTTAATTTAAAAAAATTCAATATAAATATCGAAATTTCACAATTTTAAAATTGTGCAATTTTAGAATTTTTCAATTCCAAGTTAACCAGATTGTTAAATTCTAATTCTTCTATTATTCTAATATTCTAAATTTCGAAACTACTAAAATTTAAGAATTTTTAACAAATTTAATTTCATAATTTTCGAACTTTAAAGGTTCTATCATTAATTTAAAAAAATTATACCAATATTTCGAAATTCAAAAACCTAATATTTTGAGTAGAAAATCAGTTCTGAAATTCTAATATTTTGAAACCTAAATTTATTAAAAATTATAAAACTTTTTCTATAATTTTAAAATTTAAATTCTAATAAAATTCATTGTATTGGAAATTCTTAAATTCCAAAATTTTATAACAACAATTTTGAAATATTTAAATCCTATAATTCTAGAATCTAACGATAGAGGGATATAGTAATAATATTCTAAAATTTTAAACTGGTAATATTCCACATTCCTGAAATTCTAAAAAATCAAATTCAAAAAATTCACTCATCTTAAACTAGAGTTTTTTTTATTAAAGTTCTATAGACTAAAGGCTTTTCAGGAGTTTGACTCATTTTCACAAATAATAACAACACACAGTTAATATAACAGATTAATTTATTAATTTATAATTTATTTAATTTTTATTTATTAAATTTAATTTATTTATTAAATAATTTCACTTTTTTTATTTTCATTTAATTTTGGTTCACCACCATAATGCGCCTGTGAATTTTCTTGTAGATCCAAAATCGTAATCTGAATAAAAACTTGGCGCACCACATGCGCCAACGAAAAGAGAGAGAGAGAGGATTCTAATTTATCGCATGTATGTATATGCATAATGTATAAGTATATGCATGGGAAATTGCATGGACCGAGAGAACGCACAATCATAGAATATAAATTGCCTAAGTGTGCGTCGGTCATTACACAGGCAAAATTAAAATCATCTAGACGAAATAAGATGTACATACTTGTTATTTCGTTTTGTTCGTCATGAATATTGGTGAGTATAGAAAACCATATGACGGAAGATGATTGGTAAATAAGTATCACGCCATAGAATATTCTCGTGCGTAATATTATTATGCGCGTATTTATTCGAGAGAGAAATGCATAAATATGTACTTTATATAAAATTCGCTGTATGTACATAGAATATCGAATACAAGAAAATGCAAAATATTCTGTATACATAACAAGAGTATGAGTTGCATACTGAAAGTAAATAATGTAATGTTAACGCGTTGCCTCGTCGATAAGTGGAAATGGGCAAAAGCGAAATTGTAGTGATTGCGATACAATTGAAATTAAGGCGATTGCCAAATTAATTGTATCTGTCTCTACAGCTTAAACTTTTTAATTTAATAAATTTTTTAATTGTTAAACTCTGAAACTCTCTTGCACTAATTTAATTGTAAAATTCTAGAAAATTTTCTAGTTAAACTCTAAAATTATAAAAAAATTTCAATTTCAAAATTCAAAAATTATGTATTTTTGAGATTTTAAGTAAAAATTTATAAAACTCATTTTTATATTTTCTAAAACTATTAAAATTATTTTTTAAATTTCTAAAATACAGAAACTTCCAAACTTTATTTAAAATTCTAAAATTTTATTAAAGTTCTAAAACTTTTATATTATTCTTAAAGCCTTAGATTCTCCAATTGGTGCTAAGTTCTAAAATGTTAGTACCTAAATTCTAAAATTGTAAAATTTTGAAAATTTTCATAATTTCCAAAACACTTAAATGCTAAAATTACAATTTCTCTAAGTTTTTTACTATTTCTTACAAACAGTTCCACAATGTGATTACCATTATTTACAACATTTTTGAATACATTAAGTTCAATTTAATTACTAACAACCCAATAAAACTATCATAAACTAACAACAACAACAAAAAAGATAATCAAACCACAATAAATATATAGAGTAATCTATAAACTTTCCATATAAATTGAGTCTGAACAAATCCAATAAATTTAACAACACCTTCAGCTCTTAAATATATTCTTTGCAAATATACGTAAAAGACTATATAAAGAATCGGTTCACGTATTTTTTTACGACCGCATATCAGATTATTTCCATCGTAAAAGTTTGGGCGCCTTTGGCGCACGGTGGCAATATTATTCCAAATTTACAAAAAAAAAAAAAAATATGTACTGCCTAAACCCCTAAATGTTGATGCCATAAATATGTAAATACACGCGCTGTTGTTGTTGTTGTCAATCGGATTGTTGTTGTTGTCAATATTATTTCAAATTAAGTATCTTGACGCTCGCCTACTTAATATACGAATAAAATGAAAATTGAAAGCTCGTTAAACAAATGTGCTTTTTTTGTTTGTTCATATTCTTGTCTCGAATTTTTTCTCGATTTATGTGTTACACGTGCATACAAGAATCAAAATATAACTTTATACACATATTCATGATAATCGAAATAAAATTTTGTATACAACAGAAGTTTGTTATTCACCTCGAATACGTTAATCATAAATATTACCATCGCTAAAGGCGCCAAAAGTTTAGTTTGCGCTGAAAATAATGATGTATGGTGTAACGATAATAAATTTAATGGCAGAACGTGACGATTTCGGGGTTTATATATCTATTCAATTTGTAAGATTTATATACTTATTTCCCTCACTGTAATATATTAATAATAGTTTTGTATTTCGTATAATAAATTTTATGTTGATGAAAAACTAGAGACAATTTTTGTTGTCCCCTCTACTAATGGTCATTGAAATACTTGTTGTGCTCTATACATTATATCTAGTAATTTAATAAGATATAAAGAAAAATGGTTATATATGACGTAAACGAATATATTTCATACACGATGAGATTATTTCCACTTCTAATTGTTATTGTGCTTGATGTTATGCGTATATGTATATTTGTACTTATGTACGGGCTTGCAAATAATGATGGATACAGTGAATTTAATTAAATATTTTGTTGTTCTGCGTCGAGATAAATTATGGTTGTGTGCTATACGATGGAGTTACTTTTTATATTGTTTGGGCGAACTAATTACGAAAATCTAGTCCTTTCGTTTGCTATATGTATTGCATATTTACGCCTTTATATTTAAATGACGTTTTATTCCAAGAATTTAATCTTGCCTTAGATGTTTTGAATTGGTGTATGCATATACGTATACGACTAGTGTAAAAGAAATCGATTTTTTGTAAACTCAGTCTTTTTATTCAATTGAATTGAGCACTATTGATATCTATATAAAAAGAACACAATGACAAATTGATACTATAAAAAATACCTATATACCATAAAGAATTACGGATTCAATTATGAATTAAATATTGCATGGGATACGAATAAAAATGTTTCAGCTGATTTACTAAAAAATTTATATTTTATGTATATATGTTACATTTAAAAAGCATTATTCCATAACATTATGCTTGTTCCATCATTTTGGGATCAACATAAAAAAAAATATTAATATTTGCTATAAATCTTTTGGTATGCAAATTTCTACCAAAATTATACATTATTCTATAAATAAATGAATTTATGTATCCATCCGATCGATCAAACAATTTAAGGACTCACAGTTTGAATGAATGAATTTGTGATGCACAAAGTATTTTTGTTTTGCATATTTTTGGAATATTAAATTTATACAAATTTATTATTCGCATGATAAACTACTGGAGTTCTAGGGCAAATGAAAATGTGTCAATATATCACCTTGAAAAAAAACGACATGGATTAATTTAATTAAATTAAACTCATAAAATAAATTAAATCTGTGTCTTTATCCTATCAGAATGAAGGTTGAGGTATACAAACATTATAGCTTCAGCTTAGTTCGGCAAGTAGAAAATGGTGGTTTTCAAGAAAAAAAAAATCTTTAAAGTTTTAAATTTTAAAATAGATCGTTGAATTTGTAATTTGATTTTTTGAAAGTTTCAATACTCTAAAACTTTATATTTTACAAGTCAGAATTTTGGTCTGAACATTTTATAGTTTATAGGTTAGTATCTTAATTGTTAAATTTTAAAATTAATTTTTGCATAAAATCTTGTATTTCAAAACTCAGAATTTGTTGTGCAACTTTTATACTGCTTGTACTTCAAAACTGGCTTTTCGAAACAAAAAATTTGGTTGTTAGATCTTGCTTTTTATAAATGGATTTGCAATGTTTAAATTTTGGTTTCGCAATTTTTAAATCTGGAATATTTTTTAGTCCTTAAATTTACTTTTCCAAAGTTTTAAATTATATTTCGAAATTTGCAGTAATGCAATAATAGAAATAGAATTTAAATTAAATTTCGGAGTGTTAATTTTTGAATCTAATCTATCATCGTCAATAAACTATCGACTCAGATACTGGTTTATAAAAATTCTGAGATAACCCAGAAATCTTTCCAAAGGCAATCAAAGGAGAATGACTTTTAAAATTGGAAGCTTTAGTTAATAGGAATCTGTCTATGCCGCTCTATTACCGATCCCAATGTATCTAAATTGAAACGCAGCAGGACAAGTATCAAAGAGGAAAGACTGTAGTTAAGGCATAAAATAGTAATAGGCCACCATCTGGAGTCCATTGGATCAGAAGTCACCATACAACAAATACATATGCATTATCAAAATAATGTATAATGCGCTCTCAAAAAATGTAGGGAACAGATAATGTTATATTTGGGATCACTGTATCTTCGAGGTTCATCTTCGAAATTAGTTTAGTCATAATTGAAAAACGTACGGTGCATAAGCATCGGGGACGGTTGTTTTACGGTGATATTGTTTATTTGCCTGTAGCTTACGGAATACTCGCCTAACTCTACTTTAAGCGAAGACATCGGGATGTGATAACAGAAGATATTTTAAATAACCTTGTACAGTTTCCTTAAATTTCGCCCCATTCCATTACGAATCGATTTCCTTCTGTACATAAAATGTGATGGCCCAACAGTACATTTTCGGAAATAAATTCCACTTCGATGTTTGTGGCAACAAATTATTCAGATACGTATATATTGACCACCAACTAAACCCATAAGAATGGCAGCACAATTAAATTTAGGTTTTAATGACTTTTAGATCAAGATACGATTTAAGATCTGAATTGTGTCGGCGAATTCCCATAGTTGCTGATGGTGTTGTCGGCCTCAGTATCATAAGAACCACTCGATTTGAATGGTGGAAACTCGAAAATACTAATCAACGTTAGTGTTCAGATCTGGCGAAGACAGTTAAGCTATCAATTTCTACACAGAAGTAAAATTCCATGTAACCCTGTGAGCAGAACATAAATGTTTTGTTATAAACCGTTTGAGCTTCTAAGAAATGTTACACTTTTGGAATTCTGTTGTGGACGAACTGAACATTTAAAATTTATTCTGCTTCCAACGGCAATATCAAACTTTGAACTGGATCTAAAATCGTTCTGGAAAATGGTATAAGCTTTTACTTTTAGGGTTAAAGGCTAAACTATGCGTCTGCTTCTGCATTCCAAATTTTCTCAAAACAAAAAATCTAACTGAAGTTTTATTAAGAAATTGTATCTTGCCAGTATTTGTGATGAGCATCTCAACTAATAAGTAGCAGATGCTCTTCTATAATCCATCGGTTTATTATTTTAACATTTACATATCCAAACCGTTTCAATGATCGATTAACTATCTATATTACTACACTAAGTACGAGTATGTAGTCTTGAAACATTTAAAAAAAATTCTATAAATAAAATTCAATATAAAATTAAATTTTAAAAATTATGTAAAACAAATAAATAAATAAAACAATTAAAAAATTTATAAAAGTGTTAAATTCTTAAATTTGTTAAATAAAAAACAGTTGTAAATATTTCAAACTATGTAAATTTAACAAAAAAATATGTTTAAACAATTATGTATTTTATTTAAACACCTAATTAGTAACGTTTTAAATTTAACCAAATGGAATATGTATTTAATGTTTTAATTAATGTTTAGTTCCACAAGTTCCTTGAGGTAACATTTTAAATAAATTTTAAATTTTTAAATTTCTGGAAAATAGTTTATCAATTGTTTTTTAAAATTAAAAATAGTTAGATAGATGGTTCTATTTAAATTAATTCATAAATTTCACAGAATCTCCGAATTTAATAAATTTATTAAATTCATTTTATTTTAAACTCATTTAAATAGACTAATAAATTTTGCAAAATAGATATTAAAAAATTAATAAAATTTTTAAAATCTTTTCAAAATTGTAAAATTTAAAAATATTACTTATTTTTTTTTTAAATTATGTTAAATTAAAAAAATTCTATATTTGAAAATCAAATATATAAATAAATTAAAAAACATTTTTTAATGTTTATTAATTTTATGTTACTTAAAAAGTTACCATTTCTAGTTAAAATAACAATTACTGAGAATATAAAAATTATGATTTAATTTGGGATATTTTAATTTAATAATTTATAAAATTAGAAAATTTTGGAATTTTGGAATTTAAAAATTGTAAAACTATATAGTTTAGGTCATGTTTTTGTTTTACATTTAAAATTAAATTATTAGAGAATTTCTAAAAATTTGGAGTTTTAGTTAATATTTTGAAATTTAGAGATTGATAATTAAAGTTTTTAGAAACACGAAATTTTAAAATATAACATTTTTTCATATTTAAAGTAAACAAACATTATTGTTTCAGAATTTTAGTAGTAGGATTTCAATACTATGATATATTAAAATACTGAAATTTTGGAATTTAAGAATTTTAAAATATTATAAATTTTTAAAAGTAAAATTTTTTTTAATTGAGGAATTTTATAATTGCTTAATTTTGCAATTTAAGAACCTGAAATTTAAAGAATTTCAGATTCTCATTTAATTTTATGATTTGAGAACTTTTGAATTTGTTAAATTTAGAAAAATTTAGGGATCATCAAGTTTAATTTTTTTCGTATATTTATTGTCAAATTTAAATAAATAAAAGCTGTTCTTCAACCAAATTTCAAAAACTTTAGACTCATAACTCACGGGACCAAAATATAAAAATTCAAATATTCTGTAATTCTGTTAGGTTTTAAAAAAATATCTTTTGTGTTTCAGAACTTTGGGGTTCAGAACTTATAATTTTACCTAAAGAGTATTTCGTTATTTTTGAATTAAAAGTTGAACATCTAAATTTTTCAGTAATTTTAATATTTTATTAGAAATTTTGTAAATTTTAGATCTTAAAATTTTGGAATAAAAACTAAAGAATTTTTAAAATTATGAAATTTTAGTATTTCAGAAATCAAAAATTTTTAAAATTATTTTATTTTACTTGTCGAGTAAAGTAATATCAGATTTTTTTAAATTTAATATTTAATAATCTAATATTTAATATAATGCAGTTTTATGAAGTTTCAGAAATTGGGAGTTGTAGAATTTCGAAAGTGGAATAAGTAATTTATAAAAATTTGGAGAATACAGCAAAAATGTTAAATTTACGATTTATAAAATTTTACTTTTAGAGTTTCAAATTTTTGGAAACAAACCCACTTTAAAAATTTCAGAATTTCCGATTTTCATGTTTTAAAATTTTAGAGATTGGATTACAGAATTTAAGATTTTAAAATACTAGCTTTAGAATTTGAGTAATCATTTTAGAATTTTAGAAACTTAAAGTCTTGAACTCCTAAATTTGATTTTTTGAATTTTGGGAATTCTTCAATGGTTTTACAAATATTAAAAATAAGTAAACATCAAATTACAAAAATTACAAAAATTTTAGAAAAATAGATGTTTAATTATTTTCTAAATTTGAAAGTTAGTTATATAAAATTTGTAAAATTTTTAAAATAAATGTTTCAAAGAAATTTGTAGAATTTGAATTCTGGAAAACAAAACAATAAGAATTTTCAGGATATAAAAAGTGCGTTTGTTTTTCAAAACATTGAGTTTTAACTGAGGAATTCTTGACATTCAAAATGTTTTAAAATTTTTTAAATATTTAATAAGAATTTAAGAATTTTTTTTAAATATTTAATAAGAATTTAATTTAATTTAATAGTCTTAGATGTAAAGGGTATTTTTATAGAGTTACACAAGTTTAAATCATAACAAAACAAAGAAATATATTTTTAATATCAATGAAACTGGCTTTATTGGATAGAAAATTTTATGATTAAATATGATTTCGGCCATTTGGTCACCACGGCTGGTGCGTACAAGGCGCAATCTGGAACACCAATTTTCGCAAACTTTTCGCAGCATTTGCGGCCGTATTTCGCCAATAACTATTCGAATGTTGATTTCCTCGTGTTCAATTGTTTCTGGTTTATCGACGTAGACAAGTGACACGAGCTTGGTGGCCAATTAATTGGACCATTACGCGAAATTATTCTTTCATCAAAAGTTTCTTTGAGTAAATCAATTGTAGCGCGCGCTGTGTGGCATATGGCTCCGTCCTGTTGGAACTACATGTCAGCAAGATTAATGCCAGCTAATCGAGGTACGAAAAAAATTCTAATCATGTCCCTATACCGCTCACCATAAACAGTAACATAAAATTTGAATGGAAATTCAACATCAATATCAATTTGTGCTTCACCCCATTGAGTGAAGAGGAGGTAGCTTGAATGTGGTACAGCTATACGAACCAATTTGTGCGTATATGATAGTCCCTTAGGACGGACACCCTTACCTAACCTAACCTAAGCAACAGTTCTACTAATACTTAATCTTAAAATTTAATGAAAGCTTATGCAAGAAACTCCAGTTATAAACTTTAAATACAATTTTAATTCTATTGTTAATTGTGAAAAAAGGCTTTTAAAGCTTTTAGGCATTTCTAAAAATTAATAAAATGATTGACTTATACGAGTACTCAGAAAAATATAAAATTACTGACATGAAATCTGTCATGATAAGATTAAGCTGTAATTTATAAGCTGAAAGCTTTATATTATTCTTGTTTATGATTTGGTAAACTTCGCAAAACTTTTAAATAGAGGAAATTGAAATGTTGTGAGAGCTTTGAAAGTTTTATTCATAAGCAGAATATTATCAGTTTTCCTAAGCTTTTGAGCTTTAATGACAAAACACCATATATTTAATATATTATATTATATTTCGGTTTAAGGTTTTGAACTTTATAATTTGAGTGAAACTTCATAAGCAAAACCATTTTGTGTGTAATTTCTAAGATTGTGTTAATAATAAATTTGTAATGGACTAGAGCTTACTAACTACTACAGATCAGTCCTGATGATACTTCAAAGCTTCAGAGCTTCTTGAAAAAATGCTTTCATGGTCTTTTAACTTTTATGTTTTTAAAATATGTTATAGAGTTACACAAGTTTAAATTATAATAAAACAAAGAAATATATTTTTAATATCAATGAAACGGGCTTTATTGGATAGAAAATTTTATAATTAAATATGATTTCGGCCATGTGGCCGCCACGGCTGGTGCGTACAAGGCGCAATCTGGAACACAAATTTTCGCCAATAACTCTTCGAATGTTGATTTCCTCGTGTTCAATTGTTTCTGGTTTATCGACGTAGACAAGTGACTTTACATAATCCTAAAGAAAATAATCCAATGGGTTTAAATCACACGAGCTTGGTGGCCAATTAATTGGACCATTACGCGAAATTATTCTTTCATCAAAAATTTCTTTGAGTAAATCAATTGTAGCGTGCGCTGTGTGGCTCCGTTCTGTTGAAACCACATGTCACCAAATTAATTAATGTCAGCAGATTAATGGCAGCTAATCGGGGTACGAAAAAATTTCTAATCCTGTCCCTATACTGCTCACCATTGACAGTAACATTCTGACCATCATCGTTTTTGAAGTCATATGAACCAATGACTCCACCAGCCCATAAAGCGCACCACAAACAGTAATTTTCTGTGAATGTAATGGTGTTTCGACAAAAGCGTGTGGACAATCCTCACTCTTAAGACTTTAGTTTGAAAGCAAAACTGGTTGTAATTTGATGGATTTACGCTATTATGCACGATTATTGTTGCGGTAAAGTAAAACAATAAAATTTAATTTCCGATCTGAAATGTATGTACTGCCGTTTCTCCCTACCTTGAAAGTATTTTCATAATCATTCAATATCTGAGAGCATAACGCACACGGACATTCTTCCCACATCAAAAAGAAAATTGATTTTTCATCGAATTAAGCTGGCACATAATGAAATTTATGATTTTATTCAAAAAATATTGTACGCGCATTGATTTTTTTGTGTGTGTTCACGGCTGAATAACAATAGATGTCAGTGTTGCACGTATGAAAATTTATTTTAGTCACCCTGTGCGCCATATTATATTATTCTCTTTATGAGAATATCTCATCTGTTGGTATATTGAGTTAACCTCGTGTACATTTTTGTTTTTATTTTGGTGTCGCTGATTTCCCCAATCCGGTTGCTATGCATCACCATTGGTTACTAAATAAAAGCTCGCTCTCTCATCTCTATCGCTTTGTATATATATATATAAATATATATATATATATAAAAGCTTTTTAATTTAGAGCTTTTCATTGGTATTTTGATTTTTTGTTTGCTCTCTTTCTCTTTCTCGTCAAATATTTTTTGGCATATGCTCAAAATCAACATGGAAGAAACAAAAATACGATTTTCATTCACAAAGTTTTTTTGTTTTTTATAACAGTTAGATAGTCGCAAAACAGGCGTCATACTGTTAGCATGATAATATTTTCTTCGCTGCTAACCGCTACGCTTTTTAAGTTTTTCTCTGTTATTTAATTCATTCGGTTTATTAATTTTTTGTTCAATTTAATATTTAATACATAAGAAAAGTGTTTTTATTTAATGTTTTTTTATTGTAATCAAAAATTGTCTTAATATTTTCACGTGTGTTTATTATATAAAGTGAAAAATTATTAAAGCGAGAAGCTCTGTGTTTTTAATTATTTTGTGTATGTGGAAAAAAAGAAAGTTAAAAAGATAAAATCTCGCAGAGAGATAAAAATTATTTTTTATAAATGAAAATTTATGTGGAATTTTTTTTTTTAGTAATATAAAAAATTTACGTATATAGGTGTAATATTGTTATATAGAGCTATATGTTTATCGTTAATAATAGTAGTGGTAGTAATAGTAATAACAATAATAGTTAAAGTCATAAATGAAAAGGTGAAGTGGTTTTCCAGGCAGTGTATTTTTTTCCCTCTTCTAATGAAATTAAATTATGATTATTAATGTGGATAATGAATATAATGAATATATAGGATAACACCACCTCCATATACAACAACATCAGTATATATAAATTTTACATGTTATCGTATACAATCTATATATAACTTGTAACATGTTCAACATATAATAAAAAGCTCATAAAAATTACTTTCGGGAATATACATACAATTTATTAGTCAGTATACACAAAATTTTATTTATTTAGTGTCGTTGAGCTTTATACGCAAGCCTTTTTTTTTTTGTTTGTTTGCATACCGGTATCATATTCACACAAACATAATTAGAAGACTCACCACCAACAAGAGGTGGAAAATTTGTTATGACAAAAAAAAATTACTTTTCAGCTTTTGTTTGGCATGTTGCTGTCTTCTCTGTGAAATTTAAATTAAAGCAAGGAAATGAGTTTTATGAACATAAATAAATCTACCAATATTTAACTGTGTTGATTGTTTATTGATTTTTTCACATTAATTGCGAGTAAAATGTTTGGAAATTTTCCTCATACCTGTTATGTCAAAGAATATAATATGACGACAAGACGAATAAAATATATTTTTTCCAATTAAATGGGAAATACTTTTGGGGGTATATAAAAGTAAATAAAATAAAAATCAAACAATATTCTAATTATCGATTTTCATGATAAATAAATAATTAAATTTGAGTTGAAGGGAAAATCATATTTTTTTTGTTTGTTTCGTTGATTCGGAAAATACATTATATTTTTTTTTGGCATATCAAATTGAATATTGAATTAAAATACTAGAGCGAATATTTTGTATGCATACATGGATTGGGGGGAAAGAAACTCGTTTTTAACATTTTTTTTTGTTGGTTTGATGTGCGACTTATAGGAGTGTGGGATATCTGTTTATCTTTGGGATATATATGAATGTTGCGAATTGAAACTGACAGGTCACTCAAGAGGAAAAAAATTGAGGTAGGTTTGACATAAGTTATGGTCGTTTATATTTTTTTTTAATTAAAAGATTAAAAGTCTAGATGTAGGTCTTGGAAAGGAAATAATATGGAGTTAATATAGAATTGCGATTTGATTGATTTATTTCAATTTTTTTTCAATAAAATTATGTTTGTATTTTCTGATTACGACTGCGAATATTTGTACTAGTACGTTCAAAACTACCATGAAGTTTAATGCTAAAACACATCGCAATTTCAACCAAAATAATTGAAATTTATTATTTCATAACATAAATTAATCTTTGAATAAATCTCTATAATAAGCTTTATACGTAAGACTTTGTTGAAAGTTTTCGTTTCGTTCACTCAAATTCATTATTTATACACTATAAATAGAGCTTTTACATATATTTTACAACTTTGTTTAGATTGTGCAGATTTTGATTTAATAAAGGTCAGTTTGAAACTTTTTAAGTGTAATATAATGTTGTCAAAACAATTCAAAGTATTTTCATTACTTAAGCGCAAAAGCGTCGAAACTTTAAAAATCTGCGAAGTCTGATCAAACATGTGCCTAATAAAGATCTACATTTTTACTATAACTATACACCATTATAAAGTTTTAAATCTTATTTGAACAAAATAATTTCTGATTTTAAATAAAAGCCCCAAATTGTAAGTTGCATCAAATTGGATAATTTTAATTGTCGCACCCATTTAATTGTTGCAGCCCCTAAGATATCTCTGATTTTAGAAAATGTAAAAAATTATTTTAACGAAGCTTTAAAAAAGATTTAAGTTCAAAAGCTCTAAATTTACTTGAAAAATAATCAAAGCATCGATACATATAGCCAAAAACAAATTCTATAACTGCCAGAAAAATTATTTTAAAGAAGCTTTTAATGTTTAAGCATTTATTTATTATGGACGCTTACAACAAAAATTTGAGATTGAAAGCTCTAAAAAATTTCATGTATTTCATATTAAACGTTACATTGAAATAGAATAAAAGCTCTCTTTATCATAAATTAAATTAAAAATCCGTTTCCGTAAAGCATGTAAACAAAATAAAAGGAGCTTTGAAAGTATACAGCTTGAACTGGTTTACTCATATTAAATCCTCAACACATTTAACAACTTTAAGCTTAAATTATGAACATAGCTTTTAATAAAAGCAAACACGAAAAGCTTCATTGCAACATATTAAAAATATATAATTTCAAAGAGCTCAGTATACTTCATGATTTACTATTTAGTAGTTTCTGAAACTAAGGTTAAGCTTAAACGGTTTAAATCATATTGAATCCTAAACTGATTTAAAACCTCCCAGCCCAATACAAACTAATTTTTTGCAATTACAATAATTCAGTTTCAGACTAATAAGGTTTCATTATATCACTTCTACGATTTAGTTCCTGAGCATCTGGGTAAAGCTCCTGCTATTTTGTTCTTGATAATTTTCTGCTCTACAAAAATGTAAAAGCTCTCGAGTTATAAATTAAACTAAAATTTTGTTTCCGTAAGGTAAGGACAATAAAAATATAATGAGCTTGAAAGTTGATATATTTTTACTCAGATCCCAGCTTTTTACTGCTTAAATCATTTTAAAGCTTCAACTGGTTTAAAAGCTTGATTTTTTATGTAAACAGCTACAAATTAAAGTATTTAAGGAAAGCTTTATTGCAATTGAATGATATATAATAAATTAAATCATAACGAAAATATGTTCATTCATAAAGCTCAGTATATTTCATTATGTAACACAAAGTAGTTTATAATTTAAAAGCTTTCAGCTTAATATTTAATACATCTTAATAAAAATACATTTCAAAAAGCACACTTTCACAGTTTTTGCCATTACACATATAAATTATAATAAATCAAACCATAGTTTCTGACCTACGAACTTTCATTAGATAAGTTCTACGATTAAGTTTCAGAGCATCAGGTTTTAAGATCATGTTAACTAGCTAGCTAATTTAAAAGTATTCGACTTAAAACGAGATAGCTTTTAATAAAAGTCCGCAATGAAAACCTTCAAAATTATTACAATTGGATAGTGAATAAATTAACTATAGCTTTAGAATTACGAACGTTCATATATTTATAACAAATAATAAGAAAAAGCCTAAATATACAATTTAATGCCCATCTAATTCTAAAATTTTCAGCTTAAAATGATATAACTGCGGAAATAAAAGCACATAACACAAAGGTTCAAAAATATTTCAATTGAATGAAGTGTTATAAATCAAACTATAGTTTAACACTTTCGAGCTTTCATATATTGAAAATATATTTGACAAAAAAGCTCATTATTCATGAATTATAACTAAGTTGTGTCCAAGACATAATATAAAGCTTCTATAGTTTAATTCGTATTAAATCTCCAACTGTTAAAATCCAGCCATCTCAAAACCATAAATAATACAAAAAAAACATAAAGCTCTAAATAAAAGTTCATAATAAAAGCAAAAATTATTACAACAAATTTAATTGTTGTACCTAAACCATAGTTCCAGAATTAGTGGCTTTCATATTTAATGTTTTATGGATGGTACTGAAAATAAAGCTTTTTTAATCTTTTTGAGTGCATTTGTATGTTGTTTAATTTTTTTTATAGTTTTTCCAATTAAAATCAGATTTTGGACGCAGGTAACAATTCTAGGCCTACACGTATAACATTAGTCTAATATAGTTGAACACAAAAGCTTTAAATACTTTAAAATCTATCTAAACCTGATTAATCGTGTGCTAAAAATAAAAAATTAAGTTGGGCGGATTACTCTAGTACTCAATGCCACTAAAGGGCCCACGGTGCAATACCCGGACAAACACATATACTTACACATTAAAAACATCCAACCGTGATTTTAGGTCACCACCGGGAATCGAACCCGAAACCCTCGAATAACAGAGCAAGGACGCTATCTACTGTGCTAACCAGGGCGGCCGTGCTCAATCGTGTGCTATTTATACATGATATTCAAATAGTCAATGACAAATCTCTGATTTTAGAAAATTTATAAAACTGTTAAAACGAGCTTTTGAATATTGTTACTTAATTATTCAAATATTTTCTATAATGTGAAATTCAATCACGGTTGAACATTTTATTCAGTTTGGAAAAGGTTTAAATTGGTTCACAGCTTAAACTCCAAAGCTTTCAAATCACTGAATCGTCGAATCATCGTTTTATGTCGAAAACAGATCTTAGAGACCAGAAAAATATTTAAAAATGGTTTTTACTGTTTAAACTGTGTTTTTTTTGGCACTGACAAAAGAATGAGCTTGCTTAGCTCAAAACATTTACTAATTTCAGTTTTAAAATAAAAGCTTAAATTTAATTAAATCCACAAGTGAAAGCAACCTTGTATTTTTCAGATAAAGCTTTATTTTAGTATTTAGGCAGGACGTACCCAGTTTTGCAATTTTGAAATACATAAATAACTGTCAGTTTTAAGTCTGGTACCGTAAAGTATGGGAAACAAATAAAAGGAGCTTTGGAAGTTGCTCCAAAATTAAATATTTATACTCCAGCTTTTATACTCCAGTTTTGAGTATCTGGTTAAACCTCCTGCTATTCAGTTCTTGTTTAAATTTTTGCTATTAATGAAAAGCTTCGAAATAAATATAATTGAATGGTGAACAAATAAACTATAGTTTAAATGTACGAGCTTTCATATATTGGAAACGTATTCTTCGTACTACTATTGGGTAGCTCTTAGTAAAAATACATGACGAAAAGTGTTAATCGTTTTAAATTTACTAGCTTTGATATTATAGAAAACGGTTCTTTGAAAAAGTTCATACTACTTCATAATTTACTTTTTAAAGTTAAAGCTAATAATTATTTTAAATATCATATGATGTATGTTAGCCTTGCACGAAAAAATATATGGAGCTTTAAAATCTCTATAGTTAAAGTCAAAATTATATAATAGTTTCGTTCTTACGAGCTTTCGTAAATTGAAAATGCATTCTTCGAAAAAGCTCATTATATATTGCACGACTTACTATTTAGTAATTTCTGATACATATTGAAATACTTATATTTAATTCTAATATGTCCATCTAATTCAAAAGCTTTCAGCTTTAAGATACGATGTAGTTTCTTAAGTTTCGAAAAAGCTTAACTAATTAGCTTTTTTGTCAGACACAAGTTAAAGTTTACATTGTTAAATTCTTATAAAATCTCAAACTGAATTTTAAAGCCATCTCAAAACCACAAAGCTCTAAATAAAAGCTCATAAAAAATAAACGAATTCCATTTTATTGAATCGTCTTTAAAAAAAAACTATATCAGAGTTACAAGCTTTTATATTACGAAGGCGTAATCTTTGAAAAAGCTCATTGTTTCATGTTTTTAAATTTTATCTGAAAATAAAGCTTTAACATCACTTTCAAGTAATTTATATGTTGTTCCGATAAATTCAGATTACGTACGCAGTTAATTCAGCACGTAGCAATCAGGTCACCGCATGTAACATTGACCTATATTTTCATATTTTTCCAACTAAAACTCTATTTATCATTCACGTAACGTACACATCCAATAAAAATCAATAATCCTTGGGAATACTAATTAAAAAATTATAAATAATAATATTCAGGTGCATCTTTGCAGCATTTTCGAAAGTTACCTCATTTAAATTTTTCCAACTTATATACATCACAAACCATACAAAAAAGAAAACTACATAAAGTTTTTCAAAGCTTTAACCAAATTTGTTTGTATTTTACTAAGTTAAGGTAATAAAAGTATATATGTATATATGAATATGTATGTGTGAGAGGAAAACTTTTTGGTTTTATTATTTTATTTTGTGTGTCGAGTTTTTCCTCGACCGAATTGAAAACAGGATAATACCATGCTGTTACAGTAGATATGAATTTTAACATTTTGTTTATAGTTTTTGGTCTATACAATTTATTTATGAGGTGGAAAAATCATTTTCCTTTTACTTTATACATATAACTCGCTGGTAGAGTAGATGGCAATGTTTTTTTAATTATGGTTTGGTCGACGGCAAAAAAGAAAAAAAAATTGTTTGTTTGCAAAGTATCAATTTACTACTTAACCTTTTTCTGGTGAATTTTCGATACGAGATGACTCATTGAAAATTTGCTTAGGTATACACAAAAAATCGAGTGTTACGTGATTATTTCGTATTTACAGTGTTCAGCATATTTTCTTGTGTTTTGACCACTCTTATATAGTTGATTGTATAGGACACTCAATTTTTTATATTTTTTATTATGCTTGTTTGATTTTAGATTTTCGATGTTAGTCCCAAAAGCTTTATTTAATATAGTGTGTGTGTGTGTGTTAATATTATTGTCGTCCAAACTGTGTAATTTCGTGTCATTGTAATAAAATTTATTTTATTGTCGACGACCCAAGGTAATGGTATTAAAATACACACCTACATCTCCTCTCATTTCACAAATATTGATTTTTCTCAGACAAATTTTCTAGGTTTCCAATTACATTTAGGCTTCGTAATTAAATTTCACAGCTTTTATCACTTCATTATGGTTGAAATAATCTTGTTTGAATTAAAAATTTATTTTTTTCTTGTGAATGTTTTTTTAATTATTTCTGAGTGCTTTTATTTGTCGCGTTTGATTAAGTAAACATATCAAAGGTGTGTATAGACGTGTATAAAGTAACACAAAAGAATTTAAAATTTTGATTAAGAAATATTTTATTTCTTAATTTAATCCGTCCTTAATAACAAAACACAAAAAACAGAAACGAACTTGTTGCGCTGCTCAATCTTGAGAATATTATTTTTGGCAACCAACCAAATTTTTTGAAATTAATGACACGAGCAAGTAATGGAATATACGATTTTGGTATTTTACCATGAAAAAGAAATTACCCCAAAAGCTTTATCCCATATTGTATATATATATTTACGAGATCGATAAAAGAGAAATCAATACATATACATGCATACATTTTAAATGGCTCAGATTTCCATTTTATACATTTTTCCGAAAAAGGTGCTTTTATGTAGTGCCTACCTCGAAATTAAAATTTATTCAAATTTTCGTCTCAACAACATAGCACAAAAGTTTCTTATTTTTTTTTATGTACACGTATCCAAAGTTTGCATAACAAAACAACTCCGCACAATTTTGGTGTAATGTATACGTAAATATTCTTTTAGGCATGTATATACTGTTTGCAGGTACTGGTTATTATTGAAAAGTTCTTTTTTAACTTTTTCTCTGATTCTGTTTGTTTTCTTATAATATGTAAAATGAATAAATATTTTGTTGCCAAAATGTAGATATGTTTACTGATGATATACGGGCGTAGGCGGATACTCGTGGAAATTTATGCGATTGAATGAATACTTTGACTTTGCTTCAATGGCAAAATTTAAATTAAAAATTCCAAATTTATTTTAAAAAGCTTTAAGTTTCATTCTATATTTGTTCCGGAAATTGGATTAATCTATATATAAGCTTTATGTTCACCAATAACAATTAAATTATGTTTCCGACTGATCCCAATTAACTAAACTAAAGCTCGCAAGCAAGCCTATATATTGAGAGCTTTTAAATATTACTTAAATACAACCACATGAAATTTTAACAAAATTTGATAGGACTTATCATAATAACTTATAATTAGAAAGTATCGGAAACCACAGAAATAGAAGTTTGAATGAAAAATGAATCGCAAATTATAAGATGAAAAACTATCAAAACTTAATTTATAGCCAGTCAGTTTTTGAGCTTTTGATTACTAATTAATTATTAATTATTCCGTGAAAGTCTTTAAATCCAGCCGTGTGCCATTTATTATCCAACTAAATTAAAATTTTAATAGATCTGCCTCTCCATCAATGACACAAAACATTTTTATTTTGCCTGTTGTAATCTCTCTGACAAGGTTCACCTAACCAGATTTTTTTTTACCGTAAATCTATACTAATCTCTTATAATAGTGAATTTATGATGAATTAAGTTGGTGTGTAAAAATTTTAATTCCACACCAATAACGAAAACAGTTCTAATTCTAATAAAAGCTCTAGTACGTCTAATAAACTTGAATAGTTGCGGGTCATCTGAAATCGATGGATTATCGACGACCTTCTATTACCCGTTCTTTGTATCAAAACTTATATACATTTAAATCGGTTAGTTGAAAGCTTATAATATTATAAAAAGCTCCTAAATATAATCAAGATAAACTATTTTAGAATTATCGATATTCAATGTTGTGTTAAATAATTTTAGTTGCAGTGTATAAGCTCATATACCACAAAATACTGCAGAGCTTTTAAAGCCCATCTCAGAATTTATTGAAAAAAGCTTTTGATTGCCGTATTTGTATGCTGATGACTTGTTTTCAGTGCATTTTAAAGAATTTTAAAAGCACAGCTTTAATTCGTACCAATACCAAACTATAAGGGGTTGATCGTGAATGGGTTTTAATGACTGTAACTTGTAAAACTTTTTCACTGAAATGAATAAATCTTATCAACTTTACTGGATGCTACTCTGTTTGAGATCCAAAATAGGGATTTGGCCAACAAACCGAATTTTTTAGTTAGAGTACAAAACATTAAAATAAATTGATTTAATCCAAAATTATTCATTTTGATCAGTTAACTTTGAGCTGTAAGCTTAAAATGCTCAACCTATTAGTATAGTTAAATTTTGGAAATTTGTAGAAAACACAGCTAAGAACGTAGAAAACTGCTGCAATGAACAGAGTATCGAAAAAATGTTTATTTAAGTTTTGATTAATCAAAAGCTTTTTAGAAACAAAATGTGATCCAAATTATTAAAATCAAACATATGTATGAAGAATGGCCTACTCTTCCGTTGGTTTAATATTTTTAATATTAAGAAATATTAATTGAGACTATTATTATTGTTAAATTCCATATTATGAGCTTAAACTCTATAATTAGTCTACAAAGAGACCTTTTGGTTTTAATACCAAACATATAAATATTATCTAAAAGCTCTTGCATTATTTGTAGTTTGGTAATCAAATAACGAAAAATGGGTTGAATAAAAAATCCTCCAAAGTATAACTGGGTCTCGAAACTAATGTTAATCTTTCTGATTTTTAAGCGTTTTCAAAAATTTGGCTTCACTGAAAACTTTATAAATATTTTTAAAGTATTTAGACCTTCATTCATAATAAAACTAAAATCAAAAGCTTTTCGTGGAAGTTGCCAAAAGAATTACTAAAATATAATTATAGATATCGGATATGCTTATCATAAAACTTTAAGATTACATTCAGAATTTCACCAATATCATTATATTAAAAAACTAACATAATTATAAGGTTAGAATAAAAAGCTCACTGAATTAGTTATAAGCACAATGCTTTAAGTAGCCCAATTCGGTGAAAATCCATAGAGGTCAGGAATTCCAATAACTCATTATAAACAAAATTAACCCATAATTGAAAATCGTGCAAAAGCTCTATTACCTTGAATAACAAACCGAAATAAGTCAGAAAACCTAAGTTCGTGGGAATGTGAACATGATTGGAAATTAGATTTTGAGGTTTTTTATAGACAAGCTTTTGTAGACAAGTTTTTGTTTGGATTATTTCTTGAATTAAATGAATTCAGACTTCAGCTTGGAACCCTATTCAATTTGTTCAGTTAAACGCTCTTCAAATTAATTAAAATGTGTTGCATTGTATTCTCCACGAAAATGAAAGTATCTAAAATTTTCACTATTTGTTTTCGAACATTTCTTATTACGATAAATTTGATAGGTGATAGATTTAAAGCTTTTTATAGTTTTTCATTTAATCGTGCTTTTACTATGTAGTTTTCATGGCTCTGTAAGGCCTTTAAAAAAATGTATATTGTTTCAAGCTTATAACTCCTTCTTAAACATGATCGATTTTATTGTTCCCTTAAATAATTTTCAAGTACATTGGGAATTAGAAATTTTTTTTATGTTGTTGCTTATAGCTAAACACTAACTATAATTGACCAATATTATCAAATAGGTTGCTCACTATAAATATGATAAGCTAAACGCTCTATTAATAGTTAAATTGTCTTGCATTCAAT
Organism: Tipula unca; assembly: GCA_951394425.1. Taxonomy (NCBI): domain Eukaryota; kingdom Metazoa; phylum Arthropoda; class Insecta; order Diptera; family Tipulidae; genus Tipula; species Tipula unca. The sequence continues at coordinate 20,151,967 of OX596382.1, read as the reverse complement.
TTCGAAAGAAATGACGTCTCTTAATCTGATGAAAGGTTTTTTTTTAAACATTTGTTTAGTGAAAATGAGCTTTGCTTTTTTAAATAAAATTTGAGAATCCCATAACTGGATAGTTCAAAGAACAGCCTTCACATCTTATTATCAAAACTTTTCTAATTTTTAGTTTTACAGTATTCAGCCTCAATAAATCGAACAAATTATTCTACCAATCTCCAAAATTTGCTTGACATAGTTGCCACGACCATCTATTAACCGGGTTTTGTAGCAAAGCTCTCAAATATAATAAATTATGTTCTTTGTTATTTTAATTGCAACTTATAAGCTTATAGGTCACAATACTACAGAATCCATCAAACAAGAATTCAAAAGAGCTTTCACTAATCACAAACTTTACAAAAAAATCATATACTGCGTTGACTTTCTTTAACTATTAAGATGACATAACCAGGGTTTAAAGAACGCCTTAAATTGAAATCAAAGCTTTGTGTTATGCCATAATCAATATTAAGTAATATTTTATTTTTTGATAAATATTTGACTAGTGAAAAGCTCTTCGAAGGAAAAATGTGTTCCAAATTCTAATGTTTCCAAAATATTAAAATCGAACATTTAAATAAGTTAACTGGGATAATCTGCCGAAACGCCCACTCAAATGAACTGTTTTTATTTATGTGACGCTGTACTATCAAGCTTTTGCTCTGAAAAGTTATCAAGAAGCGGGTTTATGAATTTAAATAATTAGCTGATAGTTTTATTTTTGTTTTATTCAATATTATGATTTGCAAACTGTATAATTAGCCGATAACGAGAGTTTTTGATTTTAATATGAAGTATTCAAGTCTGTCCAAAGCTTTTAATAATCCAATTTCATTTTTTTTCTAAGAATTAACTTAAACGAATTATATTAAGTTTCTTCGAATTGATTGAGTAAATGTTCAATCAAAGCATAAATATGTTTTGTATCACAACTTTCACAACAAAATTTGTATTACAACCTTCCAATCAAATTTTAATTAAAAGTTATTAATAGAAATCCGATATAAATTTTATTCAATTCAAGAGCGTTCATTAATTAATATTTGTGTCAAAAGAGTTATTAAAATATTTTAGTAACAAAAAGCTTACATAATTAGAAAGCTACAATAAAAAGCTCACTCAATTAGTTATAATTATCACAATGCTTGGAAAATCCAAAGAGGTCAGTTGTTCTAATTAAGTTCTTTAAAGCTCATTATAAACAAAATGAAGCGATAATTCAAAACTTTTCGAAAGCTCTAATATCTTGAGTAACAAATCGAAATAAATCAGGAAACCTAAATTCTTGCTAAAATCAACTTGAATAGAAAATAGATTTTAGGGATTAAAGTTTATAAAAAATCTTTAGTAAAAAACATATTTTATTCGGATTATTTCTCATTTTGGTTTGGTTGGCGACAGGTAAATAAATTGAATTCGCACCTGAGCCTATAATCTTATTTAAGTTGATACGTTAGACGCTCTTAAAATTAGTTAAAATGTCTTGCATTGCGTTCCAATAATAAAGACAATAAAATGGTCTGGTACTCTTCTGACAGTCTTTTTTAACTTTTTAAAATTTTTGAATTTTATAATTGTTGGTTGAGCGAACAGCTTTGACATTTAATTTTCGAAATTTTGCGGTTGAATATTTTTAAATTTGTAATAGTTTTAGAGCTATTTCTGATTAGCTGCTTCCTGAACAAAATCGTTCAGACTATGAGATATTATAGTTGAGCTTTCATTTACAATGCTGCAAATTTGTCAAAACTAAAGAATTTAGAATCGGAGCTTTCTGTTGCAATAAAATAATATTTATTCTCGATAGAAGCTTTCAGCTGTATTAATTTTTACAAAGCTCATATTAATAATGCCAACATAAAATAATTCAGCTTTTATAACGGTTAGCTTTGAGAAAGCTCTAGAAGCTTTATTGATTTTTATATTGGAAATAAACGACAGATATTTTGTGAAAAGCAGTGAACTTTTTAAAATGATATAATTAGAACAATCGCTCACGATAAAAGCTTTCTAGGAAAATTTTAAAACTGATTTTTTATAGAGATAATAGTCAGAATTTTTTTTATTTTAGGTGTTTCTAACTTTCAAATTTAGTTTTGGAACATGTGGCACAAGCTTTACTTACCATGATTATAATCTTACATGTTTAATTATGAAAGATTGTTCAAAAGGTTTTTTATTTAGCATTTACTTTGAATGAACGTCAAGAATTAGTTTGCGTGTTGAAAGGTTTAAAGAGTGCTTCTATTTAACTTTTTAAAAGCTAGGTAAAAACTCGTGCGCTTTTTAAATAATTTTTTCAACATAACTTTTCATACACGTGACTTGATGTTTATGAAGAAATTGGCTTCTAAGTGACGATACCAAGTAGTAAAATGTGATCTTTTGTTTTTAGTTTCGAGTTTGATTTTTAGATCAGATGCACCATCATTGGTCATTTATTAAATCGTCTATTAAAACCTTCATAGTTTGTTAGCTAACCAGTTACCAATAATTTCTGTTGAAATTTCAGAAAGTTGAACAAAAATTTGAATCAACCGCAGATAACTTTTATTCATATTCCATATTTTACAAAGCGCATTACTAATTTGAACCACGTCCCATTCCAATAAACATCGTTTAATGTTAATCCATGTCGCATTGTAAATATATCGATGAACTGGTTATCTGTAATCTAATCAGTAAATTTTGCTGTTGTTGTATGTTTAAGAGATAAAAATACTTAGATACACAATTACAAAATACATATATGTACATATGTACATGAGTATGATGTTATGTACAATCAAACCACATAATAATGGTTTTATAAAAACGTGATTAGAATATTTTGTTATCAGCACTATACGTATATATGATATCGTCGTATGTGTGTACATAGTACAGACAACCACTGTAATACGATAAAAATCAGGCCGTGGGGGTACCATAATTAATGTAAAAAAATGTTTATATATTTTGGGGTTCAACATTGCCATTTAGCGAACTAATTTGGGATACGCAAGATTACGATGCCGACCAAAATGTAATTACATGCGGTTTGTTGTTTGCCTACCGAGTTGGTTAATTTAATTTAAATGGGGATATTTTGACTCGGTGTATATAAACAGTGGAATTTGGTTTATTAAGCATAAATTAGCACATACATTTATATGCTTTACTGTTTTGTTTTCGAAAGTTTATTTGGTTTGTGTCGAGTATAATATAGGCTGCGGTTACTTGTTTCGGGAGAGGTAAAATATATTGTGTTGGTGCTGTATGTACGTGCATATATTTCATGATTGACGTGAAGGTCAAAAATATATCCCTGAGATTCGGCAAATCCATATATATGTACATATATAATAAAAGCTTAAAGTTTTGCATGTAAAAATTATACAAAGTAATGTTGAAAATATCATGTTTATATTTTACCAAAAAATATGTTATTTACTATTCGTGCACATCCTGGCTGAACATAAAATGAATTCATGTTTTATCTTTCGAAAATAAATAAATATTACAATTTATCGTTTAATAGAATCATTTTATTAATCAAAATATTTAAACGATAATTTATTCTTGGCAATACATCACCAACATAAACAGCTTTTCTGTTACCTATATACTCTTTTCATTTTGGTATATAGAAAAGCACAACAACAGCAAAATTTTATGTATACATATATTCAATTCCGACGAAACGATCTGAAAATGAAAACAAAATTAAAAGTTCGAAAATGTAAAGAGAACGAAAAAGATTTACAAAAGCACATTATTATACAATATTAGACCAGGGTTGTTTAATCTATATTCTGCGAAACTCTAGAAATTTTTTTCAAGAATTACTTTACGACTTTGAAAACAATTTGTAAGAGTTGGAAAAATATAAGAAAAAATACAAAAGACTTTTATTAGTCCAAATTCAAACAATAAACGAAAACCTGTATAAAACTAAAAAACTCAGCCTAGACCACGTTATTCTATAATTTTATTGAAAGCTTCGTCATCATGTGAACACTTGAACAAAAATATAAAATTAAAATAATATATTGAAAAAATGGGAACGTAAAACTCGACATAATTAACTTTCATTTAGAGCTTTTTATGATGATAAAAGCTTTTTCAATATTTGAATTTTCTAGCTCCACGGCACGATTAATCATTATGTTTCCAAGTTCAACCTTTGTGTAGTTTTATTCATTTCAGTTTTTTGAAATACGATTTCGTCACTCTTTTCGTCACACTTTTCGTCACAAGCAATGGTTTTCTTCACGCTTGAAATTTTAAAAGTTGGAGCGAAAAGCTCATGGGATAGCATTAAGTTCAATTTTATAAATAAAAGAGCTGTTCATGATAATAAAAGCTTTTGCAAAATGTTTCGTTTATATAACTCTAAACAAATCAACCATCATGTTTAGTCATCTATCTTTCCCATACAAACATTTATTCGTTACACGTTCTTTTTTAGAAATTTGAGAGCTTTCATGATATAAAAGTTACACGTTTTCATAACACTTTTTGGTTACACTTTAAATCACAATTGTTCTCGAAAATTAGTTTAACTAATTTTTCATTGAATGGTTTATGAAGATAGCATTAATCTTCATTTTCCGAACGTGGAAGCTTTTCATGGTGATAAAGCTTTTCTATAATTGTTTATTTATAACTCCAAAGTAACTGACTCTCATGTCTCGTTACATTTCAGTACATAGTTTCATTCGTTGCTCTTTTTCGTAACGCTTTTTCGTTACACTTTTTTGTGACGCTTTATTGGTTTACGACCAAAGCAATAATAATTTAGGGATAGCGTTAAGTTTCATTTTACAAATATGCTCTTTTTCGTAACGCTTTTTCGTTACACTTTTTTGTGACGCTTTATTGGTTTACGACCAAAGCAATAATAATTTAGGGATAGCGTTAAGTTTCATTTTACAAATATGGGAGCTTTCACGATGATAAAAATTTTCTAATTTCTTTTGTCAATAACTTCAAAATAACCAACCATCATGTTTCGTCTTCTACCTTACACGACATAATTTTATTCGTTACAGGTTATCGTAACGCTTTTTTATTACACATTTTTGTGACGCTTGCTCTCAACATATATTTTTGCTGTCTACTCGTTAAAGTAATCAAACGAAAGTTTAACAAAATTTGTATTGAATGGTTTATGGTCTAATAACTTAAGCAAGGAAAACCTAGGGATGGCATTACGTTTCACTTTACCAATAGAGAGCTTGATGATGACAAAAGCTTATCTAATTTTTTTTTTCAATATACGTAATTAATCATCATTTCTTCTATCTTCAAGACTTAAGTACATAATTTATTCAAACGTCTTCGTAATGCTACTTCGTTACACGTTTGGTTGTTCTCGGAAACTATTTATGCTAGCGAGGGAAAGCTCAACTTATTTTTTATCGAATGATTAATGATTTAAAGGCCAAATCAAATTTTTTTTTTCAAATTTCACATTTTTTCAAAAGTTTCCTTTTAATAATTGGAGCTTTTTATGATGTTAAAATCTTTTCCAACATTTTTTGTTTATTGTTTCTCCAATGTAACCAACAATCATGTTTCGTCTTCTACCTTTCAGTACATAGTTGTATTTGTTATGCCTTTTCGTTACAGTGACTTGTCAAGGTTGGTCTCGGAAAGTTACTGTGCTAGCGAATTTTAGTGGTAATCAAATGAAAGTTCATCTAATTTTCCATCGAATGGTTTATAATTTTGTGATCAAGGGAAGGAAAAGCTATGGATATCATTAAGTTAAAATTTTCAAATATTAGAGCTTTTGATGATGATAAAAGCTTTCCCATTTTTTCAATTATTTTGTTTCGTATTCTACTTTTCAGTACATAGTTTTATTCGTTACACGTTTTTGTAACGCTTTTTCGTTACACATTTCCTTGCCCCACATTTCCTACACTTTTAAAGGCAACCGGAGGAAAGTTCAACAAATTTTTTATCGAACGGATTATGATTTAATGTCCACAGCAATTGCTTTCTTATTGTTTCACATTTATTTTCTACGACGAGAGCAAATCAATTTTGGCCTACATTTTGCATAGTTTATGGCACAGAAAATATTTAATAGCCAAAAATCATTGCAAATAAAAATTCCGCAACTAACAAATTAATAGTTTTAGTATTAATTACATTTAAATTATAAACATTTCGATTTATGCTTCCAGTATAGTATAAAAATTAGTTTTATTGCATTTTAATGCGAGACAATAAAAATTGTAATGGTGGTCATGGTATGAAGAAATTTGTATGTAGTTAAATACAATTTTTAGTACATCCAAATTGGGTCCAGAGGGGATGAAATGTAGCAAAATTTTTACAAATGAGGCATCTTATGATGAAACTGCCATTCTTAAATTAGAATGTTGTCCAAAAGTTCCAATGGGTTGTAAATTAATTTTATTAAACTACGCCTAATTGGATCCAATTTTTGTAAATTAAGAAGCTTTGCAAATTTTTATGTAAACGGAAAGTCTAAATTTACTGGTTATGTGCAAGCTACTTGATTAGGTTAAAAAAAGCTTCATCAATGTATTTTTTTAAATATTTCTATATACATATAATAAAAAGCTTGCTCATCACCAGAATATATGTATAAAATTGTAGAGTTGACCCATTACTAATTATCGTAATATTTTTAGAATTTTAATCGTTGCACTTTTTCGTCACGATAGTTTGACAAGATTTTTTTTTAAATTTTTTGTCATTTTTGGTATTTATTTCATGTTTAGTTTAAACAACCTGAATATTTAATATAATTGTGCTTAAAAAATACTCTGGAAATAATGGAGCTTTTATAAATTTTTTAAAAAAATCAAATACCTTTTGTATTTGTTAGGGTTGACGAAGTTTATATTTTGTGAATTTGCTTTCGTAAATGAATGTAATATTATTTGTTAGAAAAGCTTTCCAAATTTCTAAAGAATACAAAGATTGAGGAGCAATCTATTGCATTTGGATTTTATAAACGTTTTTATTTGATTCTTTCCATTCCTTAACAATCATATCTATTAAAATCTATCTCGTACGTATTTGTTACACTTTCCCGTCACACGCTTTCGTCTCACAAATCTAAAAAGTTATTCCTGAAACGTACATTTTTACGTTAGTCATGTGTCACCGAACGCTCAATAACTATTCTAAAGTTTGTAGAGAAAAGTAATTAATCGTTGCTCTTTTTCGCACACGCTTTCGTCTCACAAATCTAAAAAGTTATTCCTAAAACGTACATTTTTACGTTAGTCATGTGTCACCGAACGCTCAATAACTATTCTAAAGTTTGTAGAGAAAAGTAATTAATCGTTGCTCTTTTTCGTCACGATTTTTTCACTTTAACTAATCAAATATGTAGGTTTAAGTATTGTCGTACTATTTTTTTAGAAGTTGTAAGTTTTAATCATAATAAAATTATTTTGAAAAGCTCTATGGAAATTTAGAGCTTTTATGCATTATTGATAAATAACTCTACAAATTTCAGAGCTTTTGTTCTAAGCTAATACACCATCTGCCATAATATAGTATTAAAAATCTTACCACAATTACTAGTTATTCTTTGCAAAATAATTTAAATCTCTTTAACAATTTCATCTTAGTATTCGTACAAAAGCATTTTAAAACCGTGAAATTATTTCTTTTATTTGCTAACAGGAAAAGCTTAGCAAATTTCTAAAGAAACGAAGGGAAATGGAAATGGTCGTATGACTTAAGGATTTCGCCACTGATTTTAGTCGCAGAATTAATCGAATAAAAGCTTTTAAAATATTTAATACAAGGCCCCACGTTTCTGCTATATTAAAAGCTCGATAAAAACAAACTTTTTTGATAAATATGTATCGAACATGTTAAAACACTTGACTTAACGGAAATCAAAAATGTTCAAATTAGCTTTTAACGCTGTTAAATATTATCTTCCATTTTGGTTTGATGCACAAAAGTTAGGGCCGTAAAGCGTTATCGTAAATATTTCAGAATTGTATGATACGGCATTGGTTGGATTGGACATCACAGTTTTCCAACTTTTCGTTGGTCACTTAAATATTTAGGTGGATTTATGTATACCTAAATTTGATAGGCTTATTTTAACTATGTATATGCACCATAATGTGCCGTATTAAAAAAGCTTTGTAAAATCAGGTATCAGAACAAAAATATTTAATCTATTTAAACAAAACCTCGACCTAAAATTTTTGTCACACTTTAACGTCTTTAATTTTTGTCAACCATAAGTGTTCTATTATCCAGAATAAAGTTGTTTTTAAATTGATTGGTTAAGTCGTAAAAGTCAATCTTGAAACGTTCATTTATGCGGTCGAAATTGTTAATCTTGTTATCAAAAGCTTAATAACCATTCGATAGAACTTAACAAACAAAGTCTCGTCTCATGTTATAGTAATTTTACTCATTTAAATAATTATGCTTGAAAAGCTCTGTATGGAGAGCTTTGATAAACACAAATATTCATTCGTGAATATTTATTATAATATGGTGTTAAAAAAGCTTAACAAATTTGTGATAGAAGATATCAAAAGATTGGTAAACGTTTACATTGCGTTAAGATTTTATCAATGTTAATTAAAACAACAGAGCTTTTTGTTCAAAAGTTTAAACCACTTAACCAAAAGCCTAATATTCTTTTGTAATTTTGTTAAAAAATAAACTTTTTTGTATTACAAAGTGCTAAGCTTTCAACGGTGGTAGAACTCTACCAACGTTTCAGAATTTTCGTTACGTCTTTTATCTTTCCACACTTGTAGTAACACTTAATTTTTTCACATACAATGAGCAGTTTTAATCTTAACTCAATGTGATTGTAAAATTTTCCGTTATTTATTCGTAACGTTTTATCGTCACACACATTGTATTGGCAGGCTTTTACTCACTTATTTAGCCCAACTTTTCATAAATATTCTTAAGTCTAGTTTTAGTTGAGTACTGATTTCAAAAAGCTTTATACGAGACAGAGCTTTTGTAAGCTATACTACCATAAAATCGCCCCAAACCCAAAGAAATTAATCAAAAGCTCTGTGTTCATCTAAGACTCCAGCAAAAGCCGTTTTTTAAACCTTGAATTGTTTTCTTAATATTCGTTAACAGGATGAACATTTTTAAGCATAATTCGTAGACAGGCGTACTAATTCTAAAAAAAACTTTACCACAGTTTTTTATTGGCAGTTCAGATCGTTTAAAATCTATCTCGTACACATTTAATTTTTGAAAATAATCAGACACAGATTAAGAAACCCTGCAATAGAGTCGAACAAGCCTTCCCACTATGGGTGCGAACAAGAAGCAAATTTTTATTTCGCTATTCCGTTTATTTTATATTTTTTGTGCTCTGTACGAAGAAAAGAATCAATTTGCCGAGAATAACATTTTATTTGGGTAAACATTTTAACGATGTAGATTGGGATGATATATACATCTATGTATACGGATACATACTACCAACATAAATTTTTAAAATTCTGTAGAATGTTATGCAAATTTGTTTGCTCTTTTCTACATCTAAATTTTAATTTTAGATATTTTGTTCTCGCGGTATGTAATCATTATATTATGCTCGCTTTGGTATACCGAGAATTTATTGTTATGATGTGTTGATCAAATGTAATCAATTACCGGGAAATTTTCATTCGATCTGGAATCAAATATTTCGAATTCATTTATAATTTGTGACACAGTCTCAGATGGAGCATAAAGGTATTGAAAATATTTAAAAAACCGACGATTCGCCTGCCATCTGGATCATTTCGTCACCCCAATATTAACAATGACTAATGACAGTTAAATTAATTATGATTAAAAAATAATTACGATTAATATGTCATCTGATAAAACATTGAACTGACAATGTGCGAATGCCAACCATCGTAGTGTTTATTGTGCAAGCCTACGATATTGTGGTGAGATATAATTTTATGTGGGCAATTATTTCTAAGTGTAATCGTTCTAAAACTATTTTCAACTTTGCAAGCCTCCCATCCCTTCGAAAATGATACAATTTGACCTTTACAAAAATGGTTATAATTTTGAACTTTGTAAAAATTCTATTATTTGGGTGCCTTAACGAAAAAAATAAGGTTTTTGGCAATTTTTTTTATCCCAGATCATTTCAATAAAATTTTAATAGGCCATTAGCTCAAGACGTTATAAAATTACTCTATACCCAATATTGGATGTACGTCACTATTATTACAAACTGTTTCAAAATGATGATGCCATTTTCCACCGAAACCAAAATGGGCGTGCATCTAGGGGAATTTGTAGAGAATGCTTGCCTTAATGGGAATTTAAAAAAAATAATGATTTTGTTCAAAACTGTAAACTGAGACTCCAAAAGCTGGTTAAAGTCTATCAATAAATATGGATGTGTTTCTTCCATTGATGTCCATCACAAAATATTTTATAAATCATGAATTACCTTATGTAAGCTTTTGGAAGGCGTTGTCAGCCCAGTTCGAATTTTATCCAGCCTGATAAAAACGAACTCACATTTATCCAGCATTTTTGGAATAAATATATCGATTTTCGGAGCATGTTAATTAAAGCGTAGCTGGAACTGGATATTGTATAGTATTTTGTAGATGTTTATTAACCTAATTGGAGTCTGCTGGTTGTTGATCTGGTGCATCCAAGAAAAATTCGCCTGATAATTTTAGTGGTTATTGGCATTTAGTGCCGGAGAACATATAGTATTATCTTTTGGTGTAGCTCTCTTATGCCGTTAGAGATGCTTGTAGTGGGCGATGAAAATGTGCAAACATTCTGTTATATTGCAGGTGATAAGGAGTTGTCTGAATTCGATGTGTGTCTAGAAGCTTCGTTAATTCTGAGAACAGTTTAGATTGGAATTGGCTTCCTTGATCTATATTAATGTTTATAGTTACTCCAAACCTAGATATATAATGTTCCACAAAAGCTTTTGTAATTGTAGCGAAGGTAATATCCTACATAAGGTAAGCTTCTGGCCATCTAGTATGCATATTCATTTGGTGGAAAAAGTAGTCCAACGATGACCAAAAGGCGGTTTAAATTGTCCTAATTCTGATTTTCTGTGGTTAGTGTCTTTGTTCATGTCAGGCCAAATGCAAAGACACTAGGACGTGCAATTTAATGCAGAGCGTCGAAAGCTAATCGATATAGCCGTTCTGGAAGATAAGGACGATTTTCCAGTTTCACAATAAATATATAAACCTGGAAATGAGAAGCACTCAAGTTTGTAAGATGAACTTGTGAGGCGAGTGGAACCAGAAAGTAATTTCTGATGAATTCCGAAATTAATTTGATATCTAGTGTTTTCACAACATTATCTTTGCCTAAAATATATTGAATGTCCTTTGAAAATTGCGAAACAAACTCCAAATGACGAGCTTGTCGTGGACCTCTTTCTGTTTTGGAGCTTATTGCGCTTGTAAATGGTTTGTGGTCGATGTAAATCGTAAACTGTCGACCTTCTACAAATGTAGAATATTATGTTTCGGCAGGTTGTAATTTTTTTGAAGAAAACTGCTTTTTTGAGTTGCTGCACGACGGATCTGACTGCGGTGTTCAATGCATCAGTAATAATATTGAACACTGCATCATCTTAAGGATGAGCCAATAGTGTTGCATGAACAAAGCTCACTTTAAGTCAGGATTATTCCCTGAGGGATAATTTTGTGTCTTACAATGTTAAGAGAATTAACACCAAAATCACATTTTGAAGTTTTGATATTGATACCAATTGTGAACTTTTTCTTATTTCGAAGATACAAGAATATGTTCGATGTATGCAAACACGAAGTCCAACCCTCTAACTACCTCGTTCACGCACCTTTGAAATGTCTGAGCAGCGTTGCGCAAACCAAAAAACATTCGCTTGACTTGAATTTAAATCAGTCATAAGTCAATCGGTTAAGTTCATAGAGTCATTTTGTTTGTGGGGTATAGGGTAACGTTTAGCAACGGTCTCCAATCAAGTTGTCCCTTTTTTCTAACCATATATGCAAAGGACTAGATACTGGAAAACACGATAGTCGGCATTTTCCCAATTCCACCACAGCTCTTTTCCTTTCATTGCGCCTCTAGAGTACTGTGAACTAGTTAAATAACATTCAACACAATTTTTTAAATTTATCTTTGAAAGAATAAAACAACTGACTATAATGTAGTTTAGTCGATTTCTACTATTGTGACAAAAGCGACTATTTCAGTCACCACTGCACAAATCGGTGGCTAAACCATAATTCTTTTTGCAATTTTATCTGAAATGTTTTTATTTAGCGGAAGCATTGCCACCATTTTTGGCAAGATATAATTTTTGACCTCCTTCAATGTTGTCCATAATTTGGTCATAAAGCAGTCTGGCCTGTTTTTTAGCTAACAAAGTCCTGTTTATACCATGCTCATACCAATGGCACGGTTTAAGTCGGAGTTCCCGGATTATAACCTTCTTGTAACGAATTTTATCATAGTTGTGCCATGTTTATCATTTATGTGAACTGCTCTTTCTACACTGTGACCTTCTTTATATAGTTTTTCATTGCTATATACTTCGTAGTTTTAGGTAAATTTAATAATTTTTCAATAGATAAACCGGACGCCAATTTATTTTATAAAATTGTAGATTAAAATGCATTGGAGTCGCAATTCTATAAACACCCGTTGATCTAAAGAAATTTGAGCACCGTAGTTTAGAATTAATTTATGAAATCTAAGAATTGTCTACATTATTGAAGTTGTCTACGTTATCGACGTTGTCTATGGGTTATCGATATGTCGACGTAGAAAATAATAGATGACGCGTAAATGCGTATCCCCGGCATTAAAAGTGTTTTGCCAATATCTATCACTAGAAGATTGTTTTTGTTCAATTATCTAGTGGTGAGTCTGGGAAATTTTGATTTTTTTGGGATAGCTGTAATGGCAAAGTTCGTCAAAACAAGCCAGACTTTGGAAACTCTGGCCTAAATAAAAGCAAATAACCGGATTTAAAAAAGCACGAGAATGTACATACATATATACACGATAAACACTCAGGCGAGCACTGTTAGTATTAAAATTTGCTCATTATAACTCCCACATATCGGTTCATTGAGGCTTAACAATTCATTCCCAATCACTTTATAGTATCTGTTATTCCCAAACAAGATTTTATTTTTTTAATATCAACAAAATCACCAGACGATTTTTATATTCCATCTGCAACGGTTACAGAAATATTAATTTCGTTGCAAATTATTCAAACGATAAAATTCATACGATTTTATTGTTTACGATTAAAATGTTTATAACGTATGATCTACGATGTACTGCAGTATACGATTTTATAAAGATAAACAGTTTTTTCGTCCAAGTAATAAAAATTTTTTCTTCATGCATGTAATATTCGTATACGTGATTATGAACAGCTGTATGTATCGCAAAATCCGTTCAGTAGCTACGTTCAAGATTTGTTGATGGGGTTCAACAAATGATTAAAAAGTCAAGGTACCAATAGAAATATAATTGTCATCCCTACATCTTTGGAGGTTTGCAACTCTCATCTGCAATATTTTGAGAATAAATTTAATTTTAATGCTCCTCCGCCTTCCTTTTTGGTGCGACGACGTGTTTATGATGTTTTGTGTTCTACGAACAGTTCACGACGGTCTATTCACAATATCACAATTTTGTTCTCTTCCTGCGTGTAATAATCGAGTACGTTGTTCTGGAACCATGTTCGCACGATTTAGCTATGAGTGGTTGGTATGGTTCAACCAATTTTGAAAAGGTTTATTATTTCTTTTTAACAAACTCCAGAAGAGCAATAATTGTAAAGTGTTTGTTTATTGGGGATTAACCATTCCTAACAGCATTGGTTATGTTTTCTTCCTGCATACAATAATCGTATTTGCACCTCCTTTTATCCTTTCCCCGCCTATTGAGATATGTAAACTATTTGCAACTTTTTTTGTTGATCCAACCTTACCAAGAAATAGCATTTTAAACTTTCGATTTTTGGTGTTCGCGAAAGGTTGTTCAAGGTTATTTTTCTTTGAATGGTTACAGAAACATTGCTTAAACGATTAATTTTGTCTAACTGATAAAAACGTTCAAACGATTAAATGTTTATACGATTAAAATGTTTCACGATGATGGGTTTTTGCCATGAAATGTTTACGATGTTGTGGGTTACGATGTATCGCAATGTTATGAACATAAACAGTTTATTTCTTGATGAAATCAGCTATACAAAAACCCAATAAAGTCACGGGTAGAGGAGTTACGCAACTCCACTAACACCCTACGTCCCGTTTGTTTGTATACGACTGAACAAACAAACTTACCTATTTAGTCGACACTTGCGCTGACATTTCGGTTATTCCAACCATGAATTTCAAAATAAATTACACATTAGCTAATCGAAATTCAGATCTAGTCTTATTGGCTGCCAATGGTTCAATCATCATCACATACGGCACAAAACAGTGAAAACTGGATATCGGACTCATACGAACCTTCACGCACGCTTTCGGACTAGCTGTGGTGAACCGTTTGATCATTGGCGCCAATTTTCAAAGCAAATTCGGACTTCTTGTCGATGTTAAGCACACACGGGTGATTGATCCAGCTACGAAGCTGGCAATAAATTCCACAATGCTTCGTGTTAACACACCAACACCGATCCATTTTAACATCAACAACGGCACTCTTCTCATAAGTACCTACTACTTACAGTATAGCCGAACTATAAAATGCTAGTACAGTAAGTAGCGTCCTTTCTTTGTTATTCAAGGGTCTCGGGTTCGTTTCTCGGTGGTGACCAAAAATCACAGTTTGGTGTTCTTAATGTTTAAGTATATGTGTTTGTCCGGGTATTGCACCGTGGGTCCATGTGGCATTGAGTGTTGGAATAATCCGCCCAACTTAAAAAAGCAAGCAGAATTTCAGCACATGGTGGAATTAGGAATTTGTCGAACATCGACATTTTCCGTCTCTTGTCCGCTACACATGGCCAGAAGAATGTTCACGATTGGAGGCCATGTGGGGATTATCGTCGTTTAAACACGATTACGATATCGGATCGATACCCGATACCCCACATTCAAAACAACACCATGCACTTGCATGGCTGCAAAAGTTTTCTCCAAACTTGATCTCATCAGAGGTTATCACCACATTCCCGTACCACCTAAAGACGTTTTCAAAACGGCAATCATCACACTATTTGGCCTCTTTGAATTCACCCAAATATCATTTGGATTACGCAATGCCGCGCAAAAGTTTCAGCGCTTCATGAATGAAGTCGTTCGAGATGGAAACATTATTCCAACGACTTGTCGAGTATGATGTTTACATTCTTGATTTCCTCAGCCACAGGATCGCCGCTAATGGCATCCTTCCGTCACAAGAACGAATCAATGCTATTAAAGTATTCCCAGCTCCAACATCAATCAAGAGTATATCAACCCATTGATTGCTATGTTCCAGAGAAGAGGGGACACGATACCTCCCTGCGGGGTTACCTTAGCCAACCGCCTCCTAATGGTGGATGCCCCCAGCTCCGAGTTAACCATCCTGCTCCCCAGCATATGATTGATTAACCCACTTCACCCCAAGAAGCGACAATCCCTCGAGGATTGCCTCCGTCTTTACTTTACAAATTTCCCTTTACAGTAAGCATGCTGAGACTGGTACCAGTCACTAGGCTTTATTTTAGATCGTATATAGAGATCTTTCAGCCTTTCAAAGATTTTCAGCAGAAAGGATGATAGAGTTATGGGTCTTAAGCCCTTTGGTCAGCTATGTGAGCATTTACGTGGTTCCGGAATAAAGACCACTCTGACCTCTGCCCACCTTCGCGGAATATACAGACCAGTTTTAAACACCCTTTGAAGATTACTCCAGCCAGGGGAGAATAATCGTCTAGTTGTTCTGAATTTCCGATGGTATAATTAGGCCAGGACCAGTCGATTTTTAAACTTTGAAACCTTCAAGTGCCCATAGGATCCGTTTTTTTGTTACGATATCTTTTATGCGCAGTGAATGTGTTTCTCGATGAGTGGGTGCTGATGAGAAGTTTCAAAGATTCCTCACTAGGACTGGTTGGATTAGTAGACAGTATCTTTCTAAGACGAGAGTTATCGGAGGCTTATTCAATTTTATCACAGAAGAGTCTCCATGACCTCCATTGTGCCTTCCTCAATTGATTTTTGTATACTTTTAAGTCCTCCTTAAAGGAGTCCCAATTATGAGCCTCTCTCGTATCTTAGGCTCTATTAAAAGCTTTCCTACATGTCTTTCGGTAGGTTCACATTTCCTTGGACCACCATGCTGATTTCTTAAGCGTTTCCTTATACTTGCTCTAGTTTATCTTTCTGGGATTCCTAAAAGCTTTCCTGGTAGCAGGAGAAACGTTAATGTAACATATCGATGGTCAGAGAAGGAATGTTCCCTCGCCACTCTCCATTTACGTCCAAAACGTCCTGCCGGTTTTTAGTAATAAATGTTGGTTCTTGCCCAATATTACACACCCAAAGTTTAGTATTTAATAAGTAATTAAAAAATAACTCACCCGTTTCGTTGATGTCAGTGCTGCCCCAGATTAGACTGCAACCAAGGCATACATACATACTATTTTTCACTCCTCGCAGCCGCAGGCTGATGATTGTTGGTTCCGGTGGACTCGCCGGTGTCCCACGAGTCCGACAGGTAATCCTCGTCTCACACTAGGGAAAGGCGTTCCATTGGTTGGAATGTCTCCCGTCCTGGTGTATATTATGAACAAAATCATTTTTTTTTTGCTTAGGAGTAATGTTTTTTTCTTCCTGCATGTAATTATTGAATACGCCGTTCTTAAAAAATATCAATATTATTAATCCTTGTAATTACACGACGTACGTGTTTCTTGACTGCTCCAATCGTCTTAGCATAGTATGTGTCCCCTTTGCCATTTGTTGAGTATGTTAAATACCATTACAAGGATAAGGTTTTTTCAAAAAATGATATAGTTAGGGGCTATCAGGACAGGTTATATTTAGTATCAAAAATATTTCTTCTATATTTCATTCATTTACGTTTTGGCATAGAATATTTAATGTCATCGGCCGTGACGACAACGAGAAAAATTGATATCGTCCAAGGTGTTTGGTATAGTCACATTTACCAACTCACTGTGCACTCAAACGTCAGAAAATATAAATAAATTAGGCTAGGTGTATTGTGAGTATTAATGAAGTTCTTTAAATACGCTGAACCAAATCACCAAACTTTTGCTAAAATTCCTGACAAAACTGGAACACAACGTCAATAAAATATTTAATTCTATTAAATAATCCGATATTAATTCGAAATTCGTAAGCGCACAAAGTACCCAAAGTTTACTACTGACTTTCCCTAACACAATTAAATTTTACTTCTAAATAAATATTATTAAACAAGACAATAAAGTAGATTAACATTTTTTCTTTTATTTTTCTTCAGATAAGAAGTTATAAAGTTTGTTTTAGCAGCAACAACAACAAAATGTATAACTTTGCTACAACTTTGTTATTTTTAGCTTTATATAAAAATAAGGAATTTAAAAATGTATTAAAATAAGAATGTACTCGTCGTCGTTGTCGTCTGTATAATATATGTATGTACGTATGTATGTAGCATATACACGAAAAGACTCTAATTCAATTATTCTCTTGATGATGGGCCCCCGAATTTAGCTATGTACGTACTTTCATAACAACACAAGCAATTAGCAATTAAATTTGCGTGTTTTAAAACATTAATGAGAATTGGATTGGTTGTGTCGTTAAAATAATAAGAAATTGCCCTTTTCTCTTATGTTAATATACTTATGACTGTAAAGACGAAAAGTTTTAATTCATACGTCCTTGAAATTAAGTTCAATACACACACACACACAGAAAATATAATGGTTCTAATCCCACCGAATATATAATACTCGTAAAAATGAAGAAATCGATTGAAATTAAGTCTAAATAGGAATTATACAATTCTTAAAATATTTTCGTTTCGTGTATATACCAATAATATCGTCGAGCATAAGAACTTTGATAACAAAAAAAATAGTATTGATAAAAAAAATGTATTGTGTATAAAATATCAGAAGAATTCAACCGTACACATTTTTTTTTTTCGTTTAATTTCTTTTCTTTAATTCTCACAAAGAATTTGCCTCGTGTCCTTCGCGCACAGTTGAACGCAAAGTGTTCATTTGTGTATATATAGACATTTATTAAAGCTTTTAAAAACAAATATTAGCGTAAATAAAAAACGATTTACGTTGGAGCTTTTATACTCATTACATAAAATTGTCTTAAATTTAAAGCCTTTAAGACGTTGAGCTTATAAATATTTATGTGGTTGTGTGTATACCAAAATACTTAAAACATTTTAACGTAAAGGATTTTTAATTAAATCTATTTACGATTGTTAACAAATCTTATATACAATATTATATAATTTATAATCTTATATACTATATTAATTGGGCCCCTGTGGTCGGGGGCCACTCAAATGTCTCGTAAATCTAAATTGCACGAACATGTTTGCCAAGAATACCACCACAGTATCCTTTGCTTGTCGTAGGAGGCAAATAAACGGTTGGATCGCTGGGCTGACGACCCACATCAGTATAAAAAAAAAAAAAATGTTTATAAAGTCAACAAAAAAAAAATGGGTACCTCTGTACTTTGCAATTGCTCATGATCTTAAAGTAGCAAGCACGTTCTTCCCTCACAAACAGATACATCTAGAGACATGGACATATTCTCGCGCTTTGAACGATTGAAAATGAACGGTATCAGGATCTTGTCAGCGACAACATTGAGGGAGCTAATTACCAGTCTGGATGCGTAAACTGCGAGGAAAAACAAGGCTGTTCTTGCAAGAAGGGCAGCTAAGCGGATTTGTAGACGGAAGAAGCTAGAATGGCGAAAGGCCAAGGTTCTGAAAGTACAACCACTCAGCAATGAGCGCAGTTCGCGTAATTTCTTTAAAGGAATTACTGGATTGCACCATACTTTCAGGCCTACGTCAACCGCCATTCGGGACCGGGATGGAAACCTCTGTGTCAACATCGACGCAGTACTTGACGCATGGAGTGGACACTTTACTGAGCTGCTTGATGTTCATCATGCGTCACAGACTGTTGTTGAGGAATTCACTAAGGCCATGCAGAGATTGAGACGAAACCAATCACCTGGAGTGGACTGCATTAATTCGGAGCTCTTGATATTCGGAGGGGATACTTTGTGGAACTGTCTTTTCGACCTTATTCGATTAGTAGGGCGAACCGAAGTAATGCCTAACGAATGGAAAGTGGCCGCGATATGCCCCATCATTAAGAAGATAGACCGCTTGAAGTGTGAGAATTATCGCTGTATATAGCTCTTCTATGCACAGCATACAAGTTACTGTCATACATTATATTGGATAGAATCACTCCTCTAGCGGAGGGCTTGGTTGGTGACTATCAAGGAGGATTTCGTCCGAATCGATCAGTCACTGATCAGGTCTTTTCGCTGCCAATGATTCTATCTAAATATTATGAGACATCCATATGCGTACTTCAGGTGTTCCTGGATTTCTTGCAGTCCTATGACTCGATCAATCGAGAGAGTTTGTGGTCTACCCTGGAGTACCTAGGAATGCCAACAAAATTGGTACGACTGTGTAGGATGACAGTGACGCAGTCTCAATGCTGTGTTAAAGTTGAGAACAGGCTATCGACAATTTTTGCAGTTAACTCGGGTGTTCGGCAGGGAGATGCTCTGTTCCCGATACTCTTTAATCTCATGTTGGACTACATCTTTTGTAAAACTCAAACACCACAGCGCAACATGTTATATCGGCAGTCCAATCAGGTGCTTGCATTGGACTGAATAGCAACGGAGTGAAAGAAATACTTGATCAGTGTGGGTGAGGATATTAAAGGGCGGCTGGCAGCTGGCAGTCGTTCTTTGTATCCTCTGAAGGCCACTGCTAAAATGTAAACACTTATCAAGTGCCGTGAAGCTGAAGCTTTACAAAGCGGTGATCAGGCCCGTTGTTATGGTTGAATGTGAAAGTTGGGCGCTAACGGATGAGTACGAGAGATGGCTCCTCACATTTGAGAGAAGAGTCATGCGTGTGATTTACGGCCCAAAACGCGAAATAGATGGTACATACCGAGCTATGTACAATATCGAAAGATCTGATGAAAATCCCACGGCTCGTTCACATTCTGCGTGCCGATCCATAGTGAATTGTGCAGCGATCTCTGAAAGGAGAGCCACCATATGGTAGGCGCAGAGGTCGTTGCAGGCGACGACGGCTCCACGATGTAGAGAACGACTTGGCCTCTTCTGATTGCCTTCGACAGTATGAAGACCATGCTCAGGATCGAAATCGTTGGAGCCTAATAGTTGACCCAGTAATGGGCCAGTAATCTCCTTTAAAACTGTTCATTATTCTACAATAATGAAAGATTTCATAATGACGTATACGATTATTACATGCAGGAAGTAAAAATATCCATTGCATAGTAAAAAAAATCGTTTATATCCAATATAGACTGGATCATTTTATAGTCTGGGTACGTAATCGCTAAACAAATATTTGTTTGTGGACTTAAATTGTATGCCTCCATTGGCTTGTTAACCCGTTTTTGGGGATTCATCTTTTCTATGTCTGCTGTCATTACGAATTTGTGTTTTCGCCATCGTAGTTAAATATCTGCTAAATCTTGTTGTAATTTTGGACCATTCATCATGCAATCGTTTACAGATAATCCAGTTGTTTTGGACGAGGCATAAAACACTACTCTTAGCTTTGTAGTGGTGCTGTCCTTCTTGATTATGCCATGATGCAATATATATTAGATATTGGTTGATTTACTAACTTCTGGTCTTTCCTGTACTGGCTCCATGTGCTCCAAATGTATATATTCTTGCATGAATTGATGATATAATTGTTTGAACGGCGCATCTTTCTTGAATCGATTTTCTAATTGTATCAGTCTGGTAGCAGCTTTTGTCCTGGATTCCCCTAGCTCGGCTTGGTTATCCTTAAAAGGAATTCTTACTATGTATCTGCTCTCTGGGCCTTGTTCTACATTTGGCACAAAATATTTTTCTCTTAATATTTCTTCTTCAGTGGTATCTTTCTCTTCAGGTTTTGTGCTGATATGCTGTGTTGTTCCTGCAGCCCAATATAATCCAACCGATTGTTGGACGATCACCTCTAGTGAACCTCCCTTGATGATGTTGTTGATCAATATTGATGCATAATAATTCGCACAAGTCTCCATAAAATCTTGACAATATTTTTAGATTGATGGTTTGTCTGCAAGTGCCTGCCTTCTTTCTACCTACTCCTGAGATGGTCATGTGTACTTTCTCTTTTTTTAAAGTTGAATAAATTTGCCGCCTTGGAGGATATTAATGTGGCCTGTGAAAAAATCGCCTCTCTGACTAATGCAGTTGGTAGTCAAACTTGTCCTTGGTGGCTGATTATGAATGTTTTGACGCGGGTTTGATGCTACGTGTGTGGTGTCCCCCATTACAAACAACACATATTTCTGCCTGGCAGCTTCTTCCGTGATGCTGGCTTAAACATCGTTTGCACAAGTTACCATGTGGTCCTTACACCCTTCCACCCAACATGTTTTGGTTAACATGACTGCATTCACTCGTTTCAATGGTGGTATCTATTGCATGCGTGGCCGTATATCCTAATGTTCTGGGTTAATTTTTTGTTTAAAACAAAACCGACAAATGTCTTGAAGGCCGAATCCATATTTAGCCGCTTTACATTGTGTAATATTTCTCGTGCTGTATCATGCAAGTTTTTCACTGCTTGGGCGGATGGTATCTGAATTATCGCCAATGAAAATAGTGTATTAAATTGATGGTTTGCCAGTATCCTCACGTTATTGAACCTTACTTGTATTATGTTCTAAGCGTCATCTTTACTGTAGCTGATAGTTTGCTGTTTTGTTCAAGGATGGGCGAGGTAGATTACGCCATGTAATCTACACTATTGTCGACACGTAAAATATTATGAAAATTACTTGGCAGTGATTTTTGTCAAGGTCGACGTTATTTTAGCGATTTAAAATCAAATGAAGTGTAAAAGGGCGATTCAATTAAGGCGTTTAGGAGGAAATCAAAAAATATTCCAAATTAGATCGGTAATCAAATATGGTTATAGCTTATTGGAAATATATGCTGAATTAAAACAAACTATAGCTTTAATTACAGACTGTTTATTGCACTAAACGTTTAAATTAAATTTCAAATTTCGGTATTACGGATTCTACACTACTTCCGATGTGACTTTGGCACCAAAATGATTTCATTAACGCATCTGTCATTCTTCTTCATTATTTCTTCTCCATATCCTAATATTTTTGATACATTTTTGTATTTTTAGATTATGTTCCATGTTTAATTAGCAAAAAGAGGCTAACTCTTGCGACTTTTTTCGAGTAAGGTGATCCTTTGCAAGATTGATATGAGGGCCCTTTCTTGCTTTTCTTCTTGTGAACTAAGTCTTTTAAGAATATCTTGTAATATATTGTATATAATACCTCAAACAGAACTGTGTTGTGTACGGTTGTGTACGGTGTTTTCCTACACATGTCACGCATCTGAGCTTCTTATTACAAAAGTTTTGCGTGTGTCCGTCGACTTGGCACTTTTTGCACTGGGGTATCATTTTAAATGTTTTAACTGCTTCTATTTGCACTTTCATATGGCGTATTTCTCTTGAGATACAAGATACTCTTGTATCTCTTCTGGTTTTCATGAAGCGTGTATAGTGCCTTAACAATGACTTTGATTTGCCTTGTTTGTTTATCCTCGTAATAATACCATGTTGTATTTTCTTCATTACGAGCTCCTGATAACTTTCTATAATTTTCACCGTCTGGGACATTTATTTTGATATCACCACTATTTAACGCTGTAGCTTGAAACTTTATCTGGATTGCTGTCCATGATGTTTCTAATGCTCTGATAATTATTGCAATTAAATATTATAACTGGAGGTGGACGTGGCACTTTTTTCTCCATTTGTATATTCTTAGTTCTGGTTGAGAGTTCTCTGTTTTGGTGAAACCTGAGCTTTTCCCTCCTGTTTTCCATTCCTACTTACGGTTGGAAGCTGCTCAATTTATTGTTTCAGTTCGGGTGAAACCTGTGGTGATTTACTCATCTTATACGTTTCTTATTTTTTTTATTTTTGTTACCGTTCAGAATCTATTCCGTTTTTCTGTTGAGTTCTTCCTCGTCTGTTTCATACATAACCTCTATATGATCATTGGTATCGTTTTCTTGCTGTACCTTAGTGATTTCTTTCTAAGATATAACTACATTTAAAAGATGCTAATTAACATTATTTAACATTAATTTTTCTATTTGGTAAATCTTGTTGCGCAGTTCTGCGTCATCCCTTTCCAAGGTGTTCGCTAATAGTGGTGGTGCTCTTGCCTCCCTAGGTTTTTGTCCAAATGGGTTGGGTTGTCCAAAAGGGCTTTTAAACAATGATTGGCTCACCCCAGAATCCGTTGAGCCAGCCTCGTTAGATGGGGGATTTGTCAGCTGCTTATTTTTCGATACATAACATCGATTTGATTAATCTCGTACCAATTTCTGGCATCTTTAGAGTCGGTTGAAGCAGACGAATTAGCCGCAAAATTCGTCATTGTGGAAAATGTGACAAAAACCCGGATCTCGACCCCACAGCAGCAAAGTGTTGGCCCATAACTATTTTTGCAATTGTATCTAACAAAAGGGGTTATATCCAGCAGGAACATTGCCATGGTTTTTGACAAGATATAATTTTTGACCTGGTAATTGTTTCAAATTTCAAATTTAACGTATACGTTTCGCCAGCCATTCAATTTTATCAAAACTTGTTATATAGAGCAGTCTGGCACGTTTTTCGTATCAGCCATGTTTTGTTGGCATTTTTGACGTTTCTCAATGATTTCCGATTGTCCTCTTGATAGCCGAATACGTTCGTATCTGTCTTTATAGGCTTCTTCAGTTGCATTCCATTGATGTTCCATATTGGTGACGGCTTCATTTTTTTGGAGTTAGAGCTTTTCATCGTTCTGTATTGAATTTCCTCCGATTTGTCTTGCTGAATTTTACAGTGGCTGGCTTGATTTGAAATTGTGCTTTTTTACCAGTTGATGGTCGCAGTGGAATTGTGCCCCTCTCATTGTTCTGACATCCTGTATGTATGAAATTGCTTGTTTGACATTAGATGATGTTTCTGATTTTTAGTTCTCCCATTCGATGGGGTCCAAGTAATTTTATGAATATTAGGTCGTCAGGTCGGTGTTGTCTATTTATTATTTTCACGTCATTCTTGTGCGTTCTTGCTTGAAACTCGTCTTCCGCGTTATTTTCATATTCATAGTTGGGGCATAGCACTGAATTGTATTTTTTATTCTTGAGTGGAATCTTGCCATGATTATTCTGCTGTTAATTGGTTTCCATTCTAAAGGGTGGGCCCTTTGTTCCGGTTAGAGATGGAATATTATTTCATTCATATGGCTGCCGCGGCTAGCCTCACAGTACGCCATTCGATCGGACCAATTTTTAAGTACTTTTTCGAGTGTATGGGGTCGTACCTCGGCAATGGCATCACGAATGTTGGCCTTCAAATGTTCAATTGTCTCTGGTTTTTCGGCATAACAATTGTCTTTTTATAGGCGCCCCACAGAAAATAGCCCAATGGTGTTAAATCGCAGCTTCTTGCCGGCCAATTGACATTACCATTTTGGGCTAATTAAACGGCCATCAAACGTTTGATGCAATAAATTGATTTTGGCATGAGATATGTGGCAAGTTACACCATCCTGTTGAAACCAAACATCGTTCACATCAATACCATGAAGAGCGGGCGCAAAATCGGTTACCATGGTGTGATAGGTGTCCCAATTGCCCGTAATGGTTGCGCCGTTCTCATTTTCAAAGAAATCTGGGCCAATGATGCCTCCGCTTCACAAGCCGCACCAAACAGTCACTCGTAATGGGTGCATTGGCTCCTGTAAGACCACGTGAGGGTTTTCTGAGGCTCCATTTTTTTTGGCAAAATCGACATCATCGTGCAGTTTCTCGTTGGCCCATCTAGCGAAGTGAAATGCGGCTTCAACTCTTGAACCAATTGAACTTTGTAAGGCGTCATACCGAGATCTCTTCGCAAAATTCGACGTAAACTGGTGCCTGAAACGTTCAATTCTTGAGAACGATGACGAGTTGATGTTGATAAATTCTCACGCACACTCTCAGCCATAGCTCCGATATTTTCGGGTGTACGCATCAGTTTCATGAATTTTAACAATAAACTTGCGTATACCGGGCACTATTGGTGCTTCTCTGCAACCAAATTTTGCACGATATTTTCGTGCAATTTCCGACCAATAACCGGTGGTTCAAATTTTAACTGATAGATGGCCCAACCGTTATAAATATTTTTTTTACTTGGGATGTTGTTAAAATGCCACTGCCTTGTTCATGTGTGTCATCTCTACCCGAGAATATCGTTCTGTTAGAGTTCCCGTGTTCCACTGTATCTGCCATTCACTCCCTGACACCTCTTGACATTCCTATAGTAATCACAAATATGAATCGGTTGTTCCAGGTTCACATGATCCTAGTTTATTAATTTGCTCTTCACGCAGGTCTTCAAATGGCTCGTCTTCCGACAGTAAATAAAATTATGGGTTTATTAGTTGAGGACCTGGATTACTGGAGTTCACTTTCAGATAATTCAACATCCAATGGGAGAACATTTTTCATTATTACAAAAACAACAAAACATCGATTTTCCTCGTCACTTTATATCCAAATTCTTCTGAAGAAAACCAATTCTTGCACCTTGACAAACAAGATTTGGATTTAACCTATAGTCAGTTCCTCGAGTGGTGGTTGGCTTATAGAGCGTGATAAACAATTTCTTTAACTGTTTAACGTTTTCTTTTAACGATACTATTGAGCCAATTGCTCAACGCACATCACCCTTTGTTCCATCCAACTGACAATTGGGTTAAAGGTAGGCGATATGGATGAACGTGGCTCATAAACGTCGCTGGACATGTAGTAGTCTGGTTCTCATTACTGTAGTATAGTAGCTCAATGGTTTAGGAGCTTTTCGATTGGTTCAATTCATCTTAATTTTGGAATTAAAACCATCGAGGTATTTTGCTTGAAATTATTATTTTTGGACTAGATGTTTGGGTTCTTTGTTTGGCTGCCACTAGCCCCGGGTTCGCTAGATGTGAACTGAGGTTTACACTCAGCGCGCTCATTTCCAGAAATTATCCTACCATTGCTCTGCTCTGTGCAGCTGGTTCTGGGAGCTCAGTCGGGAAGAGGAATAAAATGATTTAGAACCTAGATTGGTGTACTTATGTCAAATAAACAGGAACTTTTCATTTGGACCGACGAAGGGGAAAGCAAAACAAATAAACTTCTTTATCTACTAAAAGATAAAGGGATTGAAGAACTAATAACTTCACGGAGCATGATATTGATTCGTCTGCGGAATCAGACTAAAGGCCAACCGAAAAAAGGGAGAAATGGTTATTTAGCGGGGATGACTATAGGGGTCTTTTGGAATAAAAAAACAAAACAAAAATTAACACAAGTGCGTACCTTAAGCTTCTCTATTCTCTTCTATAAAACCGCATTTATTTGTGGATCCACTAAAGTCTGGGTCCACAAATCCGCAACTATATACATTATTTGTATGGTCATAATCTCTGCGCATGTTGTATTCTAACAAAAGTGTCAAATGGGCTTTCCAATTCAGTAAACCATTCCCACGAATCGTTGAATTCACTGAATTAATACTGGAAGTGGAGCTGTTTACAGTGTCTTTAATCTTCAATGCTGAAGAATTTTAGAAACAAACACCGAAACTACATTTATAAATTTGGATATTCAAACTACTATTTGAGGTCGGATCTAAGGCCATCCTATAACGCATCCTTATGATGTGGCAGGTACCGAGTCGAAATGTCAATACAAATCAACTGCAAAGTTAGTTGTTTACCTTGATTTAGGGTGATGACATATGTGTGTTTAACAATATTGAAAATCAAACACTAGATCAGGTTGCGATGTGATGGAGACTATAGTTATGGGCACAGAATTTGACATATGTGGATGCCAATCGGCACTGTATGTTTTCTATGTCATTTGAAGGCAAGAATATAATCGGCGACCAAATTGACGTAATGTGATCTTACTTTGGCGTAAATTCTCATAATTTTGGATCTTGGTGTAAAGAAATGAACGGCTGACAAAGGTATAGGTTGGCGACGATCATGTCTAGATATAATGTTATCCAAATATTTGAAGGGCCTATGCTAAACCAATTAAAACATTTTGATAACTCGCATGAGTATCTAATAATTACCACAATTCACCAAAATTTATTCCCTCATCCAAAAAATCAAATCTACTCAATTATTCCCAATTTTGGCTTCGAACTTAAAACTAAAAAAAAAACCGAGGAAGATAAATTCGCTCATCACATCAATTTACAGATTTTTTTTTTTTTTTGTTACGAAAACGACCGAACAATTTCCACTTTATGATTTCCTCCATATATACGTCATTCAAATTTTGAATTTTTCTACTCCAGAAAATATTTTGTTGGTGTTTAGGTTGTTGTTCTTGTTGTTGTTGTCATCGAATTTTTTTTTTTTGATTTATTAAAATTTAATTATCGGTCTTCTTGCATAAGAACTTTTCGTTTCGTAATAATTTGATATTGCGCGCACCCCGCCGCAGCATCTTTTGTGTAATAAATTGTCTGCCGCGTTCTTGAAATATTATGAATTTTAAATTGGATATAAGCAGAATAAAAAAAAAATTGAAGGGCGATGCGGAGAAGAGGTTGCGGCGGCCTAATACGAAAATAATGTAAAATAAGAAGAAAATTTATCTTTTCCACTTAACAAGTTCATTTTATTATGTAGAATATTTTCAACGTTATCCGCCGAATAAATTAAATAATATTTTAAATGAATGCAAAAATAATATACAGCCTTGTACGCACTGAATTAAGAAAACGATTTTTTATTTACAGCCTAAATATGCGTGTGCTTTTGGCTCGTTTATATATTGATTCAAGTCGCTAAAGGGTGAATAAAATATTTTCCCAAAGTCATGCAAATTAAAAATCATTTGATTGGAGGCGGCGGGGGGCACGCGATAAGGACAACTTCAATCATTTTTTATTACTTTTATGCTTAACTAATTTATGTATGATGTAATTAGCAAAACGCAAATAATACGATTACGCGCGAGAATGAAAATTGTGATTTTTGTTGTAATCCCGCATCAAAATATTTAAATATTTGTATATGGGGTGAAGTCGCCCCCCTATTTCATACACAGATTTAAGAAAATTTTTGTAAGCATAAAAGACTTAACACATAAATATGACATTAATGGAATCATAAATCCGTGTGCGTAAACATATGGTATAATAATTACAAGAATTATGTATGCTTGAGATGATCTTATATGTTGTATACGTGTCTGGCTTTTTGCACTTTTATGTGTGTATGTATGTATGTAAGAATGTTTGGCATTTTAAATATACGTTCCTTCCACAACCATTCCAGACTATGATTAAAGCAAAAAAATCGGAATTGGATTTTATCGTTGAGGGATATGTACGAACGAAATAATTGTAGCGATACTCAATAATTTCGTTAAAATCCGCAAATATTAAAAAATAATTGAACCCACCAATTGCCGATTTTATATACAAAATTTTGACAGCCGTACTCGAAAAATGTTTTTTTTAAAAAAACTTTAAAAGCTTTCACTTTTGATTTTCCTTATATCTCGTTTGCACTTGCAACCATCAACCATCAACATCAACCGATCAACTTTAGGTAAAATTAACTGAATTTCTTAATCTACATCGGAGCTTTTGGTGCTCCTTGTCAATCATTTTGTAGATCATTTTGTATTGTAACACACATCAGAGTATTATCAGCAGCCAAGAGAGTCAACAATAAATACCTCCTATACGGATCAAAACTGCTCCAGGTTAACAGCTGAACCGAAAGTATATCACGGAAGGCCATCTTTCAGCTTCGAGACCACACAGGCTAAAGCTGGACAACCCGAATTTCAGCACATGATGGAATGAAGAATTTGCCAAACATTGACATCTTTTCCGATTTCACGTCAACTACATAATGTGTAGTCGGTATCTCGAATTCGTTTTCGATTTTAATGACAACTTTTTTGTGGTATCGAAAAACGAGAAATAACAAAAAACCCCGCACTCCAGAGCTCAAAATGCGCATTTGGTGTGAACACTTTTGATTGCCCCAGCCACAAGGTCACCCCAGTATCGAATTAATGCAATAAGGGAATTCCTACAGCTAATGCACAATTATCAAGAGTATTCAACGGTTCAGCGGCATGGTCAATGGCTACAGCACCAATTTATACAGTTGGCCGCACTTCTCAAGAAGCTCAAGACGCCAAAGAATTTCTTTCGGCCCGAACATAACACGGCATCAGTACAATAACGGTTGTTGGGAAACAATTCAAGATAACATATGAAAATACTGACATTCAAACATTTCAGATACTTTGTTGAGGGTCGGGAATTCACAATTTACACCGACCATAAGCCACTGACAAGAGCAGTTCAGTCTAAAACTGAACATAATCGAAAGCAATCGCGACACTTGCATTACATTAGTTAATCAGATCTAAAATGTACAGTCAAATGGCGTTTAGTTCCACAGTTCGAAATTCCACTTGGCCAATTCAAACATATTCATTTGAACATTCGATTGTTCCATTCCCTGGCCCGAAGCATACTGAATGTCAAATGTATCAGCAACTCGGAAGATCTATTAACAGAATTATATTTTCAATTTTTAAAATTTTTAATTGTAGGATCCCGAAAACGTGATGGAAATTCTTTTTCAGAAATTGGTCGTGCTTTCTCAAAAGTATATTATAAAATAAGCTTTAAGTTTTTTTTTTTAAATACAATTTTAATTTAAAAAATAAATTTTTAAAGTTACAAATAATTCCGTATTTGAGAGTTCTTATAAATTTGATGTATTCTCGCGTTATATTGAAAGCTTATGTTTTGGACTATATTTAAAATTGAAAGGTTAGTTTTGAAAATGCTCAGTTTTAATATTATGATTTAATCATCAAATTTGGTAGAATTAGAACTAAAAGTTGATCATACTTTATAAAAGCTCTATTTGAGGATACTTTTCTTAGTTTAAACTTTCTATACGTATTGAATATTGAAGAAGACAAAGGTTGTAATTCAAC
Organism: Tipula unca; assembly: GCA_951394425.1. Lineage (NCBI taxonomy): Eukaryota > Metazoa > Arthropoda > Insecta > Diptera > Tipulidae > Tipula > Tipula unca. The sequence continues at coordinate 20,121,623 of OX596382.1, read as the reverse complement.
TAAAACCAATGTTTCATTTGAAGATTCAAGTTTGTTGCGTAAAGCCAATTAATGGAGTAAAAAGCTTCCAAAGGACTACTAACTAAACCGTATTTAAATTTTTTAAATATTTTGTAATTGAGGAAATCAAAAGCTTTTGTAATAGAAATCCTCTTACACAAATTGGACGAGCTTTCGAAAAAAAACACAAAAATATTATATAACGATTTTTTTTTTAAATAAACTTTTAAGTTGAACAATAGGTTTAAGAAAGTTACAAAGCAATGCCAAACATAAACTTTAAAAAGCTCAGTTAGATGCTGATGTGCTTGAGAGTTCTTATAAACGTGACGAATTCCCGCGTTATATTGCAACCTTACATTATCGACTATATTTAGAATTAAAACCTTAGTTATGGAAAAGTTTAGTTTACATAACTAAACTAGATAGAATTAGTGCAAAAAGTTCCTTATACTTAATATATTTTTAATTTATAGTTTTTAATTTAATGCTTTTGTGATGGAAATTTTTTCAGTAATCGGATGAGCTTTTAAACAAGTTTCACCACGTACGCTATAAAACGAGCTCTAAGGTTTAATGCAATTTCGGAAAATTGGTTATTATGTACAAAATTTAAATTTGAAAGCTTAGTTATTAAAAAGCTTAGTTTTAATATTTTGATTTATTCATCTTGTTAGAATTAAATCAAAAAATGTTACTATTAAAAGTTCAATTTAATAGTAGTTCATTTGAATGAAAGCAAGGAATGTAACTCAACTAAAAACCACGTTTTTAAGTTTACTGCACTTCAAAGCCAAATGTTTCAATGTAATTGCAAATAATTGATAAAACTAAGCTTGGAAAAGCTCATTTAGATGCTAAGGGACCTGTAAACTTAGTTATGAAAAAACTTAGTTTTAATATTTTGAATTATTAGGACATCATAGGACGGCAATGGATGATGTAATTCAACTCAAAACTATGTATTGATTTGAATATTCAAGTTGGCTGGAGAAAGCCAATTGTAGGAGTACGAAGCTTCGGAATATCTATTAACAGAATTATATTTTCAATTTATAAAACTTTTTATTTTGGGATATCGAAAGCGATAGCTTTTGTGATGGAAAATATTTTTCAGAAATTGGTCGAGCTTCCTCAACCTTTAAGTTTTTGTTGTTAAATACAATTTTAATTTGAAAAATGGGTTTTTAAAGTTACTAATAATTGCTAAACATAAGCTTTGAAAAGCTTATTTAGATGCGTATTTGAGAGTTCGCTGATTCGGGACAAGCAACAGAGAAAGAAAATTTGAAGTGTTCAGCAGCTGAAATGGTTTCCGCGGTCAAACCATCAAACTATAACCGGGGGGTTCTTCGTCGAAAATTTTCTTTTATCAACTAGTGACACAGTCGTATACCAGCTATGCACCACCAGCATTGTATCACCGCAACAACGACACAAACGAATATTTTTGTTTCCAAAACGCACCATAACTGCGATAATCCGCTTACGTAAGCAATTCGTTATCCCAATTATGGTCTTTTTAAACCCAAATCTTGCCCCTTAGTGCCAACAATCTGGTTCCATCGGTTTTGATCATCAGCTTGGCCTTCATACAGTCTCCTTTTACAATCTGAAGAAGTCATTCTCTATGTCCTCTACATCCTATGGTGGATCTCCTTTCTAAAATCTGATGTTCCATTGTCCCTATAACTAGAGATCATAACATATAGGTTTATCAGATCATATAGCATCGGTTATCTGAACGATCGGTATCGAGAAGTCTGGGTATTGCAATATCGGATCGCAGCACAGCAATTGTTTGTATTTCCCGATAGATTTCAGATAAAGCTCATCTAAGTTCATGTTCTTATCCTTGCGTAAATATTCTGTTGTAATCCGAGGAACGATTTGATTTGTTTTTCGGTTTTCCGAACTGGAATTTGGAACAGGGTTTGGTTTAATTCCATTATTGGTGACTGACTATAATATGTTCCAAGAATGCCAGGAATGGCAAGTTTGCCCAAATTTTTAGGACGGACCAGCTTTTATATACTCATATACAGGGTGAGTCTGGTAAAAAGTGTACCACATATTTCTCGAAAATAGTTAGATGACCCTGAATGTGACCTTAATTTTGAAGAAACGATCATAAAAAATTTTTTTATTGATAGCTCGTACTTTTGAGGCATCCTATCGATAATCTTCATGAAACTCAATAACTTTTGTGTAATTTATAGTAATAGAATAAAACTTTACAAGAATGTTATTGTATCGCAGCAGCTTTTAAAAATAACCGCCATTTCAGCAGTTCTCAGGTGCCTCAAACTTTCGATTTATCTTTTTTAAATTCTTGGGCAGGCATTTTCTCAAACATGTCTCAAACATTTTTTTCGAATACTATGTCGGTCAATAAAGGACTAGTTCATATAGATGATTTTAAAATATCACAAATACCTAATTAGATTACCAACTATAACATCCAATATACAAAAGTACACACGAGCTAAGTAAAAAATCAAAAATTATTGAAACTCAATTTCGAAAGGTCGCAAGTCAACTGACTACCCTATGCTTCTTTGACCTATATACATACGTATAACATAAAACACATTTTCAAGTGACTTGTAATCTATATATACATCCATATAGGTATAACTACATATATACGAAATTTGATATTAGATGGGAACGAAAAAGGTACACAAGATAATAACGATTAATTCTTAATGAACTTTTAAGATTTTTCTTTACTTTCTACATAGTATGTACGTCTTGTGTGTGTGTGTGTGTGCAAAAAATGTTTAAGTAGAAATAAATTATAAAGTTATGTCCTTTCCGACATCTTTAATTTCCTTATCATACAAAAAATAATGATAAGAAATACAACAACAACAAAACAAGATGAATTTTATACACTACAGTAGTTTTCTTTGTAAATTTATCAACGAGTATTTATGCTCGTCTTCTCCTTTTTTATATTTATTGTTGTTGGCTTCACAAAGTTTTTCCTGTGCTTTTTTTCCTTCATTTAAATTGAGGATTTGATTTTTTTCGTCCACAAATAGAAAAATGTTCTTCTGTCAATAGAAATTTAATAATAATATAGTTCATCATTTGACTTGCTTTTATAATAAGCTGAGTAGTGGCATACACAGCCAATTTATTATTGTGGTGGCTGCCCAAGTTTTTTAAAATCCACAAAAAGTGTGTTCTACCCAAACGAACCAAAACCAAACAAGAAAAAGTCAGACTTCAAACGAAAATAATTTAAGAAGTAATTTATTTAACTACGAATTTAAGAATTTTTTTGGGCAATATCTGTTATGTAAGCACACAAAAGGAAACCGCCAACTATTGTGTACACACACACATATACGCACAAGAAGAACAAACAATACATAACTAACGCAGAAAAGTTTCGCCTCCGTTGAGATTTTATAGCTTTTTTTTTTGTTTTTCACTTTGCCAAGCACGGTTTAACTTTTACATTCTACTTTTGCAGTCGATATTATTTGTGTGCTTTCGTTTTGTGTGCTGTGCTTTTGTTTTTTTCTTCTATTGTTGGTTACGGCTGTGTTTTTTTTTGTTATCATGATTTTGGTTGGTTTTTTATTCAACGCGAAATTAACGACTTTATAAGTGACTTTTCTTTTAGAGACTTGCGGTAATGTTAATTTATTGGTGGAATACGTATAAAACCATTTTTGTTTGTGCTATATTATGGAAAGAAGTGTCGCACTTTACCAGTCCTTGCTTTTGATGTTGTCAGGGTCGCTTTGTTATTCGTTCCAGCCCTTGTACTTGTTTCGAAGTATTTTTTTCTGCTGTTACGAGGTTTATTTTTTCTTCTATTATAGCGTTAGTGCTCTTGTAAGAAGAATGCAGTTTAGGAGGTGGGGAACAAATTGAAATAATTTTTGAGTCGTCCTAAACCATTTTTTATTCGACGCTGAAGAATCTCGGCCAACAGTCCAGAAAGGCCTTCGTCGAGTAAATATACATCTATTTCTCTAACAAAATAGATATTTCGGAATTATATATTTGTCAATTTTATTTTCGAATTTTCATGAAGAATTGAAGCAAATTTTTGGAACGTATTGGCCACTCTGAAGTGTGCCTGAAAGTATCAACAGTTCATGATATATTCTAACTCATAAAATACCCAAAATTAATAAAATTCACCAATTTTACAAATACTAAAAATTTTGGAAATTCGTAAATTTTAGGAAAATTTGTAAATTTCGACAATTTGGAGAAAACGAATTTTATAAAAAATTCATAAAATTCTATAACATCGTAAAACTCTTCATTAATACGTTGACTTTTAGCGACTGGAAAATATCTATTGATTGCTGCCATAAGTTCATCAGTGATTGAAAATCAATCAAACTTGTTTTTCATTTTAAAACTACCTCATTCAGTTTTCTTCAAATGCTTTCAACAATTTTTAAATTCATCAGAATTATAAAAATAATTTAATACCGAAGTATGACAATTTTTGATCAACTTCATATTTACCTAAATTAACATTAAAATTCATTTAATTCGAAAATTCAAAAGAATTTCTAATAGTTTGTAAATAATGAAATATATGTATCAAAATTTAGGAAATCCCTATAATTCAAAATTCATAAAATAAAGCAACCCCCTTAAATTCCAACAACTTAATTAATGCATACAATTCGAAAATACATAAAAGTTCATAAGATTCGGACAACTTGAATTTTATAAATTTCATAAACACAATTCATAACATTCTTAAAACTCATAAAATTTATAAAACTCACAAAATTCATAAAACTAATTCATGAATGTCTTTATTCTCGAGAAGCATTAAAACAAATTTTGGAACATATACCCGCAATAATGTAGAATACAATTTATCCAGTAAATTCTTAAACATACGATTTTGAATTCATGAAATTCATAAAATAAATTTATATCAAATTCATATGTATCCAGAAAAGTATTTTGTTGATTTTGAAAAATTTGTTACAATTAGTTCAATTTTTCCAAATTGTAAAATATGAACACAAAAAATTCATAAAATTTGTAAAATAATTAGAATTCACAAATTTATAGTGGCTGAGTCGGCAATTTTGACTAAGTGTTAATCAAAATAGCTTAATTCAAAAAAATGTGTAAAATTCTAATTATCAAATTCTATTAAACTCATTATTTAAATATTTAAGTTCATAAAATTCAAAATTTCACAAAATTCATCAACTCATAAAATATATCAAATCGAAATTATTCTATAAATGCAAAACTTTTACAAAATTGTTTGAATTTTGTAAAACTCAAAAATTAAATTAATTGCAGATTTCCTAAATTTATAGAATTCAAAATAATTTCTAAAATTCTTAATAAAATTTGTGAAATTTCTAAAATTCGGGGGCATTTATTGAATTCATTAAATTTGTAAAGTTCGTAAACTAAAATTCATTTAGTTTTTGAAACTCTTCAGAATTGGAAACATCATAAAATTCATCAATAAATTATTAAAATTCATATAATTCGAATATTTAAAAGAAAATTTTAAAATATGAAATTCTAACAATTCGTGAAATTCGTCATATGTATTAATTTTATAAAATTCAAGACATTTGACAAATTAAAAAATTTATAAAATTAAATTCATTAAATACCAAAATAAATTAAAAAAAATCGAAATTTTCTCAAATTCATTTTACTTCATTCATACAATCCGAATATTCATGAAATTCTTAAACCTCATCAAATTTATATGATTTCATGTGCGTAATTCATATAGTTCATAAACTCATCAAATTCATAAAGTTAAAAAGAAATTTTGGAACATATTTACATCCGCAAAATTTAAACCATGTACAAATTCTTAAACATACGATTTTGAACACAATTTTAAAAATTTAGGTCACGCCTATATGAAAATATCGAAAAATTCATAAAATTCAATCAAATCTTCATAGAATTTCACAATTGTTTCAAACTCATAGAATTTCACAATTTAATAAAATTTATCATATTTAAAAATTCGTAAAATTTAGAAAATTCTTAACGAATTCAAGAAATTTGTAAAAATTAAAAAACCGTTAATTTTGAACGTTAAAATGAACAAATTAAAACATTCCCAAATTTCTTAAAATTTATTGGATGTATGAAATTTAAAAAATATCCAAAATTCTTTCGCAAAATTCATAAAATTCATTAGAATCTTAAAATTGCTAAAAGTTAAAAATTTATGTGAGTAATAAAATTCATTACAGGGATTTGAAAAATTCATGCGTGATTCATGAATTTCAAAAGGACGAACAAATAGTTGAAGCCAGAAAATTTTCATAAAAATGATTTTCTCAAATTTAATAAAATTAAATAATTTAAATGCAATAAATAACTAGTTGACTAGTTTATATTGGCTGCTCGACATACTTGTACTTAGACTTAATATTTTAAATTCATGAAATTAATAAAATTCTGAAAACTCACGAAATTCAGGAAATTCTGAATTTCATAAAATTCATTCAACTCATAAAACTATAAAACTCATAAAACTCATAACACTTATGAAACTCATAATACTCATAAAAATCATAAAATTAATAAAATTCATTAAACTCAATAAACTACATTAATAAAATTTATAAAATTTAAATTATCAATTTCCATTAACTGTAAATTATATCAACTTTAAATTAATTATGTTAAATTCATAAAATTCATAAATTTCACAAAATTCATATAACTCATGAACTTGTGAAACTCATAAAACTCACATAAACTCTTAAAATTCATGAAACTCATAAACCTCATACCAAAGTATGTTTGGACTGAATTTCAGATATCTGATTTTTCAACTAGCGCACAGTCGAACAGATGTGGGAATTGGTTAGACCAGCAAGTGGACGGTTCGAAATTTCTATTTTGCATAAATATACCAACACCCAATCATGACCTACTCCTTTGCACTACTCGTATATATCGCACGCCAATATCAAACCCAGTAAATATTTAACATATGATTCTGTAGAAAATTTAAAACAAAATTATAATTCAGTTCAAGTGTATCGGGGCACGAAACAAGTATTTTATTGAAAGCAAATTTTTTATTTTTATTTTTACTGACAATGCTCTATAAATACTTCTTCAAATACAAATAATAATTATTAAAAGCAAAAAAATAAATTTGTTCTTAATGCAATTATTAATAAGAATTTTAATTAATTAAAATTTCTAAATATATAAATCTTAATTGCGTAATAAATCAATTTAATAGAAAAAATATGTGTGTTTTACCCTCCAATAAGATATTTGACGACTACATACAAATATGTTCACACCATGCTAATCGAGGCGTAATATATAAGTGGATTATTATTTATTTGCTTGACTTCTTTTTCCAATTTTCCATCCATACTAAACAAAACAAATGTTTTTTTTTTTTTAATTTTTTTTAATTATTTTCCAATTTTCAATTTGTGATTTTTCTTTTTGTTTACAAAATAATAAAACAAAAACGAGTGAGATTAAAATTCAGTTGTGAACATTAGTGTTGTTTGGAGTTATACATTTTCCTGATATTGTTGTAATTAAAAATCATAATTTAATTTCATTAAAATGTTTTTTTATTGATGAACATATCATTTAATTTTTTTTTTTAAAGTTAAACATTAAACGAAAATTGTGTGTGATCTTTAATAGGTTTTTCGTATGTTGAGTGGTTTAATTATAAAAATCTGTTTTCTTTTCTATTTATTATTTATAGGAAGTGACAAAACATTTTATTTATAAAAATTGTTAACTTTATGCACAAAAAGTTATTTTTTATATAGTTGAAATTTATATATCATAAAATAAAATATCAGTATACAGTTTTGTATGTAATAAGAACTACTACCTACGATACTATAGTTGTTAAAAACCAATAAGCCGCACATATCCAATTTTACTGTTAAAATACTGTACCCAGTTAACCGTAACAACACAAATCCGAATTTATTTAATTAAATACTTAACAAAAGAAAATTGTGTTTATCCTGTATAGCAAAACAAAAGAACCAAATTTTAATCCTGTTCCATCATTTATTATATCCTTTAAGAAAGGAAACGTCAACATTTATATAATATTTTATACAACGAGTAGAATAAACAAAATTTAATTTTAAAAAAACAACACTAAAGCAATGGGATTAAAAATACAAATATTTTCAAATTGAATAAATATACAAATATAATTCAAACAAATAAACAAAACAACATAAACAAAAACAAGTGAACGAAATAACATATTTTTGATATCATATATAAATAAGGTGACGCAGCGAGGGAGGGGGGTGGATTTTTGTTACAACGTTTTGTTATATGGTAAAAAATGCCAGACGGTGCATGTGACGCACCCTCGAATGCTCCTATAGCTGTGATAAGTGGTCCGTCACCTCATCCAGGGGTGCCCGAGTGTGAAATGGACGCATTGTTGTTGGGACGAACAAGGGTAAGTCAAATCATTAAATATTATTTTTTTATTTAAGTTTTATTTGTGTGCCCAAAAGTATTAAAGAATTTATAACAAGGAATATATATATACATAAAATAATATAAAGTAGGGTGTTTATCAACCCTTCATCCCCAGTCCGATAATATTTTAATCAAAAAGGTTTAGTTAAAATGAATACATAAGAAGATTAATTTCTTAATTAGTTTTTTGTTGTTGTTGTTTTGCTTTGTGTTTTACTACTGTATATACGAGTACACAGAGAAATTTTCATATTCCAAAGAAATTAAATTAACAAAATTTGTATATTTCTTGACCATCTATTATGCTATACATGTACATACATATATACATAGCTAGACCACTCCATATTGTTGCAAAACAACATTGTTTGTGGTTTGAAAATTTACGTTGTGGTTTGCATTTTAAAGAAAATAATTTATTTTATTTTCAATTCACAAAACATTAATTTTAATTACAAAGAGTTATGTCATTTCCGTAATTTAAAAATTTGTTTACACTTGGAATTATGGTATTTTGTATATTTGATCGAATACTTTTTTAGTAGCGCAAAATGAACTGTAGCGAGAGCTAATGAACCGCAAGCACTACCAATCGATGGTACTTTGTGTCGTGGAAACTCTGGTGAAGTTCATAGAATTAGTAAAATCCAACTGAATTTAAAAATTTCCACTACCACTTAAAAATTTGATAAAATCTTAAAATATAACCAATAAAATTCCTAAAAATTATGAAATTATTTATACAATAATGTTACAAAATTAATAAATTGGAAATGTTCATGAATCTTGTTAAATTCGTAAAACTTATAAGATTTGCAATCATAAACTAATGAATTCATAAAACAGTGCGTACATTCTCTAGAATTCCTACAATTATTGTAAGGTTAGGTAAGGCAAGGGTGGCTGTCCTACAAGACTAGTATAGACACAAAATTGGTCCGCAGCTGTACTACATTCGAGCTACCCCCTTTTCACTCATTGAACCATCCTGAGCTTACCAACAAACGTTGAAAGTTCCTGACAACGATCTTGCTAAGATCCGTCAGGTCGTCCAAAGGGGAAGTTCCCATCAATTTTGGGATTCTCTCGACCACCAGGTTGGCCGAGACTTACCCAGAGGCCTGTTGATAGGTCATATACCTAACATGCCTTTTTTAAAAGCAATAGATAGCTTGGTTACCAGAACATCAAGCTCCTGTGTAGATGCAGGGTTTGAAACCGATACCAGTACTGAACTACCAAGAATGGTCCTAAATCAATCCCAATCAGTTTTCTTCCTATTTCTGAAGGATGGTTTGCTAGTAAGTTTTGTATCCACTGTATACTGGAGGGATGGTCTTTGGGCACGTTCCAGGTCAATATCCTCTTCTTAATAAAATCTGAGACAAGTGTAATGTCTAGCACTGTCTATTTTTAGTAATAAAGGTTGGATTACGCCCGATGTTACATATACATATTTAGGTTATATTACTTAAAATAAAATCAAGGAGTAACTCACCTCACCTGATGATTTTTGATGACATTCATAAATTTCAAAAAATTCAACTTTAAATTTGTAATCATACAACTCACGAAAAACGTTTGATAAAATTTGAAAAATATTGTAAAATTCATAAAATTCAATAGATAGAATTCAAATGTATTTAAAAAAAACATTTGAACAAATAAAGTTGATCAAATTAATTAAATCGATGAAATTAATGGTTTTTCTTTGAAAATATAAAACTTATAAAATTCATTAAAAACAAAAAAAAAATATAAACCTGATAAATTCGATTTGACATTTCAAATCCTTAAAAATTCATAAAATTTGTTTAGATTTATCTGATTTCAACCATATATTTGATACATTTGCATTCATGAAAATTCATCAAAATCATGAAATTCAAAAAATTCTAAAAATTCATAAAATTTATAAAATTCGTATAAAATTCATAATATTCCTGAAATTCCTAAAATTCAGAAATTCATAAAATTCCTAAAGTTCTTTATGAATTTTATAAATTTGATTATTAAATTCATCGACGAATTTATGAATTTTATTAATTTATGAATTTTATGAATTTTTTCAATTATAAATTTAATGAATTTGATGAATTTTTTGAATTTTAATAGTTTTATGAGTTTTGTGAATTTTATGATTTTTATGAGTTCTATGAATTTTATAAATTTTTATGAATTTTATAAATTTTATGAATTTTATGAATTTTATAAATTTTATGAATTATAGGAATTTTATGAATTTTATGAGTTTTATGTATTTTATGAATTTTAAAAATTCTATGAATTTTATATATTTATAAATTTAATTAATTCTATTAATTTTATAAATTTGATGAATTTTGTGATTTTTAGGAATTTTATGAATTTAATAAATTTGATGAGTTTTATGAATCTTATGAATTTTATGAAATTTTACGAATTTTCTTCATGAATTGAAAGTTCTTTATGAATTTTATAAATTTTATGAATTTTATGAGATTTATGAATTCTATGAATTTTATAAATTTTATGAATTTTATAAATTTTATAAATTTCATGAATCTGATTCATAAAATTCAACTGATTTTAAAAATCCCATTTTCACTCATAAATTGATGAAATTATTGAACAAAAATTTGTGAAATTCTAAAAATTCATAAAATTCATTTATATCATAGTTCAAAATATTTGTAAAATTCCTAAAAATTAGTTTTTAATCATAAATTACAAAATCAATTTATTTTAAAATTGATAAAACTCATAAATTTGGCATAGTAACTCGTTAAATTCATGAAATTTGTAAATAATTTAAAATTGATTACACTCTGAAAATTAATAAATTTAGCTGTATAAAATTGGTAAAATTCAGCATAAAAATATAAAATTTTTGTAATTCATACACAGCAACTCATTTAAGAGAATTTATTCTTCAAGTTATAAATCTCAATTGCTTCATAAATTAGTTCTATATATTCCTAAAATGCCTTAAAAAATGCCCTAAACAAATAAAAAAAATCTTCAAAATTAAACTAAAATATTCATACATTCATCAAATTTAAATGTATAATTCATCTGCAATCATAAAATTTATAAAAAAACATCTCCAATCATAGAATTCAGTTTTTTATCAATTTTACATTAAATTTGTTAAGTTCGAATTTATAAAATTCGCCAAATTCATAAAATTCAACTACATTTATAAAATCATATGCATCCATAAAATTAATAAAATAATTGATAATATTAAAAAAAAATTGATAAAGTTCATAAAATTCATTAAAATTTAAATTTTTTTAAACATTTAAAAATTTTTAGAAATGTTAATCTGAATACATCTGCATTCATTAAATCACAAATTTCAAGAAAATCTTTGAAATTCATTCAAAAAGTTCCTAATTCATAAAATTCATAAATTCTTAAATTCATAAAATTAAGAAATTCATAAATTCATAAAAGTCTTAAAGTTCTTTTATGTATTTATTTTATGTATTTGATAAATTTGACAAATTTTATGAATTCTATGAATTGTATAAATTTTTAAAAATTTTATGAAATCTATTAATTTTGTGATTTTTATGAATTTTATAAATTTGTTCAATTCTGTTTTATGAATTTTATAAATTAAATTCGTCAATTTTATGAATGTTAAAATTAATTGTTAAAATTAATTATTGTTAATTTTAAAATTTTTATGAATTTGATGAATTTTATGAATTTTTTGGATTTTATGAATTTAATGAAATTTATGAATTTTGTGATTTTTAAGAATTTGATAAATTTTATGAATTCTATAATTTTATAAATTTTATAACTTTGATGAATTTAATAAATTTGATGAATTTATGAATTTTATGATTTTTATGAATTTTTATGAATTAATTGAATTTGATGAATTTGATGAATTTTATGAATTTCAGGAATTTAATGAATTTGATGAATTTTATAAATTTTATGAAATTTATGAATTTTATTTTAATAAAATTAATAAAATTTTTAAAATTTAACTTCATTGATAAATCTGGTAAATTTCAATACATTATTAAGATTAATAAAAAATCAATAAAATTCATAAAACTCAATAAAATTCAAACGTTATTAAAAAACTCATAAAATTAAAAATTCATACATCTAATAAAATGGATTAAAGTCAATATTTTTTTTTAAATTCTCAAAAATTCATAATATTTGTCAAATTTATCAAATTCATCAAATTTATTAAATTCATCAAAGTTATAAAATTAATAAAATTAATAGAATTCATTAAATTTAACAAATTCATAAAAATCACAAAATTCAAAAATTTCTAAAATTCCTAAAATTTATAAAATTCGTATAAAATTCATAATATTCCTGAAATTTTTAAAATTCAGAAATTCATAAAATTCCTAAAGTTCTTTATGAATTTTATAAATTTGATGATTAAATTCATCGACGAATTTATGAATTTTATTAATTTATGAATTTTATGAATTTTTTCAATTATAAATTTAATGAATTTGATGAATTTTTTGAATTTTAATAGTTTTATGAGTTTTGTGAATTTTATGATTTTTATGAGTTCTATGAATTTTATAAATTTTTATGAATTTTATAAATTTTATGAATTTTATGAATTTTATAAATTTTATGAATTATAGGAATTTTATGAATTTTATGAGTTTTATGTATTTTATGAATTTTAAAAATTCTATGAATTTTATATATTTATAAATTTAATTAATTCTATTAATTTTATAAATTTGATGAATTTTGTGATTTTTAGGAATTTTATGAATTTAATAAATTTGATGAGTTTTATGAATCTTATGAATTTTATGAAATTTTACGAATTTTATAAATTTTTTGAAGTTTATGAAGTTTATATTAATAAAAATCAAAAATTTCATTAAATAAATAAAATTCAAAATTGAGTTTAAATGAATGTTATTCATTTTAATGTTTTTGTGTAATCTTTTGTCACTATATAACTTATTTTAAATAAAAAACTTTTATTTTTGATTTTATAGTTTAATTCTTCCTTATAGAATAGTATAGAATAGTTAACAAGGTACTGAGGAAGACGCAAGTCGAAATCGATTTACCGAAAAATCAAAAATAAAAATTGTCACCATAAGGAAGAATTAAACTATAAAATCAAAAATAAAAGTTTTTTATTTAAAATAAAATTCAAAATATTTTATTTCATTTAACAACATAAATCTGGTAAAATTCAATACATTTGTAAAATTCTTAAAAATCTATAAAATTCATAAAACTCAATGAAATTCAAAGGTTATTAAAAGACTCATAAAATTTATAAAATTTAATAATTTCATTAAAACTCATAAAATAAAAAAATTCATAAATTTATTAAAATGGATAAAGTCCATAATTTTATTTTTTAAACTCTCAAAAATTTATAAAATTTGTCTTTTCATCTGAACTGAACTATATTCATCTGTATCTCAAATGGAGGGCGATGACCTATTTATAGCATCGAGGACTTTTGGTTACAGGACCGATCACCGTTTTATTATATTTATGTTCTGACATTCAGCTGACTTATTTGAATTGCTCGGAAACTGTTTGATTGAGATTGTTGCATGATATATTCCTGAGTATTCAAGTAACATAGAGTACCACCACAGAGTACTTAATTACTCAGAGTATTATCTTTCCTATGTCTCTGTGGCATATGAAATAATCAAAACAATTTTTTTCGAATTTCTTTCAAAGTATCAGCACAAAACGAGATAACAATATATATAATTATCTTGATCTCTTTCGCTCACATGATTGTTATTAAAATTGATTTTCAAGCAAATATTATATAGCTCATCTCACTCTTTATTATATTGCAACCATGAAATTGGAAAACATTTTTTTGATTATTTCATATGCCACTGCCACAGAGACATAGGAAAGATAATACTCTGAGTAATTAAGTACTCTGTGGTACCACCTCATTACTTGATACCTGAAAGAAACACCGTTGTTTCTCCTCTAGACTTCCTTATTCACTATATGATTGATCTATTCAATAGATTTAGCCAAATAAATCTATATATCAACCGGTGATATCAGATAACGCACCACTTGGTTAACATAAAATGGTTTTAGTCTATAGAGTTTGGACTGGAAGTTTATAACTCATAGTACTCAACCATATATGGCAACAAAATTTCCCAAATTGTAAACACAATATAAAATAAAAGATATTTCCGGTAATTTTGTATGATACATGTATACCGGATAGGTAATATTGTTTCCGTTTCCTGCCACAAAAAAAAAATTACATTAAATCTCTTCTCAGTAAATAAATTGAGTTTACCCTTTTCCAAGAATTTGTGATGTGATGTGTGGATGTATGTGATTATATGAACTTGAAAAGTAGCGCATCATCTTCGAACACCATTGATCATAAACTGAAATATCTTCTCGAGGGTACATGTATGTAGAGTATTACACGCAATCAAATTTTTATCGATTACATAAAAGCAGATTTTTTCAAAATACATAAAAAATTTAATAAATATTTTTATGTAAATATTTGCCTATGATGTGTATGTGTACGTATACATCATCATTTACCTTGACCCTTATATACAAATACATTTTGTTGAGTCTGTCATTATGATGTAAATACGTGCGTAGATACGTATAAATTACTCGCGTCTATCAATATTTACGTAGGCGCACACGGCCCGACCATTTAACTCTCAATACAGACATAACAAAAACAAATGTTCGCTTCTCTTAACACAAAAAATCTGGTGCTGAAAATTGTATGCTATAAAGACATAAAAAAAACATAAATCATAACATCAATTAAGAAAACCGATAAATTATTAATTAATTTGCTTATACAGTGATGGAAATAAGTTTATGAAATTATTTTTGAAATCTCAAAACTATGAAATTCGATTTTTTTTCCGATATTAAGTGTCGATATTATGCTCGAATGTATCTGCTATCAAAGCAATTAAAATGTTGTCACCTCATCGTGTAATCGTAATGTTGTATTTTATAAATACAAACTATGCAGTAATTTATGGCAAGTTGATAAAAATATATCCCCCCCCCCCCCTCCCTATAAATATGTATATGATAGATTTAATAGTCGACTTGCCGTTGATGAAATAAATTACATGGAAAATTAGGAAATGTGCTGAATCACAAATTTTTTTTATGTTCGAATTAATGTGCGCATACGGTAGTTATAAATGAAATTTTCATTTTATGCTTTTTATGCCATAATGTGTATTGTATTTTTGTGTATAAACACTAGGGAGCGATGAACCATCAATAATTCATCAAGTTTTATAAATAAATTTGCTACGATATACATGGGGATGTCGAATTATTTTCAAACGAACATTAAACTATCGTTAGCTAAACGTATATAATCCAGGTGATAATCTGCGTCTTGTGGATTTATTATATAAGATTTTGTATTCTGGGAAATTTACATAAATAATATTATACTTGGAAAATCTAACCGTCATCATTCATATATCAGTTTAGAAATTGTAAAAAATTATTTTTTAGTTGTTGTGGTTGCAGATGATGAGTTGTTCTCTCTACAAAATACTTTATCTTGTCTGATTTGAAATTGAATTATACGAGCAGAAAATATTTCTTGGTATTTTTCATGTTTGTGTTAAATTTTTATTGAATTTCTACGAAGTTTTTAAAATTCCGAAGCCGACCACCGATAATATTGAAGTCGTATCCAAAATGCTGAAGTGGGCCTTCCGATGAGACTTTTACAATTTTTACCATTCGCTTCGTCCGCAAAAATCGACACTTAGGTTAGGTTAGGGTAGGGTGGCTGTCCCAAAGGACTGGCACAGACACAAAGTTGCTCTTAGCTGGACCTGAAGCTGAAGAAGTGGCCTTCACTCTTTCTTCGTCAGTGTGTTTCTTGGGCCAGATCTGCCGTGTTATTACGCATTGTCGTTCGTTGCTCCATAGGTGCCTCCTGAAGCAGCAGTTTATATATGAGGCAGAGGTCTTAACAGTCTAAAAGACACTTCAAAACGTGGGAAGACAAAAAGAGAGGCCCAACTTCACGGCCTCACAAAATACTCGACACCTGACCCTCTACTTTCTTTTTGAGGCATCCGTGAAGAAGCCCATTTCCTTTTTGTTCATAAATGTTTCATTCACAAAGTCCTCTCTGGTGGGATTTTCAGTTAGGAACTTAAGCTCGATTGACTCCAGGATGTTCTTTAAACTTTCAACAAAAGTTTCAGCTCGACCATTTTTTTAAAGCTGACCACATGATTACTCAAAAGAACCAATGAAGGAGTGGCGGGTTGTTTCCTCTGATCATCCATTACAGTACGATTTAGCCTTGATTGAGCCTCTAAAGTGAAGTAAACTTCAAGCCAGGCAACTATTGCCCTCTTATATGGCTAAAAAAATTTGTTCATTGCCCACAGGATGTTCCTCCTATTTACTATATATGACTTACGGCGTATATTTTTTTTTTTTGAGATAGAAGGAAAATAAATTATGTATCGTCAGGGCGTTTATACCCTGCCTGTGTGGGACTCTAACCCACTAAAAACCGCCTCTGCTCTTTCAGACATCACTCCATCCTGGAACCGCTCTTTGCTATACTTCAGGTTGGCGCCTCGTATATCGACTCCATATAGGCTCCTACTTCTTCTTTCGCTCCGTTCATTTTGCATCGTCAATCATCTTCCGATGATTTTTCTTTCATCTCTGAAGATATTGGTCCATCTCCGATTTCTTCCTCTTCAGTACTTTTTCCACATAACTTGCCACTATGTCCCAGTTCGACTTATTGTTGAGCATAGCCTGCACCATATTATTATCTACCGTTAAGGTGTCTATATCAATACCTGCCTTTCTATCTTCCATCAAATTTGGCAAATGTGTGCTTTGCATCATCGAGGGTAGAGTCTTCGTAGATTCAAGCTGGATTCTCCATCTTCCCCATCTTGTTCAGGTATTCGCAGAAATACCCGTGACCCGTAAGAAATTGGGTGATAATATAATTTACCTCTCCATATCTTCTCTCCAGCCACTCCGCCAAGTTTCCGAGCAATCTTCTTGTCCATCTTCTGCGGACCTCTGTTTCCCACCTCTCTTGCCAGCACTTTGGTACTTTACTGCTGTTTTACAGGGTAATGCCGCGTAAGCCAGACCAACTCTGTCTTCTCCATTGCAAGACTTTATCCATGGTGGAATAGCCAGGAGCTAGTTCTTCGCATTACTTGATTAAGTTTGCGCTGCGCTCCATCTGTGTCTCGCGCAACTATCACTGCCGCAATATCATCCGCATACCACACCAGAAAGTTGTCTTTGGGCATCTTCATACACAGGATGCCATCCTATGAGATATACCACAAGTCGGGAGCTAGGATAGATCCTTAAGCTACGCCTGCCGTGATCTTTTACTGCATCGGCCATCCGCAGTTTCAAACAGCAACATCCTATTTTATAGGTAGCTATGCATCATTCTCAGTATTTAACCTTTCGTATGTAACACATTTTTCAAAACCGCCAGCATGTCTGCCCACTTCGCAGAATTGAAGGCGTTACGCACATCTAGCGCCGTTAGTAACACTTTCCTCTTAGAGGAATGGCTTCCTTGTTGTGCCTTTTAAAAGGCCTTGACCACTTTTTCAACTGCACCGATTGTAGATCCACCTTTTCTGAATCCATTCTGTCTCTCTGATAGATCTCCTGCCACCTGGATCGCAGCAAAGAGCCGCGGTTTTAACAGGCATTCCAATAATTTCCACGCTGTGTCAAGCATACACAAGGGTCCTATACGCTGCTGGGGAGATCGGGTCTCCTTTTTTTTATACTTACGGGTTATTAAGGGTATATTTTGAGCCTCTCTCCACCACTCGTACTCCATGATCGGTTCGGTCGTCGGAGGTTACTCGGAATTTAAATACGAGAAGGTAGTAAAAAATCTACTCTTGTGTTGATACCAATACCGGTAGTAAGTTTTACACAAATTAGTTCTTAAGGTTTCTTCCAATCGGTCTCCTTCTTGTTTCTGAAAATTTGATTTCTTCAAGATTTTTTAACTTACTGCGTGATATATTTTCCTGCTCATATAATAGGTACGCTGCTATTGGCCAGAGATTTTTACCATTCATCTCAGGGTAGCCAAGAGTGTTACTGTAATTTAATTGTATAAAGCCATTCAGGTTGGTTTAAGCAAGATTGCAGAGAGCGCCACTTATCTCCTTTTTTTTACGTATATAGCAATTTTTATTTGGAAGTTCTGAGTCCTATTAAGTCCATCACGTGTGACTCAAGCTTCCTTTGAGCAGGAGAGCATCCGAGGCTGCTTTATAGTGGGTGGAGGTAATTAACATGAAGTTCAGCCTCCTAAAGCATGCTCCCTTACACCATAGTTGTATTGAACTCTCCGAAATTCCATCGACCTGGACATTTCTAAATTGATCGACCTACTTTTAATAAGTCTGGTTTGATTTTTTAAAAGTATTTTAAGAATTTCCTGGGATCGAGAGGATTTTTTCCTTGATTATCAATTTCAGTCTAGCTCCAGGCCATACCTCCGAGCCTTGATGAATCGTCCTCTTGCACTGGCAAACCAACCTTTGATTGGCACACACTATAAACTTGATATAACAGCTGCTCATTTCGGCATTTATGACTGCGATACCTCAGATGAAGAGACCAGGTTCGTTCGTGTTTATGTCCCGTATTTTGTTTGTGACTTAGAGCCTGGTTCCCATATTTTAAAGAGCTCTTGTTCCGTGTTTTTATTTGTTTTGTTCACAATAGATCGCACGATAACAACATCTTAACTCAGTCCAATTGTTTTGCGCCGTGTTTTTGCCTAACCCACTACATTACGTGTGAGATTATTTATTCGATAGTTACCACCGAAAATGGTAAGGTGATATAAGTAGGCGACTTATTAACTTGGTAATTTTAATTTATTTACCATGTACCACACGCAATGTATAGTAAGCAGAGCACCATAACAAAATTAACAAATTCAATTTATGTATGCATGCAATCAGCTATAAAACATGCATAACACTGTAGACAAAACGTCATTCACTCGTATATATAAAGTCGATGATGTTATATATCTGGGTGTATACCCAGACAGGCTGCTATTTTTCATTTAATTTATTTACATATTTCTACGAAGAACTTATATTTCACCTGCCAGTACATAATTATTTATATGCAATTTACCCAGGATAAATTCAAAAAGTTGTCGATAAAGTTGTTTAGGATTTGTATATTATCGCTCGTACATCAACTGGGACTACAAATTTAGTTTGGTAGAGTAAAAATTGCTACACTCTTTCTTATTAGTGTTGGCTATACAGGACGCTTTGAAAATTCCTAAAATAAAGCAAATTTCTTATAAATTTGAGCAACTTTATCAGTAAACAGATGCATATTTGAAATGCAGTTGATTTCTATGGATTTTACGAATTTTATGATCGAACGTGATTTGGAAGCTGTTTTTCCGATGCTTTCACGTTTATCATCTAATAATACGTTAAAATTTTACGTGATAACATTTTTGCGTCCAAACTGAATTGTTAAGCTTAATTTGAAAAGCTTTAAAATTTCTGAAATATTTTTTATCGGATTTCTATTAAAGCTCGAGAGGAAATTCAGACAAGACAAAAATAAATCTTTTTTATGAATTATAAGAGCTTTGTTTGATAGAGCTTTCAACAATCTTAAAAATAATAGCTTTTATAATTATGGTTTAAATATTTAATGAATTTATATTTGATTTCTTGAAACATATTTTGAAAGAATCTTAAACTGAAATATAAAGCTTGCATGTTCGAAAAGCTTTAAATTTAATATGAATTCGCAAATACCAAATCATTTATTATCAGATATTCTTTAAAGCAGAAAATCATATTTTACT
This sequence comes from Tipula unca, assembly GCA_951394425.1. NCBI lineage: Eukaryota > Metazoa > Arthropoda > Insecta > Diptera > Tipulidae > Tipula > Tipula unca. The sequence continues at coordinate 20,101,270 of OX596382.1, read as the reverse complement.
TATGAAAGCTTTATATTTTTAAAAATAGTTAAAGCTCGTTAAAGCTTTTATTATGATGACTCTTCAAAATTTTATTTCTTATAAAGAAAGCTTTTAATAAATCATAAAACTTTCCAACATAGTTTAATAATTTGAAAGCTGCTTATAAGTACATATAAATCGACATATCCGAAAGCTCTAAGTTTAATTTGATTTCTCTTATTTAAACACTTTCTTATAAAAGCTCGCCTGCATAGAGAAAAGTTAATAATATTTACTATAGACATTTATTTTGTTAGTATTTTAGTTCAAAGCACTTGAGAGCTTTCATCAATCAAACCTGACAGATTGTTTCAAAGTTCTGGAAAGCTTACATTAATTTTTCAAAATCTAAACAAGTAGCTAGTGGACATATAGAAATTGGACCAGATAGACCTTATTGAGGTGATTGATTAATTTTTGAAGCTACTGGTCCATAGATTAAACAATGGTTATCTTAATATTCGGGGGCTTGTTTTTTTGGAAAGCTTTAAGTCAAATTTTATTTAATAAATACGTTATTATCAGGTGGCCATAAAGAATATTTTATTTGCAAATGCTTTTTTATTTATCAAGAATTTTATTTAAAAGCTCTGGCGAGCTTTTATTAATTTTTTAAAAATTTAAAAACGGCCAATGTTAATTTAATTAATTGAATTATTTCATACCAAAGCTTTTTATTTAAAACTAAAGTCGAGAAATATTTAGTTTTAAAGCTTTATATTCATAACGTTAAACGGTAATTAAAATATGTTTGCAGTATCTGCTAGTTGGAAACATGGTGTTTACCAAAATTTATTTTTTCTCTTAGTTAGCAAATTGAAAATATAATTGAGCTATAGAACATAATGTGAAATTGTATTGTACGTTTGTCGATACTTCGCTCAAACTTTTCGTAGCTTAGGCATCTGAAACTAATCCACGTTTCGTTTAATCCAGAAGCTTAAACGACAAAACGATGTTCCTGTGGCTGCCACAGTAAATCAAGAGTTTGAACGCTGTTTCTAAAATTGACCTCAATATGTTTTTCTTTTTCTTTACGATAACACGACCTAGCAAACTGAAAACCACCTCGCTTAAGTATTCATGTCGATTTATATTTTTGTTGCCGTTTTCAAATCGTATGAACTCCTTGTCAAGTCGTCAACAGGATTTATTGCGATGTCGAAAAGCTAACGAACGGTTCTTTGTTCATCGTAGCCCAGCTTGTTTTAGCACTGGCGTATTTGGCAACATTTTTTATTTTATTTGTGTGTCAAGTAATACTCAACGTCATGTTACTTTAGAGCTTTCATTTACTAAAAATTTTAATCATTTTAACATTCATGATGCCCGTAAAAATTCTAATCAATTTCGAAGCCTCAATTTTTACAAAAACATTATTTTATTTGTATACGCGTGCACGTATAAATTTTATTTGTAATTTGGTGCACGAGGACGAGAGATTGTTTATGCGAAAAACACCAACATTTTCGTTTTATGCAAATTTTTATTTTATGATACTTAATATTTATACTCGAAATTTACGCATTTAAAAAATAAAAATATACCAAACCGCGCGCACGAGTTTATCCTGGCGATGCTTACATTTATAACGTGGATTATTTAGAAAAATTAATGGTCTATCTATTATATGTATATATAGAACCACGCGGTTAATTCTATGGAAAATTATTATAATTTTTTTGAGAAATGTAAAATTTTTATTTGGTACATGAGGGTATATGGATCTAAGCATTGAGTTTGAGATTTATCTCGCATTAAAGAATTTTTAAACGTTATTATAAATTCAATTGTGGTTTAGCAGAGCGAATAAATGTATTTGACAAACTACCAAAAAGGCGTTGTAACACCAGTTTTGTCATCTCCATTTCATCTGGGTGACTTTTCGAAAAAGTGTGAACAGAGCAAATAGTAGCATATTCGATCTACTTTCGATTTGTCTTCATAAATTATAGTAAATTGAAATTTACAAAAATATTAATTTCAATACCACATTTTAGTTGGCCTTTCCCAGCACTCAGTACTAGTGCAAGAAAACTCCTAGCACTAGTGCAAGAAATTTTTTTGTGAGTTTTACTATGTGAGTGCTTGGAAAAGTATACTAAAATTGGAAATCGAAAAACTAAAATTTATAAATGATGTAACAACCTTTCTTGAACTAAACGTTCAAACATAAGCTTTAGTTGAGTTTAGTCTGAGGCGATGTTTTTAAATCAAAAAAGGTTGGCAGGGCTATCACAATCCAGCAGTTTCCAACCCATCGCAGTCAATAAACATTTCCAATAAAACTCAAAACTTAAATAGAATAAAATTTTGTAATGCAAATAAATTTTATCTCATGAACCCACGAAATCACGCGTGATAATTGTGTATTTCAACAGTATTTTCCACATCGCAAAATGAGATTGTAAACGTACATGGCAAGGAATTAAAGATATCCAAAACATTGCCAGTTATACGATATAAAATCACTGATAAAAAGTGAATATATGTATGAGGGGATTTTTTTGTCTTCCAAAAATAGCGCACGAGGAAGAAAATACACACATATATATGAATACACAAAGCCATAATACATCCTCATGAGAATTTTCTTATCAATTCATTTTGCTTAACCAAAATAAAATAAAAATATTTCGTTTTCATTCATTTTCACTTCCCTTGTGCGCGCCTTATCGTTCCATCGATTGGAATTTTATCGTGTCTTATTTATATTTCCATCGTCTTAAATCTCGTGTATACGGAGATACATTTTAAAATTCTTTGAGATGAAAAATTGTTGTTGTATATCCAAAAATTGATTTTTATCAATAAAACCAATATCATTGCTGTTGCTATATCAAAATCCATTTTTCATTAATATTAAATTTATAAGACGTTTTTTTATAAAAACAACAACAACAACAACGACAATAATAAATTGATATAACCTAACAAGAAATTTGGAGAGATGGTCTCATACTCGTATAATATATAAACGAATATTGTACGAGTATTGGAAACGATTTTTCGAAGACTTACAAATATTTTCATAATATTATGTCGAATTTGGAACGTGTTTTGCTTGCGAGAAAGATTTTTCTTTATTTTTAGATTGTTTGTTCTTATATCTGTATAAAAGACTGTATATCGGCGACCCATTGATACATAGTCCAACAATTATCAAACATACTCTAATCATTAAAGAAATCGTATGCTGTCGCAAGAGTAATGGGCAGCGTTTTGAAACGTAATGAGAAAAGTCAAACAGGCCGGTCAATTTTTAAAAACTATTAGAAATAAATAATTAATTCCTTCAAAAACCATAATTAAAGAAAAGGTGAATAATTACAGTGTCTAAGGGGTTTCAAATAAGATGAAACCACCTGCAGGCATATTTATCTATTTTTCTAATATAGTGCAAACAACAATTGTAAGAAACTGTTGAGAACGTGCTGCAAATATTTGTTGACGTATAATCCAATAAAATTTCGAAAAAATCACAAATATTCCGAAACTTGAAAATATCCAAAAAAATTGAAAATTTCATAATATTAAAAAAACAAAATATTCCAAAAATTAACAATACAGAAAAATACGAAATAATTCGAAAACTTGTTAATTCCGTATGTTTTGCAAATTTTGGAATAAAAAACGAAAATCGATAAAAATTCAAAGAACTCCGAGAAAAAACTGCTGATTTGAAAAAAATTTGGCAAAATGCTAAAATAATAAAAAATTGTGGAAATTCCAAATAAAATAATTCATAAAAATTCAAAAATATTTTGAATTTTAAAAATATCCAAAAATTGAAATTATTCAAAAAATCAGAATATTTCACAAATTTTCAATAAAATCGAAAATTTTAAATCCAAAAATATTCTGGATTTGGAATTTATATGTTAGAAAAATTCGAAAATTTAAGAAACCCAACCAAAATCACAATATTTCAGAAATTTTTATAAAAATTATTATTTTTATAAAAATCATGCACCCAAAAAGTAGTTAAATAACGGAATAATTGTGAATTACGAATATTTCACAACTTTCGAAAATAAAACCAAAATAAATTCAAAAAACTCCGATAAAAACAGAAAAAATCAAAAAAATTTGATTAAATGAAAAAATTTCAAAAAACCATGGCAGTTCCAAATAAAATTGCGACAAAATTCTGAAATTTAAAAATATCCAAAAAGCAATATTTTAGTAAATTCGACAAAATACGTAATTCGAAAAAATCGAAATTTGAAAATGTGAAAAAAACCTGACCAAAATTAGAGATTTTATAAGATTTCAAAAATTTGTAAATTCCCTTTATTTCGGAAATTTCAGAATAAAAAACAAAAATCTAAAAAAATCTATAAAAGTTAAAGAATTTTGAGAAAATATTGATGATTTGAAAATGTGAAAAAAACCTGACCAAAATTAGAGATTTTATAAGATTTCAAAAATTTGTAAATTCCCTTTATTTCGGAAATTTCAGAATAAAAAACAAAAATCTAAAAAAATCTATAAAAGTTAAAGAATTTTGAGAAAATATTGATGATTTGAAAAAAATTGGATAAAATGCTAAAATTAAAAAAAATCGTGGTAATTCCAAATTTGAAAATATTCTAAATTTGAAAATATCCAAACAAATCAAAATTTCCAAAACCCCAGAATATTTCTCAAAATTTCGAATAAATCGGAAATCAATAAATTCAGAAATATTCTGAAAGTTGAAAATATCCAAAAAATTCAATATGTCAAAAAACTCAGAATTTTTCTGATACGAGTATTTATGAAAAAATCGATAATTAATAATTTTAAAAAACTTCATAAAATTCAACAAACACCAAAAAATTTAGAATAAACGAAATTTATGGAAATTTATAAATTTCTAATATTTCACTAATTTTGTAAAAACTCGAATGTTTTAAAAAACATATATAAAACAAAAAAAAACAAAATATTTCGAAATTTTTTTTAAAGTTGATAAACCCGGGATAAAGCATTAAAAACGATAAATTCAATTAACTCCGAAAAAATTAAAATTTGAACAAAATTCGATTAATCCAAAAAGTAAAAAAAACATGAAAAATTCAAATAAAAATTCGAAACAATTCGAAAATATTCTGAAATTGAATAATTTCCAAAAAATTTGAAAATTTCATAATATTTAAAAAAATATAATATTCCAAAAATTAACAACACAGAAAAATACGAAATAATTTGAAAATTCCGTATATTTTGCAAATTTCGGAATAAAAAACGGAAATCTAAAAAATTCAAAGAACTCCGAAAAAATCGATAGTTTGAAAAAAAATCGGCAAAATGTTAAAATTAAAAAAAATCGTGGAAATTCCAAGTAAAATGATTCAAAAAAATTCGAAAATATTTTGAAATTGGAATTTATATATTCCGAATATTTAATAAATTTTTAACAAAACTGGAATGTTAGAAAAATTCGAAAATTTACGAAAACCCGACCAAAATCACAAAATTTCAGAAATTTTTATAAAAATCATGAACCCGAAAATGACCACATTTATCTAAAACTTTAACGTTAAATAACGGAAAATTTGTGAATTCCGAATATTTCGCAAATTTCGAAATAAACCTAAAACCAATTTAAATAACTCCGAAAAAACAGAAAAATTCAAAACTAGAAAATTCAGAAAAATTCGAAAATTTGTAAATTTTCAGAATAAAAAACAAAAATCTAAACAAATCGATAGAAATTCAAAGAATTCCGAAAAAAAAATTGATGATTTGAAAAAATTCGATAAAATGATAAAATTAAAAAAAATCGTGGTACGTCCAAATAAAATTTCGAAAATATTCTGAATGTGCAATATCCAAAAATATTAAAATCAAACATCAGAATATTTCTAACATCAGAAATTTCGAATAAATCGGAAATCAATAAATTCAAAAATATTCTGAAATTTGAAAATATTAAAAAAATTCAATATATCAAAAAAATTAGGAAATTTCTCAAACGAGTATTTACGAATTCAACAAATTCCAAAAATTTTAGAAAAAAACCATATTCATGGAAATTTATGAATTCCGAATATTTCAGAAAATTCAACAAAATTCAAAAATTTATGAATTCCGAATATTTCAAGAATTTTGGGAAAAAAATTACATATATTATTATTATTATTATTATTAAAATTGGCCGGAACCCACGAGGATTCCGCACTCAATGCCACAAAGGCCCATGGTGCAAACCCAGGATTCTATCCCAATTCGCAAACGCGCACTGCTGCCTTCGCAAAATGAACAAGTTTAGACCAAGGCAGAGAGGACAACTGATCTAAATTCAAAGACCTAAAGTTGAATACCCGAACTCGTATAGACTGAACGCAGGACAACTGCACACGAAGTGGAGGGAGTCGTCATCCTCCTCAAGGCAGTTCTCGCAAATAACATCATGCGCTAACCGCATACGATGTAGATGATCTTTAAAACGGCCATGTCCCGTAAGAATCGCTACCAAGACTCTTAACTGGCTCTTTTTTAAAGATAAAGCATACTTCGTAGACCTCAAATTGGGCTCCCCAATGAAGTACTTCGCCGTACGACAACCAAAAGTCGCAAGCCACTGAGACCTTAAGTCTTTCAAAGCGTAATTCTTAATAACTTTCTTCCCGTAGTTGAAAGATATAGGAGTAGCTGGTTCAGGACCAATTAAAGTTGATTGGGAGCCAGCTTTGGCTAAACAATCCGTGATCTCATTGCCTATGAAATTGCCTATTAAATTAAATATACAATTTTATTAACAACGAAATTTCGAATATTTCTCGAAAAAAAAAAATCTAAATTCAAATAACTCCGAAAAAATTGAAAATTTCAAATAATTCGGTAAATGTAAAAATTTAAAAAAATGTCTTGGAAGGTTCAAATAATAATTCTAAAATCTTCTGAATTTGAAAATATCCAAAAGTATTCAAAATATTCTCAAAAATCACATTATTTCTCAAATTTTCGAAGAAGCGGAAATCAATAAATATTCAAAAAATTCGATAATCTCAAAATATCCATAGAAATCAGTATATTTCTGAAATTAACGATTAACTCGAAAATCAAAATTTCAAAAATTCTACAAAATTCGAAAATTTTCAGAAAAAAATAAATTCCAAAAATTCAATTATTTCGGAAATTTCGTTAAACTCTGAAATTTCCGTATAAAAATCTGGTTAAAATCCAACCAAAATCTGAAAATTCAAAAATTTTAGAAAATTTCGAATAAATTTGAAATTTGATAAACCCGAAAAAAACAGATATAATAAATTATTCGAAAATCTGTAGGTTGCGAATATTTTCAAATTTCGAAGCATACCAAACGGTAAATTCAAATAACTTCGAAAATATTCTAAAATTTCCAAAAAACTCAGAAAGAAAATGAGAACCACAACCTCCTCCTCCTCCTCCTCAAAAGAGATTATAAGAAAACGGGCTCCGATGCATGATAAATAATAAACAATCAGCAACACTTTTGAAATTAAACCGCAGGCTCTACCCCTTCCTTCAACTTTGTATAATAATAATTCCCCGGAGCCAAAAAACTTTGGTTTCCCGGAAAGCGGCTGATAAAATTATTTATGTTGCTGCATCCAATTGCTATCTGGTATCGTATATGGTTAGAACTAGAGCGTTATCTAGTGGCCTTCGCACCTGTAACTTTCGTTTTTGATTAATAAAATCATTTCGAATCCTCACCAGTACAGAGCGGAAAGCGGCGACTATTGCTGTCACAAAGAATAATTTCATAATTACGACAATCAATACTGATCGCATCACCATAAAATTTGGCCAAATTGTACGATCCCTGTAATCGACGGTCTCCATTTGGTCTTTGACTCATGTATCTATTTATGAAGGCTATAATTTCTTTATGACATCTAATGATCTATTCGAGGCTGGTGGATTTTGGCTTATGTATCCAAATAAATCCTAGATAAATAAAGCTGACAGTAAGTCCTACTAGTGGCTGGAAGTATATATATACATCAAGTCATCAAAATTGTATCTTAGTCCATATAGTCAATGTACCTACAATTCAACACTTCCAATATATTCCTCGATTTGAGTTAATTTAATTGACCATCATAGTACTCAGCCGACGATATGCGTATTTTTCGAAACTTAGTTTTATTTTCACTTTAATCCAAATAAACAAAAAAAAACTGTAAAACATATATAGTTTATCAATGAAACGTGACATATATTAGGGGTGGAAAATTTGTTTTTATTTTTCTATTCCCTTTCAAACATTATTAGATTATATGTAGGCATGTTTGTATATGTATATGTTAGAGAGTTGGAAATAAACATATATATTTGAAATTGTTATATTCATAAATATACATTTTATGGATGAAACGAGTATTTATCAGTTATTAATTAAAGGAATATAGGATTTTTAGTTGAACTGCTAGTATCGAGTTCATAAGAATTAAACTGTTCGATTTTTCTAAATCTTACAGAAATTTCAAGTATTTTTGCAACAACCCATTACATTATAAGCTGCCGCTTCTATCTAAATCATTTAATTCGTCATTCAACGTTTAGAGTATTCTAACATTAAAAATTGGCGACCTCTCCTCATACTCGCGTAGAAAAACACATGAAAATGGGTTCCACAAATTATTAAAGCGTCTAATCAATATCTGCAATAATGTAAATCATCAAAATTGCCGGTTTTTTTGAAACAATTTCGAGACGTATTAAATAGACGACAAATAGTAACATTATGTTCCACAATTATTCCATGCTAAAATTAATTATGTAAAAAGAATACACCATGATTTAATTTGCCAAAAATATGCTACATAAAATATGTTCCACTATAATTTTGGTTGAACATGGGTTCCACAATTTATTAAAGCATCTAATCACTAATTGCTTTTAAACACAATAATGTAAATCTTCAGATTTGGCTATACTCAAAATAATATAAAATAAACCGGAAATCAGGTTCCACAATCGTAAAAATCTATATAACTAAAAATATGTTCCACAAACTTTTACTCCAGAATGATGAACAAAAACGATCGAAAGTAGTTTGATTTTGTATAAGTAGTTTGTCAATTATAAATTCTCTTACGAACTCAACTAAATTTCATTAAGTCTCTACCCGATTGATTTTAACATAGTCTATAATCTATTAAATTTGTTTTGTGAATTTAAATAGATGACAAATAGTACCATTATGTTCCACAATTATTCCACGCTAATATTAAAATTATTTAAAAACGATAAACAAGTTTTAATTTATCAAAAATATGCTAGATAAAATATGTCTCACAATAATATTGCTTGAACATAGGTTCCACAGATTATTATGGTGCTTCTAAACACAATAATGTAAATCTTCAAAATTTGCTATACTCAATTAAAATAAACCTACAATTAGATTCCACAGTAAATCCCTATACGAACATATGTTCCACAAACGTTTTCTCCAGAATGACGAAAGAAAGAAACGTAGGTAGTTTGATCAAATTTTGTATACTTACTTATAACCAGAATTTTTTCTAAACAATCTCGATTGAAAATCTTGTCCAAAATTTGCGAGATAAAATATGTTCCACAATAAATTTGGTTGAACATAGGTTCCACAAATTATTAAAGCGTCCAATCACTTACTGCTTCCGAACACAATAATGTAAATCATTAACATTTAAATTAACCTACAATTAGGTTCCACAGTCGCAAAAATCCACATACTGATTGTTGGAGAAAAACGAACCACACAAACACTTAATAGGTAGTTTGACTTTATCTTAACTTAAATGTTTTTTTTATGTGGTTCCTTGAAGCTGCTATCCATACCGAGAGATAAACCATTATTCATTCGAATTATAACCAAACTCGTCTGGTTTAATTTTTATACAGTCAGCAATTATAATTATTTTTTTTGGTTTCATTTGCCAACAGAGTTAATTAAAAGCTCGAAATAAAATTGCGTATTAAAACAAATATATATAAATCATAAGGACTCGAGTTATGTGGTTAGGGGTGCGAACCCAAATATATAAATTTCCATTATGAATTGTTTGAAAAAAAAAATTACGATTATTAATAATATTAGGAATGTATGTATGTCTATAGTTAACGAACAAATACCCAACTAATTTTCGAATATAGATCCTAATGTTAACCACATCCCTTCTTAGATACACTTATATAGACTTATATAAACCACATCGTTTAAAAAGGGTAATAACATTGCTGCCATCATATATAAGAGAAAATAATAATTTTCATGAGCGAGAGCTTTTATAATTTTTTTTTTCGTTCAACATTTCGAACTTTAATATCTTTTATTATTATTACGATTACGATTATTACTATTCTGTTTATACTTATATGTGCTTTTGTGTGTTACAAATAATAATAGAAATATAATAGGAAATCTACCAATAAAAACCGAAAAATGGAGGTCAACCAACGAAATGTTATTGTGGGTTGAATAATTATGTACATAAGATGAGTGAACTATGGGGATTAGATTTTAGTATGTTGTTAGAGCAAATATATAGTACATATGAGAGAGAGTTGCTTTCTATTTTATATTGTTCATCCATCAACTAAACGAGTTTGTTGTATCGTCGTCTTAAGAAATCAATTTCTGTGTCACTCGACGATGAGAGATATGTTTATCACCCACATATGTCACATCAGATTTATCTCGTACATATTATATGCATGAATTAAATTCATTTTACATGACACTGTAATTAAAATGTACGTTTAAGGACGACTTGTGTTGATACAAATCTAAAACTTCTTCAAATACTGTTGTATATAACGTACGCGATAATAAAAATTTGTTCGTAAGATCTTAAGATAAGAACGTACATTATATGTGGGTTAATAGTGTCACATTAACATTAAATCGAAAAATTCCGCACGTCGCAAACTATATTTTTTTGTTATAACATAAATATCTTTTACAGTTTTAAACGTCTTCTACATAAAAGTGGTAAACCATTTTTGTTTTTAAAGTAACATGAAACGTACAACAACACCTGAGGCGTGTTTAATATTACGTGGTATAAAGCTTTCAATTTTTATTTTTATATTCATTGGTATGAAATAAACTTATCTTTTTATAGTTTTATTGGAGAGCTTTATGTACATACGTCATATGATTCTCGTTACAGACAACAATAAAAAGCTCAATGGATTTATATAAGAGATGGTTATAAAACAATTATTTTAAAATTGTTTTATATTTAAGAAAGCGACAAGAGTACATAACGGGAGGGAAAACTATAAAATTTCGAAAATTGTTAGTATAGTTGATAGCAGACACTCATGCTATATGTAACACTCAAATATGAAAGCTTGGTTATTTTAAAAATTGTTTAGGTTGAAGGTGTGACTTCATACCCTTCTGGAAAATTATTTGTACTATAGAAAATTGTGTTGAAGGGGGAGCGGAACGATCGTAATTTTTTATTTAATGTGTTCCTTGAAGGTTACTTCAAGGACAATTTTTTCATCAGACCGTCAAAAAATATGCTGAAAACCCATCAATTAAATAATATCGGCTGCTGTTCCATTACTCCACTCAATACCAAACTAGTTTTGTGTGGAACGTATTTTTCAATAATTCGTTCAAAAGTCATTCAATTTCTTGTAACATTACCAAGACATGACTTGGCTAAGAAATTTATATATAAAATTTGAAATTTTCGTAGATTTTAGAATTTCAGAAAATTGGCTTCAATTTTTTCATAAAACATTTTTTTTGAACAAAAGGTCAATTAATCTCTGCCTCTGCAGAATCCGGTTGATAGGAATAGTAGGAGCTGTTATGCTGCTAAAGTTAACCGATAATTTCCAGCCGAATTTTCCAGCTTAATTTGAAGTGATTTTCCAATAACTATGACTAGAAAATTAATTTTTCCCAAGTTTCATGTGTGGATCCTGGGAAATTTAGATTTTCCAAAATCATGTTTCTAAATGAAAATTTTTGAAAATTCAGCTTCTAGAATGTTATTTCTGAAGACGGCTAGATTTGAAGTGTTTTTCCAATAGCTATGACTAGAAAATTATTTTAGTTCAAGTTTCATGTGTGGATCCTGGGAAATTTAGATTTGTCAAAATCATGTTTCTAATTGAAAATTTTTGGAAATTCAGCTTCTAGAATGTTATTTCTGAAGATGGATTGATTTGAAGGGTTTTTCCAATAGCTATTACTAGAAAATTATTTTAGTCCAAATTTCATGTGGCGATCCTGGGAAATTTAGGTTTTCCAAAATCATATATAAATAACAGACGAAACACTCTAGATGCTGAATTTTTATAAATTCTGAATTATTTGCATATGCTTTTGGAAAATCTGAATTTCCCAAGATCCACACAAGAAACTTTTCCTACCGGTATGAATAAAAAATATTTCACAAATGTATCGAAATAAATCCTTTTTGTGCAAGAATTAAAGATCTTCTTTATCGACGTATATCGGCTGGAAATTATCGGTTATTTTGGTAGTATGTTAGAAAGAGAAAGAATACTTCAACTCTAATGTTCAATTCAGAACAAAAAATTATCTTCATTATCGATTTTTTTCGGCTGGAAACTATCGGCAGGTTGGAGCTGTTTATGTTTTACAACATTACGATTAGATTTTCCGAACGTTTGGTATAGATACGTCTTGCCGGATTCAATCATTCAGGAACATATTTATTGTTTCTTGTGCTTCCTCTATTATGGTTAACATAAGACAACCTCACTGCAATATCTCACTAGCTTTTCAGGTGAATATATTTAAACTTAAATTCTCTTATCTCACAATTCCTCAAACGGAGTTGGCCTTTCCAAGATTTAAAAATTTCTTGAACATTGTAGGCTAAATCATGCTGACGTTGCTTCTCATATGAATTTTTAATTGATATTTTCAATTTGAAAATCACCTTTAAACATTCTGAATGGGTTTTCATTATGTACCTTAAAAGTATAGCTTTAATGCCGTTTCATTGCAAATATCATGCTAGTTTATGTCCGACTTAACTTCAAAGGATTTGCTGGATTGCTATAAAGAAAACCATACAAACTTAATTTGTTTGTCAAGCATCACAACTTGACACCGATGTATACGAACTTAACAGATTAATTACTTATGTATGTATTCAAAGCATAAACAAGTCTCATGCCTGGAAAAAAACTATGAATAAGTAAAAGCAAAAAATATTAATTTTTTTATTTTTTGAATATTAATCCAAATGAGCTTTCATGCAGGAAGAATACAAATATTGTAAACAGAAAAACATTGCGCGACGCACTGTGATGTATTACATCATATAATGATTTGTACATTGTTCTTTTAGGGGCATTTAGACCGAAAATTAACAGAGCTTTTACATGCGCTTTTGAAAAGCTTATTCTTGTGCATTTAAGAATTATATCTAACTCAATTAGGAAAATAAAACAGGGGTTCCTTTGTAAATGCTAGAGCTTAAGAAGTGCTTTAAGTAATATAAGCTTTAAATTTAAAAATCAGCAATTTATCCACATAACGGTTTACGTCAAACCATTTTTTACATCAAACATTTATATTCAATTTTTTTGTTTCAAGCTTTCAATTATAAAAATTGTGTGACCCTTACATTAATGCAACCAAAGCATAAACAAACATTGTTTTTAAAATTAATATCCAAATGAGCTTTTATTAGTAGGTAAAACACTGTTATGCATTTTATTATACAATTAATTGTGGCTGCAATTAAGGGGCGTTCAGCAAAATTTATCAATTGAATTGTATCGATAATAGAGTTTATTACATTATATGTATGTAGTCTACAAGCTTATCCCAGATTTTTGTTTCTTACAATGATAAATTCGAGATTACGAATGTGAAATTGTTAAGAAACTATCAAAAAATATGTCACACTTTTTATGAGCTTTTGAAAAAAATTAGACTTTTAGAAGTGCTTTTAATTTGAGCTTTAAGTAGAAAAATGAGAAATTTATCCCCATAAAGTTTTACCCATCACACTTTCATATTTAATTTTTGTTTATCTAAAAGCTTTCAACCATTCGATTTTTATACTAAACTTTTATTAGAATTGTGTGGAGCTTTACATTAACGAATTCAAAGCATAAACAAGTTTCATGCCTGGAATAAAACGAAATGAATTACTAAAAACAAACTATTTTTAAATTAATATCCAAGTGAGCTTTTATAAAGCACAAATATTGTATACAGAACTACATTGCATGATGCGCTGTTATGCATTTCATCATATAATGATTTGTGACTGCAGTTATAGATAGGGGTATTCAAAATAATTTCTCAATTAAATTGTATCGGCAATTTAGGATTTTCGATATGTTTGTGCTTTAAAAGCTTACTTCAGATTTTTATTTTTCACAGATTGAAATTAGAGATTCAGTATGATAAACTGGTAAGAAATGACTGAGAAATTAACCGAGCTTTTATATGAGCTTTTAAAATTTGTATATTTAAGTTTTACATTTAACTCAATTAGGAAAATAAAACCGTGGTACCGTTGTAAATGTTTGAGGTTTAATAGTGCTTTACATAATTTAAGCTCTAAGTTGGAAAATTAAAAATGTATCAACAAACGTTTAACGTTTTTTTATTTAAAAGATTTCGACGATTTGATTTATATACTAAACTATTATTAAAATTAAGTGTAGCTTTACATTAATGTATCCAAGTCATAAACAAGTCTCACCGCTTCTAAAAAAAACAATGAATGAGACATAAAAATAATTTTTTAAAAATGAATATCCAAGTGAGCTTTTAAAACGCAGAAAGAACACATTCGTTTTATCGTACATTGAATCGTGATAATCGTAACTATAGAGGAATTCAAAATAGTTTCTCAATTTAATTGTATCGGCAATAGAGCTTTTTACAAATGTTCATGCTTTAAAGCTTAGCCCAGATTTTTTTTCTTACAAAGTTATTTTCTAGATTGAGTATGTTAAACTGATAAAAATGACCAAAATATTTATCGAGCTTTTACATGAGCTTTTAAAAATGATTCTTGTATATTTAAGTTTTATATCTACTCAATTAGGACAATACCAGGGTACCATTGTTAATGTTAGAGGTTTCTTAGTGCTTGTGCTTCAAATATGGGCTTCAAACTTTCATATCTTAGAGCTTTCAATTAGAAAAATTGTGTGGAACTTTACATTAATGTATTCAAGGAATTAACAAGTCTCATGCCTGGAACAAAAACGATGAACGAGACACAAAAAACATTTTTTTAAATTAATGTCCAAGTGGGCTTTTATAAAGCAGAACAACATAAGTATTATAAACAGAACTAAATTATATGACACATCAAATGATTCGTGACTGGAAGTACAGGGGCATGCAAAATTATTTCTCAATTTAATTGTATCGGCAATAGGGCTTTTAACATATGTTAGTGCTTTAAAAGCTTAACTCACATTTTGATTCCCACAAAGTGAAAATGAAGATTCAGTATGTTAAACTGGTTAAAAAAGACCAAAAAATTAACCGAGCTTTTATAAAAATATTCTTGTATGTATAAGTTTATTTCTAAATCGTTGTGAATGTAAAAGCTTTTAAAGATAGCTGGAAGTGCTTTGAATAATATAAGCTTCGAGTTAAAAAATGTATCCTCATGCGCATCTAACTTTCATATTCAAATATTTTTATCTAAAAGCTTTCAACCAATCGATTTATATACAAAACGGTTATGGTAAGCTTTACATGAAATTTTTAATGAGTTAGAAAAAATGAGATATACGGGGTATTTCTGTATACACAACAATTTCATATATTAGCATGAAAATTGTCTGAAACTATTCCATCTAAATAATTTTTAAAAAGCTTAAGGCTCGCCCTTTTTTATTATGTTCGTTAGTTGATAAACACATAAAATTGAATTTGTATTCGAATGTTACGTTTATAACATATGGAAATTCGAAATACCCATTGGAATATATAGTATTTTTGTACAGACACATAGTTTTTGTTTGTCGTCTAGTTAAATTGTTGTTATGTACGTATATGTCCTTAATTATTAATTTTTTTTTTTAACTAAACAGTATAATAGGCTTAATTTACATTTTTAATTTATTCAAAATAGTTTTCAAACTCGACACACATTTTAGTGTTGTTTTTGTTTGTACGTTACATGAGAGTTTTTACACAAATTGTTTGGTATATACATACATACGTATGGATATATGTTTTATTATATGTTGTGTGTGGAACATGTGTTCAGTTCATATACGTTTCCGAATATAATTAGGGCATTATTTTAAATAATTATTTATACAAATTGGTGACCATTATTCCGATTTGGGTTTTATCACAGCCTCGCACAAGTATTTACATCTACCTACATACATGTTTAGGCGAATGTGTTTGATTTTATAAAAAGCTTTATTTATTAAAAGCTATACATCTACAATTTTGTTCAAAATTCAATTTTTATCTCATTTTCATTTCCCCATTAAAAATGTAAAACATAAATAAATATTGTTATGGCTTTTCAATATGCAAATTTTTGCTATTGTTGATTTATTTAATTTTAAGGAAATTGTTAATAAAAAATGGGAAAAATTGTTGATTTTAATTTATGAGCAATAAAAATATGTTTTTATTATTTTAAATTGCTAATCATGACTTTTTGGAAAATAAACAGAAGCAGACTTTCTTTAATGTTCATACGAAATTTTTGGGCGTAGTTAAGTTTAGGTTTTTAAAAAAAAATTCAAATTTGTTATACTTTAACCAATTTAAAATTCACTAAAGTTTAACACTTGAATTTTTTTTCGAAATTTCCCATTTTGAAAATAAGAAATTTATCTGAAATTTTTTATATTTTAAATTTTTAAAATATTTTGTTTCAAATTTTACAAATTTTAGAAATTAATAAAATAATTTAATTATTCGTGATTTATAAAATAAAATGTTTTTAAGTAAATTATTTTGTAATTTCGTAACATGGAAATTTTAATAAGAATTTAAAAAGGAATTAATTCCTTTAAAATATTATTGGAATTAAAATTTGTAAAATATCGTTAATTTAGGTTTAAACTTATTTTAGAAATAATTTATTTTAAAACAAAATTTTAATTTGTTAAATAGTTAAACTTAAATTGGTGAACAGTCATAATTTTTAAAGTAACAAAATTTAATAAAATCCATTCTTGCTGATTGATTTTAATTTTTGAAAATTTAGTAATTATTTTAAAGATGGAAATGTATGATGTTTGAACGTGAAATTTGGATCAAAAAAAATTAATCTTTTGAAATGAAGAATTAAATTTTATTAAATTCTCAAAAAGTTTAAATTTAAAATTTTTTGTAATTTAAAAAAAATTAAGTTTCGTATTCAACTCAAAATAGTTTTTTAATTCAGTATTTAACAAATATAGAGGTTATTTTTGAAGATCGAATAATTACAAAAAATTCGGTCTGAAGTGTTTTAAATTAGAACAATTTCAATAAAAATTATATCTTAAGAAATAAAGCATTTAATAATTATGAAACCTAAAAATAGGAATAAAGGCAATTTTAGATTTTCGAAAAATTTATTAATTCAAAAATTAAGGCATCCGAAAAATAAATAAATTTAGAATTAATAAGTTTAGAATCTAGTAAATTTAAAAATTTGAGTATTTAAAAAACAACCTTAAATTTGTAAAACTTTAGAATTAAATATTTCTGGTAATTTAGAAAATAATTTAATTATTTTACATTTTAAAACTTCGGAGATCTGTAATTATTTTTAATTGGCAAAATTATTAGAATTTGTTAAACTTTTTCGAATTTTCAACTCCCATTCTAACATTTCAAAGTAACTCAAATGTGTTTACACTACAGCACTCAATGCCACTAATGGGGCCACGGTACATTACTCGGACAAACACATATACTTACACATTAAAAACACCCAACCGTGATTTTTCGTCACCACCGGGAATCGAACCCGAGACCCTCGAATAACAAAGCAATGTTTTGGAAGCAGTTTAGAAAGAATGCTTTTTAAATTTTTGTAATGATAATTTTTTTAGGAACTATAGAGAACTGATGGGGCAATAACTGTGGACATCTTATAATTTGCAACTTTAAAACGATTAGGTATGAGGGAATTTGAGTACATATTTTGAAAAGTTTTAATTTTCTTTTTTAAAATTTTAATTTTGAGTTTTTCGACTTGCTCAATTTGAAACCGTTAACAATAAGAGAATTTAAAACCTAGGAAATAAAGTTTCAAAAGTTTGTTATTTAGGGATTTCGGATTAAATAAATAATTTTTTTTATTTTTACCATTTACGCAGACATCTTTAAAAAATTTTGAAATAATATTTTAAAATAACAAGATATACAAGATATTACCAGTTAGATAGTTGACTTCATTCCTGACAGACTACTTTTGACGCGTTAAAATCTGGTACGTAATATGTGATGAAATTGATCTACTCAACTTTGCCAATCACTTATCCTTCCTTAATCACGCTTACTGTTGGAATTACGTTCATTACTCTCACTGGTATTTTGGGCGTGAATTTTGCCAGGGTTCTCCCACATAATAGATCATCCCTTACTATTTTGGTTGGCTCCACTATTCCTAGCTTGGTTCGCCAGGGTCACCGTTGGTTCTGGCAGAAATTATCTTTTCGGACATCGGTGGTATCTCTTCTCTTTACTCCATAATGATTCGCAACTCGCCGTGCTTGTTGTAGTTAATTTGCAGGTGTTCCATATTGTGCCATTTGAATACTCGGTTCTTTAGATCCAGTGACATTTAGTGATCTGACATGAAATAGGGAACATTCCTCCCTTCGCCGCTCTACTGGCACCGTATCAGGAAGTATTACCACGGTTGGTTGCCATTGATAACTAAGCTGTTATTTGCGCTATGTCGTCTATCTCGAGCTTTCGCAGTTTAACGGAATTGGAGGTTAGGCTGGCTCAAGCTGCCTCGTTTTCTAACGCCGACCCTAAGACTTCGTTCATACTTTTTTCTTTTGATTTCGTCCTCAAGTGTAGCTTCAGCTGGTCGTCTCTTACGGCGTTAATTAATGTATCCACTGTAAGTTCATTCAAGACGTCAATCGGACGTTCTCGTTCCACATCTAGAAGGCGTTCTCCTCATTGTTGGCGCCTATTATGCAGCTGGATTTGGCAGTTTTCAGATCTCCTTTGTGGCCTCCAGTAGGCGTTCCGATTGATGTGGTTCGTGTCAGAGTATCGTTGTGATGCGAGGAAGCGTTTTCCTGGCGGGTATCAAACTCCTACAACTGAACCTCGAAATGTGTTATTCTGTTTGCCACGTCTGCCACCAATTCCCCCAACGTCTTATTTTATTGTTGCATTTGCTAATCCAACTTCGCATTTTGCTGTTTCATTTCAGAGGCAAGCTGATTAAATTTCACATTTTGTTGCGCCTCTTAATCAAATTTCGTGCTTGCTGATCAAATTGCTTGCTCGATTGTTACGTCCGCTATTTCATTTGTAGTAGCAGAGCGTTGAGAACAGCGCTAATGTTTGTCTGTTCCTCCGGTTGTGCAGCTGCAGCCATTTCTATTTCTGCTTGATCTTCTTTCACTATCGACTCCGTTTTAGTTTCGGCGGTTAGCCCATCGTTCAAATTGGAAAGGTGTGCTACACTTTCACAGTTAAATGGGGCCAAACACCATTTAACTCAGTTCAAACTGAACGAAATTCTGTACCTTTTACACTTTTAAATTCAAAATAAAAGAAAATTTTAACTACACTTTCAGATTCAAAGCTGTGCACTACACTTTTAAAAAGCTTTCAAATAGCAGCTGAAACAAACTTAATAGAAACTGTATACTGTTCCTTTCAATTTTCAGCAACTTTTCAAGTGTCTAACAAAGTTCTCATAATCGTCAATTGAGAAAATTGTGTAGAACGAGAGAACAGTTCAATTTAACAAAAAAAGCTCATGAGTGGTCATCACTTACAGACGGAGCTTTTTAAACTTTCAGGTAATAACATTTCAGGCTAAATTGTTAAGTTTGCTGACATAGATCCCATATGAAATAATAAAAATTTTATAGTGCTTTTCTAGTCGGCTTGAATAAAGCTCAAAACACGTGAGTCGTTGTTTGCAACTGAGCTTTTTAAAACTTTGGGAATTTATAGAAAATGTAATAAATTTAGTGTAGGCTGTTCATTGGTTATTAGATTCGAGTGGATCGAACAGAGCTTAAAGCTTTATTTTACGATGAGCTTTATTTAAAAAAAAAGGAAATTAATTTAGATATTTAAGAAAAAAAGTCTGTTCAATAAAATTAATTGTTCATAAATGCCATCGGTGGTGGCACTGTATATAGGGCTCTACTATGTACCATAAAATCCGTCTCTATAATATATGTAACAAAATAAAATATTCTGCGGGCTTGATTAGGATGTGGTATGGCAGATGGGTGTGGTGTTTTCTGGAGTATTTTTAGACGAAACTTTATTTTGAGTTTATTCAGATTTTATATAAATATTTAAAATTATTGTCGCACGTCTCATCTTAATTCATCTCATTCGTATCGTCTTCCCTAGCCAGAATTCGAGTTGTTACAATTTAATTTCGTATATGTACCATATATAACTTTTGTTGTGTCGCGCTTTGTATACAATATTTGTACATTATGTATGTATGCACAATATGTAATATATGTTTTATGAAATAAATTATTATGTTTTGACATATTTTTTAATATAAATGTTGGTACGATATAAAACTATATTTTTTTTTTCATATGAATAGAGCAACATCTGGATTCCGGGTAGCCTTTATTAATTTTATTTATCTTTTAATAAAATTTGGATGCATATTTTATTGACAGTATGTTGGATTTGATTTTCTTTACAAAAAAAGCTTTATATGTATGATCCAGATCTTTAAGGATTTGACTCAAAGTTCAAGATGTTCCATTACACAGATTTTTTTTCTCAGAAAAGGAGAAAAGGAGGGCAAATACCAAAATATTAAGCCAATTTTCTAATTTCCTAAAGGAATAAATTTGAACGTAATTTAAAAAAAAAAAAATTCCCATCGCAAAGAAAATTACATCCGCACCCAATTAATCAATGTCCACCCTAATTGAATACGTATTTCTCTCGTTTATATATAAAAGTTTTAGACCAATGGCACCAAGGGCACGTGATTAAATTAAATTAACGGAAGTTAAATTTTTGCACGATAATAATTATTTTTCATCACCACTTCACCTCCCGCCACCGCCTATATAATATCAAATTTTCCGACTATTTTCATTAGCCAGATTCACACTCGAAATCATAAAATTAATATCTATAAGCAATTATTGATATGTCTAAATAGATAGATAGATAAACTATATGGATATAAAAGCAAATAGTAATTGTGTGTGTGTGTGTGTGTTTATCGACGAGTATGTGGGAAAAAACATTTTCTGTTATTTGATAAAAACTTATCGATAATTTGGAAATGTATATGAATGTCGTTTATCCATCTCGATGGATGGATGGCAAACAGAAAATAAAAATCCATTATGTGCTCGTGTCCAAAACAACAACACTTACGTCGGTATCATATATACATACATTCCCATGGTGGTAAAATACTTCCACTTAGCTGCAGACGACGATTTCGATACAGCAGAGTCTAATGAATATAAAAATTTTGATGAATCATTCATTTATCAATTATTGATTGTCACTATATGGATGACGAAAACAATATTTATATCCATTGTATGTAGGTACATCGTCGAGAAATTTGCGGTTATGTAACAAACACCGAATAAATAATGAAGCCATTAATAATTATTTATCACCGCATAATTATTCGCGTGTTAATTTAATTAATTGGTGCGTGCTTGGATATTATCGATTGATTGATTATATCCATAATAAATTAACTTATAAAATTATCGGATGAACGTATTGTGTGCGACTGAATTTACCACAAAATCATACTTTATCATATTAAAAGCTCGTTAAGAAAATTTTACTTACAGGTAATACCTATATTTGTGTTGGTATAAGTATAGTACCACAAAAATAAAATTCTTTACAGAAACAGCGATGGTGTTTGTATAAAAAATTTGTTGTTGTTCTTTTAAGTCAACAAGCTGCTTTTGGTTTGAGGTCGGAAAACAGTATATTCTTACATTATGTGTCAACTAACAACTATACCTACTTGTTGAAGTAAGCAGTTTTTAATAGTTTCCCTTATTTAATGATACTTATTTAGTTTCAATGTTGCATCATGTTCGTTAGCAAAGTTTGGAAAGCATAATATAATGTGTATAGCACATTACGTGTCCTAAAAATACTCTACCGATTGAGAAATTATGATAAAATCAATTTAACTACAAAATGAGTAAATTGTTTGAAGGTTATTTTGTAAAGTAAATATTAAGTTTAAAATCTGTTTTATTCTAAACTGCTAAGTTTCAAAATTGTAATTAAAATGCAACAACTTTTAAATACAATGTATTGGAAATCTTAAAATATTGTGTGTAAATCTTAGTGGTTAATTGTTTCGAGGTCACCACAGCTCATTTTGAAAATGAGGGTTTAATACATTTTGGTTTAAATCTCAATTTCAAAAATTGAAAGTTAAAAGTTTAATTTAAAAAAAAAAATATTTTTAAACTTTATATAATGGGAAAAACTGTAGACGGTTTATTGTTTCGGCCTAAATTAAAAATATCAATGATAAAATAAAAGCTCATTTTTAAAATCAAGCTTTTACAAAATTCGGTTTGTTTAAACCATCTTTAAGGTTCATAAAAAAAATAAGTGTTGGTCAGCAACTCGTGAACGTTCAAAAATCTTTAAATCTCCTATTAAAAGGTTTGAAAGTGTAAATTAAAAACCGATAGCTTTTAATTGAAAATTTTTTGGTTTTTTGAAAATTAATGGTTTCAGTTTTAAATAAGAAAAATAACAAAAAAGGTGATGTCAACCAAAAAACTAAAGCTCAACTTGAAGAGGCAGCTTTTAAAAAAAAATTGTTTCAAAATATAAACTTTATAAAAACATTTGAATGTTAACTAATATCATTCAATTGGATTTTTAAATATTAAGTTTAAAAGTTTAATAGTTAAGTTTAACAGCAAAAGCTTTTAATCTTTAAACTAAAATTGGTTTGGAAACTTCAGATACTCGAGCTAAAATGTATTTGATGAATGTTAAATTTAAATTTGAATGTTAAAGCTCATCTTTAAATGAAAGCTTTTAAAAGAAATTTGTATAAAAGTTTTGATCTTAAATTTTTAAAAAATTATTTTAAAGGTTATCAACTCGTAATCGTTCCTAAATAATTAAATCTCCATGTTTGAAGATTTAATTTAATAAGAAGCTTTTAAAGAAGAGTAACAATAAATTGCTAAAATTTCTTAAAATTTTAAAAACTATTATTAGATTTTCAAAAATTTAAGTAACTAAGCCAAAATTGTTTCGATTTAAATTCAAAGTGTTTATAGAGTATGAAAAAGTCAGAGGGTTACGTAAATGTCACTTTGTTAGGCAAGCTTGACGTCCCAACACTGAAAACTTTAAAGTTTGATGAACAAAGCTTTTAAAATTCGGATTGAAAACTTTAAGCTTTTTAATTTTAATTTTAAGTGAACAAGATTTAACTTTTCGTAAGTATTAAGGTAACATTTCTCAAGCGAAAACTGTTAATTGAAATTTTATAATCTTTGGATATTTAGCCCAAATCATTGCAATTATTTGTTTTGCTGGTTTCAGTTTTAAATAAGAAAAATCAATTTAAACAAAAAAAGTCGATGCCAACTAAAAAACCTAAAGCTCAACTTGAAGAATTTGAATGTTAAAGCTCATCTTTAAATGAAAGCTTTTAAAATAAATTTATAAAAAAGCTTTAATCCTAAATTTTTTTAAAATTATTTCAAAGGTTATCAATTCGTTCCGTTCCCAAATCATTAAATCTCCATGTTTGAAAATAAGTTTAATGAGAAGCTTTTAAACAAAATGAATTTGAAATCTAAAAACATTGAGTCAAAATGTGAGTATAAATTGCTAAAATTTCGGTTAACATTAGAAATATCAGTCAAAAATAACGATGTAAAATTAGCTTATTTTAAAATAAAATTAGTTTGAAATATTAAGCTTTTATAAAAATATTTTCGAGTGAAGTGAATATTAATCATTCAAAAATTTTAAAACCCCAAGTATTAAACTATCATTTAACAAGAAAAAATGTTTAATAAAACGATTATCAAAAATTTCAGTAACTAAGCCAAAACTGTTTCGGTTTAAATTCAAAATATTTATAGATTATGAAAAGGTCAGATGGTTAAATTAAATGCCACTTTGACATACAAGCTTGACGTCCCAAGATTAAACACTTTAATGTTAGAAACATCTTTTACAAATTCGGATTGAAAACTTTAAGCTTTTTAATTTTTATTTTAAGTGAACAAGATCTAACTTTTCGAAACTTTTAAAGTAACATTTCAGTCAAGGGAAAGCTTTTAATTAAAATTTTAATATCTTTGGATATTTAGCCCAAATCATTGCTATTCTTTGTTTTGTTTCACATATCACACGAAAATGAAACTATCAAAAAGAATCAGCGAAGCTTATCTAGAAAATCAAGCTTTAAAAATATATTGTTTAAAACGAAAAAAAAATTGAAACTAAATAATTAGTAACTGTTCACCGTTTTAATTTACCACGGAAAAGTTTAAAATTTTAAATTTTATAATGTTGGTTTAGTAACTGTTTTTATAATTTGCGAAACCGTACTGATTTATTGTTTCGGTCTAAAGTAGAAATACCATATCAGCTGATAAGACCAATGTTTAACTTGAATAGCTAGTTTATGACAAAATTACATCTGTAAGCTTAGGCTCTTATAAAAATAAAATATTAGCGGTATACAAATAAAATTTCTGTTTAAATCGTTAAAAAAATTGTTTGTTTGAAAGCATAAGGGGAAAGTTAAATAAAAACAATTTTTAAAATTTAAGTAAATTAGCCAAAAAAGTCTTAAAGATTATTCATTTCGATTTAAAATGAAATTATCAATAAAAAATGAAGATGTTAGATTGTAAACATAAAGATCTTATTGACAAGCAAGCTTTTAAAATAAATTCTATTTGCAGCTGTTAAAAAAAATGTGAAAGTGAACATGTGAAAAAAAGCATTCTTTACGTGCCAAGTTTAGAAACATGAAATTTTGATGAACCAAGCTTTTAAAACATTTCTGGTTTGAAAGCATTTAGCTTTTTAATTTTTATTTAAGTAAACAAGTTCCTTACTTTTTCAAAATCTGAAGTTTAATAGTTTTAAAGTTACATTTGCTTAGCGAAGGCTTTTAATTGAGATAGATAACCAAAATAATTAATTGTTTCGGTTCAAATGTTTTACGAAAATAAAAATATCAGAAGGAATCAGCAAAGCTCATCTAAAAAATGATGCTTATATATGGTTTATAAGCTTAAAATTGTTAAAAAATATTTTTAAACTGAATATCCAGTAACTGTGCGGATATCCTTTCGTTAAAAGTTTAAACAATTAATTTAACACGCAAAAGCTTTTAATTAAGCTACTATTCTTGAAAGCTTTAACTTTTATAAAAATATTTGATTATAAAATATTAATCGTTTCGAAATTTTTAAAGTCTTATATTTAAAAGTTTGAAAGTTTAACTGATTTAGTCAAAGCTTTTAATTAATGTTGAATTAAAAACTTAAGTTACTGAAACAATATTTTAGTGATTGATTACTTTTATCAACGCAAGATAGTAAAACTAAAGCTCCCTTGAAAATGCAGCTTTAAAAATAAATTCATTCTGAAAACCATTGAAATTCGATGGTGATTAACTGTTAACCGTTCGAAAACTTTTAAATCTCGTGCTTAAGCATATAATTTAACACGAAAAATTCATTGAAATCCTATTACATTTCAGTCAAAATCTTAGCGATTAAAAGCTTCAGCCTCAATATCAAAATAATTCACGAAAATGAAGAGTTTGGAAAGTATAATCCAAGCTCATCTTGAAAATTAAGCTTTTAATTTTTAATGTTGCAAGTGACTTGAAAACTTTAAATTTTTCGGAAATGAGTTTCGTAAATGCGTGACTTTAATTGATTTTGTAGACAATGTAAAAGTTTGAAAATTTTAGTCAAAAAGCGAAAGCTTATAATTACATTTTATTTAAAAACTTATGATAATGAGCTAAAATTTCAGCGATTAATTCTTTCGGTTGAAATTTGAATCTTTAACAAGCGAAAGCTTTTAAATATTAATTTACTTCAAAATATGACGATCAAAATTCTTAACGATTAATTGTATAGGTTAAAATTAGAAATTCCACTTGAAACCGAAAACTTCAGGAATAACCGAACCTCATTTTTTTTAAACAAGCTTTTATAAAAAAATTATCGTTACAATTTTTATTTTTGAAAGTTTTTTGAAAATATATTTAAAAATGTTCATGCTGGACCCGTTTGAAAATCATTAAGTCTCAAAATAAGTCTCCAAACTTCAACTTCACCTGTTTGGCCTTCGAAAGCTTATAATTAGAAAGTAATTAAGAAATATCACACGAACGGTATATTCAAAGCTCAACTTAAAAATCAAGCTTTCATAAATATGTGCTTTCACATCTATAAATTTAAAGAAAGAAGTTTTGTAAGTGAACGTCAAGTAACCGTTTGAATATCTTTTAAGTCTCCAGTATAAAAGCTTAACTTAAGGCCCAAAACCATAATTAAAATTGATTTAAAAATTGTTGACCTAAGTTGTAAAATTAAAGCTCGACTTGACTGGTGAACTGATTTTTGAAATTTAGAAACTTATTTTTAAATTAACTAACATTAATTGTTCGAAAACTATAAAATCTCAGGTCTAAAACTTCAAAAGTTAAGATTAACAAGTGAAAGCTTTAAGCTAAAAATTGATTAAAAATTTAATAATTATACTCAGCTAAAATCATAGCGATTCGGTTTAAATTAGAAAGATTACACGAAAATGAAAATGATGAAATAAAACGCTCATAGTAAAATGAAAGCTTTTAAAAATATATTTAACGCCTTAAACTTTTAAAAAGAGATATGTGAAAAGCTCGATTAATAAATTATCATTTCGTATTTCAAATTTTAGAATGAAGCTTTCTTGGCTTTTCACAAATACCTATGTAAATACCCAATTAGAGCTTTTGTACATATTTTGATTTTCAATATTTTGATATCACTATGTACAACCGAATAATTTTAAAAATAAATTCAATTAGTAAGATTTAACATTTTCTTTGAAATTGTTGAAACTTTTATTAGTTATTACAACTTTAATAAATGAACTTTAAAATCATTTCGTGTTATTAGTGACAAGAAAACTGTAAGCGTCTGTGTAATTTTGCTAAACCGCTTAAACTTTAATTTGATTTAAACAAATATTTTTTTGAATTTATGTAAAAAGTTTGAAAGAAAAGTTATTAAATCAAAGCTTCAAGCTAAATTTTTATATTCTGAGTGAATTGGGATCTCTAGTGATTAATTTGTTTAATTCATCGGACTGGTTTGCACAATGCTTAAAAATTTAAAATAATTATTTTGTTGGAAAGTTAGCTTAAAAAAGTTCTGCTACTACCCTCTGGAAAATCAAAATATCATAAAGCTTTTATGTTGAAATAATTTCGTTCTGAGTAAATAATATTTTATTTAGAAAGTTTAAGATAATAGAAAGCATTGTGCTCAAGAAACGATAAATTATGTAGAGCTCTGGTATAAAAGAAATATTCTTTAAAAGTTATTACCGGGATGTGAACTGCAGTAATATTATTTAAATATTAATAGACATGGAGATTGAGCTTTTAATTGCAATATTTTGTCTGGAAGGATTAAAAGTGAAATCTTTGATTTCAATTTTAGCAAATGTTGGCATTGTACAAATAAAATATATTATAGATTTTGACGAGCTTCTTACATTGGTTTAATTGTTCGTTGTGGAACCTAATATTGATATCCGATACAATTTATTGTTAGAAATTTGAGTTAATGTTTTTGTGGATCGTAACTTGCAGTACGTCAGAATTTGGTTTGTGAAACATATTTACTGTTACTAGAAAAATGCACTGTGCTCAGTAGAGAATCATACTGCGAGTGGAACATGACTACTGTTTGCTTATTTTATCTGATTTTAAACTATAAAAATATTTTATCTGTTTCAAAATGTTGTGATACGTGATATGATTACACGTAAACGAAACACATAAAAATAGGATAAAACAACTTTAAAAACAGGAAACTTCTGGTTACAAAAATTAAAACGTAAGCAAGTCGATTAATTTTTATTATACCATTAAAATACCAAAAAAAAATCAATTCTTTTATACCATAACTAGATAATTCCTACCTTCTAGAATCATTACGATTATGACTCCATATACACATCGATTTTTATAGGATTTTTTTTTTTTATGATATCAACCAATAAATATTTTATTTCAACTTATGATTCAGCAATTTTACAAACTAAATGAAAATCATATCATTTTTATTTTATTTTGTAATTTTATATTGTCATCTTCGTGCAAACCGCACTACATCTTCGTGTGTAATATATGAACGTGATTTGATTAAATTCAATTCAAGCTACAAACAACAACAATAACAAAATCAAGAAGAATTCTGTGAATTTGTAATCAGCTTTTGATTAGTTTACGTTTTTTTTTTTTTTTTTTTTC
The DNA here is from genome assembly GCA_951394425.1 of Tipula unca. NCBI lineage: Eukaryota > Metazoa > Arthropoda > Insecta > Diptera > Tipulidae > Tipula > Tipula unca. The sequence goes on along the minus strand of OX596382.1, from coordinate 20,072,588 downwards.
AAAAAAGTTATCATTGTAACAAATTGAATTTTTCGTTCTTGTTTTTTATTTTTTTTTGTAAATTAAAGTAATTGAATATACGAGTTTATGTTAATTTTCAATATGTGTATAATATATGATATATGTATATTCCCATGACGTTTTGATAAGAATTAAAGTTTCGTGTCATTCCAAACTGTTCAAAAAATTAAAATTTTGTGCGGTTATATTGTAATATCTCCCATGGGAGGTATAAAAAAAAATTGGGTCCAAGATGGAAAAAGTTGATTGTCCTCGGATCGAAAACCTGCTAACGAGCAGACAGTATTCGGAAATGCAATTTACGTGTATAAAAAGACAAAATGATAATTTTTTTAAATTTTTAATATTGGTTCAAGCCTCATTATAATTCTAGATTTGTCGTACTTAATGTTGTTATTATTTTCATTCGTATTCTTAATTCGATACATCTTTCTGGACACTTGATTGTGGGCGTAAACATAATTCTGAATACATATATATGAGAACATTTCCCTGCGGAATTTTCTTATTTTCTATGTCATGTTTTTTCATAAATACGCTTAGCTTTTTAGTTTTTGTGTTGTCTTACTATTCTTCTACATACATGTCGTATTCATTTCATTTTTTTATGTCACTTTACTAGGATTTACAATTGGTTGGACGTTATTTGACACAAACCATTTATCAGTATTAATTGGGAGCCCCACAATATTTACCAACATATTTCTCTACCAGCTAGCAACACGAAAGTTTTGCAATTAAAAAAACATAACAGATAACAGATAAGCACAAAATTTTTTCGTTATTACTCATTTTCAGATAAAACAAAAGTTTTTCACTTATTATTCACAAATTATTCAAAATTTTGACTTTATTACTTCGCTCCAAAATTATTTTAATTTTTTTTTTTTTTGGTTTACCCCGCACAAAAATCATGTAATCTACTGACGTTTCTAGTACATACATAAATCAATATGTGCCCCCATTCCAAACAAATTATTTTGAACAAAAGATATTTTTTGCAATATAAAAATCGATTATTTAGTATTTTACAAGTTTTTTTTTAGATAACAAAAATTTTATGGTATTTCGAGTGAATGCATCATTACAGCGTAGTATATTGCCGACATAACAACGAAACAGCTTTTAACCAGAACTGAAAAAATGACATCGACAATAATTAAAATTGAAAATAACCTTTTTTATTTTGAAATATCGACACGACATGTCATTATTGATTTGTTGTTCCTAGACACTTGAAGTCATTAAACGTATAAAAAAGCAGTGCTGTTATTTCAGTTCAACAAAAAAAATTACATTAGTCCTTGTAAAAATTAAACCATGGTAAGTTTAAGCACAACTTGAAAAAACCAGTCACATATTTTTACGTTTTTACCCTGTCAAACAAGGTTCGATCTCTGGGTCTAGAGATCTCTACTTTATAACAGTTTTACGTTTACAATAGTGCCTCATAACTCAAAAAGAGATGTCGCCACGATCGTAACATTACCTAATCCTGCTTCGTCCCGAACAGGATCCAACTCAACTCCCCTGTAGGGCATACTAATCGCTGTATATGCATCAACTTCAACTTTCCTCGCTGCCATTTCTTAATCCGGTAGACCACGTCATTTATTTTGGTGATGATGGTGTACGGTCCTTCCCATGAAGGCTGCAGCTTCGGTGATAAACTCTTTTTCCGTTGTGGGTTGTAAAACCATACTAAATATCCTTCTTCGAAACCTTTATTATTTGCTGGTATGTCATATCGAACCTTCATCCGGTCACTTAATACTCGTATCTTCTCTCGTACAAACTCATCTGGTCAACATAATTCTGCCCACATAAAGCTTGTGACGGAACAGCTCCAAACTTATTTTCAAAAAGAATTCTCGCTGGTGTCATTCCCGTTGAGTTATGTACTGCTGATCGATATGCCATCAGGAATATTGGAATATGTCGATCCCAGTTGCGTTGGTCATTATCCACGACCTTTGCCAAATATTTTTCCGATGTCCCATTGAATCTCTCCACCATACCATCCGACTGTGGATGCAAAGGAGTTGTTCGTGTTTTATTTATACCGAGCAACTGACACACTTTATGAAATACAACTGAAATAAAATTTCTTCCTTGATCTGTGTGAATCTCCATTGGTATACTCCAAAACGACTAATCCTGTTGTTGCCTCCTGATTGGGTATGGGATACATAGTTAGCCATTTGCTAAACTATTCCATTATTACTAGCACATACTTGTTACCAACATCTGTATTCCGAAATGGTTCTGCCACATCCATTGCAATTCTCTCGAATGGCGCTCCAACGTTATACTGCTGCATTGCTCCCCGTCTTTTCGTTGCGGAACCTTTTACCGCCGCACATTGATCACATTTTTGACACCACTCCACTACAGATTGTCTACATCCTGACCAGTAAAAACGTTGAAGTATTTTGGCAAGTGTTTTATTAATTCCTATATGACCCCACTTGCCCCTCCATAATACTGATTGTTTCACATTACCGTCCGAGTTTTCCCGCATATTCGTTCTAAGCATCCTTAGCCAAATCCACTCCTTATCCGGTAGTACTTTCATAAGCCTTATGTCGATAATGTATTCCTATATGTCTGTATACCCCCGCAGTACTTGCATTTTACTTGGCATGGTCGTCTTGACAATGCATCGGCAATTTCATGTGTACTCCCTTTCCGATGTTTGATCTGGTAATAATAACTCTGTAGTTGTTCGATCCATAGCGCGACTTGTCCTTCCAGATTCTTGAACTGCAGCAGCCAACGTAATGCTCCATGGTCCGCGCAACACTCCTCCGATGCCATTATTACTTGCGTCGGTATCAAGAATAAACTAAACACCAGGTATAGGGTATGCCAATTGGTGCCGTACATAATCTCATCCTGCTCGTCATTCACATAAATGCTCTGTTCTTCCGCGTCAAATCATATAAGCTCTTGGCCACGTTTTCAAATCCTGGCACAAATCGCCTATAATAAGTGCACAATCCGAGGAAGCTTCGTAATTCCTGTAATTTTGTTGGTCTTGGCCAGTCCTTTACCGCTGATATTTTGGGCTCATCGACGTGGATTCTGTTGGTCGTTTCTTGTGCCCCAATAATTTTACTTCCGTTCTAAACAGAGAGAAGAAGTGCTCGTCTAAATACACGAGACATGTCTTCCAATGTAGTAGTCCCTTTAACACTCGCTCCATAAGTCGTTCAAAAGTTGCCGCGCCATTACATAATCGTAAGGGCATCACGTTAAACTGCCATGGATCTTCCTGAACTCCATATGGACTGTTTGATTATTCAATCACTCCAGCTGGCTGCATGTCCGTTACCATTCGATCCACCTCTTCTCATTGTGGTAATGGTAACCTTCTCGGCGCTTGGCGTATAGATGTCTCCGTTCCTTTATCAATTCGATGTTTCACCATGTTAGCCCTTCCATTATTAGACTTACCCTTTTCGAACAGTTATCGTGCTGAATGTTTCTGGTTTGATGGTTAGATCCCCAATAGTTGTTTCTGTCCTTGCGTATCGCGACACCTCTTCACATTTACCGATAACAGTTCCTTTCTTAATGGTTTTTGTCTTATCCGAGTAATTTAGAGTCCTAACTGGTTCCCTATATTCACTATCTAACTTTACTAATATCCTCTCTGTCATAATTCCTCTGGTTTCGTTTTGTTCTTCACTTGCATTACACACAACCTGGGTTGCCGATCCACTGCGGAATATTCTTGAAGAGTCTTTCCGAGCTTTTAGTATGGGCTCTTCAGCTCCATACGATACATCTCTCGTTTATTTAGGGCCACTTTTAACGTTGTTCCACGATTTACGTTATTCCAACCATTTTGATTGACCGTTGTCTCAAATTGAAACTTGAAAACTGAAAGCGATGTTGTGCCATAAAGTATTGGAGGCTTAAATTTCATCGAGGGTCCTGACTGGCTTACTTGCGAAGATGTTCCGTTAGCTTTGAGGTATAGACGTTTTTTTTCGAAGCCTACAACTTCTCTTACAACTCTTCCACTTCGGTTTGTAATTTTCTATTACCGTTATAAACTTTTTGCAACACTTGGGTGATTTGTTCAACAAAAAAAAATTAGAATAGTCCTTATAAAATTAAATTTACAATTAACTTGAAAAAACCAGTAACGCATCATTGGTACTGAATGGCCATTAACCATATTCGTGTCTTTTTATTAAATGGCTAAAACAAAACTGAAACCCGATGGTAAGGCAAACACTTTTATCGTTGACCTTTTTTCCCAGTTCCGTTGCTGATAAAATGTGATCAAAATAAACGACTTTTAGAGTGTATTAGAAAAAAAACATTGTGGTCAGTTTTGTCCGATACAGAAAAAGTGACCTTCCTTCGTGAAAACAAATAATTTTTGACCCAAGAACTACTCCTCAGTTTACACTAAACCAAATAAATTACCATTACTTTTCCAATAAATAACCATTTACAAACGAAAAGGACTGTTCACAACAAAAACAACGTTAAAGTTATGCTAATAGGTTAATATGGTCTTGAAACAATAAACCTTTTTTGTGTACCAAAATTTATTAGCAATATTTAGAAAAAGGGTATATAGAACTAATTTATGTGATAAACATGACGTGAAGGATATTTATACACGCACACACACGCATACACATATATGTGGAACTAACAAAATATTTCGTGTGTGTGATGGAAAATTATTATTTTTTGTTATAAAATTAATCATTCAACAACAGCAGCAGACTGAATATTTTTTTATTGAGTTGTTCATTGATTTATTGATTAGGTACAAGACAAGGTATAATAAAACAAAAAATAAAAATATTTTTCCCACGTGTCACGAAGCATTACGTCATACTCCCCATATTGATGTAAGATTTTCCGCATCTTTGTAATCCGATTATTGATAGCATATACGAGTAAGTGAGACGATTAGTTTTTCATTTGTTCAATTTTATATGCGTGCATGTACGACAGCAAAAAAAAATTCGATTGATTGATGATTGACGATGAAACGAATTTCCATAAAATATATCGTTGCTTCGCCTGATGTACATTAAAGATGTACACAGAAGTGAATATTGTAAAAAAAATATTGTATAGGTTGGTTTTGTGGTCCATAACCAATTTTTTAATTAGATTTTATATTCAATGAAACCACTAAACCTAGACCATTGGGCACAAAAATTTGACCTGAATCAAAATATTAAAAAAAACTGTCAATAAATACATTTTCAATATAGATATACAATTAAAAAAAGTTCACAAAAATGTTTATCCACTGGCACACCCAATCGCCTTCTACGAAATTTCACAGTAATTTTTCAGAATCGCAAAACGAAATTAAATTATTATTCCATTTCGAATATATATTCGATCGATAACTTATAAGCCCTGAAACCATTATAAAAATAAAATTGTTTCATCTTTAAATGAAAATTTCTTAAACCGAATATTGTTTGCAACATTTACTCCTCCTGTATAGCTGTTGACTGGTATACGAACCAAATTTATGTAATTCAATGACATTCGATCGCAGAAAAACTCCAACACACAATTTTGTTTTACCACTTACATATTTGTTCTCTCAACGTACTTAAAAAAAAAAATTGTTTTATTTACACATTGAGAAATGTTATTGGTATTGGCAGGCGAATGTCAATTACAGTAAAACTTCTATAAGTCGAATCAGCAGTTGCCACAATAATTTGTTCGAGTTAGAGAAAATTCGAGATATAGAAATTCCAAATAAAACATGTCAAATTTTTCCAATTTCACTTTTATTCAAATTATGTAATTACATACATATTACCAAAATACATATGTATTAAAATTAAAATAAACTTTCAAATAAATACCTAACACAGATTTCAATTAAAATGGATAAATAAATCTACATACATATATACATATTCGTTAGAACATATGTATGTACTAAAAAAAATAAAGATTTAAATTAAGATTTTGCAAAATTAACAAAAGTCGGTTATTTTAGTCTGTTTATCGCAGGTTGATCGACTATCGAGAAATTTCTCTATTTTCTGAATGCAGTAGTGTATCGAATCAGGTACTGCTGCTTGCATCTCAACAGCAATGCGGATTACGTCTAACGATTGTCGAATTTGTTGATTCGTTGGTTTTTCCAGCTGTATTTCTTCAACTTCATCTTCGTCGGAAACATTTTCGTTAACCGGTGACGTAACTTCTTCTACAATCATCTGGTCGTCGAGGTATGTTGTGACACAAATATTCTCGTCAATATTTAAATACTCCTCGGGTGATATGTTTGTTGGTTGAAAGTCTGATTTTTCCACCCACTCATTCCAAAGCACTCGATACTCGTCAAAATCTAATTTCTCTTTCCGAATTTGAGCTGCAATTTCAGCCAAAGGTACTAAATCCTCGTCATCCCACTCTTCCTCTTCCGTAAATCCAGCCTTACGGAAACAATTTTTGATAGTAGTGGATCCTACATCAACCATCCAAACCGATGATACCACTCTAACAGCATCAAGTAAACTTATGGTAATTGGTTTACCGTCCTCCATTCTATCGAGTGTTATACTCAAAACTTTTTTCCTATAGTGGGTTTTAAGGTTTTGTATTATACCCATATCCATTGGTTGCAGCTCTGACGTGGTATTTGGTGGAAAATACTCTAACTTGATAAATTTTAATTTTGATTGAGTTTCTTTTGGGTGTGACGGACAATTATCTGAAAACAGGAGCACATTCCGTTTCTGGCGACCAAAATGGACGTCAAGTTTGGTTAACCAATCCTCCCATATGGCACTTGTCATCCATGATTTACGATTGTTATAATAATCTACGCCGAGTGACTTGATGCCACGAAAACATCTCGGATTTTTGCTTTTGCCTATAACTAACAGTTTCAACTTTTCAGTGCCAGACATATTGGAACCCAATAAACACGTAATCCGACTTTTACTATGTTTACCACCATGACATTTTTCATCTTTAAACGCGTAAGACTTGTCGGGTAAACACTGGAAAAATAAACCAGTCTCATCGCAATTAAAAATGTCATTTGGATTGTAATTTTTTATTATGCGCGGCAGTGTAATATTTTTCCACTCTTCACAAATATCCAAATTCACCGAAGCACCCTCTCCGCTTACGGCTTTGAAAACAATGTTATGACGTGCCTTAAATTTTTCAAGCCACCCACTACTTGCACTGAAGCTCGAAATGTTAAATTTTTTGGCGAATTCAAGCGCTTTTTCTCTGATTAACGGTCCACTTATGGGTAAATTGCGATCCCTCACTTGATGCATCCAAGTTAAAACAGCACTATCAACTTGATGGAACTTACACACTTTAATTCTTTTTCTAGATTTTGTTACGCTAAATGCACTAACACTTGTAATTTTTTCTCTATTTTTTAAAATGGTTGAAACGGTGCTTCTCGGTATTCTAAATTTTATCGCAACATCTTTTTTCAGCATACCCTCATCGACACAACGAATCAATTCAATTTTTTGTTTAATTGTTAAACATTTAAGTTTTCGATGTTCCATTTTTGATCTCGTTTGTCCCAAGAAACTATAATTTATTATTTTTAATAAAATGCGTTAACTAGTATACAGCTCAAATCGCACGTCATCCCGTAAATTTGAAATTAAAACACAAACTAAAAACTGCATTCGTTTAGGCTACTCTTGTCTTTCATTGTGTGAAGGAGACAATAATATTTACGGTAATGTTAATGCAAGAAAAAGCAATTTGAAACAGAGAGCAAATTAACAAAATGCGAAAAAAAACCAGAAGAACTAAAAAAAATAAAAAATTCGAGTTATAGAACTAAAAAAATCAAATTATTTGAAATTTTTATTCGAGTAAAGGAAAAATTCGAATTATGGGAATTCGAGTTACGGAAAAGAAATTACATAAAAATTAGATGTAAATGCTCCTGCCACAGATTATAATTCGAGTTAAAGAATAATTCGACTAATAGAAGTTCGATTTATAGAAGTTTTACTGTATATTATAAAATATGTAAATAAATAAATTAAAAATACATAAACGATGTTATGTCTGAGTTATGTACTTACATGCTTATTGTATGTAAATAAATGTAGAATTCAAAAATAAATTGTGTTGGCGTTTAATAACTCAAAAAATACGTGTTCATACGTTCATACGTGATTTGAAATTATTTTCAAAAGCTCTCCGTGATATCGAATTGTTTGACTAGATAGATTAAACTTCAAATTTTAATGATTTCATAAGCTAAAAGCTTTTAAGTTTGATACCATTAAAAAATTATCAACGTCTACTCATCCCATAAAGATTCATAAGACATATAAAATAAATTGTAAAAGCTCCCCGTATTTAAAAGCTCCTGCTACAATTTAAAATTATGATCAAAAGCTTCTAGTGACGTTTCAGTGCTTTTAACAGTTTATTATTTATACATTTTTTTTAAAATTTATGTTAGTTTAAGATATAAAAGCTAGGAATACATTTATTAGTAACAAAATATGACGTTTTATAGTCTGAGCTTTCAAGTTTCAGCACGACATAATTTGGTTTCTTGATTATATTTCCTCCTCCGCATGTGGTTCTTTATTTTGACTTTAATTGAAGATCACACAAGACTGGATAACACAACTACAATTATTTTTAAAAGCTCCTCCTATTGTTGCAGTGTTTGACTAGAATTTTTGGTAATTTATTACGAAAACTATTAATTAGCACATTTGTTTCTGATTTTATATAAGTATAGATGATTAAATGTTTTATTTTGAAGCTATCAAAAGCTCTGAAATATGTATTCATACTTTAATGTACTTTTTTGTTTAAACACATACGAATTGAAAGCTTTTTTTTTGTATTTTGCTTTTGGAAGATATCAATAAAAGCTCAGGATATATCAAACAGTCAAAAATACCTATTAGCGACTTTCCAAGTTTCCAAATTCAATATTAAGCTAATTGTGTTTTGGAGCAATGATATCTCTTCCGTATAATTCTGAGTTTCTCACTATACTAAACATTATTTAAAAGCACTTTTAATGATTTGATGACTTTCTGTTTTTGAGCAGATAAAAATTCCACATGTTGTCATTACAAATGCTTCTATTAACATGACATGTTAAACAGAAACGCAAAAAAGTTTCGAAGGCCTTTAAGTTTAAAACTTTAACTACAAATTCTCTATTTAATAAATCAATTATTTGAAATAAAAACAGATCAATGAGCTGTTTTATGAAAAGTTATAAATAAATAAAAACAGGCGAGAATAGTTATAGCTTATTAATCTCTTCAAATTATTTCTAAACAATTCTTTAATAAGTGTGGCTGTTTTTTTTTACATCGAGCTTTTCAGTAAGAACTTCATAATCCTATAGTAATCGTTTCAATTTATAAAGATGTGAAATATTGAATAAGACATTAGAATTGAAAACTAATTTTTTTAAATTTGTGTGAGGAAAATTGAAGAAAGCACCAGCATCTCACAAGTTTGAGTTTTCATGTTTCACAAAAAAAATTTATAGTATCCGGAATTTCTAACTATTAATAAACAGCTTTCAATAATTTAACTAATAAATGATAAATGAATTGAAACCTCCAACTTATTTCTCAGAATTAAAACAATATGGAATTAAAAAAGATCAGAAAGCTCACTGCATTGATTATCTTTCATAAATAATATAAAATTGTTTGTGAAAGCTCCTTGTACGGTTGCATTATTTTACTATAAGAAGTTCTGGAATAGTATTACAGCAAATTATAAATCAGTATATCAGATTTTTGCAGTTAAATCTTTATTCTAAAATATTATTTCAAAGCTTTCAGAGTTGAACAGAACAAAATTTTCAAAAATTTACCTAGGCTTTTAATTTTCCATATTACAAAAACAATAAATTAGCACATAGACTCTGAACCGCTATAAATATGACTGAAATGAGCTTTTTTAGTACTTTTTTTTCCTTTGTTGAGTAAAATTTAAACATATTTCTTGAAATCTCTTTAATTTTGAGCGAGCTATCTCAGGCTCTATAAGCTGAATTAAATTAGTAACATCCGTTTGTAATTTGTATTTATGTACGACTTTTTATAAAAAGAGCATGAAATTATTTTCAATTTATTATTAATTTCGAAAAACTAAAAAAATTTTTAAATTCAATATTTAAAAACTGAAAGCTCTCGAAATTAGAATTTGATGTGCTAATTTATTGTTATCCTAATATAATCCCAATTTTCCAGATCAACAATTGCAATATTACTAAGAGCTTCAAAAATATAGAAACTCATGAAAAGCTTTATCTCAAAATAATTAATAACAGTTGTTTCGAAAAAATGTGCTCTCAAAAAACCTTACTAAAAAATTGTTTTTTTTTGCAATGAATTTCTCCTAGTAACCAAATATCTATCATCAAAATTAGTTCCCTAGTTATTCAACTTATTTCTTAAGAATTAGCGAAATATAACTAACTACTCGTAAGATTAATATTTAGTTTGTGCAAGCTTTGCAGTCACAACTTTATAATTCAAAAACTAATTTTTTCGATTTATGAACACAGGTTTACATTTGACTGCTCGAGTAGAAAGAACAGGACTAGGAGCAATACGCTTGGTACTTTTTTACAATATTTTTAAAAAGCTTTAAAAAAATGTGACTGGCTATCTTACTATGTCAATAAATTTGCGCAAAACCTATTTATTAAAAGTGGTGTAAAATATTTAAGATAGAGCTTTACATATGTTAAAATATGTTTTGAAACCTCCTCGTAAAGTTCTAGGGTTTGATGATTGGAGTACAAAAAAAAAATACGCATAAGAATCAGTAGCCTTAATTATATAATATTATTTGTATATCCAAAGTTCTATTTTAAAGCTTTTAATTTTTTTTTTGGAAATTAACGTACTTTTCAAGTCGGAGATGAGACATGAAAACAAAGGGCATATGAAACCGATAAAATATAAGATATTCAAATTTTGAGAGCTTTTATGTTTCAAATGTTACACTAAAATTTTACATATCATAAAAGCTCTCTAAGTATAATCTTATAAGCTCCAAAAAGTAGTGAGAGTGGTTTCTAGAAGAGACTAGTTTATAATAGAGCTTTAAATATATTTTGCTCCTCAAAATGTGGCCGTGGCTAACTTGGAAAATCGAAAATTTTTAACAATCGTTTTCGGACAATAGCCGATATATTGAAATAAAACTTACGTTTTATTTTAACGCTTTAAACTTAAAACTCCTACAATTATTTTGTAATGTAAAAATTATAATACAAAAGACAGAGAAGGGTGTTGAAAGCTGATGTTAAAACAAACATTTAAAATTATAACATTTTTATCATAAGAGCTTTTAAGTTCAAACCCATGTAAAATTGTGTGGTATGGTAAGAGGTTAAGGTGACCAAATTTTATTTTATTTATCCAAAATGATTTTCAAACGCTGATCATAAGATTGTGCAATATTATTTTTTAAATCTTACAATAGTTTAACTAATGTTAAAAAATAATTGAAAGCTCTCGTAATATTTTTTAAAAATATAATAATTTTAATTTTTGAAACAGATAATTTTGACAGTAGTTTTCAAAATAAATATGTTTCTGTAAGTTCTTAAGCGTGTAATTTTTTCGATCTATCTGTCAACATGGCAAGGTTCATATTACAGTACACGATGTATACCGAATGAATAAAACAAATTTTTAGTAACATACAATTTTTTTTTTCTATTTTCAGGTAAGCTACGCGGCGTATACTAAATTAAAAGCACCTCAGTGAATTAAACTAAGCTAAGTAAACATAATCGATTTACTAAATAATATCCATATTTACTAAATAGTATACATAACATACTGGGACCTCGACAAAATTAAATTTCATTCACAAAGTTGATTAACAAAAATTATTTATAGTATCATCCCCATGAGTATCATAGATCATACGTATAATATTTTATCGTATAGATATAGCTTTTCCCATCGCGTGATATAAAAAAAAATCGACATTAATCAAAACAAAATTCTAGGATATCTACTATACGGTCTATCTATGTGTATCTTTCGATATTATATTATCTCGTATATAGAATAGACTATATACATTGTAAAAATATTCACGTATCTACATACATACATATGTATGTAGTATGCCATCGTCGGGCATATACATAAATAAAAATCTTTAATTTATTTTCATCTCATCTTCATCACAATAATCAACCGTCGTCATAATATCGAAACTTAATTTTTTTTTTTGGTATATAGCTACATACATGATAAAAGGAAATGTAATCAATTTCCCAAGAGATCAATTCAAACTGTATTTCGGTGAGTGGTATATCGGGTAAGATTTTTATCTAGAAATAAATATATTTTTATAGATGATAGATAAAAATTGAACTACTGTCTAAAGTATATTCCATTTTATACTGAACTTGAGTTGGAGTTAAAAAAATTATTAACCCTTAGCGGCCATGTACATATATGTATGTGTGCATGACAAGGGGTTTGTAAGGCGAAAATAGGCAATTTGACACAAATTAAGCTATTTTTTAATTAAATATTTAAATTTATGTCTAGATCGTTACTTATATATATATAATAAACATACATATTACATAAACATAGGGGTATGTATATACGATATTAAAATACATAATATTTATATATAGTATCCACCCACCTCATTTTCCGGAATGATTTTTATTTTTATGCAATATCAACAGTATTTTCTATTATGTGTGTACCCTTTGTTCATGGCAGTGGTTATCATATAAAGAAGCATTTGATGTGTTTAATATACAATAATTTTTATACTTGATAATTGATTATATAATCTGTTTTCCATTTATGTATTTTTCCAGATGTGTATCTAGATGTACGTATATAACTCGGTTACGAGTTGCATTGTGTTGTGATTTATTGTTATGAGCATTATATTGCCATTTTGATTTATGTTAAAAATTTACCTTCAACTTCTAATAACAAATTCCTAACGATAATCAATAGGTTCCACACATTTATAATGTTAATTTGTACAATATTCCTGACACAAAAAAGTAGTAAACAAGTTTGTTTGCTGTATCTGTTCGAAAATTTGAATACGTTTCACAAAATAAGTTATTCATAAACTTATTTTGTGGAACGCATTCAAATTTCCGAACAGATACGACGAACCCATTTAAGTTCTACAAAATACCATCCACTAATTTTGATTTAAATATTGTGTCGTGAATGCTGCGTATACATCGATAGGTTCCACACATAGTTTGTTTGAACAAGAGTTATAGTATTTTTTTATATGTAGTTCCATTCGACTGCAAACTATCAGTCCGAGTTTTTCACTAATAGGTTTCACATATTAATAATTATCCATCTCCTAACTAAAGTTATTTAATAAACAGTTGAAGGCTTTTAATATATTAACTAATATTATGTCCCACAAAATACTTTATACTGTTATGTTAAGTTATGTTTGTTATGAGAATTATATTACCATTTTAAGTGCAATAATTATAAAATGATTTATGTTAAAAAGGTACCCCCAACTTCTAATAATAAATCCCTACGGATAATCAATAGGTTCCACACATTTATAATGTAAATTTGTACAATATCCCTGACACAAATAAGTCGTACTAAACAAGTTTGTTCGCTGTATCTGTTCAAAAATTTGAATACGTTCCACAAAATAAGTTACCCATAACCTTAAGTTCAACAAATTTAAAAGCTTGCCATAATAAAATTGCAGATTATACATATTTAATAACCTGACAATATACCATCCATAAATTTTGATTGAAATATTGTGTCGCGAATGCTGCGTATACATCGATAGGTTCCACACATAGTTTGTTTGAACAAGAGTTATAATATTTTTTAATCTGCAGTTCCATTCGACTGCAAACTATTTTTCAGTCCGTGTTTTTCACTAATAGGTTTCACACATTAGTAATCATCCATCTCCTAACTAAAGTAATTGAAGGCTTTTAATGTATTAACAAACATTACTTCCCTCAACATATTTTATATTGTTATGTAACCCAACTTCTAATAATTCTAACGATAATCAATAGGTTCCACACATTTAAAATGTTAATTTTTACAATACTCCTGACACAAATAAGTCGTACTAAACCAGTTTGTTCGCTGTCAAAAATTTGAATACGTTCCACAAAATAAGTTACCCATAACCATTTAAGTTCTACAAATTTAATTAGCTGCACTACAAAATTTTGATTGAAATATTGTGCCGTGAATTCTGCGTATACATCAATAGGTTCCACACTCATACTATTAAAAAAGGTAATTGGTAGCATTAAACTGTTGAACCATCCTAAATTTGTGTTTATTGAGAACCATGGTGAAATAATATTTATTATCTGAGAAATGTTTGGCGAGAATAATTGTTGTTTAGCCAGTACACGATTTCCCTTAACAATTAAGATAAACCCACAGTAAATAATTTTATTTGGGATAACTAAAATTACAATTGATTTCAAACGTTTGAATTTTGGGTGGGTTGATAGCTTATTTGAATCCACAAATTGTAAATCGTATCAGTTACTATTGGATTACATTTTGCAAGGAACCGAATACAGAGTCCACATACATACCCATTTATTGAATTCGAATTTCCTCTTAGAAAAGAGCGATAAACATTCGAGGACGGATATTTGCCAACACCTGAAAATTCCCTATTAGATCCCACAACAATATAAAACATGCACATGATCATACAGAGATTTAATTTTGATGGTTAATATTTTTAATTTAGTCACGTATGATTATGTTCTACATTAAGCTTTTTGAGTTGAGAACATTTGTTGCTGAAAACGGCGGTTAAAGATGATTTGTATAGCCAACAAATACATTAACAAATAACTATTTGCACTTTAAGGATTTTGCTAATTGAATTTTAGTTAATTATAAATCGTAATAAGTTCCACAGTGTTTTCAAAATCCAATTTACTGTTTTTATGAAACATTTTATCATGATATCGATTCCACATACGTGTTTGCTTTATTGAAAATAAGTTAAATTTTATCTGCTTTTGAATATTTTCGAAATTGCTGAGTGAGCGACGAATAAATTCAACAATTAAAATTAATTTTCTAAAACGTAATGGGTTCCACAACATTAGTTAACTAAAATCATGATTAATTTTGTCCTTTAATTTGTATCTATTAAGTTACAATGATTTTACTAAAAGTCTAAAAAAATCATTAATAATAGATTCCACAAACTGTGTTTATTTCTATTTTAATGTATTAGGTTCCACAGGTTAAGTTGGCCATCAAACAAACGGTTTAACTGATTTTGCATTAGCTGATTTTGTTCCAATAAAAAATGGGTTCCACAAATCAACAATCTCACATACTCGGTATCCTTAAGTTATCCGTACATATCGTACAATTTAATGACAATGATTATGTTCCAATCTATGACCCCTATTTCTAGTAACAGCATAGCAAATCCTTTTAAGTATATCAAATGGAATAATTTCTTTTAAGATTCATCTAAATATTCCATTCAAATTTAATTGTTCTGTCTCCCACACATTTTGTGTGTTATCATTTCCATTTGTATTCTGGCGCACCATGTACATATATTACATATATAGAAGAACAACAGTGTGTCGTTTCTCTGTAAATAGAAAATGATTTTAGATTTCCATTGTTCAAGGCTGCAGAAATGTGTTATGTTTTATTTATTTTCTCGACATTATTCTTGATTATTTCGTTTGTCTTTTTCGTCGTTTTTTATTTTGGTTTGTTTGTTCCTTATCCATAATAGCATTTAAGGAGATTTGCCATTCATGTATTATCTTTGTCTGCGATTTTTAAATTAAGATAAATTTTTTGTCTTTTTGTTTAGAAATCAGTCTTATACACATATACATATTCGTATACATACTTAAATAAGCGAGATGTTTCCAAGCAAAAATCAGTTAATTTTTTTTTTTTAGGATTCATACAAAAGTTGGATGAAAATGACAGTTTGTATGGTAAATTACTGATAAATTGAGTACATAATGGAAATTACAATATTCAACCTTCTTGCTGTATATAAAATGTATACAATGTACATCATGTAAAGTAAGAGAATTAGTTTTTTTCTTTAACTCATTTCAAAATTAACTTTCTGTTCTGCCGCTTGCGCGCTTCCAAGAATCACCCAGATACAGATAGCATCGCCTTCGTTGATGTGACAATGATTGATGGGTGTGGAAAAAAAATTATTAAATTTATAACAAGTCAACGGCGCCGCACACAATCATATCGGTTAAAACGTTCTCGCTACTCTTCCCACCCGCAGTACGCACACACTCATCAACAATCATAAGAAAGTAAATTAAGTGGAAATAATATGATTTTAATAACTGTAATGCTATATAATAAAAATAAATTATAAAGCAATAAATTTGCTATGTATACATATAAATATATTCTAATCATATCTGTTGCTTCTGGCTGTTTGTTGCGGGTATGGGGTTGTATTACATCAATTAACTTTCATATAATTTTTCAGTAATAAATAATTGTTTGTTGTAGCGTGGTTTTCATATCGTGCTTTGAGTTAATTATTTATTTTTTCAGGTTTGTACTCTAGAATTTCATAGATTGGCAACTGATTAGGCAATGATTAAACCTTAAAATACACATGAACTAAGTGTTTTTATTAATAACATATCGATCTTACATCGTACCTTAATGGGTTTTCTGGCAAATTCGAAAATAAACGTGAAATCACTACGACTATTATGAAAGCTTTTAATGTAAAGTTTACATTTCAATATGATTTATCATAATATACAAGAAAATTGTGAAAGCTTTCACTTTTTGAAAACGCTCTCAAATTATACTTCACTCAATTAACTTTCAAATTTATTTTCTCGAGCTTGCTAGTAATATTAATAATTTGTTGTCAATAATTATTGTGTAATTGCTTAGCGACTCAAAATGGTTCTAATTGAAAAGCTTTTACTTATATAAAAAAATGTAAGTTTTATCGCTGATTTATAAATTGTTATAAACAGGTCCAATAAAGGACTAAAAAATTTTAAAAATCTTTAATAAAAAAACACAGTAATAAAGTATTAAAAAGCTTCAATTTAGAAGCCCTTTAGTTAAAATATGTCAACCATTAAAAATATGTTTAAATTTTCTTAAAAAGGTTTTAGTCAATTTTGATGCGAGATGAAAATGTAGAAAAGCTTTCGTTCACTTAAAAATTGATATTTTCGTTGTACGAAAGTTTTATGCTCTAATAGATTTGAAAGGTCTAAGAGTCTTAAAAGGACTTAAAAGCTTTAAAAGGTCGAAAAACAATTTTTCTTGTAGCTAATCATCGATCCTCAGTGTTCAAAGTTAAAAAGTTTTAGTAAAAAAAAGTGAAAAAATTGTTAATGTTAGTTAGTTATGCGCCGAATGAATTTAAGCTTATTTATGATTTTTAATATTAAAAACAAAACGTTTAATGAATAGGTTTTTTAAGATCCGGGAGCTTTAAAGCGTTAAGGCAGCTTAAATATAATAAAGATAGGCAAAATTCATAATTAAGAAGGAAAACTTTTTATTAATAAATAAGCGTTACAAAAGTATGCTATAAATAAGCTTAGTAAAATCTGTTTAATATGCAAAAGCTTTAATTTATTTAGAAAGCTTTTTTACACTTAAATAATAATTTCGTCAAATAATAATTTCAAATAACATATTCAAAGTTATTGGATTTATCGATTTAAAAGCGCAGAGCTTTCAAATTTATATTTTTATTACCTTGATATTCTCTTATAGTTGAATCCGCTTTTTAACTGTTTTAAATCTATTAATCTTTAAGATTCTCCACTTCTGTTTTCTTGAAAGCTTTATGATTATTGAAGAATTAATAAACATTAATGTTAATATAACTAAGGCTTTATCAATAATTCGTGGTCAATCAGGTTTACATCATCGTTGAAGAAAAATATAAAATTTTACATATTATGTAAACTATTCCAACCATGTATGCCTATTATATTTGAAATCTCAATGAATGTAATGAAAGCTCTTTATGTAAAGTTTACATTTCAATATGATTTATCATAATATACAAAGAAATTGTGAAAGCTTTCACTTTTTGAAAAAACTTTCAAATTATACTTCACTCTTGCCAGTAAAATTAATAATTTGTTACCAATAACATTGTGTATAAAAGCTTTTACTTACCTAGAAAACGAAAGCTTTATCGTTAAATAAATTGGTTGAAATGGCGGAGATTGGTTCAAAACAGTTTACAAAAACATTATACAACCCTGAAAGCTCTTGCACAGGTTACCTTTTTTGGAAATGTGAATAAATACTTTTAAATTAAAAAATATACGAAAAGCTTTTGATGAAAAATTTGAAAAAGTTTTAAATAAAGGTCCAAAAATAATTTCAAAAGCTTAATTTAAAAAGCAAAGTACTGAAAACTTCAATTTATAAAGCCTTCAGCTAAAATATTTTAACTATTAAAATATGTTTCTTTTTTAAATTTGAAAGCTTCCTAAATTACATTTTAAAAATTTGTTTTAGTCAATTTTGATGCTTAATTCAGGCCATCGATTGATTACTGAAAATGTTGATACGCTTCCTTTCACTAAAAAAAATATATTTTCGTTGTACGAAAGCTTTTTGCTCAAAAAACAAATTTTTCTTCTAACTAATTTATCAATGTTGAGTGTTCAACAGTTTAAGAAATTTAGTGGAAAAAGGTGACTTGTTAATGTAAGTTGGTATGTTCCACCGAAGACTTCTATTAAAACTCAACAAGCTTTATGAAATAAAGTTTATTCATGATTTTGTTAAAAATTTGTTCATAAATAAACTGCCGGGAGCTTTACAGCGTTAAAACAGCTTTAAAGCGGTAAGATATAATAGGCGTTACTATAAATAACCAACACACTTTTAGACAGAAGCTTATTTCAATGTTTTTAAATAATTCCAAGCTTTTATACAAAATGCTAGACCAAATTCATATGTTAAAAATACAAAAGCTTTTACTTATTTAGAAAGCTTTCTTACAATTTAAAAAAATATTTCCTGGAATTGATAAAGCTTTCTTATTCGTCAAATAATAAGTTTAAATATCGTGTTGAATCTTTTTGAATTTATTAATACAAAACCTCAGAGCTTTCAAATTTAAATGCTGATTACCTTTGATATTCTTTTATAGTTTAATAAACTTCTTAACTAGTATTAATCTATAAACCTTTAAGTTTTTCCACGTCTCTTTTCTCGAAAGCTTTTTGATTATTGACGAGTAATTGTCAATAGCAAAGGTTTAGAACATTAATGGAAATATAATTTAAATGAACGTTTAAAAAACGATTTAAGTTGAATCAATAAATAAAATCAGAATGTAGAAAGTTTTTATTTGTTGTCCTGTTTAATATTAGTAATCTTGCCTCAAATTAATTCTTTAATTAACATATTAGCCTACATTCTTTGGGAGACTAATACAACATAGACAACTTTACAAAAAAAATACTGAAAACTTTTAGCATTAAATTGGTTATGTGCATGACGCTTTTATATAAAGTTTTGCCTCACAACCTGATCCATCATCCGAAAAATTAAAAGCTTTTATTAAAAGCTCATTAAGATAGAAGGAAGCAATATTATAATTTCTAGGATATAAACAGAAATTTTCACCCTCTAGTAATTAAAAAGGCAAAACGAAGCTTTTCAGTAATACCAAGCCTTTATACAAAATACTATCCCGAATGAATTTGTTTTATAAACACAAATATTGGAAAGCGTTTTTTTTAATTCAGAAAGCTTTAATATTTTCAATAACTAAATTATTATGTTTTGAAGACATTAGATTGGATAACGATTCAACTAAGCCAAATGTTCTATTTAAATATATTATTTTAAAATTATTGGATTGAATGCGATAAAATGTTGGAGCTTTTAAACTTTATTTATCTAGTATCAGCCTATTATGAAAATAGTAATTTTTAAATTTAAAGCTCTGTGATTTTTTAAATTAATTATCGTTATTATTTAATATTGAAAGCTTTGATTTGTTATTATGGACAAAACTGACAGTATGTTTTTCAAAGAAAATTAAAAATCCTTTTTATCTCGATACATACACATTTACATTAAAACACCCAATCCCCAAGTTCATTAATACGCAATAATATTTTCGTTGCGATTAAATACCATATCAGATTGTTATAAAGTCATAAAAGTCAATACTGCCAATAAAATTTACAGATTTCGCCTTGTATCGCTACATTTACTTAAAAAGGTTATACCACTAGCTACAATAATATAAAAACGATATGTAATAGGGTATTCTAAAATATAAGATGACAGATATATAAATAAAATTATAATTTGACTGCCACAAGGGAATTTTGATAAAATATTTTTTAAATTGCGTTTTATAGGGAGTTTATTATGTATGTATGTATGTCCCTATATACATAAACTTGGTGTACACCAACTGATACAAAATTGAAATAAAAAGCGACGGCATACCTAAATGAAAATAAATTGAGTTGGAAATAAATTTATTAAAGCTTTGGTACATATACATACCTATGTTTGGTACAAACATAAAGAAATGCCATTTATGATTCGAGCAATAAAAAGTCGTCGTTTTAATTAGAAAAATGTTAAAGTCAATTTAAAATGCAAATAGCAAAACTTAATTAAATAATATTATATAGTTTTTTTTATACAGCAAATTAAACAAATCTACTTACATGTGGCAATTTATATAATTCCCATTTAGTTTAATGTTAATTTTAATTAATGCTTAACTTACTCGTACATACACCACAAACATGCAATACAAACATATAAATATTATATTGAAATTAAATTATAATATTATTTCACATACATGTAATGCTTGAATATTAATGAGTTGCTGTTTAAATTCTACTATAATCCTTAATTATCCTATATAAAGGAATACACATATACGAGTATGTACCGATCTTTGTTTTCATTTTTATAAATTTAAATCTATATATTGGTTTGGTTTGAGTTATAGAGGGCTACATACTAACTCTCTTTAACATTTTCGTTTGTGTTCATTACGTTTTATAATTATTGCAGTGTTGCCGATATCAACAAAACAATTTATATATATTCCTTTCTCGAACGTTAGGACTACCAAAACTTGGTTCTCAAGCCAATCATTTTCACCCAGGTTAGCCTAAATATCATATTGATGGTAAATATAATTCTAATCTGTGTGCGGCAACATTGCTTTGCTAGAACATTTGATAAATATCACGTCAATTCTGTAGAGCAATTTTTGATCGATCGGATTAAAATTGCGGGCTCAATTGTGGTTCACAATAAATTTTGATAGAAAATATCAATTCCATGAATTCTTCTGTGATTTTATTGAATTTAATGAATTTGATGAATTTCATGGATTTGATGAATTTGATGAAATTTATGAATTTTATGAATTTTATGAATCTTATGAATATTATGAATATTATGAATTTTATGAATTTTATGAAATTTATGAATTTTATGAATTTTATGGATTTAATGGATTTTATCAATTTTATGAATTTTATACATCAATTTAATTGAATTTCATACATTTTGTTGCTTCTTTTGAATTCTACGAACTTGATGAATTTTATGAATTTTATAAATTTTGAGAATTTTATAAATTTTATGATTTTTATGGATTTACTGAATTTAACAAATTTGAAGAATTTTATGAATTTTATTGAATTTTTATACATTTTTGTACATTTAATGCTTCAAGAATTCAAAAATTCTACGAACTTGATGAATTTTAAGATTTTATGAATTTATGAATTATTGAATTTTATTAATTTTATGAATTTAATGATTTAATGATTTTATCTAATTTTTTTTTTAATTTTTTTATTTTTATGAATTTTATGAATTTTATAAATTTTATGAATTTATTGATTTTATCAAATTTATGAATTTTACGAATTTTATGAATTTGATGAATTTCCAGAATTTTATGAATTTCCAGAATTTTATGAATTTTAAGAATTATATGAATTCTATGAATTTTATGAATTTTATGAATTTAATGAATTTTTTGAATTTTATACATTTTTGGGCTTCTTTAGAATTTTACGAATTTTTTTGATTTTAATGAATTTACGAATTTTATGATTTTAACTTTTTTTTTAAACTGAATTTTTAGCTTTATAAATTTGATGAATTTTATGAAATTTGAGAATTACATGAACTTTATAAAGTTTACTAATTTTATAAACTTTATTAATTGGACGAATTTTATTTAAATTAATAAAATTTGTAAATTACTTATCAATTCTAAGAAATTTATTAATTTTATTAAATTTAAGAGTTTCATGAAATTTGAAAGCGTTATGAATTAAATAAAATTCATCAAACTCAAGAAAGTTCAAAAATTTTATGATTTTTGTGAATTTTATGAGCTCATAAATTTTATAGATTTAATAAAATAAATTAATTAAAATAATTAAAATTCAATGAGTTATAATTTGATGAATTCAAAATTCATTTCAATCATGAAATTTATGGAATTTATGAGTATTAGTGATGAATTTGATTAATTTTATGAAATTGTGTACTCATTTGAATTTACGATATTCTGGGGTTGAATTTAATTAGTTATTTTAGTTCTACAGGCCACTTTTACAAATACGAAGTAATGTTAGACAACAATCCTGCTTTATAGAATTAAATGCTCTACTATGAATTTCGGCTTCTCTTTGATTCTTACATCACCAAAATTAGAATAAAGGCAACAAAACTGTATAAACTCTCGTACAAAAAAAACTTTTCCGACCGAATCATAATTTTAAAAACTGTGTTTGTGAAATACGTTTCAACTTTAAAAGCTCGACACACATTTTTAAAAATAATTTTATATTCCCGGTATTTCTAATAAAGAAAAAAACTTTTCCTTTTTAAATTCATTTTTATGGTCACTGTTAATTAATTAAATCCGTACACAATTTGTCTAATACATTTATTTTGGGTTCTAAAAATATTGATTTATTCAAGCTTTGTTATAGCCAAGGCGCAAAATGACATGTAAGAAAGCTTAAATAAATTCAGCTATTTTGAAATAGATTGCGAAGCTAAAATTTGGTTTGTGGTCAAAATTTATTTGTTTAATTATTCGTTTCCAAGCTACGGCAACATTGCTTCACCAAGAAATTTGAAATTAAATTCTTAATTTGAATTAACGTCAAAAAAAACTGAATAAGTTTCAAATTAACGTCGTATCGAAACAGGAATTATTTAAAAAAAATATTTTTCTGAATTTAAATTTTAAGAATTTACTTTTTGAAAGCTCTGAATTACTTTTTTTTCCGTATAAAACCGCAACCGAAAACAATTTTTTTTTGTGTGTACTAAAATATTTCGATTTATTTGCATGAAGCTTTTTTGTAGCCAATACACAAACTAAATTGTGGAAAAGCTTTAATAATTAATTAGTTCTGCTATTTGAATAGAGATGTCGAAATTGATGTTTATTTGTTCTAAATTTGTTCGTTTCCAAGCTGTTAGTTAAATTCATAGCGTGAACACACCGAAAACTTTGAAATAAGCTCTAAAATTATTTTTATTGACGACATGTAATTTGAACTGTGTTTAATTTGGCAAGAAATTAATTTTTTTTCCCGTCTTTGAGATGTTTGTTTGTTTCGTGTGTTCTCATCCATGCACAATGGGATCATATCGAATTACTTTCGTATATAGAGATATATTGTCATATCTTACTTGTGTTTGGTATATATATATATATATATATATATATATATATATATATATATATATATATATATATATATATATATATATATATATATATATATATATATATATATATATATATATATATATATATATATATATATATATATATATATATATACCAAACACACGTAATATATATATATATATATATATACATATAATATAAACAAAATCTGTTTTGACATTTTAAAAGCACATTCGAATAATATTCTACATAATAAATTAATTTATCGTCTTGGTTAATTTATAATCAACTAACATAATTAATAGTGGCATGTATGGTATATAGAACAATGTCGTCGGATTTTTAATAAACTTGTCAAATTCAATTTTGTTCGTATATAAGTATGTATGTGTGCGATATCGTTCTTTTAATAAGCAACATAAAATTTAATTATATTTTGGCAATGTTACAGGGAAATTAATTTAATTAAAAATTAAAACGTACATAGAAATCTTGTCGTAGAAATTTTTTTTAGATGTACGTTCGTGTTAGATTCTGGGTTAGTTTTTGTTATAATTGGATTAACATTTGGGTATTCAGAGCTTTGATTTTTTATTGGATTTTAAATCGTGTGCATGAATTTAATTTGGTTTGTGTGTTTTTTGATCATTTGATTTGGATATAAAGTATTCCGCGCAGACAGACAGGTACGTATTTTAGCAAATATTTGATTTGAATCTTTATGTTGACGAGTATTCAACCCATCTTTAGTCGACGCTGTGGTCGGCTAAATCGATACTTAAACGATTTAAGAGTCTAACTTTGAACCAATGTGCGGTCAGCTAGTTTTCCATAGCTTAACACTGTGATCAATAAATTTTATAGGACACAACGTACCTGGCATAGAAAGATAATATTGTTTCAATAATCGATATTGCTTTTGAGAGATTCTTTCCCAATTTTCAAATAATCGATTTTGAAATTTCCATTTTCCTGTTCATCATCATACGATTGGTTCAAATGAAAAAAACTCTGAAATTTAGGAAAATAATGATAATTGGTTGGAGATCCGTAGAATGCGGATTAAATAACAAAACAATAATAGTTACATATTTGGTTTAGTAGTATGGACTAAAAACAACACCCTAATTTTTTTCATCAACATTTCTACTCTTACTAAACTTTCGAGCTACAGCAATTATAGCGTAGTTAAAACATATAAAACATTTGTTGGCATATACAAAAAAAGGCCCTATATTATTTTTTTCTTCACATTTTTTAATTTTGAAGTTCTGAAATGGTTTAGCTACTGAAATATTACTTGATATGTGAATTAGATTTGGTATTATAGAGTTAAAATTACGCCCTAATTTTTTTCTTATAAATTTCAAATAATGTTGTACTACTGAATATAGCGTACAGTTTACGCTTTGTTCACTAATTTCCTAATTTTGCGGTTCTATAATAGTTTATCTAGGCTAGAGGTTTACAAATAATTATAATTTTGTATGAAATAAAAACAACGTCCTAATTTGTTTCCACTTCTAGTTTTATTAATCCATCCAACTATGTATATGATGATATTCTTGAGACTCTTGTAAATTGAATAGCAAAAAAAAATAAAAAAGTTTTTTTTTGATATTTCTAGAAATAAAAATAACGCCCTAGTTTTTTTTCAAAATATCTAACCAAATTTTAAATTCTCGCATTACAACTATAGCATTTACATATCGTAGGTAAGAACTTAGCTGACTGATTTATTAATATTGGATTCTGAAATGATTTAGCTAATTCTCATTTTGTCAGGGGGCTTACCAATTTTCACTTTCAATTTTGTTTTATATGGTACAGGGCATTTTAATTCCAAATTTTCTATTCGCTATACGATTGATGCACGAGACTGAGATGATAATTCGAGATCTAGAAATTTAGAAAGCCAGCATACGCAGAGATTTTTTAGGATCCGAATTTATCATAAACGCCAAAGAAATGTTAAATTTAACATTTAGTCTTAGTATTATGAAATAAAAACAACGTACTAATTTTTTCTTAATTTCTAGTCTTGTTAACCCTCCAACTATAGCACTATATAGCCTGGTTAACTGATTTCTACGTTTTGAATTTTTGAAAATATTTATGTTTAATATTTACACAAATAAAAATAACGCTCTAATTTTTTTCAATACTAAATAAACTTGTTAAGTTCTGGAACAAAAGCGCTAGCTATCGTTGTTAAAAACTTTGCTGATTTATTAATCAATTTTGATTTTCTGAAACCGGTTAACTGAAATAAAAATAACGCCCTAATTTTTATTCTCGATAATTTCAAAGCATGGAAAACTCTCAAACTATAGCGCTGTATAGAGTAATTTAGAACTTTGTTGACTGGTTTTTCAGTTTTGAATTTCTTAAAAGAAATATCTTTGATATTTATAGAAATAAAAATAACGCCCTAATTTATTTCAAAATTAAATAATTTTTTTAAATTCTGGAATAATAGCGTAGTTAAAAACTTTGCTGATTTATTCTTAATAAATATCTAAAGTTTTTAACTACGCTATCTAGTACCAACATTTAATAAGACCATATAATTTTAAAAAAATTAGGCTTTTTTCATAAAACCGTTTAGCTATATCACATTGGATAGGATTCGATTAATTAATTAATGAATGATTCAGTTATATATTTATAATTCATTTGAACCTGTTAATATTAATAAATTAAGAAATATTTTTTAAAATAAAAACTATGACTTTTATTATGAAATTAAAAAACGCCCTAATTTTTTTCCTTCAAAATTTCAAATAATATTTTTTTAAATTTTGAGTTTCAACCGGTTTAGAAACTTAGATTTTTTCTGAAATGAAAACTGATTAGGATAATTATTGAACAATGTTTACTTGAACACTTTTGTTAATACGATGTTTTTGAGTTATACTGAAATATATAAAAATATATTTAAGACCCATTGAAATAATAAATCAACTACCAAAAAAATTATATTTATATTGTTTGGTATTTATACAAATTAAAACAACGCCCCAGTTTCTTTAAAATGTATAATTTTGTAAACGTTTCATATAACAGCACTTTATAGCGTAGTTTATACGTTTGTTGATTGATTTCTTAATATTCAATTTATGAAATTAAAAAAAAGCCCTAATTTTTTTTCTTCAAAATTTAAAATTATGTTTTCCATACAGTTTACTTAATACTAGTACTTTATTGATTGATTTTTCAATTTTAAATTTATGGTTTGTATTATGAAATTAAAAACGCCCTAATTTTTTTTTCACAATTAAACCGGTCAAAAAATTTCTGAATTTTTTAAAAATTTTTAAAGTTTCAAAATTAATGAAATACATAATGTAATTCTCATCCTGAAATCGACTATACATAAAATTCAACAGGCGTTTGTTTACATTCTGACGCTTAAATTATATTCTCTCCCGCTTCGATAAAATAATATTATTTTACTCACATACATACTCTCATTGATATATACAATATAATAAAATTCCCCGCCGATTTACTGTATACTCACTGATATACAAGCAGCGTGAATAGAATTACACCTGAAATTGTTAAAAGTCATTGGTAGTTAAATTAACCAAATTCCCATTTATTTATAGATATTTTATTTCTGTTTGTATATAAAGCCAACGATGTACTAAAGGCAATTCCATTAGACTCTCGCACGCCACATAATAGCGGAGTATGCGCATAGTAATTTTGCAGTATTTTTTCTTCATTTCGGATGCGACAATTTCTTTTTTTACTGTAGATAACTTCTGTACTAGTTGTCATAGTAATGAAATGTTACATCTCAGATTCTCATACCAATTCGAACAATAATAACTGTGGAATATCAAAAGGATATAAAGCGTACGAAAGCTTTTTTGTTGTTGCTTCTTTTTTGCGATATTGATGTGAACAACATTTTTTTTGGTATGTGCAGCAGTTAAGTTATGCACAGAGAGTATTGTGCACATTTCAACAATCAAGAAGAAAACAAAAAATCGTTAGTCACCGTGATAAAGTGTGTTGTTCTCGTATATATACTGGATACGTTAAGAGTGCAACAATGTTTTGTGATATTTATGCAATTATATGCTTTTATGTGGAAATAAATTTCAAGGAGTCTCTTAATTTTCCAAACCATTTACAAAATTCATATTTTTTTTTTTATGCACACAACAAGTAATGGTTGAGTGATTTTCATTCTCGTTGAATATTTTATATATGCGAATCTTATCTTCATTTCGAAAAGCACGAACCCAGCTTTGCAATTGTTGTATGGATTTTATTTCAAAATTGGCATGAACTAAATTTTGTTACTATAGATACATCTACGTGTTGGAGCAAAATTTATGGTTCTGTATTATTATAAATAAATTGAATGTACATGCAAGTCGATGTATATAATTTATAAAATATATTTTAGTTGAATAGTGTACATATTATAGTTATACAGAATAGAATAGTTGAAGATGGTATTTGTTATTTTAAGACGTATGGACGTTAAATCTAATCTGATTTCGATAAATTTTATCCTAATGGAGTTTTTTTTAGTTTAGTTTTTTAAACTCCTCGCTCGACTGTCCACTTGATGTATTTACAAGATGTATCTATTGATCGGAAAGAAGAATAATGGGTTAACAGTATTTATTTAATGGATTATCCGAACGAAGTGTGGATTATCTAATGGATTTGTTGTCATGGCTTAATAATTTATAACAAAAGAAGGCCACAATCAGTAAATTAGTTTATTTAGCAAGACAAGTCGCATTAATTAATAAAAGTTTTAATTTATACGGCCAAAGTGTTACGATGAAAGCTTCGTCTATACGTTTTGTCGAGGAATCATTTCGATTCATAATTTATTGACATGAATTCATATTTAATTATTGAGCTTTAAAATTGAACTTTTAAAATTATTTAGTTTAATCTGTCATAAAGTTCTTTTCTGCTATCTTAGTCTATTCTATAAGCCTAGAAAGTATTTTTTTATAAATATTCGATACAAGGCGCATTAGTTAATAAAAGCTTTAAAATATCCGGTCATTGTCTTCCAATGAAAGCTTCGCCTATATTTTTTGTCCCAAAACCAGTTCGATTGAGCTTTAAAAATTATTTTGATTAAATTGTCATAAAGCTCTTTTCTGCTATCTTAGACTGTTCTTTAGCCTATAAGGTATTTGATATTATAATGTGATATAAGTAGCATTAATTAATAAAAGATTTAATATGTCTTACCACTGTGTTCACTGTGTTTTCGAGGAATAATTTCGATTGATAATTTATTGACATGATTCATATTTAATTATTGAAGTTTTAAATTGAACTTTTAAAATTGTTTTGTTTAACCATAAAGCTCTTGTCTGCTATCTTAGACTATTCTATAAGCCTTGAAAATATTTTTTATTAAAATCCGATACAAGGCGTATTCATTTATAAAAGCTTTAACATATCCAGCTTCCGTTCTAAGCTTTTCCTATACTTTTTGTCACGAAATCATTTCGATTGATAATTTGTTGACGTGAATTCATATTTAATTATTGAGCTTCCAGATTTTACTTTTAAAATTGTGTTGTTTAAATTGTCATACAGCTCTTTTCTGCTATATTAGATTATTCTTTAACCTATAAGGTATTTAATATAGAAATATG
Source organism: Tipula unca (assembly GCA_951394425.1). Taxonomy (NCBI): domain Eukaryota; kingdom Metazoa; phylum Arthropoda; class Insecta; order Diptera; family Tipulidae; genus Tipula; species Tipula unca. Next base: position 20,043,174 of record OX596382.1, on the reverse strand, counting down.
ATATAAGTAGCATTAATCAATAAAAGCTTTAACATATCTGACCACTGTGTTCCGATGAAAGCTTAGTCTATACTTTCTTTCGAGGAATCATTGCGATTGATAATTTATTGTCATGAATTCATATTTAATTATAGAGCTTTTTAATTGTACTTTTAAAATTATTTTGTTTAATCATAAAGCTCTTTTCTGATATCATAGACTATTCTATAAGCCTTGAAAGTATTTTTTTTATAAAAATTCGATGCAAGGCGCATTAATTAATAAAAGCTTTAATATATCCGGCGACTGTCTTCCGATGAAAGCTTTGCCTATTATTCGTTGTCCCAAAATCATTTCGATTGATAATTCGTTTAATTTTTTTTTTTAATTTCGGACAATCTCGTCGTCAAATTATCTTTGTTCTAATACTTAATTGATTGGGTATATATGAAAACAGTAAAATACCAGTTTTGTTCCACATTTATTTAAAAGTCTGATAAGCTTTAACATTTATTTTCAAACTGTTTTGACAAAATCTTAATCCGTATACTTAAAAAGTATAATCCGTGGAATATTTTTGATCGCCAAATCGATGATTTCTTGAACTGTTTTGTGATATTCAATTAAGCTTTTAAAATGCAGCAAAGCTAATCAAAATATTTGAAAGAAAACTTGCTCTACAAAGTAAATTATCGAACTTTTAAAATGATTTAATTTAATAACACTATGAAGAACCAAAAGTACGCAACACAGTTGAATGTTCAAAATAGTAAATCAAACCAACAATTTTAACATTCATGAAATCGAAATTATTTGGAAACCTAATGGTTTTGGCATGGCACTCCCACAATTTAAAATATCAATTGTTGACACATTCCAGTTTATTATGAAAAGCACTTTTTAGATGCAAACTTAGTTATACAACTGGTTCTACAACTTTCAAAACACTAATTAAACAGGAGTTTAAATCGATGAAAATTTATTTGCCTTGAAGGTATTATATATAAAAATGTGATACAAGTCGCATTAATTATAATAAGCTTTAATATATACGGCCAAAGTTTTACGATGAAAGCTTCGTTTATACTTTTTGTCGAGGAATCATTTCGATTCATAATTTATTGACATGAACTCATATTTAATTATTGAGATTTAAAATTGAACTTTTAAAGTTATTTAGTTTAATCTGTCATAAAGCTCTTTTCTGCTATCTTAGTCTTTTCTATAAGCCTAGAAAGAATTTTTTTATAAAAATTCGATACAAGGCGCATTAATTAATAAAAACTTTAACATATCCGGCCAATGTCTTCCAATGAAAGCTTCGCCTATATGTTTTGTCCCCAAATCATTTCGATATCTGACCACTGTGTTCCGATGAAAGCTTAGTCTATACTTTCTGTCGAGGAATCATTTCGATTGATAATTTATTGACATGAATTTGTAGCAGATCGAATATTCGACTCACCGATATTCGATACTGCCACAACAAAACGAATTAGTAAAATTCAAATATAAATCAACTTATTTGAATTGAGAGTTTACTACCCATCACACATCCAATAGCCGAACCAATTATCCAATTATTAAGTCGCCTTACCAATTCGACTAATAATCCACTGCACTTAACATAAGTGCAATGTCGACCGTCGCCGGCGCATCTGTTCCCTCTCCAAAATACGACATGTATTTTGGACACGAAGGCGACGTCATCATCACACACACAATACAAAAAACAAGCGGAGCAACAACACGTTGCAACAATATAAAATAAAATAAAATACTTCTTCTCCATTTTGTTTGTGGTGTGGTAAAACTTAAAAAACAAATTACAAAAATATATAAATAGAAATTAATTTTAATAATAATAATTTATGTGTAAATACAATTAAATAATAACTGAATAAATAAATCAAAATAAATTATAACCAACAAAACAAAATTATAAAACATAAAATAAATAAATTGTGAATAAATAAATTTGTGAACATATTTTGATTAAAAACAATAAAACAGTTAAAAATTCATATTTAATTATTGAGCTTTTAAATTGAACTTTTAAAATTATTTTGTTTAATCATAAAGCACTTTTCTGCTATCATAGACTATTCTATAAGCCTTGAAAGTATATTTTTGAATAATCCGATACAAGGCGCATTAACTAACACAAGCTTTTGCATACCCGATTAATGTCTCCCGTTGAAAGCTTCGCGTATTTTTTTGTCGCGAATTTCTATTGAAAATTCGTTTACGTGATTAAGTAATCTAGGCATTAAAAATCTAAATAAAATTTTCGAATAATTTTTTCGATTGGTGAAGTGTTCTAAGCTTCAAATTTATTTATAAATCTTTTAAAATTATTTTGTTTGATTGTATAGAAATCAGTTTTACAATTTGAAATTTGAATAATTTTTTTCAAATACGAATTACTTGCTGAGCTGAATGCGCTCAATCCGATTAAAAGCTCTGCAGCTAGATTATAATTAATTTATTTGTGTTAAGTTATCTTAAAATTGTCAGAAAAAGTAAAATTGTTCATCCTTCAATAGTATTTTCAATAGATCCCAATAATTTAAAGAGTAGAAAGTTGTGGAAAGTTGTAATTGGCCTTTGATATGCTTATATATATTATGTAGGTATGACCTTCGGGTTCTAAGGGATCTTGAAAACCGAGCATTATTTAAATAATTTTAAAGTTGTTTAATATTTGTGGAATGAAATTCTGGGTACACAAATTTACAAATTTTCGATAACCCATAGTGCGGGTTCAAATATAAAAGCGATCGATCCTCATAGCTTTTTTGAAGAGGAGCCGTTATATTAATTTTTAAATAATGTGATTATGGTGATGTCCTCAGCAACGCATCTTAACATTGTTGCGAATTATGTCATATAAGAGTTTGTATTAAAAATAAAATTAGGGCGTTGTTTTTATTTCAAAATTGAATAACAAAAAATATAGTCACTTAAATTTGGATCAAGAAAATATCGATATCTTTGATGGATTATCGATATTGGGTTAAGAATTGGGTTAAAAAAATAAAACGCCCTAATTTTTTTTTTAATTTCCTGTTTATTTCTAAAATTTTCCTTATATAAAATCTTCGATAATCGTTCATTAAACTAAAGGCATTTAAACTAATTCCAATTACTAGTAAAAATTGAGAACTGTCAAAACAATACGAGAATATTTTTTTCAAAGATCCCAAATAATGACGGCATTTGAAATTTCCCAAAAGAGAAAATTTAAAATGCTGAGCTGAATTTGCTCATAATTCTTACGAGTGAGGCTTAAGCTAGAGTTAAGGATGGCCTGATGAACATTTTAATTTATGATTGGACCTCGTAAATTTTTTAAAAGAGGAACCCCCCTAACTACTTTCGAGGGTGCCCAGATGGGCGCACATATTTATACAATGCTTTTTTTTATAAAGAAAGCAATTTACGTTTAGTTAGAAATTATGCAAATTTATCTCCAATCTTTAACAAGTACCAATTTTAAAATAAAATCCTAAATATGCTAAATATATGCGTACACATTTGCATATTTACAAAAATCCAATTAATATTGGAACAGGCGATACACGAAAGTGAAAAAATGTTATTGTGGATATTCTGATGAAACGAATTTTTCGGTTGATGCGCGCTGTATCGTTAAAGTAATATTGTAAACAAGAGTTGCTGTGTACTTAAAAATTATTACACAAAAGTTAACAAAGTTGTTGTATATTATGGGCCAAACAGTATTGCCTGTATGTAAATATATAATATGTTTCATAAATATTTGAAAAGTTTTTTTTGTTATGTTGTTTTATGATATTTTAAACATTAAACATGAATATACTGTGCGTTACAATAATTTTTTTTTGCTTTTTCAATCTCAAAAGTAAATATTTATACTTATATGTGTGCTCCCAAAAAGATACAAAACATAATTTCCATATCAAGATCATCACTATATTCATAACATATGTATGCTTTGTATTTATGTATGTATGTATAGCTATTCAAAAGCTGTGTACAATTGATATGTGAATTTACGATACTTTGACAAATATCCGAAAATGCGTCAGCAAAAATGTATTAAATCCGCTGTAATGTATTGATGTAAATAAGTCCGAGCAATCGTGAATTTAACGCATCGAGACAAGGTTCCGTACAGAGCAAATAGAGCAGTGGTTAAACCTGCGACGTTTGGATCGGGAGTTACCGGGTTCGAATTCCAATTGGGGCGAGAGACAAAAGGAGTTCTTCATCCATGATTTCGATTGGGATGATGATGAACACTTCTATGAACCTCTGTTGAAAGTGCAGAATCCATGGGCCGAGCCATCGTTCATGTCTGATGTAGTTTGGATGGTGAAAAATGGTCGTTAAAGCATATAAAATCTAAGGAAATAATTAACTTGAACTATGAAAATGTTACAATTAATACTTAATGACAAAAACTGAAATATTAAACGTTATAACACCACATCCGAAAATAATTAGCAAATCATAAATTTTTTTATACATTTTCCAACTACCTTTTCCAACTAATAAAATAAAATAATAAAAAATCTCATTATAAGCTATAAAAACCACTTAAAAGCTTAAGTCACCGCAAATTTAATTCATACCGGTGTACAACAATAAAATTCAAAATGAATATATACGATCCACAACCCTAATTTTATTATACACGAATGAAATTTTTATTCGAGCTTTTATTAATGTACACACACAAACATAATTAAATCAAAGTATTCAAATAACTCTATACAGTTATATAAAATACGTATATAGTTGAGTACGGTGTAAATTTTTACCTGAAATGGAAAGAATACGTTGTGGTTTAATAATTTAGTATGTTACCTTAAGATGAATGCTGATGAATTTAACAACGCCTCATCGACTTTCACAACATCAAAACGGGAGATGGCTCTGGAATTTTACAAATTTTATGAATTTTTACGAATTTGGTAATTTTTTTGAGTTTTATGATTTTTATGATTAAAATTATGAACTTGTAAAATTTTATGAATTTGACAAATTTTCTGAATTTTATATTCATTAAATTCATAAAATACAAGTTATCAAATTGATAATTTTATAAACAAAATTCATTCAAATCCTAAAAAAATAAAATTCACAAAACCTGCCAAATTCGTAATATTCATAACATCAAAGTCGTAAAATGTATAATATACTCAAAATTCATAGAAATCATAAAACTTATAAAATTCACAAAATTCGCAAAATTCAAATTATTTCGAAAATATTATGTATTTGATGAGTTTTATAAGTATCATGAATTTTATGAATTTTATAAATTTTATAAATTTCATGAATTTTATGAATTTGACGAATTTTATGAATTTCATGAATTTTATGGAATTTTATGATTTTTATAAAGTTTATAAATTTTATAGTTTTAAAAATAATCTTCATGAATTTTATGAGAATTTTGAGTTTCAAAAATTTTATGAATTTTATTAATTTTACGAATTTAGAGAATTTTACGAATACAATTATCTTATTTATGATTTATGACTTGTATGAATTTTATGAATTTGACTAGTTTTATGAATTCTGTGAATTTTTTGATTATAAAAGTCAAGTTTATAACATTCATAAAATGATTTCATGAATTTTAAAAATTTTAAATAATTTTGAATTTGATAATTTTTTTGAAATTTTTGAATTTTTTAAATTTTAAAAAATTATGAATTTGGAATACTTGTATGAATTTTCTGAGTTTGATTAATTTCATGAGTTTTATGAATTTAATAAATTTTTTGATGTTTATGAATTTTATAAAAATTTTGAGTTATATGAATTTTTATGTCAAGAATTTTATCAAAAAACGAATTTTGAGTTTTATGATTTTAATGACTTTTATGAATAAAATTATGAATTTGATGAATTTATGAAATTTATGATTTTTATATTTGTGAAAGAATTTTACAAATTTAGCGAAATTTTTAAGTTTATGAATTTGATGGATTTTATAAGTTGAGAAATTTTATGGCTTTTATGAATTTTGAAAATTCACTAAATTTTATGATTTTAAAGACTTCTGTGCATTCAATGAATTAAAAAAATCTGCTGAGTTTTATTGAATTTGATAATTTTATGATTTTAATGTGTTTCATGAATTTTATTTAATTCAAAAATTTTGTGAAATATTCAGTTTCATGAATTTTATAATTATATGAGTTTGATAATTCTATGAATTTCATGAACTTTATGGAAATTTATGAATTTGATAAATTTAACGATTTTTATATATTTTATAATTTTAAAAATGATCTTCATTAATTTTATGAGAATTTTGAGTTTCAAAAATTTTATGAAGTTTATGACGTGAATTTTATTAACTTTACGAATTTATAGAATTTTATTAGTTTTATGATTTTAAATGAGTTTTATGAAAAAAATTATGTAAATATGATTTATGACTTGTATGAGTTTTGTGATTATAAAATTCATCAAATTTATAATATTCATAAAATTAATTTTTGAATTTTAAAATTTTTATAAATTTTTTAAATTTAATTTTATAAAATTATGAATTTGAATACTTGTATGAATTTGATTAATATCATGAGTTTTACGAATTTAGTATCTTTGATAAATACCTGCCTATTATTTAATACCTTTGATTTTCATGAATTTTATAAAAGTTTTTAGTAACATGAATTTTATTAGTCTTATGTCATTTATGAATTACAAGAATTTTATCAATTTTACGATTTTGGCAACTTTTTTGAGTTTTATGATTTTAATAACTTTTATAAATAAAATAATGGATTTGATGAGTTATATGAATTCGACGAATTTTATGAACTCTTTGAATTCAATTGTTATAAAATTTATTAAATTTATAATATTCATAAAATTATTTCATAAAATTTATGAATTTTATAAAAAAAATTAATTTGATAGTTTTTTTTTTGAATTTGATGAATTTCTGAAATTTATGATTTTTATGAATTTTAAATTTTGTGAAATTTATTAATTTTGCAAATTTAGTAAAATTTTTGAATTTTATGAATTTGATGGATTTTATGGCTTTTATGAATTTTAATAATTTTGAAAATTTACTGAATTTTATGATTTTTAGGATTTTTGTGCATTCAATGAATCTAATGAGTTTTATGAATTTTATAATTTTATGATTTTAATGAGTTTCATGAATTTTATTTAATTTAAAAATTGTATGATATTTTCAGTTGCATGAGTTTTATGATTTTTTTATATTTAATGAAGTTGAATTTTTGTGAATAGAAAGTTTATCAAATTCAATAAATTCAAGAAAGAATTTATGAATATTATAAATTTTATTTATAAGAAATTTATTTTGTGAAAATTGCGAATTTTAAGAAATGTATGATCAATTTTTTGAAATTTATGAATAAGATGGATTTATGTTAAATTTTATAAATCTTATAGGTTTAATGATTTTTATGACTTAAATGAATTTTATGATTTTGATGACTCGTATTAGTTTAAAATTCATAAACTTCATAAAATATAAAAAAATTTATAAAATTTATAAAATTCAAAAATTCATACAAGTGTCATCAAATTCATTAAGTCATAAAATTTTAATATTTCACAATAGTCATAAAAATCATAAAACTCATAAAAATCATCAAATTTATAATATTCATAAAATTCTTTCATGACTCTGGAATTTTATTTAATTTATAAATTTTATTAATTTTGTGATTATTATATTCAAACAGATTTATAATTTTGGAAAATTTTAAAATTCTAAAAAGTCGCGAAATTTGTTAAATTCATAAAAATTTTCATAAAATTCATTAAAGTTTTAAAATCCATAAAATTAAGCAGATTCTTTAAATTCATAAAATTCTTGAAATTTATAAAATTTATAAAATTCGTGGATCTCATCAAATTCATAAAATTAATAAAATTTATGAAATTCATAAAATTTTAAAAAATTAACTTAAATATATAATATAAATCTATGAATATATAATTCATAATAGAATACATCTAATTAATTTTATTAACAAAAATCATTATAATCATAAAACACATAAAATTCGTAAAATTCATAAAATTCATTCGTGAAATCAAAGTCTTAAAAGATCAAAAATTCATAAAATTTTACAAATTCATAAAATGTATCAAATTCATAGAATTCATAAAATTTTTTAAATTTATAAAATTCACAAAAGTCATGAAAATCATAAAACTCATAAAATTCACCAAATTCGCGAAATTCATATAATTTATAAAAACCGTCCAATTCATCAAATTTATAAAATTATTTTATGAGTTTTATGAATTTTATGAACTTTATGAATTATTTTTACGTTAATCATCATCAATTTTAAAATATTCATAAAATGATTTCATGAATTTTAAGAATTTCATAAAATTGATAAATTTTATCAATTGTTTTAATTTTATGTATTTTGTAAATTTTATAAAATAATAAATTTTAATATTTGTATGAAATTTATGAATTTGATTAATTTTATGAATCTTGCAAATTTTATGAAATAATACATTTGAATACTCGTAAGAATTTGATTATTTTCATGAATTTTATGAATAAAATTGTGAATTCCATGACTCTTAGAATTTGATGAATTGTACGAACTTTATGAATTTAATGTTTATAAAATTCATTAAATTTATAATATTCATAAAATGAAATTTATGAATTTTATAAAATTTGTGAATTTTACGAATTTTGTGAATTTTATGAATTTTTGCGAATTTTGCATATTTACTAAATTTTATAATTTTTGGGACTTTTGTGAATTTTATGAATTTAAAAAAATTGTTAAATTCATAAAACTCATCAGATTTTTAAGCCCTTAAATTCATAAAATTCCCCGAATTTGCAAAATTCATAAAATTCTTAAAATCTATAAAATTAATAAAATTTATCAAGTTCATAAATTTAATAAAATTGAAAAAATTAATAAAATTTATCATATTTGTAGCGACCGATACAATTAATTTGGCAATTGCTTTAATTTCAATTGTATCGTAATCACTACAGGTTCATAAAATTAATTCAAAAAATTTATAAAATTTTATGATTTTTATGAATTTTAAGAATTTGATGAGTTTTACGAATATTATGAATTAAATGAATTCATAAAAACTCATTAAATTCATTAAATTCATTTAATTCATTAAATTCATAAAAGTCATAAACATCATGAAATTTACAGATTATGCCTCAGGTTGCTCGCATAATAATTGATGAGGTGCCGATAGTTTATCAGAAGCTTTGGAACTCAAATGTGAATTACATTTAGTGCGGTCAAACGTGAACAAATGAACTCATAAAACGAAACAAAATACTGCCAACACTAATTGTAAAAAGGCTCCAAAGAATGAGCCTGCAAATGAATTTTAAATGGTAGTTCATTAAAATTATGGGGTACGCTTTGGTTTATCAATGGGTTTGTTTTTCGATACAGAAGTTACTCGCTATTATTCGAAATATGAAAAATATTTGCCATTGCTAACAATCATCGCTAACAAAAAAATAACTTATACACAACTTACAGGGATGGATTACGTCATGCTAATTAATAATAATAAAATGAAATATATTTTTCAATATTTTAGTCGACCTTGCCAAGCAGTCACATAGTAAAACACACGAAACATGGTCTTGCATCAGTGCCAGACAATTTTTCGTGCATTTTTCTACGAAAGGTCGACTAAATTTTGATATTTCAAATAAAATATAATTCGTAACAGAATCGGTTAAACTCGCAGCTTAAATTATGTATGTATGTTGGTTATTTACCAAGTAAATGAAGTTCCAAGCTGAGAAATCAGCTGAGCATTTTATGGGAAGCTATTTTTTTAAGTTTTAATGATTTGTTTAACCTTCGAGAATCTCACTTACAATAACGCTAGCTATAGATTGGTAATAAACTAATATAAGCATTTATTTATTAACATTGAAAATCTACTTCAAAAAGGTAAAATATTGTGGGTCACCATCAAAACATAACCTAAACCAACATATCCCTTGAGGTGATCTTATGTAAATGTGTATTAATATGCTTTCCAATTATTAAGAGTAAACCAGAACAAAAATATTTTTACATAAATCTAAATATTTATTTATTTATTTATATAAATTAAATTCTGTCCCATATTATGTACTTTATACCAGTATCCAACATAATTTAATTTCGGCAAATATTTAACATATGTATGGTGACAGCTAATTAAATATATCGACACTTAAAATACATTGAATTTTAAACCACAGTTTGGTAAATTTTATTACCACTCACACCCACACAATCATGTTTTACACAAATCAAAAAATCCTGATGTACATAGTTTGGTTTGCCAATTTATATTATTCGCGTGCTAATTACGCTTGGGCATTGTATGTACGCTATATTGATTTATTCATGCCGCGTTGTAATTGGACAACAAAAATTAATAATAATATTTTACAAATTGTGTAAAAATAAAATTTAAATTATAAATTATAAAATTGTTGGCTGTAATTATTCATTGTAATCGGGAAATAAAATCTATATTATGTACATAAATGTATTTGGGTACAATAAATACAATAAATATAAATAAATAGAGTAATTACAATTTCAGTGTTTTTTGTTGTTGTATATAAATTAGTTTATGGTTGATAAAATAAAAAGAAATAATTTTTAATTTTAATATCAATTTAATTTGAATTAAATTTTGTTGTTGTGCAAATCGTCTAAAATCGAATAACTAATAATTCTAGTGTGCCATTCGTCAATTGATCAAAATCAGGACATTTTTTAAAACTAATCAACATTCGAGCGAATAAATCCGAAATTTAATGAGTGTGAAGTTTTTAGTAAAAATATTACCAAACGATACACTTTAAAATTTTGTTGTTTTTCAAATCTTTTTTTTCTTACTTGCACTTGGATAACAAATAGAGGATATTGTCTAAGCTTTTTGAGAAATTAATGTAGACTATGCAGATGCAGAAATGAAGGTGAGATACCCAAAATATATGAAAAACTTTATATTTTCAGAAACTATTAGAACAACTTTAGAAAATATTCCGCATAAATCGAGTTGTTTCAAGTGTTCAACTAGAGCCAAAAACGTCCAGTCCAAGTAATCTAAAGCCTGTTTTTGAAAAAAATAGTGATTGTTAAAACTAGGCCTTTAGGTTAAGATGGTCGCTTAATAGAACCATCAGGAATTAGCTAGATCGATGAAAAAAAATTTAATTCAGTTCTGTTACTTAAAGTCAAAAAAGTCAGCATACATCTTTTGGAATATCAAAGATTTTGCTTGGTTTATTGGGCGATCATGCCCCTGTAATAGTAACAGTGATCAAAAATGTCTAACAAAACTAAATCGGTTAGTTTTCAACCATTACGATATTGATTGTTATGATATAGAAAGAGCGCCTTAATGTTTTCATAGAACGTTTCTTAGCAAAAAAACAACCCCGATTCAAATGAAGTGCATTTGTCCTACAGAAACCCTATATTATGGTCCATAATTTATGTTCACACCTTTCACCTCTTAACTCACTTAAACAAAGCGTGCCGAGCCAGTCCGATGGTGATAGAACGACCTGAAGTAGTTGCAAATTTTTTTATAATTCATAAGCAGTTAATATAGGTATCCAATACGAATGCCCAAAATAATAATACATATTTAATCTAGTTCCAACATGGCTTGTCCTATGTTGTCAATATAAAAATTGATAAAACATCATTTTCCCTAAGTTTTTCAATAGAAATTTATGTCATTGACCATTATAGTATAAAAGTAACGCCCTAATTTTTTCCTCATTACTGAATTTTTGTGTTTGGAATGTTTCTAGAATACAAAACTGCTCAAAGTGATTATTAAGAAACATGAAACGATATATAGAAACGAAAAAATTAGGGCGTTCTTTTTAACGCATTATAACCAATGGCGTTAATTACATACCTAACAAAATTAATATTATTGTTTTGTTTTGCAATTACAACGTCCAATGTTAAGTGAAGAAATATCTGGTCTCCTAAGTTTTTAAATACAAATGTAAGTCATTAACTATTATGGTATAAAAATAACGCCCTAATTTTTATCAAATTACCGAATTTTTGCTCCTGAATTTTTTTTTAGAATAGGCAACCGCTCAAAATGATTTTTGAAAAAACAAAAACGATATTAAAAAATTAGGGCGCTGTTTTCAGCTCATAATAATCAATAACGTTAAAAACATACCAACAGAAATTATTATTAATATTTTGTTGTGCAATCTCAATGTTCAATGTTAATCCCAATCGGTAATTTAATAAAGTGAAAAATATCAGGTTCCTTATGTTTTTAAATACAAATTTAAGAATATAATGGCATAAAAATAACGCCTTAATTTTTAATTACTGAATTTTTGCTCTTGGCATTTTCCTAGAATACCCAACTACTCAAGATGATTTCTGAGAAAACAGAAAAGATATTTGCTAAAAAATTAGGGCGTTGTCAAAGAAAAGTTTTATTATTGTTTTGTTGTGCAATCTCAACGTTCAATGTTTTCCAAATTCAAAATTTAATAAAAATGAAAAAAAATATCGGTTTCTCTAAAAGTATAAATACAAATTTAATTCATGACTATTATTGTATAAAAATAACGCCCTAATTTTTATCTTATTACCGAATTTAGTTTTTGGAATTTTTCTAGACCCCCTAATTTTTATCTTATTATTGAGTTTTTGCTTCTGAAATTTTCCTAGATTACCTAACTGCTGTACAATTTTAAATCATTGACTATTAGGTATAAAAACAACGCCCTAGTTTTTAATTTGTTATTGAATTTTTGCTTTTGGAATTTTTCTAGAATACCCCACTGCTCAAGGTGATTTTTGAGAAATAAAAAACAATATACAACAAAAAAAAAAAATTAGGGCGTTGTTGTTAATGCATAATGGCGTTAATTGCGTACCAAATATTATTATTATTATTGTTTTGTTGTGCAATTTATAAGTACAATGTTAATCCAAATCGATAATTTAACTAAGTGAAAAAATATCGGATTTCAAAGTTTTTTAATACAATTTTAAGTTATTGACCATTATGGTATAAAAATAACGCCCTAAATAACTTCCTGAATTTTTTCTGGAATACAATATTATTCGTTTTATTTTGTTGTTTAATTTATGTGTTTGTATCATTGATGAAAGTTAATCCATAAAGGTTATTAACTCTTAGGAAATACAAAAAAAACGCCCTGAATTCTAATTATTGAAGTTTTTGTACTTTTTGTAGAATTCATTGATATTGTGGATTTTTCATTAACTAGATTTAGTTTACATTAAGCTTTAAAGTTTAAACGATTATAAAATGTCGGTTTATGCCGTACATGTAAAATATTGATTTATGACAGAAACCATTAACAATTAAGTGCACAACATTGCCATAGCTTATAATTTAATCTGATGGAAAATGAGAAAAATAAAATTATTCCTTTTTGTTTACGGTGCAGTAACAATTACCGTTACACATATTATGTTCATAACGTTACCGATTTTTTATGTTTTTATACGTACGATAAATTTGTTTACAGCTTGTCGGCACTATATAATGATACAAAATATTTTTAGTATGATTGCGATAAATTAGCTGGACTGATAAATTTATTCTGCCAATATATACGCGCATAAAATCATTACGCCATGCTTTTTGACCAATTCACTCGCCTGCACTGTTAGGTTTCGTTTATCATATTTTTTTAAACAAAAACTTTCCTATTTTGCAGATACTAAAATTAATTATAAGTTGTATTTTTATGATTAAAATTAACACATAATTGGCTGAGCATAAAAGTTTTCTATAACATAGCGACTTAATAAAAAAAAACTCAAAAACTTTTTACAGAAGGATATGTTTGTGTAGTATGGAAAAATAAATGAAAATCTCAGTTGGTTGCAATCCCATCGGGGATTTAAATATTTTTGTTTGCTAAACTTTTTTTTACATGAGAAGCTCTATAAAAATAACGTTTTCATTTTAAATTGCATTAAGATTTTGGGTAATAGTTTTCTCGCTGCTAGCGGAATTATGTATGTACTCGTATATAGGAAAAACAGAAATTATTTTTCTATAACTGCAGAAATATACGTACTCAGATCGAAAACATGTAGCAGCATCTAACGAAAGCATAAATATTTGTGTTTTGCTGAAATGTAAATTAATGCCGAGATGCGGGAATAAGGAAAATATTTAAGTTTTTATTGAGATATAAGTTAACGTGATTTGCTTTCCTATATCTGCTACGTAAACAAGCTTGTTATAATTAAGTTGTAGTCTAACATTTTAACTATATAGCAACGTATAATATATGATGAAATTGCAATCAAATTTAATTTAAATTAATTTGGTTTTAATTTTAATTTTGTCAAATAAAAGCTTTAAACGGATTTTATTCCATTTTTTTTTTATTCATTGGTCACTAAAAGATTTAAATGCTTTATGGATTAAACTATATTAATAGCTTTTGATTAAAACTAATGATTGCATATAGAAAATAAAAAACTGCATATCCGTAAGCTTTTATGACGCAAACGTTCCAAAAATGAAAAAAAATCTATTGTTTAAAATGTTTTATCAAATTCGTTTCACAAAAACATATCTAATGACTTGCTTTTGTTCTAAATTTGTAAAACTGTATTGTTGGGTGTTTCATAGCAAAAAACGAAATAAAAAATAATAATTTAATAGTTTTGTGTAACGAAAATTGATTTTACTAAAAACTACATAATGGATTTAGTAATTATTATTAAAGTTATTTATCATTTTGGTGCAGAATTTAACAATAAAATTTGAAAAACATGTTGTTGTTCTTACGCTAATCCGTCTTAAATGTATATTCATAAAGCACACACAGTACAAAATTACATTTATTGTTGTCAGTCTTATACTGTCTTCAAGGCAACATCAGATCAAAAATGGGGGTTAAATATTTGTCAAGTATAAAAATGTAAATTTAATTTAGTTTCACAAAATATTTTCTTGCATATATACGGAATCGATATAAGATGCCGATCGAGATGATTTTTTTGATTTAAAACATTGGCAGCATTTCGTGTTTTGCTGCTATGAATTTGATTAAAATTGTATGCTTTTTTCTCGTTTTTATGTATATTTTGTACACAAATAACACCAAAAATTCATGTTTAAAATTATGATAATATGTATTCAACAGAACTATAGCACATAAACTGATTTTACTATGATTCAAAAATGAGAAATATGAGCACAAACAATTTGTTATAAATTCATGATTTGTATTTCAATCATAAATTTGAAACATTAAAGTTTCATTATTTTTGGCAAATTTCGAACCACAATGTTTTCATTCAATTGTTTGCGTGATTCAATAAAATGTATTTCATTATTAAATTTAGCCAATTATAAACTGTTTTCAAAGTTGCTTCTATTTCTCAAATTAATATGTAAAGTTTCGACTTACATGGTTCCTCTTCTCAAAATTGCTTTTTCAGAAATAAGTTCTCCCAAAAAAATCGATAACAAAAGCCTCAGAAATCCTAGGCTGAATATTTTTTAATTTGAAATACCCAATCTTATAATTATTTGATGCAAAATTTTAAGTCTCACAGTAAAATTGATTAAACTGAAAAATTTGTAATTCTATTCATGTAAAATTTGTCTTTGTACATAAAATTCATGATATGATATTCACAAATTTCACTAATCATTAATATATAAAATTGATATAAATACACAACAAGCTTTTCTAAAATAAGTTAAAAAATTCAGTTTACACAATAAAGCTCATTTGTATTTATAAAATTCAAAAGATTCATGAAATTAACAATTTCACTGAATTCATAGGTTCATAAAATTTATTAAAATTTTAAATTCTACAAAAATCAAATTCATCAAATTTGTAAAACTGATAAATATCCTAAATACGAGTATCTACCGGATTCAATAGAATTTGCAAAACAATAAAATTCTACAATTAGATTTATTTTAACATATAATTTACAAAAAATACAAAAGTCATCGGGTCGTAAAATTTTAAAAATTCTCAAAATTTCACTGAAGTTAAAATAAATACAAAAATTAAAATAATCGAATTTAATAAATATATAAAACTCATCAAATTACCTGCAGTTACAGAAATTTATGAAATCCATATATATTCATTACATTTTACCACTAAATCATAAAACTCATCAAATTTATAAAATTCATAAAAATCGTTAAATCTACCATAGTCAATCAAACCTTCGAAACTGCGAAATTCTAAAATTAACTTATTTTTAAATAAAATTCATAAATTCACAAAAAAATCAAATTATAAAAATAATATACTGTTTACATACAAAGTTATAAATATTTTTAAAATTTCACAAAATTCATAATACAATTTTTCAAGTTTACAAAAATTAAATTCATTTAATTTTTAAATCTTTTAAAATTACTTACATTCCTAAAAATGTAGAAACTAGTTCATTAAATTTGAAATTATATCACAGAAATCATAAAATTCATAAGATTTTTCAATTTTATGAAAAATTTACAAAATTATTGAATTTTAATAAAATAAATCCAAAAATTCACTTAATTTGTAAAATACATTTGCAGTTATAAAGTTCCAACAATTGATGAACATCACAAAATTTAAATATTGATTAAAATTTTATAAAATTATAAAATTTATTAAATTCATGTCATTTTTTTTTTTTTAAACTAAATACCAACACATACATACATTATTTAGAGACTGTTCGGCTAGTGGATTTATTGTCCTATGAAAGCTGAACAGTATCTCTATTTCTACACGGCTACATGCCCGTCTTTTAATTGGCCATCTGCACACTGCATAGCTCCATACTAGCCTGTACTAACATGAACGATGGGTCGGCCCATGAGTCCTACATTCCAACAGAGGGTCATAGATGTTTTCAATTTAATCACTGATCGTAATCGGGAGATGAAAAATCCCTTTTGCATCCCGCCTCTGTTGGGATTCGAACCCGGTACCTCCCGAATTAAACGTCGCAGCTTTAACCACTGCGCTATTTGCTCGCTATGTTAGTCAGATTCAATAAAATTAATAAAATAGTGTATAATTCTGGAATTATTACTAATTTTAACAAAAAATTACAAAAATCACAAGTTCACATAAAACATCAACTGTAATCAAAATTAAAAAAATTATAACCTTAAAAAAACTCATAAAATTACCTGCATTTACAAAAATGTATGAACTCTTTTAGTTCAATACATTTTACCTATAAATTATTTATAAAATTCAAGAAATTAAATATGAATAATCAAAAAACTAACAAGAATTCAATAATTTAATAAAATAAATTGAACAATTCATTTGCATTTATAAAATTTAAAAAATTTATGAAATTCAAAAATTCCACTAAAATTACTAGTTCATAAAATTTAGTAAAACCCAAATTCAAGTTCATGACATCATAATGACTCATAAAAATTATAAAATCCATGGATTAAATAAATTAATAAACAAAATTTTAAAATTCTAGAATTACATAATTCATAAAAATTACAAAATTTACAAAAAGAGCAAACGACCAAATTTTTATAAAATTTTTATTGTTTGTTCGTAAATACAAAAAATTTACATCATTCATTAAATTTAAGATTTTCCTTAAACACATAAAATTTATTTGCATAAAATTCATCAGATGTTTTGACACATTAGTAACTTCATAAAACTCAACTCATATTTAGGAAATTCATAAGATAGATAAAACTTACAAAATGCATACAATTGAAGAGAAGCTAGCTTAGCTAAATTGATTCATTTATAAAATTCTATAAATTTTTGCGTGCAATTACATTAATCAATGAACTCACTTCATTAGATTTTTATCATTCATTCATAAAACTAATGAAACTTACAAAATATAATAATTTTAATAAAATATATTCAAAATTCCAATATATTTTTAAAATTCTGTAAAATACTAATTCAAAAAATGTATAAAAATTATTCTTTTTTACTAAATTTAAAATTTATATAAAACTTATAAAATTCATGCAATCACAATTAACATCAAATTTAATAAAATTATAATTTCAAAAGTTATAAAATTCATAAAATTTACAAAAACTAAATTCATCAAATTCATTTAATTTAGAAAACTCATACAACTACCTGCATTCACAAAAATTTATGAACTTCTTTATAAAATTTTATCAATAATTCCTAGAAATCATAAAATTCATAAGATTCCTGAAAATTATCATTTTATCAATTCTCTATAATTATTAAATTTAGCAAAATCAATTTCATAAAACTTAAAAAGAAATATAAAATTATAAATTCAGTTATTTTTAAACAAAATTTATAAAAACAACCAGATCAAAAATGTTTATAATTTGTTGTTCGTAAAACTCAGAGAATTCACAGCGTTCATGGTAAGATATTCCTTAAACTCATAAAATTAAATTGCAATTTGCCTTCATATATGAACATTCATATCTTAACTTAATAAAACTAATCCCAAATTTATAAAAAAATTCATAAAATTACTCAAATTCATAAAACTCATTAAATTCAAAAAATTCATAAACTTTATAAAATTCAAAATTTTCTTCAAATTCTTTATGAATTTTGTATTCATAAAATTCATAAAAAACGTAAGATTCAAAAATCTCATCAAATTTATAAAAGTCATTAAAACATTTATGAATTTTATATTCATAAAATTCTTAAAAACCATCAAACTCAATTTTTTTTTCAATTTTATTAAATTCTTCAAATTTATCAAATTCATAAAATTCAGATAATTCATAAATTCACCAAATTCATCAAATTCAGATAATTCATAAAATTATTAAAATCCATAAAATTCATACTTAAACATTATAAAATTTATAAAATTCATAAATTTCTTTATGAATTTTATATTCATAAAATTTATGACTAACATAAAACTCAAAAATCTCATCAAATTCTTAAAATTCGTCAAACTCATAAAATTCATAAAGTTCACATATTCATAAAACTCATAATGAATTTCATATTAATAAAATTCATTAAATTCATAAATGTTATAATATTCATAAAATTCTTTATGAATTTTGTATTCATAAAATTTATTAAATTCCTTAAATTAACCAAATTCATAAAAGTCACAAAGTTATCAAAATTCAAATAATTCATAAAACTAAAATTCATCAATTTAATAAAATTCATAAATTCATAAAATTCGTCAAATTGATAAAAATTCATAAAACATAAAATTCATAAAAACGTCAAATACTTAATCAAATTAAATTTATAAAATTCATAAAACATTTCAAATTCATAAAACTTATCAATTTAATAAAATTTAGAAAATTCATAAAATTCACTAAATTCATAGAATTCATGAAATTCATGAAATTCATAAAATTCATAATTTTAATATTTATAAATTTGATAAAAATCATTAAATTTATAATATTCATAAAATTCTTAAAATTCATCAAATTCATCAAATTCACAAAATTCATAAAACTCATAAAATTCATAAAAATTCTTAAACTTTATAAAATTCATAAAGTTCATCAAATTCATCAAATTCTTTATGAATTTTATATTCATAAAATTCATAAGAAACATCAAATTCATCAATTCATCAAATTCATAAAATTCAAAAATTTTTTAAAATTCTAATGCTTTTGTTCTAATGTCATATTCAACCACTTTGCTCTCTCTTTCACTGTTGGAAGAGGAGCATAACTTTTAATAATTTTTATTACCAATCAATTTGTTACGCGTGGGGTTGACATATTGTTGTATTGGCAAGCTAATAATGTACGCAAAAAACATTGAGGCGATACAATGGACCAAAGTTGTGTCAGTCAAGAGTCATGCATGACCAATGTTTAAATAGTTCAAATTGATGAATAATCTAACAAAAAATATTAAGTTCCTCTTTCTTTGTTTTAACAATCCTCTATTTTGGTGTTGAGGTGGTCGCAGTGACAAAAAAATTTTGATTTCCTAAAAATTCCCATCAAAATTTCGAGGATGAATTAGCGTTCTTAAGTTCAGCGTCATAACTTAAACTAAACTAATAACTTTCACTTTTGTATATGTACAGGATCCGAACATAAATGGTTTCCGTTTTAAATATAAAATTCAAAAATCACAACAATCAAATATAATATCATAACCAATCATAACACCTTATAGATAATCACTATATAATTTACTCCACCGCACTAAATATACTACTCTCTCCCCCGTCGCCAATCCATCACAAAAAAAAAATGACAAAAATAGTTTTGTATATAGACGACAAGCGTATTATAAAACTATCGTAGGCTAAAAATAGAAAATTGATTTCTTGTTTCCGAAATTGAAAATCGTTTTCATTACACACACACACACACTCATACATTATGTATGTATAGTAAACGAAAGCAAAAAATTGTAAAATCAACAATCTTATCGATTTTCCGTTTTTCTTTGATTGAAAGCATTTCCACGTGATGGGTAAAACAATGAGTAACAGCCAACAAAACGTTTAATGTTTGCTTCGAGTATATTTACCTTCGAAAGTCGTTCCGCATTTATTATGTTTTTTCTTTGTACAGAGAATAGCTAAATTAAATTAGTTTTTATAGTTTTTAATTTTTTTGTTTTTAAAGTTCTCAAGTAGTTTAGTCATGTATTTGTCAGTTTAAAGTTGTGAAGTGTAAATTTAACAACGAGCAAAAAATGGTATAGCACCAAAGATAGTTGGAAGGATGATGTTCGAGACATTCGATGTTGTAAGTATTATACGAGGCGATATTAAATTTTGTTCTTGGATGTGCTGACCTCTAGCCATACAAAAACAACAAAATAAACGAAAACAGTGTTTTTCTAATTAAATGAATGGAAGACTTAAACATTTTTTTTGTCTGCTACTTGCAGCGATCTACGAAATTTTTATAAATTGTGTTACGACTTTTAAAAATAAATTATTTTATTCTATGTGGGTGTGTGTTGGTTAAAAATCTAGAGATAAAAATATAAATTTTAACTTTCGTGTTTTGGGACTTGTAACATTCAATGTTACATACGCAACACAAATTAAATTTAAATCACACACGCGAGTCTGAATTTGTGAACGCCTTTTTATTTGCGAAAATTTTTGAAGACGCGTAGAAAAATTCGATTATATATCGATCGAAGCGAAAATACTAAATCAATCACGTATCGACAGCCTATATATGTACATATATTGCCACGTACGCACCTTCTATATTATCAAAGCTAGATTTTGATTGTCACGTTCTTTTGAAATTTTTTTGTGTATTCGATTCGTTGTTCTGCTGCGTGTTCATGTTACTACATCAACAATGATTTTGTTTTTGGCTCGTTTCGAACTTTTTTTTTTCATAATAAAATAGCAGAGACCAACAAAAACATGGTTAATTTTAAAGTTTTAAAATAAACAGAACAATAAATAAACTTATAAATTAAATTAAAATTGATTTTGTTCAAAATTAAATTAAGTTACTTGTATTATTGTCGTTATTGCATACGGATTTGTGTAAATATATCGAGAATTACATGTGCATAAAACGATTTAATTTAATTTTTTTGTACACAACATGTGGGGTACTGGAGAATATTTTTAGGCGCTGTGTGGCGTTTAAAGTTAGAGCAAACTTTCGACAACTAATGAAGTATGTATCCATAAATAAAAGAAACACATTTCACAGCCATTTAAATTATATAGCTTCAATCATGAGCTTTTAATTTTACTGATTTCCAAAATAATCTTGAGTTATAATAAATGTGTACCAAACAAAATAGCACATATTATTAAACATGGAGCTTTTTGATCAATAAAAGATTAAAAGCTCAATGATTATGAATGGTAAGCAATGACATAAACTACATTGTTAAATTAAAATTTTTGTAAAAAGTTTCTTTAAACAATTAACAAACCGAGCTTTTAAATTTTGTGGATAAAAAGCTGCAATCTGTTTTTGGTATCAAAAAGCTTACTCATTAATTAAATTAAAACAATATGCATACCTAAAGTTTGAACTAAAAGTTTCGACAACTTTGAAAAGCTTTTAAATTAAAATACACAATTATTTGTAAAACAATAATAGAAACCAAAACGTGTTGTTGCAAAATAATAATTTTTTCAGGTTTTGTAGAGAAATAGCGAAAAGCGTTGGGAAAGTTCAAACAATACTACATCAATTTTAAAAGTAAGGTGTTTAATGGTAACTCTAAATTTTACATTTTAGCTCATTGCGCATATTTAAGCTATTAAAGCTTTACTAGTGCTCTGTAAATTAAAGCTTGACATACATTTTAATCCAAAGTTGACCAATTCGAATGATATAGTTCTTACAAGATGTTTAGTGAAATACTGCTTCTTGAGATCTCACATGATTTCGTATTATTGAAATCATTAGTTCTATAAAAGCTCAATTTTCCTGTGAAAAGTATTTTTTTGAAGGTTTAGTATTTATTTCAGAATTTCTTAAATGCCTTTTATAACACAAGTGGAACAGTTGTATAGATTTCCGTTAGTGATTTTGTTCAACAAGCTTTCAAAGAAGAAATTTACTGTTAAGCTTTAGATTTGAAAACTCCTTGTGATTTGAAAAAACTTGCGATCAATCAAAAACGCCCAGTGTTCGAAAAAATTAATTGAGATAAAAGCTTTTTCTCAAAAAGAAAAATATTTATACTATTTTTAAAACATTTTATTCTTTGCACGGTGTCAAATTAAATTAACGACATAACTCGAACATTTTTATAACTAAACATACTTCATTATAATAATGCTCGCTTGATATGTTAAAAATTAATTCCTGCACGATGCAAAAAAACAATTGTTTTCACACATTTTATCAGAGCTTTAGAACTTTAGTAAAGTTAAATAATTATACAAAATATATAATATAAATTGGATGATTTTGTAAGATTATTTGGATTATTTTGGGCTGCCTCATAATTTAAAATTTATGAACACATTTTAAAGCTTTAGACTTTCTTAAAGACTGATGAAATACTGAACAACATCAAAAATTTAACAGACTTTTGATAATGCTGAGCTTTTTAAATTTAAAAATAGTAAACATTTCAATATTTGTGAATCTGATAGGCCATGTGTATTGTGTTGTTAAAAGCTGCAAATAGCTTTTAAAAGGAGAATTTTACTAGAAAGCTCATACAAATTTATAACTAAGCATAATTTTAATTTCATTGTTTTTAATTCCAAAAATAAGCCAGGAAGTTAAGATAAGAAAGTAAATTTATTTAAAAGCTCATTTTTGTGATGTGAATTTTGTTGATCAATTCTATGATCTGTAAAATGAATAAATAAATTCATTGAACATTGAGCTTGTTAATCAAATTACCAGAACCATGAGAAATTCCATAACTAATTTTAACATTGCTTAAACGTTTCAACAACTATTAACAATTGCACTTTTGTCGAAACTTTTGAACACTTAATTGAAAGTTTTTAGTATGATTGCAACTCAACAAAGTTTAAGCTTTTTAATTTTGTTGAAGAGTGCTCTTTTGGTAAGCTTTTTGATTCAAAAAATATTATTTATAAATTATAGCTTTCATTGTCATCGAGATGTATAAAAGTATTCTCCATAATATTTTATTCATTTAAATTAATATTAATTAAATTTAATAAAACGATTTTAAGAAGTCTTCTTCTTATGATTTATAATAATGAGCTTTCGAGTGACTAGTATTAAAAATGTAGGTTAAACTTTGTAATAAGTCGAGGTTTAAAAAATATTCTTGGATCACTTACAAAAATAAATATAGAGAGTTTTTTAATGCTAACTAATAAATGTGTTTTCGCTAGATTTGCCTTTTTGTTGAGCTTTTATAATTTTTGACGATAAAATTGCCCTGGGCAAATTTCATGTAAATTCCACGGACCAAATCAAAAAAGCTCTGTATGATCCACAAACACAATTAATTTAAATTCCGATTCAAAGCTTAGAGCCTGTCCGAATTCATTCTTAATCGACTAAACCAAATAGTTACCACCATTTTTCCGCGAGAGGCAGTAATATCGCGCAAAAGTCTAGTATTCGACTAGACTAAATCATTCTAAACTGTGATTTTATTTTGAACGGTAGCGTTTTAATATATTTAATATTTTTTTTTTAAACAATAAATAATAATAATAAATTTCATAATAATAAATTGTTACTATGAATAAATCATCCGTAACAAACATTTTTACAATATCATTTAATGAATCTGGAGAAATCCTTAAATGGCGTTTTATTGCAGCTACATCATTTTCTAATATTTTTTTATACAGCTCCGACGGAACGAATTCACAGCAATAGTCTAGTTTCTAAAAAATGTAAATAAAAAGTAAGGTTATGTTATAAAAATATTTTATTCATTAATGTTACCCTTTTATTTGATACGGGTGACGCGTTTTCATCAATTAAAGTTAATGACAATACGTGGCTGCATATTATTTCACTTACGCATGATATAATAAATTCATCTTCAGTGCCAATGGCATCGTTATTTTCAATATCACTTATTTCTCGAAAAATTTATTTGACAGATTATTTAGAAACTAGAATATAATGAATTCGGACGCTACACATTCTTAATTAAGTGACATCTATGATTATTTGAGTAGAACTTCACGAATATTTTTAGTTTAGTCGATTAAGAATGAATTCGGACAGGCTGTTAATACCAAAAAGTACGAATGTGAAAATTCCTTATTATTTATGTATTTGAATTTGTTAAAAAGCTTCCGATTGGTATATATTTCACAAGAATGTGTTCCTTTAAAGATCGAGTTTGAAAAATACGAAACACATTTTGCTTGCTATATTTTCGTCTTTCAATTTATGCAATATTCCTACGTGGAATCTCAATTGTATTCTAGTTAAGAGCTTTTATTGCGGGAAGTTTTGTTTATGATTTTAGTAATAACATATCAACGAATAAATAAATTAATTCAATGAACATCCCTATAAGAACGGTAACTGTTGAAAGAAGCTTTTTATTGCTGTAAAAATAAAATGGAGGGGAAGAGTTTTATTGCAGTTTTATGTAACATGCTTATTTTCCAAATTTTTTAAATCACTTATCTTTATAATTCATATTTCCAGCAAATCCATAACGATCTGGAATGTTGTGCTTTCATATGTTGTTTTAAATTTATTGCTATAAATTTTTTTAAAGAAAAACTTTGGCCTTTCAAAGTTATTTAGCACCTTTCAATATATTTAAAGTTGTTATTGTTGAAAACTTGAAGCTTTCAACAAATTTAATTATTAAACCAAAATTAATTTAACCTGTTTTGATAACCAAGCCACATTCATTATTAAAATACCAAAACGTATGTAAATAACAAGATTTCTAATTAATTTAGTTAATAAAATGAAGAATGCGGGTAGGTATCTACATGATGTGTGGAGGGAATACCACCCATTTCTAAAAACAAATACGTATCCAATATATGAGATTTTAATTAAAAAGCAAAGTATATTGAATTTAAAAAGAGAATTTCTAACCACATAATACTCGTACAGTACCGATCGATATTATACTCTAGTAAATATTGTTAAAAGGTAATAACATTATATAATTCCAAGAATTATCAATATTATTATGGCTTTATATGATTTGAGCAAATGTAACCATGGTTCATGACCGAATATTTATACAGCTATATACTACACGTTATTAACTCGCAAAATAAATTAATCATACATCATTTTCAAATATATGATTTGGTACACATATATGCACTTAAATTCTAATATTTTTTTTTACATAAATCAAACTATGTACCCAATAAATATCCGTATATAAATATATTTATTTCAATATTTCAATTGATTAAACATAAAAATTGAAATGTATTAAATTACCAATCATTTCATTCCAACCAAAAAAAAAAAAAAAATTTAAATTAAAAAAGTTTAAATAAAATACAACAAAAAAATAAACAGAATTCAATTTCTTTTCTAAATAAAACATCAAATAAATAAATAAAAGCTCCTTGTTGGAATCGAAAAATACTTTCGGTTTCAATTTTTCGTTATTTTGATGAACATAAAATATAAATATTATTCAATTGACTCGCACAAAATGAGGGTGATTTGATTTTTTGCAATTTGACTAGCTATTTTCCTACCTACACGTAATATACCACCTTACCATCGCCGATATAAGATTCCTTCACAATAATAAAAAAAGAAAGCTTTTCAAAAATACAATAAAAAAATCTACTTTATCGTTTATGCATAAAATTTAATTAATTTTCTTTTTGCGCGAGTTCTGTGTGCTTTTATTGATTTTTGGGTTAATTAGATTCATTCTTGACAGTAATTGTAATTAATCTTATTAACTTTATACAACAGGTGTGAACTTTGTAAATTTGATCACCTTTTATTTATTTTATACATAAAAATTCATTGGTGCGATGAATTTCACAATTTTGACATTGTAGCTGAATTATTGTGGCAAATATGATGAATACTACTCGACCTCTGAAGACAATAGTGTATTAACGAGTTTACTTCTAGCTTTTGGAGGTGGCTTTTAAGTATTTAAGTTTCTTACTAATGTCTTCAAGTTGAATATTAAAGATTAATTTTAAATTGGAAAATTCAGTAAAGAGTATTGTTGATAAAATAATTAAAATTAAAAATGATTAGAATTTATTTATCTGATATTTTGATTGCTTACAAGCAAACTTTTATAAATTTCATTAATTCCATTAAGTTTTATAAATTTTACAAATTTTAAGAATTTTATAAATTTTGAATTTTTACAATTTTATGAGTTTTATGAGTTGTCGGAATTTTATGAATTTATAAACTTTATGAATTTATGCATTTTATGAATTTTATGAATAAGAATTTTTAATGAATTTATGAATTTTTTGAATTTTGTGGATTTTATGTTTAATCAATTTCATGAATTTTTTGAATTAATGAACTTGAACAATTTGACGAATTTATGAATTTTATGAATTTTGTAAATTTTATGAATTTCATAAATTTTACGAATTTTATGATTTTTATGAATTTTATGAATTTCATGAATTTTTATGAATATGAATATAAAAATTATAAAGAATTACTTGAATTACTTGAATTTGATGAATTTTTTGAATTTTGGGAATTTTATGAAATTTATGAATTTTATATGCCTTATAAATTTTATGAATTTCATGAATTTTTGAATTAATGAATTTGATGAATTTGAGGAATTATAAATTTTATGAATTTTATGAATATTACAAATTTGATGAATTTAATGAACTTAGGATATGATGAATATGAATTTTAAATTCATAAAGAATTTGTTGAATTTGATGAATCTGAAGAATTTAATGAATTTTAATAACTTTGAATTTTAATAACTTTGCGAATTATTTGAATTTTATAAGTGAGGAATTTTATGAGTATAGGAATTTATAACTTGGATTTTAATTTTACGAAATTTCCGTTTTCAAATAATTTTATGTATTTTACGAATTTTAATAATTAAATAATATTAATGAATTTTATAACTTTGCAAATTGTTATTTTTTGTTTTTTTTATCTATTTTAAATTTTACAAATTTAATAAATTATTTTATATTGTGAATTTAATGAATTTTATTAGTTGAACGGTCATGAAATTTTTATTTATCAAAATTTAACATTTTATTTTTTTGTACATTTAATAAATTTTGCGTACTTATTGGAATTCTATGATAAATGTGATTTTTTAAATAAGTGTTTTCAGTTTTATAAATTTAAAATTTTTTGAATTATTATTCGGCAGATCTTTCAAATTTTAATTTTTCTTTATTAATTTTATGAACTTTATTAGTCTATGAATTGAATTAATTTTCTGTAGTTGATGAATTTTATAAACTTTAATTTTATTATAAAAAGATTTTCTCAAATTTATAAATTTCTGGAATTTTTAAATACTCATTCGTTCTGTTTTATGAAATTTCAAATCGCAATGAATTAATTCATGTTCAAATCAATAAACATGTTAAAGCATTCAATTTTTAAAATTCATTAGATAACAAGAATTATGAAAATCTTAAAAAAAAATTAAATTAAAATGGGAAAATAAATAACATTTCCAAAACTCATACAATTAATAGAGTTTTAAAAAATCTAGTTTCTTATTCATAAAATTGATTAAATTTTTTAAATTAATGAAATTCACGAAAATAAAAAAACATTTGATTTTTATAAAAAAAAATGACTTTCATTGATTATTCAGTATATCAAATTAAATTCTTGAAATTTATAATATTATAAAATTCGTAATTCTAAAAAATTTACAAAATTAAAATAGTTCAAAAACTCACTCCTATAAAATTATTAAATTTAATAAAATAAGAGAATATATTGTGACTTCTCATTAAAATCATGTATATTAATGATAAATTAATTTTGTCTGTTCATAAACGTAAATTAATTCAAAAAATGAGTTATTAAATTTTCTAAAAATAAAAAATAAGTTATAAAGTTTGTGAGGTTCTTAATTTAATAAAAAAAATTATAAAATTCACATAAATCAACGTTATGAATTTATTCAATTAAAAAATGCCCAAAACTTAAGTTCAATAAGTTTATAAAATTCATTACATTTATTAATTATAATATTTTTAATTTAATTTTTAATTAATTATTCAAATTATTAAAATTCATAATTCTTATAAAATTTTTAATGTTCTTTCAAACTTTTTACATTATAAGCCATCCGCAAAATTAAGGAAGTCCAGTTAACTCATTAAGTTATAAAATAAACAAATTCGTATAAATTCTTCATAAATAATTTTTTTTATGAACTTCATCATATAACTTAAATTTATAAAATTCATAAATGAGGTGAAACACATAAAATTTGTTAAAACTTCACGTTTAAACTTTAAAGAAATTCAGAAAAATTGATTAATTTGTTTGCTAAAATTCTTAAAACTACTACCTTAGTTTTTGTTGTAACTGCTTTAATCAAAAGTTCAAAAAATTAATAAATTCATAATTTATAATGTTGAAGAAATTAAAAAAATTGATATAATATATAAAACTGTTGAAATTCATAATGTTTAAATTCGTAAATCTTAAAAGTTATTGTCTGTTACTCATTGATCACATAAAACTCAAAATTGATAAAAAAAATTATTTATTTACTTTATTTATTATTATAATTATTTATTTAATTATTAATTTAAAAAAAAAATTAAAATTGAGTAAATTTATAAAACGTACCAAATTTTAAAATTTCAAGCTAAGGGTTTGCTTAAATGCCATAAATTTTAATAAGTTTATTAAAATCATTACAAATAAAGTTCATAAAATTATTAATATTCATAAACTTCATGAGATTTTTTGAATTCAAATTGTAAAATTACTTAAAGAAATTGAAATTCTTAATTTTGATAAAAGAAAATTCTTGACCGTTTAACTAATAAAATTCGTAAAAATCATCAAATTCACTAATTAAACAAATTAATGAAATTCGTAAAACTTATAGTTGTTATGCTTTTGATCAATTTCAAAATTCACTGAATTCCTAATATTTATATATGTAGTTTATAAAATTGTTTAAATTTATAAAACTAATAAAATTCATAAAATTCACAAAATTCATTTAAATCTTAAAATGTATATCATAAATTTCACTAAATTCATAAAATGTATATTATAAAATTTAAAAAATTATTAAAGTGTCAATCAATTAAATTGATCAAATTGATTAAATTATTAAATTCATAGAATTATTTAAATTGATAAAATTCTTAAAAATAATAAAATTCATGAAATTCGTAAAATTCGTTAAATTCATTAAACTAACTTAAATAACTTTATAAAATTCATAAAAATCATAAAACTCATAAAATTCATAAAATTCGTAAAATTCGCTCATTTCATTAAATTCGTTTAATTCATAAAATTCGTGAAATTCATAAAATTCGTGAAATACATAAAATTCGTGAAATTTAATAAAATCATAAAATTCATAACACTCATAAAATTCGTAAAATTCGTAATTCGTAAAATTCATTAAATTCATAAAATTCATAAAATTCATAAAAATCATAAAACTCATAAAATCTATAAAATTCGTAAAATTCATAAAATTCATAAAATTCATCAAATTCATAAAATTCGTGAAATTAGTAAAATTTAGTAGTATTCATAAAACTCATAAAATAAACTCGATAAAATTCATAACATATATATGTGTTTTTGAAAGCCCTTCAAATTAATCTTCTTATTTAATTTTATGTCTATGCATTTATGTTATTTATCGACGTTTTGTGTAATTTTCAAATTCAACTTAGCAATATTGAAAAATTGTGTTTTTCCCAAACTAACCCGTAAACGATACCCAGGTTGAAAGACCGGAATTTATGATATTTACAGAAAAATTGCTGTAATAATACGAGTACGGTGTACATCCATAAATCTCAACCAAAATTTTAAACTTTCAACAATTTTGTATTTGTTTCGACACTTTGGCGCCATTCGCATGATAAACACATAAATTGTAACTTGCAATGTACGGGTACATTACTTATTCCAATACCCTAAATATAACAAATATTTCAGCCTTGATTCGAAAAATATCTTCATAACAAATTATTCAAAAATTATTGATAACAATAACGAACTCGCAATAACTGATTGCGTGCACACGCCAAACAGTCAAAAAGCGATAACAATTTGATTTCTTCAGGCGCTACATTTTTACAGTCGCTATAATTTTCATTTGCTTTTGTTGATATCATAAAAAAAAGCTATAACAACAGCATAAACAGTATATATAGGGAAAAGCATTAAATTGTTTAAATTAACACTAGATTCATGTTTTTGAACGGAGGTGTAATGCTGATGAAAAGTGTGCTTTAAACACATACAAATGGCGTCGATTTTATTGATTCGAAATGGATGATGATTAGTCGCAATCAACTACCCATGTTATTATGCCTCAATATATTAAATTATATTATGCCAAAAAAACAAATCAAAATTGTCTTATAATGATCATCTTCCTGTTACAGCGCATATTGCGGCTCATCATCCATCATGACTTTTTATTATGCTCGTATAAACAGAAAATTAAATGATTTATTTTTATTCTCCAACCGCATCGTTATACACAGATCGGCATCGCACACAATTGTATATAGGCATGTTTGATTCCATGGTTTTCAATTTTCATTCATTCTCAAGCATTTTAATTTTTACGGTTTTGTTGTTATGTTTTTATTTCGTAAAAGCGGAAGTTAGTCGAATTATTGTGCTGCCAAAAGGAAAATTTACCAAACAACTGTGTAGGTACTGCTGCTTACATAAAATAATGTTTATTCACAGTCAATATATAGAAGGCATATAATAATTTATACAAATAAATTAAAAAATATAAAAAAAGCTCGATTAAAAGCTTTTTTGTATACCTTATTTATTTATTAGTTTAGAGATATTGTTTTTTTGTTGTTTATTGTTTTACCATTTAAAAGTTAACTAACACGTTTTCAATATGTGATTATTTCACTCGCAGGTATTGATAATATGGATTTTTGGGATTGTTTGGATGACGGGGAAGGTAAATAAATAGTTAAGATCCCCAATTTGTTTGTGTAAGAACAGTTAGTGTTTTAATGGTTTTTGGGTAGTTTAGTTAGGTAGCTTGTTTTGTTGAGGCCGATTTGTTTTTCGATATATTCTTACTTTTAAGTAATAAGCTCAAGTTGAAACAAATGTGATTAGATTAAAAATATGTAGATTGATTTTAAATCGTTTTAGTTTCGAGTTTTTCATTCATGTAAGCTTAATTATTTAAAAAACAAAAATTCCAACTCAGAATTCCAATTTTTTGACTAAAACTTTCTATTTGTTTTAAATTTAATGAATTCATCACAAAATTGATGAAATTCATCAAATCTGATTAAATTGATACACAACAAAAAGTGACGTAATTTTAAGTGGATCAAATTCTTAATACTAACAAAATTTATATAATTCAATAAAGTTCTTAAAGTATATAAAATTTATGAAATCCAGGTTGTTGAACTTTGTAGTCAGGATAAATTTTATGGCTAACTAAACGACGAAGTTATAATGTTTCATCAATTATTTTGTGAGTTTGAGGTTCATTGGGCTTTAATAATGAAAACCAAACTTCTGAAATATTTATATTTTTTAATAGAGCTTTTGAACGATAATTTTTGTTTGGTTTGGAATTTTTATTTTATTTTATTAAATTGGATTCGAGAGTTTTTTTGAAAGTTTGAAAACTTTTAGTTAGATTTGTCTGTAAACTGTCGGAATTATTAAATAAATTTATTCAAAATGTGATTATGTAAAAATTTCGTTTAATAAAGCATTTTAATTCAATTTAAATGAGCTTTTTGTAATATATACCACTAAAACCAATTCCAAATAACGTGTATCGTGCATTAAAATGAATGTGATGAAATTAAATTTTCCAAACGAAAGCTTTCAACAATGAGTATACTCTACAAAGTTTGAACTAACAAAGGCTTTTAAGAAATTTCGTTAAAATATTTTTGAAACTTAATACGGCTTACAAAGATTTTGATTTAGAATTTTAAATATTTTATCAGAGCTTTTTAAATTTCTTTAAAAATTTGGTTAATTAGAATGAATACTTTATATATTTTATTAAGCATCATTAGAAATTTCGATTTCAACAATCAAACTTGGATGGTCAATTTAAAATTCCAAAGCTTATTACGAAAACTAAAAAAATTGGTCAAATATTTAAAAGCTTCATTTATAAGTTTTTTAAATTGTTCAATGGGTTTTAATCTCAAATCTATAAAATTTCAAAAACATTATGACGTAAAAGCTTTTAAATATTAATGATAATTTTTTATATAAGTAAAGCTTTTTAAAAGACTTTCTTACATATTGTTCGGTGTAAGATAATTATTAATTAATAACTTAAGTTTGGTGTTAAATTGTGTAAAAACCCAACGAACAAAAAATTTCAGCAACTTTAAATCATATTAAAGTTTAAAAACTTTCAAAATTTCCAAAATCGTTAAATAAGCGGGAAAGCTTAAAATAAATAGTCTACTATGACTACTGGTCACTAAATGGCCGAAAAGTTAAATGTCCGATATTGCCTACGAGTAATTCCAACAATTGTTTGAATTCATTTAAATTACTTAGAGCTTTTTCCATATAATGTTAATTCAACACTGGCACTAAACCAAAATAAAGAATCTAAAATGAAAGGTAGACTTTATAAAAACCATGCACCAAGCTTTAACAAATAAGACCCAAGAATGTAAAAGCCCAATTATAAACTTGAATGATGAAAATACATTTTATATTAGTGGAGCTTAAGAATATATAAAGGTTAGGTTAAAAGCTGTATGCAATAAAATGTAAAATCTCAATATTTTATGTAAGATTTTATGGATAAAATAATGAGCTGAATTTTTCGTTATTTACAAGCTTTATAAAGTTCAAACCTTAAAGCTTTATACTAGAATAGGTTTTAATGATAAGATTACATTTTTTTGGATTGAGAATAATTAATTTTTAACAGCTTTATGCAAAGCACTACTATATTCTTTTGATTAAAACTTTATGTAGTTGAAATATAGTTAAATATATACAGTTTGTTTACTTAACCGTGTGTTAAAAAGCTCAAAGTTTAATCAAACTCTGTAATGTGAAAAACTTATATTGTTCTTAAGAAATTATACAGCTTAAACCAGTTACTAATCTCAATATAAAAGTTTTAGGTTAGTAAAGGAGCTTTTTGAAGTGATTTATTTGAAACCTAGTGATCCTGTAAAATTAAGTTTGAGCACTTAACTAAAATAAGTAAGCCGCTATATGAGAATTTTGCACTCTGGCTAATGCTCCAATAACTATATTCTAATTAAGAGGATTGTTATGAAGAAAACACATTTTTGTGATGGCGGTTTTGTTCACATGTTTATTTTAGTTTGAAAAATCCTAAAAATCATTTACATACTGCATTCGAAAAAAGCTTTGAACAGTATAGAGTGTTCACATTTTTTAAACTTTGCAGGTTGATCATAATATTCGAAAGCTTTATATAGTTCAATCAGTATAGTTGTCCATAAAAAATTTCATTTTATGACCAACGAATTTGGTTTTGGTAGACTTGCAATATTGATTTTAATTAGGGAGCTTTAGAAAATAGTATTCCTTACTAAAAGCGTTTACTGCACTTTTTTATATTTTAACATTTAAAACGTGGAAACTTCTATAGGAGAAACACATCTGTGTGACAAACATTCTTTCTTGAGCTTTCAAAAAGCGTAATGATTAAAAAAGCTCGAATAATTTCGTTTGTACGAAAACATTTTTATTTTTTATTGAAGAGTGAATATTTTTTAGCTATAACTGAGATTTTACTTAAAAAGCTGATTTTTCTTGTAAACAGCATAAATAATAAACTGCAGATGATGATTTGAAATGGAGGAGGGTTGTTAAAATATTTCCACATGGATAATATCGAATTTTAAAGCTTTAAATCGTTCGGCCTCAATACATAATTTATTTTTTTAATTTTCCAGTTAACGTTTTTAAACTGTAGGTATGAAAATTAAATTTTGAATATAGCTTTTGGCCGTAATCTAAATTCTATAAGGTAACAGGAAAAAAACGTTAATATGTTACAACCTGGGTAGTAAAATGTTGAAAGCTTTACTGCAAAAAATACTACCAATAAGCTTTTCTGAATTTATAAGCATTTTCCTTCTTGTAATAACAGTGAGTTAATCCAAATGTGGATAAAAAGTTAAAAACTTTTTTCATAAATCTTTATCATTCTTTATAATGACTTAATTATGATGAAGACGCATTCCTAAATTTTTTAAATAAAATATTTGTAATGGTTTATTTTTGTTAAGTATAGTTTAGACGTATTTTGAGCATACCAGAAAATACAAAAACTAAAAACCTAAATTCATTTTTGGAACAATTCCAAAATTGTTTTTATTTAAACGATTACGTACTTGTGAAGGCTTAACAGCAATCAATTAAGTATTTAGACAAAAACAAAAGTCACAATTAAATTAAGAATACATCAAGAGATCTAAAATAAAATAAAATAATAAAACCTAATAAATCACAGACATAAGAGTATCAGTATCAAAAATAAAAAAAACAATGAAATGAGTTTTATTGTAAATCATTGCTTATGTCTCTCGCGTATATGCTCGTATATATATTGAGATAAAGCGCAAAATATTCAAATTAGAATTACTGAAGCACTCATGCAATTATATTTAAATGTTTTTTTCCTTCAAAAATTAATATACTGTACAGTATTATTATGTAATCCACAACAATATATATATATACATAATATTTATGATGGATGTGGAAGCAGAAAATCATAATTAAATTTCACTGTTTCAAAAATCTTATCACAAGTTTTTTTTTGTTTTGCAAATTAAATTAAAATACTAAATATGCTGTATACATACATTTAAGCTTGAATGGTTTTAAATTGAATATTATATCGAATTTATACCGAAGATATTTTATGATTTAATATGTGTAACGAATTTTCAATCAGTACACAGACATGCTCTATGCTCTCTGTATACTGGGACTAGGGAGTATGTTTCATACACGAGAATTTTAAATTTTTGATTTAATGTATTTAAATGCTTTATAAATGGAAGATTAGAACATCCATTAAATGTACATAAAGTGTATTAAAAATTGTATTAAACAACAATGTTGTATTGTTAGTTACTGTTGGTTATTTGCTTGGATATATAAACATGTTCATATATAAAGAAATGAATGAAAAAGCTCAAAATGAAAATGAATTCCCATACCAATTTGATACATATTTTTTATAGATTCATGGAAAATGGTTTAAAAAATTCAACGATAAATTGAATAAAAATTGTGCTTTTGATGCTTTTTTTAGAGGAAAATTATATTTCTTGTACACAGTACATGTAGAAATATTTTCTAAACAGTTTTTTAATATTATCAAATCGAAAAATAATTATGTTGGGATATTATAACATGAACCAGTCGGTACTAGAATTTTAACAAGTATCCCACCACAAAATATTGGAAAGTAGCATGAAGAGTATTAAAAATCCATTACAAACATGTGTTTCGAACTTTAAAAAGGTTTAAAACAGTTTATTTGGAACTGGAAATAAAAGAGACTTTGTTCCAATTTTAAAAATA
This sequence comes from Tipula unca, assembly GCA_951394425.1. Lineage (NCBI taxonomy): Eukaryota > Metazoa > Arthropoda > Insecta > Diptera > Tipulidae > Tipula > Tipula unca. The sequence continues at coordinate 20,007,000 of OX596382.1, read as the reverse complement.
ATTTGGTTCGATGTTTAACTTTAATTCAAATTTAAAAAAAAAATCGTTTAATTTAATTGACCAATTGATCAGCGAGCTCGAGGTAAATTTTCAGAATCAAAAATAAATTAATTCATACAAATTTAAATGTATGTTGAAAAAGGTAACATAAATTTGAATACATTAAAAATCATATAAAAATGGCTGACAAGCTTGAATAAAAGTTATAAGGTTAGTTTGAATGAAATTCAGACAATATTTGAAATTTTTGAAATTGGTTGAGAAACACCACCCACTGATAAGCGAAATAATATATCGTTCTGCACAACATCATCTTACATCTAATGTATAAAATTATACATAAGATTTTTGAATTTTGAAAATTTTTGAGAATTTTATAAAATTTGTGCATGTTTAAATTTTTATGAGTTTTATGAATTTTATGAGTTTTATAAATTTTATGAATTTCATGAATTCTATGAATTTCAAATATTTGATGAATTTTATGAATTTAGTGAATTTTATGAAATTTATGAATTTTATGAATTTTCTAAATTTTATTAAATTGATGAATTTGATAAGTTTTATGAATTTGAAATGTTTTATGAATTTTATTAATTTAATTTGATTAAGAATTTGATGTTTTTATGAATTTTATGTTTTATGAATTTTTATCAATTTGACGAATTTTATGAATTTATGAATTTTATTAATTTGATGAATTTAAGTTTTATGAATTATTTGAATTTTGATAATATTGTGAATTCTATGAATTTAATGAATTTTATGAATTTTACAAATTTTATAAATTTTCTGAATTTGATGAGTTTTATGAATTTGATGAGTTTGATGTATTTGTTGAATTTGATGAATTTTATGAATTCAGTGAATATTATGAAATTTATGAATTTCACAAATTTTATAAAATTAATATATTTGATAAGTTTTATGAATTTGACATTTTTATTAATTTTATTAACTTTTATGAATATAATGAATTTGATTAATTTGATTAGTTTTATGAATTTTATGAAATTTATGAGTTTGATGTTTTTTATGGATTTTATATGTTTTGTGAATTTTTATTTTTAATTTTTCGATTTAACAGTGTCAGTTTAACACCTAACGCTTATACCATTAATAACAATTTCTGATACGTTAACTAGTTCAGTTTTATGAATTTGTTTCAGATTATTTTGAATGTTGTGGATATGATTTTTTTTTTAAATTTTATTAATTTGATCAATTTTCTGAGATTTATGAATTTTAGCAAATTTGTATTTCTCGAATTTTATTAATTTTGTCAATTTTATCATTTGATCGATTTAAATAGTGTTAAAAATGCCAATAAATGTTAAGAATTTAATGAATTTTAAATTTTATCAAGTTTATGAATGTATTGAATTTCGTAAATTTTATGATTTTTGTGAATCACGTCGATTGAATGGATTTTTTAAATTTTATTAATTTTTTAATTTAAAATCAAAATTGAACGGCTAGAGTTATTTAATTTTCATAATTTAATAAATTTTATATATTTTAAAAAAATGTTGAATTTAAATATTTTTTATTAATTTTATCCATTTATGGAATTTCGGGAAAGTAAATTTTAAAAGTTTGTGAGTATTATGAATATTATTTATTTGATAAATTTTTGGAATTTACGTACGAATTTTTTTAATTAAATGAATCTTGTGGCTTTTTTAATTGTATCATTTAGTTATTTTTTTAATTAATTGAGTTTCACGAAATTTTTAAATCAATTAATTCATGAATTTTAATGAATTTAAGAATATGGATTAACTTTAAAAATTTTATTTTTTTAAATTTTAATTTTTATTTTAAGGATGTGAATGAGTTTTCTGAATTTCGGATTCATGCTGAATATTTCAAATTTAAAAATAATGAAAAACATTTTTTTTACCATTTCAAATGTTAGTTTAAAACTTTATCAAATTTTAATTTTTGTTTGTAAAAGAATTTCTAAAACTTGGAGATGGTTACAAAATTAAGCTTTTTTTATTAATAAATATTGCAGCTTTTGCAAGTTTTAGAGTTTAAAGAAAAAAAATTTACAAAAACATTGCGATTTTATATAAATTAAAAAATTAAAATATAATTGGCTTAAAATTCAATTAAATTCATCGGTGCTAAATAAGATAAGATAAGATAGATTGTAGATGATTCTGATAGCCAATTTCGAAATATTCTAAATTGTTCTCTTCTATTAATTTATTAAAGTCTATCATTTCGAAATTGTAAGTTTAAAGTTTTAAAATACTATTAAATGTTTATAATTTGATGTCTGAAATTTTATAAAATTCTTAAATTTTTGAAACTGTTTTTCAAATTGTTCAATGATATTCTAAAATTTGAACAACTTTTTTAAAGTTTTATGGTTAATCTGAAAATTTATATTAATTTATTTCAGTGTAAAGAGATATTTTTAAATTCGGACAAATATTTCCAACTTCTTGAACTAATTAGTTCTAAATGTCTGTGGGCTCTGCTAGTTTTTATAAAATTTTAAAGAATTTTTTAAAATATTTCAAAGCAACTGTTCGAAAAATTTATAAAAACTTTATAATTTTAACCAAATTTTGTTAAAGGCAGTTCGAGAAATTATTGCGAGAATGTAACCATTCAACTAGAAATATTTATTTAAATAAATGATTGATTTCCATAAAATTCATTAATATATTCCATACAATTTAAAACTAATTTATGTTTAAAATATTTTTAAAAAATTTAAAATTAACAAAATTCTTAAGATTTCTTAAGAAAATTTCGTAAAAACTCAGTAAAGTTCATAAATATCAAAGAAATACATAAAATTCGTTTCAAAAACTAAATCATTCTTAAAATTAATATTTTTTCATGAAAAAAATCAATTTTTAACGATGAAATTTAACGATGAAAATTAATTAAATTATATTAATACAATTATTTTATAAAACTATTGGAATTCATAATATTTTAATTTTATTTATTATTTATGAAGTTCAACAAGTTTATAAAATTTCTAAAAATTCATAAACATAAATTTTTGATTGTCATAAAATCCATAACCTGTATATAATCTATTATTTATATAAAATTCTAGAAATTAAAAAAATTAAAAAAATCGTTAAAATTTTAACGTTTAAAATTTATAATTTTGATATAGTTAATTAATATTTTCAAATTCATTAGATTAAAAACTTAAGTAAAATTCTTAAAATTGTTGAACTGTATATACAATTTTTTTTAATTTAATTTTATAATTTTTATTAATTAAAACCCTTTAAGCTTATGCATTTTCATTGATATCAATGGAATTCTTCGAAATTTTGATATTTCGTTAAATTTTTCAAATTTCAAAATATTAATTTATTCGCAATTATAGAAAATTCTTATAATTTATTAAATTCAAAAATTCATAAAATTAATAAATTTTTTTAAATTTATTTTCCTTAAAATTCATCCACAATTAGTATAATTCATTAAATTAATAAATTTAATGGAATTATATAAAATTAGTAATAATGCAAAATTCTTTAAATTTAAAATATTTATGATATTCAAAGTATTTATAAAATTAACATAATTTATAAATTAATAAACCTCAATGGATTTTATCTATTAAATTTGTTAAATTTCTTGAACTAAAATACCACAATCCATAAAATTCAGGAACTTAGTGAAATTCTTAAATTTAAACCTATTCGTTCATATTGTATTAAAAAAGCTCTTCGCAATTAAGTTATTTTAAAAAAACATTGGGTTCAGACAATTTTTCAAATTTTGAAATAATTTATTTGAAATTTTAAAATATCCTAAAATTAGTAAAATTTTAAACATCAAATTATTAAATTTTTTAAAAATTATTAAAGTTCATCTAAAATTATAATAATTCAATAAATTTATAAAATTAATCAAATTATATAAAATTATTTGGATAAAATTATGAATTTTTGAAAAATACCTAAAGTTTTAAAAATTCGTAAAATTTGTAAATTCATTCATAAAATAACTCATAATTCTTATAAAATTAATAATATTTATACATTCTCGTTCGAGCTCTGAAATTTTTTCAAATTGTGAAATGTTTTTTTGTTCCAATTTCATCAAATTTTTTTAAGGCCAACAAATGTATGATTTTATTTTATAAATCCACAAAGCCACAATCCAATACTGAATATTTAATTAATTATTTGAAAAAAAATTTCGATATGCCTTTGATGTTTATATTAAATAAATATTCAACTCTTATTTTTGTGTTCATTGTATTATACAATAAATACTTCATGCGCCTGCAAGATAAAGAAAATTGCCTCTATACCAAAATTATATAAATAATAAGGACTTTTGACCTATTTCTATAGTTAATATATTTTCTGTTGCTACTTCAACTGAATTTAGTATATTCCAGCAAGAAATTAAAAAAAAGAACTAAAAAGCAATTATATTATGTTAGCTATTTACATAGTATTGTGAGAATTCAAATTTTGTACGCCAATGGCTGGTTTTACGCTCTATTTATACTTGAAAAAACTTGAAAAAACTTGAATACGAAAAAAACCGATTTTAAAAATTTTGATTAATGTTTTAATATAAATTATTGTTGATAAATATCGGACCAACCTATTTCCTATATATTTCCATTTTACTACAATAATATGTAAACATATGTATTTTTAAATTTTCACGGAAATTAAAAAATATGATTTTTTACGATGCTAATGATAAAAACAAAGCAGACAAATTTGCTTAAAAAAAAAAATTATTTAAATATTTAAAAAGCTTTACATTCATATTTGTTTATGTGTTTTTCATATTTTTTTTCTGTTCTTTTCATTTTCAGGTAAGAAATTAATTTTTTGCTTTTATTTCGGAAAATGAAGAGTCAAGAGTATAAAATTAAAAAAAACTCATTCAGCTAAGTATTATAAATTTATTATATGATTCAATTAAATTTATGTGTATATACGACTACATTAATAATAATTTTAAAAAAAACTCGTATATACTTAAAATCTACTCTTGTTTAATATGGAAATAAGGGTACAGAGTCGCATATTTAATTTAAGTTTATAGCGATTTAAGCTTTTAACGAAGGATTTCAACAAAGCGTAGACAAAAAAAAAGCTTTTATGTGCGGCAATAGGAAGAATAAATTGAAGCGATGGGGATTTATTATAATATGCTGGTATACATATTTTATATTTTTATGAGTTTTCCTCGATGGTAGCTGGGTTATGTTCTATGAAAAAAGATGGCAAAATAACTCGTGTATTTTTGGTTAATTGGTACTAAAATCTGCAACCTGTTGGGAATATCATCATTAGTTAATTTAAACTGCTGGTATGTTAACATTTAAAATCAATAAAAAAAATTTAGATCAAATTTGGCAGATTAACGGTCAACATTTGAACATAACTATTTCCAGATTCAATATTTGAGTTATATAAATATTGAAAAGCTTTCGGTACACAGAAAAACTTGCACAAAATCATGTTGTGCATAGTTCAATATAGTTTAGTATAGGTTTCAAACATTTGTTCCAGAAACCGATGCATGCAGTTTTGAAGATTTAACCATCTAGATCGCCAAGATTCTAAAATTACAACGTTAGATACACAACAAAAAATTTAAACTCTTAAGCTTTGAGAATAATTTATAAATTTAAAAGCTTAATAACTGTTAAATCATTTAAATAGTTTGTTTATACTCGAAGTTATATCACTACGTTTTGGACACCATAGCAATGACCATATTTTTCAAAAAGCTTGTTATAAGTTTTTATTAGAGCTGTGAAGTTTTAAAAATAATTTCTAAATACAGAAAATATTTATTTTTAAATAATTTCATATAAAATTTGACATTTATTGGCTAATAATTTGAAAGAATTTTTTTAAAGCTATCAAGCTTTTTAAAATATTTCCAAATTCAGATAATATTTATGTTCAAATAATTCTACATATAATGTCCTTTTTATATATTTTTTACATCTTAAATTACTTTTCAGATTCAAAAACTCTATTAAAGCTCAAACAAAACTTATTGATATCAAAAAAAGTTAAAAGTTGGCAGAAATGAGGTAGGAGCGGATTACTTAAAAAACAAACTTGCAAATTTAAAAATATAAAAGCTTTCATTTTAATTTGCAAATAATTATTATCTTTATGCTCACTGACGCTTGCTGATTACAATATTGTTTAGCAAAATGTTTACAAAGCTCTATGTATATCATTCTTTTAAACTACATACGAGTATATTAAAATCTTTCAGAATAAAGTTATGATATGAATAACTATGATAAATAAATTTTAATAGAAAATTAGAAAATGTTGAACAATTCAGAATTAACAGCATTTAGTAATTTTTTTTAATTTGTTGCTTATCTATATCCTTTAAAAATAAATTAAACGCATTTAATAAACGATAAAGATTTTTTAATTCGATATGTGATTGATTTAATATGATTTATCATTATTTTTGTTGCTTTGTCATCTCTTTTAAGTCTTAACTTGTAGCTTCTCCTATTAATGATCAAAAGAAAGTTTTTTTTAAACGGAGTTTTATTAATAATTGTATTTTGTTCAATATAATTAGCTAGCATGTTGAATTAGTCAGTGGCCTTAAAAATCACAAATTTAGGATCGAGTCATTAAAGCTCGATACATTTGTATCGAATATATACGAATTTGGATCTGTTTTTATATTTTAAGTAGCCCTACAGGTCAGAGCAAGTAAAGTTGTATTCACTTTCAATAGATTTTAGTATAGATTTATCTTATTTTTTTATACGAAACTTAAAAGCTCCTACCATATACAAAACAGTGCTTCTAAGTGAAAAAACCAAAGCTTGCAATTTAATCAGATTATCTCAACATTAAAAATTCGTTTACTTCATTATATGAATTGAAATGTTTTTGTACAAGTTTTCTAACTTCACCTTTGGCTAAACTTAAAGCTCGTTATATAAAATAACTAATGGAAGTTCTTCAAACATTTCAATTTAAACCATACAATTTAAGTATTCTTTTAAAGCTTTATGTAAGAAATTTTAAAAATATTAAGCTTTTAAATTATTTAAACTTAAAATGGATGCAAACTGTATTTGCATAATTAAAAATCGTTTATTGTGATTGTCTTGCATAATTTTAATTTTCATTAAATGCTTGAGCTTCTATTGCCAAAAACAAGGAAAGCATTTATGTTAGTCGATTAATAAATTTTATTTCGAATTATTATAAAATTATCTAATAACTAATAAACAAGAGATCAGAAAGCTTTCCGGTTTAAAATGGAAAGCTCACGAGCCATTTATATACTCAGTTGCACATCTAATCACTTTAAATTAATTCTTTCAATGCTGACTGATTATTTATTAAGCTTTTAAAATAATCATAAACTTTCTGAAAAGCTCCGTCATTTGACTGTGTTCCTAACATGGATTAATATTTTTAAATTAATATTCTAAGAAATTTAAAAGAGTACCAAACCTAAAACTTTAGTAAGTTAGATTTTAGTGCAAGCGGAAGCTTTCGATTTAAAAAAAAAGTGTGGTTTCTAAATTACATAATTTAAACGAGCTTTCAAGTCAATAAATCCACGAATATAAAGTTTTGTTTCTATTAATTTGAATTAGAAAAGCCCAATTTATAAAATATTGTTATACTTACAATTTTAAATATGTTATGCATTAAGCTTTTACATTTCAACAAATTTAATGATTTATTAGTGCAATAACTTTAACTCAAATTCAAACTTTGAACATATTTTACAATGTTAGGTCAAATTTGGAAATTTTTGAATTAACAATTATGAATCTTGAAAGCTCGTATCTACTTTTTTAAAGTAAAAGCTCATCATTATAGCGTAGTTAATCAGATTATCTTATATACTACTTTTCTATCACGTACTTAATTCGAAATGGAAGCTTTTTATTTTTATAATGAAAATAGGTCATGGAAAGCTTTTTTTTTATGGAGTTATTTCTACTGGAATACTTAACGTTCAGGGCACGAACCAGATCATATTACATCACGATTTCGTTTATCTGATTCTGTTAACTTAACAATTGTGAACAAGCTTTCAAACTGGATCATCCGCTATATCAAAAGCTCTTTATAATGGATATAAAAATTTAAATGTATGAAATCTTTTAAATTTGGAAAATTTTGTGGTTTTAAATATTTACAATATGTAAATTTCGAACCTTTAAAAGGATTAGTAAACTATTCATCCACATTTCAATTTTTATAAGAAGCTCTCACAATTAATGGTTATTTATGAAAAAATTGAGCTCACAATTCAATATTTTAAAAACATATATAAAATATCTGTATTATTTCGATTTCAAGCACTAACAATCACTACAAAAATGTTTTTGATCAAGTTCATTTTCTATTCCATTCTTTTAATAAGAACATAAACATAAAACAAAAAAAAAAACTTTACATAAATTATACGATAAGAAACCCCTCTTAAAATTAATATGTAAAGCTTTATTTTTCAATAAGATTTGCATAAAATTGTGCTTTTGTTACACAATATCCCCAAAAAAATTCAACCCAAATAAAGTGTACGACACAGTATCATGAAATATCAACAAAATACTGGTCACAGAAAATTCTTCAACATAATTTTGTACATACTTGTATGTATATGTATTTGTGTTTGTATTTCCATTGAGCACACAGCTCTTATGGATAAATTATTTTCCGCGCAGAATCATCTTTCAAATATATGTACAACAAAGAAAAAAAAAGAAGCAAAACGGGATAAAAACGAACACAAAATTATGGAAACTTATTTTCCCTACTTAGTTTTTCTACATTCAGAATCAGTTTACTTCAAGAGTTTTTCGTGAAAAGTTTTTCCCAAAATAAAAAATAAAAAAATTAAAAAAATTGAAAATCGTCGAACGCGCGGAATGAAATGAAATTTTCGTAATCGTTGCCGCGCGTATTTTTTTTGTTCAAATCGTTAATTAAATTATTTTAGTGTTTACTGAATAAATTAAAATTTATTGCGAATGGCTTAATACGTTGTGATTTTAATATACGTTTTATGTGTTTGTGTGTGCGTGTGTATGTGTCCGTGTTTTTAATTCAGTGAAGCTTTTTTCGATTAATAAGTGTGTTGTTTATTATCTCGTATCTTCTGTATATTAAATTAAATAAAGCTTTTTTAGTCTCTATATTATCAAATATTATTGTTCTAATATAAAATATAATGAAAATGTGAAGAAAAAAATATGAAAAGTTTAAAAAAGATTGTAAACACCAAGCTTTTTACTATCCCACTCTACTGTGTCGTTAATTCTTACTAAATAGTTGTTACACAGCAGAATAAAAAACTTTTTTTTTTACAACCTTGTGCTGTTTTAATAATTACACCATGGTTTTAACATTTTCTTTTGCCGATGGAAAATTGGTTTAGTCGAAAGCTCATAAAATAAATAAAGTTAACTTGTGAAAAAAAAATGGAAATTTATTAGATAAATAAAAAATTGTGTACACAACAGTAGATACACCGCATATAAGAACAAGAAACCGAAACGGGAAAGAACAACAACAATAGTACAAAAAGGATAACATAAATCAACCAAAATGAATTCGGTTCAGAGTACAGGTCATACAGGATCAATGAAAAAGGATTCACAAATTGAGGTAAAAATAATAAACAAATAATCCCTTAAAAAAAATTGTTAACAGGAGAGACCGAGTTGATTAAGAACTCATTAAGTAAAACGTCAAGGAATATCGGTTGTATACGGTTTTCCTTTTTATTTTTTATATTTTATTATATTGTTTAAAGGGATATCTTTGTTAAGATGTTAACCACACCCACAGTATCTTGTATTGTATATAATATTTATTGTTTATAGTCTTCTGCTGGTGTCTTTTATACATACACATTACATCTTTGTGGAGAGATGAATATTCTAAAATGGAAATGTATCGTTAAATAAAAAAGGATATTAGTGAAAATGACCTGACATTTTTGTGTTTGATGTGTTTACAAATATATAATATGACTTTTGAAATTTATCAAAGCTATATATGTGCTGCGGGAATTCTTTGTTCACATTTTTTTTGCAAATTTGTAATATTCAAATATTTTTTTATTTTATTTATCGAAAGATTCTGCGAATTTGGGACTCAAATCAAAAGGTTTTATGTATTGCAATTATTTATGTATTTATTGTATCGTACATTTGATTTATTGGAAATGACATATGAATTTGCCGCGTGCATTGAAATGGTAAAGTGTACCAGCATACAAACCAATCAATCAATCTGAAAGCTGTCTTAGACAAAAAGTTTTCCTTTGTGTGGGATTTTTAGTAAAAAATATGTCAACGGAAATTCAACATGACTGTGATTTTTTTTATTTTAGTTTGAGAATTTATGTTTTGCTAGCGAACATGAAATTACCAAAGTTGTTCCGCAATTATTGAAATAGTAAGTAAATGCGCTGAGGCTTCAAACCTTAGACTCTGTATATTGGAATTCAATGTAGCAAGTTTTAAATTTATTAGTTTCGTACACTCAAAACTTACATTAAAAGTGTTTAGACCTTAATTCAAAATCAACCTAAAATCAAAAGTTTTTGGTGGAAGTTTGGGAGCTTTGATTAATTAAGATTTGTGCCAAAAGAATTGCTTAAATATTATTATGAAATTTTACCAACATCTTTATATTAAAAAGGTAACATATTTATAAGGTAAGAATAAAAAGCTCACTCAATTAGTTATAAGCACAATGCTTTAAGTAGGTATTCTAATTACGTTCGTTAAGCTCATTATAATCAAAATGAACCCCTAATTGAAAATCATGCAAAAGCTCTCGAAATAAATCAGAAATCCTAAATTCCGGGGAATATGAGCATGCATGGAAAATAGATTTGGAGCTTTTTTCTAGACGGATTAGTTCTAATTTTGGTTTAATTAAATGAATTTCCACCTCAGCTATTGCCCTATTAGAAGTGATCAGTTGAATTTGATAGGTGATAGTTATAAAGCTTTTTATATTTTTTCATTAATTCGTGCTATTACTTAGCTGCTTCTCAAACATGATCCAAGACACTATCAAATATGTACTTAAGTTCAGCTTTCAAGTTTTTTGTTTAAGTGTTCCGAATTTTTTATAGTTGCCTCAAAACATTTTCAACTACATTGGGAATTACAAAATTTTTTTGTTTACTGTTTACATATAAATCCTAAAGTGAAACTCCTTCTTTGAAAAAAGCTTTAAACCGACCTGTTTTTAAATTGAAAAGTGGAAAGTGGAAAAAATATTGTCCAATTTGCGATGATTTAAACCAAATTAGCCTGTTAGTATTTTTAAATCCTGTTCAATTGTAGTCCTAGTTGAACTCAACACAAAAAAACTTTCGGTTGAGTCTAATGTCCTTTTTATTCATTGAAATTGGCCTTGGCTAAACATTTATTTAATATTAGGAACTTTTTTAGTAATTAATTAAGATGCGCTTAAAGCAAAATTGTGTAATATAAGAAGTTTCAAAAGCTCATTGAAAAGTTTATTTTAAAAGTAGTGCGTTTTCAATAATTTATTTAAACTAAGATTTGCATTTTTTTTAAATAACGAACCTTAAAGCTTTGGAGCCTAAAGATGATATAAAAAGCTCATCGGTCTCTTTGAAATCAGTGGATGGTGGAAAAATTATTAATTTTTAATTATTAATTAAAGTTTTATTCTTCCACGATATTGTTACATAATGGTTTCCAAGCTTATTAAAATAATTCTGAAACTTTACTTTAATCAAGACGCTCTTGAAAAATGTTATTCTAAAAACTAGAGCTTTCTATTGCATTAAAAATACTATAAAATCTTTTCTGAAATTAATTCATTTGACCAAAGCAATTCAAATTGCATGTCAACCGTTTTAAAAGCTTTTAAAAAAATTGTTAAAATTAACCATGAAAGCTCCACTAAATAAATAAAATCAATCATAACTCATAGGAGCAAAACATTTGAATGTTAATAAAATATAGCGAATAAAACGGTAAAAGCTGGTATAAAATAGCTCCTTCAGAATATTGAAAACTTTTTGATATAATATTAGTTTCTAATTGTCAAAATAATTTGTGTGGCAGTTTCAATTTCTTATAAATGTCCTCAAGCTTTTTTTACAAACACAGTGAATAAAGCTTATGATTTCGTAGTGTTCTTCTTCAATAACTTAATTCGCTAAATGGACTAAAGCTTACTTTAAAGTTTAAACCAAAGCTAGGTTTTCTGTAAAATCATTTGAAAAAGCTTTCAGTTACCTCCACAAATCATAAAAGCTTAGTAAAAATCAAATCTACGAGCAAAAGTAAAACTCAAAACAGTTTCTTTTGAATTTTTAAACAAACTACGAAAGTAAATTACTGAAAGCTGTTAAAAAAAACTCCAAGGAGGACTTGCATATTAAAGTTTATGATAAAGATGCCAAGGAGGCCTTGCATATTAAATTATGATAAAGCTCAATTTGAGAGCTTTCATTAATAAATATTTGTGTCAAAAGAATTATTAAAATATTTTTAAAGAAGTCGTATATGGTTTACATAAAAGCCACATTACTACATTTACTAATATTTTTAAACTATATTCACGACAAATACCCTTTGAATAACAAAAAAGCTTACATAATTCGAAAGTTACAATAAAAAACTCACTCAATTGGTTGTAGTTAGCACAATTATTTAAGAAGCCCAATGCTGATAAAATCCAAAGAGGTCAGTTGTTTTATTTAATTTCGTTAAAGCTCATTATAAACGAAATGAGCCGATAATTAAAAATTTTGCGAAAGCTCTTATATCTTGAGCAACAAATCGAAATAAATCAGAAACCTAAATTCTTGGTTATTTCAATTTAAATGGACGATTTTAAGAATTAAAGTTTGGGTTGGTTTACAACAGTTAGATAAATCGAATTCGCACCCTAACCTATAATCTTATTCAAGGTGATAATTTAGACGCTCTTAACATTTGTTTAAATGTATTGGATTGAGTTTCAAAAATAAAGGCAATGAAACGGTCTGGTACTCTGCTTAAAGTCTTTTTAACTTTTGAGAGCTTTGCTGTTAATTGTTTTTAATTTAAATTTTGGAAAACATATTTAACAATAATTTTAATTTTTTCTTGAAAATCATTAAAAAAAATTCTGTAAAAATATTGTTGATAATTTTGCATTTTTAACCTAAATTCTGATAAATTTTGTTGTCGAAGTTTATCCAAGTTTTACATATAGCTTAAATATAAGGACTTTTGTAAATCGAGTAATTGAAAATTAAATGCTTTAAGCTCTTTGCAAATCTCTATAAAAATCGATTTTGGATAAAATATTGGCTGATAATCCTTATCTGCATGAGAACGGAACTCGATTCATCAGAGTTTATTTAAATTTGTACGTGTATAAAAGCTTTTGTAAAATGGATTAACAAAAATTTTAAAAGCTTATCGATTCTATTTTTTTCCCCCAACAAAAATTTTTCTCGACAAAACAATTTCATAATCGACATACAATTAAAAATTTAAAGCTTTCTAAAATTCACCATAAAATATAACATTTCAATTATTGTCACTTAAATCTATGGCAAACGAACCAATAAATTCGGATACATGAATAGGAACGAAGCCTGTAGCAACAACATCGCATGTCAATTAAAATGTGATAATTTTTCGATTTAGTTTTTTTTTCCGAAATGAAAATTCTTATTTTTATAGTTTTTGTTACAATAAAAATAGCAACAACAATTTTATTGATTAGTCAACATATAAACTTAATCGTACAAAATTGTATGTACAAATATATGTATATTTCAGTGGAATGAAGTAATATGCAAGCGAATTGTTTTAATTTATGCATTTGAACGCAAATTGATTAATAAATTATATCCGATACTGGCTGGGTGTCAATATTATATTATCGTTCTGCCTGGTGCCAAAAATATTATAACAAAGCATAAATTACGATTTATAAACTATTTCAAATATAATGTTATAAACATACTATACAAATTTGTACGCTAAAAATTGCAAATTTTTCAAAATGAAAAGAGTAATTAATACATAATTGGTCTAGAGTCTAAAAAATAATTTATCTAAAGCTCTAATTGTCCTAATCGGCTATATAACTTTCTAAGGCAACTTTTTTTCCAAAAGCATAATTTGAAGTGAAAACCTTTCTTTAAAAAAGCTTTTAACAAAGCTTTTTTTTAATTTTAAAGTGGCTAAATTTTATGATGTGGAAAAATGTTGTTCAATTTGCGATGATTTAAACCAAATTAACTTTTTAATATTTTTTAAATTCTGTTCAATTGTAGTCCCAGTTGAACTCACCACAGAAAAGCTTTCATTTGGGCTTATGCATCGGTTAAAAAATTAATTAACTGTAAAATTTTGAAAGCTCATTGAAAAATCTCAAAAGCTCATTGAAAATGTTATTTCAAAACTAGAACTTTTTCTATAATTTATTTAAACCAAAATTTGCATTTTTTAACGTTGTTAAATACAAAACTTAAAAGCTTTATATCATGAAGATACATGAAACGATATTTTTGTTGGATTAAAACATACTCATTTATTTGTAACCATTTAAAATTGCATGTAAACTATTTTAAAGAGCTTTTACTGAAGCTGTACAATTTATATACACTGTAGCTAGTAAATTGCTAAAAGTGAATAATAAAAAAACGGTCACGCATGCGCCTGATGGATCCGTACAGTCTCTTTGAATATCTAAGCCAAATCTATTTACAAATGTTAATAAAGCGTTCTTTGAAACTTGATCCCATTTTGTAGAATTTTTTTTTTAATTATATGAAGAAAATGCAAATGAGCTTTATTGGTATTCCCCACCCTTTCAACTTAATGAAAAGCACTGAATAGGTCTCCAATATTCGGAATAGATCGAATTAATAACATGCAGGATAAATATACAAGAACGATATCGTACATTTACACAACAATTCGGAAAAGCTCTTTCTAGTGTCTAAGGTTTGAACTTGCAGCACTTGAGTTAATCCTCAACCGATACAGAAAATATTTTTTTACTGATTCTCCGAAAACTGAATTTCAACCAATTTCTGATTTCGCCTTTAGTCTGCAAATTCTTAAATTTCAATATTCTCGCCAAATTCCAGATATAGCCTAAATGGTAAGAAGAGTGAAATCTAATTGTTCAAGCTAAAAGAATTATGTTGCGGGTCATAAAAGCTTTGTGGAGCGAAAGAGCACTTCGTAGCTTTTTGAAACCAATAAAAATTCGAAACCTTTATATTATTTTGTAAATGGAGCCTTCTTTAAAAATATAAAAGCTCAAAATGTTAAACGTATGTCAGATTTCAAAGAAAAATTTCGAACAATAGCTAATTAGAAAAGCTGTCTCACTCAGAATTCATTCAACATGTTCCGACTGAAATGTTGCTTTTTTCTGTATCGGTTGAGCTTTTGCTTCCTCTTAGATGTAAAAACTCTATACAGCTAAATGGAACTTCGTAACGTTTTGAAACCAATAAATATGCGGGAGTCTCATTATATTTGAATATGAGGTGAAAATGCTTAAGGCTCAAAATATTAACAGAATGTTAGATCTGAAAAAGAAGTGTTGAATAACGGCTATTACTGTGGCTGGTGGAGCGAGCTAAAATTTAGTTTGACTGAAATGTTTAAATACATTTTAAAACGCTACTAGCGTAGAAGAACTTCATATAAAACTGTAAATATTAAGTTAGTGGTAATTAAACATGTAAATTAAAGCATTATATATGTATATGTGAATTTTGGTTTTAAAAGCTTTCAAAAAATTCTCTTTAATATTTACCAATATAAGTTCAGATTACAAATTTGTTTTGAAGATTCGAAAAATTAGCATAATGCTAAGAAGCTCGATATTCGATTGAGCTTAAATATTAACCTCCTTTGGGTACCGAAATTTATAAGTTGAAAGCTTATACAAATTAAATTATTAGTACTATAAACTACTTCTCAAACAAAGATAAAAGCTCACCAGTCAAATTCTGGCCGAATATTTTAATTTAGTCTTAAAGCATGTAATATTATTTTAGTGTTAAAAGTTTCAAACTGAAAGTATGAAAGAATTAATTGGATAGTTTAAAAGCTTTTAAAGTTTCTAAGTAATGAGATGAATTCTGAGTGAAACCTTTTAACCTATTATTTTAACCAATTATTGGTTGAACGGGTAGGGTTTCAATTTCGTCAAGGTTTAAAACCTCAATATTTCAGATGTAGATTAAGTGCTAGAAAGGGTGAAATCTATTTGTTAATTTAAAACAATTATGTTTAAAAATAAATTGAAAGTTCATTCACATAACTCAAAGAGGTAATATTTTATGGAAGCTTAATAAAAGCTTTGTTTAATTTCCAGATTAAAATGTTAATATATGGTACTTTGAAAGAGTTCTCATTTGATTCTATTTTTGGAAAAATTCTGGAATCGATTCTTTCAATTACACGGAGAACTTTGTAAAAATATATTTGAGTAAAAGGTTATTTGATTAATGGTAATGATAAGGCAACATATTTTAAGTTAGAATTTAAATCAGAATATTTGCTTTTAGAGCATAACGTCGATTATCTCAGCTAAATTGACGGAAAGGTTATATATTATCAAAGATTTTTTGATGATTCCTACCAAAATCTCATCATAAAAATTGTTTACAATTTATTTAGGAATCGGTAAGTTAATTTTAATAAACTGACGTATCACATTCCACATAAATGATATGTTGTCATTTCTGGTACCTTAATTTAATTCATTTTTTCTGATTAACTTTGAATTATCGGTGGATTAAATATTTTATGTCGCATGTAATTATCCACTCATTATGAAAGGTGGTTCGAAAGTTATGAACCTCTAACATACAGGACAGATATAACAACAAATGTCATTTGTTTTACATTTCATGTACGGAATCATAAAAAGCTCCGTACTCTTTCAAAGTGATGTATATCTATTAAGAAAATTTTTAACAAAATATTATTTATTTGGAATCAAAATTTCTTAACACAATTGTTAAATGTAAATATTCATAAAGCTTAATATCCTAAAGTTTAGTTAAAAAAGCTTAATACGGCAAAGCTCCACCGCCGAGCAAAAGTTTGTTGAAAATTTAAATAGCTATAGATATGTTTTAAATACAAAAAATTATTTTCTCGAGCACTTGGAGTTATTTATACACATTCTAGTAAATAAATTGCTAAAAGTTGGTATAAAAAAGCCCGTACTCTTTAAAATTAGTGAATGGTGGAAGTTCATTTATTTTTAGTTGTTTATAAAATTTGTATTCTTTCACAATATTTGGTTTCCAATATTGTTAGCCTGAAACTGTACTTAAAAGCAAAAAGCTCCTGGAGAATTTTATTTTAAATACTAGAGCTATTAATTGAATTCAAAATATTATCAAATCATTTAAGAACTAACTTCGTTTGACAAAGCAATCCAAATTGCATGTAAAATATTTAAAAAGCATCTAATAAAGTTGTTTTAATTAACCATGAAAGTCGACTAAAAATAAGTCATAATTCATAGGAACAAAATTTTTGAATGTTAATAAAATATAGCTGGTAAATTGGTAAACGCTGGTAGAAAAAAGCTCCTTCAAAATCTTGAAAACTTTATGATATATAAGTTTCTAATTGTCAAAATAATTTGTGTGGAAGTTTAAATTTCTTATAAATATTCTCAAGCTCTATTTTCAGGCACAGTGTTTATTATTTCGTAGGGCTCTGGTTCAATAACTTAATTCGCCAAATTGACTAAAGCTTACTTAAAAGCGTCAACCAAAGCTAAGTTTTCTGTAAAATCATTTGATAAAGCTTTCAGATATCACTACAAATGTTGGTGTTAAAAGCTTAGCAAAAATCAATTCTGCGAGCAAAAATAAAACTCAAAACAGCTGTTGACAGTTGACAGCTCTTAAAAAAAGCTCGTATTGATTTTTAGTATAATTATGTAATATAGAAAATTTAAGTTTACATGATAATCCAAATTGCCAAGGAGGACTCGCATATTATATTATGATAAAGCTCTACTTTAAAGCTATTATTTAAGTTAAAAAGCAAAAGTCCGTAAACCAAAGTTTGAAGCTTCTAGTTGCCTCGAAAATACTAAATTTGAAGACCATTATTAAATTTAGCGCCATAGACATATGTACATAGGGCTTCCTAAGGCAACTTTTTTTTTTCAAATAATGATAAGTGAAAATTCTTCTTTGAAAAAAGAGCCAAGTTTTTTAAATTTAAATGTAGCTACAATAATTTTTATGAAGTGAAAAATGTTGTCCAATTTGCGATGATTTAAATCAAATTAACTTGTTAATATTTTTTAAACTCTGTTCACTTGTAGTCTCGTTGATTTCATCACAAAAAAACTTTCGTTAGAGTCTAATGTCCGTTTAATTAATTGAAATTGGGCTTATGCGTCGGTTAAAAAGTTATTTAAAATTGGTAACTTTTTAATTAAAATTAGTAATTAATTAAAAGTCGTTTAAAGCGCAGTTGTGAAATATAAGATGTTTCAAAAGCTCATTGAAAAGTTAATTTTTAAACTAGGGCGTTTTCAATAATTTATTTAAACTAAAATTTAACGTTATTTTTAAATAAGGAACCTAAAAGCTTTAGATCCTAAAGCTGATATAAAAAGCTCGTCGTATTCTTTGAAATCGGGGGATGCTGGAAAAATTATTTATTTTTAATTATTAATTAAATTTGTAATATTCTACGATATTGTTACATAATGGTTTCAAATGTTATTACCCTGAAACTGTACTTAAAAGCAAAAAGCTCTTGGAAAATTGTATTCTAAAAACTAGAGCTTCTTATTGAATTTAAAATACTATCAATTCTTTTCTGAACTAAATTCGTTTCACCAAAGTAATTCGAATTGCATGTAAACCATGTTAGAAGCTTTTAATAAAGTTGTTAAAATTAACCATGAAACCTCGACTTAAAAAAACAATGTGGAAGTTTTAATTTCTTAAAAATATCATCAAGCTCTATTTTCAGTCACAGTGACTAAAGCTTATTAGTTCGTAGGGCTCTGGTTCAATAACTTAATTCGCCAAATTGATTAAAGCTTACTTTAAAGCTTAAACCAAAGCTAGGTTTTCTGTAAAATCATTTGGAAAAGCTTTCAGTTACCTCTACACACGTTGACCATAGTTTCAAGACATTATCGTTAGTAAATTACAAAAACTGAGTATTCTAAACGCCAAGTGAAATAAAGTTTAGCTATTGATTTTGACCTATTTTGAGCTTTTTGTCGAGAAATAAATTTTAAATCTAGATCGATGGAATGTAAAGATTTATTTCATTAATATTTCAATTATTAGTATCTGTCTTTGGAGATTTAAAATTATTACAAAAAAAAAACGTTCAATAATAATTAATATTTTTATTTGAATACATATTTTTGCAAAACCGGAAAATGATTAATGTGACAGATGAGATATATCCGGTTTATTTAAATTTCATCAAAATCAATTTCCATGTCTTTATGCTCGTATTATACAGCAAACCGTAAATCACAATTACTCGTCTTTGTGTTATTTATTACTTGGCTTTTGTGATTTCATTTTTTTTTGTTGCCATACAAATAAATCGTATAGTTTTGTGTTATGTTATGTAACACGGATGTCCTACATATCGGATATCGTGTCACAATACATAAATTATCCCTATTGTTGCCATTTTTACAGTGCTTTAATTAAAAAACATATTATACTAAAGCTACCGGTTAATAGATAAATAATTACGTTTTGTTTCCATAATATATGTAATAACATAAATGTAACATGCAATAAATAAAATGACATGCAATTTTACACTTAAAGGCGATGTACATCTATTTATGGTGGGAAACGAAAATAAAAATCTCAGGATATTGCGCATCCATATAAATAAAACGCTTTCAGTTTAGTACCAATTATACATATATGATGTATTACATAGTTTGGTTTAAATCGGTAAATGCCGGTCATAAATTAAAGAGACACACATTGTGGTTTAATGGTTTTATACAATTTTATAGTCGTGCAATAAAATTGTTAAATACTCTGATAAAATTGCATCAAGCTTTTCATTGTAATTTAATTTCATATATTTGTCAAGCGACTGAACGTCGATTATTTGATTGGATGTGTGCCAGCTATTCTACACTATAAAAAAAAATATGTTGTACCAATTCCGGAAACAAGCAGACAAATTTCATTATGTTGTCATGTTACATACATATAGAAGACGATATCTGATCGTTTTCAAAATATGTATACAAAACTAATAAAATTGATAATGACATAAATTTTCATTCTATATTCAAGTTGTGTGCTAAGTACAAACAGTGCAGCTTACATCTATCTGAAAATGAAATCGATTTTATGTACATTGAGATAGTCAAAGAAAATTATTCAGAAAGCTTTCACATTTCTTTTAAGAATGTGTTAGCTAAATACATAAATGAATTTAAAATTTCACGTACATATCTGGATTAGTGATGTAGAAGCTGTGAAGCTTTTCGTATCAGATAAATCGTTGTGAATTGTGAATGAATTTCTTCATTGTTATAATTCCTTAATTGAGACAGCTATTTCTGATTACGAACAAGTGTTATTTTGGGCAATATCACTAATTTCAAGGGAATCAAGAAAAAATTAGGGCGTTGTTAACGCCAATAAATAATTATTCATATTGATTATCCAAAGTGGTTAAAAGTAGTCGGTATTCATTCTTCAGAAATAAAAAAAACGTTCTAATTTTTATCTTTATCTCTTCACATTTTCAAACTTTTTGACATTTTGACATATTTTTTAAGATTTTGATTTGGTTTTTAAATTTCAATTTCCTAATTTGTTTTGGCTAAAATTGATATTAAAAATTAAATTCAATCCACAATTTTGTATTTTTTAGTGTGGCTTGAATTATTTTATAAAACGCAAATATTCGTTCTTAAAATAAATATACGAATAACCACTGCACTTCAAAGTATATGCCATAGTGGCTGTCGAACTCACTTAAAGAACCTATCAAGAGCCGGACCGAATTAAATTCCCGTTCCATTTAATATTAGTATCGTTCTGATTTTTTTCAGATCCATAAATTGGATTAAAAATTGATCCCTCATTGAATTATAATTGTTAATCGTTTTACAAATCAGATTATGTTGTATTTGAAAAAAAATTGGGGCGTTGTGTTTATTTAATAATAACCAATAACGTAGCACAGCTACCAAACAAATTGATTTAACATTTTTTTAATATTAATGGTTTTTAAGAAATATAAACAACTCCCTAATTATTATCTTTATTCATTATTAATTAAATATGTTTTGCTACATTATTTTATGACTGATTAATGTTAATTTGATCTGTTCGTAATTATATATTTAAATTATTTTATATTCCTAAAAAAAATTTGGGCGTTGTTTTTATGTTATAATAATATTTTGTCTTAAAAATGTTATGAGTAAAAATACCTCGTATTTGCACGAGTACATGATATATGTAGCTGTATTATTTCAAATCTAAATAACAATATATTTGTATAATTATTTTTATTCCTGAATACAACGCCCTAATTTTTATGTTCATCGATTTTTGAATAATTCCCAAACTCCAGATTTTTTATATGTCATAATAAAACGTTTCAATTTGATCAATATGGTATAAATTGCTAGTTACTCAATTCACAAATTACGTATTGGCAGCCATAGCTTTGATCATTATCTTTCAAATTTTTATTAGAGCTGTGAAGTTTTAAAAATAATTTCTAAATTCAGAAAATATTTATTTTTAAATAATTTCATATTTGTCCTTTTTATTCATTTTTACATCTAAATAGACCATTTCAAAGCTCTATAATGATTAACAATAATGAGGTCGGAGCGAAAGGTCAAATAACAAGATGTTATAATACATCGATCTTCCACCTAAAAGCTTCATAATTTTTATAAATTGCGTCAAAGAGCAAGAAACAAAACAAAGTTTTAAACATAAGCTTCAAATTTAAGAACATAAAGCTTCTACTTTAATTTGCATATAAAAGCTGATGTATCATGTTTTGATTTCATTACTTATCCAATAATCATATTTTTTATTATTACTGAACGGAATCTGATATTGTTAAACAAAATTTATAAAGAGATTTGTACCATCCTTATGAACTACATAAAATAAAAGCTCTAAGAATATGTGTACTGAAGTTTTGATATTAATAGCTATGATAAATTGATAACTGATAAATATTTCAAAATTTATATAGCTTTTTCATCCCTTTTATTCGAAAACGGGAGCTTTTCATATGCTTTATCAATAGAAAGCTTTTATTTCGAAGGAGTTTATTAACAATAATATTATGTTAATAAATAATAATTTATAAGAAGTTAGCATACTACAAGGTTAGGGTTTAATCGTAAAAGCTCGATACGTTTGTATCGAAAATATCTATAAGAATTTGGATCTGGTTTTAAATTTTGAATAGCTCTCGAAAACAGAGCAAATTAAGTTGCTTGGATTTTGTATAGATTTATATTCTTCTATTCTATTTTATGAAACTTAAAAGCTCCTACCAATATGTATGGTTATTAAAAGGAGATTTTAAATTTCATAGTGTTTCCTAGCGAAAAACTTAAACTCATGGAAGCATTTCGTTTACCTCATAATGTGAATTAAATAATTTTGTATAAGCTTTCTAACTTCGCCCCTGTCTATATTAAAAGTTCGTTATGCAAGTTAATTGATGGAAATTAATCAAACGTTACAAATTAAATCAATAAATTTACATATTTAACATTCCTTTACAGCATTATGGTTACAATTTTAAAAATATTAAGCTTTTGGTTGGCTTGAAACATTTTTTTTTTAAATATGTGAGCTTTTAATTTAAGTATTAAAAGGGAAAGTATTTTTAAATTGTTTAATTAAAAACAGTGAAACATCCGAAAGCTTTCCAGTAAAATAAGTAAAGCTTACGAGCAGTTTATTTTTTGCTCATTAAATCACTTTGATTATTGAAAGCCTATTTTTTACTGAACCTTTACAAGATTTTCATTAATATCTCTAAATGATCAGTAATTTTTTTAAAAGCTCCCACAACTAATTTGAAATAATTAAATACTTATTTATTATTCAGCCATAAATCAAATTTTTAAAAAAAATTTAACTGGACATTTAAAAGAGTTCCAAACCTAAAACTTTATTTTAATACAAGTTAAAGTTTTTGACTTAAAAAAAATGTGGCTGCTAAATTATATAATTTAAAATTTTTATTTATGTGGTTAAAGCAATGATACAAATAGTTTCATTAACAACATAACCAAATTTTTAATCATATTTCGAGTCTATTAAAGCTTTGAAGTTTTAAAAAACTTACCTAAGAGAGTAATATTTGATTGCTATTCGGTGAGGTTCAAATTAATATTTGATGTAAATGATTATTGCGACCTAAGTTGTACACATTTTTAATTTAGTACATTAAAACTTTTAAGCTTTGGAAATAAATTATAAATTTAAAAGCTTAATTTTAGAATTAAATTGAATATTTCGAAACTTAAATAAATAATAGTAACATAGCCTTATTCGAAAGCTTTTAATTATCGTTGCCATAGAACATAATGTTTAATCTTTTTCCACAAAAAAATTAATGAAACCGTACATCATATATAAAAAATGATAAATGTATCTAAGCCACCAACAGTTCTTGTAACATATCATAACATATGTAAATAGCGCGCATTCATAACATAAAATCCTAAATAAACAACAGATTATCTAATTATAAAAATTTAAGTTTTGTAAAGATATTTTAGGCGCTGTATGTAAACTGTACTTCGATTGAATTAATTTTAACGACAAATTAATTTTTTTCACTCCCTTGGAAACCTTGATTTTGTAAAATATTTATTTTGATGCCAGAATATAACTAAATTCCAGTGAAAATTTATAATAATCGATAAGCTTTTATAAATATTATTTTGACTTTTTGTGAGAAAGCTATAGCTATATACGAGTATATCCACTACTCTTAATTTTTAAAAGCGTATTCTATTATTGTTCACGAAAATTATAAACGGTTTTTTTATTCACACCCACACGAAAAGGGATTATCTGCGCCAATATTTATGATTGTTTTATGTTTTTTTTGGTATACAAATTAATTTTCAAATATTAATTTTAACAAAGCTTAAATTAATATTTGTGCGGAATTCTGTGGAATATATTTAAATTTATGTTGGTCGTTATTATTCTATTTAAAAAATTAATTTGATTGAATTTCGGTTTATGCCCCTGCGAATAATAAATGGCTCAATTATTTTAGTGTCGCTAAAAATTTAACTTACGTGACACATTGAAGGGTGAAGGGAAGGGTGAGCATTTATTGACATATTGACACTGATGTTTTTTTTGTATTGTGTCATCCTCGTATTCTCACTTCCTGTCTCTAATTAGAATGTTTAGGAGTTCAGAAAATTTTAAGAAAATTTCATAAAATATTTAAAGAATTTGAAATGAATTTTTGATTCAGCCGGATAAGTTTTTAATTTCAAAACGAATTGCGACTTTATGAAACTTCGATGTCAAAAATTACGAAATTGTTTGAAAATTTTATTAAATTTCTAGAGAATTACATCTAAACTTTACGACAGATTCAACTGCAAATTTAGAGCAATTTATAAAATTTCAAGAAAGTTGTAATAAAATTTTAAATTTACAAGAATTTTGAAATAATGTTCAGTTGAACTCATCTTAAATTTAAAATTGAAATCTATAAAGTGATTTTGGAAATGTTTAAAATATACGTTTTTGTGAAATGTTACTTTTTAAAAGTGTTATCAAATACATTTTTATGAACATTTTATTTGGAACTTTACGGAATTCTCAGACAATTTTATAAATTTATTATAAAATTTTAGTGATATTAGTTGCAATAAGAGCATTTTTTAAACTTTAAACCAATGCTTTATTTAAATTTAAATGTGGCTAATTTTTGTGATGTGTAAAAAGTTGTCCAATTTGCGATGATTGAAACCCAATTTACTTGTCAATATTTTTAATATTCTGTTCAATTGTTCAAATTATTTAAATTCAGTTCAACTAGGATGAACTCAACTCAAAAAACTATCGTTTAATTCTAATGTCCGTTTTATTCATTGGTTAAAAATTTATTTAATATTAGGAACCTTTTTAATTAAATTAGTAATTAATTAAAAGTGGCTTAAAGCTTATTGAAAAGTTTATTTAAAAACTAGAGCGGTTTCAATAATTTATTTAAACTAAAATTTGAATTTCCTAATGTTCCTTATTGTTAAATAAGGAACACCTAAAAGCTTTAGAGCCTGAAGCTGATATAAAAACTCGTCGTACTATTTGAAATCGGTGGATGCTGGAAAAATTATTTATATTTAATTATTAATTAAAATTGTATTCTTCCACGATATTGTTAAAAAGCAATTCAAATTGCACGTAAACCATTATAGAAGCTTTTAATAAAGTTGTTAAAATTAACCATGAAAGCTCGACTTAAAAAAAATAAAATCAATCATAGTTCATATCAACGAAACATTTAAATGTTAATAAAATATAGCTGGTAAATTGGTAAAAGCTGGAAGAAAAAAGCTTCTTCAAAATATTGAAAACTTTATGATATATAAGTTTCTAATTCACAAAATAATTTGTGTGGAAGATTTAATTTCTTATAAATATTCATTCACCTCAAGGTGTATTTTCAGAGTGACTAAAGCTTATAATTTCGTTCGGTTCAATAACTTATTGTTAAGCTTTTAATTTTGTAGGGCGGTGGTTCAATAACTGAATTTGCCAAATTGACTAAAGCTTACTTTAAAGCCTAAACAAAAGCTAGGTTTTTTGTAAAATCATTTGAAAAAGCTTTCAGTTACCACTACAAATGTTGGTGTTAAAAGCTTAGCAAAAATCAATTATGCGAGCAAAAGTAAAACTCAAAACAGTTTTTTTAATTTTTAAACCAATTACGAAAGTAATTTACTGAAAGCTCTTAGAAAAAGCTCGTAGACTGATTGATTTGTCGTATAAAGAAGACTTGCATATTAAACTTTACGATAAAGCTCTACTTTAAGGCTATTATTTAAGATGAAAATCATAATTTGGTAGACTCAAGTTGGCAGCCTTCAGTTGGCTTTATAAATTTAAAGGAATATTAATTGCATTAAGAGCATTTTTTAGTATTTAAACAAATTAGCATTTTTCAAATAGTTTTCGGAAATACAATTTTTTAACAAAATTTTTTTTAAATAGTTTACAAAGTGATTTAGGAAATTAATTTGTGTAATACTCTTTGAAAAACTTTACGAAATTTAATGTCATTTTCAGAGAACAAAATTACAACTTATATTTTAGATTCAACCGCTTTTTAGAACATCATGTTATTTAGAGCATTTTAGAAAATTTGTAAATAATTTAAAAAAAAATATTAAAAAAAGCTTTAGAAATTTTTTTTATTTTCACAGAAAATTATAAATTTTTAACTAAGTTTCAACTAAAACTTAAAAGGATATAAACTATTTAGAGCGTTTAAAAAATTTTAAAAATTGTTTAACAAAATGTCAAAGGAATTTTGAAATAGTTTTAGGAAAAACATTTTCATAAAACTTTTATTTGAAACTTTATGGAATTTTCAGAGAATTTAAAAAAATATTTAATAAATTAAAATAAATAAATAAATAAAATTTCAACTTATATTTTAGATATATTCAACTGTTATTTAGAGCAACATGCTATTGAGTGCATTTTTGAAAGTTTTAAAATATTTTTCAAATTTTAAAAGAATTTTAAAATAGTTTGAGGGAAATTTTAAGAAAATTTTAACAGAATTTCAACTAAAATTTAAGATAAATTCAACGGCATTTTAGAGCTTTTAAGAAAATTTGTTCAACTCAATTTTAAATTTTCTAAAATTTTCAATTGAAATAAAACTATTTAAAAATTATAACAAATTTTTAATTTTAAAAGATTCTTAATATAATTTACAAAGGGAATTAGGAAATTCATTTTTATGATACTTTCAGTTAAGCTTTACGGAATTAAACGTAATTTTCAGAGTTTTATAATTATTTTTAAAGAATTTCAACCAAAATTTAAGAGAGACTCAACTGCTTTTTAGAACAACCTGCTTGCTACTTAGAGCATATTAGAAAACTTTAAAATTACTTTTAAAAAAAATTTTAGGAAAAAACTTATTGAAAAATGACGAAATTGTCTGTATTTTTTTTTCAGAATTGTAACTAAAATTTAAGATAGATTGAACTGCATTTTAGAACGTTATAGAACTCAAAATACCAAATATTCCAAATATTTAGAAGAGTTTTAAAATTATTTTAGCAAATAATAATTAACAGTGTTAAAGGCCATTACTGGCCCCTTACTGAATCAACAATCTGGCTCCAACGGTTTCGATCCTGAGCTTGGTCTTCATACTGTCTAAGACAATCAGAAGAGGCCAAGTCGTTCTCTACATCGTGGAGCCATCGTCGCCTGCAACGACCTCTGCGCCTACCATATGGTGGCTCTCCTTTCAGAG
The DNA here is from genome assembly GCA_951394425.1 of Tipula unca. NCBI lineage: Eukaryota > Metazoa > Arthropoda > Insecta > Diptera > Tipulidae > Tipula > Tipula unca. Next base: position 19,979,456 of record OX596382.1, on the reverse strand, counting down.
ATCGCTGCACAATTCGTTCCGGATCAGCACGCAGAACGTGACCGAGCCATTTTAGCAAATACATTTATATGAAACTTTTATGTGAAACTTAACGGAATTCACAAAGAAGGTTAAAAAGTTGTATACAGAATTTCAAAATAAAAATTAAGAGCGGATGAACAGCATATTTAGAGATTTTTATAGTTATACAAATTGTTTATAAAATTTTAAATTTTAAAGGAATTTTGAAACTTTTATATGAAACTACATTGAATTTTCAGAGAATTTTAAGATATGTTTAGTAAAAATTTAAAATCCATCCAAGTATTTTAAAAAGATTTTAAACGAATCTAAAATATTTTACCAAAATTGATTATTTTTTAAAAATTTTGAAATGGGGTTTATGAAATTTATCTTTAAAGAGATTAATGTGAAACTTTATGGAATTTAACGAAATTTTTAGAATTTATAATTTTTTCAAAATTTGATAATTTTTTTACAGAGATTTAACTTATATTTTAAATCGATTCAGCTGCTATTTAAAGCAACATGCTATTTAGAGCAATTTAAATTTTTTATGAAACTTTTATATTCAAATTAACTGAATTTTCAGAAAAGTTTAAACATTTTTCAATTAAAACAACATGAACATTTAAAAAAATATTTAAATTTAGAAAGAATTTTAAAATAGTTTTAGAAATTAAATTTTATAAGCTTTTATGTGAATCTTAACGAAATTTTCAGAAATATTAATTGTTTTTTAAACTTAAATTTCAAACGCATATTTAAAGCATTTTATAAAATTTTATAAATATTTTAAAACAATTTTAAAATATCTTTCGGAATTAAATTATTATGAAATTATTTTTTTGAGTCTTTACGGAACTTACTCTTACGGAACTCAAATAGTTTTAAATTTTTTTTACAGAATTTCAACCAAAGAGACATTCAATGACATACTAAGAGCATTCTGTTAAATTTTAAAGAAAATGTTAATCATATTTTAAATTTTTTAAAGAATTTTAATCGATTTTAGGAAATGAATTTTTATGAAACTTTTATGTGAAACTTTAAGGAATTTTCAGTAAATTTTAATTTTTTTCTACAGAGTTTCAATTGAAATTTAAAGACGAATTAGATATATGTATGTTTAAAGAATTTTATAAACATTTGAACAAATTTTTAAATTTCAAAAGAATTTTGAAATAGTTTTAGAAATTAAATGTTTATGAAGCTTTTATGTGAATCTTAACGAAATTTTAAGAAATATTAATTTTTATTTTAAATTAAATTTCAAACGCATATTTAAAGCATTTAATAAAATTTTATAAATATTTTAAAATAATTTTAAAATATTTTTAGGAATTAAATTTAGATGAATTTTTTTTTTTAATTTTACAGAACTTTCAAACAGTTTTAAATTATTTTTACAGAATTTCAACTAAAGAGAGATTCAATTGCAGATTTAGAGTATTCTGTTAAATTAAAAAAACATTTTAAACAATATTTTAAATTTTTTAAAGAATTTTAATCGGTTTTAGGAAATTAATTTTTATTAAACTTGTATGTGAAACTTTACGGAATTTTCAAATAATATTATAAAGTTCTTACAGAATTTCATCTAAAATTTAAGATAAACTACATATTTAAGGAATTTTATTTAATTTTTAAAAAATTTATTCAACATATAAAATAATTTTAGGAAATAAAAGTTTAATAAAATTTAAAATTTTAAATTAATTCTAGGAAATTATTTTTTAAGGAACTTTCTGAGAATTAAAATTTACAGAATTTAAACTTAATTTTAGGTAGGTTCAAGTGCATATTTAGAGAATTTTACAAACATTTAAAAACAATTTAACAAAACTTTTAATTTTGAAAGATTTTTAAAATAGTTTCAGGAAATTTTTTTATGTTTGATACTTTTATATGAAACAACGGATTTTAACGGAATCTTCAGAGAATTGTGTGATTTTTTTAAAGAATTTTAACTGAAATTTAAGAGAGATTCAACTGCTATGACAAAATGCTATGCAGTACTAGTTTTGAATAAAATTTAAAAACAATTTTCAAAATTTTATAATAGTTTAAGAAAATTCTTTTATAAAATTTTTATGTGAAAATTTACGGAATTTTCAGAATATTTTATAAATTTTTTACAGAATTTAAGAAAGATTTCACATTAGAGCATTTCATTAAATTTTTAAAAAATTTTAAAAAACTGTTAAATAAATTTTAAAATAGTTTTAAGCAATAATATTTTATGAAACTTTTATGTGAATTTTTAAAATTAGTTAACAAAAATTTAAGATATATTCAACTGCTTTTTATAGGATTTTATAAAAAAAATTTCAACATTCTAAATTATAAAAGATTGTTAAAAAGGTTTATAAAGTTGTTGAGAAAATAAAACTTTATGAAACTTTTAAATAAATTTTACAGAATTTTATTAACAATTCTAAAAAAAATTTATGGAAAATTTTGTTTAAATTTTGAAATTACAAATATTTTGACTTTACACATAATTTTAAGCGACTTAAAGAAAATGTTGGCAAATTTGTGCCATTTTTTAATGATTTTCTAGAATTTTTTTGCTAAAGAAAGCTCCAAAATGTAATTACCTAAATGTATGTGTAAATCTGATGGATTTTCGAATAATTGAATAAATTGAAAAATTATTTTACCCATGAAAATCAATGCATTGAATACATAGATATGTATGTAATCCAATTACAATTGATGAACTTGAAATTATATTGGTTGTTTTTTTCGAAATCAATACAAAATACCATACCGAACTTTGAATGGAAAATCAATAGCAAGCAAAATTAGTAAAGACAAATTCTGATATATATATGGCCACACCCAATTTAGCTATCCTTTTTTCGATTCACGTTGCGAAATTAAGAAATTTGATCGAAATTTAATAAATAACTTTATTTTATAGAAAATTGATGTATAACATAATCTAAGAGAATTACAAAAAAATAAAATAAAAATTGGGCTAACCATTACATTCCGTTTCACAACGTCGTTATACGCCGTCCATACCAACAAAATTCGGTATTTTGGTGCCATACCTCGATTAAAAAAATGTTTAAGTTTTCCAAATGGTTTTAAAAATAGATGTAGGTCATGAAGTTAATTTAACTGTGTGTACGGTTATCGTTTCATTTCATTTGGATATAATATATTTTATACAGCAGCACAATAGTATGTATATACAAGAAACTAAAACATCTTATGATTTATCTCTTTCATGTTGTATTTCAAGTTTTTTATTTTATTTTGCAACGCTGATATACAATATATATAGTCAAAAGGATATTCTTATAAATAATAATTCTACTTAGCTTCGTAATAAATTTTATACTCAATGGTATATGCATTATATAGTTTTACGAGCATACAATTTTAATTTAAGTGCCATCATTTTTTGTGTAACTGAAATGTAAGTCGGATATGAAATTTTCGAAAAACCGTTTACACATATCTCTGCACCAACAATATTAAAACATGGAAAAAATAATTTAAAACCAAATTAATTTATTTACATTCCATGCACAACATAATCTGTGGATGTACTTACTTTTGCATAGTAGTATGCAAATGGAAAAAATTCTAAATGCAAAGTACGGATGCTGAAAAGTAATTAACTGTCAGTTGAATTTTAACTTAATTAACTTTAACCTGGAATATTTATAGTTCTATGTGACTGATTTAAAATTATTCAAACCCCAAAGAAAGTAGTTTGTTTTAGACCAATGGCCTTAGTTTTTGACCTATTTGAATTTTCTTCAAAGTGTTGACTTAAATCATTAAAAATTCCACTACAAAACTTGAATTGCTCGGTATTCAAACTTTAATAAAAATTAAATAATCTTGACTACAACCAAATTATTACTTTATATCATCGAGAATCAACCTTCAGGGCTGAAAAAAATATTTTTTTGTGATAAAGTTGTCTTCCAACTAACTACAGATAATGGACAAACTTATGGTGGGTAGGTAATAAAATTTCAGTAATTCATGGCCTCTAATGGATTTCAGCAAAAACAAGAAAAATTTAAATTAGATGCGATCACGGTTTAGGGTCCTTCAGGTTCCTTAGCCAGACCAGAAAAGTGCAGTCTGTAAATCTTAATTTTAGATTTTACACCATCAATATAAAACCTAAACTTCTCAATGGTCAATACCTTTGCCACACATTCATGCTATGTGGCCGGTTTTATTTTAAGAGTGAATGTAATAATCTACTTGAAGCATTCCACTCGAATTGCCAGATTGTATCACTAAGGCCCAACCTGGATAAGTATCTATAGCACGACAATTGTCCCAAAGTTCTGTTCATGAATAATAGTAATTGGATTTACTGTGACTTCCAAGAATTTGCGTGGATCTATCTAGGCAAAACCTAATTTTACTTAAGAGTTTGCCAATTTAGCGGGACCGACAAATCCCAATTAATGCCAGGACTAGTTGTTACTAGAAATGATTTCATTGCTATTTTCTATTCCAATTTCTGATGATAATACATGTCATGATATCAGCACATTTCACGCTCATCTGATCGTCCTCAAGAGTCAGCTTACTTCAAGCCGAGTTTTTCCAACCGCGAACACTAAGACATCACATCTATCTAGTCTGGTACAACTGGCTCTGGAATTATAGCCAGTTAGGCCATATCCAAAACTCCGCGAACCTCTACGTAGGGCCAGATGTCACCTTGTAACTAGACATTCAATCAAATGACCACTTGTTCGTCAAGTTTTAATTGGTGTCCTACCTTCTGGGTCTTCTCATTTGTTTGATGTTGAATCCATTCATTCTTTGTTAATTATTTTACAAAATGGGAATTTCACATTGTTGAACATGTAGAAAGGTTTCCACCCGAATGTTCCTTAAGACTGTCCTTCCATCCCACAGCACCAACAATAAATTCTGTTTCATGGTTTTGTGCTAGCAACATATCAACCAAAAACCCATCTCATTACAGTCACCATGGGTTTCGCTACTTTTATCAAAACTTTGGAAGGACTGCAAGGAAATGCTACTGACCCAGCTTCTTCCATGAAACGTCCTCCAACAAACTGAGAGCGGCAAGTAATGGGATACAACTTAATCGCTTATACCTTACTGACGCGACCAATAACTCCAATTTCTCGAAGATACCGGTACTGGTATTTCGATTCCCCCTGAAAAATATTGCCCCGACCACGCGTCTAAAATAGATGATGACCTGATCCTGTCCGCCGCTAAAGGTGCAGTATTTCAGATATACGGGGCTAAATTGCTGAACGTAAACATTGGTTAAACAGCAATTTTTCCGACACATTTTTACAGTTACACTTGACAGATTGATTATCAGTGCTGACTTCTTCTTGACAAAACATGGTCTCTTCGCCAGCAGTTGTCTCTGAGTTCTCACGATCAATCTTGCTTCCTCCTACGTGGAAGATGTCTCTGAGTTACCACGATGAATCTTGCAGTGAATATGATTCGCTTTTAAAGATATTTCATTCTTTGTTTGAAACACCAAATTACGCCAATCCAGCGAAGCATAACGTAGTTCACTACAATTAGCACTAAACGCTGTAAACTATTTGATTTTAAAATGCGTTTTTGGCGTTCCTGCTCTAGAGTTCCTCCTCACTCACCAATTTACCCAAGATGGCATAACACCTTTGCTACTGCGAGAAATATTAGAGAAATTCCACATAAAACATAAGCTGTGGACTAGCTTTTGTATAGTAGCATTGAATAATTACATATAGAAGGTGACACTTCCAAATTAGCAGCGACATATGAGCATGGCGTCAACAATCTTTACTAAATTGTACTATGTAGTGTATACTCAAACCTTTAATTTTCAATTTATCTAAGATACCTCTGCTGGCAGCGCTATAACAACGTGTCATTTCTATATGTAATTATTCAATGATAGTAGTATACAAATGGAAAAAATTCTTAATGCATAGTACGGATGCTGAGAAGTATTGAACCAGTTGGATTATAACTAAATCAAGTTTAACCTTGAATATTTTGTTCTGTGCAATTGATCTTTAATTCAATAGCGTTGTTTTTTTAACACAATTTGAAATCAAAAATATTAACTCTTGGAAATTTCTCATTTATAATCAAACTTACTAATGTTGACCTTGACTTGTGATCACCTTGCTAATCTTTTCTCTCAATTGGCCCTCAACTTTTCAAACTTTATTTAAATTTACTTAAAGTTGGTTGCCGAATTGATCTTAAACGGCACTCAACTGTAAATTAATTTATTTCATAATTTGTTTTTTGACTTCTATAGTGGCTTGAAAGTAGGGTACGAGCGCTTGAAATATTGAAAATTTTATTGATTCATCATCTGTTGGGCCGGATATATGTTCCATCGAGCCTCGCACAGTCTGACAATGTTTCTACAACTTCCCAACTTCTAAACTAAAATTGTGATATTTGACGTGGTTCTCAATTCTGTAATTTCTGACATTCCGTGGAGGTGTGCATGTCAATGAATACACAGCACAGCACGGGACATCAGGTACCAAATTTAATTTTCAATTCGTATGCTGGATTTCAAAATCATATACCTGGAAACTATAGACCAGCAAGGCAATCTCGATTTAGGCACCCTTTGTTAACTCTGTCAGACCAAAAAAGTACAGTTTGCCTCGATTTTAAATTTTACGTCATCGAAAGAAAGTATAAGCTTGTCGATGGCAAACACACCTTCACACTCTGAGGCCAGATACTTTGTATATGATTTTAAGATCCATTTACGGTATTGCTCGTTCAAAGCCTTCAACATCTTCGTGAAGATTGAATTTACTAAAACTGGTGCGAACAGTACAACAAGACACTTCAGGTGTTGCGGTTATGAGATTATGGTCAACTCGGAAAAGCTTGCCCATATTCCAAACGGTAATTAACTTGCAGCATTCAATTCAGTTTGCCAGAATGTATCAATGAGGTGACTACACCTCGTTCGAATGACTGTCGCCAACTTCCGTTCATGCGTATGGTGTTTTCTTGGAAAACCCTAATTTTAGTTAAGGTTTTCGTACAAAAACATCTGCATTAAGCAGGACCGGCAGTTTCCACCACTTCCAACAACAACAAACAAAATGATTGATGGTGAGGGTTGAAGCTTGTCAGAACAGGTGACCAGAAATTATTTCATTGCCGCTTTTAACTCTTGTTCCTTGGTTGTCCGTTTCAAGTTGAATTTCATCCGTTTTTTATACTTTATCTGAAAACAGCTCCAACTTTAGTTTTTCCAGCGAAAAATCAGATCCAACCCAAGTTTTTCACTTTGCGCTTCTCATCCGTCAGTGTGTCAGCTATGGGAAATAATTTGCAAAATTTTTCTACAGTATTTGTCCAGTATTTTCCAAAAATTAAATTGGTTTTCAATTCTCGTATCTCATTATCGTTCGTATTACAAAATTCATCTGCTGTCCCTTCAAAACACTTTTAGGATTCGTCTACTAGGAATTTAAGCAAAGGTCGGTAAACCTCGCTTAGAAGTATATCCACTGACCTAGCGTATATTTCAAGTTTATTCTATAAATTGAGGCAGGCTAGGGTTCTTACATCTCTATAAACGAGTTTACCTTTTATTCCACTAGCACTCGTCTCCTCTGAAAGATATGTTTTAATGTAATCGTCAGATTTTTAATATTATTAGTTCGGGAATGGCTAAATATGGCAATAAACTGCCACTTTTTTGTTTGTTTCTTTAGACCAATGCTCACAAAACTGTTGAAATAGTTTACTTAGTGGTTATATCTGCTAAATTTAAAAATTTGGCTCACCTAGGGTGGTATAAGTGGTGGAACTATATAAAAATGTGCAAGTGTTAACAATTTTAATTCATCATGTTAAATCCTTACTTTTTAATTTACGTACTTATTTGTAGTTTTCAATGTCGTGACAGATCATTGATGTTACCATAATCATATTTAAAAATAATCCATGTGAGAGTTGCAAGTATGGTGCTGGTACAGGATTTTTAATCTATAATGAATTAATTTTGGCTTGAAATCAGCTTGTCAAGCAATCCGATAAATAAACCATAATCAATATTAAATGCGCCATTGTCCTTCTAGATTATTGACGTGGAACCATCAAAAGACTACAACAATTATCAAACTAAAGTTTTACAATTAGCCCTTTTGCCATATTTGTCATACACTTTAATGCAGGCAGTTTTCAGAATTGATATCTTTGATTTGGTCGACAACGACTGTTATAATGAACGTCTTTAGACATTAGTTAGACGATATCCTCTTATTTTCAACTAGCAAAAATATGTAACTACGGTTTTATAAAATAAAATGTTAAAAACTAGTTCAATTTAGCTCTCCAATGCCACTGGCAACTAGGAAATTTTTACTTTTTTGAAAAAACTAAAATAATTATTTTTTATATTAATTATCGGTTTAATTCCAAATATATTTTTATTTAAAACTACACAAATATATAATAAACTATTATAAATTATTATTTGTAATTATTTAATAGTGAAAACAGTTTGAAAAAATATTTAAAATTTGTATTATTTTAAAGTTACGAGTAAAGTAAAGTCAATTTGAACCTTAGACTCAAGCTAGTCGCTTGAAAATTTTTATGCTCTCTTATCTTAAGTAACAATATAATTTAAAGAATTTTCAAAGTGATCCGACCCCGATGTCATGAGGCTGCCATACAAATTTACCATATTTGCTGATCATATTAATTTCTGTATTTTTTTTTAAAGCTGAATTTATAATGCAATTAAAGTTTAAACAATTTTTTTTTTATAATCAAATATAAAATTTATCAACCAACCGCAGAAGCTGTCGGTGCTGTAACCAGTCATAAACATGTACATACCATTATATATTTTATAAAAATATAAGTCTTGCTTGAAGCTCATGAAAAATTGGAAAATGTACACATACGTAACCTAATACGTTGAAATATATTTATGGTATTTTAACAAACAACAAGAACAACAATTTATGTATATAACACATATGTTGGGAAAATTGAAACATTAGGAGTAAAATATATATTTATACCAACTTTTTCTATACAAGTTAAGAAGTTAAAAAATGTTCTCGTCGAAGCATGCATATTGGAAGATAACACGAAACAACTGAAAACAAAAATATAAAAGGATTAGATTGTTTTTTATAAATATTTATCTATCCCAGCACTTTTGGTTCACTCTCAGTTCACACCTTGTAGCTATCGTAAAATATAAAAAGGTCGAAACAAGCAAAATCGTTATACATTAGGTGTTCTAATACAAATTAGATTATGTAATTAAAGTTGTGTATATATGTATATATAGATGCTTTAAGCTTATATCCGTTTGGATCCAGCGCTATAAAAATTTATGTTAATTCGTAGAGAATAATATTTTAGTAATGATTCGTAGAGCGAGTAGATTATGCTGTGTACAATTCTAAATAAATTTACAGGTCATTTATTTTTTATTTTTTTTTGTGTTATATGTTTTTGTCGTCGTCGACTTGAGAAAAACAGGTAGTAACACTCAAAATCGTTAAAGACGCACGACGTGCCAAAAAAAATATTACGTTTCGATATTATTTTTTTAAATGAATGTGTGCGTGTGTGTGTTGTGCAGAAACTGCGGGTGTGTCGTCACTATATAGTATTCAAATATATATATATAGTCGTTGTTGTCATTCACACAGTGTCGTTGTGTACATATCGAATTTCATTTTTTTCATATTTTTTATTATCTTTCAGTATGACGACGTTGATGACTTATCTCTGCTGGAGGGTGATGAGGAATTCATGAAGGTATATTACCTAAATACATTTGCAAAAAAACAAAAAATACAGATATTGGCACGATTTAAAAACACTAACCACCCTTAAAACAATAATTTTTTTTTTTTTTTTTTTTTGAATTGTAGAACCTAACACTGGGGCACACACACACTCACACACATTTTTTTAAATCCTTAAATCACTTTGTATAATATATGTTATGTACTGTAGTTAGAATTTGATGTTTTATAATAATTTCCAAACATATCCTATCCGCGCAGCCCTAAAACGCCAAATATCTAATTAAATTTAATTGACTTATAGAGGGAGGAGCTAAATTATACTTCAGCCTGATATATTGACAGTTTGAGGTACGTCTGTTGATTTTTCATTCATTTTCTTATACGAGCCGTAATCTTCGATCGAAATACGTCTCTCTTCCATACATGCTACATATACACCAAACATTAAAGGTGCGATAAATTTTCATTAAATACAAAATTATAACATCATTATTAGAGAATGGAAAATCGGAAAGAAAATGTGGGAAAAACAGGAAACGAATAATTTAATTTAATTGTAATCCGTTCTGTATACAGAAACAAAAAAGCTTTTTTATTTACTATCTGATAAGAGATTTTTTTTTTGGTATAGTTTGTTAATACCTATATAGAGCAGTGGTGTGCAGGGAAGATTATAAACAAATGCAATTTCATGTATGACGTCTTTTGTTTCCATGGTGAGTATTTTTTTACGGTTTATAGTCTTTGCGCAGATTACAGATGCAAAAAGAGGTCAGATGTATTATACCTGAAAGGTAGTTTTTTTTATTGTATAGCAGGTCTCATTTTAATATCTTAAAAAATTAGAGGTCACACCCAATCCTCGGCGTTTGCTTGGAAGTTTTTAATTAAAAGATTTATAATAGTCCGCTCAGTAAAGAGACAGTTTGCTCTCCTACTACGATCTTTCAATAATAAATCATCTCAGCGAAAAGAATTTTATTTTTTTTTTCAATTTGGATAGAATGAAAATGTAAATTCCCTAAAAAAATGTATGGGGCCCTTTCACCCTGGGGGATCAGCAGGAACAAGGTATGCACCAAATTTAAAGGCTTTTTTTCTTAATTTTAGTCCCTATAAAGGTGGCCACCATACAGCGCAAAACATTGTGAAAAAATTCAGGTGCGAAAGAAAAAATGTGCGAGGCTCTTTTCCATCTTGTTGGCCAAGTCGACAATCAGAAATCAGGTGCGTTAAATGCTGTTTTTGAGCTGGAGGTCAGTATGTTTTTTAAACGACGTTGGTTTCACTCAAGTCGGGAAAAAATCATTTTGTTTACATCAGACATTTCCTGGCCACCGATATCGTTCGTTTTAACACCACTGAGCTTTTATGTGCCCTAATATTATTTTTCATATTTAATGGGAAGGTCTGTAGCCATTAGCCGATTATTGGGAGAATTCGATTCGATTTCCTATTATTGGTAAATCTTCAATGGGACCAAATTGCAACTGTTACCATTGAAAAATCAAAAAGTATTGCCAGCGGTTTTGCTATGGAGTAATGAAATTTGGTCAAATATTTTGAATTCACTTTACGATTTGCTAGTTTTTTTCTCACGTCTAACTCGTGAATTAGTCATGGTTTTAACGAAGTTTAACATGCAACTATCTCTATTTGACATATCACTTTAATTTAACTGTAGGTATGAATACCATCTAACCTTTATGACATTTCATTTATTGTTAGCTGTCTATGTGGAACTATTTTCGTGTCTTCGGGGTCGGATAATCAGTTTAAAATGTCAATTGAACAAAATGTACAGCAAGGCAGAAACTTTCAGAAAAAATGTAAAATTCCCTTCAAAATTGTTTATGAGTGCTTTTTCACCGCGTGGTCGAATAACTCTCAAATTTAAAATGACCAAAAGATCCGGCTCAACAAGTATTATTGGGATCACTTGAACCCGAATTTTGATCACACTTTGTAATTTTAGTCCTCAAAAAGCTCGATTCCATATACAGCAAAAAAATTACAATAATTTAATATGAAACCCTGCAGCCCTCAACCATTCCGAAAATTGAAAAAATCAAACGGTTTTATGAGAATTACTTTCATTAGTTGGATTAGTATGAGGGCATTATCTCTTCTATCTCCAACTTAGTACTGCAACATATTACTGTCTTATGCATGTTTAAGCGAGTTCCAAGAATTTTTTGTGTATTTTGGCACAGCTTAATGCGATTATGCGATTATGCGGTACCCGCCTAAACCCGTGAGCATTATATGAAATAGAAAATATTTTCATTTCAGATGAGATTAGTGGTTTTGTTTGACATCCGTTTCTCTTAGATAATTCATGTAGCTTTTTGCACCGTATTTTGTACAGAGCTTAAAAATTTTATAGATAGGTTCGATGATTGGGTACATATGAAATATATTGAAAGTCGATCGTGAATTCTTTTCGAAAATTCATAATGAGTGATGAGACTCGTATTCACCTTTCTGACCATGTCAACAAACAGAACTCTTGCATCTGTTAAATTTTTTTATCTAGTTTAGACAATATCCGAATGCCGTTTAAGATATGTGAGTTGGAAGTAAGCTTGATTTTTTTTGGCCTGGTTTTGATAAAAAAAATAACCATTGAGATATGCAAACATATTGGAAGTAGTTTTCGTAATGAGTATTGAAATCTTAGAACTATAGAGGAGTTTTCTTCTTGCGAAATCTTTTAGCGTTAACACTGTCGATTTTCACTCCTACTTTATGTTCAACTCGTGAATTGGAATAATGGAACGAATTTTTTACTGGGAACGGTCTATGTTTGACTTTCCAGGGCCCTTTTAAACATCTAGTTACAATTAATCTGGCCATCACTGGTTTTGACCTGATGATACTTCAACTCTTTTAATATCAAAAACCTAACCGAAAGCTCTACAAGCTCGAGTTTTTTAATTGACCATTGACCGTCTTTACCTAATCTGCACTCCAACAATAGGACATAGATGTATTCTTGATCATCCCGAGATCGAAATGAAGGGTGAAGAATTCATTTGCATCCTGCCTCTATCAGGACTCGAAACCGGTACCTCACACTTTAACCACTTTGCTATATGCTATATAACTCTCTTTGCAGTCTCTTTATATAGAAAAAGAAGGAATAACACTGAAACCGTTGTAATGAAGCTTCCAAACGATTGATCTTATTAATTAAATGGAGAAAATAAAGCCTTGCTTGTGGATCAAAACATCCCTTTTCTAGGATAGTTGTCAATTGATATTTTCAAATATTTTTACAATAATAAATTATAGATAAGTGTTGGGTGGTGGCGTGTTGTCTGGACTATTGGTTATATTTCAGCCTCTCTATGCGGTTTTTTTCAAAAAATTATATGGAAATCATCCAGACTTTGCAGACGAACGATGGCAACACCTTCATACAGTGGTAATAATCGTTTTTTTCTACTGGAACATGCATCGTTGTATTTTAGACTGTAATTTATCACTATAGGCTATAAAATGGAAATTGACTTTACATGAAATGTGGATACCTCCACCGGAATAATCGACCACATTGAATTGTAATTTAAATTTTCATTTTCTCAGAAATACGATCCGTTAAATCCTTATCGCTATAAAAAAATTGATATTTTGAAACTCCCAGGAAATATACTAATAAAGCTCTGAAAAAGTTGTAGTTTTGATTGAAGTACTCTAAAAAGCTCACCAATTCAATCAAACTAATGTTTTTCACCCCCAGAAAGCACTGCTTACAATAACCTGTAAATACATTTTATTGCTGAAAGCTTTCACATTTATAATCGAAAAATTCTCCATGTGGTGGACTTGCATATTTAGAAAGAGCTTTCCAATGTGAATCGTTATTTAAATATTGAACTTTTTTACTTTGGCGTAGATAAAGTAGAAAGTAACGGTATTTCTTGGCCTCACTTTCATCATATCTTGTATAATTGTACGATTAATGTTATAAAAAGCTCCGAACTTTCATTTTTTGTATTGCTTTATAATTTAAAAGTTTGAAATTATCGTAATTTATTGATTAACTAAAGAACTTGAACTTTAAACAGTTTGACTCATAATTCTAGTTAATTTTCTAATCAAACCAGCCAAAAAGCTTAAGCAGTATATTTTGGACTTTTGTATACCTAGTACGAAAAAATATAAATTTAATTTGAAATAAATATGAAAGCTAGAATAACTTAAAGACTGAAACATTTTAAGTAAGCGAACATAATGGTTAATTATGGAATCTGGTGCATCTTGGAAATAATTAATTTATTATGCTTCTCGTGAGGAAATGCATTGAATTCGGAACAACGCTATGATAAGCATCACTCAGACCAACAAATCGGCCTACGACTAGATGAGTTTTACTTAATTATTTGATCAAACTTGCAAAAAACATATTTTACCTCACATACATAATATATTTGGTTTTGAAATTTTTGAACTGATATACCCTTTATACTTTTTTAAATAACTTTTAGTATCAAGCCAAATTTTGAATTAATCAAAAATTTAGAATTAAAAAACATTTTCCAAGATCAACATTTAAAATGCCTGGTATATGGAATTGTTGATATTAAAAAAAAAAGGTTAAACCTTTTCAAACCTGACCTCGATAAAAGAAAAATAATTAAATTTCCATCAGACAGATTTCTGTGAAATTTTATTTCAGACAAATCTGACCAAGGTCGGTAACAATTTAAATTCGAATAACAATGAAAAATATGTTAGTTTTATGATTTAAAGCTACTCTTACATTCATATGTCTAAAATGATCTCCTCCACTTCCCAATATTTTAGATTTAAAATTCTTTCGAATTCATCAAAACCTGATTGAGGTGCTAAAAAGCTTACTTATTACGATCTTTGATGTATTTAAAAAGAGACTGAACTGTATGATACAATTTTTAATTATTGAGCTTTTCATTTTGGTATATATAATTAGTCGAAGAGTTCACATTTTCTAAAAGGTTGACGGTTTAACTATTTGTATTGCGGAGTTCAGTTAAGTCGGTGATGATACAACATAAAATCAAAACTCTCGGATATTTGCAGAATTAACATGTTGTTTTAACTCTACCATCATTGGAATATTTTGATCAGAAATCTGAAAGCTTTTACTAATTAAATTATAATTATATTGTTTTGTTGAGAGGGTATCAGAGATTTAAAAACTTAATTTTGATTGAAAGCTGAAATACTTTGGTATTTTACGTTTTGTTAATGTTGTCAAA
Source organism: Tipula unca (assembly GCA_951394425.1). Taxonomy (NCBI): domain Eukaryota; kingdom Metazoa; phylum Arthropoda; class Insecta; order Diptera; family Tipulidae; genus Tipula; species Tipula unca. The sequence goes on along the minus strand of OX596382.1, from coordinate 19,964,425 downwards.
AGCTTCTGAATTCTTTTATTTGGTGCAAGATGCATTCAAAATAAAGTTTAATAATATTATCGCTTTTTTAAGTGTAAATGCCTGCTATACTAAATGTACTCTAATAAATTACAGTGTGAATCGTGAGACCTTTATTTTTCTAATCAGCCTACTTATATATAAAAGTTTAAGCAGCTTGGTAAGAAAAAAAATATTTAATTTATTTAGTAATAAATGTGAAAGTTTTATAATGTTGCTTGTTGAGCTCATTGAACGTTACTTTTTAAGAATTGTATTCTTTTGGTTGTGAGCTTTTAATTTTTGAAATAGTGTTATTTTTAGCGTAAGTTAGAACTAAACGATTCTAACAAAGTTTTGAAGTTTTACTTTTTTTGTTGTCAAAAGCTCCTGAATTCTTTTATCTGATGAAAGACATTTTTAATAAAGTTAAACAATGTAAACTCTTTTTTGAAAGTTTAAAAGCTTTCGGTACTAAGCCTACTTTAATAAATTTATATCCAGTGTGAATCGAAAACTTTATTTTCCAAACCAAATCTATACTAAACAGCTTAATTCGAAATAAATGTGAAAGCTTGCTAATAAACTTTTTTCAGGATATGTATTTTTTTGTGAGCTTTTGATAGTGTTAGACATTTTTGTTTATTAGTTTTAGCGTTAGTTTGCTGAACTTATTTTTCAACTGAACTAAACACTTCTTACAAAGTTAAAAAGCTTTGGTATTGTACGTTTCTTATTGTCAAAAAGCTCCTAAATTCTCTTATTTGGTGCAAGAAACGTTTTAAAAACTGTTTGATAATTTAATTTTTGAAAATGGTTAAAGCTTTCATTACTGATAAAAACGTTATTTTCTTATAAAAAGTTACACAAAAAAGCTTAAGCAGCTTGGTAAAAAATAAATTCTAAATAAATGAGAAAGCTTTATAATGTTGCTTGTTGAGTTTATTGATGGATACTTTTTTTGATGATTCTTATTTTTTTGATTGTGAGCTTTAAATTTTTAAAATGGTGTTCGAAATTTTTGTTTATTATTTTTAGCGTAAGTTTGCTGAATACATTTTTTTAGTGGAACTAAACGATACTAACAAAGATGAAAAGCTTTGAGGTTTTACATTTCTTGTCGTCAACAGCTCCTGAATACTTTTATTTGGTGCAATATGCATTCTAATTAAAGTTTGAATCTGTAAAAGCTTTCGATAGTGAATTAATTTTTATACATTTGTTTCCAATGTGAATCGAAAGAACTTTATTTTCCTAATAAAATTTTTGCAAAAATACTCTAAGCAGCTTGGTAAGAAATAAAATAATGTGAAAGCTTTAGATTGGTGCTTGATGATTTCATTGATCGCTACTTTTAAATTTTAATATTTTGTTTGAGGTTCTGTCTATTATTTTTAGCGTAAGTTTGATGAACGTATTTTTCTATGGAAGTAAACAATTCTTACATAGTTGAAAAGCTTTGGCATTTTACGTTTCTTGTTGTTAAAAGTTCCTGAATTCTCTTATTTGGTGCGAGAAACGTTTTAAAAACTGTTTGATAATTTAATCGCTTTTTTGAAAATTGTTAAAGCTTTCGATACTGATAAAAACGTTATTTTCTTATCAAACCTATACAAAAAACTTCAGCAGGTTGGTAGGAAATAAATTAAATTCTAAATAAATGTTAAAGCTTTAGAATGGTGCTTGTTGATTTTATTGATTACTACTTTTTTGATGATTTTTATTTTTTTGGTTGTGAGCTTGATATTTTTAAAATGGTGTTAGAAATTTTTGTTTAATATTTTTTATTACTTTGAGGTTTTACGTTTCTTGTCGTGAAAAGTTCTTGAATACTTTTATTTCGTGCAATATGTATTCTAATTAAAGTTTGAATGTGTAAAAGCTTTCGATACTAAATTTACTTTACTACATTTGTATCAAATGGGGATCGAATGAACTTTATTTTCCTAATCAGGTGAGAAATAAAAAAATGTGAAAGCATTAGAATGGTGCTTGTTGGTTTCATTATGAGCTTTTAAGTTTTAAAATTTTGTTGGTAATTTTTGTCTATTACTTTAAACGTAAGTTTGCTAAACGTATATAGATGTAAACAATTTTTATATAGCTGAAAAGCCTTGGCATTTTACGTTTCTTATTGTCAAAAGCTCCTGAATTCTCTTGTTTGGTGCAAGTTGCACTCTAATTAAAGTTCGCTAATGTAAACGCTTTTTTGGAAGTTTAAAAGTTTTCTTTACTAAACCTATTTTAATAAATTTATATCCAGTGTTAGTCGAAAGCTTCATTTTCATATTCAATGCTATACTAAAAACCATTAGCCTAGCTTTTTAAGAAAAAACAAATGTATTCAATTCAAAATTAATGTGAAAGCTTAATAATGCAGTTTCCTAGTTGAGCTCATTGATCGCTACTTTTTGGGGAAATTTGTTCTATTTTTGCCAAGCTTTTAATAGTGTAAGAGATTTTTGTTTATAGTTTTTAAAATTTTCTAAACATATTTTTTTTATTGAACTATACGATACCAGCAAAATTGAAAAGCTTCGATATTTTATGTTGTCAAGAGCTCCTGACTTTGATAATTTAAACGCTTTCTTGAAAATTCTAAAATGTAAATCAAACCTATACAAAAAGCTTAAGCAGCTTGGTTAGAAAAAAATAAATGTATTTCATTCAAAATATTCGTGAAAACTTTATATGTTGAATATTATAATCGCTACTTTTTTGAGAATTTGGTTTCTTTTACTTGTGAGCTTTTAATTTTTGAAATGGTGTAAAATTTGTATTCACTATTTTTAGCGCTTGTTGAACAATTATGAAATTAATTTTGATCCCTATGAGGAACATTATTTTGTAAGAAGTGTTTGTGAAATAGAGAGCTTTTACAATGTTTTTTTCGGAAACTTCAATCAAATTAGCCTAAGCTGATATATTATTTGATCTAGAATATATTTGTTTCGAAGCTTTTGAAATATTTATAATAAAAATTTGGAAATTAAAAATTTTTTCCAGGCCAATAATATCAAAAGCCTGGTAAATAGAGTTGCTGCTGTCCTCAATTCTATCAGACAGGTCAATTTTCTAAGATTTTTAATAATTCCTCATCTCAAATTTCTCTTGAATTCATCAAATTTTAATAAAACAACCAATTTAAGAATTCTTTTTATTAATTTTGAATGCTTCCAGGTAGCATGGATATGAAAATATACAACATTCAGCAATCAAGAACGAAATTCGCAAAAAAGCAGTCCACATGGCAACCACTTTCACTTTGCCTTAGAAACGCAAAAGAGCACAGCAAGACACTTAAAATACTAAAAAACTAAAACCAAAACCTACACCACCATTTTTAGAACTTGGAATTAGTTATTGCACAGTATGGCGCTTGCTTATATAAATAAAGTACCGTCTGTTATATAAAATAAATTATTTAAAAAAAAAACTATTTCATCCCCCAACAACATTCGATATTTATATAATTGTAATACATTTTTCGCATACACACACCCTCCGATATACAAGACAAAGTTTTTTTTGTTTCTTACCATCTTCTTGTTATTTTATATCTTATAAACGATATCTTAAGAACAGTATGTTTATATATATTCGGTGTATGAAGTCGTTTAAGTTGATCTATCGATTAGTCGATGTACGTACACACATAAATATATTTTATATTTGGAATATTTTTTTGAGGGGGATGAATTCTTTATGTTAAATAAACATTTAAAATTGTATGTGCGTTGGCTATATATGTATGAAGATAAAAATTCCAATATATTCTGGATTAGCAATAATCGCTCTACATATACCTTTTAAATATTTTCGATTTATTTATACACAGATATTGTTTGCTCTCTATAAGTAAATAAATATATTTTTCAGATTCACTCAAGGGTAGCCAAATTGAACCTGTTTTATTATTGTTTTTTTTTTTTGTTAAATGGAATTTTGAGCAGAAAATATGTTTTGAAAATATACATCCTTGTACAAAAAATATATTTGAAGATATATTGAAATGAATTTGTTATATCTCCCGTAACACGAAAAATTATTTTGTCCGGTTTATCTCCATAGCTATATACCAAAAATGTAAAATAGAAAAGTTCATAAAGTCGTATCGTATATTAAAATAGCCTCCGTATATATTTCACCAGCTGAATAATCCTTGTTCACAAAATATATAGCAAAAAACACATACAAACAACCTTGAAAAGTCTAATGAATCCTTCTGATAGCATATACCACCACACAAGGCAACCAACAAAAAAAAATGGAAGCCTATATACACAAAAAATAAATAAATTGGATAAGAGAAGACAACAACAGTGCGCATATTATATAACGTTGTTAGCAGAGCTTTTTTGACAGAAGGTATTATGTACGATGATATTAAGCGATTTTTGTCAATTTTTTGTTTCTATGGTTGTTGTCAATTTGAACATAGTTGAAATGTTTTTTTTTATATTACATAATCATGATATCAGATGTCTTTGCATAATATGAATTGAATGGCCTAACCCCATAATCATATAAATATATTATTGAAAAGTTTTTTTATTTATTTTTTTGTATTTTTCAAATTTAGTTTTTTGCGTGTCTACATGTTTTTCTTAAAGATTTGTTTACTATATGTTTATGTCTGGTGGTGACATTAACATATAACAAATTTGGTCGGTATATATGTGTATAAGTCTTAAAGTTTTTCAAAATAATATTGTGTTGAACAAAAATATCAAAGATCTGGGTTAACATAAAGTCAATGGTGGGGCTTTTAGAGTCTGATTTATTCAATCTCTCGCTCGAATGCTTGGCATTTTTATAAAGTGTTACCAACATCAATAAAAAACAAAAAAATCACATCAATTAGAGAGAAAGTGGTTTACAGCTTTTTGTTATGAAAAAGCTCGATATTCGGATTTTAAAATCAAAAATTTAAGTCATTAAGAAAAATTCTTGCCCATTTTTTATTTTATCCATTGCTAAAGGGACCACCTCTAAATCCAAAATTTAAAAATTATTCGACGAGCTTTTTGTGAGAAAACTGAGATTAAATCATTTTAAAATTCCAACTTAAATTGAAATTCAAAATGTTTTATGAAAGTTTATTCAGTCTTTATAACCAATTTAGATTTTAATAGGAGCTTTCCGAATATAATTTATTGGGAGCTTTTAGATTTCCATTTATTCAGTCTCTCATTCGAATTCTTTTCATTTTCACTGAGTTGCTAACATGAACAAAAATGGAAAATATTCACAGCAATTAGAGAGGAAGAATTTTAGAGCTTTTCGTTAATAAAAAGCTTGATAGTCGTATTTGCTAAAATTTAAGTAAATTCAAAAAATGAAAACCAATTTTTTATTTTGTAAAGTTTTTTTTAAATTCCAAATATAAAAATTGTCTGTGGAACTTTTTTGAGAAAAAATCTGGTAAACTCTTAAAGTTTACAATTTGAATATTTAAGTTTTCATTATTTATATACAATAACAAATAAACTCAATTATGAGCTTTCAGACTCTAAGATTTAAACTGTTCGGATGCATCCTTTTTTTCTTAGTGTAGGTAAAATCAATAAACATCGAAAACACCACACCTGGAATATATCATTCAAAACTAGTTTCATACTTTTCAATATTTCAAAAAGCTGTAAAAGGCGTTGCAAAAAATATTTGTGAGCTTTTCGAAAACATTTAAAATAAAAATCCGTTTTCTGTTTTGATCATTGCTAAAAGAAAATCAGCTTAATCCCCAATATAAATGATTCATCCACAACCTTCTTTAGATATTTCAGTTTTTCAGAGCTTTATGTCAACAAAATAATTTTTGAGCTTTTAGTACTTGATTTATTTAATTTCTCGTTAGGTTGATTAACATTTATGATATGTAGTAGTCGGCAATACAAATTTAATACATTTAAAGAGTCTTATTTAGCTTAAAGCTTTTATAATTTTGAAGAGTTTTGAAGAAGAACGCGCAAACTAGTTGTAGATCTTAAAAGCTCTACGAAAATTATGAATTGGCAGTTGGTCTCAAAAAGCGCAACCTCTCTTTAAATTACTTTGGTTTATAAATAATCGACATTCAGAATTTATTAGGTTAGCATATAGAGCTTTTGATACAAATTTATTCTTGTAAAGTATAAACACCAATGTTTCTATTCATTTAAGCTGATTTTTATTGACCTTTTAAACACAAACTGTAATTGATTTATGCTTTCTAATTTTAAAAAACGCTCCAACTTATGACCATAAATAAACTTACTCAACAAATCTTAATCAATATTCCTGGTAAATAAAAATTTGATATATTTCTGAATTCAGAGCTTTCTGAATTTTATAAAGTTAAAATCATCATCGCAATTCTTCGTACAATTTAATCAAGCTTATAAATAAACAACAAAGTTGTCCAAAGCTCATACCATATACACTTACTTTCTCGAGCTTCCACAAATTGGAAATCTTTAAATTAGAAACTAAATGATCTATTTCCTAGAGTTGTAGAGCTTTTATAAGCGAAATCTTTCTTAATATTTGAAAATATAAAATTCTGGCCGCGTTCAAAAATTACTGCAAGCGTTTTATTCAGCCTCTCATTCTAGTTTAATCATTTTTTTTATAGAGTTTCCAAATACCATCAGTACACAAATTGAAACATTTACAGAGCATTTCATGTAAAAAAATCTTAGAAATATAACTTTCCAGTGGAGCTTTTCATGAAAACCAATAAGATTATTATGAACTTTGGGAATATAAAATTTAATAAAATTAAAAAATTAATGAAAGTATGTTTTATGGGGAAAGCTTCTATGTAAAATATAATCCTTAACAGCCTTGATGTATTTAAATTTTATTAAAGACTTTATATAAACAAATAACACAAAAGTAACATCCGGAATATTTATTGTGGTTTCAGTTTCAAGATAAATCAGTAGGCCATCGCATTTTCCCCTCTAAGTTCAAATTTACAAATTAGCTAAGAGCTTTTAGTAAGACGTTTGGATTAAAGGGAGTTTAAGGAGTGATTTTTTTGAACCAATTTATTGTGAGCATTAAACATCTAAGCCATGCAATCTTCTGTTCGAATGCTTTACATTTTTCTTAGTGCTTGAAAATTTAAATTAAACTTCAAACGCAAATCCTTTAAATTCCGAAAAAAAATTTCCTGTGAAAAAATTGTGCCAAATTTGAACAAAGTTTTAATATAAAATATATTCTGTAAGTATTTTTAAAAGAGCTTTATTCAATTGCAAACTATTTTTGTGGGCTTATAGTTTTGAAAAACTTTTGTAATCTTTTGTTTTGTTGATTTCTAAACGCACAACCATTAAATTGCCAATTTAAAATTTAGCTGTAGAGCTATATCTAGGAAATTCGGATTAAAGCTTGCTATTTTGATCAATCTGCTACCAATTTTGCTTAAAGTTCAATTTAAAACTCAATTAGCTTCGTAAAAAAACAAACAATCCCAACTGTCTTTAATTATTTCAGTTTCTTTAACGAGCTTTATAAATTTGCATACAAAATTAATTATGAGCTTCTGGAATTTGATTTATTCAACCTCTTATTAGAATGTTTGACATATATGTCAATATAGCCAACACCAATAAATTCAAAGCTTTTCACATAATTAATGTATGTATTTCTGGATTTAATTTTTTCCCAATGCGAAGTCTCCGTTTTGTTAATCCTATAGTACAACCAAAACAACTGAATGCCGTTAGTTGAAATATCGGAATAAATAAAACAGAAGGGCTTTTCGCTATAAAAAATTAGTGAAGAAACTTAATTTGTACAGTTTATGGAGTATTTGTAAATAGAAAAGCTCAATTTAATTTGTATGCAAAACTGATTATTCAATTCAGCGGATTTTTTTTTTAAAGTTTTCACAAAAAAGTTAGCAACAAAATAATATCTGATTTTTAATTTCATTACAGCTCAAAAGCTTTTAAACAATTAAATGTAGAGCTTTTTGATTTAAACACTATATATATATGCAAGCATTATCATGTTATAATCATATGTTATGATTTGTAGACAATTTGAATTTTAAACTTTTTGATTGAGCTTTCTACAAGTATGAAAGCTCAAATTAAATTACATTATTTTTAGGTTAGGTTATAGTGCTTTTAAATCGTATCTATTGGTTGTAAATGAAAAAACCCTTTTTTTAAATTACTTTAGCTGCTTTTCGTGGCACAGAAAATATTAACTGAAATTGATTTTTTCATTTAAAATAGTCCAACTTATCAAAATAAACCAACTTGCTACATTTCTGGCTTTGAAGCTTTTTGACTTTCATAAAATCGCAATTCTTCTTACAAATCCTACACACGTAACTTCAAAAACCATATGTTTTGTTTTATGGAGAGTTGTAGAGCTTTTGTAAGCGATATTTGTCTAAATATTTAACATTGTAAAATTGTAGCCACGTTCAAATATTAAGCACATTATAGCTGATGGACATAAAAGTGATGAGAATAAAAAAATATAAACTGTCGTCGTTCATCCTTGAAGACGAGATATAATGAACAATGCTCCTGGCCCAATACCAGTATGTATATACCGTAAATATTTTCATTTAGTCCCTTAAGCAATATAGTGATTATGTATTCAACTATGTACATACGAAATGCAAGTGATATAATGGTAGTTCTGTACAATATACATACAAATATATAGTGATAAACAGACGACGAAGATGAAAATGCTCTCACCCAACATAAAAGCTCGTTCAAAAATATTTTATAACTCAAGAAAAGTAAATAACTATATACAGAATAGCAATATTTAGTACACATGGCATGTGTGTATTTATGGTGTATGCGGAGTTGTATAATGTATATACCTTACATTGAAGACATATACAAACAACATGAAAAACATAAACAAAACCGAATGATGCATAGTTTTTATTACATATATACATATATATGGTGTTTTCCTGTTTTCCCACATGAATTTTCCCAGTTCTTATGTACGTATGTACATATGTATATAGATCTACAGTTGTTTGAATTGTTCGTATTTATATGTGAGTTTTGGGTAAACTAAAAAAATTATTAGCCATATAGTAGGTATGTATGTACATATGTATATAGAAAGCACATAGGACAAAAACAAAGGAAATTGTGGAAAAGCTTTACAAATAAAAAATATAAATTGGATATTACTGTACTCATATAACTATAATTTTGATTTAGTTTAATAAAATAGTTATTTCTTATATGGTTTATATGATATAATATTCTGAAATGGTACGTGTGGGTGTTGTGAAACGATTTTTATTATGATCATCACAGAAGCATTTTTACATTTATGTATGTATATAGACAGAGAGCTTTTTTATTGCTGCAAAACAAAGAGCTGGTTAAGAATAAAGGAAATTAATTTTTGTGTTCAGTGCGGTGATTTATGGGTGCCAGAGGAATTTTGCGAATAGTTTATTTGGCTAATTTATTCTTGTACAGATGCACAAGTTCATCTGATGACAGATTTCGTAGCAAATATTAATTAAATATTTTGGCAATGATATAAATTTTAAATATGTGTTTTTTAAGTGAAAGCTTTTTGCAAATTTTCACAGTCAATTTTTTTATTAAACTTTCGGAAAACAACAGATTTTATTTTTTGCCCGAATATTCATGCGATGGTTATTGTTGTGTCAATAAAACTGTTAAGTTTTAATTTTTTTACATTGCATCTCTTTCTTATTTATCTTTTCTTTGTATGTTGTTTTAGGTACCCGATCTTAACTTTGAGAAATCGTCCAGTTTTTGGAGTGGGGTATAATTTAGACAAGCTTTTTTAAAGCTCAAATTCGATATCGGTTAAGTATTTCCTTTTAGCTGAGACGTCATGTTCTAAAATTTATTTTGATAAATAACTTGATGGACTAAGCTTTTAATAATGGATAATAAAAGAAACGACCTTTTTCACCAATCCGTATAAAGAACTAATTAGTACTTCATATACAAAAGAGTTCAGTTAATAAATATTTTTTTCATAAACTTAAAGTACTTTTCACAAATGTGAGCTTTTTTAAAATTGTTTTGTACGAACGCGCTCAAATCACAGAGTAAGTGCTCCAAGATTTCGGTTACTTTAAGCTTCCGTAGTATCCAATTTCTTATCTGCATTGCCGTCAAGCGTTTTACAATTTTTGGGACAAAAGCTCTTTTCTAATTTTCAAAACTTTAAGGAACAATTTTATTTTATGTTTTGCCTGAGAATTCATCCGGTGCATTATCGATAAAATGGTTCAGCATTAAAATTAATTTTAAAATCTTAAATATTTTTTTAAAAGCTCCGCCTAGATTCGATACCACCTTACAACTCTAATGACCAAAGAAGGTGACCAATTATCTTCACAAACTCAAAACCTTTTGGCGAAAACTAGATTGACACAAAAAGCTCCGAATTTTATTTTGTGCTTTGTAAAAATTCTTTTTGCATAGAAAAAATTGAAATATTTTGTAAAGCGCTTCAGAATGACCTCAACCGTTCGACGATTATTGTTATGACAGCATTTGATTAATAAGTTTAAATTTTATCGAACTTTCCTTTTTAAATATGTTATTTTTATGAACTATGGAAAATTCATCCGAGTTATTGGAATGACCAAGACAAAAAGGTAATTTCCAATAAATCGGATTAATTTTTCAATAGTTCATAAAAATAGCACATTTATAAAGGAAAGTTGGTCTGCACGTTGTTCAAATTAGATAAGCTTTTAATTAAAAGTCGGAATATAAATTTTTTTCGTTTCATTTTAGTTAAGCCTAATGTTTAGTCTGACTGTTTAAATTGTTAGTATAAGTATTTAGATCGAGCTTTCATTATCAGATTTAAAAAAACGAACTTTAAAACCTGTTGCGTCTATTAATCAGAACCATTGGCATATATATAAAAAAGATTTCACAATTTTACATTGCTCAGCTTTTAATTCCGATAAGTTTCTTAAAAAAAATGTTTATTGAATATTTCAACGCTCCAAGCTTTTTAAGCTCTCTAAAATGTTTTATTTTTGTTAAGGGTTGATTTTTTTATAAATAACAATCTTCATTCGTAAATTAATTATTACATAAATAAACTGAAAAAATTGAGCTTTCATTAATATGAAAAATTTATAAAGCTTTAATTCTAATTGCTTGTGCACATTTTGATAGATGTGTTGTTACATTTATTTAGTACTAAGGCTTTGAGATCACAGGTGAAATCATCTTTACGAAGAAAATAATTTTTATTCAACATTAGAGGATTTTGGCCAGCGGAATATTGGGGCCCAAAAAATTCGGCCTTTTAACCTATTATTTTTCTTATTACTCAGATTTGATAACTGTGGACGTTGTAATGTCACAAAATGACATTGTTTCTTTATATCGTTCAATTATGCGTTTAAGCAACCTAGTAGTTGACACTAATTGGTTACTCGTTGGTGAGCAATCCCGCCTCCTGATGGCATGATCTGATTCGCCTGTTATTAGCTTTGGTTGACCACTCAATCAAACAGTTGGGACCAGTTGAAGAAAGCTAATTATTTTTCGATGTTAGATCTTGCTGATGGATATCATCAAGTACCAATGCATCCAGCAAATAAATTTAAAACCGCATTTAGTACAGACACAGGACATTTTCACTTTAATCGCATGCCGTTTGGTTTAAAAGGTGCACCATGCACATTTCAACGGCTTATGAACAATGTTCTGCCAGGACTTGCTGGGTTAAAATATTTTGTGTACATCGATGATGTTGTTGCCTACGTATATGATCTAGATGATTATAATAAAAAATTAATTGATGTGTTCAATAGATTTCGACAATATAGTCTCAAATTAAATCTTATCAAATGTAACTTTGTACGCCGCGAGATAGTAAATCTCGGACATATCATTACCCCACAAGGCATAAAGCCTGACGAGTCAAAAACTAATACAATCAAATGTCTTGGCTTGTGCGGATATTATAGGATATTTGGGATGCATTTTGTGAGTCTTTTCGTATTTTAAAAGAACATCTAATTAATCCTCCGATTTTACAGTATCCGGACTTCTCCAAGGAATTTATTATTACGACAGATGCCAGTGACATTTCGTTAGGAGCAGTATTATCACAGGAAAAAAAAAGATAATGATTTCCCGATTGGATACGCTAGTCGCATTCTCAACAAAGCCGAGTGAAACTATTCAACAGTGGAGAAAGAGATGCTCGCGATTATTTACGCTGTAGAAAGATTTAGACCTTACATATACGACCGAAGTTTTATAATCCGAACAGACCATAAACCATTAGTTTGGCTTGGGAAAAGCACAAATCCTACCAGACGAATCACTCGATGGAGACTATTGATGGATGATTATGATGCGAGAATTGAATACAAATCGGGAAAGTCCAATGCTAACGCCGACGGTCTCAGTCGAGTCGCCATATCGAATTCTGAAGTCAAGGTTATAACGAGGTCTTAAACGAAAATTGAACATTCTACAAATCAGAACAGTTCGTTGGTACAGGCGAACACATCAGCAAAATGTATTTAAATTATTAATGAATATCATGTTAGTCCATTAGCTGGTCACATGGGTATTCTTCGTACTTTTTACTTCAACATTTTATTAAACATTTACATTTTATTAAAAAATGCATAAATTGTCAGATAAACAAAGTTGGCCAGTCTACCAAATGCGAAATGAAAATCACAGATAGATCATCGGTTCCTTTTCAGAAAATATTTTTAGATATTGTCGGGCCATTTGAGCCACCTACCTTCGACAACAACAAGTACATTTTAACTATGCAAGATGATCTCATTGATGTACCAATTCCGATTGCAGACACTGAGACAGTAGCACGAGCATTTTTTGGAACATTTTATATGCAAATACGGATCGCCAGAGTCACTTCTAACGGATCAAGGTACACATTTTATGAGCCAAGTTTTTACAAACGTTTGTAAGATCCACCCAGATTACACCCAATCGAATGGCGCATTCGAACAATCCCACCGAACACTCGCATTTGCAATGTTCGCCTACAATTCCACACCACATACCTCGACCGGGTTTATGCCATATGAATTGGCCTATGGACATACAAACCAACATTGCCAAACTATGTTAAGGAAAATCCAGATCCAATCTATAGTTATGATGATTACAGCTTCGAAATTAAAAATAAACTGCAAATAGCATGGAAGGTTGCAAGGATCGAAAAGAAAATTCAGTCGAAAAATCATTATGATGTAAATATCAATAATCCCAAGTTTGAAATAGGTGATAATGTCCTCTTAAAAAATTCGACAAATTCTAAGAAAAGACTGGACAAAAAAATTTTGGGTTGGTCCTTTCACGATTGTTAAAATTAACTCCCCTGAAAATAGTACTATTCGATGTCGCAATAAAAATTGATTAATGGTCATAAGTAATGTAAAAATTGATTAAATTTAAATCTTCGTATTGTACAGTTGGAACAATTTGCATTATATAAGTTAAAATAGTTCCTTTTTTTCAAATAGAACTATCGGTACGCTCTTTAAGGGGAGAGGTGTTATGAGCCTTCAATCCCTGTATTCAGGCCTTATTATGTTGGTTTTTTATTCAAGGTATTCTTCCTCTAGCATTTCATACCTCCTGCTACGTAAAATCAGCCGCCTCTTCTTGCAAGTTTAGGTGCGCGAGTGGTATTTTATTTTCCACCTTGTCTTAATCCAGTACACGTGCCATTCCACACAATTAAATATGACTTATCCGCACGCACCATTAGGAATCACTCAAACATATAAATTCTAAATGTCAATAATATTAATAGTAAAGTAAATTCAGCTTAATTCATCATCTCCACAAACATCATTACTTATATAAATCGAATCAAAATAACATCGATTTCGATACAATTCATGTATAGACCAATTCATCATTCACACGCGCGCGTATTATGATGTTGTATAAGCTCCAATTTTATGATGAAAACGAAAATAAAATAAAAATCCAATCAAATTAAGGCTTATTATGCAATCGAGTAACCAACAGTGATACGATTGGAAAAATATTAATCGATATGGTATATATATATGAAACGTAAGATGATTGATTATTTAGGTATACGTGTGCGTGTATACCACACTTGTACAGCTTTATTTACGTTAACATTTGTTTGAAGTATTTTCCTAACGATTTCCCTTCGATGCATCGATCGTCTTATGTATAACAACAAAATTAAATCTGTTTTTAGAAATAAATATTTGTTTATTGTTTGTATCTTTCGATAGATAAATATTTACCAAAATTGTATTCTGATTGATTGTTTGATTTTACGAAACCATAAATTAATTTACAATTTATGATGGTTACACAATTTGGTCGCGTATAGTGTTTCAACATCATCATCATCATCAAACGAAATTTTTATTAAAATATTGTTGAGAAAAACACTTTGATCGTTTCTATAGTAAATATCTCAAATGGAAACTTAATTGTATTTTTAGTGACGTACGTAAGTACATATAGGTATATACACCTAAAAAATTTAAAATATTTGTATATCGAAATGATACTTGAAATTTTTTGAATGAGTCGTCTCCATTAAAATGATTCCTATATATACAAAGCTCATATATATGTATGTACGTACAGTGGGATAATTTTATGCGCATGAAATGATATGCGGATATATAAAACGAATTTTCCACTATAAAAAAGCTCACTACTATATACGATATACATACATACATAGCATGATAATCATATATGTATATAGACAGGTTTGTTATTTTATGTGTACAGCATAAAAAATCTGTATAATTTAGTATACGAGATTTGCCATCAATATTATGATTATATGTGATACGGTGCGGTTATGGTAATTCAATCAAAATATTATTCAAATTTCGTTATACATTCCCGGAATTCAAAACGAATTTATTTACATATTTGATAGTTACATTCATTATAGATTTGTATCGTTTAAGCAGTGTTATATCCACGTCCCACATTAATGGCAGAGCAGATCGGTAATAAAAAATATATCAACAACTCATAACGTAATAAATAAAAATAGGTTCAAGGTGGCCGAGATGCCAGATGACAAAATCCCCTTTAAAGTAAGCACATCACAAAGTGTATAAACGAAGAATTTAAACGAAGTTTAAGATCCGCTCACAGTGCTTCGTGGTGAAACTTCTGCGAGAATTAATAGCCTGTCGGCGGTGGCTATAAACCAAATAAAGCCGTGGCCAAGAATGGTGTTTGTAGACCTGATATGCTTCGTCTACCTGGCGGTCATAAAGAAGTTGGTGAGCTTTTTCTATATCTATTCTTTTCTCTGGTTGTGCCATTTTCAACTCAGATGATGTTACTACCGTATCCACTAAGGTTCATTCTGTGGCTCCTGATTGGGATATGGCTTACAAGCAGGGATGGGCATTTACGCGTCATTTATTATTTTCTACGTCGACGTGTCGATAACACGTAGACAACGTAGATATCCTATACAAGGTAGACTATTCATATTATGGCGTTACTCTTGAGCCAGATGTTTTACAGACAATACAGTAGAGCCACCAAATATAAGTGTAAATTTAGTGCAGTGCTCTGTATTGCCTCTAATGGGATTAAGAATTTATCAAGATTTTTTCGGATTTTCTTCGGAAAATTCTAGACAGCTAACATCATCATGCCGAATATTCCAATATGTCAGTATGGGTCGAAGCTAACCGAAAAATATTTCGATTTGGAAAAACACGAGATTGGAAGATTTAGGACACCATATTAGATATGATCATGTATTTCGAATCGTTGCCCTACTTTTTTAAAAACTAAATTAATTTTCGGATAATTAGAAGCAATGGCATCGTGGTATGTATGTCATTATGGTGTTATTATTAAAAATAGGTGGGACACCACGAGGATTCCACGCTCAATGCCGCAAAGCCCCATGTTGCCAAGCATGGTGTTAATTTGGAAATTGTTTTGGGTTTAGAGGACTGATTTAAGACAAATTTATTATTTGTCCTACGGCTTATCTGAATCGCTAGTAACTAACAGCTTCACTTTGGCGACCGAGAAATATCATAAAGTAGCCCCTTATACCTAAACCTTATAGCCCCTACCTAAATCATAAAGTTCAAATTCCGTTATATTCGAACAATCAGATACGCTTAATTCACGCAAAGCAACTTAAAAGCTTAGCAAGTATTTTCGGCCAATATCTATGTGATTAGATTAATGCATCGCCTTTAGTAAACAAAAACCAATTGCGAACAATTTCCCTTTTCACCTTATAAGGCTGGTGGGCCTAATGGTATTTTCGCGGCTGAATTACAAACGGCTATCAATCAGGACCATCTGATAAAACTTTTTCAGGCGTATATTGCTTTCTGCACTGTTGTTTAATCCTGGAGCAGGACAAGATTCGTTTTTATTCCGAAGGCTGGCAAATTCGATTATACGGATCCCAAGTCTTTTCGACCTATTAGTCTGTCTTCAATTTTTTTTACAGCCTTCGAAAGAATCGTCGACAGATTTATTAGAGACCTGTAATCGTTTTGGTATTAATAACACCATTGTCAAATGGATTGAATCCATGCTCAAGTCTCGCACTATAGAGGCTGAACTGGATCGCGTTGCAGTCTCTGTTAAGGTTGCCAAAAGCTGTGTTCTCGCTTCTGCTGTGGTTTTTGGTCATTGACGGATTACTGGTAACGCAACAGCAATCTGGCTTCATTGCACAGAGTTATGCTGATGATTTTTTCTTAACAGTTTCAGGCAAACACCTAGCATGGTGCATTGACAAGGGTTTGAAATCCCGGGGTCTAACACCCAGGATGTTGTTTTTCATTTATAAATCGCTGGTCTTACCGATATTATCTTACGCGTTGTGTGGTGGCCAGTTGTTAATCTAAAGGCTTCTACTGCAAAACTTAATAGTCTTCAAAACACGGCTTGTAGGGCTGTTACTGGAGCTTTGTCCTCGACGCCACTTCGTGCTATGGAGTCCATTCTTTCCTTGCCCCATAGTTACACACCTTTATTCGTGGCACTGCTTGTTCTGCAGCGTTCTACTTGAGATGCATCGGGGCCTGGAATATTCTCGGCTCTATAGTGGGACATAGACAAATCTTTAAAAACTACACTTCACTTTTACCAGAAATCGATATGGTTAATGATAGATAGACCTGAATACAACTTCTCCAACGTATTCAAGGTGGTTTATCCATCAAGGGATTTGTTGTTTACGGAGGTATTTTTCCAAATATTAGACGAGTCCATAGTCTTTTTTCCAGATGGTGTTCGTTCTAGCCTCAGTCCTGGATTTGGAATCTACTGTCTTTGATCCAATCAGTAATTTTTTGGCAGTCTTGGTTCGCTTTACACTGTTTTTCAAGCATAACTAATAGCGCCGACGTATAGTGTTATGGAAGCTTTAGACTTCGCTGTTAAAAACCAAAACATTATTCTGTGAACTGATAGCAAAGTAGTGCTCAATTCAATAAAAAATCCCTTGTCAAAAAAATACTTGTCAAGAATTGCAAACACTTCATTAATACTCTTTCCATTTCTCAAATCTTTTCTCGGTGGCTGATCCCTCGAGAGATTTGTGGAGTTCGCATGTTTTTCTTAATAAATTAGATGAGTCCATTGTCTTTTATTCCGATGGTTCTCGTTCTAACCTCAGTGCAGGCTTTGGAATCTACTGTCCTTGGACGGATCTGAGACGTTGCGGTAGTCTTGGTTCGCTTTGTACTGTTTTTCAGGCGGAACTAATAGCGCTGACACGTAGTGTTATTGAGGCTTTAAATTTTGCTGTTAAAAACAAAAGTATTCTACTGTGTACAGATAGTAAAGCTGTACTTAACTCTTTAAGAAATCCCTTGACTGTTTCTAAACTCGTCAAGGAATGCAAACAATTCATGAACCTTCTTTGTTCTAGCAATAAAGTTACGGTCATGTGGGTTCCGGCTCATTGTGACATCATAGGCAATGAGATCGCGGATTGTTTAGCCAAAGCTGGCTCCCGATCAACTTTAATTGGTCCTGAACCAGCTACTCCTATATCTTTCAACTACGGTAAGAAAGTTATTAAGGATTACGCTCTGAAAGACTTAAGGTCTCAATGGCTTGCGACTTTTGGTTGTCGTAAGGCGAAGTACTTCATTGGGGAGCCCAATTTGAGGTCCACGAAGTATGCTTTATCTTTAAATAAGAGCCAGTTAAGAGTCTTGGTAGCGATTCTTACGGGACATGGCCGTTTTAAAGATCATCTACATCGTATGCGTTTAGCGCATGATGTTATTTGCGAGGACTGCTTTGAGGAGGATGACGACTCCCTCCACTTCGTGTGCAGTTGTCCTGCGTTCAGCTCTATACGAGTTCGGGTATTCAACTTTAGGTCTTTGAATTTAGATCAGTTGTCCTCTCTGCCTTGGTCTAAACTTGTTCAGTTTGCGAAGGCAGCAGTGCGCGTTTGCGAATTGGGATAGAATCCTAGGTTTGCACCATGGGCCTTTGTGGCATTGAGTGCGGAATCCTCGTGGGTTCCGGCCAATTTTAATAATAATAATAATACTCTTTGCTCCAACAATACTGTTACGGTCATGGAGGTGCCAGCACATTGTGGCATCAAAGGGAATGAGATCGCGGACTGTTTAGCCAAATCCGGTTCCCGGCTAACTATAATTGGACCTGAACCCACGGCTCCCTTATCTTTTAACTACGCCAAGAAAGTTATAAAGAACTACGCTTTGACTACAGGCTTCCTACTGTCAATTGTCGTTTGGTGAAGAACTTCATTAGCGAGCCCAATTTGAAATCAACTAAATATGCTCTATCTTTGAAAAAGGACTAGCTATAAAGAATCTTGGTTGCCATTCTTACAGATCATGGCCGATTTAAGGGAAATCTCCATCAAATTGGTTTATCTCAGGATGTTATTTGTGATGTGTGTCTTGAGGAAGATGATGACTGCTTGCACTTCAATATTATTTGGCTTCAGCTTTTCAGCTGTAGATCTATTAATGTAGATCAGTTGTCCTCCATACCTTGGTTTAAAGTTGTATATAGTTTAATAGGGCTGCAGTGCGCTTCTGTGAATCCCGGCATTGAGTGCGGAATCGGTATGGGTTCCGACCAATTAAAAGTGAGATGATGTGTGTGTGTGAATTGGATGGAAACTAGTTAAAGTTTATATTTTTAAAACAAATTTAATTTTTTTTAATAATAATAACAGTGTTAAAGGCCATTACTGGCCCCTTACTGAATCAACAATCTGGCTCCAACGGTTTCGATCCTGAGCTTGGTCTTCATACTGTCTTAGACAATCTGAAGAGGCCAAGTCGTTCTCTACATCGTGGAGCCATCGTCGCCTGCAACGACCTCTGCGCCTACCATATGGTGGCTCTCCTTTCAGAGATCGCTGCACAATTCGTTCCGGATCAGCACGCAGAACGTGACCGAGCCAGCGTACTCGCTGAGATCTAACTTCATGTACAATATCGGGGATCTTCATCAGATCTCTGATCTCGAAATTGTACAGAGCTCGGTATGTACCATCTATTTCGCGTTTAGGGCCGTAAATCACACGCATGATTCTTCTCTCAAATGTAAGGAGCCATCTCTCGTACTCATCCGTCAGCGCCCAACTTTCACATCCAAACATAACAACGGGCCTGATCAACGCTTTGTAAAGCTTCAGCTTCACGGCACTTGATAAGTATTTAGATTTTAGCAGTGGCCTTAGAGGATACAAAGAACGACTGCCAGCTGCCAGCCGCACTTTAATATCCTCACCCACACTGTTATCGTGAGTGATAAGAGAGCCCAAATATTTGAACCTCCTCACTCCCTCAAACGTGTGGTGGCCACTACTAAAATCTGGTGTGCCATTGTCTCTAAAACCAGAGATCAGGTATTTCGTTTTGGACTCATTGATCTGGAGTCCAACAGAAGCTGAAAACTCTACAAGCGGATCAAGTATTTCTTTCACTCCGTTGTTATTCAGTCCAATCACGCATATGTCATCTGCATATGCAAGCACTTGATTGGACTGGCGATATAAGATGTTACGCTGAGGTGTTTCAGTTTTACGAAAGATGTACTCCAACATGAGATTAAAGAGTATCGGGGACAGAGCATCTCCCTGCCGAACACCCGAGTTAACTGCAAAAATTGTCGATAGCCTGTTCTCAACTTTAACACAGCATTGAGACTGCGTCACTGTCATCCTACACAGTCGTACCAATTTTGTTGGCATTCCTAGGTATTCCAGGGCAGACCACAAACTCTCTCGATTGATCGAGTCGTAGGCCTGCCGGAAATCCAGGAAAACCTGATGTACGGAGATGGATGTCTCATAATATTTAGATAGAATCATCCGCAGCGAAAAGACCTGATCAGTGACTGATCGATTCGGACGAAATCCTCCCTGATAGTCACCAACCAAGCCTTCCGCCAGAGGAGTGATTCTATCCAATAAAATGTATGACAGTAACTTGTATGCTGTGCAAAGGAGAGCTATACCGCGATAATTCTCACACTTCAAGCGGTCTCCCTTCTTGAAGATGGGGCATATCGCGGCCACTTTCCATTCATCAGGCATAACTTCGGTTCGCCATACTAATCGAATAAGGTCGAAAAGACAGTTCCACAAAGTATCCCCTCCGAATATCAAGAGCTCCGAATTAATGCAGTCCACTCCAGGTGAGCGGTTTCGTTTCATTCTCTGCATGGCCTTAGTGAATTCCTCATGGGATGGCTCCTCAGTGCAAATCTCCGCAGACTGTTCTAGAGGTGGCTCAACAACAGTCTGTGACGCATGATGAACATCAAGCAGCTCAGTAAAGTGTCCACTCCATGCGTCAAGTACTGCGTCGATGTTGACACAGAGGTTTCCATCCCGGTCCCGAATGGCGGTTGACGAAGGCCTGAAAGTATGGTGCAATCCAGTAATTCCTTTAAAGAAATTACGTGAACTACGCTCATTGCTGAGTTGTTGTACTTTCAGAACCTCGGCCTTCCACCATTCTCGCTTCTTCCGTCTACAAATCCGCTTAGCTGCCCTTCTTGCAAGAGCTGCCTTGTTTTTCCTTGCGATTGTGAGACGTTGTTGCACTTCATTATGTGCTATATTTTGTTGCTCAACTGCAAGACGACACTCGTCATCAAACCAATCATTCTTGGGTCTGACTTTCACTATACCTAAAGTCTGTTGAGCAGCACTGATAACCGAAGTTTTCAGTACCTCCCAGACAGAGTTCACGCAGTCAGACTGGTAATTAGCTCCTTCAATGTTGTCGCTGACAAGATCCTGATATCGTTTCTTTTGATCTTCATTTATCAGACCTTCACAGTCGAAACGTTCCATCCGTTTCGCTGTGTTCCCCGACCTGTACGAAAACTTCCACCGTAGCTTTGCAGCGACCAAATAATGATCGCTGCCTACGTATTTGGTTGCTGACCGATAAGTTCTCACATCCTGCACAACCCGAGCTCGCCCTTTTGAAATTAACACGTGGTCAATTTGGCTCCGGGATGTTTTGCGAGGATGTGTCCATGTCTCTAGGTGTATCTGTTTGTGAGGGAAGAATGTGCTTGCTACTCTAAGATCATGAGCAATTGCAAAGTACATCATTCTCTCACCATTATCGGTCGAAGTTTCGTGTCGGGAGTACGGACCTATGTTTTCACACAAGTCGGCCTGATTTCTGCCAGCTCTAGCATTAAAGTCCCCAATTACCATTCTAACATCGTGTTCGGGTATAGATCCCATCAGATCGTCCAAGTCATTGTAAAATGAGTCTTTATCTTGGGGCTGGCTGACTTCTGTGGGCGCATGTACACCAATTATCGACAGGTTGGCTAACTTCATGCGCAAGCGAAGCATACACAATCGGTTATTGACTGCTTGAAAATCCAAAACAGCCTTCTTTACCTGCGGCCCAAGAAGAAATCCAGCTCCAAGATTTCCGAGGTCATCTCCACTGTAGAACAACGTATAGCCCTGGGACACATGGTCTCCACTTTGAGGCCAGCGAGTTTCTTGAAGAGCAACGAGTTCCAGCCGATACTCTTTCATGCACGTGATTAGACCCTCCAACGCTCCTGGTTTTCTAAGTGATTGCACGTTCCACGTGCCGATCCTAAATCTCGTATCCGGGTACTTGAGCGGGGGTCCGGTGTTGTTTTGGCGGTATCCATTTTTCTTTTTGTTGATTTTATAAACAGTTGATTTTTTTACGGATGCGGGTCGTCAGCCCAGCGATCCAACCGTTTAGTCGCCTCCTACGACAAGCAAAGGATACTGTGGTGGTATTCTTAGGAAACATGTTCGTGCAATTTAGATTTACGAGACATGTGAGTGCCCCCCGACCACAGGGGCCAATTTTTTTTAAAACAATAAGATTTTTAAAAATTGTACGAATTTAACAGATTCATCAATGAAAATGTTTCGATGTTCTGGAATATTTTATAGTGGTGTACCAATTATGAGCTTTCAATAAATTTGGAATGATTTTTATGCAAAATAAATTCTTCTAATGTTAAGTTTATGATTTTAAAACGAAACTAGTCCTGTGTAACGTTTATTAACTTTTCTAATGAGTATTTCCTGAAACAGTTCAATTGAATAAAACATTAGTTTAAAGCTTGTGTCTAAAATTACTTATTTGTTGGCAATTTCTAAATACTAAAAACAATGTAAAACACTGCACTAGGTCATGCTCATAAAAAATTTTAAAATCAAGTCTCGTTTAAAATAATAAACTTTGAAAACTTGATAATTAACTATTAACAGAGTATTCGTGCACCAATTATTAAAATTTACAATAGTTTAAAGCTTTCAAAGCTTTCCAATATTTTTTTGTATTATTAAACGTATCTGCTTATCAAGGTTAAATATTTTTTGTGACACGTTTTTTAATTTTTCTTCTCTAAACCCTAATTTTTTTAAACTTAAAAGCTCTTGAATTTCTTATTTAAGAATCTTCAATATCCTATTTTTTTAATTATTTTAATGTTTAAATTTAGTTCAGTAAAAGCTCCCGTATTTCGAAAACTATCTATAGAGGTATATAAACGATAAACTATTTAACGTTGACAGAATGTAACACATTTCGTAAAGTAGACTCTCTATTTTCAAAACTCAGAAAATAGTCAAAAACTCAGTTCATAATAAACAAACCGCTAAAAGCTTGATCTATTTAAATTTCGGGTAAAATAATTTTGAACACGCCTTATTCAAATAAAATTTTCCTACAGTTATTGGAACTCCAATAATAAAAGCTCCACATTTGAATATATTGAACTATAAAGCTTTGGTAAAGCATGATTTGTAAACTTATATTATTTATGTATTTAAAATGGATTCATAAAAAATACTCTTCAAACTGATTTAAATTCTACTTGAATTAGACCAAACGACAGATTGTATATAAATTTCAAGATCTTCGTCTATTAATAAAAGTTTGAATATAGTTTGATGTAGGGCATAAGCATAATTTTATTCAAGTTTCAAAAATGACAATTAATTTTATTTGTTCTATCTAAAAACTTGAACCTTCCACTAAAACGATTCATATATTTGTTAAACAAATAAAATTCAAACTAAAACTTCGTTCAATTCACCTCAATTTAAAGAAATTTAGTGATCCAACTCGGCCAAACTAACTTATAATTAAAATACCGCTAGCTTATGTTCGCCATGTTTTTTATCGCAGTTTTCGCTGAGGTTATTTCAAAATTTGCCACATTCTGTTCAAATAAGATATTTTTGTATCAATTTTTCGTCAAACTGATTGAAATTCATCAAATTAAGTTAGAGAAAACCTATGTTTAGGTTTTTCTGACATATTTAAATTTAAATTTAACTGTAACCATCATCAAACTACAGTCAAATTCTGATTAATTGTTGTTTCAAATAATCAAGATACTTCTTCTTATTTCTATTTTGCGTTTCAATATCTTTTCATGTTTTTTCCAAAATACGAATATATTTAGTATTTAATAATATTAGTTATCAAACTCACTCAAAACTGATCAAAAAACTTATCAGATTTTGATGCAATTTAATAAGTTAATATGTTGATGTAAGATCACAGCTAAAATGTCAAATTGCGATGAAAGTGATTCAAACTTCATTATAATTCGCCTAATTTTATGTCTAACACGTAAATTTTCAAATTTTTCTTCAAACTCAAACAAATTATGTATAATTCAATAAAACAAAATTATATTCAAATTATATTCAAGTTCTTCCCAAAGGAATGGTGGAAATGAATTTTCAATTTTCATTAAATTTTTCAATATTTAAGATTCATTCTCAAAACTTTATTTAAATTTTTATTCAAATCTGTTTCAAATTGTGTTCAAAATCCTAATGAAGACCTTTTAATGTATCTTATCGAATTATCATCAAATATCTACTCTTCAATTTTATAACTTTAAATAAACTTGAAATCACCATTCAAGTTTCATTCAAATTCACCACAATTTCCATTCAAAATGGTTTAAATTTATATAATTTTATAAATAATTGTAACTTTAAAATTTCAATTGAAATTTACAATTATATTTTAATTAAACTAACTAATCAAACTTCATTCAAATTACTATCTTAAAACCGAATTCACCTCGATTCTCATTCAAACATTCAAATTTTTTTCCACACTTTTTACAATTCAGGCTAGATGACAACTTCTTTAACTTTCTGTCATAATTTACATTTTTTCGGTCAAACTCCTTTCAACATCTTTCAAATTCTCTCCAATTTTCTGACAAAATATATTTTTATTGTTCCATTTAATTTTTAAAATCTGTTTCGAATTCTAAAAAAAGTATTTTAATCTACTTGTGTCAAACTAGTATTTTTCCTACCCTACTTTCTTTAAACTATTCTATTTTTGATTGAACAGAAAATAACATTTCAAATTTTTATTCAAGTTCTCATCAGCTCTGAGTTAATTTTGAATCTTTTTCTTTTCAAATCAATGTCAAAATTGCGTCCGACTAGAAATATTGTTTAAATTTCTGCCAAACAAAATTAACTTGAAATGAAATGATTTGATTTGTTCTATCTAAAAATTTGAAAGCTTCTACTAAATTAATTAAAATATTTGTAAAAAAAACATTTATTTTGCTCAAACTCCAACTTCTTTAAAATTTCACTTAAAACTAAAAAAATTACTTTTAATTCAACTAGCAATAAAACTGCACTCAAATTGGGTTCAAATTTAATTCTAATCAATTTTAATTTTAAAAACTTTTTTAGGAAATTTTTAAATTTATTTTTTAATTGTAAGAACCATTAAACTACTGTCAAATTCAGATATACTAAACGATCTCCTCAATCCCTATTCAAACTAATTAAAAAAATTTTAAACATCACGTAAATTTTCTAATTTTAAATGAACTTGAAATCACCTTTCAAATTTCATTCAAATTCGCATCGTTTTCCGTAATATTACTGGTACCAATCCGCATATAGTTACTTTTCATGTTGAAACTAATTTCAAACGTACATATCAAAACGGTGTCCAACTATAATCGCTTTTTAAATTTCATTCAAATTATTTAATAGAAATTTCAACTGATTTAATTTATTGTTTCTAAAAATTTTAAAGCTTTCATTTCTATTAAAATCTGTTTCAATAAATCGTAAATTTCGCTCAAATTCAAACTTCTATCAAATTCACCTCAATGTAGTTTAAATTGATTTCCGTTTAGATCAAACTCTAACTATTTTAAATTTCACCAAAAATTTAAATAAATTTTTTATTTTTATTCCAAATAACCAATCAAACTGCATTCAAATTTGAATCACAATTCAAATCAAGTTTAATAAAAAATTTTTTATTTTATTGGAGGCTCTGTACTTTAAATTTGTATGAGTTATGTAATAAATAATTTATCCTATCAAACTTCGGTCAAACTCACTTCTAATCAAAATACCAAAGCTTATGATCCGATTTTATTTCAATATTTTCGCTTGCAATTGCGTCTAAAATTGTCAATACCTGACCTGAAATACAATTCTTCTTCGTATCCAATTTTGAACTGATTCAAAACAAAGTTTAATTAGAAAAAACTTATTTTTAAGCTTTACTGAAATTTTCAAAATTTTATTAGATTGTAACCAGCATCAAACTGCAGTAAAATTTGAATTAATTTATATGTACGATCTCTAACTTGATAACCTATGTTGTAGTTTCTTGTTTCAAATAATCTATAGCCGCAGCTTAATTTCTATTTTACGTTTCAATCTCTGTTCAAACTGATTCAAATTCTTTACAAAAAACGAATTACCATATTCGTTATTTTCTTTCAAATTTTCTTCAAGTTCATTTTCAACTTCAATCAAATACACTTAAAACTCATATTAAAATTAAAGTTTTCATATCAAACTCTTCTCGCATTGTTTAATAATGCTTTTTAAGCAAATATTTTTCGTTTCAAACTGCATTCAAACTTCATTCAAATTTCGTTCACAATTTTAATTTGATTATTCTAATTTTTTATTGGAAACAGTTAATTTTGAACTCTAGTCAGTTATATATGTAATAAATAATTTCGCCTATCAAGCTTCCGTTAAACTCATTCAAATTTTAAAGATCTCAGCTTATTTCGCATATTTTTTTTCACTCAAGCATTTTATAAAAATATTCAAATTTTTGAATCAAATCCATTCCGGAATAATATGTGAACTTAAATCTCCACATTCGTACTTTAATCAAATATTTAAGTTAGATGGTTTCGTTTCAAATTCTCTTTAAACTGAATTGAATTCCATAAATTCTAAATTAAAAATGTCACTTAATTTTTCAAAAATTAATTAAAGTATAATCGCTTTCAAACTACATTCAAACTTGTGTTAGTTACTACTAAGGTCTTCAAACATACAAACTGTATTATGATTTATTGTTCCAAATTTTATTCAAACAATTTAATTTGTTTATTAATTAAGCAAGTTGAGTTAATATTTTTCTGTATCAAACTGCTTTCACACTCTTTTCAAAATTCTGATGTTACATTTTAAATGAAAGATTTGAAAACATCGACCAAATTTGGTGTACTTTTTATCAAAATCGTGTTCAAACTTCTTTCAAATCGTGATCAAATTACATTCAAATTTGTGTAAGTTGTTGAAAATTAATTAATTTACCGAATTTTCAATCTAATTCATTTGAATTTAACTTAAAATTCAAAAATTTATTTATTTGAATTCAACTAACTTCAAATTTCGTAAGCAATTCATTAAATTGTTTGGGTCCGAGTCATTAAAGAATTTATCCTATCCAACTTCGCTATTGTGTAAATTTTTCTAATTATTTATTGATGTAATTAGGTGTGGTTGCCATCCCTGAAGGTTTTTGGATGAGGTAAGTCAATAATCTGCTGGCAACCACACCACAATCAGACAAAATGGAAAAGTAAAAAATGCGAAATGGTGAGAGATGCGAAAGTATCGTGTCGGGTGTCTAAGCAAATGTTTAGTTATCCTTCAAATTGCCACTTTATAGATTGTATTGAAATTATGTGACTTTCAAATGATATTTTTGTTTTGTCTCTGAAAGCTCTAGATGAAAAACATATTATTTGAAAGTACGTCGATGAATACCAATAATGAACACAAAAGCATATTTTATCATCATTTTTATATTGGATTTCTTTCGCGTCACACTCTTTCATAGCTAATATTCGCGCGCACATATTGTTCAATAACATTTTTAATGTTAACAATAAAAAATAAAAATAAATTCTGCACCGTAGCACATAAAAACCACAATATCATAATAATGTGAGTACATGACATGATTAAAAATGTTAAATATAAATGTATGTATGTACATATGTACAGATATATATTAAAAAAATTTTATTACACTACTATAAAAAAAATCACAATTCTAAATATCTGTACGAGGTATAGGAACGACGAAAAAGCTCCCAAAATTAAATTCCCCCAAATCATTTGTTTTTAATAGCGCACGATTATGTATAAAATGTGCACGTATGGTCTCCGGGCGAACACATACGTACATATGTATGTACTCGGCAGACCTAATTAAATTTAATTGGTTTAAATTACCAAACATGGCCTGAAACATCCGCGAATGTTGATACGCGCAAAATATAAAAATTAATTCATTGCGTTTTATTTAAAAAATTTAAAATTGTGTGTTTGTAAAAAAACTTTTGAAAAAAGTTAAATAAAATAAAATAAAATAAAAAAAAATTATTTCTGTTTAAAAATTTTATTTTTAATTATAAAATTATAATTAAAAATTACGAACAGAATTCTTCTTCAGGTTATTAAAGTAAATGATACGGAAAGTTTAATTTGCCGCGTTTGTCGGGAACATAATTTTTTTATTCTTTTGTATACTTACTTTTGTGTACTTTTGAGCACACTCAAGTTAAATTAGGTAAAAGTTTGTTAATGGTTTTCAACACAACATACAGTCATCATTACACACGGGGGTATAATATTTGTATATGTATTATATAGGCCTCTGAAGACGATATAAATATTAATTAGATTTATGTTGTTAAAATTTTTTGGTGGAGGGGCATCTTTTATATATGATTTATCTACAAATATTTTTTATATATAGAGCTTTTACTGTTTTATGTGCGGCTGGCTAATTATTATTTTTTGGTCGTTTTCTGAATATAAGTACACCATTCAATGAATATAAATCATTTTTTCATTTTGCTTTAGTCGGATAAGTATTTTGACGTCAGTGTCTAGACCAAAATTTATTATCACAAATTAATTGTGAATAAAAATTTTTAATTTATTTTGAAATAATGATACCTGAATGCTTTTCTGGATTCAAATACGTATTTTTTGTAATCATAGTTCGAAAAACTTCGCCTTCGTTAAGCTGTATCTTATTAAATTATTGTTTGTAATTTTTTTTGAAAGCTTCCAGTAGAGCTTTGGCGTATAAATTTACTAACAGCATCATTCTCTTTACTGACGTAATCAACAAAGTAAGGTTATTCTATATTAAGCTTTTGGAAAATATTAAATACAATTGAAAGCTTTGTTCAGCTTTTTGCAGGAGATGTGAAATTTAAACCATTTTGAATAAGTTAATATAATTGTCACACAGAAATATCTTCTCTGAGTAGGAGCTTAAGATTATCTCGTTAAAGCTTCTCCAACCCAAAATTAATAATATTAGAATTAACTTCAGCTTTTATGGAAAGCTGACACAGTTACATATCAATAGTCACTAACAATTTTTATAATGAATTTAAGGTCAAACTTCGTCAACATTTTTAAAAAGCTCAGCATAAGGTTATTTTATTTTAATTTAGTTTTACCCGAAAGCTAGCATACAAACCTAAAATAATCCTAACCATTGTTACATAAACTGAAAAATTGTGCTTTTTAGTAAGAAATAAAATTAAAAAGTCACTAAATAGTACGAAATCACAACATTGAAAACTCTTGATTTAAGTTGTACATATTGTTATGAGAACTATAATAAAAAAACACGAATATTTTCTTTGTAATTTTAATTTAAAGTTTTTGCTTTAAAATTACAGAGCTAAAATCTTATTTCAACTATTTACAAAATCATTACGGAAGTATAAAAAACGTTCTACATTTCATTTAAGTGAAAAAAGCAACAATTTTATTGTATTTGTATCTTATATGGAAGCTTTCATTATGTGATTTAACAAAAGTTCAAGGCTATATAATATAAAAAAATAACCTTGATAATGTATCCGTTTTCAAGCGGTTTATACTACTGCAGCTAATACGAGTTTAGACAACACAAATTTTATTTCATACTTTCAGCTTTAAAATATTTAAAAGCATCACTAAAATATGCACATGCATGTAACTGCAAACCAATCTTAATTTGACAATTCAAATTCAAAATAATATTAGTGAGATTCGACATGAAAACAAATTTATTAACATCAGTTTTATCGAAAAGCTCGTACAGAAAATTACGAATTGTGAAAGTTTCATGACTTATTTAAATTACTAAAAAGCAATAATTACTTATAAATAATATTTACAGTTTTTGATTGTTTCCTTCTAGACCTTAAATCTTTCATAATAATGATCATATTTATTTAAAATTAAAGCTCATCGGTAAAGGTTTAAATTTTGTTATTACAAAAATAATAAACAATTTTTAGAAATAAACAAATTGTATATCAATAAAAAACACTAATATTTGTTAAAATATGACTTCAAAAGTGTGCTTTGGATTGGAAATCCTCTTAACGATTAAAAGCTCAATTAGATTATTACACCAGTAATTTAAATTTTAAATAAAGCTTTCCACCTTTTCATACCGAAACTATAATTGAAAATTATACAACAATTCAATCCATCTTAGCCAGTAAATAAATTGTACGAACTACATAAAAAAATTGAGCTTTTGAAAAGACATTTTTAGAGATGAGTCTATCTGCGAGTTTTCGGTTGGACGGCGTTGTTTCAATAACTGCAGATCAGAATAATAAAAAGATAATACTTTAAATGAGCTTAAAATTTAATGAAAGCTTTATTACAAGTTTTCTCAATATTTCTAGAGAAAATACTAAAATTAAATTCTAAACTTGAATCAGATTTTTGTATGAAAACCAACTGTTTGTGAAACAACCAAAGTTTACGACCCAAAAATTTGTCAGTGTGTTTCAAAAGCTCTCATTTCGCGTATTTTATTCATGGTCAGTTAATTTGAAAAGCTCGGCCATAAGAATAACCAATAAACCTAGGCATTTTAATAGATTTCAAAATAACATTTTTGCGTGTCAAATAGTATCATGTAGTCACTAAAAACTACGAAGCTTTCAAAACTTTATTAAAATACTCATATATCTCGAGATTTAACATATTTTGAAAGCAAAAAGCACATCAGTTAACGTTAAACCCACTCATTTTCAAATACTATACAAAATTGTTTTTGTTGCGTGTCAAATAGGATAAAGCAGTCACTAAAAATTACGAAGCTTTCATAATTTTATTTAAATATCTGTATATCTTGAGATTTAGTTGGAAAGAAAGTACATAAGTTAAGGTTTAGATTTATTTATTATATGAATATGTTTTTTTTATCGCCGCTCTCGTCGGTACAGTAAGTAGCGTCCCTGGTTTATTAATCGAGGGTCTCGGGTTTGATTCCCGGTGAAGGCCAAAAAATCACGGTTGGGTGTTTTTAATGTGTAAGTATAGGTGTTTGTCCGGGTATTGCACCGTTGGCCCATTAGTGGCATTGAGTGCTGGAGTAATACGCCCAATTTTAATTTAAAATTGGTTTTTAAGGTTTAAACTTAGTAATGAAGTTTTAAGGATTGAGTAAAATTTACGTCAACGAAAAGCTCAAATATTTTCAAATTAAATTGTATCAAATTACTTATATAAAAGTGAAAGCTTTATCAATTTTTCTTTCATATTATCAAAGTTTAGTTTCATATTATGGCTTCTTCAATTAATTTAATGTGATTAATGTTTTATGAATTTAATGGTGGTTTCTTTAAAAAGTGCACGTTTCTGAGCTTAATTTTTGGGTTATAGTTTATCTCACATTTTTCAAAATGTAACTGAGCTTTAAATGTAATTAAAAATGTTAAATTTTATTTGTTCCTTATTTGTTGGATGCTGCTGCATTGACATAAAAAACCTTATAAATTGTTAGAAGCTTTCTAAAACTATATAAAATCTTGCAGTTAAATTGATTTTAAACACATCATTTTGTTTAAAACTTAAGCTTAAAAATTTAAAAAAAGCTCAATTAAAGCTGTGTACAAATTTTCCTTTAACATGTCATTTCATTTAACCGTAAGCTTATTAATTACGTTAATGTGTTTTAAATATGGTAAAGGACAAAATACTCAACAAAAAATATTATGCTTTCAAAAGAGCTTGACTTTTCGGTCGGGCACCATTTTTGTACTAAATTCAATTGATTGCACGTTTTAGGATTAAATCAAAGAAGTGCTTTTATGCTTATTTATACCGAAATTATAAATGTAAATTATACAACAATTTCTATTCGCAATAGATACTAAAAAATTTGTACCCAGCATACACCCAAATCTTTTAAATTCATATTGGATAAAATAGTTAATTGTTTAACATTGAGGTTTTATGGTAAAAGGACCAAAAGGGGTATGAAAAATATCGAGCTTTGAAAAGCAAATTAGCATAAAAATTAATGAAAGCTGTTTCTAAATTTCTAGAAAGAATACTTAAATTAAATTGAAAACTTGAATCAGATTTTTGCAGATGTTTGTCAAACTATCACAGTTCATTAAAAAAATTGTAAAGCTCGCATTTTGTATATTTCATTTAATTTCGGTTATTTAGAAAAGCTCGATCATAATATAAAATCATTTTAGCCATTTTAAAATACTCTACAAAACAAATTGTTTGTGTAAGTTATCGGATCAACTAGCCACTAAAAACAAGAAGCTTTCGAAATTTTATTTAAATATCCGTATTTTTCGAGATTAAGAATATTAAGTTAGAAAGAAAGCACATAACAGATAAAGTTTTATATGAATTTAAAGGCGATTTTCACAGTTTAAATTGGAAACATCACATCTAAAACACTGTATCAATCTATGTTCAAATGTATCAAATTACTTATTGAAAAGTAATATGTATTTGGTAATTATAGGAATCCTATAATTACCAATAAATAAGTGTTTTGGTCTTCAACTTGAAAGCTTTTTGTATTCAAAAACCGTTTTTTACAATAATGCCATTAGTAGTTTCTTGAAACATTGTATACTTCTGAACCAAACTGCTGAGTGAAAATTAATCTCACATATTTCAAACAGTTACTACAGGTAAATGAGCTTTCAACGTAATTAAAAATATAAAATTTTAAACGTTACTAATTTTGATGGTGAAGCTGTGCCAACATAAAAAAACATCAATATGAATTGTTAAAAGCTCTCTAAAGCTAAATAAAATCTTGCAGTTTAATTGATTTGAAATACACCATTTGGTTTCAAACTTACGTTTACAAATTAAAGAAAGCTCTGTTAAACCTAATATATGTTTTATTGAGGTTTTTATAGCAAATAGAAATGTATTACAAACAATTATGTCTATTCTGAATATAAGAATTTATTAAGTTTTATCCAACATTCAACCAAAGCTTTGGGCAAATGCGCATTTAACATATGTCATTTTATTTAACAGAGAGCTTATTACAAAACGTTATTTTAGATATGATAAATGACGAAGTAGTCAATAAAAAGTTTCAGGCTTTAAAAAGAAGACGAAGGTTAATTTTCGGTCGGGCACCATTTTTTCTACTAAATTCAATTGATTGTACGTTTTAGGATTAAATCAAAGAAGTGCTTTTGAACAATAAGGTTTATGAAAAATATAAAGGAAAGCTCCGTTACAAGTTTTTCATAATTTCTAGAAAGAATAAAAAAATCCAATTCAAAACTTAAATCAGATTTTGGCATAAAAATAAAAATTTTCTCAAAAAAATTTGAGAACCAAAAGTGAATTAAAGGTTTTTCAAAGCTCTCGTTCTGTATGTTTTATTTAATTTTGGTTATTTCATGAAGCTGGATCATAAAATTAAAATAAACCTATCCATTTTAAAATACTCAACAAAATACATTTTTTGAGTAAGATATCGATCAAAAACACGAAGCTTTCAACATTTTATTTAAATTCCTATCTCAAAATTGAACATACACATTTTAATGAAATGAAATCATATCAGTGGTGGTTTACAATTTATTATCCAGAAAGTAGTATTGAAGGTTATAGGAATGGTCAAGTTGTACATTGACCAAAGGTTCCAATAGATTTTTTTTTTAAATTAATTGTAAACAAAAATATCAAAATTTAAACTGAAATCTTCAAACTATTATAAACACTAAAAGTTTAATGAGGACTAAACACCAACATTTGTATAATATATTTGAAATTTTTTTACCTCCACAAGTACTCAACCATATTAAAATTTGTATAAACGAATAATAATTCGTAAGCTTTAAGTGAATTTAAAGTTTGATTTTATGTAATGATAAAAAAAGCTCTCTTAAAAGTTAACATGCCAGTTGATGAAAGCTAGCTAAAGTAATATAATTTGTTTAACAGATTGCAAAAAATTTAAAAAAAAAAAAAAAAAAATGCAGTGCTTTTTCAATTCAGGTTCCTGCACGAAATAGAAATGTATATCAGACAACAATGTCTATTCTGAGACGAACGAAGAACATATTTAATCTGTTATTTAACTGCGAGCACCAAAAAATTAAAACCAACCATACCATTAAGAAATAAACTTTAAAAAGTTTTAAAAACATCGAAAAAGTTAATAAAAACTACCAAGCTTTTGAACGATAAATTTGTAAGGTTGATTTTTTTATGATCGGACTTTTTTTTAGAAGCTCAGAGCTGTTCCAGCGCTGATGTATACCGGTTAATATAATGGTTTTTCAACTTGTTTCAGTTGATTGCTACATGTTGGGGTTAAATATAGGAAAAGCTTTGTAATTTTAATAGTTTTAAATTTTAACATTATACTTAAAATTGTTTTATTTTGTTCATTTCAGGTAAGTTCCAGTCACATAATTACGATTAGTTTCGATGTAAAAATACGTAAGTACATAATGAAATCGTTACAGTTGAATGAATGCACTCGATTGTACAGTTAAATGTTAAAGAAAATAGTTTATGGATGAAATCAACAACTATAAATATTCTTGGCAGATAATTTTGTTGAACAGATTTGAGTAATTTCAGCCATAAAGAGTTACAATCAAGCTTTTGATCAAAGTTTTTCTTTACAAATTATTTTAAAGCAGAAAGCTCTTGAAAAGTTGGAGATGCTTAATTATGAGACAGCAGCTTTCTATTATTAATGTTTTGGGCACTAAAAAGCTTCAGAAATTACGCAACAAAAATTTATAATTTCATACAATACAACGGTTCGAAAGCTCACGAGTTATTATTAGGTAGAATCCTATGAAAGTGCTCGTTTTTTAAAAGCTCAGAAATTTAATTAAGTGCAAAAACTTTTACAAATGAGTAAAGGTAGTACTAGAGATAATTGGTAAGTCATCAATATACCGTATAAAATAGAATATTACTGTAAGTTATCATTTTTGAATTTAAAAAGTTTTTGAGTCAAATTCGGATTAATTTCAAAACAATTGTTTAAGTCTTACTAAATTTGATCATAACTAATACAAATAAGTAAATAAGTATTCATATACCGAAAAAGCTCGTTAAATATTTATTAAGGCGAAGAGGTGTATGATTCCGTATATATACTTAATTTATTTTAAATATTCCCATTCCAATCACAATCATTCTATTACTTTTCGTTATCTCTTACATATAATGCAATAAAGACATGAATATGGTTCCCCCGCCAAATAAATCTCACTTTCGTTGAAACATTATAGAATTCGAAATGAACAAAACTTTTGATCTTATATAAAAAAACGTATACAATATTTACTTTTATTCCAAATGACATAAAACAAAAACATATAATTTTAACATTAAAAATTAAATGACTTCATTTTTAATATACATACATATACGAATGTACATAATCATAATTTATGCGATTCTTAGAAAATAACATAATAATATGCTTAAAAGACGCAGCGAGAGAGTATTAAGCGTATAACAAAAAATCTATATGTATGTCTGGTAAAAGTTCTCTAACTAAGTTTCAAATGTCATAAAGTTTTGTAAAATATTTTTTACCCCCCATATACATATATATTATTATGTTGCCGTATATTTGCGGCTAAATTAACATAATATTATTATGATATTATGTTAAGGTTTAACGCACAGCATATATATGATACCGATACGAATTATTAACTTTGGAATGACCAAGACTTTATACCGCAGGATTAGCAGTACAGAAAATATTTGTGTACGCGTACAAACCTGAAAATATTTACGCTACTTGGCTTGCCAGTACCAACAAATATTGATTATTTAATAAAACAGAGCTTTTTCACTAACAACCACTGAAACTTTTTTTTTTGTGTGTGTAGATATTTTTTATAACAAATATATTTACTCACGTTTCACTTTGTGCGAGTAAATTAAACTATGTACGTTGTATATGTGTTCCACCATAGATATATATTTGAAAAATTCCAACTTTTATATTTTTTTATTATACATATATCGTCTACATTGAGTTGTAAAAGTTTCATCTTAAATTAAGCTTAATACGCTAAAAAAAAAATTACTAGCAAAATGTGTAGTAAATTTATACTTTGGTTTTAGTCCAAAAGGTATATTGAACATATTTTGAGTCAGACATTAGTAAAGTTAATCAAAATTTATCGTTATTGCTGTCATGCTATACAAGTTAACAGATTTATCTGGTTTATCGCGTATATAGACGACGGAAATAATAAAATTTTAGATATAGTTTATGACAGTTTTATGACGGATAGTTTTTTGTTAGTGTGGTTTTTTAATTTTGTTGAAGATTTGTATGATTTAAATACCTCACCACATTTTATGAGATTTTCCAAGACTTTTGGATCGTAAAACTAAGTTATTGACAGATTGTATGTGGCAACCTCTGAAGACATAAAGAAAGTTGCCACTTTCCCGAATAAAAGCTTTTCCAAATTGCATTTCAAGCGTCTTAAAATTAGGTAATAATCGAAAGTTGTTTGGGTAAATATTTAATTAGACTTACCAGAATAAGCTTTCATTGTTTTATTAATGAGCTTTAGTAATATGAAACACCTCAAAATGTTATAAACTTACAAAGTTTTCAAGAGATGAAAGCTTTTCTGAAACTTACAAATAATTATTTGTAAAAGCTTTGCAGTGAAAGCATAAAGCATGAGAATAGATTTCTGAAATCAGCTAAATAAAACTGGGTATGATAAATAGTTCCGTTTTGAAGAAGTCTAATCAGTTATGCAAAAACTCTTCAAGTATATGGTAATTCAAAAGTTTTGAAAAATCATGTGAAAGAAAGCTACTATTATTTGTACGAAAAATGAAATGAACGCTTAGTTAAATTTTAAAATTTCTAAATATTTTCAATGTCGAGCTACATGCTTTTATACATGTTGTTTTAAATAAACAAGGTGATTTAGAGCTGATTCTGATTGAAGCTTTCATTGTTAATTTTCCATATTATACTTTTCATTTGATTTACTTTTTTGTTCGTTTTATACAATAAAGCTCAAATACAATTTAATTTACAATTTTGAATATATTATTTATCGTATACTTAAAAAAAATGAAAGCTTCAGTTTTTATGGTATGCTTTTTCTACTTATCCTTCAAGTTGATGATGAACTATGATTTAATAAGTAATTCTCCAGTTGTCGAGTACAAGACAACAAACTTTCGAAAGCTCTCAAAGCTTTAACTGTTAATTTCAATACTGCCAACCAAAATACGATATTTAAATTAAATTATTATTTGATTTCTGATGTGAAAGCTTACGGAAAATTCCTCTGATTCTGCATTTTTAACTTATTAGAAATAATCGTAGGGCTTAATAACTTAGACCCAAAAGCTCACCAAAAAAATAAAATGAGGTAGTATAAATTCATTTGTCGTACAAGAAAATTTTAAAAGCGCAATTATACATGAAAGCTTCCATTTGATAACTTATAGATTTTTATATTAGCAATGTTCGATTTGGGTAAAGTTCAATAAAACAGAAATTGGAAATTAAAGCTTTTGTACATTTTATCTTTAATTCAATTTTTTAGTAGTGAGCTTTGGAAATATTATAAATCACGGAAAATTATAAACTAACGAAGTTTGGATGAAACAAAAGCTTTCTGGAGTATGCCTAATTTGAAAACAAATGGAAAGCTTTCATAAATCTATGTCAATATTTTAACAATTTTGTAGAATTTCACAGATGTTTTAATTTTAATTAAGAATGGGATGTAAAAAGCTCAACTTTAAAATTATTATATGTAAAAGCTTTTCAGTAAAAGTATATGTTGACAAAGAAAGATACCATTAGCTTTTCTTAAAAAGGAATCTTTTCAATCTCCACATCGGTCCTTCTAGGCATCTTGTTTTCATGAATTTTTAGTATTAAATAAGCTAGGACCTTTAGAACTACTACTAATTGTAAGCTTTTACTGTTAATTTCCTCCTTAAATTTTTCAATTAACTTACTCCTTCGTACTTTCTCTATAATAGGGCCAGATTATAAATAATAATTAAAACTCTCTAGTATTAAATGAGTACTAACTAATTTAATTGTTTTGTAAAAGCTTTATTCTCGTAATTCCAGCTGATCTTAATACTTGAAAATATTTGTTAGACTCCTTTGGAAAAATGCACTTTGAATCAATTGTCCAGTTAGACTTTTAAGCTAATAACGAGCCTGCTTTATACAATTTCACTAAACTTAACTCTAAAAAGCTTGTTGTATTTAAAATTAGTTGTTATAAATTTTCAAATTTATTTCATACCAAAAACAATTGCTCTCTTATACACAAAATTATTAATAGCTGAGTTACTCTCTCTGAACTTAAACTGTTGAATAACTAAGATGTAAAAGAATGAGCTATTGGTACTTTAGTTCTATTAGTTATTTAAAGCTTTACCTTACTGAGTGCCTCAAAGTACATATAAATACGTTAAATAATATCATTCTCAAAGTTCTCAGAATACTTTGTAACAGAAAATGAATAACCCGTGCTCGGTGTGCTTTAACAAAATTTTCAACTGACGAAATTCAATATTTAAATCAAAATAATTTAACAGTCAGTGTAAAAGTTTCCAAAGCTTTCTGCTTCACGCTTTATGTAAATAAACTGCAAAGCTTTCACAAATCTGCTTTTTATATTCAATATACTAACTTGTGAGTCTAAATATTATTAGAATGTTTATCGATTAAAATGATAAGGCATTTCAGTTTAGCAAAAGCATAATATCTCGTATGAAAGTTTCTAAAAAAATTAGATAATTTATAAAAGTAGCTAGACGATTAGTAGGTTAAATTTGAAAAAAAGCTGACTATGTCCGACATGCAAAAGCTCTATAAAAATATATTTTTTCAGTTGTAAGTGTGTTAAGTTGATAAAAAAATCTTATGTATTGAGTATGTTCCAATAATAGATAGCTTTAAATTTGACACATTTTGAAAATTCTGTCTGATGCATACTGCAACACACTTAAAGTTTATATTTGTTCTGCGCAGTTAAGTTTATCGAACAAAAATTAGTTACTGGATTACTTCTTTTTGGAAGACGTTAAATATTGAATTATTAAGAAAGATAAAAAAGCTTTCAAAATTTGTTTTTTATATTTAAAGCTTTTAAATTTAAAAATTAATTATCTACCTCTCTAGACATAGGAGTAATTATTTCAAAAACTTGTAATACTGTCCCACTTCAAAACTCTCAAGAGCTTTTTTAATGCAAATGTTTCATTTCAATAAGCTTCTAAAATAATATAATAATATATAAATAAAGCTTTCCAAATTTTACTGGTGAGTTTTATAAAATTCCACAAAAATTGAAATTCAAGATTTTTGTTAAAAATTAGATTTCAAAGTTCTTTAATAAAGAAGCTTTTCTTATGATGTGGATTTTTTTTTTTTAAATATGTCAATGTCTATGATAAAGTATGAAATCAGAAGCTGCAAAACCAGCCTGAATAATTGTTTTATGAGCTTTCTGTAATATAACTTTGATGACAATGAAGAGCTTTTAGGGAGGTAGAAATAAAAACAATTAACATAAAGAGATTAAAGATAATTTGATTGTTTCGATCTGTTTAGATTTGATTAGATTTGATTAGATTTGATTAGATTTGATTGGATTTGATTAGATTTGATTAGATTTGATTAGATTTGATTAGATTTGATTAGATTTGATTAGATTTGATTAGATTTGATTAGATTTGATTAGATTTGATTAGATTTGATTAGATTTGATTAGATTTGATTTGATTAGATTTGATTAGATTAGATTTGATTAGATTTAATTAAATTTATTATATTTGATTAGATTTGATTAGATCTGATTAGATTTGATTAGATTTGATTAGATTTGATTAGATTTGATAAGATTTGATTAAATTTGATTAGATTTGATTAGGTTTGATTAGATTTGATTTGATTAGATTAGATTTGATTAGAGTAGATTTGATTAGATTTGATTAGATTTGATTTGATTTGATTTGATTTGATTAGATTTGATTAGATTTGATTAGATTTGATTAGATTTGATTAGATTTGATTAGATTTGATTAGATTTGATTAGATTTGATTAGATTTGATTAGATTTGATTAGATTTGATTAGATTTGATTAGATTTGATTAGATTTGATTAGATTTGATTAGATTTGATTAGATTTGATTAGATTTGTTTGGATTTGCTTAGATTTGATTAGATTTGATTAAATTTGATTAGATTTGATAAGATTTGAATAGATTTGATTAGATTTGATTAGATTTAATTAGATTTGATTAGATTTGATTAGATTTTATTAAATTTGATTAGATTTGTTTAAATTTGATTAGATTTGATTGGATTTGATTAGATTTGATTAGATTTGATTAGATTTGATTAGATTTGATTAGATTTGATTAGATTTGATTAGATTTGATTAAATTTGATTAGATTTGTTTAAATTTGATTAGATTTGATTGGATTTGATTAGATTTGATTAGATTTGATTAGATTTGATTAGATTTGATTAGATTTGATTAGATTTGATTAGATTTGATTAGATTTGATTAGATTTGATTAGATTTGATTAGATTTGATTAGATTTGATTAGATTTGATTAGATTTGATTAGATTTGATTAGATTTGATTAGATTTGATTAGATTTGATTAGATTTGATTAGATTTGATTAGATTTGATTAGATTTGATTAGATTTGATTAGATTTGATTAGATTTGATTAGATTTGATTAGATTTGATTAGATTTGACTATATTTGATTAGATTTGATTAGATTTGATTAGATTTGATTAGAATTGATTAGATTTGATTAGATTTGATTAGATTTGATTAGATTTGATTAGATTTGATTAGATTTGATTATATTTGATTAGATTTGATTAGATTTGATTAGATTTGATTAGATTTGATTAGATTTGATTAGATTTGATTAGATTTGTTTGGATTTGCTTAGATTTGATTAGATTTGATTAAATTTGATTAGATTTGATAAGATTTGAATAGATTTGATTAGATTTGATTAGATTTGATTAGATTTAATTAGATTTGATTAGATTTGATTAGATTTGATTAAATTTGATTAGATTTGTTTAAATTTGATTAGATTTGATTGGATTTGATTAGATTTGATTAGATTTGATTAGATTTGATTAGATTTGATTAGATTTGATTAGATTTGATTAGATTTGATTAGATTTGATTAGATTTGATTAGATTTGATTAGATTTGATTAGATTTGATTAGATTTGATTAGATTTGATTAGATTTGATTAGATTTGATTAGATTTGATTAGATTTGATTAGATTTGATTAGATTTGATTAGATTTGATTAGATTTGATTAGATTTGACTATATTTGATTAGATTTGATTAGATTTGATTAGATTTGATTAGAATTGATTAGATTTGATTAGATTTTATTAGGTTTGGGTAAATTAT
The DNA here is from genome assembly GCA_951394425.1 of Tipula unca. NCBI lineage: Eukaryota > Metazoa > Arthropoda > Insecta > Diptera > Tipulidae > Tipula > Tipula unca. Next base: position 19,922,852 of record OX596382.1, on the reverse strand, counting down.
AACATATTTTGTTAGTTTTTATAAAACATAAAGTTTGCGTGGGCGTACAATTTATTGTATACACGGAAAACCATTCTTTGCTTACCATCAATATACATACCACCTGAATCAATGAACTAACTTGTATTGCTACTATTTTCTTATTTTATATCTTCCAAATAAAAAAGTTTATCTAAAGATGAAATGTACAAAAAAAATGCACCAGGGAGTATTTGCCTTAAATGAGGATGACAACTACAACATCCATAAAATATGTATGTGATACCTTTTTGTTTTAAAGTTCTATATAAAATGTTACTGTTTGATAAACGAACCATAAGCACGTACTGTCTGCTAAATTAATAACTTTTTCTACAAAATGGATTAATATAATTTTATCAAACTTGTTACCCTATATATGATCTTTTGTGTTTGACATCCCACATTTATGTATCACAGTAAATATGTATATGGTTCTTTTGACATTTACAAATAGCTACATTAAATGATTACCATAATGTGGTAACTAAATTATATATAAAACATTTCTTAAGACCTGTTGTTAAAAAGAAAAATTAAAAAACCTCGAAGCCATACATAAATTTACTATGTACGTCGTGTTTTGTTTAAAAGAAAATCTCGATAAAATTTAATCGTGCAAATAAATATGCGGGGCCGGAGTATTTAAATTTATGTTAATTCTAAATGTTTTATTCTGGTGTATGGTATATAAACCTATGTATATATGTGTTGCTTGTGTGGTTCTTCATACAACCCTCGCTTGCTCGTTTATAAAATTTTATTAAGCACGAATTTAAATATGTGTATTTTTAATATATGTTAAATATTTGTTTGGTTGCGTGATCGAATATATATATTTTTTATTTTTTTGTATACGAGTTAATTTTCTAAACATATTATATATACTCCAACCATTATACATTATACACATTATGGCAACAAAGCACGCTAAATACCAACTTTTCTCTATTTGTTTATTTATATTTTGTGTGCGCGGCACATAAAAAAAATTATAAGACAGCTCTCTTTAATTTAGAATAATAAAATAAGAAATATTTCAAATTGTTTACGTATACACAAAACTAAGTCACAAACTTTGTACACATGAAACCAATTTTCAACGCAATATTATGATTCATTAGAACATAAGTTGTTCACCCTACATATATGGTTGTTATTCTAATGAATAATATAATAATATAGGTGGGTGACAAAGCTCGTGATGATTTATGTTACTCGTGTATACACCAAACAAGGGTTGGTATATACAATGAATTTGTAAATCTTTTAAGTCCTGTTAAAACTGGCACCAAATATATACGTAACACGTCTCTTCCAAAATTTATAGCCATTTACATAAATTACTTTACATATGTGCCAAATCTGGATGTGATTATAATCAGTAGCATGTGTATACACACTCGGTTATTGAAAAGCGTTGAAATAATTTATTGAAGATCCACCATGATAGATAACAAAATAATTTTCGAAATTGTTGTAAGGCCCATGAGAGCAACAAAACAATAACTTTTATATAAACATTTTTTTTTATTGTGTTTTTGTTGGCTGTCTATTTATAAAATTAACTTTCCAAAAAAGCTTCATAATATGTGAATCAGCACAATTTTTTTTCGTAAAGCACATAAAATATGAAGATTGCGTATATGATGATAAATGAAAAAAAAAAGTAAATAAACCCAAGATGTAATTAATTTCATTTGTGGCAGGGCAAAATTAAAAATTTGAAAATGATGACTGTATAATCCTCGTCATTAGTGACAGGCATTAGTAATTGACCCAAACAATAATGATGTATGTATTAAGTGTCATGAATAATAAGTCTCACACTGGAGAATATCTACATTTCTACATCAAACATTTCTGCAAGCAAAAATTATGTATTAACGTTATCCACGACTAGTTGAGAGCGTAAACTTTAAAAGCTTAAATCAAATTTTCGAAGCAAATAAAAACAAAATCTTTAAAAAAAATTACTTTACAGTAATTTTTTATTTAATTCCCTCGCTCATTGGATTAGTAAAAAATAAAAGCTTCGTCATTAGTTGCTTCTGACTAATTTAAGATAATTTAAAATATTCAAAAATCCATTAAAGCTCATAACATTAAATAATAATGAAGAGCTTAAGCAAATATACATACCGCTAGTTTCAGTTAGAATTTTTTTTTCAAAAACTTTTTTATCGAAACGAAAAGTTTACCACCCATTCGCAGGTATAAACTTCAAGTCCTATCTGAATTTCTTATGCGATTAAAATTTCTAACTGATCGTGAAAGCTATTATATGAAATTTGGACACCAAATCAAAATTCTTTATGATTTAGACGAAAAAAGGATTTCTCAATAAAAGCTTGAAAAAATAAAATGGTTAAAAAGCTTAAAAACATTTTTGATTGCTAACCCAAAACTTTTACTCCGGATCGCTCAATGTGTTACACATTATATAAGTAAACAAAATGTATATTTCAAAAGCTTCAAGATGAAAATGGAGCGCATGATACGCTTTATTATCTCAGAATTAATAATTAAAGCTTTAAGTAAGTAATGATTTTTAAATTAATTTCATTTGCCATAATTTACAGAAAAGCTCTTTGTATTAGAACAAATATTTGTGACTAAAGGAAATGCGCTTTGATCACTTACTAAAATTTAATTATTACGAGCTTTTTAAAACTAAATAAAAGCTTATTGAAATATAGTTCCCAACGAAGTGCCCATAATCATATATCTTTATAATTTTGAAAACGTTTTTTATGGTAAACTTCAAAACTTCCTTTTTGGAAAGCTTTTCTGATTTATACTTAAGAGTTTATGATTGGTGTTGAAAGGGTAGAATCTAGACTACCTAAAATGGACAAAAATTTTTTTTGGTAAATATTTCACTTGTTATTGAAGTACAACAAAAAAATTACGAAAGCTTCGAAGTATCAAATTAAATTAAAATTTGTTAGAGAAATAATAGGAAAGCTTTAATTTAGATTTAAAGTCCTAAACTTTAAATGTCATTTTGTATCATTTTACATTGAATATCCAGTAGAGAGCGTAAAATTTAAAAGCTTTCATCAAACTTTCGAAACAAATAAAAACTAAAGCTTAGAAAAGATAAAGTTATATAGTATTGAAAGTTTCAGTATTTGTAACTCTCGTTGCATAAAATGTACGCATCTTTGGTATTAGAAGCTTTCCCTAAAAACTTTATCTTTCAAAATTTTTAAATAACTGGGATTTAATATCGCCTGCAGAATTTTACTAATCAAAGCGAAACCTAAATTTAAACATTTATTCAAAGCTGCTGGCAAAAAACCTTAGTTAAAGAGAGCGTTATTGGTACTATTCCATGGACTGATTGACTGAGTTGACTGAAACGATGATAGCAACAAAATTACATAACAAAGACAACAAATAAACGTTTTCTTTTTTTGCAAACTAATTTAGCAGCGTAGTTTAGTATTAGACATACCAAATTTGAAGTTTCAAAATTGTTTTTATAAAGAAAAAATTGACATTTACAAAATCACAACTTTGATTGAAATTGATATTTACAATTTTCTTCCATTCAAAAATTATTTTTATAGTGAAATTCTTTTCCATACACAAACTTTATAGTAAGATTCTCTTCCATGCCCAAATTTTAGGTATGTGGTTTGTTTGACTGCCATAAAAAGTATTCGATTTGATACTTTTTATGGCAGTTCACACTGCTTAAAGCCAAATATTATTTTACTGAGGTAATTTTTTTGTTTCTTTTGTACCACAAAATATAATTTCTTTTCTTGCTTCAAATTGACTGAGTCAGTCAATCAGTCCAACCTTTAAGCTCTAAAAATTAAAAATTAACTAACCCTAATAGGGATAAAAACACTATTTAAATTTTGTAAATCTATATCTGTTACATCAACACTAAAAGCTCGATTTAACAATTTTTTGAAGTGCGGGTAAATAAATTCATTAAACCTTAGAAAAGTTTCTAGCTAAGCTCTAAAAAGAGCTTTTAATTTATTTTATTTCATTCGGTAAATTGGTTTACTCATTAGTGGGGAGAGACAAGTTATAGTTTACGATTGTTTAAAAATATAAACTTTGAACTGCATAAGCCTTACAGTTATTATTTATTTGATTCCCTAGCTCAATGAATTAGTAAAAAATAAAAGCTTCGCCATAAGTTACTTTGTCAGAAGTTAATTTAACATATTCAAAGCTCAATTTTTTCTCAACTAATAGATACCATAAATTTGAAGACGTTAAATAATGAAAAGCTTTAGCAAATAAATGTACCGCTAACGGAAAATATACCGAAACGAAAAGTTTAGCACTCATTCAGGTATAATTAAAAATGAAAGCTTGTACATCTTTCGCAAGCTTATGTTTTATCAAAATTTAATAATGGGATGAACATATCGACCTGATCGTGAAAGCTTTTATATGAAATTAAGACACCAAGTTAAATGCGTATCAAACATTGCTTACAAAAAATAATCAAAATTCTTAATGATTTAGACGGAATTAGAATTTCTCAATAAATTGATCATTGATTGATAACTCGAAACTTTTAATTCGGATCGCTCAATGTGTTACAGATTAATCAGCCAAGAAAAAGATTTATTTTTCAAAAGCTTCGAAATGAAACTGGAGGGCATGATACGTTTTATAATCTCCAAATTACTAATTAAAGCTTTAAAGTGATGAGTTTTTAAATTATTTTCTTTAAATGAATAAAAACCATTTACCATAATTTACACAAAAGCTCATTGTATTAGAACAAATGTTTTACAGTTTTAACTTTCTATGATGCCAGTCATTTAACCAATTAAAGAAAATGCTTTGATCATTTACTAAAATTAAATTGTTAGGAGCTTTTTAAAACTAAATAAAAGCTTATTGAAATATATTTCTCAACGAAGAGCTCATAATCGTTTATCTTTATAATTTTGAAAACGTTTTATATGCTAAACTTCAAAAAAAGAATAAAAGTTGACTTATGATAGAAAGAACACATCTCGAATGATTCGCAAAAAAGCTACTAGAGCTTTTTGATAAAATCTTAGTTTATTTATTGATCAACATCAAAGAGCTTTTACTTTGTTTTATCAACTAGTTTCACTCATTGTTGAGGAACAGATTTGTTAAAGTACCTGAAAGCACTAAAAAGTAAAATTAAGTCGTGTAAAGCACAAAAGTGAAAAAGTAAAATGTTTGTATAATCAAAAATAAATGTGAATTTTGAAAGCTTCAATTGTTGTGCACACATTTTACTACTTCAACGGAACGTACTTTCTTTAGTTAAAGTTAATTATTAAAAGTACGTTTTTAAATTACAAAAAAAACCAATCAGAGATCAGAAGAAATTAAAAAATAATAATTTAAAGCTCTACCACATACATATCGCAAATTCAATCTATACCAATAAACCTCAAATCCTACAACAACAAAGGAAAAGCTTTCTTTTATTTTTAACCTATTCTTGTATCCGCGAAATTTAATAATTTTGGTACGGAAGCTGATACAAAATTTAATCTGAATATAAAGATTTAAAATACACACGACAAATAGTAAACTCGAATTATTATAAAGCTTACCTAATATTTGGTTTAATACTAGGTGTTCTACAATTGGTTTATGGAGCTTTTACAGTTCAGAACAGATTTTTGACGAAAACTCAGGTCATATATTTTTAACTAGTTCTTAATTGTTTATATGTTTTAAATAATAGCTCTTTTTCAAGTTAAAGCTCATTTTCAATTTAACAAAAGCTCGAATAAAATGTAACTTATAATTTAAAATATATTAGTTATCGTATCCTCAAAAAATGAAAGCTCTAGGTTCTAATACTTGCTCTAATACTTGCAAGTTGATGATTTGTGCTGAAATATTTTGGACTACAGGGCTAAATGTTTGAATTATTGTTAAATGACTATTTCACCAGTTATTGAGATATAAGAAAATAAGTATATAACTTAAATAAAAATTGGTTTATGAATATCAATACTATTCTCACAGCTTAAATTATATAATTTAATGTTACCAATCAACGATGTTAAAAGCTCATGTAAAACTCTTTTCTTCGTGCTTATTACTAATAATCGTTAGGCTTAAAAATTTAGACCCAAAATAAAATGAGTAAAAGTTCATTTGTTGTATAAATAATTTTCCAAATGTTCAATTATATACGAAAGCTTCCATTTGAAAATTTAAAGATTCTTATGTTAGAATTTGTCGATTAAATTACAAATAAGCTTTAATGCTAATGATGAATGTTTTTGTATAAGCTGTTAATTTTATCTGAGAATCAATATTTAATTACAGCACAAACAAAAGTTTTCATTATTCGTGCTTAATAAGTTTGACACAAAAGAAAAACAATTAATGAATCACAATTATGGTAAAAAGCCACAAGTTTTTCTGAAAAACTCTTATGAAAACTGTGAAACATATAATTGTTGGTCGAATCCAATTTCCTATAATTATTGTTACAAGAAAGCTTGTCCATTAAACAATATCGTATTTGTAAGTTTTAGTTTATCAAAATAGTTTATAATAAAAACGCTTATCTTAATTATTTTTTATCTAGAAGTTCGATCAGCCACGATATTTGATTAATATTTTTTGAGACGGCTTAAACTCATCATTTCAAAAAAATGTTCATCTTCTTGAGAATCTCTAACAAATAAGATGGTTTTTCTTATAGAGTTTGTCGCTCTCCAGATTATTTCAACCAACAAAGTATTTTGTGATACTAATAAAATGTCGTAACACAAATTCATATTTCGATTATTTTTATATCTCACATAGTAATTCAATTTATCAGTTATGTATGTTCAACAAAAAAACAACAAAAATATTTAATTAAAACAAATAACATCCGTAGGTGTAGCAGGTAACATTGTACATAAATGAGAGTGTGTCAAAATATAATGTTATATATGGAATACATATCCTGCAAACATATTTGTACAGGTATAATAAATACTCAGAACCGTAAATTAATTTACAAATATTCGTATTATTAATTATAAATTAAATATGTCTGGATGTCGGTATTATATACATATTATACCTGGATACGAGGACGAGTATGTTGATTTCACACTCGGTAGGTACATACATACATATATAGGAAAATATGTGTATGTTTCCACAAAAACACATAACATCCATATTCCATATCGTCATGTACTCAGCAATTGTGGTGAAAACCATAAAATATTTTCATCGTAGAATGTGGAAATGTTAAAAATGATTTTACCTAGATTACCTGGAAACAAAATTGAAAAATTATATAAATGTTTATTTTAATCATAAAGTTTTTATTAAATTAGATTTAAACAGTTTAACAGTTTGAAGGTAATCCATAGGTAAGCTTTTATGAGAATTTTTCAGGAAATTACATTCCCATTCCTTGTAAAGTTTGAATTTGTTTTAACCAGATGGTATATTTGATTTGATGCATGATAATGTAATTTAATTAATAATAAGCTTAACGCTTAGTTAGACAATTAACGTTAATCAAAATACTTTTAACATGTAAAAACCTCTAAACAATTTTTCGTTAAATTGAGCTTTAATCTTTCAGGCAGGTTAAGTTGGATACCACCTAAAATTACATGGGCAGGATTAAAGAAATTTTTAATACCGAATTTGAAATTTGGAAAATTATTAATTTTAATAAGTGAAAGTTTAAAGCTCTCCAAATTTTTTTTTATTAGGAATAGTTAGTTTTTATGTAAGATGTTCATAAAATCTACTATAATCTTAGCATCTGTTAAAACGGTTCTATCGATATATCCCACTTATTTACATTTTGCAAATAAGTTCCACATACATACTTATACAGTTTAAATTAATTCAATTTAACAATTGTAACTCTAAAGGATTCTATCAATATGTCCCACAAATTTAAAATCATAGATTAATTTAAGCCAAACAGCGAGCAATAATATTTCCAATACGATATACAAATTCTATTATTAATTAAACTATTTCGTTGTGTGTAATAGTAATTGTCGACTTTTACGATTAAAAGTTCTAATGAGTTCCACATATTGGTAAATTCCACAAATTATTAGGCATTATGGTATATCTTTTATTTGAATCTGCATCTTTACAGTACATCAATATTTTGTTTCGGTGTAACTGCCAAACACATAGAAAAAATTAACAATATTATTAATACATTCCACAAATATTCCTCTTTTATTTAGTGATATATTCGTTTGTTGTTAAAACTGTTTATTGCTCTTGCCAATATTAAACGGAAAAAATATAAAATGTTTACTAATAGTTCCATTGAGTTCCACAAATTTAAAATTTCAGATATTTATAAGTTTCATAAATATTTGACAAAAATATAGGTTCCACAAATTAAGGCAAACAATAATATTTGTTTGAAAATAATTTGTTACTAAAAACGGTTTGGTTGGAGATGAAGTGAGCTTTTCACCATACATTTAGTGGCCGCAACTTATGAATTAAATTGAATTTGAATTAATTTTAGAAAAATGGGAAATTTGTGACAAAATTATGTAAAAATTTAATCCATAAAAATTCAAAGCTGTCGAATAGAAAAACCTGAACAATAAAAGCATAGGACCTTGAAATTTTCGAAGAAACTCCTAATATTATTTTATTTTGGTAAGTGAAATGTTAAAGCATTAAAAATAAAAGGTTAACTGGTTCCAGCCCCTTCAGCATTCAATAATGATTCTAATACGTTCCACAATGTTTTCAATGTTTGTGTAAAATATTTGGTTGTATCTTAAAATGTTGATTATCATTCCAATAATAATTTTACAACAACTCTTTAATTATAGATACATCTTTAAAAATACTTAGATTGCCATATATGGCCCATAGGTTCCACATATTTTTTAATTCCTTAAATACTGAAATATTTCAATATTCCAAGTAGTCATTGCACAACATTCATCAACTTGATATTTTAGTGCACAAAATATTGCTACATAAATGGTAAGAACAATACATTATGTTCCACAACATATACTTGTGCACCAGACCAAATTTATTGTTATATTACATATTAATACAAATTAGAAATACAAATTTATTTATTGCCAAATTTTTAGCTGGCAAACAAAATGTGAAAATTATTTGCTCTCGGAAATAGAAGCATGAGGGCAAATGTCCCACAGATTTTAATTTTTGAAATCCACATATATTTATAAATTATATCAATATTGAAATATTTTGATAAATTAGGTCCCACAACACTTGTACTATCAAATTTAATATAATTTGTTTGATAAAAGCAGTCAGTATTGTTAGCAATACATTCCACAAATTTTCCAATCTAGAGACATTTTTGTTGGTTGTTACATGTGGTTGTTGATCTTGGCGAGGTTTAACTTCAAATAATATAAAAGAAAATACTAATAATTCCAATAAGTCCCACAAAAATTATCATTGAATATAGATAGATTTTCACTAGACACATAAGTTCCACTTAATTATATATTTCCTATTGCTGAAATAGTTTCAAAACAAATACGTTCCACATCACTTGTACTTTGATGTACTTAATTAATAATAATAAATTAATTTTATGGTGTAAGAAATCATTTTGGCATAAATCAACTTAACAGTTTTTTTTTATAAAAGAATCAGTCACAATCACAACTTTAACAAATTTTGTAAAGTTTTAGTTGTGTATTTACAGTACACTTATTATATTGGTACATTTGCTAAACCTATTGAGCAATCAATAATAGTACCAATATGTTCCACAAGTCTATTGAGTGCCAAGAAATTCAAAATTTTTACAATTTATTCCAATAAGATCCACAACTATTATCAGCTCTGAAGAGGAAATTAGGTTCCACAACACTTACACTATCCCTCCAAGGTGTGTTATGGCTCACAAATGGCACCAACCCAACTATAATTATTATGTTCCACAAATAATGTACAAATATATTAATAAACATTGAAACAACCTAGCAAATTGATACAATCTTGTTACAATTTTATAATAAATGCCATTCTTATTATAAAATAAAACCAATTACTGGCAAAACATAATACCATTTCCAAATGCCGTAATACATATCGGGCATATCCTTCCTCACAAACATACATATACATATATACAACAAAAATTATGATAATGTTGTATTGATCCTTTTTGTGTACGCTGCCATCCAATCTAAAAAATTGTATATATATTGGCAAATTTAATGTCATTTGTAATAAATATATTTATGTACATGTAGCTTTTCCTGAATAAAACATATAATACTAATTTTTATTTTACGAGCTTTTTTTTTTTTAACATTTTCAATCGATATCGTCTCGCATTTTTATATTAGATGTATCTTTACGATCCACATCATCAAAAATGTCACTTTATCTTTTTTAACGGCCTTACAATAAAATTTATAATTATGATAAAGTTTCGGTAACTTGTTAATAAATCACAAAATGATTTATATATAGCAAACAATGAAACTCTGGGTGATTAATTAGCAAAGTGTTTAAATTTTGTGTCATCTGTATACATATGTATATAGTATATACTAAGTCTGTCTGCCACTCACTTTCATAAAATTCAATAATACAAAATTTTTTAATTTAATTGAAATTTTTACTGTCATCATGCCATATACGATTTTAAATTCAGAACACTTCTCTATCAACAACAAAACCAGAATCGGGGCGAAAAAAGAATTTTGATACTAAACTTTATGACTGGAAATAACCATAAATATTTTTATAGCATTCTTTTTTGTTTGTTTAAACAAATAAAAATAACAAAATTTAAGCACCATGGGACAACATAAACAAAACAAAAACTTCATCTATAAATACCAACAGCAAAAAGGATTAAAATTGTTAAGATTAATTGTCTTTTGTGTCCCATTCATAGATTATACATTTTTTGTTCTACTTTCGTCTTAGAACGAAAACCATTATGAAAATAAAAGCACACACACACACACACACAAACTATATACCCTCGTAAGTGTGAGAAAATTGAAACCAAAATTGTGCTTTTAAGAAAGTTAAATTTTATAATTAAGTTTTTTTCATTGAGCTTTTATCGTTTGAATGGTTAGGTTTACAATTTTCCAAAACTGCCAACAACATTTTGCAAAGATTTTGGTAATGCGGTGTCGTATTTAATTTCATAGATAATTAAAGTTCGTAATAAATTTGTTCGTTTTAATTAATTTTGGATTTAGGATTCTACTGGTTAAACTTTAAAATTTGAAAGCTATACATTTTATCAAAGCACTTGAAATTTTATTTACTAGATTTAAAATCTAATTATAAAAATAAAATAAAAAGTTCATCTTGACTATTTAAACTTGCCTCAACTGTTCTAGCTCAATCATTATAAGTTAGATACAAAAGAAGATACTGTTCACCATTAAATACGATTTTCTTTTGAAATTTCATTATGGTTAAGCTTTATGAACCGAAAGGAAGACAAACAAATAAAAAGCTACATTTTTTGGATAACATTTTTATTTAAATCCTATGAGATTGGGTTTTTCATAAAATTATGTTACCCAGATAAGTTCATTGAAGAAACCTCATTGAATCGCAAATATTTGAAAGCTTAATGGTTCATCAAAACCTTGAAAGTTAATTTATTTTTATATTGAAGCTACAATTTTTTAAAGCTCATCGTACGGTCTATTAAAGAAGATACGCGGAACAACTTTGGTTTATTTGTTCATCGGGGAAGCGATATTATGATAACTGTTATTTGACTTTAAACATAAATCAATTCTCAGCTAAATTTTAAATTTATATCTCAAAAATGTAATTATGTGAATTATAGCTTTTAATCAAGCTTTTAAAAATGCTTGTATCTTACTTTTGGAACAAAAGTTTATTTTTTAAATTTATGATAGTTAAATTAATTAAAGACAAGTAAATCCAAAGCAAAATGAGAAAAGCTCAATTTATAAAATTCTTAAAAGATTAGGGCAAACAACAAATAAAATTAGTAAACGAAATGTACAAAATTTGCGAAGCTGGCTACAAATAAACTGAACTTTTCACTAAATTTTAATGTTAGTTTTCGTTGTCTACGTGGATTCAACTTTCTTAATCAAATTTTGTACAATTAACGTTTATTAAAAAACTGGCATTTTGTAAAGATTAAACTTGATTAGGCAAGTAAAACGAACTGTCAAATTTAATATGTTGTATGTGCTATCGGTAAATTTAAAAAGTCCAGAATGAAACGGAAAACAACTTTTAAAATTTAAATTTCCTTAAGCTTTAACTTGACATATTCAAAAAGCTCGTTAAACATAATCCTTACATATAAACTCAAAAAAGTTGAGCTTTTTATTGACCATTAAGAAATATATTAATTTAAAAATAAAACTTAAATATACTTATAAAAGCTTACTATTATTCTTTATTTGCAAAATTAAGCTTAACCGTCCACCAAAAGCCTAAAAGTTTTTTTTCCACATAAAAAGACAAATTTATTAAGCTCATTTTAGCAAAAAAATAATAGGAATCCATTAAATAATTTAATATAAACAAAATTTTAATGTATATGAGCTTTTTAGTAAAGTTTTTCATCAAATATATTCGAACCAAAATATTTATTTTTCAACTGTGTGAAGCATAGGAAAATTAAATGTAATGTTGATAAGATATTTACTAACTGTTACCATACAAAAAGCACAGAATATTTTACTCTCTATGAGCAACCAATAAATGAAAAATAAATCAAGCTTTTAAAAAGAGTAATGTTGAAATAAAAATGTAAAAATTATTTTTCGTTTATTAAAAACAAAAAGCTCAATTTTAATATAAAATAATATTTTGACGAGCTTTCATAAAAGGTATATACACAATATAAACAATTTGATTTATTACGAATAATCTGTTCATTTAAATAAAAATAAAATTACAAAAGCTCATTTTTCAAAGATAAAACTTGACAAACCATCTAAAGCTGACTGTCAAATTTATTACAATTAATACATACAAAGCTGATTGACCTAAGTATAATCCGTAAATAAACATTCAATATATTCTACATGAGCGTTTTATTAATCTTAAATGTACTTATAAATTAAACTTATGTATATGTACTTATAAAAGCTTACATGTTTTCTATATTTTGAAAATTTAAGCTAAGCCGTTCACCAAAAGCTTAAAAGATTATTTTTTCACAAATAGCGAAAATTTGTTAAATAATAGAATATAAACAAAATTTAATGAATATGAGCTTTTCAATAAACTTATTATTGAGTTACCAGATACTATGGACATATTTATTCTTAATCTGTGCGAAGCTGTGTAAAATTAAAATTAATGTTGATGAGCTTTTCAATAGATTTGTACCATAAAAAAGCACTGACTATTTTAACCATAAAGCTCACTCGTTAAAGATCATGGGTGATATTTCAAAAGCTTTCCAAAACCATTTAATAGTATAAATGCTGAAAGGTTTTTATAATGATAGAAAAATTAAATTTGAATGAATCAAAGTGCAAAAAATATTATTATTTAATATCTAATAGTTTAACATCTAATAGATCTACATGAAAAATTCCTGAAGCTAATTTCTAACAGTAAATCGTTTCATAATTAATTTTTGGTTTAGAAAAACTTGAGCTTATTTCTTAGTAATTAAATTCTATGAGCAAGCAATTTTTAGCTTAACGAAAAAAACTATAATTGAAAACCTTAAAAAAAGCAAAGCTCCACCAGAAAAAACAAACTCTCAATTTAAATAGAAAATAAACTTTTGAAGAACTTTACCAAAGCACACAATATAAACTAGTTTGGTTTTTGATGTGTCATCTGCACTGCAAATTTCAAAATTTTGTTTCAAAGATTTCGGCAAACTTTAAAATAAATGTTTAATTAAGTTGTAAAAGCTTAATATTTTACATGATATCTTTATAAATTTAAGGATGCTTTTGACTCATATTCAAACACATTTTCGTCTTTTTCTAAAATTGTAATATCATGAAATATTATTCTTTCAAACTGGTTAACCATCTCATCGTTAAAAGTGGTTTAGAGTTTAAGCAAATTTAAAAGCTCTTAAACGATGAAAAGCTTTTTCAAAATTAATAAATTTTTTTGTCTACACTTAACAAAATCATTCTATCCGAAAATCTCATTGCGGCTCGGATATCTCAACCCAAAAGCTTCTGTAAATTAGTTAAAATATTTAAAATTTAGAAATAACTTTATGGAAATAAATAAATGTTGTTGAGACAAGTATAAAAATTTATTGATTTAGTTTTTAATGCTAAATTAGAGCTCAGGAAAGATGAGCTTTTTAGAATTTAAAATTAAATGTACTTGTAAAAAAACTTACTTGAAAACTTAGCTTAATGGTTCACCATAAAATTTATGTCTATTTGCCCCAACAAGTTTATAGCTATAAAAATGCCAAAAGCTTAAATTTTTTAATACTAAAACATGAGCTTTATAATAAATTTTATAAAATATATTTTTTTCGGCTGTTTGAAAATTACATTTAAAATTGATGAGCTTTTGAATAAATTTCTACCACAGAGGATTTAAACACACAATAAGATGTTTCAAATTAATTTGATTTTCTTAGAAATATAAAATCTGTATGAGACAATTAACAGCTTAAAGCTCTATATGGAATAAAACATACAAAACGTGTCTTACAGAGTTTTCATCGAAGTGTTAACAAATATTTTTATGTTTAATGGTTCAATCTTCTAAAGCTCTTAGTAAAAAATTTCAAGCGAATTCGTTTATTTATTTCTAAGAAATGAAGTTCTATGAAAATAATAATTCAAAATTAAATTTGGTAATTATTTTAAATATGAAGGGTAAGGGGATAAGTATTCCACAAACACAAACTTTAATTTTCTTTCTGTAGTAGAAGAAAACAAAAGCTCAATTTTGAATTTTCCTAAAATTAAACTATTCGCAATAATTTAATTTAATCCCTTTGAAACTTACTCTAAAAATAATTTTGATTTATGCTCAAAAATACAATATTTTCTGTAGCACTGATTAGCAAGATGAGCTTTTCACCAAAAATTGAATTTCGTTTTCTGCTTCAGGTAAATGTAAAATTGTATTTATACTTATGCTAAAAATGTAAATATCGTTTAGTCTGTCATTTAGTCATTAGTCAAATGCAAACCAAACATTTCGAGAGATTTAGTCTCGGTCAAATCTAGTTAACATTTTTAATGTATAAGGGAGACTGGCTGTACGGAATTTTAATATTAACGAATTTGTTGAAAGTCCATTACAAATCTAAAATGAATACACAAATTGCGTTGTAAGGATGAATGAATTATAGATTTTTGGAACATTATACGGTGTATAGGGGGGCACCAATAAAATATGATAAGACATAGCATATGGACCGTAAAATACACAGCCATTAAAATATCCTTAAACCGAAATTCTATATATCCAGCTGTGCGGAGCATATAATAAACAGAATTTTTTTTGTTTACGTTTGATCGAATCGGATATCCATGTCACGTTTTTTTGTGGTTGGTTCGTTTGTGTTCTATATTCCCACATACACACACCAGTCCTATGTCATCATCATCACAGATAAATTTTTCTTTCGATACATTTTTCCCTATATCGCCTCGATATATGTATTTTCAAGTCGAGTGTTAAATATTTATAATGTTCACATGTATATCATCATCATCGTCAGCCATACATACTCGTATATACGGGAGGTGGGTAAATGTGGTGATTTATAAAATGTGATACGATTTTGTAAATTTCATCTAGAATCTTGAATTTCATCCACATACATATATACATACGTATGTAGATAACAATGGAATAATGTCATACATATATCAATCGGTATCTATTCTATTATATGGAAAAGGTCATGTTGCAATCAGCATACATATTCTAATTGGTTGTATGATTGAATAAGGATTAAATTGTAAATGAATTATTTATTTGTTCTACATTGATATGGTTTCTAATTAAATTTAGAAAAATGTACCATGTACATACACCTATCCCCCCAACCTAGAAAAATTCAGTAAAATATAAATAAATTTTCACTATATTGTGTTTTTGGTTGGATATACAAAATATTATATAATTATACTAATTCTGTTATAAGCTTTTTTGCAAAGCTTTTCATAAAACAAATTTTTAATTTCGTAAATAAATAAAATAAATGGGAAAATTTTCGACTAAAAAAAACGACTTTTATCTCATTTTCATTTCGGTTGTTTATTTATTTTATTATATAACATATTGGGTTGTTGGGTGTGCTTTATATAATTCCCTACAGTTTGAAACATGTACTTAATTCTATAATGGAAATGTAAGAAAAAAACTCTCTACATTTTGTAGAGG
This sequence comes from Tipula unca, assembly GCA_951394425.1. Classification (NCBI taxonomy): domain Eukaryota; kingdom Metazoa; phylum Arthropoda; class Insecta; order Diptera; family Tipulidae; genus Tipula; species Tipula unca. The sequence goes on along the minus strand of OX596382.1, from coordinate 19,906,508 downwards.
GTGTTCTCAATATTTTAAGTAACAACTGATAAGTAAATTACAGAAATGTTTGAAATATTTTGTTTATCAAGTAAGGTAACACTGGAGAACTACTGATGAGTGCATTACACAGGCTTTTAATTTTCAACTAAATCGAACAACAAAACAAAATAAAAAAACTAGGCTTTATACATAATGGTTTAAATTGCTGTAGGTTAAACAACATGAGCTTTCAAAAATAAAGCTTTTAAGACAGAACTAATGGTTAAAGCTTTCCATAAAACAATCTATCCAAGCTAGTTTCCCATATAAAAACAATTCAGATTTTTTTTTCAAATGAATTCAAAAATTGTTTATCAAGTAAAGCTTTCTGATCAAGTTTGCGTAACTTTCATAAAAAATAAATAGTTTCAGAATGCTTTCGATTGGTTTGTTATATAAGTGCAATAATCTTCAACATTTTATTAAAATTTCGCTCTTAATAAATAATTGTATATAGCTTTCTTATAAAAGCTCACTTTTATCACTAAATACGTTTTATCAAACAATTTGCGTAATAAAATTTATCATTTTAGGATATTGAACCAAAATTATTTCAAAGTTTTATAAATGAGATGTTTATTTACTCAGCTTACAATTTTAGAGATTTGACTATTAAAGTAAATAACAGTTCAAATAACTCTGTATTAAATGAAAAAATTACAATTGCGTGCGCATCTACGAAACTATATCTCTAATGGATTTTTAATAAATAATTTCTTACAGCTTTCTCATTAACAAAATCTAAAAGCTTATTAAATTTTTTTATCAAAAAAGAACCGGAACATAAAATATGCATAATTAAATTATTGAAATGCGTTTTGTAACTTGAAGTATTAAAACATTTTCAATTTGTAAGGGCTTTGAATTTCGCTTTGAATTTCGAATTGATGAGCTTTATAAACAGGTTTTTCACAACTGTGGTATTTTATATGAAAATACACGAACGTATTTGCCATCGAAAACCCATAATAATTTTCTCGACAAATTAAGCTCAACTTTTACTTTCATATAATTTTTTTCAAATTTTGATAGCTTCTTATTCTAAATTATTGAGCTTTTTATTATCTACTATAAAAACCTTAATATTTACTATCCTATAATAATAAGTGCTATAGTATTTTTGTAAGCTTTGGACACATAATATTGAAGTGAATGAGTACTGGTTAAAAAGCTTTACTTCTAACATTGCAGCGAACTAGCCAACTAAGTTATTTTATCGTAAAACTAGATTTTTTAAACTCATCTGTTACTTGAGTATCAAAATACCAAAAAGCTTTCCGAAATAAGAGCGTTTTGTTCGAATTAGCATAGCGTTCAGTAGAAATATTTTCAGAAAGTTTAAATAATTTATAATATAAATATTATGTTTAAATTTTACTTAAAACGAATAAGTTTTAATTTATAGTTTCAAAAAGCTTTGAATATGAAAAAAAAAATTAAAGCTTTTTAACTCCCATAAAAAAATATTACTGGAGAAGGCACAAAATAGTATTTTAATTTTAAACTGCATAGTTAAAACAAACAAAAGTACAATCAAGCTTTTTGCTCAAATTATTAAATAAACTTAAACTCTTTACAAAATGATTTAAATTGGTGCAATTTGCTGTAGTTTATACAACATGAGCTTTCAACAATTCAGCTTGTCAGACACAACCAATGTTGCTTTATCTGAAACAACTTTACACAATTTCAGTCTACCCAAATTACTTTGTCATATCAAAACGTAAATTTATGAAGTAAAGCTTTCGGCTAATTTTAGACAGCTTTCTTATAAAAGCTCACTCAATTTCACTAAAATAAAATTTATTAAAAGATTGTTAAAGTAAAATTATTTTAAACTTTTAAAAATGAAACTTTTGGATTACTGAGCTTTCCATTTTAGGAAGTTGACTTTTTCAGTTCGAATAATTCCGTCTGAAATGTAAAGCTTAATTTATTTTTAATATGAGTAACTTTATTTCTAATTAACATTGAATTAATAAGTTCAGACAGCTTTCTTATGAAACCAGCTTAAAAGCTCATTCAATGTAACATTAACAAATACGCTTAAAATACAATTTTTATAGCTAAATTATGAAAATGTATAGTTAAATTATTATTAATGGTTTTTGAAATTTCAAATTTTCAAACTTTTAAAGCTTCGAGATACAAATTATTAAGCTTTACTAATACATAATTTGTTTTGTAAACTTTTAAGATTTGGATCCAATTTAATATTTTATCATGATTTATAATTTACCATGGTAAAGAAAATATTTTGTTTGTGATTTTACCGAGCTTTCACTAACTAGTTGAGCGTACCTAGTTCAAATAAAATTAGCTTTACTGAACAATATATCCTGTTTTATTGATTTATATATACTTGAGATCAGTAGCTGCAATATTTGTAATTCATTATATGCAGCTAAATTTAAATTGAGAAGATAATGGTAAAAGTTAAAATTGATTTTTTAAATTAGTTCTGGATAGCTTTTGTATTACTAAAAAATTGTAGAATAGCTCATGCAATTTAATTTTAGAAACCATAAAATGTACCTAATTTTTTTTACTACATAAGTTAGGTACCAGTATTCAACATTTTTGAACTTTTTCAATAAATGATAACAGTTAAACTAAATGTTTTAATTAAATGTATGGGATTAGCTTGCTGAAATATTTTGAATGTAAGAGTTGATCTAATATACTTGAGAAACCAATAGTTTAGATTGAAGAACTGACCTAACATTAGTTAGGTTTTGTTACAAAATAATATTTTTAGCAAACAAAATATTTAAAAAATGAAATACATTTTTTTAGAGCTTTTACTAGTTAAATGTTTGAGATTAGTTGCTATAACTTGAATTTAATCTTTCAACAAAGGAATTTGAAGGAAATATTCACTTAACATGAATCGAAAATCTACGCAAACTACTTTTTGTTATCTTAAAATAAACCGTTGAGTTTCAACAAGCTTCATAAATTTAAAAAGAAATTTGTAAACCATTGAAGATGTTTAAGCCAAACGATTACTTTTAATTTAATAAGAGCTTAAACGAATTATATAGTTCTGAATGATAATATGAGTTGGTTGTTCACAATAAACCTTTCGACTAAAAAAATTCAATTTTCACAAACTCATTTTCGATGGTTTAAAGCTTTTCTACAACTTACTGATTTTCCAGCTTCTGATTTCTGGGCGCAAATACAAACGAACTAGTTTTAACTTAAATTTTCTAATATTAAACTTAAAAGCTTCAATGCCTTTATAGTAGTAGTATATTTTTTTAACCGACATTTATTTCATCCTGTCACAGTTTATACATTTAATGTGGAAATGAACAATTAAAGCTCAATTTATAATAATATATAAGTTAATTTTTTAGAAAACGAGCTTTTATACAATTAAAATTTTAAAAAGTATATAACTCATTAGAGTTATTCAAAGTAATTTTAAAAAGTATATAACTCATCAGAGTTAGGATTTGGTGTTGCTAGAATCACTTAACTTAAACAATGAACCTACATCTGTATTTTTTTTTTTTTTTTTTTTTTTGTTTCAGAAGAATACTTTGTCGAAAGCCAAGTTCGTTTTATGTACATATATAACTCACAAATCATTATATCGTTTTATACCCAAATTCAAAGAAATTGACTCTTTGGAAACAAAGCAATAATCAAAAGAGACATGTACTAGAAATATAAATAAAAAGTCTCAAAATTCCAAAAATACCAAAAGTTTTTTGTGTTATTTGAGAACTCTCCATAGTTATAATAAATTAAACCAAAAAATATTTTTTGTATAAAACATTAAAAATTAATGTTTAATGAAAATAAATGTATTTTGTACATGTACATGTATTCAAAATAATCATAATATAAAACCACTTGTTGCGCTCGCTCTCTAAAATTTAATTTCCCTTGTACACCGCACCAATAAAACCGAAAAGTTTCCTTCTCTCGATTTTTATGGTGGAAACGATATTCTTATTTTCTAAAAGTTTTCGCTAAGTTTTAAATTATTCTGGTGTATACACAGCGAATATATGTATATCTAGGTATCTTTACATAAAATAAATTAATTTAAAATATATCTTCTGGAATCTTTTATGTGTTTATTTTTTGTGGAAGCTTTTATTAAAAAAATAAAATAAATTGCAAAATAGTCAAATATATTCTAAATTCTATATTATGGAAAGATGATATAAACTAAATAGAAATAAAGTTTAAATTGCTATAAAAATAACGTAAAAAGCTTAGTTCAATCCATATATAATCGTGCTTTATATATAGCCAGTAAGACATTTGTAGCTTATTCCCTAATCCCTTGCAATCATTTCGATCTAGTTAAATATATCTAAAGTTTAGCAAAACAAATTCACATCACGAAAGCACCATCAATAGATATTAGCTGAATAATTAAATAAATGTTTATAAAATGCTGTAAAGCTCATAATTTACTTCAAGTTGTTTCATTATTTTATTTATTTTTTTTAGCCAAAACACGAGAGAGAAACAAAAAGTATAAACAAAACAAGGTTTTTTCAAAAGTATTATACAAAAAATACGTAAACGATGTATACACACACACACACACACAAAAGTATAGAGCTGTGAAAAGATTAATGGTTGTTTATTGCGAAAAAGATTTTTTTTACAGATACATTAACAATACGGTGTAAATTTCGTAATAAGACAGACGATATTTAATCCAGTCGTGTACAAACATAAAAATGAATAAAAGTTGTGTTTGCCATTTTTTATTTGTAACAAACAGCTGTGAAAATAGGTTGGGCTTGGTCCCATACCAATTTTTACTTCGACTGTAATACTCTTAATCCATTGCCATAGCACCTTTGAATAATTATCATTAAATAAAATATAAAAGTATTTTTTTGGCTATGAAAAATCTTTTCACAATATGAAAGCTCAGTTCAATTAAGCCACATACATATATACTGAATTTAACCTAAAATATTAAAACTTAATATTATGAAATCTGACTTAAAGCATCTACCAGATCTCAAGAAATTACATTCCTAAGTTTTAAGGGAAAATAAAACTCAAATTAAGATTCTTCCTGACACGATGAATTTATAAATTTATATTTGTTTTGGTAAACGCCTGATGGTTTTTACGCCTAATAATTTTAAAAGCTTTTTACTTCAAATTTAAAAAAATGTATTAGCTTGGAAAAACTACATCTTACTCAATAAAGCTAAACTCGGTCCAATTATGTCAAAGATAAATCTAATGAACTTGACGAAAATTAAATGTTAAGATTTAATTTGAGAAAATTATATTTTGCGATTATCAAGTCACAGAATGCTCAAAACGAGCATTTGATAAACGATAAAATTGTTTATAATTGTTTTATTTTGTCTTTCAAAAGATTTCTAGACAAAAAGTCTTAAAAGCTTGGTTAAAGGTTATTTACAAAGTAATATACGAGTTTTGAAATTATATAAAAGGTAATTTAAGCTTTTTGTAATTAAAAAGCTTAAAAAAATGTAAGTTTTCTCCGACATTCATAGCCACCACCGGAACTAGTGATAAAATGAAGACATTTTTTTTCAATTTATAAATAACAGCAAAAGCTTTTTTTTAAAGTAAAGCTCTAATAATTTCAATGACATTCTAAAAAAACTACAAATGCTTTAGAATTAATTAAATTATAATTTTTTCGTTAAATTAAATATTTTTATGTTAAAAATTTAACAAAATTTAAAAGTACAAAATTTAAAAGTATATTTTAAGCTATGAAAAATCTTTTCACAATATGAAAGCTATGTTCAATTAAGGCATATTCGTATATACAGATTTTCATCTAAAATATTAAAAACTAGATAATGTGAATTAAAAATTAAAAATTAAAAACTAAAAACTAAATAATGTGAAATCTGACTAAAAGCATCTAACAAATTTCAAGAAATTACATTCTTAAGTTTTCAGGGAACAGGAAGCTCAAATTAATGAACTTCCTGAAACGTTAAGTTCATAAATATTCGAGCTTAATGGTTTTCAAGCATAATAATTTTGAAAGCTTTTTACTTTAAATTTAAAAAAAAGGATAAGGTTTGAAAAACTACATCTTACTCAATAAAAGCTCGGTTCAATTAAGACAAAGAAAAATTTTATGAACTTGACGGAAATGGAATGTAATGATTTAATTCGAGTAAACCAGTTCTACATTTGCTTTAGACGAAAATTATATTTTACGATTTTGAAGTTACAGAATGCTCCAAACGATTTGGTAAACGATAAAATTGTTTATAGGAAATCGCAGTCTTTGAAAAAAATTCTAGACAAACAATCTTAAAAGCTTAATAAAAATGTAAGTTTCCTCCGATTTTCATAGCAACCACTGGAACCAGTGATAAAATGAAGTAATTTTTTTTTCAATTTTTTAAATAAGCCCATAAGCTTTTTTTAAATAAAACTCTAATAATTTAAATACCATTCTAGAAAAACTACAAATGCTCTCGAATTATTTAAAACATGATTTTTCCGTTAAATTAAATATATACATGTCAAAAATCTCTTAAACTTGAAAGCTTCACATACCAGAGTAAAAATTTAAACAAAAAACCATTTCATTTTACTAACCGTTATCTACAATAAAAGTTTAAAAATTGTTGAGACAGCTTTAAGGAATAAAAACCTTATGCGTATTGATGTCTATGTTTTGAACAGGCAAAAGCGTTTCAATGTATATTTATAATTATACCGAAATTGGGATAGAAAAAAGTTGTTCCCAATTTTATAACTTACTTTAGAAAAGCTTTTAATAGAAAAATAAAACTTCGTGTTAAATATAATTTGTTTAATTAGAAAGCTTTCATGAATAAGTTTATTAATTTTGTGAAATTTTTTTTAATTATTTTTTTAATTTCAGATTAATTTTAAAATACAAATCGCCTATTTTCAAAAAGCTTATAGATATCAAATTTGGCGGCTTTGTAAAAAGCAGCTTTTCAGTAAAAAAAATTAATTTTTGTTCAGAAATTTAAAATTATTTCATTATTTGAAAAAAATGTAAAGGTCCGGTGGAGCTTTTAAAACCTTTCTGAATAAATCTTTGAAATCTCTTTAAGCTTTCTACATATAAATGAAAGCTCAATTAAATCAATGATAGCAAACAATTTCTAGTTTTTTTCTATTTCTGAATGCTTCTATTTTTCCGTCAGGTTGTTTGTTATTTAAAAATATGTAACCTCTCTTGTAAGGATACAAGAACATATGCAAGCTAATAAACAATACCCCGTTTTATTTCTAGAAACTCGATTAAAACTCATATTTTAAATTTTGAATACACACATTAATCATACTGTTCATAAAAGCTTCCATAGTGTTAATATACATATTTCAATTATTTAATATTAAGGAAAGCTCAATTTAAATGTTCCTCTACAGTTAATTAAAATTAAATCATTTAACTAGTTTTTCAATATATTAAGCCGAGTGCCTTCAAAACGTAAGCTGCTTTACAATAAAATTGAATTTTTATTAATCAGCTTAGAAGCTCTTAGATTTAAAAGCTACATCATACCTTTTATAAGATTTCGGCTGGTTTATTTCTATTTCATTCGTTGCATTTATTATTTATTTTTAATAAATAACACGATAAAAGCTTTCAAAACAAACAATATAATTTTTTTCATTAGATAATGTATGTTGACAATGCTCAAACGTAAAGCTCTTGAATTATATTTTTACTTAGAACGAAAAGCAAACATCATGAATAACCTATTATTTCTGGCCATAAACTTGATTTTCCAAATTCTAAAACCATACAGAAAATTTTTACTTATTTTACGTGCAAGTTGTTTTATACACGAATAATATGTTTGTGTGTCATAAAATTTTCATAAAATTAGTAAAGGTTGTTGTCTGTTGTTAAATTTAAAAATAGCAAATAATTTTACTGAGCTCATACCTTCTTTGCCATCCTACATTCAGACGTACAATACAATTTTTGGTTTTACTCTGAATAAATAATTAAGCATTAACAATAACTATATTAGTACATGAGTTGATTAAATTCATGATAACATTGTTTTTGTATTTTGTTAATAATTTAACGTAAGTGAGATAATTTATAAAATCGATAACAGTTTTTTTTTTGCTCCTTAATTGAATTAAACAACTCTTTTTTTTGTCTCGTTACAGGTAAGCCATTATGTGATTTTCATCAACTTGCTATACACAGTCACGTAACTATATTCTAAAACTATATTTTACAAAAAGCACAATGTATTTATATCAATTACATGTAAGCTTTGTGTGTGGTAAAATCTTTGGCCAATGTATACACAAATCAAAATGAAACTGGAAAAATATGAAGATGGTTTTTATCACATTGGAAGTTTAAGAGCAATAAAATAGAGATATAAAAACTACTAACGTTTATTTAATAAAAATAAAAAGCATGATAAAAGCACAAACAATATATAAATATATACAAAACCATAAAAAATTTCGGAAAATTAAATAAAATTTATCTGTTTGTTTTTGCGCTTTCATCGGGATTTATATTCAGATTGTGAGCGTTTAAGCGAATGAATAGAGATTTAAAGATAGATTTGTGTTTATAAAGACGGAAGTTTTGTCTTTAGTTTTATTGATGGTAATCGATAGTGGAAAAAAATGTTCGATAGATCAAGGTGTTCAATAAATAATCCATATTTATAAAGCTCTCCCTAATGATAATTTATACTTTATTATAAAGCTTGTTTAAAAGGTGGCATTAAAAGCTTCTATTTTTTAATATGTTCATTATGTGTCTATCTCGTGTGAAAATTCATATTTCAACTTTCTACGTACTTCAAATGTGAGGCCTAAGTTTATTCAAATTGATGTGTTAAATCCAAAATTAAATAGGGAAAATTAGAAAATCTATTAACATTAAGATCAACCTTCAAAACGTAAAATCTCGCTCGATTTTAATTACAGGTCGGTAGAAAAAAAAATAAAAGTATTTTCATAATCTAAATTATAATTATGAGGTAAAATCAAAAATGTAAATCAAATTTTTAATGAGGGGTTAAAAAATTCTCAACCTTCAAAACGCTATAACTCAATTAATTTTTGGCGCACAGAGTGATACAAAATAATAAAATACAGATAATTTCGTAAGAAAAAAATTATAGTAGTATTTGAATAAATTATGCCTAATAATTATATATTATCTTTTGCATGCATTTATATTTCGAAAAGTCTATGATTGTTTTTGAATTGTTTCTATTATAAAATAATTGCACTGCCCATGTTCGAGTCTTACTCAATCGATGCATCATTCATGATGCCTAAATAATTGAAATTTCAATTTTCTACGATGCTCGTAATACAATGATTAATATTTTATTAAGAAAAAAAATGGATTTCAAAAATCAAAATTTCTTTTTTTAAATTAAATGTTAAAAATAAATAAAATTTATAAATGCAATATGTAAGAAAAGATTACATGTAGAAGCTTTTATAATAAATACGAAAATTAACATTATTCAGTTTACCTTCAAAAATAAAAAGCAACTTTTAATTTTAAAATTCCCAAAAGGTTAAAAAATTTATAAAATTTTTAGATTCATTAAATATATGAAATTGTAAAATTTAAATAACTTATAATCTTAATTTCTTAACTTTTCCAATTTTTGTAAGCTTTACATTTTACAAATAGCGGAAACCTAATAAATTTTATTAATTTCATCTTGTAAAATTTTTAATTTTACAAGCTTTATAAATTATATAAATTTATTTAAATTGAATTAAAACAATATTAAATAAATAATTTTTAAAAATAAATTTTATACACTCCCGTAAAATTTACCAATCTAATTAAAAGAAACTTTAATTGAAAATTTATAAAATGTATAAAATTTAAACTAAAAAACAATTAAATACAATTTTGAATAATGTATAAATTTAAAAAAATGTTAAATTAATGTTTCTTTATGAAATTTATAAAATTTAGATTTTACAGAATATATGAATTTTCGGTTTCTTATAATAAATTTATTTAATTTAATAACAACTAAAATTCAAATAAAATAAATATACCATAAAACTTAAAAAAATTATTAAATATTCAAAAATACTAAACAGTAAAGAAAGTCATTCATTTATTTAATTTTAGTTATTTTAAACGCAAATATTACAAATTTTTTTACTGTTTTAAAATTTACAAAATTAATAATTAAAATTAACTAGAATTTTAAATTTTATTTATGGAAATAGTTTTGTTACCCACATGATTTAAATTCTATTTTAATTAATTTTAATAAAATTTTAGTGAATTGATTAATTTATTAAGTTTTCCAAGAAAAAGTAATTTATCAAATTATAAGGAAGATGCATAAATTTAGTTAACGTTCAAAAGTTTATTAGTAAATCAAATAGTTTATTTAAACTTTCCAAAATTTATAAAGCTTATTAAATAGGATTTCATCAAATTATTCAATATAATAAAAAATAATACACTTTATAAACTAATTTTAAATTAAATAAATCTTAAAAATTTTTTCATTTTAATTTATCTAACTAGAATAAATTTAGCATAATTTGTAAAATTTTAAAAATTTATATGCCGATATAAAACTGATCATTAAAATTATAAAATTTAAAAAATTAATGATATTAAGAAATTTTTGTAATACTAAATTTACCACAAACTTTATAAAAATTTAAAAAATTTAAAAAAAATTTAAAAACTCTTTAAAAATTAACAAACGTTAATGATATATATAAAATGTCTATTTATTAAGATTATTTTAATTCTGTCTAAATGAATTTTATGATTAATAAATATTGTTTAAAGATTATGATAAATTCATAATATTTTATCAAATTTTGAAAATTTAGGAAAATTATACAACATTTATGAAATAATTTTTAAATTTTATGAGTTTAAATTTTAAAACCATGATGGGGAATTATAAAACACAAAAAATTAATTTATGTATTTTAATTTATTGGTTTTAAACAACGTTTATTGATTTATTAAATTGAAATAATAAATTTATACATTCTGCAATAAATTTAAAAATAATTTATTAATTCTAGAAAATTAATCAAATTTATGAAAATTGTAAAACTAAATGATTTTATAAAATTTATAAATGCATCAAATTTATAAAATTTAAAAGTATTACAAATTTACAAAATTTATCATGAAAATTAATCTAATTATGAAATTTTTAATTTAACTTATGATTTAATTATGAAAAAAGTTTGTTTCTGTATAAAATTTTACAGAATGAAATTTATCAAACTTGTTAGAAAGTACATACATAATGAAATTTTAAAAAATTATCTAATTTATTAAATGAATCGAAAATTTAATTATAAAAAATATTTATTTAATTGTTAAATATGGTAAACATTAAAATTGATAAATTAGATGATTATTAGTCAATAAAAATAAATCTATTAGTCAATAAAAAATATTATACATTGTTTTATTTTTCATATTGTACAAATATTACAATTTTTATTAACATTTTAAATTTTATAAATTTGACTTGAAACTGTCATATTTAAATAAATGGAGTTAAAACAATATTTATTTCAAACTTAGTCAAATTTAAAATTTTATTTATTCAATAAAATTTATAATTTTATTAACTGGAATAAAACCAATAAAATACACTATTTTTTGTAAAATATTTAAATTGCATAATTTATAAAGTTTATTTATAGTTTTCAAAACTAGAATAAATTTAAAAAAATTAAAACTTCAAAATTACCTATTTATTCAATTTATTTATTTATTTTATTTATTCTATTCATATTTTAAATATTTTATAATTTCCCTTACAATTTTATATGTGAAAAAAGTTATTAAAATTAATAATAAATTTTAAAATTAAAAAATATATCTTAAATTCATATTTACCTTAAATTTTATAAAAATTTAAAATTACTAAATTTCATTTTTGTTTATGATATTAGTAAAATTTATATTCAGATTACAAAGATTATCTGTATAAAATATAATACGAAGTCCCAACACATTGTCTCCACTGTTAGGCCACGTTCCATGAAATTTATATACAATTTTTGATATTTTGAAAATTTGTATTAGATTTAAACATTTATACATTTTACAATATTTCAAATTTTCAAATAAAATAAAAAAAATTAAAAATACCACATTGTATTTTCTATCTTTAAAGTTTTAAATATTATTAATTTGACTTAATCCAATTTAAAAAAAAAAATTAAAATAATTTAAGATGAACATAGCTGTCAATTTATTTTATTACGTAAGGAAAAAAACTAATGCAGAAATAAGAGTTTCAAATTTTCCAGAAATTTTTAAATTTGGAAAAACAATGTTATTAAATATTTTTAATAGAAATTTCATAAACTGAATAATTTTATAAGTTTATAAATCCTCTAAATTTTACAATATTTAAAGATTTAATTTTTTAAACAAAAAAAATTTAAAATTTAAACAATTTTTAAATTTATAAGTTCCGTAAAATATCATAAATTTAACTACATACTTTGATAATTTATAAAATTAATAAATTTTAAATGTTTATTTTGTTTAACCAAGTTTGTTTGATTAGTTCAGTTCTATTTAACTTAATTAATTAATATTACAGGTTTCCTTATTTTAATTTTCTTAAATTTATGTCAGTTATAAAAATTATCAACTTTATAAAGTTTTGGAAATTTATGAAATTTAAAAAATCTTTTTGAAATTTCTCATAATTAATAAAATTTTAAAAACTTATTGACAAATTTACTAAAATTGAACAAGTTATAAAAATTATAAAATTTATTAAATTAATGAAATTTTTGAAATTTATCAAACTAAATTCATTTAACTACATAAAAATTATACATTTGATAAATATTATAAAATTCAAAATAAATTACTGAAATTTTCGGAATTTAATATTCATTAATAAAAAATTATAAAATATATTATAAAATTGTACAAAATTTAAAAATACCACTTTAGAAATTTATCACAATTCAACATTTCTTTAGTATTAAATTTTGGAGAATAATTAAATAATTGAATTAAATTTATTTAAGGAGTTTATAAAATGCCATTTTTAATTTTTTTTACCAAAATTAGTAGCTAACTTAGTTGTTTTAATTTGATTTAATTAAATAAAACAAAATTTAAAAATTATTAATAATAATAAAATTATATAATTGATCAAACTTATTAAATATATCTAAAATATATTTATAAAATAAATTTAGTTAATTGTTAACCATCATAACATTAAAATTGATACATTAGATGATTTGTTTAAATTGTTTATAAATGTATATGTTAATAAAATTAAATTTCACATTTTTTTTTCAAGTTTCATAATATCTATTATATTTAATTTATATATTTTACAATATTTTATAATTTCTAAAATTAATCAAAAATATTAAAAATTGTGTCTTAAGTTGTACAAGTTTTAACAATTATTTTATTTTATAAATTAAATTAAATAGAAATAAAGAGTCAAATAAATTTTATTACGTAAAGAAAATAAGTAATAAAGGAGTAAGAGTTTCAAGTTTTCCCAAAGGTTTTAATTTTTATAAAAGAATTTTATAATGTATTTTAAACAAAAATTTCATACATTTAATCATTTTATAAGGTTTTAAAGATTTAATACTATAAATTTTATAAAGTTACATTTTTTTCTAAAATTAAAATTTTTCAAATTTTACAAATTCTGAGAAATTGTTAAATTTAACTAAATGGAATTAAAACAATATTTTTTCAATTTATTAAATTTTATCGATTAAATAAACATTATAATTTAATTAAATGGAATCAATTGAAACCACACTAGTTTTATAAAATTTGTTTTAAATAATTTACAAAACTTATTTATAGTTTCTAAATTTATTTGATCAATATTATATAAGTTTAGTAAGTTTAGTTATTTATAAAATTTTGAAAATATGTGAACTTAAATTTTATAAAGCCTTTAATTTTCAAATTAAATAAATCATGTTAGTTTTATAAATTTTGTTAAATGAAATTAAAACCATTATATATATACATTTATAAATTTAATGCATGAACCAAAATATTCTTACCATTTCTGATTTTGATTTCAATTTGTTTCTATTACAGAATTCAAAAAAATTATTGATTTGGTTTAAATGTTTAATTTTAAAAGTTCAAAAAGTTATACAACATAAGTTTCAAGAATAATTAGAATTTGGAATTTTTTTAAATTTTATAAATATTAATTTACCAAAATATTTGTAAATTTTGCTAATTTTATAAATGTTGCTAATTTGATCAATTTTATAAACTTTAAAAACTCCATGTTTTTTATGACATTTGTTCGTTTTATAATTATCATTCGCTTGATAAATTTTTGTATTTTACCAAAATCTATGAATATTTCCAAACAAATTATAATTTATTTTAATGGAATTCAAATGGTTAACTTAAGTTAAAAAAACAAATTCTAAATTTTTAAAATCAATTGAATTAGAGGTTAAACTTCACAACTTATTTTCCAAATTGTTAATTTGATAAATTTTTAAAAAATAAATAAATTATTAAAAGAACTTTTGAAATTAATAAACATATTTTATTTATTAACAAAATATATAAAAAAAATTTAAATTATATAAAATTTAAAAATATTACTCTAAAATATAAAATTTCTATAGACAATAGTTTGTTACCTACATTATTTTCATTCCAATTGAATTAATTTATAAAATATTTATTTGAAGCTACCAAATTCTGAAAATCCTATTTTTTTGACCGATTTTTTCATATTTTGTATAGATTTTTTTCATATGCTTATCGGCTTGAAACTGGCGAGTACGTCTGTTACAACTTTTCAAAATTTATTAACTTCAAATAAATATTTAGTAATAAACTAATTGTCAACGATAAAAATTTGGGAGATATATTAATTTTTATTATTATTTATATATTAAAAATGAATTAATTAGAATTAATTTTTAAATAGCTCTAATATTAACAAACTTGTAAAGCAAAATTTATCAATTTTTAAAAAATTTCTAGAAATACTAAGTTTACTGTTTATGAATTCTGGAAAATGTAGACAAGTTACTAAAAAATTACTTTTTTAATTTATTTCAACAAGATTTTAAAATTTTGAGAATGCATTTGTAAACTTTTTAAAATTTTATAAAATTTAAAATAGATTTTATCAAATACCTAAAAATTATAGATACTAAAAATTTTTTTGAAATTTTGTTAATAAGTATTTAAAATAAATAAAATTTATAAGATTCATAAATATAATTTATGAAAGTAGTTAGTTATTTGATAATTTAATTTTAAATTTAAAGCAACATAAAGTATAGAAATTTATAAATTTTTTGATTTTAAATTTTATTAATTTTAAATTTAATGTAACTTATACATTTTATAAAGTTGAAATTTCTTAAATTTTCTTAATTCAATATAATTTATAATTTAATTAAATAGTGTTAAACCTAGAAAATACACTAATCTTATAAAATCTGTATGATATAATCTACAAAAGTTATTTGGAGCTTTCAAAATTAATTAATCCAATAATTTTTATTTATTTTTAATATTGCTTAGCAATTTTGGAAAATTGATAAATGGGACAATTAATGTTATTAACAATTTATTTTATCGCGTAAGGAAAAAAAGTTATCCCGGTTTAAATTTCATAAAATGTCAACTATAAAATTCTAAATTTATTCAAACATTTTAATTTTATTAAATGGAATTAAAGAATTTAAATAAACAAAATCGTATATTATTTAATTATTTCCTATTCTAAACCACAATGAATTATCAAGTAGTAATTGTTGTTGTTGACATTTCTGATGTTGTTGTTGTCAATTGATTTTTACATACGGAAATGAAATGGTTAATAAACAGATCGTTTTAAGTTTATGACAAATTTATAAATTTTGTGAATTTTATAAAAAAAAATTTAAATTGTGGGGACTTTTGGACAAACCGGCTACTTTTCCATTTTTTTTCAGCGCAAAAAATTAATTGACAACAACAAAAACGGATGTGACAACAACAACAATTCCTTTGTAGTTTATAGAAAATATTTGTTTATTAGATATTAACTGAATCCACCTGTCTTTATTTAGTACTGTACTCAAACACAAAGGTGTTAGGTGATGTTCCAGCAATAGTGAAAAGGCTATCAAATTTATTAAAGGTTTCGAGTTTGATTAATTATGATAAATTAATTATTGTATATAAATATACGAGTAAGTTTTTTTCAAAAGCTAATCAACGAAATAGGATTTGTGCTAGATTATCTGCCAACTACAATGACTGAATAATAACAGGAAACGTATTTAATTCAATAACAAAAAAAAAAAACTTTATTCTGGCAAAGTAAAAAGTTTTATTTACTGTTATTATTTATCATTGTCATTTTATCAAAAACTATATGTATACATAAATAAATAGAAATCTTGAGAAATACATAGTTCTTCGTGAATTTTGAATAAGAATATTACAATTGTATGTATGTATATGTACATATATGGAATTAAATATGCTACACATAACTTTCAAGTTTCTGGAAGTGGAAAAGTGGATTTCTTGTATAGCATAACAAACAAAATGACAACAACAATTTAACGATTTTCGTGAAATACGACAAAGAAGTTGGTTTATTTTTAAAACTAATCCAACTTTTTTTGTATGTATAGGTGCGGGTAATATATGCTAGCATTTCTCATATGCGCGAATTTTACAACCAAATTAAACGGGGAAAAAACAACAAATTCGATTAACATATACGACGTACACATAGATTTCCATAAATTATATCCCTAGATTTACCTAAATTCACAAAAGACTTAGCAACAACAAAAATGCTTTGATAACAGATAACACAGAACAGAAAAACCTAAAAAACATTTTGATAAATGCTTTTATAGATAAAATATTTTCATGCATAATTTGGGGAGGTGCCAAATATACGTAAACTACACCGTACATACATATCTGACATGAATATTAATGATCATTCGGGCTAAAATTAATGTCCTAATAATTCAATTGCCTTTAAAATCGAAATCTTTTTATTTAAATTTGTTGAGCTTTTTTATTTTTATTTTTTTTTTTCATAAACCAGGCTAATTTAGAAAACACCGCGCTAGTCGATCATCAATCATTCAAGTTCAATTAATGTCGTTGGTAAAATCGGGTCATAAAACATCATAACAGTCATAGTTATGTATATGACAAATTTCTGACTCAAAATCATAAATAAATAAATTAATGTTCTGTGTAATGTCGTTGCGAAAGCATAAGTTGTTAAATTGTTAAATTTAAGGAGCGGAACTTTTTTTTTTTCTTTATTTTAAGAGAAAATGGGTAGACATTAATATTTTATTTTATTTTTTGTGTTGCGGAAAATGTCTCATCTGGAATAAATTAGATTAATAAAACAAAAAAAAAGTTAAGAATTTAATGGAGATTATTAGTTTGTGAGACAAATTGTGGTACATTAAAAAAAACTACTTTTGAGAACGAGTAACGTTAATCAATATATTATACATACGATAACATTGAGATAAAAATGCTTAACCCATTTTGTGTAAAACCAAAATCCTTCTTTTCGTGTATGTAGAACTAGGCTTAACGTTTTATTTAATTTTTTTTTTTAAATTAATACAAACAATAGAGATTTGTATTTAGCGATAAGCAACAAAAAATAAATTAAACTAAACTCCTTTTGTTGTAATGCCAAATATAATAAGATAATAACCACAAATATACTGTAGCAACAAATATCGAGCATACAACTTTTCTGGATTTTATATTATTCGACAGATAAGCTATCAGAATATGGTAAATATGTTGTATATACATAGTTGGGCCAAATTGTATACTCAAGGTTTTTCAGGCTGCCAAAAAATGGAAATAAACATAATTAATCAGATGTACAATGAATGACCTTCCCTTCACTCGATGTTGGGTATGAAGCGAGATGGAAATATGGTGGTTGGAGGTAGGTGGAAATTGAAAGTTACGCACGACAAAAAAAAACCTACTCTTTCTTCTGAACTAGCCTGGAACTGTAAGCCACATTATTCTGGCTATAAATCCGTTGACTTTATGCTTCCATCTGTCGAGCATAGTTTTTTTTTGGTGGTGGAGGGGGGAATCTTCGTAAGACCTCACATGTGGACCTAATCCATAAACATGTAAGAGTGTCGGAACTAAAACCTAACCCCCAAATTCTTATGCCTATAGTTGTCTCGTGGAACTACAGTTATGTATTACTTCGCGAGAACAGGCTCAGCCTTAGATGCCATCTAACTTTGTTGTCTTTGTAAATTTTTTTCTAGACTTCTCAGTTTCTTAATAATCCTTACACTCATTTTACACACCACCTCCCAAATTTCTTCGGACTGCAGCATATAATCCACAACTGTTTACGGTGATAAGTCATTTCCCACAGACCTATATAGTTCCAATCTCCAGCTTTTCTTCGCACATTGGGCAATAAGGGGAATCATCCTGCTTAAATGTATGTAAATAAGCGCGAAAACAACCATACCCCGTCAGAAATTGGCATAAATAGAAGTCAATCTCTCCATATCGGCAGTTTAAAAATATTATCAGATAATAATAGCCTTCCATAAATCACTAAACTTATACGCCTTGATCGCATTGTGGGTAAGTGTAATTATTTCAGTTTGAAAAACCGTGCAGAGTTTACCAAGACTACCCGAGAATCAAAGCCCATAATTTGGACAATAGAATTTAAACCCTGCACTGACTTCTAAACGAGAGCCATCCACAAAAAAAAACTATCGACACGGACAACTGTCTATATAGAAATCCTGAGAGAGCCACAATTCTCTCGAAGAGAAAACGACGAATAATAAATTGGTGAAGTTAAATTCGGGCAATAGCCGGTTATTCACTATTTGGACCTCCGGAATATGTAGCTTAAACTTATTAAGAATCTGTCTATGTCCCGTACAAGTCCCGAACGAATTTCATGCCCCAATGCAATTCAGTCGAAACGCAGCAGAGCACGCAGTACCAAGAATATAAGACTGCAATTGAAGCAAGGATAGAAAAGACTCCATAACAAGAAATGGAGTAGACGACATAGCACCGGTTATAGCCCTACAGGCTGTCATCTGCAGTCAATCCAGCTTTACTACGGAAGACGTTAGTTTACCAACTGGCCACATCATTTTGGGGCCCTGTATCTTTCCAATAATGAATCTAACACAGCTATAATTGCTTCTGCAATTTGTTACACCTCCTATTAGAACAGTAATCCTTCTAATATTTTTAAGAACCTCTGCGCACGAAATGTCGTATTTCTTTGTGATCACCAATGCAGACGCTCTTAGGTTTGAATGTAGGAGTCCAATGATGCGAAAATCAAAAATAGCTGAAAGCTGCTTGACGAAACTTTTGAAAGCTTTTTAAATTGAAACAAACTATTAAATTTTATTAATTTCGATTTACTTTTTATTAATAATATGAGCTTTTAGAATCATACATCATTCGTAATAGCGTTTAACAATGATCTCGTTTTAATAAAAGCTTTATTAGTAAACGAAAGCTTTTCGAAATTCAAATTATGACTAATGAATTACAAAATTTTAATTATTTTATGATTTGCTTGGATATGAAAAGCTCTCAAAAACTTTTAAAAAAAAATTAAATTTGGGTGAATTACTCCAGCACTCAATGGGCCCAATAATAGGCCCACGGTACAATACCCAGACAAACACGTATACCTACGCAATTTAGTTCTCAAAAACTAACTTTCATATTTCTTTACGAAAGCCAAACTTTTTTTATTAAATGTTTAAGTACGACTGGAGTCTAGAATGAATAAAAGCTCAAACACCCTTTTTGTTTTAAACTTAGTAAATGGAGTTTAAAATAAAATGTGTTTTGACCTTTTATTATTTAAAAAATTATGAAAATATATGAAAATTTTGTTTAAACTAAAGTTTCACTTAATCATTTAATAAAAAAATGTGGCGCTTCCATCAGGAAATATGAAAGTTAGCTTTTGAGAGCTTTATCTATATTAGTTAAGAAAAGCAATTAAGGAGAATTTAACATTGTCAGATTCTATAAAAATATCAGAGTAATGCTTAATCGCAAGTATGAGAGTTTTTTAAATGAAACCTAATGAAGCTTTTTAATTTTTCGTCTATGAGTACTGAAAGCTTAAGATTTTTAAAACTTTTTAATTTTCATTTTCATAATTTTTCATTCTTAAAAATGTTGAAAGCTTTCACTAGAAAATCAAATAGTTCATATTTCATTCGTAATAACGCTTAACAATAATCTTGTTTCAATGAAAGCTTTATTAGTAAATGAAAGCTTATCAAAATTCAAATTATTCGTAACGGAATTAAAAAATCTTAATTATTTTATGATCTGCTTGGCTAACATTTACTAAGTTTAAAACATAAAGTTTTTTAAGCTTTTATTGTTTAAAAAAATGCGGCGAGCTTTTAACATAAAAAATTATGAAAATGTAATTCGTTTAAACTACAGTTTTACTTAAACAATTAATAAAAAAAATGTTACACGTTCATAAGGAAATGCGATAGTAAATTTTTGACAGCTTTTTCTGACTTTTCGAAAAAAATGTAAGGAAAATTTTACATTGCCAGATTCTGTAAAAATATCGGAGTAAAGCTTAATCGCAAGTATAAAACACACCTTGGAGAGCTTTTTAAATAAAATGTAATGAAGCTTTTTAATTTAGATTCTATAATAAGGAGTACTTAAAGCTTATAATTTTTAAAACTTTTAATGTATATTTTCTAGAATTTGGACTAACACGGCAAGTTATCTTAATTTGAAACAAAACATTAAAGCAAGTCTCTTTATAAAAAAATATTTAATTAATTTCTTAAACTATACATTTCATACAAATTCTCTCAAATTATAATCAACCTACAGTCAAGAAAAGTTGAAACTTTAAATTTGATTATTATTGGTCATCATCACAATATCTACAATCAGTTTCATCGGCATCCATCTAACGAGCTTCCATTTTGGCAAATCTGATTTGTGTTTATGAATTTATGAGAGCTTTCATAAAAAAAAATCGGAGAATAAATTGAGCTTTCATAATAAAACCCTTAGCCGTTTATGATATTTAAGTGTAGAAGTCGAGCTTTTAAGCTCTCACAAACGGTCAAATTAAGAAATATTTATACATAATGGGAGCTTTTACGAATATTGTAACCAATCTAGATAATGTTTAAAATGTTTTATAAAGTTAAAGCTTTCAGTATTTAAACTTAAACTATGTTAGAAAACGAAAGCTTTTCGATATTGACTTTACAAATGAATTTTATGAAACTGTGTTGAGAGTACGATTGCGATTTTTTTTAAAGTACGATAATGCTTTAAGTAAAATTTCTAGATATTCGTATAGAAGGGAGAGCTTTTATTAGTGAATGAAGTAGGCTATATTAATAATTAAATTAAAAGTTCAAGGCTCCAATTTAACTTTGAGAGCTTTTGCTGTATAATGAGAGCTTTTGTTGTATAATGAGAGCTTATAAGAAAACTTTAATCATAATTAAATATATTAAATTAAATTAAATAACGTTTGAAGCGGCACCTCCTGATAAACCGATGCTTCTATTTGCCAGTTTTGGTTTGCCTGTGGTATTTTATATCACCGGTTGTGGGTTATCCCTCTAGCTGTCCCACACGGACCTCTTTAAAAATATGGAACTCATGGACTCGACCCATTTCCCAAATTATAGGCTAACCTTCAAGTGTAAATTTGAAATAATTCCCACGGCCTAACCTATTTATTATTGCATGCGTCAAAACATGGAAGCAATTCTACTAAATTTCAAAGCAAATACCGATCAAAACAGTCCATTCACCTCGATATCCAAATATGTATACATACACATCAACCCTATTCCATCAATTTCCCAACAATTTCCTAGGATAATGTGTTCCGCCCAATCGAGCCCGATGTATAACCTAGATAAAATGTTAATCCGATTGCTCTATATAATAAGAGTAAAGTGTGCAAAGTGTGCAAAGTGTATTATGTTTGTATGTAGAGTTCATTTCAATGTCACCTCATATATAAAAAACGAAATAGTCTATGTGTATATATACATACATACACCAACATTAGAGTATCCCAAAATGATTATCCATTATTATGTAATTCAATCAAATTTCAATGATACAGAAAAACCCTCTCAAATATACACAACGGCGTACAGTATGGAAGTGAAATCAAACAAAAAATAAAAGGGAAAAGTAAATATTTTAACTCTTGATACATAATCGAATAAGACTTGAACCCTTAAACATATCACAAACTAGATACCACACTATATACAGTAACAAATTAATTTTAATGATTAAATTGATATCCTATACGAGAGTATGTCTTCTCAATTAAGAAATCATGTTTCGTTTTTGTAGTTGTTGCTTTTGGACAAACGGAAAACTTTTCAAAAATCGGTCACTCTATTACTACATGTTAGATGTTTTATTGTAAACACAATGTTTGTGCGACAAAATTAGCAAAAATTTGTTATTCGATGGTCTGCGGAACACCTACAGTGGTTTCGTTTTGTCTCGTTTACGATGTGAGAAAAATTAATAAATTTTTGCTAAAAATGTAATCTCCTTCCATCTGAACGCCCCAATTATACTTTTAAACGAAAATAGTATTATGGCGTTTAACCAAAAAAAAAATATTAAGCCCGGTGGTACACAATAAAGGTATTTTGTTATATTTTTTAGTCGGTATATACGGATGGAACGAGAAGATGATTTCTAGCGATAATTTAATTGTGAAGTGTTTTTTATTCAGGTGAAAATTTAATTAAAAATTTGCTAGGGTTGATTTGGTATACACAATCTCTATACGTAAAGCAAACAACACTATCTATTACAACATACACATATATAGGAGCACAAAATATATTAACAATTCCGGTTTTTGAAAAATTAAGTTTTGGTTCAATAATTTTTTGAATGGGATCAAGTCGATAAAATATATGTCCTCTACTTTTTGGGTTACGACAGTGATTTACTTTTCTAGAACAATTTTTAAATTCATCTTAGTCTTTTGATGACAATGATTTTGGGTGATAAGAAAGGGTGATATTTATGTATAAAGTTATACACTTGAATGACAATTTTTTAAATTGATTCGTTTCGCTTTACTGGATTTTAATTCGGATTAATTAAAGTTTATTATACGAGCACTTAAATTTAGTCAATTGGAAATATATTATCATTTTAGTTTATTATTAATTAAAAATTCGATTAAAACGAGAGCTTTCATTAATTTATCCCATAAATATTTAGTAGAACAAATTAGTTCATCCAAGCGTTTAGTTGGTATACTTTAATTTATACAAGTAAAACTCAATATATGATGACTACTATGAACATGAAGATTGAGCTTTAAAAATTAATTAAAAAACATAAAAGAAAATTAATGTTATGGTTTATGAAACGAAGAAAGAGACGATATAAAATAAATAAGCCCGTAAAAAAGCTTTTAATTTTCCAACTTGGATAATGAGCTTTAATTTTACAGTTTCTATCTACATCAAACTGTTGTTTGGTGTTGATAGAAACTGTTCAATATAAAGGGTTTTAGGTTAAACTACTGCTGCCATACAATAGCAGGTGAATTTAGAAAAATTTCAAACAATTTTTCACTACTTTTATCTTGACGATGAGCTTTCACAACATAATTTAAAAATATCCAAGAAATATTTTCTGATTAAATTGGTTTTCACGAGCTTTCTCGTGAAAAGATTGATTAAGATTTCTGTTTAAATATTTTATCACAATAAAATATTAAACAAAATTTTATAAAGCTTGAGTCAGTAAAAGTTTATTTAATTAACAAGAGCTCTGCTACATGAAAATTAAACTTATCGATAATCTTTACGTTTGTAAAGGTTTTTCTACTCAATTTGATATTTATGATGCGAGGGAGAACAACGAGCTTTTGGCGACCATACAGAAGTTTTATTTTATAAAATTGTTGAAGCTTTCTTTCCAAAATTTGAACATGATGTTTAAGATTTTTTTTTTTTCAACCAAGTTCACAACATAAAATAAAGCAAATGAAAGCTCTTAGGAACTAAAAATGTAAAGATTGAAAATCTTTGGCGTTTAGCTTCTACCTTTTAATTAGGATTTACTGGGAATTGATTTGATTGTTAAATTAACAAATACAAAACCAAGAAGGCTGCTATGGTCACGACCACAGTTAAATATTTGGAAAAAAAGCTTGATTTTACTTGACAAAAATTTAACAATATTATTAATTGCCTAAAACGATTTAAAGCTTTTAGTTCTACATTTTTTCGAGCCCAGCTACATTATGCAGTCAGAAAATTAAACACCTAAATTCTGATATATTGTGTGTTAGAGCCTGATTTTATACTTATTCGAAAACAAGAGCTTTCTACTAACACATGAAGCTCATTAATCATCATATTCTTCTTGAAAAGTGAAATTATGATAGTCGTTTGGTGTTATTTATGTACAAGAAAATTAAGATTTTAAACAAGCTCTTAACGGTTAGCTTTCTTTCCTATTGCTCATAAAATTTAAAAGCTCCTAACTAAGATTTATATTCAATAAATATTTTTTTTTATTGATATAATGTAACGAAAATTTTCAATTTCAGCTATTATTTATAATTTTAACAGAGAAAATGATAACATGTGCTACAATGGTTAGATTTTTCATGCCATTCAAAATTCATATTAAATATATAAAAGCTCTTTTTACTAGCTTAATTTTAAAATATTTTAAATGTTGGCCACCTTGAACAACTGAAACTGAGCTTTCACCATTTAGTTAAACAATTTATAAAATGGCTTCCAATGTCACGATTACATAAATGTTATGTTGAAAAAAGCTTAAAGCTTACATAAACCTCTTCATTTTATATATTTCATTGGAGAGCTTCTATTTTAAATTTTTTTTGAAACCATAAACATTGGGCATGGATCCAACTGTAAAACACCTAAAACAATATTACAAAGGATGAGCTTTCATCATTTAATGAAAAAATGTATTTATAATCAAAACTTTAGTGGATTGTTAAGTTAACAAACAAAAATTAAAGACAAATAATAAAAAAACACGATTACCAATTTTTGGTTTAAAAAAGCGTAAAGCTTAGATATATTCGTACATTTTCTAAAAATATAAAAATAATATTGACTGACTAAAACAATAAATTTTTATTTTCGCGTAACGGCCTTAGGCTATTATTGTTCAAATTTAATTAATGAGGTTTTATTTACAGTTTCTATCGAAATCAATTAATTAATTGTTGCAGATTATTATTTAAGTCGTCACAACTAGTAAATGTTAATTTTTCTATACAACAGATCGACTACCTTATTGAAACCTTTGAATATGGTGCCTTAATATCGGATTGCTCTATTCATACAACATAAAATATGAAAGCTCTTTTCAATTGGGCAAAACATTGGGCATTTTTATCTTGACGTTGAGCTTTTACCTTTTACTGATCAACAAAAATTTAAAAATCTGTTATGACTGTATCGGCCCAAAAAGCTTTTAATTTTTAAATTTTATTAGCGAGCTTTCGGTTGTTTTTTAGATTTGAAGGTGTTCGAATTAGTCGATTTAATTTTTAAAAATCGAAAACTATACGAATTGATTTTTTAAACATCAGCTTTATTTTAACATATTTTAAAGAAATGTTGACAAATAATGCTAACAATACGGATAACTATATCCTATATTCCAATTATTTATTATATTTGACACCAAATAAACTTATACATATAAATAGTTCCGAGTTTAATTAAAAACTATAATTCTTGGACTTATTACGTTCTAGGTAGACTAATAAACATGCCTCGTTAATTAGTCTCCCATATATTCAAACACGACACTCAAACATAAATTAACAATTTAACAACAACAAGACGTAGGCTAACCTAATTTCCAAACAGACAAAAATTTCAACAATCTCAACAATAACAAACAACCAAAAAAAATGTATTTGGCAGACCATTAACCTCTTCAACATACATCCATTACCTATATGGAAGGATGCGGTATAACACAAACAAAATCAATGTACATATCTACCCAAACATCACATATACATATATCTGTTCCTGATAGGTGTAATTTAATTTTTACCTTAGCTCACATAATATTTTGGTCTAAGGTTAGGAACCCACACCATACAGACGCACACCCAAACACACTTCTACAAAAGGTAGAACATTTTTGGGTGGAATTAAGGCGTTGAATATAACACAAAAAATTCGTATCCATGTGATTTCATGTGTAGGTTTTAATGCGGTTAAGTACTAGGCAATTATGAAATGGGTCTGTGTATCCGCATACATTAACATAAACCTTTTTTTTACACATTAAACAGATTTATGTAACCTATAATGTAGAACATTTTTTATCTGCATTTGAATTTATTTACAATTCCAACTTTCGATTAAAATTCATGATTTGATAAATTATATTTCCAATTATCCGAGACAAAATCCGTCTTTGTAGGCCTATAAATACACGCATACCAAATAAAACCAATTTCATAAACATAATTTACATAATCAAACAATAAATAATGTTAAACAAATGTCAATTAACGATATTATAGCATGACTATTAATTATAATCCAATATAAGATGAATTAATTAGCTTTTTTCATAGCGAACGTATATACATTGATTAAATCGACGAAAAGTTTTGTAAATGAGGCAGCACGAAATATTATTTTCACATTAATCTAAATTACGCAAAATATGTGTACAGGAACACCTCGTATAACGTTTTCCTGTTTAATTTTAAATATAAAATCCCAAAAACATTTTCTTTCATCCTAGAGCATTATGAGCGTTAGAGGCATTATGAGCGTCAAAATGTCTAAGTTGACTAAATGAGGCATTTATTTATGTAATGGCTATTTCCAAGATCAAAAAGAGTTCAGCTCTGGCGTAGCAATGGCCCATTTTGCATCTAACTCAATGATGAAATAATTTATTTTCTGTGAACAAAATGTCTGCTCCGGCTTAGTGTAAGCCAAGTGGTACCCGAACCCATAAAAAGCTCACATTAGAAAGTGGTTAAGAACATAAGATCTGACAAGCATTTATGAAGTATAAACTAACCAACCATTAATTTAAATTAGCGGGGAGTTAAATTTGTAAAAAAAATCAAAGGTTTAATCAAGATTTTTGAACGTTTGTATCAGCTTGATCCCAATTTTGCGAGCCCTTTCAGAAAAATGTAATATCACATTTCAATGATAAAATTATATTTATATGTAACTTGGAAAATATCAAATATTTTTTTTTTTTTTTTGGGTAAGCTTTTATTATGGTGCCTTTTATGATTCAAACCGTATAGCTATCATATTTCAAACAAATTTGAAAATTCTCTATCCGAATTGGGTACATTGATTTTAAACATAAAAAGCTTTCTAAACAATTTATTTTTAATCGGTAAAGTTCGCAGAATTAAATTTTATTTCCAGACTTAATTATAAATCTATTGATTGATATATTTGTACTTAAAGATATAATTTAATGGTACTTAAAAGCTTAATCAAAATAACCCACCTAGGAGTAAAAAAATTTTTTTTTTTTTAATCATTTAGACTCAATTAGTACATTGAGAAAATTCAGAAAAAATGGAGCTTTGTGAGAACTTTTTTATTCAAAATAAAAAAAGCTTAATTTAGGTTTTAAGAATGAGCTTTAATTAAGTACCCATAGCTCTTGAAGTTAAGAGCTATAAACGATTTATGACATATTTTATTTTCCAAAAATTTGTTAATCTAATTAAAAGCTCAATCAATGTTATTAAAAATGTAGACGAGATATTCCCAATTTATCGCAACAAAAGCTTTAAAATCAAAAGTTTTACACAAACCACAATTAAAAAAGCAACATTATTTGTGAAAAATTGATCAAAAAGTAACAAGTTCATGATTTAAATGAAGCGGATGTTTTTTTTACAAAACATGTTAGCTTCCGAAAGTTAGCTTTTATGTAAAAAAAATCTGTAGTAACCCGAAAAGCTATTTTTATTTAAATTCAGCTACATTATTCAGTTAGTAACTTAGTCACCAAAAATCTGATATATTTTATGTTAGAGCTTGATTTTATACTAATTCGTAACGAGAGCTTTTCATTTTAACATTTGATGGACAAACGTTGGTGTAGTATTAGTAAAGTAGATTATGTTTAATGGTATTTACGATTTTGAGAGTTTAACTTGATTTTTGAATTTTTCAAAAGCTTCATATTTTATGAAAAATATTTTTAAATCATTTAAATTAGAAATGAACATTTAAAGCTCATTAATTATAATATTAAAAAATGATTCAGAAAACGCTCTTAAAGGTAAGCTTTCTTATCTATTTCGCATACAATTTAAAAGCTTTTAACTCCTACAACATGAGGCAATGCTTTATTGTATCTTTAATTCTAATTAAAAGTTCGACCTAGACTTATTTTAAAATACGTAGACGAGACATTTTTCAATTGTACCGATAAAGCACAATTTTTAGAATTTAAATAATATTAACGTAACATGAAAGCTCCTGAAAGCTTGAATTAATTTTATTTTCAGACTTTAAATGATACCTTATGTGTAATTTTGTAAAAGTCTAAGACCTTTTTTACATATCAAATAGTAAATTTAGAAAAATTCAGAAAAAGCTCTATAAATTTTTAATGGTTCAAATGTAAGGGACTGTTTTTAATCCTGATACAATTTTAAAGATCTTGAAAGTTACTTGATTATAGGAAAATTGTAAAAAAAATTCAATATCGATCTTAAAAGCTCTTATAAAATTTTATTAAATTCAACAAATTTTTTCAGTTAGTAAATTAAATACCATGAAGTCTAATGTTTTCTACTTAATCAAAAACGAGAGCTTTCAGTTTCAACATTTGGTAGACATCATTTAGTGTAGTATTAGTGTAGTAAATATTAAATACAATAATAAAACTTAGCCAAGCTTTTATAAAATGGAGCCACATATCGTTATTGTTAGTGGGCTTTTAAAAGCTTGACTAGGTTTTATAATTTAGAAATACAATTTTTAAAATTATCTTCTCCAAATTGCTCATCAAAAATGAATTAAATTGTATATCAGCACTTAAAGCTCATTCATCGGTAGTTTTAATTTGTTGGTCACTAAAATCTAACTTCCAGTAACTCTCTTGAGAATTATTTTAAGATTAGGATTTGTTATTTGTGTGCGAGTAAAGTAAAAGCTAAATTGAATTTTTTTATTACTATCATTTAATGATTCTTAACGATGAGCTTTTTAACCTAGTTTTCACAAATATTAGATCATTTCATAAAATGCTTTCATTAATTCGATTCCCTTGAAAATCAAGTTTCCTCATCAAGCTCATTGTAGTTATAGGAGGCAATCATTGATTTAAACCAAATCTAATTAAAAGCTCAATATAGCACAATTTTGAAAGGCATTTCAAAAACTTAATAAAAAATGCGAAACCACCAGTTTTTGGATTTTTATAAATTGAATTATATTTAAATAGTAATAAAACTTAAAAGCTATTGGCTGTTAGCGCATTATAGCTTTTCCGAAAAAAAATTGGAGGAAACATGAAAGCTCTTTCAGCATTTATGAAATTCGGCTGCATTATTCAGTTAATTGAAAAAAATTGAATACTAAAAAGCACATGCATTGTGTTTTAAAGCTTCATTTCATATTTGCTAAGTCGGCAAGGTGATACCGCAAATGGTGATAACAAAAGCTTTCAGTTTCAATATCGAAAATTGTTGATTTTATGTTTTGAATGAATTAATTTTTGAGCTTTATGATTTTAGATTTTCATAGCTAGAATGCCTAGTGCACGAGAACAACATTGTACGAGTCGTTCCTGTTTAATTTAATTATATCAACAATAATTGTTTTACACAGAAGGTGTGGATTACGAATTTATATTGAAATTTAGTTTTTTCAATTCTCTACACTCCTATGTTGTTTTATGCTGCCACAAAATTTTAACTAAACATATATACATACCATACATGTTAAAATGTGGTTTGATAAATTTATATAAAAATTTGTATATGCATTTGTGCATATTTGTCATGTTGACATATTTTATGTGTACATAAATATATATGCTGTACAACGTTTAATTCTCTCCTGTAACATAAACTACTCAGAATATAACAAAAAATATTCAATAAAATATATAACCCATACCTCTACTAACATATACACACTGTTTGATTGATTTTCGAATATTTGAAATTAATAATGTATTTGCAAAATTGATCTCAAATTTATATTCAAATCAATAAAACAGGATTGATGGCAAAAAATTGACCTCTATACACATTTTATATGACATGGCAAATGTTTTTGTATAATACACGGACAATGGACAGCATGAAGAAAAGTATGATATCTACATAACTGACATTCCAATGGGAATTATGTTAATTTAAATTAAATTAAATTCGGTTATGAAACTATAACCAATATACATAATCAATACCCAATTGACCCTAATAGCAAGTAGTTTTCTATATTGTAGACACAATCATAAGAGTATAATCAACAGCAAGGGTGTGGAGCACCAGTCGTGATACAAAAGAAAATAACACATTTAATTGCTTTTCTATACGTGACTTAATTGAACTTTGGAATTCAGATTCCGAACGTGAGATAAAATATGAAGAGTACAAGGAATAATTGGCTATTATTTATTTATATACAAAAGCTTTCTGTTTGTACGTGGAACTTTCGAACGAGAATTTGAATTTTTAATAACCCTCTTTTTGCCATAAATCTTGGCTTTTTAATTTTTCAAACGTAATAACTTAGATTTTGTTAGCATATATGTAACAAATAAATATGGCTGAGTTAAATGAAAAGCTCAAAATTAATATTATAAAGCACAACATAGAGATCCCATGTTTAGCAAGTAGTTATGTAGATTTACAAACCAATATAAAATGTATTGCAAAGCTTTGCGATTGATAATAGTGCAGGCAAATTTATCACCTGTAACATTTTCCAATTTTCAAATTTTAAAGAGCTTTCTCTAAATCGAGCTGTTCCAATTAATCCTATATAAAAAGCTTCTCTTGTACTTTTGAAAAAAAAGTGTTATTAAAAATGAAGAGCATCTGAGCTTTTTCCGAAAATCTAAGTTTCGTTCAGCATCGGTTGTTGCCATTGAGCATCTGTTACAAAGAATTATAGACAAGTGGCAACCAATAAATATTGTGAACTTGCAAACAATTGTATTGTAAGCTCAAGTATTCATAAACATGCACTGTTTTAGATTATTGTATTGCTCATCAAAAAGCTTCCATGCCACTTAATCAAGTCAAAGCTGTTTTAAAACATTTATATGTTTAGTACTGATGCCTTACATGCAAATTAGAACATATAGTGTCAGCTTTATTTATCATATAAACATTGCTTACAAGGCTTATGACTTATAGTTTAAGCACATTAGTGTTTTAATTCTATCTTTTTAAGTAAACTGAGAGCAATAGCTTTTTGATATAAATGTTGTGAAGCTTAATTTTCGGCATAATTTGTATGGTCACAATCTTTCACACAAAGCTACCCAAAGAGCTACTCAAAGAGTTACGAAATAATATCAAAAAGCTCAGTGGATCAGTGTAGATTTTCATCGTTTAAACTAGAATTTTGGAAATATGCTTTTATGCCATATTTACTTATTTCAGTTTCTAAATGTTTAATTTTATTATTACGGAGCTTTTATTATTAATTATAAACAAGTACAACATGTTTGCCATATTTGACGATTAATAACGGTTCACCTAAATAAATGTATAGCTTAAATAATTATCGATTAGCTTGTAAACAATTCTAAACTTTTTACAGCTTTTAATTAAAACTTATCTTTCTGTATTAACTTTCATAAAAGTAATAGCAATATTTTCTGAAATCATTCTCAGTAAGAAAATTTAACCCATAACTTTTCCCATGTGAGCTTTTAGTTATAAAATTCTGCAGCTCTGGAAAAAATATCTTTCAAAAAATTAAACGGAGCACATTCAATTTATTCCGTTCCAAAATTAACGTTTCTTTCAAAACATCTAAAGCCTATTCTAATACGAAAAATTAAATCTTGTCTATATACGTTTGTTTATGCCATTTGAACTTTAGAAGTATTACGATGATCTTGTAAAAAAAATACTGAGCTTTCATGAATTTACATAGTTTTCCAGTCAAATTTCGTAGTTTTTCGAAATTTCTAGCCAACAATAAGTTCCGATTTTATATTTATCATCAATCAGCATTAACTACTAATTCAATAAAAGCTTACTGAATCCTAACACCTTAATTATTTTGTTACTGCAGATATCTAGCAGCTTATGAAAACACATTTGGGGCGTACTTCATATATCATCTGAACATTTCTAAAAAACTGATTGTTATTGTAGGCGAGCTTTAAATATTGCATAAGAACAAAAAGTATTTTTTGCAATGTGGATATAATTTATTTCAATTGATAAAATTGGTCTTTTAAGTTAATTATTGTAGCCAAAATTTTTGAATAATCTTATTCAAATAAAATAAAAGCTTTTATAGTGAAAGCTTTACTTCTAAGCTATAAATTTAATCTTAGAATGAATATCGATGATTAAAGCTTTATAAACAATTATCTATTATTTTGTTATATATTTGCATGAGCTTTTCTGACAAAACTATTAAACCCAATGTATTTGTAAACAAACGTAAAATCGACCTCCATAATTCTCCAATTTGACTGAATATTTCACGAGCACGCAATAATTTCAAAACCAAATGTTTTTACAGTTTTAATATTTTTAAATATTGGCACAATGGTTAAAAAGCTCATAGACAATAATAATGTTATACATATATTTTATACATCAAATAAGAAAGCTCCGTTAAACTTTGACATTCTGGTCATAAATATGATTTTAGATTACACATTCATGATCAAATGTTCTACATATGTGCAATAGAAATATTTTGTGTTGAACGGTAATTCAAAAAGTTTAATCTATATTCTATTTGATGAAATGAGCTTTGACGTTGGAGATAATTTGTTTATACTTGTAAATTTTGCAATGTTTCTTAAAACTCCATATTATTTTAAAAAAGCTATTGATCGTAAAAAAACTATGTAACTTTTTAAAGAATAAATTTGAAGTTTTTTTAATTTAAAGTTTCTTTGAAAAACCAAGCCTTCAGAAAATGTTAACAATACCTTTCAACCTTCTGATCATAATTATTATTTTAGTAAAAGCTCAGCTTGAGCAGAAATTCGTTATTAAGTATTAAGTTAAGATAATTTTAAGGTTTTTTATTGGAGATTAAATTATGTGCTTTTACTATATTAAACCTTGTAAATCTTGCATGTATTTTAAAAGCTTTGTATTTTTTCGAGCTTAAGAACGCGATAAACGTTCGAAATGTTCAGTTACCTTAGTGAAACAGTAACTTTAAATTAAAACTTGTCTTACCAACCAAATATAAATTGAAAAGCTTCGAGTATTATTATATAGAATTATTGAAAGCTTTATTAAGCTGAAATTTTAATTCATCCAATTTAATGTAGCAAAATGTAATTTATGGTAAGACCGTCGGCCTGATATATTATAATTATTGTCTAGTATTGTAAGCTTCCAAAAAAAAATAATGGATCTAACGCCATCGATGATAAAATGTTCAAGAGTAATGAATTTTTTCATTTTGTCAGTCAAGTTCAATTTGAAAGCTTGTCATGATTTCTAACCAAATATAATTTTCGATTATATGTTTATGAAAATTCAACTACGTTCTTAGTAAAAGCTTTAATTTTTTTAAAAATACACCATCAAGTAAAAGCTCAAAGATAATATCAATTATTCCGTAATTACCGTCACATATGTTAAAACAGACCAAGGACAAAAAACTATGTTAATTACCTCGTACTTTAAATAGAATCATTTCAGGTAAAGCTTTCGAAGGTGTTAATTTTGTTTTTGCAATAATCATGAACTAAAAATAATCACCATTAAAAATTCAAAATTATTATTGTCGTTGAGCTTTTATTACAAATTTTAACCAAATGCTAATAAGTTTATGGACACACCAAGACTTCATCAAATATAAGCAATGTTTTCTAATCTTCTGATCATAATTATGATTTTAGTAAAAGCTCAACTTGAGCAGAAATTCATTAAAGCTTGTAAATCTTGCATGATTTTTTAAAGCTCTGTATTATTTTTCCAACTTAAGATCGTAAAAATAAATATAGAGCGATAAACCAATCTTCGAAATTTTCAATTAGTTTAGTGAAACCACTAGCTTTTAAAAGCAATAAATTAGAACGTGTCTTACTTAACAAAAATAAATTGATAAGCTTCGAGTTTTTTTGTAGAATTACCCCATATATAGAATACAAGGGTATCTAATATATTTAATATAAAGTTTAAACTTAATATCGGAATTTAATGGAGCATTCCTTTATATGTGATAGTTAAGAGGGTTCTAATTATTGTTCTATATTTCAATGTGACTAAAGTGGTATAGATGTTGTCTTAGAAGATCAGATTGAACTATACGATGGCTAGCGGTTCAATCAACTATACTTTGTATTTGTCCGCATTAGTTTGATGTAAACGCCGAAAAGCTCATAAACAATTGTAAAATCAACATCTAAAATTTTCCAATATGAGTGAGTATTTCAGGAGCACGCGATAATTTCAAAACCAAATTTTTAAAAGCTCTCCGAAAATATTAAATATTCCAACAATTGAAACTATCGAAACATATGATTAAGTTAAATATTTCATAATTCAAAATAAAAAAGCTCGGTTGAACATTGACAGAAAGTTCTAGATAACTTGAATAGAGATATATTTTGTTGAACAGTAATTCAAAAAGTTTAACCTAACCGAAAGTAGGTTAAACTTTTTGAATTACTGTTCAACAAAATATATTGTATATTCAAGTTATCTAGAACTTTTGGTCGTGAATGTGTATGTCAGGGATAATTCGTTTAGACATGTAAATTTTGCAACGTTTCTAAAGCTATGCATCATAAGAAGCACCTATTTAACTATGTTTTGAAAGCTCTCATGATGCTAAGTAAATATAAAGCTAAAAAAGTTTCAAACAAAATTATTAAAACTGCAAGCCTTTTGCGTATTCTTGAACCAACATGAACTGACATTCACTTAAAAACAAAGCAAACCGTTATTTAATTAGTGCCATAGAAATTTTGGAGCTTTTTAAGGTTAAAGCTTCTTCGAAAAAATTGAATTTTTTGAATTGTCCTATTTTTCGGTAATGTTAAATTTGAAAGCTTTTCATGATTTCTAAACAAATCATCAATAAATTACTATTTTAAAAAAATTACTTATTTTGAAAGTTCTAATGATGCTAAGTACATTAACACAAACCGTTATTTATTAGTGCTATAGAAATTTTGGAGCTTTTTAAAGATAAAGCTTCTTCAAAAAATTTGAATTTTTTGGATTGTACTATGTTTCAGTATTGTTAAATTTGAAAGCTTTTCTTGATTTCTAGACCAATCATCAATAAATTACTATTTAAAAAAAATTACCTATTTAACTATGTTTTGAAAGGTCTCATGATGCTAAGTAAATATAAAGCTCAACAAATTTCCAATAAAATTATTAAAACTGGAAGACTTTCGCGAATTCTTGAACCAACATGAACTGACTTTAACACAAACCGTTATTTAATTAGTGCCATAGACATATTGGAGCTTTTTGAGGTTAAAGCTTCTTCGAAATCATTTATTTTTTCAATTGTCCTATTTTTGAGTAATGTTAGTTTTGAAAGCTTTTCATAATTTCCAAACAAATCATCAAAAAATTACTGAGCAAATCAAGCAAAAGCTCCCTAACAACTACAATTAATCTAATGCAGAGATTTGCGCAGAACATTTATTGGTGCTATTATTTTGAATGATCTTTAAATATGGAATATTTAATATATAATTGTTCACAATAACTTGATCAAATTAGGCTTTTCATAAATTAAGCAACGATATTACCCTCGCCCAAATTGGATGAAAACCATTTAAAATAAAACCTACACAAACGAAAAAACCGTTAAAATTCTATTTTCCAATAAACTTATGTCACGAGCAAGTACTAATTTTGTGTTAGTATCGACTTGAAATAACTCAACGTTTTTTATTCACGTTGAGCTTTTATTACGTATTTTGTCCAGAAGCTGAATAAATTAAACAAGACGCTAATAAATTAAGGACCAAACCTTCAGAAAATGTTAGCGATATTTTTAAACCTTCTGATCACAAATATGATTTCAATAAAAGCTCAGCTTTTTCAGTAATTCGTTAAGTATTTTGTAAATTTATATTTTTGTTTTATATTGAAGATTTAATGATATCCTTTTACGATGCTAGTAAATCTTACTTGATTCTTAAAAGATCCGTATTATTTTTCGAGCTTAAGATCGAATAAATAAATAACTCAATCTTCGAAATTCTCAGTAAACGTAGCGAAATCGTAAGCTTGTAAAAGCTATAAAATTAAACGTGTAAAATGACACGAGCTTCGTGTCCCTCTATATTCAATAATAACTTTTAGCTTATTAAACATAAACCTCTGACAAAATTAAGTGTACGTGAAATATTTCTTCAGGGGGATGCCCTGGGGTAAAACGAAAAAGTTCCGTTTTGCTATAGACATAAGTACATAAATCTGATTTGACTATACGGTGGCTGATGGCTCAATTTACATGACACCCTATGTCACACCTATAATGCATAATACATAAACAACTAGCGACACTAGCGAATTTGCTAAAGACAACAACATTGATTTTAGTATGTACACACTCTCGTATAAGAAAAAAGTACTAGCAGATTAATAACTCTGCTAAACTGTTATACAATATACCAGTTATCTAAGATTCAATATTAAGAGAAAATTACTAAAAACGTCTCAGCTCATTTGTAAAATATATAAACTCAGCATGATGTCGCCACAGAAAAATAGAAAGAAAATGTGTATTGGCTAAACGAAATGTAAAAAGAAAATTACACTTAAATTACAAAAACGAGATAGCTAGTCTAAATTATTTTCCCCCCCAAAAACACAAAAAATCAAGGAAAATTCATACAAAAAAATTTTCTTCATTTATCACAAGAGTTTAGTTTACAATTTTCATTTCTCTCATAAAGACGCGATAAAATTTCAACATAAAATTTATGTTTTGTTGTTTAAAAGTTTTGGTCTTAAACTATATAGTATACACATATGTATTGTTATGATTTACTAAATATTATGTGACGTGTTTATGACTTTGTGTTGCATAGCTTTATGTGTGTTTTAAAAATTATGAAATTAATGTTGTTCTTGTATAATTATTTACCATATCCAAAAATACATAAGTGTCTATATAACTAGTCAATATATTTTTCAAAAGTAATTTGGTGTTCCACATCAGTTAATTAATATTTTAGTGATCAAAAATTATAGCTAAACTGCAGCAATTGA
This sequence comes from Tipula unca, assembly GCA_951394425.1. Lineage (NCBI taxonomy): Eukaryota > Metazoa > Arthropoda > Insecta > Diptera > Tipulidae > Tipula > Tipula unca. The sequence continues at coordinate 19,869,000 of OX596382.1, read as the reverse complement.
TAAACATTGTTTAGTCGTCGTGTGTGTAATGTTTGTAAACATTTATATTTTTAGACGAGCATATTTATGTTATTGATTTTTTTTTTATGTACATGTACGTACACATAATATATCCCCTCGATATACGTTATCAGTGAACAATAATAGAAATTAGAAAAAAAAAATTGATAATAGATAACAACAACAAAACGGCGCATATACGACGTTAATTAATTATCGAACTTAATTTGACCGCCCAAAATCAATGCGTCTTTTTTTTCGTTTTGTATCAAGAAGTAATAAATCACAGCCGAGGTTTGCCTTTAAGTTTTGTTTACACTTTGAGTGCGCGGTGATATTTTTGGGGTAATTTCTTATTTTTGTTCAAGCAATAATGTGGCCAAATTACTGTATATAAATCATAGTAAGACAAACTACTTAATAAACATATAACTAAAACTATCGCGTATAGTATGACAAATAAAGTATTACAAAATAAATTGACAAATAATTTTAAAATGAAAAATTTATCCCAAACCCCAAACAATAATAATACGAGCACGAATAACAATACAAAAAAGGAAACAATTGTCCATAATACCACACCAATGAAGAAGGTTACGTTAATGGCTAAGGAAGAGGTGAGTACTTTGGTTGGATTAAAAAAATTGTATCCTGATACCATTTCTTAATATTTGTATATTATAAAACAACAGAAATGTGTGTTATACTAAAACACTAAAATGGATTACAGGTACCCTCGATACATATACATATTTAATCGATCCGATATATAAGATGAAATTTTCCTTTTTCGTATATACATACATACACACATCCTCGTATGTGTACCTAAATACTAAAATTTAAATACTATATATGAATACTATTAACACCCACCTTAAAGGATCTCATACACTTAATTTAATTTAAAAACGAACAAAAGCTTATTTAGGATGTGAATACATTTTTTTCTCGAAATCTTGGCATAATCTTAAACATTCGTGTTGACCTATTAATGTTTTATCTAAATTCGTACATATCTCAGATTAATCTCTATGATAACAAAGGTGTTTGTACTGCTTGAAGTATTTAAAATTCATTTAACAGCAAATAAATATCACGTTGATATTTAATGTCTTAGTCTGCGGTTATATATCGCTGGTACATAGAATACCATTCCCAATAAAGTAACTAATCCTCACATAACATATTTTAAAATTCAAGAATAAACATCACCCTTTGAAAAAAGTACAAGTACTAAAAAGTTATGTACTTAAATTTTAGTTCTAAAAATGTAATTCCTAAAATTTTACTATTTTCCAACACTAAATTAAACCTAGGCTGCCTCTAATCTCTGTTTCTTTTAAACTGTAGTTTCTACAGTTGAAATTATATTTTGGTTAAAAATTGTTAGTACTAACAAAAAAGCTCTCAATTAAAATTTCAACAAAAAATTTAAATTCTAATATTATCCAGTATTACATTCTGATCCTAAAATAACATCTTTTGAAATAAAACTGAAACATGTCAAATGAAAATGTCAGTCCTGACATTTCAAAAAATTCAAAGCGCTACTTCTGGATAAAAATTCGCACTAAAATTTTTGTTTTTACAAATGGCTAGAGTTCAAGTTAAAAAAAATGTCCATAATACAATTCTAGTTGTAAAATTCTAACTCTTAAACTCATACTAACCTTCAACTCTATAACTTCTGGATTAAAACGACAGCATCGTTGAATTAATGTACAAGTTTAAAAATTGTAGTATTAAAATTTTAGTTTTACAATTCCGTCTCTAATTTAAATTGACAAATCAAGCCCTAAATTAATTACTCACTCCATGATCTAGTTCTTAAACAAATTAAATTCAAGTGTAAAAGGTTTAAGAAACAAAATTCTATTTTTAAAGTTCAACATTTAAGTTCTAAAATGTTGAATCATGAAATAAAACCCTAAAATTCAAAATCTAACTTCTCTCAGAACAAGAAATTCTAAAAATTTATATTTTTAAATTGGAAGTATAGGTGGAGCTAAAAATAACAGCACTTAAATTTAATTTACAAACTTTTAAAATTTATAGTAAATTTTAAGTTCTAAAATTTGAACTGACAAGTTTATAATTCCAACTCTAAACTTTAAATAAAAAATGCTGTCTCTTCATTTGTTAGTCAAAACTATAAAAATATTTAAATTCAAATCGATAGGAATTAAAATCAAGTTTGAGAACCGAGCCAATATTCTACAAGTTAGGTTCCAAATTTAAAACATCTTAAACTTAAACTGATTCAAAAATGTGGTCTCTAAATTTCTCATTAAAAATTATAAAATTTAAATACCAACAATAAGTTAAAATTTTCAGTAATATACTTTCATTTTAATATTGAAAATTAAAACTAATACAATTTAGGTTATAAAATGATCAGTACTAAAATTTCAGTAAATGTCATCTCTGCTTACATTGAATGCAATTTTACTAGCTTAACTCAAAACATTTCGACTCTAAAATCCCATGCTAAAAAAATATTGTTGTCCGTATAACTCCAGCACTCAATGCCGCAGACTGACCCACGTTGCAATACCCGCACAAACACATATACCTACACATTATAAACATCTAACCATTATTTGTGGTGATCACCTCAGGAAGGCGGCAAATCCCACGATTACATTCAGAATAAAATATATGATCTATAAATAGCTCGCGTGAATCCCAAAAAAATCAAATTTTCAAATGAATATTTTGTATTCTCACATTGTAAAATTTTCAATTTCCAATTTCCACTGATTTAGTATTTAAAAAAATCTGAACTAAAATTTAGTTTTAACTAGTTAGTTTAGTTGTCTTAAAATTGTAATCTCTACATGGTATAAATAAAGATCAAGTTAAAAAAAATGTAATACTTAACTTTCAACTTAAAATTTAGGTTCTAAAATTTTAAACCTCCTAAATTACGGTTCGTGATAAAAATATTCGTACTAAAATAAATTTTATAAAATACATCTATGAAAATTGAAACTTTAAGTACCAAGTTAAAATGTCATTTTGAGTAAACAATAAAACTTAAACTTGAAAATTACAACACGAAATTTATGCAAATTTCGTCTCTTCAATTTCGTACATAACATTAGTACTAACATTATATTCTTTAAAGTCCATTACATAAATTGAATCATCAATATTTTAGTTCTACATACATCTAAGTTAGAAGTTTTTGATGGATGGACATTTTAAATCAACAATTCGTTCTCTAAAATTTTCATTCTTAACCCTAAAATATTCAAAGTTCATTCCCCTCTGTACAACAAATATACCTGGTATATAAATGTCTGTACTAAATTTTATTTTCAAAGTTTCGTTTTAGAAATTAAATCTATAAGTTTCAAATCCAATTTGAGCTGATAATAAAATTCAAGTTCTTAAATTTTAACTGAATTGAATAATTTAGACTCACTCTCTACACTTTTACATTTTGTAAAATTCTAATACTGAAATTAATATTTGACATCAAAATAAAATCCAAGTTCTAAAATGTTTACTAGCAAATTCGAGTTTTACCGTTCCAACTCTTATTTCGAAATCGAAAATTTGGTATAAACCTTAATTCAAGCTAAACCTATTTTAGTACTAAAATTCAATTCATTTCAATTTTTAAGTTTGCGTAATTCATGTTCTAAAATGTTAACAAGACTGGCCCTTCAATTTTTTGCTCGAAAAAATTACTCGAAATCTTCCACAACTCATGTTCACAACAAAAATGTGAGTACTAAAATTAAATTTCTAAATCCCAGTCTCTGAAATTAAACCGTCAATACAAAATTTAAGTATTAAAGTTGTTTCAAAATGTTAAATAAAGTTTACATTAAACCAATGATAGTACTAAAATTTTAATTCTAAAATTCATAAAAATGTCATAACTAAAATTAATTAAAATTAAAAAAATCATATCTCTACGTTACAATCAAATTCCAAATTGAAATAATGTTAGTACTAAAATTATCTTCCTAAAATGTTATCTCTAAAATAAAAACAACAAAATATTTGGTCCAAATATAAGTTTCAAATGTCAACATTCTACATAAAAAGCTCGGCCATTTCATTTCGTTTTTGAATTAATGTTCACAAACTATTCTGATTCAAAAATTCAATCTAAAAAATTCTCATTCTACACCCTAAAATATTCAAAATTCTTAAAATAGAAACATTCAACAACTAATTTCCATGACAAAAAATGTTACTATGTACTAAAATTTAATTAATTAATTAATACTCGTTAAGTTAAAATTATTTTAGTACTAATTATTACTCATAATTCTGAACAAAATACCGATCCTTAAATTTTCTGCTCGAAAAAAACTACATGAAATTTTTTAAAGAGAAATCTTTAACACCTAAATGTCTATGGGAAAAATTGTCAGTACTAAAACAGCAAACTTCAAAATTTTGTCTCAAATTCCTTATTCACAATTAGATCAAAAATTCGCTCTTAAAAAATCCTTAAGACTTTTAAAATGTTAATACTCAATAATAGTTCTCCTATAAAAATAGTTCTTAGCAATGTTCATGATCAAAAATTTTAGTACTAAAATAAAATTTCAGAAACTCCGTATCTGATATTAATCTTTCATTCCACAATTTTCAAGTCCAAAAATGTTTCAAAATTTCCAGTCAATTTTAGTACTATTTATTGAATTTTTAAAACTTATAATTCTGAATAAAATGCCGATCGAAACAAACGTCAGATAATTTTCAAAACTGAATTCTTCAACAACTAATGTTCATGACTATAAATGTCAGTCTGTACTAAAATTAAATTTTGAAAGTCCGCTTTTAAAGTTGAACTGTTATTTCAAAATTCCCAAAATGGTTTCAAAATTTGAACTAAAGGTCAAGTTAAACCAATTTTAGTATTTAAATTCTATTTGATAAATTTTTAAGTGTCTGCAGTTCAAGTTCTATAATTTTTACAAACCTTAAAGATCTGAAATATTATCTGAGGTTTTTAAAATTGAAGTCATCAACAATGTTAATAGTAAAAATTTACAGTACTAAAATTAAATTTCTAGAATTCTGTCTAAAACATTAAATTTTCACAATTAGAAACAATTTTAGTATTGTACTAAAACTTTATTTCATAAATTTTTAAGCAAGTTTTACAATTTTAAATAAAAAATTCAAACACAAAACTTCACACCCATAATTCTAAACAAAATAGAAATCCGTTCAACAACTAATAATCAAGTGCACAACCAAAAGTGTCAGTACTAAAATTAAATTTTAAAAATTCCATCTCCGAAATTAAATTGTCAATTCAGCATTCAAAGGTTGTCTCAAAATTTCAAAGTCAGTTCAAGTTAAACTAATTTTGGTGCTTAAATTCTATAAATTAAGCTTTCACGTGAGTGCAATTCAAGTTCTAAGATTTTAGCTAACTAATTCCAACCCTAAAGTTCAATATTTTTGTATAAAATATCACAACAATTAATAGTTATGACAAAAATGTCAGTACTAAAATATATTTTTAAAATTCTGTGTTTGTATTTAAATTAATTTTAGTACTAAATTCAAGAAATTTGAGAAATCTGCAATTTAAACGCTTAAAAATTGTTTAAGTTCTAACTCGTAAATTCTATAGCTTGAATGTTTTTACCGAATACTTAAACATTTGTACTCCTAAATTTAAATAAAAAATTCCAATTATTAGTTGGTTTTAAAATCTCTACTTTGTGAGATTTAAAGTTTGAGTTTTTGTTGACTAAAAGTTTCGAATTAAATTTCAATTCTAAATTCTAAAAATCCGGGGTTAGATACAACAAATTCGTTTCAATTTGATTGATTTTCATTTCCAGCCAAATACATAATTCTCTATACATAAATTATGTTATACCTCTCGATTATATGTATTGTAAATAAAATGAAGAAGAGCACCCGGAAAAAAAATCGTTTGATGATGAAAAAAATTATTTTTCTCAATTTATGAATTTGGGTGAGTTCTCGCATGCGGAAAATCAATAGAACTTAAGATGTTCATCCCAAAATCTATATATACACACACCCAGTGTATGATGGTTTGAGTTTCATTTCATATTCAATTAATTGTGTAAAACAACAAGACGGTTAAATTAAAAAAAAATATATAATTAAGATTTTATTTAATTGAAATCCGTTTCATGCCCGCGAAGAGAGAAAGTGAAAATTACAACAATAAACGATTTTTCTCGCATCGAAATCTCTTTTCACAAAAGACATGTTGTACACAGACGGTGTTGGGTATAAATAAAAAATATAAATCATCAAATATACCTACATATACCTGACTACATTGTTTTGTCTTATCTCATAACTTTCCCTATTTTTTATATCACCATTTGCCATAAATTTAAATTACAAGCGCGCGCGAGAGACATAACGAGAACCGCAGAATATTGGATCATTAATTTCTGGTAAATATTTATGAAGGTTTACGTTCTGCCCATTCGGGATTATCAGTTTAATTTGTATAAAAAAAAATTAATGATTCATAAACAAATATTTTAGTGGATGCACAGTGCCACCACAGGCTCTAGATACAGATAAGATAAGCAGTCCTGAGCCCTCCCGTTTAATTGATATCATTTTGAATAATTTAAGCGCACATTCAAGAATTTAGATGTAAATTTATTCGTAATCTCATTTTAGCACCTGATACAATGTACATATCCGCGCGTGTACATATAACACAATAATAATATTTTGCCTCGCCATCATTTCAAATTCAAGAATATAAAAGTGAGGATTTTTGTATTATAAATTTGGTAATAACATGACGATAAAACCATTTTTATTGCACCTTTCGTCATAATCATAACATTGTATACGATTTGATACACAAAATACAAAATGAAAAATTACTTTGATTCTTAAAAATTAACGTGCATTAATTAAATTTGCGCTTTGTACATAAATAATAAAAACGTGTGCGCTATGTAGGTATAGTAATGTTTTTCAATTACGTTCCACACCAAAAAAAAAAAAAAAACGAATGAGTGTGGTTGGAATACAAAACGATTAAGGTTTTAGGTTTTACTCTGCACCTCTGACGAATGACAATCGGTTAACGAATTTATTAGATTGTGGAACGTGTTTTCAGTTTTCGTTCATCCTATTACCTTTCTAAATTACCCTTTCAACAAATCGATTAATTCGTGAAGATTTTCTTTTTTGTGTGAATTCTAAAAATTAGGCTTAAAAATGTAGAACTTGTAAAGCATAAAAATATTTAAAAAATGCACAAGTGATGAAACAAATTTGTTTGGATTATCTTGTGTGTCTTAAAATAAGTTTGGAACATAAATTAATTTTTAATAAAATGTGGGATGCGTTTAACTAGTTTACAATGTAGAATCGTCTACCAGGAACTTGGTTCAAAAATTAGAACAATTTGTAATCGATTAAATGGTTTGAACTGAGAAAAATTGTGGAACCAATGTTTATTCCATAACTATTTTCTGTTGGATGAGATATAGTTTGACATTTTTAATTATGTTTAGCAAAAAATAATTCAAACCGATTTATTAGTTTTTCTAACTACTTCCTGATAAATAATTAATGATTTTATTCGATTGTGGAACGTGTTTAAGCATTCGAATAAGTTAGCTTTTTGTATGATCGTCAAACCAAGCATCTGAATGAAATTGTAAAGGTTGTGTTTTTTATTATTGATAGATGGAATAAGTCAGCACATTTTACTTTATGTTATAAAGTAAATATTGTTATTTATATAACACCGTTATATTGTGGGACATAATATCAAAAAGTTAATACACCGTTGATAAGTCTAATTTGGTTAATATTGGAAATGTCAATAAGTGTGGGTCATAAATTTAGTTTAAAACAAAATATGGGGTGGATTTAGCTTGTGTAATGTAGTACCGACTAGTGGGAACTTGATTAAAAACATAAACAATTTGTAATCGATTAAATGGTTTGAACTGAGAAAAATTGTTTGAAAAATCAAACCAATTTATTAGTAATTAATTCTTTCCCTGAAGAACAATAAAATTAACGATTTTATTAGATTGTGGAACATCTTTTACGCACTGGAATATCTATTTACTTCCACTACGCTTTTTTTATGTTCATCAAACTAAACTGAATGTAATTGGATAGGTTGCCTTTTTTAATATTGATTGAAGGAGTAAGTTCGCACATTTTACTTTATGCAAAATATTGTGGATCATAATATTTTGTAAATAAATTTAGTAAAAAAATGTGGGTCATATAGAGCACGTTCAGTATAAATCAGTCTAGCGAGACTATTGCTATTGGGGTATAGTAGTCTTTGATATTTTAAATTAAGTTCCACAAAAAAATTGAATAAAAATTCAAGCCGATTCAGTCTTTAGTTTTTTCTCTGAACCTCAGACGAACAACAGTTGGTTAATTGAAATTAATGGAAACTAATTGGTTTGGTTGATCTTGAAAATTTTTAACAAGAGTGGAACCTTATGTTTATTCCATAGTTATTTTGTTGACTAGTGGGTGGGAGAAGCCAGTTAGTTGGTTGCTTTACTAACATTACGTATTTTGTGTCATTTTACCATTTTTCTTGAAAGCCACATATTGTGGAACCTAATAGTTTATATTGAATTTAATCACTATTTTAAATTTAATATTTGTTTTAAACCTAATCAAACTAACAGTATAATTCGATTTTGAATTAATAATTGTCTGCTTTACTTTTTTGAAGCACTCATTATCATACAGTAACTGATCAGTACCAGTTTCAACAAATTTATCACCGGAATAGATTGTAATTCTACTTTGTTCCGTAAACTGTACACTATGTTTCTTGTTTGTTGCCAACGTATATTTTATGAATAGTTGTCAAAGGCAAGTAATGGTTTGTCAATTACTGTTTCCTAGAACTTTTTTTAAATTTATATTGAAAAATTAAAATAAGTGTGAAACATAAATTTAGTTTAACAGAAATTAGTGGAACGCGTTGAGCTGGTTCAGAGTAGTACCGTCTAGCTTGAGCTTGATTAGAAACATATGAAAATTGTATTATCCATTCAATAGTTGGAACTGAGAAAAATTGTGGAATCTATGTTAAATCCATAATTATTTTCAGAAGTTTGACATGTACCTTTGAACGATTTTATTAGATTAGCTGGACACATTCTACTTTCTGGGAATCCATAAACATATTGTGGGACATAATATGAAACGATTGATACATAGTTGCTGAAACTAATTGTTTTGGTTAATTTTGAAAAATTAAAATATATGTGGAACATAAATTTAGTTGGAAAAAATTGTGGGACGTGTTGAGTTAGTTCAATGTAATATCATCTAGTGGGAATTTAATTAAGAAAATGTTCATGTTTATAATCAATTCAATGGTTTGAACTGAAAAAAATTGTGGAACATGTATTTATAATATAATTTAATTTGAATAATAATGAAAAATAGATTTTGCATTATAATGGAGTGAAATAGCCATATGGATTGCTTTTTATTATCAGAATTCATTTTTCTTGACAGACACATATTGTGGAACATAATATATTGACGAAACATAGTAGGTTCAAGAGTTGGACGGCTCTTTAATTGAATTAGATTGTGGAACTTGTTTTTACATTATTTGACACCCTACTTCCATCTAAAGTATGTTATACAAAACAAAATATATTTGTGGTTCCTGTTGTTTGAGGTAAAGTTTGTGGAGTGAAAAAACCGAATCGTTTGGAACTGTGGAACATAATGTGTTGAAATTTCGTCATTCGTGTCATAAATTTTGTGTATACATAAAATGCTGCGGAAATGTGAATGAAGAGAATATATACGATTACAATAAGTCAACAACAAAAGCATTGAAATCAATGGAAAATGAATGAACAATTCATCTACTTTTGTCATTTGCGCACTGTTGTTCTGTAGAAAAAAAAACATCAACACATAATTTACAATAAGAAAAGGGTTAGCAATTGCTGTCTCTATTGAAATATAACACTGTATACGATATTTTCGTCGTTTATTACCAAAAAACAAAAATATGCTACAACCACGATAATTTTGGGGAGTGAGAAAAGCTTCGATAATACCCCAAAGAATATACGATTTCGTATATAGATAGATTTATAAATATAATCATGTTGGATTTTGGTTGTCCAATTTCTTGAACTCGGTCCGATGGTTGTAAGATTTATCAAACGTAAGGCGTGCCATAAATTAAAGTAATCACCTCTATATAGAACACTGCAACCTTGACTCGAAAGATTACATTACACCAAAATACATTTTCAAAAAATATTGTTTATGTTATTTCCAGTTTGTTTACATTACGTACACCCAGACCAATATATATATGTACAAAAAAAAACATATTTTATCGAACTGTATTAACTTACAGCGAGAAAAGTAATTTTCAATCAACAATCGTCATCCGTGAGTTTTTAATCAAAATACAAAAAAAAATATTTTCGTTGGCAGAGAGATGAGCAATGAAAATCGGTAATTTAATCGGTACATCGTTAAATTACGGAAATCTCTGATTAATAAATTATTTTTTAATAATTTTTAATCGCATGCTCATCATCCGCTTTATACATACATACCGCATACATTGAATCTAATTTTAAAAATAATTTCGATGCTTCGAGCAGTACAAATTGTTTCTATTATTTTAGAATTATTTCGTATAAACAATACAATATTCTAGGTCTAAAAATAGTTTGGATATAGGCGGGTACTGATGCTCTAGTTTAATGGTTTTTAAAATGCTTACTCGCGTGATGTGTTACAAAATTTATTTTCAATTCCTGCAACAACAAAAAAATTGCATTTCCATGAATTTAAAGAGATTTGTACAGCAAACTGCCAGCTTAGCAGCGTTCCTTAATCTTAAACCATCTATATACAGAACTCCGGAGTTGGAGTGCACTCTAAATAGATATTTCAAATACAATAACGGCAGCAGAGATACCGATTTGGTGCTGGGTAGCTCAAAACCATTAAATGACTGTAAGAGAATTAGAATTTGATTGGAAGGTGCGAACCAGTGAGAAAAGTAAAATTTATTTTTTTATTTCATTTTTGAGTCATAAAATTCTGAGTAAAATTCGCACAAAAAATAATAATAACAGTGTCTAAAGGCCATTGCTGGCCCCCTACTAGATTGTTGACTCATCTGGCTCCAAAGGTTTCGATCCTCGGCTTGGTCTTCATACTGGTCCTAGACAACCTGAAGAAGCCAAGTCATTCTCTACACCGTGGAGCCATCGTCGCCTGCAACGGCCTCTGCGCCTACCATATGGTGGCTCTTCCTTCAGAGATAGCTGCACAATTCGTTCCACACCAGCACTCAGAACGTGACCGAGACAGCGTACTCGCTGAGATTTTATTTCATGCACAATATCGGGGATCTTCATCAGATCTCTGATCTCGAACTTGTACAGAGCTCGGTATGTACCATCTATTTCCCATTTTGGGCCGTAAATCACACGCATGATTCTTCTTTCAAATGTAAGGAGCCATCTCTCGTACTCATCCGTCAGCGCCCAACTTTCACATCCAAACATAACGACGGGCCAGATCAACGCTTTGTAAAGCTTCAGCTTCACGGCACTTGATAAGTGTTTAGATTTTAGCAGTGGCCTTAGAAGATACAAAGAACGACTGCCAGCTGCCAGCCACACTTTAATATCCTCACCCACACTGTTATTGTGAGTGATAAGAGAACCCAAATATTTAAACCTCCTCACTCCCTCAAACGTGTGGTGGCCACTACTAAAATCTGGTGGGCCATTGACCCTAAAACCAGAGATCAGGTATTTCGTTTTGGACTCATTGTTCTTATGTTCAATTTTCCAATTCTTGTCCGAGTACGATAGTCTATTCTTGTATTAGTTTGAAAAATAATTCGATTTTATTGTGTAACGAATGACCACTAAATTTTTCCAGTTTTCAGGACTGCTCGATATGGTGCGGGTATATCAAATGGTGGCCCAAATATTTGTAACCATGCATATTATGTGGCTTGACGTATACTTCCTTGTTCACTCGCCCCAACAAAGTTCGAATTATAATCAGCTTTTCGCTGAGTTGTTATTTTCGGTAAAATGAAATTTTCGGTGAAATGCCTTACGGACCAACTGGTTGGGCATATGTATTGCCAAATTCTGGAAAGAGCAAAATTGCATTTGCTACGTTAGTGGCTACAAGACTGTCAATTCGCACTAAGGTCATGCATTTTATCTTATCAGTATCTACTTTCAATATTCAAACGAATCGGTGTACTATATAAATATAGGCTTGAAGCTTGAAAGAACCATATGGACGGTCTTAATCAAGTCCCCAATGTACGCACAAAGACTAAAAATATTCCGGTTTCAATAACTGATGAACTCAATTCTAACATCAAACTCAGGAATAAAATAGACCCAAACGAGATAGGAAATCTCGTTTAAATATTTATAGCACGAAGCGGAAGTGGTGTATCTTTGTTGTAACGAGGATAACCTTCGCCAAGCACATACTCCCACAAAGACGAGTCTAATATTGATCTACCACTCATGATGGATGAATTGTAATGCATTTCAAAGGTAAAAATAATAAAAGCCAAACTAAATATATGTTTGGAGAACTCTTCAATGCCTACCCTATACCCAGTGACAGTGAAGGAGGTGATTCGGATGTAAAAAAGACAAATTTGCGCTACACTCAACGTGAACTAGTGCAGTGATGATGAAGATTGGCGATCATGTTAAGAACTAATAAGAGCGAGAGGTCTAGATAACACCAAGGTGAAGTCATAAATAGTGCTTGGCCTATTATAAAGCCAAGCTTCACCACGAGCTTCATGAATATTTGTCTGAATGTAAGGGAATTTCCTGATGTGTAGCAAAATGGTTAAGTTAAACCTATATATAAGGAAAAGAAGGAATAAAAGTTATAGGGAAGGAACCGATTTCGCTAAGACAGGCGATAGATGGACACTCCATGGCTATATTTTAATTGGTTGTGCACCACGTTATCTATGCGTTTTGGTACACAGTTTCTAACGAAGGTTATTATCACATATACTTCGAAAATGCATAGATTTTTACGAGCATGGCTCACAATCGTGTGGTCGTGTACACAAGCCTTATAATTACCATTATTGATGGCATTATCATTGAAACCGATTTTATAATGAAATTTGGTGACTAACTCAATTTAGAGGTGTCCTGCGCCATTGCTATCTCAAGAGTAACTGCCTGCCACTTGAACGAGTGTCCATTTGCACACTATCCGATGGAATATTGAATGCAAGAGTACTCATTGATGGAAAGGACAGTTATCAACAGATTCAAATAGTATACAAATGACTAATCAGAATGAAACACTCGCTGCGGTAACAAAATAATCTTCGAAATTGGTACCGCCTCGGTGCCAGTGACAAAAGAATTGGAATGATTTGATGGAAATCGTATAATAAAATCATTGTTGGTAGAAGTTCTGGAATATACCCCATAAGAACGGAACTAAACCATTCCTTGCCCAATTATGAAGAATTATTATACAAGAAACATTATAAAATGATTCTTGGATAAGTTCTCAATAAGGGCCAATTTCAGGAACCGGAAACCACTCCTTCACCAATCATGATAAATTTTGCCATGATAGATAACAATTTTCTCAAATGATAGAATTTAGATTTTTGGTAAATTGTCATGAAAAAATGACTGAATCAAAGGCTTAACTTATTAATTCCGTCACCGCATGTACGAGTATATAAACCAAAAATTTCCCCCCGACGCTCACAAAAAGAGAAATGATAAATATTCGAAACGTGCCGCTTCAGTGGACAAAAATAAAATTGAAAATGAAAATGCTAACTCGCATCTATAAGTACCACCAGCTGTACACCATCTCGTATCATGAGTGTTGCGTAACCCGCATATAATTCGATTATGGCCTATATTTTGTACTCGCATACACATACTCGTATATGTGATTGCCATTTTCCCATTTCCACACCAATAATGTATTGGATTTTTTTGTTATTCTCGTTCGTAGTATTTTATGTGATTTGATTTTGAATTTTCAATGTATGGAAAATATGAAAATTCTCAAAATAGTTTATTTTTAAAAACAAATAAATTTAATAAAATCAATGGATTTTTTTTTTTTTTTGATTTTTTATTTATTTTCATTTTATTCAAAAAAAAAATTTTCCGAAACGTGTATGCTCGTATGTATTTATACACACATGTATATTTGTATGTATGTATGTACGTATGTGCACACATTTAGAAGAGCATTCAATTGTTATTTGTTTATTATAAATATTATCGGTGGTCTGGAGGTGGCTCGATGGTGGAAATATTTCAACAACAACATATTTGAAACGTTGGGCAAGATGTGCAATAGTTCCGGTAGTGGCCCCCAAAACCATGTTCAGCTTGAAATGTTTGTATTTAAAAAAAAAACAGATCATTGACATGACTTACGAAGTATTGGCAAAGTATTGTAATCGAAAAGTAAAGTTGTGTGTCTGTGTATCCGTACTAAACTTTATGTGAACGATAAACCAAAATCCACTCAAGTTTTTTCTGAAATTTTTATATATTGAACATCTTTGTCCAACTCACTTTTGGTAGAAATCTATCCTACAAGAAAATCCGAGATCACTGCAGGATCATTGCTGCTTCGACGATGGTAGATAAAAAATTAAAAATACAAATTCATGTTGAGGGGCGTGTTGAAACAACGCTTTGTTGGTGAAAAAATTACTTGTGTGACGATACATAAACACATATGTATATAAGAAACAACAAAGAGTTATTTCAAATTGTTAGGACGATCGATTAACACCTGAAAACATATAGGCAACCCTACCAACTTTTTATCCTACAGTTCCCTCTATGCTTAGGGGTCAGTTTGACCGAAAAAACTTTCGATGCCTAACTTTGAAAAAAATTTCTCACTAATACGGCTTCACCATGTTGAATATTACTGACTAAACTGTGAAGAATTTTTGGATTTGCGTTACGATTTACGTAAGCCTCTTTTGCAAATGGCTTAATACTAATTCCTGGATCTTTAACCGGTCTGCGCTGGGATTTTGCATAGAATGCGAGAAGCTAGTTTATGCCTCATTTTCTATATGTTGAAATTTGAACACACGTTAACTCACTTCGTACCTTTTGTGCAAACAAAACTGCTGGAAATAACTTAAGATTTACTCTCTCGGCGTATTTAGGTGTAAATAAGGGGCTGACACTCAAATCTTTGTAAGCAGAAAAATATTTTGTTTTCCAAAAAAGTCATTTCGGTGGTTAGAACATTCCTCATATGCTTTAAAAATACGCATTTCGTAAATGGAACAAGCGCCAATAACAAATAAGCATGACCATTTGTTGAATGGTTCGTTCACTGAGTGATTGTGCTTGATAAATTCTAAACTTCATCTTCCATTTTGACATTCATTTTCAATGAATAACCTTACGTTCACAGCCATGACAAGCCAGAACTAGAAGCGGCTGTTCAACTTTAATTTTTTTACTATACTATAGATAGAATGATTCGTGGTATATTGTCGAATGATTCGTGTGTATCGGGTCTTTAACCGATTACTTTCTTTTTACCATCGTCCTAAGCGACCAGAAAGGTGTTTCTCAGCCATTTAAGGCTTGCATGGTCGGTGATTATGGTGAAAGGGTCCTCTCGATGTAAGCTCGGAAGGGTTTGACGCTCAGCATATAGCAGACATATACGCAACAGGATGCTCCTCACGTAGTTTATTTATGGTGTTTGGTATACCCCAGGTATTTTTATTCTTAAGAAAAAATTTGCTTTTACCCGACTTTGTTAGTCCGCCGTCTTTCAAACATTTAGCCAGTCGTCGTAGTAGCTCCAAATGTTCGTAAAATATTGCAGAAGTAACAAGCAATTCGTCCAAATAAACGAAAATTCGTTCACAACATTGTGTCAGTCTTATCTCGGGACAATACGGAATCTGACAAAATCCATACTAGAAATAAACTTGGTTTAATGCATACTTGATCGTTTCCACGTTCAGTTTACGCGCATCCAGGCATAGTAAAATTATTCTGCTCACCCTTCTCACAAGTATGATCGGTATGATCCGCATGAACTGTGGGATTCTTTGATGCCACCAAATTAAATCATTCGGTTCAATTCCGTATACGGTTCCACGACAATTAACAGAAATACAATTCACTGAAAATGACAATCCACAGAAAATTACAATTCACCGACAATTTTATTTGTTGGAAATGGGATTATAAATCGATTGTTAGCAGGATTCTGGAATAAGGCCAACAGGGATGAAACTAAACCAATTGTTCACTGATTATGATTAAATTCGGTATGTTGAATGAAAATGGGGTTCTAAAACGAGTTTTGGTATGTTGGATGGAAATTGATGTGTGGAATGAAAATGATTCTTGTATAACTGAACACGACATTTGGATGATTTTGATTTTTTGAAATGGGTTTCTGAAGGCTACGTTATTAGAATTTATTTGAGTTTGAGTCTTTCCAAGACATCGCGGGACGATCAGTAATATTATGTTTATTATCGTATTTATTATTAATTAGTAAAATCAGATATGTATTTAGCGTCATAATTAGATGAGGTATTACAATAATGAGAGTTTACTGGTCTTTTGCGTCACTGTCATTTGAGATTTCGGGCTCACAGGAATTTGAAACCTCGATGAAACGTTTTCCTATTAACGAAAATTATGTCCGACATCATGACAGTTCCAACATAAATCTAAACTATTTGACGATTATCCTTGGTCATTTTGATCAGTTTGATGGAGCTACTGCTTCTGATCCAGTGTGCGAATATTATGTTTAGCAGATGACTGCCAAGTGATCAACATACGAGTTTAAATCATTTATATAATAATCATCAGGGTAATGCTTTGAATCACTCTGCATGGTATAGTCTGTATGATTAAACAATTCATTGACATATTTACGCTGACACATGAATTCTAAAGTTTCTTCTATATCCAAACATTTATCGATTGCAACAGCCAAACTGTGAATTGTTAGATGTTCTCCCGTATACTAATCTGAGAAACTAATCAGGAAGAAAAGGAACTTTGAAACGGCTGCCTATATAGACTTTATAGCCGAAACATATTTTTAAAATAGTTCACCCGACTGTTGTTTACATGCTCTAGATATACATCTTATATGTAAATCACCTCTACGATCTTAAAATTCATTTTCAAATACCTCGCGTAATAGTACCCAAGTGGAGTTTCGGTTTGGGACAGATAGCACCATAGTCATTCCGATGCGCGATGCTTCAATAATACAACCCAGCTCTTAATTTGTCTTCACTGGTTTGATATAAATTTGCCATAAATTCGACTTGGAACAGAAATACAGTGACCGCTGAACCATTTAGAGTACCATCAAACCTAATATTCCAGTAAGACAGATAGTTGAAAATAAATTCATTTTATAATAAATCTTGAAAAGCTTCCGAATAAAATTTTAATAAGTAAAATTAATAGATTGGTTTGAAATCGAAACAAAACACAATCATTAAATTGTAGTTTTCGCGTTTGAGCATCTTGAAAGTTAAGCACTTAACTCTATTTTAAAATATTTGCTTCCAAAAACCCAATTTTAAAGTAAGCACAAATCATTGGTTTCCGAAAGTTTTCGTTTTAAAATTTAGTTAATTCACCACTTTTCACACGATCTAGGCTAAGTTAACCTAATTGTAAAAGCTCTCAATTATCATACATTCCAAATTAACATTTTTATTTCAACTTAAAAGCTTCTGTCAAGTTTTTTTTATTAGTACCTAATTTTCTCAATAAAAACGCTTTACAAAGTGAAATAATGACGGATCTCGATAGAAAGCTGGCCTACCCCCAAATACATCATATTTTGATTAGCGGTCAAGTAAAGCATTCTTGCCGCCCTCGTTGCCACAGGAAGTAGCTTCCTTGCTTTTCTATTCGAGGGTCTCGGGTTCAATTCCCCAATTAATTTTAAAAAAATGTTCGATTCGAAAGCCCAATTTCCAAGTTAGCACGAGTCACTGGTTTCTGAAAGCTTTCATTTTAAAATTAAGTTTAATAAATTTAATTAATTCACAACTTTTCACACCATCTAGGTTTAGTTTACATAATTTTAAAAGCTCCTAATTAAGGCACGTTAAAATTAAAATATGAATTTCAATATAAAAGCTTGTATTAAAAATTTCCTCCTTCATTGATTTCCTCAATTCCAGCCAGTTCGAAAAATTATCTTTAATTGACTTTCATTAAACGAAGCTTTTGAGCTTGAAAATCATTGTATTCCATTCTTTTGTAAATTATTCGGTTTATTCATAATTATAACAGCACTTGACTTATAATTACATTATTCAAAGATATATTTTTATTTAATTAAAAAGTATGTTTGCTTCGAAAGCCCAATTTTCAAGTTAGCACAAGTCGATGGTTTCCGGAAGATTTAATTTTAAAATTAAGTTAATTCTCAACTTTATTGAACATTGTGTTCATAAGTTTTAACTTTATTAAATTTTCCTCGATCGAAAAGCTTTACAAATTGTTCAAACTTTGAATTGCAATTTTCCTTCGCCGGTTGAAGTTATTAACAAAACTCGAGAAATCCTTCCTTATCCTTAAAAATTCATCAAACAAAGCTTTAGAATTTCCCATATAATAAAAGCTCATCTTATGAAACCATTTTTCAGATTAATCTAAATTGTATTTTAAAATTATACCAGTACGAAAATAGTCTTTTTAAATTGAGGTCGTGATTTTCGTTAAACGATTAAGCTAGAAAGCTTTTTAAATTATTAGGTTTGTTCAGTAATGACAGCATTAGATTTTCTCAAAGATGACAGAACAGAATTAAAAGATTGATTTAAAATCGAAAGCTCCTTTTTTTTAAAACATATTTTTTATTTTGTACTAAAACTTAGATCTACTGTCAAGAAACCACAAAAATTTGTGAACTTCTAAAGAAATTTAGTTTTTGGTAGATTATCTTGTGGCAGGAAAGCACTAAGTTCATGTGTTCTCTGCAAGTTCATTAAATAAAAAAATATACTTTGCTTCGATAGACCGATTTTCAACCTAAAACAAGTCAGAAATTTTCGCAAGCTTTTACAATTTAGTTACTTTCACATGTTCTATAGATTTATTTCGGTTTTCAAAGCTTTTAATTACGACACACTACAAATTTAAATATTTAATTGTTTTTATTTATTATAAGTGTTTCTGGAAGTGGTTCAATGGTGTAAATATTTCAGAAAAAAATGCTTTGAAACGTTATGCGAAAAGTGCAATAGTTCCGGAAGTGGCCCTTAAGCCATGTTTATTTCCAATTTTTTTTATTCAAATAACGTAAACAGGCCATTGAACGTTCACATGATTTTGATTTGTTTTTCACTTTAGCAGATTTACTGATTGTCAAAGCTTTGTAATCGAGAAATGAAAATGTGTGTTTGTGTGTTTGATTGTAAACTATAATTGTGTTTATTATTACGTTTATTCAGTAACGACAGCATTAGATTTTCGAAAGATCACAAAATAGAGATATTTTGTAGAATTAAAAGATAGATTTTAAATCGAAAGCTTACATTATTGAAAGATATTTTATTATTTTCCTATCAAAAAAAGTAGACACTTTAAATCATTTTAAAATGTTGTGAGCTTTCACTTCTACAGAAACTCTAATTTTTCTGAAAGCTCTTTAATTTAAAAAAAAATTAGCACGAATTGATGATTTCCGAAAGCTTTCATTTTAAAATTTAATTAATCCGCAACTTCTCACATGACCTAGGTTTAGTTTATTTAATTTTAAAAGCTCGTAGTTACGACACATTTTAATTTAAAATTGTACTTTAATGTAAAAGCGTTTATTATGCATTCACTTTTTCCATGATTTCCTCAATTCCTGCCACTTCGAATAAGTCTCTTTAATTAGCATTAAACGATGCTTTAAGCTTGAAAATCTTTGTATTCTATACTTTTATAAATTATTCGGTTTGTTCATTAATAACACCATTTGACTTATAATTACATTATTCAAAGAAATACTTTTATTTCACTACTTTAAAATTAAGTGAGCTTTCATTTCTAAAGAAAATCGTTTTATTCATTAGGCCACCAAATTTTAGTTTTTTGGTTAAGTATCGCAAAAGGTAAACACTTAACTCTATTTTTGCTAAAAGCTCTTTAATTTAAAAAAATGTTTGCTTCGAAAGCCCAATTTTCATGTTAGTAATTCACAACTTAGTACACGATTTAGGCTGAGTTTACTTCATTTTAAAATCTCTTAATTACCATACATCTAAAATGTAAAAGCTTTAACAATGCGAAAGCTTTTTTTATAAGTTTTCACTTTATTAAATTTTCCTCGATCGAAAAGCTTTACAAATTGTTTAAATTTTGAATTGCAATTTTCCTTCGCCTGTTAAATTTATTAACAATACTCGAGAAACCCCCTTGCCAGAACACAATTAAAAGATTCATTTAAAATCAAAAGCTCCTTTCTTATTAAAAATACTTTTATATTTTGTACAAAAACTATCTACTGCCAAAAAATCACAAAACAAGAAATTAAGTTTTTGGTAGAATATCTCGCGGCAGGAAAACACTTAATTCTTGTTTTGTCTGAAAGCTCATTAAGTAAAAAAATCAACTTTGCTGCAATAGCTCAATTTTCAACCTAACACAAGTTAGACATTTTCGGGAGCTTTTAAGAATTAGTTTCTTTCACCAGTTCTAGATTTTATTTTAAAAGCTCTTAGTTACGACACACCACTTATTTAAATATTTGTTGTTGGTCTGGAAGTGGTTTAATGGTACAAATATTTCATTGACATGTGTTTGTGTGTCTGTGTGACAACGATAATTCAAAATCCAGCTACAATTTTTCATAAATGTCTATACATTCAAATTCCTTGTGTTCCGGGACTGGATGGTAGATGCAAAATTAAAACTATAACACTCGGCATGTGCGATATATCAAATGAAAGGTTTTTTTATAAGCAACAATTTTGTTTTTAAAATAAAGTCATGTGATGGGCACACACCAACAATTTTTTTTACATTCGGTCTACACAGTCTGTACACACTGAAAATGAATAGATAAAATGAAAATAAACAGATGGAAATTTTAATTAAAATTAAATTAATTTTAAATATTTATTTATGAGTACACGATTTGTGTATAAAATGTAAAGTAAATTTGTTTTGGTCGAATGCATCAGCTATACCCACCAACAATAAAACATAAACAGTATTTAGATGACGGATGAATCATGTACATGAATTAAGTATTTTGACCGGCTGATTTGACAGTTTTTATATATACGTAACAACGATCTGGAATGCCTATTTATAAACATCGGGTTTTCAATAATTTATTCGCGTTCGATATATAATTGATTGTGTATGCACACAATGGGTATGTACATAGATCAGTCAGTTAGTATTCTTTCCACGAATGTGATGTATACTCTGTGAGTGTTAAACGTTAAATATTAGTTTTACATTTTTATTGAGCAAAGTCGTTACAAAATATGCCGACTGAAGAAGTGAGTTATAAATTACTTGTATTAAACGTCCTAAAATCCATTTGTATAGACGTACTTATGTTCGCTATACATAAACTACACGTCTAAAAGCTTTACAAAGCCATATTAAGCTTTATTCGTTGAAAAAATTATTTTATTCGTTTCTTCTACATTAAATTTCGGTTTGTATATATGTATACTATACATGGTACATAAAGCATCAAAGCCTCAGATTGTGAACGATATAGCGAACACATAAGAACATAGAACTGAAAATTTTTATAAAATTTATAGAATATAATTCAATTTTATTGCTTTGGGGGATGTTTTTGTTAAACATTGTATATTTAAAATATAAATTAAACATAAAGAAAAAAGTTACGTCACAAGTAAGAATTACTAAGTTCGTCTTTGTTATATATGCAATATGATATGGAAATGATGGAGATGCGACGAATATTTTGTATGACATTGTTTTGAGTGCGAGATAATTAAAAATCTTTTTAAAATTTTATAAAAGTTTTTAATTATTTTAATAAACCAAATAAAAACCTACATATGTACTTCTTATATAACTTATCTTACATTAAAACATTTTATTTTATATATTTGAAATGCAATTATTCTTTTAAAATACGATGTGGGTTTGGGTGTGTGATTTTTATTTTATCGTACTGTGATGTTGATTTTTAAATATGTGGTGTCAAGAGTGTTTATGCAAACATTATATATGAAGATAAGAATTATAAATTAAAATTTGTGTTTAGAATGTTTTAAACTATAAACGAAATGGTACATACAAGGACATGGTTGTGCAGCGTGTGCGAGTTATCTCCCTTCAAAAGCAGTCGTGATTAAAAAATTTAATTTATTTAATTGAAAATAATAATTATCATGCATGGTATTAGTACAACCCAAATGGTATAAAGGTTTTTATAAATAATTAACTAAGCTAAATCAATTAATGCAATCATAATTTTTTATGGTAACAAATGATACATCGGAACCAAAAGTCATAGTACTAAACTCCCATGTTCAAACCACTTAAGCTAAAACATCAAACTATTTTAATACTACTTTACTTCGAATTTAGGCTTTCCACGTTGCAAAAACGAATTCCTTTCATTAAAAAGCCAAAAAATACGATCACTTAATTATTCTGGTGATATGAAACACCTATTGCGCTGTTTTGGCGAGGAATTTAATGAGACATTTCATGTTAAGGGTGTTTTTTATAGAGTTACACAAGTCTAAATCATAATAAAATAAAGAAACATATTTTTAATATCAATGAAACGGGCTTTATTGGATAGAAAATTTTATGGCATTAAAGTTTAAATATGATATCGGCCATGTGGCCACCACGGCTGGCGTGTACAAGGCGCAATCTGGAACACCAATTTTCACGGCTGTATTTCGCCAATAACTCTTCCAATGTTGATTTCCAGGTGTTCAATTGTCTCTGGTTTATCGACGTAGACAAGTGACTTAACATAACCCCAAAGAAAATAATCCAATGGGGTTAAATCATACGATCTTGGTAGCCACTTAATTGGAAATTATTCTTTCATCAAAAGTTTCTTTGAGTAAATCAATTGTATCGCGCGCTGTGTGGCATGTGGCAGCGTCCTGTTGGAACCACATGTCAGCAAAATTAATGCCAGCTAATCGAGGTACGAAAAAATTAATCTAATCATGTCCCTATACCGCTCACCATTAACAGTAACATTCTGACCATTATCGTTTTTGAAGGCATATGGACCAATAACTCAGCCATCCCATAAAGCGCACAAAACAGTAATTTTCTGTGGATAATGGTAATTATCCTAATGGTGCTTCAACAAAAGCTTGTGAATTATCCTCACTCCAAATAGGCTTTATCGGAGAACAAAATTTTGAATGGAAATTCAACATCAATATCATTTGTGCTTCAGTCCATTCGCCGAATTGGCGGCGCATACGATGGTCGTTTGGCTTAAATTGGTGCACAAGTTGAATCTTGAAAGCTTTTAAGCCAAGATCTTTTGTAAAATCTTCCATAAAGTGAAAGGATACAACTCGGGTTGCTGAAAACGGCGACTAATTGACTGATTTGGATTTTCTTCAATGCTTTCCTGTACAGCGGCTACAGCTTCTTCAGTGCGCACTATTCGGCGTCTCACGGGATGCATATTATCATTAAGAGTAAACGTGGTCCGAAAATGATCTATTGTTGTTCGAATTAGCCGCTCTAAAGGACAATTATGTACGCCATAAAATGGAAGACAACTTAACAAAAAGCAACTATCAGCTGTTAAATCGGTTGTCAAATAAAGCAGTGTTGCCAACTCAAAGTTGTGAATCTCTAAGAAAAAACACCCTTTACTATCGGAATTTGAGTTCAAATCTCTGGCCATTGGTGACCACGGCCATTTATCATTTTTCGAACTTTTTTGAAAACAAATCGGATTCCTTTTATTTCTCTAGGTCCAAATTCCTAGCAAGAGGTGTTAATGGCTATTTTTCATTTTTGGCCATTATCGTTTTTTCTAAGAACAAAATTCAGGGCCAATTTATTTCTCTAGAAAATACATTCATTTTGAACTAGTTGGACGAGGAATTTCATGAGCTATTTCATGTATTATCGGAACCTGAGTCCAAATCTCAGGAAAAGGGTGTTAATGGCCATTTATCATTATTTAACCATAATGGATTCCTCTTAGGCTTGTTGAACGACAAATTCACTGGGGTATTTTATGTGATATCAGAACTTCAGTCCAAATCTCTAACAATGAGTGGTAATGGCCATTTCTCATTTTCGGCCAAAGTAGCACTTTCTAGAAAAAAATTCGTGGCCAATTTATTTCTCAAGATAATAAATTTCATTTAGATTTATTGGGCGAGGAATTTAATAAGCTGAGTCCAAATCTCTGATAATGGGTTTAATGGCCATTTATCATTTTCGGCCAAACTTGAACTTTCCAGAAAAAAACTCTTGGCCAATTTATTGGTTGAACGACAAATTCACTGGGTCATTTCATGTGGTATCAGAACTTGAGTCCAAATGACTGGCAAGGGGTGATAATGTCTATTTTTCATATGTGACCTCGAATTTTTTAGAAACAAATTGTTAGAAAAAAATTCAGGGCCATTTTATTTCTCGGGATAATGAATTCTTTTTGAACTAATTGGATGAGAAATATAATGAGCTATTTCATGTATTACCGAAACCTGAGTCCAAATCTCTGGCAATGAGTGGTAATGGCCATTTATAATTTTCGCTCACAAACTCGAACTATCCAGAAAAAAATTCGTGGCCAATATATATCCCGGGATAATGGACTTCTTTTAGGCTTGTTGGACGAAGAATTTAATGAGCTTTTTTATTTGTAATCCGAACTTGAGTCCAAATTTCTGGCAAGGGGCGTTAATGGCTATTTAGTATGGGTGGTAATGGCTATTTATCATTTTCGGCCCAAGTAGAACTTTCTAGAAAAAAATTCGAGGCCAATTTATTTCTCGGCATTATACATTTTTTTAAACTTATTGGACGAGGCACGTAATAAGCTATTTCATGTATTATCGGAACCTGAGTCCAAATCTCTGGCAATGGTTGTTAATGACCATTTATAATTTTCGGCCAAACTTGAATTTATTACTTGGGATAATGAATTTCTTTTAAACTTATTGGACGAGCAATTTATTGAGCTATATCATGTACTCACGGAACTTGAAAACTCTGACAATGGGTTTTAATGGCCATTTATTATTTTTGGCCAAACTCAAACTTTCCAGAAAAAAATTCGAGGCCGGTATATTTCTCAGGATAATGGATTCCCTTTTAGCTTGTTTATTTAATAATCTACATCATGTATTATCGGAACCTAAATTCCAAAAGGGCGTTTTTATATTTCATAATAACCCAAGAAGATTTAAATTTGGTTTTAAACTTAATGAAATATCGATTTGAATTAAGAAAAAATGACCAATGATTTGTACATTGTACGTGATTGATGAAATAAATAAAATGAAATGAAATAAAAATAACGCCCTAATGTTTTTGCATTTACAATATTTTTAGTTGTTTAAATAAAATTTGTGAGTTATCGAAAGAGTAAAATATCGAACTTTAAATGAAAAGTAAATTTAAAAAGTTTACTTGACACCTTTGAAAGTAGGATAAAGAAGTTTTGTCAAATTAAGGTACCGAATAAACCACACATTATATAACAGTAATAAAATTCCAATAGTGAGTATTTTATACTAAAGAAGAAAAATTAAAAATAGAAACAGAATCTTCAATAAGGAAACAATGTCGACTAACAAAACTGACAGGAGAACATTTACAAGTTTTGTTTTTCAACAAAGTACAACTGATTTAAGTAAAACAAATTTATTCAATTTTTGTTGAGAGAAAATTAAATTTTAAAAACGCCCTAATTTTTTTCATTTAACGAGAGATTATTTGTAAAATCCACCCAAATTTTCAAAATACATATAGAAAACCCTGTTTTACATTGTGAACACAAAAACACAATACATAACTACGCAGAAAGTTGAACGAATTTATAAAGTATACTACGCTCATTAGAAATTAAGTTAAAATATGTAAATATGTTAATACTATCATTAATAAAATTAAAAAAGTATTAGAAATGGAAATAAACGTAATCTGGAAATTTTTACGGACAACAACGTCCTTATTTTTTTTTTTTTTACATTTTACGAAAAACTTTTTTTGAAAAACAAGAAAGCCAAATATTTATCAAAAACGCAATATTCAATGAAGAATGAAAAATTTTTTAATAAATTTGTTGCTTGAACCATAACCCACACGTGATAACCAAATTATAATTAATTTTATATTTTCCCAAAAAAAAGTCCTAATTTATATTATAAGTTTATGTTAAATTTTAATGACTCGGATAAACTTTCAACATCAACAAAAATCCTATTTACATATTATATTCGCGACATCCATTAGTAAAATAAATAAACATTAAACTTTCGGATGAATAAATTTGAATGAATCATTCAGCCATCGTAATCCAACCCCCTCGGCTAATAATTTTTTTTATACTCCTCACGATTATAATCATTAGACCAACAAGTCAGTATATTCTCTATAAGCTTATATAAACTATATATACGTAAAATTAAACTTAAGAATATTATAATTTATGAACTAACAATAACAACAACAACGATAGTAAAAATATTAACTTTCATTATATTTAATTACACTTTAGTTATGGTTATATGTATTGTATATGCAAAATGATTTTGTTCGCAACATATACCGCGCGCACCACCCCTATTTTAGCGCGATAGAACATAACGATTTAAGCGCGAGACAATAAAAAATTTATGAAAAAAATTGTATATCCATAATTCTGATATATAATTCAATAATAATGAGGACACGAAAGGAGTGTCGAAACGATATTATAGTTATATAGATTTTCTTCTTGGAAAATGGTTTAACACTAAGTTTGAGTATGCGGGCTACATATATAGTCACTGTGTATGTATGTTCAGAGGCGGATTTTATTCTAATAGGCTCTTAAATAAAATCACTTAATGATGGCAGAAATGGATCCACGGTGCAATACCCAGACAAACACACATATATTTACGCATTAAACCAACCCAACCATGAGTTTTGGTCACCACCGGGAACCGAACCCGAGAACATCCTTTATCGATTTAGATATGAATATGCAATTTTGAATGTCTGGAATTCCGACGGCAAATTCTAAAATTTGAATTGAAAGCTCTGACAACACTAGAAGCACCTCGTATATTTAAACCAATTTTTAATTATTTCATCGTTACAAAAGCTGTTAATGACAGGTTCACCAGATTTAGACATTTTCATACAAAGCTTTCCATTATGCATTTTCTATGCTGAAAGCTTCTCATACTCTTTTATGGAAGCGTAATGATTTCAATATTTTCAGATAAAAGTTTTGTCAATTGACATTTTTACAAAACTTAATAGAACTTAATATTTTATTTAACAAAAAGCTTTTATTTAATCAAGCAAATATTTTGACCGGAATGCTTTGGATAATAGACTATGCACGGTTTATGTGAAATTCAAGCAAAAGTTTTAAATCTTTTTAATATGAGTGTTCATTATGTAATGATAAATCTGTTGAAAGCTCGGCTAAATAAAGCTTTTCGTATATTTAAACAAATTATTAATAATTTCATCGTTACAAAACCTGTTTATGACAGATACACCAGATTTCGACTTATCCATAATTTTAAAAGCTTTTAATTATGCAATTTTTATGATCAAAAGCTCATACTCTTTTATCAATAATTTCAGATCAAAGTTTTGTCAAATACAAATGTTACACGAACCTAGAACTTAATATTTTATTTAACAAAGAACTTTTATTTATTGATCCAAATATTTTGACCGTAATGCATTGGAAAATGGATTATGCATGCTTTATATGAAATTCATAATGACATATCTGTAGAAAGCTCAGCCAAATAAAGCTTTTGGTATATTTAAAGCAATTTGTAATTATTTTATCGATACAAAACCTGTTTATGACCAATACATCAAATTTAGACATTTCCATAATTTTGAAAGCTTTCAATCATGTATTTTTTATGATGACAGCTTATCATACTCTTTTCTGGAAGCAAAATATTTTAAGATCAAAGTTTTGTGAATTGACTATACAAAGATTACACGAACCTAGAGCTCAATATTTTTTTAAAAAAGAGCTTTTATTTAATCATCCAAATATTTTTACCGGAATGCTTTGGAAAATGAATTATGCATGCTTTAAATGAAATTCAAGAAAATCAGTTAAATTTTTGTCATTTGAGTGTTCATTATTGTAATGATAAATCTGTGGAAAGCTCAGCCAAATAAAGCTTTTCGTATATTTAAACCATTTTTTAATTAATTCATCGTTACAAAAGCTGTTTAAGCCAAATCCACCAGATTTAGAACTTTCCATAATTTTGAAAGCTTTCAATTATGCATTTTATATAATGAAAGCTTCTCACACTCTTTTATGGAAGCATAATACTTTCATTTTTTCCAGATAAAAGTTTTGTCAACCGAAAACATAAAAATGTTACCAAAACCTAAAATTTAATAGTTTTTTTAACAAAGAGCTTTTATTTAATCAAGCAAATATTTTTACCGGAATGCTTTGGGAAATAGACTATGCACGGTTTATGTGAAATTCAAGGAGACTATTTAAATGTTTATCATATTAGTGTTCATTATTGTAATGATAAATCTGTTGAAAGCTTAGCCAAATAAAGCTTTTCGTTTATTTAAACCAATTTTTAATAATTTCACCGTTACAAAAGTTGTTTATGACAGGATACACCATATTTTGACTTTTCCATAATTATAAAAGCTTTTAATTATGCAGTTTTGATGATGAAAGCGTTTCATACTCTTTTATGGAAGCATAATGCTTTCATTATTTTCAAATCAACGTTTTGTCAATTGACAACACAAATGTTACACGAACCTAGATTATAATATTTTATTTCACAAAGAGCTTTTATTTAATCAACCAAATAAGTTTACCGAAAAGCTTTGAAAAATGGATTATGCATGCTTTAAATGAAATTCATGCAGAACATTTAAATTTGTATCATATGAGTGTTCATTATTGTAATGATAAAGTTCAGCCAAATAGAGCTTTTCGTATATTTATTCCAATTTTTTAATTATTTCATCGTTACAAAAGCTGTTAATGACAGATATACCAGATTTAGACATTTTCATTCTGAATACTTCTCATAATCTTTTATGGAAGCATAATGCTTTCAATATTTTCAGATCAAAGTGTTATCAATTGACAACACAAATGTTACACGAACCTAGAACATTTTTACCGGAATGCTTTGGAAAATGGATTATGCGTGCCTCATATGAAATTCAAGCAAAACTTTTAAATTTGTATCATATGAGTGGTCATTATAGTAATGATAAATCTGTTGAAAGCTCAATCAACAACACCCACATAAAGCTCATCGTATATTTAAAGCAATTTTTAAGTATTGCATTATTCAAAAAGCTCTTGAAGATACATACACCAGATTAAGTCATTTATAGAACTTTGAATGCTTAATTTGGAAGCTTTCGAATTAATTAATTTAATTCAACTAAAATTCACTATAGAATTTTCATTAAATTTGAAAAAAAAAGTTTTCCTATAGCTTTTATTCCTTTTGATTTAAAACCGGCATTTATAAAAGTATGTGGACCTACTAAACTTACTTTTCGACCTTTAAAATGTTCAACTCACTTTAATTATTTTCGATACTTAGCCTAGAACTGTACTAATTCCCACAAGAAGCTTTTAGCTGAAAAATTACTCAATCAATTGTTCAAGTTGTAAAAGCTTTTTTAATTCTATAACACCCAAAAAAAAAGCTTAAAATTTTGGTGATGGTGGTATTGGATCTGAAGAATTTAGGTTCTCACTCCTATATTCTCCTTCTCTTATCAAATTTAACAAAATTATTTTTAACGGTTAATACAAAGTTGCTTATCTTGAATTTTTTGCCATTGCTTTGGTAAAACATACTGCCGCTATAATCGATCCACCCCTGTCGTATATAAAATGTTTCATTAAAACTTAATTTGCATAATTTAATTTATACAACATTATTTTGTACTCGCAGCTTGTCGTCAGTCAATACACGATATTATCTTATACATACAGACGTATATAGTTAGTAAGTTAGTTATTGTCTTTATATAGAAGATTTTATTATTTATAACGTACTTATGTAAGTATATACACAGAGAGCATAATCTATTTTTAAATATAAATTACAGCAACAATGTATCAACTCATATAAAATGACTAACAAACAACATATTTAGCATATTGTATGTACTGTATGACGAACTTAATTTGTAGAACGTAATGAATTTATTAGAGTGTCGTTTCATTAAAAGCTTCTTAACCGAAACGACTTATTTTGTTTCCAATTATGATTAGTTTTTTGACGAACACACATCAATCGTTTTTGTGTATGTTGTGCAGTGCGAACAATAGCAAATTTCTAAAAGTAATTTTATTTATAATCACACTATTGTTGTTATAGAAAGTTTTGACACGCAAACTATTTATGTATATAAATAATAGTATTCGTACAAATAGCTATAAATGATCCATACATATACTCCACTATATGTATGTATGTATTAAAGCATTAAAGCTTTAAGGTTATCGCCGCACATACAGTGCTTATATTTTAGTTCGTTCCACCGGGACTACATATGGTATTTTATTTATATACAAATGAGGAGGTGAATAGTTTGGTATTTGGGTCAACAAAGAATGTTTATCTTTTAACAATATTTTGCGTTATTAACAGCCACCCTATACAGTGTACAGTTCTTCCGAAAAACATGATTTTTGTATCGAAAAAAATTAAACAAATCAAAGACCAACTAAATTCCACCTGCCTCCTCCATTCAATTATTGGCGAACGACTTGAAGATTTCGAGCTACCCTAAAATTTGGTAATCAATTAAATTAAGGGTGACTGGAGAGATTCTATTTCATATATTAAATTGTAAGAGTTGGAAACTAGCTCGTTACTGTTTACTGCTGGTTCAATATTAAATCAACTCTACCTATATTTTATAGCGATGAACTAGAACATGTTGTCATTCTATATACGGAATTTGGTATTTCGACAATCATTTACCTGGACGGTATTCAGGACGTAAGCATAACCAGAGAAAAGGTTTATCTATACATTACGAAAGGTGAATAGAATAACCAAGCATTCACATTGTATAACCCGTTCCAGAAAGATTTATTCATTAGATGATTGCCGTTTATAGTCCAAGATGATAATTCCTTGATATTTGATTTTGACTTGTGACAAGGAATATTTCCTGTATCTATAGCTAACTACATCGTCGGGAATGATGCCATGGCTGACCTAAATGTAACCTTATTGAAATCTAAGAAAACACAAATCTACCTATCCTATGTTTCTTCGCAGAGAAGAAAGATGGTTTAGATGGACTATCTTGAGATATTCTTATATTAACATCAGTACATCAGTTGTACGAAACCCAGTTCTCTCGGTTCACTTTATTCAAGGTTAAATCTAGTACTTCTTGTTCTAATCCTATAAAAGTTAGTTCATTTCCTTGATTTAAAGTATGTTTAAGATTTTCGATGATGTGTTGGTGCCTATATTAACTGACCATGGCAGGTATAAAGGCTTCACAAATTTGTAGGTGTAGAGCTTTCATTAACAGAAAACGAGGAACCACAATTTCCACGATGAAATTTAGTACATCTCCAATGGAATGGAGATAATTCACTATCGGGCATTTTGAGAGACTTTAAAAACGCTGGAGTGACTCGTAGGAATTGGCATACAAACTGAACTTCTCTTATATGGTTCACCCAGTTAGTGTGGACAGTACTGTACTATATCAATACATTCATTTCTTTGGACTGTGCGTAAGTTTATTCGGTTCACAGAAATGTTTTTGGATTTTTGGATACTCTGGGACTTTATGTATTTGGATTTTTGTGAGAAACAATCGTCTATCCGTTTACTAAATTTATGGTGCAGTACTCTATATTCTAGCCAATAATCAGAAATCGACTATTACCTTTGGCTGTCAAATGAAGTTTAAGTTTTACTTCTGCTTAAATCGGGAATAACCAATCAAACACGTACTGCATTGTAGAGCTCTCTTATTGATTTTATTTACGGAGCCTGATTCCCTATTCCGTTCCATTTTGAATTTATGCTATTAAGGAAGATACAAATTTTAATAGAGGTCAGGTTTGTACTATCAAAAGATTCAGCAATATACAGTTGCGTTCCGTTCCTAATCGAGTGTCCTATCGATAGTATCCTTTTGAAGTGTTACACCCTCTTAATGATAAGCGTAAATAAATTGGTTGGTTATCTGGTTCTGGAGTCGTTTCTTAAACTCAACACTAATTGTGTCAGACATTTACTTTCTACATTGTCTTCATTTTCAGTATTTTTCTGTATCTGGCAAGTGAGTGATTTCTACTTCCTTTCGATTTTTTGCTAAACTTCCATCATTATTTTAAAAGATCATTATTTACAGTCAGTAAAGGGCTACTATTTTCATTGAGCTTTTTATAGACGTACTGCAACAAGTACTTCAGTTAAATGCCTACACAGCAGTCAGGGTATTTCGTAATAACCCTGTTGAGGACTGTGTTGACATTATTTTTTAGATCGCTTTAGCCGATTAGTCTTGTCAACTGATATGCCGTACATTGGATTATGCATCCACCAATATGGTAGAGTATGGAAGTATGGTAAGTTTTGATCATCACAAATTTAGAAGTTATTCCACGTAAAAGTTTTTGTTACTGTATCAAGTACGATGAGTTACCATAAACAACCCTAGTTCGAGAGATTTGAAAGGTGCCAGAATTGGACTGAATGCATTTTGAATACTCAACCCATTACCTCAGGGAGCTCAAAGATCCCGGAGAAATAAAAGAATTAAGCCAATTAAAATCCAAAGTGCCCCAAGTATATGAAATTAAAAAGTCAATGCGACAGGGTTATCATATCCACTGAGTGCTCAACTAGATACTATACTCAGATTCTGTTGCAATTCTAAGAGCAGCTCCCTGTAGGATCGAAACCTTATGTCTATATTATATTGTACTGGCGATTCCTATAAATTAGCCAAGCCACCGTAACCTGCCTGAGAAATCATATAGGGATACCGAACCGAGTACTCGATCACCAAGACCAAAAGAAGGAGCAATTAGGAATACTCTTGAAAATCTGAGCGTTGGAAAATTATAATTTTTTTAATTTGGAAATAACAGTTTTGAGTCGGCAGGTTACATTTTAGGGACCAAAAGTTAAGAAATAGGAAAAAAAAATTGATTAGAGATTTTAAATTGAAAGCTAAAGCCTTGAAGTAATGTATTTGGGTATCTGAGGAAATGGGGGTATGAAATGTGTTGTTTGTAGATTAAAAATTTCAAATTTAATGATTTGTGTTTGATGGGTGTTATGCCTGCGGATCCTAAGGATCTCTCATTATTTTTCTACCAGGTCGCATTTTAATCGAATTAGCAACCATTTTGAATCCTGTCCCTTGGAATTCAGACCCGGTATCTCCCGGTCCAAACGTAACAGCTTTAACCACTGTACTCATGGAAATACTCCAAAAAATTATTCGTTTGATAGAGCTTTCTACAGGCCTGAATTTAAGGCTTTTTGTTTTAAACTCGTATGGTTGCTGGCCCCGCATTTACCGTAAACCTCAAATTTAAAAGATATTTCACGTAAAAGTCTTTTTACCCTGGCATGAACAATGAGATACAATAGTGGCCTCTGGGACCAATGAGTTTTACGATACTTGATATATGATCCCGTAGACTGCTAAATTAAACGTCTTGACAGGCATTTTTGCAATTCTTAGAGCAACTCCCTGTGAAATTGAAACCATATACATAAGCCACATTCATTTCACAGTTGACTCCACACCGTTTTCAAAAGGTCTGCCTGATAAAACATAATATAGGCGTGCTGAGTACCCGATGATTTAACAAAGCCACACATACTCTACTCTTTAGAAGGCACTAGTTCAAATTGTGAACTTCTAGCAATATGGTATAGAGTGGAAGAAGGAGCCTATTTAATCCACATTGATTAGCATTTGTAGTTGGCTGAAGATACTAGTTCGGTGTCTGAGAACCTAGAGGATCTATCCTAACTCGCAGGAGCGCACAGCAGCCTTCGCAAACACTTCCGACAGGCAGTCGTCACAAAGACCATCCTGAGGAAGTCCCAAAGCAAACACCTTAATAGCGTCATTATACCACAATTGAAAGATTGAGGAATTGCTGGCTCGAGACCAACAAATTTACTGCTTCATTTCCCACAACGCTACAATGAGCAGGCACCCACATGATCCTTACTCTCGCATTAGAGCTAAGAAGATTAATGTAGTGTTTGCAATCTTTGACTTAAACGCATAAATCACGATAGGAGTAAGTACAAATAATTCAGCTTGAAAAACCGTGCTGTAGACTATCCGAGAATCTGAGTCCATACTTTGGACAATATAATCCAAACCATGCACTGACTTCTGAATGAGACCCATTCGCAAAAAATACTAACGGCACCGGCAACTGTCTATAGAAATCCTGAAATCCGTTCAATAGAAGGGAAAACGACGGAGAATGAATTGCTGAAGTTAAATTCGGGCAATAGCCTGTCATTCGCTATTTCAACCTTCTGAATATGTAACTTAAACTTATTAAGATTCTTTCTATGCCCCATACAAGTCTCGAAGGCATTCCATGGTCCAATGAATCTCAGTCGAAACGCAGTAGAGTACATAGTATACCAAGAATGTAAGACTGCAATTTGGACAAGGATAGAATAGACTCCATAGCAAGAAGGGGACTAAACGACATAGTCCCGATTATAGCTCTACAGGCTGTCAAATGCAGTCCATCCAGTTTAACAACTGGCCGCCATACAATCGTTGCATACGATAGTAAAGGTAAAACCAGTGATTTGTCGAAAAATGATATCATTTTGGGGCCAGACCCCAAGAACTGCTAAATGCCCTTCTGCATTGCCAACAAATAGCAATGACCTTTTGCACCTTATAATCAAGATGAAATTTCCAGGAGAGTTTGCCATCTAGAATAACACCTTGGTGTTTGACGTGCTCTTTCCTTGTAATTGCTCTACCAAATAGATTTGGAACAGATATATTAGCACTGTCTCTACGTCTGGAAAAGACAACCAGTTTTAGAAGGATTGACGAGCAACCCCTTTTCAAGACACCACAAACTTCCACTATCTTAAAGGCGTTCTGCGATCAGATAAGACGTTCAGGTAGGTACCAGAAACTGTCAAAACGAGATCATCCGCGTAGTTTTGCCCGATAAACCCAGATCGCCGCTGCAATTTAACAAGTAATTCATCGATAACCATGAGCCACAGCAAGAGTGAGAGTACTCCTCTTGCGCGCAGCCTTTGGCCACTTTGATGGTCACTGATGAGCCATCCAGCTTAGTCTCAATTATGCAGGCCTTGAGCATAGAATCGAAGAATCTAACAATGGTTTAATTAATATTAAAAGTGTACATTCACTCGTGATCATAGAAAACGAAGTGCTGGAAACGAAGTTTTAAGAAAAATAGAGGTCAGACTAATGGGCCTAAAAGCTTTTGGGTTAGTACAATCCGACTTGCCAGCTTCGTGGTACATTACTAAAAGCAACGCACGCTTGGAACAAATTGAGTTGGTGAGTACTAACGTGTAGAAAACTAAGGTGCAATTCAGCATTGAAAACGCCATCCAGGCCACTCGATTAGATAGGTGCAAACGAGAAAACACTCCAGCGTAGAACAATAGTACGTCGAGTTTAAACCAGAAACCGCACCATTAATGAAGTACGGTTTCTGGATTAGACAAAAATCTGCATGCCATATAACAAGCAGCCTCTTCATTTCATCAGAGCCTGACTGGCTATGTTGCAGGCTGATCTGTTTATAATCGAGCATGGACGTCATCATGAAGAACAGCTGTTAACAAAAGGACGTATTGAAGCGACGTTCCCGATCGAGGAATATTTTCGAAGGACTTCTACCAGTGGTCGATACATTTGGATTCATTATGCCGATGTTAGTAATAAATACTCTCGGATTTTCAGGTGGCCCAGGAATCCATGTGTGTTTTTAAATTCATCAAAATCAAATCAAAACATCGTCTTAGTAGAAGGCATTCAGTAATCAATATTAAAAAATTTCGATACCAAATTTTAGCCGAGCTTTTCAAGCACTCACCTGGTAAAACACACGAAAAATTATCTTGCATCAGTACTAGACAATTCTTGTTGTGTTTTACTATATGCGAGCTTGGAATAGTTGGCAAAAATTTGGTATCGAGATTTTTTATTATTTTTTATTATTATTCAGAAGAAGAGAGAGGTTGTAGGGAGATTGGAAGTCGTTTAGGGAATCATAAAAAATATATCGATCAAATTAATTTGAACTTGACGAAATCGAATTTCGGTTGCTCCCCAACTTAAAAGCTTTAATTTGGCACATAATAATAATAATAATAATAACAGTGTTAAAGGCCATTACTGGCCCCTTACTGAATCAACAATCTGGCTCCAACGGTTTCGATCCTGAGCTTGGTCTTCATACTGTCTTAGACAATCTGAAGAGGCCAAGTCGTTCTCTACATCGTGGAGCCATCGTCGCCTGCAACGACCTCTGCGCCTACCATATGGTGGCTCTCCTTTCAGAGATCGCTGCACAATTCGTTCCGGATCAGCACGCAGAACGTGACCGAGCCAGCGTACTCGCTGAGATCTAACTTCATGTACAATATCGGGGATCTTCATCAGATCTCTGATCTCGAAATTGTACAGAGCTCGGTATGTACCATCTATTTCGCGTTTAGGGCCGTAAATCACACGCATGATTCTTCTCTCAAATGTAAGGAGCCATCTCTCGTACTCATCCGTCAGCGCCCAACTTTCACATCCAAACATAACAACGGGCCTGATCAACGCTTTGTAAAGCTTCAGCTTCACGGCACTTGATAAGTGTTTAGATTTTAGCAGTGGCCTTAGAGGATACAAAGAACGACTGCCAGCTGCCAGCCGCACTTTAATATCCTCACCCACACTGTTATCGTGAGTGATAAGAGAGCCCAAATATTTGAACCTCCTCACTCCCTCAAACGTGTGGTGGCCACTACTAAAATCTGGTGTGCCATTGTCTCTAAAACCAGAGATCAGGTATTTCGTTTTGGACTCATTGATCTGGAGTCCAACAGAAGCTGAAAACTCTACAAGCGGATCAAGTATTTCTTTCACTCCGTTGTTATTCAGTCCAATCACGCATATGTCATCTGCATATGCAAGCACTTGATTGGACTGGCGATATAAGATGTTGCGCTGAGGTGTTTCAGTTTTACGAAAGATGTACTCCAACATGAGATTAAAGAGTATCGGGGACAGAGCATCTCCCTGCCGAACACCCGAGTTAACTGCAAAAATTGTCGATAGCCTGTTCTCAACTTTAACACAGCATTGAGACTGCGTCACTGTTGGCACATAATACAAAACCAATAAACTGCAAAGTAAGCAAAAGTTTGCCCACCCAAGATAAATGAATGCATCCCCCTCCACTTACTGCATAAATAGAATTATAAACTCATCAAAAAAATAAACAAATACGTTTTTTAACACCAGAGAGATATAACCAACAGAAAAAGCACTTACTAATAATAAAAAAGCTCTTACACAAAATTATATTTTTAAAACATTTTTTTTTCAGGTTTTATCTATGTATAAATATATAACACACATACAAGCACATCAAAATGATTGGTTTTAAAGTTCATAAGCTATAACACACAACATTTCTCTTCACAAGACTTATACCAAAAATATGTTCCAAGCTCCAAATAATAGTGATAATGTTGGTGATGATATGCAACAGGTGAACAAAATTGGTTTGGTCGAATAAAATTCACAAAATTTAGTCTGCACCCTGTATATGTGTATATTCATGTATAATTAAGAAACGCAATTAGATAGCAAAACACACTGTATATCGATAAATTGTTATAATTAAAGTTGATTAATTTCTTAATTTTGGTATATACATAATTAAGACGTACGTATGTTTGGTATAATTAAGACAAATTGACTCCTTCCGAAATTATACTTTCAGAATATTATCGATGGAATGGGGTCGATATCGTAGTTATTTTATAAATGCAAACTAATTTTTGGTTGGAAAAAGCTTTTTAGGATATAATGTACACCCACACATATACAATCACATTAAAAGTAGAAAATAGACGATTCTTGAACAATTTAATTTAATTTTGTATTTTATTTTCATCCATCTATAAATAGGAGCTGGTTGCAGCATCACCAGGACATCGTAATTGGAGGGGAATATTTATAGCATTATTGGTTATTGCCGCTGTACTAGGATTGATCGTATTTTCAATATTTTTATTATCGCCAGGTAAGCGTATATTAAATTTATGTTTTGCGCGCGCAAACTTTTGGTACACTTCATACCGTGTGTGTGCATACTAGTACACGTGAATATACATAAAAAAATATGTAAGCACAACATACATTTTATTTATGTTTTTTAGAAACACATACATAACAATAAAATCTACTCTAGTTAAGTGGATTCCTTTTTTTTTATTTCGTACGGATTTTGTGCTGTGAGATATTTACATTACTGTTGGAAAATAAAATGGAAAATTCGAAAAATATCTACGTAAAATTAAAAAAAAATTAATGTTTATCTGGGCGCTTGAAAATTTATTACTCGATTGATTAAACAGCAATGACCTGAATACGAAATTTTGTGATCCAAACATTTTAAATTAAATTTATAAATTTGTAATTTTTATTTGAACTCGACTGTATCTATTCGATATCCATAAGGTCAAATGCGATGAACCGGTCAATTTTTACTATTAAAATACCTTATTCATTTATTCAGCCAGGTGAAAGGAAAAAGATTTTCCACAACAAACTTCAAAATACTATTTTGTGGAAACCCTAATTTTCAAATCTTATTTGTTAAATTATTAATACTGCTCCATGGGGCCCCGAAAAAATGTGTTCCGTACCCTTTCCAAATCATGGTATGGCTTCATAACTTCCACACTTAAGTTGGATTAAGTCGACTTCGCCTTTGATTTTAACTTTGCTTCTGACTTCAAATTCGACGTGATTTTGGATCCGATACATTTTGCCTTTAATTTCGACTTTAACTTGGATTTTATCTTTGCGTTTGACTAAGAGTTGACTTTTGACTTCTATATATAACTTCAATTTTTACTAAGATTTCAGTTTGACTACGACTTTGATTTCGACAAATAATTTGACTTTGAGTCGAAGTCAATTCGAGTTTGCGATTGTGTTCCACTTTAAATTTCATTTTCATATCAATTTTAACTTCGACATAACTTCGGGATAACGACTTCGACTTGACTTCGACTTTACTACGATTTTTATTTCAACATTGAACCTGACATCGGCTTCAACTATGAGTTCGACTTAAATTCGAGTTTGCCTTGGTGTTCCACTTTAAATATCATTTTCACATCGATTTTGACTTCAAAATAATTTTGGTTTTAACTACTGCTTCGACTTGCCTTCGATTTTGAATTTGAATTCGACTTCGACTATGCCTTTG
Organism: Tipula unca; assembly: GCA_951394425.1. Lineage (NCBI taxonomy): Eukaryota > Metazoa > Arthropoda > Insecta > Diptera > Tipulidae > Tipula > Tipula unca. The sequence continues at coordinate 19,829,253 of OX596382.1, read as the reverse complement.
ACTTAAGTTCGAGTTTGCTATAGATTTTGACTTCGGTTCTAATACGGCTTCGACTTGCCTTCGTTTTTTATTTTGACTTTGAATTTGACTTCGACTTCAACTATAGCTTCGACTTGAACTCGATTTTACTTCGACTTTTAGTTTGACTTCGAGTTCGATTATGCCTTCGACTTAAATTCGAGTTCGCCTTGGTGTTCCACTTTAAATATCATTTTCACATTTGTTTTGACTTCAAAATAATTTTGGTTTTAACTACTGCTTCGACTTGCCTTCGACTTTGAATTTGAATTCGACTTCGACTATGCCTTTGACTTAAGTTCGAGTTTGCTATAGATTTTGACTTCGGTTCTAACTACGGCTTCGACTTGCCTTCGTTTTTTATTTTGACTTTGAATTTGACTTCGACTTCAACTATAGCTTCGACTTGAACTCGATTTTACTTCGACTTTTAGTTTGACTTCGAGTTCGATTATGCCTTCGACTTTAATTCGAGTTCGCTCTTGTGTTCCAATTTAAATTTAATTTTCAAATGGACATCTTCGGTTTTAACGACAGCTTCGACTTAACTTCGACTTTGAATTTGGCGACGACTTCGGCTATGGCTTTGACTTAAACTCGAGTTGACTTCGACATAATTTCGGTTTTAACAACGACTTCGACTGTACTTTAACTTTGATTTCGATATTGACTTTAATTTCAAGTTCGACTATGCGTTCGACATAAATTTATGTTCGCCATTGTGTTCCACTTTAAATTTAATATTCATTTTGAACTTCGGCTGTAACGACGGCTTCGGTTTGACTTCGACGTTGAACTTGACTGTGACTTTGATCATGGCTTCGACTTAAGTTCGAGTTCGCTAGTGTGTTACATTTTAAAATTGATTTTCATTCGATTTGAACTTTGATAAAACTTCGGTTTTAACGACAGCTTTTACTTGACTTTAACTTTGATTTTGATTTTGACTTCGATGAGCCTATGCGTTCGACTTTATTCGAGATCGCCATTGTGCTCCACTTTAAATTTGATTTTCAAATAGGTTTTGACTTAAGTCATTAAGAATTCGACATAATTTCGGTTTTAACTATACGGCTTCGACTTTACTTCGACTTTAATTTTGATTTCGGCTTCGACTATGGCTTCGAGTTCGCCATCGATTTTGACTTCGACATAACTTCGGTTTTAACTATGGCTTCAACTTGCCTTCAATTTTTACTTTTAATTTTACTTCAGGTTCGACTATGACTTGTATTTGTACTCGTATTTTGCATTTTGTTCCACTTTAAATTTGATTTTCACATCAATTTTGACTTCGGTTTTAATTACTGCTTCGATTTAACTTCGACTTTTAATTTGACTGCAACTTCGACTGGAAATTCAAATTAAATTCGAGTTCGTTTGGTTTTAACTACGGCTACGACTTGCCTTCGACTTTGATTTCTACTTGGAATTTATTTCAACTTCAACTGTATCTTCGACTTAAATTAGAGTTCGCCATTGATTTTGACTTCGACATAACTTCGGTTTTAAATACCGCTTCGACTTGCCTTCAACTTTGATTTTGACTTTTAATTTGACTTCGACTTCGACTATGGCTTCGACTTGAACCATTTTGTTTCACTTTAAATTTGATTTTCACATCAATTTTGGTTTTAGCATAACTTCGGTTTTAAGTACGGCTTCGATTTGAATTCGACTTTAAATTTGTCTGCAAATTTAACTGTTACTTCATATTAAATCCGAGTTCGCCATTATGTTCCATTTTAAATTTGACTTTTACATCAATTTGATTTCGACACAACTTTGGTTTTAACTACGACTTTGACTTGCCTTCGACTTTAATTTTACTTTGAATTTGACTTCTACTTCAAAAGTAACTTCGACTTCAATTCAAGTTCGACATCAATTTTGACTTCGAAATAACGTCGGTTTTAACTACGGCATCGACCTGCCTTCGACTTTGATTTTGATTTGGATTTGACTTCGACTTCGACTTGAACTAGATTTTGCCATTTTGTTCCATTTTGTCTTCGATTTTGATTTCGACATAACTTTAGTTTTAACTACTGCTTCGAGTTGCCTTTGACTTTAGTTTTGACTTTGAATTGGACTTCGACTTCGATTATGCATTCGACTTTAATTCGAGTTCGCCATTGTGTTCCACTTTAAATTTAATTTCCACACCGATTTTAACTTCAATATAACTTCGGTTTTAACTACGGATTCGACTTGCCTTCGACTTTGATCTTGGCTTTGAATTTGACTTCAACCTCGACTATGGCTTCGACTTGAACACGATTTTATCAATATGTTTCATTTTAAATTTGACTTTCACATCGTTTTTGATTTTGACATAACTTTGATTTTAACTATACGGATTCGACTTGCCTTCGACTATGAATTTGACTTCGACTATGCCTTCGACTTAAATTCTAGTTCGCCATCGATTTGACTTCGCCATAACTTCGTTCTTTACTACCGCTTCGGATATTCATATCGAACTTGACTTCAACATATCTTTGGATTTAACTACGGCCTTGACTTGCCTTCGACTTTGATTTCAACTTTGAATTTGACTGAGACTTCGACTTAAATTGGAGTTTGCCATCGATTTTGACTTCGACATAACTTCGGTTTTAACTAAGGCTTCGACTTGCCTTCGACTTTTGTTTTGCGTTGCATTTGACTTCGACATCGACTATGGATTTGACTTGAACTCGATTTTATCTTTTTTTTTATTTTGTCCCACTTTAAATTTGGTTTTCACATCGATTTTGATTTCGACACAACTTTGGTTATAACTACTGATTCGACTTGTGTGCGCTTTCCATTTAAACTATAAATTGGACTTCCACTTAAATTTTAGTTCACCATCGATTTTGACATTGTCATAACTTCGGTGTTAATTGCCGCTTCAAGTTTTCTTAGCGATTTTGACTTTGACATAACAATGGTTTTACCAACGGCTTCGACTTTCCTTCGACTGTGATATCGACTTTGAATTTGACTTCAACTATGCTTTCGACTTAAAATCGAGTTCGCCATCGAGTTGGATTTTGACTTCGACATAACTTCGGTTTTAACTACGGCTTCGACTTGCCTTCGACTTTGATTTTGACTTTGAATTTGACTGCGACTTCGACTATGGCTTCAACTTGAACTCGATTTTGCGTTTTATTCCACTTTAAATTAAATTTTCATATCAATTTTCACTTTGGCATAACTTCGACTTTAAGTACGGGTTCGATTTGACTTCGACTTTTAATTTGACTGCGTGTTCGACTATGAATGCAAATTAAATTCTAGTTTGCCAATGTGTTCCACTTTTTGACGACGGCTTCGACTTGACTTCGACTTCAAATTTGACTGTGACTTCGACTATTGCTTTGACTTAAATTCGAGTTCACCAATGTGTTCTATTTTAAATTTGATTTTCACTTCGATTTTGACTCCGACATAACTTCGGTTTTAATTCGGGCTTCGATTTTGACTTGTCTTTGACTTACTTTCGACTCTGATTTTGTCTCTGACTTCGACTTTAACTAACTTATCCTTTGCCTGTGACTCTGCTTTCGATTTTACTTACGGCTTCTGCTTCGAGAGCTCACCTTTAATTTTCAGTACGGTTTCAATTACAAATTTTACAGCATCTCTGACTCCGATTTTGAGTTGGTATTTGACTTTCTTTTCCTTTGAGTATGACTTTGACTGCAACATTGACTATATGCCATTGAGTTCCACATTGAAGTGATATTTGACTTCGATTTTGACTGGTCCGACGTAATTTTAACTTTAGTTCCGCTTTTGACTTCGACTTTGATTTCACCGCTGGCTTTGATTTTGACTTTAACGTTGGCTTTGGGTTCGGCACCAAATTCATCTAAGACTTCAACTCTGATTGAGTCGTGAACTTCACTTCCGACTTTGACTGTGACTCAGGTTTCCACTTCAGCAGCGACTTCAACTTGCTTTTGAGTTTGCTTTCATAAGCATTTCGACATTAAGTTCGACTTACCGTAATCGGGAGATGAAAAATCTTTGTTGCATTCCGCCTTTGTTGGGATTCAAACCCGTTACCTCGGTTTGACTTAGAGTTCGAGCTGACTCAAACTTTGAATTTATATTTGTGATTTCGACTTGCCTTCGGCTGCGACTCCAACATTAAATTCTTATTTACCTTTGACTTAAATTTAACTTATTTGTATTGGATTTCTTCTTGGTCACTTCAGCTTTTACAACAAGTTCAACATCGTATTGGAGTCCCACTTTGAATTCAATTTTGATTTCAACTTTAGAATCTACTTCGTTTTCGGCTTTAAATTCGAGTTTGACTTGGAGTTTGAACTTGACGTGGACTGAACTTTGGTTTGACCTTGCTTTGACTTTGATATGACTTTGATTTGCTTTGATTTGACGTTGACTTGACTTCGACTTGACTTCAACTTGCTTTCGACTTGATTTTGACTCAACTTGACTGCAACTTGACTTCGACATGACTTTGACGTGACTTCAACTTGACTTCGTACCTCGACTTGACTTTAACTTGTCTTCGACTTGACTTCGGCTAAACCATTTGATTTTGAGCTGTCTTCAACTTTTGGTTTTATTTATTTTGCAAGTTGGAAAATTATGCCAAGAATCACATCAAGTGATTGGGGCTCAATTCGCGCAGATATTGCGTATTAGTGAACCCCCTGAAAGTTTAACTCTTATACTTCTTACCGTATTCAGAAACTAGAATCGGTAAATGAAATATTGACGTTGAATCTACAAAAATGTACTTCTTCTCTACACATGTTTAGTAAAATTATTAAATCAATTAAACGCATATTGCTACGGAAAAAGCAATCGCACGCGTGTTATTAAGCCAAACATGAGATCTAATCACCCTGATAATTCAATTATTCTTCCGCCCTCTTCAAACATAACTAAATTAAAATAACAGCGGAACGGTGACAAAATATATAGGCATCATTAAATTGGGCGCCCGCACCATCACTACTTCCAATATGTTTGTCCACGCGCGTATCCACCTCACTTTATATACATAATTTATGTAAATAAACAATCCCACCAACCCCTCTAATTCAAATATGTACACACACAATACACAAATTCATAATTAAATATTTAACAAAGCACAAACCAAACATTTTCATTATTTATGTATATATTCACAGAGGATGAGGGACTGCGGATAAAGGGCAGACGACTCGAGCTATCAGATTTAAGCAGTAATAGCTTAAAATGGAAACCATTCAATGGAACATGGATTAGTGGTAAGTTGAGAAAAAAAACAAATTCTACTTTCGTTCGTTCGCATTTTTTGTGCCACACACACACACATAAAAAGCACAACATTAATTTATAAAATTTATATACAAAAACAGTGTGAACATGTTGACAACAACAACAATCCTACAACAACAAAAAACGGAAACGGCTGTTTATTTCTTCATTAAAGCTTTATGTACTCGTATGTACGAGTCTACATAAAACGCAAAGAAACTGAATTATTCAGAAATAAAATGAAAAGTACATTTATTTACAGTTAAATATTTATTTGTGTCTAACTTTTATGTATGTACACCATACATAACATAGCAAGAATGAAAAGACATAAAAATTGTAAGGCAGATGTACAGTATGCGAAATCTGTATATAATTTGTTCGTTTAGTACATAAATATTTCCCGCACTATATAATCGTTGTACGATGTCACTTGTCTCAAGAAAACTTGATAATTTTTTTTGTTTTCGATTATCTAAAAGCTTTTAATGACAAACATTTTTTAATATAAGTTTCTTAAGATTTGTACACAGATTAAACCAAAAAAATTACGTTTTCTTAAAGGATATAAATGATAAAAACTGATTCGAATTTCAGATAAGGCGAGCAATCTATTTTATCATGATAATATAATAATGACAAGGACGCATATAAAAATGAAAAATTAACCATCTTCGAAGATTATAATAAACCGTTATAATGTTTTTTAAACAATCTTCAATTTTGTTTGTGTTTTTACGTCGAAATTTTCGTTAATGATGGGTGCGATGATTATTATCGCGAAGAAGGCGAAATTAATTTCTAGTTGATTATTTATAAAGCTATCAAGTCAAACCCGTATGAATTAACTGTAGCAGGGGCCCGAGTTTTATGACACACATACTGCTTACGTAGGCATACTTTAGTTAACATTTTTCTTACATCACACAGGGCTACAATTTCTTAAATAGATTTCTAGCTGAACACTTTGATCTAATAAAATAGCAAAGTGGCCAGGCTTCCAGTTAAAGGGGCTCCCAAACACATTGTTGGGTACTTTATATATGAAACTTTTAAAAACTACGTAGCTTTTACAATTTAGGCAACGTAAATTTGGACTTTGTAAAAGTTTTCTTAATATACGTTTTTAACTTGTTTCTGCTTACTTAGAAAAAGCTCTAAAAATTTAGCATTTATATATCTTTATGAATGAGACTGCTTTTATAAATTTATTAAATTTAGTAAAATTCTAATTTTGTCAAAACTTTCCATGATTATATTTTAAAAGCTCGCAGAAATGTGTAAGCTTTTGAATCCTAAATGATTTATTTTGATTAAAACCTAAATAATAACTAAACAAACCACAAAATCATTTATTATTTTGTAATTCAGTTACTTATAAGCTATATTACGATATTTTTTAAAGCTCCCACTATAAAAACGTAGTTATTTAATTGCAATCTGATTTAATTTAAGTAAATTTAATAACTTGTTTCACATTTTCATAAAATCTCTCATTATATAGCGGAAGCTCTCAAATGCCCACGCTATAAAAAATCCATAGAATTCCATAATAAAAGCTCTCCCTGCTTTACGAATGTCTAGAAGTTTTAGTAAGAAAATAATTCCAAAATGTTTAAAAAAACAACTTGTCAAAATTAAATATCGTACTTTGTAGTCTATATCGAAAAACTTTCGTTTTGTAACATAGTTTTAGTTTAAATATTGAAAGCTTTGACTATATAAAATATATTAAACATTATCTATTTTGGTTATAATATTTTTAAAACCTCTCGCTATTTAATAAAAATGTTTCTTAATTGATGGTTTTTTTACATATGTAAAAGCTCTGATTTATAATCTAAAATGGCTGTGTTTTAAAATGAAAGCACAAACTAATCTTCGAATTCTTTTTCATGAGATGGAAGTCACGCATCAATGTCTCATTTTTAAAGCTCCCCAAGATATATCTATCGCAACTGCGGATAAGCATTACTCCAAGTTTGATAGAATTACACAATGCAAAACTGTCTAAATTATGATACTTTTACTCATTTTGTTCTGCTTATTTAGGAAAAGCTCTCATAAATTTGCAATTATATTTCTTTATAAAGCGCAACACTGGTTTTACGACTTTAAAATTTTCTAGTAAAAATTCAGTTTTGTTGAAATTCTATTTAATTTAAAAGGTCGCAATAATTTCTAAAATGTATAAAAAGCTCAATGATTAATTATCTATTAAAACCTAGTAAATGGTAACCAGCAGATCACAAAACCAATGACTATTTTGTAATTAGTTTTCTTATATTTTTCAATTATGATAAGCTTTTATTTAACAAATAAAGCTTTCATTTAAACAATAACAGTCTGTGATCAGAAAACATTGAAGCTGGTATAATATACTTCATTAAGGATTAAGTTAATTACTCTTTGGTCAGTATTCGTTTAACTGTTGTTAAGATTCATTACGATGCTTTGAAAAGCTCCCACTAAAAAACTATAATTAAATTAAATCTAATTACTTGTTTCAAGTTTTCTTAAAATCTCTCATTATATAGCAAAAGCTCTCAAAAACGTCATCTAAAATTTAATGAACGATAATCTTTTATCAGCGGTTTTATGAAGCTCGCCAAAACTTAATCATAATTTCCTAAAAATCATAGTCGTTTCAAACTTAAATAGTTCCTTTTAGCTCACCACCTTTTCATGAAATTTCTTCATTATTCAATATCTAAAAGCTTTCCTTGTCCAAAAACCTAAATAAATATTTAAAATATTAACAATGTTTAAACTAATTTTAAAAGCTCCAACTATTGAATAAAAATCTTTCTCAATTTAACAGCATGTATTGGATAGACCGATTTTCTTTTACTAAAAGCTCAATGATTTATTTTGAACTAAACCTAAATAAACTGGTTGTATTTTACTTAAAAGCTTTGATTCAAAAACCAAGATATCCCACACGGTTGTCCATTTTGTTATGAAAGCGCTGTGTAATGGCGTATTGTATAGGCGTATAGAGTGCGTTGTCGCCGATAATAGCTCCTCGGTCAGCAATATAATTTAACAATTGTACTAGGTTTGATAATAACTTTAACGAATTCCAGCAGTGATTCATAATTCAAATAATTCCAGGTTGATCGCTCCTAAAATTTTAAACAAACTGTTTAAAACATAAAAATTGGATTGATTTCATATTTACAATCGTTCCTGTAACCCAAAATTTAAATTTGAAACGGTTTACAAGGAATATGAACTCATCCCATTTGAGTTTGGTTATAAAACCCTACATTTATCAAAATACGAAATTAAATTGAGTGGGACACTTTACACAAACAATTGAATTAAGCTTGATCATGATAGTTGTGATATATTTATTGTCGTATAATTTCAGTGACACAAATATTAAAACGTTCACACACCAACCGTTATGTGCGGCTTTTATATTTCCAACTATTAATCATAACTTTATAAGCTTTTATGTGGTCTATTATGTATGTATACCTTTTTACTTCCTGAACAATACGCAAAAAAACTTTTGTTGGTTGTTTTCGTTTTTTCACGCCGCAGAATAAGAATCGTTAGAATTGTAGACTGTGTATAGGATTGTGTTGTGTGGTAAAACGTATAGCATATATTAGCTATGTGCTGATACATAAAACATAAAAAATAAAAATAATAACACCAAAATTTATTTCACTAACTTGGATATCCCATGTTGAAAGGCTATAAGGTTTTTACCATTTCTATTTGCTCAAAATATTTATTAAAATACCAGCAACAACGCCACTAACAAACCGAAGAAAATCTAATAAAACCGAATTATAATTCTCACAAGGTACCTATGTAGAGATGAATATTTTAATAAGCAGATTAGATGTATCTGTGTGTTTGTGTAATGCATACATACCCATATAAGTGCTGAATGTTATGGAAGCTTTCATATTCATTTTGATAATTTTATGTTGAGGGAAAAAAAAAATATTTAAAGTTCAAATATTTACACAATTTGTTAAATTATTGGTTGGATACAAATATAAAACTTAATAGAACTTTTCTTTGTGCTTTGAGAAACGAAAATCGAATAATTTTATTTTTATAGTCGGCGAATAGAATACAAATATAGTTTTTTTGATATACCACGTAGGTAGTGAAGCTAAATATATGCAAAACTACAAGCTCTTATAATTTCTATAGATTGGTTTTATTTATCTTGTGATTATGGGGGTTTAAGAGCTTAAAGCAATACATTTCATCATATAAAAGCTTTTATTAGAATAATCAGCAATAATCATTCCAAGAAATGAGAATTATTTAATTTTTCTGTAAAAAGTTTAAATTTGTTTTAATAATTTAAATTAAAAGCATATCCAGCCACCTTTTCTAATGAATAAATGATTTTCCACTTTAGTGATAAAAGCTTTGACATTTACAAAAAAATTGAAAGCGGTTACATGTGCATTAAATTTAATTAATAACTTTAATTTGATATTAAAGCTCACAAAAACATGTACGTACATATATCGAGCATCAACCTCAATTATTTTTATTAGATTTCTGATCGTTTGAATGGACGACAAAATTAAAGTTCATGAAAATCGAATGAAAACATTTTTCTTAAACATTGATAGAAAAAGCTTCGAAAACTAAACATTAAATTATTTTCGTGGATTAGCATGAAGCAAAAAGCTCTGGATTTGCGAAAGAAAAATTCCACCAAACCATTTCAAAAGCAAAAGCCATCTTTTAAAATCCGATCTGTCAAATGTTTAAAAGCTTATTATGTTATTGTTTAAACTCTAAATCAAAATTTATATCTCAGTTCAAATGTTTCAATTTTAGAGCTTTATATTACACCATCGTAGTTTGACTTATAATCGCATTAGCATGCGTAAACAAAAGTTGAAGTTGTGAAAGCTTTTGAAACTTCCAGATGCTTGATAAGCTTATCGACCCTGAAATTCGATTTGTGTGTAAGCCTGATGTATAGTTTCAGGTAAAATTAGGTAAAAGCTTGCTTTAAAAAATTAAGCTATTATACAGAAAGCAAAATAATAGTACACGAAAGCTTTCTAAGTAAAATAAAATACTTTTTTTTAATAATTTAAAAAAAAGTTAACCTAAACAATTCATGAAAATCAAACATATTTAGTATTTTTTTAAAAATTAATTTATGGTTTTAAAAATTCTTAAAGTAAATCATGTTGAGGAACAAATGAGTTTTTGAGACGTTAGAAAGAATAAAAATTGTTATTCATCTCTTTTTACTTTTTTCTATCTTTAATTGATCTTAAAGCTCACAAAAAATATGAGCTCACAATCTTAATTATTTTTAACTAATCTTATCATTTGTCTGAAAAATAGGATTATTGTTTACGAAAGCTCATTAAAATATAAAAACATTAAAGACACTGCCAACATTTTAAATATACTCTTATATTAATTCAAAGAGTATATAGAGCTTTTTATGATTAAAATTGTTGTTTCATTTTAAACATGTAATTATCTCCTTCTTCAGTTAAAATTTAAAAAACTGAAAATTTGATGTTGAGCTAAAATTTGGCTAGGGTATCTGGTGAAAGCTTCCTTTCATGTTTTTACAGCGTTAAGTAATTTGTGGTAAATCAATATTTATGTAGCTTTTGAAGATTTAAGTTATAAATTTAATTGTGATCTAAGTGAGAATGACAATAAAGTAAAAGCTTGCTGTAAAAAGTAGATAAAAAGTAAGGAGCTTTCAAAATTGTTTCGTTTAACTGAATTAATTAAGCTCATTTACTTTTACTACGGTATTATGTATACATAAAGCAAAATAATAGCACACGAAAGCTTTATAATTAAAATAAAATAATTCGAAGTGATTTTTGAATTGAACGTCTATCGCATCTAATATTAAGGTGAGCTTTCTGAGAATAATTGTTCAACATTTTAAGTAACAAGTATGGCAAATCACAATCATTATGTCTGTAATAGATAGTTATATTGTTGGCGGAAAGTAAAGTCACATTGTTGTAACAGAGTGTAATTGGAAAGCTTCCATAAATATAACGTGAATACATGTTTAAAAATTGCAATACACACGAAAGCTCTTTTCGTTATTTTCATGAAGTACAATTTTTAATCATTACCTTTAAGTATTGAAGTAATAAAATAAATATAAAAATGTTGTTTTACGTTAAATATGTAAAAAGCTATACACCACAACGAAAGTATCAGTTACTAAAAAATGGAAGCTTATTTTTTGTTTAATAATACAACCTATATATAGTCATAAAAAATCATATCGATCCGTGCGCATTGTATCCACCATAAATATCAAAAATATGCATGAAATGGTGTTTGAAAAGCTTTTATATAAAGTTTGTATTGAATGAAAAACCTCAAACAAATTTTCATAAAAGCTAAACATTGCTCGAAATGTATATACAAAAGCATAAGAATAACCAATATACAAAGTTTCGTAACGTTATAGTATTCCACTCTAATAGTTGAATTTTATAAGCATAAAGCTTTTATTCAAACAACTTTTCACTGTATATAACTTTTGAAAGTAATATTAACATTTTCAAAAGATTTGTATTCTATTTTTACGAAAGCTTTTGTAAGAACTTGAATTTTTTAAAATCAACTAAATTATTGACACTCTTGTCACAAAAGCTTACGTTCAACAGATATTGTTAATTTAGTGAAATTTTAAATTCACTTCAGAAACGGGTCATTAAAATTTATTTAAACCAGTAAACAAAATTAATTGATTGATAGGATACAATGAGCTTTTTTTATAGTTTTTAATATATTTTCGGGACAGTGTAAAATATAGAATAGAAACATATAAAAAATGAAGATGCTTATTCAGGATGGTGTTCGGACTAACTTCACATACATTTGCATATTAAGTCTATATTAAGCTCCATTCTCCATGTTTTTATCCCATTATTCATTGTTAGCCAAAATATCCAGCTTTCAGAAATAAAACTTAAGCTTTTATATCAAAAAAAGAGCCATGAATTAAGAAGCACTCTTAAGACTAACCCTAACCATTTCAACTTTACTAAACATTTTTCGTAATTTAGGCAATTTTTAAAATCATTTCGAAATAGCGTATAATTTAGCATGAAAAAATATCAAAAATGAAAGGTCTTTTTCACATCATACCCAAATTAAGCTCCATCCTTGATATATTCAATACATATATAATTTTTTTGGAAATCTTCCAATGTTATTCAAATTATGAAGCGTTCAGAAATAAAATTTAAGCTTTTATATCAAAACAAACAGACGTGGATTGAAAAGCATTAATCCGTGAATTGAAAGCACTCTCATGGCTAATCCCAATCTTTCAAGCTTTACCATGCATTTTTCGTAATTTATGTTATTTTTAATATCTCTTCGGGATAGCCTGAAATCAATTTGCTAAATTTCATTTAGCATGGAAACATATCAAAAATGAAAAAAAAAATCGGCATGGTTTTTAGGACTAATTTGACATTCATTTGCATACTTAGTCTATTTCAAGCTCAATCCTCCATATTTTCGATTTACAATGGTTCCATCCCATCATACATTGCCGGCCAAAATTCGAACCTTCCAGAAATAATAATTAAGCTTTTACATCAAAAAAGCAACCGTGAATTTAGAAGCACTTTTAAGAGTGATCCCAAACATTTCAACTTTAGGAAATTTTTATTATCCTTTCGGAATAGTGTAAAATTTAGAACTGAAAAATACAAAAATGAAAAGGCTTTCAAAGACATTTGTATATTATGTCTAAATTAAGTTCCATCCTCCATCTATTCAATACAAATAATTTGTACCTCATCATACATTGTTAACCAAAATATGAAGGTTTCTGAAGTAAAACTTAAAAACCGGCCGTTAATTAAAAGCACCCTCAAGACTGATCCCAAACATTTTTAACTTTACTATTCGTTTTTCGTATTTTAGGAAATTTTCAATATCTCTGTAGGATAGTGTAAAATTTAGCAGGGAAACATTCGAAACATGAAAAGGCCTTTTTTAATATTATGCCTTAATTAAGCTCCATCCTCCATATATTCAAAACACTTACAAAGTTTTTATCACATCAACCAATATTATTCAAAATATGAAGCTTTGAGAAATAAAACTAAAGCTTTTATATCAAAGTAAATAGCTGTGGATTTAAAAGCACTCCTCCGACTGACCCCAAATTTTTCAACGGTACTATGCATTTTTAGTGATTTAAGAAATTTTAAATATTTCTTCGGAATATTGTAATCATTAACATGGAAATAAACCAAAAATGAAAAGGCCGTCATACACTTGCATATTTGTCTAAGTTAAGGTCATTCCTACATGAATTCAACATCTCATCATGCATTGCTAGTCAAAATATGATGCTTTCAGTGATAAAACATAAGGTTTTATTTTAAAAAAACTGTGAATTTAAAGCACTCTCTCCAAACTTTTAACCTTTATCATCCATTTTGAATAACGATTCATACCAAAATTGAAAAAATCTTTTCCGGAATGGTTTAACGGACTAACTTCACTTTGATTTGCATATTCAGTCTAACTTAAGCTCCATCCTCCATCCATGTATTCAATATACAATGTTTTTATCCCATACATTGTTGGTAAACATACGAAGCTTTCAGAAATAAAACTTAAGCTTCTATATAAAAAAAACAGCCTTGAATTAATTGAAAGCACTCTTAAGACTGATCCCAAACTCCATCATCCATATATTCAAGCTCCATCCTCTATAAGCTCCAGAACTTAAACTTAAACTTTTATATCAAAACAAACATCAATCAGACCCCAAACTTTTCAACGGTAGTATGCATTTCTAGAAATATAGGAAATTTTTAATATCTTTTCGAAATACTATAAAATTTAGTATGGAAACGTACCAAAAATGAAAAGGCCTTCGCATACATTTGAATATTAGGTCTAAATTAAGCTCCATCCTCCATGTAATCAATATACAATGTTGTTATCCTAGCATACATTGTTAGCCAAAATATAAAGCATTTTAACTTAAGCTTTTATGTCAACAACAAAAAACAGCCTCTAATTGAAAAGCACTTTTAAGATTTATACCAAACTTATCAAGAATACAAAGCATTTTTAGTAATTTATCCCTTTAACTTAAGCTATCCCTTTTACTGAAGCTTTTATAAATTACCAAAAAAAGCTTTTTTAAAAGCTTTCTGAAGACTGATTGGGATCAACGCAACACCGTTACTATGCATTTTTTTGTAATTTTTTTAAATTTTAATATCTCCCTTCGGCATTGTTTTTTGGACTAACTTTACATAAAATATTTGCATATTATGTCTAAATTAAGCTGCATCCTCCATGTATTCAATATACAAAAATTGTGTACTATACTAGAACTTTGTTAACTGTGTTATGCGTCATGATGATATGTTTTTTGTATAGTTTTGATAGTAAATTACCCGGAAAAATAAAGCTCATTAGGAAAACTATTAGTTATGTAACATGTTTGATATATCCCAACAAATCTACCAGAAAGCTTTTCACATAATCCATATGTATATAAACATACATAAATCACAAAATTGTTCATAATACATATCCAGTACCAGAACTGAAAAACTTTCGATTTTTCTTTCTCAAATCGGGAATTAACTTTATATCCCTAATCCAAATAAATTCGTTTGGCATTTTTACGAAAAAAAAAATGGTTGGTTTAGTTTTTATTCCGCATCTGTGAACACATTATTATTTATAATCTTGTAATCTGTCAAATATGAATATATATGTACATTAATGTACATACATACATACAGTCCAGTATAGCGTTACATATGTAGACAGCGGCCACAGAGGGGGCAACGAAAATTAATTAATAACATTGAATGTTTTCGATGCGTTTCGCCCCCCCATCAAGCATAAATGTGGTTTCTACAATTTTGCCTTATGGTTTGGGAAAAAATAGCGAACTCGTTGAATGAATTTCCACCCGATTCAAATTGTCCGAATGTCACATAATAAGTTACAATTTTATACAAAGTATCTAATGAATGGCTCAGATTGTACGCAATTCCGAAGCCTAGTAAACCATTATGATGATACACCACCGTCCCAATTTACCCACTTTATGTTATCTTTATTCAGTTTGTTGTTGTAATTCGGTCACATTTTGTTTTCGATCAGTGCCGGTTATATTTTTTAACGTGTAGATGCAATGTACAATAACAATATTTGTATGTAGGTTATAACTGTATGGTGGGGAAAAAACGGTAAATTTGATTTTAAATTTCTTTAGTTGCTATAGCAACGGTGTTTTTTGTTTTATTATAACGGTTCTTTTTAAATCACGTTTTTGAAAAACAAATGATTTAGTATTGAACATGACGTTCACAAGAGAAGAGCGCGAGACATAATTTTAAAAAGTTTTAGAAAGTGAAGTGTGTCGACAACCCATAGACAACGTCGACAACGTAGACAACATCAATAACGTAGACAATTCCTAGACTCTAGAGTGATAAAGTACGGTGACTAAATTTCATTAGGGTCAATGTGATTATTTCTTTAGGGTCAAGATTATTACTTACAAATTTGATAAATTTAATCAAAATGTAATAAATTTGTTTTGATGATTGACGAAACGTACTTGGAATTGGATTTGAAACAAGTTAGCTCCCGCTAAACTTAGATAAATTTACAAAAAGAGTTTGACTTTTTGCCAGGTCTACTTTGTGACATTCGTATTTTGTCTATAATTTTTGGTAACCGGCCGATTTATCGCAAGCAATTTATCGTATGAAATTCATTATAAGCAATTCATCACAATCAATTCAACGCGATAATAATTCATCGCGGCAGTAATTCTTCGCAAGCAATTCATCGCGGCAATTAATTACCAAATTATTATCAAATTCAACATGTTGGCTGGAAACTGGGCAACAGAACAAGGTTAATACTTGATTATAATGGAACTCAACATGCTGGATATAAATGGGATTTTAAAGTTATGAAAAATGACCGACTTGAACGGAACCAAGCTAATCCTTGACCGATTTAAATGAAACTCAACATGTTGGATGGGAATAGAATTTTTAAGTGATTTTTGATTTGAAAAAAGTGGGATTAAATGTTTTTTGAATACAATTCTCCAATACTAGAATAGAGCTAGTCGGTTAAGAAATAGTTCAGTTAAGTTTCAGTATACAAAGGCAAGGCAGAACATCCTTGAATGTTGAGTTTCATGAGCATCATGACTAATTAGTCATCCAGAATTGTATACAAAAATCAGTTTAAAATCGCATTTCCATCCAATATGTTTGGTTTTATCATAATCGATTAAGAAATAGCCTAATCCTCATCTAGTAGTTCAAAATGGTAACAGTAAACTGCGGTTTTGAAATGGTAACAGTAAACTGCATGCGATGAATTACTTGCGATAAACTAGTCAAGAACCAAAGTTTTGGCCTGAATAAGCTAGTTTATACTACTTTAAAGGCGCAATTAATTGGTACGAGACTAATCAAATCAATGTCAAAGTGAATAAATTGACAACGGTGTTTCAGGTTTTAAGGTCATCAGCACTGTTAAACATTGATTAGCGTGTTCAATGTAATCGACGTTTAGATAAAGAAATTGTCGTTCTGAATCCGCGCAGAAGTGCTGGTTGAATGGAGTTTCCCGGATTAATAGAATATTATTCGCTTTTTCGAAATTGCGGTTTCTTGCATCCACATTTAAACATTCGCTAATGAGATGGCCCTGCTTTTTACAGTTAGCGCAGACTATAGTGGATGAGTGATACGTGAACGCTTTTATTGGTCATGTTTCAATTGCTACGTATAGTAGTCTTTTTTATATATCTGGCACTTATCGACATTTCTATTTGGAACTATTTTTATACAATGTTAAGTTGGGCCGATTATAAGCAATTCGTTCTCACACGACTAAGCAATGGCCTATTTTAAATCGGTAAACTGACATGATCGCACATACAAACGAATGGGTATTGTAATAAACTCTTTCGAGGTTGTGCTGAACGTACCTATACACACACGACGTTTAAACTTGATACATCTAACGGACTCATTTTTTTGTTGTTTATAGCTGTATGGTCAGTTCTCGTTCGAATTGTTCAAGTGTGCGAATTTCTGTACACTAAAATTTAAAATCGTTCCCGCTTTTTTTAGTTTTTCGTTTTACGAACGGTTCGATATAATAATATCGTCCACCGAAACGATTAGTCATAAAATATCTACCTTACCAGGGACATTTTCATTTTACAGATATCCGGTTTCAGATATTTTTGAACCAGCAGATAATATTAAGCGAAATTAGTTAGTTTAGTTAATTATAAATTTTAATGTTTGTATGTCTAAACGTAGTCACATATTTAGTACTGGCCGCGTTCATTATTTACCATGTAAACGTAGTAATAATCGTTTAAAATTAAAAATGTGTTATCACCCTGTAAATATGAGCAGACATATAAAAAGGCGAGAAAAACTGGTAAAAATCACTTGCACTTGTACGGTTCGGTTGAATTAAAAATTATGGAAATTAAAAATGTAAAAATTCGGAAAAATAATTAGATCGGAAAGTTAATATATAATTAAATTGTATAATTAAATCGGAAAATAAATGTGTAACGTTTAATCGGAAATGTGTAAAAAATAAGAAAATTAAATTGAAAATTATATTAATAAAAAATAAGTTTTAATAAAATAAAATAAATAAAAATAGTTTTACATAGTATCAGCAATTTATCTGATACAAAACGAACGGCATTATACAGTCCACTACATCGATACGGCAAATCAACATGGTCCTTCGAGCCGGATTTTAATCTAATTAAAATTTTGTTATGAAATTGCTGATGCGAAAGTATTCTATTTTTGAAGACAAAAGTATTTGGTAAATTATAAAAACATTTTAGTGAAACTCAATTCAGTGTATTACAAAAAACCTGATAGACATTTTATGGTTAACGGTTTTATTTTATTGTGTCCATGTAATCAAAGTGATATTTGTGTTGAAAAATTAAGTCAATGTTTTATTCTGAGTCGGCATTCTCATAGTATTTTATAAAATCTATATAATTTGTATTGTGCATAATCGTGTTTGAATTAACTGTACGAGAAACAAGTGTTAGCCAATAATTTTTAGTGATTGTGTGCTGTGTGGTAGAACCATATTTGATGTTGTAAGTTGGTTCAAGGTAGCCATCTTTAAATTCAGTGAAGTAAAACAGTTCATGATGCAGTAACTGATACGTATTGTTAAACAACTTTTAGTGACCAATTTACGAGAATAATTATTTGTGATTTTGTGCTGTGCTGTGATTAATATATTTTTGGTTGGAATTTGGCTCAAAGCTGTCATCTTTGAAATCGGTAAAGTTTAACATTTGGTGGTGTAGTAATTTGTAACAAGTGTTTCCAAAATGGCTGATTATCAAGTTCTAAATAATAAACGTGCAAGAGTGAAAGGATCATTAACAAGGATTTCAAATATGCCATTAGATGAGGATACAACTTTAGATGAAATTCAAATACGTATTGAAAAACTAGATGAATTATGGGCGGAATTTCACGATGTAGAAGACCAGATGTCAATTTTTAGTGAATTTAAGTCATCAATTGATAAATTTGAAAGCGATTATTTCCATATCAAATCAAAATTACGGTTATCGGAAAGAAAATTGAATGATTTTAAAACCAAGGTTAATAAACATACTCATGATGTCCATTTACCTAAGTTGCAGCTTGATTCGTTTTCTGGCAACTATAATGATTGGCCAACATTTAAGGATATGTACACAGCTGCAATTCACAATACACAATTATCAGATGCACAAAAATTACAACATCTAAAAAATTTATTAAAGGGTCCTGCTGCTACTACATTGAAAAATACGAAAGTTACCGATGCAAATTATGCAGAAGCATGGGAAAAAGTGTTAAACCGCTATGACCGTAAACGTTATATTGTGTATTCGTATATTAGTGAATTTTGTAACATTCGATCAATGACAAAACCAAACGCAGTTCAGTTACGGAGCATTACCGATGCAGCTGATGAACATATTCGTGGAATCCAAGCACTTGGAGAGGATGCGGAAAACAGAGATCACTTTTTAATCTATATTATTCTACACAAACTAGATAGTGATACTCGTGATGCTTGGGCAAGGAAATTTACGGATGCAAAGAATTTGCCAACCTGGAGAAATTTCATAACGTTTTTGGAAAACAGGTGTGATGCTTTTGAGAATTCCATTACATTAAATCAAACATCATCAAGGCAACAGTTAATTTCAATTAGGAACCATATTTCAACTGCAAACAGAGATAATTGTTTAAAATGCGATGGCACTCATAAAATATATGAATGTGTTGAATTCAAAGCACTCTCAGCATTCCAACGTAAACAGTTTGCTTACAATAATAACCTTTGTATTTGGTGTTTGAAGAAAGGACATACAGCGAAAAACTGCCAAACAGGCCGTATATGTTTTATTTGTCAAAAAAACGGTACGGATGGGAAGCACCATAGTCTTCTCCACTATTCGAATAATCGAATTATACATAATCCTAATCAACCCATTAGAGCGTCAGTAGCAAATATATCTACAAGTGGTGGAAAATTTGATAACTGTGTCACAAATATAAAGGCTACTCACTCAAGTCGAGACGATTCGAATAATTTCGTACCTATAACAAATCATCCGGTCCAACAAAAGGAACACAGCAACCAGCATAAAGATCAATTATCACGCCACAACGGATTTAATACATTACAACCAGTCACTGTTCAACAACCAAATATTTCAAGTGGTGTTTTATCGGCTATTTCAACAGATGCAGTCAATGTAATATTCAATCAGTGCAATGCTGTTTTACCAACAGCTTTAGTACGAATAAAGGATCGATTCGGTAAATTACAATTGTGCAGAGCACTGTTAGATTCGGGCTCGCAAACCAATTTTATTTCGGAAACATGTGTTCAACGGTTACAACTAAAGAGAGTCGATATTCGGATACCTATAGATGGAATAGCATCATCGGAAGCTGGAACTACCAATGGTATGGTACATCTCCAACTGTCAAATCGATTTAATGATAATATTATATTTGAATCTCATGCACTTATTTTATCAAAACTGACGTCATCAATGCCTTCAGTGTCATTTTCGGTTGAAAATTGGAACTATTTGAGTAACTTAACATTAGCTGATCCACAATTTAATGCTCCGGCCTCGATTGATATTATTATTGGAGCACCAAAATTCTTTGAAATTTTACAATTCGGAAACATCATTGATAAAGAACGTAGACCATGTGCACAAAACACAATTTTTGGATATGTAATTGCCGGCGAATTACCGAATATTAGAGCCAGTCAGAAGGCTCAAGGCGTTTCAAGTTGTACCAGTCAATTAGATTTGTCCAAACTATTGTGTAAATTTTGGGAGATTGAGGAACTTCCTTCTAGAAAGACCGTAGTTACATCAGAAGAACTGGAATGTGAAAATCATTTTCTTAATACGTATGATCGTAATCCAACTGGCCGATTTGTATTAAAATTACCATTCAAACGAAATGCTCCTTCATTGGGTAGTTCCCAACAACAAGCAGTTAATCGACTTTACGCCATGGAAAGACGGTTTAAAACAAACAAACAATTACAAATTGATTATATTACGTTTATGCGAGAATACAAATCTCTTGGCCATATGGAGAAAATACATCCAAATGATATTCCAACTGAATCAGCATCATGTTTCTACTTACCACATCATGCTGTGATAAAAGAATCAACAACAACGAAAGTCAGAGTAGTATTCGATGGTTCCGCGCGTAGTTCAAATGGTATTGCACTAAATGACATACTAATCGTTGGTCCAGTAGTCCAACCAAACATGATACAAATACTATTGAAATTTCGGCTACATCTAATTGCATTTTCTGCAGATATTGCAAAAATGTATAGGCAGATGTTAATTGAATCAAGCGATACAAATTTTCAGCGAATTGTATGGCGCGAATCAGAAGACGAACCCATTCAGCATTATAAATTAAAAACGGTTACGTATGGGCTTTCATGTGCACCATATCAAGCAACACGATCACTGAAACAAATTGCTATTGATTGTAAAAATGATAGACCCAAAATATCTAAATTAATTGAAGAGCACTTTTATGTAGATGATCTACTTAGTGGAACGGATTGTGTTAATGAAGCTATCTGCATATACGAAAATTTAATCAAAATAATGAAATCATACGGTCTTCAATTACGAAAATGGAAATCAAATTCAATTGAACTATTATCACGGATACCTAATGAACATCAAGAGGTTGTTCCACGAGACTTAGATAAAGATATTTCCATCACAAAGATATTAGGTCTACAATGGAGCCCAGAAGAAGATAATTTGCTATATAAATATACACCAGTTGATTCAGTAAGAGTTACGAAAAGAACCATATTATCGGAAGTGTCACGGCTATTCGATCCAATCGGATTATTATCACCGGTCGTCATAAAATTTAAAATTTTGTTGCAATCATTATGGATTGAAAAATCAGATTGGGATGACCAAATTCCTCCACATCTTTTAAAAACATGGAATGAAAACAAAATTCAATTATGTGAAGTTGAAAAGTTCAAAATACCTCGCTGCATCAAAATAAAACATGCAATAAAATATCAATTAATTGGCTTTAGCGATGCCTCCGAAACTGCTTACGGTGCTGCAATATATCTGAAATCCATTGATGAACACGGTAAATCGGAAGTTCATTTAGTTACATCTAAATCACGCGTGGCACCACTAAAAGTGACATCTATTCCACGTCTGGAATTAAACGCTGCAGTTGTACTAAGTCGGTTGATAACATTTGTTAAAGATGTTTTAAAATTAGATGAAATTGAACTCTTCGCATACAGTGATTCTACAACGGTTTTATCATGGCTAGCTCATGAACCATACAAGTTAAAGACATATGTGGCTAATCGTACTGAAGAAATTATATCGTTAATTCCACCACATAAATGGCGTTATGTGAAATCACAGGAAAACCCAGCTGATTATGTCTCACGAGGTGTTACAGCAAACCAATTGTTAAATATGAAATTATGGTGGCACGGTCCCGAATGGCTTCAAAACAATTCAAATGAATGGCCGAATAGTCATGTTCCATATAACCAAACAAATGTAGACAAGGAAATACGGAAACAAGTTAAAGTTTTACTTGCTAACCCACGTGATGACTTCTTTAATCAAATATGTAATAGGTTTTCATCGTATAATAAATTAATCAAATTCAATGCTGCATGGTTTCGAATTATCAAATTTCTAAAAGATAAAGTAAAGCTCACACATGTATTTACGGCTACAGAATTGAGAGAAGCGGAAAAATATTGTATTAAAAGATGTCAGATGTCAACGTTTTCTCAAGATATCACTCATTTAACGAAAGATCAAACGGTTCACAAAAGAAGCAACTTGTTATCATTGCATCCATTCATTGATCATGAAGGTTTATTACGGGTCGGAGGAAGATTGGCAAGATCAACATTACCGTACGACGAAAAACATCCATTATTGTTACCACAAAGGCATATATTTTGCAAATTGCTAATGTTGCATTATCATCACAAATATTTACATGCTGGACCTACATTACTAGCATCCATCATCAAACGCAGGTACTGGATCATTCGTTGTAAAGATGTAGCAAAATTAATTGTCAACAGATGTTTAGCGTGCTTTAAATACAAGCAGAAAACAGCACAGCAACTTATGGGTAATGTTCCAAAACCTCGAGTGGAAGTTCAAATTCGGCCTTTTATTCATACAGGATTAGACTATGCAGGCCCAATAAATTTAAAGGTGTGCAAAGGGAGAAGTAAAACCACTTACAAGGCGTATATTGTCGTTTACGTATGCTTAACTACAAAAGCTTTAACGATAGATTTGGTAACCGATCTCACTTCAGAAAGCTTTATCGCAAGTCTACAAAGGTTTATTTCAAGAAGAGGAATTCCACATCACTTATATAGTGATAACTCTACTACATTTATTGGTGCAAATAAACAATTACAACAATTATTTTCAATGCGGCAGTCATTTGACCCAGTATTATCGTATTTGTCTAGTCAGGGCATAACATGGCATTTTATACCTCCATTGTCTCCACATATTGGCGGAATGTGGGAAACTAGTGTTCGATCAATAAAATTTCATCTTAAACGAGTTTTAAAGGACCAATTATTATGCTTTGAAGAACTAATTACTTTTCTCTTGCAGATTGAGTCAGTTCTCAATTCAAAACCATTATGTCGTTTAAGTGAGCAGCCAGAAGAATTTGAGGTTCTAACTCCTGCCCATTTCCTAATTGGAGAAACATTTACGAGTATTCCGGAAGAATCACTAGAATCAACTCCGATGAATAGATTATCACGATTCCAAAGGATAACCAAGATGAAGCAATCATTCTGGCATCATTGGCATAAGGCATACCTGAACAGCTTACAGCATCGCCCTAAATGGAAAAGGCAAGAAAAGAACATGAAAGAAGGCGATTTAGTAATTGTAAAGGAAGATGATGTACCACCAGGATTGTGGATAATCGCGCAAATTACAAAAACTTACCCCGGTGAAGACAACAATGTTCGAGTGGTTGATATCAGAACATCCAAAGGAACGTACAAAAGATCAATTACTAAGTTAGTCAAAATTCCAAAAGCTGATGATGACGATGAAGTGTAAGTTAAGGGTTCCCTTAACGGAGGGGAGAATGTTGAACCAGCAGATAATATTAAGCGAAATTAGTTAGTTTAGTTAATTATAAATTTTAATGTTTGTATGTCTAAACGTAGTCACATATTTAGTACTGGCCGCGTTCATTATTTACCATGTAAACGTAGTAATAATCGTTTAAAATTAAAAATGTGTTATCACCCTGTAAATATGAGCAGACATATAAAAAGGCGAGAAAAACTGGTAAAAATCACTTGCACTTGTACGGTTCGGTTGAATTAAAAATTATGGAAATTAAAAATGTAAAAATTCGGAAAAATAATTAGATCGGAAAGTTAATATATAATTAAATTGTATAATTAAATCGGAAAATAAATGTGTAACGTTTAATCGGAAATGTGTAAAAAATAAGAAAATTAAATTGAAAATTATATTAATAAAAAATAAGTTTTAATAAAATAAAATAAATAAAAATAGTTTTACATAGTATCAGCAATTTATCTGATACAAAACGAACGGCATTATACAGTCCACTACATCGATACGGCAAATCAACAGATATGTTAAACAATAATATTATCGAATACTGAAATCCTTTGAAACTTGTCTTTGCTGGTTTCCTAAAAATCACCAGGCCTTGAGCAAGAAACGGCTATTGTTGATAGATTTCAGGAGACTGAATGAGACCACTGGTGGAGACGTGTTTCCTCTGCCCAATATTACGGAGATTCTAAACCAGTTGGGTAGATCAATGTACGGGGTGAGCCATCGGTTGGTCCTTTTTCTATTTGTAAATAAAAGACATAAAGGTGGTTCTATGCCATTTACGTATGAAAAACAATATCGTTCATGTGCCTTCCACGACCTCGTCCACAGGCCATCCGAACATCAAAATTTTCGATGACTTTTTCCAATAAACTTTTTCCTTTCAAATAACCCCACAAAAATAATCAAGTGGTGAGAAATCCGGGCTTCTTGGTGGCCAAGGAACTTCACGATTTTTGATGAAAAATCTTCATTTCGTTCAAGGATCCAATCATCAAAATGACTAAGATTTAAATGGCCTGGTGGCTGCAAATTTTGAATTTGGTTTGGATTCAAAGGAAAATCAACATGCAAAATGCGCCGTAATGTGGTTCGTCAAACCATTAGTTCTTGTGAACGATGCCTGGTGGCAGCGCATCAGCGCTTGGTTTATTACGAACACTTTCACTAACAGCTGCCACTGCATCAGGTGCCCTCGAACTAGATGAACATGTTGATACGGTCTACGACCTTCCAATGAGTTTCTTCAAAACGATCAATAACTTTGTCAATTGCCCGATATCCATGTCGACCAAAACTTTTATTTATTACGTTGTTGTGTTGCTAGCGACTTTATGATGGTAAATGGCATATTTTACACGCCCAAAATTTAAAAAGCATATAGAACGTATTCAATGTGTTTTCGATTAGTTTCGACAGCATAATTGGAATTAAATGAAAGAAAATACCAATTACTTCGAAAAAAAGTTATCTACAAAGTTTACGTAATAGCGCAACAGGACATAAAACCTAGAATCCTAGTACCAAAATTAAACCGTTCAGGAGTTTTTGTGGTTATTATACTGATCGTTTATTATCACAAGTCTTTGAAGAGCACCATTAAACAATAGAATATGCAAGCAGTACGTAAAAGAAACCAGAAATGAATTATTCTACCATACAAAAAGAACTTCTTTCCGTTGTGTGGTCTATCCAAACTGTTCGTTAAAAGTTTGTTAAATCGTACATCGTTATCAGAATGAGATGGCTTTAAACGATGAACGATAGCCAAAATGAGTTTTTCAATTAGGAAGGATGACGGAAGCCTGATTTGATCGTTTGGCCAGACTTGCAATTTTTTACTACTTTGGTTAAGTGGCCTAACACATATTTGAGAACTTATGAAATTTACATAGCTTGTTGTAAGTGCGGTAGATGCCTTGATGACCTGCGGAGACACTGTTCATTAATTCACGGTTTCTATTTCAGATTGGTCAGTCAACCAAACAATATCAATAGATCACTGAGAGTGGACCGAATTCAATTTAATTCGCCATCGAATGAGCTTTGAAAGCATCTGCTAACACTATATAACCAGATAAATGGTGTATGAACGGCCCAAACAATGCAACTCTTTTTCAATAACAGCAAAAAGCAATTGGCTTAGCATATTTTTTCCATCTATGTTTTATCAGTGACAGTACAGCATGGTTAAATTGCTCGCATCACAAGTAACAGGAAATTGTTTTGAATAATCAGCTCGTAATAATATTGGTGGAGAGCCAAAATCTGTTTTCAGTTTGTTAAAACTTTCTTCGCAAAATGCATCTCATTCGAACCCAACATCCTTTTTTAAAAGCTGAGTCAACGCCTTCGCAATTCCTGAAGAAATTTGAGATAAACCGGCGATGGTACTCATCAGCTAAATCTATTAACCTGAACTTCGTCTAAGTTGATCCAGAAAATCCGTGATATTTGCAACGATGCGCCTTTTTTTTCTTCCGTATCGGGCTTTTCTGGTTTCACTAGAAGAGGAAGATTTCATGGTGATTTAAACAAAAGAACTGTTGTACCGTGCATTTGGAGACTTAGATTGATGTTAATCTTCTGGTTTCGAGTAACTTTAAAGTTGATATAAGATTGTTGGTGTCTAGGGTTTCTAAGATAACAAGAAGGCGCTGTATGGTCCAATATGAAACGCAACTGACAGTTAACCTGTCGTTTAGAGGATGTTAAAGAATTCGTTTTTTGTTTATGAACTGGGATGGTTATTAGTCAACGTCGATCATAAATGCAATGTCAACGACCTACGATATTTTTGCGACTAATAAAATCCGACAGTTTGCCCTAATTCACATGTTGTTGGATGATCCCCATGAGATTTTGCATAAGTTCCGGTGCGGCAGCAATATTGTTCCATTTAGAATGCATATTTTCAGCAACCTGATCACATCCACCATTCTTACTCAACATTCCTTTCATTATTATGCCCAATATTTTTGAATAGCTCGAACACCAGTTGGCACAGCTCCTTTGAGATAACATTGAATTGATTAGTTGAATTGTATAAACATTTGTGTGCTAATTTAATGTTTACCGCACACAAATGGGGTTGTTAGATTTTTGTATAGCAAAATGTCATTCATTTGTCATTCAAACGAATTTGATGTTTCCGATATGGATAAAAATAGCAATTCCAACCTTAGACAAGACAATAGAGCAAAGTAGGGCTAATAATGCTGACTAATTTACATTCAAATGTAAAGTATTTTAAATCTGTGGCTCCCTATCAGACCTATAACAAAAAAACTTGAGTTAAAACAAGCTATGCTTGACTGTCCAACTCCAGACTCCTTGACCGTCCACTGAATCTAGAACTAAGTGTGGATAAAAACGTTTCGAAGTTTTGTTTAGATTTTGCCAAAATGTTTGAGCCAGTCGCATTGATCGTAACGAAATTTGGTTACCATAGCTTGTAATCAAATAATTAATAATTGATCAATGTCACTCTAGGAATTATTTACGTTATCGACACTGACGACGTTGTCTACGGGTTGTCGACACGTCGATGTAGAAAATATTAGATGACACGTAAATTCCATCACCAGGTGCTCGTGCATCTTCATATTGGCCTTTGACGACAGGTCATCTTAACAAATGTAACAAATCTGTTGCATGGCAAAAGTCACACGTCGCGGCGCCTAGCCTAACACTACAACTGCAAAATGTTTTTTTTTCGCTCAAGCTATAATCCAACTCAACTAACCTCACCTAATCCGCCATTTTGTTCCATATTTGATTAAAATTTAGATTCCGACGTATTTTGTATTTATCTAAATTTCAGTGTTGACGTCGCCACAATACTGGCCCACTATTGACGGATCACATATATAGAAAACTACACCAATTTTATTAAATATAAACCATCAGTATTTTTTTGATTATTAATTTATTAAATATCCATATTTAATCACGGCCATCCGAATTTCTGGAACAGGTATCTGCATTTTGGGCACGCACCCAGGCATGTAGCATTATGCCCAATAGAAGATTTACATAGTAGATAAAATCTACAAAAATATATTTGTGGTGGTACCATAATTAATAACCGAACAATATTGACCGCGGCACATTGTGTTCATGATAGACGTGGTGTATTGCCAGCCAATAAAATAACAATTATGATGAAAGCTCGCACATCTTACGTGAACATGCGTGGTTCATTTAAGTTGTGAGTTCCCGCCATAATTCTTATTTGCTTGGCTGGCAATACACCACGTCTATCGTAAACACAATGTGTCGCCGTCAATATTGTTCGATTATTGATTATGGTACCAGCACAAATATATGTTTTAATATTTCATCTATACGGGCAATATTCTATCAGAAATGGTGGTACATGCCCAGAGAATTCATAGTATGATGTGCGAATCCGAACCGCCGTTTCGATAAAATTTGGTTGGAGAGAAAATCCATCCGCGGTGAGTAACGTTGCCGTTTCATCACACTCTGTAAAACAAAATTAAAAAATCAAAATCAAAATCGTTTATTTCTAATACACGGACGTACTTCAATTATTTTTACTTACTCAATTGACTAATACGCAAGGCAATTACTACATAATCTAATGCTATATAGAAACACGTTGTCTAATTATTTCATCGCCTTGGTTTAGTGTTCATATAGTGCGGCAGACAGCTTCAAACTCACTGAGATTTAAGATTTTTCTTATTAGTTTAGTCAAATTAAAAAATGAGGGTCACCGAGTTCAAATTCAATTTAAGTGATAGTATCTGTATAAAACATAGGATAGTGACGATATTTTGTAGATCATAAAAAAATAATTTTTGAATTAGATCATAGTTATCTATGCGCAAAAGATTGTTGGTTGGTAACTAATTAAAAACAAAATTTAATTCAAATTGCCCTTTTGCAATAGATCATTAAACAATTTTAATCTGTAATCTTGAATGTGTGTGTTACTCTGTATTGCATCACTCATTTATATCAAAATTGGTGTAACTTGAAAAAAACAAAAAACTTTAACAATTAACGGACTGGTTAAAGTGATCGCCAGCTCAATGCAATCCAGAAAGTTATGGCCAACTAAATATACTAAGTTACTTTTCACTAGTGATCGGTGCATCACCAGCATTTATTTACACCCCTAGAATAATAGCATCACTTCAGGTCGTCCAATTTGAGCTATATGGATCGAGCCCAATCACCAATTTTTAATCAACACAATGCCTCTTATATTTATATGCATACCTCCGACCGCTTTGGCAACCCAAGGTTACGTGTACCTTTTAACAATATCCATTCAAATTTTGTTAACTGGGCGTGCGTGTCCATCAATTATGATTTTTTAAGGAGGGAGTAATAAATCAAATAAATTTGGTTTCTCTGGCCTTGTAATATATCAAGGGTCCACTTATACCTCAGGCCAGATAATTTGCTGTTTTGCCACATCAAGAATGAAGAAGGGTTTACCAATAACGAACAGCAGTTTATACCAATATTCGTAACTCAATATATTTTGAGTACTCACAGTGATGAAATCAACCAAGCAATTAGCAGTGACTGAAGAACGGTTTCGAACAAGTCTGTATCATAAGTGAGAATTTTGGTCAAGAATCAAATCATTTTGTGAATTGTGTTGTATGAGTCATCGGTGATTGGTGATTGCTGCAAATATGGTTCACATCGTTTGTACGGATGAATGTGGTTGAACATCTTCTAATGTATCAGAATACAACATAGTATGATGGAACTGGTTGATCATTCTACATCTGTTATTTGAATGGCCGTACTTGAGATATTTTTGGCAAGCGGACAATTGTGTTACAACAGACTGACAACTGATCACTAATCATAAAACTTGAAACATCTATGAAAATAATGTTTTCGGTAGCATAAGTGGCATTCCTATTCGATGTTAAAGCCATCGCTCTGACGGGTCGTTTTCATTTGATCACGCAGAAGCTTCTGTAATACCAATTTCTAGGCCAGCGCATCGGGTATTTAAAAACACAAACTGTCGATTCATATCGGGAAAATCAAAGTCGACGAATTCCTTACCCATGCTTGCCTTATCTCAGCATCCAGCTTGCACTTCAGAATCCATATCAACCAGGCATCTCCATATTCTGCTTGTGTATCAATGGTTCGAATGCAGATTAGTAGTGTATCTGATTTGTCGCTGAGAGAACGGATTTCATCTGCGAGCTCACTTAGTGCGGAAGGTAGATCCAGCAACGCTGGTATGTATACATTTCACATGAATTTGTTTTTTTTTTCCTAGCAAGCCTTTTCCAGGGGTTTGCATTTGTTTCGAATAAGTCCTTGGTTAAAAATGCCGTACCATCTGCCAATAATCGTTTTAAAGGCTTCGTCTTTTTCAAACATTCTTGGTTAATGAAAGTGATGCTAGTTGGGTTGATGTCGCATATGGTTCTTCGAAGAAATTTTTTAATGGTCCAACATGACGTCTAGAGTATGTCGTCCACATAGGACTTGAGATAATATCCTTACCTAATGCTTTATTGATCTGTACTATGATTGTGCTTTTAGAGAAAAAAACAGAAATCCGTAGTAGCCGAACCGAAATTATCCATGTAATCAGCGTAAAACAGATAATTTGTGAACTCGAAACAGTCAAGCCCATCGCAAGTCCTAGGTTCCTTCCCTTAAGGTTGCGCAAAATAAACGTTAACACGGATCATGTATCTTTATGAATTGCAAGAGAATTGAAAAATATTACCATAACCACCTGACTGGGATAAGACAGTTTTACTTCTCCAACTTGCCTGTAAGAATTAAGTTTAAACTTTTGAGAAGTTTGTATAGGCACTTCATGTATCACTCCGTTTATCCGATTTGCCTATAGGATGAACGAATGATATTCTCCATGAATCCGGAAAAACTTGTGTGTCAAGGTACTCAAAAGTAATGCCGGAACAGCCAAACTCTCAGAGCAGTTTCTAATAAAAATTGGTGGAAAATCATCATACCCAGAACTCTTACTCTTACTCTTAAAAAAATATTGTATACTTCGTTTTCACTGCTAGTAACGCCATTTATAATGAAACCATTAGGATATGTTTATGGCCCATTTAAAATGCTTATTTTGCGAGTTCCAGAGATAAATAAGCATACGACTAAAAAAGGATTGATGGTTGGCAAATACTCAAAGCTATTAGTAAGAGATATCTTGTGGAGATCAATTCTAAAATAAAGCTCGGTTATACGAATTGGAGTACAGGAAAATTGAAAATCTCTCGAACACGAAATTGATTAAGCTATACGCCCCTTGATATTTGGACCAAATGAAAATCGACCTTATTCTTAAAGTAATATTGGCGTAAACAAAAGGAAATAAAATGTAATCGAATTTATTTTTATCTTCGACTGAAATTAAATTCGACCAAAAAGTTAGGTGTAATATCCTATTTATTTGTTACAAATAAGAAAATTCGGCCTAACATAAATTAGACTGAACTTCGTGTTGGTTTAGTACAAAATTCCATTCAATATATGAATAATACAACAAAATACAAAATAATTAGGCTAAATTTTCATAGGTCGACATTACAGAAGGCGTTCTCGAGATGTTCTTGTGATCAGTTTCAAATTCTTTGAACTAATTACATATTGTGAAACCTACCAACAGGTTGTGAACAGGTCGAATGGAGCAAATCATTTGAAAACCTAAAGGTTTAGTTAGAGCTTTTACAAAGCTTATCAATAATTCTGCTATATATTCGACACTAATCATGGTTACATATACAAATGTTAACAAATTTGGCAAAGCATTCGAGAGCTTTCACAATCCAAGACATTACAAAAATTATCTTAATCTTAATTTAATTACAACATTTTAACTAAATTAATTTTAGGTGAGCGCACTGTTAAAACGACTATATGAAGCTTTACTTTAAAAGATTAAAAGCTCTCATTCCTTTGCAAGTAGATTGTAATCTTCATTAGTGTTTTGATACTGCGAACCTTTTAAATCAGTGGTTTCCCTAAAAAAATTTCTGATCAGTTAATTAGTTACCTTTTTCGGTTTAAAAGCTTTAAAATTTTAACGTGTATCCCAAGCTTTTAATTTATGAATTAAAAAAATTAAAAGCTTAATTAGAGGTTTTCAAAGCATAGTAATGATTTTTATTAAGTCCATCTCGATTATCACTATGTTTTTTATAAAATGGGGTGGATGGTCCCATTAATTATGAAGGATTTAAAGATTTAAAAGAAATTTAGTTTTACTATGAAAGCCTTCAACAGTATAAACTCCCATAGTATTTCACGTCAAACCAGTGTTTTCTTTAAAAGGTAGCGATCAATATAAGTCTCAACTTTCACCGCAAGTTTTTAAGAGTTTATGTTGTGGAAACTGACAATTATGGATATTCTCATTATTAAAACCGTGTTTAGAACATAGTGATAATTTTGTATTGTTCAGCCTATCTTTGACAGCAAAGCTACCTTCTTGGATTCAGAAAGTCCCCCACAAATTATTGGGCTCTTTTATATGGATTCGAGCGAATAAATCAAAACATTTGAAAAATTAAAAGCAAAGTTAGAGCTTTTTAAAAGATTATTAATTATTACTGGCAAAGCTTTTGAGTAGTGTTTTAAATCCATAGTTAACACTAATCACGGCCACATATAAAAATGTACACGAATATAGTTTCTTTGTAAACATGTAAACATTTACTAAAGCATTCAAGAGCTTTTTACAATACATGACATTATCAAAATCATCTTTTAACTGAATATTAAGATTTAAGATGGGCGCTCTTATAATTACTATGAAGCATTACTCATGAAAAGAAAAGCTTTTAATTTCATATTTCGACTCGAATAGTACATCGCTAAAAGAGGACAAGAAACTCTTTGTAAGTAGTGTTTTCCTCAAAAAGCTCTCAGTACAATTAATTATTTGTAATGTTTTTTCATATCAAAATATTTGGTTTAAACGTTTCGAGGTGCTCGACGTTTTTAAAATTTTAACTAGTATCCCAAGCTTTTAGAAAGCTTTCATTTCATTGCAAAATATTTGAATTAACAACATATTGGGAAAACAACATTTTGTATATGTAAATCAAATAATTTTAAAAATTAAAACCTTAGTTAACGCTTATTTGAAGCATGATTTTTACGTACTATGTCAAAATTAATTAAAACTATCTTTCATATTACGGAGGATAGATGTCTTCATTGCTTATGTAGTTATGAAGGAATTAAAGATTTAAAAGAATCTACTTTTAGTATGAAAGCCCTGCAATAGTAGGACCTCCTATAGTATTTAACGTCAAACCAGTGTTTACCTGAAAAGCTATCGATTAGTTTAAATCTCAACTTACAACGCAAGCTATTAATAATTTGAATTATGAAAACTATGAATTATGGATGCCAACAATTTTTTAAATGATTAAAAGCTTAGTTAGAGCTTAGGGATAATTTTGTATTTTAAGGACATTTTTTAGAGCAAAGATGGTTAAATATAAAAACATACTTGTGTTTAGTTTGTTTGTAAAGCTTTTTTTCCAGAGCTTTTCACAGTACATGATGTTCACAAAATGTTTGTGGATTTTTGAACTAAATGTGATAAAATTACTATTCAATGCATGCTGAATTATACCAAATGAATACCAAAGCATTCGAGAGCTTTTTACATTTTTACAATACATGACATAATCAAAATCATCGTTTAACTAAATATTTAGATTTAAGATGAGCGCTCTTAAAAGCACTGTTAATATGACGACATACATATTATATATGAAGCTTTACTTGTGAAAATAAAAGCTCTTTGTTTCATATTTCGACTCGAGCAGTATAGTTTCCCTCATTACAATTAATTAGACTTGTAGTGTATTTCCAAATATTTCGTTTAAACGTTTCATGGTGCTCGACATTTTTAAAATTGTAATTAATATCCCAAGCTTTTAAAAAGCTTTCATTTCAATGCAAAATATTTGAAATAATAACATATTGTGGAAACTACGTTTCGTAGAAATAAAATAATTTTAGAAATTAAAAGCTTAGTTAAAGCTTTTATAAAGCATGATTTTTACGAAATATTTCGATATTGATTAGCACTATCTTTCATATTACGGAGGATATATGTCCTAATTGCATATGTAATTATGAAGGATTTAAAGATTTAAAAGAAACTAGTTTTAATGCGAAAGCTCCCCAATGTATGACTTCCCATTGCATTTAACTTCTAACCAATATTTACTTTAAAAGCTATCGATCAGTTTAAGTATCAACTCACAACGCAATCTTTTAAAAATGTTGATTATGAAAACTACGAATTATGGATACCAACAATTTTTTAAATGATTAAAAGCTTAGTTAGAGCTTACGACTAATTTTGTATTTTTAAAACCATTTTTGAGAGCAAAGATGTTTAAATATAAAACAAACACGTTTTTGGTGTGTTCGTAAAAGTTTGTTTCGAGAGCTTTTTTTCAACTACAAGTGATAAAGTTATTTAATACATGCTGACATGCTCACTATACGACTAAGTTACTCCGTAACTTTGGAGGATCTAACGAGTTCAACGTCCAGTGATTAAATAAAGTGATTGGGTTTTGGCCTTAGAATGTTTCACTAAATAATTATTGTTTTTTTATATGGATACATGTAATTTAGAGCTTTTAAAAGCTTAAAAATATTTCTGAAAACGGTTTTGAATAGGGTAGTTAGAGCTTTTAAAAGCTTAGCAATTTTTGGTAGCACTTTTCAGCAGTAGTTTTAAATTCATATTTGGCACTAATCATGATCACATATAAAAATTCGCACGACTATACTTTCTATGTAAAAATCTGTAAAAATTTACCAAAGCATTCGAGAGCTTTTTACAATACATGACATTACCAAAATTATCTTACTTAATCTTACATTATTTTGAACTATTTAATTAAATATTTAGATTTAAGATGAGCGCTCCTAAAGTCACGGTTAATACGACCTCTTAACATCATACTTCGACTAGAGCAGTACATAGCTCAAAGGACTAGAAATCCCACTTATGTTGGTAGTTTTTGGTCAATATTAATCGTTTTAATACCGTAAAAGCTTTTAAATCAATGATACGCCTAAAAAGCTCTCAGAACAAATAATTGGTTGTAAGCTTTTTCAAACCAAAATCATTTCTTTAAAAGTTTTGAGATCCTCGATGTTTTTATTATTTTGTGTGAATAAATTAAACAATTTGAAAACATAAAAGCTTAGTTAAAGCCTTTTCAAAGTACGTAATATATCGATCTCGATTGTCACTATTTTGCATTTTAGTGTGAAAATTAGTGTGCAATTTAACGTCAAATTATTGTTTTCTTTAAAAGCTCTCGAAACAGTCGATCAATTTTAGAAATAATTCCGTTTTAACTAAACCAAAGCTCCCGAGAGCTTTTCACAATACAAGTCATTTTTTCAACTAAATGTGATAAAACTATTGAGTGCATACATGCTGAAATAAGATACGACCAAGTTGCTCTGGAATTTTAGGTGATCTAATCGGGTTCAACGTCCAGTGTTTGAGCTTTGCCTTCAACAACTCCCACACAAATTATTGGGCCCTTTTATAATCAGCTTCACAAATTTCAGGCTGGTTAATATTTTTGGACATTTTGATTAATTCAAATTTTAAAATGGTCACCTCGGCGCGATCCTCTTTATCAAGCGGGGTCGGTCCTGGGTGACAGGCTTCCATAGACAAATGTTGATGATAATTAAAAAAATTGTTTGACAATTTGGATCTTCCCGCACATATAAAAATTATTTAGAAATTTAAAAGCGATCCAATGCCTCGAGCCAAGAGATTCGAGATAAGGGGACGTTTTAAAGCTGTTTTTTGCGATTGGCACCCAAACAAAACAACAACCGAAATTCTGATTATTTAGATAAAATCAAAATCACTAATAATTGGATTAATTTAATATCGAGAAGGCAGAAAATTTTATAAAAAAAAGAAAAGCTCAATGGGTAGAAATTTCTATAGTGTAGTGAATTGAATACCTATTTGATATAAATAGAGTATTTTCAAAGTGCTGGAAATTTTATTCCCAAAATACTTTTTTACTACACTACACACGAAAAAAAACATACGTATTTTATTAGCCCGGCGCACAATACCGCCTCTATTGAATATTGGTGTACATATCCATATACAAACTCGTACATCTTATAACCTTAATTTGTCTATTTATATAAAAGCATGTACATAACATATATGTATATACATATCGTTGTATACAGAACGTGATTGTTTTCAAATTGAATTTGATTGAATTTTAATCCATTTCTTCGACAAAAAACTTGATGAATTATGTTGTCGAAATTAAAATAACGAGTTTACTTTTCCGACTCATTGAATATGCTTTGTGTATAGAGGATATATGTACGTGCACATGTATGTGTATGGTTATATACCAAAATTTGATTACGTGTTTTGTAAAATTTTCCGGGTGTAAAATTAACGCTAATTAATCATAAATTAACCTACCTTGCGGTATTAAAATAAAAGAGGTAGCACAGTGTTATAATGATATACAAATTTACTCAGCATGCTGTGCCTATATATACCTACATAGATAACCAATTTTCTTAATTACTCATCAATTTTAGGGACTAGGATATAATTCAAAGCCAATCTCTCAGATAATTAATTAAATTAAATCAAACTTACGAGATCGATTGTTTTACAATCGCCTTAACTAATTTTCTATAGCGACAAAAAAATGTTTCTATGATTTACGTGAAACTTAATAAGAAAACAAAACAATATACAACGACGAGCAAAAAGCTTCTTATACGTATACCAGCTAAATGCTAAAAAAAAAATCCCTTGTTACTATGGCAACACACACGTTTTTGTTTTTGTACAGTCAATCGATTTTTTTGTTTTCATCTTTTGCTATTTTGGGTATACGTGTGTATGTGTGATGAGAATATATAGAGAATGCTTTTTCGTGTTGTATATTTGTTGGTTGTGCTTTTTTCACACTGTCTCATACACAGACATACCATAATCAAATTGAAAGTTCATGACATTATTTCAATAACACATCGTTCGTTCTCGCTCCTTTATCCTATGTATACGCCATTAAATATAGAAAAACGTGTTTGGTTATCTTTAAGGAATTTAAATTTTGTTGTTGGGGCGAAGGACATTCGAGAAATTATTAATTTATACAAGATGAGTATTTAGCAAGTTGTAAACTTTATGTATTGAGATATAAAAACCATATTATGTATACATAAGCGATTATAATTAAAAATTAGTTTGTTGATTTGATTCGAGTTAAGATACGGGTATGATGTTTACATATTTTGTTGATTTTAACCCTTACTCGAATGAGGTGCTGATATTCAATTCAATTATGCTGGGCTGCTTAAAATTCATCTATATTTAAATATGTTTAAATGATTTAATTTAATATATTTTGTTACTGAGTTTTACATTTTTTTTATTCATGAAAGCCTTCTAATAAAATACATATTTAATCGTAAATGATAACATTTATTTTATTTTCAATCAATTTCAATGGTTGAAATTTAATTTCAATTTAAATATTCATAAAAGCTCCTATTACCATACAAAATAAAAACATTTTTAAATAATCAAAAGCCTAAACACGCAAATTATTTTTTGAGTGAAATCATACCCAGCTTTTGTTACATTTCATTACTTTAATTTTTCGACAGCTTTATTCAGAACTATATTTTTCGAAAAACTATAAATTTTTTCTATAGATAAATTTTATGTTGATTTTCAATAAAAGCTTTATTATTTTTATATTCCAATGGGCTCTACTAGCTCAATACAAAATACATTTATTACAAAAACTATTGGAGAAACGAATTGTTTGAATGTGTTATTGTTTTGAAATTAATATATCCATGAAAGCTTTCGAACAATTTTTCAAATATTTGTAATAAAGGTTTTTGCTATCTGTATTATTATGGTTTTTAGGATGCCTTTAAATGTAACGCATTGGAAATTATTATTTTCTTAATAGTAATAATGATTTTATAATAAAAGCTTTTTTCGTTTAGAAAGTTAATCTATATTGTATGGCATATTTCTGGAATTAAACTTCCTTTAATAAAACTTTAAATTTCTTTATGGATAAATTAAATATTTATTTTAATTAAAATCTTGAATGATAAATCTTTCAAATATTTGAATTTGTTCCTTCTGCTATTTACCTTTAATAAAAATATAAACGTTAGTCAGCATATAATATCTGATAACTCTGGTAAAGTTTAATTAAGAATAAGATTTTTGAAAATTTAAATTGTTTAGCCCTGGAAGCTTTTCTTTAACAATATAAATGTAAATTTCATAAATAAAATAAATAAAAGTTCATGTTAAAAGCTTGTTTAAAATTTAAATGAGTTTTCAATACGTGACTCCTTAAAATATATATATATAAGTGGAAAGACAAACAAAGCTCTTCGATTTGTTGTAATCGTTTGAATCTATTATTGCATTATTGCTGAAAAATTATTTAAGTATTTCCTGAAAGCTTAATATATTACATCACATTTATATTTTTTGCTAAGTTTTCTGAAAAGCTTTATTAGACAATATCCGTTGCTATTAAAGTTTGAAATAAAGGCCGTTCTCCAAAATGAAAATATACATTTAAAAGGTTTTAGTATTCTATGAAACAGTATTACCTTTCCTTGCATTACAATTAACCAGAATTATTGAACAATTGAATTTAATTTTGTAATTTATGACATAGCTATTCAAATCGATATTATTACTTTAAGTAAGCTTTTAAATGCCCATCAAACAATTAAAATACATACAATTTACAGAAAAGCGTTTAGAACAACCGCTTTTGAATAAAAATGATGAGCTTTTAGAAAAATATGTGGTGTGCTTAATTTAGTAAAAGTCTCAATTTATATTATTTTAAACACAATCCAAACATAAATATTTGATTAAAAGTGGAGTGATTAATAAAAGCTTTTGATGATATCTTTCTCAATTTTTAAATTGTGGTTTCTGCTATCAACTATTATTACCAATCGCAGCATCAGTAAATTTATATTAATGGATATTTCTGAAAAAGTTTCATAATGTAAAGCTTTTATTGATCAAGCTTTGATTTAAGTTAAAAGTTTCAAGACAAAAAAAAATAGTTTAACGAAGCATACCTCGTACAGTCTTAAGTATATTTACTTTGTGCTCTGTTAGATTAGTTAAAATTATTTAATTATTTATTGAAAGCTCACAAGAAAATTGTATTTCAAATTCAAATTTCAATAATCGTAATAATTTTTTGTAGCACTCTCATGTTAATTCTGGTTGAAACTTAAACTAATATTTTTTATTGAGCTTTAATTAATTTAATTAGTTTCATGAAAGCTTTTTGTTAAAAAATTTAATCGTTAAATTTCCGATAGCCAATTGCTAAAATTTATGTTTATTTTTCAATTATTTAAATTTAAATAACCATAAAAACTCATATTACCATAAAAGATAAGAACATTTTTAAATAATAAAAAGCCTTAACGGAAATTTATTTATTGAGTGAAGTTATACCCTATTTCCAGCTTTTGTAACACTTCATTACTTTAATTTTTTGACTGAGCTTTTATTCAGAACTGTATTTTTCAAAAAGCTTTAATTTTTTTCTATCGCTAAATTAAACGTTGATTAAAATAACGTCAATAAAATATTATAATTTTTATATTCCAATGGGCTTCAAATAGCTCAATACAAAATACACATGCTCATTCATGCCAAAAACCATTGGAGTAACGAATTGTTTGAATGTGTTATTGTTTTGAAATTATTATATCCATGAAAGCTTTTGAAGAATTGTTCAACTATTTTTATGTATTATTATGACTTTTAGGAAGCCTTGTATGAAATATTATTATGACTTTTAGGAAGCCTTGTATTGAAAATGTAAATCGAATTTAGGAAAAATACAAAAGCTTTTAAAAAAATTCGGTTCGCTTCACCTAGTAAATTTTTTATCTATGGATAAATTAAATTTTGATTTTCAATAAACGTTTGTTTATTTTATATTATTCCAGAGAGCTTTATTAAATTGATTTATTTTAAATATTTGTATTTGTGCTTTCTGCTATTTAGACGCTTATTAAAAATATTAACGTTAGCAAGCATATAATATTTGATAGCTCCAACGAACTTTAATTTAAAATATTTTGAAAAACAAGATTATCTAATCCTGAAAGCTTCTCTTTAACAATATAAATTTAACCATATTTTATAATCAAAAATTCAAGTTTTTTAACTTTTTTAGCTTATTTAATATTTAAATAAATTTTCAATACGTGACTCTGTATAAAATATATACATAAGTGGAAAGCTCTTCGATTTGCAGCAACATTCGTTAAAATCTTCTGAACTTATTATTGCATTATTTTGCACAAAAACTATTTCAGTATTTCCTGAAAGCTCAATATCATACATCAAATTTATATTTAATCGTAAATTTTCTGAAGTTTATCGATGAAGTATAAACAAGCTTTAAGCACACAACATATTTTTACATTTTTAAAGTTACACAATTATTCTATCGAACGATACCGGTAGCTCTTAAACTTTCAAAATGAAAGCTTAGAATCGCTCAATGTTTAAAATTATGATAATACACTAAAATATAAATTTAATAGCTTTAAGTTCATATTTTAAGAGATCTTATTACCTTTCGCACAATTGATTTCATTTTAATTATTTTATGTAATATTTCGAAATATAATTAAATCAAAGCTTTTAAAAAATGAAATAGTGTTTCAAATCAAGATTAATTCTTTT
Source organism: Tipula unca (assembly GCA_951394425.1). Taxonomy (NCBI): domain Eukaryota; kingdom Metazoa; phylum Arthropoda; class Insecta; order Diptera; family Tipulidae; genus Tipula; species Tipula unca. The sequence continues at coordinate 19,788,403 of OX596382.1, read as the reverse complement.
AGTAAGCTCTTAAATGACCATCGAATTTTAAAACATTTAAAATACAATAAACTACGCTTACAAAACAAATACTTTTCAACAAAAATGCCGAGCTTTTAGATAAATTTACGTGGTATGCTTAATTTAATAAAAGTCTCAATTTTTAATATTTTAAATGAATTTTAGTTAGGTTAAAAAGCACTATACATTTAGTAAAAGCTCTCTTTTCAAAGTTCAATGTTCTCTTTCAATGGCGATGATATAAGATAAATATATTTCACGTACTCAAAACTTTGAAATGTTGATATTTTAAAATTATAATAATTGTGTATGAATTGATTGACATAGTTTTTAAACGAAATCACATCAAGTTATATATTGATAGAATTACTTTTGTGCTAAAACCATATCAATAAAAGTGTTTATCTTAATTATCCTGATATATTAATTAATCAAGCTTCCATGCAAATTTATCTTCTTTCGAAAAAGCAGATAATTTTTTCCTCTTATAAATATACCCCATAGCTTTATAAGGTTTTAAACCAGTTTTTTTTTTAAATTTATGAAAGCTTTTGATGATTTTTTTTTTTAATTTCACATTTTTGCTTTTTGCTATCAACTAATTTTTAAAGCATCAAGATAATTTCCATAGAATGTTGCAGACCTAAAATAAGTTTAACGAAGCTTACCGCGTACATCCTTGAGTATATTTACTTTGTGCTCTGTTAAAATTATTTAACTATTTCTTGAAAGCTCACAAGAAAATTGTATTCCAAATTCAAATTTCAATAATCGTAATAATTTTTTGTAGCACTCTCATGATAATTCTGGTTGAAGCTTAAACTAATTTTTTTATTGAGCTTTAATTAATTTAATTAGCTTCATAAAAGCTTTTTTCTAAAAATTTTAATCGTAAGATTTACAATAGCCAATTGCTAAAACGTATTATATTTTCAATCAATTTCGATGATTGAAATTAAATTTAAATTTCAATATTCATAAAAGCTCCTATTACCATAAAAGATAAGAACAGGAAAAGATAATAATAATTTAATAATTTTTTAATTGTGATATCTTTGGGAAGGAATACTTGAAGCTTTCAAATAACCATTTATGGAAGCTAAAACTTTATTTTATAGTTTGAAATGTCAGTAAATAAGGTGGTATCATTTCATCAAGTAATCCACTCTTTCATACCACAATAAAAATTTGTTTGCCATTTTTTTGTATAAAACCTGTCGTATAATGTTATTGCTATGAAAGTTTTTAAAGCTTTTTAGCTCCATATTTTTAAAAACAATAGTGGGATAGGCTTGAAATATTGAGAATGGTTTTGCTTTAAACTTTTACAATATTTTAATATTTGTTTTAAGCTGCTATAAAATATAAATTGTGAGAAAGCTTAAGTTATTGTAAACTTAAAAAAAGTTGTTTATTTGAATGTAGTAGCAACCATGTCAAATTTCACTTTGAACTGAATGCAAAATATACCATCGGTTTAGAATATTTTTAATTTCTTTTGTAAGGAGTGAGCTTTTTATAAGTTCTGTGTAAATCGATGTTATAATGATCGAAAATTATTAGCTTTAATGAACTACTCGGAGTTTGAATTATCCCGTAGAGCTTTTGGCAAATCGAAACAAAATTGGATGTTTACGTATTCCTTGAAAATCTTTGAATAGTTATTGCGTAAACCATTTATCAAAGCCACAGTTTCGATGTGGTATTTTATATGGAGTACTAAAGATTTAATATTTTGGTGTTCAGATAAGCTAGTTAAATATTCTTTGTAGGTGAACTGCACTACGATAACTAGAGCTCAACGAAATTGTAAACCTTTTTATTTCAAAAAAGTTCAATACATAATTAAATAGGTATTAACGTACCGCTCTCTTGAAGCTTTAGGTTTTATATTTTAGTTGTTTTCTAAATTTGTTCAATGCTTGTTTAAAAGACCTTTCAATTCAAGTGAGAATACAGGCATTAAATATTCAGGTTTCCTTAACTTTTCAAAATTTAATATAAAAATCATTAAAATAAAACCTGGTTAAAAAGCTCCAGTTGTAAATAGTTTCGTTTCAATTGTTGAACTATTATATCAATTAATGATTTCCATGTTGTTGAAAATTTCACAAACTAATTGAGCTTTTATCTCATATTTTTCTGGAATTTTGGACAAAGCTTTTTTGTCCGTCCTCAAGATTATTTTAGCAGAGTTTAATATTCTGACATGGAATAACTCTAGTTACATTATGAATAGAGGGAACATAATTGGTGCACCTATAACAAATTTAGTCATGAAACAACCCCATTTATAGTAGTAAAAAACATCAGGTTAAACCAGCTTCTTCTAAATTTATTGAATTGTTGTTCCTCACCCGTTTCACAGTTTCAAAAGATCGATGTCCACTCGAGTAGAATACAGGGCACCTTAGTAGTAAAATGAACATAAAGCTTCGAAGAGTTTATTTACAAATACTTTAAAATCATTTAATGCTCCCTTTAAACTATGCTATTACTATACTGGCCATTTAAATTTTTAATGTGAAATAACGAGTGGGCTTTTATCCTTAATTTCGAATTAATGGAATTTAGCATCGAATTTTGTATTATTAGGTTCGAAATCTTCAGAGAATTAAATTTTGCAACCCTTAAAATAAAGCTTTCAAGATTATCAATTTATTAGATCAAATTACCAGCATTTTATCGGATAGTTTCGAACGAATCTTAAACATACTGCATGCTTGGTATATTGTACATATGCACATTAAGCGTTGAATTGAGCTTTCTATTGGATATGTTTTATTAATTTTGATTAAATATTTTAACTTTTTCGGTTTTATATCGAAAAGCTCACTAACATAGAGTCATGTAAAAATGCTTTAACTTAGTAAAGATTTCATATTAATTTTTAAATGACTAAATTAGTTAAAATAATAACGATATTTGTGCTTTGGATTCATGTTTAACGATTTGTAGTAAAATACTTCATTAAACTGAAATAGTTTGTAAGTAGACTTTTTTCTAGTAATCCTAAGCTCCTCGCAAATTGCGTAGAAATATTTCTTTATACTTAAACATAGCTTTAAGAGTGAATAGGTAGAAGAATGGAAGGGCCGTGGAAGATTACGCGGGAACTGGCCACAAATAATAACGAGAATGAGCTTATACCCTTTATTTCGGGACTCTAAAGCTTTTCTGGCAATCCTCAATGACTTATAATTTAAATGTTTAACCATAGACAATCATATGCTAGATTTCTCATTTATACAAAAACAGAGGAGTACAGCAATCTTCTGAATTTTCCTATGTCATCGTTGTGTTTGTGCATTCTATTGTTTACACTGTATACACTATGGAATATCAACAACACAACGATAACATTGAAAATATTTTTTCTCGCTCATACGCAGTGCAAATAAAAATATGAGAAATCTATTTACTGTTTTTTCTATGGTTTAACTAAAGCTTCCAACTTAACAAAATAATCGTTCTTAAATTAAACGTGTTTCTTCAGAGAGCTTTCAAGCGATGCACAATACATGTTTATTAAATTGAATTTTTGTTATAGTTTAAAGTTCAAAATTAACATAACTTTGCTTATTTCTGTATGAAGATAAATTTGTCCAAATCATGAGAGCTTTCAATTGCGGCCCTCACATTTTCAGATTATTTTAAATTTAATTTCTCATTAAAATAAATTCAAATAAAAAAGCTTTCCAGGCTATAATAGATTTAAGCTTTCGCTTTTTCAAAAGCTTACTAAAATACTGGTATCTGAATTTTTCATTCAAAAGCTTGTTTCGAATCATAATTAACTAACTCAGAATCAAATTGCAACTAATTAATTGAGCTTTTATGTTATGTTTAATAGAGCTTTTATATTAAATTTAAATTTCCCAAATCTAAATAAAATAAATTAAAAGCGTCAACATTTATATAATTTGTTTTGCTAATATTTTAAATTTAAGCTGTCCACTTTTCATATTTCCAGAATATTATAAAGCTTTTGCTACATAAACATAGTACTCAAATTCAATAAACAATGATCACTAAGAAAAAGCTTTTAGTGAAAACTAATATCATGTTCTCATAGATTTGTTGTAGCTTAAAAATTACGAGCTTTCAGTAAAATAATTTTATTTTTAAGGTTAATGGTTATAATCTAAACTGGCATTTATTGCAAGAGCCTGCGCATTTCAATAAAGATTTTTAAAGCGATTCATGCTGGAGTAAGTAATACTATTTCCAATATAAAAGTTTTGGTTGTACCTTAAGTTTGGAGTTTTGAATAAAAGCTCGAGCAATAGGGTCAGTTTCAGGTTGATGAATGAAAGTCATCACTTTTTATTCAGAAACAAATATTTTGTTATGTAAATTTAATTTATTCGATAGCAGCTGAACAACAGTTACTGGACAATATCATGTTTAAACCAATTATGCAAATTACATAAACATTACATAATTTTTTAATAAAAATTAAACTTTCACAAAACTTTATTTTATGATTTTTGTTGAATATTTTTACGATTTTGGATTATGGGCGGGTATACTTATCATAATGACACTATAGTCAAAACCTCTTCTATATTTTTTGAAATGGAACAGAATTTATTGTCCCATGCATTAAGTTTTTTTTTGTTGTTGGTAAATAATTTTTATGTGGTGCGCACAAAGGATGATAAATGGATGTAGGAAATTTATGATTTTTATTTAGTCGAAAAAATTATTGAAGATTCATGCTTGTGGCATGATATTTCGAAATAATATGTTCTTTTTGATGTTTTTTTGTTGTTGGTATATTCATGTTATGTAGTCCTTGTTAAACATGACTAGTTCAATTGCTTTTAACCGTATATAAATATATTTGAACATCGGTACATGAAAGCTACATACATACAATATAATTACGACAATTAAATTACGCCGACAGATGGATGACACGCCAAATATGATTTAACTCATCGCACGTAAACATCACTATCATCGTTTAATTTGTCTCCACCAAAAAATAAACTGTTAATCGATTTAGTTCCATTCTTATTCTCCGCGACTGAATGATAAGCGAAACATCTTAATTACTCCGAATTTTACAAACCAAGACATGTCTAATCTAATATCCAATACATTCATATATCAATAATTAATGGCAAATTGATTTTATGTATTTCGACTATAAATCTATATACGTATACACAGTATATAGTGACTTGAGGTATATACGTATACATATTGACAGCAAAACTCGTTTTAATTGTGCGATGACCTAGATAGATGAGATAAGTCGTCGTCTGAATCTAATGAGTCTGTGGCGAAAATGATTTGCCATAATTTATTTTACTATAAATAAATTACGCCATAGCACAGCGTATAAATTATTTATATACATTAAAGTTGTTTTGTTTACTGTACGTACACAGATGTTACATAGATGTAATTTACCTACTTGTTTGATGATAAAAATATTTGATCCAGATAAATAAATAAACATTAATGTGTGTATTGTTTGCGCGGCATAGATCTCTCCCACAGCAATAACATACATAATACATTTTTGCGAACCATCTGTTCTCAGAATATATGGACGAAGGATTATGTATTTTGTGAATACGCAGCCATATTTTTAGCATGGGCAAGCGCTTTTATGTTATAATGGTAGATTTATTGATTTAATCATTATTTCAATTTCTATAACAATTTGGTTGTATATATCAAGCTTTAAGCGTATTAAATAATATGATTGAGTTTTCATAGTTACAGGTTTTGTTTGTTATAGTTAACTTCTAGCAAATCAAATATAAAAGGATTATTCTGTATCAAAAGCTGTTTTGGAGTCCATTGGTTCACAATTAGACGAATCTTATTTTTTTGAATTTCAAGCTTTAACAAACAATTACTAATTTTAATAATTATTTTACAAACAAGCTTTAATTCATAAATGTTGATTGAAAAGCTTTATAGTAAAACAATTAAATTACTATCACAACGAACAACTAGAATACAACTCTTTTAAAAAAAAAATTTCTAGAAAATGGTAAAACCTTTGCAATTCTTAGTATTTCATAATTAAAATAGGAGTGGATTATTTTGATTTATCGATGGAGCTTAATCCTGAAAGTCTAAAAAAAACGAACAGAATATAAGAAAAGTTCAATTGGTTTGAGACTATAAATCAATCTACTATAAAATATATTGGCCTAAATAATAATTTTTATGTGGACTTTAATTCAAGGGATTTAAGCTTCCATTCCAACAGGACTAACTAAGCGTTAGTCTAACTAATAGTTCTTTCAGGCTAGGAATTTTTTAAAATTTTATTTAGAAAAATTAAATGAAAGCTTCTGCAAAACTTTTGTAACATAATAAAAATGTAACTTCAAATACTATACCATTTTATATCGAGCTTACAATAAATAACGTTATAGTTGACACGATAGAAATTAATGTTTCGGAGCTTTTATTAAGAGTATAGAGCGTTACAATGTAGAAAAGCTTCAATTAAGGTTACCCATTTCTTTAATAAGTTAACTTAAATTTAATTTAAATTTCTTATTGGGTAAGGACACTTAAACTGTCCAAAAGCTTAATACTTTCTAGATCAACGTGATTGTTCGTAATTAAGACAGACTTAGTCGTTTAGATTAGAAATGTTGTTTGTATTTAATTTTAATGTATTTATTAGTATCGTAACCACAATTAAAATATGTAGCTTATTTTTTTTTTGTGTGTGCTAAGTAAGCTTACACACTTTTTAAAAGCTGACTTTCGTAGACATTTTTAACAATACTACCAAATACAATTTAAACTTGAAATTGAATACTTATACCATTTTATTTGGAGCTTTCAATAAAAAGTTAAATAGTTTGTTTGGACGAAACAAATTAAAATTTTGAAGCTTTCACTAAAATTATGGAGCATGGAATTTTTGTTCAATCATTCATTTTAATGTGATTAAATTAATTGAGAAAACTTTTATTGGGTACGATCACCAATATTTTCCAAAAGCTCAGTGTTTTTATATCAAAGCCCGCGTGGCTCAGTCTTTTCTAAGTAGAGTTCTCATTTCTCATTCAGATGCGAATTATCATTGACCAGTTCACTTACAAAAATATTTATATGTCTCATGTTGAAAGCTCATCTAGAGATTAAAATATTAGAACGTCACTATGATAAAAGTTCCTCCATTTAAAATATAAACTATGATGCTTTAACAACTTGCTACGCAATAAAGAATAATAGATTTTCAAGGAATACGTAAAATAGCCAATTTAGTTACTTCGGTTTCCGAAAAGCTCCACGAAAAATCAAAAGTTGTTAAATGCAAATTCCTTAAAAGCTAATATTTAGTAAAAAACTTCAAAGGTTTTTTCCCCATCTTTAGTATGATAAAAGCTACTCGATATTAAATGCCACATCGAAACTGTGATGCATTGATAAATGGTTTCGCAATAAATACTCAAAGATTTTCAAGGAATATCCAATTTAGTTACTTTCGATTTGTGAAAAGCTCCACGGGAAAATTTAAACTCCGAGTGGTTGATGAAAGTGGATTCGTAAAAAGCTAATATATAAAAAAGCGTTCTATCAACAATAAAGTCGAGCTTTTTCAATCCTTATAACACCGATATAGAACTTATAAAAAGCTTACTCCTTACAAAAGAAATGTAAAATATTCTGAACCGATGATATATCTTGCATTCTGTTCAAAGTGAAATGTGAAATGGTTGCTACATTCAAATAAAATAATTTTTTTAAGTTTACAATGACTTAAGCTTTCTCACCATTAAGATTTTATAGCAGCTTTAAGCAGATATTAAAATATTGTTGTAGTTAAAACCAAATCCATTTTCAATATTTCAAGCCTACCCTACTATTCTTTGATTTCAAAAATATGACGTTGGAGCAAAAAGGCATTCAAAAATGTTCATAGAAATAACAAATTTCTGCAAATCAAAGTTTTACAATTTTGTACGAATGATGATCGAATAGTTCACAGGTTTTATTCCAAAAAATTGCAAACATATTTTTATTGTGGTATGAAAGAGTGAAAACTTGATGAAAGCTATCATCTGATTTACTAACATTTCAACTTCTAAGATAATGTTGTATTCAAACTACACACCTCCGATAGGCAGACCTATTATGCGTTCATATTCTATATATAAGAATAATAAATATAAGTATGCACGACAATAGCGAAAGCTCTCTTGATAAAATATATGCAAGAGTATGATTAAATTGAAATTCAGTTACTTGGAAGCTTTCGTATTTTCTTATTTGAAAGTTTCCAGTATTCATTTTAAAAAATCTCACAATTAAAAAATATTATAACATGGTTTGGGAGGAGCTTTCACAATTTTTTAAAATGTTTTCAAATAAATTCTTGGGAGATTTATTGTACCACTGTAAATCGGATAAACATTGTCTTAGTTGTCAATATTCAAGTTGCACTGTATTCAGTTCGAGCGCATATGAAGCTTTTGAAATTGTCATACGGGTGAAAAATGACAATATAAAAAGCTTCACTCTAAATTCCAAAAACACTAAGTTGAAGACAAAAGCTCAATTAATTTGAGCAAATTTGGTTCTCTGTGAGTGTATTAACCTTTTTTCAAAAATAAGCTTTTTATACGAAAAATGTAGCACCAATCGTGTAATAATGTTTTAGTTAACTTTTGAAAAAATTAAAAGCACCAGCCTTGGCACAAACTATTATAACTAATAGCCATTACATTTTTTGAGTTTTATCTAACTCGAGCTTTTTTACCTAATTTTATTTTAATGAGCTTTTCGAAATTTTATTTTATTTTAATGAGCCTACATTTCAAAGGTCACATGGTTTGAACCAATAAATTTTAGGATAAAAGAGAAGTTACACGATTACCCTCGATTAAAAGCTTATTTTTTATTATTTCAGCAAAAAAAGTTTTATTAACTGAACAAAATTTAAATAATTATGATTTTTCTATTGCAAGCTAAAAGCTCAAAAGCTTTAATTAATACAGTTATAGTATAAATCAAAAATCACTAAGAAATGTGTTATTAAATTTAATTATTTTTATTAAATAATAAACTTTAATTACTAATATTTCGTTGAGCTTTTATTAATATGTAACTTTAAAGCTCACGTGGTTTTTTCTTTCCTAACTGAAGTCCTCAAATTTGATTCAGATGCGAAATATCATTGACCAATTCACTTACAAAGAATATTTGTATGAAATATTAAATATTTGTTGAAAGCTCATCTGAAGATCAAAAATATCAAAACGTCATTTGGGCAAAAGCTGCTCGATTTAAAATCTGAACTGCAATGCTTTGATAACTGGTTACACAGATTTTTAAGGAATACGTTAAACATCCAATTTAGATACCTTCGGTTTGCGAAAAGCTCCATACGAAAAAATTCACAAAGTAGTTGTTAAAACTGGATTCCTTAAAAACAAATATTTCAAAAAAAGCTTCAAAAGTGTTTTTTGGTTTATAATAGTTAAAATCTTTTCCAGGTTTTAGTCTTTTTGAAAGAAGTTCTGTAAATCAAAGTTATACCATTTTGTACGAATGATAGTTAAACGAATACAACAGCTTTTATACCAAACGGCATGTAAAAATGAAAAGCTTCGTAAAAAGCTACCACATGATTTACTAACATTTCAAATTATAAAATAAAGTTATTTTCAGATGTAATCTTCAGATCTATACAGGTAGCGTTCGCATATTCTATATAAATCTAATAAACATAATTAAAAAATACCGAAAGCTCGCACGATGCAATATATGCAAGCGTATGATTAAGTTTAAATTTATTAACTTAAAAGCCTTCACTTGCAAAAAATTACATAACAATTTGGAATTTTTGATCCAAAACGTGAAAGCTTTCAGCTCAAACTAATACTATGTTCACGCTAAATAAATTAAAATGAAATTTAACAGATAAGCACAGCACAAACATACGAGAACAAATAATAATATTTATAATTTACGACTTGATATGTATACAAAAAAAACAAATTGTCTTAAAAAATAAATAAGAATTACTTCTTAAATGTGATGTATGAAGATGATGATGATGCGATGCCAAGTAATAATTTAAATATTTATCGTACATACTCTTGTAATTTCATCAAATGAAAATTTAAATTATGTTTATAAATATACATAATCTAATATTTATTATTTTCTACTTTCTATCATTTATGTGTTGCCGCCATTTTAGTAAGTCTAGAGCAAACGAAAATACTAAGAGCTATTTGCCAACCACTAAATTGTCGTCATCGTAGTATGTAATGTGTACACATTTTTAAAGAGATTAAAACATGGAGAAATAGTGTCTCTCGAGACATATATGAACAGAAAAACGTGATAAGGTGAATTATGCCATAAGTCTATATCGCAATCGAAACGACCTACAAAATTTGACATTTATGTACATATATAATGTATATAAACCACAAAACTATAAAACCGAAAAAGCTTTTAAAACCACACACACACACAAATTTATTCCCTGCATAATCATAATATTCAATATTATGTTAATTGCTGGATATCAATTTTAATGTCCTTAAAACATTTTTAATTTTTTTTGTCTGTCTGTCTGCGTACATAATATGTATATGTATTTATGATGTATAGCATAGCAAGCACCAAATTAAATTAAACTTTATTTTAATGTTAAAAAGCACAGGAACCAAATACAAAAATATAAAATCGGTTACATCCTTTTTATTTGTTTGAGAAAAAAAAATTTTTGAACGATATTTTCCAGCACATGATTTTATCGAATGTAAAAGTTTTCATTATTTTATACACAAACGTTAGTTGTTGTTGTTGTCAACGTCTATTTAGCATAATTATTAAGTTTCGTTGACAAAATTCTTCCAAGTGCCCAGATATTGTTTGTAATAATAAATAATTTTGTATATGTACGAGTACTTGTTGTGTGCGGTTGGCAAAAAAGCTTCGATTAGAAAAGGTGTTAGAATGGAAAATTTAATTAAAATTCAAAATGAAGATGTTATGTATATGGATAAAAAAAAATCTATAGTTTTTTTGTATACCTACATGGTGACACGTTTCTATTTTTACATCACAGATTGTTATCTAAACTGTATATGTATGTTACAAACCATCATATACCGGAACTCATAATTAAATTTTTTATACACGGATATACGTATATCGGAAGGCCAATTAAAATTATGCTGTTTCGTTTATCTTCAGCCGCAAACAAAACAATTAATTTATTGTTTTTAACGCGCGGAAAAACAATTTATTTTCCTCTTATCGTTGCATACACGAACAATAACGCTTTTAATAACAAAAAAAAGTTCACCGTTTCCGTGATATATTCGTATACACAAATATCAGAAAAGTTTCAAATTACTTTTCATACGCGAATAAATTAACGAAACAATGTCTCTATTATCGCTACAGTTTGAATAAAATACAGGATGGTGCAAAAGTTCTAAAAAAAAAAAACACACACACAACGACGTCGTCCAGAGATTTTACAGTGCTTTGAGAGATGCCATGACTAGTAGTTTAACATTTGGTTTGCTATTCGAGTGTTGACCTGAATCTTCACATTTCCTGAACCTTTATAACAAGATGTGTCTGTCTTCAATAAATTGATCATAAGTATTTCAAATGAATTACGACCTCAGCAAGACGCCCGCTTAGTTCATTTAGGCCCATTGCATTGATACCACCATACATACAAATCTTCTTTGCTATTCACGACAGAAAAGTCAATTTGCCAGGTACCAAGTCCCTGGAAAATGTGTCACACAACTTTTGGGACTCCACCAGATATCCAACACCCATTTCCTGCAATTATTTTTCTAAAGAGTGTGCCTCGTTTGAATTCTATTCGAATTATTTTATGGTGTCGTAAATTTCATGACATTTGGAATGAATTTTATGAACTTTATGTACGTTTTGTTAATTTTATCAATTTCATGAATTTCAGAGCAAAATTCATAAATTTTATGAATCAATAATTTATGAAATGTTTGACGGTTATGAATTTGATGAGTTGTAAATTTTACAATTTCGAGTGAATTTGTTGGATTTCTTAGTTATTTTAAATTTGATGAGTTTAGTGAATTTTGCAAATTTCATGAATTTTATTAATTTTTATGAAATTCTTGAAATTGAGGAGAATTATGGAATTAGATAATTACATATAAATGTCTCTCATGAAATTTATGAATTCCATGAATTTTATAGATTATAAGAATTGATTTTTTTAAAATTCAATTTTGTTCTTGGATGTGAAGAATTTCGTGGCATTAATGGATTTATAAATTTGATGAGTTTTATGAATTAAGGATATCGATAAAAATTGTTGATGAATATGATGAAATTAGAAATTTCCTGAATTGATCTTTTTAAATTTTATAATTTTTTAGTGAATTTTATGAGTAAATGAATTTAGTGAATTTCATGAATTAATTAACGAATTAGCGCATTCCATAAATTTTATGAAATATGTGAATTAAATTATTTTATTTTAATTAATGAATTTTGTTTGATGGATTTTGTGAAATGATGGATTCTATATGAATTAGGCATTTTCCAGTTATGTGAATTACTTTTATTTGATGAAATTTTGAATACAGGACCTTTACGATTCTGATGAATAAACCAACGCAGTTTATTAATTTCGTGTAGTTTATGCGGTTTTATAAATTTCATGAAATTCCATTTTTGTAAATTTGAAGATTGTTTAATTTTTAGAGAACTTTATGAATCTGCTGCAATTTACTGAATTTCATCAATTTAGAATTGATATAAAATACACAAAATTCATCAATTTATTAAAATCCATAAAAATTTCAAATTCATCAAAGTTAAAATATTTCAGAAATTAGTAAAATGTATCGGCATTTATAAAATTCATGAAAATTACATCAAATTCATCAAATTTTCTAAATTCATAAAGTTCTTAAGTTTTTCAACATATTTATATCCTTAATTCAGAACACTCGAATTCAAACAATTTGTGAGATTAACTAAGTCCAAGAACTTAAAAAATAAGTAAATTTATAATATTTACATTTTTATAGAATTCATCAGCAGTCATTAAACTTAAAAATATTGTGGAATTTAATAATTTCACTAAATTCATTAATTCATAAAATTATTCACTAAATTTATAAAATATATAAAATTTAAACAAATCAAATTCATGAAACTACAGAGATTCTATGTAAATCAAAATATTAATAAAATTACCAAAATTCATAAAATTCACAGAGTTCCATCTGCATTTATATATTTATTTATTCAACAAATTAATTCGTAAAATTCATTAAATTTGTAAAATTCATAAAAATTGTAAAATCATCAAATTTATGAAAATTACAAAACTAATAAAATTTTTAATTTCGTTACATTCAAAAGTTGTACAAAAATCCTAAATTTCAAAAAAAATTTAGAATTCATATAATTAATAAAAATTTTAAAAAATCATCTGCATTCATAAAATGTATAACATTATAGTCCATGAAGTTCGTATAATTGTTTAACACTTATATCTTAAATTTGGAAAACTCATCAAATTCGAAAAAGAAATTTTTAAAGTATTCAAAATCCATAAAAATTTCATAAAATTCAAGAAAATTAAAAATTCTCCAATTTTCTTAAAATTTACTGAATCTCCAAATTTATGAAATTCCTCAAATTGAATTTCATTTTCGTTTCATTTAATTTATGAAATTTATAAAAACCGTGAATTTAATGAATTTCGGAAATTCGTAAAACCCACAAAATTCATAAAGTTTATGATTAAAAACTTCATAAATTAAAAATAATATTTAAAATATTTATAGAATTCATAAAATTCAACTACAATGCAATGTGAACCAATTTGAATACAATTTTACCTCTATCAAATGAACTTGGAAGTCTATTATGATTACTAATGAATGAAGTTTTGCAATTCATCAATGAAACTGGTATAATCATGGTCTGGGTGAGAGAATTTTTCTTCTACGTGTGCAGCAAGCATTCTAATCTGAAGTCAGCCGCACCATCAATGTTTAATCAGTTTCGGGTAGAATTGGATTTTCTACAACTAATAAACTGACAGCTGCTAAAACATCATGTGTCGAAGACATGGTCAGTCGAATCCTATGAGGTTTACCTGCGTTTGTGGACGCACAACACACATCAGGTAGAACTACACAGATATACCTGCGAAGACAAACCTGAAAGAGCTGCCTGAACGTGAGTTGCCCGCTTAACAATTTCCGCTCAGTTATCGCGATGTTCAAACTCGAATATAAGGTTGCTCTCATACGAATGATTCTAAGGTTTTTTCGGTCTGAACGCAAGTCGATGACAACGTAACAAAAATAAATTGTTGAAATATTTCCTAATGAGTTGGAAATAATTTAACTTTCAATCGTATGAGAGCGGCTTAAGAGGTTGCAGGCAATGTGAATTGATGATATAAAGTAAATTAAATCACCCAGCACCACTTTATGAGGTGGAGTGTTCAGTGAGGAAATTAGTAACAAATAAAAGTCAAACCACTGGTTCACGATTTTTGAGATGTTGCATAAGAATTGGGATTTCATAAAATCAAGAACATTTAAGTGTTCAAAATTAGGACTATTCCGTGTTGTAAACTGGCCTGTGACAGAAATAAGGAAATACTCGGTCACTGAAAGTTGATTTGTGTTGGACAGCGTAACAGTAAAATACGTCCAATAACTATTGAATCTTCGTGCAATTAACATTTCTCTCGAAATTCTTAAAATCGCTTTTAACCTGAATTAATCAACTTGGAGGTCTATAATCATCACTGGTATCAAATTATGTAATTCATCAATGCGTTGGTTTCAATAATTTGTAGGATCACGATGGTTCCGGGTAGCTTCAAGGTCCGTTAGAATTGGATTTTCAACTAATAAACCGACAGCTGCTAAAACATCACTTGTCAATCGGTCAATCGGATTCAATCATGTTTACCTGCCAGGTCTACCGAAACGTCAGATATCGATTAAATCTTTTTAAAGAGACCATAGAGTTCTAAAATTAGTATTCAGAATATGTATGAATTCTTACAATTCTAGATTCGAACGAATTTAATCGGGTTTTGTTTAATAAATTCCATTGATTTAGTCATAAATGGAGGAATGCAGGTTCACGATATTATGTAATGTCCAGGTCTCAAAATGTTCTTTAGCGTCGAGTTAAAGTTTTTGATACAAAAGTGAATAATTTTATGCTACGGCGACATATTTGGCTAATTTCAGCAATTCTAGAACCGTTCATACAACCGATTCTGTTTAAATTTAAATTAGTCCAAGATTTAAAATGAGGAAGTTCAGTGAGTACACTAAGAGCAAATTAGCGTAAATTCCCATTAGGATTTTATCAATAGTTCTATCCAACAAATCATCGTTTTATATAAGAATTTTGATGGCCAGCTCCTAGAAATTCTAGAACTAATTCTGATTAATTTGGCCTATAAGATTCGGAATAAGTCAATGTCAGGAAGAAAAATCCAAGGTTCAATACAAGTTTAATTAGTTGAGATTGTAAATCTAGCACTTTTTGAATATTTCTGGCCTACATGTGTCACTTTACATATATTCAAATTCGAAGCCATTATTGATGACCAGCATCCAGAAATTATAGTACAAATGTGCCCACAATTCATAATGAGTAAGTAATTCCAGATCAGTTGTATGGTGGCCAGTTGTAAAACTGACGCCTTCTGTAGCAAGGCTGAATGGATTGCAGATGACAGCCTGTAGGGCTATAAACGGGACTATGTCGTCTACTCCTCTTCTTGCTATGGAGCCTATTCTATGCTTGCCCGAATTGCAGTCTTACTTTCTTGGTACTGCGTTCTCTGCTGCGTTTCGACTGAGGTGCATTGGGGGCATGGAATGCCTTTGGGAGTTGTACGAGGCATAGACAGATTCTTAATAAGTTAAAGTCACACTCCGGAGGTTGAAATGGTGAATGACAGGCTATTGCCCGAATTAAACTTCACTCAGATTCTCGGGTAGTCTGGGTAAACACTGCACGGTTTCTCAAGCTGAATTAATAGCACTTACCCATAGTGCGTAGTGGCGTATAAGTTTAGTGATTTTTATGGAGAGATATATATGAACAGAAAAACGTGATAAGGTGAATTATGCCATAAGTCTATATCGCAATCGAAACGACCTACAAAATTTGACATTTATGTACATATATAATGTATATAAACCACAAAACTATAAAACCGAAAAAGCTTTTAAAACCACACACACACACACAAATTTATTCCCTGCATAATCATAATATTCAATATTATGTTAATTGCTGGATATCAATTTTAATGTCCTTAAAACATTTTTAATTTTTTTTTATCTGTCGGTCTGCATATATAATATGTATATGTATGTATGATGTATAGCATAGCAAGCACCAAATTAAATTAAACTTTATTTTAATGTTAAAAAGCACAGGAACCAAATACAAAAATATAAAATCGGTTACATCCTTTTTATTTGTTTGAGAAAAAAAAATTTTTGAACGACATTTTCCAGCACATGATTTTATCGAATGTAAAAGTTTTCATTATTTTATACACAAACGTTAGTTGTTGTTGTTGTCAACGGCTATTTAGCATAATTATTAAGTTTCGTTGACAAAATTCTTCCAAGTGCCCAGATATTGTTTGTAATAATAAATAATTTTGTATATGTACGAGTACTTGTTGTGTGCGGTTGGCAAAAAAGCTTCGATTAGAAAAGGTGTTAGAATGGAAAATTTAATTAAAATTCAAAATGAAGATGTTATGTATATGGATAAAAAAAATCTATAGTTTTTTTGTATACCTATACATGGTGACACGTTTCTATTTTTACATCACAGATTGTTATCTAAACTGTATGTATGTTACAAACCATCATATACCGGAACTCATAATTAATTTTTTTATACACGGATATACGTATATCGGAAGGCCAATTAAAATTATGCTGTTTCGTTTATCTTCAGCCGCAAACAAAACAATTAATTTATTGTTTTTAACGCGCGGAAAAACAATTTATTTTCCTCTTATCGTTGCATACACGAACAATAACGCTTTTAATAACAAAAAAAAGTTCACCGTTTCCGTGATATATTCGTATACACAAATATCAGAAAAGTTTCAAATTACTTTTCATACGCGAATAAATTAACGAAACAATGTCTCTATTATCGCTACAGTTTGAATAAAATACAGGATGGTGCAAAAGTTCTAAAAAAAAAACACACACACAACGACGTCGTCCAGAGATTTTACAGTGCTTTGAGAGATGACTAGTAGTTTAACATTTAGTTTGCTATTCGAGTGTTGACCTGAATCTTCACATTTCTTGAACCTTTATAACAAGATGTGTCTGTCTTCAATAAATTGATCATAAGTATTTCAAATGAATTACGACCTCAGCAAGACGCCCGCTTAGTTCATTTAGGCCCATTGCATTGATACCACCATACATACAAATCTTCTTTGCTATTTACGACAGAAAAGTCAATTTGCCAGGTACCAAGTCCCTGGAAAATGTGTCACACAACTTTTGGGACTCCACCAGATATCCAACACCCATTTCCTGCAATTATTTTTCTAAAGAGTGTGCGTCGTTTGAATTCTATTCGAATTATTTTATGGTGTCGTAAATTTCATGACATTTGGAATGAATTTTATGTGCGTTTTGTTAATTTTATCAATTTCATGAATTTCAGAGCAAAATTCATAAATTTTATGAATCAATAATTTATGAAATGTTTGACGGTTATGAATTTGATGAGTTGTAAATTTTACAATTTCGAGTGAATTTGTTGGATTTCTTAGTTATTTTAAATTTGATGAGTTTAGTGAATTTTGCAAATTTCATGAATTTTATTAATTTTTATGAAATTCTTGAAATTGAGGAGAATTATGGAATTAGATAATTACATATAAATGTCTCTCATGAAATTTATGAATTCCATGAATTTTATAGATTATAAGAATTGATTTTTTTAAAATTCAATTTTGTTCTTGGATTTGAAGAATTTCGTGGCATTAATGGATTTATAAATTTGATGAGTTTTATGAATTAAGGATATCGATAAAAATTGTTGATGAATATGATGAAATTAGAAATTTCCTGAATTGATCTTTTTAAATTTTATAATTTTTTAGTGAATTTTATGAGTAAATGAATTTAGTGAATTTCATGAATTAATTAACGAATTAGCGCATTCCATAAATTTTATGAAATATGTGAATTAAATTATTTTATTTTAATTCATGAATTTTGTTTGATGGATTTTGTGAAATGATGGATTCTATATGAATTAGGCATTTTCCAATTATGTGAATTACTTTTATTTGATGAAATTTTGAATACAGGACCTTTACGATTCTGATGAATAAACCAACGCAGTTTATTAATTTCGTGTATTTTATGCGGTTTTATAAATTTCATGAAATTCCATTTTTGTAAATTTGAAGATTGTTTAATTTTTAGAGAACTTTATGAATCTGCTGCAATTTACTGAATTTCATCAATTTAGAATTGATATAAAATACACAAAATTCATCAATTTATTAAAATCCATAAAAATTTCAAATTCATCAAAGTTAAAATATTTCAGAAATTAGTAAAATTTATCGGCATTTATAAAATTCATGAAAATTACATCAAATTCATCAAATTTTCTAAATTCATAAAGTTCTTAAGTTTTTCAACATATTTATATCCTTAATTCAGAACACTCGAATTCAAACAATTTGTGAGATTAACTAAGTCCAAGAACTTAAAAAATAAGTAAATTTATAATATTTACATTTTTATAGAATTCATCAGCAGTCATTAAACTTAAAAATATTGTGGAATTTAATAATTTCACTAAATTCATTAATTCATAAAATTATTCACTAAATTTATAAAATATATAAAATTTAAACAAATCAAATTCATGAAACTACAGAGATTCTATGTAAATCAAAATATTAATAAAATTACCAAAATCCATAAAATTCACAGAGTTCCATCTGCATTTATATATTTATTTATTCAACAAATTAATTCGTAAAATTCACTAAATTTGTAAAATTCATAAAAATTGTAAAATCATCAAATTTATGAAAATTACAAAACTAATAAAATTTTTAATTTCGTTACATTCAAAAGTTGTACAAAAATCCTAAATTTAAAAAAAAATTTAGAATTCATATAATTAATAAAAATTTTAAAAAATCATCTGCATTCATAAAATGTATAACATTATAGTCCATGAAGTTCGTATAATTGTTTAACACTTATATCTTAAATTTGGAAAACTCATCAAATTCGAAAAAGAAATTTTTAAAGTATTCAAAATCCATAAAAATTTCATAAAATTCAAGAAAATTAAAAATTCTCCAATTTTCTTAAAATTTACTGAATCTCCAAATTTATGAAATTCCTCAAATTGAATT
Organism: Tipula unca; assembly: GCA_951394425.1. Taxonomy (NCBI): domain Eukaryota; kingdom Metazoa; phylum Arthropoda; class Insecta; order Diptera; family Tipulidae; genus Tipula; species Tipula unca. Next base: position 19,768,965 of record OX596382.1, on the reverse strand, counting down.
TCATTTTCGTTTCATTTAATTTATGAAATTTATAAAAACCGTGAATTTAATGAATTTCGGAAATTCGTAAAACCCACAAAATTCATAAAGTTTATGATTAAAAACTTCATAAATTAAAAATAATATTTAAAATTTTTATAGAATTCATAAAATTCAACTACAATTATTTATTACAAATTATGAAATTAATAATCATTCATAAATATTAATCAAAATTCGAAAAATTCGTTTAAGTCAAAAATTTCATAAATTATTTATTTAAAAAAATCATAAAAATCATTCAAATTAAAAAACTTATGAAATCAAAGTTCGCCAATTTTTTCATACAATTTATAAAATTCATTAAATTCATAAAATTAACAAAATTATTAAATTTTAATAAAATTAATTAATTAAATCCACTGAGTTCATAAATTGTTTTCATAAAATTCAAGGAAATTAATAAAAATCAGCTGCATCCATAACATTTATGAAAATCATGAAGTTCGTTTAACTGATTAACCCTTAATTCAAAAAACTTATAAAATTTATTATATTTTTGGAATTTATTAAATTCAGTAAATTATTAAAATACATGAATTAAATTGATAAAATTCTATAAATTCAATCAAATTTCAAAAATATTTGAAATCCACAAATTTCAGTACATTCATAAAGATCACTAAAATTAAGAAAGTCATCAAATTTACAAAATCAAATTTATCATCATTTATGTAATTTATAAAATCATAAAATTTTCGACATTAATAAAATACTTAAATTTTTGTTAATAAAAATAATTCATGTAATAAATGTCTAATTAATAGAATTTGTCATTTCACAAAATTCATGAAATTCACAAATTCTGCTTAAGTTGCAACATAAAATTTGGAAAACTCACAGAAAAATTCACGATTTTAAGAAAATTTTCAAAATTAAAAACTCACAGAATTCAGAAAAGACATCAAATTCATGACAGAAATGTATATACATAAGTAATTATTAAAATCCATAAAACTCGTCAAATGCAAGAATTTCATAAAATTCACTAAATTTACAAATATAAAATAAATTCATAAAATTCACTAAATTCATCGAAAGCCACCAATTTCACTAATTTCATTGATTCATAAAATTTTCATAATTTATTTAAGTTCGCGAAATTAATATAATTCGAAAATTCGTAAAACTCACAAATAAAATACACATTAAAGCTAATAATTGTTGAAATTTCAAAAAATTCCAAAAATTGATCGAATTCATAAATTTCATTGTCACATATTTCAAAAATTATTGATTTTTAAAAATTTTATATAGATCATTAGATTTCAAAATATTTATGAAATCCCAGAAGTTCATAAAATTTTTTAATCAATAATCATTTCCTTAATTTATAAAATTCATTAAATTTATAAAATTTAAAATGCCATGCGATTCTCCAAAATTTAAAAAAATTGAGCTAAAACTAAATAAAATCAATTCGTAAAATTCCTGGAATTCATAAAATTAACAAAATTTATGAATTTTAAAACTCATTAATAAAATTCTAAAAATTCATTAAACTTCAAAAAAATGTACAAAACCCAAGAAGTTCATCATTGTCATAAAACTCAAAAGATTTATTAATTCCATGAAATTTTAATAATTAATTCAAAAATATTAAGGATTTAATGAATTTTATAAATTTAATGAGTTTTACGAATTAACGATAGTAATAGTGACGGACTTCTGTAATGAAAATTTTTGGTATAAACGAATTTAATGATCTTTAATGAAATTATTTAAAATCAAATTTATTAAATTTATAAAATTTAAAATGCAATAAAATCTTCAAAATTTAAAAAAATTGAGTTTTAATAGAATCAATTCGTAAAATTCCTGAAATTCATAAAATTAACAAAATTTATGAATTTGAATGAATGAATTTCACATTCATTCATTCAAATTCATAAATTTTGTTAATTTTATGAATTTCAGGAATTTTACGAATTGATTCTGTTAAAACTCAATTTTTTTAAATTTTGACATTTTTAAATTGATAAATTTTAGGAATTTTATAAATACAGGATATGATTATTGATAAGAAATTTTATGAACTTCTTGGATTTCACAAATTTTTTGAATTCTTATGATCTATATGAATTTTATAAATAAACAATTCATGAAATGTTTAACGTAAATGAATTTTTAGAAATGAAATTTATGAATTCTATCAATTTTTGGAATTCAATGAAATTACAAGAATTTTTAGCCTTAATGTATAATTTTATTGGTGAGTTTTATGAATTTTAGAATTATATGAAATTCGCGGACATTAATGAATTATAAAAATTTTATGAATTTAGTGAATTTTCTGAATTTATTTTATAAAAATTTGCAAATTTGGTGAATTTTGTGTCTTCTGAATTCTGCGAGTTTTTTAATTTTGAGAATTTTCTTAAAATCGTGAATTTTTCTATGAGTTTTCTAAATTTGCTAAATTGATTTTATTAAATTTTATGTTTTTTATTAATGCAGAATTTGATGAATTTCATGAATTTTGTTATATCATAAATTCTATTAATTAGACATTTATTACATGAGTTATTTTTATTAATAAAAAAAATTAATTAATTAAGTTTTATAAATTTTATGAATGATGATAAATTCGATTTTTGTAAATTTTATAACTTTGTTAATTTTAGTGATCTTTATGAATGTACTGAAATTTGTGGATTTCATAAAATGTTGGAATTTGATGATTGATGATTTTTAGGAATTTTCAAAATTTCATCAATTTAATAAAGATTCATGTATTTTATTAATTTCCTGTATTGAATGAATTTTATAAGTCTTCTGAATTAAGACAATGAATGGATTAATAAGTTAAACGACTTCATGGTCTTCATAAATTTTATGAATGCAGCTAATTTTTATTAATTTCTATGAATTTTATGTAAACAATTATAGTGGATTTAAGTAATTAATTTTATTAAAATTTAATAATTTTGTTAATTTAATGAATTTTAAAAATTGTATGAGTATTATGAATAAAAAAATTTATGAATTTTTTAAATAAATAATTTATCAAATTTTTGATTTAAACTAATTTTTTGAATTTTAATGAATATTTATGAATGATTAGTTATTTGATAAATTGTAATCTAATAACTGTAGTTGAACTTTATGAATTCTATAAATATTTTAGAAATTAATGAATTTTACGGTCAATTTTTAATTGATGAAGTTTTAATCATAAACTTTATGAATTTTATGTGTTTTACGAATTTGCGAAATTCATTAAATTTGGACATTCAGTAAATTTTAATTGTTGAATTTTATGAATTTGTTTTATTAAAATTGATGAATTCTGTGACTTTTTGAATTTTATGATATTTTAGTTTTAAGGATTAATTTTTATGGTGGAATTTTTGAATTTGCGAGTTTAATGATTTTCATAAATTATGAATATGAAATGCCATTTTATCAATTTGTTAAATTTAGAAAATTTTAGGAATCATGGAATTTAGTATTATTGGTGGATTTCTTACATGTTTTGAATTTGATAAATTTTGTTAATTTTATAAAATTATAAAATTTGATGAGTTTTATAGATTTTAATAATAGCATATCTCTCATGAATTTTATGAGTTTTCTGAATTCTGTGAGTTTTATAAATGTTGAGAATTTTATTAGTATCGCGAAATTTTTTGTGTGTTTTATAAATTGCCTGATTTAATTAATTGTTTTATTTTATAATTTAATTAATTTAGTGTATTACTGATACATTTTGTTAATTTAATGAGTTCTAATTGTATTTATTAAAATCCAATTTTATTTATTTCTTGGATTTGAAGAATTTGATGACTTTAATTAGTTTTATAAGTTTTATGAATTTAATGAATTTTTTGAATTAAGGATAGTGATAACAAATTTGATGAACTTCTTGAAATTCATAAATTTTTTTGAATTCTAATGAGTTTTATGAACTTTTTAAATAAACAATTTATGACCATTTTATTGATGAATATTAGTGCATTTTAGGACTGATTGTTTGTAGTTTAACGTTTTGGATTAAATCATAAATTTAGAGATTCAGTAAATTTTTAAAAAAATTGTAGATTTTTTAATTTTGTTGAATTTTATGAATTAATTTTATTAAAATTTATTAATATAGTTAATTTTATGAAATTTTTAATTTATAAACTTTATAAATTTCGTTTTCGAATTTGATGAATTTTATTGATTTTTTGAAATTCTTAATTTTGTAAAACTTAAGAAGTTTCTTAGTTTCCATGAATTTGATGTTTAGATAATTTTTATGAATTTTAATTAATTCACAATCAATTTAGTGATAATTTTTAAGATTCTAAAAGAAATCAATTTTATAATTTTTTAAACGTTTATCTTTATGGATTTTGTGAATTTTAATAATTTTAATAAACTGATGAATTTTGTGAAATTCCTGGATTTTATCAATGCCGATGAATTTGATAAATAGTATAACAGTATGAATTCCTCCAAATTATATAATTTTTGTAAATTTAAGAAATATGTAATTAATGAGTTTTAGGAATTAATTGTAGTAGAATTGGTGAATTTCATGATATTTTGAAATGTTGAATGAATTTATTAAAATTAGTGAATATACTGAATTTATTGAAATTAATTAATTTGTTAATTTTATGAAATTCTTAAATTTAAGATTTTTATGAATTTTATGAGTTCTGAAGGTTAGTTTAGAAAATTGATAACCTTCTAGGTTTACATATATTTTATGAATGCAAATGAATTTTGTGAATAGACATAAATGAATTTCAAGAATTTGAAGTATTTTGTAATTTAGATTAATTTCGAGGGTTACATACTTACATGAGTCTTATAAATTAGATCAATTTTGTAAATCAATTAAATAAATAAATTGGTGGATCTCTATCTTTAATTTAATAAAATTAGTGAATTTTATTAATTTATTTTATTATCATTTCTGAATTTTATTAATATAACATGTACTTCTTGAACTTGATAAGATTTATGACTTTATTGAATTAAGGATATGAACGTGTTCACTCGTAAAACGAGTTTTATAAATTTTCTATGCATTTTATGAAATTTTGAATTTTACTATTTTTAAATTTTTGTGGTTTTATTAATCTTTATAATTACAATAAAGAATTGTCAATTAAATAATTTGGATTTATGTATCATTAAATCCGTGGTTTCCATGAATTTTGTAATTTTGATGTTTTATAAATTTTAAAAAATTTACCAATATAGAATTTTATTAATTAACGAATTTAACAAAATTAATAAATTCCCCAAATTGTATTAATTTTTATTTATATAATTAATTTTTTTAAATTGAATACTGGATTTTGTGAATTTTATGAGTTTTCTGAATTCTTGAAATTGATGAATTTTATGAACGTCCATTTAGAAACTTAAGAAATATAATGATAAAACTCAATTAAGGATATGGCTGAATTTTAATTTTTTATTTAAATCAATAATTTTGTGGATTTCATGATTTTTATGAATAAGTAATTTATGAGTTTTTTCGAAATTCGAAAGCAATTTTACGAACTAGATTTTTTGATATGTGGCTTGAAATTTGTTCGTTTCATAGAAGAAATTACAAAAATGTGATTTCGCTCGCCTTCGGGGTCTAACAAAATACAGTACAAAAGATTAGAAAATTTTTAAAATTCTAAACATTGTTATTAGATTTTAGCAAAATTATAATCATAATCATAGACTAAACCCTGGAGAATAAATTGTGAATACAGCCATGTTAACCAAAACATGTTGGGTGGAAGGGTGTAAGGAGCATCATGGTTTAAATCAATGCCAGCAATTCAAAAAGATGTCAACACTAAATCGGGCAAGGCTTGTTAGCTCAGCCAACTTGTGCATACGATGTTTAAGCCAGCATCAAGGAAGAAACTGCCAAGCAGAAACATGTATCGTGTGCAAAGGGGGGCACCACACACTTCTGCACTGCAACAATGCAGCATCAACTACCGGAAGTAGTGTCAAAACCGCCAAAACATTCGTGATCAACCATCAAGGACAAGTTTTATTACCAACTGCTTTAGTCAGAGCCGCAACTAGCACCGGCGATTTTTTCACACTAAGAGCTCTAATTGATCCAGGATCACAGGCCACATTAATATCCTCCAAGGCCGCAAATCTATTCAACTTTAAAAAAAAGAAAGTACACGTCACCATTTCAGGTGTAGGTGGAAAAAAGGCAGGCACCTGCAGACAAACCATCAATCTAAAAATATCGCCAAGATTTGATGGAGACTTCCAAATGGATATCAAACCCTTGATATTCGACCAACTCGACCAACAACTACCCGAGGTGGACTTTGCCACAAGCAGCTGGACGCATCTCCACCAAATACAACTGGCTGATCCCAACTACAATCAGTCACAGCCAATTGATCTTATACTTGGCGCGGACTATTATCCATCAATACTGATCAACAACATCATCAAGGGAGGTCCACTAGAGCCGATGGCACAACAAACGGAATTCGGTTGGATTATATTGGGTAGCAGGAACAACACAGGAAATCAGCACAAAACAACGATGATTGCAACCAGAAGTATAGAAGATCAGCTGCGATTACTGGTAGAAAACGAATCATCCAAGCTCTTTGATCCCGGCATATGTCAAGTTTCCCAGTATAATAATCCATTAGGATTATTAATAGTGGCCGGGGAATATGTTGCGATCAACAGGGAACATCATTATAATAATCTAACTGCCGGCCCGGGAATATGTTGCGATCAACATGGCACATCATTATAATAATCTAACTGCCGGCCCGGGAATATGTTGAGATCAACAGTGCAACAAAATATCCCACAGTGGCAACAGGGTAAAATACACAAATAGACACATATGTTGGCGAAATATGATTTAATTCATCATATATGTGTATACAACAACAACAATATAAATATGATTTAATTCATGTGTATACAACAACAACAATATAGATGCAATGCAGCAATTCTATATCAGTGTAATTTTTTACTACAAAAATTACCGAATTGCAATTTATTTGTTGTTAGTGTCATTAGTATATAAGATTTTGTATATATACTGGAAAAATAAAATAATAAAATCAGAATAAATTTAAACCTTAACAACGTGTTTACTCTCGCTTATTTAATAGACCCCACCCGTGGTAATCTATTAAATAAATAATACAACGATTTATTCTCACCTACTTAATAGACCCCACCCGTGGTAATCTATTAAGTAAACTGATAAATCGAAGCGAACTTAATTTTAGAATTAAGGCACACTGAGATTTTACATGGTCCTTCGAGCCGCTAAAACAACCGGCAATTAGAAGTACGGACGGAGAGTCTATAACGTCGTCAAGCCTTGATGCTGGCTTAAACATCGTATGCACAAGTTGGCTGAGCTAACAAGCCTTGCCCGATTTAGTGTTGACATCTTTTTGAATTGCTGGCATTGATTTAAACCATGATGCTCCTTACACCCTTCCACCCAACATGTTTTGGTTAACATGGCTGTATTCACTCGTTTCAATGGTGGTATATACTGCATGTGTGGTCGTGTTGCTGTTGCTCTATGATTGCCCATGGCTTCTAAAGATTGAAACCTTCTCTCCAGGAATTGAAAGAATTCTTCTAGTTGTGGAATTTCTCTGGGCTTCTCTATATTTGTTTCGTAAATTCTAATGGATTCTGGGTCCAATTTTTTGTTTAAGATGAAACCCACGAGTGCCTCGAATGGCGAATCCATATTTAGCCGCTTTATATTGTGTAATATTTCTCGTGCTGTATCATGCAAGTTTCTCACTGCTTGGGCGGATGATATCTGAATTGTCGCCAATGACAACAGTGCATTAAATTGATGGTTTGCCAGTATCCTTACATTGTTGAACCTTGCTTGGATTATATTCCATGCGGTTTGGTAATTGTCACCAGTTGTTGTTAGGTGACTAATAATTTGCGCTGCTCCCTTCTGCAGGTGTGATTTCAGATACGTCATCTTTACTGTATCTGATAGTTTGTTGTTTTGGTGGATCAGCTCAGTGAATATATCGTTGAATGTTTCCCACCGATCATAATCACCGTAAAATATTGGTAATTCTACCTTAGGCAATTTCACTTGCGCTGCTGATTCTGCCATGGTTGTTGTTTGTGAACGAAACTGTTGTAGTTTGATCATGGCATCTTCTACTCTTTCTTGAAGCTTGCCATAATAATCTTCCCGAAAGTAGTTGGAGGTTTGTTCGTCGTCTTCCAACTCTACTAATAATTCTGTATGTTGGGCTGCGATTTCCTCCATGTCCTTTTCTAATTGTCTTATTTTAAGACTAACATATTCCTTAGATATGTTGTTGGTTTCCAAGGAATAGTTTATTGACGCCAATTTTTGATATATCTGGCGCATGAGGACGTCTTGTCTTTTGAACAATTTTGTGTTGTTGTTTCCTTCTATTTTTGCTGCTTGAAGGGCCTCTATTGAACTACTCGTACTCGTTTGTTGTTGTTGATTTGCAGCTGAGTTACATTCTTTGATTTCCTCTTTTTGAGAATCTGTTGTTAAATTTTGTACGGCATCTACCCGAATTGACGGCGTCGGTTTATATGATGCCTCGAGAAGTGAACTTGGAAGTTGTAGGGCTTCTTGTGACGTTGTTGGTGTCAATGGTGGTCCGCTATGTAGGCGATGGCGCATATCTTCTACCAGCTTATTGTAAACATCTGTTGTGTTTATTCGCGTGGTGAGATAAGCGTGGTTCTCGCCCAGAGGCGGGACCATTCGTAGAATTTTATCGTCGTTTCCAACGAATTCGTTGTATAGCGCTTTTAGATTCGCTATTCTCTTCTCTAGGTAAGACTTTGTCTTTCTGTCTTCTCCGTCTTTCCGATAGTTTTTCTCTATCTGGACTATCTTTCCACTTGTTACCTCTTGTAATTGAAGTAATAAATCCATGTTGTTGTTTGGGTTTCTAGTGGTTGTACTGGTGCTGGTTGTTGCTCAGCTCCTCCTTCGACGGTAATATTGTGAAGATTGTGCCTGTTGTTGCTTGGCTGGTGGTGTCGTCAGGCTTGACGACGTTATAGACTCTCCGTCCGTACTTCTAATTGCCGGTTGTTTTAGTGGCTCGAAGGACCATGTAAACTCTCAGCTTAATCCGGCTCGTTGTTTTCATCAAAACTAAATTTAAATAAAATTTTCAAACTATGGATCTTTTCGACGACCTAAAATAAATGTTGTTCTCTTTTTAATTACAGATGTCGAATTAGTGTATCGTGATCCAACCGGCGGATTATCCATATTAAATTTAGAAAATTATACGATACGAGTTCTAATGACAAATTCAACGTTTGTAAGTATATATATACAAAAATTCCAGTTCCCCGCTCGATTATAAAATAAAATGTAATCACCTTTTTGTATTTTATGCGCGCAGAGACAATTAAATGCCGATCAATTTTTAATATCGCCCGATATTAAATACGTACTATTGGCGTCGGACACACAACCCGACGGTACAAGTAATTATCATGTGTACGAGGTACAAACTCAAAATCATTTTGTGTTAGCACCCGTTAATCGTAATTCGCCGCGATTGCAGCGTGTCCTCTGGGCACCAAACAATGTAAATAATAAATTCACATCGCTGTCCCAGTCGTTGGTACAGACACAAGCAGCCTCGCTGGGTGGTATGGTGTCCGGTTTGAATGGTAATTATAATGGCGCGAATAGTAATAGCGGCAATAAAATGAAACCGCAGGCGATAGCGTTTGTACATAAAAATGATGTGTATTTTAAGCCGAACGTTAAATCGGATTTAGTGTGTCGAGTCACGACAACGGGTAAGATATTACGTTTTTAATGTATGTATGTTAGAAATAAAAATACAATTTTATATATTTTTAGGCGAAGACGGTATAATCTATAATGGTGTTCCAAATTGGATGTATTCAAATACGCCCGAACTTGAAAGTGAAACGCTTGCGTTTTCACCCGATGGCATTTATTTAGCATTTTTACAATTTAACGATAGCCAAGTGCGTGAATATCAATATTCGTGGCTTGGTGATAATCAAAAGTATCCATCCGTCAAATCAGTCCGTTTTTCAAAGGCGAACACAATAAATCCAAATGTTACGGTGCTGATAGCAAGTTTGTCCGCATTGAAATTAATTGATATACAGCAGATTCGGTTGCCGCCTAGCGTTAAAAATGGTAGTTACATTGGTGGCATGATATGGATATCGAATAAGGATTTAAGTGTTACGGTCACCGATCGGGATCAACTGAGTGCCTTGACTTTAATATGTCGGGCGCCACAGTTTAATTGTCGTGAAGTAAGTATATTTATAAAACTGGGAAGCTTTCTAAGAATGTGATCTTAGTTTCGATAATTTTAAAACCCAAAAAAATAATAATCGGTTCATATATTGACTGGACGAAGCTCTATGAAAAGCTCCAATGATTTTATTTCCATTAAAAATAAACAATTTAAGAGCTTTTTGATGCTTTTCACTAATTTCAAAAATATTTCGGTTTTTGTGAGCTTTTTATTGTTACGGTATGTTGTGAAGATCGCAAATTGGTCACTAGTAAATTATTAAATCTTTATCTAAGCTTTCGTGAGCTTTTAATTTTTTATGACAACAAGCTTATAATTAAAAAAAGGACTTCGAATTTATCTAGTTATATGAATTAAGAAGAAAAAATGTCCCTAATGAAAAGGTTGGATCTGTGAGCTTTTAATTTTTTTTATCGATTATCAAACGGAAACTTTTGCTGGTCATAAAAATCCCTATTGATTGGAAAATTATTTAAAAGCTTTCTTCTTTAATGTTAATATGAAATTTTAAATAAAGCTTTCCGAGTTTTTCTCATCTATTTGTAGAACTCTTGAATTTTTAAATTGATATTTTGAGCTTTTATTCAAATTATTTTAATAGAGCGAATTTAAAATATTTGAGCTTTCACATATATTTCCAATATTTCATAAAGCTTACAAGATTTTATATTCATCGATTTAAACTGGTATGGAATTCCAGATTATAGAGAGACAATTAAAACTTAAAGCTCTCGATTTAAACTATTTACAAATTAAAAGCTTTTTGAGCTTTCAGCCAACTTTATTGGTTATAACTGTTTTTTTCACTAATCATCATATTTCCTTTCAGATCCATGTCGAAAACATACTAGACAATGGATGGGTAACGCCAGCCGAAACGCCAATTTATTCTAAACTCCAGACCCAATTTCGACATTCCGCCGACAACATTATAAACATAATAAATAGTTTAAATTCTAATATTAACAATAATAATAATAAAAATAAATCTCCTAATAATGAAAATACGTTAAGTGATTCCAATAAATTAGTGTCTACAGTAAACGCAACCACCTCAACTAACAATAATTCACCATCAAAGGCTACAAATTACACGAACAATACAAATAGCAACAATAATAGTAACATAACAAATATTAGCATAACCTCATCCCAAAATCCAAACGAATTTGAATTTCAAACCGGTGGCTATCTCTTAAAACGTCTTCCAGTGCGCGATGGTGAACACGGCTATTATCGTCATGTGGTTTTTGTTTCGCCATCGGATATGCGCACGGTCCCCATAACAATGGGCCGTTTCGAGGTGACCGAGATATTAGGATGGGACGAACAAAATGAGATCGTTTATTTTATGGCGGCGCCCGAATCAAAACCCGGCCAACGACATTTATATAAAATCATTTTGAAATTGAATGCGACGGAAAATTCGACGCGCGTCTATATAACATCAACGCCACCAGTTTGTTTAACATGCGACAATAATTGGACCACGTTTCGCATACTAAACAATATCACGGACGGTAGTAGTTCGAGGCATACGTATTCAGAACCGGAAGATTTCGATATACCAAACAATTGTCTATACAATCGAATATATTTCAGTAAAGGATACTCGTATTATGTACAAGAATGTTTGGGGCCAGATACACCGTCCGTCTATTTAGTGGACACCAGGACGAATTCAAAAATATTCGTACTAAATCATGGCGATATACTTCGCAGTCGGTTGTATCAATTGGCCACACCACAAATTCGGATATTCAATGTGGAAATTCGGCACGGCTTTCAGGCGCAAGTGAGGCTATTTCTGCCACCCGGTATGAAAGAGGAAGAAGAAATTGCATTTCCATTAATACTCCAAATGTAGGTAAAATATTTATAGTCCGTGCAAAAATATTATAAAATGTTTATATTTATAGTGATTCCGCGCCCGGTTCACAAATGGTGTCCGAAAAATACGACCTCGACTGGAATTGGTATTTGTGCAGTCATAAATCAATGATTATAGCACAAATCGATGCGCGCGGCAGTGGATATCAGGGCGAACAGATGAAATCTCAAATAAAAGGACGATTGGGTACGGTCGAAATTGAAGATCAACTCGGCGTCCTAACCTATTTGCGGGAGAATTTAAAATTTGTCGATCCGACCAGAATTTGCGCATACGGCTGGGGATATGGTGGTTATGCGGTTACCATGACACTGTCAGAAGACTCAAATCGGGTGCTTCAATGTGCGGTCGCAATAAATCCTATTGTGTCGTTCGCATATCACAGTCAGTGTTTTTTATTTGTCTCCTGTTCTAAATATAGATTTCATGATTAATAATTTTAATTTACAGATTCATTCTTCACTGAACGTTACATTCCTCAAAATGATGATTATCTACGAGCACTGCAGGATTCTGATTTAACGATACGCGCAGGAAATTTGGATACACGAAACTTTTTGCTGGTCCATGGGACAGCCGATACCGTGGTGCATCCGCAACATTCGTTAATGCTGGCTAAAGCGCTGATACAGCAGAGTGTACCATTTAGACAGCAAGTAAGTTAATCAAGAGGCATATTGTTGGTTGGACCATTTTAATACGCAATTTTTTTTTCTCATCCACGCAGGTTTACGCAGACGAGGATCACGAATTATCGGGCGTTCGACATCATCTGTACAAAACCATTGAAAACTATTTCGACGAAAGTTTTGGCCCACTGGACACAAACGATTGGGATCCCACCGGATTTTTTGCATTCAAACAATAAAATTAAATAAACAACAACAAATATTAAATTAATTAATTAAATTTAGTAAATAAATTTATTTTTAAATAATTTTTAATTTATGATTTAATTTTAAAGATTTTTTTTTTATAATTAAAAATTTTAGATTTTTTAATAAACATAAAAATATATAAATAATATTATAATTATTTTTTATAGAACGGAATATACAAAAATTAAAAAAAACAAATAAATAATTTAATAAATTAAAAATCGAAAATTTCAATTTTAATTTTCTCATTATTTCCTTATTAACTTATACTTTAAATTATAATTTATTATTAGTTATTATACAAATTTTAAGGATCGTGATTATTTTTATTTTTAAATTTTTAAACCAAAAAAAAAAAATAAAAAAATAGGAATAGGAAAACTGTAATCTGTGGTAGAATAATTTTTAATTCCAAAATTGAAAATACAAATTCAAAAAAATGTTATGTAATAAATAAATAGTTTTGAAATGTCGCGAATGTTTGCAAATCCATGAACAAGATTTAAAATATATTATAATTATATATAAATATTTAAAATTAATTGTTAAAAATATTTTTAAAAAATATTTAAATAAAATTTTCATTTAATTTTGATTGATCGGATTTATAATTTAATTTTAACAAATTTGACAGATTGTATTCTCAAGTCTTCTAGCGGTAACAAATTTGAATACGGTGTAAAAATAAGTTGCTTCCTAGACCTAGACGATGGTCCTGAAAATCTGCCCATCTGCACAAATTTCCAGAAGCTTTGTAAAGAAAATTAATTTAACAGGTCACCTTACTCGAAATCAAACTGTGGTAATCGTGCTAAAATTTAAAATAAACAAAATATATTTAATTTTAAAACGACTTTTTAAATCAAATCAATGCTTCTTTCCAGATACAATAATATTTTAATGATAGCAAATTTTAAAGTTTTAAAATTTTAAAATTCGAATTATTTTCCTTTCAAATTTATTAATTATTATTTATTTTTGAAATCTGATTTAATTTCCTTTTAAAATTAATTTTTTTTAAATTTCGGACTAATGAATCAGAATAAAAATAATTTAAAAAAATATTAATTAAAACAGTTTCGAAACAGTCACTCTCTCTATAAAATTTGAGTGAAAGCGATTTTAAACTCTACTCAAATTTGGAAACACTACCCTCAAATGATTTAAAACTACTTTTAAAATCGAATCAATTTCGATTCAAAATAAATTTTAAATTTCTTTTAAAATTTTTAATTAAAGCAAATTTTCACTCAAATTTGTAAATATTAATTTCATTCAAATTGCTTTCAAAATTAATTTAAATTTTATTCAAATTTAAAAATTAATTAATTTCTGTTTTGAAATTTTATCAATTTTTTTAATTAAATTCACATTTTAAAATATGTCTTATTAATTTGAAACTCGCATCTATTTCCTTTCAAAATAAATTTTTTTTTAAGGATATTTTGAATTGGTTTTAAATTCCACTCAAATTTGTATTTATTTGTGATTCAATTTTCTATATACATATATTCCTAATTTAAATTACACTCAAATATCAAAATATTAGTTAAACTCTAAACTTAAAGTTTTAAAATGTTTGTGAATTTCACTTAAATTTTAAAATATTTATTACTGTTTTGAAATTCAAAATAATTTTAAATTTTAAATATTTTCAAGGCGATTTAATTAATTTTAATTTTAAAAAACTTATGATTTCATATCATGATTGGGTTTTAAGTTCCACTCTAACTTTAAAATGTCAATTAGTTTCAATTATCTCAGAGTTTTAAATTCGCGGGCAGTTTTCTTTAAAATAAATTTATATTTTAAATTAATTTGATTAAAAGTAAAAATCTCATTTCAAAATTAATTTAATTTTCAAATATTTTGATTTAAAAAATTTAATAATTTCCAAATTTAAGTTTTCCTCAAAATTCAATATTATTTAAAGTCATTTCTTTAAAATATCACTTTTTAAATTGACTCAATTGTTCTTACAAATTAAATTCAGAAACTGTTTCACTGTTCTTTTGAATTTCACTCAAATTTTAAAATATTTATTACTGTATTCGAATTTTAAGAATCTATTTCCATTCAAATAAAATTTAAATTTAAAATAATTTGAATTAATCGAAAATTTTTTTTCAAAAATAATTTAATTTTAATTCGATTTTTAAAATTCGGATTATTTTCCAACTGAACAAAGTTAAATTTGAATCAAAGCGAACTTAAATTATACTCTTATTCGAAAATATTAATTTAAAAGCATTATTTAAAATTGGATTAATTACCTTTCAAAATAAAATTTAAACTTTAAAAAGTTGTAAAAATATCAAATATCAATTTCCACTCAAATTTTAAAATATTGATAAATACATTCCATTGTTTGCAATGCGGTTTGAAAGTTGACTCAAATTCCATTCAAAATAAATTGAAATTTAACTAAATGAAGGCGATTTTCAATTGCATTCAATTTCGAAAATGTTAATTATTGATACACGGTTTTTAAAATTGAATCAATTTCTTTACAAAATAAGTTTAAAATATAAAATTTTTTGAAACATAGCGAATTTCACTTGCACACATTTATTGCGGCTACTGATCTAATCCTCTCTAGAGCTTTTAGTTGTGCAACCTTTTAATTGATGTATTTTAAAATCAGAGCTTCTATTTTGTCACCATCTCTTTCAAACCAGTTTCAATAAATAGCAAAAACGTATATCAAATAAATTTGGTCGGAGCTTTTAAGTTTGACATTAATCTTAACGTTTTAGAAATAACAGAGAATGATTTATCGTAAGCATTAATTTATACCAATTCTCAGCTCAGAAAATTCTTCAACTCTGGAAATGTAACGGTTCTTGTAAAACCAAATCCAATTTTACGCATTAAAAGCTTTCATACTATATTTCAAATTTAAAAGTTTCCACTATCGAAATTCCAGATTAAATACAATAAATTGCCAAAAACATTTCCTTGGAAGCGTTTTGTTATGCGGTTCAAATGCTGTTAAATTCGAAGCTTTCAATTTGTTATACAAATCAGACTATCCCTAACTAGTCCTTTCCAAATTAAACGTAGCATTTTTATTTTCGGAGAGATTTTGTGAATTTCTCTCTTACTGCTGTTATTATGGGAGCTTTTAACAGAAAAAACTCTTTAACACTATTCGCTCATTTTTTCAATGGTTAAACATAAACGATTTTTTTTCCCGAAAGCACATAATTTGAATTTTTCGTAACGACTTACCCTTCAATAATCTTATTTTAATAAAATTCAATGTCAACTGTTTTCAAGCTAGAATCGACCAATTTAGTGGTTTCAAATGGTGTAATTAATTGTGAGACATAAATACATTGTCCTTAAAAGCTTGTCTAGAATTTAAATGTAATTACACACTCGATATAAACTTACAATTTTTTGGGTTTAAGGAGCTTTCAAATTATGTTCGTTAATCTAACCAATCTTATTACAAATAATACTTAAATACAGTTTGAAAATATTAGGCTATTATTTGAGGTCGAAAGCTCCCTATTTTATGAAAGTGAGATCAAAAGTGATTTAACTTAAAATAATTCTGGGACTAACATTAATCTATAAAATATTTTAAAGTGTTAAAGCTTTCCAAGAGCTTTCCAAGTTAAAACATCAAAATGCATGTATCGTTTGGTTTTTACCAAACTAGTTTGAAATTAGCCCGTTTGTCAATGAGCGAGTGAAAATTTCTAATAAGCTTTTAAATTTGATTTTTATATGTACCTTAAAAGCTCCAATAATTAATTATGGTGATATGATGTAACTCACCATTAATAAATAATTAATAAATTGTAGATATACACAACTATAAGCTCATACCGATTAAAATAATTAGACAAAATATAAGCAAAATCTTAAAAGCTGACGGAATTTTTAAGAACCAGGAGTAGGATTAAAACTATTAAAGCACCCGCTTTAGATTTATTATACTAAAGAGAGCTTTTGGACCATTTATTTGAAATTCTGAGCTTTATGATGGTTACCATTTCTTTCAAACTAGTTTCAACACATAATTATTTCAAACAAAAAAATGGCAATAGCTTATATGGAGCTTCTAAGCTTGCTAGATTAAGATACGCATTTAGAAATGTGTAATAGGCAAAGATTTGTTTTAAAGCTTTAATTCAAAACAAACACACAAACAACCCAGAAAATTCACGAATTTAAATTCAATTTACATATTAAAAGCCTTCTAATATATTTAAAAATGTCACCTAAAGAATGTTTAAAATTATTTTTAAAAAATATCTTTCGCTCCACTAAACTGATGATTTTAAAGTCTAAAATCTTTGGAAGTCTTAATTTATGGGTAAAGTTTCCACTATCGAAATTCCAGATTTAAAAAATTAAATATCCAAAATATAATATTCTTGGGAGCTTTTTATTTATGTTCAAATGCTGTTCAGTTGAATTCGAAGCTTTCAATTTTTTATACAAATCGGGCTACTTGTTAAACTAGTCAGTTCTGGAAGTTTAAAGTAAACATATGCATTTTATTTTTCACTGACTCCTATTTTATTCAGACCTGTTTTGTAGCTTTTAAATTAAAAATTGCTTTGTTAAAAAATAATTTAAAATTCTATAATGGAAAAAGCTCTTAGAACATATTTATTGGTTAAATTAAAACAGCTTCGCACGAAAGCACACAGCTAGAAATTTCTTTAATGACATACAATTTGTTGAGCTCAGCAAGCTTTCAAATTATGTTCTAACTTGCAACCAAACTAATTTCAACCAATTAAGGTTTTACAATATTTAACAAAAACGAAAATAATTTTAATACAGTTAGAAAATATTTAACTTTGATTTGAGGCCGAAAGCTCCTTAATTTATGGAAGCGAGATCACAAATAATTTAATTTATAAAAATTCTTGAAATTAAAATAAACTATAAAACATTTCACAGTATTCAACTTTTACATCAGCTTTTCAAGTTAAAACATAAAGTCCCATTAATCTAAATTTTATTTGGTTGAAGTTTATCAAACTAGTATGAAATTAACCCGTTCATCAGTGAGTGACTGAAAATATTTAATAAGCTTTTAAATTTCAGTTGCAAATACCTTAAAAGCTTGTATAATTAATTAATGGTTATTTAATGGATGTAACTGAATCTTGATAATTTATTCATAAATTATATCTACAATACAAACAACTTAAAGCTCATGCAGATTAAAAGATTTAAATAAGTTTACTTATAAATTTTGCTCAATACAATGGCGTCTAACGCAAAGAGCTTTTAAATAAATTGTTATTGTTTTTTAAAGCTCATAAGTTTTCATATTTTCATCTGCAATTTTCTGCATATTTTAATTACACCATTACGAGTATTTATAACCGATGAAGAATAAGCGTAAAAATAATAGCTTAAATAAATGAATAATTTAATTGACAACGAAAGCTCTAAAATAATGAATTTGATATTTTGATGTAATTTCGCTTTCATAATTAGTGATTAGTAAAAAGATAAAAAAAATGAAAGCTTAACTAATATCGTGTAAAAGCCCGAATTTTAAAATCACCATCCACTGACCAATAGATGAACTATATAGGTAGGAACCAGAATATTAAATTTGTATAAAAACTCGAAAAAAAAATTTGACCGTAATTAAAGAACTACAAATCAAGTTACCGTCAAGAAGACATAATTGTAAAATTTTTAAAAAATGTGATATAACAAACAAAATGTAAATTTATGTTCTTATAAAAATAAATAAAACAAAAATCTGCTATCACTGTCCTGTAACAAACCAACATAAAAAATATATAAAGGCTGAGCGTGTCAAGAGACAACCAACACCAAATCAGTAATTTAGATAATTTCCGCTGTAAACTATGTGCATGTCCGAGATATACAGCATCACAGAATTAGGTACATCTGGATATGTATACAACGCTTATCATTAATTTGCCATAAATATTTATAAGTATATATATATTTGATGTATAATGTATGGTACATAATATATGTTGTATATATACATATATGTATGTTCACAATAATACAAATTTGTAAATTATTTTATATATTTAGCGCGTCTTCCGCATATTGTCGTAATTTGCAATAATCTTTAAACATAAACAAAAATACTGTTTTTATGGTTTTGAATTGTAAAAAAAAATGTTTAAAATATATATATACATACTTTTGTAACAAATACAAAGTTTTTTATAAAATTTTAATGTGCCTAATTTTATTATGTAATTATTATTCATAAATAATATGTATTAATAAAAAGAAATGTAAAGTAATGGTAAAATTTTCCTTCCTCCACCCATGTAATCCATTTCATTTAAGTAATCTTGGCCCGCCAACACTATATAAACCAACCAACCAAATGCCTTTCCTCATACACATAATAAATAAATATATATTTTTATTTTTAAAGCTTGACACTCTGATCACTTAACATATTTTTTATTTTTTAAATATGTAATATTAGTTCCACCCATATGCTCGTTCTAACTATATATAAACGACATCTAACGAAATTATAAATATTATTATAAAAACAAAACATACAAAACGTTGCCATAATTGTTAAATATATACATAAATTATATAAAACCTATATAAATAAACTATATAAGAACAAATCCTAAAATTAAAAATAAATATGTTAAATGTTATATAAATAAATAAAACAAAACCCAACTAAAATAATGTCACAATAAGTAAACTATTTTGATGTTAAACAAACAAACTTAAAAATTTATTATAAAAATTGAAAAATCGATTTTAATTTATAAAAAAAAGTTTTACTATAAATTTAATTGGCGATAAAATAAAATAAAAAACATTTAAAAAAAAAAACAATTTTATAAAAAATAAAAAATGAATTAAACTTAATATATCAGAACAACACACACACACAAAAAATAAATAAAAAACGAAAAAAATTTTGAAAATAAAAATGTTGTTTAGTTTTAATCCTCCCAATAGCCTGTTGCATGCGACTGGCCTATTCACATAACCCCACAATAAAAATAATCTAAAGTTCATGCGCGCAACTGGGCAAGAAATCATGACATTGTAAATTGTCATAGCCTACTGGTAACAAAATGTGACAAAAAAAATAATTGAAACGTGTTGCCATACAACAAATAAAATCTAGTCAAACACACTTTGTTTTTGTTTTTTTTATCAGATGTAAATACCAATATAAACCTTACAAACCTAATTTTTTGACTAGTGTGAAGTTTATGGCAAAACGTTCAGCCAAAAAATAATACCCACCGTTTAGTAATAAAAATATGTAAATTTACCAGCAAATTTGTAAATTACCTCAGCTTCATTGAACAATCAACTCAGTGGAACAGTTGAAGGTTGCTTGTCAGCAATAGGTTAAGTTAGGTATAAGGGTGGCCTAAAGGACTAGTATAGACACAAAATTGGTCCGTAGCTGTACCATATTCGAGCTGCCTCCTCTTCACTCGTTAAACCATCCTGAGCTTACCAAGAAGCGTTTAAAGTCCCGGAACTCGATCTTACTAAGATCCGTGAGGTCTTACAAAAGGCAAGTTCCCATAAATGTTGTTCTGTTGTCCGTAAAAATGCGAATATCCCTCGTAGATATTAAATTATACTTCAACCTGTCCATTACTTCCATTATCGCGATAAGTTCAGCTTGAAAAACACTGCAAAAGTCGGGAAGACGAAAAGAGAGGTTGACTCCTAATGCCTAACAGAATGCCCCGCAGCCAACCCCTCTATCCTTTTTTGAGCCATCCGTAAAGAAGCTTAGCTCCTCATTGTCTATAACCGTTTCGTTCGCAGTCCTCTCTGGTGGAAAACTCAGTTTGGAATCTCA
Organism: Tipula unca; assembly: GCA_951394425.1. Taxonomy (NCBI): domain Eukaryota; kingdom Metazoa; phylum Arthropoda; class Insecta; order Diptera; family Tipulidae; genus Tipula; species Tipula unca. The sequence continues at coordinate 19,748,037 of OX596382.1, read as the reverse complement.
CCTCAATAAATGGCAAAGGGATAGCGTAGTCGGTAGCTTCCGGAGTACCCCTGTCCCATAGGATAGATGAGTGCCCTATATTGTTACAGGTTCACATAGATATGGATTTGCAGGCCGTTCTTTGGAATTTCATCAATAGTTTATGGTTGGCAATAATTTTTAACGCTGGCCACCAACCGACAACCCCATACAGCAGTATAGGTTTACGACCACTGAGACGTAGAAACCAGTGTACTATGTGGGGCTCTATACCCCATCTCTTTCTAATAGCATTTTTGCAGGAGTAGAGCGCTATAGTAGATCTCTTTACTCTCTCTAGGATGTTAGGTTTCCAGCTTAGTTTGCCGTCCAGAAGTAGTTCGAGGTATTTCGCTCTATCCGTAAAGATCAAGCGAGTACCATTTAATATTGGGGGGTTATACTAAGGAAGTTTGTGCTTCCTGCATTGTGCATTGTACAAGGATATTTACCAAAGACCGCAATAGCAACATCATCCGCGTAGGCAACCAGCTTGAAGCCTTGCCCTTCCAGGTTTAGTAACAGGTCATTAATGACCAAGTTCGAAAAAGGAAGTGTCCCTCTGCTCACGTATCTGCCGGCAGACGTCCCACCCAGATAAGCTTTCACGATCCTGCCTCTAAGCATTTGATCTATCCAGCCTCTGAGTGACCCGTCAACCCCGAGGCACGCAAGGGCACGAGTGATTGCCCATAAGTGATAGCTAAAGGCCCCCTATATATCCATTTCTTGTATTCAAGTGATTTCTCAATCGGACCAGACCACCAATTCAAATGTATCTAACTTGAAGCGTTTCAAACCCAATTTCATGTACGATTCGTCATCCATCAAAACACATCCACTAAATTTTGTGAAAATTTTGTCATCAGTCTGGCACATATTTTATTGAACAAATATTGGTTTTAATAACTTAGTAGCACCCATACCTCGAATTTGTTTTACCATAGTGTGTTATATTTTATGGCACGGGCATAGTTAAATTTCCCCGCATTATTTTTACTGAAGGTTATAACCATTTTGTAAAGATTTCTCAGTTGTGCCATGTAAAGATTTCTATCGTTGTTCATCACAAATCTTTAATACGCTGATGGTCGAGTGGGCAGAGTCATTGGCATTGAAATCGTGGACCCGAGTTCAAGGCCCGTCAGTGCCATTCTTTTTTTAATTTAATTTCTGCTGTAAAATTGGTTCAACACAGCTTCTGTTGAAATCATCTACATTCAATTTCTACAAGAAAAAGAGCCATCTGTTGTGTATGATCGTAATGAAAATGTAAGGGCCATCTCTGATGTATGACCGAAAATTTTCAAATTTCTCAATTGAATTGGCAAACATAAAAGATTTGTATAGCACCAAATTTATATACGCCGGTGGTCCAGTAAGCAGAGTCGTTGCATTTGAAATTGTGAACTCGAGTCCTCGGTTTGACATTAAATAATTTTTAATTTAATTTATTTAATTTCTCCCTTCAATTGGCAAATATAAAGTATGAGTATAGCGGCAAATCTATATATGGAAATGGTGAGGTGGTAAAGTAAGCGGTGGCGTAGGATTTGAAATCATGGATGGTTGTGCAGTGTTCGAACCTCGAAGGGCAAAAAAAATTTAGCGGGCTGCAACACATATCTCATTTAATTAAAAAAAATTGCTTTTTTGATTTAAAAATTACCATTTTGCAATTAAATTAAAATTTATATCTAAACTGAGGCTTGAGAACTCGTCTCGATTTAGACCCTATCACACCGCTTCTTTTACCACCGAGCCACTGCCATACATATAAATAGTACTATTCTTAGCGTTTATAGCTGCCATTTGAATAAAAAAATTGAAAATTTTAGCAACGGCAATGGACTCTGCTTATTTCACCATCGCCGTACAATTTCATTACCGCTCTTACCCATACCCATTTTTATACTTGCCACTTTAACATGGAGAATATTGAAGTTTTGAACTGAAGCTGAGTTGGATTATTTTTATTTCACCATCACCAATTTGACAGAAGAAATTAAATCAAAAAATGTATGGCTCGATCGAGAATCGAACTTAGATTTATAAATCGAAAGTCACTAACTTTACAACTGGACCACCGCCGCATATACATTTCATGCTATAGAAATCTTTTATATCTGTCATTTGAATAGAAAATAATGAAAATTTTAACAAAGGCAATAATGGACTCTGCGTTTATTTCACCACCGCTTTATACCCATCTTGTATGCATGCCATTACTTGAAAAATATGAAAATGTGTGTTGAACCAATTTGAATACAGAAGAAATTAAATTAAAATATTACCGTCCCTAATGGGCCTCGAACCTAGGTACACCAATCCAAAGTCAATCACTCTACTACCTCGCCCAACACCGTATGTATGTTTGATGTTATGCAAATCTTTTATACTTTCCAATTGATTTGAGAAACTTGTGGCAATTTTTTAACAAAAGCTAAGTTGAACCAAAAATGTCCCACCATTAATATCGTTTGAAACTTAACTGAACTGCATAAATTTAATTAGAGGACGTGAGTTCAAGCAGCATTCGGGCTAACGTTTTTTTTATTTAATTTCATTTTACAAATTAGATCAACTCAGCTTCTATTAAAATTTTCAAATTTTTCCAATTAATTGCCAAGTAAAAGAGGGATGTAGCAGCAATGGAAATGTACGGCGATGGTCAAATAAGCAGTGTCCAGAAATACTTTTGGTTTTGATCTGGTTAGGTATTTTTCCCGTGTCAGTTGGCCAATATGTTGGTTTTCCAATTGAAATGGATTCACAGCCATTTTCTTTAATGGCATTCAGTAATTATTTTCCTTTAGTTGTAGTTAATCTAGAACCACAGTGAGTATTCTTTGCATTAAAGTCACCACCTATTATGAACCTTTCTTCCAGACGATTAAACAAAGATGATGAAACAAAGAGCAATGACTCTGCTATTATTACTGCTACACCCATCTTTTAAACTTGCCTTAATTTGAAAGAAGAAATTAAATCTAAAAAAATTTTGTGCCCTAACCCGGACTTGAACTCAGGTCTTCGAAACCAAAGTCAGTGACTTTGCTTACTTGACCACCGCCTTACAATTTTGTTGCTGCTACAATCATCTTTTATACTTGCCAGTAGAATAGAAAAAATTGGAAATTTAACAGAAGCTATATATAAGTACATCCCAGATACAAACCTGCTTCTATTCATTACTTCTCGCCTGTTAACATCATAAAATTTAAATTTGTTTTGTATATTTTGGTAGAGGAATTATTCTATCTCAATAAATATTGTTCTATCAAGAAATGCTGGTATCTTTGAAGCGTTCATTACATAAATCAGCCTATCCCTCTGACTAATCCAATTTGAAGCTTTTAAATAAAAAAATGAATGTATTTGAAGAATTTCCTATTTTTAAAGAGCTTTTGGGTAGACAGCTCTCTAATTAACTTCTTTTAAATTCGAAACTTTCAATTTGCCACCCATTTTTAAGACAACTCTCATTTGAAACATAAAAAATAAGGAAAGCTTATATTAAATTAAGTGGATGGAGGATGAGATTCCAAATTAAAAAATTTATATTGTCAAAATACTCAAAATTCGGTGTAGAGCTTTATGTTCTCTCACTAAATACGGTTATATTCGCAGCTTTTAATTTATTTCCAATTTAGCCTCAGCTATCCCGTTTTGGAGCATTTAACCTAAAAATTTATTTGTTACAAAAATATAACATAAAGAGCTTTAAAAATGCTTTAAAAAAACTTTCTTAAATTTAAATCATTTATATCCATTGATAAGCTTGAATCGTTTAAAAATTTAGAGATTTTCGTCATCATTTCGATATCATCTTAGTAAAAGCTTGTTGTGAATTTGGATGTACTGCTAGTTACTAACTTACTATTTATGATATCAATACAAAATGTTCTAGATTTGTAAAGCTACAATAATTTGAGTGCACTTTGAAAAATTTTAACTATGATTTGATTCCGAAAGCTTCCAATGTATATAGAGCCCAAAGCTGGTTTAAGTGATTTTATTACACTATATTCATATATAGCACATAAATATTCCAGAAATATCAATTAATTATAATGCATAGCATCAAAGCTTTATATTATTAAATTTTAAAATCAAAAGTTTCAGAGCTTTCAGTGAATTTATGAATTAATTTAACTCATGCATTTAACAGATCAGTTTGCAAATAATTGCGTACTTCTATCGTACTTCTATATTCGTACTTCTATAAAAGCTCTCATAATTATGAGCTTTTAAATTATATTTATTGGTTTCAGGTTTAAATGTGAATCAACAATCAAAACTGTTTTGAAAAACTATCCATACTTAACTTAAAGCTCTTGCAAATTAAGATTAGTAGCTATTATTAAATACCGTTAAAGCTTTCGCTTTAAATGTATTAAATAAATGGATTGCCAGATGTAACATTATTAATTGAATTCAGGAGCTTTTACATTAACACTTTTGGAAGCTCACATATTAAACAGTCAACCGTCCCTATAAGCAAGCTGGATGAATAATTGGAAATTCCTGTTAAAATGTTGGCGTAGAAAACTTCATTGAGCTTATAAAATTGAAATCTTTTAATCTTCAAATTTCAGCCGAATTTTCTACCTATTTGAATAGGCCAAGTATTTTAAGCATACTAATAAATTTCTAAGTAAACCCGGCCCAGCTAAAGTTGATTCACTCAAAAACTCTAATATTTAATCAATGATTTTGAAATAAGTGAAAGCTCATTCCGAAAGTTTTTGTCTTTGAAAGTTGTCAAGTTAAATTATTTGTTTTATACAATTTAAAGTGACCTTTGGAAATTAACTTGGAGTTTGAATTTATTATTTGACCAATCCAGGCAATACGGACTCAAGCTTTCTACATCAACCTTTTATTATGAATATACAATTGTGAATATTCATCCAGCTTGTTTACAACTTCAGGCACTGCTGCCTGCAAAAATTGTATGACCTTAATATATGAACATCCTAAACCTTATTTAAAAGCTTTAAAAAAAATTTTGTAAAAGCCCCCGAGTACAACTAAAGCGGTTATGGTTGGAAATTCATTTATTTTCTAAATTTAAAGCGAAAGCTTTAACGGTATTTACGAAAGGTTACATATTTTAATCTGCATGAGCTTTAAGTTATGTATACTACAAAAATATTTTAATCTTCGATTTACATTTAAACCTGAAACCAATAAATATAATTTTATAGTTTATAATTAATTATTAGAGCTTTTAAGGTAATTTAAAATGAGCTTTTTAACCATTTTCAAACGTCTATGGACGAACGAGTAAATTTCAAAATAATCTGATAAAAGCATGAATTAAATAAAATGATAATTTGAAAGCTCTGAAATTTTTTAGTTTTAAGCAGAAATTTCAGAGCTTTGAAATACGATATGAAAGCTTTTAATATGATGTTTTTGGAATATGGTGTAAAATCTTTAATATGTAAAATTGAAAGCTTTTATATATAAAATTGAATGAAAGTAAACTTAAAAGCTCCAACCAACTTACGTATGCTTAGTATCTTTTCATATACCATAACACTTCTAACATCGCATGTTGGGATGATGACTTTAGTTTAAATCGATTATTATTTTTAGCAACTGCCATCGGACGTTTATAACTGCGGAATGGATTCCCGGGTGTTATTGTTAATTCCGCGTGTACTTACTTCAGCCAACGAAGCGACCAAAGGCCTCTTGGAATTCCTTAACAAAATTTAAGAACATCAGAAAATTGCAATGCTGCTGTAGTCAACTGCAGTACTATGGATGGTCGAGGAAATATCCATATTAGGTAATTAACCGAGAACGAAGTTTGATCCGAAAAAAAAAATATCAATACCGCGACTAGAGCTTTGTTCAGCGATACTACTGAAGAAATTATTATTCACAGAAAATGTTGACGGACTTATTTAGAGTCGTTCACGGTAGCTTTGTTGTGTCGGTCTCTGTTGATCGTAGAGGACAGTATCCTTTCCAAACAGTAAAACTAAATTATAATTTATTTTTAAAATATAATAATTTAATAAAATTGATAACAAATATATTAAATATAAAATATTTAATTCCCAATACATTTTCATTAGTCTCCGAAATATATATTTTCTAAAAAATTTAAATTTAACAAGGCACATTATTTAACAATTAGACCGAATACTTACGTTTTTAATTGAATTTATCTATATTGCAACAATTAATTAAAAATTTTAACGATTATAAATAGTTTACTTAAAGCTAAACTTTAAAATTATTAACAATATTAATTACTAAATCGGTACGGTACAAAATATCTAATCTCAGCAGCTCTAATTGGGCACACGGTTAATCGTTTAAAAATTCATCGAGCTCCTTTAGATTTGCTTGATCGTCCAAAGTGATTTCTTCTAGGGTTACCTCTTTCATGTCCGTTTTGTGTTCGATTTCTGGAAGAAAGTTAAAAAAAAATGTAATCATCGAGACACGAGTATCCTAATGGCCACTATTTGACCGTCACTATTAAAATAACAGTTTTTAAAGGACACTACTGGTCCCTTCCTATGTCAACAAACTGGATCCATACTGTGCAAACAATCTGAAGAAATCAGGTCATTCTCTACAAATAGTTGCAATTCAGTCTAATCACGCATATGTCATATGGAGATGACCAAGCACCTGATTGGACTGGCGATATAAGATGTTGCGCTGAGGTGTTTCAGTTTTACGAAAGATGTACTCCAACATGAGATTAAAGAATATCGGGGACAGTGATTACCTTGCCCTAAATACCCGAGTTAACAGCAAAAATTCTTGAGAGCTTCTTCTCAACTTTAACACAGAGTTGAGAATGAGTCACTATATGAGTCACTAGATCCCCAGTGGGGTGATTATATCTAATATAAAGCGATACTTTTCACACTTCTTGTAAAGAAGGTATATCGCGGCCACTTTCTTTCGATCTTATCAATAATTCGGAAAGAGGTAGGCTCCAAGACTGCCTCAGTTCCATTTAAGAAGCGGGTCACTCGTTGTGCCTAGAGTGAATGAGCCTGAAATGCGGTAAGTTATCTTACGCCCAAACTCTGAAAAGTGCAACAATACATGTACCACTCCACGTACAAGGCACTAAAGCTAAAAGTAAAATCTGGAAGACCCAGTGCAACCGTCAAAAGTTGTCTTTGTTAAACCAATTGCAGATAAAGAGTCCTTCTATACAAAAGCAATATCAGAGAAAGCATTCTGATAGAAACAGGGAAACAGGAAAATCTTGAATTTTCTAAAAAGTACGACCTTAGCTAAACCTTATCTGGTGTCATCGATACCATTAGGTTCGAAGAATGCAATCATATGTCAATATAGTTTAACTGAGGATTGTCCAATTAGACATGCAAAACTCAAAAATGTTGCAAATTGAGGCGACACAGAAAGTAGAAGAGCAAATTATTGGCATCCTGTGCATGCTAGAACCCTGCGTGGTTAAAGGTAGAATAGTGGGCCTGGCAACCTCTACAAAAGTAATCACCGGAAACGGCGAAAACATTAAAGCACCTGTAGGCATTCTCGATAACCACCTCAAAGTATTGCAAATCTCACGTTACTGCAACTCGTACTGCGTGTGCGTTGAAGTACGACCAGAAATAAGTAAATTTTATCTCGTTAGTATCTACTTCCAATACTCTGATGATCATGTGGATTATCACCCACATGGATGGTCTCAAGAACAAGCCAATTATAATTACTGACGACTTCAATGCCAAATAGAAACTATGACATAACAAAGACACGAACGAAACAGGGCCTCTCGTAGAAGAGATAAGCCTAGAAGCGACGTCTTCATTATCAATGAAGATGGCCAGCCTAGTACCTATTCTCACAATGATGAATCAAACATTGATGGGTGGTCTGTTGAGAAGGGTAGCCATATAGTGAGTCCCAGTCAACTTGTCCTCACTATGATCCTTAATGATACTCACAACGATAACCAGCAATCAAACAAAGTTCAACGATGCGCGATAAAATATGTAATTTCAAAGGCATTAATGAAACCAGCCAACGCAGCTTGGACAATTTAATTATTGGCCATGGAAATGCCGAACCATGAGGTTGTGTCCACAAAATCAGCCCGGGAAAACTGATAACGAAACCGGTACCCCAGTAAACGATGGTGGGCAAACAGCCACGTATTGAGAAAACACCACAAATTGCTTGCTAAACACAGGAGATGTATCTGGAGCATTCGTTAATCTGTGGTGGCCAAGTATCATGAAAGAGGTAAAGAATAGTAATTGCCCAGTAAATCTTTGCTAGATCATACACCACCATTTCTCTGATAGGAGTGCAGCTGTTATCAGTAACCATCGCACACTTCGAAAGAAATAAAAGTTGCGCGCAGGCGTCTACCAAACTGAATAAAGTGATCGTAAAGTACCGGCATCCATTGGCAATTGTATACTTGACTTGCGGAATGGATTTCTTCAGGTGTCCATATGCTAAGGAATCGATTAAATCGCCTTCGTACCACCGTTTGGACGTCTCGTATGAGTCTACATGAATGATCTGTGCCAGAATCACTTCGCTGAGAATACTGGTCTGGATATAAATTGGTCGAAGTGTGAGTTTTTGGTCATATGGGGCCAATATCTAGGTTACCAAATTAAAGAAAGCAAAGTAAATCCATCTCAAAACAAAATGTCTGCTATTTCTAAATTTTCAGAGCCGGAGGATGTAGATAAGGATATTAAATTTTCACCGGAAGGGCAGAAGATGGACTTATTAATGCGTATCGCAGGTTGGGCAAGTGCCCACTTGGAGAAGTTTGAGTACGAACTCGAACACAGACCCTCACACGGGATAAGTCATGTGGACGTGTTGTCTAGAAGTCCAATTTTATGTGCGTGTTAATGGAGGATGTCACGAGCAAAATAAAAGCGGCCCAAAATGGATGATGAAAATCTACACCGGATTTTTGGATTGATCAGGGTCATTTGGTGGTCCGAAGCATATAACTTCGGACAGAAGAACAGCTCATATATCCGAAGAGGTCCGAGAGTATTTTTAGGATACCAACGAGAAACGGTCAAGTGAACCAGTGAGCCGCGTCATCATCAGCGGTACATCAACAACTCGTTCCATCGTTCGATGGAACAGGCCACCGTCCATGTTAAAGTATCAAGATGCGTGGCTCAGAAGATATTCGAGGGCGACAAGCACTCGAGGTTGAGATGGCCAGAGCCTCATTGTGAGGATCGAAACAACATGAAACAACACGAGTTTAAGTGGGAGACTGGGTAGCGATCAAATGTACTCAGTTTGGTGGTGGTCTTAATCATCAACCAAAATTCTAAATTCCATACGAAATTATCAATCTTAGGTCCAATCCAAAATCTTGTGTCCGAGTACTTATGCGGAAATCTGGTATTGGTTTTCTTTTGTTGACGTTCCCCAGTGATCCAACCGTTAAGTCCTACGAACTGGTTTAATTATGCGACGAATAATGGATCGAGTTAGGACGAGCGACTGACACTCTACCGGGCCAACGAATGTATTATGAAATAAATTAGCAACCAAAATGCGAGGAAACAAAAATTCCAAGCAAAGGAAATTCCTAGCGCGAAAACCTAATCACGTCACCATTTAATTAACAAAAATAAAAAACAAAACGAAAGGTGCCAAACATAAATAAACTAAATAAAAAAAAACTAAAAAAAGGAAAATCTAAAATTAGTGAAAATTCAGAATTTATCGGCCATAAGTTCAAACCAACCCTGCGGATGTAAGTAAACAAAAAATAATTTTTAATTTAATACGAATCGACCTCCACTCACTCGGAATAGATCCCTGCTCCTTGTACACCTTTAAGTCATTCTGGAATGCATCTTGGAAGACCATTTGACGTTCTTGCTGAATTTTACGCAGATTTAGTTCGTTCTCTTTAACGCTGGTGGCGTGTTTTTGGGCCAGCTCCTCGCGCACCTTGTCCAGCTCCACTGTAAATATACGTAGTAACGCGAATTATAGTGACTATACCCCATAATACTCGGGCAACTTACTTAATTTTTTTTCTTTGTACATCGCCATCTCGAACCGATGGTCCAATTGTTTTTCCTGCAATTCAAGAATGTCGAGCAAATCCTCGAGATCGACGAATTTCGCCTCCAACGTCTGACACTTTTCGTTGATGTCGGCCATCACATCTTGGCACGTATTCAGCGCAGCGATAACCGTGGGCAATGTGACCAGCGATATATTAAAATCACTCACATCCGTCGATAGTTTCACCGATTGATCTTTAATCGCAATTATACATCGGTCTATGTCACGGGCACGCTCTGCATTCTTCTCGTTTATATGATGCATCTCGTTCCAATCCTTTTCGTACCGTTCCAATAGTTCACAGCCCGCGTATAAATTTATCGTGCTGGTCGACTTTTTTAGTGTTCCGGCCGAACTGGACGGTGATAGAACACTGCCCCCCGCTGAATTGTAGGTGAAGCGGTGCGAGAGCTCTTCGAATTTTGGTGAGGCGGCCGTTTTAAAATTCGATGACATTTGTTTTCCCTCCTGTAGGACTGAATTAAATTTTTTCCGGATATTACCAAACATGATTTTGTAAATGAAAAAATTAATTTTAAAAATAATATAAGTCGGATGAAAATGTTTTGTTTACAAATATGACACACATTGACACCACTGACAGTTCGTTTGACGTTTCACATATGATTGCCGATTTGTGGTATTATTTCCGGATAATAGATGGCACACAAATTTACTGAAGAGAAAATTTAATAATTTTTAAATCGTAATTTATTAATGAAAACTGTTAATAATATATAGTTTTATTTAAATTTTAAAATTATATAAACTTAATTAAATTATTTAATCACAATTCATCGATAAATGGTTGGTTTTAATTAAAAATAATAATAATCGCCTAAATGTATTCTATTTTGTTTATTTATATGTTCACTAAACTAAGTAAAACTAGTGGAAGAGTGAATTTTTGAATTTTTTTTTTTGGATGACCAGATTTTAGTGGTATGTCTATGGGTTACGTAAGATGTTATGACACGGATCATCTGAGAAATATAATTTCTGTTGGCTCCATACATGAGAATCCAACCATTCGCTAATTACTGTATCGTTTAAGCGTCGCATAGAGAAGAACCGGCTTCCAGTATTCTCCAGTTTGTTCTGTTCAATCATTGGGTCTCGGCATTTTTCTTTCAGTCTATAAACTAGCCAAGTGCTCAGATCTTTTGAATTAAAATTCGATTGCTAATGTTTTGTCTGTGCAAGGTTGTCGCTATTACAAAAAATCGTTCAATTGATGCAAATTTTATTTTAATTCGTCTCGAAACTATTAGAATCTCGGGCTCAGAACCGAGCATGCCGAATGATTTGGAATATCAACCGAAATATGTAGTACCCTCAAGGCAGATTGTCGGCAGAGTTTTATGTACTTATGCTCGATATGATCAGGGAAACATTCACATTTAACCGGATATAAGTGTGGAAGCTTTGTTTTCCTTTGGACACCGTGTGTTGAACGGGCCGAACTAATTGGTTATCCCTATGGCATTTAACGTACTGAGTATTTAGTTCTTTAAGTGCTCCCCAATTTAACATTCTAAGCAAAATGTTTGCTTCCGATTCGAATGATGTCAGTTCTTCCCGACCCATCTTCTAATTGTATTGTGGCATCTCATCATCACCAGAGTATATATGGTATTTTTCTGCGATACACAAGACAAGCTGATTGTAGTCCAATGTCTATTCTGATCTTTTGCTCTGATTGGGCTCTCTCAACAATATCTACCCAAAAGCGTTGAAGAGTACGTATACAACTACATACAGAAAGCAAAGCGGAAGAGCAGCCGCGCTACTAGTAAATATTCATAATCTCGGTAGTTTCGCAGAAGCAATCAAAGCCCTGTAGCAAGATATCAAATCGGTCTCTAGAGCTATCGTCACGACAAGAGAGCCCCCATCTGCATCATTTCCATAAAAGCGATGTTGCCAATTCTATGAGTCTAAAGTTAGTGAAAGCCTTAACGGCCGATTAGCAAAACGTTCGAAGTAGTGCCAACATGACAATGGGAGAGTAAATTGTGATATGCAGTCACTCCTTCAGCTAGGTGTTTAAAAGTCAAAACTCTTTATATGAATAGCAAAAATGCCATACAGTGGAAAATCGTCAACCCCGCAGAATTCAAAGACGCGGGTAGAAAGTTCCGCAATATGACAAGATGGGATTCTATGAAATCGGAATCTCGTTTGTGGCATTGAGTGCTGAAGTCATGCTTGAATTTTTGTTTCTCTTTTCTTCTAAAAACTGTGATTCCCACAAAAGGGCCGACAGTTTAGTAGATTTGCATACTTCCCTATAAAATAAACAGAATTGGTTCGCTTAACTCTGAAAATTTTAATTTTTCCTAAATTTTGTAACGTACTTTCAGAAAATTGTAACAATCCAATTTAATTTTTTTTTCTCCATAGAATGACCGGGCGACCAAGCAGCTCGAACAAATCCCAGCACAAACCGGTCAAACCGGAAACGCCCAATCAGAAATACAATAAAGCCGAAATCCTAAACATTTGCAATAAAACGGATAAAAAATGTTTCGAAGACATGGTGAAACGGTTCGAGGATAAACAAAATCAATCATCGATTAAATCCATATCGGCCGCCGGTTCATTGTCTACCTCAAATAAAAGTTCATGTTCGACGCGGCACTCGTTCCACACGATACAATCGCCCAGCGCAAAGAAACCAATGCGAAATTGTAAAAGTTTAAATTTTGAAAATTCCAAACAATTCACACCAATTTATAACAACAACAACAATAATACTAGTGGTGGTGGTGGATTTCGTGGCGCAAGTACGAGTAGTAGTAGCGGCCGTACGCATCACACAAAATCGATTGAAAATAAATCGAATAAGCATTGTGGCCACGTGAATGTGTACAAAATTGAAAATGTGGACAAATTTGACGTGGCGCAAGTGAACTGTATCGAGGACGATGAGGTCGATCAAATTGTGAATTTTGACGAGGGTACTATCCAGGTGAATATCACTACGCTGGGCGAGTACAACGCGTTCGATGTGAACACTGAGAATATGTGCTATCACGATAAGCTGAAAGCGAATATATTACCGGATGATACTTTGGACAAGGGGTGAGTGATGTACTTTTCAAGATTATAAAACTTAATCGAATTTTGTGGGTATTTGAGGTTATGAGGCTATGTGAACTTTTGCGTGTTAAAAGCTTTTACTACAATAATATTTGCTATATAGATAATAAATGTTATTTATATTTTATCATCGAGCTTAACTGACTGTCTTTAAGTCTTCATTATTTAAAGCTTCACGAGCTAAAAACCGAAATTCGAAATTCGGTTTTTAGCTTAAATTTAATCTTACAAAATTCATAATCAGCACTGGATATGAAATCAAAAATTATTTTTTTAAGAAAGCTTTTAATTTTTAAGAGCTTTCATGTTTTGAATGTTAATTAAAAGTAAACCAATTTAATATAATTTACAATCAATGCTACTAAATATTTTAAATTACACAAAAATTAATTTTTGAAGCTTTTGGATTTATAATTAAATGATGCCCAATTGGAAGCTTTCAATTTGTTTTACTGTTTTAAGTTTTAAACTAACTCTAAATACTTGTGCTGACAAGAATAAAAATTACAAATGCATCGAAATTTAAAAAGTCTCAATATGAAGAGCTTTTACAATTTCACAAAACTATATTTTAAATAACACGAATTAAATAATTAATCATAAACAACTTGCTCTGAAATTGAATGCATGTAACAGTTTATCGGGATGCATAACCGGTTGCCCTTAAGTTTAAATTTTTTGGAGCTTTCAAATGTTGTTTATTTTGTTAAAATTAATTGTTAAGTAATTGAAGAATTTTTAATCTATATGACATTATAATCAAATCGGAGCTTTCAATTTAAAAGACTGTCTGGCTTTATTAACTTAATGTATTTGTACCGTAAGTTTTAAAGCTTTCGGAATAAAAATTAGAATTTTTTTTTTTAAATAAATTGTCGAAGAAGAGCTTTCCAAAGATTAAGTAAATATAATTTTTTTAAAGTATACGGCTGAAAACCATCCACACGGCTAGAGCTGTTATTGTATATTTCCAGATTTTAAATATAATTTAAACATGTGCTCAGATATTTGAAGATATGAAATATTTACAAATTTACAGTGCTTTCTAAAATTGACTGTCTACGAAAACAAGCATCAATTTTAAACAATTCCTTACTGAGCTTTTAGTGAAAGATTCAGGCGTTTATTGGCCAAAGTAGTAATTTTTCACTGACCAAATGTTTAAAACAATATTGTTGGCGCCTAATTACTTTTTTGTATGGTATTTAAAAATTAAAAATGTGATCAGAGCTTTTGTTCACATTCCATTAAAATGAATTTATTGTCATTAAAAGATTGACATGAAAATGTATATGTGCAACAGATTTTTTGTTTAGTTTTTTTCCGTCGTTAAGTCCAATATATTTAGAGCGTAATTTTTTTTTATAAGAGCTTTTGTATCTTTAATTCAATGATTTTAAATTCGGGGCTTTCAATTTGTATTTGTGTCCTAATTTTTTGATATTTTGATTAAATGCACGTGCTTGAATTAAACGTTTTGCGCCAAATTTAAAAATAATTGTAGGAATTTATTGCTGAATTTGTTTTATGTTTTAAAATCTAAAAATTAAAACTGTGCCTAAAGCTTTTTATTCTCATTCATACAGATAAATCAATTATTCATTAAAGGCTTGTTCTGAGAGTATACATGTGTATAGTTTAAATTATTTTGAGCTTATTGTATATTACAAAAATTTGGAGCTTTCATTTTAATACTGTCTGGTTTTTGACACTCTGTTAATGTGAGTCGTGACCAACCAAATTTTTTAAAAGGCATATAGCTGAAAACAAATAGTGTGGTGCGCTTATTTTATATTAATTTGTTGGAGCTTTGAACGTAAATTTTATATTGTACTTTTAATTTAAATCTGTGCGCCCCTCAAACATCATTAGTAAACCTTTTTAAAAATGACTGTCTACGTAAACGAACTTCAATTTTAAACAATTGCACACTGAGCTTTTGGAAAGGATGATTTAATCGTTAATTGCATTTACAATCAACACTATAGATTAAATGTTTTAAATGGCAAACGATCAATTTCCGTGACAACTTTTGGATCTCCAATAATTAAAAGATTTTAAATACGGAGCTTTCAATTCGTTTTAGTGTATTGATTCTATGCAACTCGAGTATTTTGAATAAAAATTATAAACAGTTTGAAATTATAAACAATTATAAATGCGACATGGTTATTTTATATTATTTGGCTAGAGATTTTGCAGAGCTTGGCTGTCGTTACAAACGAACTTTGATATAATAGTTTTATACAGAGCTTTCAATCGAAGATTCAATAGTTTTGAGCCAAAATTTCAAAATTATTGTAGTCGTTATTTTTATATTTTGAAATCTAAAAATTAAAAAGTTGTTGGAGCTCTTTGTTCTCATACTAACCAAATGAATTAAATGTCAATAAACGCATTTTTTTTAAAACATTTAGATGCAACAGTTGATCGGAATGCATAACTGATTACGTATAAATCTAAATTATCTTGATTTTAATGAGACTACTATTTTACAAAGAGCTTTTATATTAATTAAACGCCGTTAAACCCAGATATTAGAGCCTTTACAGTTTTTTAATACTACATTTTGAATAACTTTCCAATGTTTAAACAAATAAACTTTTTTAAAACTGAAACAACTATCTATAAGCAACATTTCATACGTAAGAGTTTAGGAAGCGTATTTTATATTAATTAACTGGAGCTTTTAAAGATAAATTGAAATATTCACAAATTTGTAGAACTGTGTAAAAATTACTATCAACACAGATACATTTGAAACAATTGTATAGTGTGCTTTTAATAAGATTTTTATATTTAAAATCTAAAAATTAAAAATGTGGGCAGAAGTTTTTGTACTAATTCCATAATAAAATGAAACATATTTTTCGTTTAGCTTACAGGGTGCTTAACTGACTGACCACCTTTGAATATAAATATTTGGAGCTTATGAGCTTACAAATTTTGTTTGCTAATTTAATTTTACCTTTAACAATCAGCAATAAAGTCAAAATAATTGAAATTACCTAAATTCTATTATCTAGTGAGCTTTTGGATAGGCAGCTTTGCAATATAAATCTTTACTGCGTTTTTGAATAATACAAATATTTTTAAAGGTCTGTGCCTTATTATATTAAAGTCTGATAATGAAGAGCTTTTAAAATAAATTCAATATTAGAATTTAAATAATCTTCTACAAATTTAAAAAAAAATAGTATTCCACAGGTGTAACGAGCTTTATTTATATTATATTTATTTTAGACAATTTTCGGATGCTTAGACATTAATTAGAAAATAATGAAGAACTCATTAAAAATCTCGTACAAAGTGATGTTTAAACATGAACTAAATAAACGAGCGTTTAATTGAAAAATCAATAGTTTAGCTTTATTGTTATTAAAATTACTCGGTTCCCTATATGATTGCAAGTTGCTTAAATAATGAACCAAGTTCATTTTGTAATCGTACATTCAGAGAGCTTTTCTAAAAATTAAAAAAAATTCTTTGTGTAGCGTAAACTCAGAAAATTTTAGTATAAATATATTTCTACAAATTCGGTGTGTCTCTCTCTCTCTCTCTGGTTGCGTGTCTTCTATATTACCTGAGAGCTTTATTTCTACCGAGATTTGAACTCGGATCACTGGATTCAAAGTCCAGAGTGCTAACCATTACACCATAGAACCGATGAAAATGTTGCACGGATCTCAGATAAATAGTTCTCATAAAATTTTCAATTAAAATTATTTATGAAGGCAGTGCCAGTGCCAACCATAAATAAACAAAAACATTTAATCAACCCCCGTTCTTATTGTTCCAATAAGAATCAGTCAGCCAATCGCGCTGACAATAAATTATTTCTATGTTACAACGAATTTTAAAATACACACGACGCCCCCGGGTGGGATCGAACCACCAACCTTTCGGTTAACAGCCGAACGCGCTAACCAATTGCGCCACGGAGGCTTGTGTGCTTAGTACAATAATCAAAAATTCAATTTCTAAACACTCAATGTGCGCCGACAAAAATATTTAAAAAAAAAAATCTTACTATAAAACTCACTATAACGTTGGCCAATTTACATAGATTTGTGGAAGTTTCAGGTACATATTGTTAGACATTTTACTGTAAATCCGGTTTTGAACCTTTAATTTATTTGATTAAGTAGCACGCATCGCCGAGGTATTAGTCTGCATACTATAAATCCACAATCGAGTTTGCACAAAAAACATTTAATTGAGCTTAATGAGCTTTTGAATTTCAGTTATTAATTTAAATTTAAATTAAAAACTTTCACAATCAACACTATAGAATAAATATTTTAAATGGCAAAACATAAATTTTGATTTCTAATAATTAAATGATGTTAAATACGACGCTTTAATTTGTTTTACTGCTTACCCGTAACTCGAGTGTCTTTTCAGAATGTAATTTACAAAAATTGTTTGAAATTTTAAAGTCTCAACATGTAGAGCTTTTACATATTTTAAATAACTTTTCAAAAATTAAAAAAAGTCAGCAGCTTAAAATTAAAAGAGCAACGTACATATTTTGCATTATTTGGCTAGAGCGTTTAACGTAAATTTAAACAATTTTACAAACGAAAGTTATTTTATACTGAGCTTTCAATCAAAGAATAAATAGTTTTAGCCAAATTTCAAATTGAAGGTACTAGTTTTATATTTTAAAATCTGAAAACTAAAACATGTTTAGAGCTTATTATTTGAAAATTATGTATCTTACATAATACAGTTTTAAGATTTAAGATATTTAAAAATTTGTTAATTCCAAAGTACAAACAAATAAATAAGTTTTTAAACACCATGAAACTAAAATACTGTTTACATAAATAAATTTTAGACAATTGCGTATCGAGCTTTAAATAAGATTCAGCCGTGGATTGGTCAAAGCTTATAATAGCCAAATTTTCAAAATAATATTATTGGAGCTTTTGTACTAATTTCATAAAAACGAAATTATAGTTATTAAAAGCTTATATTTTTACCATTCGGCTTTACCGAATGCTTAACTCTCAAATATTTAGAACTTTATGAGCTTACAAATTTTGCTGGTTGATTTAACTTTAAGCTAAAAAATTCACAATCAGTATAGCACAATAGAATAAGTAATTTAAACTAACAAAAATCTATTTTCTAGAGAGCTTTTGAATAGGCAGCTTTATAGTATAATGTCTTCAAATCCAGAACACGCAATTTTACTGTTTTTGAGTTCTGTGAAAAATTAAATACCAAAGGTATAATGAGCTTATTTTATATTAATTGACTGAAGCGTTTAACTGACAAGTATCAGATGCTCCGATATCAATTTGAAAATAATGAAGTACTCATTAATTTAAACATGGATTAAACAATCGAGATTTTAATCGAGCAAAATCAATAGTTTAATGAACCTTTGCTTTCTACATATGTTTCTCCTAACACTTTGACCAAATAGCTTAATCAAAGTGTTTAACTTTGGTTGCATTTGAGCTTTAAATATGTGCTTTCCAACTTTGTTTAATGAATTAAATTAATTAGCTTTAAGAACTGTCTTGACTATGTGTTAACTTTTAAAATCCGAGTTTTAGAGAGCTTTCCAATAAGTAGCTTTATATTAAACTGATGTTAAATTTGGAGTTTCCATTTTATTAGTATCTGGCTTTTTAAACTCCGTATCCGCAGCTCTCGACCGTTTATACACTGAGTTTCAAAGTTAGATACAAATCTTGTAAATAATATATTTTAAATGATTTTTAAAAATATGTACGAAGCTTTTTGTTTCCGTTCCATAAACATAAATTGTTTGTCGTTAAAAGCTGTCCTAAAAATATATATGTATATGAGTAGGTTATAGGTATAGCTAAAACGAGCTTTAAATTTTAAACATTCCATAGGTATAGCTTTTAAACCTGAAGCTTTATTGTTATTGAAATTACTCGGTTTTTTATCTGGTTGCGGATCTCGTAAATTTTGTACCAAGTGCATTTTGTAATCGTATTTGATGTAGTTTTTATATAAATTTTTGAGACCGCACATTCAGCATGCCCAGAGGTTGCGACGTAAACTGATTTCATTCTCCACCATTATTTCGATTTTGTTTGATAATGTAGGCTTGAAAACTGATTTTGGAGCTTTTGGATCAAATATGGTATTAAGACCCAACTTTGGATGATTAAAAACTTAAACGAATGGTATCATTGTCCACCATTAAACGAAGAGCTTTAAAAATAGTAATTGACATTCAATTACGTACTTTGGGGAGCTTTTCAAAGAATTTAAAAAAAATACGAGGGTAGTGAAACTCAGAAAATTTTAAATATATTTCTACAAATTGCATATGTCTATCTTATCTATAAGCTCCGAGAAAACTAATGCTAAACCTAATTGCGGAATTTAAAAACACTAAAATTATCAAGGTTCTACCGAGATTTGAACTCGGATCACTGGATTCAGAGTCCAGAGTGCTAACCATTACACCATAGAACCGATGAACATTGTGGACGAATGTTAGATGAATAATTCTCATAAAATTATCAATTAAAATTAATTATTGAGACAGTCGCCAACCCATAAATAAACTAAAACATTTAATCAACGCCGTTCCTTAATGCTCCAGCTAATCGCGCTGACAATAAATTTGTTACTAGGTTTATACATAAAATATAAACAATTCTAAAATACACACGCCGCCCTCGGGTGGGATCGAACCACCAACCTTTCGGTTAACAGCCGAACGCGCTAACCAATTGCGCCACGGAGGCTTGTTTGCTTAGTGCAATAATCAAATATTCGATTACTAAATAATCTGTGTGCATCGACAAAAATATTTTAAAAAAAATCTGTTATTATAAAACTTACTATAAAGTTGGTCAATTTACATAGACTTGTGGAAGTTTCAGATACATATTGTTGGACTTTTTACTGTAAATCCGGTTTTGAACGTTTAATTTATTTGATTAAGTAGCACGCATCACCGCGGCTTTATTCTGCATACTATTAAATCCACCGGATTAAGCGGATTTGTAGACGGAACAAGCGAGAATGGTGGAAGGCCGAGGTTCTGAAAGTACAACAACTCAGCAATGAGCGTAGTTCACGTAATTTCTTTAAAGGAATTACTGGATTGCACCATACTTTCAGGCCTTCGTCAACCGCCATTCGGGACCGGGATGGAAACCTCTGTGTCAACATCGACGCAGTACTTGACGCATGGAGTGGACACTTTACTGAGCTGCTTGATGTCCATCATGCGTCACAGACTGTTGTTGAGCCACCTCTAAAACAGTCTGCGGAGATTTGCACTGAGGAGCCATCCCATGAGGAATTCACTAAAGCCATGCAGAGATTGAAACGAAACCGTGCACCTGGAGTGGACTGCATTAATTCGGAGCTCTTGATATTCGGAGGGGATACTTTGTTGAACTGTCTTTTCGACCTTATTCGATTAGTATGGCGAACCGAAGTTATGCCTGACGAATGGAAAGTGGCCGCGATATGCCCCATCTTCAAGAAGGGAGACCGCTTGAAGTGTGAGAATTATCGCGGTATAGCTCTCCTTTGCACAGCTTACAAGTTACTGTCATACATTGTATTGGATAGAATCACTCCTCTGGCGGAGGGCTTGGTTGGTGACTATCAAGGAGGATTTCGTCCGAATCGATCAGTCACCGATCAGGTCTTTTCGCTGCGGATGATTCTATCTAAATATTATGAGACATCCATCCCCGTACATCAGGTGTTCCTGGATTTCCGGCAGGCCTATGACTCGATCAATCGAGAGAGTCTATGGTCTGCCCTGGAATACCTAGGAATGCCAACAAAACTGGTACGACTATGTAGGATGACAGTGACGCAGTCTCAATGCTGTGTTAAAGTTGAGAACAGGCTATCGACAATTTTTGCAGTTAACTCGGGTGTTCGGCAGGGAGATGCTCTGTCCCCGATACTCTTTAATCTCATGTTGGAGTACATCTTTCGTAAAACTGAAACACCTCACCGCAACATCTTATATCGCCAGTCCAATCAAGTGCTTGCATATGCAGATGACATATGCGTGATTGGACTGAATAGCAACGGAGTGAAAGAAATACTTGATCCGCTTGTAGAGTTTTCAGCTTCAGTTGGACTCCAGATCAATGAGTCCAAAACGAAATACCTGATCTCTGGTTTTAGAGACAATGGCACACCAGATTTTAGTAGTGGCCACCACGCGTTTGAGGGAGTGAGGAGGTTCAAATATTTGGGCTCTCTTATCACTCACGATAACAGTGTGGGTGAGGATATTAAAGTGCGGCTGGCAGCTGGCAGTCGTTCTTTGTATCCTCTAAGGCCACTGCTAAAATCTAAACACTTATCAAGTGCCGTGAAGCTGAAGCTTTACAAAGCGTTGATCAGGCCCGTTGTTATGTTTGGATGTGAAAGTTGGGCGCTGACGGATGAGTACGAGAGATGGCTCCTTACATTTGAGAGAAGAATCATGCGTGTGATTTACGGCCCTAAACGCGAAATAGATGGTACATACCGAGCTCTGTACAATTTCGAGATCAGAGATCTGATGAAGATCCCCGATGTTGTACATGAAGTTAGATCTCAGCGAGTACGCTGGCTCGGTCACGTTCTGCGTGCTGATCCGGAACGAATTGTGCAGCGATCTCTGAAAGGAGAGCCACCATATGGTAGGCGCAGAGGTCGTTGCAGGCGACGATGGCTCCACGATGTAGAGAACGACTTGGCCTCTTCAGATTGTCTAAGGCCAGTAATGGCCTTTAACACTGTTATACTTATTAAATCCACAATCGTTTTGAAAGTAATCTTTGGTCTTTTAGTGTAAAATATTAACTTGAGCTTAATGAGCTTTTGAATTTCAGTTATTAATTTAAATTTAAATTCAAAGTCTTACATTCACCAATATAGATTAAATATTTTAAGTAACAAACGATTAATTTCGGTGAGAGCTTTTGGATCTCTAACAATTAAATACGGAGCAGTAGTAAATAACCCCTTTTTCCCGGAAAAAAAAAAATCTACCCATGTGACCCCTTTCTACCGAAAAACCAAGCAGTGCTTAAAATCAAGCTATGCTAACGTAAAGCAAAAATCAGAAAACGTAAAGCAAAAAGCAGAAAAACCCTATCCGTTCTCTGCTCCAACGGAATGTTGCTGATCTTGGAGATCATGCGCCCTCTTCCTGGTCTGGTAGTTGACTGACGCTGGAGGGCCACCATTCGTGCCTCTGCCCTTTGGTTTCGAGGGGCCAGCCTCATTTGGTCCTATGCCCCTTTTTGCACTTTGGAGACCGGGCCTAAAGGCCGATGTCTCCATAGCACTGGTTTCCGGTTTTTTAAGAGCACCGGTCTCTTTTTGTTCAATATTTTGACTTTCCATAATAGTTCCCACGAGTAGCGGAGAAAGGAGGTCCACCTGTGCAGAGATCCGCAATGCACAGGTAAGGCTGCATGATCCGGAGGGCGCCAAGTATCCGGATACACCGTTAGAGACTGTGCTAGTTTTTAGACTGGGCCCCCAGCCTGGCCGGTTATCAGCACGGTACGGTTAACACCTTAACCCGGCCCAGTTGTTTAGCGCCGTGTTTTCGCCTAATACACCACATAAGAACATGGTGTATTAGTTGCCCGGTGGTCACCACGGGGAGGTAACACGCGCACTTGTGGAAGCTGCAAGATACGGAGCTGGCAACAAGTACCAACTTGATTCCCCCAAGACAGCTTCACACCAGACCACCCACAGGAATGTAATGATTTATTCCGTTTTCGGACGAACATATTCAATACAACATACGAAACCTGTTATGTACCATCAAATCAGATAAACCATTTAGAACGTTATGAATCGATTGAGGGCTCACAAGCATACGTTACATGTGTTAAAAAACTGTAAGCCTTGTACACGTAAAAATATTTTAGAAAACTGTAGTGAAGATTTAATAAAAACATTGTGTGAAGTGTGTTTAAATGTGTTAAATGGTAATGCTAAAATTTCGAAAAATAGTAAAAACCATTTGAGCAAATATAAAACAGTTATACGGCAATTAGCGCAAAAAGGTGGTCGGTTATCATCAAAACGGAAATTATTAGTTCAAAAAGGCGGTTTTTTACCTACTCTCTTGACATCTTTGTTATCGGGTATTGTGGGTAAATTAATTCAAACAGCTATACAATGAGTCTACAACGTATGATTGTTATTCCTCCGGATACGTTTGACCGTTGGAAGAAAATCGTACTAGAGGATAAAAAATTATCAGATCTAGATCGAGAAATGAAGAAAATTCTATATGATGGTAAACTAAATGATATAAGCAAATGGCATTTTTATCGTCAAAATCTGTTAAAATATTTAAATACAAAACGTAAACACATCAGCAGCAATGCTTTTACTTCCAAAATAATACCTAAAAAACATTCAACAACAACAACTACAGGCACTCAAACATTACGGTTACCCGAACAAAAAAGTGTTGGAACTCAGTTAACACGCAAGGCCGGAGCAAAACTAATGAAATCATTTCATGAAGATATACCACCTTTAGAGGATGTGTTTCAAACTTCTAATCGTTTTTCCAGTCTCGAAAAATCCAATGACATTTCAGATAACAGCGAGGTGATAGAAATGGATGGAGATGACAATGTAAGAAGTAAAACACTAGAAGGTATGCCACGCACGGTTAAAATAGTAAAAAAAAGACTATCAATTGATCCTAGCGAATATAGATTGTTTGAATTAAGTAACGGTGAAGATGTTAATGTGCCTGTTGAAAAACAGATGGTTACACGTAGCACACTTAAACGTGGTAATATATCGCGAGATCCATCTCAAACTACATTGTTTTTCCAATCTAAAAAAAAAAAATCAGACACAAGTCTGATACGAGCACCCCGAAGAAAAAACCAAAGCAGAAGGATTTAGGAAAAAATACCATACATTGGCAGCAACTATAAATAGCATGATTAAAAACATTGCTTATAATACAAGAGCATACTTGTCACGCAGTGTACCACGCATAGTAACACAAAAAACAATAAAAAATTATAATGTTAACCAAACAAAAATCCTTTTTTATAACCCTGACAAGTAACACCTCATTAAACTTGTATCCGCAAAATACACTATCAAGATTTACAACAAAACTTCCAATAACGCTTGATTTTTTAAACAATAATGGTGAATGGTATGTGGGTGTAATTAAATTTGCTTGCACAAAAATAGAGAGGAAAATTAAAGTAGTACCAGAACCTAAAATTATGTTTGTCAAAGCAGAAGAACATCCAATTGTTCCTCAACTTTTAGATATAAAAACCAAAAAAAATGAATTTCAAATTATTGATATATTGAGAGCACAAAAATCTACAAGCCTATTGAAAATTATTCAGAAAAAAGAGTTTTTTGATCGGTACACAGGTAGAAAGAAGCTACCCCTATATAAAATTTCAAAAGATCACATTGTGATCTTAGTCGAAACACATCAATGCAAAGTGAACTTTAATAATGAATACACGATGAGAGAGTTATTTGATGCAATTTTCCGACAAATACCAAGAAAAGACAGGAAAAAGGTAATAGATAATTTAAAGAAATAAATTGCAGACGAAAACCCTACCGCTTTAGATAAAACAGCAAAAATTGAAATTGGAAAAATGGTAAAAGAAATACCAGCAGAAGGCCAATTAGACGACGACAGTAATGATGATGATAATGACGATGATGATGGCGACGACGACGACGACGACGACGACGACGACGACGACGACGACGACGACGACGACGACGACGACGACGGTATCCCTAATTATTTGTGCATTTATTGTGACGTAGTACAACCGCAAATGTTTGGCAATGTGCTGGCCAGAGGGCTAGTGATGCATCCTGTTAAATACCACAAACAATATGACGACTATCAAAATTGTGATATCGCAAATATTCAATATATACCGCTTGAAAAGAGTCGTATTACTGATATAAACATTTTACTAGCAGACGAAAACGGTGAACAAATTAACTTTAAGAACGATTCATTTAGCACAATGGTAGTATTACATTTTATTTATAAAACTATATAAAGGGGTGCATAGAACGTGTTTTTGCTTGTCTAGATTTTACAATGCAAAGCGCTTACATTAAATATTATTACGCTCAGCAGCAGCAGCAGCAGCAGCAGGGCGGCAGAGCTTCAATTGATGATGAATTTGGTAATTTGCTTAGACTACCTAAAGTTTATCAGCGAGGTCGCGGTCTTGGAGGAGTTTTTGGAAGTTTTTGGAAATACTTACAACCACTTCTAATAAAAGGGGCAACATTTTTAAAGGATGAATTGATTGATACAGGTGCAGATGTCTTGCGTAATCTAAATACCCAAAAACCCATTAAACAAATAATTCGAGATAGATCTGTACAAATGGTTGATAAATTGAGAGACAGTGCTGTCAATAAAATAAACACAATGACTGGGTCTGGTAGAAAGAACAGACGTCGGAAACGAAAAACTAAACCGAGAAAATCAATAAATAAGAAAGCAAAACATGATAACTCACAGTTGCAAGCGTTAGCAGTACGTGTCAAGAGATCGCAACGACCTCAAAATCGTAAACGTATTACAAAAAAACGAATTTTGGATATATTCGCATAACTCACAACAAAAACATAAAAATAAAAAAAAACATAAAAAAATAAAAAAATTATCAAAAAACAAAAATGTCATTTATGGAATGTATGAAATCAGAGTTAGATCTTTTCAAACCTCGTACAATACAAACAAATATTTTAAAAACTGAGGAAATAGCCTACAAACCTTTAACAAGTTTAGAAAATCAATCGGTTATCGAATTTGTCTGTCACGGGAACGGAGATACCTATACATAGATTTATCTTCAATAAATATTTGTGTAAAAGTACAGCTCACTAAAAATAATGGTGTCCTCTATAAGGCAGACGACAAAGATCAACCTGGTGTAGTCAATAATATGCTGCATTCATTATTTCAACAGGTAAATGTTTATTTAAATGGAAAAAATATAAACGCTGCAGACGGTAATTACAGCTACCGTTCATATATAGAAACTCTGTTGAACTTTGGTGAGGATGCTAGCCGAACACATTTGGAATTGGCTGGATATTATTTGGATTCGAAAAATCTTGACACATTTACCGGACTCGACGGTTTAACTAAAAGAAAAGATCTTTTGAAATGTCGATGTAAGATTAAAGTTTATACTAAATAAACCTGATTTCTATCTTCTAACCGATTCCGCAACTGATGCAACAACTGTAAAAATAGTAGAAGCAACCCTGTATGCGAAACATTGTACTATAAATCCGAATATTCTGGTTGCACATCACAAAATTCTGGAGCGTACAAATGCAAAATATCACTACCGAAGATGTGAAGTAAAATCGTATACGGTGCCTTCAAAAGGTAATTCAGTAAATTTGGATTATATTGTGTTGGGTCAATTGCCAACCAATCTAATCTTTTGTATGATCGACAACGATGCCTATACAGGCTTAAAAAAAAAGAATCCCTACAACTTTAAACACAATAAAATTACTTCGTCCTCATTGTATGTGAATGGAATACCTACACCAAATTCTGCCATAGTCACAGATTTTTCAAACAGTGAGGAGTATTCAAGGGCATACGCTTCTATATTTTCTGCTACTGGTTTACTGCATTCATCGCAAGGAAATCAAATTACGAAAGACATGTATTCCCATGGATATTTTATGATTGCATACGATCTTACACCCGATTTGTCGTCAAACGATTCGTGCTCATCACTATTTGACCGAGGTAATATAAGGCTCGAATTAAGGTTCGAGGTTGCATTTCCAAACACCATTACATGTTTGATTTACATGGAGTATGATGCAACATTAGAAATTGATAAAGATCGTAACGTTATTATAGACCATTAACATGCATCACACACACTCACACATCTTAAAAAAAATAAAGAAATTATGAATACTTTGGAAATATAACAAGAATACTTTCAAAAAATCGTTTGACAAAAAATTGTTTTCGTGGGGTATATTCAATCGATCGGCTACCTACTAATTTTATAAAAAAAAGACCCGCCAGCTATGTTATAAATACTGATCCATCATATCAACCTGGAACACACTGGGTGGCCGTACATTTTTCTGCCCGTAATAGACCTGCGGAATTTTTTGATTCATTTGGACGGGCACCATCATCGATTGATAAACGGTTTGTTACGTTTATGACAAAAAACTCCGACCGATACACATCTATAACTCGGTGGAGCTGCAGGATCGGAACAGTTTAATGTGCGGTAAATATTGCTGCCTCTATCTTTTGGATAGATGCTGCGGCAGAACCATGAACATGTTTGTGAATCGTTTCCAACATAATAATAATAATAATAATAATAAAACTAATATGTCGTCTCGGTTGAACGATCTAACCGTTGAGTTTTTGTTCAAGAGATCCTTGAACAAGAAAAATAATACGACTAAGATGACATTAAAGAGGAAAAAACATGTTAAAACATGAAACGGACATGTTTGTACTTGTAACCAGCTTTATCAACTCTAAAACAATGAGCCCCCGCACTGCTGCGCGAAATGCATTATCATTTAATATACATACATATATATATATTTAATAATAAAAAAATAAATAAAAATGCAAAATTATTCTTAAATGTTTTTATTTTCTTGTAATCATATTGTTGTTGTTGTTGCACTATTATTACATAGGGTGTAATATAAATCATTAATCAATTTATTTTTACACAATATCGGTAACTCGTTAAACAATCTGGAATAATTACAGTAGGTATTTGAATCATGGATGGGTGTGAAAAATTCTTTATAGTCCAATTTTGAACTATTTTGAAGAATACATTTATTCAAATATAGCGTGTAATACGAACTTATCTCTTGACCTGTTAACATGTACCAGCTGAATATTGAATGTAGAAGTGGCGCTAGGGCCCATCACCTTTCCCATTCACGACTGTTGAATCGAATTTTCGACGCTTTCTCATGAAAAATTAAATGTTTCTCCTGATTGTAGAGTGATAGTTTAAATCTCTGGTTTTTATCATTCACCATATTAGCGGTGGTAGAACAGTGATCAAAGGTGACGGCATCCTGTTCATCAAAATATTGTTTAATAGTTCCGATACAGGCGTAAAAAAAATGCCAGTCATCCTATGACAAAGTTTGATGTTCCTTTCCTTTCAACAAAATTATTTTGGGCTCGAATGTTTCCGTATCGTATCCCAATATAATCGAAGCGGTTTTATAATCGTTAAAAAAATAAACGTACGATAATAATAGATCAGGTATTGGTTGTCTGGCGACACCATTCTTATATTTTTTCCCTTTATTAACAATGAACGACGACTGTTGCTGCTGCTGCTGGTTGGCGGCAGAAGTATCCATATTTTTTTTTCTCTTCAAACACGAACTGAACACGCACTTGTTACACACTTGACTGATCCTGAATAAAAATAATACGAAAATTATTATACTTATATATACATATGTGTACGATTGTTCATTGTCACTACTCGATCTCTCTCACTCTCTCTATCTCAGACCGCCCGATTTTCTCGTATAATGGAACGTCAACAGGTAGTAAATGAATTGCACAAACCGGCTAGGAAAAATTTCCCTAGAAGAAGAGTTATCACGTTAAGGGAATAGATGACTTGTGGCAGGCTGATCTTGTCGAATTAGGACCGTACCGTAAACAAAATAATAATTATCGTTTCCTGTTGGTAATTATCGATACATTTTCCAAATTTTGTTGGGTACATCCGCTTAAAACAAAAACTGCAGAGGAAAAACCTAATGCATCAATATAACATTAATCATTATTCGTCATACAGTTCGCTGAAGGCGAGCATAGTTGAAAGATTAAATCGGACATTAAAACAACGTATGTGGAAAATGTTCAGTTATCGTGGCAACTATAAATGGCTGGACATAATACAAAAACTGGTCGACGTACAATAAACAATGGCTCCGATTGATGTGACAAAATCTAAAGAGAAATTTCTTCAATTATTTTTCTTAAATTCTTTTTTTTTTTATTAAACATATAAATGTGTACATAAAAAATAAACATAATAATTAATTATTTTTATTAAACAACAACATAAGCACTCAGTACATTTTTACGTTGTGTTAGTGTTTGGTTTTGTAATTGGTTTGTAACCGTACGGGATAGTTTTGAAATCTTCAACACAAATTCGTTTTGTATAGGTGAAACCGAATTTTTTGATTTCCGGTTCCGTTACAACCTTTAGAATTTTTTTTCTTTTTATTTTTTTGTTATCGTGTACAATCCGAAATCCTTCGTCATCGCTGTCCAGAACCATACTTTTTAGTGTTGAAAAGTTTAACACATTTTTCGATTTTACATTCAGTGTGATACCTTTACATTTCGACAACTCAAAATATTCATTTTTCTCCGGCTCATAGATAACGTATGCATAGCACTTTGGACCGGTACTTACAAATTCTGAAATGTAAGCATTTTTACCGTATGCAGACATTTCATCGGTTAGATCACCAATAAAATTACCAGTTTTTAAAGTGTCAACATTATTGGAGTCTTCGATAAAAATAATTGAATCTGTATCACAATACAGAATGTTATTAGACATTTTGGACAGCTCACTGTACAATTTAATACGTGCACTAGCCGTAGTATATGCACCTATCGGTAACGATACATGTTTTAATGGATTTATGAAATCGTCTGACGAATATTTCCAATTGATCCAGAGTACATCTTCGATAGCAATTAGATCTGTGATCACAACACCTGGCGATGAGACTAAAGAGTTTAGTTCCGATGTTGTATGAATAATTACCGTTTGACCTTTATTATTGCGCTGGATAAATTTACCCCAAAGCGCGTTCAGGGCTAATTTACTACATCCTCTTTGCGAAGGATTCTTTCTTATCATCGTAGCATCTAAATCGATACCCTCGTTCATGGAAAATTCACTAATATAAGCGTCCCTTTCAGCGTTTGTCGTACAATTTCCAGGCCAATCACTAGCCTCCTGTTTAAGCTTTAGAAAACAATTCATGTATTCGGTAAACACACCGTCTGTCTTTTTAGCTTTGTCATACTGAGAGATTTGATATTCCCATACCTCAAAAATTTCAACGATTCTGTAACGATGCGCTACAGCCAACTGAATCTCATCCAGCACCCAGGTACCGATCAACATTCTTTCGGATTCGGTATGGGAACATGGTGTAGCGACATTTTGTTTTTGTGCACATGTTCGACACAGTGTGAATAACAGTTTGTCGTTCATTTTCGAGGGAAGGATGGGAATTAATAGACCTGTGGGCGGTAATATTGAACATTTAATTAGGCCATCCATTTTAGAAATATCCAGATTTTTACAATCATTTTTATAATACACTTTAGGATGATGAATGGGATTTTTACCGGTTTTATTAACAAACGGATATAAAGACGTAAAATCAAAGTAACGAATTTTTTCACCAGGTTTTGCCTTATAGTACAGTTGAAAGACTTCGGTACGGCCACCGTAAAGAGCATCTCTCGGATCAAGATATGTGTATAATATTTCCGAATCGTTCAGCAGAGATTTTTTGATATCGGGATTTTCAATCAAAAATCGGGTAAATTGACATTCCCAAATTCTTTTGATTTTATATTTAAGCGACATTAAGAAATCGAGTCTAAAACATGTTTGCTGATATCTAGTTTCAAAAGTATCTTGCATACCACCGTTTAGACGATGATCTCTGTTGAAAAAACACTTTGGACATCCGTGCCAATAACATCCTAGAAATTCATATACGGTATTTGTGGCTAGACAATAACCATCTACATAAAATTTTGTTGTAGGTATATTGAATTCATATTTTATTTCGTTATTTACTTTGGCACATTTCCTATTCTCATAGATTAACCATTTAAGGCTGCCAGCCGATTGGTGGTTTTTCTTTGAATTATAATGATACAAATTATTAGGAACTATACCCAGAGTGTTTTCTTTTAGAAATTTTTTGCGATACGCATGCATCACTGCTTGTGCCAATGTGAAAGCTTGTAATAGCGGATTGATGCCTGTGATACTGTAAAAGCTTGTCATAAAGGCGACACAACCCTTACGCAGTATATCAACATCTTGGGCACAATATTTTATAAGCTCGTTACGATTATTGTATTGTGGCGATGCATCAGAAGCAATTCGTTCCGCATACCAAATATTAAATTGTTTAAGCTCTTTGTCGGACATATGAGATACCCCGAAATATTTTCGATCCGGAACTACCCCAGTATAAGTGCAATTTTTGGATGTATTGAAAAAATGTGGATACCAACCCTTTGCTAAATTTTCGAGACCAAAACGTTTCGGGAAATTTAGATAGTGGCATTGGCAGGAAATTTAACGAATCTAAAATGTGAATACAATTGTCGTAGACAACTTTATAAATTTTCATACCACCTAAAATTGGTTTTATCGATTTTTTCCGTTTCACTAATCCTTGTAATATAAATTGACCATCGTATGCTTTAAAATTATGCGCTATACAAAAAACAGATGTGCAATCTTTACGATATAATTCGCAAAAATCTACAAACTGTTTGACAAGGCAATTGCCTTGTTGCAGTGTGTCATCAGTATTCTCAAAAATGTGCTCTCGTTTGGTGCATACCGGACAACAAAAATCGATTTCCGGAACCGCAAAACATTTATTACACACAATATAGGCAACACACAGGTTCGGTTCATGAAGATACGTTTCATTATCAATTTTTAGATTTTGTGTACATTCCAAATCATTGCATTATTGTAGCATTGATGGGCACGATCAACTATTTTTAAACAAACAGAACATACTTTTTCGTCACATAAATGTGCGAGATTGTTCCGTTTTCGCATATCTATAAGTTTGGCACATTGAGTACAAAACCAGAGAATGGTATACAAATTGAATTCTGCTTGTGATTGTTATAACACGATTGACCGTAAAAATACCGGTTACACATTTTACATTTTTTCTTTTTTATATTCAAACGAGCACAGGGCGGAGAAAATTCACATGATCTACATTTTTCACTGCATAAATGGTATTTTTTTTTTTCGTATGGTTCTAAACATATTTCACACTGATATCGTTTTCCAAAAAATAAACGAACATTTCGTAGCGCCACAAAATGTGAGATATCTTGAAAATGAAATATATTTATATTTCGACAATCTCTATTGTTACTATTGAACGCTTTGCTCTTAAAATTTGTCTTATCATTGAACACAACAATATTGTATTGCGGCAAAACTTTTTGATATGATGGTATTTGGGTTATGGACGTTACACAAATTTCACTGCATTTAACATTTGCCATTTTGTTCAACGAATGAATAGCTTTCATCAGCTTTGTCTTGTTTTCTTTATAATTACGAATTTTATTGTACTCCTCATCGGCAATACATTTGCCTAACAATATTGCGAGAGGCAAGCAATATATTGGATTGTCAAGCTTAATATCATAAATGCTTTTCGTTTTATGTTTAAGTATTTCATGTGATGGGACACGTTTAGCGTTAAGGCGACCCTTACCGTGACCGATTTTTAATACTTCTGATGATATTTGAAGCGTATCGGTTAAAAGGAAATTTGAATTCGATTGAGATACCGAATCCAAAACAGATGCTATAGCGTCTGATTTTAATTCAGACACTGTGGTAAAATTAATATACCAATGGGTTTGGTAGGATTAAAATTTGGCAACGAAATTTTTAATCCGATCTTATGATGTGGAAGGGTATCTCGGGTGACAAATGATAAGATCTCTTCAAATGCTTTTAGTAAAAAAACCGGTAATTGCGCTACATCGTGAGGGATATTTTTAAATTTAAAAGTTGTAACGGTACTTTGAACTTTAAATTTAGTATTAAACATTGACTTATTACTAATTATAATAATATTATCATACCTATTGCTAATTGAACTTGTATCCTCTTCTCCTTCCTCATTCTCCGTCGCAATTTTAGTCGATGATGATGATGAGGATGTACTAGACTGATGATGATGATGATCATCGTTTCTCTGTTCAAAGGATGTATCATTGTTTGACCGTCTTTTTCGAATAATTTCATGATTATTTTTTGACACCAGTCCCTTTGTAGCGGTAGTAGTAGTAGTAGTAGTAGTCGTAGTAGTAGTCGTAGCATTATTAGTAGTTATGGCTGTAAACGGTTTTGCTCCACTACCTTCTGTAAAATACAAAATTTCATTAATATTTTATTGTTTATAGTTGTTTCAATTATTGTTATGGAAATTACCTTGATTTGTAAAGTATAAATCCTGGTTATGTGGTTCGTGCACGTCGCCACCAGTTGAAGATGGTGATTGAAATATCCGTTGGTAAAGTTGCAACAATTTATTATCTAAAATCTGATCAATGATATCTTTGATATCTTGTTTCAATCGCTCGTCAAATGATTTGTAGTTGTCATTTGCTAATTTTTCCGCGATATTTCCAACAAATGCTTGTTTAGCAGTCTTACTTTTGATAAATTGACATATTTGTACAAGTTCAAACACAGCTAATTCGGTTAAGAACCGTGGATCCATTTCTAATTAGTATTATCTGTTATTATTATTATTATTATTATTCCAATTGTGTAACACGCGCAACAATATTGTAAAAAACCCTTTTATGATTAGGTTAAACTTATTTATACATTTTTTTTTTCGTTATAAAATTAATGAAAATGAAAATGAAAAATTATAATTGATTTTATTAAGTGGGGATTTTCATGGTTTTGAAAATTTGAGTATATATACAGTAAATTTTAACTATCTCATAATACAGTACCAATTATCAAATAAGTGCAGAAGTAAGAACAACTAAGAATTAAAATGGTAAGTTTTTGTATATGTTATATGGTTTTTATTTATAAATTATTTATTTATTTTTTCAATATAGGCAGACTTTATTAAACAGCTTAACGCCGCAGCCATACAGGTGGGAGAGGCCATCAAGCCTGAAGATTTGGGGAAAGGGAAACCCCACCAGGTCATAGGATGGCGCTTTATCAACACTAAGTATGGTCAACAGATGCAATTCGACATCAAAGATCTGGGGGCGCTGTGGATGCCCCATAGAATCGCCAAATTATTTACGCAAGAACGAGTAGAGATGGGTCCTCCATCCAACCTCAAAATAAAATTCGTAGGGAGGGACGACAAACGCATGGACGCCCCACTTTATGAAATTTTTGAGGAAGAGGAAGAGGATGAGTACACCCAAAAATGGTAACAGTTAAAATATTTAAAACAAATTTTATTTCAATAATAAAAAATCTTTTAAAAAAATTAAATTGTTTTTTATTTTATTTTTTAACTCAAGCTTAATCGCAAGTTTTTCGAGCTTGACATGTAATAATAATAAACCATTTTACAACACAAGATCGCTGGGCGAATTATGGGGACGAGCAGTTTCTCTATGCGATGGAACCCTACGTTAAATGGTAGTGATAATAAAATAAATACTAATATTTAAAAATTATTTTTTGTTGAGAGTTTTTGTTTCGTTTTTTGCTGTTTTCGCTGTTGTTGTTGTTTGTAAAATAAAAAAAAATTATTTTTGGTGTTTGATTTTTAGTTTGTTGTTTGATTCTTTTGTTGTTTCTTTGATTTCAATAAATAAAAAAAAAAAAAAAAAAATGTAAAACAAACTGTTTCAATTTGTTGTGTTCTGTTCGCTCGATGTTTCGTTTTTGCTGTTTTTTGTTGTTGTGTTTGTTGGTCATTGGACCTGCGTGATCGAAGCAAACAGTGAAAGTCATGGGCCAAGCAAAAAAAATACAAGTTTAACTTATGGGATAAACTGATTTTTCATAAAATAAAAAATTATTTTTTTGTTTGTTGGTTTTTTTGTTTCTTTTCTTTCAATTTATTGTTTTCGCAACTCCCGATATTTTTTTTTGCTGTTTGTTGTTTCTCTTTATCAATAAATAAAACAAATAAATTATTCTTTTAGATATATTTTTTATTTATAAAGATTTAAATGTTGATTCCAATTTTTTTGTATACTAGCTACAAATTTGGTTCCCTTTTCTTGTAGAACAAACCTACAATTCGGGAACCAAAATGCATGCTCTTTCCATGGATCATCAGTAAGATTCCAATCTCCTATAATACCATTACAGCTGAAACATTTAACATTATCATTTATCCCCGTATAAAAGAATCCAGCATCAGATAAAGCGTGAGGATCAATCATATATTTATGCCATCCTGATTGATTAAACGAAATTAATCGGTCTGACTCTTTCACCATGTACAATCTTAGTTTAGATTCATAAGTATCGCTAAATTTCTCTTGATCTAAACTATTGTTTAAACACATCGAATCCACCTCTGTGACTGGTCTTCTACGGGAATCACTTGATAAACTCATGGAATCGGTTGATAAGTTTCCTCTTTGAGGTTGATCCATCCTTGAGTTTTTGATTGAACTAGGAAACATTTTTAATAAGTATTCCATTAGGTTGCCTTATCAAGTTGATACTAATAATTAATACAATTGGAGTTCTCTATTTATAGAGAACTTCCAGAATTCCAAACGCTTCCCCGATAATTTGATTTTTCGCAACAAAATATACATACAATGTATTATCCATGATTCACGATCAATAAAAATTCTACAATGATCTTTATATTCGTTTTACTTTTACTTTCATGCATATTAACATATTTTGTTTTAATCCGTAAGCTGAATATACAATGTAATATTGACTGTTAAAATTCCTCTTTATCTTTATTTGTATCTCATCACAATAATTTTAATGAACTTGAAAATCAAATTGGCCGTATTATCACATCATAATTTTTAGAGTTTTTTAATTACACCACGGTTATAATAAGAATGTAGGAAGACATTTAAGGGCTAAAGATCGAGTTAAAACGTAATTTACGAGTATGTTTGTTTCTTATCAAGGTTTTGGTTTTTTCATGTATTTACATATATTTACTATTAAAATACCTATGAATTCATAATTGTAACAATTTTTAAATTTTTAATTGTGGTTTTTGCTTTACGTTTTGCATATTTTAAAATTTGCTTCGTTTTCGGAGAAAAGGGGCTACCTAGTATGATTCTCGTATATATTGAATTCGTTATACGAGTCTATTTTTAATGTTTTTGTTTTTCTGCTTTTTGCTTTACGTTTTCTGATTTTTGCTTTACGTTAGCATAGCTTGATTTTAAGCACTGCTTCATTTTCGTAAGAAAGTGGTTACCTGGTATGAATTTCATATATGTATATTGAATTCATAATACAAGCATTATTTTTAAATTATTTTTTCTCTGAGTTTTACTTTACGTTAGCATCATAGCTTGATTATAAGCACTGCGTGGTTTTTCGGTAGAAAGGGGTCACATGGGTAGATTTTTTTTTTTTTTTCCGGGAAAAAGGGGTTATTTATTACTGTTATTAAAATTACTCGGTTCCCTATATGATTGCAAGTTGCTTAAATAATGGACCAAGTTCATTTTGTAATCGTACATTCAGAGAGCTTTTCTAAAAATTAAAAAAAAAATTCTTTGTGTATCTTAAACTCAGAAAATTTTAGTATAAATATATTTCTACAAATTCGGTGTGTCTCTCTCTCTCTCTCTCTCTCTCTGGTTGCGTGTCTTCTATATTACCTGAGAGCTTTATTTTTGGATCAAAAATTTCAGAATTTAAAAACAATTAAATATACAAAGGTTCTACCGAGATTTGAACTCGGATCACTGGATTCAAAGTCCAGAGTGCTAACCATTACACCATAGAACCGATGAAAATGTTGCACGGATCTCAGATAAATAGTTCTCATAAAATTTTCAATTAAAATTATTTATGATGGCAGTGCCAGTGCCAACCATAAATAAACAAAAACATTTAATCAACCCCCTTTCTTATTGTTCCAATAAGAATCAGTCAGCCAATCGCGCTGACAATAAATTATTTCTATGTTACAGCGAATTTTAAAATACACACGACGCCCCCGGGTGGGATCGAACCACCAACCTTTCGGTTAACAGCCGAACGCGCTAACCAATTGCGCCACGGAGGCTTGTGTGCTTAGTACAATAATCAAAAATTCAATTTCTAAATACTCAATGTGCGCCGACAAAAATATTTTTAAAAAAAAATCTTACTATAAAACTCACTATAAAGTTGACCAATTTACATAGATTTGTAGAAGTTTCAGGTACATATTGTTAGACATTTTACTGTAAATCCGGTTTTGAACCTTTAATTTATTTGATTAAGTCGCACGCATCGCCGGGGTATTAGTCTGCATACTATAAATCCACAATCGAGTTTTCACAATTAATCTTTTGTCTTTCAGTGTAAAACATTTAATTGAGCTTAATGAGCTTTTGAATTTCAGTTATTAATTTAAATTTAAATTAAAAACTTTCACAATCAACACTATAGAATAAATATTTTAAATGGCAAAACATAAATTTTGATGAGAGCTTTTGGATTTCTAATAATTAAATGATGTTAAATACGAAGCTTTAATTTGTTTTACTGCTTACCCGTAACTCGAGTGTCTTTTCAGAATGTAATTTACAAAAATTGTTTGAAATTTTAAAGTCTCAACATGTAGAGCTTTTACATATTTTAAATAACTTTTCAAAAATTAAAAAAAGTCAGCAGACTTAAAACTAAAAGAGCAACGTACATATTTTGCATTTTTGCATTAAAGAGATTTAAAAATTTGTTAATTCCAAAGTACAAACAAATAAGTTTTTAAACACCATGAAACTAAAATACTGTTTACATAAATAAATTTTCGACAATTGCGTATCGAGCTTTTAATAAGATTCAGCCGTGGATTGGTCAAAGCTTATAATAGCCAAATTTTCAAATCACTACTATTGGAGCTTAATGAACAAGAGCTTTTGTACTAATTCCATAAAAACGAAATTATAGTTAATAAAAGCTTATATTTTTGGTTGGCTTTACCGAGTACTTAACTCTCAAATATTTAGAACTTAATGAGCTTACAAATTTTGCTGCTTGATTTAACTTTAAGCTAAAAAATTCACAATCAGTAGCACAATAGAATATGTAATTTATATTAACAAAAATCTATTTTCTAGAGAGCTTTTGAATAGGCAGCTTTATAGTATAATGCCTTCAAATCCAGAACACTCAATTTTGCTGTTTTAGAGTTCTGTGAAAAATTAAATACCAAAGGTATAATGAGCTTATTTTATATTAATTGACTGAAGCCTTTACCTGACAATTATCAGATGCTCCGATATCAATTTGAAAATAATGACGTACTCATTAATTTAAACATGGATTAAACAATCGAGATTTTAATCGAGCAAAATCAATAGTTTAATGAACCTTTGCTTTCTAGATATTATGTTTCTCCTAACACTTTGACCAAATTGTTAACAATACATTCGTTTTTTAGAATCTAAAAATTAAAAATATTGTTGAGCCAAGCTTTTTTTTGTTTTCACTTCATAACAACGAGTTAGTTATTATAAAAAGCTTCTTTTTAAAATGTAAGTATAACTGTTCGTGTATAGCTTAATCGAAGTGTTTAACTTTGGTTGCATTTGAGCTTTAAATATGTGCTTTCAAACTTTGTTTAATGAATTAAATTAATTAGCTTTAAGAACTGTCTTGACTATGTGTTAACTTTTAAAATCCGAGTTTTAGAGAGCTTTCCAATAAGTAGCTTTATATTAAACTGATGTTAAATTTGGAGTTTCCATTTTATTAGTATCTGGCTTTTTAAACTCCGTATCCGCAGCTCTCGACCGTTTATACACTGAGTTTGAAAGTTTTGTATCTTGTAAATAATATATTTTAAATTATTTTTAAAAATATGTACGAAGCTTGTTTCCGTTCCATAAACATAAATTGTTTGTCGTTAAAAGCTGGTCCTAAAAATATATATGTATATGAGTAGGTTATAGGTATAGCTAAAACGAGCTTTAAATTTTAAACATTCCATAGGTAAACCTGAAGCTTTATTGTTATTGAAATTACTCGATTTTTTATCTGGTTGCGGATCTCGTAAATTTTGTACCAAGTGCATTTTGTAATCGTATTTGATGTAGTTTTTATATAAATTTTTGAGACCGCACATTCAGCATGCCCAGGGGTTGCGACGTAAACTGATTTCATTCTCCGCCATTATTTCGATTTTGTTTGATAATGAAGGTATGAAAACTGGTGAATTTTGGAGCTTTTGGATCAAATATGGTATTAAGACCCAACTTTGGATGATTAAAAACTTAAACGAATGGTATCATTGTCCACCATTAAACGAAGAGCTTTAAAAATAGTAATTGACATTCAATTACGTACATTAGGGAGCTTTTCAAAGAATTTTAAAAAAATACGAGGATAGTGAAACTCAGAAAATTTTAAATATATTTCTACAAATTGCATATGTCTATCTTATCTATAAGCTCCGAGAAAACTAATGCTAAACCTAATTGCGGAATTTAAAAACACTAAAATGATTAAGGTTCTACCGAGATTTGAACTCGGATCACTGGATTCAGAGTCCAGAGTGCTAACCATTACACCATAGAACCGATGAACATTGTGGACGAATGTTAGATGAATAATTCTCATAAAATTATCAATTAAAATTAATTATTGAGACAGTCGCCAACCCATAAATAAACTAAAACATTCAATCAACGCCGTTCCTTAATGCTCCAGCTAATCACGCTGACAATAAATTTGTTACTAGGTTTATCATAAAATATAAACAATTCTAAAAAATACACACGCCGCCCCCGAGTGGGATCGAACCACCAACCTTTCGGTTAACAGCCGAACGCGCTTACCAATTGCGCCACGGAGGCTTGTTTGTTAGTACAATAATCAAATATTCGATTACTAAACAATCTGTGTGCATCGAACAAAATATTTTTAAAAAAATCTGTTACAATAAAACTTACTATAAAGTTGGTCAATTTACATAGTCAATTTACATTGTGGAAGTTTGAGATACATATTGTTGGACTTTTTACTGTAAATCCGGTTTTGAACGTTTAATTTATTTGATTAAGTTGCACGCATCACCGCGGTTTTATTCTGCATACTATTAAACCCACAATTGTTTTGAAAGTAATCTTTGGTCTTTTAGTGTAAAATATTAAATTGAGCTTAATGAGCTTTTGAATTTCAGTTATTAATTTAAATTTAAATTCAAAGCCTTACGATCACCAATATAGATTAAATATTTTAAGTAACAAACGATTCATTTCGGTGAGAGCTTTTGGATCTCTAACAATTAAATACGGAGCTTTAATTTGTTTTACTGATTATCCGCAACTCGAGTGATTTAAACTTCTCAGAAAGTAAGTTATACGAATTGTATGAAATTTTAAATTTTCAACATGTAGAGCTTTTACATTTTTTCAATATATGTAATATTGTAAATAACTTTTCAACAATTAAAAAAAGGCAGCAGCTTAAAACCAAGCGTGCAACGTACACTTGTTTTGTATTATTTGGCTAGAGCGTTTAACGTGTGTTTGCAGAGCTTGGCCATCATTTCAATAGAAAGTGATTTTATACTGAGCTTTCTATTGAAGAATCAATAGT
The DNA here is from genome assembly GCA_951394425.1 of Tipula unca. NCBI lineage: Eukaryota > Metazoa > Arthropoda > Insecta > Diptera > Tipulidae > Tipula > Tipula unca. Next base: position 19,707,232 of record OX596382.1, on the reverse strand, counting down.
TTTTATCCAAATTTCAAATTGAAGGGACTAGTTTTTATTTTAAAATCAGAAAATTATAAACGTGCTAAGAGCTTTTTGTTCCCATTATAACCAAATGAATTACTATCATTAAAATCTTGTTTTGAAAATATATATGAAGATGTAACAGTTAATCGGAATGGATAAGTTGAAGTCTATTTTACTTATTAATTAAAGTTAAACACTGTTAAATCCGGAGCTTTGAATTTAAAATACTGAAAATTGAAATAAATTGAAAATTATGTATCTCTTATAATAAAGTTTCATGATGTTAGAGCTTTTCAAATTTGTCAATCCTACTTTTAATAGGATTCAGTAGTAGATTGGTCAAAGCTTATATTAGAAAAATTTTGAAAACAATATTATTAGCGCTTAATTAGTATAATGTTTGAAATATAAATCTTAAAAGTATGAACAAAGCTTTTTTGTTATTATTCCATAAAAATGAACTTATTGTTTTTAAAAGCTTGTTCTAAAAATATTTACATATTTATAACATAAATTTTATTTACCTTATCGAAGAGCTTAACTCTCAAATATTTGGAGCTTAATGAGCTTACAAGTTTTGCTGATTAATTTAGCTTTAAGCTGAAAAATTCACAATCAGCACAATAGAATAAATAATTTAAATCAACCATCTATTTTCTGGGGAGCTTTTGAATAGGCAGCTTTATAGTATAATGCTTTCAAATCCAAAACACTCAGTTTATTGTTGTTTTAGAAATATAATTACAAATAGTTTAAAAGTTCTGCGAAAAATTAAATACCAAAGATATAATGAGCTTATTTTTACTGGCTGAAGCATTTAACCGACATTTTTCGGATGCTCCGATATTAATTTGAAAATAATGAAGTACTCATTAATTTATAAATCATCCTTCAAATGGATGTGTTTAAACATGTACTAAACAAACGAGCTTTTAGACCTTTGCTTTCTAGATAATTTTCTTCTAAAATTGTTCACACCACATAACATAATATGTGATTGATATTAAGCTCTAAGCAAGTACTTGAATGTCCATCTGAATGGGGGTCGCACAAATATCGGACATCATAATATAATTTTTTGAAACAGAACTTTCAGCTTGACCCAGCGGTTGCAAAGTAAAATGGTATCATCGTCCACCATTAATCAGGTTTCGAGTGATAATTTTGAGGGTTTAAATACTAGTGATTTCGGTTGCTTTTGTATCAAATAATGAAACTTAGAGCTTTGAAAATGGTAATTTGTAAATTAATTACATAACATGTATCTAAGAGAGCTTCTCCAAAAATTTAAAATTAATTCGATTAAAGTGAAATAGCTCAGAAAAGTTTAGATATATTTCTAATCTAATTGCAGAAATTAAAAACAGTGTAACTTACCAAGGTTCTACCGAGATTTGAACTCGGATCGCTGGATTCAAAGTCCAGAGTGCTAACCATTACACCATAGAACCGATGGAACGTTTAGACGAATTTCAGACGAATAATTCTCATAAAATAATTTTCAATTAAAATTATTGTAAAAATTGGTAATCGGGCCAGATGGCCCTATTTAATGGAGGCAGTGCGATAAATAAAATAAAATATTCAATCAACGCTGATTCGTAATGTTCCAGCCAATCGCGCTAGTGATAAATTTGTTACTATTTACAAGGATTCAATATCGATAAACAATTGTAAAATATAAACGCCCCCGGGTAGACTCGAACCACCAACCTTTCGGTTAACAGCCGAACGCGCTAACGAATTGCGCACGGAGGCTTATGAAATATAACCTATAAGGGTATGTCAGTGTACGTCAACAAAAGTTTTTTTATAGTTGTGTCTGGATAAATTGAAATCAAATTGATGTAATTTGTGGAATGGTGTTCAAGATCCAGAAATCGTAGGAAACGGAGCCTCCTACCCGAAACATGAATTGAAACGATTTCGGTGATGTACGGTGAATCAATATGGCCGAGAAGAACGTTTCCTATAAAGCCAGCAGCGTCCAAAAGAACTTCTATTTTCAAGGGTGCATAGTTTGTAGACTTGGCACCTGGTCTTATAAGGTGGTAAGCGTGCCAAATGTTCATGAAAGGTATATCATAGTCGTAATACCAAGTGGTTTTCTTTAATAGATAAGGAATTTTTTTTGTGCACTTTCAATTCTTTTGTTATGAATTGAATAGTGGGGACTCCAGACAGTTGCCCCATACTCTACTTGGGATCTGACGTAGGCGAAATATTGGAATTCACTGGTTCATCGTTTGATAAACCCAAACATTGAGTTGGCTTTGGCTACGATGTTATCTATATTCCTGTTAAACGTCATGTTTTGGATAAATGTGACACCCAGATCTATAGTTTCACAAACATTACATAACACGTTATAATTTTGTATAACTAGGGCCAATATGTGACCCTTGAGGAACACCCGAGGTAACTCTGATTAATCTGGATTTTTTATTTCCAATTATCACATATTGAGTGCGTTTATTAAATACGAGCTGAACCATTTTACAAATTTCAAAGAAAATCCAAATGCGTTAGACTATTGGCTTACGATGGCAAATAGAATCAAATGCTTTTCTAAAGTCCGTGTAAACTACATCCATCTGATAATGCTTTTCAATTTCGTTAATCGTTTTGCTAGTAAATTATATTTGTGGAAGTTGATCTGTCTGGTATGAATCTATACTGTTTGTCAGATATATGACATGCCAATGTAATTTTAAAGGTGTTGCAAACAACCAGCTCTACAATGCCAAAGTCAGTGCAGACAAAATAATTTAGTAAAGAAGTTGTTCATCGAAATATTGCCGCCATTATCAAGACATTTTTGTGATATCCGTATGACAAGTTCATGTGACACTCCACGGGATCGGTTCTCACCCGGCTGCTGGCCTACATGTCTGAACGGAACGAATCCAATTTTTCAGTTTCGAGTAGCAGCGATCTCGTATACGAGGAATCGTCAAAACGAATAAATTGGCTAAGTTGATCGAATCTTTCTAACGACATAATAGAACGGTGGCAATGCATGAGAGTTACATCGAACAAGTCCTTCCAATCTAGTCCTCCATTACATTTTTTCTCATAGGTTGCCAAACATGATGTGTTTCAATCGCTTATTGCGAGCTCTAATACCTTTCTGCTTCTCAATTGCAGCGGGTGACCACCAAATATCTGATGCTTGCCGTTTCTTGCTGTTTTAGTACCGCTTCCCACGGTTTGTTGCAATGGATTCCTCCTTCACTATTGTTCGTTCGAATCATCATCATCACTAGCTAGCCCGTTGAAGTCGACGGAACTATTGAATGAGTATACTATAAATTCAACAACTACATCACTTTCACATTAAAATTCTGCGCCGCGCATATCTCTGGGTGCATCATCACCAGATTCATATGGAGCACTGAATGCCCTAGTATACAACGTGTTCGAAACTTCAACAAAACCATCAACTTCAAACCCTCATACGATTTCAATTCTGCAAACCCAATCATTCTAAAAATCAAGCCAAAATGATCTTGGCCTCTTTCAATACGTCGTTTCCTATGCCTGCTGTTAGTTAAACTTCTTAAACTCTAATTTCTCCATTCTCTGGAATCTCCATTACCTTTAGAAGTTCGTTGTCACGTACGACTCCGTTTTTCGGATTACCGAGTGCTTAGTTCAAACATTACTTTAGCTCCCTTATGGTTTTTTGGACACTTGGTTGCTGTCACTCCTTCTTTGCCACAAACCCAACAATAAATTTGGTTTCGGTGTTCGGAGAAATCAAAGTGGCCAGTTCTTGCTGCCGACTGTTCCAATACATCTTTACTCGGAAGCTGTTCTGAATTGAAATTTAGAGGATTTTTATGCTTTCTAAGCTCATGGCACTTACATAAATTGAGTTAAACATACGAGAAAACTGTTTTCTCATCGGCCAATTTGCGCTAGGATTTTAATATAACCGTGAGAGTCTTTGGTTGTGTTCGGCTCTACCAGCAGGGGCCCTTCCTGTTTGTTTTAAAAGCATTTATTTCAATTTTAAATCGCGCACTCAAAATTAATTTTTTTTAGTAATAATTTTCGTAAACTATTAACAGGGGAGAACGATTCTTAAGAAGTAAGTATTTCAATCAAATACTGCTTACGTAACACTAATTTGTAGCGTAAGTATGTATTTCCCCTTAAAATACAACTAATTATAATATATAGCGACTTCCCCTTTTTCCCCTATATATAGTACGCTACGCACGTTGTTCCTGATCGTCTCATCAGAGAAATACCTGCTTCTTAATATTCTACTCGCCTGTTTAATAAATATTTCACCGAAACGCATGTAATTTTTTAATGCTTGTTTCGTCGCTTAAAAAAACAGGCGAGCAGAATTTGTATGAGTCAACAAAAATGATTTAATTATGTATCTCATGAGACGTTCATGGACATGTGTAGCGTACTGTATGTAGGGGAAATAAGGGAAGTCACTATTTATATTATAATTAGTTGTATTTTAAGGGGTAATACATATAGGGGAAGTTGCTAAGTTAGTTGTGATAAATTTTAATTTTCGGGTAATTTGTGTCACAAATTAGTGACGCAATCTACCAAAAACATTCCGCGGGTTCCATTCAAATTCTGATGACATGCGACGGAGGTGTGTCCTAAAAATGCATGATCATTTTTATCACTCTCACATAAAAAATTAAATCGCTATTTTAAGGGGAAATACGCAAAATTATTCTCCTTCATGAATCTAACATACAAATGGTGTTAGCTAGGCGGCATATGAATGAAATACTTTGCTTCTCGAGATTTCTGTTTGCCTGTTTAAATAAAATTACATCTAACACAAAATTTGTTATGTAAGCGACCAAATAAAGTCATACCGAGAAATTTTAGATTTCGTGTGAAATTTTGCATGTTTTCTGGTAAAATGTAAACAGCCTAACAAAATTCTTGACAGGGTTCGGTCTACATCACCATCTGATTGATATAAAATCGTTAAAAGGATGCGAAAAAAGTCCGTGTTTCCTGGGCTTCTTGTACTAATTCCATAAAAAATGCAACATATTTTACGTTTAACTTATCAGGGTGCTTAACTGTGACGATACCCCGACTACCTATAAATCTCAAATATTTGGAGCTTATGAGCTTACAAATTTTGTTTATTCATTTAATTTTAAGCTTTAACAACTCTCAATCAGCACTAAAGTCAAAATAATTGAAATTACCTAAAATCTAGTGAGCTTTTGGATAGGCAGCTTTGTAATATAAATCTTTTAAAACCGGAACACTCAATTTACCGTTTTTTAGAATAATATACAAATAGTTAAAAGTTCTGTGCCTTATTATATTAAAGTCTGATAATGCAGAGCTTTTAAAATAAATTCAATATTAAATTTTAAATAACCTTCTACCAATTAAAAAAAAATTGTATTCCACAGGTGTAGCGAGCTTTATTTATATTATTTAGCTGAAGATTTTAAACGACAATTTTCGGATGCTCAAATATTAATTTGAAAATATTGAAGTACTCATTAAAAATCTCCTACAAAGTGATGTTTAAACATGAACTAAACAAACGAGGTTTTAATTGAAAAATCAATAGTTTAGCTTTATTGTTATTAAAATTACTCGGTTTCCTATATGATGACAAGTTCTGTTTGTAATCGTACTGGGTGTTGGATCCAATATTGGAGAATTTAAAAAACAATTAAATATTCAAAGGTTCTACCAAGATTTGAACTCGGATCACTGGATTCAAAGTCCAGAGTGCTTGCCATTACACCTTAGAACCGTTTAAAATTACGATCGCGCGGACAATAAATTGTTTCTATGTTACAAGGATTCAATAAATATAAACAATTCTAAAATATACACGACGCCCCCCCCCGGGTGGGATCAAACCACCAACCTTTCGATTAACAGCCGAACGCGCTAACCAATTGCGCCACGGAAGCTTGAGTGCTTAGTAAAATAATGAAAAATTCTATTTCGATCAAAATATTAAAAAAAAAAAAAAAGTTACTATATAAAACTCACTATAAAGTTGGCCAATTTATATAGATTTGTGGAAGTTTCAGGTACATATTGGTAGACTTTTTACTGTAAATCCGATTTTGAACGTTTAATTTATTTGATTAATTATATTATAAACCCACAATCGAGTTTTCACAATCGTTTTGAAATTAATTATTTGTCTTTCAGTCTAAAACATTTAATTGAGCTTAATGAACTTTTGAATTTCACTTATTTATATAAATTTAAAAGCCTTTACAATCAGCACTATAGAATAAATATTTTAAATGGCAAAACATAAATTTTGATGAGAGCTTTTGGATTTCTAATAATTAAATGATGTTAATTACGAAGCTTTAATTTGTTTTACTGCTTATCCGTATCTCGAGTGTCTTAAACCTTTCAAAATGTAATTTACTAAAATTGTTTGAAATTTTAAAGTTTCAACATGAAGAGCTTTTACATATTTTAAAAAACTTTTCAAAAATTAAAAAAAGTCAGCAGTTTAAAAATAAACGTGCAACGTACACTTATTTTGTATTATTTGGCTAGAGCTCGTTTAACGTGAATTTGCAGAGCTTGACCACCATTACAAACGAAAGTTATTTTATACTGAGCTTTCAATCGAAGAATCAATAGTTTTTAGCCAAATTTCAAATTGAAGGCACTAGTTTTTTAATTTAAAATCTGAATATTAAAACGTGCTTAGAGCTTATTGTTTGAAAATTCTCAATCTTTTATAATACAGTTTTAAGATGTAAGAGCTTATAAAATTTGTAAATTCCAAAGTACATATAAGCAAATAATTTTTTCAAAATCTGAAACTAAATTTTCTGTTTACATAAATAAATTTTAAACAATTCCGTATTGAGCTTTAAATAAGATTCAGTCGTAGATTGGTCAAAGCTTATAATAGCCAAATTTTCAAAACAATATTACATGAGCTTAATGAACAAGAGCTTTTGTACTAATTCCATAAAAACGAATTTATAGTTAATAAAAGCTTATATTTTTGGTTGGCTTTACCGACTGATAAACTCTCAAAAATTTAGAACTTAATGAGCTTACAAATTTTGCTGGCTGATTTAACTTTAAGCTAAAAAATTCACAATCAGTAGCACAATAGAATAAGTAATTTAAATTAACAAAAATCTATTTACTAGAGAGCTTTTGAATAGGCAGTTTTAGTTTTTAGTTTTTTATACTTTATAGTATAATGCCTTCAAATTCAGAACACACAATTTTGCTGTTTTAGAGTTCTTTGAAAAATTTAATACTTAAGGTATAATGAGCTTATTTTAAAATAATGAAGTACTCATTAATTTAAACATGGATTAAACAATCGAGATTTTAATCGAGGAAAATCAATAGTTTAATGAACCTTTGCTTTCTAGATATGTTTCCCCTAACACTTTCACCAAATTGTTAACAATACATTCGATTTTTAGAATCTAAAAATTAAATATATTGTATAAGCCAAGCTTTTTGTTTTCACTTCATAAAAACGAATTAGTTATTATAAAAAGCTTGTTTTTAAAATGTAAGTATAATTTTTCGTTTATAGCTTAATCGAAGTGTTGATCTTTGGTTGCATTTGAGCTTTAAATATGTGCTTTCAAATTTTGTTTAATGAATTAAATTAATTAGCTTTAAGAACTGTCTTGACTTTGAGTTAAATTTTAAAATTCGAGCAACATTATATATAACTGGTATTAAATTTGGAGCTTCCATTTTATTAGTATCTGGCTTGTTAAACTCCGTATCTGCAGCTCTCGACTGTTTTTACACAGAGTTTGAAAGTTTTGTATCTTGTAAATATTAAATTTTAAATTATTTTTAAAAATATGTACGTAGCATTTTGTTTCCGTTTCATAAACATAAATTCTTTGTCGTTAAAAGCTGAAAAAATAAATATATGAGTAGGTTATAGGTATAGCGAGCTTTAAATTTGTTAACGAGCTTTAAATTTTAAACTTTCCATAGGTAATGCTTTTAAACCTGAAGCTTATCTATATACTCCAAGAAAATTAATGATGAACCTAATTGCGGAATTTAAAAACACTAAAATTATTAAGGTTCTACCGAGATTTGAACTCGGATCACTGTATTCAGAGTCCAGAGTGCTAACCATTACACCATAGAACCGATGAACATTGTGGACGAATGTTAGATGAATAATTCTCATAAAATTTTCAATTAAAATGAAAGCAGTCGCCAATCCATAAATAAACTAAAACATTCAATCAACACTGTTTCCGTAATGATTCAGCCAATGGCTAATAAATTTGTTGCTAAATTTATTCATAATTAAATATAAACAATTCTAAAATATACACGCCGCCCCCGGGTGGGATCGAACCACCAACCTTTCGGTTAACAGCCGAACGCGCTAACCAATTGCGCCACGGAGGCTTGTTTGATTAGTACAATAATCAAATATTCGATTACTAAACACTCTGCGTGCAACGACAAAAATATTTTTGAATAAATCTGTTACTCACTAAAAAGTTGGCCATTTTACATAGGGAAGTTTCAGCTCCATATTATTGGAGTAAATCTAGTTTTGAACGTTTAATTTATTTGATTAAGTCGCAAGCATCGCCGCGGTATTATTCTGCATACTATTAAACCCACCATCGAGTTTTCACAGTCGTTTTGAGATATTATTTATTTCCATTAAAAGCTTGTTCTGGAAATGAATACGTGTAGCAGTTTAGCTTATCGTTTGTCTTTTATTCTAAAATATTTAATTAAGCTTAATGAGCTTTTGAATTTAATTTATTAAGTTAAATTTAAATTAAAAGCCTTTACGATCAGCAATATAGATTAAATATTTTAAATGACAAAACATAAATTTTCCTGAGAGCTTCTGGATCTCTAATTATTAAATGATGTTAAGTACGGAGCCTTCATTTAATCGAGTGTTTTAAACCTTTCAGAGTGTAATTTACAAGAATTGTTTGAAATTTTAAAGTTTCAACATGAAGAGCTTTTACAATTTTTCAATATAATTTCTTAAATATCTTTTCAAAGATTAAAAGAAGGCAGCAGAACAAATATAAAAACAGAACAAAATAAGTAATTATTTTATATTTTTTGGTTAGAGCTTTTAACGTAAATTTGCTTTTACGTTATTTTATACTGACCGATTAATCGAAAACTCAGTTTTAAGCCAAATTTCAAAATTATTGTAGGCGTTATTTTTATATTTTGAAATCTAAAAATTAAAAAGTTCTTGAAGCTCTTTGTTCTCATGCTAACCAAATGAATTAAATATCAATAAAAGCTTATTTTAAAAATATGTAGATGCAACAGTTGATCGGAATGCATAACTGAGAACGTATAAATCTAAATGATTTTGATTTTAATGAGGCTACTATTTTTCAAGAGCTTTTATATTAATTAAACGCCGTTAAATCCAGATATTAGAGCCTTTACATTTTGAATATATTTGTTTTAAAACTGAAACATCTTAATATAAGCAACACTTCTTGATTATGAGCTTAATAAGCTTATTTTAATTAACTGGAGCTTTGAAAGATTTAATGAAATATTAACAAGATCTGTCTAAAAATTACTATCAACACAAACACATTTTTAACAATTGCATACTGTGCTTTTAATAAGATTCAGTCGTGTATTGGCCAAAGTTGACACTGGCTAAATTATCAAAACAGTACTGACTGGCGCTTAAATATTTTTATGTTTGAAATCTAAAAATTAAAAATGTGGTTATAGCTTTTTGTAGTAATTCCATAAAAAATGCAACATAATTTTCGTTTAGCTTGGCAAGGTGCTTAACTGACTAACCACCTATAAATCTCAAATATGTGGAGCTTATGAGCTTACAAATTTTGTTTGTTAATTTAATTTTAAGCTATAACAATTCTCAATCAGCACTAAAGTCAAAATAATTGAAATTACCTAAAATCTATTATCTAGTGAGCTTTTAGATAGGCAGCTTTGTAATATAAATCTTTTAAAACCGGAACACTCAATTTACCGTGGTTTTGAATATGTGATAATGAAGAGCCGCACATTCAGCTTGCCCAGTGGTTGCGAAGTAAACTGGTTTTATTCTCTACAATTATTTTGTTTTTGTATGATAATGAAGGTTTGAAAGCTGGTGAATTTTGGAGTTTTCGGATCAAATATGGTATAAAGACCCAACTTTAGATGAATAAAAACTCAAACGAAGAGCTTTGAAAATAGTAATTGACAATTAAATTACAAGATATGCACCTTAGAGAGCTTTTTAAATAATTTAAAAAATATACGGGGAGTGAAAGCACAGAAAATTTTAAATATATTTCTACAAATTGTATATGTCTATCTATATACTCTGAGAAAATTAATGCTGAACCTAATTGCGGAATTTAAAAACACTAAAATGATTAAGGTTCTACCGAGATTTGAACTCGGATCACTGGATTCAGAGTCCAGAGTGCCAACCATTACACCATAGAACCGATGAATATTGTGGACGAATGTCAGATTAATAATTCTCATAAAATTATCAATTAAAATGAATTATGGAGGCAATCGCCAACCCATAAATAAACTAAAACATTCAATCAACGCCGTTCCTTAATGCTCCAACTAATCGCGCTGACAATAAATTTGTTACTAGGTTTATTCATAAAATATAAAGGATTCTAAAATACACACGCCGCCCCCGGGTGGGATCGAACCACCAACCTTTCGGTTAACAGCCGAACGCGCTAACCAATTGCGCCACGGAGGCTTGTTTGGTTAGTATACAATAATCATAGATTCGATTTCTAAACACTCTGCGTGCGTCGACAAAAATACTTTAAAAAAAATAAATGTTGCTATAAAACTCACTATAAAGTTGGTCAATAGACTTGTGGAAATTTCAGATACATATTGTTAGACTTTTTACTGTAAATCCGGTTTTGAACGTTTAATTTGGTTGATTAAATTGCAGGCAACACCGCGGTTGTGTTCTGCATTTCATTAAACCCACAATCGTCTTGAAAGCAATCTTTTGTCTATCAGTGTAAACTATTTAATTGAGCTTAATGAGCTTTTGAAATTCACTTATTAATTAAATTTTAAATGAAGAGCCTTTACGATCAACACTATAGATTAAATATTTTAATTCACAAACAATGAGCTTTTGGATCTGTAATAATTAAATGATGTTAAATATGGAGCTTTAGTTTGTTTTACTGATTATCCACAAACGAAAATAAAAATAGTTTGAAATTTTAAACTTTCAACATGAAGAGCTTTTACATTTTTTCAATATAATATTTTAAATAACTTTTCAAAAATTAAAAACAGGCAGCAGCTTAAAACTAAACATTTTGTATTCTTTAGCTAGAGCATTTAACGTCAATTTGAAGAGCTTGACCGTCATTACAAACGATAGTTATTTTATACTGAGCTTTCTATTTTATCCAAATTTCAAATTGATGGCACTAGTTTTTTATTTTAAAATCTGAATATTAAAAACGTGCTTAGAGCTTTTTGTTCTCATTATAACCAAACGAATTACTTATCATTAAAATCTTGTTTTGAAAATATATATGAAGATGTAACAGTTAATCGGAATGGATAACTTTAAGTCTATTTTGCTTATTAATTAAAGTTAAACACTGTTAAATCCGGAGCTTTCAATTTAAAATACTGAAAATGGAAATAAATTGAAAATTCTGTATCTCTTATAAAAAAGTTTCAATATGTTAGAGCTTTTAAAATTTGTCAATACTACTTTTAATAAGATTCAGTCGTAGATTGGTCAAAGCTTATATTAGCCAAATTTTCAAAACAATATTATTGGCGCTTAATTAGTTATATGTTTGAAATATAAATCATAAAAATATGAACAGAGCTTTTTGTACTAATTCCATAAAAACGAACTTATAGTTATTAAAAGCTTGTTCTAAAAACATCTACTTGTAACATATTTTTGGATAAACTTTACAGAGTGTTTAACTCTCAAATATTTGGAGCTTAATGAGCTTACAAATTTTGCTGGTGAATTTATCTAAAAGCTAAAAAATTCACAATCAGCATAATAGAATAAATAATTTAAATAAACAAAAGTTTATTTTCACGAGAGCTTTTGAACAGACAGCTTTATAGTATAATGTCTTCAAATCCAGAACACTCAATTTTGCTGTTTTAGAAAAATAATTACATTAAGTTCTGTATAAAATAAAACACCAAAGCTATACTGAGCTTATTTTATGTTAATCCGACAATTATCGAATGTTCCGATATTAATTTGAAAATAATGAAATACTCATTAGTTTCTAAATCATCCTTCAAATGGCTGTGCTTAAACATGTACTAATCAATAGTTTGCATGAACCTTTGCTTTCTAGGTATTCTTCCACCATTAATTAAGGTTCGGTGAGATAATTTTGAGGGTTTGAATACTAGTGATTTCGGATGCTTTTGTATCAAATAATGAAACGAAGAGCTTTGACAATGGTAATTTGGAAATTAATTACATAACAGGTATCTAAGAGAGCTTTTCAAAAATTCACAAGCTATGATATTTGGTGGCTTTGAACTTCTATTCTGTGAAAAATATTTTAACCCTTACCTTCTCTTATCGCTATCCGAATTCATGATCGTTATAGCCAAGCAATTACGTTTTTTTTTAAGTTATCCGATTCTATTTGGGTTGGAACCGGTTTGACCATTGTTGATGTCTGATTCAAATTGTCCTAACGTCAATATTTAAAATCAGCTTAGTAGGTCTGAAATCTGTGATGATAAAGAGCACAATAGTTTTCGATTTTTCATAAATCAAAGCAATAACCGTTTTAGCCCATTTGAAAAATATAATTATTGTTAAATGTTGAGGTTATACCACCATGCGTTTTTCCAAAAATTTAGTTTGTACAGAAATTCGAATATTTCCCCACAAGAATTAACCATAACATCATCAGAACGACATGTCAATAACAATGACAAAATGAAGACTTGTATATTGATCATTTAGAAACTGATTTACTTAGCTCAAGCCAAATAAAAATAGCCCCAAACATCAGACAGTCACATTATAAAGTTATTTACACCAACATGAAGCTGCAGTAAATGAGGGTAAGCTACAATGAAAAATAGGCCAAGAAATACATAAAAAAGCTCGCCCCACGAGAGATACCATAATCATGGGTTAATTACAAAATCTGTAAAATAGTAAAAATTACAGCAAAATTATGTCTAAATTAAAATTTTCAAAACTGGATTTTTCCGATTTATTAAATGTATGAAAATAAAAATTAGGGCTTTGTTTTTATTTCTATTTTTATTGTTATGATATTGTATGTAGTCATATGGAAATAACAAATATATTTAAAACACATTGAAATAATAAACTAAGATAAAAAAAGCATGGATTATTATGAAATTAAAAACGCCCTAATTATTTTAGCTATTATGATATGAAATATCCAGATCAAATTTGTTTTGAAGTAAAAACGTGAAAAAATGAACGCCCAAATTTTATATTACTTTGACAATTTCAAATCAGTTCCATAACGTGCTAATTTTGATTTGTATTTAACATTTAGGACAAATTTAAATTAAAAGCTTATTCAATAAAAAAATGTACGATTTTCTTAAAGGTTGATCACAAGCAAAAATAAGTTTTACTATAAGAATCAATAATAAAAATTTATTTAATTAAAAATGTAAATAAAAACTAGGGCCTTGTTTTTATTTATATTTTCTATTGACAAGACACTGTATCGTATGTAGACATATTGAAATAACAAATATATTTAAGACATATTTAAATAATAAATTAAGAACAAAAAGCAGCAAGGTATTATAAAAAAAAACGCCCTAATTATTTTAGTAGATAAAATTTATTTTAAAGTTAAAACGTAAAAAAAATGAACGTCTAAATTTTATGTTAGTTTGACAATTTCCAATCAGTTTCACAACGTGATAATTTTAATTTGTATTCCACATTTAGGAATTTCGGACACATTTTAATTAAAAACTTATTCAATAAAAAAATTTAAGCTGATCACAAACAATAATTAAGTTTTATTATAAAAATATATAATGAAGATCTAAATAATTAAAAATGTATGAATATAAAAATTAGGGCCTTGTATTTATTTCTATTTCAAATATATTTAAGACATATTTAAATAATAAATTAAGAACAAAAAAAAGCAGGCTAATATGAAATAAGAAACGCCCTAATTTTAATTGCTATTACTCAAAAAATAAATATTATTTTATTATTTGGTTATGTGCCCACATGATCCACATACAGAGGAAAAATGTAAAAATTGAATCGTTAAAAAAAAATTAGGGCGTTGTTTTATTGATATAATGTCATGTATTGAGTATTTCCATGAACATGGGATTTTGATACAACTGGATCATTTCTCAAAGTAAAAATTGTTGACTTTCTGATTTAAAGCTCGTTTCTTATTATGAAATATAATAAACGCCCTAATTTTTTTCTTCATAGTTTGTTGATATTTATTATTCAAAGCAGATGTCGATCTAATTTATCAAGCTTTTGCACATTTTTTTTACTCGATTTCAGCGCCCGAGAGGAGACCCGACTGTCTGGCGTCAAAATACTACTTCGCGGCGATATTCTAGGAGCCATAAACTGTTTGCTACCGCAGCTAAATTTAATGCGATCAGGTACATAAATACAATAATTTTATTAAATTCCGTTTATTATTTATTAACAATACGCAAATTTATTATTACATATATGATTGTGTTAAGAAAAAAATCGAAAAATCCCAAAATTAGATGAAAATTTTTCACTATTTAGTGGTTCGTCATATACACAAATACCAATCTAATGTCATAAATATTTTACTATTCGACGCTATCTCGTTACAGTTAATCTGAGGCACTGCAAAGATGAGATCGTAAAAGCTCGCGAATATCGTAAACAAATTTTCGAAATAAATAAAACAAAAAATTTGCACGTGATACAGGAGCACGAGTACAATATCGAAAAGCAGGGAATTTTAAAAACGCTCGAGAATTCGATATGCGACGTGATCGATGCGAAGGAGATTGCGAACGCCGAGAAAATTTACGAGCATTATAAAATTCCATCGCAAACGTTTATTCAATCGTCGAGCGGTGGCGGCGGCGCATCGTGCCCCGATCACAATAATGGCAAACGTAATAAATCAACGTGCAA
This sequence comes from Tipula unca, assembly GCA_951394425.1. Lineage (NCBI taxonomy): Eukaryota > Metazoa > Arthropoda > Insecta > Diptera > Tipulidae > Tipula > Tipula unca. The sequence goes on along the minus strand of OX596382.1, from coordinate 19,692,072 downwards.
ATGTAAAACGCAGTCGAAAAATATGCCGCGACACGAGGGCAAAAAATCGCAGAGCGCACCGTCCGCCCTGGTCGAGGAGAATGTGAAAAATAATAATTTAAAATTGCAGCAGAAATGTAAAAAATCGAATTTGGCCAATAGTCATCGCGACAAGCGTAAGCAGCAGGCGAAGAAAATAATTTTCACCACATTTTTTAAGAACTCGAATTTGGATAAGGCGGCCGACGAGAAATCGGTGAAAAATGTTTGGGAAAATTCGTCGGCGAAATTTACGAAATTTACCGATTCGGAAAGTTCGTCGGTGGTAACGATTTCGGAGGATGAGGTGCACATCGATGTGTGTACGTCGAGCACTAGATCCGCGATGAGTGGCGGCGAGGTGGCTAAAGGACAGGCGGACGATCTGCCCGAAAAGAAAATCGATTATGAATTGGTTAAGAAAATAGTGCGACAAATGCAGGAGTGGTGTGACGAGAAGCGCAAATCAAATGGGGCTGCGACTTCCAAAGCGAGCGCGGCGAGCAAACAAGACCAGGGGAAGCGGACGTATTCGTCGGTGCTGAAATGTTCATCGGCCGAGAAGAAGACGGAGAAACGAAAAAATTCTGTAAAAGGTATGGTTTTCGGAACAAAACAATTTTTTTTTACCGATTTTCAATTTATTTCAGCTAAAAATAAGATGACAGCCTTATCTGTAAACCAAAAGAAGGAAAACTCAAAAGAAAATCAAAACTATGTATCACCAGCAGCTGCGGTTGCCTCTGCACCAGCGGTATTGGAAAAATCGAATGAAACACAATCGGAACAAATAAAACAAGAAAAAATATTTTGTGTCCAGTCATCATCGTCCGCAACATCGATTAATCATGACCAGCAGACGAATAATACAACAACACCAGTATTAGACGAAAATATTCACCACCACCATAACCACCACCACCATCATCACCACCGCAACAACAACATATTCAGCGACGAAGATATATTGCTTCAATTAGAGAAACGTATCGTTTATGATTTAGAATCGATATTGAATGCGTGCGATGATGATGACGAACGTTTTCTTCGTGCCAACAATGATACGGGCAATGCGGCACCACAAACGGCCGCCGCCTCACTATCCCTATCCAATAACTTAAAGCAATACAATCAGCTAATCGATCAGCTAAATTATACGCGACTCGTCCAAAACATGATATTGCCACAATTTGCGGCCGGCTATTCAGCGATCGCAAATCAATACAATTATTTTTGGCCCATGAACAATATCATGTACAATCGTAATCTGATCGCCAATTATCCGCAATTGTTTCAGCATTCGCTTGTCATAAATCGTAATGTTAATCCGACAATCGTGAATGCGGCGCCACCGGGTGGTGGAGGTGGTGGTGGTGGTGGTGGGGTAAGTGGTGTCACAACCACAACATCAACAGTGAATGATATAACAAAATTGGAGGCATCGTTGAACGAATTGAATTCATTAAAACGAAATTGTCTAAATAATAATATTAATCAATTGGTGGCGGATAGTTGTAGTGATTTTCGTGACGTAATCATGTATCAAAATAAAAACTTTGATAGTCATGCGAATTATAATGGTGCGGGTGTCGATGAGTTGAGCGTGGCTCCGGGTGCGGGGGCCAGTGGTGGTACTAGTAAAATGATATCGGTGTCGGATTTGGAGTCGGAAGCGCTCGAACAATATAAACATTCGGACGATAGTTTGAATAAAAAATTTGATGTGCTCGAGAAGGAGGCGGAGGAGCAGTACGATGGATATGAATGATGTGGTTTGTTGTTTGTCGCGCACATACCATTTTTGGAATTATTTTTATTTAACTTTTTTTTTATATGTTTTAAAAATAAAATTAAATTTATTGACGCAAACACGCGGTGCTGATTGATTTATTCTCTCGCATCGTACATCTATTTCGATTTATATATTTGTTATGGGTGCATCGATGCGATGTATACATATACAAATACATATAGCACTTAATTTAAATAAACAAAGGTCGATTTACATAAATATATACATAAGGAATATAAGTAAGTACATTGAGTACATAAGGGTATTGACTTTATGATTGAGTCATTCGGCTGCAAAGATAGATAAACTAACGTATACAAATACATAACAGACAAATATGATTACGGTGTTCGTCGCCCTTTGACCTATACCCCGACAAGAATTATAGCGTAGAAATTCGAGCTAAATTTTTATAGCAACTTTATACTCTTGTCGTCGTTTTAATTCACATTTACGTTGATTCATTTTCTTTTGATTTTTTCCGACAAGTTTTCAAATTATGCACTAACATATACCAACTGAGACGTAAATCAATAAAAATCGATTTTTCGATTTAACCATAGTTTTACATTAAAGCTTATCTAATCTATTTCTATACAATTTGAGCTTATCTCATATCGGCATGTGTGATAATGAATGTGTGGAAAGAAAATAAATCGTTGAACATGTTTTAATTTATGATGTATTTGATTGGTTGGCCAATTTAAAATTTCTGCATCCTGTGTAGTAGGGATATGGTCTAGTTCACAGCCTATACAATTCTATTTACTATAAGACATACAAGAAAACAAATAGCTAAATATTTGCGATTACCTCACGTCAACAATTGGGTCATGTGTCATCGACAACTCAGCAGATGGTCCGCTGCTCAGCTGGCGAAATTTGTTTAGGGGATGGTATGGGCCGGGTAATCCGACATAACCACTAACATTAGTTCTGAACGCAGCTTTAAGCCCAATACAAAAGCTTTAAGCCCATTTCAACCATTCCACGTGATGTTCATTTTCCAAATTAGGGCATGTAATTAATTTTTTCTAAAAAATTTATAAATAACTGCGCAGGGTCAGCCAAAGTAGGCTAACAAATTTCTAACCACCTAGGGTTTAATTACTTCCATTTTTAGGGTTTTTGATTGACACGATTTTTGTCTTTTGGAATTAGCTGCTCAATGTACGACACTGACACTGGTTTTCAGTTTCTGCACTTTTTACCACACTCCTAAAGTAATTGAGGCAGGTTAGCGTATCTCGAACGGCACCATCTAGGACCAATAATGTTCCATTAGTTCACTACTTCCTATCGTATACTATATATACGCTGAATTTGAACAGTTTTGACAATTGAGAGGTAACGTCGGGGATGTTCGTCCTCCAGTCATTAGGGCGGCCGCTATGCCAGATGGTCAGAAACGTTTTGCTTTGATGGTATCGTATACTGTTCTCTGATAGTTCCTGTGTCTTGCCGATCTAAGCCACGCACATGTTTTCTAGAAGACTTATAATTAAGTTTCTCATTTAGCCCATATAGGAACCTTCATTCTTTGTTTTCGTTTGGAAACAGCTTCTCTCGATTCATTCCAAGTGCAATACTCTGAAACTTTTGGATACTTCAACGTCCTCGAAAAGGGATCAGCCCTAGCAGCTTTACTGAATTTTTTTGAATATTTCACATTCTTTTGTGCGGTGTTTCCGGCACACTGGGAGCACCTTGGATCGATATTGCAATAGTTGTGAGTGTGTCCGTATAGTTGTAACTTTTTGCATTGTCGGATTAACCGTGATTTTCTTGGATTTTTTAATTTCAACCTATAAGTGATAAAAATATATATTTATTATGTCTTCCTCTTTCTCGAAGGTTAGCATGAACAGGAGTTTCCACTGAAATTTCCAACGCTAGATGTGTCTTAATTTTTGGCTTACGTCGATTATACAACTCGGCCAATCAACGGGAATGTCATTTGGTTTTAATATTTCATGAACTATTAAAAACGTTGAATAGAGGGGTTATGATCCATAAAGTTCACGAGTTTTAGCAGAATCTGAGGGACTAAGGTCTGAACGAAGATTTCAGCCCAATAAAAAATGTTAGTATTTCAACAATTTATAAATAATTGCGCAGGGTCAGCCAAAGTGGGCCCACAAATTTCTAACTAACGAGGTTTAATTACTTCCATTTTTACGATTTTTGTTTGACACGATTTTTGTCATTTGGACTAATTAGCTGCACAATGGACCACATTAACTGACACTGGTTTTCGGTTTCTGCACTTTTTACCACACTTGAAGCATGCATTAAGCTCATCGGTGCGATCGCAGAATTACGCTTATCGTTTACCGAACGGCACCATCCAAGCCCAATAATGTTCCATTAGTTCACTACTTCCTATTAGGTCTTGTAGGGTACGGTTAAGAGCTTCTGATGATTTTTTTGTGCCATCGTGCAGTCGTCTCATATACGATGAATTTGTCCAATTTTGACACTTAAGCTGCAGCAATATTGAGAGGTAACATCAGGGCTGCTCTTGACCAACCATTAGGGTCTAAGTTTTTGAAACATTTGAGCATAACAGTCATAACTTTTATTTTGTTGTTTGTTATTTGTATACCCAGACCCTTTCTGATATACATACATCCGTATTCTATTTCCCCTTGCTTTCTTGGCTTGATTTTATTTCCTCTTTGTTCGTATTAATTCACACCTTCTTCAATTCTTTGGCAATGCGAGATGATGTTCTCCACAGTTTGCACACTTTGATGGACTTTTTAAATTTTTGACATTCTTTTGTGCGGTAGTTTCCAGTTGTAAGTATGTCCGTACAACTGAAACCTTTTGCATTCTGAGATTAAGCTTGATTTTCTTGGATTTTCTAATTTCAACCCTTATATGTTAATGATATATATTTGTTATGTATTTTGACTTCTTCTTGTAGGTTAGCATGAACAGGTGAACGTTCTGGGAAACGTTTACCATCTTCAGTGCACTTACTTCTAATTGTTTGATGCAGTCTTTTAAAGTTTTTCGGCTCTTTCCAGCTTGAGAGCCTTGTACAAGATATCTTCTTTCGCTGTGACCAGTTCATCCTCCTTGAATGTAGTGGTCACGAGATTTTTTGTTACATCTTCCAACAATGATCGGCTTCCCTCAGAATCCATGAAACCGGCTTTTCCTGAGAAGGATGAAATGTCACGACTATAACCTAGTTTACCATTGATTTCCTCCGTACCCCTTCAATCAGAATTTTTCGCTACAGAACCCGTTGAGAGCAATTTGAACAATGAATATTAAAACACTAAGCACATATTGAGTTACTTATAAAAATACGATTCATCTGATATCACATGGTGCATGGCCCAAAAATGATCTTTTTCATCTTCACCAAATTTAGATGATTTAGTTTCTCTAGAAGTACAATTTCCCAAATTATCCAATGACATTAGAGAATTACATTTCCCGGATGAATAGAAGTTCTCCAGATCTGTCAAAATTTTTAAAACTGTTGAAAAACCAAATTAATATCCAAAAAAATGTACTGATCAATTGGCCGACTATCATGTTGCCCGCATTATCCACCTTATTCCAAAAATCGAAAACAAGCTGCCGTAGTAATTTAGGATTTAATTCTTTTAAAACGTATTTAAAAGCGGCTTTATTGCTTTTCATAAATCTGAAAAATAAATTTCACTCAAAATTCGGAATTCGAAGTTACTCGTTTTAATTTACCTTGAATTTCGATATTTTAAATCAAAGTTCAATTCGTAAGTTTAAATGTAAACTGAGAATAAATTGAAACGAATAAAATTCCAGTGCTAAATTTTGAGTGATATTTTTGGATATTCAAAACTCACATAAACCTGTTACATGGATTTGAGCAAAATTTTGAATGTGGAGATTAAAGAATACCAACTGTTTAATTAACAATTTGATGTGGAGTTTTCATAAATCTGAGTTAAATTTAGATTAGAATTTGTGTACTTGAACATAATTTGAGTGTAGGATTTATATGTAACTTAACATTGAATGGAAAACCATTGAAAATAACAGATATAGTGAAGTATTAGTTTGTTGCTATAATCTGCTTTAAAATGTGGAATAAAAAAAATATGATGGAAATTCGAATTTTGAGTGAAATTTTTTGAGTGAAATTTTGAATGTAATACGATTTTCGCTACATTTTCAGAGTAATTTCGATTTAAAGTAAAATCTGAAAATTAAAAATAAATTTGAGACTAACTCTTTTAAATTTGAGTGAAATTAAATTGAATTTAGAGAAAAAGCTCAAAATTGAATTGATAGATTTCTAATTTATACTCGTACCTAAATATTTACTACAATTAATATTTAAATGTTAAAATTAGTCAATTTTGAATTCTGAGTGATCAAATTTAGACTTTCAATTCCAGTGGATTTGAGCCAAAAAATTAAAAAATTGGGAAATTCAAGAAAATACATTTAGCAAAATTTGACAATTATAATTATTTGATAATTGTGATAGTTACAACAAATAGAAAAAACATTTAAATAAAAATAAAAATAATTTCATGAAATTCGGAAATGAGCTTTAGTTATTATATAATTTTTAAGCATCGATTTAACTATTTAAAAAAAAATAGTTTTGTTTACTAATTTTACAGAGCTTTTAATATTTAATACTGAGCTTTAGTTGATAAGTTATTCTACACACGTAATTTTTATTTTTAGAATTGAAGAAAAAATTATTGAGCTTTACTCTTCGATTGACTATTTTCTAATTGTATTTTTATAAATAATAAATAAATCGTACTTGTCAAACTTTTTTTAAACGATTATTTCGATAAATGTGCGATGCGCAATCCAAAAAATATTTTTAAATCGATCAAATTTACGTCAGATGTCAAAGATGGTTTCGAAAGCTTTAAAATCAAGTTAATGCCGTAGTTTTGTTTATTTCCATAATATGATCGCTAATTCTATACTGATGGACTATGTTACATACCTTGTTGCCATCACAATAAATTTAAAATTAAATAAGTATGTTTGTTGAGCTTTCACTAATATATTAATGACAAAGCTTGTGAATTTCAATTTAAGTTCAACAAAAGTTACTTTTTTCTTATATTATTATAAAGCTCTTAACTACTATGAAGCACCTGCCATTTTTTTGAAAATTACGAGCTTTTAGTGACAAATAGTTTGCGACAAATCATTTGACCGTCAAAGCAACCTTTTTGGGGCCAACGTGATAGATATATCATATGTAGCTGATTTCTTTATAATCTTCATATCTAAATTAACTAATCGACGAACATCCTCTTGGTTACTGCATAACTAAAGAAGTGGATCAATGGGCTAGAGAGGTCCTTAGGACTTCAGACAAGCACGGCAATATTAAAATATTCCGGAAAGCTCAGCTCTGCATTTGTCAGGAAGAGTATGCGATATGAGATGCTGTCCACCTCATTTTAGAGTGGAAGGCTTTCACGGAGATGAGATTTAGTCTTTTCGGGGTGACAATTAGTTAAGTTTGTTGCCGAGAAAACATCTGACAAGCAATATTTTAAATCTCACAGAGCGAACGAAATTGCTTTTGCAAGAAGATTCAGTAGGTCATTGAGGTCCAATCTTTTATTTGTATGACGGATTTTATTGAAATCATGTTGGGTTAGAATGGCCCCGAAGTGATTTCAATTAAATCCAATTAGCGAAATAAATATATTCATTAGCAAAATTTAAGCGTTTGAAGTCAAGTTGCAAAGCTTTTCACATTTTCTAATTATTGGAACAATCCTGCTTTGACATGATTGATTTCTATAGGATAATTTAACGTTCAAAATGTAGCAAAAGATTTTCTTAAGGTTCATATTGGTGAAGAGATTTCATTATTGGTTTGAGTCTCTTGAGTATTTGGTTTTGGTATCATAAATTACCTCTGGCACCTTCCAGATTTGATATGGGATATGTTTCAGTCTGAACACTTATACGTTTTGCCCTGCTATTCTTAATTTCATATTTTAACTAATAAAATGTTACAGGTTGTATATTATATCTTTAAGATGTGCTGCATACATGGCAGCTTTTTGTTGAGCACTTCTATCCTCATTTTTGATTGGAGTTACTTGCATTTAAGGCCGTTTAAATCCTTTCCAAAGAGTACTGGGTTTCTTAGGTAATTGTTATAATTGATTAGTTCCTAACTTTCATGGATTGCCTCATCTATTCGCTAATTGGGCCATACATAAAAAACTTAAAAATGTGAATTTTTCTACAAAATCATATTTAGCGACGTAGCATATTTTGAAGTGGGTGGATTTGTTAACAAACTATATTGACGAATCTTAGGTGAACAAAATTCATAAGAAACAATGGGAAACCCTATGCGATGTCAGCCTAGTACGAATTTTATTTGCCCTGATAAAAACGAATTCACATTTATCCAGCGTTTTTGGAATAAATATATCGTTTTTTAGAGGTTGTTGTGGCGCAGCTGGAATTAGATTGCGTATAGTATTTCGAAAATGTTTAATAACCTGATCGGAGTCTGCTGGTTGTTGATCTGGTGTTTCGAAAATTTGAAAAATTTTGCCGGGTAATTTTAGTTGTCCATAAGCTAGTTCTGCCGCGTTTTTAATTTTCTAGTTGTGAGACGAGTGGAACCAGAAAGTAATTTCTGAAGATCCTCGTCAGGCTTCTGTAATTCCGAAATAGATTATGAAGGTTCTACAAAATATCCAAAATGTTTAACCCCTAAGTATATGGCGTGTAATTCTCTAGCGAATGGTGAATATTTCGTTGTAACTTTTTGAAGAAATATGCTAGAGGTTCCCTACATCCGTTTTTGAGTTGCTACAAGACGGGTACGGCTGGGATGTTCGATGCATCAGTAGTAATACTGAACACTGCGTGTTCCTAAAGGATGACCCAAAAGTATTGAATTAACCATGCTAATAAATTGTTGAATTTGCCGAATACGGGTAATTTTGTGACTAAGAAAGTAATTCTTCTGATTTCGAAGCTACATGAATACGAAGACCAGTCCTCTAACTACTTCGTTCATGAACCTTTGAAATGTCTGAGCAGCGTTGCTTAAGCCAAAAGGTATTCGCGTGAATTCGAATAACCCAAGAGGAATTGTAATGGCTGTCTTAGCAATATCTTCTGTAGCAATAGGTGTTAATGATATGTCCTGACTGGGTAAATTTTATAGAATATCGTAGAACCAGTTAAGCTCATAGGGAAATGTCAGGGGTGACGGTGTTTAACCTTTTCTTATTAAACCCGATTTTAGCAACTCAATTTTTTTGGTTAAAGTGCAAATTAAAATGCATTGATGGCGCAATTCTATGAAATTGTAGCCTCCCCCCCCCATCCCGTATCACCTTGATCCTAACGATATTTGTAGTTTAGAATTAATTTATAAAATTACTCTAGGAATTCAAACTAGGAAACCGTTGGAGCCAGATTGTTGATTCAGTAAGGGGCCAGTAATGGCCTTTAACACTGTTATTATTACTCTAGGAATTGTCTACATTAGCGTTGTTGTCTATTTGTCTTATGTCTTATTGTAGAAAATAAAATATGACGCGTAAATGTCCATCCTTGCTTATGCATCCACAGAAAGTGATTATCTGGTGTGGATCGTATTTGTGTGAAAACAATTGTTTTAAAGCAGTGATTGCTGGTACTGTAAACGGACCGAAATATCGCGGAATAAGATTTTTAGTTTTGACGAATTGGAAGATATCTTGGAATAAGTGATATAGCAGAATAAGGGTAAACAAAAAGTGATCCAGAAACAATTTATGATGTATGAGTTTCCTAACATATTTTAGCCTATGGACTAAGTGGGTGAAGTTATCCCAGGATTCCATCGCAGAAAAATTAAAAATGTCATCAGGTAATACTATTATCATCCCATCCCAGGATTTTAAAAATCTACCCAAAACGACGTGTTATTGAAAACGACGTGTTAGCTTATATATTCTTGTCGTAAGAAGTAATTGGCACAAAAGGCTCAGAAATTCATATGAATATGGCCCCATACATAAAATTTGGAGGTTAACTACTGGTTCTCGAGAATTTTGATTGCCGATAAAAGTTTCCTTTGTTTTCGACTTGACATGATGTCCACTTGGTGTGATAAATCGTTGAACACCAGCCGTATGTTGTAATTGGCGCAATGGGCTGATCTGTATATGACCCCAAATAAGAAATATGGATTTTTATTAATGGTTCTCGAGAACCATGAGTGCCGGTAAAAGATTCTTTTGTTTTCGACTTGACATGATATCTACTTGCTGTGATAAATCTTTGAACACCAGCCGTATGTTGTAATTGGCGCAATGGGCTCATATGTATATGGCGCCATATAAGAAATACGGATTTTAATTAATGGTTCTCGAGAACCATGAGTGCCGGAATAATAAATTTCCTTTTTTTCGTCTTGACATGATGTCCACTTGCAGTGATAAATCGTCGAACACCAGCCATATGTTGTAATTGGCGCAATGCGGGCTTATATACATTAGAATCCGTATTTCTTTTATGGGGCAATATACATATGAGCCCATTGCGCCAATTAAAATGTACGGCTGGTGTTCAACGATTTATGGACATCATGTCAAGTCGAAAACAAAAGAAAATTTTTCCGGCAATCATGGTTCTCGAGAACCAATAGTTAAACTTCTAATTTTATGTATTGGGTCATATTCATATGAATTTCTGAGCCTATTGTGCCAATTACTTTTTACGACAAGAATATATAACACGTCGGTTGCAAATTTTCAAAATGATATCAATTTTTGAGATTATTTTTAAAATCCTGGGATGGGATGAGAATAGTATTGCCTGATAAATAATTTTAATTTTTCTAGGATGGAATCCTGGGATAACGTCACACACTTTCTCGGCTCCACTCAAATATTTCTGCGTATGATTTAAAAGCCTTGGCCAGTGATTTTTCCCAATGGCTCGTTCATATTAAGGATTGCCTTTATATGCAAAATATTTTCCACTTTTTTTTATTATTAAAGTTAACATAATTAACGTCAGACCTCTTTTATTTAGTTTGACCCCTTGTTCATTTTGTATTTTTTTAATAATACTTGCCGTGTCTTTTACTATGCTATATATGGTATTTTCGGTTATCCCAATAATAGGTGCCATCTCTTTAGGTTGAACAAGTTATTTTTCCTGCCAGTCCTGGAGAGTGTTCTCTGCTTTTGTTTTAGAAGTTACTAGTTCTAGTTGCAGGTCACCACTTGAGGTATTACTATCCTTGCTCGTTACACTCATGGTACGCTTGTTAGTTAGGTGTCTCTGGTAATGTTACGCCTACTACTTTTACCAAAACCACGTTTTGGTGTTACAAACTCGATTAAAATTAATTAGCGCCGCATATTTAAAATGGGTTACCATATGCACCCAGTCGCGTATATTAAAATATTTCCAAGTAAATAGCTATTATTGTTTTACGATTTATTTCCTTTGTTTTATATATTGTACATAGTAGAAGCGAACATGTTAATCTGGTCAAATACCTTAAAAGCATTGTTAGGATTTTTCTTTAGTTTTATCTTAATAATGTGTACATAAAAACTGTGTAAATAAGTTCACACACATACACACACAGTGCAATGCATTTACGCGATATTATGTATGCGAGCGTTAAACACGAAGACTTAAAAAAAAGAAGAAAAGAAAAGAAGATTAGAAAATAAATAACAAAAAGATGTATTGTAGGTATCTTAAGATTAATACATTTTTTTTTATTGTATTGTGAAGCACTATCCTCCTCCTCTATATAATATATAGTGCCCTACTATACATAGTACGAGATTTAATATTTATTTATTTAATGATTTTATCTTATATATATATTTTTTTTTTGTTGGTTAATTTGGGGTTCGGTACTAAATTTTTATTTTGTTGTTGTTCTGTTTATCTTGCTTTCCGTTTATTTAAATTTATATCTCAATTGTGGTATATTTTTAGCTTTCGGCCAAAAAAACAACCATACACACACATAACACGATAATATTTATCGTTTATTGACACGGTGAATGCAGTTATCTACTTATAGTTGGTGTGAAATATTTAATTAGCAGACCGCTAATAGATTGTTATAACTATTTGCTAGAACCGTTATTTGTGGTACATATTATATAGTCGTATTGTACTAAGTAGGTAGCGGTTATTTATAATTTTCCTCGCCAGCGTTCTTTTTAAGCGTTGCTGCACAATTTCCGGCGTTAATTTTATAACACTTTGTGCATACATAGTATAACACAATGTAGTTAAATTATGTATACAACTTACTTTGTAGCTGTCGTTTTTAATATACCTACATACACACACACACACACACACACATATTCACACTAACAGGCCATAAATAATCGAGACTAAACCCAAAAAAAGAAATAAAAAAAACAAAAGAAAACTAATTTGACGCCGTTATAAAATAAACGAACGTGATACAAAGTAGAAATACCAGTTTTTGTCTGTGTTATTTGTGCAGCAAGCAATACAATTTATTTTTACGACGCGACTTCCCCCATTTTATTATTTTATAATGGTGCTACACAAAAATGGTTTGATCCAATTTATATTTCTGACAACACACAAAAAAAGCAACAAAAAACGAATTTATTTAATTCAAACTATGGTAAGTAATAAAAGTAAAAGAAGAAAATCATTGAAATAATGGATTATGTTTTATAAAATAAATTATAATTCGTCAGTGTCTGTGTGCACATTTTGTATACTGTGTAGAGTATTACAGTTTAATTATAAAATTATTTATTTATTTATGTACGCACAGGCAGAGTAATTGAAAATGTGGGTTTATTGTTATCTTTTTATTATTTTTTAATTCATAAAGTACAGCTGCAAGCGGATATGGGATTATTACTTATAATACATAAAAATGTACAACATATGTACGTACCGTATACAACGCCATACCACAGAGAATAAAGGAAAGGAAGTTGATAGCAGCACGATTTATGTTAATTCATTATTTTTTATTTAAAATAACAGAAGGTGGTTAAAACAATAATAATAATTTGAAACAGGAATTACTGCTGGATGCACAAGTTCGTAGAGTTTTCTAAATCAGGTAAGGAGATACTAGACAGAAGAGCATTACAAGGGTGAGTCATAAATGTGAGGAATTAAAGCATTTTATTCGAATGCTTTCTGGCTATTATTTACAGGTACCTGTCATGGTAATGGGCTAAATTCTTTATTTGGAATATTTGCAATTTTCTACTCAAATTCAAAAGTCATTAGACCTGAAGCCTAAGGTGTATATCCAAGGACGAGCCTTATGAAAAGTCATGTGGCCATTATGAATTGTTTAATCAAATAAAGGATGTTTTTTTAAGCCTGATAGAACTTGAAAATCTAAAAAATAAAACAAAAAATTTAATTTTTATGAAAGATATACTCTAGCCGATCTCAGTATCTCATCATGAATAGTCTCAAGCTTAGATCCAAATTTATTGATTCATCGTCGTTCGCAGGAATTGGGGCTTTGTCCGTCCTCTACATGGAAAATTTTGCGCTCCGATGTTATGTTATTCGTGACCTACGGCCAGCAGTGATCGAAAAAAGGCCCAAAATGCGTTTCGTCAAGGACAGCCGCGGTCCCCATATGCCCGAAATTATTTTCAAATATTAATGCCATGTACTGATTTTTCGAATAAAAAATAATTTTTGATTACATTTTAATTTTTTGTGTTATTTTTTACAATTTCAAGTTCTATCGGGATTAAAAAGCTCCATAGCTAAACATAATGAAACCATGAATCTGGATTTGGTGTGATTTTGAAAACAGCTAAAACCAGTGTCTCTGTAAAGTATTTTTCCATGATACTTGTGTCAAGTAATATTTGTGCACAGTTACCTGAAACAGATATTTTGAAAGGTAAACGTAACAATGCTTAGAAACATTGTCAATTTGTGCAGCTTTTATTTGCGATTGTACAGTAAAAAACATGATACATTTTATTAACTTAATGGTTCCGCTAAGGAGTGAGGAGCAATTAAAAAATGAGGTTCACAAGTTCATATGTGACATACAGCAGGCAACTTGGAAAAACACCCCTGAAGTTAAAAAGAAAATTAAGGGAAACAACTACCCTAGAGAAGTTAGAGAACTCTTGGCAGAAAAAAGAAGGGCAAGGAGAATATGGCAACAAACTAGAGCCCCTCAAAATAAAACTAAGCTAAATAATCTGATTCTGCTACTTAAAAGGGGAAATCAAAGATTTGAAAGACGAATCTATCAGTAACTACCTCAGAAAATTATCTAGTGATATTAGTACTGATTATTCTCTCTGGAGAGCAACCAGAAGAATTGAAAGCCCAATAATGCAGATTCCTCCAATCAGAACAGAAGATAACAAATGGGCCAGAAATAACGAAGATACTTTACGAAGTTTTGCTGAATACCTGGAAAAAATATTTGAACCACATGATGACCAATCATTGGAAGCCGAAATAATAACTGGAGAGGTTGTACAGGAAAGTGAAGATATCCTACGAACAACACCAAAAGAAGTCATGTATGAGATAAAAACAAATATTAATCCGAAAAAGGCGCCCAGTTATGACCTTATCACAGCAGAAATTTTAAAAGAACTACCAAGAACAGCTTTATTAAAGTTCACCAATATTATAAATGCCGCCTTTCGATTGAAATATGTGAGAAACCACCACACAAAACGAGATATTACAGGCCAATATCGTTATTACCAGTAATGTCTAAACTCTTTGAGAAATTATTAGTAAAAAGGCTAAATCCGATAATTGTGAGGAAAAACCTGATTCCAAATCATCAGTTCGGTTTCCGCAACCAACACTCAACATTAGATCAAGTACACAGAATAACTAATATTATTGGAAGAGCATTAGAGGTGAAAAAAGGCTGCTCAACGATATTCTTAGACGTTGCACAGGCCTTTGATAAAGTTTGGCACGAAGGACTTAACTATAAGTTACCAATGCAATTCACTACAATATTAAAATCATACCTGAAAGATAGATTCTTTAGAGTAAAATTAGACGATTCCTATTCTGAATTGAATGATACAGTTAGCTATTACTCAAATACATAACTGGACCAAAACATGGCGAATTAAATTTAACGAAACTAAATCAGATCACATCAATTTTACAAACAAACGACTCGAACATATTCCGGTTACAGTTAATCAAGAAATAATACCGTATGCCAACACGGCTAAGTATCTTGGTATGACACTAGATGGAAAATTATGATAGAAAGCACACGTCAAAAAGAAAAGTGAAGAACTCGGGCTTAAATATAGAATGATGTATTGGCTGATTGGATGGAGCTCCGATCTATCAACATACAACAAACTTCTATTATATAAACAAATATTAAAACCGGTTTGGACTTCTGGAATCTAACTTTGAGGTTGTACCCAATCGTTGATGCACCATGGTATGTTAGAAACAGAGGCCTCCATAGGGACCTTAAAGTGGACACTGTTTCAAAGCTCGAAAAACATGTTAATTCTGAGGCAACTAAGCTGTTAAACAACACAGATATTGTACGCAGGCTCAAACGAACTAAACCTTTTGAGCTGGTTTAATTGCTAGTGTAAACAGCGTAATGCTGATATAAAATACACAATAACGATGTGGTTTAATTCAATTTACCGGATTAGTCCAGGTGACTAAATTGTAATAATTATTTATTTAAAATATTAAATAAAAACCATAAAAAACCGACAAAATTGCTTGCTTGCTAGACATACGAGCATCTATCCCAAAGTTGCTTACAAGTGTTTGAGTCCTAAAATAAATAAAGACAATGAATATTAACTATGAAAATTTGTATTGTTAGTAAAATAATATTTGAAAACCACTGCTCTAGAGATTGTTTCATGCGTTTACAATACGATAACCTTTGTAAGCTTTTCTATTATTCCGATAAAATCGAAATAGGTGGCTATGATTCTTCACATTCTCTGCTTTCTCCAGTAAATCACGCTTGGGAGCATAATAATACTTCTATTTTCTTTTCCGATTTCCTGAAGGATCTTACTTATCTGGAATATTTTGTGTTGTATCTTTTAATTTAATATGATTTTGCTTGCGTTTTAGCCTTCTGATCTCTAGCAAACCATTCTGTTTTAATTACTCACCCGTAATATTCCGTTACATAGGCTGAATTCCTATGAGTGGCCAGGTGCCTACTTTGACCATGTCCTTCATTATTGCCATCGTTCAGATGTACTTTTTAAATAACATAAATAATTACTCCAAATGTATTGTATTATTTCACTTACCTCAAATCAGTGATTGGTTAAATGTACTAACGCTTTTCTGAGCGAAAAATTACAAATGCTCCTTTAATTTGTTTTTTTTATTGTTACAATAGCAATCTTTGTTATCAATTTCACACTTTCGATAATAACCTGGAATGTGAGAAAAAACCATTAAATATACAAAAAAAAATCTAGATCTACATTCGCCGATACCATCCTGTTTCTAACATTTACACCCTAATACATTATAATCCTTAAATATCGTTTTCTTAATGTCCTCACCACGTGCTCAGCATATAAATCACAAATTTCAACTCCCTAATTGATGAATAGTAAAAAATTCTCATGTGTCAGAAACTTGCAGATATGCATGTCAAAAGCATACGTTATTTATTTAATGTTATCGATCCTCAACCAAGCCAAAACCAAAAATATATTTATAATACCTAAGTATTACATAATATAATATGAAATAACGAAAATGTCTGCTAATCACGCTATGAATTAAATTCTATCGCATTCAAAGAATTTCTTATACATACTCGTATATATATATATATAAATATATATATAGAGCTATATACAATTATTTTGCTTTCAACTCTGTTAAATTATTTATTACAAAAATATAAAAATAAAAATGTATGTAGTACACAAAGCATAATAAAATAATACTAAATTGTACGTGCTATGTAGCGGCTCTACCCCGATTTTCGAAATAAGTACCATAGAAAAATAATGGTTGAGTCCAAACCGATCAAAAACATTTTTACTTGTCTCTTATGTTTTTTTTTCGTTTTCTCTGCTTCGTCTTCTTCTTCTTTTTACTGTTATATTCAATTATTTTTAACGAGAGTATTATAACAACAACAAAATTCATTTCGTTGCTATCTCGTGTGTGCTATCCGATGATGTTTTGTTTTTTTAAATTGGGTTTTTGTTTTATAATAACGACGTTAATAAAACTGGTTATTCACAATAACACAACAACAACGAATATAATCTCGAGGTTAAAGCTACGAGATTAACGTTTTTTTTTTGTTTCTGTTTTACGTTTTTCGTTAAATTTATGAGCGCGAGGATATAACGGTGCGGCAGGGGCTTAACTTGAAACAAATGTAGTATAAACCGGTTTATTACTATCGTATACTGCGTAAATTATATTTTGTTTTTTTTGGAAGGTATATAAAATACGGGTTTGCTATTAAAAAAAATATATATATATACATATTAGGGTCGATTCAATTTACGATGGAAATGGTATAAAAAGGAAAACCTTTTTCTATTTTTTTTTTTTGGGTAACGTTAAAAGTAATTAAAGTTGGAAATAACCGAATTTTGATTGTGGAGACTACGTGAGTATTACCATATATATGTACATACTATTTTAGTAACAGTGATAAATTGTTACCCAATCGATATTGTTCAGCAGTCTTCTTTTGTTGTTCTATATAGAAAATCCATTAGTATACTGCTCTTAGCATCTGTACACAATTAATAATAAAAATTTATATATTTTTCTGTCGTTTACTGTTCATGATAAATGACAGTTTATTTTTCATGATATTTCATTTTGTGTTCTGCTGTTTTTTTTTTACTGTTCTAAATGAACTGTCACGAGTTTTATCGATTGTTTAGATAAAATTACATTATTGCTTAGGAAACCTTGCTAGAATTTATAATAAATCAACCGAACTATAGAGACTTCATAGCTGGCTGATTGATGAGTTAGATACATCTACATAAAGAGTTAGTATACACTTGCTTATATATGGATAACAGTTATTAATTGTCTAACTGAACTTTAGTATCTGCCCATTTTAAATTGCATTTTACACACAACAAAAAATATAAATTAGTCAATTTTAATTTAGTTTAATTTACACAGTACTTCAATTTGTATAATTTATATACTCGTATATACAATTCATTGAACTTTGATATTTTCGAGTTTGTGCAATCGTCCAAATTGAAACGACGTTTTTATTTTTAGTTTCATACAAAATATGTACATAAATATTGAGAACTTTGAATTTGTATGTACATAGTTTGAAAGTAAAAATAATATTTAGATTGGATTTTATGTGATATGAATTTTAATTTTGTTTAACCTAAATTAATACTTTCCATGTGTGAATATTAATATTGTCTTCGATTTTACTTTAGAATAAATTATTTAGATATTAGATTTGTGTGAAGTATTTTTAAAAAAAATACTGGCTACGAGACGATCTCAGCGTTTCAAAAAAATAATGGCCTGTTGGTCTTAAACCGACACAATAAGTATAAATAAGAATATTAAAATTTCTCGATACCCAATTTTAGTTGACCTTTTCAAGCACTCATAGAAAAATGCACGAAAAGTTATGTCGCGTCAGTGTCATATAATTTTTCGTGTGTTCTATCTTGTGAAAGTGGGACAAAGTCGACTAAAAGTTGGTATCAAAATTTTGTTTTTTAATAAATTTCCTTTTCCTATAATTTATGAAGTCAAATATTTGCTAGATGTCGATGTATTTATGTTTAACATATAATTGGACAGAGCTTATAAATTAGCATAAAAAATAAAATATCCGTGTCACCGAACTAAAATTAAGTTTTGTTTTATTATAAATTACAAAATGTCAGAATGAATTATTTCACAATTTTAATTTCTGTGGCAAGATCGAGAGGTTTTGAAATTGTAATAGGTGGCGAGGTCGTTCGAAATGAGAAATCCTACATATTTGCCGACTCGTGGGACTTGCAAGTCTCTTATCGGGCACGTCTCCAGGTGGTGGATAGGGGGATACCCACGGAAGCGTCTAGTGGTGCGATTTTATCCTAGAGGTATCCTTGAACAAAAAACCAACGATGAGCCTGAATACATTAAAATGTACGGTGCAGGGACATTCGGGAGTGAGCAAGTGTTCTTCCAGTCTTTGAAATCAAACGACCACAATCTTAAGATCACCTACCTTAAAAAAAACAAGTTCTATAGGAGATATTAACTAATTCAAATGTTGAAAGCGAAAAAAGCACACTTCATAACCAATTAAAAAGCCCAGAAGAGGTGGTCTCAAACCTGAGTAATGAAATTACTCTATTAAAGAGAGAAAATGAAGACCTGAAAAGGATTATCGAATCAGGTAAAGAAAAATAAAGTAAGAACTCTGGATACCATGATCAAGAAGCATATGAAAAACCGCCACATTCAACATGGCAGTTTCCGATGTAGACGAGGTGGCAAGAGAATCTGATTTGATCGTGAACAAAAAACAAGCCCAGAAAGAAAAGAAAAGCAGAATCATCACGATGAAATTCTTAACACAAAGAAAAAAACAGCTTCCACCAATAAACTAAGTTGGTATTAAAAACTATCCGGCTGTCAATGCTCTGATGACATCATGGACAAGGACTTCAAACTAGTAGCACTAAATAATGATGTTTGGAAGGTAAATGTTCCAGACTCAGATACTTATAGAAATCTCTCTATGAAGCTCAATGCTGAGAAAATGCCGTGGAATACATATGAGGGCAAACAGGAAAGACCAATTAAGGTTATGGCTAGAGGACTACTCCAAACATGCGAGAGTAATATTCAAAAAAGTTATTCGAGCTGATGATATTCGAGCAATTCAAAATAAGAAAGTCAGAATTGAACGAGTGAAGAAAAAGTCACTGCTGATAGTCCAATGCAAGAAACGTCATAGCTTCAATCATACTCAGATAATGTGCACGAACGGCAGGCTGAGTTAAATGTGCTGTAACCACCTTACGAGCACGTGCACTTTAGATAGGAACTCAGCTGCAAAATACATTAATTGCAAGGGCCAGCATCAGTAGCTAAACATTTTTATTTTTATTAATTGGGCGGATTACTTCAGCACTCAATGCCACTAACGGGCCCACGGTGCAATACCCGGACAAACACATATACTTACACATTAAAAACACCCAACCATGATTTTTGGTCACCACCGGTAATCGAAACCAGGACCCTCGTATAACAAAGCAAGCACTCTACTTACTGTGCTAACGAGGGCGGCAGCTAAAGAATTACAAAATATAATAAATCGCGCTACGAAATCTGATCTAATCCCTGCTAGTGAAGTTCCGGTCAATCGACAGACAAATCGGAAATCATATAAATTACGAGGAAAAGAATCACATGCACAGATGACTCAAGGTCAAGAGGCAAAAGCAAAATATAGCACCGACGAATACTACACCAAAAGGGAGAGGTTTGTTTGATCCAGGAAAAAAAATTAAATGTGACTTTCAATCTGGTGGCTCACCAACTTACTGGCCAACAGATTTAAACAAAACACCGGACCTTATAGACTTTTATGTAACAAAAGATATATTTGATAACTATATTCGTTTGAAAAGTAATGAAGAGCTTACTTCGAACCACTCCCCTGTTATTATGACGGTCAATGAAACCAATAAGGAACATCATACAAGTCGAAGAGGAAGTAGAAAGGCTAATAGAAAACATTCAACAAGCTGCATGGCAAAGTACATCTTTCAAATACGTAAATAACATCAACTGCAAAAACTATCCACTTGAAGTAAGAGAGCTGGAGGCAAAGAAACGAAAAGCTCGAAAGCCTTGGCGAATAAATCGAACCAGGTTGAAATATCTGATCAGAACAGTTAAGAATGAACTGAATAAGTACATATTTGTCGTCGTTTACTAGCCAAAAAGATATCGAATAACCCTTATTGAAAGCAACGAAGGTACTTAAGCGACCAACAAAATCGACGGCACCAATTAGAAGTGAGGATGGAAGCTGGGCTCGAAGCGCTAAACAAAAAGCTGACTTGTTTGCGAGACACCTAGAAGAAACGTTTCGAACCATTACCCAGGCAAACCGCGGACGAAAATGTTAACCTACTGAACCGATCTGAAGAGCTTGAAATTCAAAGTGTATCTCTAGAAGAGCTAAAAGATGAAATTGACAATTTGAACATGGAAAAATTTCCTGGGTACGTCCTCATAACTGGATAAATCATTTTAGAACTACCAAATAAAGCGATACGTGAACTTCTCCATATAATGAATGCTGTGTTTAGACTAAGACACGTTCCAAGGCAATGGACGGTGGCAGAGGTAATCATGATCTTAAAAACCTAACAAACAATGTAGCGATTAAAATTCCTTCAGACCGATATCCATACTCCCAACCATATCCAAGATTTTTGAAAAGTTGCTACTGAAGAGAATGAAACCCATAATGGTGGACAGAAATCTTATTTCTGACCACCAGTTTGGCCATAGAATTGGAGTTCAAGATGAAGCGGGGTCTTCTCAAATAATATTATGAAATTCTGAAATCCTACATAACCGGAATACTCGGACCTAAAGAAAATTTCAGTTGCAACCTCCTGTATACTCGGGATATACCACTAATCGAAGAAGCAACTTGTTGCCTTCCATTGTGAATAATCTGTCTTCTCGTTCGCCGAGAGTTCAGTAAGGTAACTCTGGATACCTGAGTCGTCTTTTTCTCTTAATGCACTTTTAAGGGCTCTGATAGCCCTATTCAATTTTTATTTTAATATTTAATGTCCGTTTTTCTTGGATTAACTGCAGCTTATTTGGTAAAGGCTTATTAACTTTTTCAGAGTTGTTAATATCAGGGGTGGGCTCTTTTGCTGTATATAGAGCCCATTTAGTTGATTTATTTGTTAGACGTTGCGGTGGTTCTGCTTTTAAAGCTCTGGTACTCAGAGTTATTATTATTGGTGAGTGATCATCGGATGATAAGTCATAGCAATCTTCTACGTAAGTGGTGTACTGGTGTGTGCCATTCCTTTTGTTATTCAGAAATCTATTAAATCAGGCATTTTATTTCTATCTGATGGCCAGTAAGTTGGGTGTCTAGAAGATAAATAATCTAGATTTTTTTCGTTCATTGCTTTCGTTCATATACATAGATGTTTTCCTTTAGGTGTTGTTAATCTCGAACCCCATTGCAGATGGTTAGCATTGGAGTCGCCCCTTGCGAGAAATTTAATGCCCAGCTGATTAAAATAATCGATAAATTGTGGGTGTTTGATTGGGTGGTCCGGTGGACAGTAAACAGCTGATATTAGTTGCTTGGATGTGATCTTTATCATATTTGATGAGATCATAATGCTTTATTCTTCGTTTGATCAAAATCGCAATGCCGCCATGCGCTCTTCCATCTGGATGTTTGGTGTCATAAACTGAATATCCGTTGATTTTAAAAAAGGAGTTTTTTGTAAAATGCGTTTCTGATATTAGCATGATGTCTATATTTTGATCGACAAGAAAGGTTTGAACCTCAGCTATGTGCTGTGAAAGACCGATCGCATTCCATACTGCTATCTTTAGGAGCGTCATTTTTGGCTCTTGACGATAATTTGCATTAGTGTTTTCATATTTTGCATCATCATGCTCATTTGTCTTTCCATCATCATGATGAAACTTTGGATCGTTTTGGTCAGTTTGTTTAGGGTTGCGTGGATATTTAATCCTTCTTCGTTGAAATGAACTTTCGTTTTTGGGGCGATACCTTTTAGGATGTTGGCATAGGAAACTCCAGGTTGTGCAAAACTGCTTGTAACATTCTCCAGGACATTATGTGTGGTTTAGTGTGCATTCTGTTTTTGACTTAAGCATTCGTTGTTCAAATCGCAACTTTGGATTGGTCTTACGCTTCAAATCCAGATATACTGGGCAATCTCTGTAGTTTGCTGTTTGATTTTCACCACAATTACTACAGTGTTTTACTGATGGCTCATTTCTCGTCTTATCGCATTTTTTTGAATCATGAAGTTTGCCTGTAGTCTTGGCAGTTGATGCATTGTACTGGTTGGTTTGCTTGTTGGGTTCTTCTACGGTGATGTTGCGATGCAGTAAGCATCTTATGTTATATATACTGAGGTTACCTTTGCTTTTCTCATCTGGCATCATTTCCCTGGGCATCATTTATGCACATCGCCAAGGTACGATTTTCAAAAAAAAAATCTTGAAGTAAGCTGTTGATATGCCCATTTCAAACCCGTATAGCTTTAATCCGACAAATTTTTAATTTTGACATGCTAGACAAAAAGTTAAAATAAAGTACAAAAGTTGAGTTAAAATATTCTGAGCCCTGGGTATCATTTAGGCACATCACCAAGGTACGATTTTAAAAATAAATTGTTGAAGTAAGCTGTTGATATGCCCATCTCAAACCCGTATAGCTTTAATCCGACAAATTTTAATTTGGGTAAACCAGAAAAGTATACAGTTACGACCACCAAGTTATATGTTGCTATTTAAAGTAACAAATTTTTTAAGATATTTATCATTGATTTATTAATTTGAATATGACTATATTCAGGAGAATCTTTTCCATTTAGTTTTAATTTATAATAATTTATTATTTCATTTAAAGGAATTGTAATAAGTTCCTGGGCTGGGATAACTTCACCCAACATTACATGAGGTATAAAATTGTTAGAGTTGAATGATTCAAACTTTTTATTTCCTGGGAGAAAATCCGGGGACAACTTCACATACATAACTTGAGTCTATCAGGAGTTTTTTTTCTTTGTCTCTTCATCTGCAACCAATTTTTAAATCAACCAATTTAATCAAAATTCATTAATTTAGATACTACAAATTCGATTTTATGTTTGAAGTATCTCAATGCAGTTTTTTACTATTCAAATGCTTGTATTAAATTGATTGGATTTTCGGCTAGCCTCTCAAAAAACGCAGTTGCTGTTAAAGTCAAAAACATCGAGAAAAATCAAGCCAAAATTTTTAAATTCTGATAAGTTGATTAAGTGCTACCAACATTTTCACAGAAATTCCAATTTACTGCCTACATTTATAAATTATTTCATTGTACGCATAAATTCCTCCATAAACAATTTAAAATATATTAATATATATTCCCACAAATAAATAAATCTCATTCATCTTTTGAGCATTCCCACGTTGATGAGATACATACCATAAATATACACAAAGTTTATGTTATGTATTCGTACAATTGTATTTGGTACAATTCTATAAAATGAATGAAATATTTATTTATGGCTTATATACCAACGAGTACGCATATAGATAAAAACAACAACAACAAATAAATGTACATATATAATGTACATTTATTTGTTGTTATATTTTTTCTTCATCTATGTACATACGTATATGTGAAATTCTAAGTATAGAATCGGCCAAAATTAAACTGGCCATATTTGTAAGTAAGTAGTCATTATAATGCCCTAAAAAAGCGAGGTCTCAATATTAACAAGATAGTATTTTAGTTTTTGAGGTTTTCAAAGTTAAGAAAGTCCTTAAAAGGTCAAATGAATCCTGAAAATTTATAATTTTTTGGGCCCATTTCGTTAGGATTGCCATCTCCTTTTACGTATATGAAATTTGTACTAAATCTGTCCTAAAAAACAACAAAAACAATTTCCTCTTATATGTGTTAGTGTGCAAAACAGAATGTCTCGATATAACGAATTTTATCATAAGGACAATCAAATTTGGTACGACGAACACATGATTATCGGAATTTTCGTTGGAATATTCTAGAAACCGGATACCATAATGACGCATATACCAAGAACTCTTAAGGTCAAAGCGTTCGAAAAATATTTTAATATTGGAAAACGTAAGTGATTAGGGGGTTTAGGACAACCAAGTTTAGTATGGCCTGATGTATCTCGATTAAATGGTTTTTCCTTATTTTCTTGGGAAAATCCAAGGAAGCGGACACCATAATGACGCATATACCAAGATAATCATATTATCGAGATACATCAGGTCATACCAACCTTGGGTGCCCTAAACCCCCTAATCCCCTACTTTTTCCAAAATTGAAATATTTTTCGAAAAACTGGACCTTAAGATATCTTAGTGTATGCGTCATTATGGTGTTCGCTTCCTAGCATTTTCCCAAGAAAATTAGGAAAAATCATATTATCAAAATACATGAGGTGGAAACTCGAAAACTTGGTGGTCCTAAATCCCCTAATCCTTTACGTTTCCCAAAAATTGAAATATTTTTCGGATAGCCTAGATCCAATGACATCGTGAGCAATACGTCAATATGATGTTAGCTTTCTAGGGATTTTTCAGGAAAATTTGAAAATTTATTTATTCGACATTTATGAGATATAAAAAATTCACTTAATCGGGTAAATTTTTAGATTTATCGGTTTATCCGAATAAAATATGATATTCTCACATACACATGTAAACATTTTTAGGATTTAGGACAAACTTCATCTGTCTATATAGAATTGGGAATTTTGTCCTAAAAAAATCCTTATTTTTGTTTTTTTATTGTAGTTTTTAGGACAGATTTAGGACAAAATTCACGTGAATCTCCTTTATTCAATAGAAAATTGAAATGGTTTCAAATGACAAAATTTTCCTGGACTTCTTTAGAAAACTTCAATTTTCTTAGTTCCAAACTGTATTTGTTACTGGGTTGCCACGTCGTTTCTGAACCAGAAAATGGAAATTGCGACAAATAAAAAAAATTCTCTGAACTTCTAGGCTCCCTAAAGGTGAGTTCGCGAGGTCGGATATATACCTTAGCTATTTACATCCGAGCTCCAAACCAATAAAATCACTAAAAAATTCATCCATAACCAATAAAATTCATCCTTTTCCCCACTTTCAATATAAAATATTTTTATCTTACGGTCGGATGTAAATCCGACCTCGCGAATTCACCTTAAATGTGTGTAGCTTTCATTACAAATTCAACTGAATTTATAATTATTCAAATTTTTTGGTTTCTCAACTTGAATTTCTTCCAAGGTTGATAACTTTTTTAAAATTAAAAGTTTTGATAAAATTATCTAAGTTTTAAGGCTTCCAAAGTTATAACAGAAAATATGAAAATAGTCAGTTTATATTCAAGATCATGAGTGACTTACTGTAGATATTTATTTTTATATTAAGGTGTTTGCCTTTAGGAACATATTTAAAAAAAAAGATAGTTTTTTTAATTGCAGAACAGACCTCCCGAAAATCCGACGTCAGGCCGGCTTAACTAGTATGTATTTACATTAAAAACAGTTAAGGTCCTCTTAATACTTTAATGGGTGTCGAATTCTGCGACCCTAACGTGCTTTGGAAACCAGATTGGTGGGGCACAAGTTTTTTAACAAGGCATAATTCTGTTTATTAATTAATTGTAATTAGGTTTGTTGTTGTGCAATGATGTTGCAGTCCAAAGTTGAGATAATAAAATTAATTAATTTTGTTTCCCCGCCTTGAAACGTCTCACTGGTTTCAACATTATGCTTTGGTAGTCGACCAATTTTTGATATAGATTCCATGCGCGGTTTTTACGTTGGCTACGCGAACTAATTCTTCATCTCCCTTGTAGACTTCGATCACCCGCTCACGTTTTCATTTTAATGGAGGTTGATTTTCTTCGAGGTGCACTGATAGATTTTTGATTGGTTTGGTTCATTTATGTCGTTGTTGGAGAGATCGCAAGTATTCTGTTGACCATTGATTCCAAAATTTTCTAGCATTAGTCGTTCAGGTAAATTAGACTTCGATATAGCAATTAGGGATCGTTCAATCAAAAATAAACCAGGCATAACGTAATTGAAGTCATCGATGCTAGTGATTAATGGTCCAAGCGGCCTTGAATTAATAACTGCCTCAATTTGTTTTATAAGCGTTATAAATTGTTCATATATGTGAACTTGGCAAGTTTCATCTCCGCTTCGTGAAGACCACCAACATATGGTGTGGCAGGCGGAGTGAATTTCCATTCAATCTTATCCGCGAAATCTATCCCGACCGTATAGAAAACCGGCAACCCCATCCAGTGGTGTCTCATCTGTTGCGTCAAGGGAATCGGTCGAACACAATAGCACTCCTTGCAGTCACGAAACACCTTTTTGCAAACAGTTGTCCCAGACAGCGGCCAATAGTGCTGATGAACGGCGGCCACCAAGGCTCGTGGGCCGACATGTAGCAGTTTTCTGTAGTAGAAAGTAATTATCGTGATTGTTAAATGATGGAAGTTGGACAAGAGAATAGGGTGACTTACTGTAGATATTTATTTTTATATTAAGGTGTTCGCCTTTAGGAACATATTTAAAAAAAAAAGATAGTTTTTTTAATTGCAGAACAGACCTCCCGAAAATCCGACGTCAGGCCGGCTTAACTAGTATGTATTTACATTAAAAACAGTTAAGGTCCTCTTAATACTTTAATGGGTGTCGAATTCTGCGACCCTAACGTGCTTTGGAAAACAGATTGGTGGGGCACAAGTTAAGGGTGTATGTAACACATGTATGGTAATGTGTGATGTTGAAGACGACCACCAACTCGAATAATATGGTTTTTATCTAAGAACAACGATAATGAACGAAACAATGGATGTTTTACGACGAAATTAGTCTTAGTCGAGCATGGTCTATACCCCACGAAATCAAATCAGCTGGATGGCACTCAATTGGTACATGTAACCAATTTGCATTTTTCGATGTTCTTGCACGGTAACGACTCGATTGGAAACAAATGTTTTCCATCTGAATGAACAGGATTTTATCCAATGGAGCATGATTGTCGAATCAGACCAATAGTACAGCGTCATAGGCGCACTCGTTGGCTTCCGCAAATCCATGTAATTGGATGCTAAGAGCGGTTGGTTGTATTGAACACATGACGATCAATTGTAAATTGGTTGAGCACGATGAGACTTGCTCGAAAAGTTCCCAGTTGGTGTGGAAATGCTCCGGAAATCATTGGTCCCAATCCAGATTCAACTACCATAACGACTGGATCACTAATTTTCCCAAAATAATCACGAGTGCCAATAGACCAAGCGGGTCGTTTATTCGAATTTTAACTAGTCGGATGCTGGACACCAAAAAACGCCGAGTGTCTTGATTATATATTATTTTCATCAATTTCAAGTTATGTTCCGATGAATTCCGGTGGTATATCGTCAAGAAGTTCAGGTGAATTGGCACACCACCGTCTTAATTCCATGCCAAATTTATTAATATTTAAGCACTTTATTCTTTTATAGCTGCCTGTATTTTTGCATCGTGTTGCTGCCTGTATGTTTGCTACAGAACCAGTGGACTCGAATTTTTGCACTAAATTTTTAATAGCGGACTCAGATGGGCGAATTTCTTAATTGATTTTAATTATGTTACAATTTTTTACTAAGCTACGGCAACTTGATCAGGTTTTTCTTTCCAGGCATGAGCCCGTGTTGGTAGATAGAAATTTGACACAAATCAGCTCAAATAATTTTGAAAGCAATGAAGGTGTTGTGCGATTCCTCGGTAACGTGCGACATCATCCCGCTCACCCGATTTAACGATAGCTGTGTTCTTTGAAATTTTCCATATTTCGGGAAACACGGTGGTGTTTAGGGGTTGATTGAAAAGCTTGCAGGGCGAATTTATCAAGCTTCTCGAAAACATTTTTAATACAGAAGAGGGAATATCATCCGGCGCACATCCATTTCCAAATTCTCTTCAGGCTGATACAACGTCCTCCTCATATATAATATGATGAGGAGGAATAATTGATGTATTTCTATTTGATCAGGGTTTTCGGTATAATCATGAGGTCTATATAGAATGCGACTGCGTTCTCGTTAGAGTTCGAGGTGTAGGTATTATTATAAGTCATAATGGAACGATATCCTTCGATTTCCCGCTTATAGATCGAAAGTATTTCCAAAATATTTGTTGTTTAATTTTTCCTATCGATACTTGTAAGGTTATACCTGTACATAAAATTGAAATAGACGCCTGTCTGTTTTCAATCATAATTTCCTCATTTTAGTATAGGCCTTACATTTTCGATGCATTTTATTGAAAATAGGCACATGTTATTCAAAGCCTTGGAAGATGTTATAAAATTTGAATTAGAGAACTGAAAAATAAATCGGTCACCCGTTTTCTTCGTAGTCTTACAGGCGATAAAGAAGCTGAGTATTCTCTATGGAGAGGTACAAAAGCATTAAAAAGACCAAATTATCAAGTACCGCCAGTATTAAATGATGAGGGAAATTGGGTAACAAGCGCCAAACAGAAATCAGCACTTTTCGCATCTCATCTTGAAGAAACGTTCCAACCATATGCTAGATAATCAGCGGATGAAAATATAATACCAGTGCACAAGGATGATTGTAGGGAAATACCACCTGTAGCTGTACGAGAGTTGAAAGACGAAATTAACCATAACATAAATACGAACATATCTCCTGGCTATGATTTAATTACAGGTGAAACAGTGAAGGCACTTCCTGAGAAAGGATTGCGAAAACTTCTTCATATAATGAACGCTTCATTTCGACTGAAATATGTACGTCTGTAATGGAAAGTAGCCCAAATAATTATGATACCAAAGCCAAACAAACCATCTAATCAAAAAAAGTCATATAGGCCAATTTCTCTGCTTCCAGTACTTTTGAAAATTTTTGAGAAACTGTTATACAAAATGCTGAAACCTATAATACTTGAGAGAAAACTATTACCACCACATCAGTTCGGATTTAGATAAAGCCACTCCACCATGGAACTAGTTCACAGGATTATAAGTATTATTGAAGATGCACAAATAAGAAAATATGCTCAACAATATTTCTGGACGTAGCACAGGCCTTCGATAAAGTATGGCACCCTGGATTGTAATATAAACTGCATCGAGATTTGCCAAAAGAATACTTGCAGATATTTAAATCTGACATTACTAACAGATATCTTCGCGTTAGATGTGAAGAAGAATTTTCCGAGCTAAAGAGGGTATCTGCAGGGGTTCCCCAAGGCAGCGTGCTGGGGCCAGTCTTGCATTTACTTTCCACAAGCGACTTACCAAACCCAAGCGAGACAACAGCCACATTCGCGGACGATACTGCAATTTTAGCTACTGGTTATAACGCAGACGAAGCAACCAGAAAACTGTAACGGGCTACGAACCAACTAAGTAACTGGACCAAAAAATGATGTTTTAAGCTAAATGAGGAAAAATCAACGCATGGTAACTTTACCAATGTTATTGGCAAACGTATAATTTGGTTCAGATTGAAATCAAGCATGGAGTTAACCAATAAAGATTCTGCATCAGTTTTTATATTACATGGACGAATGCAATTCAATTCGAACGTATCGATGCGCTGGCAGAGTTGTCAGTATTTGGTTGAGGCTATCGTTGGTTTATTTTGATCTTTTCACAAATCTGCTTAAGTTGCGATGGAACTAATGTTACAGGAGTACTCTATAGATTTGAATGTAGGAATGTAAATAATAAATAAAATAAATAAAAATGTCGATACTAAATTTTAATCGACCTTTTCAAGCGCTGACATAGTAAAACTCACAAAAAATTGTCTTGCATTAGAGTTAGACAATTTTTCTCGTGTTTTACTATGTGAGTGCTTGGGAAAGGTTAAGTAAAATTTGAAATCGAAATGATATTTTTTTATCAAATTCAATAAATAATCATTTATAAAAAAATCTAGATATCAAATTTTAGTCGACTCTTCCAAGCACTCACATAGTAAAACTCACGAAAAATTGTCTTGCATCAGTACTACACAATGTAATTTTGTGGAAAGTGTAGAAACTGATTACTTTCATAATAGCTACTAAAGCTCTGTTTAAAACCTTTCATTATTTCACATAACGATATTTTTTTTTTTAATTTCATTCCATTGCCGACATGTTTCGCTTCCGCTAGCACCGTTCGTTTCCACGTTACAGGTGGACGTCCAACCTTCCTTTTCCCTTGAGCGTTCCATTCTAAGGCCATGCATGTTACGTCACTTGCTGGTTTACTTAGTGTATGTCCGATCCATCTCCACTTACACTTTATTTCATTTTCCATATTTACCTGAATAGTTACTCTATGGAGCTCCGCATTTGATAAGGTGTTGGGCCAGAAGCACTTTAGAATTCTTCTTAGACATTTGTTGACAAATGCTTGTAGTTTGTTCGTAATCTACCGAATTTGCTTCCATGTTTCGCAGCCCTATATGGAGTACTGATTTTACACACGAGTTGAACATTCGTATCTTGGTGTTACGGGAGAAGACAGATACATTCCAGATTTTGTGTAACATGTTGTATGTCGTTCTGGCTTTGTTTATGCGCTTGTCAATGTCTTCCTCGGTTCCGCCTGTTTCTGCTAGTGTACAACCTAAGTATACGAATTCCTTTACATCTTCTATATTTTGTTGGTTGACGCGTATTGGTGTGGTTATCGTAGTATTTATCCTCATCGTCTTGGTTTTCGTAATATTTATTTTTAGACCAACTTCTTTCGCTAAGTCCGAGAGCTGGCATATATATATTTATATGAAATAATATTTACATAACGATATATGATTTAATTAAAATTGGATAAAGATAAAAATTAGGGCGTTGTTTTTCAATTGATCTAATAACGTTAAAAATAACACGTAAATATAAATAATTGTCAACATATAAATAGAAAATAAAATATAATTTTGTTTGGTACGTAATCCGCGTTTTAAGTTTTTACGAAATAATAATAACGCCCTAATTTTTTTTTCAAATTTATTTAATTTTTATATTCTTACTTCAATGTAGCCATAAAAACTTATTTTAAAAATCGGGGCCCAATATTATTTCTTATTATTGTTTCTTCCCTATGAAGGTCACATGATGAGTTTCTCATGGGACTGTAAGTATTAATTTTTTTTCGAACGCGGTAATTATATTTTAATTATTTAAGATCACAATGTATTCCAAAAACAAGTCTGCCATCCTCCATAAATTGTACCATTGTACAATTTTTGTAAATAATTGCCCACATATAAAAAATAAAATCTCATTCAATTTTTGAGTATTTCCACGTTGATGAGAATATACAATACACAAAATTGTATGGATTATTTATTTATAGCAAATGTTCATGAGTATATAGAATATGAAACAATAACAAGATAATTTAATTCAAATTATATTAAAATAAATTATAATAAACAATGCTTTCTGTTATATGTTGCTATATGTGCGCTTAATTGTTATTCAATTTGAATGTTTGGGCGACATTTTTATGTAAACGTAAAATTTTCTAAGTAAGCTTGTTTTAATATAATGCGTGATCGATCGATAACGAGTCGTTAGTCTCGCATAATTAGTATTCTAAAAATTTAGGAACCGAAAATAACGATATAAAACGAACATTTAAATACATTAAAAGTATATGGATCCACACTGTGTATACAATACACGATATAAAACAATATGAAACGTATATTCAGTCGGGCGCTGAATATAATTTGTGTGTTGAAAAAAATCATAAACTGTAGTCTTTTATATTGTATCGTACATAAAACACAACAGTAGAAAATTTATATAAAAAAAAATTTTTTTTTTTAAACATAGCAGACTTTGTTTCAAAAGTCACAGCGAATTTTTTTCTTGCGCTTGCTTTATAAGAAAATCCCATTATAGTTGCTGGAATTATCGCTTATTCGCGAAAAAAAAATAACTTGGTGTTGTATAAATCGCGCTTTCATAATACATATTCCTGAAGTATGTTGTAATTCGAAATCATGCATGCACATAAATCAAATGCTCAACTCTAAATATTTAAAATAAATTCTAAAAAATAAATCGATTTTTGTTTTCTATTTACAGACCAAGGTGGAATAAACTTACACAAATATATACGATTCGATTTTCGTCGTGTGCACATCGGGTGTTTTTGGATTCGTATATACCTACGAGTATATAGTTAAGGTAAGAATTTTCTATTTTCAATTTTATGTATTAAATGACTAAAAATGTAATTTGGTTTTAAATTTAATTTTCTTTTCTTGTAATTTCGCTTATTTCATTCTTTTGACTTTATGCCAGATTAAGCATAAATATAGAATTAAAATGTTAATATTACATTATATCGATCAGTTATTTTTAGATGGATTTGCAATTTGTTTTTTTAAACGTCTGTACGTAGTTCACGACATTTTGTTGATTTAAATTAAGACGTCGTATAAAAATACTTATTTATTCTGCGATATATATATGGTTTTACCTAAACGTATATAATTCTAAGGAGAAGCTCTTCGTATCGTATTTATGTATTAAAAAAAGATGAACCATACTTATTTCACATTAAACTTTTAAATTGCTCGGAATGTTCACAATAGTAGTAATGGGAGCACTTGAGACGGCCTCATTTCTAAGGTCAAATAAGGTGATCTTAATTGATTTCTTATCTCATGACCTTGATATTGGTATGATCGTAGACGTAGACGCTTGTGTTGTTTTTCTGCCGACCTTCATTATATTGTTTATGATCGTAGATGACCTTGAATATTGTTTCTGATCGTAGATGCGTGTATTGTTTTCTTATAATCGACCTGAATTGTTTTCCATTGTTGGGAGTTAGTTAGTCAAAAGTTAGTTAGTCACCAGTTACTCAAAATGATAGTAATTTTATTTTCTCAGAAGCATAACCTAATTTTACTCCAAATTTCAGGTACGAAAAATTAATTAACTTTCTATTTTTTTGTTTGTTTTAAATTTAGTAATTTTTTTAATTTTAGCTCATTATTAAAAAATTAATTTATTGTTACCCAATATATTGACCAAATATTTCTCTTATGGATAATTTTATAATGTTTTCCAGTTGTCTGGATCAAAAGGCAAATTTCTCATTACCAGATTTGATGAAATTGCTAAAATAAGTAGTTGCTCAAAATTGTTTACTTTAGTTATAGCGTATATATCAGTCATCAATAGACCCATTGGTGCACTTTCATACTGAAAACTATCAAGTTGCTCAGTATTTCACTTATCGAAAATTTTGAGCCATTTATATTCTCATTCAAAAATTCGTAAATCTCCACGTGGCCAGCATTTATTAGATATATTGTAATTCAATTATGATCATCAAGTACTCGGTAATCGTCTTGCTAGAACAAATGCCTGAGAAATCAGTATTCATCTTCGAGATATCTTCCTTCCTCATCCTCAAAATTCTGGCTCAAATCTGATAATTAAATCGCAGTCAAAATTATCTAAATTAACCTTAGCAAGGTAGCTCGAGTTTACAAAAATGTTCAATACTGAAAAAGAGTGAGTGAATTAAATGATAATAATTTAATGGCCGCTGACAGGTAATAATAGAGATATCCTCGAAAATATGTGTGTGCCATCATTGTGTATGTTCGTGTCATTCACGTTGGCCCTCAAAAATCCAAATATTTAACTGGAATTCCAATGGTAAACCTATTATGGCTTTGGTAGTATGCACGCTTGATATAACAGGAACGGAGCACTTCAAACCTCTAATCCAGCAAATTCGATAAAATCGCCTGATCTTTAATTCATTGAAAAATATAAAATGGTAGCCGCTTATAAAACAACCTCGTATTAACTCAATACCTAGAAATTTAACTGTCTTTAGGCTGCCTAAAAAGTGTACAATTGGCTCAAAATAGCTTAAACCGACAATTTTATTTCTCCACACTCCATTCATTCTTCTATAATATGCAGGAGGATGTGTTTGTCGATGACACGCACATCACTTTTTGGACGCCAGGAAAGCAGGTGGTCCTCATGGAACGCTACTTACTGTTCTGCAAAATCTAGACGTGGGCGAAATCCAGCACTAGCAAGATTTCCTGTGGGCAGATCAAATATATATGATAACAATGAGCGTATAGCAAAATGCTTGTCGTATTTTCGTGATGTTTTAAATTATTTGCGTACATGAAACTCGTAGACTCCAAAAGGTTTCCTAGGATGAGCTATATCTGAACTTTGGAACTTGTACTGGGATTATCTTGACGTTCAAAACTCTGAGTTGACCAGTTTAACGGTGCTGACATTTGTTGAACTAAAATTTACTTAAGCGGATTTACACAATAAATAATAATGTCATTATTTAGTATCATTACTTTATCCTCATCATTCAACAGTAATGATGTTTCGAAATTAAAAATTCGGATTCTAATAGATATACTACAAGTAATGATACAGAATAATGACGCTAATATTGATGTACTATATAAATTGAAAATTTTGGTTTTTCTGCAAACCTCTCGATCTTGAACATGCTAGATAAGTAAGCTTTTCCCTTTGGACCATAATTTACGAAAATTCAAATTAAATTTCAAAAATAAAATATTTGAAAACCATTTACTTTAACATATTTCTATCCATTCCCGTCTCCAAATTTTTGACGGGACATTCCCTAATACGATTACTAGTCGTAGTTGCAATGATAAGGAGGAGAAAGGATCATATTTCACCTGCTTTGAGCTTTTCCCCGTCTAACGAAGAATGACATTTTGTGGGCATACACGCACCTAGCCGACCTGGCAGATTTAGCGGGATGGACCCTGGAACAGCCTCTCTAATCTTACCTTACCATAATTTATCGTTGTCATTTAGATTTTCATAATTTAAATGTGCATTTCTGACATAATTGTTTGAGTTTTTTAAATCGATTTTTACGTTCTGGATTTTCCTGAGAATTAGGAAAAAAAAAATTATTTTCCTAATTTTTTATTCCAAATTTGTAAATGTGTATTCGTCAGTGTTGCGAATAAATTTGTCACACTATTTGCCTTTTGGATAGTAGTAATGGTGGTGGACCAGATAATATTCGTAATATAGTGTTGAAAAGAAAAGTTTCTTCGTTTTCGCAAATCTGGCCACACTAATCAACAAAACTTTTGAAACTGGTATATTATCCTGATCACTTAACAATTGCCAAAGTCGTATCAATAGTTAAAAACGGTGACAAAAGTATTATTTCTAACTACAGGCTCATCTCAACTTGATCTGTATTTGATAAAATCTGCTTTCTTGATTATGATAAAATCGGTTAATACGAATTTTTGTTCGGAATTTTTCACTAAATTTCTCTAATTTACCAATACATACCGCTAATTCATTGAAATACAGCTATAACGTAGCTATTTGGAAAGTACGTATAAACCGATAAATTATACTTATCGGAACAAAAAATTCCGGTTGATCGAAATATTTAATAACATTTTATTAATGATAAATTGCTGTTTGCTTGGCTTCTTGATTTTTACAATATCGGTCATTACGAATTTTTACTATACTCGTCCAGTCGTATACTGCGCGACTAAATACGCGTATTTAATATGTGTTTAGATTATAGCAGTGGCCTTAGAGGATACAAAGCACGACTGCCAGCTGCCAGCCACACTTTAATATCCTCACCCACACTGTTATCGTGAGTAGAGAACCCAAATATTTGAACCTCCTCACTTCCTCAAACGTGTAGTGGTCATTACTAAAATTTGGTGTGTCATTGGCCCTATAACCAGAGATCATGTGATTTGCTTTGAACTCATTGATCTGGAATTCAACAGAAGCTGAAAACTCTAGATGCGGATCAAGTATTTCTTTTACTCCGTTGCTATTCAGTCCAATCACGCAGATATGTCAAGCATCTGATTGGACTGGTGATATTAGATCTTGTGCTGAGGTGATTCAGTTTTACGAAAGATGTACTCCAACATTTAAGAGTATGAGGGACAGAGCATCCCCCTATCATCGAGTGATAGGGCTGCCGGAAATCCAGGAAGACCTTATGTACGGGGATGGATGTCTCATAATATTAAATAGAATCATCCGCAGCGAAAAGACCTGATCAATGACTGATCGATTCGGACGAAATCCTCTTTGATAGTCACCAACCAAGCCCTCCTCTAGAGGGGTGATTCAATCCAATATAATGTAGGATAGTAACTTGTATGCTGAGCAAAGTAAAGATACCGCGATAATTCTCACACTTCAAGTGGTCCCTCTTTTTGACGATGGACTATGTGAAAATCTCTAGAATCGTAGGCTCAAGACATTTCAAAGCAGCTAAAATTGAAATGTTCGTATTTAAAAAATATGCAATAGTAATAATTTATAAAGTTTACAGCGTTCATTTTTATTATTAAATCTTTATTCAATAATACTTTTAAGACTTTTAAAATATTGTACCGCCAAGTTTCAACCAACTTTATAGAATCTCTGTGGTCAAGCAAATTAAATTATAATGGACATTATTTTTCAAAGTACTTTAAACTTGCGTGTATTTTGACGGTTTATTGAACAATTGTTCCGCCAATCTTTATAATGTGCACAGCTAGGTATAGATAGAATTTCTAAATCGCTTCAGATCGTCCAAGTCATTATAAAATGAGCCTTTATCTTGGGGCTGGCTGATTTCTGTGGCCGCGTGTACACAAATTATTGACAGGTTGGGTAACTGCACGCGCTAGCGAAGCTTACACAATCGGTTATTGACGGCTTAGAAATCCAAAACAGCGTTCTTTACCTGTGGCCCAAGAAGAAATCCAGCTCAAAGATTTCCGTGGGCATCTCCACTGTAGTGCAACGTATAACCTTCGCGCACATGGTCTCCACTTTTAGGCCAGCGAGTTTCTTGAAGAGCAACGAGTTCCAGCCGATACTCCTGCATGCACGTGATTAGGCCCTTCAACGCTCCTGGTATTCTAAGTAACTGCACGTTCCACCTTCCGATCCTAAATCTCCTGTTTAGGTACTTGAGCGGTGGTCCGGTGTGTTTTTGTGCGGTAGCGGTTTAAATTTCAATAATTTACCAATGAATACCGCTAATTGGTCGAAATGTGTATATCATTAGTGCAGCTATTTAGAAAATTCGTTTAAACCGATAGATTATATTTATCGGAACAAAAATATCGGTTGATACAAATTTCTAGAATTTTGGTTTTTGTCAAATCGGAATTCGAATTATTCATTGATGAAAAATTGATGTTTGCTTTGCTTCTTGATTTTCACAATATCGATTATTACGAATTGCTTGTAGTATTACTTAGCATAACTAAACTTATTTGTTTGTAATTTCATCGACTTGGCCGTGATAGTCATTTTATTAAATTTAACTAAAAAGCGGCAGTTTACTTTTTTTTAAATATTATCGGATAAAATGAATTTTTTAATACCGAATTTTTTAATTAGCAACATAAACTTAATTATTTTGACCAGTACGATAAATCATGACTTTTTCATAAAACACAAGATTTTTGTTTGACTTATAATATCGGTTAATATGAATTTTTATTTTTTGTTACTTGGATGTGCACTATATAGGGGATTTTTGAGCATTTACAAATTAAAGTTTAGTAGGCTTTTCTCTATATTACAGATTTTTGAGTATTTTGAAGAATAATATAGTTGATTGTGGTGATTTCAACTTGGCCCCGATATTAAGAAGTCTCTGTGGTACACATATTTAAAAAGTAGTATTTGTAAGACTTGTTTTAAATATCGGTTAATACGACTTTTTTATTTTATTGTCGTGGTGAATTTTATTAAAAACTCCTAAGGTGCAATTCAAATCAATCATTCAATCAAAATGCTCCACCTTGGAGATATATTTAAAAAACGTAATCTTAATTGTCTGTAATTGATTTGACCTAAATTAAACCCAATTTAATCTTCACAAATTAGTGAGTTTCGAATTTTTCCAAATTAGCCTATATGTATGATAAATGTCGCAAAAACGCAACAGCGGACATAGTCATATTTTAAATTATTATTACAAAAATATACAGGATTTTTCCTGTTTTGTGCAATACCGTTATTGAAAAGATATGTAAGTATATAAGGGAATGCATAAAATCATTTTGTAGTCAGTTTTAATTGTTTGTTACTGTGTAAAGGATTATCGAAAAAGTGCGTACATTTCAAATGGCTCAAAAATGGTTCTCGATTCTCGAAAATATTGGTAAGTCAGTAATAATTATTTTTACAACCAATATATTTAATGTTATAAAACGGATATATACCAGCAAATTGAATGGGTCCAAAATAATTTAAAAATATTTAGTTTTATCATTTTTTGACCCCGTTTGTTTTGTTGTTGCGTAATAGCCTATGCGTTTTGGCTATAGAGCTTGAGTGGCCGCAGGCCGGTTAGGATATTGCTACCTTTTTGGTATGTATCAGGGACACAATCAAAAACGGGACTTCAGTTTGAGCCTGGAAGAATCTGTGCGGTACTCAGCTTCGCACCGCAAATAAAAGATTTTTCTCCTTATTTTGAAAATTTTTGACTGAACTAATTTTTGTATTTGCGTACAACGACACGAAGTTTTTGCTGGGGTGGGAACATTTCGAAAAACTAGGCTGAAAAGTATTTAAAACAATGAAATAAAAAATATTAAATAGGAAAGCAAGAGAAAATTTTGTTGATTAAAATTACGTTATGTTAGAAGACTAACATCTCATATATAAACTTCAAGTATTAATTAGTTCAGCTAAAATACGACCAATTTAGTTCACAACATTAATCATACGATCTTCATCAATTCTGTTTTAAAAAAACTCCACTAAAATACTTTTATCGAGCGCGCTACCAATTTAATTTAAAATGATTTATTATGTTTAAGCCATTAAAATTTAACTTTATGCTAAATCATAAATCATTTAGATTTGGTTTGTAAAGGATTTAAATTCTAATATACCATTTCTTCACAGTAAGACATTGATTTATGTGTTTACGTATACAAATTTTAAAATTCGAATGGATAAATTTACTATGCATAATCTGTTCTGTTTTTCTTTTTCTTTTTAATTTTTTTTGTCGGGTTTTCTAAATAAAAACATTATTTTTAAATATTAAGATATTCTGATGTATAAAAATAAAATATCCAATTGATTTATATACATACATAAATAATAGCAATAAAAATATTGGAATAACAACATCTTATATTTCCAATACGTTCATGAATTTGGTTGGTGAAAAAATCAACGGCGCTGAAGCGGGTACGTCATATACACATAAAACTTTAAAATTAAAATTGGCTTAATGTGTGTTAATTCAGGTGAAACTTAAATCGTTTGAAAATGCTTAAAATAAAAGCATTGGCACCGACTGGATTGTTAAAACAAGTAGAAGGATTTTCACGGTTTATATAGGTTTTAAAAGATAATTAGCTTAATACGAGGAATTCTAGGGATTACAATTTTTTCTCTTCCCCCCGCGTATTTATTCGGACATTAGAAAATTCGTTCTACGAGTAGTGTATCTATGACTTACATACTGAAATTCAATATTAGATAGTGTAGATGTTACGTTCAGACACTTGTACATATGTAGAGATAAGTGAAGTTCAAATAATGCTTTTATTGGTAGAATACCAACGGCAACATTCCTATATAATTCAACGGAAGGAAATAAATGTGGAAGTTTAAAAATAGCTTTGCAACTTTTATTTTGCATAATTTGCAATTTGTTTAATTTGGATTTTGCTGCTGTTCCAAAAGTTGAGATGGCATAGAAGAAACGTGAATGAATAAATGAAAAGTAAATCGTTTTTAACACATGCGTTGGAACAAAAGGAACGAGTTTTCTAATCAAAACGATAAACGGGCATATTTTAATGCTCAACATACAAATGTGTTTATCCCAAGACATGTGCTTATCAAGCATTATTCCAAGATACTCGAACTCGTCCACACGTTCAATGACAACATTAGAAACCTGTAAAATAGGTAAATCACAATATGGTAAAAATGGGGAGTGAAATATAATAAACTTTGTTTTAGTTAGATTAACTGCTATTTTATTGTAATTAAAATAGTCCAAGAGTGTCTGAAAAACATTTTGCATATTAAATGTTAACGCCGGCGAACGATCACCTGTGTTATAAAAAATTGCGATATCGTCAGCAAACATTCTGATTTGACCAACCTGCGGTAATTTTTTAAAATCAAAAATAATAAAGGCCCAAGAACGCTGCCTTGCGGTACACCACAGTGGATGGTGAAGATGCTGCTTGCGACACCATTCATTGTCATAAATTGAGTGCGGTTTTGAAGATAACTAGCTAGAAGTTTATACGATATTCCTCTAAAACCATAACAATATAGCTTATCTAAAAGCAAGTGATGATCAATAGAGTCAAATGCTTTATGTAGGTCCAAGAATAGACTACACATATATTCCTGATTGTCAAATGCCCTATAGATTAAGTCGGTAATTTCAACTAATGCAGTGTCAGTGCCAGACCCCTGTCTAAAACCATATTGATGACAGTAAAAAAAATTTCTATTATTAAGATATTCCATCATGCGATTTGCTATTAATTTTTCCAATATTTTGTCAAACGCGGATAAGACAGAGATTGGGCGATAGTTGTTAATAGCATTTGGGTTTCCAGATTTAAAAATTGGTGATACTTTTGCAATTTTCAGGCAATTAGGATAAATTCCGGTTGCAAAGAAATTTAACATTTAAGAAATTATAAATTATCAGAACTGTAATTCTTAATTCATTTTTAGACATCAAATCTAAAATAAATTATGATGAATTCGATTTGAAAAATTGGAAAAATTTCATAAAATTATTGAAAATTATTCTTCGACACTACAATTTATTTCCTAATGCTTACATTGTTTTTTAACCATTCAAAATATAGAACTTCCCAAAAATTTTCTATTATTCTAATTATAAAAAATGTTTTAAGTTTAAATCTATAGATAATAATAATTTTTAGAAACTTAAATTTATACTATTTAATCAGAAAATCAATTTAATTTACCCAAACAAATTTTTAACTTAAATTTTCAAAGTATTCGAAAAAATTAAATTTTTCCAACATACTCTAAAATTATGGGCTTTCATAAACATGCATATTTTAAAATACATACATATCTGAAAGTGCTAAATAACTTCTAAATTCTTAAAATTAATTAGTATACTAATTTTTTTTAACTTAAAAAGGCTATTAAAATTTTATATTATGACAGACAATTAAATAATGAAATTTAACTACAAAAATTATTAAAAATGGTTTATAACGAATTGCAATTTCTTAAAATTTTTTAAAATTATTTCAAACTTGATTAAGTTAATTAGTCGAAAATAAATTTTTAACTTTCTTGATTTATAAATTTTAAAATTATTTTACTGCTATTATTCCATAAAATTTTACAAACTTTGATTTTTATTTAAATTCTATTATTTACAAAATTACAAAAAATATAAAAAAAACACATAAATGAACTGTAATTCTTTGTTTTAAATATCTGAGAAAAGAGTTCATTTGTTTGTTAATTTATGAAAAGTAAATTTAAAAACATTCATTCTTAAAATCATTTAAAACATGTACTAAATTTATGTATATGAAGTTAATTAAATAAGTTAAATAAATTTAATAAGTTCCTTAAATAAAAAAAATTTTAATTAATACAAAAAATTAAATAATTGAAATAAATTAGCTAATTTTACAAGGTAAATAAATTTGATAAATTAAATAAATTATATAAAATAAATACTATAAATAATTAAATAAAATAAATTGATTAATCATGTTAGAGAAATGTAATTAAAGAAATTAAACAAAGTAAATCAGTTAAATAATTTAGATAGTTTTAAAAGGTAAATAAATTTGGTAAATTCCACAGATATGTAAATTAGATTAATTAAGTTATTTAACTCAAGAAAATAAATTAAATAAAGTATTTTAAAGAATTAAATTACTTAAACAAATTAAATCAGTTAAATAAATTAAATAATTTTAAAAGGAAAATAAATTAAATATATTCAATAGAAATGTAAATAAGATTGATTAAATTATTTAAAAAATTAAATAAATAAATAAATTATACAGATT
This sequence comes from Tipula unca, assembly GCA_951394425.1. NCBI lineage: Eukaryota > Metazoa > Arthropoda > Insecta > Diptera > Tipulidae > Tipula > Tipula unca. Next base: position 19,649,368 of record OX596382.1, on the reverse strand, counting down.
TAATTAGTTGAATTAATTTTAATTTTAAAAGGTAAATAAATTAGATAAATAAAATAAATTAAGTCAATATATAAAATAGATTAATTAAATTAAATATTAATAAATTAAATAAATTTAAACAGTTAAATAAATTTGATTAAATAAATTATATAAATTAAATAATTAAATAAACTAAATTAATTAGTTAAGTCAGTTAAATTAAAAAATTTAAATGAATTCAATAAATATATAAACTAGATTAATTAATTTAAAAAATAGATTAATTAAAAATATTTAATTAAGTAAACAAATTAAATCAGTTTAATAAATTAAATAATTTTAAAAGGAAAATAAATTAGATAAATTCAACAGATATATAAATTAAATTAGTCAAATTATTTAAAAAATTAATTAAACAGATTTAGTTAGTTAAATAAAGTTGATAAATTAAATAAATTACATAAAATAAATACTTTAAATTATTAAATAAACTAAATTAATTAATCAATTTAGATAAATGTAACAAGCCAGATAAATTAAATTATTTAAATAAATATATAAATTAGATTAATTAGTTTAAAAAATTAAATTAATTAAACAAATTATATCACTTAATTAAATAAAATAATTAAATTAATTAATTATTATTAAATAAATTAATCTTTTAAAACCAGGGGGTCTCGATGAACTTATATCCAGGATTTTACCAAAATATTGAATGTAACCCGTATACGTATTACATTAGTACATACGTATTACATTAGTACCCTAGATGTAACTCTTAAGGTTCACGAGGACGGATATTTGAAGATATGAAAAATTTCAAAATTCTCAAGCAATCGTACTCTATTCATTTCTGATGGAGGATAAACCTAATTATGAAATTTATATATTTTTGTTATTTTGTAAGCAATTTTGAAAATTTCTGCGTAAATCTTAACCCTTTTAATTTCGTTGTATTCTTCTCACATGCATACGTCTAATTAGTACTTGTTTTATTTTTATTCAAACCGAATTAAATTTAATTATGATAATTCGTAAACAACATTTTTCATTAAACAATAATTAAATTTTAATTTTCAATTGAAAATGTTTTATCTCTTTGTATTTTAATTGCGACTACATAGAAATTTTTAATAAACTATAATACAATTCATTAATTAATAATTTAAAAAATTTGTTATTCGTTTGGAGTAGGCATTCTTCATCAGTCTGTTCACATTTTGTAATTAGTAGTGTTAAATTGTGGTGAAAAAATTTGATTTTTGGTCCACGACTGCTTAAAAATCGTATTTGCCAAAGTTAGGCAAAAATATTAAAAAATGTATTATTCATAATATTTATTCTTGGAAATTGGGTCATACGAGTAGAATTATGACTCAGATTGAGTATACATTTTGAAAAATAATTTATTGTGACACATATTTTCTTACAGATTTATAATTTAACATAAATATTTTATCTTTTAATTTGATTGTATATACGTATGTATATATCACATGATATGCTTGACAACAGATATTGTAAAAATATTAAAACACAAATAAATGTTCAGTCATGTGTTAAATATATAGATTGATTTATGAAGAGTGTATTGATGAAAGTGCCTGGTCATCGCAAACATAAAAAATATATCTCGCAATACAATGGATCATTAATTGTTGAAAGGGCAAACAAAAGTTCGTTACAAAATAAAACAATTTTTTTAGATATTTATGCATGTTGTACGTGGTAACTACCCTCAAGTAAGTTTGGCGCCGAAGCAGTTGAATTCTGCTATATACATACATATTAACATTATTTGCTGAGTATATTGAAACATTTAATTTTTTTTTATGCAGTAAAATTCGTATTGAATCTTGTTCTGGAGTTGGAACATACAAGCTTCCATAAAAACTAAAAATAGAGATACAGTAAAAATAGCATACATCAGACCCCTGTTCAATAAATTACTTTGTATATCAACCTTATTATGTTGTTAATGTAAATATCGGACGACACATTATATCTAAAATAAATTCAAAAGAAAAATTCATTTGGGAACGACAATGTGTATAAATCTAAATAGAAAAATCATTACTTTGTATATATGTACATATATAGAGTTAATGATTCTATTGTTAGTTTACGCTCATCTCATTCTATAAAAATGTAAACATCTAATTAATGAATTTATTCGTCAAAACAAATTATTCAACGATTATAGCAACGATTTTCTTAGCCATAAATAACATTAAACAATGTATGTATGTAGGTATGTATGTACTATGTACTTACAAGTTTATATTAAATTACAATATAACTTAGGAATTCTATATAGTTACCAAACATACATTTTAGCATTAATCTTATATTAACCGACTTATATTTATAGTGTGACAAAAATTGCTTTCAATTTGATAACCTTGACGTGACTATTTTAAGTACACAATTTATGACTTGCACAGGTTAATTTGGCTTAAACGGGAGAGGAGAGATGTGAGGAAAGTCAAAAACTTGCTGTGTTAACCACACGAATAGACCACTGTAAATTTAAAATGTTGACCTCGTGCAAGAAGCTAAAATAATTTATTTTAGTCTTACTACAATAGAAACGATCTGCCTCGGAAAGAGAACTGCTCAGACAAAATTATAACGACGAGTTTGGGAAGTGTCAGCTGGTATACTACATCACATTTAAAACAACATTAACCAATCTCCCAAGAGTCCTGTTTGATTGATTCCAATTGAATGCAAACTCCAAAGATAACTATTCAAATATTCGAAAAAATGATACGAAAACCATTTACATAGTAAACATCAAACGTAACTAATTAAGGCTTGCAATTGACCCTTTGCGCGATACGATTAACATTTTTCTTAAAATTAATCATTTTAAATTATAGTAAATGAAATTTTTTTTTTTAAATAAAATTCCGAAACCAAATTTTAGTCGGCCTGTCCAACCACTCACATAGTAAAACACACGAAAAATGGTCTAGCACTGATGCTAGACCATTTTTCGTGCATTTCAATATGTAAGTGCTTGGCAAGGTCGACTAACATTTTGTGTTGAATTTTTTTACGTACAATCTAGCCATCAAAAGAAGCAAAAAAACTAAATAAGCCTGTGGTAGCAATTTCAATTCGCATCATTTATTTGTAAAATGCAAAGATACAAAATAATACCAATAATAACAGGTACTGCAATTAATTCGGGTATATCACCACATTCTATTTGCACATCCTAAGATTGCAAAAATGATACTATTCGGCCTAGATGTGTTTCGCTGGCTGTCATTCGGACTCGGAAAAATTCGTTACAGGTACTGGAATACGTATATGCATATCGAGGATATACTAGCTAGTTAATCTGAAAATTCAGCAAAGCCGCAATATAAATTTATTCTATGCACGCGTGGTAAATTTTATATCTCACGACATCTCTGAAATAGGAATATAACCTTTCGAAGATCGAATTCAAGCAATTATGGAACTGCAGCCCCCGAATTCGATCAAACAGATACAAAACTTTGTCGTAATTATAAATTTTTATCATAGATTCGTAGCACAGATCGCTGAATTATTAGCACTAATTGTGATAAAACTATATGAATTTCGAGACGGCTAAGTTAGCTTTAGGTTCAGTAAACTCTTTGGTTCATCCGAAGGATTATCCAAAATTGAACATAAATATGTACAACTCGGAAATTGGAGTGGGTTCCCTTTTGCAACAAATTAAGTATTTACAATATATTACAGGGAACCTCTCGCTTCCATTTAAAAAAAATTACAACCGACAGAAGCCTGCCATTCAGCGTTCGATCGAAGCTCTTAGCGATCATCTTGGCCCGCCCAAGGGAAAAAGATACGTTAGCTATCGACCACATAGGAACAGAATTAGATCGCCTTTTTGTTTTTTTACAAGAGACCGATGAAGAGTAAAAATCTTTGGTAGATCCGAAAACTCAAGATAGAAATTAACGTTGATTGATTGTCATAAATATAAGATAGGGTGTGAGACTTCAACAAACAGAATTCGTCCATACATACCCGAATCAATGCGTTGTGTCGTTTGTAACAGTCTCCAGAGCTTCCCGCATCCGGGAATTAAATTATCAAAATATTTTTGGCCGACCAACATCAATTACAACTGCGTTGTAATTGATTCAGAACATCAAACAGATATCGTAGATCAAGTTTAAAAGTGAAAAAAAACTTCAAACAATAATTCATGAAAATATATCAAGCAAATCTGCCCTGTTTCAAAAATTTAAAACGGCGAACAAAGCCTGGGTGACGCGTAAGCTGATGACCGACTATTTAAAGCAACTTAATCTTAGGTCAAGCAAAAAACGAGAATTTTATTTTTGGACAACGCCATACGAATAATGAAAATTCGTGATTGCAGCTGGATTGCAGCAACTGGAAGAATGGGATAACGAATAATCTAGCTATTGTTCAGAATGTAGGACATCCCCATTCCAAAATGAATTGTGCGCTTAATAGGATTAAAAAAGCTGAGATTACTCTAATCATTGCAATTCATGCTATATCTAATTCATCTACGACAGTGGAAAGAATTTATCAGTCCGAAGTTACTCTGATGAATGCCAGTTGGGCCATTCCACCAACACCTTTGCCATTAGAGGAATGCCATAACACGAGATCCCAGCCCAAGGTTGTCTGTCAATTAAATTTAGCAAAACCAACATCGGTCGTATCTTTTATTTCATTATCTAAGACACAAATTCAACACCGGCGTTACCAACACATACCGTAATCCTGCCACCTCCAGAATTATTAACGCATCTCATCAAAATTAGAATGAAATTAAATAATGATGTTTGTATGTTGCCTGCTGAACAGTTTGCCAATGTCGTTAATTCTACATTTGGCCACCCGGGCTGTTGATCAAAGAACTTTAATGGAGACTGCACTGTCAAAATTTTTGAAAAATAAGTCCTGCCAATCACCTTCTATAACCTGAAAGGAACTGTCTCTAAACTTAAATCCTCTTGCTTCCAAAACCAACCCTGAAAATAGCTCCGCTATGAAACTGTTTACGTTTTATTTCCAAAACGTAAAGTCTCAAGCAAGAAAAACTTCACTTACTTTCTCGTCTAATGAAAAAAATGGAAACTCGTTTCTTTTTCAAGAAACCTAAAGTAACTGTGAGTAGAAGAACTGCTTCAATAACATCATCTGCCAGGACGAATTGTCTTCAAATGACCTTGACAGGAACGTTGCAAAATTCTATGACCTAATTATCCGTACGTTTGAAAATCATGTTCCTCTGTCCAGAATATCGAAATTGAATCATCATGAGACAATAGAAAATCTGAAGATCAAGGTCTTGTATGACGAGTTTTTTTAACTAAAGTACAAAAAATATATCGTGACATTACAAGATAACATCAATAAGGACCCTAGCTATAAGTAATTCTGGAACTTTTTTAACACTAAATGCCAGACCTAAAGCTATCCTGCCTCCATGTACTACAACTCTGTATCGTTAATATATTTGCCGAATTTTTTTAGTAGGCTAACAGCCAATCTATTGAGTTCCGGGTGGATCGGAAGTCCTTTGACTACATTGCTGGGTCCGGATCATCTGTGCAGTACGTACTTGAGAAAATTTTATTTAAGATTATCTGAGGGCCGTAATGCATTTATCATTTCTTTTCTTTTGCTGGTGTTAAATAGGGCATCCATGCACGTAATAAAACAGATTAAATTGCAACGTAGCAAGTCAGCATCATTTGAATTAAGGAAGTTGCTTACTATATTGCATACTGATCTTTGCTTAATTCAGAAACGCTATCTATATGATGGTTCTGTTTGTGGACTCAACACCTCTAGTGGTAGCATTATTTCTAAAAATTCCGCGGCGAAAACCAAAGCGTGCATTTATATCTGAAATAATGTTAACGCTTCTCTCATTGAAGAGTGCAGCTCGGCTGATATTGCAGCTGCAGGAATTACTATTGATTAATACCCACAGTTAACTGGTGATGCATCAGTATATCTGCCTTATAATTCCATGACACCTCATCGTTCTGAGGAATTTACTTACTGTTTAATGACAAGTTGGTGGCTGAATTTAACTTTTACAAAACATTCGAGGTGATTTACACATCGAGAGATATGTGGTTCTCAACAAACATTCTCAAGTGGATATCTGAATCGCTAGAATTTTTTTCAGATGGCTCGCTTTCTGAACAGGGTGGGTCTGAGAACTTCTGGCACTTTTTGGGTACTTACTGTACTATTTCTCATGTGGCATTAATCGCGGTTACTCGCTGTGCCATTACAGCTATTAATTTCGCGATTAATGGTATCAACATATTATTTTCTGTACTGAAAGTAAACCGGTCCTCAATTCCTTAATTAATCGTTTGACCTATTCAAAACTAGTGAAGTATTTTAAGAATTTTATTAATCTTCTGTGCCGTAATAACAAAGTTCCGGTCTTGTGGGTACCTGCACATTGTGACATTGAAGGTAATGAAATCGAAGACATTTTCCGTTTCCTCTTTACATTGGTAAAAATATAATCAAATATGCTGCTACACTTCACTTAAACCAAGCGTGGTCATCCACCTCCGCCTGCCGTAAGGCGAAATTCTTTATTAGTGAGCTCAATTTGAAGCTGGCTAAGTACGCGTTTCATTAAAAAATGATAACTTAAGAATACTAGTATGGAGTCTTACTGGCCATGCGACAAATGTTTTGAAGATGATGATGATAGATCATACACTTCATCGGCAGCTGCCGACAATTCCTGTGCATCTACTATCCTCTCTGAACGCGTGATTTGATAGAATCCAAGGTTTGCACCATGGGTCCTTTGTGGCATTGAGTGCGTAATTTAATGAGTTCCAGCCAAATTTAATAAAAATAACGGTTAAGGGAATTTTAGGAAAAAATAACATTCCATTTCCAAATTTAAATCGAACTATGCGACTGTTTGGTTTAAAATAGAGTATCGAGACATTTTTTTAGTTATTAACATTTATAAATTATAGTAAATGAAATTTTAAAATCGATACTGAATTTTATTCGACCTTGCCAAGCACTTACTTAGTAAAATACACAAAAAATTATCTCACACTGATACAAGATGATTTTTCGTGAGATTTACTATAAGGATGCTTGGAAATGTCGACTAAATTTTGGTATTGACAATTTTTTTTTTTCAAATTGTAGAAAATGGATTAGCGTACTTGGACCTCAAAAATTTGGTTGTTGCATAATTTCAATCAATTTTAAAAATTCAAACTCGAAATCAAGTGATTAGTGAGTTCAAATTTATAATAAAAATAAGATGCGATAGTATAGAAATATATGGTTTAAAAACTAAGGGAAGGAAATTAAATTAGCAACGTAATGTCTACTATCTACAATCTACTATCAATAAAATTATAAAAACTTACAGACGGAATGGAGAAAATATAAATTTTAAAATATTTTTGTTGAAAAAATTGTTTGCCTGTATATGTATAACGTCAAACTTTATTATTTTCTCCATTTAGCTCAGTCCATGGTTTAAAGTGTTTCACATCTAAGGGAAAGTATATCAGATATATTGATTTTAAATTTTACACACAGAAAGTTTTTCAAATTTATGCTTTTAATGTTAACTAGAGTATATTTTGTAACAGACATTTAAGCACTATGTAGACTAATTACGTGCATTGGAAAGATGAAACTTCCCATAAATAATTTATTGTATGTTATCTATTATAATCAGACATATACACCACACATGTGAAGTATGTACATTTAATTTAAACTCATACTATCTGAAAATAAATATTTTAATTAAGATTATACATAGTTTATAAAATATCTAATTAAAATTTGTATGTATAGCATAGCATATGTATGTACGTATGGACCATTAAACATAATAGGTTACATTTATGTACACAAAATTTAACTTTTAAATGAGACATAAGTATATACATAAATCGTATTTGCAATTTTTAGAATGATGTAGCCATTTCCGTGGGAATAATAAAATAGATTTGGTTTTAAGCTGAATCAAGATAAGTAAATTCTTTTACGTATTCTTTTACATTTCAGATTTTGTTTGTTGTTTATTCTGTTGTGAGGTTTATGGAATATATATTCTAAATAAATTTCTAATGTATTCTGCGATTTTTTGAAATATAATTTAATAATAAAGATAAATCAATTAATTTAAATTATACGTGACGGTCCATTGTGATACCACAGGATCTTACTATCCTTAATTGAACCAGTTTGAGCTACTTATGTAGCGTGATATATCTCGCACTTTACAGTTTTTGAGATCAGAGAGGCCATCCATTAAGAACCTACCCATATGCTTGTGCCTTCTGTGTGCTAAGGCCGGACATCAGCATAGGAAGTAGACTACCGTCTCTTCCTCCTTCTCGTCCATACAGCTTCTGCAGAAATCATTTGCTTCTAGACAGTGTCGTGTGAGTACCCCACGGTCATTTTTAATTCACGTCTAGGTAGGGACATCAGTATCTTTGAGCGTTTTAAGTTCAGTGCCGACTTGTCTTGCTACACTACACGTGAGAGTGTTCGTCCATCTTTCGTTCGCTGAGGCTACTGCCTCCTTTTTAAGCACTGTCTTGAGCGCCTTAATAGGTTTCCCCAAATATGCCATTTCCGGAGTTGCAGAGTTGTACATTGCCTAGCTAGTTCATATCCGCTCTTCAGTTCACCATGACGTCCGAGTGGCCGGGAACCAGACTATCCGAATGTTGAAATGATCACTCATCTCATTCAGAGTCGAGTGGCAACCCAGAAAAATGACATCTTTATGGGTTTTAGTATAGTACTTTTCCGTTTGTGAACAAGTTTTGTTTTCTCAATCTGCTATTTGTGATTTCGACGTTTGTTATAAAAAGGAAAAATTAAGAATGAAATATGATTGATTACCGAATTTTAAAGTTGTTCGTTATACATAATAACGCGGTTCCCAAAATAAAATCATTTTACCTAGATTTTTATAGTTCTCTGGGTTCCGGACTTCTACGAGTATATAAGTATCTTGTAAAAAGACTTTTGTTATATCCCAATTTTTCATATTCAGCTCCACGTATATACATAGATTTAACCAATTGCACGGCGGTCACTATAGTAATGGATTAAAAGTGATCGTTAAAAACTGAACGTAATTGGTTTTCACTTATTTAAGGCGATGCATTTAAATCACAGATATTGCCCTGAAACACTTGTCAAACTTTTGTGAATGCGAAGCTGTTAGTGACTAGCGATTCAGTTAAGCCGTATGAGTAAATTTATCCTAAATCTTGCCTAAAAGCAACAAAATATTTTTGTCGCCTCATATATTTGGTAGGCCTATGCCAAAATAAATACTTTGGCAGGGAAAAGTCACATAATCGGTAAAGATATATAGGATTTAGGAGAAATTTCAACCATCTATATAGAATTGTGAATTTTGTCCTAAAGTAAAATTCTAAATTTTTTTTTTTTTTTAAAGACAGATTTAGGACAAAATTCAAGTGATTTAATTTTACTGGTTTAATTTTAATTTTTTCTTCCCTAGTCGTAAAATAATGTCAGAATTTTAAAACAAATTTTGCGAACATTCAGATTACAATGTAATCCTAAATTTCTAGAGATAGATTATGAAAATATTTTAAAATAAAATTTTTCTAATATATTCGTAACTTATTTTGAAAACAGAGCCGTCCGTATCGCATTAAACTTAAACAAATCTGGCCACCGTAGTTTAGAACTATAGTTCACTAAAACACTCTATCAATTGACTATATTATCGACTTTTTCTACGAATAGACTACGCTGTCTACGATATTTACATTGTCTACGACACGTCGACGTATGAAATAATAGATGACCTGTAAATGTCCATCCCTGGATGTACGTTTACGCGTCATCTATTATTTTCTACATCGACGCGTCGACAACCTGTCGACAACGACAATCACGTCGATAATGAAGACAATTTCTGTAATGATTTTATGAATCAGTTCTAAACTAAGTGACCAATTTAAGATCAATGCGACACAGGTGTTTATAATTGAATGGAATTTTCTTCAATGCATTTTAATTTTAATTTTCAAAAAAGGCGGCCATATTAGCTAGTTTTTCTTATAGAAAACTTAAATTACAATTTAGATATCTAGTTTGTTAGGTAAAGAATATTTCAAATAAAATCGGGAGTCAAATAACATAAATTTTTAGTCTACATTGTTTGAAATTGTGTTATAGTTATACAAAACGTCGCTAAAATCGGTTAATGTAATGGTGAAAAGTCTTTCAATTAGAATCTTTTCAATAAGATTATAACATCAATTAAAAATAATCCGGGGATCTCCGACTATGTGACTGTGCCATAAACTCGAATACATCCCATCCCATGGTGAGACGGATTCCAGTTCAAGAAGGCTAATAAAGCGTTACCAAGTTATTAAAAAATCAAGTAGAACAAACGTATGTAAAATTAGATGTAAAACTAGGTTAGCAGGTCAAAATTGTATCTTGCCAAATATAGTGACACTGATTCCGCTAAATATAAGCACATCAATTTAGTATTATGATGTCAAGCGATTTGCAGTTGTGTGCACTGAAGAGGGCGGCTTAAGGATGAGCATGGCCATGGGTGACATTTCATGCGAGGCCCTTTTTAGTTTGCAAGGTAAAAATATTTACATATATTTAGCGGTGGCGTGGTTAGAAACTGCGTTTTTCAATGTTCTAATGAATCGTGTAAAGCTTCTTTTGTTGACAACTTAATTAGGGACGCCATTGTGATTAACACACCACATGATGTAGTCCGCGTATCATGTTTACAAAAACAAAACCCAAGTCTCGAAGAAGTGTTGGAAACCGCCAAGATTTATGAAACAACCACCAAAACGTGTTCGACAATTAAAGGGGAATCTAGTTGTGGTGAAATTAATAAAATTGTTAGCAATGCCAGTCGTCTAAAGCTATTTGTGATCGGTGCCGAAAAAAAGGTCACATAGCAAGTGTGTGCATGTCGCGTTCAAAGGATCGGTTATTTTTCATGTCGCGTTCAAAGGATCGGACGTTTTCGCTCACGAGGTCAATCTAACGGTAGGCGTTACGGTTCTAGATCAAATTACAATAGAGACCGCCATTTTTCCAACCATCGTTACCGTGCTAGTTCAAGTCCAAGTCCAGCCAGGGATCGAAATATAGCAGTTACAAAGTCAACTGATGTTAATTCACCGTCTGTGTATTCAATTACTGACACTCGTAATAAAATATGGATTGGGCTGAAGATTAACTGTCGCTCAATTTAATTTTAAATTGACACCGGCGCAACATATTCTATGGTTGGTTTAAGTGTCTACCGATAGTTTGTAAACCCACATCGAAGATTTTTCGAGCATATGGAGGCAACATAATCAAAGTCAAAGGTGTATGCTTTGTAGACGTTGTATGCAAACAATATAACTGTAATTTGCCAACAATTGTAGTGGAACAAAAAAATTGTTCTAATATTATGGGTCTAGATTGGTTTGAAATATTTAATTTCAAAATAGTTCTTGGAAACAATGATATATATGCTGTTACCGAAGACAATATTGAAGGCGAGTTGAAACGCAAAATCACCAAAATCTGCCAGAACCGTCAATTGCTATTTGAAAATACATTGGGGAAATTTTCAACTTGAACTCTCTGAAGAAACAAAAAAAGTCATGGTAATAAGTACAGCGTTTAGGCTTTACCCGGCGATTAATGGAACAGCTAACCATCGATTCAGATTTTTGCGCAGTGTATCTAGATGATATATAATTGTTTCTGGAAAGTCACATGAAGATCATTTAGAAAACCTTGAAATGCTGCTAAATCGATTGGAAGAAAATGGTTTTAAATGCTGCTTGGAAAAATGTGAATTCACAAAACTCGAGATAAATAAAACACTGGTTTGAACGCAATCAAGAAACTGCCCCGTCCACAAAACTTGAAAGAAGTGGAATCTATTATTGGAAAGTTGAATTATTATAATAAATTTATTAATAATTTTTCTGAATTAGCAGCTCCATTGAATAGCCTTCGCTCTAAAAATTCACATTTTGTCGCTCATATTAGCGACAGATGCATCTGCATATGGCATTGGCGCTGTATTATCACATCGATTTCCGGATGGAACAGAATATCCTATTACGTTTGCATCCAAAACCTTGGATAAAGCTCAACAAAACTACAGCCAAATTGAAAAAGAAGCGTTGTCCATTATATATCGCGTTACGAAGTTTCACCAGTTTCTTCATGGTAGAAAATTTCAGCTTGTGACAGGTCACAAACCGCTGCTTACACTGTTTGGTCCGCATAAAAAATTACCTGTGCACACAATCAATAGGTTGCAAAAATGGGCGATTATTTTGATGGGCTATGTATGAGTACGAAATTATATACAAACCAACACATAAACACGGCAATGCACTATCCAGACTACCAAGTGGTTCTGATACTGAGTTTGATACTAGCGAAGAATCCTGCCATTTTATCGATGATGATCACAAAGTATCCGTTTGTTGTCCAAATGTCAACGACAACTTCGGTCTGTACTATACGGGCTCTTCAACAAATTTTTACAATCGAGGGAATACCAGTTGCCATTGTTAGTGATAATGGTCTGCAGTTCACGTCTTCGGAATTTAAAAATTTCTGTCGTCTCAATAACATTGAACATCTGACGTCTGCACCATTCCATCCCGAATCCAACGGAGAAGCTGAAAGGTTTATGCGCAACTTTAAAACAGCTCTGATAAAGATGGAACCTCGAGTGATTTGGCTCTTGAAAGTTTTTGTCAACATATCGCATTACACCACTTAGAAGCGATCAATCTCCTGCTGAGATGTTACATGGGCGGCAGCCAAGAACTTTGCTGTCTTCTTTAGCAGAACATTTACATATTCGATATTCAGACATACCGTCAACGAAGTTTAAAAATAACGACAGTGTGTATGTCAGAGATTTTTCTGTTAGAGGAACCACCAGGTGGAGAAAAGGTCACATATCCAAATGTGTCGGCAAACGTTTATATTTAGTAAAAACCAACAGAGGAATATGGCAGCGACATCAGAATCAGATTCGAACAAGAGTCGCAGTACCAGATGATTCTGAATACAAACCGATTGTTCCTGTAGATCACAACATCTTCATCAAATCCAATTCCACGGGATTACCCAAACAGCATGTTGCCGTTGCTAGTTTCTGGAAGTGAGTCAACCAAAATTATTCCAAACGAAGCACCAGCATCAACAACATCACAGATTACTGCACCAGCACCAGATCTGGCGAATGAGCAAGATGTATAAACTCCAGTCCGGCGATCATCACGCGTTTCAATAAAAACCGTGTGGTACCAATTTTAGAAGTAATTATTTCAAATTCAGAATGTAAATGTAAACTCAAAAGAAAAATTTGATAATATTTTTTTGATTTGGTTCTAGCGTTCAAACGTCTCTTCTTCTTTAAAAAGATTTAATATTTATAACTAAAAAACCAAGAAAAACTAAACGCCATTCAAGATCACCAAAAAAATTTCACTGCCGCATCGCTCCTATCACCTTAATCAGCACCATAAAAAGATTAAATTGATTAATGATTAAAAAACTAAACTGTTATACGATAAATTGTCCATGTGATAAACTGTTATACGATAAATTGGTTTACGATGAATTGTTTACGATTTACTGTCAATCTTAGCACTGAAGCGAAAATTTTTTCGGGTGTTTTGTTATGTAATTGCTTGACACGGTCGACTAACATTTCGTATGAGAAAATGTAATATTATACTAGGGGCTTTGCTTCTGAGCCCTTCGTGTCCCAACTCTGATGGATGCTCCACTGCTTGTCCCCATTCATCGGACAGTGCATTCATTAGATTAGTTTATTAGATAATAATTGTATTGGGTGTATGTATTAAAAACCGGAATTTTTAATGAAATTTGAGTGAAAAAATTTTACAAGATTTTTTATTCAAAATATTGCCCATCGCTACCCACTACTTTTTCCCATCTTTCTTAGCAATTAATGGATTCCATCCCAGAAAAACTGCGCCGGCTTGGCGGCCAAAAACGAATCGTGATGAGGCAGAATTTACCATCCGTCACTCTCCAGGTAATTTTTGACCGGCGCCGCAATATATGGCCGAGCATTATCGTGGTATAAAATGATTGACTCGTGTCTGGTCGCTTGGCCGATCTGCCTGGAGTTTCTGCTTCAATCGGATTAATTGTTGACGATAGAGTTGGGCATTGATGGTTTGGCCAATTGGCAACAGCTCATAGTGGAAGAATATGATATAAATTCTTAATTTCAAAAATTCAAACAAACATTTATATTTTTTACATTTTTACATTTAAACCAGGTGACATTTGGGCTGTTTGCATAATTTAAAGATTTTGACAGAAATTATATGAGAAATTCACGTCGACTTAAGCAAGATGTGAAAATTTAGATGTAAAATTTGAAGTAAATTAGCATAAATGTTCTATGAAATTTACACCAAGTTTTTTTAGTTTAAATTCGGTTTAAAGTATCGAAAATGAGGGTAAATTGAAACTTATAAATCTTCTCTAATTTTGAGTGAAATTTAAAATAGAATTTAATATACTTTAGATTAAGCTAGAAATTGAATCTGACTATGTTTGAAAATGTTGGCTAAATTTAGTTTATGTAAAATTTGTATTTTAGTTTTGAGTGGAATTTGGATTTAATGGTTCTGGATTTGAGCTTAATTTTAAGTGATTAAGAAAACATATTTAATTAAGACATGAAGTTAAAATTAATAATTGAGAAAGAAGCTAAATTTTGAGTGAAACTTAAATTTTAATTCACTCGAATTAGAGTTAAAATCGTGGTTAGTCAGTAATTCCTTCTATGTTAGGTGGATATTTTGTAGGTGTTAACTGTAAGCTTATTTGTAATCAGAATAGAATTAGGATTAAATAAATAAGATTGTTGAGCTTTCACACAAAAATTGCGAGGTTTCTCTATAAATTGCAATGTCTTTCTGCATATGTTTTTCCCAATTTAGCATTTCAAATTACACCAACACAAACAAAACAAGTTCTAAGTTAAATAAATAATTCTTGTAAATTATGAATTAATTATTTCACTAGAACTTCCAGTTACTTTGTGAATAAAGGCCTTAGAGAATGTGTGGCCTTAGAGAATAAAGCCAAATTTAGATAAACTTCATGAAAACAATTGTGTAGTGACAATAAAAATAAAATTTTAAATAATCATCTCAATTGTGAGTGAAATATACAAATAGAAAAAGGGCTAGGGTTTTTTCGAGTTGACTTTCGTATTTCTCCCGAAGATGATTGTATAATTTGAAAATTTAAAATAATTACAAAAGCTAGAAAGCTTTATGATTTGTTTGAACAGTCTGAAAATAGCATTTTCAATTATTTCCACAGAGCTGTAATATTGAGATTTATTCTTTATTGTGGAAGAGCAAATTATTGAGCTTTCGATAAACTCCCTTAAGTATTTCCGCACAGAACTTTTTTAAACTGGTTTAGTATAATAGTTTTTGAAAATTATAGTTTAAAAAAAATTCGGTATCCACAAACATGTCTATAAAACTAAACTTCAGGAGCTTTTAATTACAATTCGTCCCAGCAAATTATTTTAGTTAAATTTAAACTTTTCACATTTTTTTCGATTTCAATCTATCGACATTCAAACAAAAACTATTAAACTGGTGATTAACATAGTAATAATGTTTATAATTAACGTTTATTTACAATTAAGGACTTTTGGTACGTATTTAAAAAAAAAAAATTTGAATTTTTTTATTTACTTTACATACCTCGTGACTCTAAAACATCATAGAAAATTACTTTTAACCAATTCCCCAAAGCTTTCCAGAATTGAAGGAATTAACTTCTATATAAATCGTAAACAGACCCTTGAACTTTTAACTACATAATTTCGTTTTTTTTTTTAAATTTTAACCATTCAAATAAAGTTATGTAAAACATATCACGAACGTTTATGAATAATTTACGAACTCTATTATCTGGAGCTTTTATGAATAATTCACTCAACTCAATAGCTGGAGTTTTAAGGTTTTTCCGAATTAAAAACTTATGTAATTGCAAAAAGCTTCATACATAATAAGATCAAAGCTTCTGCGATTTTTAAAATTGAAAACTTTCGAACCAAACTATTATCGATGTTATATTTGAATTACTGACTACAAGTAATTCAAAAATTAATAAAATTAAGATTAATAAAAATAATTGTTGAGCTCTCACACTAACATTTTTCTCTATATAGAATTTTCAATTACATTAACACCAATTTCTGCACTAGCCTAGTACCTAGCTTTAAACGAAATTTGAGACTAATTTCATTTAACTTTGAAATTGAAATTCTGTTAAATATTTTTTGGGCTAAAATTAAAAATAATTTGAATAATCTGATTTAATTTCTAAATGTTTTCAAGTTCTGGTCACCTAATCAAATTTTTTTTCCAAACGCTCCTCAAATTTTCAACCTAACAACCTATAATTTAGTAGAAGTCTAGTTGTATAACTGGAGAGTGAAGTATAACCATACTATTGTTAACCATTATAGGCTAATGTCAGGTTGGGAGTAATTTAAAATTAATTTTTTTTTCTCGATTTCATATGCAACAATCGAAGGATTTGGCGCCAATTAATTGGTCCACCTCGACCTATTTTAAATAAACAAATTTAAATGAAATTTCACCAATTTTCATAAATATCGTGTTTATCGTTCCAATGAAAGCTCAGTTGCATGGCCATTATTATGTTCAATCCCATTTCAAATTATTCTCAAATCATAATTTTACTATCTATCATGTTGGGCAAGGTGGGCATTGATCACTGTTCATTTTGCACAATCCATTCAAAAATGTATTTATAAAAACATAGATCGATCGACATCAAACCAACATTAGTCTAAGTTGTACTGTAAACTTGGGCTTGCGAGCTAAGATTAATAATTTTGTATGCTATTATTTATAAATAAGGATGATTCAGATTTTACAAAAATGTAAAATTACGATACCAAATTATGTGGGTGCTACGAAAGTCGACTGAAATTTGGTATCAGAGAATTTATTTTTGTTTTAAGTTCATATTTATGAGTTATAATAAGTCAAACTTTATTAAATTATAACCAAATTGTACTTGAACTTGCAAAACACTCATAAAAATACACAAAAAATTGTCTAGCACTGATGCAATACAATTTTTCGAGCGTTTTACTATGTGAGTGCTTGGAAATATTGTACCGAAGAATAAATATTTTCGTACCAAATTTTAGTTGATCTTTCCAATCACTCACATAGAAAAACATACGGAAAATTGTCTTGCATATGTCCCAGACAATTTTTTGTGGGTTTTCCTTTATAAGTGTCGAGCCAAGGTCGACTAAAATTTGGTAACAAAATTTTAGTTTTTTATAAAATTCCATGAATTATAGATTCATAAATAATAATAAAAGAATTGTGTCCCTATATTTTCTGTTAAAAACCGATAACAAACCCTTAAACTTTCAGTTCCTTTGATGTTCCTAATAAAACAAAGAATGGCTAAATAATACAAAAGAAATACAATCAATACAATAATAACTAAAAAAAAAATTCTCGTTACCATATTTTAGTCGATCTTCCCAATCACTCACGTAGTACGACACACGAAAATCTGTCTTGCTTAAGTGCAAGACACATTTTCGTGTGTTTTACTATATGTAAGTGTCGAGGCAAGCCGACCTAAATTAAGTATCAAAATTTTATTTTTTATAAAATAATAAAAATAATCGATATGACAAATTCTCGAATTTGAATTTTGTCCCTATTGTTGCTGCCAAAAACAGGTAACAACGCCCTTAAATGTTCGTGTCCTTTGATGTTTTTAATTAACCAATTATTTGCATATAGCGTACAAGAAAAAATCGAAAGACTCATTTTGTGCCCAGTACAAATATTAATATTAAAATTCAAACATTTTAATTTGATTTTATGAAAAACTATATTCTAATATTATAGAAAGGGTATATGATTGAGTACCCCGGTATTTATGTAACTGTAACGACGAAGTTTTCTGCCATTCTAAGGTTGATTTGTTTTAATACCCCATGGTATTGGTATGTTTAATTGTTTTTGTTGGCCGTACTTGTTGTTTATCGCTTAAACAAATTGATGGACATAAATAAATTTTTTGATGGGAAAATTCTTTGTATTGGTGAATTATATAAACTATTTTTCTATACATGCGGGGTTCAGTTGTTATTTGATTACCTTGGGTAATTTTTGGATGCAAGTTAACCCGGAACACTGGATTCAGAGTCCAGAGTGCCAACCATTACACCATAGAACCGATGAACATTGTGGACGCATGTCAAATAAATTTGTTACTAGGTTAATTCATAAAATATAAACAATTCCAAAATACACACACACCGCCCCCGGGTGGGATCGAACCACCAACCTTTCGGTTAACAGCCGAACGCGCTAACCAATTGCGCCACGGAGGCTTGTTTGCTTAGTGCAATAATCAAATATTCGATTACTAAACAATCTGTGTGCATCGACAAAAATATTTAAAAAAAAATCCGTTACTATAAAACTTACTATAAAGTTGGTCAATTTACATAGACTTGTGGAAGTTTCAGATACATATTGTTGGACTTTTTACTGTAAATCCGGTTTTGAACGTTTAATTTATTTGATTAAATTGCACGCATCACCGCGGTATTGTTCTGCATACTATTAAACCCACAATCGTTTTGAAAGTAATCTTTGGTCTTTTAGTGTAAAATATTAAATTGAGCTTAATGAGCTTTTGAATTTCAGTTATTAATTTAAATTTAAATTCAAAGCCTTACGATCACCAATATAGATTAAATATTTTAAGTGACAAACGATTAATTTCGGTGAGAGCTTTTGGAGCTCTAACAATTAAATACGGAGCTTTCATTTGTTTTACTGATTATCCGCAACTCGAGGAATTTAAACTTCTCAGAAAGTAATTCATACGAATTGTATGAAATTTTAAATTTTCAACATGTAGAGCTTTTACATTTTTTCAATATTATATTGTAAATAACTTTTCAAAAATTAAAAAAACGCAGCAGCTTAAAACCAAACGTGCAACGTACACTTATTTTGTGTTATTTGGCTAGAGCGTTTAACGTGTGTTTGCAGAGCTTGACCGTCATTACAATAGAAAGTGATTTTATACTGAGCTTTCTATTGAAGAATCAATAGTTTTTAGTCTCAATTTCAAATTGAAGGCACTAGTTTTTTATTTTAAAATCATAAAATTATCAACGTGATTAGAGCTTTTTGTTCTCATTATAACCAAATGAATTACTTATCATTAAAATCTTGTTTTGAAAATATATATGCAGATATAACAGTTAATCGGAATGGATAACTTTAAGTCTATTTTGTTTATTAATTAAAGTTAAACACTGTTAAATCCGGAGCTTTCAATTTAAAATACTGAAAATGGAAATAAATTGAAAATTTTGTATCTCTTATAATAAAGTTTCAAGATGTTAGAGCTTTTAAAATTTGTCAATACTACTTTTAATACGATTCAGTTGTAGATTAGTCAAAGCTTATATTAGCCAAATTTTCAAAACAATATTATTGGCGCTTAGTTAGTTTTATGTTCGAAATATAAATCATAAAAGTATGAACAGAGCTTTTTGTACTAATTCCATTAAAACGAACTTATAGTTATTAAAAGCTTGTTCTAAAAACATCTACTTGAAATATATTTTTGGATAAACTTTACGGAGTGATTAACTCTCAAATATTTGGAGCTTAATGACCTTACGAATGTTGCTGGTTAATTTAGCTTTAACCTAAAAAATTCACAATCAGCACAATAGAACAAATAATTTAAATTAACAATGTATTTTCTGGGGAGCTTTTGAATAGTAGCTTTATAGTATAATGGCTTCAAATCAGTCAATTTATTATTGTTTTAGAAAAATAATTACAAATTTTAAAAGTTCCGTGAAAAATAAAATACCAAAGGTATACTGAGCTTATTTTATATTAATTGGCTGAAGCGTTTAACCGACAATTTTTGGATGTTCCAATATTCATTTGAAAATAATGGAGTACACATTAATTAATGTGTGATGGTTAATTTATTATTCATCCTTGATAATGGCTGTGGAAAATCAATAGTTTGCATGAACCTTTGCTTTCTAAATATTTTTCCACCATTATTCAGGTTGAGGGTTTGAATACTATTGATTTCGGGTGCTTTTGTATCAAATAATGAAACGAAGTGCTTTGAAAATGGTAATTTGTAAATCAATTACATAATATGTATCTAAGAGAGCTTTTCCAAAAATAAAAAATAAATACGAGGAAAGTGAAAAAATTCAGAATAGTTTAGATATCTATAATTGCAAAAATTAAAAACAGTTTAAGTATGATGGTTCCACCGAGATTGCGCTCGGATCGCTGTTCGGATTTTTTTTAAATATGTAAATATTTAAAAAAAATAGTGTTAAAAAAATTCGTTGATTATATAAAATCTGTGAAAACGTAAATCACTACCAAACCAGTTAAGAAACAGGTATTTAGTTACTACCCTACAAGACAGTGGCGGCACCCCGCAAAACCACTAACACAAACATTTGTTATATGAAAATAGGAACATATAGTTTAAAGTGTGATTTAAATATATTTTGGTCAATCGATACAGTTATATCTAAATTGCTTGAAACTAATCCTTAAAAATTGCAAAAAATATCTATCTTGTGTTGTGGCATAAAATTAAGTCTTTGTTGAGTAAACAAATGTGTTAATTGTTAAAAATTGTTAATGTCGGCTTAGTATGCTAATTTTATATACTTATAGAGACAAATATTATTAATCGTTGTAAACAAATTAGTTACAATAACAATGAATTGATGAGTTCACTGATGAGCACATGATGAACTTTCAAATGAGTCATTCAATGAACGATATACCATACGCGGAATCAAACTCATTTATATACTAAATTATACATTTTAAATGAGTGCCCTAATGAGTATACTCGTACCTAAATTCAATGATTTAAGTATACTCTAAAATCATTGATTGTTTGTATACACGTAGTTCATGGACTGGTAGGTCAGTTTTTAATGACATATTTCTGATGAGAAATTAAAGAATTTGGTAGGGACGGCTATTTTCTCATAGCAATTGAATTTGAGACCTTCTTGGTCACCACTGTTCCTGCGTTGATATAATTTTAGCTTTTGTTGAAAAGTTGGTAAAGTCTACACATTTATTTATTTTGCGAAAATTGCAATGGTCAAAAATTTTCAACGCTGTTACAGTGGCATACAAGGTTCTTCACTAAAACGCTATGAGAAAGTAGCCGGCCATAAAAAAGCTTGGCCAAACACTTTTTTCGGTTTTAGTTTTCTTTGAAAAGTTAGCAGAAGCTACACATTTATTTATATTTCGAAAATACCAAGGGTCAAAAAAATATCAACGCTGGCATAGTGGTGGCCAATAAGGTACCAAATCAATCGTTGTAAGAAAATATCCGTCCCTACAAAAGCGTGGCCAAATGATTTTTTTGTTCGATTTTAGCTTACTTTGGCAAAGGAAACACATTTTTTTATATTAAGGAAATTTCAACGATCAAAAAGTTACCATCGCTAGCACAGTGGTGTCTAACAAGGTGCCGAACTCAATCGATGTGAGAAAATAGCCGTCCCTAAAACAATATTTTTCAATTTTAGTTTTCTTTGAAAAGTTTGCAAAGTCGCCATATTTATTTATATTGCGGAAATTCCAACGATCAAAAAACAATCAACGTTGGCACAATGGTCGCCAACAAGGTCTCAAGCTCAATTCCTATAAGTAAATAGCCCAACCCTACAAAAGCTTAGTCAAACGATTTTTTCTTCAATGTGATTTTAATTTTCTTTGTATAATTAGCATGGGTGCCACAAAAATATCAACGCTGGCATAGTGGTGGCCAACAAAGTACCAAACTCAATCGCTATAAGAAAAAAACCGTCCTCACAAAAGTTTCACCATACGATTGTTTTCCGATTTTAGGTTTCTTTGAAAATTTAGCAAAGGCGCCATATTTATTTATATTGTGGAATTTTCAACAGTCATAGTGGTGGCTAACAAGGTCCCAAACTCAATCACTGTGAGAAAATAGCCATCGCTACAATATTTTGGCCAAACGATTTTTTTCGATTGTTGCTTACATTGAAAAATTGGCAAAGGTGACAAATTTATTTATAATGCGGCTATTCCAACGGTCACAAAATTATCAAATCTGGCCTAATCAGGAATGGACGTTTACGCGTCATCTATTATTTTCTACGTCGACGTGTCGACAACCCGTAGACAACGTCAGCCTATGGTAATTTTGGGAATTAGTTCTAAACTACGGAGACCAAATTTTTTTAGGATCAATACGATACGAGTGGTGACAATTTAATAGAATATAATTTTTCCAATGCATTTTAAGTTGCATTTTAATTTAGGTGGACCACTCAATGCCACAAACGGCCATCAGGGCCACATTGCCCACGGTGCAATACTCGGAAAAACACACATACTTACACATATAAAACACACAATCTTGATTTCACCATCGGTCATTGAACCCGAGACCCTCAAATACCAAACTACCAAAGCTACGACATTAGTTACTGCGCTTTTGGCCTCACTCATAGTCCGTCTGTCTTGTCTGTCAGAGGGTTATAACTATTGAACTATACATATTCGTAACGAGAGGACTATTTAATAAATTTACGATAGCGAATTTTATGTGAATGTAGCAAAAAATGTTGTTGTTCCCCTTCCCCTTATAGCTGAAAGTTGATGGTCCAAAATTTGCTAAAAATTCTGAAATGTGTTTAAAGTGGAAAAGGTTAAGGTACAACTATTATCGTTTTATGGTAAGACGAATTCGAGTTCAGGAAGGCTAAAAAAATTAACGAGTTATTAAAAAGCCAAATCGTTTAGATAACCAGAGCTTGTCCGCTAAATGTGCAGACTCTTCTATTACCAAGTTTTTACAAAATTTAGTGAATATGTGCTGATGGACGAGAGGTACGTGAAATTGGATTTGAAACAGGTCAGAAGGTCAGTAGGTCTAATTTTGTACTAACATACAACGTGGTAAAACACCCATGTCGTAAGATACTTATCTTCTAGATTTAAAAAAGCTTTAAAAAGTTTTAGTTAGATATGATCCTCAGCTACCCAAAAATGTATACCGCTATCTGAGCACAATCCCTGGTTTGGTAGGAGAAAGTTTTTAAGATTTCAATTTTTTCCTACCAAACAACGTGATAAAACACCCCTGTCCTAAGATTCTTATCTTCTAGATTTAAAAAAGCTTTAATATTTTTTAGTTGGATATGGTCCCCAGCTTCATAAAAATGTATATCGCTATCTGAATACGATCCCTGGTTTAGTAGGATACATTTTTTAAAAATTTCAATTTTGTATTAACTTACAACCCCTGTCCTAAAATATTTATATTCTATATTTAAGAAAGCTTTATTATTTTTTAGTTAGATATGGCCTCAGCTATCTGAGCACTATCCCTGGTTTAGTAGGAGAAAATTTTTAAAATTTCAATTTTGTACTAACATACAACGTGGTAAAACACTCTTGCCGTAAGATACTTATCTTCTAGATTTAAGAAAGCTTTAGTATTCTTTATTAAGATATGAACTTCACCTCAGCTACCCAAAAATGTATACCGCTATCTAGGTACAATCCTTGGTTTAGTAGGAGGAAATTTTTAAAATTTCAATTTTGCACTCACATATACAACGTGATAAAACACCCTTGTCCTAAAATACTTAAATCTTCTAGATTTAAGAAAGCTTTAGTATTTTTTTAGTTAGATATGGTCCTCAGCTACCCAAAAACGAATATACTACTTTGTCCGAAGTCACTTAGCTACTAGATAGGGACTTGTTTATCCCTTGAATAAAATTTTGCATTAGTTTTTATTTGAATTGGCATGAACTTTGTAGTTGAATATTATTGTGTTTAGATTTCTTGTCTTTGACCATTGGTAATTTTTATACGTTTGCTAATAAGACAAATAGCTTTTAAAAATTGATCGGTTTATCCGAATTTTGTTTATTATTGTCCCTAATACTAACAAATTTATTTAGTATTAGGACAAACTTCACACTTTTAAACAGACACGTGAAATTAGTACTAAATTTGTCCTAATTGTTGTTTTTGTAATTTAGGACAAATTTTGGACAAACTTCACGCGAATTACTATGTCTGCTCATTTTCCAAATATTTGACACCCTGTATCTTGCGAAATAACAACAACAACAAATTATTTGCCATACAATTTTTCATTTTTCAAGTACTGAACAATAAAAATGGAAAAAACATAAAATTTTGATTTATCTTGAATTTGTGAGTTGACGTATTTTTCACCACCTATAACTCGAAATTAGTTGAATGGTTTGAAAACGTAGAAGCTTTCTTTTCCCACTTAATTCGTAATAAAGTACATCTACTTACAAATATTCGGCATTATGCAGGCCAACCACTATAATTATTCATTTTTATGTTTTAATTATCTGTATAAATTATCATCTTAATTAAAATTTGTGTTGCTTTCATTAGTATGGGTGAAAATAACTTTTTTTTTTATCTATTTATATAAAATATATAATGATAAAAGATAATGTAAATTTATGGAAAATTTTATCGTAGCTATTTTATACTGCTATATACAATGTCTGCTTTATTACAAACATTTTAAAAACTTTTATTTTATGGTTTTAACCCGAAAATCAATATATCTGAAATATAATATTAACTATATACATATTATTTTATGTGTAGTAAAGTAAAACATAAAATTCGTGTTTAATATTTTGATTGTTGTAAATGTTATTACAAAAATATTGTTTACGTGTCGTAATTTAAAAAATAAAAATAAAAACGCTGACGAACATAAAATTGAACATTAAGTAATACTAAGCTAAAAGCAGAAATGTTGAATTATATTTTCTCAGAAAGTGTTTTAAAATTATTATATTATAATTTTTATGTAAAGTATTATATATCATTTATTATTTCTTTTTAAAATATAGATGTAGCATAAATACATAAAATGTAATATTATGTATTTTACTGTATCTTTCCAGGCAGATATATACTTATGTACATATATATATATATATATATGTATATATATACATATATATATATATATATATATATATATATATATATATATATATATATATATATATATATATATATATATATATATATATATATATATATATATATATATATATATATATATATATATATATACAATGCACAATATTATTATTTATTTATCTACTTTCTTTCATATACTTTTTAAACTTTTTACAACTACTCCCAACTATAAAGAAATAAAATGTACATAATTAAATTAGAAATTAATAATTACGAGATTGTTCCAACATTTAATATTTTTTGGGTTTTCCGGCCATGTTCGTTTTCGTCGTTACGAAAATGCTCGGTAAAACAGTATATCTACACTTAAATGGCAATTATCGTGTATTTATGTATCACTCAGCTCGTTATACCTAATAAAAAATATAATATTATATTAAATGATCAAAATAAATTATTATTTTATATTTCCCAATCGTTTTCTATAAAAATAAATAAAATACAGAAAAATACAAACTAACTTTTTATTTTGTATTTTTGCTTTTCACATTTCTTTTTTTTTTTTTTAATATTTTTTTTTTTTTTTTTTTTTTATATATTTTTATAAAAACGATATAAAATTTTTTGTTTTCTACGTTTTGAGCGCATGATCAATGCCATAAAATAAAATAAAATAAAAAAAGTGGAATACATTCAGCTACACACAGTACACAGTAATTATATTCCAGAATAGAGAAAAAATATACAGTGTTTGAGCATGATTTAATTGTGAATGTGTTTTTCTTAAGTAAAATATATATATATATATGTATGTACGTATAAAATAAAAGAAGATATTTTTGTTAAAAAAAAAATACAAAAATAAATGTTTGTTAAGTAAATATTAAGAATTGTTAGAGACAACAAGTATATATAGAGCTATACCCTAATAAAGTGAATCGATGTAAATTAAAAAAAGAAAAACTAAAAAATAAAATTGTGGTCACGCAGCCCTAATGTGAGTATATACGTATACTGTTAAAAATTACATTTTATAATATTTTGGTATTGAGCAAATATTGAGCTACTCAAGTGAATTGCGCAAGCGCTGTACTTTTTTGTTTTGTTTTTGGTTTGTTATTATTGTTGTTGTGAACTATAATTTATATTTTTGTTTATGTTGATTGGAAAATCGCGCGCGCCATGTGGGTTATACATATGTTGTTAATTAATTATTATTATTATTAATTGATTGATTTTATTTTTTGAGGTTATTTTTTTAATTCAGCCATTTTTATTTTTATTTTCGTGTATACATTAAAAACTATAGCAATCAAATAACATTATAACACGGGCGGGGGGTTATTGTACTTGAGAATAAATTATCATTATTTACAAAAATATTATTTATGTATGTACATACATAAAGCGTACAAAATATAATAATGATGTAAAACAATATATTTAATGTTGTAAATACAATTTTCTTTTGTTTTTATGCTTTTCTGGTATTTTTATTCTTTTTTATTTTTTTTTGTTGCATCGCATTATGAATTTTCACGTTTTTGTTTTCCTGCTAATTGTATTTACATACCTACCACAAAGCTTTATTCGAATTTAGACACAATACTAGTTATTGTTTGTTGTTTTATAGATTGATTTTTGTTTACATTACCGTTTTAATCTATTTAAGATTTTTAACAATGAATGTTTAAACGAGAAGTTTTTACGAAATTTCTTACTAAAATATTTAGTAAGTTTTTTATACCTGAATATTTTATAATTTCATTAAGTATTACTAATTATTACAGAAAAAATTAAATATTAAATAAAATTTTAATCGCCAAATTTTAGCGGATCGTGATGGTCGTACAACTTGGTTTATAAATCATATCTCATACCAAACTGCAAATTTGGTTAAACATAAAATTTTGTGGCGCTGATCCTAGAGATTTTGCCAATTGGCCATATAGATGGCGTGATAGAATGGATCTGTCTCATCATGAAAAAATTCCCCCAAATTTTAGCGAATTGTCAAGGTCTTACAACTTGGTTCATGAATCATATCCCATACCAAACTACAAATTTGGTTAAACAAAAATTCTGTGGAGCTGATACTAGTGATTTTGCCAATTGGCCATATTGGTGGCGTGATAGAATAGATCTTTCCCATCACGGGAATATACATCCCATTTTCTAGCGAATTGTCAGGTTCTTACAACTTGGTTCATAAATAATATCCCATATACCAAACTGCAAATTTGGTTAAACATAAAATTCTGTGTAGCTGATCCTAGAAATTTTGCCCATTGGGCATGTCAATGGCGTAATAGATAGGATATTTCTCATCATGTAAAAATACCTCCCAAATTTTAGCGGATCGTTATAGTCTTACAACTTGGTTCATGAATCATATCCCATGCCAAACTACATATTGAGTTAAACATAAAATTCTGTGGTGCTGATCCTAGAGATTTTGCCAATTGGCCGTATTTATGGCAGGATAGAATAGATCTTCTTCATTACGAAAAAATATTCCCCATATTTTAGCGGATCTTCAATCATATCCCATACCAAACTACAAATTTGCTTAAAAATATAATTCTGTGGAGCTGATCCTAGTGATTTTGCCAATTGGCCATATTGGTGGCGTGATAGAATTGATCTTCCCCATCACGAGAATATACTCCCCATATTTCAGCGAATTGTCGGGGTCTTACAACTTGGTTCATACATTATATCCCATACCATACTACAAATTTGGTTAAACATACAATTCTGTGTAGCTGATCCTAGAAATTTTGCCCATTGGCCATGTTAATGGCGTAATAGATTGGATCTTCCCCATCATGAAAAAATACCTCCCAAATTTTAGTGGATCGTCAGGGTCTTACAACTTGGTCATAAATCAGATCCCATACCAAACTACAAATTTGGTTAAACATACAATTTTGTGAAGCTGATCCTAGAGATATTGCAATTGGCCATGTAGATGATGTAATGACTGTTTCATTTTAAAAAATCTTACCGATAATTTTAGTTTAGTCTTACAAGTTATTTTATTTATCAATAAAAGCACCGTGTGCTGCGTAATCACATTAGTCTGATTGATTTGAACATTAAATTACGATTTGGGGCCGCTTCGCCACGTCAAGGCTATGAATCATGAAGGGCTCAACAATTCATAAAGAGAACCAAAATAACAAATATTAAAATAAAATTAATCAAAACAAAACATGCATAGGTGATCAGAAACTCCATACATGATGTTCCATACATGATTCATGGATTTTCCTGCCGCAGGAACTGCTCTCTGTAATCGTTTAGAGCTACATTATAGATCTTATCGTTAGTGGAATGAATCTCTTGTTATTAAATCAATTGCGAATATTATTAAAACGCCACAATTGAATCCGTCTCTTTGTGGCGGTAAATAGCCACAATGAGCTGACTTAAAATTTGTTATTGGCCTTTGATTGAATTTGTCCAATTTCTTGCACTTTCCAATGGGTCGTATGTTAAAATTGTATTATTTTTATAATTTATTAGGGAAATTTTCCAGTGGCTATTTTGACATCTAGGTAATAATTAAAATGGTCTTGTTGCGGCATAGTTCCAGCTCTGGACTTTGTTTGATCAGACGCTCTATAATTGATTTTATTAATGCCGATTTTAAGCATTTCATAAGGGTCTAAACATTTCCAGTCACTTTCAAACTAATTAATGTATAGACAATCTCTGAAGTCAAAAACGGCATATTTAATCATGCGAGCTATAACAATTATTATTTATTGCCGTTTCCCAATTTTCGTGAACCCTGAACTTCAAAATTTTTATATCAAAACCAAGGTTTGTCATTTGTTCAAATGATTTTTTTTGATTGCCTATTATGTTTGTTTGTATCAGGGCATTCGAATTTATAAATTTTTGCAATGTAACTTTTCCAGAATATTTTGGACATTTTTTATTCGTTTTCTTTTTTCGCCAAACTTCTATATTGTGAGGACTATCCGGGTTATTTTTTGATACATTGCGGGATTTTCGTTTATTATTATCTGGCTGTGCTGTTAGTCTACATGATTTAAGTATATGTACATGATGATATACCGCTTATAAAATTTAGATGTTTCATAAATACTGCCACCAGATTCTTCAAATAAAGTAGAGGTAACTTTTTCATTTTCTTTGGCTTGCGATTCGTGTTCGGGATCAAAACATATTTTACCGAATTGCGTGTTCATTAGCTCTTGAAAATGTACGTGCGTTTCATTGAATAACTGCGTTTTGTACTTACTTCTACAAAGAATAGTATATGTTCTGTAAATCTTAATTATCTATGTCTTCGATTGTAATAAGACACGACGTCATAAGTAAAATTCAAATATTGAATAAGAGTCATACTATTGTTTAAAATACAAAAAAACATACTAAGAGTTTCCACGCCATGTATCCCCGTATTGAACCACACATGCATAATAGTAAATATGTGGAGAATCATGAGTTTTGCAACATTTCGGGTTTATATAATCACAATATCATAATTTAAAAATTCAAAAGATTCGGGATATTTTAAAACTAAAAATAAAGGATCTCCTGCTAAATAAATATACCGATCACTTCACAGCCTTGAATGAAGTCAAACAGCAATTTGCGTTCGGCTCGAGCTTTTATAATTTCGGTATTACCAGCACTAAATAAGTGTTTGTCAACAAATTTATATTATTGCTGATTAATGTAACTAGCATGTCGGTTTAATAAAAGAGATTGGGCGACATTTTTTTCCGATCCCCTGAGCTGTAAGTACAACTTTGCATCCCTATGGTGAACCATATTATCCCCGATAATAAAATAGTTCATAGTTTGATCTGGGAGGATAACAAATTTAAACTTTTGTGAATGCAATTTATACTTGCATTTCCCAAAAGTTGTTAAATTCGTTTTATTTTTGTTTATTCACAGTCTTTGTGTGGTAAAGCGGCTTGAGACTGATTTAGAAAAAACTTGAAATTCCAAATCGTAATTTAATGTTCAAAGCAATCAGACTAATGTGATCATGCGACACACAGTGCTTTTATTTATAAATAAAATAACTTGTAAGAGTAAACGAAAATAAATGTCGGTGGCATTTTTTATAATGAAACAGCCCACTCCTATCTATAATCAGCTCCACAGAATTTTATGTTTAACCAAGTCGTAGATTTGGCAAAACAATCATGTTGAAAAATTTGACATTAATTTTAAAAATGTTGGTTCACGTTTTAGAATTTTGGCCTAAACAAACTATACGCTCTTGAATTCTTCATTCTAAATTCATGTGAACACGATCAGGTACAAATATTTAAGTACAGCACAGCACAAGTACATTGAGTTTCTAGCTTAACTAAAAATGCTACCCAGTAATTGGAACCTCAGGCCAGTTAATATTTCTTTTAATTGTTAAAACATGTCTCCGTCAAAACCATGTCTTCAATATTCGATAATCTTGTCTTGCATAATTGTAATAATGATTAATAATTAATGTTGAGTACGAGAAATGGCTCCTTACATTTGAGAGAAGAATCATGCGTGTGATTTACGGACCAAAACGCGAAATAGATGGTACATACCGAGCTCTGTACAATTTCGAGATCAGAGATCTGATGAAGATCCCCAATATTGTGCATGAAGTAAGATCTCAGCGAGTACGCTGGCTCGGTCACATTCTGCGTGCTGATCCGGAACGAATTGTTCAGCGATCTCTGAAAGGAGAGCCACCATATGGTAGGCGCAGAGGTCGTTGCAGTAATTCTAGTAATTCTTGTAGAAGATTCTTGTAATTCTAATCATCTATGAAATTGTTGGATGAAATTTCCTGATATTAACGAACCTATTAAATCAGAATTTTCAGAAAGTAAGTTTAAAAAACTTTAAGTTCAAAATTGTAAAATTCAACCAAAATTCGATATATTGATAATAAATTTTTTGAATAATTCAAAATTTTATAAATCAGTAATTCAAACTGGAATATCAGATTGGGAATTGTACAACTAAAGAGTCGGTTTAATTATCAATTAAAATTTATAAATTTAATAAAATTCAGGATTTGTCATTTTAAATCGAATTTTGAAATTACTGGAATGTCAAATTTCGTTCAAAAAATATTGAAATACAATATTAAATTCTACATCTAACAATGAAATTAAACATTAAATTAATAATTCTGAATCCAAAATTCCCAATTAAATTTTTTATAAATTGGGAAACTTAAAATTCCAAATTTCTAAATATTCCAAAAAAAAATTATAATTCCATATTAAATTTCGTTAAACTATTAGGATTGAAATTTCGAATTCAGATTTGAACGATTTAAATACTAAAAATTCGAGAAAAAAATTTGAGTTATAATATTTTAAAAATATTCGAGTTAAAACTAATATTACTGAATTTCGGACAAATTAAATTTTTGAATTTTTAAAATTTTAAATACATATTTTTACTCTGCAAACTTCGAATATTGTTATTTTTGTACTATACACTTAAAAATTTTAAAAAGCAGTAATTCAAATTGAAAAATAAGTTCAGATTTGCTAAATTTTAATAATATCTAATAATGAAAGTTTTTTTATTAGTAATTTAGTATTTTTACTAATAACGAACTGAATATTTTAGAAATTCAGAATTTGAAGTATCAATTCAATTTTTTAACCTATCGAATTTCGTAAATTTTTAATTCTGAATACGAATTTTCAATTTAAATTATCTGCCTTTGAAATTGTTGGATTAAATTTATTGAAGGATAAGCTTGAATTTACATTTTATAATTATGAATTCGAAATTTCAAGTCGGAACCAATAAATGTTGAATTTTAAAAACACTTGAAAATTTGAAATTTCGAATTCAGATTGGTACGATTTGGTTGGATAATTAAAATTTTACACCAATTGAAATTAATTATTGTTACTGACGAATTTTCTAAATATTTTGTAATTTTCATGAAAATTTTTTAAAATATTATAATTCAGTTTGAATTTTATGTTCAGACTTAAAATTAAGCCTCAATTCGATACATCAAAAATTAATATTCCAGGAAAATTTAAAAATTTTCAAAATTCAATGATTTAATTTGTACGAAATTCAGTATTCCATTCGAATTTTTTTTAATTAAGAATTTAATTAAAAAACGAAATTTTTTAATTTTTAACAAAATTTTGCCAAATTGGATTTAATTGTCTTCTTTAATTTGTTTAAATAAATATTAAATTTTAACGTTTTTGTAGAAAATTTGATTTTAAATTGTAGTTAATTTAAAATTTATCAAGTTGACAAAATTCTAAATTTTACATGTTTGTAATATTTCAGGAATTTAATTAAAATTTCAAGCATTTATTCAAATTCTGTAATTTTTCATATTTTTAAAATTTATAAATTCCCAATTGTTTTAAAATGTGTATTTCATATTAAAATTCTGAAATTCCGTAAGCGGTTTACATTTAATTGTGTACGTTAAATTTAAAAATTCTTATAATTTATCCATACTTATTCATAAATTCGTGCAAACTGTAGAAATAGTTTTATTACTTCTAAAATAAAATTCCAGAAATTCTGAAAATAATAAATATTTTAAAATTAAATCTACAAAATTTCAAATTTTTACATGTATGTATATCTTTGTGTCATTAGAGGTTGACTTTAAAACAGAAGAAGACATTAAAGAGTAAAGATTAAAACGAACCTAAAAGAGTACTCTTGATATTTACCGTAGATAATTACATCCGACCGTAAGATACAAATATTTTAACTTGAAGAGGGGAGATGGATGAATTTTTTTGGTGATTTTACTGGCTTAGAGCTCGGATGTAAATAGCTAGGGTATATTTCCGGCCTCGCGAACTCACCGTTAATGGTATTTTGAGCAATATTACTGATCTTAAAAATCAATAAAATGTGACTTAGGCAGGATTGCGTTTTACCATCTAGTAAATTAGTACAAATATTAAATTAAATAAAAATTTCTTCTGCTGAACCAAGGATCGTACCCAAATACTGAAATTTATTTTTAGCTAGCATTAAAATAGACTACATCTATCCAAAAAAACATAAACCCTTTCTAAAATCTAGAAAGTAAGTGACTTCGAAAAGATGTGTTGATGTATTTTTGGGTGACTGAGTGCTTTATCTAACCTATGAACATTCTTAAGGCCTTGGTTCAGCAGGAGAATTTTTGTAAAATTACAAATTTGTACTAATATACAATGAGAAAAAACACCCCCACCCTAAGTTACCTATCTTCTAGATTTACGAAAGATTTTGTGGTTTTTCGTTAGATGAAGCCCTCAGCAACTCATTAACGCATATCGCTATGTTCGTACGATCCTTGATTCAGCAGGGGAATTTTTTTAAATTCCAATCGTGGTAAAACACCCAAGTTACTTAGATTCTAGATTGAGGATTGTTTTTACATTGATTGTTATTCCATTTATTTACTTTTAACAATTGCATGCTTTTGTTCTTCCCTTGAGGCCTATTTATGGAATAATTTTGTATTTATATCTCTTGTCAATTAGATATGGTAATTTTTCCCCGTTTGGTTTACTGATACATTCAAATTTATTTAGTGTTAGGACAAACTTCATATTTTTGGGCAGACGCGTGTAATTTGTCCTATTTCTTAAGCCGATTTATACGAATATTCATGGATTGATAAAATGATGGACCAAAATTTTAAATGACGATATAGATCATGTGATTTTTTTTTTTTTTGATTTAGATGATTAATTTCCAATGTTTAACTCAGTTTGCTTGTAATTAGTCTCGAAATACTCTCGAAATTAATCTCGAATTAATTCTCAATGAGGCTCTTGTCCGGACCGTCAAACAGTGTTGCCAATATTTGCACAAAGCTTCCTTCATGCCACATGATCATTGATTGTAAGGCTGCACCCTAAAAAACCAAGGTCACTCAAGGTCACTCAAAGTCATCAATATAAAAATAACTTCCATCCAATGAGGGTTTCTCCTATTTATCATAGCTATGAAATATTTGAACTAATCTTTATAACTGGTTTACCCTGTGTTTAGATATATTGATTGTTACGAGCTGGAGTTTAAGTATTTTAAGTGGATGATTACTTAATTAATTTTGAGAAGAAAGTAATTTCTGACAAAAAAAAGCTTTACAATATTCGCTGAGCTCGAAGTCTTAGCAAATTTCACAACATGCTTAATAAATCCTAAGTTGCTTAATGGTGTCCACACCAGACCTTGAATCAGGTACTGATCCGAAACATTAGACCGGAATATTTTCCAGATCTTAATGTAACCGATTTAATAAAAATTATTAAAACCGAAATTGTAACCGAAAAGATAAATGTTTTGGTCATCGATTATGATCCCTCTGTTGATAGTGCAGAAACTATGCAACCAGCCATGTTCAAGTGAGTCAGAAAATTCCAGTCAATAGAAGCTCGTATGTAGCTATGCAATATGGAGATGGTACATTAAAAATGAATCTGTAGTCGTTCTTCCAATTGGCTAGTAATGGTTTACGTTTGTTACGTAAGAACGATAAACGCAAACTGCTAAACAGTTAAGCCTTGTAATCCAGAACACGTATATAGAGAAATAAAACATTTTTTATCGTTTTAATTAAATTGAAGCTAACTTCATCCAGTTGTTATAAAGCTTTATGATACAATAAAACAATTCTCGTGATCGCAGAATTATGATCGAAAAAATCGTTTACGAAATAAAAATTGGTTTGACGCTTATAATAATACCACATTTTTAATTTTCTATTGTGGGGCGCTTGATCATAATTCAAAACCAAAATTTCGGATTTATTAGGTTTGTATTCCACGAACAAAATCGCATGATACATACTTTATAGTTCGTTTTCCGGTTGAACGATAATTTTTTTTCAATTTCAATTTCATCAGATCGTACGACGGTAATATTTGTGTACCACTTTATCGTTCAAAACATAAAATGTACTTGTTTCATTACCTTTTTCATTAATTTCAATTTAATACCGTATAATAATATACATAAGCAAGTAAAAATCGTTCGTATTAGTTTACCTTCTCCTAGATGTACCACAATGCGTGTAAAATTATCAATTTATTAATTCTAAAATTATAATTAACGAGCAATTCAATGCTACAAAGCAAAATAGCTACGTAGCATAGTTTTCTAACCGGTTTCAAACCGGTTCAATTCTGGAATTAAGCCGAAACGAACCTATTTTCCAAAAAAGGAGCAGAAAACGGGAACAAAAAACCTTGCGAAACTGAATCGAAATCGGGAACGATATAAATATCGGTAATAGACAGTAAGTTACTGTCTAGTCGTTCTGTTTCTACCTGCTCTTTTTGATGAAAAACAAATCAATTGAGTAGAAGGAAGACAGAAGCCAAACCGATTTCCAAGAAATTATATATTAGTTGACCTTACAGTAAAACACGAAACAATTTCTTGCTTAAATGTTAAACAATTTTTCGCATAACTTGTTCTGAGTACCGCAGTATTCATTATAAATTTATATCGAAAGTCTATTGTTTTATAAAACTATATTCACTAAAATTTAGAAATAATAATTAAAACAAAAATGTCTCGAAACCAAATTTTAGCCGACTTTGCCCAGCACTCACATCGTAAATCACACAAAATATTGTCTTGCATACGTGCTAGACAATTTTTCGTGTGTTTTACTATGTAAATGCCTGGATGATCCAATGAAATTTTGATTGAAATTTTATTATTTATATAAAATTCCATTTACTTTAATTTATTTAAAAAACATTCTCGTTACCAAATTTTTTGTCAACCTTGCTAACCACTCACATAATAAAACACAAGAAAACTGTTTTGTATCAGTGTTAGAAAATTTTTCGTGTGTTTTACTATGTGAGCGCTTGACAAGGTCGATTAAAAGTTGGTATCGAAATTCCGCCTACATATTAAATATTTTAAATAATAATAAAAAAAACAGTATAATAGTTGTAAGTTTTGGCAACCATAACGCCTATATACTTACGTTCTATCTCAGGAATAGTCATTGTGGTTTACCATGTCATTTTACACCTCCGCTGTAATATTACTCGTCGGAATAATTTTTTATTCAATATAATTTTCATACGGCTTTCACTATTCAATACTCTAAATTATCAACGGTAGACATTTCTGATCCTAAAATTTTTCCATTGGTCTTCAAATTTTAGCATTACAAAGTATAAAAAATTCTGCATTTCAAATTTCTACTATATGTATGTCTTATCAAAAATCAAAAAATATTAACCCAACTCTAGGTTTGGTTGGAAACTTGTCAACTTAATAGTGCTTGGGGCACAATTAGCTATCACTGGTCCAGCTTATATCCCTTATGTCGTAATATAGAAGACATATTTGGCCGGAAGAATTTTTTCCATAGTGATGTTAGTTGATCAAAAGTCTGAGGTTACTCAATTGTAAAAAAAATTGGGACCAACCAACGGTTTTTTACGCTTGCTTTGTCCAATGTGGTTAAAATCCAAAATTAAATAAATTTTTGGTATCACAATCAAAATCAAAATCTTGGAAACAATTCTAAATTGAGAAAATACAACTTTTTTAATCAAACTTGTACTTTAGAAATTTATTTTTCAAGTCAAATCAAATCGAGAAATGTTATTTTTAGAATTGTTATCAAAATGTAGGTACGTGAAACATCACAAATAATTGTAGGTGTATGTAATTCGAAACCAAATTATTTCCACATAAATCCAACTAAGTATCATGTTCAAGTCAGTTGTATACTGAAAGTACAAATGAAGAAAATGAAATAATTTGAGCAACAAATATTTTTTTTATATATGTTTAATTGAATTTTAATTATTATTTATATAAATATAAAATATTAAAAATTATTATAATTTACAAGGATTTTTTTAATTTCCAACAATTACGTTTAATTATAGCAAGAAATTATGAAGAGAAAACCAAATTTTATAAAATTTAATGTTACGAAATCGTGTAATAATCACAAAGATAAGAAAAATTAATTTAAATTGTAAAGTCCCTTAAGTATTGGATAACTTTAAAAAATTATTTATTATTTAAATAATTATACAATCCACCCAAAAATATTTAATCGGGTCATTCAATTCGAAAAAAAAATCTATCCAATACTGTTGATTTGGGTAAATTGGAGAAATCAATCAAACAACGATTGAAAAAACAATAATTTTAAAAAAATACTTCGAATCCAAATTTTAGTCGACTTTGCCAGGCACCCACATAATAAAACACACGAAAAATTGTCTTGCGTAAGTACAAGACAACTTTTGATGTGTTTTACTATGTGAGTGCCCGGCAAAATTCAATAAAATTTTGGATCGAAATTTTGTTTTGTTATTGAGTAAAGTTGCTGACCTACATACTTTGCAAAGTAAACTTAACAATCAATGTTGAAAAGAGTAAATTTGTGCTGCACGAATTGAAATATTTGGGACATATTGTGGGTAATAGCGTTTTAAAACCGAATCTAAATAAACCGTGCGACAACTAAGAAGATTTTTAGGCATACTGGCTGGTACAGACGATACATTAAAAACTATTCGGACGTAACTGCGGCACTAACTGAGCTACTTAAGAAACCCAGATTTTACACGTCCCTTTAAAACCAGATGCATCTAAAACCGGAATAGGTGGTTTTTTATTTCAAAAATCAGAAACTAATGAGGAACGCCCAATTGCTTATGTCTCTGCTAAATTGGATTCCGCAGAACGGAATTATAGTACGACGGAATTAGAATGTTACGCGGCAATTGTCAGTATCAGTCAAATCCAACAAATTTACGCGGTTGTCGACGCGTAAAATATTACGTAGATTACTTGGCAATGTCCTTTGTCAACGTCGACTATTAAGACGACGCCAATAACCAAAACAAATTATCCATTTCCAATCCTTTCAGTTAAAATATTTTGGTCTTATGGTCGGATGGAAATAGCTCGGGTTTATATCCGAACTCGCGAGCCCACCTCGTTTTATAATAGTAAATAAGGAAGTAAAGCAGAATACGCTTTTTTACTATTGTTAAACTTTTCTTTTCTTCACTTACTTTTGCCAAACGATAGCCGTCTAAAATAGTAAGCGAGTTACATAGTAGAGCCCCAGAACATCTGAGCTTATTATTGAGTGATAAATGGGTGAAATATTTTTTGAAATCGAAACTTTTTTTTTGTTTTCAATACATGCCAAAATTAAAGCTGCGGGACATCCGTTTGGAAAAGAACTGTCCTTCTTTGGAACAATTTGTTTCTCCCGTAAATAATTTTTTTTGTTCTTTTTAAATCATTTGCAAAGGAAATTAATCAAATTAAAAAACTAAGTAAAGGAGCACACATCTCATAAGAACCATTTAGGATAACTATAACTGAAAGAGAGCATAAGCAAACAGAAGAAATTAATTTTTTGAGTCGAAACTTCAGGGCCTCGAACTCCAAAGAACTTTTTGGATCAAGTTGAACTTTTATTAAAGTTTACGCTCATCCAGGGAATATAATTTTATTATTTGAAGCAATTTCCATTTCCTGTATGCGGAAAAACGTTGGCAACCTCCCAGGGAAGAATACGAGTTGAGAACCATGAAAATCGAAATT
The DNA here is from genome assembly GCA_951394425.1 of Tipula unca. Taxonomy (NCBI): domain Eukaryota; kingdom Metazoa; phylum Arthropoda; class Insecta; order Diptera; family Tipulidae; genus Tipula; species Tipula unca. The sequence goes on along the minus strand of OX596382.1, from coordinate 19,610,612 downwards.
TCCTGGATTCAGGATGCGGACCAATGCACGGGTAAAAATTGACTTTTATTTTACTTTATTTTCGGTAAATTCATTTACCCTATCAAAAAGTAGGGTAACCGAGTACATAAAGGTAAATGTTTAACGTTTAGGTTTTCTTTTTTTTATAATCTAAGGATTGAGTAAGCTGAAAATAAACATTTACACGTATTTCAATAAATTTAAAATACCAAGACCCGACTTTTACCTTAATAATTGATTTACCCGATATTTGGTTCGCAGCCTAATTCGAACTCTTTAGTAAATTCTATTATTTTTATAATAAAATTATTGGAAACCCAGTAAAACCAGTTTTTCTGGATTTCGTTGAAATCGGCGTGGCACTGCAAGGAACTGTATGTTTGTAAAGGAATTGCTCAGCTAACAAAAAATTGAAATTTATTATAATTCTGATCAAACATTAGTAATATTCCTAAAGCTTTCGAGCTTTTAGTTTCATATGCTTTTTAAGGAAGTTTTAACACGCAAAATTTAGAATTTAGTATGCGGTTTAACTTAATTATCGTACTTATTTACAAGCTCGGAATACAATTGAAGCTTTAAGTAAATTAAAAAAGAATAATCAATGATTTGTTACATTGAGCTTTTGCAATCAATTTTTTAAATCTACAATTTCCAGATTATTGATTTTAAGATTTAGGATTTTAAAAAATTTAGATTCGCCAATAAATGTTTTTTGAGAAAGGTTCAAAACGTAAGTTTGGCATTTGGTTGCAATATTTATTATTCTTCCCAATTTCAAAATTTTACCAAATCGAAGCTTTTAGATAAAATAGTTAAAGCTTAATTATAATGAGCCTTTGCGATTATTTTAAAATTTATAGTAACACTTTGAAGGTGAACAATGGCTCTAACTCCATTGAACATTTTCCATAATAAAGCGACTTTCGCGCTTAAAATTTAATATATTTTCTAGATAAAGTTTTAAACGCTGACAATGAACTAAAGGTGTGGTCGTGTTAAATTTATATTCCCGTTTCAGTTTTTTAAGCCAAATAGTTAATTTATGGTTTCAAGTTGATATAATATTATGATTTTGATCATAAAGTAAGTAAGTTATTAACTTTCGCAATGAACATAAAACTTTAAGCGAAAGTAGTATAAGCTTAGGTATGTTAAAGTTTCATCAACCAAAAGTTATTATAAGATGTTTGAGGCAAACAAAATATTTAAATTAATTTAATGGTTGCAATACTTCAGAAGCTTTTTAGCTTTAAATTCAATTTTTTTTTAAGAAAAGTTTAAAATAAAAATAAGATGTTTTGTGTGTGATCCTTTATTTTACATTCCGATTCCAAAATTCAAAATTATAACAAAGCCTGTAAGTTAATTTAGTGGAAAGCTTTTGAGATAAATATTAAATAACATCTTAAAATTATCTTCGATGGCTTTGAATTTTTGAAATATTTTCGAGCTTTAAAATCAACATAATTTTAAAACAAAAACTGAAAACGGAAGCTAGAAAGTGAGTGTGGTTCTGTTTAATTTTCTAACTCATTTCTAGCTCAAGCTTTAAGCTGATATTGTTAGAGCTTAATCATTTTGAGGTTTCGCGATATATTTAAAATAGCAACATCAAATCAGCTTACAATAAATGGAAATTTATTATAGCACTGATCCAACATTAGTAATATTCTAAAAGCTTTCGAGCTTTTAGTTTCATATACTATTTAAGGTAGTTTTAGCACGTAAATTAATAATTTAGTATGTTGTTTAACTTAATTATTATAATTATTTGTAAGATCGTAATACGATTGAAGCTTTAAATGAAAATAATTAAAACTTTATTACTTTGAGCTAACGTAATCAAATTTTAATAAAAATTTAAAATTTCACATCTGAACGTTAAATAAATTGGAATTTATAATTAAATCTTTCAAGTGATCGAACATTTGCAATAATTTGAAAGCTTTCGAATATTTAATTGTTCAAAATCGATTCTAAATTTGAAATTTGTTATCGATAGATGATTAAATTCTTCTTCTTACAGTACAAACGTTTCTAAATATTTTATTTGTTTAGTTGATTGGTACTAGGATTTTATACAGTTGACCAATCAAAAGAAAAAATTCGTCTAACCACAGGTTTTCGGTGGCCTGAACCAATGGAATAACTCTATATGAGAATATCAAAATATGAAGAACAACTATATTTTGGCTCAACTCTGAAAATCTTGATATTGTTTGGAACTATATTAGGCAGTTGCTACTATTGGGCCAGATATGAAAAATTCCAGCTATATCTCAGCCCAGATATTTCCCCAGGTATACTTACCGTACATGAGAAAAAGTTTAGACAAAAGAATTTTTTTTTTACTAAATTATAAAAAGGTAACTTGAGTAAAAGTCTGTGATGGAATACAGTGCGAATTTGAAGAAGCATAAACTTTTCATAGTTGGTTCAGAGATAATCAATATACATGGATATAGTTTGGTCCGAACAATTTTTTTTCTATGGACTAATCTGTATACTTCGTAAGTCAACTGTAAAAAATCCTGGGAAAAACCAACTGTATAAAATAAATAGTTTGATAAGTTTGTGTAGTTTTTGGTTTTGCAGAAATTAGATTTCTTCTTAAAATTAAACCGGTTAACGTCTAATTCAGAATCGAATTTTTATTAAATTCTACATATAGAATCTTTTAGGTGTATGGAATTTGAAACCAAATTTACTAATTCTACATTTAAATTAAATTACGCAACATGTTAGATGCAGTTGTGTACAGAACGTACAAATGAAAATAATTTAAGCTACAAATATTTTTCCTGTTACATATTATTTATTGTATTTGCCAATTACAAATTAATAAAATTTGCAAGGATTCTTTTAATTACCAACAATTGCGTCTAATTATAGCAAAATTATGAAGAGAATATAAAAAAATTTATAGAACTTTAATGTTTTGAAATCTTATAAATGTTATAAAGTTTTGAAAAGCTTATTTGAATTAAATTGTAAAATCTCTTAAGTATTGGATAACACTAAAAGTTTTTAATGGGGACATTCACGAAAGAAATAATCTATCCAGTAAAAATAGATAATAATTTTAAAAAAATATTTTGAAACCAAATTTTAGTCGACTTTGCCAATCACCCATATAATAAAATACACGAAAAATTGTCTTGCGTAAGTGCAAGACAATTTTTGATGAGTTTTACTATGTGAGCGCCTGGTAAATTCAATAAAATTTTTGATCGAAATTTAATTTTTTTGAAAAATGTAAACTAAATTGTTGATACCAAATTTTGGTCAACCTTGCTAAGCAGTCACATAGCAAAATACACGAAAAATGAAATCCTTGATTTTTAATTCAATATTGCCATGAAAACGATCGATAAATGATTAAAAATTTCGTCTGATAACACAAGCGTAAAAAACCCATCCCAGATTGTTTTTAAATATTAAATTTATACTGTAACTTTCAAAAATATTAAATAATTTTAAAAGAATTAAGAAACAGAATAACAGATTATTTCTATTCTAACAAATTTTCAAATTCCACAAAAAATTATAAAATTTTATCAATTTCCAGGATCTTTAGTTAGAAAATGCTGAAATTTTTATAATGATTTTGACAAAATTTTGAAAGCAATTCAACTGCGCTTGCGCAAAATTTAATTTTTAAAAATTATTAAAAATTTATATTTTCCACAGAATTTTAGAATTTTGTTTTCCATAGAATTCTAAAATTTTAAACCCTTTAAAAGAAATTTTCAAAAATTTGGTGGAATTTTAGTTTTCTGATTGTTAAAATCTAATTGTTAATTTTGAGAATTTAAAGAATTTTGAAAAAGTTGAAAACCTTTCAAAACATTTAGTGAAATCTTGAGAATATTAGAGCTTTCCTTGGAATATAGATGTTGCGTCGATGTGATAAAGTAAAATGTTCATATAAAAGTATTATTTAGCAAGTCACGCCTGTTTTCATGTGTAGTCATCTTATAGGTTTTGCATCCAGTAACGTATGGTTGTATAGTTGTTTCACAATAACATAATAAGGTAATTCTTTACATGGCGAATTATATCGTGGAATTATTTTTTGGAAATCATTCGATTTACTTACTACCCACCTCCCTGCAGATCAGTGAAATACGACCAGAACATCTAAAGGACGCAACCCACACTCTAACCGAATTCAAGTTATCACTTCTCAATGATGTCAAAGAGTCGTACCTAGCATTTGAGAAACCCAGATTATCAAACAAAGGCACTATCCAGTATCCCCCGCTATTCAACAGGATATGGATGAAATGATCAAAAGCATGTTGGAGAAAGGTGTAATAGAAGAAAGTAATAGTGCGTGGAGCTTGCCAGTAGTGTTGGTGTCACGGCCAAATGGACAAAAAAAAAAGACTATGTCTCGATTCGCGAAAATTGAATTTGGTAACCAAAAAGAACGTGAATCCTGCAACTCATGTAGAAGGTTTACTAGGTCGACTCGGAGATTGGGATTTAAATGATGCCTTTTGGCAAGTCCCTCTGACTAACGACTGAAGTTATATCAATTCTGCGTAATGCCTTTTGGGCTTTGTAAGAGTGGTGGGTGAGGAGGGTTTACGTAGTGATCCTGAAAATTAAAGCACTAATCAATTTTCCCTCCCCCTATATTGGTTAAACAAGTAAGTCGATTGAGTATGGCCAGCTAGTATCGCAGATTCGTGCTAAATTTTGCAGAGGTAACAGCGCCAATAACATCACTATTGAGGAAAAATCACCCATTTAACTGGAGCCCAAAAGAACAGGCTGCTTTTGACCATATAAAATTCCTGCTGACTATACAGCTCCTGTGTTAATTAATCCAGATTATAATAAGAGATTTTTTATTAGGGCTGATGAAAATACCGATGATTTGGGTGGAGTACTGTTCCAAAAGACGGAACTATAGGAGAGTAACAACCAATCGCGTTCGTGTCAGCACAGTTAAACAAAGTGGAATGGAACTATATTATTTCGGAACTGGAGTGTCTGGCGGTGGTTAAATCTATTAAGAAATTTAGAGCGTATATCGAATGATCTCCATTCACAGTTATTACAGACAATGCTGCCCTTAAATGGTTAATATCCCAAAAAGATTTGACTGGCAGACTCGCGCGTTGGAGTTGCAAGCTGCAGGGCTTAGACTTTTTAATTGAGCACCAAAAAAGGCAAAACGTGATCCCTAGTCACGAGTGCATTGTGATACGTTGGAAGAAATAAAAACTCAAGTAGGTTTATCATCGCAAGCGGTAGATTTAAAATCCGCCAATTCTGAAGATACAGATTATGTGACCAATCCAGAATCTTACGACAGTTTGAAAATTTGAAAACAACAAATCTACATCCGAATCGAGTCTAAGTCTGATCAGTGTCGATTAACGATATTCCAGTATGGAAACTATACATACCGCTGCCAATGATACCACGTATATTACAACAAAAACATGACCTACCATTAACAGCTCATGGTGGAATACAGAAAACTATATAAAGGGTTAGACGATTCTATTATTGGCCACGAATGGCTAAACAAATTTACGATTATGTAGCATACTGTGAAATATGTAAGGTGACTAAAGCGACTAACAAAATATTACGACCACCGTTGGAAAAAACTATATTTGCCGAAAGACCATGGCAAACGATTTATATTGATTTACTAGGTCCATATCCTAGATCATATTAAGGTAAAACCATGATTTTAATAATTTTAGACCAACTAACGATATTGGTGATATTAAAAACATTAGCCAAAGCTACAGCCGAAATGATAATCGAAGACCTAAAGACGTTTGACATATTTGGAGTACCTGAAACAGTTCATTCTGATAAAGGCGTGCAATTCAAAAGCCACATGTACACCAACTTTTTAAAATCCTACGGGGCTAGAGCTATGCACACCGCTTTTTACTCACCCCAAAGTAATGCCTCAGAAAGGGTCAATCATTCTATCATATAATTTTTATCAAATTTAGGTGTATGCATTCGATGCCAAATTTACTAATTCTATACTTAAATTAAATTACGCAACATGTTAGAAGCAGGTATGAACAGAACGTCATCAATTGAGCAACAATTATTTTTGATGCTAAATATTATTTATGTTTCATTGTTTTATTTAAATTTAATTATTCCTCTATATATGTACATATACCGGGTGTTTTTTTTAAACTGAGACGATCAAATATCTCGAAAAATAGCCACTCTACGGAAAAAATGACCATAATCAAAATTTAATCATACCGCGGGGGAAATACATTAGTGCAAAAAAAAAAGTCCCCCCACCCCCGCTTTGTAGGTGGGGCGGGGGTAACTTTTAAACTAAGATAGGAAGCCATATTTTTTATTGCAGATACGGATTCTACGACTAAAAGTACGTATGATTTGAATAAAATATTTTGTTCGGCTCATGGTAGATGGCGTTGCAATCGACGAAATTCAATTTTTTCAATTTCTCCTTCTTAGAACACACGCATTCGATTCTGCAATACGTTTGAAATAAAAAACATCACGTTTTCATTGGAAATACTCGAAATTCGTCATCAAAACAATTTATTCAGTTTTGTAAATCTAAATAAGTGTTCAAAATTAATTTCAAGTTTTATTATTAAATTTCAAAAATACAAAATTCAGGCCATCATTTTGAACACTTATTTAGATTTACAAAACTGAATAAATTGTTTTGATGACGAATTTCGAGTATTTCCAATGAAAACGTGATGTTTTTTATTTCAAACGTATTGCAGAATCGAATGCGTGTGTTCTAAGAAGGAGAAATTGAAAAAATTGAATTTCGTCGATTGCAACGCCATCTATCATGAACCGAACAAAATATTTTATTCAAATCATACGTACTTTTAGTCGTAGAATCCGTATCTGCAATAAAAAATATGGCTTCCTATCTTAGTTTAAAAGTTACCCCCGCCCCACCTACAAAGCGGGGGTGGGGGGACTTTTTTTTTTGCACTAATGTATTTCCCCCGCGGTATGATTAAATTTTGATTATGGACATTTTTTCCGTAGAGTGGCTATTTTTCGAGATATTTGATCGTCTCAGTTTAAAAAAAACACCCGGTATACATAAGTATGCCAATTATAACTTACTAAAATTTACAAGGTTTCTTTTAATTACCAACAATTACGTCTAATTATAGCACAAAAAATTAAGAAGAGAAAATAAAATTTTATAAAACTTAAATGTTACGAAATCGTATAAATTTTACAAAGTTTTGAAAAGCTTATTTGAATTAGATTGTAAATTCTCTCAAGTATTGGATAACACTGAAAGTTTGTTAATGATGTTAATAATTAAATAATTCAACCGAAACATCTAAAAGGGTTAATGGGGATATTCATGGAAAAAACAAATTCATCCATTGTTCAATTGGTTAAATTGGAGAAATCTTCATAAGTTCTGAAATTGACTTGCTATGTAATTAAAATAAAATCCTAAATAATTTAGTTTAACATTTCTAATTACAATTGTCAAAAGAAAAAAAATTCGTTCTATTAAAACTGTTTATCTTGACTTAAAAACTTTCAAAGTGCTCATCTTTTGTTAATAAAACTAACTATCTGCAGATTACAACAACATTATTTGAACGGGCACACTAAAACAGGATATCAGGCTCGTTTTTAAATTACATCATAATAAAACAATTTTTATGTAATATGTGTTGTAAGGTGATTTCTGCCTAAAAGTGCAGTTAACTAGTTTCTCAAGAAAATGATATTTGTTCTGTTTGCGGCATCCTTATATCCTTATATTTTAAGGCGATGTTAGTTTTCTACTCACAGTCAATTTATTGTGTTAAATTCTTAGCAAGTCCGAAAAATGCTATAGTGGTAAATGCTTCAATTGAAATAACACAAAAAACCACAAGTATAAAGGTTCATCGACTGTTGGTAAAAAAAATGGTTTTCAAACATTTCAAAAACCAATTTAAAAAAAAAATCTGCTCTTTCGATTTGGTTTAAATTTCGCACAGACATGCTATGGACGTTATAATTTGGTACAGTCCAGTCATTTTTCACGTTTTATTTGTAGAAAATGCGTTTCGTGGCGTATTTCAAGCCCCAAATTTTGACTTTAAAACTTAATTGATTAGCTTTGTCTAGCATAGAATCAGGTGCAACCGGGTTCAGAAAAATTTATAAATAATCCCAGAAACGATTAGTTAAATAAAATACATGTTCCACAAACAGAGCATAAAATCGTTATCAAATTGGAACTTAATTTATTTTTGTGGAACCTATATATTATGAACTCAAATTTGATCGTACCCCAATTTCTAACACCTGAAATAAAAATAAAATAATTTAGTATATTTAGTATAGAAATCAACTCATAGAAAATTTAAATACGTTCCACAGTTGAAATTACGATTTTCGATTTCTAATAGAATTGTTTGCCCTCTGTATATATTATCTATAGCCCTAATTCCCCAGATTAGGTCAACGAACCCAATGATTTGTAAAAATATGATACCTTGTGGAATATGTATTTTAATGGAACGTATTCTGGATTATCATATTATATAAAGAAAATTAGTAAAATTGGAAATCGTGTAAATAAAATGTTATGGTCGTATTCTGATCAACCCAAAAATTTTAAGAAAAGTTTTCGAATTTATGGATTTCAAATTATTCCATAATATATCGCAGATCCAGACAAGTTCTAAATAAAAATTTAAACCCAAGTTTAAGGCAAAAATTTATTCCAAATTCCTATTTAAATTCTTCCAAAGCAGAATCATGAAATATATACTAAACTAACAAATTATACACTGTGTTTCAAAAGTATTCAATTTCTCACTAATTATTTTGAAAATTACGGGGCAAATGGGGCAATATTTAAGTGAAAATTAATAACACATAACTTTATTTCTTATATTATAGATTCTTTATCAGCTGCATTTGGTAGTTAGTGTAGCAATTTTATAGCCGACCATTAAAAAATCAGCGATAATTGCATCAATTCCATGTATCTTTTATGTTTTTTTTTTAAATACCATAAAAATTACTGTGAGTTGTTTTGTTGCTCTCACCATTCATTAAATTCTTTTATAGCGAATTAATAATCGTTTCTTATGTACATATGTACACACTTTCATTGTTAAAAACAATGAATATATATAGAATTACACATAAAAAATAAAATTAAATTAATTAAGACAAGTAAGTATTAATATATTGTATTCATTGTAATAAACTGCTCAACCGCGTATGCTAAGTTGAGAGAAATTAATTAGATATTTTTTATTTAATTAGTAGCTGTGGAATCTATATTCATATACTAACGAATGTAGACATGGAGTTTTCTAAAAACACATAAACAATCTTAAAACCTTGGTCACTCGATTTCCAAATGGTTTGTTTTAATATATATATTTAATATAATATATCCAAGTTCCACAAGGCATTGAATATTTACAAATCATTTAGTTCCTTGGCCAAAGCTGGGAAATTATTCCCTAGAGGACGATCAAACATTTTTATTTGTGGAACTTATCCAAATTTTTTTTTTTTTATTAAACTGTTTAATTATTATTAAATTCGATTTTTTGTTAACTCAGCATATTCAGATTCTACAAAATTAAAAAATTATACCTAGGATATGTTCGCATAATGTATAGGTCGCATGTATTATTATTTGATAGTAGTAACTGTCTGTGGGATCCATTTATTTTAAATTGAGAATTAGATTTTTCAAAAACTTTTAACCTTAAAACAAATCTCTCCGTAAAATTATAACGCAAATGAGTATTTTACATGTAATTAGCCTGTGCTTCGAAAAAGTTGAGCAGCATATCGCGGGTCTAGATTGACGTTGTTTATTTACTCAAATAGTACGTTCGCATAGAATTAAACACAGATTCCACAAAGCAACGAATTGTTACAAACCATTTTGTTTATTGACCCAATTTGAGGAATTGAAGGATACACTTTTTTTTAAATTAAAAATGATCATTTCAGCTGTGGAACCTATTCAGATTTTTAATGTGTGTTCGACGTTTTTATAAAAATATTTTCTTGATCAAATTGTAGTTCAACTATTTAGACTCCACCAAACTAAATGCAGTCCCAATTTTCAATCACTTTCAAAACGTATTTGTGGAATTTGTTTTTTATTAAATTATTTTCTGGTTTATAATGAGGAATTATTTACATATTCCAGGGAATAATTATTTTTATAAAAAGATTTAAAATAATTTTTTTACTTTAAGCTTTTTTGTGAAAAACTATTTATTGGTAAGCTATTATTATTCCCGGACAATTCCTAAATTTTTTGTGATCATTTGTTAATTCGATTTCGCAGGTGTTCGACATTTCAATATAAATAGGTTTGCGGTCTAGTTTAAGTTTACAATATTTAGATTCCACAACGCTAAATTAAGTTCCAATTTTCAATGGTTTTAATTATTTTTTTTGTAGAAAACTAGTTGTTGGTAAGCTTTTATTATTCCCGACTATTTACCAAATTGATGTAAATTCAAGTAAGGCATTTAATTTTGATTAAACTTTTATATAACGAAAAAGCTCATTTTCATATTATGCATTTTTTCTTTGTATTTAAATTGATTTTGTAACCGACTAAAAGCTCAGGAAATATTGAATTGCACAGTTTACATGTTACTAATTATACTAATCCGCAGCTTACTTGATTTTGAAGAGAATTTCAAAAGTTTAAGATTTTCTAAATGCACATGTATGTAGGTGTATTGTGCTAAAAAAATATGTTATCTCTCAATTTGTATAAATTTTGCTCGTTGATCGTGTCTTCAGTTATACCAAAGCTTTTACTCATCATGAAGTGTTTGTAATTATTATACGAACTGTTTTTGCTTCAAAGTCGACTTTTCACTCATTTGCTGCAGATTAACTTTCTGTCTAGATCGTTTCTTGTTGTATTTTTAAATGTATTTAAACGCGTTTAATGTAAGCTTCATCAAGGTAATTTCGGATATTTTGCTAATTTATAAGAGGCATATATTCAGATAGCATGATCGTGTTAAAGATATGTGTAAGTCATTAGTTTAAAGCGTTTGTCTGGTAAACGTGTAAAATGTACCGCAGTACAGAAAATATGCCTCAAAATTTTTAAAAAAATTTATAAATTCGTTACACAAAACTTTAAAATTCGAACATTCGAAAATATTTACCTGGAATTTAAAATGAGTTTGACCAAGAAAGTTTTAAAATTTGTTAATTTCGATTGAAATTTCAAATTCGGAATTCCGAGTTAGCGATGAATTCCTATTAGTGGAAACCCAAATTCTTTAAAATTTCAGTTTTCGTTTAACGTTCGAATTAATTTTTTTTAGTTTTTGTTGACAAATTAGATTGTTGGAGGGTTGCAATTTAAAAACTACCTAGGCGTTTTAGTCTTAGGATTTGTAGAAGGTTTGGGGAATTTGGAAATTTTAGATACAGAATATATTTGAAAATTTAAATATTTATTTTGAAGCAGTTAAGAATTTAACTCGAATTTTGTAAATACGTTTCCTAATGATCGGAAAATTTTCGAAACTTTCTAAAATTCGATTTAAACAAATAACAAATTGAGCCTTAAACTTCGACTTGTAAACTTGAATTTTAAAAATTATACTCAAAGTAAAAAATTTTGAGAGATTTAAAGTTTTAAAAATTTGTTAAATGAATTTTTATGTTTTCAGTTACAAACATTTCATAATGAGCCAAAATTTCTAAAAATTTGGTAATGTCAATTGTTAACTCGACAAGAGTTTAATAAAGAAGTTTAAAAATTAAGAAAATTTGGAATATTAAATTTTTCTAATTTAAACATTTTCATTTTCATTTGAACGATTTCGCAAATTTTGAAATAAACTCGAAATTAAAATTTTAAGTTTAAATAAAAGCTTATTAATTATGATTGAAATTTTAAATTCTGAATTAATAGTTTTAGCTAATTAAAATTTTATTATTTGTTAATTGATTAATTCCGATTAGAAAAAATCTAAAACGATTCCAAAATTTTAAAATTTTGATTTTAAATCAAATTCTGAATTCAAATTTTCAAATTTAATATTTGTTTGACGCTTCAATTAAAAGTCGAATTATTTATTTTTAGAGAGTTCCGATTAGTAGATGAAGAAATTTAAAAGCTTGGTTTTGAGGATTTAATCTTTAAAGAAATTTAGGAATTTAGAAATATTCAAAAATTTGAGAATTCATAATTTTCAAAATTTAAAAATATGCTCTAAATTGCCTCAAAATTTCCAAAATTTTAAAAAATCTCTACACAAATTTATAAGATTCAAACTTGTAAAAATATTTATCTCGAATTTAAAATCGACGAAATATATGAAATTTTTAAAAATTGTTAAATTCTGAATTCAGACATTGAATTTTAGTACGATATGTCAATTAAAATTTTAGTTGTTGATGAATTCCAATTAATGGAGATCCAGAAATTTGTAAATTTCCATTGGATTTCTGTTTAACGTTTGAATTACATAATTTTTTATTAGTTTTTGTTTACCAATTAGATTGTTGGAGGGAAATTTAAAATCTACTTAGATGTTGTGGGTTTAGGATTTGTAGAACGTTTTGGAGATTTGAAAAATTAAAATATAGACTATTTTTGAAAATCAAAAAATTTATTTTAGTGTCTCTATTTTTATAAAATTCGTTTCCTAAAGATTTGAAAATTTTCACACTTTCTCTAAAAGGAATTTAGAAAAAATTGAGAAATTTTAGAATTTTAAAATTTAAAAAATTTCATTTGAACGATTTTACTGAACTTAGAAATTCAATTTTGCAGATTTCGATATAAACTCGAAATTATAAATTTTAAAATATTTAACATCATTAAAGTTTGTTAATTCTGATTGAATTTTAAATTCTGAATTAAGAATTTTTAATAACATTTCTGTTTGACGTTTTATGTCTAATTAAAAATTATTAATTGTTAGTTGATGAGTTCCGATTAGTATGAAATCCAAAAAGCTAAAGGGTGAAGTTTGTCCTAAGTTTATCCCAAAACAAAAACAATAAATTATTATGCGTATATGTGTTAGTGTCAAAGTCTCGTTATACCGAATTTTTAAGCTTCGTAGTAAATTATGAAAAGTTGGTAAGTAATTACAATTTAGTCTGTACTGGCACAACTAAAATAATTAAAATTGGAATTTGACATATTAAAATAGTAATCGATACATGTATCAAAATTTTTGAAATTTATCATGTGTTCCTGATCAGCAGCCACTTCAGTGAACAATGGTTTTAATTATACTTTGGTCATTCTAACGGAAAATCACTTAAATTTTCCGAATAGTAAGGGGATTGAGCGTTTTGAGAACAAATATCGTAAAAACTGATGAATTTGACATTCACGTTCGAGAAGTTTCTACCAAGTTTTTAGCAAACTGTATTGTCGTATAACTTATAAAATATCGAATTTTCTCATGAAAAATTGTTATGTAGTTTGATATCAAGCTTATTCAGACATACAAATTTAAAATTGGAGGGTTTTCGATTCCCGTGAAGTTTTTACTAACTGTGTCCTAAATTTCATTCATCCATAAAGATTGGTTTAGACTAGGCTAAAACCATTATTATTGCATGTCCAATTAATTAATCACATTGAATGCAGCAACTAGCACAAATACTCTAACAGACAACATTCCACAATATACAATTTATGTACATGTAGACATAATATATATTCAATTAAAAATATAATTCATATATGTATGTGTGTGTATGTATGTATATACTCTAATTAATCAAAATCATTACAAACAGAATTTTTAATCAATTTTTGATGATTTGATAAAATCGTAAATACTTAGTAATCGAAATCATAAAAAAAACTACTTGCAATGTCTTAAATATTTTTGGATTGTTTACATATATTTAAATTGGTTCTCTCTATAATATATTATAGTTTTGTTGGTATAAAAATAAATATTTAAATTAAAACGTATTTTGTTTTAGTATAACCGCATAGTTCATTGACAACTACTATGGATACTTTGTATTATATATAAATAAATCGTGTATAATCGTAAATAACCAAATAACCAATTTTAGTAACTTCTCGAAATTTGGTTAAAACATAACATTGGTAGATGGATTATAAAGGTAGTATATAGATAAACAAATTAATTCGATTAGTAAACTACATATCTACGTATAAAATGTATGTTCAATATAGGGCGCGTACAAACTATAGCTATGTACAAATTTACATTTTTGCGCAACTTACAAAAATTTGACTTTGAAACCAACCAAATAGATGTCAACAAGAATAAGAAATGGCAAATTGATGGTTTCTTTGGTGTTATTGTATATATATAAAGGTCGCGCTAATTTGTTTTCAAAAGGCGGGAACTAAAATGTTACTTGCAGTGCATGTTGACAGCTGATTTTATGTTTGGAAAACTCATTATGATCAATTATAGCAAATTAAATTCATACCCAAGCTCATGTTTCAAAATATCTTCCTAACAAATCCATTTTTAATGCCAAGGTTTATTTTTTTTTTGAGAAACTAGTTAACTGCAAAAATATCTTTTTTAGAAAATCGCATTTAAAACAAAAATTACCGTAATTCAAATAATTCAGGAACATTTAATGATTTTATTCGTATTCTAATAAAACTGATATCGGCAGATAGTTAGTTGGTCGCGTTTTCGTTTACCTGAATGATTTACTTATTATTTTCTCTACAAATTTTGAAGATCACATGAAAATTTTAAGAACAGTTGCAGTTTTGCGAAAAGCAAATTTATCTTAAGAGAATACCTAGGATATTAAATTGAAACCTTAGAACCGATCCATCAAAAGTAAAAAGAATTATAAAAATGGCTAAGCCAAATACTACGCAGCATGTGTGAAGGCTATTAGGTATGGCCGGATTGTACAGACGTTTCGTCCGTAATTTTGGTTAGCCTTTAAAAATCAGTTCCTTATAAGATGCTATGCAGATATAAGCAAGGAATAGGAGATATATTATACCAATTAGACATTGACGGAAACGACCCACTAATAGCATTCATATGTCACAGAAATTTAATTTACTCTATAATTACAGACCATGTCAGCCCCAGTGGCTAATGCCGCAAAATGATATTAGCGGTAGCTTGTGGTGGCGAACATTCTATCACTCTAAATTTATTTTCACTACATCACTCCCCAGCTGGATCGAGAACCCTATAGTGAAATCACATGGTCTTGCGGACACTACGATTTTGGACTGGGCGAGCCAAACGTATTCCGTATGCCTGCGGTTTAAGCCTGCCGATGCCAATTGTCATGATTTTTCCATCGATGTCCACAAAATTTGCGCAATATGCGGGATACTGGATATGGTTCAGAACACGGTGTACTCAATGGACTTTAACTCTGCCCACGACAAACGAATACGTGTGAGCAATTTTCCAGATTTTTTGGGTGTATATGTATCCTGTTTTGTCGGACGTCATAATTCCGTAGGAACTAAATCTCTCATATTGGTACGAAGCTTTTTGATTTTTTGACCATACCTAGTGTATCTGCTGGAGTGCAGTTGAGGTCTTCCTACTGAGGTTCGAATATCCAATAATACGGTTGGAGGTTCGGAACTACAATGGGATGTATTACATTGATTTGTTAAAGCGGCTTTAAGTTGGCTGTAGAATTGCTCGATAAGACCATTCACTATCGGATTATATGCTGTTGTCCCAATGCGATGTGAACCTAGCAGCTCGGTGAACATTGTTGATTCGAATTGGTTTCCTTGGTCTGTCGTTATAAGGAGTGGGACTTTACTTACGGTTTTGGCAGTCATTTCTCTGATTGGATAAGCTTCTGGCCAACGGGTACATCGATCGACCATCGTTAGCATGTAATGATAGCCTTTTGATGTGTTCGAACCTGCCGATTGGTAACTCAAACTTACCAAGTTCTGATTTAGTGTGACGGTGAACTTTGGAGATTTGATACATGATTTCGCCCAGTTACTTGTATCAGTATTCATCCTTGGCCAGAAGTATTTCGATGAAATTAATTTTCGCGTGGCACGTATGCCAAGATGTGATAAGCCATGAAGACTATCGAAAATTGTACGTCGTACATATGTTATTGGGAACGAAGGGTCGAAATTTACCTGTCGATGCCTCACTCCAAATTTGCTCCTGGTTGTCTGGTAGGTTGACTTGCTACAGATTAACTCTTTATTTCAGATTCTGAACTGAAATCAATTTCAGAAATTCGTCGTGACCTTGCTGCTGTTGGAGTAATTCTTTCATTTTGTTTATCTTTGATGTGGTGAATGTCAGTCGTAAATTATGCAATATAATCGAAATGTAGTAATTGCCGCCTACGTTCCGATTTTGACGCAATTGCTGTAGTGAGAGCTTTGTGGTCGGTAAACATGGAGAAATTTCGGCCTTCAACGAAATGGCGAAAATGTTTTATTGCTGGTAATATAGCAAGAAGTTCTCTATCAAATGTAGAGAGAGTATTTGACTTCCGCTGAAAAAAGCTTCTTTGAAAAGAACGCACGTCGCTGCCAATATCCATTATTGCATTGTAGTAATGTTGTCGGTAGTAATGTTGAACTCAGTGGCGTTCAACGGATGTGCCAAAACAGTGGCAGCGGGAATGTTTGACCTCATTGAAAGTGAATTCTTCGGCCATTTTTATGACCAAATGCCTGTGAATAGGCGGGAACAGTTCAACTAAACGGTGGTAACAGTTCCCCATACCTACGAACTGCTGTATTTGGCGAATTGACATGGATTCAACTGCGTCTTTTGACGGGTGGATGCCATCTTTCGAGATTGTGTGGCTGAAGTTGCGTGACTTCACGCCGAAAACGCATTTTGGTGCTTTAATATCAATTTCAAATGCGAACAGACGTTTAAATACTGTATCGAGATGATCTCTGTGTTCCATCTCGGAATGATTCGCAATGAGATATCATCGATATAAGAAAATACGAAGTCCAACCCTTTTAAAGCTTCGTAAAGGAATCGCTGATATGTCTGGGCTGAGTTGCGAAGACTAAATGGCATTCGGGTGAACTCGAAAACCCCAAAGGGAGTAGTTATCGCTGTTTTATTTATATCCTCTGGCATCTTATATCCTCTAGTCCTTGGTGAGGAGACTGGTGATGACAAAGGTCGGCAGATTCTGATATCTGTCAAGGGCATCGTAAAAATTGTTAACGATGAAATGTTTTATAATTGGTGAATCAACTTGAGCGATAGTTGCGTTCATGACAAGGGTTGTAAGCGAATCGGAAATTTTCTGTTTTTCAAATAGACCACGAGGCCATATTTAGACAGACAGTCAATAACAATCTGTCTACTGCCGCGACTATAAAAGGATGAGTATAAAGGATAATTTTGTACCGTAAGTGGAAATTGGGTTACCATTTGGTGAAAAGCGGAATTTTTGAGAGGTATTATCAACAATTCAGCCAGATAAGAAGCATCGTTAACTTGTTACAGCCACCTGAAATGACCACTTTCGCATTTACATCAACAATAATAAATGCGTACCATCATAAAGAATTTAAAGATGTTGATCTCCATTCAGTCCAAAGCATCCTGAATGAAGTACTCTGCACCAGTAAACGGCTAGACCAAGCATGTAGCCCAAAAAAATTTGTCCTAAGTGTCTGTTTCCAAAGTGTTCAAACTATTCCCTATTCTAAATCAAATTTACAGTTTCACTGTCTGCAATTCTCTTTTAAGGTAAAAAAAAAATTTAAAAAATTGACTGACGAGTACAATTGATTTGAGCACCTCATTATTGATTTTCAACTGATCTTAATGTCGGGAAAAAATTTAGACAAAAAACGATAAATCTTTAGAAAATAACTTAGCTTCTTGCAATGCAATAATTGAAGTCCTTAGATGATCTTAAATAAATGTAGAAGAAAATCGTCTGAATTCACTGGACATGGCTTTCTTATTCTCTGCGAAAGTTATTATCGGTTCAATTTGTTTATTTCAGCAGACACTAGTTTTCATGGTTTCAGATGACTTTGATCTACAATTGTTCGGCCTTTGGAGAACTTTTGGTTTTTTGCCCAATTGATTTTTTCAAATACATATTAAAAAAAATTATAACAAGACAAAATTATTTCAACACCCTGTGTAGTTCAACAAATATTGAAGATGTTATTTCTGCTGTCCTTTAATTTTTACCGTTCTGCCCACATCCCAGTTTTTTTCTTCCAAATGTTGATCTAATTTACTTTCCAAGATAATATGGGGGAAAATGATGATGGTATTTAATTTTATGTCGTATCATCGCCACAATATTTATCTTTTCCGGATAACAGATAGAAAATTAAATAGAACATATTCATTGGTGTTCTATTTACATTTATAATTTATTTAGAATATAACCATTCCAACCTTGCATTCTTCTGCAATATATTGTTGTACCAGAAAAAATATTTCAACTGAACTAAACTCTGTAAATTTATTATTTTCGAAGCACTCCCCCACATCATCACGGATTTGTTGATCATCTAATATTTATTTTTCGTTGAATGACTTTAAATTTCGACTCATTTTCACTTTTATCAGACTATTTATCAGACTATTGTCCCTGTGAAGTACCACATCGAGCAATGTACGGGTAGCCTTTGTTCATCAAAATGTTTTGAATTGGTGTTGGTGGATGAATTTAAATACTTAGGTGTCACAATTGACTCCCAGTTGACCTGGAATTCTCATCTTACCAATGTTAGGAAGAATGTTATTATTTTTATTTATAAATTCTACCACTTACGCCAAATTTGTCCACAGTCAATTTTGAGAAATTTATATCATGCCTTAGTTGAATCAGTAATAATGTATGGCATCACAAGTTGGGGTGGGATTTATTTTTCTAGAATTGAGGCTCTGTATATTGCTCAAAAACGTATTATTAAACTAATTTATCGCCGTCCTTCAACCACTGCAACAATTCCACTGTTTCGTGAATTAAACCTGTTACCTTTGAGATATTTGTATGTGTATAAAGTCTTAAAAATGTTTTTTGTCCGCAGTGGTAGTTTTCATTTTCGCATATCTCATACACATAATATAAGAAATCCAAACATTTTTTCAAGGCTGCGTTGCAACAGTGAGGGGTTTAGAAGATTTTACTTATTTATGGCGCCATATTGGTTTCATAAATTACCCATAGAAATAAAGCTCATCCCTACTCACCGCAAACATTATTTCGAGAGTGAGGCCCGTAAGTGGTTGATGAATATTACCAATATTGAAACTTACTTTTAAATAGTAACAACTATCTCTCTGTGACATTTAATCTATTTTAGTTTAATTTATTTAATTTATTTCATTTTTAATGTATTTTAATTATTAACTATATTTGAACTTGTGTTTTTTGTTTATATAAGCTTTTTATAACGTCCCAACCAATCATAGTTTTTCTTTTTTCACTTTGTAATTTGCTCCACTACAGGTTTAACTTACCTACACGGAGCTATAACTTTATTTCCATATATTTATGTTTAAGTTTAATATTTGTAACAATTTTATAAAATTTCACTTGGAAATAAAGATAATGATAATAATAATAATAATAATAATATTTGCGCCTTTTCGTGGCTGTGGCATTCAAAGCAGAACACGTTGCAAAATTCTATTCCAGGCCAGATTTTTGTTGATGTTTAAATTTATAAACATCGGCATTTGCAATCTGTTGACATTTATAAATTCTGTATTTATTTATATTTAATATTTATTCTCATTTCTGTAATTTTGGAAATTCGCAAACTTCTAAGTACTGGAATTCAAAATTACTAATACGAACATTAACTCGCAATTGGTACTCGAATTCGGTAGCACCCCGCTTAATTAAATTCTAACCGGTCAAAATGCTGAGTAAGTTTCATA
Organism: Tipula unca; assembly: GCA_951394425.1. Taxonomy (NCBI): domain Eukaryota; kingdom Metazoa; phylum Arthropoda; class Insecta; order Diptera; family Tipulidae; genus Tipula; species Tipula unca. The sequence continues at coordinate 19,590,729 of OX596382.1, read as the reverse complement.
AAACATAGTTGACTTCAGATATCAAGGAAGATTTTAAAGGTAAAGCCCACAATTCACAAACACATTTCCTACAATTTCTCAATTCAAAATTCGTTAAAAAATTCGATTGTTGATTACCGTAAATTAAAATAAATCGCCAGAAAAGAATGAAAATGATTAGTCTGGGTTAGACCTACTGTACAAGGTATAAACATCAAGTTCTTATAAAGACCACCAGAGAGTGCATTTAGATCTTGATAAATTTGAACATAAACTTCTAAATGTCGATATATTCCTAAATTTTTAATAGTCACAAATTTCAGAATTTTCAAATTATAGAATTCATGAATTTAATAAATTTTTAATACATTTAAATTTTTTATAATTTTCAAAATTCGCAAATTTGTACTCTCAAAAATTCCAGAACTGTTTTAGTTTCATTTACAAATTTAAAAATTCCCAAAACTCCTTAATTTCAAAATAATCAAAATTTTTGATTACATAAATATCCACACCTAAATCACATTTTTTCAATATTAAAAATTTTTTTAAATTCGAAAGTTCTTTATCAACCCAACTCCTAAATTTTTAACACCTAAATCCGTAACTCCCATATACACCGAATAATGGCTGGTTTACATTCAATCTTTAATCTTTTTTCCCAATTCTATTCCTAAATCAAATATGTCAATAAAAGAAGATAGCTATATGCTTCTAAATGGAAAAAATTAATAGGTGCGAAAAAGACAACTATGTTATATAAAAAAATTCACAATTTCGTTGCGAACTTTACAAAAAATGACAAAATATTGAAAAAAAGACGAACCCGTTCATCTTTTTTCTTGAAAAAGACAATGTTTATTTGGCTATGCCTACTTTCTTTTTTCATGCAAATCATATGAATGTACTTGTTTCTCATACGTCCATTTTATGGAATAGAGAAAAAGATTGAATGTAAATCAGCCATTATTGAATGTAAATCAGCCATTGAATGTTAATCAGCCTCCACACCTATTAATTTTTTCCATTTAGAAGCATATAGCTATCTTCTTTTATTGACATATTTGATTTAGGAATAGAATTGGGAAAAAAGATTAAAAATTGAATGTAAACCAGCCATTAGGCGAGTTTTAGAACTATACCGAATTGGAGTAACTCGAATTTTAAAATTCCGGAAACACCAATTTCGATCTAGCGTTTCATTTTCAAATACAAGATTTTTATAATTTTTGCATTTCAGAATTTTTTAAACGACGGCTCTTAATTAAAATCCTCTGAATGCCCTATTTCATTTATTTGAAATTCGATGACTAGAGTTTGATGTCTTAAAAATGAAAATGGGAATTTAGAGCCTAGGAAGCGTATGAAGGTTAGTATATATGAATTCGGAGGCCACAACAGAAAATTTGCGATGGAAAGAGTACTTAGGGCCTTTTTCCTAAAGGTCCTACTCTACCAAATTTCCTAAATTTAAACTCCGAAATATACTCTCTTGACTATACAAAGTGAAGTCTCTAGACTTAAGTTTCCGAAAACCATAGACGAATTGGACATAGAGCAATTTGTACCGATTCGTCCCGGAAATGATCATAAAATAGCTCAGTTAAAAAATTCAGTACGTTTTTCTCCAAAACTATGATAGTAAGAAGAAAAACACTTTAAAGAGATAAAGTAGTAGTAGCGAGACTGAAAATTAGTTCGATGACTTTGGATGACCTTTAATGGATGATCCCCAATTGTGTATAGTCAAATATTTTTATATTTTTAATAGGAATGAAAGCTTTTAAGATAGCCAGTTGAAAAATACTAATCTTTTATATGGTGGTACTTTCTTGAAACTCAGTAGTTTCTTTGATATGAATGAAATGAAAAGTACCTTGCAAGGCCATAAAAAAATGGGATTTGTATGCAATCATCGTGCTGTGGGTTTGCTAACGATTAAATATATCTGAATATATTTTATGGTTCGGCGATTGGAACATGGAAACAAGCATTTATAAATCGTAGATTAAAATTTTAGATCCTGGCATTAGAAATGAGTTTATAGTCAAACGTTGTTGAGATTAATTTGAGAACCCTTGAATTAGATTTGAAAGAAGTTGCCATTGATTTAGAAACTTCTCGATTTGATTTAAATAATCGATTTGCTTTCAGTAAATTTCCTATACATTTATACTCCGTCCGATATTTATACTCTTGACTATACGAACTCAAATTTGTAGACTTAAGTTTCCGAAAACTGTTGCATTTGTAGCGACCGATATAATTAATTTAAGAAGGTAATGTTAACGCGTTGCTGCCCAATTGTCTACGGTTTTATTTGTTTCGATTGCCTGATATTTAATCAGGTGAGGTAAGTATGCCGTATGCTGGTTTGACTCGGTCAATTGAAATGGTATGTTTTTTACCATTAATTGAAACCATGAGTTGTTAGCGAAGGTGGCGTATAACTTTATACGGGCCTTCGTAAGGACGTGATAAACCCGTGCAAACCTTGTCTGTTCGAATAAAAATAAAATCGCAATTGTCCAGTGATTTTGGGACAAGCATATTATCTTGCTTGTTCGAACGAGATGAAGTTGGGACATGGTGTTGCATGGTTTGTCGCAGTTGGTCTACGACTGTGTCTTCTGTTGGTAATGGTGAAAGAGGATTTTCTACAAAGAACTCAACAGGTAACTTGATGGTTTTACCATATACTTAATTTAGATCGTCTTTCACTGTAGCTCCAATTGCTAGTATTTCCTCGAGCCATACGTGCTGATTTGAGCTGGCAATGAAAGAGTTTAACCGTATTGCTAGTATTTCCTCGAGCCATGAGTGCTGATTTGAGTTGGCGGTGAATGCGATCAAAAATGCCATTGGCTTGAGGATGATAGGCCGTAATACGTATACGATTTGAGCTAAGGAGTTTCGTTAACTCTCTAACTGGGTTACGTCCTTGGTTATAGTGGGCCAAAAGTAGAGAGCACTAATCAATTTTCGAGTCGCACTGACACCAGCATGTGAAATGTTGTGAAATGTTGTGCAATGAGTCGAAGATAGTTCGACGTAGTGGTTCTGCGATGTTTTTGCAATATATTTCTAGGCCTGGCAATTTAAAAAGCTCTAGCTTATAAGATGTGCTAGTGGGACGTCTGGAACCAGAAAGTGAATTCTCAAGTTCGAAGTCATATTTTTGTGCCATAATTATTTTTTGATAGTCGAAGTGAGTATCGACTGTGGCCATTTCGTTGTCTGCGGTGCGGGAAAGTGTATCCGGCGACCACATTGTCAATACCTTGCACATGCTGGATGTCGGTGGTAAATTGACTAATATAATCCAGGTGGCGAGATTCTCACGGATTGCTACACACTGATCTGGAAGACGGATTGGACTTAGATAAATAAAATGTTTGTTCCCAATCAAATGGTCATAAAATGACACAGTTAAAAAAATCAGTGCATTTTTCTGCATAACTATGATAGTAAGAAGAAAAACACATTACAGAGATTGTACAGTGAAAATTAGTTCGATGACCTTGGATGACCTTTAGTATCCCCAATTTTGCTTAATCAAACATATAAACATATATCTTTTTAAATAGGATAGAAAGAGATGAGATGTGAATGAAATGAAAAGTCTAAATGTAAATCTCAAAATTTGAGTTGTTTTTTATTTCATTATTAGAAATGTTTTGATAGCAGTTTGATCGACCTAGCGATGCCATAAAAAGCTGGGGTTTTGTATACAATTATCTTAAAGGAATTTTTTGGAATCTATATTGGCTACCATCACGCGACATTATTTTTCTGCACTATTCTACTCCCATAATTTTGTTGCCCTTGATCCACAATTGTTCTGCTTTTGGAGAACTTTGGTTGGTTGCCGAATTGATTTTTACATCATTTACATCATTTCATTAATGACCTCTATCAGAACCAAAATTTTATTTAAAAACCAGCCTACATACCGAATTCATAGATAATCTGCGCTCCTGTTATCTGTTATCCACATGCAGCTCTTCATAGTTCGAAAGAAAGAAAACGTAGCAATGTCCCGGGTTCGATTTCCGATGGTGACCAAAAATCACGGCTAAGTGCTTTTAATGTGTAAATATGTGTGTTTGTCCGGGTATTGGTACCGTTGGCCTGTTTATGGCATTTAGTGCTGGAGTTATCGGCCCAACTTAATTTTTTTTTTAAATCTTGTTTCTATCGTCCAAAATATATTCTCGAATAATTCTGTGTGTTCCAAATCCTAAAATCCTAACTACCTAAAACCCCTATAACTCCTTAACATCGAACAGCATTGAGAAATTGAGGTTTATAATTTTAGAACTATAAATTAGGATTTAGGGACAGGGGAATTAGAATCCCGTTTAAAGTGAAATGTTTCTAAGTTTGATTTTGAAAACGATTGAGAAATAATATGAAACAAGTTGCATTTGATTTAAACAATTTCAATTTGATTTGGATAATCCATAACCTTCCAATATACTAGAAACACTAATCTGCGGACTTTCAATTCCAATCCCTAGATTTTATTTTCAAAATATTTTCGAAAACCATTTTGTTGCCGTGGAAGACCGTTGAACATGACTTAGATATAGAGTTATAACCTGTATGCCGATTCAAATGGCGGAAAATAAGAATTAAATTAAAATAAATCAATTTGATTGGGTCAGTTAAAAAAATCTGTGCGTTTTTCTCGAAAACTATGAAAGTTAAGAGAAAAATATTTTAGATTAAAGTTATAGGAACAGTAGAGACAATTTTTTTGGTGATTTTGGATGTCCTCGAGAAACCAGAATTTGGTTTAGTGCAATCGAACATGGTTGGCGTTATTACGTTTACTCAGCCTACCGACTTGTCAAAAGACTATCTCAAACAAAAGCTAAATATTTTTTGAATACTATTTTAACTAATATTTTCCTATCAAACTAAAACCAACGCAAACAAAATACCGACCCACCCTGTATTTTAGCATTATCTGCGATTTATAGAATTTTACTTATTTGCTTTCTTTTTATCGACCCCTTTGTATATAGGATGCAAATTCTCGACTTCGATTAAAACGGAAACGTTCTAAAGCACATTCTCCATTTCCATATAGTTAAGTAGAAACTAAACTGATTTCTAGATAAATGTAAATTAATAAGGGTTTGTAAAGTGCAAAAATTAGATAAAAATAAAATAATTTAAAAAATAAATGAATTATACGGAATTCGTAATGAATTTGACCCAATAACCTCGCACCATATTGCTTTGTTAGTAATTATTTATAACAACGATTCTCCAACAATTTATTATTGCGACTCCACACAAAGTAATTTTGTTTACGACCCTAAGTTTGTAATCAATATTTATAAAGAGAAGTTAATTAATATTTTACCGCTGGTACAAATTTCGATGTACAAAATGTACAAATCGAAATATTTTGTTAGTTTGTATTATGCAGAGTAGTAAGCGATGACGCCAATTTAAAAATTAATTGTTCACATTCTAGTAAATCAGTAATACAAAGTTTGAATAGTAGGCTCCTATATAGTCATCCTAAAATAGAATATTTTTTTTTAATTTTGGTATTTTGCTATGAACAACGCACATGGTAGTCCACACACGCACCATATTAGGAACCTTCTGAAATTTCCCTAGAATCCTAGAATCTCTACTTACACAAGAATTTCTAGAGAAAATATAAGATTATTAAAGTCAATGTTTAAAGTGGAGCTCAGGCCTAAATTAGTTTACTAAATTAAATGTTTGTTGTTAACTCTATCGCTAATGAATATTGTTGGCTTTCAAGTACGGGCTGTGTCTGTGTGGATTGGAATGTTTCAAAATTATCTAACATCCAACTTCTTAAAGTTTTATTCGATCCGTAAGATTAAAATATTGAACCCAAATTAGGCAATTTACAAGTTCCAAAGTTTCAAAATTTTAAAATCTCGAATTCGTTAGGTGTAGACATTTTTTAAACTTACAGCCAACATTTTAATTTCTTTTAATGTTAATAATTTCAAATTTACGAATCCTAGAATTACTAAAAAATTCAAAACATAAGAATACGAATATCGAGTACAAATTTTGATTAATTTACCTAATAACAAATATCGGAAATCTCCGTCTCACGAATCAATTTTATCTCAATTTCACGTTTTAATTGAGGAATGTTTAGGAATTCTCTAGAAAAGCAATTACAGTGTGTAACCCAAATTTTTTTTCAAGAACTCTCTAGAAAATTTTAATTCTAAATTTAAAACTTAAATTATCGAAAAAATTTTGTTGAAATTTACAATTACAAAAGATTTAAAGATTTCAAAATTCGAATTTAAATTGCAAATATGATCATTGCACCGTAGACCTGTTTGCGGCTTTGAGTGGTGAGTTATTCGGCCCAACTTAATTTTTTTTTTTTTTTATATCTTGTTCCAAACTCCAAAATATATTCTCGAATATATTTTTGTGTTCCGAAAATATTAAAAATGCCATAATTCGTCAACCCAAATCCTAAAAGCTTCATAAAATTCAATGTGATTTTAATAAATTCGGAAATGACCAGGAACTTTAGAAAACTTTCAAAATTCAATTAAAAAATTAAGAATTCGAAAAATTTTGAAACTTGCCAATTCTGAATTTTGGTTCAAAAACTCAGTCATAATTCAAAATTTGTCATTTAACAAATCGATGCCGAATTCAGATTGGAAGAGTGTAAAAAAATATGTAGAAGCTAAAGCCTGTTGGGAATTTTAAGTTAGTTTGTTTATAATCCCAATAGGGGCGGGATGCAAAAGGGATTCTTGATGATGAACACATCTATAGCCCTCTGTTGAGAGTGCAGAATCCATGGGCCGGCATGGAGCTATACAAGGTGTAGATGGTTGAACAAATCGGGCCTGTGGCCGTGCGTCCTCGATTTGGCTGGCAAAGGCGTAAAGCAAGGACGCAAATAAGCTAACTGCGAAAGAGCCGGGAGAGCCTTGAGCCCCATAAAAAGTAGAGATTAAAACATAAAATAAAAAAAATTGTTTAATATTTTGACATTTCCTTAGCTAACTACAAATTCGGTTAGAAGACTTAAAAAAATGCATTTGCATTATATGCATTTGTAATATTCTAAAATTGGATGATGAATGGTTACAAGACTATTTCTTATGATGTAATTCGTACATGTTGGATGTAACTAAGATTTTAAAATTGTCTTTGGAAAGAGTTCTCAAATATGGCCAACTGGAATGGAATTCGACTTATTTGTCATCGTTTACGATGAAATTGCATAAGCTCGATGTAAATTGGACTCGAAAATCGTTTTTGTATAAAGTTCTGTAATGTTGTCATGTGACCAACTAAAATGGTACTCAACTATTTCTTAAACGTCTATTTTGATTAATTGCTCTGAGGTTTAATGTAACACATAATCGGAAGTTCCACGGTCGTGTCGGTCTCGGATGAAATAATCTCGTCGATTTTTAATAATTGTTTCTAATTGTTTTTACACAAAAAATTACAGCAATAAAAATATTCACGTCAACTGCGTTTAAGCTACATATAACCCAGACTTTAACCCAGGTAAAATTTAAAATTATCTCTAACAACACGAACGTAAAAACAGAATCGCAGACTTTTTTAAAATATTTAATTTATATACGTTCGTGAGTTGGTTCACCTCTCTTTTTTTACATTTATACAGTTGGCACATCCCAGGCTTAAGCGTCATTTGCAAAAATTTGCAGTTGGTGCAAAACAGTCATCCCAGCACCAATATTTTCAGAAGAAATTAAAATCAAACAGTAAATCAAATTACTTTTTGTTGAGACAGCTATTTTCTCATAACGATTGAGTTTGTGACCCTATTGGTCACCAAGCCAGCGCTGATATTTTTTTCCTCGTTGAGATTGCCGCTACACAAATAGATGTCCGACTTTGGGTACCTCATTCGATATGATTTTCGATTTTAATTTCCATGCAGTCGTTATGAAAATATCGCCGTGTCTGGAATGATTTGACCAGAACATTTTTTTTCTATACAAAACTAAATACGATCGTATTGTTAGAGCAAACTAAGGAGAGTAACGAGTTTCTTGTGAGTACTTTCAAGAATATTGCGGGAGCTTTCGTTAGCACTTTGTTTGCTACGATCAGTTCTGCCTGTACCAGTTTTGGTATCACACTATTATCTTATCGATTGAATCCGTAATCAAGTCTCGCACTGCGGAGGCGGAGCTGTATATGGGGTGTTAGTTTTTGTTAAATCTTTCTAATGGAGCTGTGCTCTCAGCTCGGATGTGGCTTTTGGTCATTGACGAGTTACTTATAAAGCTGCAGTAATCTGGCTACATTGTACAGAGTTACGCTGGTGATCTTGTTTTGACAGTCTCAGGCAAACATTTCAGTGTATTATCCGACCATCTCAACTATTTGTCCCCTCTCTTTTTGGGAGAACGATCACTAAATGTTACGTCAAGCACCTTGATAGTTAACTTTCCTGGAAGAATCACCTGGACTACAAGCTTCAAAAACCGACTGCCATATTTTGGCGATGTATAGGAGAGCTTTTGCGAAATTCTGGGGTTTAAGCCCTAGGATGCTTTCATTCATTTATAAATCACTGGTCCTACCTCTTCTATTATATGGTAGCCAGCGATATTGCCCTTAAGGTTTCTGAAGCCAAGTTTAATGGTCTACAAAATCTTGCTTGCAGAGCCATAACTGGGGTTATGTCCTCGACTCTACTTCTTGCTATGGATTCCATTATTTTCTTGCCTCAGTTACGCACCATTATTTAAGGCGCAGCTTGTTCTGCAGCATATCACCTGAGGGTCATTGGGGCATGGAATGTTTTCGGTTCTATCGTGGGACATAGACTAATTTTTAAAAATTATTCTTCATGTTTACCAGAAATCGATGTGGTTAATGACAGACTACTGGCCGAATTCCATTTCAAATTAGATCAGTCCATATAGCCTTTTTTCTGATGGCTCTTGTTGTCACCTCTGTGCAGGTTTTGGAATCTATACTGTCCTTGGACGGATCTGAGACTTTTCAGTAGTCTCGGTTCGTATTGTACTGTTTTTAGGTGGAACTAATAGCGCTGACACGTAGTGTTATTGATTTTTTGAATTTTGCTGTTAAAAATAAAAGTATTCTACTGTATACAGATAGAAAAGCTGTACTTAATTCTTTAAGAAATTCTTTGACTGTTTCTAAGCCCTGAATGCAAACATTTCATGAACCTACTTTATTCTAACAATAAAGTTACGATCATGTGGGTACCGGCTCATTGTGATATCGTAAGCAATGAGATCGCGGATTGTTTTGGAAACTTCAAGGCGGTACACGTAATCAGAAATGAAATATTTTTTAATAATAAAAAAAAAAAATATCTATCGGTCAATAGATTAACTTAACCAATTTTCGTTTTATATTTACAGAATTCCACACCCAAACAGTAGATCGCCTTCGATATACATAGCTAACATAAAATGGGTCTAAAACCTCAGCTATCGGCTGCAGAGAAAAAACGTATAATCAGCTATATAAAACAAAAGAAATCGCTGGCCGAAATTGGTCGACTGCTCGATCGAAGCGCCCAGGTGATTGGTAAATTTGTGAAAAATCCTAAAATATATGGCCGCGCCAATCTTAGCCGATTTAAAAAACAACTATTGGCTGCCGAACTTGCCCGCTTTGGTGGCGTACAGCCAACACAATTGAATCAATTACCAAAAATTGAAAGACGCGGACGAAAGAAAAAAATTAAAATATTGCAAATCGAAGCGGTAAATGTAGTTGTCGAGAATGCGGCACAAGAAGCAGAAGTCGAAGAAAGTGAAAAACTACTAGAACGCGATGATGAAGACGGTAAGTTTCATTTTAATATTTTATATTAGATTAAGTTAGGTTAGGGTGGCCGTCCTAATAGATTAGCATATAGACACAATTTGATCCGTAGCTGTACCACATTTCCGCGGTGACACCCAGTCTGCTCGCATGTACCCCAATGAGACAATGTCTCGTTATAGCTCCCACGACCATACCAATATGTTGGCGTCAAAGCTATATCAGTTGGCCGGATCTGGACAGGTCAAGCCTAGGCCAGTTTTGCCTAGTTATTACACAAAAACTAGCGTAAAACTAGCGTAAGCAGCAGATTACAATAAGCAAGCGATATCTTTATATCCATCTTGCTTTGTGATCCAAGGCGTGCTGTGCCCTTACCGGCCAGCTCATCTGCCTTTTCATTCCCTACGGTGTTGAAATTCAACACCTGTATCCCTTTTTGAGCCATCCGTCAAGAAGCTTAGCGCCTCATTACCCTTAACCGTCTCATTCACCCTGTCCTCTCGGGTGGGAAACTCAGTTTGGAATATTACCTCAACAGATGGCGAAAAGATAGCGTAGTTGGTAGTTTCAAGGATACCCCTGTTGCACAGGGTATATGAATGCCCTATTTTATTACAGAACCACATAGATATGAATTTCAGCCGAAATGCTGTGCAAGATGCAAGCTGCTTGGCCCCAAGATCCAAAGGTGGGGGGTGAAAAAGAATCTCCAGAACTTGGGTATGTATGCTCCAGAAGGCCTCACTTATACACATGCAGCCGTTTCTTTGAACTTTCATCAATTCAGGTTAGCCATAATTTTTAATGCTGGCCACCAAACGACAACCCCATACAGTGGTATAGGTTTTCCACTGAGACGTAAAACCAGTGTACTATGTGGGGCTCCATACCCCATCTCTTTCCAATAACAATTTTGCAGGAGTAGAGCGGTACAGTAGCTTTGTTTACTCTTTCTAAGATGTTTGATTTTCAGCTTAGCTTGCTGTTCAGCCCGAGGAAATTAGCCCGAGGTATTTCGCTCTATTCGTAAAGATAAAGTGGGTGCCATTTAATATTGGTGGGTTTTTTTTTTTTTTTTTTTTTTAAAAAGGACTTGGCATAGACACTTTTACGGTCCATAGCCTTACCTTACATTCACACAACATTCATTCAATCCATTCATTCATACCATTCACACAAGTACAGTATACCACCTGCGCATTGCATAGCTCCATGTCACCCTGTACAGTGACATGGAAGATGGATCGGCCCATGAGTTCTACATTCCAACAGAGGGTCATAGATGTTTTCAATTTAATCACCGATCGTAATCGGGAGATGAAAAATCCCTTTTTGCATCCCGCCTCTGTTGGGATTCGAACCCGGTACCTCCCGATCCAAACGTCGCAGCTTTAACCACTGCGCTATTTGCTCGGTTATTGGTGGGTTACACTGAAGAAGTTGGTGCTTCCTGGTAAATAGGAGTTCTGAACCCCAGTACCCGGTCACCGCTGACCCAAGGTTCCTTGACCAGAATCACATCAATGGACTCAGATTCCATTTTTAGCAGAGCTACCGCCGAGGCAGCTTTACAGTGGTGAATGTCGATCTGAAGGATCTTAAGCATTAGGTAGTGTTTATCTCCACCACTATTGAATCAGACTCCGCTTCTGACAGCGAGTCATCCATCTGGAGCGTGCAATGCAGCCCCATAGATCTTGAAATCTGCTAGCCGATGGATAATGTCTCCTGACCATCTTCAGGGACGCTCTGGACATCTGGGTCACCAGCACCAGGCAGGACTCCACAAGTGACACCCACACCTGCTCCAAGTTGCTGTTAGATCTGTATTACTGATCTGCAGCATTTCAAGATTTCCTTCAGATTACTCGGTTCCGCAGGGATCGTGCTCTAGGCCTGCAAAGAATTTCCTCCCTCATAACCACTTTTAATTTGGCCCCACGCCAAACTTCATCCGCAGGCTGTCTATTGCCTTCTTATATTTTCTATTACGTACACATACATTAATTAAGTTTTCCTATGGGAGAGCGAAATATGCGAAACATAAAGTAGGGTGCAGCTGGGAAAATATGATTAATCATCCGTATCCTATCATTTAAGATACATTTATTTATAAGATGATGACAAAGCTACGGAAGAAAATTATGAATATGTATTTTTTTCACATAGACGAACTGTACGTTTTAAAAATATTTGGATGAACGCCAAAAATATAATTTGGTTTTTAATTACAAACTTGTTATAGTGTAATTAAAAATATTAATTATGGTGCATAAAATAATTTTTATTGTGCCATGGGAAATTACTTTGGAAAGTATATAGACACATAGTTACTGTTTCCATAGTATAGCTCACGTACGTACGTAGGTATATATAGAAATATGATTTAAACAAATATATTAAGTAAGTTTATGGACACCCTACGTTTATAACCATTTATGAATAATTTTACGTCTATATATTTTATACGATTTTATATCGACATCCCACCGATAAAGCCATATATTGAACACATTGTACAAAATATAAATGTTTGTATATGTACATTTATTGACTCCATATGAGGTATGCTACCATATAAGTGTTATTCCATTATTGTAGTGATGTTTTGTAATAATATGGCGATGCCAAGTTTGTATAAAGTAAAAAATTGAATTCGCTTAATATTTCTATTTATTGAGTTGGTGGCTAAAGTAATTTTTTTGGTTGCTGGTGTAATTATCCGATGATGATCGTATCAAGGTTTTAATATCATTTTTTGATGTGTAAGAGCTTAAGTGAAGTCAAGCAAAAGTTTTACCGCTCAAGCGACAAAATCTTTTCTGTACAGAATTTTCATTTATTTATGCAATTTGGCGCATATTCTTATCTTTAAAACATATTAGGGAAGAGCAAAATGCCTTTCAAAGCCAAGATTCCTTCAAAATTGCAAGGGAATGCAATTTCAAAAATGCAATTTGGCGCGTTTTCCTCTCTAAAAAATTTTAGGAAAGAGCAAAATTTTAAAAAATATTTATATGCTTACAAATAATGCCTATTAGAGCCAAGATGAGGCCTGAATACCGAAAATTTGGAAGTCTCTTCAAATTTTGAGGTTCCTTCAAAATTGGAGGGGAATGCAATTTCAAAAATGGAATTTGGCGCGTTTTCGCTCTCTAAAAAATTTTAGGGAACTGCAAAATTTTAAAAATTATTAAAATGATTACAAATAATGCCTTTCAGAGTGAAGATGAGGCCTGAATACCGTAAATTTTGAAGTCTCTTCAAATTATAAGGTTCCTTCAAAATTATAAAGGAATGCAATTTAAAAAATGCAATTGGGCGCATATTCAGCTCTCTGTAAAATTTTAAGGAAGGGCGAAATTTTAAAAAATATTTAAATGCTTACAAATAATGCCTTTCAGAGCCAAGATGAGGCCTGAATACCGAAAATTTTGAAGTCTCTTCAAATTTTGAGGTTCTTCCAAAATTACAAAGGAATGCAATTTCAAAAATGCAATTTGGCGTATATTCCGCTCTCTAAAATATTTTAAGAAAAGCAATATTTTAAAAAATATTTAAATGTTTACAAATAATGCCTTAGACAGCCAAGATGAGGCCTGAATTCCGAAAATTTTGAAGCCTCTTCAAATTTTGAGATTCTTTCCAAATTGCAAGGAATTTAATGAAAATTTCAACAAAACTGGTATTTCACTATTGGTTTCCAATTTGTTTCTCAACCATAAAAAAGAAATTGCCTCAAATAACAAAATGTCTCTGAATTGCTAAGCTTTCCTCATAATGGCCGTTTTTTCAAAATAGAAAATCTATAGATTTGAAGAGTAAAATGTTTTCTGGAAGGACAAACGAAGTCCAAAGAAGGACTGTCCGGATTTAGAGTGATTCTACACACTTCAAATTTGTCAAGAATGTTTGAACCTGAGGTTTTTTGGGTTCATATTTTTTAAGTTTTCTGCCTATTTGATAAGGAAAGTTTTTCAGTTTTTAGGAACTGCTTCTATACATTTTGAATTCTAAATTTGGAGACACAGAGAACGGATATAAAAGCCTTTAGAAGTCCCGCATTTTTTATTTTAATGTAATATGAAAAGGTAATGCCTTTGGCGTGGCCTTCGTTTAAACCTAAAGGAAAAAATCTTACATAAATCCTTATAACTAACCAAGCTTTCTTCTTCTTGATATTTTCTCTTTCGTATATACCTATTTTAAAATAAAATTATTCTGAGATATTTTGTCTTTAATGTTGGTCCAAAAATTTAAAATCAATAATAGAACGCTAATAGCGATTGATACGTACCTCTCTAAATAAGTCTCGGAACCTCTAAATACTGTGTCCGGTGTGACATTTTGATAGCTCAATTATTTCTAAATATTTAAAATAAAAATTTAATTATTTTTAAATCGTCTAAATAAATCGTTAGAAATTTTGAAACCCGTAAAAGATATACGATTGCGATGTTTCCCATCTATATAGGTCTTGTTGTCGGTAAACACTGTGCCATGTTTCAAATGGAAAGCTTATTTATTTCTAGACGTTTCAGTGATGCTCATTTTATTTCGAAACATTTAGTTTTTTAAAATCGTTTGAACAAATCGTTGGAAAACATGGCTAAAAAATATGAAATCCTGAAAAGATATACAAGTTCACCTACATAGATCTCGAAATCAATAAATATTGTGCCATGTTTCAATAAGATCGGATTACGATTCTTCAGGTCTAAGTAGGTATAAATGTCAGTAAATACTGTGCCTTGTTTCAAGTGGAAGGCTAAATTATTTCTAGACATTTCATAAAAATGTACATTTTATTAAAAATCGTCGTAATTGTTGATCTAAAAATCTAAAATCCGTAATAGAAATCTAATTGCATACTTCTAGGAAATGGAGCCAGATTTAATTTGGAAAGCTTAATTTAATATCAAAATGTAGCTTATTTAAAATCGCCTGAGAAAATCGTCCGAAGTTTACACACCAAAACTTGAAATCCGTAATATAATTATTCGGTAAACGATTTTTCCCTCTACAAATATGTCTCGAAACGCATAAATATATTAGCAGGCTTCATTTACACCTTTAATTCAAAAATAAAGTTTATTAAAAATCGTCTAAACAAATAATTAAATAATTAGAAATTTATGGAGAAAATTTTAAATTCATAGTAGAGATCCGAATGCGATGCGGTTCGTTTCTTTCTAAATACAGTGGTCGTACAGTCGTAAATTCTGTAATGCTTCAATATTTCTGAACATTTCAAATAAAAATTTAATGTTTTTAAATAAAAATCGTTGAAAGTTTTTGCACAAAAATCTAAAACGCATAAAAATCATCCGTGATGATTCATTCCACTATAAATTGGCCTCGGAACCTGTAAATACTGTGCCAGATTCCAGTTAATCAATTATTTTTTGATATTTAATTTAAAAACTGTATTTTATTGAAAATCGTACAAGAAAATCGTCGGAAATAAAATTGTATTAAAATATAAAATTCATATTCGCTATCCGAATGCTCGTAAATAGGTTGCGCTGTTTCATTTGGTTAACTCAATAATTTAATATAAAAATTTAGTTTTCTAAATCGTTAGAAATTTTGAAACCCGTTAAAGATATACAAGTGCGATATTTTCCATTTTCGAGTATGTATAGATCTCGAGGGCGGAAACACTGTGATTCCATTGGAAACCTTAATTATTTCTAGACATTTCATATAAAATTGTAATTTATTAAACATCGTTTGAACAAATCGTTGAAGTTGTCGGCCTAAAAATCTAAAGTCCGGAATAGACATTTAGGCACAATGGTGCATACATCTAACAATAGGTCTCGAGGCTCTAAATACTGTATCAAGTTTCCTTTGAAAGTAAATGTATAAAATTAAATTGAATGTAATTTTAAATTGCCTGAGCAAATTGATGGAAATTTTAGTACAAAAATCTGAAACCAATGATGAAAATACAGTGTGACGTTTCGGACCTGATAGGTCTCAAAATCAGTAAATACTGTGCCTGGTTTCAATTGAAAAGCTAAATTATTTCGAGAAATTTCATCAAAATATATATTTGGTTAAAAATCGTCTGAAATATCGTCGATGTGGTTGGTGTTAAAATCTAAAATCCTTAATAGAAATTCAAATGAAATTATTTATACTTTAGTTCTATTCGGTAAATGATCGAAACACAAAAATGCAAAAATGTTATTCGTTAAAAATCGTCTGAGCAAATAATTTAAAATTTAAAATTTTTATTGCCCGAAAATTGATGAGGTTGATTCCATTATAAATACAGAGGTCTTGCAGTCGTAAATTACGTGATGCTTCATTATTTTTAAACAGTTCAAATACAATTGCTCAATGGTTTAATATAAAAATTTAGTTTTTATAAATCGTCTGAACAATTCGTTGGAAATTTTTGGCACAAAAATTTGCAACGCATAAAATATATAGGTGTGCGATATTTTGTGTTGATCTAGGTCTCAGAGTCAATGGTCATAACTCTCCAAGTCACGCAGCCTGTAAATACATACTGTACCAGGTTTCATTTGGATAGCTTAATTTAATATAAACATATACATATGTAGCTCGTCAAAAAATCGCCTGAAAAAATCGTCTGAAATTAACGCACAGAAATTTGACTTCATCAATCACGTAAATATTACATCAGGCGTTCTGCATAATAGAGATTCGAGCCGAATGTAGGTCTTTCATATAAAAATATAAATTATTAAAAATCGTCCAAAGAAATCGTCGGAGTTGTTGGCCCAAAAATTTCAAATCGAAATATACATTCAAGCACAATAGTTCATACATCAACGCGAATAAGTTTCGAAGCTTATAAATACTGTAGTAGATTTCATTTGGATGTAAATGCATTTTATTTAAAATCGTCTGAGCAAATCATTGGATATTTTAATTCTAATTGAAACCCATAAAAGAAATACGAGGCAAAGTTTTGCAACTGAATAGGTTTTCGGAGTTAGTAAGTACTGCACCTGGTTTATGGCTTATTGGAAACCTTTAATATTTCTAGACGTTTCATATAAAAATGTAATTTACAAAAATCGTCTGAACAAATCGCCGAAGTTGTTGGCCTAAAAATTGCCCGAATACTGTAAATACTAGCTCAATTATTTCTATGCGCTTCGTAAATCGTTTAAAATGCGCCGGCTACCCAAAAAATTGAACTAAACGCGAGAATATAAATTAGTATTTGACTAGCGAGCCAGTTGAAAAATGTTGAAAATTGCCAAAATGATGAAAATTTGGATGAAGCACAGATATGTCAAAAAGCACTTTCATACATAAACATAATAATTTTTTTTGTTGGTGTTACTGATTACTAAAATTCCATAAATTAAAATTTAAATTAATGCACATAATAAATTTCGTGAGAACTGCTTCATGCAAAAAAAAAATTAACGAATAAAGCTTGCTGTTGGTTGTTTCGGAAAATATTAAATTCAGTATCGTACATAAATGTACTTAAATGTAAAAGCTTTTTTTTTTCTTATACTAAAAGCTTTTATACGAGATAAAAGAGTACGTTAAAATTTGATGAGTATATCGATTAGGTTTTATCTATACAGATTTAGATAAACTCATTTGAAAGGTATTACGTAAACAAAATTACAAAATGGCGGCGTAATGAAGTGAATATGTATATGTGCATAGATGTGATGGCAAAGTTGTAGAATTTTTATTTTTTAATATAAGTTTTAATTGGTAAGGTCTAAAGGAGCTCTACAAAAAAAATTTCGATTTAACACTAACTAAACAGCGGTGCGCAATGCTGCATGAAAAAAAATGTTTGTTGCATGCAACATTGCGCATATCTAACAATTTATTTTTATTTTTTTTTTAAATAAATGCCAACACATACATACATTACTTAGAGACTGTTCGGCTACTGGATTTATTGTCCTGTGAAAACTGGCCTGTACTAACATGAACAATGGGTCGGCCCATGAGTTCTACATTTAAGTCTGCATTTTGTTTTAAAGAGCGTACTACTTAAACCCAACCAATGATTGGGAACTTCACATAGAGTATTAGACATAATTCAAGATAGGACGAATCAGTGAGAATTTGAATTCATCCAATTAGAATTTTAGTTTCGAACTCATCCTAGAATTTAGCTTCAATTGTTAAATGTTGTTAGTCTGCTAATAGATGATCCTTTATAGGGAAAAATTAACGTTGGATTAACTCATAAGCTGGGCATAAAGTCTTTCTTTTATGTATCCATTTTTGCTAGTTAGTAAATAGTACAGAGAACGGTATAATGACTGTTGAATACGACGATATTCAAAGTATCAAGGAAAATTTAAAAACAAAATTCCGATTCAAGCTATCAAATTCAACCAAATGGATGTAATATGAAAATCAAAATACCACAAAAAGTTAAAATACTTGAGAAAGCCTAGACAATACAAAAACATAACAAAAATGCTATTAATGAATGCTATCCGATCATTTTTCAAGATTTATGCAGTACTCCTGGACCGTTTTTCAATTCTTAAATTTTTTAAATGCTTTAATACTTGAAGATCTTACTCTGTACTAATCGTACATAATTGACAATTAGAAAATTTATGAAATTTCTATGACTATTTCAAATGATTTTGTCTATGTAAAGTATAACGAAAACTGATCTGGGAACCTTAAAAATGGTCAAAATCAAGATACTACCTAAATCTGATATATATATACATATTCTAAATCTGATATATATATATATAATATATATTCAATTCGGAAAAATTTCGAGCTTCGAAAATATCAATGAATCTGAAACAGCTTCGTAAATAAAACAAAAATTAGCACCGTGAAGTTAATACTAAACTTTCCAATTGGAATTTGTATACAAAAATTATAATTCAATGAGTTATACAGCTTTTCTTTCGAAAATCTTAGATCTGCTATCTTTGTGTTCATAGGAATTCAATCCGAATGGGACAATAAGTATACAATGCCTATAGACATGCACGATTTCAAAATTCTGAATCATCGATCCTAGAAAATTAACCGATAATCTGAGCTCTCCGAAAATAGTATGAGAACCTGCAAACATTTCTAGAGTCTACGAAAAATTTAGATGGTCTAATCAATCCGAAGTTGTACCTTCAGAGGCATCTCTAGAATTGGCGGCACAAAATTTACAAAACCCCTAAAATTTCAATTTTCGTATACAAACAATTATTCCAATTGGAAAACCTAGCAAAATTTAACAGTGTAAATGTTTATGTGTCTTTAAGTATTAACTTCACAGTCATTAAAAATTAATAATAAATACAGTTGAACCTCGAAATTTTAATTAGAAAACTTGTTTAGAGAATTTAATCAAACGAACATTGCAAATGCATGGCAGAGAACAAAAATAATAAATTTTTTCTTAATACTTTTAGTACCGAGTGTATAATAGTTTGTTAGCTGCAAAAAAATAATATAAAGATTAGTTGAATTATTGCTCGTTAAAATAAATTGGTAATAAACATTTTTATATTACTGTTTGTGCCTCACCTCAACTATAAACAATTAATTAATTGTGATTTAAATAAACTCATAAAAAATTTAATAGAAAATAGTGTATAAACTATTAAAATTAATAGTATTTAATTGATAATAATTGTTCGAGTTCAACCACCTGAAAACTTTTGCGACATACTGATTTCACCCAAAAATGTAAATTTTTTATTTTATTTTTTTTTGCATGTGACTTGTCAGTAAGCCAAGTCAAGTCAAGCATAAAATTTATTCGAAGTTTTCTAGCAAAAATATTTGCGGAAGTTATCAAAAATGTGCCAACAAGGTTTATCGAAGTCTGCGGATCGAATTCAATCTTTTCTACAAGTTGGTAGTCAGAATTTTGAATCAAAGTGACTACATCTGTTGCATACAAACTTTTATCTAATCAAAGGGTGAGGCAAAGTGACTACATCTGTTGCCTACAAATTTTTATTAATCCAGGAACCGTACCCTATTAATGCCACGGTTTCTGGTTTAGATTCGAAGTTCGGCAGTATTTTTCTAAAGTCCATCGTCCTTAAAACCAGAGCGTACATTTATATTTCTAATGATATCAATGCCACTCTTATTAATGAGTGTAGCATGGCTGATCTTGCGGCGGTGCTAATCACTCTCTTGTATGCTGACTCATGTTTCAAACTTATCATTGCATCAGCCTATTTACCCTATGATTCCACCTTGCCCCCTTCTTCAGAGGAACTGGTGAATCTGGTAATGTGGTGTAGGGTCAACAATCTACCTCTCGTGAGGCAACTTTTACCAACTCGGTTCATAAAGAAGTGATTGACATTAGTTTGTGCTCTATGATCATCGTTGACTTGGTTCTAAATTGGAGGGTGACGGATGATATTCTCACCTCTGATCATATGTGCATCTCTTTTAATATTAACTAAGACCACCAGTTAAACCATATCGTAATAGGAAACTTACAAATTGGAATTCATTGTTTTCTGAGCTCTTCTCACTACTAGATTTCCCAAATCAGATTCGATCTACTACAGATCTCGTTTTCTCGTTTTGTCCCGTATAATTGCGACTGAGCTGGATGGCTCATCAGTGTCTGTCAAAGTGGCCAAAGGTTGCCCGAAAGGAGGTTCATCGTGCAAAGTTACGCGGATGATCTCGTTTTGACCGTTTCTGGTAAATACCTGAAAGTCTTATCTGATCTGATGCAGACCGCCCTTAATATAGTGAAAGTTTGGTGTCTTGAAATGGGGTTGCACTTCAATCCCTCGAAAACTGATCTGGTTGAGTTTTCCAGACGTAGAGACAGTGCTAATAAATCTGTTCCCACACGTCAAACACCTAGGCGTTATTCTAGATAGTAAACTCTCCTGGAAATTTGACCTTGATTATACGCTGCAAAAGGCCATTTCTATCCTTTGGCAATGCAGAAGGGTCTTTGGCAATTTCTGCGGTCTGACCTACAAAATGATGTTATTCATCTACAACTCACTGGTTTTACCTTTCCTGTCGTATGCAGCAGTTGTTTGGTGGTCAGTTGTTAATGGGGCATGGAATGCCTTAGGGACTTGTACGGTGCATAGACAGTTTCTTAATAAGTTTGAGTGTACATACCCTTAAAAACCCTTTGACTACATCTAAACATCAAAGAGCGCAAACACTTCATTAATTACCTTTGCTCTAGTTCGAGAGTAAGAGTAATGTGGGTGCCTGCGCTCATTGTGGCGTTACGGAAAATGAGGTTGCTGACTTTTTAGCGAAAGCTGGATCACGTAGTAAATATTGTGGTCCCGAGCTAGCAATTTCTCTATCCTTCAATTGTGGTAAGGATGCTATTAAAAAGTTCATTTTACTTGAACTGGCACGGAAGTGGCCGTGAGGGTCACTAAATATGTGTTTTCCTTAAAAACGAGCCAACAACTAATTCTGGTTGCACTTATTACGGGCCATGGACGTTTCAAGGTTCTTCTCCAACGCATGGGACTTGCTCAGGATGATCTTTGTGACGATTGTCTGGAGGAAGTGGACGAATGTCTACACTACCTTTGCAGCTGTCCGGCCTTTGTTGAAGCCAGATCCCAAGTGTTCTCGTACGGATCTTTGAACGTAGATCAGTTATTATCCATCTCTTGTTTCAAAACTTTTATAGCTTGCTAAGGCTGCAGTGCGCAAATGCGAGCTAGGATAGCATCTATCATCCAAGGCCCATTGTGACCTTGAGTGCGGAACCTCTGTAGGTTCCAACCGTTTTAATAAAAATAGATATCATGTTCGAGCAGCTCGCCTACTGAGCTTGTAATTCGAACAAAGCACCCAGAGTACTATATTCGAGTAACCGGTGAAAGCTGTTTACAATGATCAATTCGATATCGGTAGAATCTAGATTTACACGCAAAATATTGACAAGTGATGTTTGCTTTTTGAGAAAATTTCAATAAACTTCTTCGAGTATATCTAAATTTAGCAGAATGGGCGATTAATTTGTTACCGAAAGTTACATTTTCTTCTGCTGACTCGAACACAGCGCCAACGCGTTTATTACGATCTAAGACGTTGTTGTTTCATACTTTTTTGCTGCGTTTAGTGGCGCAAATTGTTGCTGTCAATGATTTGTCGGCTATTGTTTGGGATCCAGAATTTTGATTTCGAGATTCCATCCAAATAAATTGGAAATTACACCTACAAGAGATTGGTATGTGGGGATATTTCTTATGTTTTGAAATATATGAAAGGTTGACATAGTTTGTAATTCGACAAAAATGATTTCGAATTACACTATCCAAAAACCAATTTGATTACCTCAAAATAATTTAAAATGAATCGTCTACCCAGGGGCAACGATTACAGGTTGCATGAAATCCGAAACTACGTTACACAATCAATATCTATTTATTCGTTTTAATCCAATGACATATTTTTCTGATTCAGGATTGGTTGCAAATGGTGATGATGTTCTAAGGAAGCAAAGCAAAAAAAATGTTGATACTAAATTTTAATCGACCTTGCCAAGCAGTCACATAGTAAAACACACGAAAAATGGTGTAATACTGACGCATGACTATTTTTCGTGTGTTTTACTATGCGAGTGATAAGAAATGCTGACTAAAATTTGGCATCGAGGAATTTTATTTTATTTTCCTTTGTATTTTTGTATATCGTGATGGCTACTGATTTCCTCCTAGTTAACACCCAAAATTAAAATATTGCCCACTCTGCTTTAAGACATAAACTCTCGTATCTCATTTATTGATAGCAAACTATAGTCTTATAAATTTATTTGAACGATATGTGATTACAGCAAAACGTGCAGACCACATTTTACTTAAAATTACTTAAAACCGAATAATCCAAAAATATTTTATATTTTCAATTTTAATTAATGTTAAGCAATAAATTTAAACATTAAATTTATAATAGTAATTTTTCAGAATACTGTTTTAACACCTTTTTTGTTAATCATAATATACCAATGATGTTTTATGTTGACTAATAAATGAAAATGGATTTTTTTTTTGGGAAATTCTGTGTTTAATCAATTAACGCGACGCCCAGACATAATCAAAAATATTTTACTCTTGTAATTGATGTCAGGAAAATTTTATAAAAGCTGCAAACTATTTCTAATCAACAAACAAACTCCAAAGCCACAATATTTTTCTTAAACTACTGCATTGTCTGTCAAAAATTGTCTTGCATCAGTAGAAATTTTTTAGTCCACTCTGGTGTAAGGCCGCTACTGGTTATAGTTTACAAGAAATCTCTTTCGGGTATTTTCTTCTGATAGTTAAAGAGCCTAAGAAAAGTACTAGAGTATAGGAAGAAACATCTCAAATTCAAGCTTTCGAGAAGGATTACCATAGCATCTGCCAAATTGCTATTGAAATTGGAAGAGGTCTCATGTGATCAATTTGGGTGCCGTTTAGTATTATCTCCAAATTTATGAAAATTTCAGATTCGAGCTTAATCGAGTCTCAAAACTTTTAAAAAGCGAGTTTTACAATTTATTTTCGAATAACGAATTCTGAATTTAAATTTCGGGTTAGCAAATTTTAAATAATTTTTTGATGGCATTTTTTTTTGCTGCTTTTGAGTAGAATTTACAATTCATGGAAAACTATACCAGTAACAATTTTATGCTACCACGATCGAACTACCGAGTCAATCCAAGCAAATTTATGACCACACTTAATTAATTTATAATTTTTTTTAAAGCGATCTTTTCCCTCCGAGGTGAAGTTTTAAAACAGTGTACTTATAAAAGAAAGGCATGCATAAACGTATCACTGAAGCACAAAAACTAAAGAAATTTGGCTATACAGATACTAGTATTAAATAATGGGCACTTTACAAATTCGTATAGGACATTAATATAAAAAAAAACGTTGGGCACCTCTGATAAAGGTCGAAAAATTGACAAAAATCATGCAAATCGTATGTGAATCTGTTACTCGAGCACACATTTTAAAATTGCTCTTAGGCATTACTATTAAAAGGGTTGGGCTTCACTGATAAAAGTGGAAAAATGACAATAGGATAAGAATTATGGCAAAGATATGTACACGTTTTATTCTAGCACAAAAATCTCCAAGCTGTTTGATTTAAGTTTTAAAAATCAATTCGCCAACATTATGTGTTGTAAAATTTATTCAATGGATTGGAAATAATTTGCTGGTCGCCTTACAAGATAAAAATAATAGACATAAATTTTTATTTTTTTCGCAAAATCAATCTAATATTTTTAATAAAACCATCCAAATTCTTCAAAATGCAAATACAATCTAAAAATCTTGAAATTTCGAAGAAAAAAGTTAAAAACAATTTGCAATTTCTTGGTATGAAGCTCTGCAACATTATCAGAATCATTTATCAGCAAAGGCAGCACTTCCTATATCTTTTTCGAAAGTTACACGAAATATTAAATCCAACAAGGATGGTATCTAGAGTTTTCCAGTAACTTAAATCAAATTAAAATCAGGAATTGTGCTAAATTGTTGACGGATTTTCATAGTTTATCAAAAGCAATTCATCGCAAATAAATAATCGTAAGCAGCTCATCGTAAACAATTTATCGTTACCATTAATACTATAATGTTCAGATATTTGGACTACTAAATAAATGAGGGTTAGGCTATTTCTTGATCGATTATGATAAATCTCAACATATTGGATGGAAATGCGATTTTAAATTGATTTTTGAATAAAGTTCTGGATTACCTATCCTGAAACTTAACTATGAGGTATTTGTCAACCGATTCCGATAAAATCCGGCATGTTGGATTGAAACTGGATTATAAATTGATTTTTGGACAAACTTCAAGAATTTTATTAACTGTGGGGAATTAAAAAAATATTTTTGTATCATATTACATCATAATCGGTTAACGAATAATCTCAAAATTAATTTTTAAATCCCGTTTCTATCGAACAGATAAAGTTTCGTCATAATCTTCCGACGAGAAATGGACTAGCTCTTTTCTAGTTGGCTATATTCACGAATTGTATTCAAAAAATATTTAATCCCAGTGTTTTCAAAAAATAAATAAATAAAAAATCACTTGAAAGTCCTATTTCCATCCAACTTGCCGTATTTCATTATAGTCGGTCAAGGAAAAGCCTTGTTCCGTTCAAGTTGGTCATTTTCCATACCTTTAAAATTTATATCCAACATATCGAGTTCCATCATAGTCAAGAAATAACATTGTTCCATGGCCCAGTTTCCATCCAACATGTCGAATTTGATAATAATTGAATAATTAATTCACGCACTGAATTGCCATCATCCATGAATTCCTACCGGTTACCAAAAC
Source organism: Tipula unca (assembly GCA_951394425.1). Taxonomy (NCBI): domain Eukaryota; kingdom Metazoa; phylum Arthropoda; class Insecta; order Diptera; family Tipulidae; genus Tipula; species Tipula unca. The sequence continues at coordinate 19,565,635 of OX596382.1, read as the reverse complement.
TTTACTGGTGAATCGTGTTAACGAATTACAGTCATAATAAGTTTTTGTAGCCATTCTTTTATGTACACATTCGACGCTACTGTGGAGAGTGTCACAAACACCATGAGTCGATCACTGCAAATCGTTTGCCATCTTAACTTGTTTTGCAAATTTATCTAAGTTGAAGTGCTTGTATTTAGCGGGAGCGCATTGCCACTATTTTTGGCGAGATATATATTTTTGCCTGCTTAGCTATTTCAAATCCGCCTTCACGCACTTTTCGTCATCCATCCCAACACATTCATTAAATTTTGACTGATGTAAGACTGCGTTTAAGTTATTCCACATTTTCATTCCAGTAAAATGTTTAGTTACCTCTAGCAACACGAGCGTAAAAAATCTGTCCCAGACTTTTTAAAAATATTTAAGATATTTACTGTACAGTTGACTCATCACAGTCCTTTTTTCATCTTCAGAAGTAAATAGTTAGTACAAAAACACTCATCCCAGTTTTTTTACAATGAGATGTAAAATTAATCTAATTATTGAAAAAATTCTGCTGGGCAAACCCTTAAAGGAACGGGTATTTTCTGTTAATGATTGAGTTCGAGATCCCATTGGCCAGCGCCGAGATATTTCTGATAGTCGGAATTTCCGACTATCCGTCTTACTGAATTTTTCAATGTAACTAAATGAAAGAACAAATCGCATAACCAATTGGTTAGCAAGAATAGCAATTTCCTGAAAACAATTTAGTTTGGAATCCAGCTGGTCATTACTTAGGCAGTGCTGATATTTTTATGGTTAATAGAATTGCCACGTACATATAAATAAATGTGATGCCCTTCCGAACTTTTCAAAGGAAATTAAAATCGTAGTAAAAATCGTACGCCCAAGCTTTTGTTTAGGGACGACAGCTTACTTCTTTCAACAAGGAAATTGGTGAGCTGCTCCTTTCTGTTCGTTTTCCTGGTTGTGATATCGTCAACTCGGATGATGTAGCTGCTCACTATAGGATGTCTGTTGCAAGTCCCGACATGAACTTTTCATAATGATTGAAAGATCACTCAATAGTAAGGAGTTTTTACTTCGTTGGCTACGATGACTAATGCTTGTACCAATTTTGGAATTGATCGCATCATTATCTTATGGATTGAATCCATGCTCAAGTCTTTCACTGTGAAGGCGGAGCTGGATGGGGTGTTAGTTTCTGCTAGGGTTACCAAAGGCTGTCCTCAGGGAGGTATGCTCTCATCTCTGCTGTGACTTTTGGCCATTGACGAGTTACTTATAATGCAGCAGAAATCTAGCTGCATTGCACAGAGTTACACTGATGATCTTGTATTGACAGTCTCATTCAAACATCTCAGTGTCTTATCTGACTTAACTCAGTATGCCTTAACTATTGTGGAGGCATGGTGTGTTGAGAAGAATCTTCACGTCAATCCTTCTACAACTGATTTAATTGTCTTTACAAGGAAGGGAAATACTCTTGAATTATCTGTTCCCTCTCTTTTTAGGAGATCATTAAATGTGTCCACGTCAATAACCTTGGTGTTGTCTTGGGCAGTAAACTTTCCTGGAAGAATTACCCTTACTATAAGCTTCAAAAACCAACTACCATATTTTGGCAATATAGAAGAGCTTCTCAGAAATTCTGGAGTTTAAGGCCTAGGATGCTTCCTTTCATTTATAGATCACTGGTCCTACCGCTACTATCGTACGCTTCTATTGTGTAGTGGCCAGTAGTTGACCTAAAGGCTTCTCTAGTCAAGCTTAATGGTCCACAAAATCTTGGTTGCAGAGCCATAACTGAGGCTATGTCTTCAACTTGAATTCCCTCAATTACGCACCTTTATTTTAGGCACAGCCCAATGCACCTCAAAAATCGATATGGTTAATGGGATACTACCGTCAGAATTCCATTTCTCAAATTTTGTCTCAGTGGCTTATCCTTCGAGAGATTTATGGAGCTCGCAGGATTTTCTCAACAAATTAGATGAGTCTATAGTCTTTTTTTATCTTACCTGAGACTTCGGTAGTCTTGGTTGGTCACATTGTACTATTTTTCAGATCATCTACATCGTATATGCTTAGTTATCCAGCTTTCAGTTCTATTCGGTTGCAGGTATTCAACTGTAGGTCTTTAAATTTAGATCATTTATTCTCTCTAGAATCCCGGATTTGTACCATGGCCCTTTGTGATATTGAGTGCGGAATCCTCGTGGGTTCCTACCAATTCTAATAATAATTGGGACGGATATTTTCTCATTGCGTTTGGGGCTCTGTTCCCGCCCCTATGTCAGTGCTTATAATTTTTTGATTGCCCCTAACTAAAAATAATGGCAGATGGTATACTTGAATAAACTGCAAGTTTGATTTTTATCATCAAAATTGTATGGCAATTTTATGGCAATTGTTAAAAGCCAGAAAATGTGCAGCTTGCGCCATGGCATTCATTTAATATTAAGATTTGTCAAACTATCGTATGACCCCAGATCATAGAACTAAAGAGTAAATGAAATAACTGTTGGTGCCATCTATTGAGTAATAGATTAAATAAAAATCACGTTTTATGTTTATCGACACAGAAAACTATTTTTTCATTATGTAAGAATTACAACAAGGATTTCTGAGATGACAATAATTATAAAATTATGAAATTGAGTGGAAAATGAATCCTGCGATTTTTTTTATAACTGAATTTTTTTTAAATAACCCTATAGTTAGATAAATTTTTGATAAATTTCAAAATTATTTTCCGGTTGCTGACTTGCTATAAAATAGTCATAAAATACCAAAAAATTATTGTATAGTGTAACATTTTTACCTACCAAGATTAGCTTTCTTTTTGAATGATCTTTTCACTAAATGTCAAATGTTTTGGGGAGTGATCAGAGCTTAAGTCAAGACGTTTATCTATATGTATGTAATTTACAGATGTATTCTTCACTATAAAGAAATGAATTAGATCTGGTATTTTATTTGGATCAGTTGGCCAGTAGGTCGGTTTACCATTTGATAAGGCTTCACAACCGTATTTTCTGATAGCATTGAGGAGTTCTTTACCATTAGTTGTTGTTAGTCTAGAACCCCAGTAGATATTTTTGGAATTAAAATCTCCTCCAATTACAAATCTTTTCCCTAGTTTACTGAAAAATTCAAGATAATCTTTTTCTTTTAGAGAGTACTTCGGTGCGGGCAGCGAATTCCACTAACACAATAATAGAGTTATTTTTGGTCTTGATATTAACAGCTGTTGCTTGTATTTGTTCTGTTTCATATTTTAATTCCTCGAAGTGATGAATACTATTTCTAATTATAACAGCACTACCTCCCTTAGCAGTATTTCCCGGGTGAATATTGTGATATGTTTTATAATTTCTAAATTTGATAATTGATTGGCTAGTGAAATGAGTTTCAGAGATGAGACAGACATCGATTCTCTCTGCGTCCAGAACCATTTGCAATTCCCGTTGGTTTTGCTGGAGTCCATTAGCAGTCCAGCATAAAATTTAAAAAAAATAGTCGTTAGACATGGCTTTGTTTAGGAATGGCTCCCTTAGTACTGTATTCTAGTTTCTGTAATCGCTGATCAAAAGTATTAAGTTTGCTTAATATCAGCTTAAACGTTTGATTTATGTCGTCTGTTTGAGGAGTTTTTTGTCTGTTTTCGTTACTCATCATTACTTGAGCGTAAGTTTCTTTGCCCACTTCTGTTTGAGAGGCTATCAACGCTTTAGGCCTTATTTCTCCTTTAAATGATTCAGGCCTGTTTATTCCAACAGTTTGCTTCTTTATTACATTTGTATTTTTCGCATTTATGTTTTTATTTTTGATATTTTGCAAATCAATAGCAACACTGCATCCTCTGTAGTTAGCTGGATGGTTTTCTCCACAATGTACGCATCTAGGCTGTACATCTGTGGGTTTGACACAATCTCTAGTATGGTGTTTACCTGAACATTTGACACACCTGGGTTCTTTGTTACAGTATGTCCATATGCTTGACATTTTTTACATTGTGGTATAAGACTAGATCTTCTTAGAGGCTCAATATTGACTTTGCATCCCAAGATGTACTTGATTTGATGTATTTTTTCAATATCATCATCTGCGCTGAATGTCAGCATATACATGTTCAGAGGCTCCTTACTCCTCCGGTTTAGCTTAATTGATGCTTCTTTTGCATTAAAACCTTTTCCTTTCAGATCCTCCAGAAATTATTTTTTCTGGTTTACATGTAGAGTGCAAATTTTTTGCCATTACCCTAATTGGTCTGATTTGTTTGTTTTCAAAGGTATGCCAAGAATGTCCCCTTCGCTTAACATTTTTGTCATTTCTCTGTAGGATTCACCATCTGCTAAGTTTATTTTGATGTTGTTTCCACTCATCAATATTGTATTAAACTTATCTGTTTTAGTTATTGTTTTAATTTTCTCATACAGTAGATCATAGTTTTTAACTCCATCAATAACTATTGGGGGTGGTGGAGGTAATTTTTTTGGATTGTTTTGGATTATTTTAGGAATTGTCTCTTTTAGTTGAGGAGGAGTAGGTGTATCATTCCTTCTCCAATTTTTTCTCTGACTTTTGACTCTAATCCACTCAGTTTCGTGAGCTAATTCTTCTTCATCCGTATGGTATTCTTGTTCCATTACTTTTTGGGTAGGAGGAGAATCAACGTTTTCCTTGGCTTTAAGGGCTTTAACTTCGTTTCCAAGAAACCTGCCTTATGTATTTAATTGCTTATTTAAATTGTTAGATTCAACCAATGCATCATTGGCCTTACGCAATTCCTGATACAGCAATTCTTCTTTCTTAGTACAATTATTGTTCTCTGGAAAAGCATTTCTCGGTAACTCCACAAGTTCTGTAGGTATTATATTGTTAATCTTTGTGGTGAACGTGCTACAAGCTCTTGTAGGAGATCTCGGTAGAATCTGACTCTTGTGGAAAGGATCGATATTATCCATTTCTGCTTCCCTCATTCGAGTATTACGATTCCTCGACGTATCTTAGGATTTTTTCTGATTATAGTAATGTAATAGATGGTCTTCCCCAGAATCCTCTGACGAGGACGGATTTTCCTGAAAATCAGGTCTGCCACCTGGGGTAATTGTTTCCTCATTCGTTGTATCCATCGCAACTTAATTTATAGTGCATTGCACTACCATTTAGTATTTAGCCGATGTTTAAAATCGTTGCCCCGGTGTTACCACGTGGAGGCATACTAAACACAATTGGTGATTTCTACAAAGTTACAACGTTGGAATATAGACCATTACGCCATGTTTATATACACTCAACGCCTACCCTATTGAAACACACCGACCACCCAGCACTAATATATGATAATTTTTTGTATGTTTTACTATGAGAGTGCTGGAAAAGGTCAAGTAAAATTTGGTGCCAGTATATCACAGTATATCTGGTAACTCTGATATGGAGTGATCACCAAAGTAAAATAAAAGTTACAATGTTACAATGAATCATAAATTTTAGGTTTTTAAAATATAAATTTTTTTTTTTAAAAGATAATTTACGTATTTCTAGAATTATCATAGATTTAATTTTTTGGGGGTCTTAATGCTAAAACTGAACTGAGCGAGAACTTAAAATTAAGAATTGGAAATTGGAATAATTTTTAGTTTAAGAATTAATAATCTTAATATTTAAAATGTTAGAACTTAAGCTCTACTCTTATTAAAAATTTAAAGTTTTAAAAATTTTACACAATTTAACGAAATTTTTAGAATTTAGAATTTTCATAACTCTGAATAAATTTGTGTAAACAATTTTTAAATATTTTTAATTTGGAATACTGGATAGAATAAAAATTTTGAATTTAAAAAATTGACATTTTGTGATTTTAGTGATTCTGAAATTTCTAAAATTCAGTTTATATTGTGAGTTTGATAGGTAGAGTTTTGGATATAAATATTTGCCAACCTTTCGGTCATATATTCTTAAAGGAAGTATCTGTATAGTTTAATGATCTCGAAATTCTATAATTTTGATCAAATCTTAATTTAAGAAAGGGATTTCAAAAGTTGCATAATTTTAAGAAACTCTAGTAAGTTGTCAAATGCAAAAAAGTTCATTTTGTTAAAACTTATTATCTGTAAATAACAAATTTATGTGGATTAAATTTTGATACACCAAAAGAGAATAACTGACATTTTTTATTTAGATACGAGTTAAATACCATCCAATTTTATTTTAAATGCGATATCCCAGCAAATATGGTGTTTTTGCAGTTAACTAGTTTACAAAAAAACAAATTGTATAGAACTGTTATTAAAGACAATGCCTCTACTAAATAATTAAATGATTGATCGAAAATTAAAAAATTCAACCACAATAACATCGGATTAATAGGAATTATTCCATATTTACTCATCATTTTGTGCTTCGTTTGTTGTGTGTAGGCGACTAAGGCATAAACAGCAATGATTCATAAAAATAAAATTTTTTTGGACGAATCGCGATGAATCGTATACATTAAGGTGTTTCCGGCACAGTGAAAATCGAATATAGGATGGTCAAGTAATAATCGATGGATATATGGAAATTTGTAACTCTAATTTATTTGCAGGGTAGCATTCTGTATTCTGCAATATCAAACTTATAAACTATGCCAGACGATATAACTATATATATACGAGTATTGATAAAAGATATCATTAATTCTTGTACATATATTTTGTAATACAGTTTATTTTTATACATTATATAAATATTTATTCAATGATTATCTATCTGTATGTAAGAAATGAAAAAGGAAACTATAATTGTGTACAATTTATAAATTCTGAATAAACAACAGATAACACATTTCTCAGAAAGAAATGAGATAAGATAAGAAGAACTATATACGTATATACATACATGTATAATGTCGTACATACTGTATTGTACTGTACACAATATGTAGTATTTATGAAGAAATATACGTTCTAAATTAAATTAGCTGCTTATGGCTTTTTTATATATATATATATATATATATATATATATATATATATATATATATTCTGGCAATAACTAGAAATAAAAAATTCCGACATTGTACATGCCGCACGGAATTTTGATTCATCGCTCTGAGAAATGTAAATGATTCGACGAATTTTCTTTAAAACACCAAGAACGATACCAAATTTAATTTATTCATAAATAAGCAATTTAAATAAATGATCAGTTATAAGAATTTTTCATTTTGTAATAATTATTAATTATTGCTAAATTATAATGATAGTAGAGTAGCTGGAGGCGTGTTTTTCGTGGAATTTTTGTTTTGCCCAAAATGGTGTGTATACCTTTCTATTCACGGAACAAAGGCACGCAAAATAAAATAAAACAAAAAACGCGATTTGCTTGTTAAACAAAAATATTAAATTTTAACATTTTGGTGTTGTTATATACACAAATTATATAGAAAGGCTTTTGAATGAAAATGTTGGGATCATGTTCTGCGAATTATTCTGTAATTGACTTGAAGTTCAATGTACTAAATATAATTTGTTTTTAAATTTAATAAAATTAAAATTTCCAAACAAATTAGCCAAACATGTTCGGCTAGAAAGTAGCTTAGGAGTTTTTCTTAACTTGTTTTGGAATTTTTAAAATTGTAAATTCTAAAAATTAAAAATAATATTCAATATACAACAATGGACGACAATATAGGAACAATTAAGGGTGTCCCATTTGGACGAGTCCAAACAAGTAGGAATGGGTCCCACGCAGTTGGGTCAAGGTCATGAAAAAAAATTTAATATACATATGCTTGGAAATATGCCCATTTAGAGAACAAAACTTTGGTGGAATTTGACAAAAAATTCTCAATAATTTTTGGCCAAGGAGTGGAACAGTAAAACCTACTGTTCCTAAAAAAATTGACTTTACGGAAAGTCTAATTCATTGAACCCAAAACTTCTGCCAAAAATCATTAGATAATCCCATTTCGGCCCAACATCCCGAGTTTCACCATAATCAGTCATGGAATGGCCTAGTTTCGTTCCAGTTGGCCATATACCAGAATTTCTGCCAAAAATAATTAGATAATCCCATTTCCAACCAATATACCGAGTTTCATCCACCTAGTTGGCAAAGGAATGACCTTGTTCCGCCCTAGTACGCACTATCCAGATCTGTATCCAAAAATCATTTGAGGATACCATTTTCTACAACATAACGAATATCACCATAATCGGTGAAGGAATGGTCTAGTTCCGTTCCTAGTAAATCCAACTATTTCTAAAAAAAATTGGCTTCATAGAATGTTTAATTCATTGATCCCAAAATGTCCACCAAAAATCATTAGATAATCTATTTTGTACTCAACATACCGAGTTGCTAATTTATCATAATCAGACGAGGAATGGCCTAGTTTCGTTCCAGTTGGCCATATACTCTAGAATTTCTGCCAAAAATCATTAGATAATTGAATTTCCATCCAACCAACCGAGTTTCACCATAATCAGCCATGGCATGGCGTAGTAGTATTTCTAATGGCTCAAAACTTCTACCAAAAATCATCAGATAATCCGATTTTCATCCAACGTACCGAGCTTCACCATCATCAGTCAACTAATGGTCTTACTTCGTTCGCGTTGGATATATTCCATGAATTTCGGCTAAAAATCGTTTTATAATTCCCTTTCCGTCCAAGTTGGCTAATGAATGAGTGGTCTTGTTCCGCCCTAATAGCCATTATCCAGAACGGTATCTAAAATTCATTTTAGGATACCATTTTCTTCCAACATAACGAATATAACCATAATCGGTGAAGAAACGGTTTAGTTCCATTACTAGTAAAACCAACTATTTCTAAAACAAAATTTGCTTCACAGAAAGTCGAATTTGTTGAACCCAAAACTTCTGACAAAAATCATTAGATAATCCCTTTTCAGCCCAACATGCCGAGTTTCACCATAATCAGCCGAGGAATGGCCTAGTTTCGTTCCTGTTCGCCATTAATCAGAATTTCTGCCAAATATTCATTTAACAGTCCCATTTTCATCCAACGTACCGAGTTTCACTATCATCAGTCAAGGAATGGCCTAGCTTCATTCCTGTTCGTCATATTCCATGAACTTCCGCTAAAACTAATTTTATAATTCCATTTCCATCTAAGTTGGTTAAAGATGGACCTTGTTCCGCCCTGATAGCCATTATCCAGAACTGTATCCAAAAATCATTTCAGTTTTCATATTCGTTGAAGGAACGGTCTAGTTCCATTCCTAGTAAAACCAACTGTTTCTAAAAAAAATTGGCTTCACGAAAAGTCTAATTCATTGAACCCAAAACTTCTACCAAATATCATTAGATAATCTCTTTTCAATCCAACTTGCCGAGTTGCACCATAATCAGTCGATGAATGGTCTAGTTCCGTTCCTGATGGCCATTAACCAGAACTGTGTCCAAAAATCATTTTAGGATACCATTTTCTTTCAACATAACGAATTTCACCATAATTGGTCAAGGAACGGTCTACCAATACCGAGTTTCATAATAACTGGCCAAAGAAGCCAATTTTTAATTTAAGAGGCCAAAAAATTTAATTTACTAATCACTTTCCTGGGTATAACATTGTTGGGTCGGGTTATGTTACCTGATTGCCTCCGAACCTCCCGGTTTTTGCCGGATTGTTGCTTAGCCCGTAGACTGATCTCTACCAATGTTCTACACTGGGATATTTTCTCGTTTGACTCTTTCCAGCATGGTTCTATCCTCATCAGTAATCACCTACCAATCTGTACCGCACTTCTGAAGCAGAGTAGTTTTCATACATAACGGTGCCAAATCGGATTATACTGACCCAAAGGCTTTTCGGCCCATTAGTCTGACCTCTAGTTCTCTTAAAGTTTTAAATAGGATCAACGGCAGATTAGGAATAATTATTTAACCTATCTCTTGAATCAATAACACACGATATGTTTGCAGAGCTGGTTTAAAGGTAAAGAGACGGACCCATCGTGTTTGATAGGCAAATCGTACAACATCTAAGAAACTAATTAGTCTGTTAACCATAAACAGTTGGATTGTTCGCAATTAATCGGCCTATTACTATGGTATATTGACCTCTATGAACTATAATGTAGAAATAGCGTCTACCACATCTACAATTCTGTTTTTTTTTTGTTTCTTTTACCTTTTTCCATTACCCATCATGGTAATGAATAGGCACTACGCCACATTCGAGTGACAATGAGTGGAACACGTCCATGGGATCCACAAAATATTTGTGGGTACGAATTTTCTCCTCAAGACCTTCTTCTTTGTATATTTTGGCTATTCACTTAAGCGGTAAAATCTAGGTCCTACAAGTTGCCTCCACAGCCCACGACAAATATGACCCCTACCAATCTGAGCTTCAGGTTAATGCCGCGATGGATTAACTGGTAGGACAATTTCTATGTAACAGGGCCGGAGTAATATACTAGCTACCCGTCATAGGGTATAGCATCTAACAGATGGACCCTCCAAGGGTCCTGTTACAAAGTGACAGAATTGTGAAAAGGTTATATTAAAGAATATTCAATCTCAACGGATTTTTAAAATGCGTTTAACGTTTTTTTTTTAAATTTCTCCTAAATGTGGAGGTAAAGTAATGCATTTCAACGATTTCGATAAATTTCTCAAAGGGCTCCTTGAAAATCTTCATACATATCGGGGTTTTGCAAATTTTTTTATCATTCCAAATCACCATATGATACAATAATTAGTTAAACTATGAACTAAACATTTAGGAAGAATAGTCATGACACGGAATCAGCATCTTCATATACCTATATGCAAACCAAATTTGCGGAATTTTGTATTTTGGATTTTGTAAGTTTAAAAAAATATCTTTCAAGCCAAAGCCAGTATTATAAATTGTGTAGATGCTCTATTAGCAGCGCCAGTAAAAAATGAAGTAGTTTTTTGGGAGACGATTTTTTTTATTAAATGTCACTATATGCCATTATTTACTTTTTTGTATTAATTAAGCCAAGAGCTTAGTGAGCTAGTTTACAATAATTTTTTTTTTTTTTTAAACTGGAAACATTTTTTCAACAACCGCCAAGCGACACATTTCTATAAGTAAATAAGAGGATTAATCGAATACAAGTTTTTTTTTTATTTAATCTATGTACGTATAGAGTTGCTATATGTATTCTACATTATTTGTACTATTTCAAACTCAACAAACGAAACTCAAATATCTCAACATACAAAATTCTTTCATTTTACTCAAAAAAAAAAAATCTAAAATGAAAACAAAAAAATAATTACATAGCATGTTTCTGACACCTGTCTGCCCGAATGATTGATTTAGGACAGATGTGTTGTGCTCTGCGTTTATTTATTTCTTTTCTAGAATTTGATATGGAACACAGAGCACACAGCACACAGCAAATGCTAGTTTACCAATTTTTATAAATTTTTGTTAAATTCGTTTTACCAGCTTGTTCCTTTTGCGTGTGCGCTTGTCAAATATATAGTCGCACATCATGTACAATTTCCATATATATACACATTACATAAAAGCAGGTTTAGTTAGATTGGGAACTCATCAACATTAAAAACCAACCCAAAATTGGGAAGTTGAACAAAAAAAAAAAAAAAAATTTTTTTTAATAATTGTAAGAAGCCCATAAGAAGTAAATAACTGCTTTATGTGTATATAAGGGGCGATATGATTACGTTTTCTTATTTATTTTGATGTTATAACCTTTTGAGAAATACTAAATTAAAAAAATGTACAATTGAACAAGTTTCTTATTACGATACATACATACATACATATACAACATGTTTTGTTTCTCGAAAATAATTTCTTATTTACCCGTCTTATGGTTTGGGCATAAATACATAAATATGCTAGAAATTTATTTTGAATTTTTTATAATACACGTCTTGAATGTTAAATCAACGGCATATTAGGCTTTTAGCATATATAGATGTATGTATACACATTATGCCAAGATTTATGTTTTTTTCAAAAACATAATTCGAATCACATTGATAAAATGACAGACATTTGGCATTGGCGCCAAATTTTCATACAAAATACATTTCTGGACTTGAGTCAAGAAATTTTGTGAAATTTAAATTATTTTTTTGTTTGTTTTTTTGTTCAGAGCATTACCAATTTGAAATACATAAACACGAGTGCTGCCAAAAATACAAATATAGCACTTGAATTTCGTTATATTGCGTATTGGTTTCTTTATTTCTTTTGGAAACATTCCATTCGCGTTTCGTTAAAAATACTTAATCTAGTTGCAATAACAACAAAAGCAGAAAAGAAATGAAAAGATAAAAGTCACGTCTCAACTATCCGGTTTATGATCATAAATTTGTATATGTGCAAGCTTCGAAATTTTTTTTAAAAAGTTAATGTACTCAAGCGCTGCAACCTGGATTAGTTGTTATTGCGGTGTCAAACACTATTCGTGCGGTGCATTTGAAATATATTGTTGCTACTGGAAATGCTAATTTGAAAATGGTGTGAAATCATGACTTCAGACTTCGAAATTGGCGTACACCTCTACAAGAGATATAACAAACCAAAAGACTTGAAATAAACTTTTCTGGGATTCTGATCGTAAAAAGATTCAGGAAAACCAATACTGGAATCTAAAAGAATAGCGACACTAAAACAAACCTTTCTCTTCCTACGCCACTGGTATTAAATATTAGCTGTATACATAAAATGTCACGTTACCGAATTTGAACAGGGCAGGTTTGATTTAAGCGATTTGTATTTTGACGCAATTCCAGACTATCAAAATAGAGTCGACACGCCAACTACATCTGCTGCCTGGGAATATTTTCTTTGTTGCTAATAGCAGAGCATTTACGCCAACCACTCAAAACTGCTTCTCTTACTGACTTGGATTTCGGGTCCCCCGTATGATCCGCAGGTCGTAATCTTCTTCTTCTTCTTCGCTGGCGCTACATCCCACGGAGGGATTTGGCCGCCTCAACGATGCTCCTCCAAATAGTTCGATCCACTGCAAGAGAACGCCAGGCACGATGACCGAGTGTTATCAGGTCCAAGTCGACGTCCTCCATTCACCGAGTAGGTGGTCTCCCGCGAGGTCCTACTTTCGTTGGTGCCGACTCTAATGCCTGTTTGGTGGTTCGATTTTGCGAACGAAGAACGTTTCCGAGCCTTGCTGATTTTATGAATCCGATGATGTCAATTTTTTCGATATCATTTCTGATCTCGTGATTCATACTCGCAATCAAAGGTGATAACTGGCCTTATTAGTGCTATAGTAGATGTCCAGTTTCACTTTGCGCGATATATGGGGAGACTTGAAGACCTTAATGTTGGCGTAAAATGCTCCGTAGCCTGCTGCAATTCTCGATGCGATGTCGCCAGAAACTACTCGCTATGCTCACTGATCCTAGATATTTGGACTCTTCAACTTTTTCATACTGTGTGTCTCCAGAAATAAAATCCCCACGTGGCTGCCCAAATGTGCTAGCATTTGAACTTCCCTCGGTTTACGTGGCTGCTGTTTAGTTCTGATTAGCGTGTTCGAAATATTTACCACCGCACATAAACATTTAAATCAGCTTTAAAGATCATACTGTGTGTCTCCAGAAATAAAATCCCCACGTGGCTGCCTTCTGGCAATCACCATGTATTTAGACTTCGCTTCATATTGATCGGAATGCCAATTCGTTGGGCTGTCATTTCCAACGGAAGGAGGACTTCTTTCAGGGAGATGATGTTACGACCCAGAATGCAAATATCATCAGCGTACGCTAATAGCTGGGATGATTTATACTGTGCTATATTAAGCAGATGAATGTCATATTCTAATGATAAATTGAAGAAAATCTAAGCTCCAGATGTTATCTCGAAGGCATCCGAAAGTTTACCTTGTATTTGCCCTATACTATTGAGCCATCCATTAAAACGTGATACAAACAAACTAATTTTGACGGTATGCCCAGATAGGACAAGACGTTCCATATCGTATACGTCTTAATGCTGTCGTACGCCTGCTGGAAGTCTATGAATAGACTGTGCATAGCGATGTCCTTTTCATAGCATTTTTCTAGCACCATCCTCAGAGTGAAAGTTTGATCAGTTGTTGATCTATTCGTACCAATGATAATCACTCAAGATCCTCTCGGTGTATGTTGATAACTTTGCCGCGTGAAAGAAAACTACGTGATCGTGATTAATTAGACAAAACAATTAATCAGAAAAAATACTCAGGCCTAGTATGTGATTAGATGCTCAAAATGTCTGGCTAAATACTGCACGGTTTTAAAAGTTGTGCTATTTTTTATTTTATTAAAACGGTTGGAACCTACAAAGGTTACCCGCTCAATGCCACAATTGGTGCCATTGCCATGGTGCAAACCTAGAGGATCTATTCTAACTCTGCAGCCTTAGCAAACTGTAAAAGTTTGAATAAAGAAATTGATAAAAACTTTTCATACGTTCCAAGATCCATAAGACAACACTTGGGATCTAGCTTCGACAAAGGCGGGACAGCTCAAAGGTAGTATGAAAGCAGTCGTCCACTATTACCAGACTGTCGTCACAAAAACCATCCTGTATATTATTAAAAAAGCTGCTTCTATATCAGCTTCCTTATTGATATTCCCAAATGTGCTAGCATTAGAACTTCCCTCGGTTTACGTGGCTGCTGTTTAGTTCTGATTAGCGTGTTCGAAATATTTACCACCGCACATAAACATTTAAATCAGCTTTCTATACTACGATTTTGTGTGATATATTAAAGCGATCGATAAAATCGTTCCAAACTATTATAGACGGAAAATTAATGAATTTGGAATAAATTAAAAACGTTTTCAAAATTTTCTGACTGACACGACCATCTGCCTAAATTTGACCTTCAAATTTGATTAAAATTGGTTTCAAAATTTGTGTCAAAAATTCACGTTGAATATTTGCGCAGAGTGCAACTTTGAGAATATTAAGTTTTTATAAAATAAAAAACTAATTAAATGGTTGATAAGTCGAAAATGATATAAAAATTTAAAATTGGCTTTATACAACAAATATTGAAACCAAAAATGCAGTTAGAAAGTTGATAAAAACTAAAACTATTCACAACTAGTTTATAAACAAGTGTGCTATAAAGCATATACAATATAAATAATTAATTCTGGAATAAAATAAAACCGGTAACTATTAAAAATAAAACACGAAACAATATCATAAAAACTAATGGCTTCTAACTAATACAAAACGAAAAGACAAAAGATTGTGGTCTAAAGAAAAAAAAATCGTTTGTTTTTTATTTTTTTTTTTTTGTTAAGACAAGTTGTGATAGCATCGCGTATTCTGCGGTTCTACAAAAGTACACGTCAACGTTTATTGAAAAAGGAACTAAAGTAAAAACTTCAAGAATTACAAATATGTGTGGTTGACGTACTGGGTGGGTATACAGCACAAAAAAATAATTATTATTTGAATTATTAAAACCACGCCAGTTGCTTTCGTTGTTTCACAAAGACAGATAAGCTTGCGGCTTTTTTTTTTTTTTTTTTTTTTATTATCTTATATATTTTATACAAAGTTTGAGAAAATCGTAAACCCTAATATACTGGATGATTTATTACTTTGGACCCGAATTTTTGCCCATATAAAATTGTCAGTCATGTGGATTATGCTTTTGATGTTCGCTTGATGAATTTATAATGAAATCGATATTTTGAGGCACATTTGTGTGTGTGTACATAATTATGATAGCGTGTCCGGGGTGTATATACTAGATTATTATGTACAGGATGTGTCAAGCGAGGATTAAACTCAAAAACTTATCCATTTTCATTATTTAAATATACACAAACACGAATATCGTTCGGATGTTTCATTTATTTTACATCGAAAAATGGGTGGATGTGTGTTCCTTCGGCGAAATAATCTTTTGTTAAAGTACGTCAAAAATTGATTTCTTGTTGTTATTTTTTTCCGGCAAATTGTAATTAAAATTCCCATAATTTAAATAACTACATATATATACTATCTAATACATGATGTTTTGTATGGTTAAACATATAATTACACGAATGATTAATTTTTTTATCGCGCGCAATTACATTTTAAAACCATGTCATATGTGGTGGATTGTGTGTGTGTATATAATGCGCTGAACTAATTTTTCATAATCGAAAATGTAATTATTGTTTTGTAATTTTCAAAAATTCATATAGCGATAAAATGCTTTTTAAATGAGCCACGGCGAGATTATAATTAACGATTAAATTCTGGGGTTAACCGAATTTGTTGGTATATGATTTAAAACGATTTGGAGTATTATCGAATTTAATTTTAACATTTTCATATGCAATCGATTGTACGAGTATAGATGTATACATACATAAAAAAGGTTTCTATTTTAAGCTTTCAACGTTCTTCGAGAACAATTTCCGACTTATTTCCTTTTTTTTGCTTTTATACACACCCGCACCAGTATCACATTTTTCCAACACATGTATAGTTTTATTTTTACTTTTCTTTCACAACCGTCAATCGGATTTCTCTAATCGACATAATATATAGAGAAGATTAATGTGTTCGGAATATTTATCAAGCCGCACATATACATTTAAATCAGCTTCCTGTACGATTTTGTGTGATGCGTTAAATCGATCGATAAAATCGTTCCAAACTTTTATGGACGAAAATGACTTAAAATTAATGGATTTGGAATAAGTTCAAAATTATTGACTGACCGAATCGATATTCGTTTTAACGAATACTAGGAAGCTGCTATACATCAGCTTCCTTATTGCCACTCCCAATTGTGGTAGCATTTGAAATTCCATTGGAATACGGGGATGCAGAGTTGGATACTACGAATACGCACATATACATTTAAATTAGCTTCCTGTATTTTTATTTTATGCGATGTGTTAAAGCGATCGATAATATCGTTCCAAACCATTATAGACGAAAAATCACTTCAAATTAATGTTTTTGTAATTATTTCAAAAGGTTTATAAAATTGTCTGTAGGAACCAAATACATTTAAATCAGCTTCCTGAATTATAATTTTGTGTGGTGTTTTAAAGCGATCGATAATATCGTTCCAAACCATTTTAGACGAAACATCACTTCAAATTAATGTTTTTGTAATTACATATTTCAAAAGGTTTATAAAATTGTCTGTATGAACCAGTAGAAAGCTGCTTGTACATCAGCCTCCTTATAGGCACGTCCAATTGTGCTAGCAATTGACCTTCCATTGATATACGTGGATGCAGAGTTGGATACTACGAATACGCACATATATATTTAAATTAGCTTCCTGTATTTCCATTTTATGCGATGTGTTTAAGCGATCGATAATATCGTTCCAAACCATTATAGATGAAAAATCACTTCAAATTAATGAATTAGTTCAAAACATTTTCAAAATTTTACGGAGTCAATATACTCATTTTCAACGAATACTAGAAACCTGCTTGTGCATCAGCTTACTTATTGGCAATCTGGAACTGTGCTAGTATTTGACCAGTAGTCGATATACGTGGATGCAGAGAAGAATACTATTTAATAACAATTATAATTCTGATTAATGTGTACGTAAGCATTAAAGCGATCATTATAATCGTTCCAAACTATTATAGACAAAAAGTCACTTCAAATTAATGTATTTGGAATAATTTCAAAACCAGTATTCGAGTGAGCATCGATTCGGTCAAATGCTTGCACAGTCAGGATAGATGCTGTTTGTATATCAGCTTCCTTATTAACATTCCACATTGTGCTGTACGTGGCTGCTGTTTAGTTCTGATTAGCATGTTTGAAATATTTAACGTCGCACATAAACATTTAAATCAGCTTCCTGTATTACGATTTTGTGTGATGTATTAAAGCGATCGATAAAATTGTCCCAAATTTTTATAGATGAAAAATCACTTTAAATTATCAAATTTGGAATAATTAGGAACATTTTCGAAATTTTTTGACTAACACAAGCATTTGACCGAAACGATACTTGCTTTTAAAGAATTGTATAGGAATCTGCTTGTACATCACCTTTCTTGTGTTAAAGCGATCGATAATATCCTTCCAAACTGCTATAGAAGAAAAATCACTTCAAATTAATGATTTTACGTAATAAGTTCAAAAGGTTTTTAAAATTTCCTGACGGACGCAAGTATTTGACCGAAATGATGTTCACTTTTAACGAATACTGTAAAGCTGCTTGTACATCAGCTTCCTTATGGCACTCACAATTGCGCTAGAAAGAAAATTATTAATTTACTTAATTCTGATTCGACTCGAAGCCATGAACTTTGTTCTCACTCTTTTGCGTATTTATGTATAACACTGATCACCAATCTGCAATCGGAATACTTGTTTCTCTCAAATGTTACCCATGATATAGTAATTGGACGTATCGGCTATCAATTCATGATTTTACGACACGTGACGTGTGTATTGTAGGAACATTTTAATTTTAAACAATCAATCCAAGAGATGTTCAAAAATCACGAGTAAACGTTACCCATCTTAAGTCGTTCAAAAATTAGGCAGAGCTTTTTAAAAATAATAGTGTTATCCAAGCCATCGATGCAAATTACGGACGTCATTTAAAAAATTAAAAAATATGCTAGCGTAACGTTTTTGAAAGTTGAACTGAAATTATTTTATCATGCGGGATTTAAAGTATGGCATATGAAAAGAATAATGGGTTGTCTAGAATGTTTCTAGGTCCACGAATCAAAATTTTTGAGGAATTCTGTTCTGTTATCATTGATTCCACACCGGGCATCAGTCATAATGAACAATTAACGTTAGTTATTAGATTTGTAAATACTGAAACCAAAAATGTAGATTGTACAGCACAACATTGAAATAAAGAAGCAGCAGAATATTGAAATATGTATATTTCTTAGTACCGTATAGTAAATAGAATTTTAAAATAAAATAAAGTTTTGTTACCAAATTTTAGCCGGCCTTGGACTCACATGGACTCACATAGTAAATCACACGAAAATGTATCTTACATCAGTGCTAGACGATTTTTCGCGTGTTTTACTATGTAAATCTTTGGCAAGGTCGTCAAAAATTTATTATCAAAATCTTGTTTCATTATAAAATTCCAATTCCTATTAATAAATAAAAATGTTCTAGATACCAAATTTCAATCGCCCGTACCCAGCACTCACATAGTAAAACACACGGAAAACTGTATAAATATACAACAATAACTGTTGTCACCAATACTAAGAAAATGTAAAAATTTCATGTATGGGAATACCTTGACCCCTCGCGATAGGATCTCTTTAAAATGTGAATACATCAAAATGTTCACCCGGAGCCCAATCAAATTTTGTTAGAATCACAATTACAGTGTCTGCTATACCCAAAGCTCGTCGTTGCATACGAAAAATGGGTTCAGTAAATTTACTTAACTATTACTTTATTTGGCCACCCAGATCTAATGTTGGGCGTATATAGTCTATTACTAAACTTAGTTTTTTTTCGTGATGCCATTCTGATTTTTCTATCGATAAAATCATCCAGTTTTTAAAGAAATCCATCGACCTGCGATTGCGATTTAAGTCGATGATGAGCTCTGAATTTGTTTAGGGTCCATATCGTGGCCATAGCTTTACGCTCGGTCGTGTTATAGTTGCGTTCGGCTGGTAGAACTAATCAACTAGCATATTCAAAATTCGACTATAGACATTCCTTTTTATCTTAAGTAAGACTGCACCTAAAACAAGGCACTTGCGCCGGTTCTAATTATAATATCTGGATTCATACCATGGACTAAACATTTAATTCTATCGCTATAAAAAAAAAAATGTTCCTATATTTTCTCGTAACTTGAATTTATATAAATGTTTAAATACTTCGGCCAGATCCATTAGATGGTTATGGAAAGTCGAAGATAACAACGATTTAATCCAAATATATACTGATATTGTTGTATGTGGTAAACCAGTCCTGAATTGGTTAATGAGGCGTTGAAATCTTTAACGTACTTTTCTTATGCCAAACGGCATCAACTAAAGGATTGGGTACCCATCAAATACGGCGAATCAGGAAGCAGTCTAAAATCTTTAGGTGCAGCTAATTTGGCCGTCGACCGATAGTTTGTGGTGAAGCGGACACACTCAACGCATGAGTGGCCAACTACAAATTGATTATTGACCAGTATGGCCTTTATGCATTGGCCGACATTGAGAGTGATGATTTAAAATTCATGGCGCAAAAAAAGTACAAAAGCTTTATTTGTAAATTATCAGGCAAATTGTAAAGTAGTCAGTACTTCGTTTTCGAGAGAATGACGATTAGCATTCTGTGTTCCACATCGACAAACCAAAGTGTTCGTGGCATCGTTCGAGTTATACGACAGTCCCTTTTGGAATCTGTAATTCGCCGGTAAGTTTCCAAAGACTCATCAACAAATTTTTCAGTCCCTATATTTAATTTCATATAAAAGCTTTATTCAACAGAATACATTTTATTGAGTTTTCCTCAATTCAGTTCAACTAAAACCGAAAAAGCTCAATTGGATTTTATTTTGAATATTTAGCGCTTCAAAAGCAAAATAAAATTATAATTTAAATTATAAAACAGATTTTTGTGAAGTGATTTTCTTAAAAGTTTAGAGATTTGGTTGCATATATCTAACTGATCTGCAGCTTTAACTTTTTACCTATTGAAACAACAAATTTTAACTAAACTAATGATATCGTAAAGAAAACTAATAATGTCAAAGCTCTACCATTAAAAAGCTTGTATAATAAAAATAAGCTGAATTTTACTTTGATTACAATTTTATGTACATATTGAACAGAACTTTCTGTGCCAGTTCTAGTTTTCTCAACCTCTAATGAAATTTTCTAAATACCTAATTTAATGCCATGTTGCTCAATTTCCAGCTTAAAGTTTTAAGTTTTAATCCAAAAATAACAATTTTATTATTATGCTGGTCTCAAATATTTGTTAAAAGCTTTCTTTACCTAATTTTCATATAGCTTTAGGTTATTGATGGTATAAACTTGTCATCTGCTCGAATTATTCATCAATTAAGGTATTCTTACTCTAAGCTACCAATATTGTGTTCCAAATAATCCTAAACAAGAATACATACAACTTGAAATCATATTCAAACAAAATATTATCTAAAACCCAAAGTTTGATTAAAAGCTTAAATTGAAGAAAAGAATAATATTCTGTTTCTAGCAAAGTAAATGTTATTGGATCCTGTTAGAATAAAGCCTGTATTCCATTATGAAAAAAATCGAGTTGCTATAAAACTAAAATAGGATAAAAATATAGAATCGTTGATAGTGTGAACGAGACAGACGAATTATTCGGCAAAATCTTACTGGAGAAAAACTGCGTTTGTGGGTGCCATAAATTTTGAAAAAAAAATGAAGTGGAATACATTTTATGGCAACATAAATTGAGTAATAGCGGGAAGCATTTTTCGCCAAAAATTCAAATGTAAATTCGCAATAATTACAGATTTAATGGTTACGTTTGCAAAACAGGTCAATGTGCGGGAGATTTAACCCTTAAGCAGCGTACATAACATCGGGAGAATTTACCATGGTATTGAGTTGAAGTTAGACGCTGATGTTTTCGCTCAAAATTTAGCCCATTTTGTTAGATTTGCTAAATTTTTCATTATCAATTTGAGATTGGCTGCGTCAATACCAAATTGTTTATTATTGTGCGTTTTGAGATAGCATGTCTTATTTTAGATTTTTTAATTTATTTTTTCTAGCGGTGATTTTAAATAACAGATAAATTCAATGAAATGGAGCAAAATATACAAATCGCCATATATGGAATGATTTACCGACTAAACAACAAAACACAATTCCAAATTAAACGGAGACATTTTGGAACTATATTGTACTTTTTACTGACAAAGAATCAACATTAATAATTAATTTTAATCAAATGACAGGTGATTTCTGGTAGATCGGTATACCGTCATACAAAACGATTCTCATCTCCATGACTGATTATTATCTCTGCTACGGTTTATTTCGGATATTCACAAATTCACAATACTTACTGAAAATCATTTATTTTAATTGACATTATGTATTAATTATATTATATAAAAATCTAATTTTATTATAATATTACATAATTTTATAATAAACTTAAATATCTACACGAAATATAATTAAAACAATATACACAAAAATATCGGTGACACGGCATCGAAAAATCAAATCAAATAAGACGTCAAAATTCAAAAAGAGCAAACTATAATATGCAGTACATTTATGTTACACTGCGTATTACAGTTTGCTCTTTTGTCAATATTCAAAAAATTGCTGATCATTTAAAAAATTATTATGTTTTAGTTGGTAACCCTGCGGCCCATTTTGCTCAAAGATAGAATTTTTTTAACTCGAGTATGGCAAAAGTAGGAGGGACTTATATCATTTTAAGCGATTTGATTGATCGAGAGACCGGGAATTATACTATGGTAAATTCTCCCGATGTTATGTACGCTGCTTTAATGTATAAAGTATTTTACAACTATACAAAGTGCCAGTTTGAAATACTTGCGTTTTGCTCAAATATTTCGCTGATTTCTTGTAATGCTGTCGTAGTAAGCTAGCTGGCAGTTGTTATTAAAAATTGTACCGAATGGTTGGCACCTGATACCGTGCAATTTTTTGAAGCAGACATTGAAGTAATTAGATAGCAGCGCATCGCTTTGACAGAATGATCTCCTCGTACCATAAATTGTCTCCATAAACCGGTATAGCCGCTGTTGTTGTATACACTTACGAATTCGTGGGGTTTCCTGATTGCTTCAGCAAATTTGGTGACAGTACGTAGGTATATCGATAAAACAGCCGTGCTTTGAGCTTTGTAGCACCGAAGTCTCCATGAGTAGACTGTAGCGTGGGTTTATACTTACGACTGTACGAGCCGATATCTTTGATGATATTTTCTTTCGCCACCCTGTGGCCCTATTCTGGTTTTCCCCGGGAATTGGGAATTGGGAATTTTTGAATTTTTTCTAGTAGTTTGGAATTATTTTTTCCCAAAGTGAATTCTGGCGATTGGGAATTTTTTTCAATGGGGAAATAATAATTCCATATTACTGCGGTTTTGACGTTTATTTTTCCCTGCATATTTTTTGGGGAATTAGATGGGAATTTTGAATATTAGGTTTCATAATCGAAATAAAAAGTAATTTCAATGATTTGAAGATGATATGAAGCATTAACATTTAAATTTTTTAAATTAGAATCGAAAATCTATAAATAATTTGAATCTTGAATACTCGTATATTTACTCGTTTTTGCACCATGGGCCTTTGTGGCATTGAGTGCGGAATCCTCGTGGGTTCCGGCCAATTTTAATAATAATACTCGTATATAGATACTCATATTGAATACTCATATATACAATCGATACAACCGATTACGCCGGCAAGATTGAACTTTTCATAGAATCTGAAATGGAAAAGTTAAAATAGACACTTACTGTTTTTGACTTTATTAATTTTCGTTGGCGATTGTGGAAATTTTATGTACATCGGCATTAAATTTTCATCGACAATTATAAAAAATTCGATTATTCATTGAGTTACCACACTCTGCGATACGCGATTTAGGTAATTCATACCCACTCTCTTTTGGAAAGTACCTGATAATATATGTATGTACATACAGAAACAAAGCTTAATTAACGTCCATGAAACGTGTATAGCAGTTAACCTTGAGCCAAGAAACTTAGCGTAACTATAGAACGCGAATTTCTTTTGGTATAGTTGGCACCTCCATAAAAGAATCAATTTCTCTTTTAATGCCAAAACCAAATGCTAGGGCATCCTATATTTATTAATAAACTCCGCTTCGTGCATCTCCAAGGGGTTTGATGTATCCTGCAAATAATTATGCCTAATGCGTAAATTATAGCGCCGGTTTTATTTGTCATCATCCAAAAGACGAATTAATCGTGATACATTAAATACATTTTATTCAATTTTTCTGTTTTTCCAATTTTTTAATTATTTATAATAATAAATTAACAGCAATTGTAATTTAGTGGTAAGCATTTGTACTGCTGAAATTTTTAAGGGGAAATTTTTCCCAATTTGGCAGAATACGCTTTGGGGAAAAATGGAATAAAAAGTTGGGAATTATTGTAGTTGGGAATTTTTGAAATATTTTTTCCCAATTCCCGGGGAAAACCAGAATAGGGCCACTGGCATTGAAATGACCAAGCATAATTTGGATATCATGTTTGTGTGCTTCATTAAGCTTTACGTTGAATTCTCGTTTGATGATACCATCGATATTTTCGGTATAGGAGCATGTCCAACATAACTACGTTTTTGGCTGCGGCCACTTTTTCATTGATCAAATTCGAACGGATAACGCGATCCCTTAGTTTCCGCCAGACAAAAAAAGCACACTCAAACACATACATGGTGTTTCGAATATAGAATTTTTATCAGGACTTTAGTAGCAGATCCAAAGCAAATTTGATAAATGGGAGATTTAAAACTTGGTAACATTCGACCCAAAATTTGTATTAGAAGCTTGCTACAAGCCAATTAATGAGACTTGTCTGAATGAAAAAAGTTGTATGAACCTGCTATACAGCATTACGTTTAGGATAACCGAATTGACTATATATGGCGACACCATTGTTTGGCAGAAAACTCAAACATTATTGACTTACAATGCAGTCAGAATTCTGATCTTCTGACAATTCCAACGTTTATGATTTTGTTACTTTTTACGAATGCTAGCAAATTTCTGTCCGTTGTTGATCGAACGCATACATTTCATTTAAAGCTGTTATCGTTCCGAAATGACCGACAAGCTTTGTCTCCGCAGATTGGCGAACTCTAGTTTAAAATTGTGCTCTTGGCTTATTTCCAGAAGCTCATTCCAGTTTGATTAAATCAATCAAGCTTGAACCTTAAAGCGTTTACTAATTTAACAGTTATGCTTTTCAACTGCTAAATCTGTTATGCTGCAAGAATCCTGAAAGGTTGCGCTAAATTTTCTAATGATAATATAACATTGTTGTCCAGAGTAACTTAGCTAGACCTCTAACAGTTAGAACATTGATTTGTGGTATGGCATGAGCCTTGTGTTATCTCTTTTGGTTTACTGCAAGCGTTGTATCCAAACTATATTTATTTATTCTCAAGCTTATATGTTTTTGCTTACTAACTACTTAAGATTTGGCTGAAATTCGTATTCAATAGTATTTAAATTTAGATTTGCTGTTGTACTAATAATATTCACATCACTAAAATTTGCATCTATACTCACTCCAAGAATATGACTTTCAACTCCATCAATTCCCAATGTGATTTAGAAGCAACACCTCTTTGAGTGTTTAATTTGCAGGTTCTTAGTAGTCCATTTTCAAAATACAACTTATTCATGTTATAACGTTTACAAGTCTAGAGGATTGAAATATTTCTGTATTTTTGCTCTATAGCTTCCCAGTATGCCCCTGAAGTATGGAAATTTCTAAAGAAAATCCCATTTTCAAGGTTTAAGGGATTATTAGTTTTATAAAAAAAATTAATTTCGAGACCAAATTTTAGTCTGGCTTGCCAATGATTTACATAGTAAAAAGCACGAAAAATTGTCTAGCACTGATACAAGACAATTTTTCATGCATTTTACTATGTGAGTACTTGAAAAGGTCGACTAACATTTGGTACTGAAAATTTTTAATATTTTTGTTATATTGTTTTGGACAGTTCGAGTAAAGTAGACTGTAGGTTAAATAGTTTGATTGTATCAAAAATATTTTAAAAAATTACAATCTACTAAAATATCTGCAATTATAAATTACGAAAGCACAACCAAAACGATTAGCAATATAAAAAGCACTAAAAGCTTCATATGAAAGTATGCGGTAACGCATGAAAGGTGAAGTACTCAACTACTAGAGACAACAACCAAAAAATTGTTGCTACGACACTTGAGATTTAAAATGTTTAAACAGCGAATTAAAATGTTTGACTTAAAACTGTATACACATTTACAGAGTGCTAAACATATGTAGAGTAAGATCCGCTTATGACCAATTTATTAAAGATTTTAGACTATAGCAGCAATTTCATATAATTCTTTTCGCAACCGATGATGATATACTCATTGCATAGGTTCATGCCAGCCTGTACTGAAAATTTTCGAGACTCTTAATAGACAGAAAATATTATAATATTTGTAATATACAGATATATCAAATAATTTAATTAATACACCATTACTATCTGACATGGTTTTCGAAAATAACTCAAAATTTATTAGAGTAATGTTAATTAATAATTTACACCTAACCGATAACTGTAAGTTACACGACGCATAATAAACACAAATTAAATTTAATTAATGCAGCCGGGGCGGAAAGTTTAAATTAAAAAAAATTAATTAAATTGTCACACACTCTCTCCCCTCTTTCTCTCTAATTTAAATTTAGTTATTATACGATTTTTCATTCTACGTTTTGGTTTAATGTGTTTTCTTTGTGGCTTTTGAAAGTATGCCAAAAATTTAATGACCTCGTTAAAATTGGTACAAAATATAAATAAAATTAAAAAATCGAAAATATATTTTTTATTACTACTAAGTGTGGTCACTTTAAATTTAATATACATTCATGAGTTTTTATGCGTATACCAATTGGCGTCATCAAGTATGTTTTGTTAGTTTAAGATTGTTCTTAATTAATCCCGTGGGCTGTATGTGGGCATGCTAGGAAAATCTATTTTAGGCTGAGTTTCGTGTTTCTCGAGAATATTTCAAATATTGTCTTTTCAAACTTCTTTCAAACTAACCTTAATTTGTATTCAAACTATTTTGTTCGATTTCAATTAACATTCAAATATGAAAAAATTGATTTGTTTTTTTTTTAATGAATTTCCTCGATATTGGTGACCTGATACTAATAACCTGGCCATGGGCTTAATCGAAAGCCATAATGAAACACCAACTATGTCTGTTATTTTTGGATTATATCGAATTTAATAAAACACAGGTTCAATAGCAACTATCATTTTCGTTTTTATTACAATTTATTACGCCAACATTGATCGAATCAGATAGTTTGCAGAAAAAATATACAAATTTTTGAAAATATCCAAGTTTTGCTTAAATTATACCGTATCGTCTGTGTTTTGATGATATTCAAAATTAAACTGGATGGACTGCCTCCGCCAGCATCAAAACTTGATTTTATGAAAATATATCCGGACAAGTTTAATTTAAATCACAAAATATATTTTATTTATTTTGGCTGGTTTGTGATTATTCGAAAATATTGGCAAAGGTTAAATAGCGCATTGTTTTTTTTTTTTTAATTACATCTCGAAATAATATCCTTGGCTCATATTTAACATATGTATTAAAATATTATGTTCACGGTCGTTAATTTCTTCATTATTATGAGTTACTTACCTTGAAATGGTCGATTAAATGTAGAGCGAGTTTAAAAGCAGATTTAACCTAAATAATCTATTTAAATATAAAAAAAAGAAAAGAAAAATTCCTCGGTATTATAGTGGTTAGTATCACCTGCTTTCTTTATGAAAGCATACATTTTTTAAAAAAATATATTTTAATCTGCTATATCCGCCTACTTTTTGCTGTGCATCATCATCATAAATAATTATTTATGGGCGTCAATATAGTAATTCGTTTTAGAGTCTGGCAGATGATCTGTAATTAAATAAAAGGATCGTTATAATAATGCTATATAAAATATTCCATCAGAATTTACTAAGCGACTTGAGTCGCATATATATTATATATGTATTTAACCTTCAAGGTTTTTTTGTCTAGAAACCAAAAATTACTATAATACCCAGCTGCAACCAGCTGGATATTTACATTATATTAAAAGAACTTTCTATACTTGATCATTAGAATTCTATGTGCGCGTTACATCTTCAAACAATATCTCTCTTTTCATTTAACCATTAAAAAATAAAAATGAAACAAAACAACAACTAAAAGGTAAATGAAACGAAACAAATTAGAATTCCTTTTAAGATTTTTTAAGCATGACTATTCATAAAAAATGCGAAAGCCTAATACTAAAGAAAACCATAAACTGTGCGTCAGATCGTATGAAATATAAAATTTTAAAAAAACGATAAAGTAACAAATATGTACAATAGAAATCGGAATATAAAAAGCCATCCGAGTGTAATAAAATAATATAAATAAATAATATAATCTATTATGTACAACGGGAAAAATGCTGAGTGGTGGGGATACATTATATATACATTTTTCGTCGTAAAACTCGTTTTCTTGCTATTTACTTTTCACTTGAATTTGTTTTATTTTTTTTTTGTACTTCGTCGATCTACTCGACGGACATAAAAAAAAAATATATAAAAATACTTAGCCGAACTGAGCCGATTTTTTATGGTTAGTTATATTTTATTTCGATTTGTCGTTTCGATTTTTCGAATAAAAGATCGCTTATGAAATTATAAAGCCGAGCAAACGAATATAAATATATATATAACGGAAAAAATCGGAGCACGAATAAATAAAAGTTTATTCACCACTACTGATATAAAATTGTAACGGAATATAATATTTAGGATATATGCTATACTAGATATATTATGTAGAATAAAACCTAGTACAATGTATTAATATATTATATTTGTTGCTAGTCTACATACCTGTTTAATTAGTTTTTACTACTTTACACGCTCGGCCATCCTTGATTCTCATGTCGAGAAAGACGACAATAATCAACCTTCATTTTTAGGACTCATTTTTCATTTGTATTATGTATTCATTTTCCCTGTGCATGTGTCACACTCAACGCGACGTATATAATGCCATCCGATAACTATATCATATATTGTATTGTACGGACTATACTTAATTATTGGCTTAATACTCACCTGAGATTAAAATTTCTTTAATTGATGTAATTCTTGTACCAAAACCAAACAAAAACATAATTTACACATTGTATTACATAAATTACATGGCGTGTATTTTTGAGCACGAACAAATCGTCTTACTCTCCCTTACCCAAATTAGTGTGTGTGTGCAGCAAATATACAGAAACAAAATGAACACACATACCCAACCAAAACTACAAAAAAACAAAAAATGAAAACGAAATATAACGCTTTCTGTTCTTCTTTCGTTTTGGTTTTCTCTCATTTTAGTGTTACTATTCAGTCAGTGTTGAAGTAAAAATAAATAAAAAATGTTTTTTTTGTTTAAATCGTAAATAAAAAATAAAATAAAAAATTACGATACATTTACATTTTGTTATTGTTTATTTCTGGAAAAAAAAAATTAAAATACATAATTTGTTGTTGTGTGAAATATTTTGATGTTAATTTTATTTTGACAGTTTAGATGTTTTATTACTATTTTTTAATTATGAAAGAGAAAGCAATATATATAGATAATTATAAATAAATGCATTTTACTGAACATTTTATGATTTGTTGTTGTTTTTTTTTTTTTTTTACACCGTTTGATTTAAAAGTTGAATTTTTGTTTTGTTTGGATTAAAGAGAATACAAACAATAATTTGCACATGATAATAATATTGTGTGCGGGAGTGAGAGCGGCTTATTAATTTTATAAGAGAGAGAGAAAGAGTTATAGAGAGCGGTTTTAATATATATATATTTTTTTTTTGTAAAATCGCGATAAACAAACAAATTATACAAAACAATCACATGTGATACTATTATTATTATTATTACTATTGTTATTTAGTAAGTTTTGTTTTGATTGGAAATATATGAACATAACCTCAAATGCAAATATGTAAATATTAGTTTATTTAAAATATTATTAAATCTTATGTATGAAGAAATCATGTCTGTAAGTAAATCGGTCGGTTTTGTTGGTGTCTTGTGTTTTCTAATTTATTATTTGTCTAGTACAGATTTGTCGTATAGGTATTCCAAATATTTGATTGAACGGATTTACTAACCATACATTAAATATATTTGACCTTTTTGTACATAGTTAAAATGACATTGACATACATTAAAGTATAATTTTTTCGTTTTTAATTAAAAATAATTTGCAAAGCTTTAATTCAAAAAAGTAAAAAACTGTATTGATTTTTTTTTTTGTTTATTATATTTTTAGGTGAAGCAGTCATGACAGCTGTCGAAGAAGGAATTGATGTAGACCCTCTGACTTCAGAAACAGGATACGATACAGATTGTGATTTGACATCAATTGAAAAAGGTTGGTGAATGCTTTCTTACAAATAAAAATATTAGTTTAAATTAAACTCTTAATTAATCTAATACCGGATACTAATAGGGTATTAATACATGAATCATATTGGAACTTATTCGACTGAAGAGTAAAATTTTATCTCAACCCTCTTTTTTTTATAGTATGGTTTATGTCAAAACGTCACTCCGCTTGTCACTCTATATGTATATATATATATATATATATATATATATATATATATATATATATATATATATATATATATATATATATATATATATATATATATATATATATATATATATATATATATATATATATATATATATATATATATATATATATATATATATATATATATATATATATATATATATATATATATATATATATATATATATATATATATATATATATATATATATATATATATATATATATATATATATATATATATATATATATATATATATATATATATATATATATATATATATATATATATATATATATATATATATATATATATATATATATATATATATATATATATATATATATATATATTCCTATTTTACAAGTCGTGTGATGTCATAAAAAAAAAATGTTAAGTGATTTGTGTTATACATAATCCGAATATAGCATAGATAAAAATTGTAAATACGTTATGGATTTTTCGTGATTCGTATTATTCTCAATTCGTGACGCTCGTCACGCTAACTGATATGCAAAATTTTAAAATATTATATGTTTTTTTTATTTTTTATTATTTTGAAAAATTGCAATTTTTAGGTCATGCAGGCATACTATATATACGGGGACCGGAGAAAATTGTATCACTTTTTCCACGACAATACCGGTTGGCTAAAAGTTGGTCTTCCGGGCAAAAATTCTTTGATATAGTAATGACTTGTGTGAAACACAAACAAATATAATATCACAAATATATCGAAAAGATAAAATTGGAAATGCATTATGTTATGGATGTTCCCTGATTCGTTTTAGTTTCAATTTGTGACGCTCGTCACGGTAATGATATGCATATTATTTCAAATTTAAGGTTTTTACGATTATTTCAAAAACAGCTCCATTTCGATATGGTTTGCTTGTTTTATAGTCCATAATATTATTTTGGCAAATTTGATTTAAAATACTTATGTATATAATTGCAATTTTTAGGTTATGACGTTATGCGCTACTAAAAATTTTGTGAAAAACAAATAAAATTTAAAGTGCTTCCATATACAATCTTTTTCACTGGAGAACTAAATTTATTCGAGATAACTTTATGACATTTTATTTTGAATCCGAGTTATATCCTTGTCAAGAAATAAATGAAGTTTTATAAAAACTACTTTGTGCGATGTTTGTTGAAAATTTCCAAGACCTATCTTGAAAATAATACTCTCTTCCTCATTATCATACTAAAGGAAGGAAGAGTGTTATTGAATTTGCCCAACCGGGTCTCCAAACTCAACAAATTCCCTGCTCAGCAAAAATGAATTACAACAAAAATACAGGAGGCTGATTTTCAGAGGTACCTTTATAATTTTTTATCAATCTCTTCGGATACAATTTGACCACAGGCTGAGCATCACTGACCAATACACAATACAATCGCCTTTAAACCCTTGTCAAATACAAAATATAAAAAATGCGAGAAATTACTCATCTGGTAAAAAAATTGCCGAGTTCGTTGAAATTCTGTACCTCAATTAAAACCATTAATCATGATTTCTTTTGACGTTTTATATTTTACCACGTCAAAGTAAGCTTTCTTATTTATATTGTATGTATGTATGTATACCAATTAAAAAATTTATCAAGAGCCATTCAGCTATCCAATCTTTTTTATTTTCATGTGCTACATTCAATTTGACACAACATTGTATTATTTTATGACTTGACAAAAAAAGAAATACAACTTTAGGTAACATTCGTTTCAAATGGTCCTTTATTTCAGTAAGATTTTGAATATATTTTTTTTTTTTTTGCATTAAGTGTTATCCACTTACGTTTAAGTTTTTATATTTCTCGTAACAATTCAAGAGCAATTGAGTATTTTTATTTCTGACTGGTATAGAAACTAATCCACTTTATATGCACAAAAAGTGCCAATTTTATTACTGACTCACAAAAATTAACAATAAACCAGCTATCATCCACATATGCAAACTCATTTATAGTTCCGGGAATATTTATAGTTTAACACAAGTCGAAAAAAATAACAAAATAAAAAAAATTCGCCGAAAACAAAAATATTCAATTTATCACATTTCCCCGAATTTGGGAATGTTATTGATTGTGGTGTGTCGATATCTGAAAAGAATAAAATATTTCAAAAGCAAATCCCCACTACTATACTTAAATCCCATTAGAGTGCAGAATGAAAATGTGTAGTAGATGGATGTATAAGGAAAACCATGAATTTATTTTTTGTTGAAGAAAATTTAATTTCTTTAGAATTTTTGACTGAAAAGTTGAAAAGAAAACGAAGAATTTTCGGATAATTGTATATTTGTATGAGTGTGTGTCTACTCAAATGATGTATTGAATCAGGGGATCCAAATTAATAATAGCAGCTTGTTAAGTAAACGGAATATATTTGTTGCTCAAATTTTTTTTAGCAAACATAAAGTTGCTCAAAATGTTACATTTAAATTAAGAGACCGAGATAAAAATATTTCGATATTGTGTCCAAACTAATAAAAGCTACTTTAAAATTACAAACCATCACCCGTATCGCATCGTATCATACGGATGCGGGAATATATATACATACATACATATGTACTCGTATATGAGATAACAAAATTTTTGTGGTCACGTTTTAAATTTACTATACTCATTGTACGATGCCTATTATGGTCTACATGCGGTGATATATTTTTTATTTATTTGTTTTTATTTTTTTTTTTGGGGATCTGTTATCAGCACATTGAAACGTAATTTATTCCACAGGAAGTTTTACAGAACAAAAAACACAAAAAAGGTTGCCAATCCATATTTCTCGATACTTCATTTCTGTTTCGTGCGCTTTTATAAAATTTTCATTTCTTTAATGCTTTGGGAATTAATTCCCATGATTTTATCTGTCTTGAGTTTTTTTCTTATTTAATTTAAATTTAAATTTTCTAAACTACTCAAGTGAAACTTCACAATTTCGTTTTATTGTTATTGTTTTTTTTTTGATTTTTGAAATTTCTTATTCCCAGCGCATTATTAGAAAATAGTCACTCTGTTTGTAATTTTAGATTACCAGCTTGAAGAAATTATACGTTTTATCTGACTTGGTCAATTTTCTCAATTACTAAATATGTAATGCTGGCTTTAATTATTTGCTTTTGTGTTTTATAATTTAAATTTAAATTTTTCAAAACTACTCGAGTGCAACTTCACATTTTGTTAAGTGTCTTGTATTATTGCCATCATAGACAATGATTAGAAAATATTTTATTTTAACTTAACAAAATAAAATATTTAATTTGCAATTTCACTAGGTATTGCTAGAGCGACAAAAAGTTGCTCAATTTCATTTAAAAAAGTAGTACAGCGTATAGCTTGGAACTAAACAATTTTACTGTTAAACAGCTATTATTGGTCCTATGAGACTAGCTGACCTTTTATATTTATAATTTTTCACTATTCAAAAATGTATACATAATACATTCTCCAATTTACTCAAAGGTCAACTAAGCAATCAACAATAACGGTTTTGATTATAGTTTATTTCAAGACATTATTTAATATGTACATTAAAATTCAGATATGTACTTGCATCTAGAAAGTTTTTATTTTTGGCTCAATACATAACTGTCCTAATAATTATTTAAAAATATGTACATAGTAGCTCAATATACTAAATATATTATCGCGCATTCCCCAAGTGGCTCAAAGGTCATTAAATTAATCAAATATATTTTCATTACAAATTTTTTTGTTCAATTAAATAACCGGATGATACTAATTTAACAATATACTTGTGTTTATCTTGGTTTAATCTGTAATTTGATAATTTAAAACTTAACCCCTATATTAATCTGTATATTCTGAACTCTGTATAGCTTATCGTTAATCTCTTTATATTAAATTTGGCTTTGGAGTATAAATAATTTTTTAATCAAACTCTTCCTTGCGACAAACTTGAATACAATTTAAATAATTTGAATTGGTTTTAATAAAAATTAGGCAAACTTTTAATTAGAATTCGAAAATATATTTCGAGAATTCGGAGTAGTTTATAGCTTAGCGAAAAGCCCTAACATTATTCAAACAAATATCGATCATTTTTAAGGAATTCGGAGTAGTTTATTGCTGCCTAAATTATGGAAATAACATTTTTAATCTAATTGTTGGCTTGATTGAAGCAGATATCGTGACCAGTCTTTATTGTGGCGCTTGCTGTTTAAAAATAGTTTGAGCGAATTCGGAGTAGGACGTGTTGCTGATGTTAAAATAAGTAGAACTGGTGAACAATATTTGAGAAAATTTGGAATAGCTTGTTGCTGCAAATTTCGGAGTTCAGTTTATAATTTTTTTAATTTCGGAGTTGTACAATTCTCTTAGCTTTTATTTGATACTATAATTTATTTTATCCACTGGAAGCTTTCTTCGATATACAACCTAGAAAAAAAATTCGGATTAATTTGTTGTTGTAGTTTTTCGGAATTACCTTTATTTTTTTATTGTTTAGTTGTGTATAGCCACAGTGTTTCACACCAATAAAATCAATTTAATTAAAGTTTGACTGCCAGACGTCCGGTTTTGGGAGAGCAATTTGTCCTTCCCAACAACTATGCCGTTTTCAGTCTTATTCCATTTAAAAAACAACCACTCTTGAATGGCTCTTGAATATTTATATCTAGAAAATGAGAGAATTAAATTTGGGCATTTTAAAACGGAGCGAAAGCACTAATTAGAATTTACTAAACAGTTTATTGTACCAGGAAGCACCATCGAATGCAAAAATTATTTTTCTTTTAAACCGATGATCGTATTGGAAATCTAGTATAAATGGAAATTGTGCGGTAAATTGTCTGTAAATCAACATGCAACTGGGGAGGCCCCAAATTAAGAAAATTTACTCAATTTGAAGCATTGACGCATTGTAAACTCAGAAAATGAAAATTTACTATGGGTTCAGTTGAACTTCTATTTATAAAAGGAAAATTCGCAACCTGCATATTCCAAGAAAGAATTAGAAATTGGAAACTAAGAAAAACTCATCTGCACAAAATTTAGGCGGAAAGCCTCTAAAAATTGAGAGAAATGTTATAATTTGGAGCAATTTATATTTTCTAGTTTTAAAAAATTTTGAAATTCTAAGGCGTAATAAGAATTGGAAATCAAGAAAGTTACATTTGTAGTCTTCCAAAATTAAGAGAAAATTTGTTATTTGAAGCAACTTCCAATTTTATGGGTCAGAATAGAGTTGGCAAGCTAGAGAAAAATACGAATTGGAAACCAAAAAATGTGAAATGTGAAATCGGTCTCGTTTGAACTTTTAATTAAATCCTTTGCAAATTTGGAAGGCTTTCGAAATTCAGAGACATTTTGTTATTTCAAGCAATTTTTTATAGAATAATACGAGTTGGAAACTAAGATAATAATTTTTTTTGGATTCCATTGAAGTTAAAAGTAAATCTTCCGTAACTGTTTGGAGTCTCGAAATTCAGAAAAATTGTATCTTAGGATTTAGCGGAAATCACAGCTAAACTTTGAGAGGACTTAGTTTCAAAAATCTACAGTATCCAGCGCTCATCTTAGCTCTGCAAGGCTTTATACAAGTATTTTATTATTTTATTCAAAATAATTAAATTTTTATAAATTATCTTTCTCTGTCCTTCTCCAAACAAATAAAAATCCCGAAACGTCTCCTTTCACTTGGGTGAATATTGGGCAGGCTTAAGTGGGAAATAAAAAATAAATTCAAACAAATCCTATTTTATCTAAATACCAAAATAATATTCTTTGCCAATTTAAATGTATTTTATTTCGGAAAAGTAGTATTTAAGAAACCCTATGGAATTTAATACTCTTTATTTGATTTTATTAATTTTGTAATTGTGTTACCAGATATACGGAGAAATAAAACTTGCTTAAGTCGTTCAATTCGGTGATTTTCCTAAATTTTAGACTTGTACACATCGTAGGTGCATTTTGACATATGATACTAAACGTTTAGTTAGTTCGAATACTCGGATAAAATACCAATTCTAGGAACGACTCTCCAACTGTAATCGGAAAGTATGGAGAGGCGCTTAAACTAGCCTTGACAAATGAAAACTGAACTAACGCCCCTCACAAATCGTGTTGCAAGATAAGTCTGACCGAAAATGGGCTTAGAGCATCCGAATTAATTAATACTTACAGAATTCTGACTTCTTTTAAAACATTGTAGAGAAGAGAATTTTTCGTGTATTTTACTACGTGTGTGATTGGCACAGCCAAGTAAAATTTGGTATCGAAATATAATTTATTTAAAAAATTGAAATTTATTATTAATAAAAGTAAATAATTATTTGTGTTTGTCAAAAAATGTATTTGGAAACTTTAAAATGTAACTTAAACAAATTTTGATTTATGTTTTTAGAAATAAATTTTCTTGAATGATGATGAGTAACTGGCTAAAATTGTTGCTAAAATTTGTAGTTATAAATCTATAAGCCGCGAGTGATTTTTTACTAATTAATTATGAGTTGTATGTTTGATCATAAATTTTGAGTGAAACTAACACTGGACAATTTGAAGGATGTACGTACCCAAATTTTTAATTATATTCAGTTCTAAATTATGAGTGGAATTTTTTTATAGTCCAAAAAATATCAAAGTCAAGATCAAAATTTTATTCACACAAATTTAAAACAAAGCCAATAAGAAAATAATTAAAATTTTGAGTGAAATTCTGCTTTGGTTAAAACTATAAAATTGGATTAATCTCTAAATGTCGTGAGCATTTTGAGTCAAAATTTGAGTAAACTTAAAAAATTAATTGTATTCGTAAAATTAGCCCAAATTTTGAAAGAGAATTAAAAATTTTATATTTTGAGTGAAGTTTTGACGAGTTAGGCTTAAATTCCAATTGAGATATTAACTTAATGTGGAAGACCCAATCATTAATTAGTAAAATACCTTTAGTAAAGTAAAAATTGAGTATTTTGAGTGAATTTTATAAAAATTAATTATATTTTGAGTGGAAATCATTTTAAATAGCTATCCTTTCTTGTACTTCATTATTTCATTAAAATTATGAGATTATATAAAAATGTTGAGTGAAATACAGTGTAAACTATATAAGAATTGAAAATTTTGAGTGTAACCCAAACTGGAAGCAGTTAAGAATTTTGAGAGGGTTAAAACATTCACTCAAATTTTAAGTTATTTATTTTTGAGTCAAATATTTTTTGGGTGAAAAAAATACTAATTTTAATTGATCTACGGCTGAGTCTGGACAACCAAACCCACAATTCTCGAATTATTTGTGGTTTATTAAATTTCGGACTAAAGTAATTATTTCTGTAATTGCAGAGAGGATTTTGACCTTCGTCCTCTTATATTTTAACAATGAATACTACTTATCTAATTTATTTAAAGACATTTCTCTTTTCATTAGACACTAACTATTTTTTTTTTCTTTTTTTTAGGATAAAACAACGTTGAGTTAATCTTGGCTCACGTTTAATCGATTCGAAACATTAAAAGTTATTCTATATCTTTCTTTATAATCTTGATTATTCTGACTTCTGTTACTTATCTGTAAATCGATTTTTTTGTTTTTTTCGTTACATTTGGGTTTATCTGAAATAAAATCTTACTTAGCATTTTTACAATCTGTTTCATACCATAAAGTAATTTTACATTTCTGTTTATTTTTTTTGTTTCTTTAACGACAGCAACAAAACTTCTTGGTTAACAAGGCAACGAAGAGTTTTGTTTCACACTTGGCTGATTTCGTTTTGCAGATACTATATACACAAATTCTTAGAGCAATTTCAAAATGGCGTCGTTTATTAAAATATATGTATATAGTACACGCCCTATATAGAACGTCACATTGCTCTTTATTATGATCTTTGTGTGAATGTATATAGATGATCTTTGATATATATTTGTTTTATTTAAATTATTAAAGATTATATAAGCAAAACAAAGAAAAGCTTTATTTTTAAAAAAATATAAAATTAATTTGAATTATTTATGAAATTTTTGGTTATGTCAAAAAAATGAATAATGTATTTATACGTTTTGACTACATCAAGTATGTACATATAGTAGTTGTCAGTATTGTGATGTCCATATATTAGAAAATATTGTAAGTGTTGAGATTTTCATGAATAATTTTTCTACAAACTCGACTCGACGGCCAATCGTCGTATTTCATCATAATAATTCATCAATTATAACAAAATCTCTAAACAATTTTTTAGTTTATTGTTGCCATATATATAAAAAATATATATCTCTATCGTGTTTATCGTCAATTAGAATTTATATATGTGTGCTGCCAATTTAAATTAAAATCCCAAATCGCGAATTTAGTATAAAATTTGATGCGCAACAATATCTATATAAAAAAATGTATAGATATATGTATAGATAGGACAAGACACTGCTTAAGTTATCAACTTTGATTTATTTATGAGACTTTTTTGTGTCTAAATTCTTAAAAGTATTTTCATTGTACGTACGATAAGATAATAATATTAAAGCGTATACTAATAAAGCAACAAAGTTTGCGCTGAGCTTATAGAATAAAAAAAAAATTTAGTACACTTTTATGTTCCACTAAAATAAATAAAGAAAGCAGCATAAATCAACTTCCGGATGCATTTCATTGTTTCTATATACATATGTACACATAATGGTGCAGTTGGCGTATATAGAGATAAAATATTTAACGGAAATAAGATAAAATATATAATGTTTAATAATAATAATATGTAAGCAAATTTTGAATAATAATCAGCGACATACTAATGATAAAAATAAGAACGAAGCCTTATATACAAAAAAACAAAAAATAGTCACATCGATCTGTATACATTCATATGGCACAGTACATTATTGGCACGTGTTTAGCATATACTAATCAATATAATCTCCCATAATTTGGCATCCGTTCCTATAAGTTGTTAAAATATGTACATATATATGTATATTGTATATAGATAATTTGGCATGAGTTTCATAATATTTTTCGTCGTTGTCGTCGTCTTTGTCGTTCGATCGATAATGGTATAAAATTTAATGTCATTAACAATTGGAGTTGGACCTAAAAGTTATATAATTTTGTCAGAATTATTTTTATATCCAATTAAGACGTTACTATAATAATATGTACAACGACAGTGACTAATGAGTTACATTTTTGATTTATTATATTTTTTAATATCTAATCGATCAAAAAAAAATTTTTTTTGGCGGTAATTACGTTCCTAAATATTGTGTTTGAGTAAAACGTATATATGTATGTATATATGATTCGCTAGAAAAGTTCATTGAAATGGTATATTTTATTAATTTAGTACAAGTACTAAAAATAAAGATACTTTGGATTCCGTTTTCAAGAATATTTCCAATAGGTCTAGTGTATACAATAGATACAAAATTGGTCTCAAAACGTTACCTTAGGGTACCCTCGCTAAGATTATTTTTAAACCAGACTATTCCTGATCATATTTCACTCTAACGTGTCAATATTTTAATAAAACACCATTACCTCACATAGTAAAATACACGAACAATTGTCTTGCATCACTGCTAGACAAAATTGTGTGAGTATTGCTATCTAAGTGCTTGGCAAGGTCAACCAAAATTTGGCATTGAAATTTTATTTTTATTTAAAATTTTATTTATTATAATTTATAAAAAATAAAAATAAAAAAAAATCCTTGATACCAAATTTCAGTCGACCTTTCTAGCACTCTCATAGTAAAACACACGAAAAATGGTCTTGCAATAGTGCTAGACATTTTTTCGTGTGTTTTCCTATGTGAGTGGTTGACAAGATCAAAATAAAATTTGGTATTGAATCCTAATTTATAAATAATAGCATAAAATAATATTAAACACAAAATAATATTAAGCATAAAAGCTTAACTCGCAGACTTATATGTCCACCACAATTTTCGATGACTTGGCCACACATTTCAATGGAGACGGTCGCTGTCTCCCGTTCAATATTGGCTCTGAGCTGCTCTAACGGCGCCAGCTTATTGCCCTAGACCAATGATTTAACGTAACCCCATTAAAAAAAATTATAGAGGTATTAAATCAGACGATCTAGGCAGCCAATCGACAGGTCCATTCTGGATATAACAGGTTCATCGAATTAAGATTTCAATAAGTCGAACCACATATCACTAATGTCTAGCTCATGCAATTGACGGTCATTTTCATCAACGACACAAAACGGTCCAATGACACCACCAGCATAAAAACCACACCATTGCTTTTTTTTGTGGATGAAGTGGTGGTTCTTGAAGTACAAGAGGGTTTTTATATGACCAATAGCGCATATTATGTTTGTTGCCAAAAATGCGCTTGACCAAAAATTGAAATTAACGCTTTTGAAGTTGCAGTCACCGACTCGGTATTTTTGTACTATAGTAAATTTTAATTATTTAAAAACGTTGTTCGTTCGTGTACTTCACCATGATGAAAATGTTGTTTTTACTGTATGTTTTGACACTGACAGTTTGGTTATTTGTTTAAGGGTGTGTTCACAATAAAAGTTGAAAGTTGCCAAATCCCAAATGGAAAACCCGATATTTGTTTTATGTCGATCGTTTTCGTTGCTTTCCATTGAGAATAATTCGTGTATTTTCATCTCTAAGGCCACAAGAATATCTATTAGTTGATTCATGTTTAACTTATTATATGTAAATTGTTATATGAGTTGTTAAATTTTGTTTTGTTTTATGATCAGGGCATTGAACCGATATTTTTATCGTTCCAATTTTGGGTTCATTTCCAAAATATTTCCTCTCTTTTGTCGTACAATCGTTCAACCGGAAAACGAACTCATCAAGTATTACGTTTTGTTCGTGGTACATAAACGTCAAATAATTTTTTATTTTACCGTAAACGATTTTCTCGTTCATGTAGCTGCGATCACGAAAAACTGATTAAAATCGTTCATTTTATTGTGTGATGGAGCCTTAATATAAAACCCAAAAAACTGGATAAAGATTACATATAGCTAACATGAAGTACGTCATTTGTTTTGGTTTCAAAAAAAAAACGAAAGAGACCGAAAATATTTATCGTTACGGTTACAATTTCGATTTTAATATTTTCTATTGAATCGTTTAATTTTCCGATTTAGTTACTGTCCGAAGCTCTGCTGGAGATGTATATTAACTTGGCAGCCGTTGCGTACCCTATGTTTTGATGATAGTTTGTTGTTATCTGCTATGTGGAAGAAGTACCACTGGAGTGAAAATTGAAAGGCACAAAATGCCAAGCAGATTTATAGTAATATTTCTCTTATGGTTCTAGCCATAACTTTAATTGGACGTTTGTTTTGTCTTCATATAGATGAACCAATGGTATCCTTAATATTTAGCTTTATAGTTTAACCTCCTATATGTGTCCGACAAATTTTTAGGGAGAGAATATGGATTTACTTATTACTGTCGTGCATAACGATAGACGAAAACACAGTTGAGTTGTTGCAATAGAGTCTGGGAATTGAGCACGCGCCGCGCGCGACATATGTTTATTTCTTAAATCATTTATTTGTTGAACCTTTGCGCAAATCTTCTGGAACTATAGTGTCAGATATGACCTAAATTTGAATAAAATGCCTTTGAAAATCCACATGGCATAAAAACGGCCCACAAAGGTTATCATTATAAAATATAGTCTCTAATCCCAAAGTATTCAATTTCTCCAACAAAACAATCCGAAAATTTCCTTTATAATGGGGAATATTTCTTAAGTCAAACTCTTTACAGATGCAAACACAAGTTCGCTGACACAAAAGTGCAGCAAACTAATTTAATCCGGATTAAATGCTATTATTAATATGACAACTGAGAAACATGAGGTAACTTTAGTCGTTTATGGATAAAGTAAATAAAGTCGGTACCACCCTCGCTAGCATAGTAATTGGTGTCCTTGCTTTGGTATTCAAGGGGTTCAATTCCCAATGGTGACCAAAAATCACGGTTGAGTGTTTTTAATGTGTGTGTTTTTGTTGAGTGCTCGAGTGATCCGCTCCTTATTTTTATTTTTATTTTTGGTGCGATGCGGTAATTTGACCCATAGATGATTTCTGAATTTCTTTGTCAGTAGATAATCAGAAATTGTACCGTTTGTCGTTCGATTTTGTCAGATTTGATTTGTATACTTGGCATGATGAAACTATACCATATAGTTTATATGAAAATGTTGAGTTCAGTGTTATTTAGGAGCTATTTTGAGTTAACTCCTAATGAACTGAACATTGATAATGGTAAGACGAGACGATGTAGTCGTGATTTACGATAAAGTCGTCCGTAAAGTATTTTGTAGAAAATACGAAATAGAGTGTTGAAAATAAACGGGTCCTTCGATTTCTCATTCATGTAGGGTTGAAAGTAGAGTCCTGCATTTAATAAAACTGTAAATTCGGCAAGAGACATCATTTACAGTTTTTGTATTCCTAGTTCAACAGTCTTCAAAGAATGTCTAGGAAGGTCGTCGGGCGATTTCTCCGCGTCATCTAGCCATAGGAATCTTCAAAAAACTTCCGAAATTGTTCGAAAAATAGCCAAAGAAACCCTGAGCAACTATTCATACAAGCTATAAAGAACCCATCTTCTTACGGACAAAATGAAACGCACACGATTCGAAACATTCAAAATGTTATTGATGGCGGTCCGAGGACTAAAAATTTAGAATTTTTTTTTAATAATTATACAAACTGTGCACAACTGAACAACGCAAAAATCCTAAATTTATACCATTGCTTGGGCAGGACCTACCGATGTGGAAAAGCAATCACCCAAATTCATCAATGAAGCGATCAATGTAAACCATGAAATTTATCGCCATGAAATTCTCGTATATAGTTCTTTGGTGGACTTGTGAGCTTTATCTAAACAGAATTTCAACATATGGTTGCTTCGGATTACAAACTGACATTAACTCAACAATAAGATTCGAGGTAAATGGCAATGTAACATGTTTAGTACTGAATGCATATGATACCTCGTCTAATTTTTTCCATGGCTAAA
Organism: Tipula unca; assembly: GCA_951394425.1. NCBI lineage: Eukaryota > Metazoa > Arthropoda > Insecta > Diptera > Tipulidae > Tipula > Tipula unca. Next base: position 19,522,235 of record OX596382.1, on the reverse strand, counting down.
TTGTCAATGCCAATTGTCAAGGTCTGGTCATATACGTTTAAAGTTATGTATTGATGCCTAAGGAGTCTATTTTGAGAAATTGTTAATTTTACTATTAAATAAATTGTCCCGATGCGGAAGACGTTTTTCGTTAGTTTTCACTTCTGATTATTATATTCCTTTAGAAAATTCAGCTTGAGCTGCTCAGCGTCCTTAATCATCCAATCGGTTTCTATTTCGAGTTTCTCCTTGTCTGTGAAATAACAGTATCATCTATCGGCAGGTTTTATATTATCGGTTGTTTTTTAAATCTCGTGGATTGGTGTATTCTTCTTAAGAACCTCTTATCTTTTGTAAGAGATTTTATTTCATTGCTCAATCCGGAAATGAGATTATTCAAATCCACAGTTTGGCTATTTGGTTTGTTGTTTAGAAATGAATGATAATGTTAGAGGTCTATCTAATTGGAGGGACAACTCCTCCTCCGTTTTCAACTGTCGTGAATTTTTATTCAAAATCATAAATGTTATTCCAAAAGAGTAGCTAAATCGCAATACCAAAATGAGATCAATGATACAATTAAATATTTTTTCATAAACGTCATTTTGACAGAAATTGTCTACTGCGTATAAGTTGTTGTAATTTAAAATTTAGGAAAGGTCGACTTGCAAACAACAGGCGCGCCCGTCATATTGAGTCAGGTAGATAGTACCCACACCGTTCATTTTGCCTTCTAAAATAATGAAAATTTGTATCCGTTGGCTATAAATTCATCGACATCAGCAATGGACACTAGAGTCAACCCGTTTATTCGTTCTGTGGCGGTACTTCAGAAGAGTTCAATCCTGTTTCATTTAGTTTAATTTATAAATAATAATTGAAAAGCAAAAATATTAAAATTTCTCGATACCATATTTTAGTCGAGCTTGCCAAGCGCTCAAATAGTAAAATACACGACAATTTGCCCAGCACTGATACAAGTTAATTTTTCGTGGGCTTTATGTGGGCTCAATGTGTGTGCTTGACAAGGTCAACTAAAAATTTTTAAAATTATTATTTAATTAATTTTGTATATATGTTTTGGCTACTGTATTCCTTGACACGATACTATACAGTCAGAGTGGAAAACATAAATTCATCGAAATTAATCAAATATGTATTAAATATGTATAACTGATTCAATGTGAAATGCACTAAATCTATAAGTTCACTAATGTGAAGTGCATTACGAGATATGCACTAGACAAACTACACTAAACTAAGATCACTAAACCAATTGCACTAAAGGGAGTGTAATATGACGGATTTCGATAAAACTCGACATGTTGGATGGAAATTGGATTATAAAATGATTTTTTTTATAATTCCGGAATACAGTGAACTGGAACAGGATTAGACTCTTTTATATCCGTGGATATACGAGTATTTCAGAAATCTATCTAAAAAATATGTTTCAGCATTCTTACAAAATTAAAACTAAGATCCCATTTTAATTGTGAATTCAAAATTTGTGTTTCCAAGAGAATTCGTATAGTTAGCACACTGCTTAGTCTCCAGAGAAGAACATGACCAACTATATTTGAAGGTGCTGGTGGTTTTACGATATTATTGGGGTATTCATGTTTTAATCGGCGGAACGCTTCCAAAATGTACCTTTTGGACCAGCAACTTTGCAATATCGCATCATTAATTTTTGCCGAGTAAACTAGTTGCCCAAACTACCCCGCGAGGAGGTAAGTATGGCCGCAATTCTTCTTTGTTAGTTGAAACTTTTTTTTTATTTTTTATGGAGCATTCATTTATTTTGGTAAGCCAAAATCATTGCACATTCGTATGCCTTGGAGTATGCCTTACCACCTTCGAAAACATGGGAAACTTACGGAAAATGTATTTCCGCTGCAAAGCATTGTGCTGAAGGGAAATAATTTAAATCGTACATCAAGTTTAACGGAGTTTAAAAAGGCCGCAATTAGTTCCTTGCGGCACCATTTTTCAGATGCAATTCAGCCTGGTTGATTTTACTCCGTTTGTTTGGGAATATACAAAAACATCCTGCAATTTTGAAACGTTGTTGAGCTTTATTTTTCATTACAACTTCGACAATTTTGTGCTCTAGCTCTAGTTCCAATATCAGCTGTCCTCAAGTCTTTCGATTTTCTTGGACGAATACTGATTTCTGCCAGTAACCGGAACTTAATCCATTTATCGAATATTTTGAGAAGACATGAATAGTATAAGGATTCGATTTAGTAAATGAATTGATCCACTGTTTTCCCCATGCCCTTTGGAATTTTTTCGATGCCATGACTGGTGAAGATCCAGGAACAATCAATAGCGAAAAGAATAACATAATATATGTGCGTTTTGCTACGCTGGAGGTGCTCATACATCAATATGGTTTTTTATCGAAACCCCAAAGGTCAAACAAGGCTACCATAGCAGTTTTAAATAAATTCATAATTTCCGTGACGAAAATGTTTTGAAACCTGTAATAAAAAATGTATCTATTAAAACGTAAATTCATCGACATTAATCGACTGTAAATTTACTATAGTATTCACGATACATTTTTTAAGAACCGGAATTTCGATATTCTTAATAGTTTTTGTTGGTGAGGTTAATGTAGAATTAACCTCTCTGGTAATGGCACAATTCTATTGAAATTTTAGAAACGGCATTATTATCTGAGTCCGATTTAGACGACTGTGGACGTCTGGATTTAACAGGCCTATGATCATGTTTCATCTTTGATTCAATCGCTGTCTTTGTTAAATGTACAAAGTTTAAAATACAGTCTGGGTACAGTTCCGCATAATTGTTTGTCTCTATATAAGTATTGCAGCAAACTCACAGCTTTTGTTCATCGTTCATTTATTCGGTAACAAATAGAGTTATTTATTTTACAAAGCAAATTCAGTGCTCCCCAAGTGGTTTATCATAATTATCGTGTCAACTGTAAATCATGTTGCATCTCAGCGGCATAAAAATTCTGCAGCTTATTTTATAGATTGAAGTGTTGTTTCAAAAATATTAATCGTATTCCCCTCATCTTCTTCGAATGAAATAATTGAAATGATATCGATTAAAAATTTTAGAATGATGTCTTTAAGTTTAAGAAATCGTTTGAGCATAATACAAAGACCATTCCATCAATCAGCAATTGTAATTCTTATTTGATGTATTTTTGAAAAATTTTGGTTGGTGATTTAAAAAATGGCTTGATCACAGGTCTTACTTTGAAGTTGGAATCGTTCGTCTTGATCATCAGCACCATCTAAAGCACAGTCCAACGGATTCAGGTTTCTTATAGAGGACATCTACAGGGCAAAATTTTTACCGTCCGTTGTGACGCATATGATGTCTTCATGTATTTCAACCCACAACACGTTAGCAGCCTTTATTCAATAAGCTTGATGCAGCATTCTGCGGCCAACGATCCAAGCACTCGAACTAGCCCCAAAATTCAAAATTTATATTTAAAATGCGTCGGTTAGACGAAATTCACTCATCGAAAATGAAGCTAATTAGCTTGCTTTGGGTATTCAATCCCTGTATTTAAACTTTTTCCAAATAATTTTCTCCCATATTTCATCACCGCATGTCTCACAAATTGTTACGGGTGATTTTTTTTATTAAGGAACCATATTCCAATACTTAAGCAATAAGTATCCATAATTAGTCCTATGAAACTTAGTTTTCAAAAGAGAGCAAGATCTTAAACTCCTTTCCGGTGCATATCACCCGTTCATTAATAAGAATATTGCCATTTAGAAGATCGGAAATGGAAATGGCACCAGCATGCTGACGGCGAATTTCTACTGGCTCAAGCTTTAAAGTTTTGCACCTATCGACATAAGAAGGTAGATCCCTAATGGTCTCCAACCGTGCCGATGATTTGATCATGGTGTGTTTTCCACGAATAAAAAATGAGAATTTTTTTTTGGATTAACTCGATTCTACTAATATGACTAGCATAATGGGGAGACTACACACATGACGCATATTCAAGTTGTGAACGGACAAGATATTGATGAAGCACAATAAAAACCTTCTAGTTATTGAACTCTTTCATGGTTCGTTTAAGAAATCCTAATATGGAACATGCTTTTGCTATCAAATCAATATGCTGATTCGATGAAAAGGTTTGTGTAAACATGACTCGAAGGTCGCTTACTTCGGTTACTCCGGACAAGTTTACATTATTAATGGAATAGTCATGTATTACTTACGACGATGAACGGGTAAATGACCTAATTTTACATTTTTTGGCAGCCAAAAATAACAGATTATTATCACAATAGCATAAATGTCCTTCTGTAAATTAATTGCATCCTGCACCCTATGTATAAGGAAAATATTTTTAGGTCATCAGCATAAATTAGACAACGAGCGAATTTAACACATTTGGTGATGTCGTTTAAGAATAAAATGAAGATGAGGAGTTCAAGCCCTATGGAACACCCGAATGCTCTTTAACCGGATTAGAAAACCTATCAGCTATTTTTACAAACTGCACAATGCCAACATATTTTAATTTTTCCAATACAATAACGTTTTTGATTAAGTCAAACGCCATAAATGACGTCAAGTTGAGCTTTAACCTCAATCACGTCCAAAACACGTTTCGAAAATTCCATTGAATTCGACGCGGCAGATCTACCACAGAAAAACCCATGTTGTAAATCCATCAAGTCGCATATATGACTTCATAAGAAATGCCCTTATAATTAGAGACATTGTTCCTATTACCGGATTTTAATATAGTAACGATATGAGAAGATTTCCAGATAGCTGGAAAATTTCCCGACGAAAGTGATTCATTGAATAAAATTGACAAAAGAAATACCAACTCATTACCATGTTTTTTTTAGGAAACTTGAAGGAACACCATCTGGACCACAGCCATCTTTGAACTGACGGAGTGATTCAATAATATCCTTTCGGGTAATACAAGGTATACCCAAGGTGGTATTTATACAATCAAATGTTGAATCCGCAAATGTTCCCTTATCAACATTATCTAGTCTATAAGTTGGCTATATCCACAGAAATATTGCCAGTAACATTATTGTAAGACTTTGTCGACGGAAGATCACTTGTTTTCCTCCTAGTCTGAACAAAGTTCCAAAACGATTTGGGATTTAATTTCAAATCGTTTTGAACCACATTGATATAGTTATCATAAGCTATTTTGTACGTTTTATCAAATTCATTAGATAAAGAAGTAAAGGTCAATTTAACAGAAACATCGCTATCAAAATCGGCAAATTACCTTATTTTGGAACATTAAATCCAAGGGTTTGCAGCGATTTTCGCATCTCAATTGAAGTAATGAAAATTCTGAATGGTACACCATCACTATCGATGCATTTTGTAAATTGGTGCGCATTGTTTTAATCGTGTTGTTGTTTTTGTACTTTGAGATGCAGCATTGTTCACAGGCTTTATTAAAATCTTGTGACATTCTCTTCAAATTGGATTGTTGCGGACATATCTCTTATGGGGTTTCAGGAACAATTTACAGTGACTATGTGTTTTCTATAATAATGATAATTTTATTTACCTTTATCTAATCATCAATGCATTAATTAAATTTAATACAAAATTCTGAAAATGAACTCGATTTTAATGATCGTTAATGTGGTTATTAAAATTACAAATGTGTCCGAAATGCTTATTCTCTTGACTTTTCTCAGGTTAACACTGCATGTTGAGAAAATAACTGTTTAGCACCGAAAACTGGGAATTTTGCTAAATTCAATTCCGGTTTCCAGTATCAGCAAATGTCCGGGATTCCCGAAGAATCGGGTTTCAGGATCCATATTAAATACTCTACTGCCTCTACGGATATCATAAATTATTTGATCTTCCCATAACACTCCCTCACGTAATAAAACACACGAAAAAATGTCTAGCACTATTCCAACACAATTTTTTGTGTGTTTTACTATGTATGAGAGTGCTAGAAAGGTTGGTTGAAATTTGGTATCGAGAATTTTTTTTTAGTATAAATTATAGTAAATGACATTTTATAAAAAATAAAATTTTGCTACCAAATTTTGGTTGACCTTCCCATTGACTCGCATAGTAAAACACACAAAAAATTGTCTAGCACTGATATAAGACAATTTTTCGTGTGTTTTACTATGTGAGTGCTTGAAAAAAACGAGTAAAATTTGGTAGAGGCAAATTTCAAAATTATATTATTATTTTAATATGGATTGTATTTTTTGTACATCCAGGCCATCTACAGTGAGCGTAGAGCAATTTTTGGTAATTTTTATATATGACTGATTAATAAAATTGATCATTTTAGCAATTTAGCATTAAAGTCGTTGTGATTTATTTTTGAAAGTTTGTACTTTTTCTTGACGACTAGTAAATAGTAATAGTTTTCCTGGCAAATATTTTAAAAAATTCCGCTATACCGTTTTTAATCAATCCATGAGTGCTGGCCTATAGCGAACTTACGTTATCCGTCATTAATTACATATTTTAATTAATTTATTTATTATTATTGCGTTTAAGTGTTTTGGAATAAACTTAATACTAAGAGTTAAAATGATAAATGTTTCTACATAAAATTATGGCGAATTTTTAGGTTCTAAAATACTAAGTGATGCTTTAAATTTAAAAGCAGAAATTTTATCAAAATAAAAGTTTGGTGGTTGTATCTACCGCATCACCAGATCCTTCTTTAATAGCTCGAACCACTTTCAGTCCTTTTAGGATAGAACATTATTTAATTTAGACAAAATTGTTTTTCCAATTGGGCTATGCACCTTTCTGATTAAAGTAACATCCATCATGTTAATCTGCCCCGTCAATGACTTTTTCAAAGATCTCAAGCGATTCATCGTATCGGAGCCGCATCCAAAATGAACAATATAACTTGATCTCTTATTCATCAAACAATATTGATGTAGTAGGGTGGTTGTTTTTTTCCAATTGGGGAACATTTAAAAGATGTTTTCATTTCGAAATATTTGGATCGGCATCTAAAATTTATTTTGAACCATTTCTTTAAATAATCCGTTCGAATGTCGTCCAGCAGTATCACATATTTTATTCATTTTATTGATTCATCCGGAACGGTTTCAGTGCCGGTGTAATTTTCCAGGATTTTAAATTAATGTTACCAAGTATTGTTAGTGGGATGTCTCATTTAGACTTCTTCAAAAAAAATTTTGTTAGTTAAAGACACGGACCCTAAACCCGCTATTAAGTCTATTATAATTGGAAGTAAAGATTGAAGGAGAATTTCAATGGCAGGAAGGTGCTGATAGAGGGAGTACTGTTCTAGCACCAAAGAAAAAATAGATTTAAGAAACTGACTCATATTTTAAAATTAGATGTTATCTGAAAAATATATAATTAGAATTAACGATGCGAGAACTGGGATGGTCTCTAACATTATTTCGATGCGCATGAAAAGAATAAAATAAATAATAAAATTTATTTAGCACTACGCTATATTGTAAAATATGAATATATACATTTTTAGTACATGTACTAAAAATTTGTAATCTACATAATTAATTTTTGTATGAATTTGCGTCTATATTTTAAACGATTTTTCGATCAGATCAGCAATAGTTATTTTAGTACAAAATAGTTTTGTTCCTGTAACTCTCTATATACATTTTATTGTTTCCAAAAACAATAAAATAATAATTTAAAACGAAAAAGCAACAAATTCGTTAAGCCGATTTATTTTTATGGCTCATTGAACCATAAAAATGTATTAAAGTAGAACGAAAAATATACGTTGTGTGTGAACTAAACCGTGCATAAATAAAACTACTATCTATATACATATGTATTATAATTATGTACAGTAAAAATGTTATGGTACTGATTCGTTCCTGCTCCATGAATCGCGTGTGGCATACACATATGTATGTACAAACCCAACGAAATAGTTCATTTTGTTTGTGATGCTGATGTGCACACAAGAGCATATACATACTCTGTATACTAGTATATTGGGCCACAAAATTTGCACATATATTAGATCACCCTACCTATCTATAAAACAAATTCTAGAATAATATTTAAATTGTCAATTTGATTGATTTATATACGATATGAATAAAATGAATAATTTTAATTCTGGTTCGATGAATTTTTGGTTTAATTTAAAAAAAAAAATATAAAATTTAAAATTTAAAATCGATCGATAGAAACAAGACGAATATATTTTATACACACAATAAAAAAAAAGCTTTTGAACTTTTGTAACTTAATATCGTCATGTCATATCGTTATCATTTGATGTCGTCGTATATATGTATCGTATATATAGTAGGACAGACAGTGAAAACGCCTTGTTTCTAATGAATTTCTATATTATGTGTGTGTATATATACCCTTGGAGAATATTTGGTACAAGGTCCGAATATATAAATATATATTTCACAGGAGGCAGGTATCTATACTAGTATATATATATATAAATTATTTTTTTATCGTTGTTGTCTTATACGATTTTCTTAAATTGGTCGTAATGAAGTAAAGTAAACCACGCTGCATTAAAAACTTCCTCCTAGCTATCGTTTTAATGAGATTTTTTTTAAAAAACGCTAAATTTTTATGGCCACCATTTTCTGATCCATAAAAATGTTTGTTATACTGCGGAACACAGTATGACGCCCATTTAGAGTAAGTAAATATGGGTACATATATGTACGTATATAGCAAAACTATTCGTGGTGGATTCACATCACACAATACCTTTTATATACCAGCAGCAGCAGAAGCAGCAAAAAAATAAAAAATTATATTTAGTTTTTTGATCATCATCCAAACTAACAAAAAAAAAAGTTTTCTATTCATGTTTCTGCTTTTATATTTCAGTCTGTCTACCTTTTTCGAGTACGTTCGCTTCGTACGTACATACATACATTTATAAAAATTTTGAGTGAAATAATGAAAGCTGAATTGAATTTGTATAAACTAAAAAAGAAAACTATATATACAACAAACTAGGTAAATGGTGAAGTGAAAGGTAACACAAAACTGAAATGCAATTTCTGTTTATGGGTTCAGCCTCAATTTGAAAATTTTAAAAATAAAAAATTTTTTTTACCAAAAACGATATTTAAGTCTATCGGGAATTACATTGTGTTTGACTCATTGAAATTTATCATATGTGCATTATGTTAGTGTATGATGTGTGATTCACACTTGAGATATTTCGACATCCTCTCTCTCTATATATATATTCATTATTGTATAATTATTGTGTAGCACAGCGTTGTAATCGACATAAATATTTCCGGTTCATTAACACTATTCATTCCACATCATTTCTTATATTTTGTAAAACACACAAATAGTAAACTATCATCTGTGGATTGCATTTTACAAAAGAGCACACACTCTAGAACATAGCTTAAAACAGAAAACTAGAAAAACAGTTGCATGGATCGAGCTTTCGTCTAAATAATTTATACATAATAAAATTAAAACTTTTATAAAGCTCGCACAAATACTCGTTTATATGGACAGTTTGATATTTTATTTTTATCTAGACACTGACATTGGGTACAACAAAATATTTTTTATTTTTTATCGTTTGAGTGACATGACACATTTCTAATTTCGAATGAGAAATTGGTTTGTTGTATATATATACAGTATGTAGTATGTATAGCGCAAGTAAAAGGAAACAAAAAAAATTAATGTCAAGAAATGTGTCAAAATGTTCGAAATTTTGAACAAAAATTTTAAATTAAAAAACCAAAAAAAAAAATAAACGAGTTTATGAAACGATTTTGGCAGAGTATTTTATGTTTTTGACAGTTTAACAACAGGGCAACATGAAATTTTTTGGCTAGAAAAACGATCGATAAAAAAGAATGATGAATTGTCTAGAAAATGGGTATATAGTCCAACGCCTTTCTCGATAGTTTGTGAATGCGCATTTAACTGAAATCCTGGAAGTCGCGCATGATCACAAAAATTTCACCACAAAATTTTATTTTATTTTACTTGAAGGCTGGAGCAAATTAAAATCGTCACACACCATTTTCAAATCAAGTTTCCATTTACAAGGATTAAAGTAGAGGGTCACTATGCCCGGAATTATTTGATTCCTGGGAAACGGGAATTTTGAAATCGTATTATAATTCCCGGGATATGTAATGTTCAATGTTATATTTTTACAGTCAATACTAGTCAATAACAGTCAAAACTATTTAATACTAAAAATGTTTAAGAACACAAGAGCGTTTAAGTATGGCGATTCGAAAGCCACAATCTAACAGTTCTAGAATACCTTGCTCGTCATCTTCTGCTGCTGTCTCCAAACACTCATTTTCTGTCTAACCTTAGTACGATTCCGATTCTTAACATTCCTGTTCATAACATTCCGTGTAAATTTGGTAACTGATGTTTTTAACGAATATATCAGTTGTTGTTCAGTTTCGGTTTCATCTTCCAACGAGATAAGCTCGATATAGCGACGCTCTCTTAAATTTCGTTTTTATTCGACGGGTTTTAAAGCAATGTGTAAGTCACATACAACTTTCAATTAAGCTGAGCAAATAGCGCAGTGGTTAAAGCTGCGACGTTTGGATCGAGAGGTACCGGGTTCGAATCCCAACAGAGGCGGGGGATGCAAAAGGGATTTTTCATCTCCCGATTACGATCGGTGATTAAATTGAAAACATCTATGACCCTCTGTTGGAATGTAGAACTCATGGGCCGACCCATCTTCCATGTCACTGTACAGGGTGACATGGAGCTATGCAATGCGCAGGTGGTATACTGTACTTGTGTGAATGGGATGAATGAATGGATTGAATGAATGTTGTGTGAATGTAAGGTAAGGTAAGGACCGTAAAAGTGTCTATGCCAAGTACTTTTTAAAAAAAAAACAAAAAAAAAAAACTTCGAATGTGAATTTTGGCTTATTGTGGTTGTTCAACAATGAGATCATTTGGATACGTCTCATATCATCATCGGTTTCAGATCAATCTTCATTTAGGTATTCCTATTTGTGATCACTATCACTAATATCCTCTGGTTAATAATCTAATATTGTTGATTTCTTACACTCGTCCATTCATCTAAAATTAGACTGAACTTTCCACACATTTTTTTTTTAGACTTGATGGGTTTTATAGTGCCGAGCACTCAATGATTGACGAATAAATTCACATCTACAAATGCCGTGAATCCAAAAACCATCAGCAGCAGCAAGTTCCGCCACAATTTTCGCATTGGATTGGCGTTTTATAAGATATATAACAGACCCAGACGGCTGCTCAACTTTACCAAATTTTGCTACACTACCGCCCTAATTTGGGGGATTCCAAAATACTACTACAACCTGTAATAATGCAGTCGTCTTTACATTCCTTTGGATCGATACTGTGCACACTTTCTAGATGCCATTTTAATCCGCTTGTAGAAGTTCAGTTCTTTGCAACTTAAAACTTTATTTAGGCATAGCAGGCATTTAGCGTTTTTTCCATTTCCATCTTTTTTGAAATGTTTCCAGAGTAAGTGTTTTCAACCAATTTGGGCAAACTTCAACACCAAATAATTCAAATGCATAAAAAATTATTAGTTTTTGGTTTTCGCAGTACATCTACCATGTTTTGCTTGACTTTTTGTATTTGATAGTTGTCTAACACAAAAAAAAATCCCGAGAAACGGGAAATAGAAAACCAACTAAATTCTCGGAAATAACCGCCCGAGAATTCCCAGGAGTGACCCTCTAGATTAAAGGATTAAATTATAAAAATACTAAAACATTTACAAACATTTAATTCTTATAGTACATCGATGAAGCATGATTATTAACAATTCTAGAAGGTTCCTAGGGATTTACTTAATATTTCAGGAAATCCAGAAAGACTAAATTTTCTGAAATTCCAATAATCCTTTTATTCAAAAAATATAATCAGTTATATCTTAGTTTCAAGGTCTTCAAAAACACAAAAAAATTCTCAGAAAATGTTTGTAGTAATAAATACAATTTGTTTAGTTTTTTCTGGACTGTCAGCTCTTTTTCTGAACCTGAAAATGAAAACTACTTCAAATAACAAATTTTCTCTGAATATCTACGAATATCGTGAAGGCTTTAATTAAAAGCTCTGTTAGACGTACAGTTTGCGAAAGGATTTGTCCTTCATTGGAATTTTTAATTTGTAGTTCCAAAACTGTGATTTCAAAACTATTTATTACTTTTTAAAAATATGTATGTTCGGAAAAGCCATAAAACACCCACACAACAAATTCCTACAATAACCTGCTATTGATCTTGAGTATAAGCTGCCTCTTGGATATTTATAACTAGAAAATTGTAAAACATATTTTAAACAATCTGGACTCAGTGAAACCTTTAAGTAAATCTTTCGTAACTTTGGAAGCCTAGTAACCCAGAGAAATTTGGTTATGTGACATAATTTCCCTCTCGATAATTAGAAAAGAGATGCCAATCCAGAGAAAAATACGAGTTTGACAACCTTGAAATTTAAATTTTTTTAGGTTTATCGCTTTAGTTTAACTTTTAATTAAATCCTTCACACATTTGGACCACCTAGAAGTTTCGAGAATTTTTTTATTTGAAGCAATTTACACTTTCTGATTCAGAATAATGCGGGGTCAAAAAGAACTAATATATGGATTCAGTTGAAGTTTTAAGTAGATTTTTCTAAATTTTCAGAGTTTCGAGAATCTTTGAGAATCCCTTGCATCTTTGAGGGACTTCGATATTTGAGGGGCCTCCAAGACAAGATCTGGGCCTCATTATGGCTCCCTGCACGATTCCACATATATATTTGTAAACATTTTATTATTGTTTATAATTTAGTCCTTGCAAATTGTCCTTCTCTAAATACAAAAATTACTAAACGTCCTTTTATATCTGGCAACCTTAACTTAATTTTTAAAAATTCCATTTTCCGGTTTTCCGAATATCACTGCCTTAAAAAATGAAAATTTTTTGGATTTGGAGGCCTACTTTAAATGGATTTACTAAAAAGTAGGAAAGTGGCGTAGTTTAGTTTTGAAACGATTTAAACAAGGCCAGGAACTGACATTATTTTTTACGGAAAGAGCAAATTGTTCCAAAGAAGGTCAGACCTTTCTAAAACCGGACATCTGCCTTAATACTACGGATAGTTCAAATTCACATTCTTTTCAAATTTATTTATTTCCAGTCAATTGAAAATTACTTTTGAACACAGTTGTCTTGATAATAAAATTGATAAATATGTTTATTTAGTTCAACCCTGCAACAAAAAAAAAAATAAGTTTATGAAACGATTTTGGCAGAGTATTTTAGAGAGAGAGAAAAAGCCAAAATGGTCCAAGGGGACCCGCCATGTTATGCTAATAGACATTGAAAATTATAAAATTTGAATCCCAGGGTCGACCAAAATAAATATAATTACTAGTGATTTTAACCGTTTTACTTGGAAAAATAGAAAAGGCTACTGCTTATCTATAAAAAGCAACAAGCCCTCCTGACTTAAATGTGGATGGAACATCTTGGAATAAATATTGGTTACTGTGCAAATTCAGAAAACAATTGTGGTTAAAAAATTTCAGTCGCCTGAATGATAGATACTCCTAAAGTACTGAATCTAGTCAAATGGGCTTGAAATAAATGATTCTGCTGCCCTACATTTCACAATCCAAACAACTAAGGAACTAGATGATAGGTTTTTTTCATAATTTTTGTTGTAAGAAATAGGAAATTTCTGGCGCAGTTTTGTAATTAATTTGGTTCTAGGTTTGAATTTTAAACCCAATCTCAATTTTTAGTAAACTGGAAACCTTACAACAACAAATAAACATTATTTATTCGGAGGTGTTACCTTGGCGGCAAGAAAATTTTAACTCGATTGGACCGAAGGTATAGTACGGGTGCAGACGATAATTTATTTTAGTGGCAGATATATATTTTTGTCTGCAAGAATTTCTTGAATCTGTTCATTTTTTTCAATAAAAAAATGAAAAGGTTGTGTTCTACAGACTACAGTCCAGATCGTTTGCATTTCATACCACCTAGTGACAAATGCGCAGTTATATTGCATTCCAGATCTACCATACGACTCTCCTCGGACCCAGCAAATCTCATACAAATCGTATGACTTGGCCACGTTTTAATCTATAGACCTCTCACATCCATCAGCATATGCCACCGCTTACATGGAGAGGCCACATCATCGATAGTCATCAGGTGACCGATGGTTACCAGTGACGTGAACCTATTCAAATTATATTAAGTTGGAATATAGAAATTCTATTAACTTTTTAAAATTAAAATATTTTTTTAATTATTTATAAGTTATAGTAAATGGAACTTTATAGAAAAAAATACTATACCAAATTTTAGCCGACCATGCACTGTTTAGCACTCGCGTAGTAAAGCACACGAAAAATTATCTATCATTGATGCTAGACAATTTTGGATGTGTTTTACTATGTGAGTGCCGTCTGTTCGAAAAATTTTAATTCAAATTTAATTGCTTCTTTATCTTAAATTGAAGCCTCTGTGTTGTGGCATTGTTGATTTTGTTGGATTTCTACTTCTCATTCCGAAAATACGAACCAATGAAATCCAATAATTCAAAATGTCGAATATTCATTCATTAAATCAGATTTTTTCTGCACATGTGTTGTGTCTATAAAGTTCCCAAAAGTCTAGCCGTGGAACCAATAGTAAACTCCTATATAAGACTCTCTTCTTTGGCGTTTAACATCAGTACTATTCTGCATTGGCGAGCGTATGTAACTGGACCTATGACTTCAATCAAAGCTTGTGTATTAATCTAAAAACGTGTTGGACCATGGCAACCTATCAGACATTGATGAAGCTCGACATAGGGATATTTTTTTCGAATCTGGTGGTAGAGTAACATAACTTAAACACAGGAATTAAAAATTGACACTTGGTTTAGTGAGAAATGTTGAGCGAGCTGGTTATATCGCAAGGATCGAGTTTCTGTTTTCAAAATTTTGGTTTTTCATAGAAAACAAGACAACAAAAAAACTTAAGAATAATTATACATTTGATAGAATTTTTAAAATCCAAATTTAACAAGATTCCAAAATTTGGTAATTTATGGTTTAAAAATCATTTAGGAAGTCTAACCATATCATATTGTGATTGCGAAAGTTGAAATTATTGTTATCGAAGCGAATTCCAAATAGAATTATAATTTGGAGACATACCCACCACATAATTTGAGTCACTATTAATCTAAATGCATGGTCGCGTAGCGCGGTTTTCGAAGGGTCATGAATGATAAATACTCGAATTCAATGAAATTATTAATTATTTTTTGAAAATTCGGATCAATTTCCTGCTAAATAAATTAAAATTTCAAAAGATTTTAACCAAAGCGGATTTAAATTCACCTCAAATTTGAAAATATTAATTTCACTTAATTTTTTTCAATATAGTTTTGAAATTCAAACGATATTTTATTCAAATTTATGATAAATTTAATTCATGAGTTATAAATTTCACTCAAATTTGATAAAAAATTAATTACTGTTTTAAAATTTTGATCAATTTGCCTTCGAAATAAATTTAAATTATAAAAATTTGAATTCAAATCTAATTTTAATTCCACTCAAAAATTAAAATTATTAAATTCGAATCAAAACTAATTTAAATTTTAAAAAACCTTGAATCAAAGTTTAGTTCCACTCAAATTTGAAAATATTGATTAGGTACACTCAATTTTGAGTTATCTCGTTCTGAAAATCGACTCAAAATAAATTTAATTTAAATTATTTCGAATAAAAGTAAAAATTCCATTTCAAAATTTATTTAAATATAAAATAATTTTATTTTTTTATATTTATTTTTACATTTTTATTATTTTAGAAAATTTTTGTTTAAATTGTTTTTAAATTCCACTCAAATTTTTAATTGTTTGTAGCTCTCAATTTTCTAAATTATTTCCTAATTTAAATTTCACTCAAATTTCAAAATATAATTTAATCTCATTTCTTTAAAATACAATTTTTTTTAAATGACTCAGTCAATCTTTCAAATTAAATTCAGTTAACAAGTTTGATTCAAAGCTTAACGTGCTTTTAACATATTTTGAATAAATCGAAAATTAATTTAATTTTGAAATTATTTTGATTCAAAAAAGTTTCTAATTTCAAAATATAATCAAAATTTTTAAAATTCGGATCTACATAAATTCAAATTTAAAAAAAAAACTTGAATCACAGCGTACGAATAATATTTAAACAAAATAATATTTAAACTTAAAAAATTTGTAATAAAAGCAAATATCAATTTCCACTTAAATTTGAAAATATTCATTAAATACACTCAGTTGTCTGTAATTCAGAAAAGAAATTATATTTAACAAAATGAAGGCGATGGTTTTTCAAATTTAATCAGTTTGAATACAAAATAAGATTAAAATATAAAAAATTTTGTGTCATAACCAATTCCAGTTCCACTCAATTTTGAAAAAATTAATTACTGGTTTGAAGTTTGAACCAATTTCGGGTCTTAACAAATTATTGCGGCTGCTGATCCAATCCACTTTGCAATCGGAATTTTATAGAGAATCCTGGCTCACCTATGAACTTTTACATACTAAAAGTTTTTATGGTAAATCTAAAATTTTTGAAGCACTATTGACTTTAGAGAGCTTTTATATATGCAGTTTTTTAATTTATTTATCATATCATAACGATTAGCGTAACGATGTGGGTAATTCATTATCAAAAAAAATCCTGCATCACTTCGGGTGGTCAGTTATAAATTGACCTGAAAGTCATTTAATAAAACTTATTAATGGCACGAAGGCCCAAAAACCCGTATAGTTGAGATATTTAATTTTTTTTTTTACAAACGCCTGCGTTTGTCTTTTTTAAAATCAATGTGGAATATGGGTAAACGGGAACAAGCCTATGTGATGTGTGATAATAGTATATGGTTTGAAAAAAAATTATCTATTGGTGGTCGATGCATTAATAGTGATTGAAAGTGACACTTGATAACTTCATGATTTCCTCTTAACCTCTCATTAAATATGAAGAGCTCTCTCAAGCTACTAAGAATCAAGGTATATCATAATCCGTTGAATTTATTAATTAAATTTTAGCTAAAGCGATCCATTTTACAAGGATCGTACAAAGAGAATAACAGGTTCATTCGGGGATGTTAGCAATATATCCAATATACGCACAGTAATATTTGAAAAATTCAAATGTCGCGCAAATAGAATACAAAATAAAATACAAAGCATAACAGCTCCATTAGTGTCAAAATAACAAACCTCTCAACGATTTGGAAAGATATGCTGTCATCATGGATGGATGGTTGGTTACAATTTCAAAATGTTTCAAAAAATTAATGAACTTTCGATGTACCCGGTTTTAATTTATGTACAAATCATATTTAATTCCAGACTAAAAAAATTAAAATGCCAAAATTAGGCGAATTTACATAAATCGTTGGCACATTACCGATGCTAATAATAAATAAATTGATTATCATGCAAAACACCTTCGGCCGTGGTGTCAAAAATTTTATATTTTATGAAATTCTGAAATTTCAGGCTACTTTAAAATAGTTGAAATTCTGACCGCGTCGTAATATTAGCACGATATTCGTTTCTTTGAACGATTTCGTTATAAAATTACATTTAATTAGATTGATAATTTTATAAATTGCGTTGTACTATAATTACCAAAATTTACGTTTTCGGTTATAAAATCGCTATAACTGTATAAAATTCTGTATACAATACATACAAGATGAAAATCTAAGCATTCGTGATTTTCGGTTATACCCAATTTACATTCAGCTTATTAAATTCATTAAATGTAATCACGATATTATTTTATTTTTTTTTTTTTGTTTTGTTTGTTTGTTGATTAACCCAAAGTTTTATGAGAAAACTAATTTATTTTGCTTTAATCAATTTACTGTAGCATGAATTGGAACGCGCAAAGTAAATTAAATTTTCTTAAATTACTTCTTTCATTTTTATCGTGTGCGTCATTCCGACAAAGAATACAATACACGAAATCGTTGTACATAACTATGTACGTAAATATGTATGTACATAATATACATAGTTAAAAATTTGGATGAGAGATATGATTAAATTTATTTTTTTTTATTTTATTAAATGGACATTATACAAATTTTGTATTGGCGGCGAAAATCGACGCCACAACGTGATAAGCAACATGCTTTATCATCATTCAACGACCGATGATAAAAAAAAAAAAAATCGTAGTCTTCGATGAAAATACATTTGCACACAGAATGTGTACTGCGCACCACTCTATTTCGATATACAGAAACAAAACCAAAAAAAAATATCTGTATAAAACTCAATCGGTAAATGTAATAAATTTTGAACATAGTAGACAGTGGAATCGTATAGAAACCAAAAAAACAAATACTAGAAGAGAATATATAGAAATAGAGAGCCGGTAAATATGTACATTTACCAAATCTCATAATATTTTTTTATTTAGTCACCTTTCGATTTTTACTGTGTTCAGTTGTGCACGTCGTGTTTATTTAAAAGTTGAGAAATTTTGTTGTGAGAATTTTTTATTTATTTGATTTTTTTTTCACGTTTCTTTTTTTTTTTAAATTTCGTTTCTCGTTTCGTTTCGTTTTAAAATTTTGTTGTTGTTATTGTATGTAGTAGTATTTTTATTTTATTTTGTTTTTCGTAATGGATTTACAACGACAAAATATGATGCAAGCACGTTTTAATCGTAAGCTGTTGATACTGATGCAAAATAAACGTGGAAATTGTAGTTTGTTTACAAAAGAAAAGTATAATGCCCAAATTGATCGTATAAAAGCGGCTAAATCAAAATTAACGGGTAAAACACCAACCGATTTTCAACGTTTAAAGCGTTACGATGTAATCGAAGAGAATGGTTGCGCGAAATTAATACATCCGGTCGCAAGTAAAAATGGTTCCGGTATGCGTTACTATGTACACTTGGACGAAATGTTTAATATAATTCATCGTACACATTTGCAATTGGGACATGGCGGACGTAATAAATTAATGAAAAATTTACAAATGAAATATAAAAATATAACAAGTGAAGAGGTCATGATTTACTTGAGTTTTTGTCCCGTGTGCAAAAATAAATTAAAATTGCTGGATATTGCGAAACGAGAACTCGATAATATGGTGACCAATTTAAAAGCTAATTCGAATATGAATTGGTTAAAGAACGAGCCTAAATACGAATGTAACTCATCATATCCGGCTATGTTCGGGAGATCATTTAAAATTGAAAAAGTCGAGACTGTAGTCAAAAGGGAACCAAGCACAGGTATTATATTTTTGGCACTATATTGAACCAAATTTCATTCTTTTATATATTTCTATTTATAAAGTATTAAATAACCTTCGATTAAAGACGAGTATCGAATTGTTTAAGAAAAATTTAACAAACGATGAAATAAAGAAATACCCTCATCTGTTAATATATAGATATATATATATTATTACTAAGCTGCACACAATCTTAAGATCAAAAATATAGATTTCAATATTATGTTGTTTTCGTATTTGTATGCTTCTAGCAACGTAGTAAAAAATATATCGAAATTTGGTAGTATACGATTTTTTAACCTTCACCAAAATGACCTTTTTTCGGTTGTGTGTTCCTCTTGTGTGTTGGGCATGTGGCATTAACAAACAAAAAAATATTTTGCCCGAAAAAGTATTTAGCTCTATAATATGTTTTATACATACATATAATATACATACATAGCTATGATATAGAAAAATTTCGGAAAAGGTTTTTACATTTTTTTATATTTTATTTTACATTTATTCCAAATATTGATTTTTTGTTAAAAGAGTTTTTTGCCTAACCTTTTTTCGTTCGATGCCAAACTTAAAGTTAAATTTTATACTTTTGTAAGTAGTTGAGAATATTTTTTAATGATATTCGGAATAAATGTATGCGCATATTCCGAATATACATATAAATTGAAAATTCGAACAAAGTTTTATTTTTTTATGTTCTCCCTAGTCGTCATTTTAATGATATGTACGTAACGTATAAGGGAATTGGAATAAGTTTAAATTAATTATCCGTGCTTGACGCGCGTGCTCCTAGGGTCATATTTTATGATATTTAAATTTACGATTTGTTTGTTATTCGTTAGTATAGAATTTATATTATCATTAATTAGATTATTGAAGTCAAAATACTTTGGTACCGGGCTCATGACCCCTATATACATATATGTACATATATGTATATAGATATAAAATTTGCTTAGGCTGCGATTAAAAAAATATTTAAATTACTATTGACCCGCCGCGTATACGATAGCATTTTGGATTTTGTATATGGCACCACACACACAACAATATACATAAAACGACGTATTATTTTATTTTTTTCTTATATCGCTCGACTGCATTCACAATGTGCAGACGTTATTCATATATAGACGCAGCGCGATAACAGATTTATTATCTGTTAGTCGTATGTATAAATTACTAGTTCAGTAAAGTTAAGTTGGTAGTTTACGCAAGTTCAGTCAGCAGATTATAATATGTTGTAGCGGCGTACCAATCTGTATAAACTATTTAATTTTTTGTTTTTTTTTTTGTTCATCTATATAATGCAACATGCTGGCAGCTGTCTACAATTTTGTAAGTGTTATTTGTTGTAAACGAGTATCAAGCACCATGTGTTGAATTACTCCCATTTAAAAAATATTTTATTTCATTGTTTGGTGTAAGATAAATTCTCGCATGCTATTCATAAATTATAATATGTTATGGTTTGAACCATGAGGATATATAGTTCTGTCCGAAATTTCCTAATTTACGTATATACCGTATACTAATACCCTAAGGCTTTTTTAGGATCTGGTAGAATTATTATTTTTTACGTTTAATACGCCCTCCCATAAAAGAACGTGTTCAATTATATCCTTTTTTGGTTACTCATTTTAGTTTTATGATGCCTGATTTTGTATTATTGGGTTTTTGTTTATTATAAACACATGGACCCTTATATAATAGTATATATAGTTACATAAAATATAGGGTGATGAGCTATTTATTTGTTCGTTGCTAATCGAGTTGTTTTGTTCGTTCCCCTCGACACAAAATTATATTTGTGCAGCAAGTTATAAGGTTTCATGTTTGATATTTCTTTAGCTGTATATTTTTAGAAATGTTTGACTTCAGAATTTGTATAGTAGCAAAGAATTATAAATAGCAGATGTTTTAACTGAAACTATTTTTTTTACAATCCGATAAAAAAATTCCCATTATAAAATGAATAATAAACAAACTTGTAAATCATTATCTTATCTATACTAATCTTAATACCCCTTCCACCAAATCACACAATAGATGTTTACCAAAACTTAAAGTTTAAAACATATACTTATGTACTCAATTCACTCGCGCAAACGAGATTAAACTATTGTATAAAATTGATAAGTTCTGTATGTACGTATATATTCATTCTGTAACTTCTCTTTAAATTCTAAATTCAAAATCCAGCCTCAAAATTCGAAGTTTTAAAATTAACTTATAAATCTTATTCCATGTTTTTCAATTCTTGCATTAATAATGGTACCGTGGATTTAAAAGCATGAAATTTTTATCTTTACCCTCAAATTTTATCAGCCTGCGGCCCAATACTCGGGTAGTCGAGTATTACTATTTGGGTAAATTCATTTATCCTATCAAAAATTAAATTATTTGAGTGAGTGAAATACAGTAGCCGGAACGATATAAAAATTAAATTAAATTTGCTCAAAACCAAATTTTAGCCGACCTTTCGAAGCACTCACATAGTAAAACACACGAAAAATTGTTCACAAAATTCATTTTATTTTGATTAAATACAAAAAATTTATTTAATTTCAAGAAATTTATAAAATTCATAAATTTCATAAAATGTATTTGCATTCTTCATAATTTTCGAAATTTTAGGAAACTCATAAATTTTATGAAAGTTATAAATGTGAGAAAATTCATGAAACTTAAACAAATCATTGGAACCAAAAAATGTACCTTGCATTCTATAAGACTGAATTATAGTATGAATTTGATACTCTTAAAAATTATAATATCGATAAAACATCCACAAAATTTATAAATGTCATAAAATTTTAATTAATAATAAATTAATTTAATTTCATCTTTACAGTAAAAACTCAACAGCATTCATACAATTTTCATAAATTGCATAGAAATTAAAAAAATTATAAAATTCATAATGTTCTAAAATTTCATAAAACGTGAATTTACAAATTTCGTTAAACTCGGAATATTTATTAAATTTTATTCATAAAGTTCATAGACGTTCATAAAATTTAAAATATTCGTAAATTCCAAGAAACTTATATAATTTATTGGACTAAACAAATACAAACATTTAATTCACGAAATTAATAAAACATAAAAATTCGGAAAATAAATTTTGTTCATATTTATAAATTTTAAAAAAATTTTGATCATCTAAAAATTTAATTTATTCTGCTTCTGCATTCATAAAATTTGTAAAACTGACTCGTATCTTCTTATCACAAGTTAGTATAGTTTAAGATTCAGAACCGGTTTGTCAAATTAAATAGGCACTCAAGTTTTATAATTTTGATTGAATATTGGTTAAAATGATGAACGACAATGGAACTGAATTTGAATTGATCACATCTCAAGATTTTGTTATGTAAAAAAATTATTTCGGTTGTTATAATCCTTGTTGTATGATGTATCATCGGGCCTGTAATTCGTAATAGTCGAATTAGATAATCTAGATTATTAAACAATTTCACAATTTGAAGAACTCATTGCATCTAATACATTAACAACAAGAAAAAAAGATAGCCACAGAATATCGTAGCCGCCAGTAGATGGAGCTAGTACCTACAGCCTCAATTTCGACTTTAATCGAACAAAAAAAAATGCACTCTTTATGTATATGTGTTATCTGTCGAAATATACTGTAGGAAAACGCAATATAAAATGTGAATAATTTTAATAAAATATTTTTGTGGCTTTTTTGAAAAACTGAATTTTTGATTTGGAGTCATGAATGATATATTTTCAGGAACTTGTTAATTTATGCTAAAACTAGCATAAACTAGCGTTTCGTTAAAACTAGTTATCTTTACATAAAAATGAACAAAATGCATCTTATTAATAAAACTAACTATCTGCAGATATCACCTTTTGGTGAATTGAAATCTGATACACCAAAACAAGATATCTGAAAGAACTCCAAAATATGGCAGTCTGAGGTCCAAAATGGCAGTACAATAACAATTCGGTTTCTGATGTTTGTGAAAAGAGAAAAAATTAGCTGTTAGTACAATTTGTTTTCAATCGACCCAGAACGTAATTTTTGTGGACTCAGCTTTGAAAAGTGCAGCTTTTTACGTCATAATAATAAAAAAATAGGGATTTCCATAATATGAGTCAATAGATGAATTTTAAATCAAAATTATGGGATGTCACCTATATTTTCCCCCAAGTTTGTTATATTACATAATAGATAAAAAACGAAGAAACCTTACCAAAACTTTCGCAATGATTGTTTATGATAATTTTCAAAATACGATTTCAAGAATTCGGCACTAACTCGAAATTGAAAACGTTTGTATTAAATTGCACTCTTCAAACTGAAAGGGTTATTTAACAAGCAATCTTGAGCACCGATATCGATTAACGCCCCTTAGTTGGAACAAAATATAGAATATAGCACTCAATTAAATGTGTTACAGTGTAATTTTTGAAATCGATTAGACCTTCTTAGTTTGAGCTTTCACTTACCACCAGATATATTTACCACTATACCAATGGTATTTGACCTGTATTCCGAATATCTCGTTGTCTTTCCTCTATAAAATAATTAGTTTAAAATATCATGTTTTTATATAGAAACTACTTAAGTGTAATTTTGGTAAAACGAGGTGCCCAATTAGTGTTTCTTCAAAGTGATTCAAATTATAGTAAATTATCATTCAAATTACATTTCACCTTGTGCTCGAATATTACAAAATTAATTTTAACTTAAATGCTGCAGTGAATAAAAGTGAAAAAAATTTAAAGTAATCGAATATTACGAGTATCTAAGTATAATTCAAATTCGACACAATTATCTTAAAAAAAATTTAGAGTCTGAACTGTAGTTGCTATCGAATCCGTTCATATGGATGAAATTGTGTAGTAAATTCAGAGTTTTTATTTTTTTTAGTCCAACAGTGCATTATCAGAATTAGATACAAGCAAGCAGTGCAAAACTGGTTTATGTGAGCTACTAAGGAATAATAAGGCTTTATCGCATTAAATGATTCGAGGTAATAGCAGAATTTAAATAGAATTCAAAAGTTGCGTTCTTGTAATTTCGAGTAAATCGCATGACTTCGAACTTAATAACGTCAAGACATCTGCAATCACTCCCGCCGATTTTTCCGAATGAGAAAAGACGTTCAAGAACGTTTAGTAGAGACGCAGTTTAGCGTAGAATCGACCAGGCAAAAAGCTATCCGGTTTATTATAGTATGTTTTTTATTTATTGAAATTCGGTTTGTTATTCAGTTTTCTTAATAACAGTTCATTTTCATGTTAAATATTCATATCAGAATTTAGTTAATCAATTGGTAGCCACCTAGTGGTTAATAGCATAAAGTAGGTAGCCTGTCAAATGTAACATTATTGTCAGTCGTTATTATTGGTTCAAATTCATAAATAACAATTCTGTAATTACCACCTGCAAACACTAATTTAGTTTATTTTTTGTTTCCAAATTAGAAATTATTTAAATGGAGGACGTACTTCCCACATGATACATTTTTAAATAGATTTAATCTTTTATCCAGGGCCATAAATAATAACAATAAATTCAGCAAATATAAATAAGGCGTATACAAACTTATAATATATTTTGTAACAAAGCGAAATAATAATGGCGTACAATGTTTTAATGCTAAAACTTTCTTAAACTACCTGCCTCAAAACTACCTGACACACCCAAATATTAAAATATTTACAACTAAAGTAAAAAAATAAAGGATCACTAATTACTTAATACTAATTTAGTTAGTTTAGTTAGTATATATTTGAAATTTAAAGTGTAAACACGCATGCTTCTAAATTTTGTGAAATGTCAGAAAGTGGCAAAAGGACTTGTAAGTGATAGTTTTTAGTAAAAAATCATGAATTTTGATACGAAAAATCTTAATGCTAAATGTAAAATGAGAGTGAAATTTTATGAACTAATAAATCAGATTGCTAATGATAAGAAAACGAAAAACTGTGCATTGATAACGGGGTCTAAATATTTAGAATTAATAAAAAGTATTAAAATAGCAAAAGCTGAACCAAATAAGGCACCAAGTGATGTTTGGCTACTCGAACGCTATGACGTGCTGAACGTGGAAAACAGTGAAAAACTTATCGTTCCCACAAAGGGTCCTGACTCTGAAATATTGTACTATGTGGCAAAAGAAGATTTGTTTAATATCTTATTTGACACACACTTAGCACTCAGCCACGGAGGTAGAGATCGTATGCTGAAAAAGTTAAAAAACCGTTACAAAAATATATCGCATCAAAATGTAATGGCTTTTATCTCGGTATGTGGGATATGCCGTATAATAAAGAAAAACTATGAGAAACGAAATTTGTAATACATTGAACGAAATTTGTAATACTAAAACCACTGGAAACGAATCGGACTGCGGAAGTCGGATTCAATATCCTAGATATATTTTTACTTTTTGGCCCGCCCAGTATTCTGCAATCAATTTTACCAATAAAATCATCGAACATTTGCATAAAATGTGGCCAGATCTGAAAATTGTATGCGGCACCTGGCACCAAACCAGAAAATATGCTAAGTACTTGGATGCTGGAAAATTCGACGGGCAAATGGAGCTTCGGTCTAAAATTTATTCAATTCCTGAACAATAGAGTATATCACTCAGAAATTAAAAAAACACCGTATTGTTTGGTACTCCACCGAAGGTTGAATTTCCTTCAGCAGTGCTACCCAATGACATTTTGGAAAGTATTCAAAGCGATAATGATTTAACAATAGATTGTAATAAGTACAAAACATTTCAATCTTAATTAAGCCACATTTAACATCTTAATAAAGCCAGCTTTCAACGAATAAATCGTTTTTCATTGCAATCAATTACATTGGGAACTATTAAATCAACAAGTCCAGTTAAAAACGGTAAATTATAAATATATTTAAATTGTTATGCAGGGTTGTGTAACATGCGTAAAGATTATTCAGCACATTTGCAACAACGCCAAAATGTAAAATTTCGTTTAGTATAAATGTCGCGGTCTTTCCATGAACTACATATATTTAATTTGACACTTCGTTGTGCAGTTTTCGGTTATTAGTGATTTCCGTATTTTGTATTAAATTAATTAATGAAACGTTAATTTAATTTTAAAATGACTATATAATAGTGTCCTCGGCCCAAAAATAAGTCGAATAAGTTTCAATTCTGACCACCAATCGTTTATAAGTTTACATATATGTAAAACTATTTTATCTAATTACGGTTTATTTTTATTTACAGATCTAGAATCACCATTAGAGACACTAGACCTAGAAGATTTATTTCCAAATCCACCGGTACAAATACCCGCAGACAGTCCAAAACTAGTGGCAGCAGCAATAATCGGTCACGCAAATATCAAACCAATACGAGTCGAGACACCAAGTCCACCCACAACAATAGTGGATCGAACAAAATCAAATCTCGTCGTGTCACAATCATTAAATTCCCCAAACTCTAATTACTATTCGTCATCATCGGAATCGAATTTCTCGTTTAATGTGTGCAAACCCAAATCGAAAAAACGTGTATGCAAAGAATGCAATAAATATTTTCGACACAGGCGCGATTTCATCGAACACCATAAGCAACATATACGTCAACCAATAATCGTTCTAAAAGCGTTGACCGAAAGTGATTTAAAATTTTTCGGAGTCAAGAAACAGAAACCGGTCAATCCAATAATTATGCCATCAGTGTCACCGTCCGATGGTTTAAAACTGAAATTTAAATTAACCGGTACACAATTATGTGAGGTAATACCGAATGGGACACGTGAAAAGGATATTGTAGTTAGGGAACGGGAAAATCGAGAGGCACGTGAAAATTATGAATTTTTAGAGGCACAGCGAAAAGAAAAGTCAAAAATACGTATATTAACAGCGCAGGAGATAAAGCAGAGTGGCAGTCCGCCCCCGCTATTATATAAAGACACGACAAATTGGACAAAACCGGCGACAGTAACAAATCAACATAGTACGAATGTGAATAAATCAAATCCGGCGCTTGTAGCGATGGAAGCGATTACAGGTAGTGTTAGGTCACCAGTTCCAAGTATAAAACAGGAGCTGCAACAACTGCAACACGAAAAAATGCAGGAGAAAATTCATTTTGAATGTCCAACTCTAGACGGATTGGACCAGTTTACCGAGGAGACTAATAAAGATGCGGCAGCCGCGCTTCTTAAGCAGCTGCTAGAAACACCACAAATAACACAAGACAGTGATTGGAACCAGACAAGTGAATTCATTTCGATCGATCGCTTAGGCAATATTTGCACCGTGTGCCACTCAACATTTGGAGACGAGATGATGTTATACGAGCATCGTCGAGTAACGGGGCATGATTTTGATCCGTCACTAGCACCGCCACGACCGTACCTAAGCCAAATGGGTCAACATCATGCCATGATGATGAGACCGCCCCATCCACAATCTCAACTACAAATCGGATATGGACAACCACCTGTAATGCCAATGGAGCAGTTGGCACAACATGTTCGCAATATTCCAATTCATCCGCCTAATCACCCAGCCTACGGTAATATGTACCATCAAGGTGGTCCCGGTATGGTTAGGCGACCACCTCCACCACTATATCGAGTGCCGAGTCCGAATCAACAACAAATGCAGAATAATCCGCAAATGGTTAATCAAGCCCGGTTTAACAGTATGATGATGAATCCTCCGCACCTTCAACATCATCAACAACATGCGCAACAACATGCGCAACAACACCCGCAACAACATGCGCAACAACACCCGCAACAACAACATGCACAACAGCATTCGCAACAACATCCACAGCAACATCCGCAACAGCATTCACAGCAGCATCCGCAACATTCGCAACAACATCCACAACAACATCCGCAGCAGCATCCACACCAAATGGGACAAGAAATGTATCGACCAATGGGATCGCCAATGAACGGTGGAAGCTTGGTGATGAATATAAATCAGTACCAAGCCCAATTACGACAATCACCTAATATGCAATCACAAAACCAACAGCAAATGAGTCGTCAAAATGTTGGGCACCCGGGTATGGTGCGGCCGAATGGGCCACCTCAACAACAACAGCAACGACCGGCGCCAAATCAAATGTCTCAAAATCTAGCTAAACCAAATGGTTTAGCGCAACGACCGGTCTTTTTACAAAAACGGTCATCTCCAGAAACAACACCTTCGCCGCCAGTACCGAGTCCGGTGCATCGATTAAAACCACCAACACCAAACGCTACCCAGAATCCTGCAATTTCGCCACTAGCCAAAAGGCTAAAAATCGTAAACGACGATGATTGTGAATTAATTTCTATGCAACCGCGGGCCGATGGTATCCCCATAATAAAATGTGTACAAGGTGGTGCTATGGAGTTCGCCGAATCGCATTCCCCATCACCAGTCAAGGAGACTTTCCAAATAAATGATCAAATTACATTGACGAGTCTTAAAAAAGATGGAACCTGTGTCTCGTCCGGATCCCTTAGTACGCACTCTAATAGTTCCTCATCGAAAAATCCGAAAGACGTCGCCAATATTCTAGCGAATCGAGGAATCACAGTGACGCCGTCAACAGGAACTAAAAACCAACCACCATCCGATCCAAAACCACAACAGTCCTCCACAAATCTTCCGGATGATCCGGACGTCAAGAAAATTCAACTAAACAGTGCAATTAGTATTATCTCGAAAAAGAAACCGGCCTCAATCGATCTAACGGATGGTGTTGCACTCGCAACGGATGAAGTAGACGACAAATCAAATGGTGATTTTATCGCATGTGAAATTCCTGGTTGCAAGCAACGATTCCTCACGCAAGACGCACTAAATAAACACAATCAAAAGGGTCATAAATTGCTGACACATCGATCGTACGGCTGTAAACATTGTACGGCCAAATTCTCATCGATGGAGGCGCTCTCATTTCATATCCGTAAAATTCATCGAAATTCAACAGCGCTGATAAAAACAACGCCCGATGAATTAGGCCTACCGATAGTCGATTTAAAGAACGAACAAACACGTAAAAAATTAGCCGCAATCGGAATTGTTAATTATATCCCGTTGAGCAATCTAAATAAGGATTCATCGAGTTTATTCGGCCTTCCAATAGTTTCGGTGGCAGGTGCAGCCAACACAGCGATTTGTAATTTATCCGCAATTGGGGCGGATAGTATATTATCGATAGGCACAATAAAAACTATACCGAAAAATGTTGATGCAATATCAGCGACCAACACCTTAAGTACGAGCACATCATCGTCGAGTAGTTCGCAAGATGTGCCATCGGCATCAAATTCGGCATCATCATCGCCGACACACTCCTCAAATTAATAGTTTTTTAAGTGAATAAATCTCTGTCTGTCTCTCTTTCACTATATGAGTAGTTCATAGTTAATTAATTAATAAATCCGTGTAAATATTTTATAATGAATTTAATGTATATTAGTTGTTATGAATAATTAAAGACTTAATTGAAATTAAGAAAATGTTTAATTTTAAAATATTGAATTAAGTTTATTTACCAATTATTATAATTATTTTATTATTATATTGTTTAGAATTACTATATATATATATATATATAAAAGAAAACTATTTTTTAATAAAAACTATAAATACAATTTAATTAAATGTTGGTTGTTTTAATAATGGAACGATCGTAATTTCTTAATTGGATACTCGCCTTAAATAAAATGTCGCTATAGTTTATTTTTAATTTGACAACTTTTGTTAGTTATAGAAAGTTTATTTATTTATAATTTCATGAATGATTAGTGTTTTAATAAATTATGTATTTTTAATGTGCCAGGTACCCGAAAAACTACATAACGGCAGAATATTTAATATGTACACTATAAAGTGGTATATCATGACACAACTATAGGAAAATTGTCTTTCTGTTGTGGTACAACTCTGTGAGATTCAGACATCTGCCTCGGAATTAATTGAATTTGAGTAGTGCTGACGTCTTCAGCCGAAGTCAACGGACATCTATTTATAGCGTTTGATTGATTCGCCTTATTCGAATACGTTTCAAATTAAAGCAATAATACTGAAAAGTCAAAAATTAAGCAAACCTTTACAGACGCTACTGCCATCTACTCTTTGAAAGTTATACTAAATGTAACAGATAACAAAAAAAATACTATAAGCATAAGGGGAATTAAAATATTTTATTTATTTGTGTATTGTAATTCGCCAGTACTACATGTACTTTAGGTGGTGTATATATACTAAAACAATTGCATGAAATTTGTTCTTGCTTCGGCAGAACATATACTAAAATTGGAACGATACAGAGAAGATTAGCATGGCCCCTGCGCAAGGATGACACGCAAAATCGTGAAGCGTTCCACATTTTTTATGAAAAACTATTTTATGCGATTATGATATCTTCAGACATGCTACTATGCTACTTTTATAGTTTTTCCAACAAATTTTTAGATCAGCTATACCTCAAAAGTCAAAACATATCAGGATGCTTGCAACCATAAAACATGTCAGGATGTAACGCTAAACGGCGCAAACATCAGAATATTCAATCAAATAAATTCATTCAAAAATGTCAAATGAGCACCCAAATGTGCAAAACATTAACGCTGAATTTACTCAGAAATATTCATTTCCACCATTATCTCGTGATTGTGCAATAAAGACACAATCTGGGCCTTCGTTCGTACGGGCGTGGACCAATGGACTTTTTAGTTTGGACATTCATCAAGTCTTATTCGATACGAGTTCTTCAAAAAAAAAGACGGCCGGGACGTACCTGTGAATTTGCTGCCTGATATTGCAGCCCAACCTTGACGACAATTGCTTCTAAGAAGTTGGCGCTATTTGCCATATAGCGCGCGAGCAATGTACTTATTGAAAAATCATGTCCGCGAGCAATTAATTTCAGGGTTCGGATCGTTGAATTGGCTATTTAGATCGTGTAATACCTCTAGACTCTTTTCTTTGGGGCTACACAAAGTCCAAAGTCTATGTGAATTTTTGAGGCATTTGAGGCATTGGAAGCCAACATTACTCGTGTCATTCGCTAAATACCATATTCGATATTCTCGAACGCGTCATCAAAAATTTGACTTTGAGAAAGGACCAGCCAAGTTGCGGCCATCATTTGAAAGAAGTAATCTTTAAAAAAATAAATGGCAAGAAATGTTCTTTCGAATGGTAATAAAGTTTCCATACGATTGAATTGAATTTTTTGAGGTTTTTAATTTTTGCACAAATCACCTCTACATAGATTTCGTTATTACGGATAAAATCACGCACATGTTGTTTGATGCTCCCTGTTTCTGGCATAACTAAATTTTGGGAACAAGTGTTTCGAATTCGTTTTACCATGGAGTGGCGTGTGTTAAATTTTATGGCACGGTCATAGTTAAATTTCCTCTATGACTATTTTTAAAGAAGGTTATAACCTTTTTGTAACAATTTCTATCAGTTGTGCCATGTAAAGATTTCTATCGTTGCTCAGCACGAATTTATAATATGCCGGTGGTCGAGTAAGCAGAGTCTGTGCTATTGAAATCGTGACTCGAGTTCAAGACTCGTCAGCGCCAATACTTTTTTAATTTAATTTCTGCTGTAAAATTGGATCAACACAGCTTTTGTTGAAATGTACATTCAATTTCTGCAAGTATAAGAGCCATCTCCGTAATGAAAATACCCGGTAATGGTCAAATAAGCATAGTCCATTCTTGTTGCTAAAATTTTTAATTATCTCTATTGAATTGTCAAATATAAAGGATAAGTATAGCGTCAAATCTATATATGGAAATGGTGAGGTGGTAAAGTAAGCGGTGTCATAGGATTTGGAATTGTGGATGTTGTGCAGTGTTCTTCGAACCTCGATTAAGAGTAAAAAATTTTAGCGGGCTTTCACACATTTCTCATTAAATTAAAAAAAAATCGCTTTTTGATTTTAAAATGACCAATTTGCAATTAAATTAAAAATATATATTGAGGATTGAACTAGTTACGATTCAGAACCAATAATCACACAGCTTCTTTTACCACCGAGCCACCGCATTACATATAAGTAGTGTTATTCCTAGCGTTTGAAATTGAAAATTTTAGAAACGGCAATGAATTCTGCTTCACCATCGCCGTACGCTTTCATTACCGCTCTATACCCCATACCCACCTTTTATAATTGCCACTTTTACAAGGAGAATATTGAAGTTTTGAACAGAAGATTACAATCTATCAATTCCTGCCCCCAAAAATTAGTGTTTCAGTTTTCAGTTTTTTCAAAAATTAGTTTTTTTTTCTCACTACAGGTATCCCCACGCTGGATCTCAGGCGCTCTTACACAGCTACTCGTCAACAATTCTGGTTTAACATGCTAGGTAATCTACTGCAAGCTGTTTCATTATTCGACATGGCAGATATCAATTTTGGTCATACAGTGCAAGTTTCTCGTCTAATGCAGATGTTTTAGATGAGCTGAATTCAGGCAATTTTTTAAATGGAATGACAACTTAATTTTAATTTTATTGTTTCACAACTTGTTGCAAATATTCGAGTAATGATTTCAACATATTTTGTCCCAACGATCACCTGAGAAGCAATAAAAATCCTTGAAATTCAATAATAACCAAGTCTGACATTGAAAGTAAATGCAAAAACAAGAAATTCATAAGAGATAATTGCAATAAATGTAATTAGGCATTGAAGACACGGCATCCAGACAAAATTATCAGAAAGCTTATACTGTACTTAATTTAGCAGCATGTGAAGCAATTTGATTGCCGCACACCATATATTTTATTTTGAAAGGATCAGAAATTCGTGGAATGAGTTTCCCCTACCCGACGCCAAATTCTCATCCATTCTGATCTCTGTAGTTACTCACTAGTCGAACTTGTAATTTACCGATTGGTACGTGAAAATGCAGCAGCCATTTAAAGCTTGAGATCGTTCCAAATTCCCATTTTAATTGTGCCGTACTTATTCAGGTTCCGTGATAATATGACGCGCATTGACCATCGAGGAGGATTATTAACAACAGCAACAGGTAAGATAACTTCAACTTCTTTGGTAGAAAATCTTAATTACATAAACAATTTGCGTGTGACAAAAGAAATAAATTCACAAATTTACCTCGATATGAAATGGGAAAATTTGTACCAGGCAAACAAAAACATAAAAGATTTATTTCATTTTATAAACAATTTATATTATTGTATTATGTTTTTGTAAATGTATATCGATTTCCCCTTAAACTCCGCCTTACCTTTTTATCATTTAATGATTGGAAAGAGATGCCATTTTAATACAAACAAGTAAACAACATGTTCATGTACTACATCAAAACCGTCTATAATTATAGACGGTTTTGACTACATTTTAATTTTGTTCGTCTTCTGAGAGAGCGAGGACAAATATTATAACTGTGTCACTGCATAAAAATTGGAAAGTATGACATTTTAGGTATGCCATGCGCGTAACTCTTCTTTTGTATAAAATCAAAATAAATTATCTGTTTTTAATTTTAGTGTACTCCGGGAATCCGCATCGTCGAGACGAGCGCATGTTACAATACATTAATTAAAATTTAATGACTATGGAAGAAATATTTTTGCGACATACAATCGATGTATTCGTAAATGTGATTGCGACATTAATTCCAGTTTGTTTGGCTTCCGAAAATGGCAAAAAAACATCAAATACAAATTGAAAAAAATTATCAGGCTAATAGAATTCTTAAGTAGCAAAATATTTCATTGAAATGTTGCTTAGCTAACAACACAAATTGGTTAAATAGCATTTTATTTTCGTATGAGATTGTGCGATAAATATGGTTAGATCATAAATGTATGCGAATAAGACACACCTCCTGACCACGTCATCTGGATTTTCGAATAAATTTCATGGCGATTTTTGTAGAATGATTAATCATTTCAATTTCAAATGTTTTCAAATTCTTGTTTTTCGATGGTTGGCCGCAAGTTCCAAAGCAAGCGATTTTTTCTTGTAGATACCATATACAACAGTGGATTACTTAGGTCATACAATATGTAAGCGCCAAGGGCTGGAGATTATAAAATAACGTAACAGGCCACAGGTTAGTAGTCAAAACTAATAAATCGGTTAAGTTGTCGAATCTTTCTAGCGACATAATAGAACGATGGTAAGGCATGTGAGTTACATCGAACAAGTTCTTCCAATCTAACTTGCATGCTTTTTCGCACCAAACGTTTGAATGTATTACATTTTTTCTCATACTTACCAAACATGCTGCATTGTGTTTCAATCGTTTATTGCGAGCTCTCTACTTGCTTTCTGCTTCTCGTAATTGCAGCGAGTGACCACCAAATAACTGAATGGTTGATGTTTCTTGCCGTTTTAGTACCGCTGCCCACAGTTTGCTGCAATGGATTCTTCCTGCACTTTTTCTCGTTGACGTTGCTCTCCAGTGAATTGTTGCATATATGTACTTCTAGTTGTTATGCTATGCCCTCACCGACTTGTTCGACGCGTAAGTCATACATGATTGGTATACAATCAGGAGAATTATCGACGTTCCACCCTATCATCATTCGAATCATCATCATCACTAACTAACCCGTTGAAGTCGACGGAACTATTGAATGAGTCTGCTATAAATGCAAGAACTACATCGCTTTCACATGAAAATTCTGCGCCTTATGGAGCATTGAGTGCCCTAGTATACGTGTTTGAAACTTCAACTTCAAACCCCTCATACCAACTTCAATTCTGCAAACCCAATCTTTCTAAAAATCAAACCAAATAATACTCTAA
The DNA here is from genome assembly GCA_951394425.1 of Tipula unca. Taxonomy (NCBI): domain Eukaryota; kingdom Metazoa; phylum Arthropoda; class Insecta; order Diptera; family Tipulidae; genus Tipula; species Tipula unca. The sequence continues at coordinate 19,487,165 of OX596382.1, read as the reverse complement.
TTTCTCCATTCTCTGGGATCTTCATTGGTTTCGAAGTTCGTTCATCACGTACGACTCCGTTTTTCGGATTAACGAGTGCTTAGTTAAACATTATTTTAGCTCCCTTATGGTCTTTTGGACACTTGGATGCTGTGTCCCTTCTTCTTTCCCACACACCCAACAATAAATTCGGTTTCGGGGTTCGCGGCAATCAAAGTGGCCATGTCATTCCTGCCGACAGTTTCAACACACAAAACCATTTTTCGAAAGCTGTTCTAAATTAAAATTGAGAGGATTTTTATGCTTTACTAAATAAACCATGGCCCTCGCATGACTTTCAAGGGGAAGTCGTCGGTGAGGTGAATATGTTCTCATCATCACACCGTGAGATCCTTTGGTTGTCTTGTACTATGCCGCCTGGAACATTTCAAAACTGTTCCATCGAATGTATTCTCTTTTAGCTTGTAACGATGAACCAGGCCTCGGCTTTTCTCCTTCAGGGCTTTCCGATGTTAATTTATCGATTTTCAAAATTAATTTTTTAAGTAAAAATGTTCGTAATATATTAACAGGCGAGAATGATTCTTAAGAAGTAAGTATTTCAATGAAATGCTGCTTATATAACTTTAATTTATAGCGTAAGTATGTATTTCCCCTTATTTCTCCAGAATCAATTATAATATATAGCAACTTCCCCTATTTCCCCTATATATAGTACGCTCGCTACGCACGTTTTTATGCTACGTTTGAATTAAATTTCCTGCTTCTTAATAATTCTACTCGCCTGTTTAATATTTCACTGAAACGCACGTCTCTTAAAAATGTTTATGCCTTGTTTAGTCGGCTTAAAAAAACATGCGTTTTTGTACATGCGAGCAGAATGTTTGTTTCTATTTAATTATTTCTTTCATGCGACGTTTAGGGACATGTGTAGCGTACTGTATATAGGGGAAGTCGCTATATATTATAATTAGTTGTATTTTAAGGGGTAATACCTATAGGGGAAGTCGCTAAGTTAGTTGTTGTATTTTAAGGGGAAATATATATTCAAAAAATTAATTTGTTTGTCATATACGCTACAAATTAATGTTACATATGGTGCATTTGATTAAAATACTTACTCCTTAAGAATCATTCTTGCCTGTTAATATTTTATGAAAAAAATCACTTGAATTTTAATTTTCGGGTAATTTTATTATCAAAAAACACAACACGTCTATCAAAAACATCCCGCGGATTGCGATTCAAATTCCGACAAAGAAAATTCTGATGACATGTGACGGAGGTGTGTCCTATTCATTTGAATGATCATTTTTCTCACTGCCACACAAACAATTAAATCGCTATTACTTTTAAGGGGAAATACACAAAATTATTCTCATGCATGCTACAAATAGGTGTTAGCTAAGCGGCATATGAATGAAATACTTGCTTCTTGAGGTTTCTGTTTGCCTGTTAACATACCAGAAAACATGCAAATTTCACTCGAAAAATTAAATTTCTAAAATAAATTTAATTTAAAATCGCATCTAACACGAGAGTAAAGCAGGGGCCCTACTATCACTTTCGACAACGATTTTCGACGACGGTCGTTTTCCTATAGTAGACAAAGGAAGAAAAAGGAAAACAATATTATAAATTTACTATTGTTTACCTTTTTCTTCCTTTGCCTACTATAGGAAAACGACCGTCGTCGAAAATCGTTGTCGAAAGTGATAGTAGGGCCCCAGGTTTAAATTTCGTGTTAAATTCTGCATGTTTTCTGGTAAATTATTAACAGGCGAACAGGAAACCTCAAGAAGCAAAGTATTTCATTCATATGCCATGTCATTCATATGGTAAAGTGTGAACAGGCGAACAGAATTCTTGAGAAGCAAAGTATGCGGCTTAGCTAACATTATCTTCATTCATATGCGGCTTATCTAACTAATTTATTGTGTATGCGGCAAAACAAAATACATGTGATATCACATGCATTTGCATCCATTTTCTCAATCGATATCAATATCCCGTGTATGTCCTTATATTTTTTTGTGTATTATATAATCATAAGAGTTTGAAACATAAAAAAACTGAAGCTGGCCAATTACAGAGAAGGCTCGATAAATTTTTCAGGCAAAATTTAACAACATTTAGTTACTAGTAAGTTAAAAATTATAAAAAAAATTATAAAATGTTTGGGCATTTCGGCATATACCGCACCCGAGTGCAAATTCTTCGCCTGTGGCTGGATGCACTAAGTATAGGGGACAATCTTCGCCTAGTAGTTGGGACGTTTTTGGCCCGGCCGGGCATCGTGGCATATTAATTTTTGGTATATTGGTTAAGTGATGGAAATCATCGTGACAAGTGTCGCAAAAATGTGTCGTCCCAAAGCAAAAGAATACTGCGACCGAACAGCAGTAGCGACATTTGTATTCTAAAAAGTCAGTGCCCTGTTTAGGACACATTCGCGCCTGAGCCACATCACTACATCCACCACAAACTAACTCTTGTGGATTATATGTATCGACCATTTCTGCATCGCATCGCGCTTCACCGCCATAATATGCTTTTTGACACTTAAAGCATACATAGTAGGCGAATCGATCCATTGCATACGAGGCCAGGTCTTTATGATCACCTTCGTATTCCATTCGCATGAGGGCCTTACGTTTCACATCATTCTTGAGTGTATATTAATCGGTTCCAAGATTTTCGTTAGTGCTGAATGCGCTATATCTGCTTTACATATCGGGCATTGAGAAAACCCAAAACTTATAAGAGGGCCAGTCCACCGTCGCACGATCACTGACTTGCAACAATGGAAGTGGAACACATGACCATACTCGAGTTGTATAGATGGGCCACATGATAGGGATTCTGTAAAACAAATCATGCACATATCGTCTGCGTCATGAGTTAATTTGGGCTGCTTAAGCACCTCAGCCGCTTCATTTTCTTTGGCGTGGGACGTATGCTGTAGGCACGGTAAACATTTTTGTTCGTTTACGACGCCACCGCATCCATGACCACACGGACGTATTTTAACGAACGCATTTTCTGCATATTCTAGGCACTACGCATCGGCACATACATTACCGATCGCTAATAATCCCGAATTACCGGTAATGCCACAAAACCGGCATCGCCCCACAGAATTTGGTGGTTCTGATATAATTGTGTTGTTCCCGTCACGAAATTCGACCATCGCCTTCAATGTTTTCGAATCGGCCAACGCTAGTAGCCAAAATAATTTCGTCCGACCACAACTCTCGTGCAACTCAACCCGAATTGCTTCCTCCTCCTCTTTGCATACGGTGCAATCAGAATCAAATCATACTACTCAAATGTAAAAATCGATCGCAAACGTTGCATAGGGCACCGCATGGATCACACTGAATTACGGCTGGTGTTGTACCATCATCATGATTTGTGCAGAGGGGTCGAGTATTACACGCCTTCGACCATTGGGCCGAGGATAATTTCTCGACATGATCGCGATCTAGCACGCATAAACTTGCTAAAGCTAACCATAGAGTTGCTGTCTTTATACAATTGTCTGGAGTGCGGTACACTTCATCGAGTCGCGTTAAATTTAATATCGACTTTGCAATAGCCGCTGTCGTCACCAAACTCCATTTCTCGGTTAATTTCCCTACCGTCATATCCCTAATCAGAACGATTATATTCTCGGCCTGCTTCACCAATATCGTTCCTTTTAAAAACCATCGTTAATTTAAATTACGCGATATTTCACGCGACTTCTTTTTAATTTCAAAATCTTTATCGTGATGGGCTGCCGCACGTTCTTCGTGGAATGCTGCTTACATCCCCTACTTAGCGAATTACTATCGAGTTTTATATTATGGATCGATATATCGATGCAATTGATTAATTTTACGAGGGTGGGATTTTTACTGGCCGTTGTCGATTGTGTCTTGACTTTCACCTAAAAAAAAAAAATAAAGTGTTATACAAATGTGTCTTGACTAAATAGACCATTTTATGTGGTTTGATTGCTTCCATCTATAAACGAATAGTGCAAACTTACTTGCAATTGAAGTGATTTTGCAATCACCGCCAAAAAAATGTCCAAAATTCCCAGACGGGTCATATCGAATTCCCCGATGTTGTGATGTGCTATACTAAAATCGCCTGGCGGCATTTTGTATGCATAACAATTCGCCTAAACTTTCGGGCGATATTTCAGGAAGCATTCGTCGTAGTAGTGCTGTTATCTGTAGTTGAACACGATCGCTACCGGTGTGTAGTAAACTTAGTAAATCTTTTAACAAATCGTGTTGATGCGATAAATACGATCGGCCGACTACACTACCGGATAGTGCTAATACCATACTTAACATTTCGAAACAGTATATGTCCGGAGCTCGTGAGTGTTCACTGTCCGAATCACTTTTTTGGTCGAGATTTATATACTGTGTGTTTGTTAGGAGATTAGTGTTCGACATGTCGAATTCCTCTTTGGCGCGTTGTGCTGCTTTCCGGATTGCATGCACAATATGCACGATTACCTGCTTCTGGAGATGGCTTAGCGTACTGCGGCTGAATAAAATTACGACCATTACGTTCACGCATATCTAACGAGTCGGCTATTAAAGAAGTCGAACTTGTCTCCACGATCGACTGTTGCACGATATTTAAATCAATATTCGATTGCTCGGCGTCAACGATTAATTTCCCGAACACTTGTCCCGTGATAAGTCGAAATACGCGTGAATGAATAACGTCGAAATAAAAAAAATTCTATACAAACTGAAAGTATAACAAATAGGTATAGCTGAGTTTAAGTCTCGATTAAAATAAAAACAAATTTAATTTACTTTTCTTACAAATTAATTCAATTCAGATTCTGTTGGATTTTCATTTGTTATTCAAATGGTGAGTATAACAGATGGATTTATCAGTGAAATTGTGAGGCAGTGGTCAAGTAAGCAAAGTAATGGGCGTTTGATTAGTGGACGTGAGTTTAAGCGGCATTCGGGCTAACGTCTTTTTTAACTTAATTTCATCTTACAAATTACATCAACTCAGGCTTCTATTAAAATTTTCAAATTTTTCCAATTAATTTATTTCATCATCTGAAAGATGAAATTTTTCCTAAAATCCAAAATTTTTTTTGTTTTTATTTAACAGGCGTTCTAGAATACAAAGAAGCCCAATACAACGTACAACGTGTTATACTACCTGATCCAAATGTGTTATACAAAGATACAACGAAGAAACAAACCAATTAAATATGTATGTAACACTTTGTGATTAGGTTCAGGTATAACAATTTATATTTGGTAATACCTTCTTTGAATACTTCCCGCCTGTTAAACAAAAACAAAAAAATTTTGATTTTTATGAATATGTTCAAAAATTTAAAACTTGTTTAAAACAGACGAGAAGATGCCTAGATAGGTGAACTCACAACCAAGAGAGCAAAGTCGATGACCCTGCTTACTGGCCCATCGACATACAACGTAAGTACTGCTTACTGAACCAAAAATCGGATTTATCGAATGAGGAGATAGATCAAAAATTGTAAGGGCCATTGGGAGGGTCGTGTTACCATGACAACTTGTGAGTAAGCACGCGTGCAGGAAATTCTCAATAAAATGTGAGTAGGATGTGAGCCTTCTTTTGATAGTTGCGTGCGGCAAAACGTGATTGACATCAAAAGCTTAAAAGCTCTATGCCTTTAATTGATTTATTTGGAACCTGCCAAAGTAAATTTAGTATGCAGATGACACATATACCGTTCTGCATTAGTCTGTTCCCGTTTACACATTGCAAAAGCCATATTGGGTTGTTCCAAATTTGTCCATGCTCCCTCCTTATATTTATTCAAGATGATGTATTGATATTGCCTGGCAAAATATTGATTGATAAACGATATAATTTGATTATGTTTTTTATTCATCTAATAGATTTGGTTGCAGCTTTATTGTTACTGTTTGTCCAATAAAAAATTAAGCTGGTGTGAGAGGCGTTAATTCGTCATTTGAATTGATGTTTAGTTTGTTTTTAGCACTTTTATCTGAATAAGTAGTGTTAAAAGTTCATCGTAAGTAAGTAATCTTTCTCCAACAGCACGTTTCAAGTAATATACTGTTAACATTGAATTCCGATATCCCACCGAAATAAGGTGATAGAGGTGGTTATAAAATGTAATAATTGATGCCATAATGATGTAAAATTTGTTGTATGTATTCTTTATTAAGTTTGTTGTATTGTCAGAGTAAATGTCCGAAGGGAGTCCACGGCTTTCAGCAAAAACTTTTAAATACTGGTGGAAACTCTCGGCTTGATAGTAGGTTGCGACATCAAGGTGAATTGATTTGAGGGAAACTAAGATGTATCCCTTTGTAGTTTGACGACAATGAAGAAATGACCTGGACGCTTGAACTCGAGTAGCTGTCTAATCTCCCATAAATTTCTGTTTTGTGCTTGCTGCCTCTGAAACAAGTTATGCATCTATGTATAGCTGATTTTATCACTATTTTGCAATTCACGTAAGATCGTATTATAGCATGTAGATCTTAAACATGATAATGGTTTATTAATGATTCAGTGTAGGTTGATGCATATAGAGGTAATATAGAGGATAGGGTGATTGGTTCCCGTTAGAAGGATTACATGTCGTAGTCTTCCTCCGACCCGAAGAATTTTTACATCAAGAAATGGGTCGAGATCATGTATCTGGGATTTGGCTGGTAACTGCATCCTGTGGACTTTAACCATTTTATTTCTCCTGCCTTCGTTGATAAATTTATACAAATAACTTCAGAGTCTCGTAGTTGTTTAACTGTTAAACATTTTAATTTTAAAGGTTTCGAACCTTTCTTTATTTTTTTTTACTAATCTAATGCAACGTGCAATAACATTTAATAATTTACGAATGATATCCTCGAGGTAGATGGTTCTGGCGGTAATATCTGCTGGATTTACCCGATGCAATTTCATCTGTGAGTGCATCATCCCAAGTTATATTTACTACCCAAAGTTGATGAAAGAGATTCTTTGCGTGTATTGTAACATAGAGCCAGCCTATACGATCGAAAATCCTACTGGCTTCTGAATTTTTCGTTTGGTATGAATTTCTATTGTCTTTCATCATCAATATTAAGAGGTATGATTTCCTTGTCTTCAGTTGGAAAGTCTTTGAGAAACAGAGGTGTAATAGAAGACCATGTATGCGAAGGTGAATCCCACCGCACTTTAAAATATTGTTTCCAATAATCCAAATTGAGGATTGGTTGTGCTTCCATTCATAAGATCATTCGTATAAAAATCATTTTTTATCGTGCATGTAGAAATTGGTTAATCCGTTTTCTTTTCAATAGCCAACTGATGCAACGACGCCTAAAAAATGATGATGACAACTAAAAATGAGCCGCAACTTATACCGTATAGTATAACAGTCAAGAGACTGTAATATACAATTGCGGGTTTGATGGGTTGGTTCACTAGACTATATTCGTTTATAATGGATTGTTAATCCGAATTTGCCGAAATTAACAAAATATATACATTTACAAATTCGTAAATATTTCGGGTGGATCTTGGAAGTCATTATAATCGGGTGGATATTGGAAGTCATGATAGGGGTGTTAATCTAAACACTTGACCTAAAAATCGGGAAATAAGAATTATACCGCAAAATTCGAGTCCATTGATGAGGTTCTGGTCCAGGAACCTTGGGTCAACGGTGACTGGATACAAGGGGCTCAGAACTCCCACAACTATCAAATACTACATGCGAAAAATGAAGGTAAGATTCGTTCCTGCATTCTCGCTAGAATAAATTTAAGGCTAATAACGGCCTACCTACCATACGATGAAGAAAGTATACCACCATGTAGGTTGGGCAGTGCAATAACGGATGCTCAAAAGCGAAAAGTAGGAGTCATCATGCGCATCACTCAATTGGGAGAATTACAAATATCAACAGGCGAGGTGACTTACTCCTTGATTTTATATTAAGTACTAACCTAAACATATGGAATATCGGGCGTAAGCCAACTTTCATTACTAAAATCAGACAAGAAGTACTAGTAATGACACTTGATTTTATTATTGAGAGAGTATTGGACTGGAAAGTGTCCTAAGGCCATTCCTTTCATGGCCATTGTTATCTCCAATATGAAGTGGATACAAAACCCACCATTAACACCACCAGTGACCACCCTGGTGGTCGAGAGAACTGTTTAAGAAAGCGAGGAACACAGATGCTGCTGCAGATTGGGACTGCTATAAAGAATTCCTCAAAACTTACAAGTACGAGCTAAGAGTAGCCAAAACCACCTGGACGATCTATTGTGGTAATATACAGGAGTCCTCGAAGGCGGCCATGCTACGCAAAGCACTATGTTCTAGACCTTCCATCCCGGGTTATCTACAACGACCATGGATCGGTTCATGGACTACGTGTAGTGGGGAATTCCTGGAGCTACTACTAGAGGCAAATGCTTAGAGCCAGGATCGTGACAGCTCATATCTGGGTGTTACGTCTGCCGCTAGATACGTGACCAAGGATACGCCGCACGGTGGGTTTTGTCCCCCGTTCTTTGGAACTTGGTCATTAATGACCTGTTACTAAACCTGGAAGGGCAGGGCTTCAGGGTGGTGGCCAATACGAGGATGATGTTGCTATTGCGGTCTTCGGTAAATATCCTTGTACGCTGAATGAGCACATGCAGTGCCCGTTCGGCTCTCTCTCTAAGTGAGCTGGTCTTCTTTACCAGGAAACACAAACTTCCTCAGTTTGACCCGCCAATATTAAATGGCACTCGCTTGATCTTTACGGATAGAGCGAAATACTTTGTGCTACTTTTGGACAGCAATGTAAGCTGGAGGGGTATGGAGCCCCACATAATATACTGGCTCTACGTCCCGGTGGTCCAACCTATACTACTGTATGGGATTGTCGTTTGGTGACCAGCTTTAAAAATTATGGCTAACCTGAAACTATCGATGAAACTCCAAAGAACCGCCCAAGTATAGTGTACTATACTTGTTATTGGATTCAGTTTATTTTATATCGCTGAGAAGTATTTTAATTTTACAGTATATTCATTTTCAGATTGTTATTTTGATATCATTATTGAATATTGCCTTGTTTCTGAGCCGGTTTCTCTGTCACAGCTCTGAGTATATTGAAATCTCCAACATTGGTCCCATTGATTAGTGGTGATAAAGGTTCCTCTCGGGGATCAGGTTGTGATAGTTTTAACATTTCATTAGAGTTCGGTAGAGATATCCTTGTGGATGACGTTTTGAAGAGTCTCCTCTTTTTATTTACATTTACCTTATTTTGTCTGGATTGAGTGACTTCCTTCCCAAGCTCCTTTTCATCCGTAAAAAATTAATTCATTGTTGAGATTTTGTAAACTCTGGATTCTAACATTAGTAGACATAGAAGGTTTCATTTGCCTCTCTATAGTGTTTGAATTCTGCTTTGTAAGTGTATCATAATATCTTGGTATTTAATACATTGCACCTCATCTGGCATTCTGAGACCAACTTTGATGTCATTTCATTGCCGTCTTGACGCAGACGGTGTCTTTGCTCTAATATAGGTGTGTGTTTGAAATCTATTAGAGGTAGGGAACTTATACTTCTATCTGCTGTAGTATAGCTAAGATTTCCACTACTAAAGCATTGCAACCTTTGGACATAGACAACTAGACACTTTCCGAAGTCGCCGATACTGTTTATCCTAAACCCTATACACTGTAACATTATTCTTCTCCTATTCGTTCATGGCTGCGGTTTATTATTCGGGGTACCTTCCGCTAGCCTGATTTGGTCCACGAGTAGTATTTTATTTCCCACCTACTCGATGGCAAGCCGGTTATGGCATTCTCCGATCCGCCACCTGGGGACGCGAATAATTTTTCGTGTATTGTACATTGTGTTCCACACAAAGCTTAAATAAAACGAAATCCAAATTACAATGAAAAATATTTTATAAAACGATCTGTAACATGCAACAAATATGTATACAAGTGTAAGTATTGTCGATAAACCAGAAACTGCATCATAGTATGGCGACGTGTGTGTGCGGATAATACAAAAATCTAGGTCATGGTTACACATTCGTCCAACACATTTTTTTAAACCAGTATACATGTGTTATTGTATTATAAAGACATAAATGCGATACATTGAGCTTTCACCGCCGCTTTTATATATTTCTTATTTATTTTGGAAACCACTTTCAATAGATACTCGTATACGTACAATACATATTCGAATTATATGACATAATAAATAAACACAACTAAGAATTATATCAGCTTTTTTTTTTTTTTTTTAAATAACAAATTATTCAACAAAACAAGTATTAATATATTCGATCGTGGGTATGCGTCAGACACAATATACCACGAATAGCTTTAAGTACATAAACATATCGTAGAGTCATACACCTTTTGCGCGCGATGATTCAATTTTGTATGAGCAAAGTTCGTTGAGTAAATAATTAGTTGCTCAGGTGGAAATATTTATCCTGAGTGCTTTTCTATAAAACACTAAAGCAAGCACGTCAACATCGTTTAAATTGTTACTGTAGTGTGGTATATACCTTTCATATATAACGAAAAAATAACCAACTAAACGATTTTTTCAACGCAGTCGCACATGTTCATCATACAATATCATCACATCACAACAGAAACTTATAAGTTGTGTTGTTATACTATAAAATTAAAAATGTCAATAATTTAAGTGTTATAAAAAAAAAATTTGATCGAATTTTGGTGTTTTAGGTAAAATATCTTGAAATCTGTGTGTCGCTTATCTATATAGCACGGTATCGCTTATCTGATAAACAAAATAAAAATACTTAATTGTGTGACTCTGTATATATATATACATTATACCTATATACGAACACCTTTACAAATGTATCGTAATTACCAACAAAATAATAGTAATCTAATTATTAGTAGTGATAACGACGGCGGCGGCAACAATACCAACGTTAATTTTGATGTCGATGAAAATTATGAATTTTCTGGTGCTTCATTAAAATTACGAGAGAGTACGAGTAATAGTGACATAATAAATACAAAAATTATCAATAACAATAATACTATTTGTAGTAGTGGTAGTAGTAGTGTAAATCATAGTTCATCAATATTGACTGGTGCGGACGTATTGTCACCACCAATTCCTGGAACACCACAACACTTGAACAAACGAAATAATAATAAAATTTTCATTATGGATGGACAATCGAATGGTTTGGATGTAAATGGTAAGTGTGCGCCGTATATATGTATGTACGTACAAATATGGGCCTGTTGGTCTTTATATATCAATTATTTAGAGGTAGGTTGAAGTGATTAATAGAATATTATATGTATAGATATTTTATGGTGCCGAATTCTAAAGACATAATTGGTGTAGTGGTGACGTTATCTTTATCAGATCGATATGAGGTGTATGGTATATCGATGTACAAAAATGTCGGTTGTACATTTTATGCTATTAATGTATCTGTACATATTATGTAATCTCAATAAAGTCATGTCGGTTGGCCAAAAGTTTGATTGGTTTAAGACATTCAACTGTCATTTAAACTTTAGAACCGCGTGTGCATGTTTCTTTTCGCTTCAGGAAAAGATGATGGCTTTTATTTATTGGAGTAAGGTCGACATATAAGGGAATTAGTTAATAGTAATTCATCATCTATATAGACTATATATAGTGTTTAGAGTTCATGGATCCGACTGTACTGTTTTCCGACTTGGAGTTTCCTGGCCACGATAGTGTTTTGGTTGCAACTCAGACATACCGTCGGGTACAGAAATTCTACTCCTAATCTCAGATGGCGCTAGTCTCTTAGCTGAACCAAACCATTGCACTGCGGAACAAGAAGTCTAGGCAAACGTCATCGCTAGCGTCTACAAAAAAGATTCTCTGATGCTTGCACTAGGCACGAGGCGAGCATCTTAGCGGTTTCGCTGGTCCCAAACGAGTGGGTACAATAACTGGTACCACTCCGGAAATGGCGGTTAAAAAGTTTTGTGTTCGGGAAAACAATCCGGTTATCTCTCTTGATGAGGAGAAATTGGGTATTTTCCGCGGCTTGCACTTAGTCATGGAGTTCTTGACTCGGCGAAACAGTCAGGGTTTGTACCGCAGATGCTTGGGTGCTATCTTTCGGATGGTGTCTTTATTTGCAGGTGCAATAATGACGAAACCTACAAGTGGTTTTGGGAGATAAACTCCAAAATGAAAGATGTTTGAAGTGGTTGTTAACTATCGGTTAGTGATCTCCCAAAACCACTTCTTTTACTAACATGAATTCCGATTCCGCCTGAGGATCCATGTGTAGCATCCACCAACATCAAGCTAATGAATCCAGCTATTTCAATTGAGGGATGTCCGTTGCAAACGTGAGGCGAATCGCCAATCGATTGTTTTCTGGGTTGACCAGAAATCCTTCGAGAGTATAACTGGTTCCGGTTTGCTGTTGCAGAACGTTCTGGAGACGATCTCTAGCTCTGGTCCATAGGCAGTTTCCCATGCAAATGTATAAAAGATGCGTGTAGCTGAAATAAATTGTACGTCGGTGGTCAAGTAAGCAGAGTCATTGTATTTGATTTCGTGGACATGAGTTCAACTCTCGTTTATAGGTACAACATTTTTATGAATTAATTTATTCTTTCAAATTGCTTCAACTCAGCAGCTTCTGTGAAATTTTTATTTTTCTCTTTTCAAATGGCAACTATAAAATATGAGTAGGACATAAAATTGTATATACGTCGATGGTTCAGTAAGCAGAATCATTGACTTTGGTTACGTAAACCTGAGTTCTAGTCTCGGGAGAGTCAATTTTTTTTTAAATTGCAAATGGGTTTTACCTTCATTGAATTCTTCTCGCCTGATCACAACAAAAAAATTGCAAATTTAATGAAAATTTTCCTAAAATTCAACATTTTTTTATGTTTTTATTTAACAGGCGAAAAGTATTCAAAGAAGCTAATCAAATACAAATTGTTATACTTTAATTTAATCACAAAGTGTTATACATATTTAATTGGTTTGTTTCTTTGATGTAACTTTGTATAATACTTTTTGATCAGGTAGTATAACACGTTGTACGTTGTATTGGGCTTCTTTGTATGCTTCTCGCCTGTTAAATAAAAACAAAAAAAAATGTTGAATTTTAGGAAAATTTTCATTAAATTTGCAATTTTTTTGTTGTGATCAGGCGAGAAGAATTCAATGTAAAACTCATTAGCCATTTAAAAAAAATTGACTCTCCCGAGACTCGAACTCAGGTTTTCGTAACCAAAGTCAATGATTCTGCTTACTGGATCATCGACGTATACCATTTCATGTCCTACTCATCTTTTATAGTTGCCATTTGAAAAAAGAAAATTAAAAATTTTAACAGAAGCTGAGTTGAAGCAACTTGAAAGAATAATTTAAATCAAAAACATGTTATCCCTAAACGAGAGTTAAACTCAGGTGCACGAAACCAAAGACAATGACTCTGCTTATTTAACCACCGACGTACAATTTTGATATAGCTACACGCATCTTTTAGACTTGCCATTTGTATACGGAAAATTGAAAATTTTAACAGAAGCTGAGTTGAACAAATTTGAAAGTATAAATTAAATGAAAAAAAATTTCATATCATACCATATATTGAATGTTTACTTCGATTTTTGGATCAAATTGGATCCGACCATTTCTAGTGTAAACGAAACTATCATGCAACTTTCGAATGTCGAACTGGATAACGCTTTTAAAGCGGTAACTAAATTTATCCAAATGACCGTAACAATCAAATGGTTTCTCATAATAGCAATCTACGATCCATAAGTCCATTCTTACAACAAAGCGGGACAGTTCGAGTAGGCGGATATATATAACGCTAGTATCCCATATGATCTTGCCTGGATCGTACTATTTCATAAAATTACTGGCATTCAGGTCCTCAATCACTTTTGTACAGCCTTTGACAGCGATTTTCGATAATCAGTGGAAAAATCCTATGTCGTAATAAGTCCACCTCAAATATAACACAAATTATGGGTCGATTACCTGAACAGAGTTAACCCGTCGAGACCAGTTCAGCACGTCATTCTTGATTTCTTTGACCCTTTTTTAACATCGACCAAAATACGCTCCAAAACCCAGATCAAAGCATACATGGCATATGAAAGCATACAATGGCATACAACCCTCGACGATCACATCACTTCGGGCGGTTTGTGGGAAGCAGCTGTAAACAGCGCCAAATATCAGTTAAAATGAATTCTCTGTATAGCGTCATATACTTTGGAATTACTTTCCACACTTCTCATCCAGGTGGAAGCGTGTTTGATTTCACGTGCTGTTGCGTATATGTCTTTTGACCCAAATCACTACGAATGCCTTTCACCAGAATATCTTTTAATTAGTCAACCGATAACTACTTTAACATACCTTGATTGTAACCGACTAAGTCTCTACCAGCATATACATCACTAAAAGATGGTCACAGAATATATTTTTCACCTACAACAAGAAAGATAACATCTCACCTTTGAAATGGCCAATAATGGCAGAGGTTGCCTCTCACCTATTTTAAAATTATTGAAATTTTGCCCACTATAACGAATAAGATTGTGATTGTGTATCACTATCTTAGTGGCGATCGTTGCGCATTACCAACACCTACAATGTTGTTGGCCGGATGGTGTCTATGAGTTTGGTTTTGCTAATTTTCGTTCTAGATCTGTATGTATATAGGGATTGTTTTAATTTGTCAAACGCTTCTTGTGCTATAGTTGGTTTCACTCCGTTCGTCAAAAGGTCACTGTTAGAAGCAGCTAGCGTGGAATAATTTGCAATAAATGTGCTATACTACCCACAGTCATCACTGCATAATTTATTGTGTCGTGTGAGGCGTGTGGTATCCAGTTACTGCCTGAACTTTAAACGGGCGTATCGTGTTTCCCTGAGCATGAACCGTACATAAAATAAAAAAATTTTCGTAATGAATCGAAAAACCATTGAATTTATTTAGTGTTATTGGGTGTTACAATGATACATCGTAGAACTTAGAGAAAATTCTTTTATGGAGATCAATTTTAGCTCTTGCATAAACAAAAACTGAACTTAAGAGTATAGGTTTTAATTTCAAAAAAACTAACTTCCGTCAATATCTCCCAAACTAATGAGTTTCAAGATCATTCAACATTAAACAATTTTCATTATAAATAATTTTCTCCTATATTGCACCGTTTCCGAGATAAAAGCCAGGCATTTATTAGAAAATTCACCCTGTATATAGATCCAGAAGTGGACATAGGGCCGTAGGGCTCAGTTCGATCGAATTTTATTTTTGATAAGCGAATTGCTTATTGGATGCACATAGTGAGATTTAGTTAGATCCTGTCTTTATGTGATGATGAAATAATTTCTGCGGGGTGTTTATAAACAAGAAAATAGGCTGTCATATGATCTTTAAAGAGTAGTATATAAATATTCATGGAGATGTCATTTTTTGAATAAATTTCAAATCAGTTTGTGGCACATTTGATGCTCAACAAAAGAGTTCTATCTAATGACAGCGTCGGCGAAGTTAAAGTTAATTGTTTCTCACAAACTTCAACCAATAAGACTATGCACATATTAATGAATTCAGGACGAACACGAGACTAACAAATTTGAACACAAAATCGCCACCTCATCACGACTACTATATGCAGCATAACAGTGAACGGAAACGTGCGAGTAAAATTTTACAATTATTAGGTTTGAGTCACAACCGGATATCAAAACAACATGTTCACGGATAATTGTACGTTTTGCGGTTGTGTCCTAACAATGATGAGGTAAATTTATTCTCACTCTAGAATTCCCATCGTATATAGGGTTGATCGAGGTAATATTCTCTATAAGTGCATTTAAATAAACTAATGTATAAGATTTTAATGTTGCAACATTTTTGGTACACTCTATAATATGCATGATTGATTTATTTGGGATTACCCTAACAAATAATGATAAGACACTCCAGAAAAGTTCGCAAACAATAACTGCGCGAAATTATATAGATAAAAGATAAGCATTTCCTAATGAGTGCGCGATAAGCAGAACACAATAAAATTTATAACTGACTAACATGGTAATGAATCAGAATATCACCAGCTGTTGTGCGATAACACAATATGAGGAATATATTCCAGGCGTGGCATCTTGACTATATATAAAAACTATTTATATCCAAAATTCTTAATATGCCTATACGACACACCTGAATTAATTCCTATATATATATATACTTATATGTATATACTAATCGATCGCTTCATTTATTATATATGTTTCAGACGAATTTTCATTAGATAGCACCAATAAAGCAGTTACAGCGGTCGATCCGACCAAACCTAAACTCGGTTCTCCACGACATTTCTTCTGTTTTCGGCAAGGACTATTTGAACAAGCCGCAAACGATTGTATTACAATATTATTAAAGCCATCGAATGATGTTGACCTGTTAGGTAGTTGGTTGCTCACAGAGTAAGATTTAAAACAAAATTCTAGATCATAAACTCATCTATACATTTAAATACGATTATTTCAGGATCAGTCATTGGGATCACGAGAAGGAGAAAATTGTTATACTGACCGCAAAATCACTGCTAGTCGTTAAATTTGATTTTATTGCGTTAAGAATTTTGGAACATAAGAAGATTCATTTGAATAAGATTGATACGATCGTTAAGGGTAAACTATCGTATCCGACAGCATCAATTGTACCGTAAGTATATTTTTTGTACAATTAGCTTAATATTCTAGATATTATAAATATGTAGATATGTATGTATGTGTTTTTCAAAAGCAGGTTGCCAGATATTATTGGACTGTCAGTAATACTGTCGTACTCACTAAATGACGATTTTCCCTATAATTTTACCTCTTTCCACACTTTGGCGTGGAATGGGGTAAAATGTTAGGGATTTTTTTTTGTGTGCAACATTTAGGTGTTTTTACAATCCAAAATTGTCAAATTTAAAAATTTTAGAAATATATAATATCCAAAAAGAATAATTGATTGCATTTTAATATCTGGCAAATACTTCCTTCGTATATATACAAACAGCTGATATAAATATCAAACTGCATGAAACTCTCAACACCTTTATTTAAGCCATAAAACTAACAATCAATTGCATTTTATTCATTCATGCTTACGTTAATAATACAAAATATAATGAAAATAAAATCAAAGCCACGTTGAAGGAATCACTAACGGATTATCGGCTATATTTCACGGTGCACTATTTGTCCGGCCAACAGAACCACAAACATGTACGCAGCCGATTTCAACACCATGCACAAGCGGATTTAAAATTGCGGAGAAATTAAATTTCTCCAAATTCCATCCGATGTAAAAATTAATATTTATTGCAATAATTATTTTAATTAATTAATTAATAACATTTTATTTATAAATAATTTATTTTTATTATTCTTGTTGTATTTAGTGAACGAAGCGAGGTTGGTGTACGCCTAATGTGGAACAATGGTCAAACGATTCCGACGACCCTATCATGGAATCCATTTACACGTGATATCCCATGGAAAACATTTACAAGTCATCCACTTCATAGTTATCAAGGTTGGTGTATATGACGTTATTTTTAACACATTTATTCCAAAAATGCTGATTTTACAGAGGAATATCTATCCGTGCCATCGTCCCAAGAGCAAATCGATCACAATCGTTTAATTTACTCCATCGATAATTTTCACTATGCACTAGTTCGATTATTTTCACAGCCCACCCTCGACTCCAATACGAATGTTAACAAAAATTGTAAATTCAACGAAGAGCAAATTGTATCGCAAAATTATATTGGGCTAGGTGCAATGATACATAATCGAAATAATTTAGGTTTCTTTAAAGTACGAGGAAAATTTAGTTTTTAGATGCGCAGCGCGATTAACGTATCTAGCTGCACATCCTGCATCATATATCTACAAACATATTATGTACTATTTTCAATAATATCAAGTCAAATTATGCAAATTTTTTTTAGAAAACTTTATCAAACTATTTTAATTCAAACTAGATTTTTTAATTGTGATTTTTATTATTATTGTTATGTTTTATATTTATGTATTCATGTAAATTTGATGGAATCATAGAGAATTGTTGTGGCGATAAGCCGGCGATTACATTTCCAATTGCTATGATCTATAAAATAATTATATTGTAAAACAATAAATAAATTTTATTTAGATTTATTAAATTAATACGAGGCGGTTTTATTTTATATATTGGATCAAATATGGACCCTTGATACTCTGGAGGAAGGTTTTAAAAAAATTGCGACCGTGCAAGTGCATCGAATAATGTTTAAAACTGTAAAATATCTACCAAGTGGTTTTAAACTAACTTATGTATGTTCAGCACTCAATGTCACAAAGGAACATGGTGCGGAAGCTCTAAAATTTATTGCCACCATCATTAATCTCTAAAATTTAGAAATTAAGAACTTACATCAAATTTAGTCCATTTATCCAGCGAACCAAATGCATTCGTTTGCATTGCCAACTGAGCGAATGCTTGCAAAGCATCCATTGAGCAATTTCCAATCCTACCAATCACGAAGGCTGCTTCTCTGAATAATCGTTACAATAACCCAATAAAATAAACAAATTAATGTTTCTTATATACTCACTTATAAGCATCCGGATGAATTCGTTTAATATCGCTTCGATTAAAATGGCACAACAATTGATTTAGTGCCATCAAATCAAACTGTGAATAATCCTCGGGTTCCTTATTCGCCCATCCCTTACGTATTCGATCAACAACTGCACACATTTTCTGCTCATTTAATCCGCGATACACGCCAAATATTTCCACCATCTCAATATCATCGATATCGATTAGCTGATAATCTTCCACAGGTATTCCATTTAATGCCCATCCCATATGTTGAATACACGGCTTTGGTATATTTTCCGCTCCATTAAATATAGATTTTAACGTATTCCAAATACTAGTGGATTGGTCATCGGTTATTGGACTTTGTCCCAACTCAGAGAGACAATTATAAATTTCATTGGTTTGTGATTCATCCAGTGAGCCTCCGTTAAATGAATTCGTTACAATTGTACTGCAGTTGTGGTCATCACCTGCCCAGGCTAATGAAACGTTGCAGGACACAGTTAAAATCAATAAAGCGAATTGCATTTCAATCATTTTGATTCGGAACACATTTTGCGACTGCCCAACACTAATTTCACATACTGATGCTTAATTAAACTTTAAAATAAATAAAATAATTGAAATTAAAAATGCATGCGCGATTATGGTAATTGATTGATCTGACCTTTGCATTACGAAATGCAAAAATATGAAACGTGGTTATGTATGCAATTACATTTTCTAATTATTGTATACAAATAAATAATTTAATTGAAATAAATAAATAAACTTACATAATAGGTTAACAATAACAATGCGATGCTGAGCACCACTGCACCAATGGCGAACACTAAACAAACGAAATGTGTAATTTGAAATGAGGCTAGTTTTACACGAATGTACAGATTCAGATAGTTAACAATATTTATAGATGGCGATCAACACGCTTAAGGGAATTGTATTTATGTATAAAACAAAGATTTATCAGAATAATCTCTAATCAGAATAATAAATTAATTTTCTGTATTTTCAATCAATAAATTAGAATCTACACAAAAATGGTGCATACTTTCGATATCCAAGAAACATCATAAATTTTGATGTCGATAATACAGAGTTGAGTTTTAGATGGGATTGAACAATAAAAAATTGAAAAAATATAAATTAAGGGGAATTATTTTGTAATCTACTTTACACTTCGCTAGAACATTATATACATCACTTAGAGCATATATACAGAATAATCAACACAAGATTTGTTCTTGCTTCGGCAGAACATATACTAAAATTGGAACGATACAGAGAAGATTAGCATGGCCCCTGCGCAAGGATGACACGCAAAATCGTGAAGCGTTCCACATTTTTTGTCAAATTTTATATTGTGTAGAACTTTACGATTGTTCGATGTGCCTGGATGGTTCGTATTGGCATAATGCTTAACACCACTTTTATACGATTCTTAAGGAAATGTAAATATCTAGTTGGTGATACTACGGGATGCCTCCGTCCTTGTAACGTTGTGTCTGTGTTAACTAACTACCGTTTTAATTGCTCACATGACACTGCGATTTGTCATTACTTCTCTCACTATGGAGATTACTGTGTTTTCGTATTTCCACAACGTTGATTACGTGATTACCAATTTTAAAAATATATCAACACATAAGTTTTACCAATTTATTTCAGTTTTTTACAAATAATCGTTTACAACAGTATTTCACACGTAGTAAATCAAATCAACACATCCACGAGCAGCAGCAGCTTAATGTGAACCAGTTTCATAGCCATCGGGAAGAGCGTTGGCATGTGGATTATGGAATAAACTTTTTTGTCCTTCACCCCATGGGAAACGTTTGGTACGAATTCTCAATATACTACATTTGTAGATGTTTGTCAATGATTTTATATGGAGCTCCTTTCGCATTCACTTGTGTATGTTTCTTAAGGAACTATAAAAATATCTGCCAATATGATGACACATGTATCTGATCGTTCGAGCATATTTGCAACGAAATTCGCTACGGTTTATGTTAAATAAATGCGAAGTTTCCCTCAGGATAGCTGGTGCATATTAATATTTGGGTAAATAGTCTTATCTGGTAAAGCGAATGATTAGAGGAATTGGGGCCGAAACGACCTCAACCTATTCTCAAACTTTAAATGGGTAAGATCCTCGACTTTCTTGATTGAAGTCATCAGAGGTTCTTTAATGATATATTGTGCCTAGTGGGCCACTTTTGGTAAGCAGAACTGGCGCTATGGGATGAACCAAACGTTATGTTACGGCGCCAAAATTAATGACTCATTCAGATACCATGAAAGGTGTTGCTTGCTTAAGACAGCAATGACGGTGGACATGGAAGTTGTAACCCGCTAAGGAGTGTGTAACAACTCACCTGCCGAAGCAACTAGCCCTTAAAATGGATGGCGCTCAAGTCATATGCCTGTACATAACCAATATGGCAAATTTAATAATACTATTAAAATCAAGTCATATCGAGTAGGAGGGTACAATGATATGCATTGAAGTGTTTGGTGTAAGCCTGCATGGAGCTGTCATTGGCACAGATCTTGGTGGTAGTAGCAAATAATCGAATGAGATCTTGGAGGACTGATGTGGAGAAGGGTTTCGTGTGAACAGTGATTGATCACGAGTTAGTCGGCCCTAAGCTCTATGCGAAAGCTGTCATAAACAAGAATATTTTTTATTATTTAATTATAAAAAACAATTCATTGAGAGCGAAAGGGAATACGGTTCCAATTCCGTAACCTGTTGAGTGTACGCTTTTAAGATTGGATATTAACATGTTATGATGAATATTCATCCTGGTAACAGGAATTGCCATAGAGACGCCGTCGGGATATACCGAAAGAGTTTTCTTTTCTGTTTCATAGACATATTACCATGGAAGTCTTTCGCAGAGAGATATGGTAAAAAGTCTAGAAGACCAACACTAAACAAACGAAATGTGTAATTTGAAATGAGGCTAGTTTCACACGAATGTACAGATTCAGATAGTTAACAATATTTATAGATGGCGATCAACACGCTTAAGGGAATTGTATTTATGTATAAAACAAAGATATATCAGAATAATCTCTAATCAGAATAATAAATTAATTTTCTGTATTTTCAATAAATTAGAATTTACAAAAATGGTGCATACTTTCGATATCCAAGAAACATCATAAATTTTGATGTCGATAATACAGAGTTGAGTTTTAGATGGGATTGAACAATAAAAAATTGAAAAAATATAAATTAAGGGGAATTATTTTGTAATCTACTTTACACTTCGCTAGAACATTATATACATCACTTAGAGCATATATACAGAATAATTAACACAAAGTTTGTTCTTGCTTCGGCAGAACATATACTAAAATTGGAACGATACAGAGAAGATTAGCATGGCCCCTGCGCAAGGATGACACGCAAAATCGTGAAGCGTTCCACATTTTTTGTCAAATTTTATATTGTGTAGAACTTTACGATTGTTCGATGTGCCTGGATGGTTCGTATTGGCATAATGCTTAAGACCACTTTTATACGATTCTTAAGGAAATGTAAATATCTAGTTGGTGATACTACGGGATGCCTCCGTCCTTTTAACGTTGTGTCTGTGTTAACTAACTACCGTTTTAATTGCTCACATGACACTGCGATTTGTCATTACTTCTCTCACTATGTAGATTACTGTGTTTTCGTATTTCTACAACGTTGATTACGTGATTACCAATTTTAAAAATATATCAACACATAAGTTTTACCAATTTATTTCAGTTTTCTACAAATAATCGTTTACAACAGTATTTCACACGTAGTAAATCACATCAACACATCCACGAGCAGCAGCAGCTTAATGTGAACCAGTTTCATAGCCATCGGGAAGAGCGTTGGCATGTGGATTATGGAATAAACTTTTTTGTCCTTCACCCCATGGGAAACGTTTGGTACGAATTCTCAAGTGTTCATATTTAACAAATTCTGGTCTTGGGTTATGATGTTCCTCTTGATGTTTCAAGTACGCGTTCAACATGCATAGCCCCACTGATGGAACAGCAACAAAGAATGATAGTCGTTTCCATAATTTCCAACCATCAGCTGAAATAATATAAAATAAGTAATGTTAAAATTAATCCATATAATTGGAGTTGTTTTTTTTGTGATAAAACGGATAAGACACTGGCATTACATAACTCGCCAAAAGTAACCTCATTGGGAACAATAATTTTGGAAAACTACGCAACAGTAAAATAAAATTAATAATATTTACCATGTCCGGCTGTGGCTGATGGGCCAGCTGCGGCTGCACGAATTGGCGTGGTAAATAATGTTCGTACGCTTGCCATTTTTGCCAAGAAAAAAAAATTTTCAGTCTCTTGTCAATAATTTGATAAAATTGTGATGGCTACTTTGACTACTTTGAAGTTTGATTGTAGCGCCATTTTGTACAAAATTGTACGACGCGGTGGTTGAGAGAAGCACAATAAATAGTTCAAATGTTACATAATAGATGACAGTAAAATTTATTAAAAATATATAAAAATATAATATCGGTAAATTTATAAATTCAAATAATACTACTCTTCTTCTGCCTTAGCTTCTTCCGATTCATCTTCTGCTTCTCCTTCTCCGTCACCTTCCTCTTCTTCCTCTTCATAGCCATCGTATAGCGCGTTCACACGACCGTTATAAAATAGACTTTTATTGGAGTTCCAAGGCCATTTCCGCCCCGCAAAATTTGGTTTTCTCATAAAGGGATACGGTACAAACGGTGGTCGATCTATTTCCTCCCGTGTCATAAATACATATATGGATAGCCCAATAATTGCAGGTAGGACTACCAACATACTTAACATTCGCAGGAAATTCACTTTGCCTGATTTTGGAGGGCAATCTAGGTAGGTAGAGAACACAAAATATGTTGGCGTTTAATTGCATTATGTATAACTACTGAGCACCTCTACATGTGCTCATTACCTGTTGGTTTTGTTGGAGCGCATACTGGTGTACATGGTGGCTTTTCTTTTGGTGCACAAACAGGTGCTGGACAATTGGCAGGTGGACAACCGACATCTCCGGTGGATGTAGGTGGACGAGCTGGTTCATCTTCTACACAGCCCAACGGACAAGAAGGATACTGAGATTTTGGAGGTTCACATCCATAATCCAATTCCTGCTCAGGTTCGTCTTGACACGGCTCGCATGGTGTTTTATCACACGACGAGGACGATGACGAGGACGAATCTTTTGAATAATGTCGCGTCCTCAAATAACTCGGCTTAAACGAATCTATCCGCTTAGATCCTGCGGCGTAGATTCCTCGCACAAGCAATAATAAATTTCTATTAAACATTTTTTAGCAACGCTTAGAGCGGAAAAATATTCAAAATAAAAATTCTTTGTTTTGATTGACACGCTTCAGGAATTTTGGCAGAGGCTATGCGATAGAAATTTGACCTGGGTTATCCACAATAGCAGTGTTAAATGTTTTGGCGTAATAAAGAGTCTAGTTCTCGAAATATTTTAGTAAAATTTGATTTCTTTGATTAGCCATGGAGTTAGGCACCACACATATAACACGAGTTACTTATCGACATCATGCGTTGGAACTGAACGCGTCTAATCTTATGTATAATGGAACAAGGGTGATTTTATTTTAAGTGGATTTATGCAATTTGATTCGACCAGGGAACAGTTTCAAAATTGTAAACATCTTCCATTTCATTAAAACTCAATTAACTCAGTTATACAAGTAAACTATATCTTTATTTTTTTGTCTCATCTGGTGGTGTGGGTGGTTCTGCTGGTTCTGTTGGTTCTGCTGGTTCTGCTTGTTCTTGTAGTTTTAGATTTTCTTGATACAAATGTACGGCCGCCGCTATGGCTACAATCAGTGCTAACAACGTAAGTATTTCTAGTAAATACCCGCGTGGTTTTGGACAAGCTGAAGGATATTAAAAACAAATTAGGGTTACTTATGAGGCAATAACAAAAAATCTATTATTTACGTGGCTTCTCGTCACACATCGGTGCACATGATTTAGTTGGTTTTGGTGGTGGACACATAGGCGCTGTACCACACTGTGGTGATGCAGATTTTACTTCATCACAGCATATCGATGGATATCTAGATGTTGGCGCTTCACCTTCACACTTTGATTCACACTCTTGAGGCTCTTCTGGACACGTCGATTTACACGGTGAACTATTATCACACGGTACCGATGATTTATTGGAAAAAAATCGTGACCTCAAGTAGGTAGGCTTAATCGTATCTATCCGAATGAGTCTGGCCGCGCAGACGCTTCGCGCAAGCTGGATTAAATTCCGATTAAGCAACATTTTATTTGATGACGCTTGCGGCACAAAAAATTTAGAAATAAAATGTTTTTTTTGTTTAGGTTGGCATCATACGTTTTTTGCGGAGGCTATGCGATTTCAATTCTACTATATCTGCGGACAGAAGTGGCTAAATAGGCCTGCATTGAATTCCATAAGGTGTTTACAAATATCAAAAAACAATAGAGAATATCTCGATGGCATTTTCAAACACAAAATCAGCAGAACATAGAATTAAAACTCTTATATTCGTACATACAAAATAAAAATATCTTTATTCCATTCGATTAAGATCGTGATGTTACTATACAACAGCAAACTACTAGTCTAGTATCCATCAACATCACCTCGCTTCCGATAATCGGCATTGCCATAAATTACCGATTCATTTTTGGCTAGCGCACACAATACCGAACCCCGTAACGTGTATCGTGTTGTTTGATGACCCAATTTTTCTAGACCCTCGATTAGTGGGTCCGTATTTCCGTATTCGTATTCAACTACCATTGGGAATAGTTGATGGTGTATTCGTGGCTCATCAACCACTTCTTTGATATCGTAACCCATCCAAAGTGAACGTACTATGGCCGCGGATATAGCTGTTGTTATCTTTGAACCACCTGCTGCCGATAATACTAGAGTTACGTTACCCGATGAATCGCTAACAATAGTCGGGCTCATTGAGGATAATGCACGTTTTCCGCCTCGTATATAGTTGGCCGGCGCCTCACGGAATCCATACAGATTTTCACCAGCACCCGGTATACTAAAATCATTCATGCCATTGTTGAAAATAACCCCGCTTCGTGGTCCTGTTAACATGCTGCCAAAACTAAAAATAAAATAAATTCGAAACTGTTAATTCAGAATATACCGGGTTTTATGAACTTACTAAAAATTAACAGAACTAGTTACGGCCACTGCATCCCCGTTCGGCCCAATCAACGTTAATGGTGATGTTCCATGTTGCGTCCGACTACTAAACATAGCATTATAGTCGGCCGCATTATTACTCGTTTTATGATCGTCGATTTTTTGTCGAATAAGTTCGGCAATCGTTTCATTTTGCAAATCGGCCACCACCTTGGCAATGTCCACAAAAGCTGGATCACCCAATAATGTCCGCTGGCTAAATGCATGTTTGAACGCCTCGATTAGTCGATGATTATATAAAATTTCCCCGTCGAGATCGGCTACATCTTTCGCCGTGATATTATAGCCGCGCAGTACGTTTAGTACAAATCCGATAATTACGCCACCACCCGGAAACGGTACCAAATGCACTGTATTATTATTTATTTCAAGCTCGTCCGAATCATACCAGATCGCTTTATAATTTTCGAGATCTTCTTTCGTTATCGTACTATTAATATCTTGTAGATCTTTTACGAGCATTTCGGCTACCGTACCATTATAAAAATCGTATCCACCATTTTCCGCAATTATTCGTAGCGTATCGCATAATTTCTCGGGCCTAATAAGTGACCGCTCACGAAGATACTCATTACTCGTTTTATTGAAAAATAGTTTGGCCAAATTTTCATCATCCTTGAGATTCGGTAACAATGAAATCGCATTCTGCATGTGGCGTGACATAAAAAATCCATCATCGCATAGTGTAATAGCTGGCTGAACCAACTCTTCCCATGGCAGAGAACCAAATCGACGCCATGCCTCATAATAACCGGCCACTTCGCCCGGGACTGCAATCGCTAACGGTGAATGAATCGATTGCGTTAAGTTACCATTGAACATATTTTCGGTTGCCGCAAGCGGTGCTACTTCGCGTGCATCGAGCGTATACGATTTTTGTTCCGTACGATTATAGTAATTTAGTATGAAACCACCACCAATTCCCATACTTTGCATTGTTGTGATTCCAGTACAGAACATTGTTGCAATCGTTGCATCGATAACATTTCCACCTAAGAGGAAGATCTCCCTATTGGGATAAAAAAAGACAAGAAGAAAAAAATAAACGAAATTATTAATCAAACTGTGCAAAGTGATAAACTCTATGTGCGTAAGCGTAACCGCAATTTTAAATTTATTTGTGAGAAAAAAGTATTAACCCAAATCGAAAAAACCACAATATCACATATGACTTTGTAGTTCTTCAAGAATTCTTCATCTTAATCAAAATGTGTTAAGTAGATTTATAGAATTTAAATATTTGTACGATATTAGTCTTATAAAATATAATTGTTAATCTAGCAGCTTCTTTAAATATCAGAACTATGCTTGCCATCGAATACGTAATAATAAGAAACACTCATGTTTCATCAGCAAAAAACATCAGAAATTTAGAAATTAGAAGGATTGGATCCAGTTCAGATCATTAATCTGTACGTTAGTAAAAAAAGACTGGAAAGGAAGGAAATGATCGCAGCACTGTTCAAAATAAACAAACTTACTGTAAAGTTTCATATTCCATCAAAGAATTAAAAAAAAAATCCCTTACCGAATTTTAGTTCACCTTGCCAACCACTCACATAATAAAACACACGAAAAATTGTCTTGCATTGGTAATAGACATTTTTTCGTGAGTTTTTCTATGTGAGTGCTTGTCAAGGTCGACTGAAATTTGGTATCGATAAATCTGAATATTTTCTTTTTTTATATATGGATTTTGACAATTTTGAATGTCCAACTCCACAGTTGATGGCAATGAAATTTAATTTATTCAGATTTTAAAGTTATTGATCTGCGAGCCATTTACAGTTCCTATACAAATTTTTCGTACACTTTCGGAGTATATTTGGATCGGCCTTTTAAGACCTGTTTAACCAACTCCCGTTATATAGGTCACTTGTTTGACGCGCTTTGATCTATTAGAAAACTGTAAAGTGATCGAGTTCAATTGCGTCCTATCTTGCTAGGTCTAGCGACTCTCATGGGGAGAATACGCAGTGTTGGAGAACTACTTATCAGAGGTTGCCCTATTATTGTACAAATAATTAAAATTTTCACATATCATATATCCTCTGATATAAAAGTTGGTCAACATTTTGCGTAACCGGAATACTCGAACGTTTGTAGTTTGTTGTCAATTTTGTGTACTATAATTTCCAATGGCCTAATACTCATATCTAACTAAACACTTGATTTTTTGTTTAATAATAAATGCGACGAGATAACAATGCGGGATAGATAAGTGTTTGTTTACCAATTTGGTTGGTTTGGTCTAGTTTACTGATGACCAGATATATTTCGAAAATTGGTATGCCCTCAAAAATTATTTATCCGAAATATAAACTGATAAACATTTTTGTAAACATAAATTAAGCTTCTACATATTATTATATTGGAATGACACACTACAGCGTTCACATTCCAAATTCAACATTTTGTACCGTTTTGCACACTAAAATTCAACCTTTGACAAATGAAATACAAGTACTGCAGGCTCAATATTGTTTTCTAATAAAGAATTAACAAGTTACAATTCCTGGTCGTAGGTCATTTCCATCCCTTTAGCATTACTATTTTATTTGTAGAATTAGAGTCAAAGTCATTTAACTTACAAGAAATTGTTGAAATTTTATTGCTTTTATGGTATGATCGAAGAAACTTAAGCTAGAGTCAAGGTGCAAATACATACAAATCCTAGAATTATTTTCAAACGAAGTCGGACATTGAACAGAAAAATTGACTAATATACTGTACAGACTGTACAGACAGAAACAACATATGTATATATAACTATGCCAGGTTCCACCTTTAATTACTACTACATATATCATTTAAATTTCAGAAGATTGTGATTCAGATTTTCTTGCAAAACTATTCGAATTTGCAAATTCAATATATAAATTATATTCTAGTCCAACTTTCATTTTCATTTCATTTCAGATATCACCAACGAGAAAGCGCAGCATTAAAGTAAGTTTACTTGGCGTCCATGGTATCCTCGCCCTGTGCACATTCACAGGTGCTTGAGTCCGCTAGACTCAATCGGTACATATAAGAGGATATTCTTCCATGTCCTGTTAATATTTGGGTAAACCATACACTTAGAGGAATCTTTGTCTCTAATCTCGCTTCAATGTTTGGCAGATAACTATATGTTATTCTATCAACCATTGAATGCGACCATATATCTTGCTCTTGAGCGAGCCCAAGAGGTTTGGTCGATTTTGATCCCCTTCTACTATCACATTTCCGAATCTCACAACTTGTCTTTATCCTATTTTGTAGTTGGCCATGTTCTCATTTAATAGTATAACAATGGAAGAAAGTATAACAGGAAAGGCGTCAGTTCACACTGTTCTGTAGGTCTTGGTAATTCCGAGCAAGATACTTCTTTGGGCATACTAACTAGTGTACGCCGATGATGACAGTTCATTCTCTCCGCTCATGCCGCGCACGCGTATGTCAATGAAGAGACCACAATGCCTTCATATATTATTGACAAAGTACGTTGCTTGAGTCCCCATGTCTCTTTCGCAATTTGTTTCATCACAGCGAAAACCTTCTTACTATTTTCCGCGGGTCTTTTGACATGTGAAGTTACTCGAAGACTTTCGTCGACGTCAACTCCCAGCTATTTGACAGTTTTCACCATCTTAATTCTTTGGCCATTTATGGAGACCAATGGTGGTCTCCTAATGTCCAGTGAAGCTTTAACCTGGATGATAACTGTCTTTGTAGAGGATATCCCCATTTTGTAACTTTTGCACCAGTCTACCATCCTGTATATGGCTAATTGCGCTTTTCCTTATCGTCCGCGACTAGTCCAACTGTGTTAAAGTTTGTCATGTATTCCAATTGGATTTATTTTATATACAAATATTGGAATTTGGAGTACATATCTTGTAAATTAAGTGCCGCTGTTGATATGAGAGATGTACCCGGGCACTGGTCAACATTTTCGGATAGTTTTAACCAACAATCAATTCTGTAGACATTAAAAATATTTTAAAGAAATTTAAACGGTTTTTAAAATTTGTTCCGCCGATCCGAGAAATACCCACGGTTACTCGTTTATATTTTCGTAGTGTGGAGTTGTGGACCAACTGTGTGGTCAAACAAACTAAATTTGATGAACTTTACTATTTTGATTACACGTCTATATGGTTGAGTAGCTGTCCAAATCTTATAACTTTTATCAAAAATGTACTTTTCTTTAACTAACGTGGAAGTTTCCGATTAAAACGCACTTATCTTTATAACTGACTCACCCAAGCTACAAGAGCTGACATAATTTAATAATTCAATTCAAGGTTACTTTTTGAAAAATGGTGAAACTTGTATTTCAATCACAAATACGAAAACCACAGAGTGGCTCTCTCGAGCTTCATTACAGACGACTACTAGTTAGAGGAAATTTTCCACCATATTTTCACATAGTAGCTACAAAGAAAAAAAATCTAAAGGTGTTAAATCGCACGATCTGCGGCCAATTGATGTCTTGAAGTCAAGAATGCCGGTTAAAGGCCATATATAATTAGCTGGCATCGTATGATAACCCAATTCATTCACTGTATAAGTTAGTAACTCCATAGTAACAAACTGCACCAAACTGTCACTGTTTGTAGATGGATAGGTATTTCGATAATATCTCTTGGATTTTCAGAGCCCCAAATGCACAAGTTTTGTATGATTATATACGTAGCTAGAAAATGTGAGCTTATTCGCTAAGAAAGAATTTTTCAAAAATTCGGCCTCACCTTCATTCATTTTCATTTATCTAATTTGATTTTAAAATTTTGGAAAATTTTATTTAAATATGTCGTGTGTCAAAATTTATTTGCCACGTGCCACATTTGGCACGCGTGTGTTGCGTTCCCACTATCCTAGATTATCGACGAGTGTGGATATCTCTAGCAAAGAAAATTTCGCAAAATCGGCCAAAATTACCAAACTTCTAAATGGTAAAAAAAATTATTAAAGCCTACAGAATTGAGTCCTCTTGGCCATATATCAGTGATAAAATATTGTTCAAAATAACGCAACTTCTAAGCTCGGTGAAAAATAGTAAAGTCCACCAGAATGTAATTTGGTTGACCACAAATATTTTGAATGGTCTATACCAATAATGTTGAACCTTTATGAAGCTGCCAGCTACTTCGACAATTCCAATGCATTTGACGTGCCCCTACCGCATAAGAAGCTACGCAGATGATCTCGTTTTGACAGATTCTGGTAAATACCTGAACGTCTTATCTGATCTGATGCAGAATGCCATTGCTATAGTGGAAGTTTGGTGTGTTGAAAAGTGGTTGCACGTCAATCGGTCTAAAACTGATCTGGTTGTCTTTACCAGACGTAGAAACAGTGTTGATATATCTGTTCCCACTCTATTTGGTAGAGCCATCACAAGGACAGAGCACGTCAAGCACCTAGGTGTTATTCTAGATAGCAAAATCTCCTAGAAACTTAACCTTGATTCTAAGCTTCAAAAGGCCATTGCTATTTTTTAGCGATGCAGAAGAGCCATTGTAAATTCCTGGAGTCTGACCCAATTCATTCTTCGTCGTTTTCCCTTCGAGAGAACTGTGGCTCTCACAGGATTACTATAGACAGTTGTCCGAGTCGATAGTTTTTTTTGTGGATGTGCAGGGTTTCGATTTTATTGCCCAAAGTATGGGCTCAGATTCTCGGGTAGTCTGGGTAACACTGCACGGTTTTTCAAGCTGAATTAATTGCACTTACCCATAGTGCGATTGAGGCGTTTAAGTTAAATGATTTAGGGAAGGATATTATTATCTGCACAGATAATAAAACCGTGCTCAATACCCTAAAAAATCATTTGACTATACATCTAAACACTACATTAATCTCATTCGCTCTAATACGAGAGTAATAAGGTTCATGTGGGTACCTGCTCATTGTGGCGTTATGAGAAATGGGATTGATTTTTAGTTCTAAGTTTTTAGCGACAGTTGGATCGCGTAGCAAATTTGTTGGTCTCGAGCCAGTAATTCCTCTATCCTTCAATGGTGGTAAGGACGCTAATAAGTAGTTTGCTTTACTTGAACTGTTACTGAAGAGCCGTTCTACTCCTAGTTGTCGAAAGGCGAAACGGTTCATCATTGAACCCAACGTGAGGTTCACTAAATATGTGTTATCCTTAAAAAGGCGCCAACTCAGAAATTATGATTGTACTCATAACGGGCCATGAACGTTTCAAGATTCATCTCCAACGCATTGGACTTTCTCAGGATGATCTTTGTGACAACTTTCTGGAGGAAGTGGACGACTGTCTACACTACCTTTGCAGCTGCCCGGCCTTTGTCGAAGCTAGATCCCAAGTGTTCTCTTACGGATCTTTTATCGTAGATCAGTTATTATCCATTTCTTGGTTCAAACTTTTACAGTTTGCTAATGATGCAGTGCGCTTCTGCGAGTTAGGATAGATCTTCTATAGGTTTGCACCATGGGCCATTATGGCATTGAGTGCAGAACCTCTGTAGGTTCAAACCATTTTAATAAAAAATAAAATAATTATCAAACAATTTTCTGCTCCGTCCAAAATAAAACCTCGAAGTAAATCGATAAGAGAAAAAACCCATCCCTTCAACGGCTTGGCCAGAAGAATTTTTGCCTACTAAATTAATTTTACATGTCAAAAAGTCTGTGGGATGAGTTTTGGTGCTAACTCTGTACTTTTGTACCAACTGTTTACGCGAGCTACCGGTTGGACATCACTTTTTCTATTCTATACTATTTCAAGTTATAGACGACTACTTAGCCGTGGATATGTCTAGGATCGGCAGTACAAAATTTTAAAAATCAGCCAAAATTCCGTTAAACAAATAATAAAGTTCATCAGAATGATGAACTTGAGCACAAAAATTACAATTGGTTTAAACTATTCGAATATATGCATGAGTACTCGTGGTCAACTTTAGGTAGGATCGGCACTGTAATGTCATTAAACTTCGCTCAAACTCCGGTTACGTTGCATTTTTGGTTTGCAATATTTTCTATCGACATTATTAATAGAGAGGGCAAGGGGCACTGCATCTGTTACCTATTATATTTGTTAATAAACCAAAAGATTAAATGTATACACAATACAAATCCATATACGTATTAAAAGATTAAGAAACACTGTAATGACTTAATAATAGTTAATTCATTGAACCAAAATTAGCCTGTAAAACAAACACAACGATGATTCAACCCAGGAAGTTATTTGCTTCAATGATATCGCAAAATAATTCTCTAACCTACTTATCGACGTTCCACTGTCTACAAAACCACATAAAATTTATCGTATTACAAAATTAGGCAAAGAACCAAAAGTTGTTCAAATCACTCAATGGAATCGTAAAAAATTGCCAATGAATATATGTGTGTATATGTGTGTGTGTGCTCGGTATATTTTTATTAGTACGGTTCTGGCGATTTTTATTAATCAATTTGTTTCATTGAATTGTTGATGAAAAAATAAATAAAATCATGCGCAGCAAAATATAAACAAACATGTCATTGAAAGTTCGAGCACCACACCAAAAAAAAAAAAAAACAAACGCGTCAAGGACAACCAGCTGATAATTTATTCAAAAATTTCACGAATATTTTGTTAGTATGCGATTATTGTATACAAACAAAGAGTATACGTCAGACATTTTTATAAATAAAACAGTTTACATAATTTTTATTAATTTTTTGAATTTTTTTATTATTTTTTTTTTAAAGATTTCAATTTTTTCATAAACATAACATCAATAATTCAATTTTTTTAAAATTTTATAAATCTAATTAATGAAAAATTATAAAGTGTGTAATATAAAAAAAAATCAATTACACGAGCAAGAAAAAACAACTTAAAAACTAACAGTTATTTTTAAACTAAATTATTAATGGACAGCCAAATTGATATTCAGTCGATCCCTTTACAAAATTATAAAAAATTTCTAAAGGAATTTTGTATTCATCAATGTTGTACTATATAGATAGGATTTTTGTGTATAATAAGTAATAATAATAATAGAGTGAACAACAACTAATCCTAAATTCACAGGTAAAAATTAATTTCCAAAAATAACGGAAAGGACAAAAAAAAAACTCGATTCTCCTCACCCTGGATATTCTTCTTCCATTCGGTTGGTATCATGTTCAAGAATTGATGTTATTATTATTACTATTATTACAGTTACTATTACTCCTACTACTCATCCATGATATTGTATTTTGTTGGTGGTGCCTGTGGTGGTGGTACACATTTGGTACGGTTCGCCGAAATTTTGAATGAAACGTGCTCGCATCAAATGTGTAATTTTTGTACCAATGCGGAAATATCGATGTGAATCCAATTTTTCGTCCATCAAAAATTTTATTACGACGTATTTTTATTAAATTATTTTTATAAAATGGCTGAATATTTGTAAAATAATCAGTCATTTCGAGTTTTTCTTTTCTTTTTTTTTTAATTAAATTTAATTATATATGGATTTTACACAATCCCGCTAATTATAACAAATTAGTAATTATGTGTAGGTAGGTAGATATATAGAAAATATTTAAGCACTCTAAATTTTAAAATATATTTTTTTTATATTATTAATTAATTAAAATATTTATTATTATTAACTTAAATGTTCTTTTTTGTATTTAATTCTTTTGTTTCAATCAATTTTTCACCAATTTAGCTTTTTTATTATTTTCTGTATTCATTAATTTTGTCACAATTTTCCTGGAATGTCCATTTGGATCGAAATGATTTGTGTGTTCGCTGGCTTCTTTCTTGCTGCGTTGTTTGCCGCTTTGTCCCGAAAACATGTATTTATCATGATCAAAATTGTAGTGTTCGTATTCATCAAAATGAACTTCAGACATGTTGGTATAAATTAAATGTATTTCTTTTGTTTCACACAACAATCGATTATAAAGATATTTCTAGATGTTTTTACTCTTCTTACACAGCTTTTTTATTAATATAATATTAATTGATCACACTTCAGTAGGGTTTTATATTAAAATCACAATCAAATTTTTATTTTTTTTTTATAATTTAAATTTGAAAACAAAAGCTTTTATAACTAGCTTACTTTGGTTGGAAAAAATTAAATTATTATCACGTTTCTTTTTATAAGAAATGTCACTTTGTTAACACTCTTTCTTTGACTAAA
Source organism: Tipula unca (assembly GCA_951394425.1). Lineage (NCBI taxonomy): Eukaryota > Metazoa > Arthropoda > Insecta > Diptera > Tipulidae > Tipula > Tipula unca. Next base: position 19,452,103 of record OX596382.1, on the reverse strand, counting down.
TTCTAGTTCACAAATTGCGCGCCTATTTATACCAAAGCCGAGTAAAATACGAACGAAGTTTAAAAATTTATATTTCACAAAAACAAAATAAAATCCAAACAAAACAAAAAAAATATTGAAGTAACATTATACTTGAGTTTTATGAGTACATATGTGTATACATAATATTATGTGCGCTGTATTTGTATTCCCCGCAATCTCGTCCATTCATGTATTCGTGTGTGATAAACTTTGTTTTGTTTTATTTTTAAACCGCGCACAGTTGCCAGTGTTGCATATCATATTATGTTAAAGAAAATAAAAATGAAATTTTTTTTGTTTTGTAACCGCGTTTGAACCATGTAATTAAGTTTTTCACAGTTAGTTTTGTTAAAAAGAACGAACAGCATAAGAATTTTGCAAACATGATGGTTCAAGAATCATCAAGAATTAACATGTACAAATAAAGTATAAAAATATGGTTCTTATGTTGATTTCTTGATTTGTATCCACAATTATGATTGGTAAGAAGAATCTTGGTATACAGACAATAAATTTAAAAGTTTCATTTGAATGTAGTTCAAGCCACATTGTGCAAAACTATATTATTTTACCACACAGAATCGGCCAACTGTAAACGCAATAAGGAAAACATTTTCGGAAAGCTCAACTTTTAACAAGGCACTAATTGAAATAAACTGGAATACACATTTTGGCCAGTATCCCGTTTGTGCATATACTCTACATTGGCTAGAATTGGCCATTTGTATCCAGAATATATCAAATTTATGGTTTTCTGAAATGGTTGTATGGATGATTTCCAGAAAACCAAATTTTTATCAAGGAACTAATTTAGACAACGATGTTGTCTGCGACGTTTGGATCGGGAGGTACCGGGTTCGAATCCCAACAGAGGCGGGATGCAAAAGGGATTTTTTATCTCCCGATTACGATCGGTGATTAAATTGAAAACATCTATGACCCTCTGTTGGAATGTAGAACTCATGGGCCGACCCATCTTCCATGTCACTGTACAAGGTGACATGGAGCTATGCAATGCGAAACTGGTATACTGTACTTGTGTGAATGGGATGAATGTTAGTGTGAATGTGGGTATTGCACCGTGGGTCCATTAGTGGCATTGAGTGCTGGAGTAAAATCCGCCCAATTTTAATTAAAAAAATAAAATTTTAGACAAATATATAATTATTTGAGAAAAGTTGGATTTTTCCGGAAATCATCCATGCAACCATTCCAGAAAACCTTAAATTTGATATATTCTTGATACTCTATGGCCGATTCTAGCCAATGTTGAGTATATTCAAACGCGATATCTGGTCTAAAATGTGTTAATATTATTGTTAATAATTAGTTAGTTTGAGTAAATCACATTCAAATCGGCGCACGCAACTGTGGGGACCTCAAAATCCAGAATTTTCTTCTCTTGAAAGCAATGACCATAATAGAAACTGAGAAAAGAGAAATTTACTGGATTCAGATGAACTTTTAGAAAGCCTAGAAATTCACACAAATATGTTATTTGATGCCATTTCTATTTTTTATGGACTTTTAATTAACTATTTGGAGAGCCTAGAAATTTAGAGAAATTCTGTAATTTCCATTTTATAGCTCAGAACGAGCTTGCAGTCTGGTTGCCAGAGGGAAATATAAGTTGAGACTCAAGAAAATTGAAATTTGTACAATCCGGTTAAACTTTTAATTACATTCTTCGTGGAATTGGAACTTTCATTTTCTGGTTCAGAAAAGAATAAACACGGTTTATAGATAAAATATAGCTTGGAAACCAAGATAATTGAATTTTTGAATTCAATTAAATTTAAAAATAAATCTGACGTATCACTTTGAGGTATCGCAGCGCAGAGTAATTTTTTAGATTTAGCTCAAATTGCAGTTTGAACAACCGGCAAGTTTCATATAATTTGACTTAAGCTGCAACCACCTTTAATTTAACAGAACAATATAGAACTCAATATTTGCAGCATTCGGGTAAAAGAATTCTTAATATTTATTTTCAAGATTGAAAAGTTACATCCGCTTTAAAGTTTAAAATTCCAAATCTTTATTTTATAAAGTTAAAGATTTACAAATATTAAAATATAGTTTTACAACTTTCCGTCACGGATTTTCGTCACACTTTTAAACTAATTATTTTATATAAATATAGTGTGGTTTAAAAGTATAGCCATTTACGGGAACTCCTTTACTAACGTTCACTCGACATCGATCTAATCATTATTACAATCATTCAATTAGTATTTAATACATTTTAAATATACGATAATTGTAAAATCACACACATATTTAAATAAACTATATCACTCTGCGTAATGTTATTGACTATGACAACAATTATCATATAATATAGTTTTATATAGTTTGTTGGATCGGGCTCAAATATGTATACATCCGAAAATATTTACTAATGTAATTATTATATATGCCATAGTCAAACGATCAAATGACAGAAAAAAATTAGAGATCGATCTCTGCATTTTTACTAACTCAGCAACTAAGTGTAACTTTTATAACTGCTCTCCCATACATTCAGGCGTGGAAAACTCTGTTATTTGTCGCATTTGTCGTTTTGTTGTATTTTTTATGCTTTCCCTGGGAAAAGGATGTTAATACTAATCAATTAAACCAACTGTGCCTCAACTTACACCAAACTAAACTAATGTCAAATTTGCTTGCTTTGATGTTTATTCATCTTTAAAAGTAACATCGTTAATTGACTTCAGTTGGCGCCTATGAGACGTTTAGTTAGTTTAGTCGATTGAGAAATACAGTATAAGTACTAGAAATACAAAATTTGAAGGTCCATAGCATGTATGTGCCAAGTTAAAACCAAATCGAACAAAATTATTATTTTGTTAATTTTTCTGCAAAAGAGTAAACCTACGGCTTTTGAAATTTTTGACAACAAATCGCGACCTTAGGACAACCAGTTTCTCTAGTTGACATGTTTTTGCGAAATTGAATTATATTATATCACATCATATTAAATCGACTACGATCTTTCGATTGGCGACAAAGCCAATAATCTATCTCTTTCCGTTTTCCAGATATGCATTGAAACAAAGTCCTAACTACAAATTTTTCGATTGAGATTTGGTTAAGTTCTAACTTCCACATAGAACTTTGCGTCCCAAATACAAAGAATAAATAATGCACATTGAATCTTGAACGTAAAATAGAGAGTAGATAGAACTTTGTTGACAAGGCTGTTTAGTAATCACGTATTAAATTGTGGATAACGTAGGCGCATTCGGAGATAGTAATTTTTCGGAAGATACTTCTAACATCAACCCAGATAAACCTGCTGCAAAGAAGGCCCGCAAACGTAAGCACAACCAAAAAAATTGGAAAATAAATGTCATGGAAAAGGGAGCTGTCAAAGTGGAGAAAACTACATCAGTTCTCGGGGAACTTCATTTCTTGAGTCAGCAGGAGAATACTAATTTTATTTTACGGTCGACAACCAGATCGGAATCAAACCACAACGATAAAAAAACAGAAGAATCACGTAGGGCATATTCCTTTACGTGTTTTGTGGATTTACTCGGCACTACAATACAAATATGTACATCGTATTGGGTTACTAAAACAAAATAAAATCATCGTGACAGGAGTTGCACAAAAAAATGAAAAGGGTTTGAAATCATTTAAACGAATTGTACAAAGGAAAGTAAGTTAGATGAAGACAAATCTCATATTGCTTCTTCCGGCAGTAGAATCCCATGATACTGTCGGGCAAATTCATCGAAACAATATCTCGATTCAAATTTAAATATTACAAAAATGTATGGCTTATATAAAGAAGGTGTTCAGAATTCTGTTAGAGAAAGTTTTTACAGGCATGTATTTAATACAAAATGCAACTTAAACAACCATTGGCCGAAGTCAGATAGATGTGGGAAACGCGAGGCGTTTTTTGTAGCTGAAAAAGAAAGGACGGAACTATGGACGGAATACACTGGCGGAAGAAGTGGCAACGATATTGCCTCTCCGCTCTATAAAATACTCGAAAAGGTATTTGAGGACAATGATATCACTAAAATTATTACTTGGAGTTATTCGTCAAGCATTCGTCAAAAAATGAATTTTTTTCGCCAATGGTACTGATAAGATTGCTAACAAATGTTAACTCTAGAAAACCGTTTGTAATTATACAAATGCAACCATTAGACTTTAAGGATTTTAGCAATATATTCAAAAACATGTTTTGACTATACAAAAATGTACCTTTTGAAACATTAAAAATTACATACAAAATTGGTATTTCAAAACTTGTACCCCAATTTACTCAGATTATATCTTGGTGCAAAGAGAATTTTGTTGTTCTAAGGCCGCGAAATACTTTTTGCGATGGCTGGCTCAATCAATCTATAAAATTTATAACTTTCATTCCAGTCAATGAATCTTGATGCGGAATTTTTGTGTTGGATAATTATAGATTTTCACTTTAAAATTTTTAATTATTTATAATTATCCAATTTTTAATTTTCATTATTCAAACATTGCACAAGAATTTAGAGATTTAGAACCTAAAATTTATAAGAAAAGTACTCAAGTACTCATAAGCATTTAAGCTTTATGTCTTTGCTAAATTAACTATACTCAACTGCTCTACCTTGTGTATCATGAGTAGCTACCAGCGCAGTTACGTCAAATTTGACCGATTGGTGGATTGGTGTCGAATAGTTTAATGTCAATGTGTTAATTAGTACTTATAAATAACACTTGTGGTGGTCGAATGGAAAGCAACTATTATAATACTGCAAGTAAATTGGTGCGATCACGATAACCACTGGCTTGGTGCGATACGCTCAATTATTAACTTAGATTTAATATATTTTAAAAAAACGATAATTGTTTATATGTACAAAACACACACGTTACACGTATGAATAATAATTAATTAACCAGCACATCGCGTATGACGAAAATAAACAGTAGTTTTATTTATATAAATATTATAGTTTGTCGTATCGGGACATTAAAAAATATTTACAAATGTAATTAAGTCAAGACCATACCGGACCATGTGATACGATCAAGTGCCAGAAAGAAATTAGAGAACATTTCACAAATACGTAATTTGTTTACTAAATCAAGTTTGAACTAACTATATAGAGCGCTATAACTTTCAAATTTTATAAAAGTTCAGCATAATTTTATGTAAATATTCAGACGAGGCAAAATTATTATTATTTTTTAGTGTTGTTGTTGCTATATATACGACAAACATGAATTTATAATTTATAATGAATAATCATATTTTTCATTAGTTTTAATCGATTGAAGGTTAAAATTTATAATCGCTTAGACAGTGGCTTTATGCAAATTAAGTTTGATTCTGTTTTTAACAAGGAAGTTGATTTGACACTTTTGTTATAATGCGGTGTTCTGTTTATTCGACTAAATTTTATATATTTGTGATACGCAAAATAACAAAACACTTTGACTCAGCTGATTATTTGATTCTACTATACAATGTATTCGATTTTATACGTCATCCGCACTAATATTCAACTTTCTAAATGTCAAAATGATATAGTCAACCGATGACGGTACCGCAATATTTCTACAGAACTCTATTTTAATTACGTTGTTTTATGAAAATTTCGTCACCGTTCCTACAACACGTTGTGCAATTTTGTATACTTCAAGGTAATTGATTTGTTGTTGTTTTTATCTAAGGTGATTGATAAGATGTAGTATTAAATCATAAATAAGTATGATGAAATAGTACAAGAAAATTGTGTATTATATTTGGTTTATTGTGGCGTGTTTTAAAATGTTCAAGGTGCACATTATGTGCGTCACTTAAAGATTATGAAATGCAACCGACGAATGAATTGGATATACCTAAAATTTCGTATTGTATTGTATACTTGGGTCAAAATAATATTATTACTCGTGTTTAAATTTCGAAATGTTATGTCTGTACGTATACTCAATTTAAAAATTTCAGTAAGAAAAATCTAAAATTCGCTTTAAAAATATTCAAAATTCGAGAGTTTAAAAAAATTTAAAATTCGATAAACTTCTAAAATTTCTGTATTTCAGATTCTGTATAAATTTCGAGAAAGTTGTAAATTTAAAAAGAAAATGTGAATTAACAGATGGTTCAAGGTTTATACCACGTAATGCGTTAGATGACTATCTGGTTAGAATTCGACACGACGTTTATAAAACGCAAAGCCGCCAGCTTAATATAATTTGAATTAAGCTGTATATACTTCCTTTTATCTTCTCCATTAATACGAAGATCCAATAAATGTACACGAGACTTTTTCAATTCACTAACTATATGGCTAACACCTCAAGCTCGTAACTTGAATTTCTTTCTTCACACACAACTATCTTTCGACTATAGAAGAATACAGGAAGCATAGCGTGATCTTCCAAATTATGCTGCATCACGATGTCACCAAGACCGAACTTATTGCGGTATCTGTCTGTAGTTCGATTTTCGCTGTCAGTGATAACATTTATAATACCGGTTTCGATTTTAATCAACTTCTGGAAGGACTATCTTTCATCAGGGTCGTCACGAATCTTTTAATCAATGCATATCCATCAACGAATTTTCGGAAGTAATCAGTGAATCCAAGTAATTGTTGAATTTGAACCAATGTGACCCAAACCTCACACTTGGATCAGTTTATGTCTAGTCCATTATACTCAGCGACCTCCAGAATTCTCTCCAGCTTTTCCACTGCTTTTTTTTTTTTTTTTTTTTTTTTTTTTTAAAGTACGTGGAATAGACACATTTTTGGTCCATAGCCTTGCCTTACATTCACACAAACATTCATTCAACCCATTCACACAAGTACAGTATACCACCTGCGCATTGCATAGCTCCATGTCACCCTGTACAGTGACATGGAAGATGGGTCGGCCCATGAGTTCTACATTCGAACAGAGGGTCATAGATGTTTTCAGTTTAATCACCGATCGTAATCGGGAGATGAAAAATCCCTTTTGCAGCCCGCCTCTGTTGGGATTCGAACCCAGTACCTCCCGATCCAAACGTCGCAGCTTTAACCACTGCGCTATTTGCTTGGTTCCACTGCTTCCTCCGCGGTATAGCTGCTAGCATGATTAGATTATCCGGGTATGGGCTAACCTTATCATCAACGTGCAAAGAAAGTCAATTTAATCTGAAGAGAATCAATTATCTGGGACATATATTGTTGGTGAAGGCTGCATTCGAGTGGATTCGTAAAGTGCAAGCAATCGAAAAGTTTACAAAACCATCTAACTTGAAACAACTTATCGACGATTTTTGGCATGAGTGCGTGGTATACGAATTTCTTTCCTAATTACTCCACTGTGGCTGCACGTATAACGTGGCCACTAAAATCCAAGAAGACCATTCATTTGGATCGAAAAAGAACAAGTTGGGTTTGGGTGATGTTTTATTTCAGTGCCCAGGAAATAATACGCATCCGCAATTGCATACTAAATATTCAAAAAATTAAACGAAGACGGGTTCTCTTAATGTAGTACCTGATGTCTTTGTCACACGGTTTACGTGATGCCATCGGTAGATGGCAGAAGCGCAAAGTAGAACCGCAATCAGCCAATTCCATTGACCTTAATTCTCCTTACTTCATGGATGACGAGTATCTGGATAGAATAAGAAAAATTGAGAACGGGCCAGATGTTGCAACCAACCTTAAGATTGAAACTGATAAAATTCTCATTTGTCCCAGAACACGGATGAAGATATTGTAAGAAAGCGGAACTCCCTCATACGAAATTAGTCGTACTTTTATGTTACATCCCGGCTTAACTTCAACTTCCGGCCACATGGGAAAACTCCGCGTAAGCGTAAGTATTAAAAATTGCGCTTAATTCAAAATGTCAAAGTCTGTTAATTACCGAAATAAAACCAGTGTAATACCATTACAGTAAATTAATTTGGAATTTTTTGGTCTATATCTCGAAATGTAGATTGTTCCCGAAATGTAGACACACATACGATTTTCTTGACATAGTTGACGGAAAATTTTGTTCATAAAAATTCATATTGCCAAAACGGAATGACAAGGGCTGTATACTTCATCGATTCCTTAGCTATAGGCAAGTGGAAAACCTCATTCTGCAAGTCAATTGTACAGAATAATTTTGCGCTGTGGATAAATTAGATTTTCATCCAACAAAATAATCATCACCTCGATGTTGACACTTGGCGTTTGATTTACGGCCATAGCCAACGATCTTTTTCTGAACTGTTTCCGCCACTATTTGAAGTTCGGGTACCAATTTCCGGATAGTAACGCTATTAGTCCCTTCATTTATTACTAAGTCGCACGTAACCTAACCAATCGTATTCAGTGTGCCAGAATCCATGAAACTATGTTGTCATCTGTTCCAGTTCCAGCTGTCCAAATGTCTTAAATTACGCCTTGTGATAAATTTTAGATCACTTCCACTGTCGATAAGTGTGCATACATCATGGCTCCCAATATCGGCATTTTAACATATCGATCTTTCCCTTCTCGGCTGGACATATTTTCGAACCAAGGATTCCGCCAGCCCATACAGCGCTCCAAACAGTAATTTTCTGTGGTTGTAATGTGTTTCGACAAAAGCTTTATCCTAACTCCGAAGTGATTATCCTAACTCCGAATGCGACAATTCTGCTTATTTACGTACCCATTCAACCAAAAATGGGCTTTTTCGGAGAACAAAATTTTGAATGGAAATTCAACATCAATATCAATTTGTGCTTTAGCCCATTCGCCGAATTGGCGGAGCATACGATTGCCGTTTGGCTTTAATTCCTGCACAAGTTGAATCTTGAAAGCTTTTAAGCCAAGATCCTTTCGTAAAATCTTCCATAAAGTGGAACGACACAACCCCAGTTGCTGAGAACGGTGACGAATTGATTGATTTGGATCTTCTTCAATGCTTTCCTGTACAGCGGCTACAGCTTCTTCAGTGCGCACTGTTCAGCGTCTCACGGGATGTACATTATCATTAAGAGTAAATGTGGTCTGAAAACGATCTATTGCTATTCGAATTGGCCGCTCTGAAGGACGATTATGTACGCCATAAAATGGACGAAGTACACGATAAGTTTGACGAACAGAACCATTATTTTGCCAGCGTTGCTCTGATGTAAGTCTATCCATAAAGAAATGTCAAACCAAACTAAACAAAAAGCAACTATCAGCTGTTAAATGGGTAGTCAAATAAAGCAGTGTTGCCAACTCAAAGTTGTGAACCTCTAAAAAAACACCCTTTAGTATAGTAAAAAAAGATACACATTCGGCATCCATATAGAGGCTAACTTAGAAGTAAAATTTTAAAATCTATAATCTTAATTCTAATTAAAAATGAAGTTCTATAAAAAAAATTTAGGTCAAATTGAGAGATAATTTAAATATCAAATAGTCGAAAAAGAAGATTATCGATCGTTTCTAAAACATGTTAATTGCGCATATCTATACGAGTACGTAAATTGAACCGTGGACATTGATCATCTAGTACATAAACGGAGTAGGTACGCATTTATTCAAGGTGAGCACGCCACCAAATAGATTCAACCAAATAGTATATCTAACATACCGTTACATCTATAAGTATGATAACCTATTTCAAATAAAAACAAAAACAATGATCATCTTAAGATAAAAAGCGGACAGACGCGGTATATAAATAATTGTAATTAATTCTAATCGACTACAAAACAAAGATGTGTTAGATAAACGGCAAGATGTGTGTAGCAGTTTGATTTATATAAAAAAAAACTAAAACAGGAAATCAAAACAGATTACACAGAATATATAAAAAAAGATTTAAGATTGTCTGTATATAGTGAGTGTGTAGGCAAACATATGTTCGTCGGACTGAAACACGTTTATTATATCGAATCACAAAAATAGAAAATATTTTGATCGCACGGCATAGAACATCGTGTGGAAAAATTGCGTATTTAGGTCAAACAACCCAAACCTAGTTTTGCGCTATACATACATATACACGTTCGTATCTCAAATGTGAAGTGTTGTCACTTTTTGTCCAATGTTTGTTTTTGTCAATCAGAATGATTATTTTATCAGTATTTTTCCATCCCAAAATTATATTACAATCAATACAAAACTGTAGCAATCGGCGGCGTATTACATTGTGCGCGGGTATAAGACGCACACACGGATAAATATTGGTGTCGCAGCAGACAAAAAAATATATTGAGAAAAAGCGTAACGTGACTGCAGGCATGTTTCGTTTATATAGAGTTAAAAGATAACCAATTTGTGTTTATTGTTGTTATATAATGGTTAGTTTAGTGCCGATATATAAAATGGTAATCGGCTAATTAAAACAACTGATTGTTTGAATATCGTAATAGCATGTAATGAATTGAGGAACTATATGTATGAGTATTTTCGGCTCTCGCCCGTTAAAATTCGTTCCATATCTTTTATATGCTTTCTGTAATATCGCACACGTACATTTGACTCGAATGAACCAAATTTGGGGTTTTACTCCGCTGATGAGTAATGCAAATTCTACAACAATTATGCAATTCATTCTGTGGTCAATTTGCATCCTTTATCAGTGGTGACCCCGTTTATTTTTACCCAATAACCCGAAGGAGATTTTGGAAATGCTGCATATTACCAATTCAGATCTGTCAACAGCCAACTGGACTCTTTAGATGCTTTAGCAAAGACTGGATGCTTGGGTTTGGAGTGATTACGCACGTTGAAGCCAATAGATTTGGGGCATCTGCAGCAGGTGGGGTACCTCTTGTGGTGTTCCACCTGCTGTAAGTAACCCAGATACTCAGAGCAACCCAGCGGACATTGTAAATTGAATCTGATACAACAATGTTTGAGGTAACCATTCTCTAAAGCTTAAGTTTCTTCAGATCTGAGACCATTGATGTGGTCCAGGAACTTTGCATCAGTGGTGACCTGATTATGGGGCTCAGAACTCCCAACTATAAAATATTATATAAAAAAAATGAAGATAATATTCGTTCCTGCATTCTCGCTAAAATATTTGTATACTCCTAAATTACAGCTACGCTGATGTATAGTGGTGGCTAGCATTGAGGTGGATGGCCAAACTATCTGGCTAATATCGGCCTACCTACCATATGAGGAGGAAAGTAGACCAACAGGGGTATAGAATGTAGATCAACAGGTATAGGTTGGGCTGTGCAATAACGGATGCTCAAACACGAAAAGTAGGAGTCATCCATGGATTGTGGGCAATGATGCTAATGCAGATCACTCAATCCGGGGATGTACAAATATCAACGGACGAAGTGAGTTACTTCTTGATTTTATTTTAAATACTAACCTAAATATATGTAATATCGGGGGTAAGCCAATATTTATTAATAAAAAACAGACAAGAAGTGCTAGACATCACACTTGTCTCAGATTTTATTTAGGAGAGGGTATTGAATTGGAAAGTGTCCGAGGACCATCAATATCTCAAGTATGAAGTGGTCACAAAACCCACTAGTAAACCGAATTTCAGGAACAGGAAGAAAACCAACGGAGATTTGTTTGGAATCATTCTTGGTAACTCATTACCGGTATCGATTCCTAGTCCACCGACATCAACACATACAGGTGCTTGATTTACTAGTAAACCAGCTATCCAATGTCCCTCCACCCCGAGTTACCTCTTATGACCAGATGGATCATGGACTACGTTTAGTGAAGAATCTCTGGAGCTACTATTAGAAACGCACTTTGTGGAGTGCTCTGTACTAGATCTGTGATAAATAGGGCTGAAGCTCTCGCAAATCATATAGTAAATAGGCGGCAGATCCTGTGGGTAATAAATAATTTTAATCCATATAAGTCGGCAGGGCCTGATAGCATTATTCTTGGGGATGTGCAGCAGACTATTGATTTGACTTTGAAATGACTGGAAGTTATCTTCAAAGCCAGTTTAGAATTTGGTCATATTTTTAGCCAACGGACTGAAGTAAAAATAATATTTATACCTAAGGAATGAAAAAGCTCTGATTGCTATCCCAAAGATTTTAGGCCCTTAAGCTTATCTTCCTTTCTATCATAATCATTAGAAAGGCTAATAGAAGCTCACATCAGTGGCTCAATCAAGTTGGATGAGCGGTTGAAATGTCAACATGTGTAACTGTAAGGGACGATCGGTGAAAACAGCTCTCCATTCTCTTATTGGTCTAATTGCAAAATCCTTTGAATATAAAGAATATTCTATGGTAGCTTTCTTGGATATATCGGGGGTCTTTAGCAGTATCAAACCGGAGACAATCAATCGAGTGCTTACGGGTCACTCAGAGACTGGAAAGATAAAATGCTTAGGGGCAGGGTCGTGACAGCTTGCGTGGGTCGTCTATTTGAAGATTTGTGAGTGGAGGCACGCAAACTGAGGTTGTATCCCTCCTTTGGGATTTTGTCATTAATGAATGACCTGTCACCAAACCTGAAATGGCAAGGCTTCAGGGTGGTTGCCTACGCGGATGGTATTACTATTAGATATCCATGTACGCTGAGTGAACGGATGCAATGCGCACTTGGCTGTCTCTCGGAGTTGGCCAACAGCTGTGGACTGAATGCGAATTCACTTAAAATGGGGATGGTCGTCCTTACTAGGAATCGCAGTCTTCCTCTATGTAATCCGCCAACGCTAAATGGTATTTGCTTGATCTTTGTGGACAAAGCAAAATAACTCGGGTTCATTTTGAACAGCAAGCTACGCTGAGAACCAAACATTTTAGAAAGGGGAAAGAAAACCACAATAGCGCTCTATATTCTTGTAAAAATTCTATTGGGAAGAGATGGGGCTTGAAGCGCTACATAGTTTACTGGGTCTATATCTCAGTGGTAAAACCCATACTACTATGTATGGTGTTGTCGTCTGGTGGCCAACGTTAAAAATTATGGAACACCAGAAACTTTTGATGTAAGTACTCATTACGCTATCTCATCGCCATTTTTCAAGGTGAGGTTCCTTTCACACTAAAGAGGACTCAGTGAGTGAGACGGTTATGGACAATGAGGCGCTCAGCTTCACGGATGGCTCAAAAAAGAATGGCGAACTCGTGTGTCGAGTATTCTCCGAGGCACTGGGGGTTAAGCTCTCGTTTCGCTTTCCCGACTTTTGTGTTTTAGGCTGAACTTATCGCGATATTGAAAGTTATGGACTGGCTTAAGTATGATGTAATATCTATAAGCGATATACGCATTCTTTCAGGCAGTGAGGCTCCTATTAAAACGCTACAATCACACATCCTTACATCATAGGTAGCCCAGAATTGTCTGGCATAAATGAGATGGCTGCTCAGTTCAACATCCGCTAGACGTGGGTGGCAGGGCATTTCAATATTGTAGGGAATGAAAGGGCAGATAAACCGCGGGTAGAATGGTTGTTGTGCCCTTGTCCTTGTCTCGTCGAGTTGAACAAATAATAACAAGTTCAACTATCAAAGTCTGTATTGCTACTATATCACGTAAACGTGTTCGTAAATAGAAATTGGTTTGGTGGTCTCCGGACTTAAACAAATCAAGAAAATTCATTCGAAAGTTGCGCAAGTTATAAAAATCTTGAAATTCGAGAAAGCAAAAGGTTAACTATGTTTTACACAGAAAGGCGTACGAAAAGAATTATAGAGGCAAAAGCCAAATGACGCCCTGTATCACGAACTTTATGAATACTTGTCTTAGCAAAGAAGTATTTTCCAAAGCTTGGAAAAATGGTAAATTAGTTATCATTATAAAAACTGGAGATAGATGTCAAACGGATCCCAAATCTTATCGACCTATCATGCTGTTGCCTGTCCTTGGTAAATTATTTGGCAAATTAATGTGGCACCTATAGTGACAAACAGTTGGCTTTAGAGAAAATAGGTCCAAAAAATGTTGGTGAAAGAGTCGGGCTAATAATACAATCTTGGAGGACTAGTATACCCATAAAGTAGTAATATTTAAGGAATTGTAAGTCAGCGTTGGATTTGTTAAAGGCACGACCACCTGGGAACATGTTCTTCGTATCGTAAAGCGACACCAATGAAATGAAATGACGTGTCATGTCTGGTGCACTGCAAAATGAAATTTATGGGAGTTCCTCGATGGGAGATCGACATCAGGGCTCTACAACGCTTATTGATAAGCTCAGGATGGTTCGATGAGTATAACGAGGAGAAAACTCAAATGTGGTATACCTATACAGACCAAATTGTATTCTAGTCGCTTAGAACCGTCACTCTCACCTAACCTAACCCTTTTTATAGTAATGTGCTATAGCAATTTAGAAAGGTCCAAGTAACGTGTAGTGTCCCATATACGAATTCGGAAAGGGTTATTCAACAATACTCTGCTAAATTTGTATATTATGTGTAAAAATTTCACACCGGTATTACTTAAGTGTACCTTTCAGTCATTAATTTTGTAAATTTGGCATGTCGTCTCAAATTTTGTTTAAAACTATTTTCACCAAAAACAACATTATTCTTAATTCCTGTAACTATGTATACACAAAACACAACAATAAATATCGCAACACGCGATTTATTTATATAAGTTTCTTGATATTCTTGATATTCGCGTACTTTTAAAGTACACACCTATATCTAAATGTACAATACATACATTGATGATTAGTTGAACGCACTTGCATTCGAAATTTTCAAAACAAAAACAAACAAATTTCTTAGAAATCGATCAAAACAATAATATTATGAAAAAAAAGAACCGGCCGGTATTTTTGTCAACGTACTCAACTTCTCTACGTGTCGTAAATATTAAATAGTAAATAATGTACTTATACATTGCGCAGCAAGAATATATATATAAAAAAAAAACTTGAACAAATAACCGATTAAAACTTGATCAAATTTATCTTTCGATTATATAACCGCGAAAGAACGTGTTAGTCATTATTTGGTGTGTGTTTACTTACTACACGAATTTCACATCTTGATAAACGAAATAAAAAAAATTTGTTTTAGCGGTTTGCTATTGTTTTTGATTATGTAATGTCTCATTAAACCGGGGCAACAGTGTACAGTAAAATAATCGAGTACATACATACAATTATTAATATTTATGTCTGCGCGCTATAAATAAATAATCTTTGCGCAGTAATTTTCAACTATGTACAGTGTACTTGCTGATTTTTATTTAAAATGGCTGATAATGAATTTATTATATATTCTTATTATTTTGTGCGCATTACACTTTGGCTAAATTATGGTTTGATATTTATGATTCGATGATTTAATTGCGTAGGTTAAATTAAAGACATTAAACTTATTATATAAATTTGATAATCAACACCTCAACAATTCACACCTATGGCAGCGTATGGCGAATCCGTGGCATTGAAGAATTATTACCTAATACGATCGTATCTCATAACGGAAAAACTCCAAAGGAATAGTATATATAGAGTTGAACACTTTGAATAATTATAACGAATTAATATATAAAGAGGAGATGTTTGTCTGCAAACGGTAATCGATGAATCTGTGTTTCCGGTTTGGACAAAACTTTAGGTTACTGTTCGTTGGGTCCATCTCGGATCTTGGTTCGGGTCTAGCTTGTGTGATTCCGATATTGAACAGCAACCTAGCTTCCAGTTACGACCTTCGTTTGGGTTGTACCAGAACCGTAGTTTGGTTCCCACCGTCGATTCTTTCCTTAGCTTGTAATTATTATTATAACTTCTATGCTTGCGCTGAAACAGATCAACTTACACCATAGCAAAGCTGCATCGTTTGAGCTTAATTTGCTGCTCGGTAATTCACAGGTAGACATTAGTTCCTTATTCAGGAACCTTATCTGCTTGACGGTGTTGTAAGCATATTTTTAATTAACGATTGATTTGAATTTGAAATACATTTTTGTGTGCCACCTATTGGTGAGCATTATTATTGGGAGAACACTGTTGACATGAGTGGAACATAGGGCGTGCTCATTTTTTGTGTGTGTGGCTGTGTTTTGAAGGAACGGTAGAGATATAATAAAAAAGTGTTATGAAGAACGGGTGTGGTTTTATTTTTTTGTGTGTGGAAATAAAATATTAATCAAAAATAATTAGTGCCATTCTACAGTGTGGTTTCTGGCTTGGATCCTGTAGGTGGCTGAATCCTCTACAGAGGGGCCACGATGCGTAATGGTAGGATGCGATGCTAATGCTCATCACACGTTATAAGGTAGCACGAATATTAATGATAGGGGTTTATCTCTACTTAATTACCTCAACACATCTGAGCTTGAAATCCTTAACAAAGGCTGTGAGCCTACCTTTATCAGTTCAGTACGGAGGGGGGAAGTGATGGACATTAGTTTGTGCTCCATGTCGTTTATCGATTTGATCTTTAATTGAACGATGACCAATGATATTCTCACCTCCGACCATAGGTCCATCTCGTTTAATATGAAACTTAGAAAACCTACTCTTAAACCTTATCGTAACAAAAAGCTTTTCGCTGACGAGTCTCTCTCTAATTTTGGTGCAGGTTTCGGAACCTATTGTCCTGCACATGACCTACCTCCTGCATCATGTGGGCGTCTAGGCCGGAACTGCACGGTATTCCAAGCGAGCTTATTGCACTCACATGTTGTGCGATTGATGCTTCTAAGCTCGCTGTTTCCGAAAAGGGCATTATTATTCTATATGCAGTGACAGTAAATGTGTGCTCAATTCATTACGAAATCCTATGATTACTTCCAAACTGGTCAAGGACTGTAAACAATTTATTACCGTCCTTTGCTCTAATAATCGTGTCAGAATTATGTGGGTTTCGGCTCATTGTGGCATTGAAAGTAATCAAATAGCTGATGTTTTCGTTAAAACAGGCGCAAGTATGAAATCCATTGGACTTGAACCGGTAGTGCCCCTGATCTTCAATTGTGGTAAGAGAGCTATTTAGAACTACATGTTTTTGCAGACTAAGCGTATGCCGAGTATGGCTAAATACTTTTGTGAACCTAATCTGAGGCTGCCAAAGTTTGCTCTATCTTTGAAAAAAGAACAACTGAGAGTTCTATTCGTCTGTATTCTGACCGGCCATGGCTGTTTTAAACTCCATTTACAAAGAATGAGACTTGTTCATGATTCCTTGGCTGTCCCGCTTTCGAGATAGTTCGGTCCCGATTTCTTAATCATAAATCTTTAAATGTATATCCTAGGCTAGCGTACAGCAGAACAACATTTATCGGAACTTCCTCTCTGAACGATCTCACGGATCTTAGTAAGATCAAGGTTCGGGACTTTAAACGTTTCTTGGTAAGCTCAGGATGGTTTAACGAGTGAAGAGGAGGCAGCTCGAATGTGGTTTAGCTACGGACCAATTTTGTGTCTATGCTAGTCCTTTAGGACGGCCATCCTTACCTAACCTAACCTTAATCGATTTTAAATTGTAATATTTTGCTATGTTCGGGTACCAAAAATCGACAGAATGTTTCAATTTCACTGAAAAATTAAATAAATTTTATGGACAATTTTCGAAATTTTTAAAATTCTAAGAAATTGGTAATTTTATTTCTTGAGAATTCATTAATTTTCAGAATTTAATAACTAAATATGTCACACATTTAACCACCTATGGGGAAAGGAACGGAGCTGAAATAAATTGCAATTGGACAACAACACCCAACAAATTTCAAATGCAGCATTTGAGCCCATACAGAATTTGTGTCCAGATTTAATTCAGTTCAGCCTATAAGTAAAGTATGGATTATTTATTTCACTACCAAATCTTAAATCATAGATTATGATCGAAAATTCTAGAAGCTTCCTGTTTTAACTCTGCAATTCGAAGTGAAATTTGAAGTTTAGAATTTTATTTTCCAAAATTCGATAAAATAATCAAAATTTAGAATTTTTTTTTTGTATTTATCTTGGTGCACTCCACTTGTTAACTTTTATTAAAAACACGAACAAGCAACGTAAGAATTTAAGGGTGCTTAAAGCCCACATACATTAAAATTAAAATGTTAAAATAGTTTATTTAATTTTATTGTTTTTTAGTGTCCTACGATTCTACCTAGGGTTCACTAGTAAAATTTAGTTTTAGACACCCTTTGACTTCTGCCTCTAGCAGTTAATTATAAAATGGATACAGCAGATGCGGAGTAAATAGTTTCTTTACTTATTACGCGAATTGTTTGTACTCCAATTGTGGACTCACCAAATATTAATAGAAGTGCGGTGAACATCATGGCTAAAAAAAATTGATTATGGCTAGCTGGTTTACATTCAATCTTCAATTTTTTTCCAATTCTATTCCTAAATCGAATATGTAAATAAAAGAAGATAGCTATACGATGTTAAATGGAAAAATTTAATAGGTGTGGAAAAGACAACTATGTTATAAAAAAAATTCCACAATTTGGCTGCGAACTTTACAGAAAATAACAAAATAATGAACGAACACGTTCATCTTTTTTTTTGAAAAAGACAATGTTTATTTGACTATGCCAACTTTATTTTTTCATGCAAATCATATGAATGTACTTGTTTCTCTTACGTCCGTATTATGGAATAGAGAAAAAGATTGAATGTAAATCAGCCTTTAGTCATTATTAAAATTTAAATTCGTGGTATAGCTGTCGATCCAAATTCCAAAGTTTTAGTCGATAGATTTTTTGAAAGGTTTCATGAACTCATTTCGAGCATTTTAAAAGATAAAATGAATTTCAGTTTTCCAAAGTTCTTTAAATTTCAGAAAATTCATGAAATTTAAGGGCAATTTTTTAAGTTTTTAAGTTAATTTTTAACGAGTTTTGGAACCAGTACAGTTGTAGGATGTTGTAACATCACTTTTTACGATATTCGATAGACGTTTGTATTTCTCTTTTCAAGAACAAGATTGTATGCCATTTCGTTTACGCGTATTACGCTGTGTCTATTGGAATACATTTGCACACTATCTTTTTTTCTTCATTTCTATAGCTTAGCTATCGAAATACAATCCAGCAGGCCATGTATACAATATAAATTGTGGAATTCCATACGAAATAGCATATCATTTGTTTTTGAAGAAAAGAGACACAAATGTATATCGAATATCGAAAAAAGTGATGTTACAAGTTACAACATCCCATCCCAGATATTTTCATTTTATACACGGTTGATAATAACATGATTAATTCAAACAGTAATAAAATCGCATGCAATGTCCAAAATTTGCTTCATATTAAATATAAAATAGTGACATCTGTAGTCTGATACGAATAACATCCATTTCAGTATAGCTAAGTATAAACTCCATACTATACTGTGCTGGGATGTTCTATTATCACTTCGATTCGCTTCGATAGACATTTGTGTCTCTTTTTTTACGAATAAAATTGTGCTACATTGCGTTTTTTGAATTACGTTTTGTCTATCGCTGAGATCGCAGCCTGTTAGAATAAATTTGCAAACTATCACTTTTTCCTCTTTTCACTTGCCATCGAAAATAAAAATATTGGTGATATTTTATCGAATGAATTTATAGAAATAGAATCGAGTAGGCTATGATCACAATATAAATTGCGAAATAGAATACAATTTTGTTCGTAAAAAAAGAGACACAAATGTCTATTGAAGCGCATCGAAGTGATGATAGAACATCCCAGCCCTGGAAGAAATGTAACTGTAAAATGTCCATTTTTATAGGTACATATATGAAGAATTAAATTTCACGCCAACTGCGGACCGCGGGCTTAACACAAAACGTTTGGCTATTAATTCAATTTTGTTTCAAAAATTTAAAACTGTCAATATGTTCATTGTTCGGTCAACGACTCAACGCCACATTTGTAACTGAATTTAAAATAAAACAAAATGTAACAACGGTAAATTTGTATCGAGTACTAGATGAAAAAGTTTTAATGTTTTTGAATAAATAACGGTTCTTTGACAAATAATAGAAAAAGTAATAGAGTTATCGTATAAAGGATGAGTGTTTCGCTGCTTCACCCCAGACAAATACAGGATTATCTGTATAGAATTATCTTGTCGTAAATCCAAAAGTACATTTTTTGAGGAAATTAAGTTTAAAGTTGAAATACTAGTTTTTATTATTTATCATTAAAATAGTTTCAGTTTAAAATCAGATATACAAAATATTTGTCCTTGCATTTTCTGAAAATCTATAAAAACTGTTGCTCTTCAAGATGTAGAGTCTCTGAAGTCGATAGATTAACGTAGGTAAGGGAAGTCCATTAATTAGATTCGTTACTTCGGTATAAACATTTTTATTTGAATTTCGATAAAAACCTTAAAATTGCGATCGAAGTTATACCATTTTTATTTCAGGTATTGGAAGAGGTCATGTTCAACTTTTGTGCAACCAAAAAAAATTTGAAACTTAAAACACACGAATCACGAGTACCTCTATTATAATATATGCCTTTTGGATAATAACGTTAATGTCTCGTAAGGCTAGCGTCGAACGAAATCGTTACACCTAGATCAGGCATGAACTCTACACTGACAACCGGATCATTGTATAAACGGTATTGATACGATAAAATCACAGAGATTTACACTTGCTCACATTCAGAACCAATCGGTTGTTAATTGACCAACTGCAAAAAGCAGGCAGTGCGCAAATTGAAAGTAGTCAACGATATCATTGATAAATAATGCAAATAACAATCGAACTGACATTTCAAATTCTTCAGCTTGGTGATGAATCTTATCAAAAGTCTGTATAAACAACGTTGAGTTGTGTCGGGAGTTTTGATTATTAAATAAATTACCGCAAAACGAAATCAGATTAGTAACTGCGTCTCCGCACAATTCCTGTCCAAAATCGATGGAATTCCGTCGTGACACAGCACCTTTGTCGACGTCAAGCTGGAGTAAGCAATCTTTAAGTTCCCGCTCTGTTAATTTAAAAGGCTTCGCAAACAATTTACATATTTCAGAGAGCTGGTTAGCGGTGGAACTCTGTTCAAAATTCTTTAGGACTCGTTGTAAGTACCTCCACGGCTGTTCTGGCAAAGTGTAACAGCTTAAACCAGAGTATAGGGATGACAATTGACCTATATCGTTCGCGAGAAACGCGTGGTCGGTGTAAAACGCGTGGTCGGTGTAACTTCTATTTGAACCAGCACCGCCAATTTATAACTTTTGATGTAATTGTGATATCGAGATGGGACTTGTGGCAGAATATATTACAAATTAATTACAGTTAATATTACTGATAATATACACGGATATTCTAAGAAAAATGTGATAATTTATTACACCAGACCGCCACCATATATGTGGGATAACTGGCCACTGTTTACACTATATAGCTTATACGACTTATTTTGTGTAGACTGACAATAAGTCAATTTGGGAGAGTTTCCACAAGAACTGTCCATTAATCAAGCGGTTATATGTTGAGAAATATCTCAGTTTGAATTGGACCGGCAAATGATTTAATTCAATCTGCCATATTGAATAAGTCATGAATTGGACTACACTACAGTCTTACGCTACGTACACATTGACCGATGTGCACTAGGCCTTAGGAGAAACATTTTTGATGGTGTAGTTACTATAGTGACGGTTTGTCTATATGTTGTATGCACCGAGTTCAATTCCAGTGATTTTCTGTGTTATACATAGTTTTATATTTTAGTGTACATATTTACATTTATTTTATGACACGTCACTAAAGCCATGTGTCAACTGAATAAAAAAATAGTTAAATTTTATCAGAAAAACTTTGTGGTGAACAAACTAAAATACATTTATATTTTTAACTATTTTTTAAATTAATTGACGGCCTAAAATGAAATCAATATATGTATCTGGGATATAACACCAGTGAGCAATAGGGGAACTAAATATTGTATCTTGGAAACAACAACATTTCTTTTGCAGCATACTTGATCGTGCAAATTTAGAATTTACAATTTAGAATTGGCAGAGAGTTAAAGTTATATGAGTGTGCTAGGCTCCAAGATATTCTAAAGATACTAGGCCTATGTTACTTTTAATGGTCCAAAAATATTAATTCGCCTTTTGGAACAAAATTTTACAAAATTATTTCTGAAAATGTCAATTTCCCTTTGAGTTTCTGGAAATGTTAAATTTACTGTATAGTTTGTATGCTACGAGTATATCGAATT
This sequence comes from Tipula unca, assembly GCA_951394425.1. Lineage (NCBI taxonomy): Eukaryota > Metazoa > Arthropoda > Insecta > Diptera > Tipulidae > Tipula > Tipula unca. The sequence goes on along the minus strand of OX596382.1, from coordinate 19,430,024 downwards.
GTTTTTATTTATCTAATTATGTAATTGTTTATTTTGAAAAAACCTGTTTAAACTATAGTTTCTTTCATTTGTTCTATGCGTGAAATTTCTTTCTTTAGCAAAATAAATAAATTCGTTTGTTGGTGTAGCGATGTCAGTTTTTCAAAAGGCCGATAACTGCATAGACGTGTTCATTGGGTCTCTGCAAAAAAATTAATTCTCAAAAATATGTTCATATAGTGGTTGGGTGATTAATTTTGTGGAGGTGCTATTTACCAAGTTTTTGAACTGCTTGTTTTGTGATTTTTTTTGTGACACAAATTTTTTGTGATTGCCTTGTTGCATATAAAGTGCCGAGGGTTGTGATTTTTGTCAAAAATTACGGTTAATTTTACCATTAAACATTTTTTTTATCACTAGAGTGAATTTTAGTGCATTTAACAATTGAATTTCAATCTTGTTTGTAAATTTGAGCTGACAACACAGTTATCAGTTTATTATTATTGGTATACGAGACAGTTACAATTATGGCGCATGATAATAGTACCTTGGGTACCCCTAATAGCAATAATTTCGTAGATGAATACGATGATTTTGCCACAAAAATCAAACAAGACCTAATCGCATATATGAATACTCATTTGAGTGATTTCAAATTACAAATTAGCGCGATTATGGATAAAATCAACTATCATGATATCGAACTTGCACGGCTTAGTGAGAGGATTGAGAGTCTGGAGATCAATCAAAGTTCTTGCAATATAGTGATCACGGATGTTCCTGTTGTTGATGGGGAGGTTGTAGCAGATATTATAACAAAAATTGGTAGTGCGATCAATTTCAACTGTAAAAGTCAATGTTATTATGCTTTTCGCATTAAAGCCGAAACGTCATTGAAGGATAATGCACCGCCAATTATCGTTAAATTTGCACTCAAATCATCGGCTGTGGATTTTTTTAACCATTACATAATCAAACATTCATTGTCACTCATGGATATTGGTATCAATTCAACATCACGGATATATATTAACCGAGGTTTGACTGCTAACACCAATCTGCTATATGTCGAGGCCAAAAAAGCACAAAAAACCGGAGATATTTTTAAAACATTCATCAAAAATGGATTTTTGTACATTATAAAAACAGAGATGTCGAAAGGAATTCTGGTGAGAAATATGCAACTGTTAAAAGCTATTGTGGACAACGAATCTTATATGCCATTCCCTGATCATCCTAATTCGGTTGATAATGATGGCATTATAAGTCCTGATCTATCACAACGGGTTACAAGATCGAAAACATCATCTACATCTTCGAGTTAATTATGTATTGGAATTGGTAATATATGTAATAGGCATTATTCATGCCTATTCTGTAATGATTTAATTTTGTTGGAATTTTGCTATTCTGTAACTCAATTCCATTGGGATTTTTGATTATTTTTGTAGCAAAATCTCCGTCAGAAAATGTGGTGGAATTTTTTTTTTGTAACTTTTTTATAAATACATTATTTCTGAAAAATATATGGTTTGCTTTAATAATATGTGACATTATTTGTTTTGGCAAAATTCTGTTTACCAGTCGTCAATTACCGACTGGTAAAGTGAGTTTTGACTGTACGTCGGAAGAAAATGTCGTTGATTTTTTAATATTATCGCCAATTTTTTATATTATCGCCAATTTTCTAAGAATCGTTTGCGATTTATTGGAGAAACCGCCTGATGAAAACTATTATGGTACTATGCGTGATAAGTTGATTAGGAGCTTAACCGAGTCGGACGCCGCTCCGTTGTGATTATTATTAATGCAATCAAGATCATTTCGATCTTTGGCTTCAGCGTTTACCCCCTCAAATGCAAATAATATTAGCGGATAGTAATCCCTTGATATTCGAGCTATACAAGCCAACAAAATTAATGATGTTTCTTCACCAGATGTCAACCACAGGAGACATTCATAATCGACGAGAGAGTCTCTCCAAAGTACTCAATTATCGTGTCCGCCTAAATGTAAAATTTAAAATCAACGATTGCACTCGCGAAATAGATCACGGGCAGATCTGTATCATCTTCTTGCAATGCCAAATCTTCTTGGTATCATTACCGTTTTGGTAAAAAGGAAAATAAATGGGCAGATCCCGATAAATGCCAGTACAAGGCTATAAACAAATTGACATCACGCGACATGTGATGACGCCATTTAAACAATCACTCTAGTAAACGCCATTTCTTGGTAGATATTGCTGGCAGAGGTTAAACCTAACCACGGTTTTCCACTTTTCGTTGCAAACAATACTAGTTATAGTTCATGATCGTCTTTAACGGTCATTTCAGACATTTTACCTAAATAACAACCCGTTAAAGCCAAGGTTCATCAACTCTCTTTCGAAAAACACTGGCTGCCAAAAAGGAATTTGAGCGCTTGATCGAAATGGTATATCGTACTCACACTAAAGGTCCATGGTTTACCGGGCTCTTAACACAACTCTTCCTGATGTATATTCCATCCTGCATCTCCAGAATTTTATCTATTCCACACTGCACTTTGCGGAATCGTGCCATCAAATCACCAGTCGAACCAAAAGACATACCAAAAACGACAATTTGCACCTCATTTGTAATCAGCGTGGGCAAATGTGTATTTGCAAGACCCGATTGCAAGTGTGCGTTTATCTTGTTAGAAATGTAAGGTCAGTCGACATGTAAAATCACATTTAGGACATTTTTCATTGGTTACATTTGGCCCCTGTAGTCGGTGGGCACACATGTCTCGTAAACCTAAATTGCACGAATATGATTTCCAAGAATACCACCACAGTATCCTTTGCTTGTCGTAGGAGGCGACTTCCGTTGGATCCGTAAAAAAATAAACTGTTTATAAAGTCATCAAAACGAAAAATGGATTCGACGGAACATTTCAACTGTGAAGGCCTGAAAAATGAAGATCAAAAGAAACAATATCAGGATCTTGTCAGCGACAACATTGAGGAAGGTATAATTACCAGTCTGACTGTGAATCTCTGTCTGGGTAGTACTGAAAACTTCGGTTGTCAGTGCTGATTGGTTTGATGACGAGATTGGTTTGAAGACAAGTGTCGTCTTGCAGTTGAGCAACAAAATATAGCCCGTAGTGAAGTTCAACAACGTCCCAAAATCGCGAGGAAAAACAAGGCTAATCTTATAGGAGGGCAGCTAAGCCGATTTATAGGCGGAAAAAACGAGAATGGTGGAACGCTGAGGTTCTGAAAGTACAACAACTCAGCAGTGAGTGCAGTTCGCGTAATTTCTTTAAAGGAATTACTGGATTGCACCATATTTTGAGACCTGCTTGAACTGCCATTCCGCGGAACCGGGTTGTAAACCTTTGTGTCAACATCGACGCAGTACTCGACTAATGGACACTTCACCGACCTGCTTGGTGTTCCTCATATGCGTCACAGACTGTAGTTGAGTCACCTACATTGAGGAAGTTACTATAGGGCCATGCAGAGGCTAAACCAAAACCGCTCAGCTGGGGTGGACTGCATTAATTCGGAGCTCTTGATGTTCGGATGTCATGACAACAACCACCGACGGAGAAGCAGCAATGATAAAATTTGGACGAGATTCGCAATATCAACACCAACTCTGCTATAAGCATATAGCATTTATCTGGCAATTATTGATGTAATTTACATGTAACGTTGCAATACAACAGGGGACCAGAACTAGATGATATTAGTGACAGTGATTACGAACAGGAACCGATTTGATCTGAAGCCGATGACGATGACTCGAATCTGAATGATCTCATTGTTGAACAACCATATTGACTTGAGTAATTGAAATGATTCGAAACATTTCACCAGTGGGAAACACTATTTTGCAACGTCATGTAAAACAGAAACATGGAGAATTGAATTTGCTCTTGGATTGCAAAACCAGATGGAAACCCATAATATTGGCGTAATACTAGAATGGTTTTGGAACACAACCGACGCATTTCGTGCGACATTAATAGATTTGGGATCTAATCTACCACATGAATCTAATATCAAAGTCGTATTTGATTTGCACCTTGCTTTGAAACCCGTCAAATTGGCAATTGAAGCGCTGGGAAGACCTGATGCAAACTTGCTCACTGCGCGGAAATCGAATAAAAAGGCAAAATCAAAGGAGCTTTTTGATGTCTTATTAGTGCGAATCAAAGATCGCCGAAATATCGAGTTTGTCTCGCTGCTGAAATTTCTACATACCCACATTTCTACATTTGGAAGATGAAACCGAAGCAACAACTGACATTCGTCAAAAACATCGATCAGTTACCAAATTAGCAGGGAATGTTATGAACAGATTATTTATTGTAGACAATACATCGGAATTCGACTCAGCGAGGCAACCGGCAAAATACAGAAATATCGAATTTAAAGGAAATGCTGGCCGAAACGATTACAGCTTCGAAGTTGTCTAAACCTGCCTCTTGTCACGTTCTCCAAAAGAGAGAGTACATACTCTACAAAAAGAATGTGAAATTTTCGCGGCTACCGGTAACACAACAACAAATATAAAGAAACTGGTAGATGCGTTGTTTACTATTCAGCAAATATCTATAGAAAGCGAACGGGCGTGTCCATCGTCATCAATTTTTGGTACTAAAAACGATCGTTGCTCTCGGCTCGCTCCTTCTGTCCCCGATACTCTTTAATCTCGTCTTGGAGTACATCTTTTGTAAAATTGTAAAACCTCAGCGCAACATCTTATATCGCCAGTCCAATCAGGTGCTTGCTTGCATATGCAGATGACATATGCGTGATTGTACTGAATAGTAATGGAGTGAAAGAAATACTTGATCCGCTTGTAGAGTTTTCAGCTTCTGTTGGACTCCAGATCAATGAGTCCAAAACGAAAAGTATGAAGACCAAGCGCAGGATCGAAACGGTTGGAGCCAGATTGTTGATACAATAAGGGGTCAGTAATGACCTTTACTATTATTATTATACGTTAGACGGAGGCCACAAACGTTTGCCTGACATTAAGCGGTTTTCTCACTTTATAGCGTTTGGAGTAGCAGATTCGGATCACCATCTTATATCGTTACTGATCAAGCACGACAATTTCTGCTCGAATTGTTTGAAGAACTTGCAAATTTGATGGGTTTTTGGGGGGAGGGGTTGGGGTACTGTGCAAACGTTAGGTTTCGAGTATGTATAGTTTTGCCGTGTAGGTGAATTATATTTTAGGAATTTTCGGCAAATTAATGAAGTGCGAACGTTAGTGCTCAATATCAAAATGACAGGTTTGACAGGGTGTACAATAAATTTAAAATTTCATAACTTAATTGAATTTTTCATTCCAAAATTTAAATATTCTCACAAATAAGTCACTTCAAATCATGATGCAACATTGAGCGATTCTTCAGGACATAAAAACCCGACATTGGTTAAATTGAAGATTTTAATCATAATCGCGATCTCTAACGATCATAATACAAATAAATCGACCATCGATCATAATAATTCAATATAATAATGACTAAAATATTATTCCTATACAAAGTGAAACATTGTATGTACATCATATAGTTAATTTGTATTTTATTGAATAAAATCTGTAATCATTATTTTGTGTCTTTAAATTACGTACCCAAACTTTAATCAGCTATAAACATAAAAAAAAAAATTATATTATTTATAATTAGGTCACCTTCGCCATCTATCTATAAGTATGTATTGTGTATAAATAAAAAATATCTATAAAAACGCTTTAAGCTGAGTATAAAAATTGTCTAGATTTCTAGAATAATCTACATTCTAAATATTTAGTATGATATAACTAAATTTTAAAGCTCTAATTATTTAGTTCAAGGTAAAATTCGCGTGTTTTTGTTTTTAGATAAATTTTTTAGTATGATGTATGTACTCGATCGCATTTTTAATTTAATTACACAGATGTGTTGATATAGTTTATATTAAATAATATGTACACACACTAAAACTAAAATTATGACTCATTAAAAGTGTGTTGTTTATTGTAAAAAATAAAATTAAAAAGAAATCTATTAGTCATGTAATTACATAATAAAAAAATTAATAGATCGACACATACTTGATCGGTCACTGATCTTATATGTATAGGCCGTGATCATTTAGTGATCACGATCAACTACGATCTCAATAATAGTATATGAATTTAAACACGATCACCATATACTGAACGGTATAATGATCGTGATGTATGTTCAGTCTCGATCGACGATTAACTATGTATATTTAAATACACCACTGGTGTTTTGTTTTTGAGGCGATTCATAATCACGATTCCGACGGAAATAAAATGTATATTAACAACTTTCTCAAGGCGTTTGTATATACATATGTCTGTATGTATGTTCAATAAGGTTTATGATTCTAGAATAATAGTTATTAAAGCTAGCATTGAAACTATATACAACAACAAAATGTCATTGAAACTTTATAAAATAAAATAACCGTTTATAGAATTTTTAAATTAAACAACAAACTAAAAATGCAATTTCTTTTGTACTTCGATTCAAGAATTAAATAAATAATTCAATTATAACGGTATAGTACAAAATAAATATACATATATTTATTTACCTTTAACAGTGTGATAGTTTACATAAATAGATCATTTTGATTTATAAATGATCTCTTCTTTTAAAGGTGACTGATCTCATTAACATAATGCAATTAAGACGGCTACACTATTTTCAATTCTTGTAAAATTTTAATTATGAACATATACCGGTGTCGATGACTTTGAAATACATACGTATATACAGAGCAGTTGACTCGCGCTAATATTTCTATACAAAAATGCTAATTTTCACGACGTTTTATATTTAGATTTATTTTCATATAACATCCGTTTCAATTTTATAATTAACAAATCAGCTGGTGCAATCACCATAGAACATCGCATTAACTATTATTACAATACACCGTGACTAAATTTTAGTGCCGTAATTTTGAAATTTTCCATTAAAGTAAGTTTGTTTGTGATTTTACGATTATAAGACATTTTGCCAGTTTATAATTGATCGTTTGGTAATTCGCCATTTGCAGTAAAATGATTTGTTCGCTAAACAAACCGTGAAACATGAACTATACTCGTAAAGTTTAAACAAACTTCGTACTTGTTAAGAATACAATTTCCACCCTCATCGTTGTTTGGACCTTAGTCGAGCTAGATTTTCATGTGTGGAACTTAATTTGTTATTAGTGGAACTTAATTTAATATTTTTCATTTTTTATATATGTAGTGGAATTGTCAAGCATATTTCGTAGTCCAAAATTATTATTTGTGGAACATAAGTTCAAAAATTAAATTCCACATAGAATATAATAACCACCAAAAAATTAAAGTTTGACAAATTTGATTAAAGTTTGCACAAATATTAAATTTAATTGAAATATTATTAGTTTAGTTAGAACCATTTATGACAAATCAAATAATTACATAGATGTTCCACTTAATGTGTACATGATAAATTTAATCAATCTAATTTTTTATGGAACTTATTGGTTATTTTGCTAACTTTTTCTCTTACGTAAATATTTATTTATTTTCTCTAATTTAGGAGCATAGGGCGTCCACTAGGCTGGACGATCTTACTCTGTTGGGGACTATTGCTTTCAGCTCTCCCCATGTTTTACCGAGTTCGGCTAGCATCGTTTTAGTAGGTCCCATTGGATACCATTTGGTTTTGTATTGCCAAGTTTGTGCATCACGGTATCCAGTACTACCAGGAACAGTAATGGAGATAGTATGCATCCTTGTCTTACTCCTCGTGAGTTGTGGCACTTTGCTTTTCATTATGTCGAACCTTATTTCCTGCAACCCGCTACATTTCTTGTATTAGTTCAATTATTTTCTTTGGTATGTCTATTTCACAAAGTGCTTTCCAGATTGCGCCTCAAAACTGAGTCGAATGCGCGTTCAAAGTTTACGAAAAGTAGATATAGTGGTGATTCCCATTCACTTGATTGCTCTATGATGATACGGATCGTGTTGATATGATCTGTACAGCTCCTACCTGGCCTAAAGCCGGCTTGTTCATTTCTCAGCTGTTGGTTGATTGATGGAGATATTCGTTCGAGAATAATCATCGCTAATACTTTTATGGTTCAGTTGAGGAGGGATATGCCTCGCCAGTTTTTGCATTCTCTTAGGTCGCCTTTTTTTGGGATTGATATATGGTCAAACCTTCTTTCCATTTCTCCGGAATTTTCCCTGTATTCCATATGTCACCTAATAGTGGTGGTCTTTAGCTTCTGGATAGCAAATCTAACTTCCCGCTCCGTTGGTGGATGAGTGTTGATAATTTCGTTATAATCGCCATCTGGGAGCTCGTAATTTTCTTCGCTACCTACGCAGTTGTCCTCAAAGTGTTCTTTCCATCTATTTAGTTGCTGCTGATGTGTGATTAAGGTTTGATCAGATAGACCCTGTGCGCATGTTTTTGATTGCAGCTGCTTCCTCTGCAGCTACGAGAAACTTTTTCTATGTATTTTCTGCGATCTCTTCTTGCCATCTTTTTCACTTGTTAGGCTATATATTTATATTTCCCTTGTTAACGACGTTCCTCGATTTTTTTCCACGTATCATTGCTAATCCATGGTTTCCTGGTGTTGTTTTGGAAACCGAGCACATTGGTAGCAGTATTGATGTAGACTTTTTCTAGAAGTTTCCAATTTTGATCGGTGTTGGTACTGGTTTCATTGCTTGCTAGATTGAGTTGGAGCATTTCTTTAAATGTATTATTTGTGTCAGTGTTTCTCAATCTGTTGATGTTAAACTTCTCCCGATATGTTTTCATGTGTGTTTTTACAGCGGCTGGTTTGACTTTGAAAGTTGCTATTACCAGTTGGTGGTCGCTGTGGACATCTGCTCCTCGCATTGTTCTGACATCCTGCAGGGAGGCTAGGAACTTCTTATTAACCAGTACATTGAGATTTGGTTCATGTTTCTGCTATCTGGTGATGTTCAAGTATATTTGTGTATTTCTTTATATGGGAATTTGCTGCCTCCTATGAATTGTTCGTTGGTGACACAACAGTTGATGAGTCTATCTCCATTGTTGTTTCGTGTAGCACCTAGCGCACATTTACATTTAGATTGACGTTATGTCTGTGTTATCGGTTCCAATTTTAGCATTGAAATCTCCTTGGACAAATTTGATGTCGTTTCGGTGTGAACTAGTGCCTTTTTTCATTTAGCTGTTGTTAGTATGCCTACGCCTTGGTCGTGTGTGTCTGTTCTACTAGAGAACATCAGATAATTACCAGTGCTTGTTGTAAATTCTCCTTTATTTTTCGATCTTACTTCACTGAGGCCTAGTATCTCGATGTTATACCGCCTCATTTTCTTTTCTACTTGTGCTAACCTTGATGTTTCTGTTAGAGTTCTAATGTTCCAGTTTGCGATTCATGTCCGTGTACGATGATAGTCAATGGTCGATATTTATGTTAGCCGGTTTGTGTTTATTTTTGTAGTGTTCGTTTCTGTAATAATTATGATTTCAGATTAGTGAATGATTGGTCCATTGTTTATTAGACAATTAAATTATGTATATTTGAATGCTTAATTTGTAGGCCATTGCTCCTTATGCGTACCTTAACTAGGTGATTGTGTGGCAAAGTTCGTTAATGTTAATCAAACACAAAATTATATTCAACATGTAATAAGGTAGTTCGACTTAACGTGAAATTTAATTTATTCTAACATTATTATGCATTATATTGGTTCATTGGAAAATTGAATGTTATAGGCTGTTTTTCAAACGAATATTTATTTCAAACTTATTGAACTTATTTATTTGACACCATCTTAATTAAGTAATTTAAGCCGTTCCAACTGATATAGAAAATTAATGAAACAATGGTGAACTGACAACAAATTTTCAATTGATGACCATCGCTTTTTAACGTATCAAATCAACAAACGCAAACAAACATTTTCGAATTTTGGGATCATGTGCAGAAATGCAAAGATAACCTTTACGTCAGTGATACCAACACATATTTCAAATTGCCATTTCCATAAACACTAATGTTACTAGATACACATTATAAATATTTGACCAATTTTGACAATCAAGTTAGTTTTTTTTGCTAGAAAGAGTGAGACACTCGCCAGCATACTTATTTGAAGAAATTAGGTTCCACAATCTGATCTGGAAGTGTCAAATCGTGTAAAAATCATTGAAAATTATTTCCATTTGAATAAAAACATTTTTACGTTCCACAAATATTTACCATTTAAAACAAATCAAATAATTACAAATTTGATATATTTGTGGTCCTAAATATAAATAAATTATTGTGGAACCTAATTTTCATGAAACTTATTGGTTATTTTGCTCATTAAGCTTATCCTTAAAACATTTTATGTTTTTCTCTTACGTAAATTTTTGATTTGTGAAACTCGTGGAATTTATGTTGTACATTTTACCTGTGGAACTTATCTGTTTAAAAATAGGCAGAATATCTATAAAGTTTTGTGGATGAGCTCATCGTATTTAATTTATTTTAATTAGCTTTATATGTTCATGAACTCAGCCAAATATATTGATACAGACACAATCCAAAAAGAAATCAATAGCACAAAAAAGAAAAGAAAGTAATTTAAGTCAAGTTCAATGTAAGTTCTCGTTTATTCGATTTCTTATAAAGTTATCTTTATTTCAGTTTTCTTATTCTTAAAAGTAATTGGCGATAAAATGTATGTGTAGGTATAAAGCAAGAGATCTTGTTACATTCAATTTACGAAATCATGTTATGTGTAATACACATACTGACACTGAAATTAAGGTTTGAACTAGTTTTCTGGTCTTTGTGTATTATACATATACATATAACTATATTATAATATACAGATCTTGCAATATGAGGTAGAGGTAAGGTGGATGGATATTTCTTAGTTCCATTCATTGAATAAGAATTCTATATACCAAACAGATATTATAGTCAAGGTAATAATATTTTTTGTATATATATGGTACTCACCTTCCGATTCTACTGCACTCCTCGGCATCCGAACATACCGCGCCCTCATAGAATATTTTCAGTTTTGAGCTAGATGGTGGCAGATGTTCTTCGGGATTCGGTGGTATTAATTTTTTCCGTGCCTGCTGGTTTTGTGCTTGTTGACTTGTTGCAATTGGGTCAGCAAATTTTATCCCCACGGCCGCATTTGAGCCCTCCGGTTTTGTTGTATCATTTTTTTGGGTTAGAAAAACGATCACAAATATTAAGATAATCAATAAAATTATTGCGCCAACTATTGCGGCGATTATAAGTTTTTTGTTACGACTGTTTGTCTGCCTGCAAATATAGAAATATAAGTAAACAAACCAGAAATTAATTGAAGGGTAATGAATAAGAGATCTCTTAAGTCTATATTTTCTTATATATGTATATATATACGTAGTCGTATAGTTTTTCTACCTTGAATTTTTTGTACATAGAGCAATATAATAAAACGAAATTTAAAACCAGATTCAACATGTTTTAGAACTGTTCTTGCAAATTATGATCATGTTTGTTTTAGTTGTAAATCTTAAGAAAACATGAATCAGGTATTCGTATACGATGGTCCGCGAAACTGTTTCTGTATACATACATATGTACTAACATCAAATATGTGAATAATGAATTGTTGTAACAATAATATATGGTCAAAATTGAATAAAATTTATATTAACTATTGAAGAATTTAGTTTGACTTCATTCAGACTTCTTAAATAAAATTTAAAGATCGTGACAGTTTCATATTATTTGATATTTAATACATATGTTGGTTATTTATCTGAAGGTCATGACAGTATTTATTCCAGTTATAACCCATTTCCTAATCAATTTGGGTCACGTATTACAAAAAAAAACGATTATTAAAACTTTCCACTATCTTAATAAACTATTGTCTAACACGTGCATGTCTACTTTTTACCGCCCAACTGTATAAAAATCTTTTTACTGATCGGCAGCGCCAAATTATTATACAACATCAAAAAACACAACTAAACATGACATTTAGGCTAAAATTCCATATGGAACACAAAAAAAACGAAAAAACACTTACCACCAAAAACCAATTTTTTTACATAAACTATGATTAACTAATTTTGATTTAATTTTATAATAATTTCTAGTGGTAGTACCATTAATTTTATCACAGAGGTAATTTTGATTATCACCGGCGAATTTTTTACGTGCATACCGACGACGTGCACCATTAGCATAATCTCTAGGCGAATTTACAATTTTATCACTTATTCTATTCATAATTTACGTACACACATTTTAATATTATTATGAATATTCCATTTAATTGATTTATAGCACGTTGGTTAATTAATTAATAAATTTTACAATTGATACGATATGACTTGGTTATGCACTTTGCGAACACATTTTTACAAATAATTTTTATTACCTGCTGTCATTTTTAGTTAAGTCACAAACCATAAATCGGTAATGCAGTGTACCGAATCGATTATAATTTTTTAAATAAAAGTTAGTACTTTTTTATGTGAAATATGCATAATCGAAATTGATTGAATATTAAGTATAATGGGCTGAAGGTTGAGTACAACAAGCTCGAAATTTCGATCTCACTTTTGCAACCTATTAAATTAGGCTTAATAGCACCTTGAAAGGTAAATTAAACATAATAATACTGTCCGCCATAGGAAACTGCCAGACTTGCAACTGCGAATATGATGCTTGGAACTCGTAACAATGCATTCAAATTGGTTAGAGACATATGGAGAGCATGCAAAGTATGTCAAAAAACCAATATGGGACAAAGATGTAGGGTGTACTAACGATTATGGAAAAACCCAGAAGAGATTTCCGCTCAGGCAGACAAGGGTCAGATTATATTTTCGCTCTGAGCCTTCTTAGGCCTTAAGACAGCCTTCGATTGCGTATTGCGGCGTTATTTATATGAGAGCATTGAAAACGGGGTCTGTATTTCCAAGGCATGTTAATCATGTCAAACCAGTAAAATTAGAAGGTAAGAGTTAACGAGAAAATGGATTATCGAATAGTAATAGTATCGCAGATATGTTTCGAATCCGTGTTCTTTGCAAACACAATTATTTAAAAAAAATGGTTGGCTCGCTGGGCTGACGACCCGCATCCGTAAAAAAAAATCTGTTTATAAGGTCAACTAAAGGAAAAATGGATACCGCCAATAAAACACCGCCCAAGTACCCGGACACGTGATTTAGGATCGGCACGTGGAAAGTGCAGTCACTTATTAAAACAGAAGCGTTGGAGGGCCTCATCACATGCATGAAGGAGTATCGGTTGGAACTCGTTGCTCTTCAAGAAACTCGCTGGCCTAAAAGTGGAGACCATGTGTCCTAGGGCTATACGTTGTTGTACAGTGTTAGAATGGTAATTGGGGACTTTAATGCTACAGCTGGCAGAAATCAGGCTGACTTGCGTGAAAATATAGGTTCGTACTCCTGACACGAAACTGCGACCGATAATGGTGAGAGAATGATGTACTTTGCAATTGCTTACAATCATAGAGTAGCAAGCACATTTTCCCCTCCCAAACAGATACATTTGGAAACATAGACACATCCTCGAAAAATTTCTCGCGGGCAAATTGACCACGTGTTAATTTCAAAAGGACGGGCTTAGGTTGTGCAGGTTCGTACAGGTCCAGGAACATAGGAAAACGCATGGGACGTTTCGACTGTGAAGGCCTGATGATGAAATGAAGATCAAAAGAAACGATATCAGGATCGTGTCAGCGACAACATTGAGGTAGCTAATTACCAGTCTGACTGTGTGAACTTTATCTGGGAGGTAATGAAAACCTCGCTTGTCAGTGCTGCTCAACAGACTTTATGAATGATTGTTTTGATGACGAGTGTCATCTTGCAGTTGAGCAACAAAATAATAGCCCATAGTGAAGTGCACCAACGTTTCACAATCGTGAAGAAATCTAAGGCTACTCTTACTAGGAGGGCTACTAAGCGGATTTGTAGACAGAGAATGATGGCTGCTGAGGTTTTGACAATAACTCAGCAACCAGTGCAGTTCGCGTAATTTCGCGTAAATTAATTACTGGATTGTACTATACTTTCAGGCCTGTATCAACTGCCATTCAGAACCTGGTTGGAAACCTCTGTGTCAACATCGACGCAGTACTCGACGCATGGAATGGACACGTTACCAACCTGCTTGGTGTTCATCATGCATCACCGATTGTAGTGGGGTCACGTCATATACAGTGCCCTATCTTCGCCAGTCCAATCAGGTGCTTGCCTATGACATATGAGTGATATGGACTGAATAGCAACAAAGTGAAGGAAATACTTGATCCGCTTGTAGAGTTTTCAACTTCTATTGGATCAATGAGTCTACAACAAAATATATGATCTCTGGATATATAGGGACAATGGTACACTAGGTTTTAGTAATGGCCACTACACGTTTCAGGGAATGAGGAAGTTAAAATATTTGCTCTCTCTCTCTCGACTCACGATAACAGCGTGGGTGAGGATATAAAAGTTCACCTGGTAGCTGGTAGCCGTGCTTTGTATCCCCTAAGGCCACTGCTAAAATCTAAGCACCTGTCAAGTGCCATGAAACTGAAGCTTTATAAAGCGTTGATCGGGCCCGTTGTTATGTTTGGATGTGAAAGTTAGGCTCTGACGGATGAGTACAAAACGCGAAGTAGGTGGTGCATATTGAGCTCTGTACAAGGTCGAGATCAGAGAACTGATGAAGAATCCCGACATTGTGCATGAAGTAAGATCTTAGTGAGTACGCTGGCTCGGTCACGTTCTGCGTGCTGATCCGGAACAAATTGTGCAGGGATATCTGAAAGAAGAGCTACCATATGGTAAGGGCAGAGGTCGTTACAGGCGACGATTCTTCAGGTTGTCTAAGACAGTACGAAGACCAAACCCAGGATCTAAACCGTTGGAGCCGGGTTGTTGACTCAGTAAGAGGCCAGCCTTTAGAAACTGATTATTATTATTTAAAAAATGCGGTATTGCCTCTATGATTTATGTGCAACGTTGCCAATTATCTTGTTTCATGTCTCAAATGTTCCAAAATACTTATTCGTATATCCTATTGACGAGAATTTTATATAACTTATTGAATTATACGCACTCACCTTTTCTTTGGATAACCACCATTTTCTGCACCACTCGGTCCATCTGACGGTGTTGGTTTAAGCGGGTAATTTTCATCGTGACTAGTCATTATAATGTATGTAAACTAAATTATTTCGCTATTCTGACCTGGAAAAACAATATAAACAAACAAAAAAATGGAAGCGATTAATCATACCATAAGTTTATACAAAATTACAGGAAAGGTGGTTTAAGTAGATAAATATAATACAAGAGTCATTTGCACATACGCGTACACATACACAGAGTTATACATAAATTATAATTAAAATTGTCCGGAAGAATTAATTTTCAGTTATAATTTTATAGTTTTCCATTTCATTTAGAGATTATAATGAAAATGTCTGTTTATTAAATGCACATGTATACATATACATACACGTCTCAATTTAATTTGCATAAAATTTAATTTTTTTGTTTGGTCCAATTTGCTTTGTTATAATTACTTGGGGCCATATGTTATCACGTAACGAAATCCCGTGGGCTATAGCTACATATATGATTATTCCAATCCGCCCCGCAAGATCAATTTAATTGATTTAATCAATCAGACTATATATAATGAAGACCCAAATTTATTATATTCGTCGCTTTATTAATCAATTAAAGTTGATAATGAATTCAAATTTATATTCGTATATATACTATCGCGACATATGAATCATTCAAGACCACCATATTATAGTGGTGCGCAAATTATCGTACCTACTTCTAACACATCTCCATATAAAATTAATATTTCTAACTCATGTTGCATGTCTTGATTAATATTCTAGAAACGTTTGAAATCTAATCGTTTTGCCAAACACCGGATAATTAACGCGCACGCACATGTCCAAATTATTAAATTGCGTTAACGATTTTAAATTAGAAAGAATTAATATAATTGTATTGAAATACAGTGGCATACTTTAATCTATACTATGTTAAGCGCCATTAGTTTACTATAAATGGATATCCAACCTGGATTTTGTATATGAATATATTTTCTAATCATGCTTTTTCGGCCTAGAAAGTTCCTGCATCGTCAAATCTCACTTGGTAAACAAATCTAGGGATAACTTTTGCATATGACAAACATTTTAAAACATGTGGTATCTCATGAAATTTGAAATATATGAAAATTTCATTTTCTCGTATTTGATCTAAATTAAATTAAATTTCTATCCAACGACCACAATGTTGTAGTTCACCATTTGGCCACTACAGTAGAGGAAGATCACCTATGAAAGAAAAAAGTAGCAACTCGTTAGCTGATCAAGCCGACGCATTTTCTAATGCTACACAAGGGATGCAGTGGAAATTTTAAAGAAAATATGGATATCTTGGGGAGGCTACAGCAAATAGAGCAAGCATTGGCCAAGCTAAGCGAAGAAATCGAGCTTCTCATGCGAGAAAATGAAAGCCCAAAATTGAATCGTGAATAAAAAGAACATATGGAAATAGGAGGTATTAAACCAGAGAAATTAAACTACTCCACTGATGAGGATGAATTAGATAGGGAGACGGACTGGACCGCAAAGAATAAAAAACAGTCCAGGAAGACTGAAGAAGAAAAACAAAGCTAAATCGTCACATGAGGCTGAACAACTAAATGGTAGCGGAACTACCATACCAAAAGTTGTTCAGCCCGAGGTCAAACACCAAAAGGTAGTAAATCTACTAATAACATTGCCATTGACCGTGGACCTGATAATATTCCTTCGTCCATCATTAAATTATTGGCCGATGTAGTTTGAAAACCATTAACCCTCATCTTTAATAAATCATTGCAACCTGGAATTTTCCCTAATAAATGAAAAATTTCGAGACCTAAACCAATTTTCAAATCTGGCAAAAGAAATGAAACATCCTGCTATCGGGGAATTGTAACCACCAAGCCATCTATCTTTTCATCAACATGGATTTACGCCTGGCAGATCCGCTTCACTACAAAACCCTTAGAAAAACATCAGCAAATTGACACCATATATACTCTGATTTCAGTAAAGCTTTCGACATCGACATATATTGATGAAACTTGACAAGTTTGGTTTTTCATCAATTTTTGTCAAATGGTTTCAATCGCACCCTAACGGAAAGATACCTAATCATTGAAATTGCTGGTGAAAAGTCATGGATTTCCTCAGGGACCTCTTCTGTACTTTTGTTTGCTGTTGATCTGAAGATATTCTGATATATTAATGGCGCCAACGACACTTATCAGCTTCATGAGGATATTGACAAGATTAGTACTTGGTGTGAAGTGAACCAGTTAAACAAACATAATATTCAAAAATGCAAGATAATGTCATATTATCGGAAAAAATGTCGAATAATTTCCAATTATAATATAAATGGGGCATTAATTGAACGTGTCATCACAATCAAAGACCTCGGTGTAATATTTATCAGTGATATTTCATTCACCAGACACATTGATCAGAGTGTATCGAAAGCCAACTCCATGTTTGGCTTTATTCGCCGTTGGACCACAGAGATTAAAGATCAAAATGCACTATTTGCACTATGCTTTGCAAATACATAAGATCTCAACTAGAATATGCAGCAACAGTTTGGTGCCCTCATAACGCTGACCACATTCATAGAATTGACAGTGTACAAAAGCGGGCTATACTCTATATTATGAAAAAAAAAACTGGAACTACAACTATACAATTTACCATATCATGAGAACCTGACCTTTTTACCACCTTCCAGTCTTCCACTGTACGTTGTAATGCGTGTAAAATTGCGACATTACAAGACGCAGGTAACAACATTGCGCAAGTCTATTGGGAAATGTACTTTTGGCTCACGTAGACTCTCCTTTCTCCCAATGATTAAATAAATAAAATAAAATAAAGTTGAATGCTGAAAAGTATCAATGGTTTACCAATGGTTTGGACAAACAGAAAACCAGAGAGAACAGAAAACCCTCTTTTTAGACTCCCTCTTTTTATGATATTTGATATAAAAGGAATTCTTCACCCGATGGTAAAAATTGAACCAATGAGGAGAACCACTACACACAAACCCCAGTTCATAAAACATCAGGGATTTAATTACACCCAAAAATATTACAGTCGTGATCCGAGATGTGTAAAATGTTCAGGTAAACATATTACCCAGACGTGTACAATAGGGAGAGATGTGCCAGCCAAGTGTCTTATTTGTAAGGGTCAACATCCGGCTAATTATCGAGGCTGTGAGGTTGCTAAACAACTACGAAAATTAAGAGACAAACCAAGAAATCAGATGGATCAAAAACCACAACCAAGCAACGCAGGGCAAAGAAGAACATGTGCTCAGGAAGTGAAAGGTTCGGGTTCAACCAAATATATAGCATTGAAGCTATTACATAGCGGCTAGATGACCAAAGTACTCTGAACAACATGATACATGATACAAACGCAATCCGATAAAAAATATTAGGTAAGAATACAATTTTCAGAATAGCAATCTGGAATGCGAATGCGATTATGCAGCATATTCCAGAAATAGAAATATTTTTAAATACAGAAAAAATCGAGATTTTCCTAATATCTGAAAGCCATTTTGTTAAATCCTCGTTTGTTAAAATCCGGGGTTATAACTTATATCATTCCATTAATCCAGTGGAAAGAGCAAGAGGTGGTTCGGCATTATTTATAAAACAAATAATTCAAGTCATTACTGTAAAGATCCACATTAAACACAGACAGCTTACTGTCTCTGCAATATACTGTCTTCCCTGGTATAATTTCAAAAGGGAAGACTGTATTAAACTATTTATATTGCTAGGACTTAATTTTATTAGTGGAGGTAACTTTAAGATTAAAAAATTTGATTTGGAATAACGTACCCCTCAATTTAGATATTCAGTTACCACAAAAAATTCTTAGTTGTGAAACCCCCTTATCAATGTTCAACTTGTACTTGATGGATGAATTGCTTGATCTGATTATGGTACAGTCAAATTTATATTCGTCGCAAAAAAATTAACGAAAGATTTTCAAAAATTTGTGTGTTCTTTCTTCGATTGACTAACTGCCAAACTCAGAGCTTTATTTGAATTCCTAAGTGGGCAATAAAATAACACAAGAGGCCATGTCATTCAAAACATTTAAAAAAATCAAAAGCATTCTTCACTTTGTGGACAATGAATCAGTGCGACCAAAAAGCCATATAAAGATTAAAAGCCATACAAGTAAATATGCCCTGATACCTCTAGAAGAGCAACTATATCTGTTGACGATCAAATTTGTGCAATACAAATACGTGCTTATATGAAGTAATATCTTCCCTCATAAATGGGGCTTCAAAATATTTGCTTTAACAGGAAAATTATTTCCTGTAGTTTATTTTATAATTCGGAATATACTCCGGACAGGAAAATGATTACAGACTACCGGAGGAAGAAAATCTTGGAGCATCTGCTAGCTAACTTAGTTGTCCGATTATGCAGGCCAATTGCGAGAAATATGAACTATAAAGTGTTTTGTGATAATTATTTCACAACTATCCCACTATTATTGTTTCTTCGAAAAGAAGGGATTCAGGCGATCAGGACAATCAGGCGCAACCGATTTCCAAATTCAAAACATAGAACTGAACGGGAAATAAACAAACTTCCTAGTGGATCATATGAAGATATTCTTCAACATTTGAAGACGCTGACCTGTCGCTCGTGCAATGGAAAGATAATAAATCGGTAACGCTTGTGAAGTTTATCCTAAATTAGAATTAAACTAACAAAAACAAGGTAATATGTATATGTATTAGTGAATATCGAACATAAATGACATTTAGGCGAACAATTAATTATTTGTATATAGCTATTTATTGTATCTATTAAAGTATGTAAAAATTGGATAACAAAATAGTTGTAAGTGCCCAACCATATATAAAACTAATGGTTTAAAACTAATAATCCAATCATCCCGAACCGTTTGAAAAGCTAATGGCTTTCACATGGCCAAATTGAGGTTTCAGTAAATTTACATTTTAGGATTTTCTTAAGAAATTGCGTATCTTAAGATGTTCACGATTTGTGATAAATAGTGAAAATCTTAAGATACGCAATTTCTTAAGAAAATCCTAAAATGTAAATTTACTGAAACCTCAATTTGACCATGTGAAAGCCATTAGCTTTTCAAACGGTTTGGCATGATTGTAGTGCTAGTTCAGGCCTATCTAAAAATCATAGTGAGATTTGTGCTAAATATTGAATCTTTAGCTTTATTTATGTTATAAATTTTTATGATAAAAGGAAGTAAATTAATTATTCAATGTTACTTTTTAAATGTTTTATTATTTGCCTAAATGATGACTGTCTTTTATAATACACTACTATTTGACTAATACATTCACAAATATTTAGTTTTAGTATAAATTTCACAAATCATATATGGCGTGTGAAGATTGTACTAAGTTAAAACTATTTTTTTAATTTTTTTATTTAGTTCTAATTTAGGTCTAACTTCACTCCCATGCCCTCCCCATATGTTGGTGCCAATCTTTTATCCACCATTAAAAGATGGGATAGCTAAAAGAAAGGCAAAGTGTTTATACAGTGCCCAGAAATTATTAAAGAGTATATAATCGTCATATGGGAGGGGTAGATTCTATGGTTTTCCGAAATTTTGATTACAATCGATGAGAGTGACTTGTTAAGGGTTGAGAAACACTGTTGCAAGCGCTCTAGTTCCCACACAACCTTGTTACTAAAGAACCACTGCCCCAGTAAATCATGCAATAATATATAATGCGATAATGAATAACTCATAAATAATAAAAAAATTAAATTAAATTATATTTATAGTTTTTAAATTATATTTATAGTTAAAACTATAATTGTACATATAATAAATAATGTAATAAATGACTTAATAAATTTAATTTTAGATCATTCGTCCCCATAACCGCAAATACATATTTTATTGATGGTGTTTGTTGTTCGCACATTCTATTGAGACAACATCATCTTGGTCTCCATCATCATTCTTGACCTTTACTAATTAAAACGTTTAATTGTATGAACTTTATGAAATGTACATACATATTTTTGTGTTCTATATTTTTATCTAATATAATATTATGATGCATTAGACAAGATAATTATATAAACATTATTTTGACATTTGAAATTTTATATTTGATATGGTTATGCGTAAATTTGGTGTGGACACACAGTGCACATCGTTTTATATTATATTAAAGCATGACAAGCATATGTGTTTTGATTATTTATGTACTCATACGTATTAATTTGCGTTCTATACTAATATCAATTAGAATAGACTCTGTTATTCTATCTATATATATTCTAATTCATCTAATAAATTATATCGCACATCATAAATCATCTAATAATTAATTTGTGCAAATTCATATTGACCTTGTTACGTATATATAGATATACCCCTACACAATTTACAAGATGACATTACATATACATACACGCTTCTCGCATAATTATTATTATTATTTTTAAATAGAAATATTTAATCTAATTATTATTAATTATATCGAAAGTCGAAACTAAGTTAATGGGTAATCGAAATTAAAATCTACCAATAAATTAAATTGAAACAATGCAGACTTCTTCTTAAACAATCGAATGTGATGTTCTTGAGTGATATACGAGTACATTTTAATTATGTGGAAATATTTATTATTTTTATTATTAATTAATTAACAATTCCAATTGAATTTTATTTATTGTACATAGAGTACACTGTACACACCTTACTATTGAAATATTTGCTATATATTCAACTGCGTAAATCACATACGTACAAAAATTCTTGTATAATTAATCAATTGAATCTCGATCCAAATCGATCGAATAATTTGTTTTGAGATTCATGTAATCGTCACCAGAGCACAGTGTCACAAAATACAGGAGTCGTTTGGTATTTTGGTGATCAAAAATGTCTGCCGCACTGAATATACCCTTTATAAGATATTTTACCAAAAATGACGATGTATGTTTTGTTATTGTTACTTGCTTTGTTTAGAAATATTCGCGTGCTTTAATATTCCAGTTTTCCACATTACCGCCATCCAAAAATACCGAAACTTAATGTATTGACGATTGGAATTTAAAAATTCCGGCGCCGCGGCGGTGCGTGCCATTTTGACAATCAAAAGAGAATATAATTATTTGACAGTTGTATATGTTGTTGGGTGTTTTTAATGCAAAGTTAACTTTTAATGATAATTTAACAATATAAAGGGTGTCCCAAAATTAACGCAAGATTTGAATTAAATAGAAAACACAGTTTTTAGTCTTCAGATTGTGATTTTTTGATTGAATCATAAAATACATAGGATAAGGTTATTTATGGAATATCACATCGGGCAAATGGCCTCTACAGCTTTCCTGGCACATACGCACTAATTGAATTGTTTCACGGGCTGTATGGCATGTGGCGCCATCTTTTTGAAGCTACATGTCGTCTATGTCAATATCATCCAACTGAGGCAGAAAGTAGTGTGTTATCATGTCGCGATATGGAGCACCAGTAACAGTTACTGCATGACCAGCCTCATTTTCAAAAACGTATTGTCCAATGATACCTCCAGCTCAAAATCCGCACTAAACAGTGATACGGAGTGGATGCATTTGTGTTTCGACAATCACATGTGGGTTATCCGTACCCCAAATGCGGCAATTTAGGCGATTAACAGAGCGATCAAGATATTCTTCAATAAAGAAAATACGTTGTTCTATCGGGTAACGCCACAGTTTTACTAACCCTAACCTCTCAGCTGTCAAATTATTGTTTTTTGGGGCTGCCAACACTTTACTGCACAAATGGCGGCAAATTCAAATCTTACGTTAATTTTGGGACACCTTTTATTAAATTATTTAAAATGAACTTTATGAGCAAATATGAACGTTATAAATAATAAGGTCGAGACAGTAGGTTGTCCTAAATATGTCCTAAAAATCAACAAAAACCATTTCAGCTTATATGTGCAGTTAGTGTGCAAAGCAGAATGTCTCGATATAACGAATGTTATCACTAGAAAAACAAAATTTGCTTTGACGAATACATGATTTTCTGAATGTTCTTGGGAAAACCCTAGGAAGCTTACACAATAACGTCTAAAATAATTTTGGGTCTGAACTATCCGTTAAATATTTCAATTTTGAAAAAAAGTAGGGCGTTAGGGGGTTTAGTTTTTCATAAGACATCTTGGAATATGCGTCAATATGGTGTTAGCTTCCTAGGATCTTCCCAAGAAAATTCGGAAAAATTATATATTCGTAAATATCCTTATCTCGCCAATTAACATTATATGGATTACTTTTCCAATGGGTCGTTACCTATACGCGAGGGGGACGGAACTGCTTAATACAGGCTGGGTGCATTGCTATTGGTATAGTGTCATACCCACCTTGAACTAACCATCTAATAAAAACAGAACGGTCGTTTGATGAAATTCTTTTTAACTGGTTAGTTACAATTTTGTTACCGCCGAGTAAACATTAAAACTATTTTAATTATTACTTGTGTGAAAAGTTGAATCAGCAGTTATTAATTTATTTTTTATAAAAGACATTTTGATGTGAAAAATATGTGATACCGTGGATTTCAAATTTTCACCACCCCAAATAACAAAGGCTGGGCCAAATCTGCTGAAAACGATGTACAACGCTTAAAAACAACGAAAGTTGACAATAAACTAACAGTAATGTAGGCCAGTGTTTAGTGAAAACTAAACTTAAAGAAGCCCTAGATCAGCAGCCAGTGCAAATGCATATAAATTCACCAAGCTAGCTAGCTCATTAACTGTGGTGAACTCCATAACTCAAATGCATGAAACAAAGAAAAAACGAAAGCATCAGTAAAATGCAGCCTACCTAGAATTGAAAAGAGGAATTAATCCAAGACAACGAGCAGAGCAACGAATGCTTAATCTTTATCCTTCTACTAAACCAAAAGTTCGACGAGAACTATCATATCATAACGAACAAAATAACCAACCAAAGGCAACTGTAAACAGTAGTGTGCATCAAGGGGTTTCATATGCAAGTATCCTTAAGGTTACCGCTCCTAAAGTGCAAGCAAGCGAAGAATGAAACATCGCAGCAGCTTTAAGCAAGTTAACTAACATGATGCAAAGCTTCTTGGCGATGATAGGGAACCAAAAACCTAACACATTGATGCAGATAGTCGTTAAAAATCAAAAATGACTATCCTCAAAATAGTCAATCAACGAGCATATCCAATCAACGAGCATCTGTCTGCATGAATGGTCCGAAAACAGTGTCAAATCAGCACTGCCCTCCAAAACATGATATAACTGTACTTCATGGTTTCATTTCAGCCAGCTAGGTATAATAAAGTTGTTGCGGGGGGTGATTTCAACGCCAAACACACTCAATGGGATTCCAGATTAACATCTTTTTACTTGGAATTTTATTTCACAAGTATTCGTGGAGTTTTTTAAAATGTATTAGAGGATACATAAAGGTTTGTAAAAAATCACTTGGACCACGAATGCTGGATGATGTGAAATGTTAAAATTATTGTAGGTTGTTGATGTTGTTTACATTTCGCTTACATTGTCTACATGACGAGAAATTTTGCCAGATAATCTATACGTAACACTTTACGCGTTCTCTACCGTGCTTATTATCAGTGCAATTCAGAATTCCCCACATACCGTCCTTTATTTTCTGATCACTTTCAGTTTTTGCGTTACAAAGAACGGCCTTATTATTGAGACAGAAGACCGATCGCTCTTCGATTTCGTTCTGATATGCTCAGGCTCGATTCCTTTATCGAAGATAACGTTAGGACGAAGACTTCTTATTTTGATGAATGAATATAAAACGGTTTCCACAGATAGTGAAAAAAGTAGTGAATTAACGACCAAAAAGATCGCTAAAAGCTAACAAGCTTTTACAACAATACAATATTTATTGACTACAATTCCAATCGATTTTGAAACTCTTAAAGTATTATTATAAATAAATAACCTGATCTCATTGAGGTGAATGAAACTCAATTTATTGCACATTTTTACAGTCCACATTTTCAAACAGAACTTCCTCCGATTCTTGAGTATATTTCCGAATGGCCTAGATAAACTATCGTTGCGCCCAATAGTACTCAATTCTTGAGTGCGGAATTTCAACATTCTGAACATCGATTTTAAACTGTTCAAAATTAATTTTATGAATGTGCTGTAATCTAACAAAACATTTATAAATAAATAAACAATAGGAAGTTGCAATAATATCTGATACCATACATGAAATGGTCTGTTGTAATTGTAACTTAACCGTATACACTAATTTATCCTACCAACCGTATTAAATTATGCATAATATATACAAAAATAGAGTATCATTTGCATAATATGGATCATTTCATCCCAACAACAACAACATCAGCAAATTTATAAAATTAAAGTTACTTAAGGTTAATTAAAATTAGAACACGCGATATATACAATCGAAATCACAACATTTTTGTTTTATCCTAATCCACGCATACTTAGCACGCTAAGTACCACTGACTTATATTTAGATCAATTATTATTATCTCATTTTTATGCGTTTCATCAACAGTATCAGTCATGACCTCATCAATCTAATATGTTCCATAACATAAAATCTGTGTATGTACAGACAACAAATAAAATTTTGTTTATGAATATGTACATATGTATATATTGATAATAAAAAACGAGGCTATCAATAACAAAACGAATTTTTTTAAAATTATTGTTAAACTTGAAAATACTTACTTAAGATTTACATTATATGATTGACGTCCCACACTTAAGAAATTATAGAGGAACAAAAAAAATTATTAAACTGTCTATAACTATATTATGGCTTTTATCTCTTGTATGTATATAGACACATTTTTAACTTTTCAACTATACATATATTTAATGTATGTACATACTCTAAATATTTAGAATTTGATTTATTTGGCTGTTTTGGGAATATTTTGAATTAAGTAATGTCGTATATATGTAAAGTAATTGAGAATCACAATTCAATTAAAGATCAGTTTGGTGCGTGTGCGTGCGTGTGTGTGTGTATATAATTCTTGTTCTTTTTTTTCAGTTTATACTCGCGCAGTGGTGTAGGAGAATTATATAAAAAAAAAGTATATCGTCAAAGTTTTACAAATGGAAGTTGGGCCGAGATCTAAAAAATTAGAGTGTTTATTCCTGTGATCATATTGTATAAACGACACAATTTAAATTATAGTAAATGAAATAAAAATAAAATATTGAATGTTAATACCAAATTTTAGTTGACCTAGCTAAGGACTCACCTAGTAAAATACACGAAAAGTGGCATAGTCCTATTGCAAGACAATTTTTCGTGTGCCGTACTACGTGAGTGCTTGGAAAGGTTGACCAAAATTTGGTATCGAGAAATTTTAATATAATTTTTTGATTATTATGGTATGCATTGTATTTTTGTATACTATATTCCTTCTACTACTGGCTCAGAGCATTCGCTTATTCAGACACAAAGATCATATCGAAATTTTTTCATGTTCGAAATGCACCTAGCGCTCCAACAATTTACCATTTGGTTCAGCGTTTTTGCCAACAAGGAGCTGGAAGGCTTCGTGCAGCTCGAAATAATGTGAACATTGCTCGGGTACAAGCAAGTATTGCGGAAAACCCCGAAACCTCTACCAGGCGACGTTCTCAGTAGTTGGTGAGATGACAAATTATGCACAAATTCGCATTCAATATATGTTGCCGTTTCAATTTTGCCTAGAAAACACCGAGTTTATTGACAAACTCACAATGAGCGATGATGCCTATTTTAACCTCAATGGTCACGTGAATAAACAAAATTGAAGAATATGGCGCACCCAAAATCCAAGAATAATTGTTAATCATCAAATGCATATAATGAAAAGAATCATTGGACCATACTTATTCGAAAACGACGAACAAGTTTCGGTTAATGTGGATGGCATTCAATACCAAGTAATGATTGAACAATTTTTAAAGCCAGAGGTAGAGAACAATCCAGAATTGTAGTTCCAACACGATGGAGCCACAACTCACACAACTTGTCCAACTATGGTTCTTCTGGGCGAAATTTTTGGCAATGTAATAATATCGCGTTTTTCTGATTTTAACTGGCCACCTAATTTAACGGCTCCCGATTTTTTTCTTTGGGGCTACCTAAAGGGTAAAGTGTATGCCAATAAGCCAAGAACCAAGCAACAGCTTAAGGCCAATATCCGAGAAAAAGTGAGGGACCTGAAATTCTAAGAAAAGTTATGAAAAATGCTCTGGAAAGAGCAAATCAGGTCAAACCAAACTATAATCTAGATTTTAATAAATGCCAACGTTAAAAAAATCAGAAAGAAAAAGTAATTCATAAAATAAATCATAACGTTACTTATGCGCCACCCTGTATATTATGACAAGCCAATGGTACAATTTAAACATTTTGTTGGATTTTTTATGCTTGTATTTCCGCTTTCAAATAAGGTAGTTTAATTTTTTCATGGGGCTCATTCCACATGTTAGACAAATTGCATGCATCAGTTACGAGTATAAACGGTTCTGTACTCCAAAAATTTGTGACTGAAATAACTTTCAGGAAGGTTACGTTCAATTTAAATGTAGAAAAGTAATTTTTTTCATACTCAGTGAATCTCTCTACTATCTTAATCACTATATGACGCTCTCGAAGTTATCCCATATAGGATTTTTTTTAAATACCTCTGACAACCCAAGCGTAAATAATCCATCTCAGACTCTTTAAAAATACATATATACATATAACTTATTCAGTTGGTTCATCCCAGGATTTTTTACATTTATACTAGGCTTTTTCGTCAACAAAAAAACTTGGTACAGTTGGGGCCAAAATACTCATCTCAGACTTTTTAATATGTAAAATTTATTTGGTGGAAAATAAGTCTGGGCTTTTATTAGCCACCACCGGGGCCAGCGTTGATATTTTTCTGACTATTGGAATTTCCGCAATAAAAATAAATGTGGCGCCTTTCCAACTTTTCAAAGAAACCTAATACCGAAAATATCGATTGGCAAAGCTTTTATAGGGACGGCTATTTTATGTCATTTGCGCGTTCTGTGGGTTATGCCATTTAATTATGGAAAGATACACGCTTCAACAACGTTTAGAAATTGTTAAACTGTTTTATTAAAATCAGTGCTCATTTCTGAATACTGTGAGATATTTAAGAAGAATTCATGGACAACATTGTTCAGTTAATCGACCCACTATTCGTTGTATTATAGACGAATTTGAAAGTGAATTTACTTTACACGATAAGTGTAAAATCCAAATTTATCGGTTTCACGTTCTTCTCAACAATTAAATCTTTCTCAAACAACAACATGGAGAATTTTGAATTTGAATTCGAAAAATCAGAATTGAGATTTTGGTCAGCATATCGACGGTAAACATATCTAAGTATCAGAATAAATTCTGTGAACAGTAAAGTCCACCATAATTTAATTTACTTAACTGCACAAATTCTAAATGGTTTACTAACTCTAAACTTTTAGAAAATAAAGACGAATTCCCGAACATATATCTAGGGTCGGTAGTAAAAATATTATGAATCACGAAACTTCTAAATTCTGTATTAAATGTAACAGTCCATAAAAATGTAAATCCCATGGTCGCAAAGATATGGCATAATTGGTCTAATCAATTCGAATATGAATTTGAGAGTATGTGAATATCTCTAGAATCGGTGGCACAAAAGTTACGTTTTGTGTTTGACCGCATGCTCATCTACAGTGTCAGTCCTATTAGAGCTGCCAGAATCACTTACAGACGTAACGGTTGTTAACTGGATTAGATCTGTCAGGTCTTCTGATGTTTCCACATACTGGTCAACAGTGATGTAACTGTTAGAATTTACACCATCAGTGATTTGGTCACTGGGCTTCCCTTTGGAAGTGGGCTTCCCTAAAGCAATTTCGGATAGTTCCGGGTTTAACTTTTTCCAGAATTTTTGTGCCATATGTAAAGCATCAAGTTGATTTTAACATCTTGTGCTGTGATACATAAATCATCTTCAATCGCAGCAATAATTTTTTTTCACCAATTATTCTCGGATAATTGGTGATTGCTTGCAGTCCAGAAATAAAAAGATGACATGGTGCATTGTCAATAATAAAGAATAGTTTCCGGTTATTTTTAGCGAATTTTTCGTCTAGTCGTATCTGATATACTCTTCCCACAGATGAAGTGTCATCCATGCTTTCTTATTAGCTTTGCATAATACTGAAAGATTATGGACATTTTTAAAACATCGTGGCTTCAATGCCCTATACATATAACTATAGTAGTGGAAGTTTTTCTGACGCATCTGAGTTAGCACCGAACAAAATAGTAATTCTTTCCTTGCTCAATTTGCCTCCGGAACATGTTTCCTTTTAAAAGCTAATTGTTTTGTTTGGCATCATTTTGAAGAACAGTGTGGTTGCGTCGAGATTAAACACGTCTTTTTTTTCATAGCCGTCAATCAATCGAGGGAGTTTTAATGTTCCTCATTCTGTTGTAACTTCTGAAGAAACCGACTGACATTCTCAAAACGATGGCATTCCTTTTTTTTAAACCTTTCGAACCAACCTTGAGTTGCCGTGATTTCCCATTTTGCCGGATAATGGAATAGCTTTTTCTCTAAAAAGTGTTTTCGTGAAGAAGCCCCATTTCTCGATTCATCAATTTTATGCCTTGCGCGTACTATTCCAGCGATAGTCCCGTTAGGACAGTTAAAAAATGTTTATAAAAGAATCGGCGATTGCTATTGACTACATGCTACGATTGGTTTGTAGTATAAATCATAAAATTTTGTATATAAATGACATCAACCTTGGATGTTTTCCTACATTCTAAAACTCTCGGTACAGATTGAAAATAGAATAGAACTTAGGAACTACTGGTTCCGAAATATTTAGGCACAAGTATTCCACAATTTTAATAAACTATTTTCAATTTTTTTTTAAAGTTTTTTGCTCTAATTAGAATTTAGTTTTCAACTATTACACTTTGTATTAAAATTTAGTTAATAATATTTGGGGTAATCTTTGTTAATTAATTGACGGAACACCGGTGTTCCGCGGTAATTCGATTAAGAATGGCTGATCTATTCAGACTATTTTTGTTTAATTAAACTGGAATTTGGTATAAAGACCGGCAATATAGGCCCAATAAGGATTTAAAATTTTTAATGACGAATCGTTTTCAGTTAAAATATCGATATGTCATTCAGCTCCCCATTAAAATAACATAACAATAATAATTAAAATTTATAATTAAAAAACATATAAAATTGTCAAACCCTTCTTAAAATTAAAAAAAATTAGTTTTGGTTTTAACATCATTGAAATTAACTAAATTTATTACAATATCAATAATTAATTGTTCATCTATGTATGTATATGTATATATTCTATGGGTTCGATATACATACATACATATGTATAGGGGTACCATAAACGGAAATTATAAAAGAAGTCTTACTGTGTATATTTTATAGTTCTCATGTTTATGATAAATCCATTAGGGATTGTGGTAAATTAATTACAAATTATGGAACACAGATTTAAAAAAAAAACTATTTGGCTGCTATTGAAATGGTCACCAAATAATTATTTTTTGGTCACATAATTTGGTACCATTTTCTAAAAACGCTTGCATATAGCACAGTGTTTTCGTAGGTTTTTCTTAAATGGTAATTCTGGAATGAAAGTTTTGAGTTGTATTTTGTGGTAAGCTAAGACAAGATCTGGATCCAATCATTACGACACTTACTTACTAATTTAAAAGCATCATAAATAAAAATTAATTCCAATCACACATATTTTAAGTATTTTAAGTAGATTTTTTTGTCAACATGTGAGAAAAATATGTTTACACAAAAAATATTTTTGATCTAAAACCAATTGTTTAGAATGGCTCTGTGTATTTAATGTTGAGTCAGCAGCCACATTCTTATTCTAATTTTATATTTTAGTAACAAAATCGCTAGCAACAGCAAATCAACTCATTTGGTATTTTTTTAGATTTTGCACAAATTATACATTTAAGGTTCTGAAAAAATCAAATCAGAATAATATTTCGGTTGTTCTGTTAAAATATTTAAAAAAAAATTTGTTAGCAATATTCAATTGTACCTGCATAATCCAACCTGCAATTCAAGATCACTATTAGACGTTTCCCATCAACACTCATCAACTTTCAACTATTTTCTTCCTATCCAGCACCGTTTACGGGATAAGGCATTTATATCAAATTTTACGTGGATTCGAAATTTCAAATCTTTTGATATGAATTTCGTTAATATAAGTAGATTTTTTGGAATTTTTAAAATGTTTCGTCTTACAACTTATTAAATTTTTATTCGATTTAAGAAATTATAAAAATCGATGTTTTATTTCCATTTTTGAAAATAATATTAAAATTCCCCACAAATTTATTAAATTTCAATATAAGTGGTGAACTTAAATTTTGAAATTATTCAATTTTGAAAATCTATACGATATTTAGAAAATTCGATTTTTTATTGTTTGATGCTCGCTATTTCTGGCATAACTGCCGGTGTGACTTTTGCACTTCAGCGCTCTTTCCACTATACCCCAACATTTTTCGATACATCGGAAACCTGAGAACTCTTTGAGATTGATTTGATTAATCTGGTGCAAATTTTTTACTGTTGTTGGAATTAGAGTTGTGTTAGAGTCGTGTGAACGGGCTATATGGCCAAAAGTTTACTGCTGAATCATGTTGAAGAATTAGCGGCAAAATACGTCGTTACGTTAATTTTTAATACGCCGATGGATGAGTAAGCAGAGTTAATGGTCTTGAAATCGTGTACTATCACTACTGAACTATCTCGTCAGAGCCAATACTTTTTTAATTTAATTTCTTCTGAAAAATTGCATTTGCATTCTTGGACTCGTGTTCAATTCTCGTCAGCGAGAAATGGAATTGTGAACTTGGAGTTCAAGCCTCGGTTTCGCATTAAATAATTTTTAATTTAATTTATTTAATTTCTCCCTACAAATTGGCAAATATCGATGAGTATAGCGCTAAATCTCTATATGGAAATGGTGAGGTGGTAAGGTAAGCGGTGTCATAGGATGTGGAATCGTGGATGTTGTGCATATTCGAACCTCGATTAAGGGTAAACAAATTTAGCGGGCATCCACACATTTCTCATTATATTTAAAAAAATCGCATATTGATTTAAAAATGACCAATTTGCAATTAAATTAAAAATATATATTGAGCCTTGAACTAGTCATGATTACAATCCAATCACACAGCTTCTTTTACTACCGAGCCACCACCATACATATAAATTGTGATATTCATATCGTTTATAGATGCCAATTGAATAAAAAAATTGAAAATTTTAGCAACTGCAATGGACTCATCGCCGTACATTTACATTACCGCTCTAGTATACCCATACCCATCTTTTATACTTGCCATTTTTACATGGAGAATATTGAAGTTTTGAACAGAATCTGAGTTGGATTGGACACCATCACCAATTTGACAGGAGAAAATAAATCAAAAAATGTTTGGCTCGATCGAGAATCGAACTTAGATCCATAAATGATTAAAAGTTACTGACTTTAGTTACTGGACCACCGCCGCATATGTAATTCATGCTATACAAATCTTTTAAATCTGTCATTTGAATAGAAAATATTGAAAATGTTCACCCATCTTGTATACATGCCACTAATTGAAAAATATGAAAATGTTTAACAGAAACTGTGTGTTGAACCAATTTGAAATGTCGCAAATGGGACTGGAACCTAGGTCCACCAATCCACAGTCAATGATTCTACTACCTCGCCCACCACCGTATATTTGTTGATGTTATGCAAATCTTTTATACTTTCCAATTGAATTGAGAAACTTGGAGGAAACTGAAGCTGAGTTGAACCAAAAATGTCCCAACATTTATATCGTTTGAAACTTAACTGAACAGCATAGTGCCAGGTGCAACATTTATTGCGATGACATTTCAAGCAGTGGATTTCGAAGAAGTTAAAAATCTAACAAGCTATTCCTCCTTATGTTCTAAAAAATTAGAAAACTTCCGTTCCAGTCAATGATGCTTGATGCGATTTTCTAGGCGGGCCACAATATTGAACATTGACCAAACAAGTTTTAAGTTTAAGTCAGTACACGAATAACGTCCAAATAAAAAATGTCCCTATACAAACTGAAAGTATAACAAATAGGTATAGCTGAGTTTAAGTCCCGGTCTAGTAAGCAAATTAATGGGAGTTTGATTAGTAGACGTGAATTCAAGCGTCATTCGATACGGCGATGGTCAAATAAGTAGAGTTCAGAAATACTTTTGGTTATAAAAAAATCGATCAGGTCAGGTATTTTTCCTGGGTCAGAATTCACATCTATTTTCTTTATTGGCAATCAGTAATTCTTTTCCTTTAGTTGTAGTTAATCTAAAAACCCCAGTGAGTATTCTGCGCATTGAAGTCACCACCTATTATGAACCTTTTTCCCAGACGCTTGAAGTCACATAGAAATATTGATTCGAATTTTTAGTTCGAATCAATATTTCGCGCTCGCCGGAGTTAATCAACTTAAAATTGTATGGAATCTTGAATTATTATGGATGTTGTAAAATTCAAATTACTAGACAATATTACAATTCTGAATTTAAAATATTTATTCAACCGCCGCAAATTTAAAGAATAATTTTAAGAGTTTTTAAGGTTTATGATATTTCTGAATTTACATAATTCTACAACATTTAAGTTAATTTTACGTCAGTTTCTGTTTTATATAATACAAAAGTTTAATTAAGTCGCTTCTTACATCGGTATTCGCCGTTCAAGTGTGCGAGCGCCGTTTGCGTAATCTATATCCGAACCAAAGATGATCAAAATTTGTTTATATATGTGAAATTGCTAAAGCCCAGGTTCTAGATTTACAATGGTTCACCAGATGCCAGTCAATTTGCGTTAAAAGGCGAAAAAATGTGTTGACAAAATATAACTTTAAGTTGTTCAACATCTTGAAGTATATGCGGCCAAGAATTTAGCGATGGGCATTGACGCGTGATCTATCTTGTTTTCTATCCATTTTTTTATGGATGATTAGTTGTATCTATTACAAGTACTGCTTCTCAAGTTTCTGACATTATTTCATAACTAGAGAAGATAAAATTAAAAATTAAAATTGAGCTGTGAACGATTTGCAGGAATGTGATAAGCTAAAGAATAGTCAAGTCGGGAATCACATAATGCAACTTTATAGTCTGCATTGTTTGGAATTAATTGCTTGAGTCATAATTAACCAAAGGTCGTTAAAATCGGTTATAATAGTGAAATGTTATAAAAGATGAAATTACATAATCGAAACCTAATTGTGTACAAATAAGAAGAATTCAAGTTCCAGAAGTCTATAAGAGCTACCGTTTTTATAAAATAATAATAATAATAACAGTATTAAAGGCCATTACTGGCCCCTTACTGAATCAACAATCTGGCTCCAACGGTTTCGATCCTGAGCTTGGTCTTCATACTGTCTTAGACAATCTGAAGAGGCCAAGTCGTTCTCTACATCGTGGAGCCATCGTCGCCTGCAACGACCTCTGCGCCTACCATATGGTGGCTCTCCTTTCAGAGATCGCTGCACAATTCGTTCCGGATCAGCACGCAGAACGTGACCGAGCCAGCGTACTCGCTAAGATCTAACTTCATGTACAATATCGGGGATCTTCATCAGATCTCTGATCTCGAAATTGTACAGAGCTCGGTATGTACCATCTATTTCGCGTTTAGGGCCGTAAATCACACGCATGATTCTTCTCTCAAATGTAAGGAGCCATCTCTCGTACTCATCCGTCAGCGCCCAACTTTCACATCCAAACATAACAACGGGCCTGATCAACGCTTTGTAAAGCTTCAGCTTCACGGCACTTGATAAGTGTTTAGATTTTAGCAGTGGCCTTAGAGGATACAAAGAACGACTGCCAGCTGCCAGCCGCACTTTAATATCCTCACCCACACTGTTATCGTGAGTAATAAGAGAGCCCAAATATTTGAACCTCCTCACTCCCTCAAACGTGTGGTGGCCACTACTAAAATCTGGTGTGCCATTGTCTCTAAAACCAGAGATCAGGTATTTCGTTTTGGACTCATTGATCTGGAGTCCAACTGAAGCTGAAAACTCTACAAGCGGATCAAGTATTTCTTTCACTCCGTTGTTATTCAGTCCAATCACGCATATGTCATCTGCATATGCAAGCACTTGATTGGACTGGCGATATAAGATGTTACGCTGAGGTGTTTCAGTTTTACGAAAGATGTACTCCAACATGAGATTAAAGAGTATCGGGGACAGAGCATCTCCCTGCCGAACACCCGAGTTAACTGCAAAAATTGTCGATAGCCTGTTCTCAACTTTAACACAGCATTGAGACTGCGTCACTGTCATCCTACACAGTCGTACCAATTTTGTTGGCATTCCTAGGTATTCCAGGGCAGACCACAAACTCTCTCGATTGATCGAGTCGTAGGCCTGCCGGAAATCCAGGAAAACCTGATGTACGGAGATGGATGTCTCATAATATTTAGATAGAATCATCCGCAGCGAAAAGACCTGATCAGTGACTGATCGATTCGGACGAAATCCTCCTTGATAGTCACCAACCAAGCCTTCCGCCAGAGGAGTGATTCTATCCAATAAAATGTATGACAGTAACTTGTATGCTGTGCAAAGGAGAGCTATACCGCGATAATTCTCACACTTCAAGCGGTCTCCCTTCTTGAAGATGGGGCATATCGCGGCCACTTTCCATTCATCAGGCATAACTTCGGTTCGCCATACTAATCGAATAAGGTCGAAAAGACAGTTCCACAAAGTATCCCCTCCGAATATCAAGAGCTCCGAATTAATGCAGTCCACTCCAGGTGAGCGGTTTCGTTTCATTCTCTGCATGGCCTTAGTGAATTCCTCATGGGATGGCTCCTCAGTGCAAATCTCCGCAGACTGTTCTAGAGGTGGCTCAACAACAGTCTGTGATGCATGATGAACATCAAGCAGCTCAGTAAAGTGTCCACTCCATGCGTCAAGTACTGCGTCGATGTTGACACAGAGGTTTCCATCCCGGTCCCGAATGGCGGTTGACGAAGGCCTGAAAGTATGGTGCAATCCAGTAATTCTTTTAAAGAAATTACGTGAACTACGCTCATTGCTGAGTTGTTGTACTTTCAGAACCTCGGCCTTCCACCATTCTCGCTTCTTCCGTCTACAAATCCGCTTAGCTGCCCTTCTTGCAAGAGCTGCCTTGTTTTTCCTTGCGATTGTGAGACGTTGTTGCACTTCATTATGGGCTATATTTTGTTGCTCAACTGCAAGACGACACTCGTCATCAAACCAATCATTCTTGGGTCTGACTTTCACTATACCTAAAGTCTGTTGAGCAGCACTGACAACCGAAGTTTTCAGTACCTCCCAGACAGAGTTCACGCAGTCAGACTGGTAATTAGCTCCCTCAATGTTGTCGCTGACAAGATCCTGATATCGTTTCTTTTGATCTTCATTTATCAGACCTTCACAGTCGAAACGTTCCATCCGTTTCGCTGTGTTCCCCGACCTGTACGAAAACTTCCACCGTAGCTTTGCAGCGACCAAATAATGATCGCTGCCTACGTATTTGGTTGCTGACCGATAAGTTCTCACATCCTGCACAACCCGAGCTCGCCCTTTTGAAATTAACACGTGGTCAATTTGGCTCCGGGATGTTTTGCGAGGATGTGTCCATGTCTCTAGGTGTATCTGTTTGTGAGGGAAGAATGTGCTTGCTACTCTAAGATCATGAGCAATTGCAAAGTACATCATTCTCTCACCATTATCGGTCGCAGTTTCGTGTCGGGAGTACGGACCTATGTTTTCACACAAGTCGGCCTGATTTCTGCCAGCTCTAGCATTAAAGTCCCCAATTACCATTCTAACATCGTGTTCGGGTATAGATCCCATCAGATCGTCCAAGTCATTGTAAAATGAGTCTTTATCTTGGGGCTGGCTGACTTCTGTGGGCGCATGTACACAAATTATCGACAGGTTGGCTAACTTCATGCGCAGGCGAAGCATACACAATCGGTTATTGACTGCTTGAAAATCCAAAACAGCCTTCTTTACCTGCGGCCCAAGAAGAAATCCAGCTCCAACATTTCCGAGGTCATCTCCACTGTAGAACAACGTATAGCCCTGGGACACATGGTCTGCACTTTGAGGCCAGCGAGTTTCTTGAAGAGCAACGAGTTCCAGCCGATACTCTTTCATGCACGTGATTAGACCCTCCAACGCTCCTGGTTTTCTAAGTGATTGCACGTTCCACGTGCCGATCCTAAATCTCGTATCCGGGTACTTGAGCGGGGGTCCGGTGTTGTTTTGGCGGTATCCATTTTTCTTTTTGTTGATTTTATAAACAGTTGATTTTTTTACGGATGCGGGTCGTCAGCCCAGCGATCCAACCGTTTAGTCGCCTCCTACGACAAGCAAAGGATACTGTGGTGGTATTCTTAGGAAACATGTTCGTGCAATTTAGATTTACGAGACATGTGAGTGCCCCCCGACCACAGGGGCCAAAATAAAAAGCTAAATTTGAATAAGAAGCTAAATTTGAGATAACGTAAACGTATACGTTAAACGTACCAGGCTGCTCTAGGAGCAAGTTTTGGCAAAATTTAGTGAATGTGTTTTGATGGATGATGGATGACGTACGTGAGATTTGATTCGAAACAGGTTAGCAAATTAAAAATTGTATCTTGCCAAAAATAGTACAATGCGCCCGCTAAATATAAGCACTTCAACTTAGATAAATTTGCAAAAAGAGTTATGATGGCGAACGATTTGCAGTTGGTGTTTGTCATATCCTCCACAGTAACGTCGAATGTGTGTATAAAAGAATGACTACACAAAAAATCGTTGACACGATTTAGCAGTAAAGTTTTGGTAGCCAGCTGATTTATCGCACGAAATGTATCGTTTGAAATTCATCGCAAGCAATTCATCGCGATAACAATTCATTATTTAATATGGCCAACTATAGAATGGTGCTAGTCTATTCCTCGATCGATTCTAGCGAAACTTGATCTGTTCGATAGAAACAGGATTTTAAACTTTTTGAGATTATCGGTTAATCGATTATGATGTAATTCGATATCTTCGGTAGAAATGAAAATTCTAACATGCTTATTGAAAAATGATTGAATACTACTTTCCAGATTATGCCTTATGCCTTTACTGACTAAGATTAAATTTCATCACTTTAAATACTTGTTCGTAGATTAATGTAACAAAATATGTCCTCTGTGTGAAAATTTGCCCGTATAAAAAGTAAATTAGTTTAATGTTTACCTATTATCCGGGAGAGATTTGCCTTAACTTAACTTTTACAGAAATAGCCTAATTCCATTCTATATTCTAGAGCTTTAGCCAAAAATAAATTTGCAATCAATTTGTCGGATTTCAACATTATCAGTTAAGGACCAACTTAGCCCGAAAAGACTATTCAGCACGAAAATATCTGAGGCACATTAATTTTTACTATTAATCCCCGTGATATCTAACTGCGCTTTTAACAATTAGTTCTCTAATGATTAACAAATATTGAGTATTTAATTCGATTTTTCTATTTTTTGTTCGGGTTTATATTGATTTTAGCATGGAAACACACCACAAAATAGAAAAAGCCTTTTCGGGATGGCTGTTCGAGCTCACTTCACAGACATAATAATTACAGCAAACGAATTAATTAATAATTATTTAAACGAAACGAACGTGTACATTGTTTATTGCTACAGCGTGGGTCATCTGTTCAATCAATGGTCCTTTTTTCAATCAATGAATTTTAGTACTAAATGTTATCTGTTTTAAAAAATTCTTTAACATATGAAAAGACAAAAATATACCATTTATCAAAATGGCGTCGCTTACAACACAACAACGCATTTTGATTGTCTAAATTCTAAGACACTGACGTTCTACTGAGTGTGCAGTTGGCGAAATTATTGATCGTTTTGAAAAGACTGGTTCAGATGAAGGTTGTAGATCGTATCAACATGTTACGATGAACGAATAGGAAAATGCCCTTACGTGAATGGGGAACATTATCGCAACATATTAACTGGTTTTTTGTTGCCCAAATTGAATGAATTGCGTGTCTATGACCTTTATTTAATTTTATTGTCAACAAATTTGAGCTGAAATTGAGGTCATTGATCCGCTTTTATTGGAAAAAGACATCGGAAATTTTGATATTCGGGTGCAGAAGATTACTGATTTCAGAAGCCGTGTTAGATTACTGATTCCCGATTCTTTGCGCATTATTTGTTGTAGAATATTTTTCACCAGGGTTCACGTGACACAACATTATAGGCACAATAATAATTTGCCGCTAAACAACATTTCCAGTCGCCAACGCATTTGATCTAACAATTAAACCATTTTATGTAAAAGAATGTCAAAATTATATATACAAAATTCGGAAATAGCAAATTAACTTATCGCAAAAAATGGAAGTGTAAAGTATTTCACTTACGTCAAAATTATCTCACGTTAGAGCAGCTAGGGTCGCCCAAGCGAGCACGAAGAAAAACTTAATTCATGTTTGGCAAATATTTCATTGAAATCGTGATTTACCCCCATATGCAATATAAAATTGAATTTATATAGAGGAAGCCAGCCACAAGATGGCGCTAGAGTTGGTGTTAACAAACACTTATTATACTATATAGTTATAATCAATTTGAATCTTTTTCAGTTGTATAAAGACACCAATTTTGGATCAAATTTCGGATGACTAACTAAAATGTATATTTTTAACATTTAACCCACTCACCCACAGTTACGTAAATAAATAAACAAATCAAAACATGAATATAATATTTATTAGATCACAACCGAGTATATACTTCGTGCATATAATTGTAAAGATCTTTTATTTAATTATGTCGAGCAAATAACAGTCACTTCTATATTATACCAGATTAAAGAAGTCGAAAAGAGGAAGTCTTAAATAATGTTTGTTGTTGTTGACGTTGTGTTCATTTCGCTTATTATTTTTAATAATATGTACAATAAAAACTATTTATTTATTCATTCGTGCCATTTATCAAATTTTTATTTCATTTATTTTTATAAAATGTATTAATAAATAAAGACAGCCGCTAAGATTAAGTGTACATTCGTGATACATTATAAAAGTATTATATAGATATAGACATACGTATCTTACGCGCATATTTGGTATTAAATTACTCGACCATTCCCTATTATAGATTGATATAACGAAGCAGTTTGATTAAATATAGATTTCTAATGCAAAATGATTTGATTTGATTTAAATGCATTTTGTTTTCAAATCAAACAAAGTGTACAAATATATGATAAACTTATGTGTACACAAATATACAAATTAAATAATTTTTATAAACGGAGAGAGCCCCCACGTCAAATTATTATAATATCGTTTTGTCTAAAAACACCATTTTTTTTTTATTATTAAATATATTACGACGAGTATAAAATTTATAAGAAAACCACCCACAACACTATTCTATATAGATGAATTTCTATTTGTTCCAAATCGTGAGCGCACATATAGTAACTCTGCTGTTTCGTTTTGAGAACAAACTAAATTCTAATCACCATCTTCTTATATAATAGCTATACCAATACAGATGATATTAATAACAATGACTTTAATTTCTTCTTATGTCATTCAAAGTATATATACATACAAGATGTATGATAAGTTTAATGGGTTAATAGATGAAATTAATATTTTTTTGTCATATCTCATTGTTATGCTTAATCAATCAGTCACATGAATATTCAAATTTTATGTCTGTATAGTGGACATATAATTTTGGATATATATGTATAAATATGCCGCTAAGTGTTAAAACATATTTATACATAATCTAATATCTCTAATTCCGACAGCGTATAGATAGCCTCATATCCATAAATTTATATATTTTATGATACGCATAATATGTGTATGTATATAATGGTTATATTAGACGCCCTCGGAAATTAGAAATGGTAGAAAATTTAGATTAAAATTAGTATGCAGGTCAAAAATGTTATTGATGGTATAATTTGGATAATCTACCTTTAAAGTGGCTATTCAATTCATAAATACATTTGATTTCTTTATTATTACAGATTATTTAATTATATCTAGTTATAACGTGATTGAGATTGTCCCTTCTTCTTTCGTGGTCTGCTTCATCGAATTGCCTCTAACAAACCATAAAAAATCTTAAACTGCCATAATAATTTGGGATCCAAGCCAATGAGTGCTTATGCATTGTATTTATTCGATTATATAGCCAGCGGTTCGACCATATAAACGGCACGTGTACAAATATCCATAATGGTATAATGAAACCGCAATTAACAATAACATAAATATACAGCAATTCAGCAGGTTTGAACAAGCTAGCTGAATTGCTGTAAAGTTTTAACAATCGGATGAAAGGCACACGAGGTGATTCAACAATCTTGATTATATAATAAGGTTAAAACAATATGAGAAATACGAGAATATCACATTCAAGATGAGTTCGCGAGGTTGGATATTTAACCGAGCTAGTTTCAATCTGACTTCCCTATTACACGAGTTTTGTCTAACCGACCACCTGATCTTTATGAACGATGATTGGGCCTATGAATATGAAACTGGTACCTGTTGATCCAAACGTCACATAGCTTTAACTTTAACCACTGTGCTATCTGCCAAGTATGTCGAATATCATCATAATCGGAATATAGTGTTTGATCCATTCTCACTAAAAATAAATCCCATACACACAGTTTTCGACGTATGTAAGCTCGTTTCGTATATGCAAATATTTAAAAATATCCAAAACTGGATAGATAGTTTGATCTTTGTACGAAACCTATTCTAGCTTGTGTAAATAATTTTTGCATCAAAATTTTAATAAGTTTTGAGAAAAAACAATAAATTAAGTTGATATCTGAGTACTGCAATAAACCAGGCACCGGGAAATTTAAGTTCTTTAGGGCACACTATGTTCCGGCCCATGCTCTTAGCACATACCAGCCTATATTGATGTTCCAGCAGAAAGGTTAAAACAAATCTTGTTGCAATTGCAACCGCCAAAATCCATGAAATTTGACTTGACGGAAGAGGAAAAACGATGCGATCAACACTATTTAAGCAAACTTTCAGCAATAGAGCAATCAATAACAACTTACTTAAACCACCAGAATATGAGCTTATTACAGCAAAGTAATAGTACTTTCACAATAATCCTAAAACTGCTCCAAAGAAATTGCAAAATCATTTTCCACAAAATCAATCACATTCCATTTACATTTAGACGGAATGCTGAGTGACATACTGGCTATACTTTATCACCAGCGTCTAGCATCGAAATTCTGCAATGTATATACTCAAGCAAAAATACGGTATATTCTTAAACCACTCATCTATACGATGGCATACTAAAACCGTTAATAAAATATCTATATCAAATCTAGAGGCACATCCCAATGAATTGAATATATTATATAGACGACTGCGAAAAATAGATTCACTAGATAGTATGAACTTAAAAGCTAATTATACATGTCCAATTTTACATATATCATAATTATATATGTATGTGCATACATACGTAGTAAAGTATAATGTAATAGTGAACACACTAATAATACACATTATAGCTTTGATTAAAACAAAATTATACTTATAAATGAAATAGTCTCCAATACAAAACCAATAAAATATTTGTTACACTGTTATGTACCCATTGAGTAATTATTATTTTAGTTTGGTATAACCTTTTCAAATTTTAAGCCTTGGTTATGTGTTTATGACGTTTCATAATAAAAAATAATTTCCATTTTGTTTTTTGTGTGGTTACTGTCTCCGCGTTTAATTCAAATGGTTACAATACCTACGTTATCGATTTGCACCGTTTTGAATGAAGATAAGAATTTGATGAAGAAATTTTCTATCAATTTAAATTTAGTTCCGTGAATTTAGTCCTATTTTTACCAACGCCATTCTAAAGAGCGTAATTAATGATTTCGGTAGTGCTAAAAATTAGGCCAAGATTGAATGCGACAGGTATAGATATAGTATTTTATAATGAGGATTTGGGAATTTCTTTACGTTGCTTTTTATTATTTATAAAAATATGATATTCTAATTTAATAAAAATATTTTAATAATTAAATTAATTTGGAATTTTCTTTTTTTAGGTGCATTGCCATTTTGAATGTATACCAATATATTGGCCAATGCAGTCAGGGAGGGATTTTAACAAAGGGAGAGAGGGATTTTAAAAAAAATTATTTCATATCAGAATATTTCATCGATAAATAATTTTTATTTTTATTAAAATTTATAACACTTTCAGGTTTAACCCAACGCGAAAATTGAGCCATTTATTGAGTTTTGAATTATCTTTTTATTTTTCGCCGTTATATGCAATCTACAATTATATTCCAAATTTCATAGTATGTACATAAGCTCCTTAATTTTTTGAGACTTGAAAATTAGTAAATGTTAATAAGCTCTCACCCTAGGCTGGCACGTTCAATTTTCTGTCTTTATTATCAATAAACTTGAAGACATTCATTTGAAAATTGGGCTTAAAAGCTCAACTCAATTGGGCTACCACGGTTAACTCTTAGATTAATAAAAAAGTACGCTAAAAATAGTTAATCCGAAAAAGATTTGTGTTCGCACTACTTAGTATTAAACCAAATAATTCTCAGACATTTTATTGATCAACCGATAGTGATATAAATTTTTAAGATAATTTAATTTCAACGATGTTGATAATCATCCATTGAAAGAGCAGTAACAAATAATTGTCAATTAATAATTTAATTGTCTATCCGCTAACCATAACTAATGATTTACATAGCCAAATGTCGAAAATGAAATAACAATTTGGACTACTTGGTGTGTGGTATTCAAACATTTCTGATTGATGTATACAACGAAAAAGAAAAATTCATCACGATAGTGATGGTGAGAGTTTCAAAATAATTGATGTTTAGGTCGAAATTATTTTATTTAGTAGTCCGGGCTCGACTAGGATGAAATGATACCACAAACTATATTTAATGAGTTCAGATGCAATGTAAGCAAGCAATCTAAGTAGTAACAAAAACCATATATAAGAAATTCATGTGTTGCCAAAACCTTTAAACTGGATAAGATTTATGGAGGATAATTAACAAGAGGCTGACTGGTTGATGTGAAGATACCGTTGATCTGGAATAATCACTGTGAAAAAAGAGTTAACCCTATATTCCTCCATAGTGGTGAGCGTCAGAATAGAAAACTCTGTGAAGGCAGGTGCACAAAAAGCTAGAAAAACGGGACAAAGCAGTCGTATATAGTGATGTCAACAATCGGTTCATTAAAATCCTTGCAGTTTCGTTTAATGAAGGTATATGTAGCATCGGATGCGAAAATCACACCAAAATCGGAAATAAACTCGACTTGGTCAATGTCTTATATGTGTACAGTTGATATTGGTCAATGTCTTATTTGTATAATTGACCAGTTGCAAAATCGGGTTAAGTCGTTCTGTAACGTGCCAGAGATCCGGGCGAAAAATTTCATGTCATCAGCGAAGAGAAAAACATGGGCGAACTTAAAGCATTTTACAACGCCATTAATAAATAATGAAAATAACAGTGGGTCAATACGACTACTCTCGGACATGCCGGATGGCACACAAAACAATGGAGAGAAATGATCTAAGAACCTAACGGATTGTCAGTGATCGGAGAGATATA
Organism: Tipula unca; assembly: GCA_951394425.1. NCBI lineage: Eukaryota > Metazoa > Arthropoda > Insecta > Diptera > Tipulidae > Tipula > Tipula unca. The sequence continues at coordinate 19,385,083 of OX596382.1, read as the reverse complement.
GGAACTTAACCAGTCGATGGGAGTAACATGACTATTACAAGTCTGTGTATAAACAACGCGGAACTGCTTTTAGACTATCAAATAACTCACTACAAAATGAAGCCAAGTCTGTCACTGTAGGCCTATAGAAGTAAAAATCCATTTTGAGCAGGAAAAATGAGTCGCATGTTATGGAAGTGCAACATTTTGTGAACCATAGGATCATATGGTTGAACGGAGAGGATGACGATCCCACGATAATTACTTACCTAACTTCTTCTACGCGCCTTGAAGATTAAATAAATACATAACATTTGCTTAAAGCTACCCTCCCTTAACCCTCACGACATCACATTTAGTATTTCCGTTAAAAGCTTAGTTAGAGCTTATTATTTTTAAGATAATTTTGTATTTTTAAGTTTTTTTTTTTGATTTTTGACATCAAAGGCGAATTAATATATAAAGTACACGATTTTAGTTTCATTGTAAAAATTTGTTAACACTGGTGTGGTAGGTCGCTGGATTAGAGCAAGCAGCTGGGAGCTTTATATTAATTGTAAAACGTGAATGGATTTTGTAAATACAGAAATTGTGCAACAGATTTGCGGATATTTTCTTGGACAATACAAATTATCTTAAAATTTAAACTTTTAAAATTTTCTTCAGATTAAGTTATTTTTATTCAAATGTATGTATTTTAATCCTCTACTGTTCTAAATCATTTCAAAATATTTTTTTTCTAAATCTCTTGCTTGTCATTTATATAAAACGAAAACATATACAGCAAATCGAAAATTTTAAAAAATAAATTGAACGAAACGATTTCCCGTCTTAATGCGTAGATTGAGATACGATCCAGATGTTATAGAATTAAAAATTGCTAGAGGGTACGTAAACAAAATAATTTTGGCAAAGTGAGAAATTTACCCTATAAACATAAAGAATATTTTGTGTTGATAACACAATACATCGTTTGCAATATATGTATATAAGTAGAAATAACGAATATTTGTATATGGTCGAGTGAATATACAAATCAAGTCGATAATTTGTTTATGACTCGTATCGCGCATTTTGTGGGAGAGTCAAAATTATTATAACGAATATGTATGTACCTATACCTACATATGCGCGCGTATTCCGATTACTCAGATGTATATATAGTGACGTTCCCAATCAATCAATCAAGAAATTTATTTAAAATATATACGCGTGTGTATATAAAATTTCTTAAGTCTGTATGTATATTTCTTAACATACCTTAATGAGATTATATATCGACATACCGAAATATATAATAAATATATTCAAATTAGGCCGAAATATACCTTATTATGGATATGTTGGAATTGGAATTTCGTTATTTCAATATATAGAATTCTATTATCAATAGTAACGCGATTTGTGTGTGGCTATTTATACATAATTACAATTATTAATTAACATACATCGTCATAAATAGTGTAAACGGCCTTTACTCATATTTATACTTTCTTATCACACTTATTATGTATACAATGTGTTAATATTTACAATAATTGCAAAGTAAAATGATCAACAGTTGTAAACAGATATTTCCTTATAATACCACCAACTATGTATGCTATGTACATATATTACAAATATGTTAATTATTTAACTCTCGCGTTCATATTACGCGCGAAAAACATGAAACAAGAAATTTTATTATGTAAACATAATACGAGAAAGGGAAAACATAATATTCGCATAACCTAACACTTCAACAATATCGTTATTAAACGATATTGTTGTTGACGACAAAACAGATCATTGGGTTTTAATTATTTTGATCTTACAAATTGATTGTTATTCATTTAAGGTCAGCGTTTTATGCGAGTTTTGCGATTATAAATATTTTTATTAATTTATTATGTAATATGTCATAGGGGCACACAATTGATTCAGATGCGGCCGAATTGGGGAATCGAAATAAGTATGCGCTTATAGATTGACCAGTAATCAAAATTACATATCGGGTCTCAATCGAACAACATTGATCAGATATACTACAACATTTTTTTGGATTCTCTCAAAAGATTACAGATGAGTTCCATATTTATTCCATTCCAATAATAGCTATGGTAGTGGAAAGAACTGAAAAGGCCGAAGTCACTCCAATGGGAATCATCCAACTACCGCTAGCTCAGCTCCAAACATCCAACAACCAATTCCACGGAATATCTGTTACATCCTTAATTATCACCACCAGCATTAACGAAACAACGGCTTATCAATAATAAATTTACCACAAGGACTAGTAACAACAACATCATAAAAATCGAAAGAGCTTGCATAGATGTGCAAGAAACTCGCTTCAAAACTGCCTTAATAACATCACTTGACAGAACAAACTATCTACAAATGACCTGGACATGGATACCATCGCAGTATGCAACTTAATGAAAAACAACTAAAACACCACCCACAACTAAAACACCACCTGTAAAACGAACGGACATACATATCTGTGATTTTTTTTGAGAAACTATATTTAACTTAAGTTAATTGCAAAAACATTATTTTTGAGAAATTGCATTAAAAACAAAAATTATTCAAATAATTTTGATTTAATTATTCTCAATTTAAGAAGATGGCATAAATCCAAGTCACGTTTTATAAACATATATTACATTAAAATAGTTTTATTGTGCTGAAATTTGAAAATATGTCAGATATCCTATTTTGGTGTATCATAATTTAATTCACATAAAGCCGATATTAGCAGATAGTTATATAAACAAATAGGAGGGACCTGGGAAACAAACTGGTGAGTTTTTCATCGAACATCGAATATCATCTTTTACCGCAGCCAACCAGCGACACAATTATCGGAATTCTAATTGGCTCTACCTTAAAGGCCCTTACATGCAACCTGATATGGTCGTTGGTCCGATTTCTCATATGACAAGATTATACTGTATGAGTATGTCAGTTGGTAAAAACCATCCACCCGACCGCCTGACCTAATCAGATTGTACGTATTATTGTCGGGTGGTTGGGTCTTTTTTTATATCAGTAATTCAAATGTATAAAAAATATTTATGTGAAATGGCGGAAACACCAAATAAAGAACGAGAAATGTTAACCTAAGTTTTGGAATTATACTAAAAGCGGGATCTAAGCAGCAAGCAATACTACAACAGGGATGTCAGACCTGAGGCACTATAGTGGTTTAAGCAGAAATCTACTATCAATACAGTGAATAACAAAGATTGAAAATATAAGGCCACGATCAATATGGGGTGGGAGAAAAAGGGGAGTATGTACATACACAAAAAAATTCTGATGTGTGCATCACAAGACTTTATCACAAAAACGTGCCTAAATGGAGTTTAATACGTTGCTCAGCAAATATCTCAAGATTATCAAGAGACAATTACTTTCTATCAAATGCAAATTTATTAGAGCCGTCAAAACAAGCAATTGGGAAATTCAAATTTCTAAAAAATTCAACTGGATGTAATTTAGCCATAGTAATTTATTTGTGGAATAAAATTACAATATACAAATTTTTTTTGTACATAGATTTATGTTCATATGTGAATATCTTGAGTTTTCTTGGGAAGATGTCTATCAAAAGTTTATCAGACCTGCACAAGGACGTTAAATAAAAAAAATTATTTTAAACATCTGAAGTAGAATTGAAGTTTTCGTTGAAAACTCAATCAAATATAACGCAAGGGAACTACTTCTAACTCGCATGTCCAAGAAGTTGCAACTTCAGATGAGTTGCCACCTAAATCTTTTACTAGCATTAATCGTGGTTTGGAAGTTGGTATACCGCATTAGAAGTTGTGGATTCCTTAAATAAACTTAGAAGCACAAGAAACCAACCCATACCAAGTAAAGACTTAAATCAATGTGTTATTTCGAGCAGTGGATTGGCAAAGCAGAATGATACGTTTAAAAAATTCGTGTGGGGATATTTTGAATATTTTAAATATGCGCAAAAATTGCTAGAGGAAGAACTTACTAATTTTATTCAGGGTGGTGATATTGGCGATCAATTGGATCATCGAAAGAGGTTCCAATCTCTGATTGTAATCTTGACATTAATAAAGATGAGTTAGGAGCGACAGCAGTATCTCCAGTGGTCTCAGTAGCTTCACCCATTCCTGCTTTTTCTCTCGAAATACGCAAGAATGTGTGGTCTAATCCCATGGAGAAAGCTAATCCTAAAATTAACGACCAACTGGGGCTCGTCAACAATCCATGGCAATTTCCATCCGCCGATAGAGGTATTGAATTGACTGTTTCTCCTACTCTTACGAATAATTCCATTGATTTTGCTTTACACAAAAGGAACATCCATCCTGCTAACAAAATTCATGATAGAATTATTACACCAAGGGACAACACGCGAAAATCGACGTTCAATAGAAGGTAAAATGCTAAAGTTTCAATGACTTTGCCCTATAGAGATACAGACTTTGAATGGTCATCTCTCGAAACGTTTTTCCGAGATAGAATTCGTAGAAATCCTACGTGAAAACATGAATCCCGTTTTGGGAACAGCTACTCTATCCCTACAAACCAACACAATGGAACAGTTAAGGGTTGCTTAGTAGAACTAGTTGAACACCCTAAACGACGTTTTAACGTTAATGAAATTGAGTATTAACGAAGACCTATCACGCGATAAAATAAATATTGCAGCCTATAACGCATCCAAAAACGAAAACGGTCCGATACAGACCAACCGTTTAATATGTTGGAACTGTAAAGACCTCGGGCATCGTTATCAGAACTGCCTTATGGATCTTCAGGGATTATTTTGTTTCGGTTGTGAAAAGCCTGGAGTGAGAAAGCCAAATTGTCTTAATTGTGCCAAGTATGCTTTAAACTAGAAGTCGAACTTGATCTATCCTGAGGAACCTCATTCGGGGCACTCGACTTCCAGGAATCCATATAGTCTCTAATCCACCAATTTCAAAAACCATTGCTACGCAAACTCATGAACAAAGCGACCCAAACACTATCGTTGATACAAATAATTGTATCTCATCGGTAAACTCAAATCCATTACAAGGGGTGTCTGATGATACAAAGCAAGTGATGCGGACTAAATGTTACCGGTGTTATCGCCGAGTCATCGGTAAACTGTGTTGCACGTCTATCATACACTTTGAAAATGACCAAAGACCTCATATTAATATTTGAATTGAGGACCCCAATATTCTAGGCCTTCTAGATAGTGGTGTATCCATAAGTGTGCTGGGTAAAGATTAAAAGCTTTACTTAATTATTGACTTTTGGTCCAAATTCAATTTAGCGCCCGCCATAACCAATGAGATCACCATCTGAAACGGTTCCGTTAATTCCAGAATGAAAATACATAAAATCATAATTTACGTTAACTACAGCGAGCAATACCGTATTAAAGATGATAATTGTAGAACAGGGACCCAGTTCCTGGTGGTTTATTGATTAAGACGTGCTTTTCGGCCAAAGCACCGACGCAGTTATTAAGCTGCCATAAATTTTGAAATGTTTGTGTGGTTTCTAACCACTTTTGCAAGTAAAATTGCGATAATATCAAATGACTACATTTTTTTCTTTGTCACAATACTTTTCTAGAATCTTCTACACTCGTAATGCAAATTTTTTGTTTTTTGGATATAGTTCGCGACATGATGCGTATGTTTCCTTTTTATATTCAATGACAACTGACCAACGGTATGTCAGGTAGTGTATATACTACAATGATTTGGTCGAATCGACTGCCGGTACGACAAGTCATATAGTGTGTAGGGCCATTTATTATTGGCCATTTACTCGTTTACACATACCAGTTGTCACACAAGCTAATTTAGAAATAAAGACCTACGACAAGAACTAGTATAGGTAAATTATAGATCGATAGGAACAAACTAGGCAGTACGATCTGCCTACTATAGGAAAATGACCGTCGTCGAAAATCGTATAGTCGAAAGAGATAGTAGGACCCCTGATTTTAATAAATCGGGGAAAAAATAAAAATAAACGGACACAAAATTTGCGATCACGAAACGACGGCCATACGAAACTATCATACAAAATTAAAACAAACGAAAACGAAACAAAATGTTTTGCAATATCATATATTATGAATAAAAAGAGTGAGTGAGACAGCAATATTTTGTTTTTTAGACATAATCTACTTTCAGTTTATACATTTGTTACATCGATCAGTTAACTTGCAAAAGCCCTCCAAAAAAAAAGGTTTTCTTTTACTCCATAAAATATTAATTTACAACAGACTTCATAATAACAAATTGGGAAACAGAAAGAAGTCAGTGGGTGCCAAGTCTGTACTATACGGTGGATGCGGAATTTATACGAAGCCGTAATCCTGTAATGCAGCCTTAGCCAACATTAGCCTTGTGCCCTTGTACATTGTTATGAAGAAGTGAGTTATTTTTTCTAACTATAATATGGTACATGTGGTATATGAAAGAGAAGGGGTCCACGTTATACGCGAAACAGAAATAGCATCTGCGGGGCAAGTTGGGCGGTTGTCGCCTTCTAATGACTCCCTACCACTTTTGAACACTTTTATCCATCTTGTTACTGTGGAATATGATGGTGCAGAATCACCGTAAACTTTTGATATATAATTGACCCTCGTATATAGTGGTAGAAACCGATTGTCATACGAAGCCAGTTAAATTACGTAACGATCATGTGCTTCATATAGAAAAAAAATGCGATTTAAATTTATTTCTGGAGACATTATTTGGCCTTAGAAATTCAGAAAACCAGTATTCAATAGAAAATCACTTTTTTACTTGTTTTGTCAAATACACGATAATCACGTCAACTGGATTTCATATCTCAATGGATATTTAACATATTCACGGCAAAGCGATATTGTGGTCGAATTTCGCAGAACCGAATAAGAATACTCTTAATGGCCACAAGCACACGACAATCCAATCCAATCATTTCAATCGACCCATTCAGCTAAATGGCTAACTAAAGTAAATTCTTGGAATTCAGATTTGAGAAATTTGGATAAATGATCAAAAAATTATTTTAATCATATTAAATAAATTATATTTTGAACAGTTTTTAAATAGTGAAATAAGAAGATCAGTTCGTTTATCTTTTTAAACTACTATAGCATATAGTAATAAAAATAACAGTTATAGGTGCAACATTTCTTAACGCAGACACGCTTAACATGTTAATAATATAAAACAAGTGAAATCAAATCAGAGTAGTTTTTCAGCTGGTACCCAATCGAGTATGGATTACCGAATGTGTCGAATGTTAAAAGAATATAACGCCACCCGGATGTAAATCAGTTACTCAATTAACGTATGTTTATTAATCATTTGTTTAAAATACGAAATTTAATAAATTTCAACACCCCTTCCCTCTCCCTCCAGCACCTCCCTCCCCTTAGTTGAACTGTGTACCTTCCTTAATGTGTCCCATATAGATAAATCTATATACTGTCAATCAGATTTACTCAATACAATGATCACAATTTTTCTGGAATATAGCTACCAACAATTAACAATCAAATTATTATTCGTTTCAAGGTCAAATCATCCTAACTAGTGTATTTCAAGTATTTAAGAATTGTTATAAGATCATAATCACCATAATTGATAAGATGAAAAAAATAATTTTTTTTTTTTGCAAATTCTTCATGCCAGTGCTTACTTGGTTTAAAGCCGCGTGTTCACGAAACCGGATTTAAATCCTATAGGAATTTAAATCCGATCTCTCTCTCAATCTCAACGCCCCTTTCTCTCTTCTTGAGTTGAAATATTTTCAATTGCATAGTACGAATTTTGAATCATTGGTTCAAATCTAAGCATTGTTGATTGCGATCACTCGAAATTTGAGATCGTGATCGTCAAAATTATCTCTGATCTTAATAACATCAAACTGTTGATCATATTATAGCGATCGTGAATGATCTATATACATACATATATAGATTTTATATAAGTTTTGGAAAACTAATGCGATCAAGATCGAGAAAAAAAATATCTTATTATGTTTGATTAAGTTTGATCACTGTAATCTGCAATTTATACAAAACAATGATATTTATAGATGAACTTGACTGCTGATCAACGATCGTATATATACCATTTGGAAGCATCTGCAAACACTGTTATCATTTAATTATATTTGACACACACAAAAAATATAATGATACAACTCTAATTGTTTATATTCTGCTTATCTATGTATGTACTGTTTGTAAGCATAATAATTCAAATGTCATCACTAAATTCATTTTTCTCTGGGCAAATTTACTTATCGCAATTATTAAATAAGAACAACTTATAAAATTATTTTTGTATTGGCGCACGGTGACAATTCAATATTGCATCAAATAAATTCTTATCAATTTGTTCAAGGTATTGTGCTACTTAGCCTGCAAACATTCTTGATGCCGCACATTTCACTTTTAATATAACTTCCTATCAGGGATGGTCGTTTACGCGTCATCTATTATTTTCTATGTCAACGTGTCGACAACTTCGACAACGTCGATAATGTAGACAATTCCTAGAGTGATTTTTTTGAATTATTTCTAAACTACGGTGACCTTTAAGATCAATGCAAAACAACGATATAAATTGTGATAAAATAGTATATGTAAGGTTTCAGCGAAGAAAGAGCAGGTCATAAAAATAGGAAACTATTATGATAAAATACTCTATACAAGAAGGTTATAACATACATTAAAATTAATTCGGAGATCTCATGACGGTAACACGAATTCGGGTTCAGGAAGACTATATATAAGAGATGCCGAGTTATTAAAAAGTCAAATCGTTCAGATAAACAGAACTTTGTCCGCTATGTTTTGACAAAATTTAGTGATTGTGATGGATGACGAAACGTAGGTAAAATTGGATTTGAAACAGGTTAGCAGGTTAAAATATGTATCTAGCTAAAAATAGTGACAATGCGCCCCCGCTAAATATAAGCACTTCATCTTAGATAAATTTATAAAAAGAGTTACGATGGCAAGTGAATTGCAATGGCTACAGAAACGTATTTTGCCTCTATCACGATTCAGCAAAAGTTTTGTTAATAAGAAATTCATCGAAATCAGTTCAACGTGATGGCAATTCATCGCGCCAATTAGTTATTAAATTATCATCAAATTCGAAATGTTGGATGGCTACTGGGCCACGGAACAATGTTATTAATCTTGACTATGACAGATGAGCGGATTGGTTGACTTTCTTACTAAAGATGAGGAAGAAAAGATAAATAAATGGCTGGCTAAATTTTTCTTTGGATGCAAAATTCCATTTATCGTGGTAGATTCAGAGCAATTAAAAATTTTTTTCAGAGCATTACGGCCGAGCTACGCCGATAAAATACCTGGTCGAATCTGTACATAATATATCCGAAAATTGTGGTAAAGATTCGGTTCTGGTTATTGACGGATGGAAAAATACGGCCAATAATTCTAAAACCGTTGTAACGATGATCCATAATACAAATGGTGAAATGGCTTTCTTAAATGTGTGGGATTTCACAACAGAGTCTGAAACAGGAGAAGCGTTGGTCGACGTCGATGTCGTAACCGTTCTAAAAGATTCAAACATTGAATCTCGAAAGAATGGTAGTAAATATGGGTGGTAGTAGAATGAAAATGCCATATGCTACCAGATGGTGCTCCTAAAGGGCTTTCTTTACTGAGTTTAGTCTAAAAATAATATAAAACAAAAAATTGGAAATAAGAAATAGAGTATAATCGTCTATTTCTATGTTCTATGAAATTCAATGAAAAACATTTGAATATCGAAAAATTATTTTTTGCGTGACATGTCGACAATTGAATAGTTGACTTATCATTGTCGACCTCACCATCGCTGGTCCTTTTACAAAATACCACATTTTATTTCATATCGCTTAAATATCGTAATTCTACGTGTCGATAACCACGTAGATTACACGGCGTTTTCTACCTCGCTCAACGCTGCTTCCTATATATGTAGGTATCATACTCAAATCAAACTGATACATACCGACACCAAACTATTATGCCACTCACTCATCCACACACCTCACACCGAATTTATGTACGAGTATATAAAAAAAGAAAAGGTAAATAGAAAATCTAATCCAATAATTTTTTTTTTTTCACTTTTCGATAAAACATAGAATAATTATCAGGCCAGCTAGGATTACCTATTAGAACAAAGCAAATAACAACAATAGTAATAAAAAATCACCAACTGTGTTGTGTTATTCGATTATTGTGGGTTAATAAATCCCATATATAGCCATAGCTACATAGGTACCTATATACCATTAGATTTCATTTGTCACTTCAGTTAATTTACAACAACTTATAAACTTTAAAATATATTAAATAAATAAATTGGTAACACTTTTACTATTTACCTAAAATTAATATAAACCGACCGCACCGCAGAAGGAAAACTATAAATTATTTTCTATTTTTGACACCTCTCACAATGTTGTTTAAAAAAAAAACGGAAAAATCACTTTATAAATATTAAATTATTATTATTATTGTTATTAATTTTTTCCGATTTTTCAGTTAATAATTTTCACTTAAAAAAAATTTTTTTGTATTTTAGTTTTTTTTTTTTTTGTAAATATAAATAAGTGACAGAAGCCAAATGAAATCACGGAATAATAATAATATTAATGAAAAACCAAACACAACAACAAACACACATAACACTATATATTCATGACAAAAAAAAAAATTAAAATATAAAATGAAAACGAAGAAAATTAGAAAAGAAAAAATTGTGTTTATAGTTTCTTTAAACTTCACTCGATAACGTTTAAATGAAAACTAAAAATCTAAAAGAATTTTGTTTTGTTTTTTTTCTTTTCAAAACATAACAAGAATGTTACTGTGCTGTGTGTTTGAAGACCGATCGGCATAAGAATATATACATACATACATATACGTATATTAGATAGAACAAAATAATAATAATTACAGGGTGATAGATAATATGCGTGTGTATAGCGGCGAGACTAACGACGAATCGACTAAAAATCTACTCCCACGGTTTAAATTAGACAAATTTGTTTTGACTACGTTTGCATACCACAAATTATGTATCTCAAACAAAATTGGACGCATTCATAATATGATTGTGTGAATGAATCAAAGACTTATTGTTCGCTGTCAACAAGTTTTAATAATTTGTAAAATTTAAATTGTTAGACACACGATTAGTACATGCTTTGAATTAGTTTTTCGGTACAAAGCAGCGGTTTGCAAACTTTTAAACATCACGATCAGATGGAAATAACCTTTTTGTTTTAGGCATTCAGTGATCGATATCTGTATTTACAAGTGGTGACCCTGTTGGCGATCTTTCAGAATTATTATCTCTATATGTATATGATTCTTTCAATCAGTGCGACCAAAATCTTTCCAAACAAATTGATTGTAATTTTAGATTGATTTTTGTGAAGCAACAGATCTTATATATGCATACAGAGCATATAAATTCACAAAAACAGGAACCAAGAAGGTCGAATAGGATTCAGTCCAAAAATTATAATGTACAAATAGGGACTCCAGTAAACATTCAATTGGCCATTGGCCCTTGTGGTCGGGGGGCACTCACATGTCTCGTAAACCTAAATTGCACCAACATGTTTTCGAAGAATACCACCACAGTATCCTTTGCTTGTCGCAGGAGGCGACTAAACGGTTGGATCGCTGGGCTGCTGACCCGACCCGCATCAGTAAAAAAAAGAATCTGTTTATGAATTCAACAAAAAGGAAAATGGATACCGCCAAACCAATACCGGACAACCGCTCAAGTATACCCGGATACGAGATTTAGGATCGACACGTGAAACGTTCAGTCACTTAAAAAACCAAGAGCGTTGGAGAGCCTAATCACTTGCATGAAAGAGTATCGGCTGAAACTCGGTGATCTTCAAGAAACTTTGGCCTATAAGTGGAGACCATGTTTCCCAGAATGGTAATTAGGGATTTTAATGCTAGAGCTGGCAGAATTAAGGCCGACTTGTGCAAAAACATTGGCGCGCACTCCCGACACGAAACTGTGACCGATAATGGTGAGAGAATGATGTACTTTTTAATTGCTCACGCTCTTAGAGTAGCAAGCACATTTTCCTCACAAACAAATACATTTGGAAACATTTGGCCAAATTGGCCACGACCGTGTTAATTTCAAAAGGGCGAACTCGGGTTGTGCAGGATGTAAGAACTTATCGGTCAGTAACCAAATACATAGGCAGCAATCATTGGTTCCAATAGTATAACAACTTATATCAATGAGCGCAGTTCCCGTAATTTCTTTAAAGGAATTACTGGGTTGCACTATACTTTGAGGCCTGCGTCAACTGCCATTCGTGACCGGAATGGAGACCTACTCGCCGCATGGAATGTACACTTTACTAACCTGCTTTCGAGTTCATCATGGGTCACAGACTGTAGTTGAGTCACCTCAAATACAGACGGCGGAGATTTGCATTGAGGATCCTTCCCACGAAGAATTCCCTAGGGCTATGCAGAGACCGAAACGAAACCACTCACCTGGGGTGGACTTCATTAATTCAGAGCTCTTTATATTCGGAGGGGATACTTTGTGGAACTGTTTTTTCGACGTTATCCGATTAGTATGGCGAACCGAAGTAATGCCTGACGAATGGAATATACCCGCGATGTGAGACCGCTTGAAGTGTGAGAATAATGGCGATACAGCTCTGCTTTGCACAGCATACAAGTTACTATCCTACATTATATTAGATATAGTCACCCTAGGTCTAGCGGATGGCGTAGTTGGTGACTATAAAGAAGGATTTTGTCCCGGTACATTAGGTGTTCCTAGATTTCCGGCAGGCCTAGTTCGTAGTTAGCGTATGTATTACGTATTATAACATGTGTAGTTCATCTGGAACAAACTAATTATGTAGTACATTAGTGTTGGGTTAGGTAAGAGTGGCTGCTACGGCATACTTAGACCGGTGATGGTCCATTTCGATACCACAAGATCTTACTTCCCTTACCTTTATTGGAACTAGTTAGAGCTACTTATGTAGCGTGATATATCTCGCCCTTTACAGTGGATTTTTTTTTCGTTCGCTCTTTTTTAAGCGCTGTCATGAGTGCTGTAATAGGCCTCCCCAAATTTTCTGGTAGCAGTTGGAGAGTTGTGCCATGCCTAGCTAGCCCCTCCGCCGTGCAGTTTTCCATGACCTTCTCGATCCTATTTCTGTAGGTTATTTTTTCGAGACCTGGCCACCACACACTCACCCCATAAATAAGTATAAGTCTTACTACGGCAGTGAATAGCCATTGTACCAGCTCCGGGTTCACGCCACGCTATCACTACGTCATCTGCATAAGCAATCAGTGCAATCCGTTCTCCCTCCAGATCCAACAGCAACCCATTAATTGCTATGTTTCAGAGAAGAAAACTACCCGCATTATATCAGCCTCTCCAAGATTTTCAACAGAAACGATGATAGAGTTATGGGTGTTAAGGCCTTTGAGTAGGCATGTGAGCTTTTTTCCGCTTTCGGAACAAAGATCACCCTGACCTCTATCCACCTCTTCGGAATATAGACCAATTTTAAGCACCTCTTGAAGATTACTTCCAGGGGAGAATAATCGACGAGTTGTTTTGAAATCCCGCTGGTATAATTCGGTCAGGACTAGCCGATTTATAAGGTTTGAAACCTTCAAGTCCGTTTTTTAGTTACGTTATGTGTTTCTCGATGATGACTAGTCTCTGTCGAGTCGTTAAAGCTTCCTGAAAAGTGGGTTTCAATGAGAAGCTTCAAAGATTAATCACTATAAGCAGTCCAAGATTTGTCCGGTTTAATTAGATAACTGGGACTAGTTGGACTAGTAGGTAGTATCTTTCTAAGACGTGAGGTCTTGGAGACTTCTTCAATTTTATCACAGAAGAGCCTCGACGACTTGGCTCTATTAAAGGCTTTCCTATACAAGCCTTTCGGTAGGTTCCCAGTTCCTTGGACCACCATGGTCGTTTTGTAGGCCCCTGGGCTTAACTATTGGGCAAGTGCATAAAAGGACCGGTTGCAAGCACTAATGATGGTGTCCACTATCCAATTCAGTTCCTCCACTGTCGTTGGTGGCTCAGGGGCAAATATTACATATCGATGGTCAGAGAAGGAATGTTCTTCCTCCACTCTCCATTCCCTGACCATAGGATAAATATTATCTGAGGCAAAGGTTACGTCAAGAACCTCCTGCCAATTTTTAGTAATAAATGTAGGTTCTTGTCCAACATTACAAACTAAAAGGTTAGTATGTATTTAATAAGTACTCAAAAATTAACTCACCACTTTCGTTGATGTCTGTGCTGCTCCAGATTTTTTGATGCGCATTAGCATCACATCCAAGAATCACCCCAATCATCTTTTTTTCCTCTTTGAGAACAAGGTCCTCCAGGTTATCCGGCGGAACCTGTTTGTCCCGGTACATATAGACTGAGACCAGCCAGACCTCTATATGTCACCGTTGCTGTATTGAGAAAGTAGGAACATGTTTAAATTATTTTTTCCAAGAATGAAGGCTCTGATGTTCCCAGAATTGCTTGAGTATATTAGGTTATATTACTTCATTCTAAGGCCATAGATCCTGTTATTATTTATTCAAGGTTTTGAATAAGGATCACGTCCACTCATGATCCAGTCAGTCTGAGGAGTAAAGCAGCCGACACCGCCTTTCTATGGTGCAGGTTGATCTGTATGAAATTTAGCACATTATCATGTTGAGCCTACTAACCACTTTTCACTCCCCGCTGCCGCAGGCTAATGTCTGTTGGTTCCAGTGGATTCGCCGGTGTTGCCTGTATCGCATTTCAATACCGCAGGGAATGTAATGGCAGATGAGTTGGCCCGCAAGGGTACAACACGCCTAATAACCCAAAGCAGGCGGGATATAAAGATACCGCTTGCTTCATGTAAACTGTTGCTTCAGGAAGAATCCATAAAAGAAACGAACGTCAGATGGTCTAACGCCAGTTCGTGTGAAATAACCAGGCAGATCTGACCTGTACTTGACCGGTCTAGATCAGGCCAACTGATATCGCTTCGACGGCACCATATTGGTATGGTCGTGGGAGCTATAAGGGGACATTGTGGGAAACATGCGAGCAGACTGGGAGTCCCAGCCCACGATTTCTTTCATACTCCATCTGCTCTGCACCTGTCCTAGTCTTGCGTACAGCAGAACAAAATTTATGGGAACTTCCTCTTTGAACGACCTCACGGATCTTAGTAAGATCGAGATCCGGGACTTTAAACGCTTCTTGGTAAGCTCAGGATGATTTAGCGAGTGAAGAGGAGGAAACTCGAATGTGGTACAGCTATGGATCAATTTTGTGTCTATGCTAGTCCTTTAGGACGGCCACCCTTACTTAACCTAACCTAACCTATATAGACTCCGAGAGTAATTAACCAGAAACCAAAGTCAATTACTCCCTTCGTCACAGCAAGAGGAGCCAGGGATTCCTTGGTGATTACCATAGTGGATAATGTAGAGCCCCTCTTGGCGTCCTCTTGACTAGTCTCCTTATCCACCTGTAGTTTGGCCCGTTTGTTGTCGACCACTTCCAGCTCATCCTAAGACCACTATCTTTTCGACACATGGTCCACCTCTGAGCTGTCGCAGCCGACAGTTTTCTTGGCCCATACCACGGATTCTCTCTGCTCAGTTGTGAGTTGCCCTTCAGGGGTTGCAGCCCACTGGGTCAGAATACTAAACGCCGAGCGTGTTCCTATAGTGCTGCTTTGATGGAGGGACGTTACCCAATCGTGCTGGATTTACCTTGGGTTCCGCTTGTTCCTGGCTTCCGGTGCCATGGGGTCACCCCCCTCTGATGTTGCGGAGGGAGCCCCACCATTACGGTTCGAATTCTGCCTCGATGATTCCAGCCTTTGGAGAGTGCCGGTCTCAGTTTTTTTAATTTTTAAAATTAACTGACATTGTGCAAACTTTGTTAAATGGGCCCCCAGCCTGGTAGATTGTTGGCATTGGTCACGTTACACCTTAAACCGGCTCATCTGCCGTCATTTAGCGTGACGCGGCCCACACATAGGTCACTTTTGCCCACCCGTTCATAACGAACGTAAACCTGAAGGCGACGACATTTGTGAGGCATTTAGTACATTAAGTCGAGTACAATTCTATTTATAGATATATGTAATTCTATTGCCAGGATGTTAAATGATAGTATGTCATAGAGATTTCCTCAACATTGAAATAAATTAGATAAATCCCAACAATTAAAAAAAAATGACTTCAATTATTTTATTAATTATTATTTCTTCTTCATGCGCTCGATATAAATATTTGGATACAAATATTTTTATTCTTCTTGATCGGATTTGTTATTCTTTTCATTATATAATCCATTTATGCATCTCTTCATATAGTCTAGTACGTTCAAGAAGAAGAAATCTTACATATTAAAATTAATTTCCGTATGGAAAAAATAATTTTGAATAGAAACAAATGTAATACCCCCCCCCCCCCCCCCCCCCCCCCCCAAAAAATAAACTTGTACTCTACTAACTATATATCTGCTATCTATCTATCTAACTGGTTATAAGGATATATTGTCTCATATA
The DNA here is from genome assembly GCA_951394425.1 of Tipula unca. Classification (NCBI taxonomy): domain Eukaryota; kingdom Metazoa; phylum Arthropoda; class Insecta; order Diptera; family Tipulidae; genus Tipula; species Tipula unca. The sequence goes on along the minus strand of OX596382.1, from coordinate 19,368,493 downwards.
TATCTCAAGAAGAACTCTAACAATAAAAATAAAAAAATCACCAAAACAATTATATCGTCTTGATATTTGAATTAAATTCTTATGTTATTTTTAAAATATCTATATGTTACCATATTGATCGTCTTCTAAATTTTTATTTTGGATTAGTACATAACTATAGTTAGATTATATATAAAATTAAGAAAACAAAAAAAAAAACGAAGACGATATAGAATATCATCGTTATACTATAAGGAAGGAATGGTTGAGTTGAAAAACAATCAAAAAACTATTATTGAAATCATGATGCGATGGTGGTCGGGGATTTTATCTGTACTGTATATATCTTTAATAATTTAAAGAGCACATTATTGCTATAGATTCACATATGGTAACTATATTGGGCTGGGAGCAAAATCGAATCTATAATGTGCGGGTGGTCAGTATTATATTGTGCGCGCCACACTTTCATTGTGTATGGCACGGAGGCTAATCATCTGTCGTAATATATTTTAAAATCCAAATTCAATATACTTAATCGTAAGATGGGCCATAAAAAAAAACTAAGAAATAAAATTTTAAAAAAATGTTACTTTATTATCTGTATAAGAGGTTAAGTGTTATGTGTTATGTACATATGTATGTATATGGAAGGAAGTTTATATAGTTTTTTTTATTTTTTTTTTTTACAAAGAAAACTATATAAGAATTATTAATGAGTTGTTTATTTATAAGATTTCTTTCCTCTTTTTTGTAGTTTTTAATTTAAGATATTTTCGTTTTTTTATCATGAAAGTACAATAAAATAAAGTTGATGACGATGATGATGATGATGATGATAATAAGATGTGAAGAGATTCATAAAAATTTTGGATTGATGTATTAAATCTTTTGCAGACCGAATCGTTTATATATAAGGTGACGTAAAATGGTGTGTTTAATGCACGAACACTATATAGTAAAATGTTTGCACAAAATTTATTTAATTATAGATCAATTTTATTTGTTTTTTTTTTTTTTTTTTTGCGGCGGTGGTTAGTTAAACAAAAATATTAAAAAATATTATTGGAAAGAAAATTTCGCATATGTAAATTTGTTTTTTTCTATTTTGATGATTTTCTATAAATATTTATGAAATTTTTTTTTTTTTTTTTCAATTTAATTATGTCTAAATGGCACGTTTTAATTCTTAATTTAGATTCGCTCAGTTAAATAATTAATTTGTGCTACGCTGGCGGTATGGAATAAATTTTTTACTCCATATATCTATACAGATCATAAAAATTGATTTTATTTAGTGTATATACATATAAACACTGTGGTATGGACTGTGAAGTGAACAATTGTAGAATATTTTGAAATAAATAAATAAACAAAGCTCGTATAAGCAGCATTCCTTAGTTTCACGCACAAACAGATAAAATGTATACACCATCAATATACTAGTGTCCGACCTGTGAGAAATCCGTGGTTAGGTTTTCTATATAAAATCTGAGGTTTCCGTTTTAATTTTTGCTTGAAACATTTTTTATTTTTTTTTTTTTTATTATTTTAAATATTACAACTGATTACATATATCACCTAGTAATTTGTCTATCTTTCTTATGTTCAATTTGCAGAGATATAACCCATTAGTTAGTCTCTAAAAATTTAGAGGCCACCCTATTGTGGTCTTCCCAATTCCAGCGGTTTCTTTCTTTGGAGCCTTCGTACTCCATTTGTGTTACTCAGCATACCACGTAACTCAACATTTTCATGTTGACCAAGCCGTTGTATGTGTGTCGTTGCATGAATTGTTATCTCTTCGCTGACGTTTTCCATCCGGAGGTCCCTATGTAGGTTATCGTTTCTTATGTACCAAGGACCGTTCACTATTCCACGTAACACTTTATTTTGAAAAGCTTGTATTATTTAAATATTGGTTTTCTTTGTACAGCCCCAAAGCTGAATACCATAAGTCCATAGGTTTCAAAACTTGTTGGTATAGTAGCAACTTATTAGGTATTGACAGCTCTGATTACCTTCCAATTAACCAATACATATTTCTATATTTAATGAGTAGTTCCTCCTTTTTCTTTTTAATGTGCTCTTTTCATTTTAACTTAGCATCGAGAGTCATGCCAAGATACTTGGCTGTGTTAGCATAAGGAACTTGTTTGGAATTTAGTTCTATTGGTATCCAGTTAACTATTTGATTGGTGAAGTTAACGTGCGTTGATTTTTCTTCATTTAGCTTAAATCGTGAACCTCTAGAGGCAGGTGTAATAACACTATAAACAACAAAACGCAATGGATAAAACAAACAAGTAAAGTAATACCCTAAATCAAAATCCACTCTCTTCGGAGGTCGGTCCCAGGATTCTAGGGGGGCCAAACATTGCTAAAACATTCTAATAATATCCAAAATAAACTAAAAGATATCAGCGCTCAATGAATAACGAGAAACAATTTTCATTCCAAAGGAGCTCTATGACGCTCAGATCTCCAACGAAGAATAACAAATTCATATTTGCAAGAGGCACGCAGTCTCCACTGAACGAAAAACCTCAGTGTCAGAACAAATTCCGAGTACATCATTCAAAAAATGATGAAACTAATCGCGCAGCTGAGCAAGAGCTTAAGAGAGAAAACACTACACTAAAAGAAAAGGTTAAAAATAACAAAGCTGAGGATTCAACACGAGATTAAAATCTGTCTTCTAACCATATTCAGCCATCAACCATTCAACGTGATCATTCAAATAATTCCAATTGTTTGCTGCAGAAATTTCCAGTTTTTAAACAGAATACTAAATTCAATGCTGAGAGTGAAGAGGGATATTGCACAAATGAGGAACCGGCAGTACTGATAACAGAAATACCAAAAAATGAAGGTACACAAAAACACTGAACAGAAAAACATAAAATACCACTGCCTGCACCCATTAACGTAAACAACATCAACAATTTCGAACTTTTTCGACAAAAAATAATAAAAATCTATTAACTCGATTAACTCGTTCCTACGCATTGTAACTTGGAACGCCAATGGACTCAACCAACGAGCCCAGGAACTGGAAATATTTCTCCAAACAAATATAATGGCGCAGATCTAAATATAATGGCGCAGACTTAAATATTGCGGCAGAATACTGTCCTCCACGACATAAACCAACGAAGTTACAATTTAATAACGTCTTCAATAAACTCGGTTCAAGATTTATCATTGGAGGTGACTACAATATAAAACATACCGCTTGGGGTTCCAGGCTAATTTCTCCTGGAAAAGGAAATGCTCTGTTCAATGCCATTCATGAAAACAAATCTACTTCATTTCTTTATCATAAAGGGTATTTCTTCCAGTTACACTAAAGCCGAAGGGATTAACGACTTAACATCTAATCACATTCCTATACTGTTGTCAGTAAGCGGTAAAGTAATCAAAAAATTAAAAAAGTGAATAATAATAATGAACAGTTTTAAAGGCTATTACTGGCCCCTTACTGAGTCAACTATTAGGCTCCAACGGTTTCGATCCTGAGCATGGCCTTTATACTGTCTAAGACCATCTGAAGAGGCCAAGTCGTTCTCTACATCGTGGAGCCATCGTCGCCTGCAACGACCTCTGCGCCTACCATATGGTGGCTCTTAATAAAAATTGAGAGGATTTTTATGCTTTACTAAATTCACGGCCCTTGCATGAATGCCCACTTTCAAGGGGAAGTCGGTGAATATGTTCATCACACGAAAATAGTTTTCTCATCGGCCAAAATGCGCTAGGTTTTTATATAACATTTCGCGGATTCGATTCTAATTCCGGCATAGTAAAATTGTGATGGCATGCGACGGAAGTGTGTCCTAAAAATGAATGATCATTTTTCTCACTCTTACACAAAAAATTAAATCGCTATTAATTTTAAAGGGAAATACACAAAATTATTCTCCTGCGTGCTACAAATTGGTGTTAGCTAAGCGGCATATGAATGAAATACTTTGATTCTCGAAATTTCTGTTCGCCTGTTAACATTCCACCAAAAAACATGCAAGTTTCACTTGAAAATAAAATAATTTAATTTAAAATCGCATCTAACACGAAATTTGATGTGTAAGCGACAAAATAAAGTCATACCGAGAAATTTTAGATTTCGTGTGAAATTCTGCATGTTTTCTGGTAAAATGTGAACAGGCGAACAGAATTCTTGAGAAGCAAAGTATGCGGCTTATTTAACATTATCTTCATTCATATGCGGCGTATCTAACTAATTTGTTGTGTATGCGGCAAAATAAAATACATGTTTTATCACATGCATTTGCATCCATTTTCTCAATCGATATAAAAAATATTTATTTTATTTTATTTATTTCATTTATTTATAATAATTTCAATTTGCAATTTTTTCCAATTTTCCTGAAAAGTGCTGGGTAATTTGCTAGATATGGATTTGAGCCATATTTGGGCACATGATCCTAGGTGGTGAGATAAAAGAGGATATCCAAGGCTTGAGTAGGTGCGCTTTTGCGAGTGCTCCGTTTTTACACCGGCAAGCCGTTCTTTGAACTTTAATTAAAAATTTCAGGTTAGCCATAATTTTTAAAGCTGGCCAATAAACGATGGCAAGCAGTATGGGTTTGACCACAGGGACAATGTACTATGTGGGACTCCAAACCCCATCTCTATATGTGGGACTCCAATCCCTATCTCTTCCCAATGGTATTTTTACAGGCCTAGTCTAAGTTACTTCATCAGGACTACCAGAAATTATCAGAAACATCCAGGACACCTAGTTTATACATCTGTAGGATCAATGGCAAGATATTTAGTCTCATTAATTTAGGCTACACTATACAGAGTCTTTACCTCGTGTTAATGTAATATATAAATATGTTACATTAACATCTTTCACTAACTTGCAATCCTCGTATAATGTTTCAAACGACTGTTACGCCGGTCAGTTTCATTTTCCGATAAATTCTGTTTTCAGTTGAAAGTGTGATTATCCAATTCAACTTCTACAACGTCTACTTACCAAAAACTTAAATCAAAGAGCCACATGGTGTATCCAATTATCGAAACCCCGTTTAGTTTTGGTTGCGTTTGGTTTTGGTTGCGAAGTCAGACTTAGACTATCCAATCTTAGCTTTGAAATGCCATCTGTCATATTTATTCAGTTGATTAAAATTAAAGTTCGTCCATTAGTGTGTTTGTTGCCAGCGGAGGTGCTTGAAATTTAAGCACAATTTTCATTTTTTCAATGATTTAACCTTTCTTTTGGTCTCAGCACGCCCGGACAAATCCTGATCGTCTCATTTATATTTACTTTGATAGGGCATCTCAATGTTGCTTGGCTTAAAATATTTAATTTATCATCGATTAATTAGAGTTTCGGGCCTCCCACTTATATTTTTTGGTGAATGGTTTGGCAGATGGCAATAACTTGCAGGAAGCAGCTCGACATATCATCTGTTTCGAAAACTCGTGTTTGTACTTTGGCCTCAATTTTGACTTTCAGAAAATTTAGTTTGACTTACTTGAAAAGATCGCTCGGATAAATCGATAAATCAAAAATCTATATTTGATACCTGGAAAGAAATAAAAAATCGGGGCAAGTAAACTAAAATTCAATGGGAAATATAGTTTACAACAAAATTTTAAGAAACTACACGTTCGACTAAAGAAATATATATGTATATTAAATATGTGGATTTGCCAAAAATAACAAAACATCAGAAACATTGAATTTAAATTATGAAGACTAATTAGCTGTAAAAAGAAAAACATTTCCCAATCCAAAATCAAAATTAATTTTCAAGGAAATTTCCGTAGTATATTTTATTACAAAATCAACCTTCCGAAAATCGTACCCGTGCTTTATCATATATACCGAATTCTACATCAATTTGACAGCAATAAATAATCGCCCAAGACTCAACACTATTTACGACCATTACGATCATAATGAGGGCGTCTGGTGACGACTACCATTTGTTATACACATAGGTGTATACGGTTTAACAGCCAGTTGTTAATAGTTAGTTAATATTTGAATGTCAGTGTGTGACGTGACAAATGCTTATTTATAATATTAAATGGATATTGTGTTATAATAAACTTGAGATTTATGTGTGCTAAGTGTTGTCCGAAAAAAGATTTATTTTTAAAACTATATAAATACTAGAAGGTGATGATAAACCAATTTTCATAATCAGCTCGGAGAACATTATGTGTATATATGTATTACAAAATCAAAATAATTATGATCTTCATAAACAAAATATTGGAACGATTTTTTTATGTTATTTTAAGTATATGTAGTCTATTTATTAATTGAAATGATTGCAAAATAATGTACGTTATATCCTTATATAAATATTAAATTGTATCTGTAATTTGTTAATCATTGACAGATGTTTCGAGCGCTAACATATTGTTGGTGGCCCATCATAATTTAGTTCACCCTTCGATATAATCACAGTACACATAATAATATATCGTATGTGTGCATGCAGCAGCCAAAGATAATAACTTTAAGTTTTATTGGTTTGAAATAAATAAATTTTACGACAACACTACTATACACTATACTCTGTTTGAAATTTTACATAATTTTAACAAGGAATTAAAATCAAATTCTAAAAATAATCTTTTTAATGTTTTTACACGAGAATTAATTTGAAGAAATTCAATGTTGGATTTATGAATAATGCATTTATTTATGTTCAGTGTATACATGTATATGCGGTTACGGGATTTGTTGTGATCTTTAAATTGTCTCAAAAGATCTATAGATATTATTGATTGTATATGTAAGTATCTATCGTTCATATTTGTATAACACACGTGTTAGATTATATGAATGATGCATGTAATCCGATAAGTTTTGAAGTTCTCAAGTGGATAATAAACATTTCAAATATATTATGAATACTTATACTTATGATAAAGCAGATTATTTTTGTTTATATCTCAAAACACATTCTCGGATTATAAATCAATAATTGTTGGGCATTTAAAACGACGTATCCCTGTATTTCTGCCCATCTGTCTGCGAACATTTTTCAATTTCAAAACCATAGAGCTATAGAAACTTATATTTTTGCATATGTTTTCATTTAGAGATGCTATCGAAAAATAGTCGGGGTCCAAACTTCAGTAAAACTTCATTGCTGGATTGTTCCTCCTAACCTTAAATAGAATTATTCTGCAATCTGACGACAATCCGAAAAGTAAATAAAGTGAAAAATTTGTATAAACTGGATACAGAGCGCAGTTACGAGAGAATTTATGCATAAACATTACCTACACGGTTTTCCAAGTTTGTGGTTCGTTATGTGGTTCATTTGTGGTGGCACCTAAAAAATAAAATCCAACACAATCGTCATAAATAAATCTTCGGCCCATCTGCTGTAAACAATGCGCTAAACATGATCGGATGGTCAAAACGATTTACATACGTACATCAACGACAGAAGAAACCCGTACATGTAAAAACAAAAAGAGAATCGTGCACTTTACGATTCACGTGTTGTATGCATATCAAAAGTGTTGTTTTCTGCTACGTCGGAACCAAATAGGCTCATCACTCTTCGGGGCAAGTGATAGCAGCATTCAAATTGATGTCTACTTGTACTCCATCTCTAAGAGAAAAAAACATGTTAACTAATTTTAAATTGTTCGCGGCATACTCTACACTGATTGAAACGTTTCGCACTAAAAACTTAAGATTGAGCTTAGTGCTACGTCGTCCATTCACGTGGAAATTCACGATCGCTAACTTTGACAGATGCATCATCGGAGCCGATTATCTGATTGACCCTTTAACTGCTATGTCAATAAGTGGAACATCTTGTTGCCGTCATATCAATTAACAGCACTCAAATTGGATGGAAATTCAAGGCGATATTTCATGAAACGCCGACGCTCAATACAGTCAATCATGTAAAGTTGCACACAAGATCAAAACAGAAGGTTAACCATGTTCAGTTCGAACCATGAAGTTCAACGACAAAATACTGAGAGATCGAAATAGTAAAAATTGAAATCTACATCTGGTTAAGTCAGGGAATTTGCCACCCATTAAAATGTAATTGAGCTAGTCCTACCCACATCACAAAAAAAGTTCGGTGGATGACGCCTATATGCGGACCGCGGCTTAAATCAAAAAACAAAATCTGATCGATACCCAATACCATTCGTTACGGATTTCAGCCGTCAGAACCTGTCATTTTTTTCTAATATCGACCTTATATACGGGCATATCATCAGATCCCAATTAATACGATGCAGATTTCGAAAACACTTCGTTATGTCTACGCCTGTTTGAGTTCCCCCCAATGGCTTTTGTATTACGAAATTAAATCTATTCAATTTTTCGCGAAAAAATCGCGACACCATATTCTTCTTTCCGTATATCGACGACATTTTAGTCGTATCTTCCAACCTAGACCAACACATCGAACACCTCAAGATAGTGTTCCAGCATTTACAAAACGTGGGAATGGTGATTACTATAGGCATCCAACAAGTCCGGGATATGATGAATTACTATCGTATTGTCATATACCAAATGTGGCTTAGAATAACAAGCCAAACTATACGAATTTTTCAGAAAGAAAAACAGCAGCAGCAAAACCAATTCGTGCGATCAGACAAATCAAGCATTCGATCGTTGTAAGTAGCGCTTAACAGCAGCCACACAGTTACTCATCTATCGCCTAACCAAAAAATGGCACTAATGGTCGACGCGTCAAATCGGTGTATTGGAGTTTGGAGCAGTGGTTCAACAACATACAATGGAAAGTTAGCATGAACATGATACCGAACTCAAAACATTAATAACAACAGAAGTCTGAAATTCGGAAAAATGTTAATTTATGGAATAAATAAATTCTTATTTCGCGATGTTTCAACCGGGACACCGAGACTGTACGTCCCAAAGCAATTTCGAAGCCAAGTTTTCGAAGCATTTCACAATGTCTCACATTCGGAAATTCGTAATTTAGTCAAGCTAATTTGGATTAAGTTCGTATGGCCAGCGATCAACAAAGACGTCCGTTTATGGGTAAAATGTTGCGCTAACTGCTAGAAGCGCAAAATCACAAAGCACGTCAGAACCCCATTGGGATAATTATCTTATCATCAGCGATCGGTTGTCCGGAATACATATCGACATAGTAGGTCCTATATGCCGGACATAAGAGCTGAAACAGATACTTAAAATGTGGATTACGTTTTAGTGTTCGAGCCATCATCGTCTTTTACAGTAGAGCACAACTCGAATTCGAGTTATTTACCAGTCCAGCCAATTTTATCGGTTTCCAGCACAGGCGGAAACTACTTCAACCTATAACAGCGTGTATTAACGACCAACAGTGGACTAAATCCTTACCACTATTACTAATAGGTTTAAGAACCGCTTACCGAGACGAGTTTGCAGCTTCATCAGCCGAGTTCGAGTATGGAGAAAAATAACGTTTTCCCGTTGATATAATAAAACCGTCATCCGTTTCGACGTAAAATTAGGTTCTAACAACAATCCATAAAATTATTTCAAGTTCGTACAACCAATAAACACGACATGTTAAAAAATCAAAATTAATTGTCGTTAAAGATCTGAAAACTTGTTCGCATGTACGGGCTTACCAATTAACCTACACATCTGCAGGCGCACAATAATCCATTAAGACCATGAGTATTGAAGGGTTGAAACCTGACGGTCTATCGGTCCACACATAAATCGAGTTCGAACTTCGATTGCCATCTTGTCGCTACACTACAACAAACCCTAATTTCAATACACAATTTACGTTTGCCCCAGAACAACAGATTAGCTTACCTCTAGCGTCGAAAATTAATTCGAAGAAGCCTTCTTAAGCTAATTATTTTTTAAAGGCATTCGCGACATCGCCGAACGATTCAAAGTCGTTTCCGCCTCCTCAGAATGGTTCATTTTACAACGTGTTAGATTATTTTACAAAAAACTATCGAGCCAATTTAATGTCGTACAATCTATCAACAAACGTATATTGGATTCAGTTTTAATATTTAAGCATCCATTTTACTTTAACAAATTAGAACTGCGATGTTTATTGATTTAACCACTGTGCTAACTTAACTGTCATTAAAATTATATTCAAATTTTGACAGGTAGCGATTTCGTTTATTTTATTTTTTATTCAAAAAAACTGAGCAAACAGATATATCGGCTTGATTTCGTTTGGCATTCAACAATTAATCTTCCAGATTAATTTCGTTTAATTCATTAATCTTCCAGATAATTAATATTAAAATTAACGAATATCCATTTCAGTTTATTTAAAACATAAAACTTTATATACAGTTTGAGCTATCGGTACATAGATGGCCATAAAATTATAGCACATCATTTTCCAATCAATTTTCTAGCATATTTGCTCAAACATAATTTTTGACAGTAGCTCATAAATCAAAATGTCAGAAAACGAAGATGAAAAACAGAAAAAGGAACCAGACTTAGATTTAGACGGTAAATATAAAATAATATAGTCTATTTTAATACATTTAAAATTAATATAAAAAAGTTTAATTCATGGTTAATATTTTAGAAATAAAAAATGAAAATGTCGATGATGTGCTTATGAGTTTTGAAAAATTAGATCGAGCTTCGCCTGAACTGTGGCCCGAGCAAAGTATGTAAATATTAAAATAAAAACAAAATCTAAACTTGAGCTACACAAAATTGTAGCAAATTTAAATACCAACTTGATATGTCAAAATTGACGTATATTTAAATCGGACGAGGCGTTATTTTTTCAGTTTGTTATGATTTGTTGTGGCGTGTAGTTGTGTGCGTCCAGATTTAAACCATAATTTTATTTTGTTTTCTCTTCAATACACAAAGTTCCCGGCGTTAAAGATTTTGTTACGAATATGGCTACACCAACATTAACATCATCACCACCGGCATGGTCGCATGGATTAACGCAAGAAGATTTAAACGCAATGCATCAATTGGGGGCATTAAGTACAGCCGGTTTAGTGCATGAGGTTAAGAAATTGTATGATCAGACATATCAGTTGGGTGTCCAGGAGGCGAAGGAGATGACACGAGGAAAGTATTTGAATATATTCAATGCGAATAGTACGAGCAATGGAACGAGTAGTGGGGGTGGAACTGGAAATGCCGTCGGTAAATCAGCTAATCCATAGGCGGAATACGACTGAATTAGGCGTGTACTTTATTTAATTAATTTCAACGATAATGACTATAAAATTTAATTTGATTTTGTTGTTTTTTGTTTATACAAAACCTAGAATTTAATGAAAATGATGTAATGATATTTTTATGTACACATATTATGTTTTTCAATCATGAATTTAATCCTGTAATGAAATTATCGAATTATGATCAACATTCGTTTGTTTGTTTCTTTTATTTGAATGTGTAGTTTTGTCATAAATGTGCTTTTAATTGCAGTTCAGTTATGTATCAACGGGGTTTAAAGGCCATTACTGGCGCCTTACTGTGTTCACAATGTGGCCCCACCGGTTTCGATAATCTGAAGAAGACAAGTCGTTATCACCATCGCGGGCCCGTCGTCGCCTACAACAACCTCTGCGCATACCATATGATTGGTGGCATATCGGAGATCATCATCTGATCTCGATCCTGTATAGAACACGGTAAGTATCATCTTCCTCGCGCTTTGGATCGTAATTCGTACGCATTTTTCGCTCTAATGTAAGGAAACATTTTGTACTCGTCCATCAGCGCCCAACTTTCCCTTTCATACATAACTGGTGCAAAGAGTATGTGAAAATACCAAAATTTTTAATTTGTGTCCCAAGTAAAGGTCTTTGAACGTGTTTGAAGTCTTTTGATTACGAATAAATCATTTTTGGGGATGGAATTTGTGTTAAAATTTTTGAGTTATATCACAGATAACCGTTCCATCTATAAACGAGCATCTGTACTATTTCGAAAAACTATGATTTGACAGTTGGTTTCATGAAATGTTGATATATGTACAAGTTTCAAATTTAACTGATCATCGAAAACTGTGCAGAAATTTGAGTTTAACCAAATATTTAATATTCAAATCTTTAACCACTCGAACTTCCATTCAAGTTCTCACCAACCAACCAACCACGGAAACAGGCAGATATCATCTAAAATAGCATTACTGCTAAAATCGTTCAACAAACAGATGCTGATGGACTTAAGCTAAGTATTGCGGATGATAGTAACAGGAAAAGAGATAAGACCCCAGTTCCTAAAAGTAGTGACTAATTTTAATATTTAAATTTTGGTATTCATTTTAGTATTCGAATTTCAGAACGTAGGAATGAAAATGGAAGTGGACGAAACTATTTTGAATGAATGTGGTCAAATATCGGTTCGGCGGATTAAATAAAATTAGTTAATTAGGACATCAAAGGAAATGAGGGGCTATATTTATTCGACATAGGCACTAGATACACAACAATTTTAACTTCGTAATAAGAAGGTCTATTGGGAGGTTTCTCTCAATGGGCCAATTCATCCTGAGTTGCTAGTGTCTCGTGTGTGGATTTCTCAAGTTGTAGGTTTCATTAACTTACACTACAGTTCCCACAGTTTTTATAATTTTATTTAGTTGATTGACAGAGATCCAAAAAATTTTTCACGAATTCGAAATCAACTTTATATATAACTTTTTGGTGGAAACAGAAAAAGAGATGAGACCCCCGTTTATGCGTCGACATCTAAAACTTAGTGCATTTCATGTTAATTATATGTATGCATGTGCCAATGAGAAAATAACACCTTGTCTAATGTCTATGAAAACAAATAAAGCGCCAGGCCTAGACAACATTGGGGTTGAAGTGATGCATCGTGTGTGGCCTGTAGTTTGGATGAGGGAATTTTTCCAAAAGCTTGTAAAAATGGCATAGAAATGATCATTAGGAAAGGAGGTGACATAAGCTTAGCAAATTTATGCCCGCAGAGTTTCATATTGAGCACACACCTCTGAAATATTAATTTCAACAGCAGATCTGGCTACTTGCTGGAAATTCACGACACAACATTGAGAAAATAGCGCAACACGCCTTAGATATTGGTTGAATGGTGCAGCGAGTATCGAAGTAACATGGTATACCAAAACGATCATAATCCAACACTCGACATTTGTAGACCAGCTTTGGTATCTATTAATGGTCAGAGAATAAAGATGGTAAAGACCGTAAAATGGCTGGTAGTGGATTTCGGCGAAGTGCTCATCGATGTCACCTCACACGTCAAATGAATAGCAGAGGACATGTAAGAAAGGTTTTTCGGTGCTTAATATGAATATATGAAGACCTATTGCAGTGGTTTCCATGACATATGAGAGTGCTGGATGGGCATACCGAATAAATGGCCACCATCGAAGAACATTGGTCGTTAAGAAAGTTAAAAATAAAATGATTAGATTATTTTTCATAATATACAAATCAAAAAATGAAACGGGCAATTTGTTTAACTTGGTGATGGATGCAAAAGTTGCAAATACCGATAAAAGAAATACGTGTATATGGACTAGCTGCAGTATATCAATAATATTGGTAAATGCATATCATAATTTTTTGGTCCTTAAAAATGCATTAAAAAACTTTTGTTGTGAGTGACTCATTTATTTTTGTGTAAAACTACATCAAACTAAGGTAAGTTGTTAAATTAAATATCCTGGAGACGTTTAACATCCCGTTGGGCAGTTCGGAGTATTCCGATCATATGAGCCTCCACAATACAGATTCATCAACATATATTTTTCAAGTAGTGGCATGTATATGCAAGATGGGTATATAGCGATGGTAAAATAAAAGCAGTCCATTGCCTTTGCTAAAATTTTCAATATTTTCTATTCAAATGACAGATATAAAAGATTTGTATAGCTCGAAATATATATGTGGTCGAGTAAGCAACGTCAGTGACTTTGGTTTTATGAATCTAAGTTCGATTCTCGATCAAGCCAAATATTTTTTGATTTAATTTCTTCTATCAAATTGGTGATGGTGAAATAAAAATAATCAAATTCAGCTACTGTTCAAAACTTCAATATACTCCATGTAAAAGTGGAAGTATAAAAGATGGGTATGGTTATAGAAGCAGTAATGAAATTGTACGGCGATGGTCAAAAAACAAGTCCATTGCAGTTGCTAAAATTTTCTATTTTTTTATTCAAATCACAGCTATAAACGCTATGAATATCATTAATTGTATGTATGGCGGTGGCTCGGTGGTAAAAGAGGCTGTGTGATTGGATTTAAATCATGACTTAGCTCAAGCCTCAAAATATATTTTTAATTTAATTGCAAATTTGTCATTTTTAAATCAAATAGCGATTTTTTTTATAATTTAAGAGTAATGTGTGGAAGCCTGCAAAAACTCGTTTACTCTTTAATCGAGGCTCGAACACTGTACAATATATATCCACGATTCCAAATTTTATGACACCACTTACTTTACCACCTCACCATTTCCATATATAAATTTCTTCCTATACTCAATCTTTATATTTGCCAATTGCATGAAGAAATGAAATAAATTAAATTAAAAATTATTTAATGCCAAACCGAGGCTTGAACTCATGTTCACAATTTCAAATGAAACGACTCTCCTTACTGCACCATCGGCGTATATAAATTTGTTATACAAATTTTTTATGTTTGCCAATTCAATAGAGAAAATTGAAAATTTTAGCAACAGGAATGGACAATTTATTACGATCATATACACAAGAGATGGCTCTTATACTTGCCGAAGAAATTATGTAAATAAAAAAAGTATTAACGCTGACGAGAATTGAACTCGAGTCCACGAATCCAAAAGCAAGGACTCTGTTAACTGCACCACCGCCTTATATATACTATTGCTGCTAAACAAATTTTTATGATTGCCAATTCACAGAAAATTTAAAATTTTAGCAACAGGAATAGACTATGCAGAACCATCATCAAATATTTTCATTACGGACATACACAAGAGATGGCTCTTATACTTGCAGAAATTGAATGTAGATTTCAACAGAAGCTGTGTTGAACCATTTTTATAGCAGAAAATAAATTAAAAAAGTATTAAGCGCTGTCGAGTCTTGTAGTCGAGTCCACGATTTCCAGAGCATTGACTCTGCTTACTCGACCATCGGCGTATTACAAATTGGTGTAGAACAACGGTAGAAATCTTTACATGGCACAACTGATAGAAATCTTTACAAAAAGGTTATAACTTTCATTAAAAATAATCCGGGGAAATTTAATCATGACCGTGCCATAAAATTTAACACAAATAATTTTAAGAAATTTCAACATTTTACGGAATGAACGCAGATATACATATTATTTTATTTAACAATCAGTAGCTTGGGTCTAACTGAACTAAACAACTTTTACAACAACTGACACTGGATGTAAATCCATGAGAATATTTTAACAAAATCAAGATTGTAGACGAATATGCGCCTCCAAGCGGATGGTAACAGGTTCCACCTGGTCAAATGTACGTGGGTTGTGAGTCTGGTTCTCAAGCAACTATACATAGTAGTCCCACAGTTTTATAATTTTATTTAGTCCACTTCTGTATTCGAAACCAACCAAAACTTTTTGGGGAAACAAACGGTTTACGATTGCGTTACATGAAAAACATAAACTACATATTGGCGTTATACAATAGTAAACAATAAAACAATTTTATTAATTTTAATATTAATTATTAAATACAATAAATTTTTTATTTCCAAAATTTTAAAACATTATTTACAAATTTTAAAACAAAACAAAATAAAAATAAAAAATTACAATTTTTATTTAATTTAATTTATATATTAAATTGGTATATGTATGTATGTATATTTTCAATATTTTTAGCAAAAATAATTTATTTAAAAACATTTTGTTTTGTTTTTTTCTTGTTACACAATTAAAAATGATTATTTTAATTAATTAATTAATTATGTATATTAACATCAATATATAATTTTGTTTTTAGTATCGTACATGGTGTGTAAATTAATTTATATAAATTTTTTTGTCGACTAAGACATAATTCACTAGAACTACCATTATTATTATTACAATATATATTATATAAATTCTTATTAGTAATTTAACAAATTAATCGTGCTTTAATTAATTTATAATAATAATAATAATTTTATTTTGTTGTGTTGGTTTTCAAAAAGGCACAGAGTCGGCTGTATATTTCCCGCCAAAAAAAAAAATTGGTTAGCACTATTAAATTTTGTAACCCGTAAGTTTTGTTAAAAATTAGTGCGCTCAACTGTGCTGCTAATTAATAATTAATTAATTAATTTTGTTGCGTTTACAAATAATAATAATTTAAAATATAATATTTAATTAATACATAATAAAAATTGTTGCACCATAGTTTCGGCTGTTTTCCAAAAAAAAAACAATAATAAAATCTCTAAAATTATTTTTTTCTCTCGTTTGATTAATTATAAAATTCTAAATTAAATTAAATTAATTATTTAAAAAAAAACGAAAATATTTTATATTATGTACATTAAACTAGAATTTTGTTAATAATTTTTAATTTTTTAAATTAATACAAATATTTAAATTTTTTGTATTTTGTAAAGTAGAAGGCAAATACATAATTATTTATAATAATAAAATTACTTAAATATATAAAAATTAAAATTATATTGTTTATGTCCATCCACCGGTTAGCTTGTGGAACATTTCCTCGTTTAACGTTTGATTCGTTTCTTTTGACCGCATCGACATAAATATGTAACCACCGATAAATTCGTGCACAACTTTACAATCGGCCGACAAACTATGGAACATGATGTTCTCGTCCTGGTGTTGAATCATCATGCATTTAATTTCCCAGTTAACGTTCCACGCCTTAAAATTAAGATAAAATAATTTTTGTAACTTTCGTAACGTAATTTTCAATCACATACCTTCATCGTATTATACCGCCACGTTTTCAAATGATCCCCTGTACTTATATCCATTTTCATGATACGATTTTGTGCAACGCCCAATAATTCCTCCTTTTTGTGACCAACAAATTTGATAACAAATAATGTTACGCCGAATTCGGGTAGGCTCTGCCATGCCTGAATAAATTTCAATTTGGCCGCGATAAGCGATAAATCTTTTACATTAGCATGTGCTTCTAAAATTCTATGCGCAGCTCGGCGACTTAATTTTTTTATAAAACGAGGCGCTATAAATTCATTGGGATCCAAATGATCCGGATTTATATTGATCATTGGCTGATGGGCTGGCTTTTGCATATTTAAAAATGATTTTATACTTGATACTTCACTATCATATGAACTATCGGCTAGTGATCGACCTTTTGAGGCGAGTCGGCATGCCGCCATCCACTTAGCGTATTGCTCCTCCTGTAATAAAATGAAATTAATAAAAAAAAATAATAATAATTCGATATGCGGGCGAACTTACATTATCACATCGAATCCACATTTCATTATTTGGTCCACTACCCGACTCTGGAGGCACTTCCAACTTTATATTGAATTTCTTTTGGGCTAGAATGACTTCTGGCGTTACCTCACATCCGCGTAAATTAATAAATATTGAGGCTGGGGCATGAGCCATGTATTCCTCACGACTTTTAAACAAAAACAGCTGTAGATCTTTGTACGTAAACCAAAACCGTTTGTAACCCTTGAGGGTGAATTTTTTTGGCCGTAAAAATCGTAAATAATCCGTTAATTCAGGGATGTGAGTTATATCGTTTGGTTCGCGGCCAGCATTCGGTCCTTCCAGTGTAATTTGTAATTCACTTAGCGCCGCATCAATATCATCGTCTGCCCCATTCTCTAAGCTGGACGTATCAATTCCCGAATCGGGTTGTTGCACCTCATTTTGGAGCCCAATTTGTAATTGTAGCGAGGCAAACATTAACATCTCCTCTTCGGTACAATCGATTTGTTCATTTAAAATGGCCCATTTGGCTTGCTCGTACAATTGATTGATACGTACTTGATCGTATTTTGGATTCAAATCGAAGAATGTGTAGTATTTGAAGCGAAGACATAGCGTGTCATATTCACGAACACCTTGTTCCATTATGGATAGGGATGAATCGAGCCAGCTGACATTTAAGCGGGCACGCTCAACCAATGACTTGGGGCGTAGCATACGGGTGCGTACGTCTGGACTAGGGGCACGTGGACTAATTGCTAAATTTTCGGTTAAATCACCGAGACTGGAAGATGTATCGTTGAATGTGGTATGGCCATTTGTCGAAACTTTCCATGTCCCGGTCGGTGAACTAATTGGCGTTGAATTTTTTTGTCTATTTGGTGTTTGATGGACGGGCGCACATAAAAATGGGGCCCCATTTGTATTATTATCCAAACTGCCGTTACTGCCGTAGACCGCAGTTGTCGGGATGAATGAATTTGTATCCGGTGCTGGACTTAAATATTCTGTTTTTGAGTGACCATTCTGTTCGACCACGGCAGCAATTTTCTTTTTCGGCTGGTCCACGAAATTACGTTTAAGGTCACTTTGCTCGAGCGGTTTACACAGGGACAACTCTTCGGGGTGTCGAATACCTAAATCTTTGCATAGGGCTACAACCGCACCAAATGTTTTGATGGATAAGTCGACACGACAATCTAGGTTTCGGAGATCTGGAAGCTGGAAACAAAAGAGAATACGATAAAATTAATTTTGATATCATAATTTGAACGGAAATTGAAGAGAATTTGAAATATATTTTACTTCACACTTTGAAATGAATTTAGGTATACGAGTACATCTGAATTAGTATACAACTAGTATACAACCACTGACGGCTGAATCTCCCAAAATGTACATACTGTCTTCATCTAAATCATAAATCTTAAATCACCCATTAAGTCGGGGCCTCAACCATGACACAATGAAGATAATATCTGTGTACAGCATTATTTATGTCGAGATGACTTGACACAAATGTGGCGACATTGATTTCATTAATTTTTGACATTGCTTATTTATTAAATTGCACGCGATTGGTTTGAATATCGTGATGAGTCGATTTTTAATTTAAAATCAGTCAGGTCAAAAGATGTAATTTACAAGATTGTGTTCCGGTTGGAATATAAGGGAAAGTTTATAGTTAAAATAAAGGTTCGATTATCGAATAAATTCAATTATGGTATGAATTATTTCCCGGTCTCCAAATCAACAAGACAAATTGTGGAGAAATTTCGCGTGAATAATTTGTAGCGAAGCGACTATCGCAAAATGTTAAATCATCTCTTTAAATTTATTAACTTATTTTCTAATAAAATATATTTTAATAGACAAAATATATTAATATTTACAATCGAATAATAAAACAAAATTATGAACTGTCAAAATTTATTTTCAAATTTGTACGTGCAGAAATAAAAACGTGTATAGTTGTTCTAGAGACATCTATTAACGGATATCGAAAATCAATTTAGTTGAGAAATTTGAAATTTTGAGCAAAACTTTTGTTGTTTTAATTTTAGAGATGCCAGGAATATAATTTTAGTACTAAAATTATTTAAATTTGAAAAATATTCGTAATATTTGGGGCAATTTCAATTTTTTTAAGTTAGGATTGAAGTTAAACTGGTGGTTAAAATTTTAAAGCATAAATTTCAAGATGATATTTTAAGTTGGAAATTAATTGAAATCTTGAAGTTTTTGTTTAAATTTTAGAATTTTATTTTTCAGTTGACATTTTAACTTGGCATTTTAGAGTTGAAACTTTTAAGTTTTAATTTTCCTACACGTAACTTTAGACAATTAATTTTAGTACGATATTTTTTATCATGAACTGAAATTATTGTGGCGGGATTTGAATTTTTGATTTAGAATTTTAGAGTTTGAATTTGTGATTAAATATTTTAGAACTTAATTTAAAAAATTAAGAATTAACATTTTTGGAACATAAACTTTATTTTTGTAGTAATGTGGAGGTTAAAGTTTTAAACACTTTTCGATTTGAGGGAGAAAATTTAGAGACTGAATTTTTTGAATTACAATTCTCGGATTAGAGTGAAAAATTTAAGGGCTGAATTATTGATTCATACTATAAAGGTGGGATATTGAAGGGTATTGAATTTGCAGTTAGAAGTCGAGAGTAAAAATTATGAAATTTTAATTGGAAAAGGAACTTTAGAACTAGAATTTTAGTATAGAACTTTATTAATTTGAATCACTAGACTAAAGTGAGTAATTTAGAGACCGAATTTTTGATTAAGATTGTAAAGGTGACATTTTTAAGTTAAAATATTTAGATGTATGCTCAGAGATGGCATTTAGAACAGAAATTTTAGTACTAATAGTTTTTTAGCCCTAATTTGTTAAAATTGAGGGAGGCAGTATTTTTAATTCAAAATTTAGAGTTGGAATTATAGAAATGTGCGTTAAAATTTTTAAACTTGAATTTTGAATTGAGACACGGCGTTTTAGGACTGGAATTAAAGTTCAGAATTTTGAAACATTTAAAATTTAAAGCATTTCAATTTTAATTTTTGAGAAATGCGGGTATTTGTATTGTAAATAATTGTCGGATTAGAGTGAGAAGTTTAGAGGCAGAATTCTGAGTTAGAGAACTAAAGAAATTAGAACTAATATTTTAGTTCTAAAATGAGTATTTGTATTTAGAATTTTATTGATCTAGTCAAGTATTTAAAACATAATTTAGCAACCTTACAATTAAACACAAATTATTCCTTTTATAACATTCGTCACTGCCCATATCCAATAAAAAGTGAAATTTCCTAATAACCAAACGAATGTTATCAAATTATTAAAATTGATAATAAATTTTTTTATCTCAAAACATAAAACTTTTATTGTTGTGTCATTATTGCCCAATATTTGCTGCAAACAAAAAGAAAGCCAGACAAAACCAATAAATAAATGTATCGATTTTTGCCGCATCGGTTCAACGTTCAACAAAACTATAAGCTGAAGATAAAACTAAGTACATAATCAAAATTCAAGAGAGAGAAAAATCACGTACACATATATCTGGCATATAGTTTCCACGAGATATGTCTATTCAAATAATTTATATCGATGTACATAGACAAAAAAAAAAGCTTTTAGTGAAAATTCAAAGTTCAATTAATCATTCATCTTTTGTTGTTGTCGCCCTATTAGAAAATCAAGCCGTACCTTTTCCGTTTTTATTGTATGTACATATATATATATAGAAAATCGATATGTTTTGTTGTTGCTTACATCCCTTACGAACATAAATTTATTGTTATTGTAGGTCACGTGCCCCCTTTCATTCAAAAATCATTTATATTATAAATTATAAAATTAGGGGTTTATTATATATGCGGGAGGAGTATCAGAATATGTAGGTCGTTAAAATAATCGTACGCGATTTAAAATCTATCAAAGTACAAAAATTATGGTTAACATTTTTTTATTGGGATGTCTCTCGAACCCTTATTATTTACATTATTTGTTTACGGGCTATTAACCAAATACTATTCAAATATTCAAATGTACAATTTAAATGGTTCTGTTGAGTACCGCGGAGTACGTACCAGGGAAATCTATAGACATTTTCAAATGAAAACATTTCTGTGCCTATTTTTTGACAAACTGGTTAATTGCAAAAACCTCATTTTTGGCAAATCGCAATTAAAACAAAAAAACGAATATCTCAATTTGTGAAGGTAGCACAAACCATCTGGTTGTAATTTGAAAATATGTTATAGTTATCCTGTTATGGTGTTTCATACACATAAACTTGACATCTGCAGATAGTTAGTTTTATTAACCCACCAAGGACACATACATTTTTAAGTGAAGATAACTAGTTTTAAAAACGAAAATTTTTGATTACTGTAGAAAAAAGCATTTCGATCACAGAACTTAAGAGGCTTGTCTTTCATATTTCGGGATTAGTGAACAAACACAAATATTTTTTTATCGAAAATGGCTTTATTGTTTTTCAACATATTCGCCTAGAAGCTCAATACACTTTTGCATATAGTAGATTGAACATACGATATGATGACCCATTAATTCGATGTATTGATTGCTCAAATATTCAGTTGTTTGTGCCGAAGCGTGAGAGCTCGCATTGTCTTGGTAGAGAATGATTCGTTATCGGCGGTTGGTTTTCCTTATTTCACCGAAGACTTCAGGCGAACAAAGAGTTGTGTACCATTCAGAATTGACCGTTTTACGTTGCACCGATGGTTGTGACATGTTCAGTTTTTGTTTAATTTGGCTCATATATCCCATACTCAATATACTTCAATATTTTTTTATATTTGGATTTTTTTTTTGAAAATTTGGAAAATTTATCTATATGTAGTTTTAGAATTATTTTCATGCACAGTTGAAAATCATCAAAAATTCAGTTAGCTAGTAACTCAAAAAAATTTCAGATTTATCAATCTAAAATCCAATAACTATATGGATAAGTTATATTGGTGTCTGCTGCATCAATGGAGACTGATTCAACGTAACTTGATGAACGCATAAAATTCATTTCTACGCCTTGAAATTTAATAGAGACGTATCTTAGGTGTCAAAATCGCTTAATACGTCTGAATTGACCGAATGCCTTCTCTATAAGAGCTTAAATTAGTAATTAAAATAGTTTCTTCTCAGTAATATTGAAATTTGTAAGGTATGATAAGCGACCATCTCTATAAGGGATCAATTGTAGGTTAGTTCATTCTGCTAATCCCTTTCAACCATACAACATTAACATTTTATGAGGACGCCGCAGCATCTAGACAACCACCTCAACTTTAAAATATTATAACCGAGAACATGGCTGTTTAAAATAGCGCTCCTAAACCAGTTAGTAAAATATGTTTTTATAGGACTATACTTCTGTTGCCAAAACCATCCAATCAGATGAAACTTTATAAGGTTTTAACTGGGGGTTAATGTTTTCCCAAAACCTTTCCTACTGCAAAGTTGTATTTGTACGGATCCACCCATTAAAATGTTCAATGCACCCATTGTTCAATCCAAGAGCCTAAAAATGGAGCTTTCTCTTAGGAGTTATTTGGGGAGGAAGTGGTTTCTTCCATATATCCTTGTAACCCTTAAATGTGGTCCATATGGTATAACACCTTAATATTTAAGGTGTCAAAACCGCTCACTAAAAAAGCACTTTATTGTAAGCCAATTAAGTGGTAGATTAAGATGTTCATTTCTAGGCCCTAGACACTCTATCAAAGTCTGGGCCCTAGACACTCATTAAAATGAGCATTTTCGAATTTCCAGTCCAATATATAAAGTTAAAATGGCACTCAAATAAGCAGCCACCAGAGTATTTTTTTCAAAATACCTGAAAGGGGATTAAATCTTTCTGTTCTTCTAATTTGAAAACCGCGTCTAATTTATACGTGTCCTAGCCAATACCAAAACAGATTGAAATTTGGTAAAGATTACGAGAAGAAGATTCCTACAAAACGTATTTTTTTAGAAATTAGCACTAAAGAAGAGAAACATTACTTGTACTGGTTAGTCCAAAATTTGACAAAAATTAGGGAAATAATTTCTGAATCGAATGATAATAAAGTGTTTAAAGGCCATTACTTTCCACTTACTCTGTCAACAATCTGGCTCCAACGGTTTCGATCCAGGGCTGGGTCTTCATACTGTCTTAGGCAACCTGATGAAGCCAAGTCGTTCTCTAGACGTGGAACCATCGTCACCTGCAACGACCTCTGCGCCTACCATAAGGTGCCATCTATTACGCATTTTGGGCAGTAAAGCACACGCATGACTCTTCTCTCAAATGTAAGGAGACATCTCTCGTACTCATCCATCAACGCCCAACTGTAACATCCAAACATAACAACGGGCCTAATCATCGATTTGTAAATCTTCAGCTTCACGGCACTTGATATGTGTTTTAGCTTCAGCTTCAAGCACTACTGCCTCCGCTGTGAGCCGAACTTTAATGTCCTCACCCGTACTGTTATCGTGAGTGATAAGAGAGCTCAAATATTTGAACCTCCTCACTCCATCAACCGTGTAATGGCCACTACTAAAATCTGGTGTACCATTGTCCCTATAACCAAAGATTATGTATTTCGTTTTCGACCCATTGATCTGGAGTCCAACAGAAGCTGAAAACTCCACAAGCGGATCGAGTATTTCTTTCACTCCGTTGCTAGTCAATCACGCATATGTCATCTGCATATGCAAGTACCTGATTGGACTGGCGATATAAGATGTTGCACTAAGGTTTTTCAGTTTTACGAAAGATGAACTCCAACATGAGATTAAAGAGTATTGGGGACAGATCATGTCCCTCCCAAACACCCGAGTTAACTGCAAAAATCCTTGATAGCCAGTTCTCAACTTTAACACCGCATTGAAACTGTGCCACTGTCATTCTACACAATCGTACTAATTTTGTTGGTATACTTAGGTATTCCAGCGCACACCACAAATATTCTGAATAGAATACAATTTTAAAATTTAATTAGACTTACCATATCAGGGCCACGTTTATGGAAAGGCACATTAGGCACATGAATAGGACCCGTAAATTCTAGCGATTGAATTTGAGTTATTAAATTATTGTTTGGGCAGCGAATATCGAAACTGAATTTCTCGATAGCCTGTAACTATTATAACGGCAATGCAAGACAAGCACGAATCTTAAAGATGCCTTTAGCCCTTCATATTTGAATATTTGAATTGATTCAACTCGAATGACATAAATCATGACGGTGAGCGGCTTGATAATGAGGGGTATTGCAACAACCAAATTTCTGGCTTCCTATGCTGTTGGTTATCGCGGTGAAAACCAAACGTAAAAAGTCCAGAATTATGATAAGCCCCGCATAATTTGATTCGTTTATTAGAGCATCCCTCAACAAATATAAATTAATTATCATCAACTATTTGTGATGAGTTCATAAAACTTATTAGACAACATAGTTGAATAGAAATAATTTAATTCAAATTTTATTCAATCATCATATAGCCTCCACACCAGACATACATAAGTCACCAAGTTCCGTTGTTATCCGGAATGTATATTTTAAAGTATATACAAGTGAAGTGAAGAGCCCAAATACTCGTGATTCGACAATGTGATGTACCTTATGGTAAAATAACCACTTGAATGGTAAATTAAAAAGAAATTCTCGATCATAATTAGAACCATTGCCAGGTGCATTTTATTTGGCCTATTCATTTGAAAATCGCGTCTCCGCTAAATTTTGAAGGAAAAAAAACTCTACTAAATTTTCGATTTGCATTGTTTTCTGAGATATGCTCAAATGTAGATTAATCTCACTTATATACTACATGGGCTGGATGCAAAATATCTACATTGGATTAGGTTTGAGTCCTAGATTTTAAATGTCAAAAAACACTAAAGACGCAAACCCAAAAAAACTTTGCCTCACTAAATATTGCGATATCTACTTTAGTGAGATTTTTGTATTCAGGCTATAAAATGTATGAGGTCTACAGGAGCACCTAGTGCCAAAATATAATGAATGTGAATAAAAGACAGGTTCTAAAACTTTAACATTAAAATTTAGCGAATATTCGAAGAGCCGAAGGTGTTAAACACAATAACTAAAAATTAGATGTTCAGATGTGGTCCGTTCAAGACATACTAGTCGGTTACATTTTAAAAGCTATATAAGCCTTGAAGGTTCATTTTGTAAACAGGTACGTAATTTTTATTTTTTCAACGAATATAATTAAAAATATTTATCGTTTAAATAATTGATTCTTTACATCCAACAAGTCAAAGTCGAATACAATGATCTCACGTCTCTTAAAATACTGCATATATGCACGAGCATGACATATTATGGCTATCAATTGTATTATTCAAGTTCAAATCTATATAAGAAAAAGCGTGCTCGCGCGATGTTCGCACAACTTCCTCATTAAACTACATATACATACACATAAATTTGTATTTATCTAATACACATATATGACTCAAAAATTTCATTCATTTACAAATATGTTCATATACAACAATTTATCGCAATTAAAAACTCATTAAAATTTATTACCACACATCTAATATATGTATGTATATAAGTACGATTTTAGAAACAAACAAATAGTTTTGGATTGACCTTCATAGTGTTCAAGGTATTTTATATATACGAGCTTATCTATAACAAATCGCATTGTATAGTACAAAATATATGTGCTTCGTCTAAATCGGGCACTCCTATATTTCTAAATTATGCTAAGTGCTAAGTATATAATAGATACGTATGTAGGTACTAGACCATATGTGTTTATGGCGTAATAATAAGCGACGTGTTGATGTAAGATTATATAGTTTTCATTTTCAATATGGACACGGGTGGCGCATACATCTATATATGTACATACATTCGAGCAAAGCTATTTGGGTCACAATTATAACGAGTAGCACTTAAGTATGTGTCTCTACTAATTTTTCAGAATTTTTTCTCACTTTCATTAAAATTAATAATTGGGTTAATTGGAAAATTAATTACTTGTACTCTATTTATATAACATACATACTAATAATTAACAGTGTTAAAGGCCATTACTGGCCCCTTACTGAATCAACAATTTGGCTCCAACGGTTTCGATCCTGAGCTTGGTCTTCATACTGTCTAAGACAATCAGAAGAGGCCAAGTCGTTCTCTACATCGTGGAGCCATCGTCGCCTGCAACGACCTCTGCGCCTACCATATGGTGGCTCTCCTTTCAGAGATCGCTGCACAATTCGTTCCGGATCAGCACGCAGAACGTGACATACATACTACACTAGATAAAATTAATTTATAAATTTATAAACCGATTATGTGATATGTACTATTATTTGTGTACCCGTTGAAAAGCTCGCGCTTATTTATAAATACCTATATGCCTGTTCTGTTAATAAATAGCACCCACCCGTCACGATTTTAACATAAATATACTTTTAAATTTAGAGATACCAAATAATATCATAACCAGCAAAGGTGAACCTTTTCAAGTATATATGTGCCAAAAAATTAAAAAATCATTTATAACATCTGTGGCGTGCCAGCTGGTATTATGGAGAAGATAGATGACTATTTGATTTTGAAATTTATGACAAATAGCCTAATCAGCGAGTCACTAAGGAATTTAAGTAACGTGGCGACATCTGTAATATGTACATTAAATGACATTACTGACCAGCGAAGTATTTACAAATTGTTCGATCAGTTT
This sequence comes from Tipula unca, assembly GCA_951394425.1. NCBI lineage: Eukaryota > Metazoa > Arthropoda > Insecta > Diptera > Tipulidae > Tipula > Tipula unca. Next base: position 19,341,367 of record OX596382.1, on the reverse strand, counting down.
CGTTAAATTAAACTTTAACAAAATTCAACAGACCTATAAAAATTTCTCCCAAACTGTATAGGAAACGTCAAAATAACAAATTGAATATAGAGCTTAAAAAATGTAGAATAGTCAATTTATTATTATTTTATTATAAATTGAGGACAGGAAAGGACAATTTACAAGGATTAAATTATAAAAAGTACTAAAACGTTTACAAACATACAGAGCCTTGCAGAGCCACGATGATGCATGAGTACTGAGTATTTTGAAAAGTTGCAAGCGAGTTACTTAAAATTTCAACGAGATCCAGCAAAACTGCGTAATTCCTCTATCGCCTAATTAAATTATTTGCAATCCTCACCCGTTTGGAAGCGACCAATAGAATTCTAAACGAATTAAGTACAAATTTTTTAATTAATTTAAAATTTGGCAATTTTATCGAAATTAGTAGATAGTAGATCATATATTGTGATCAAAAGTAGTGATCGCATATATTAACGATCGTTATTTTAATTTTGTCAATTTACACCAGCTTTTGAGATCGTGTACTCGTAGATAGCGGAAAGTTTGATTCCAATCACTTGAATTAGCGGTTATGTTTATAATAATTGATCGCCAAAAATAATGTATATCATTCTAATTATGGCGATATTATATTTTGCATCGACCACGAGAAATATATTGTAAGGTTCATAGTGATCATAAATTTTATAATTCGTAATTTAAAATTCTCCCAAAATATAATGAAATTTTGAATTCCTCAATATCCAAATGTATCTGAATACAATTCATCAAATAATTTTACACTAATAATTTGACACTTCCCGTGGAAGTTGCTAGCCTCCTATCGAAAGCGTCCCCGGGTGGCGGATAGGGAATGCTCTAAGTGATTCATCGGTGGGTAGGTGGGAAATAAAATACCACCCGCGGACCAAAACTAGTGAACAAGATATCCAAACACGACAGACTCACATTGGGCGGCTTCTTGATCAACGTCTGTCCTCCACGTTAGAAGCGGCTGTTATTAATACCTGACAGTAGATTTATAATGCTAGAGGAAGGCTACCCGACAAAAAACCACCAACATTCTCAGTTAGTAGCTATGAAAAGGAAAACGAAGAACTTCGTAAACAATTAAGTAAAATAGAAAAGATCACATCTCAATTTAGTATAGATTAATATACGTAAGAATGAAAATGGAAAGCTGAAACAAGCAAGCACTTCAAGCCATTCTTCACCGATGAAGATGAATTACGAGACGAAACAGACTGGATCCTTAAAAAAAACAGAAAGAAGCGACCTTCTAAAAAAAGAAAAGCTGAATCTTCCCCAGAAATTCAGCTTCCAGCCAATCCCCAAAATCAAATGACATAATTGAAATTCAACAAGAAGCTGAGATAGCCGACCCAAGGATAAGGCTCCGCTCCCAATCAATATAATGGGAATAACTGAATATGGCACTATTCAGTCTCTTATGAAATCAATTACTGATAAAGAATACAGAATCGTGTCTCTGAACAATAATATATGGAAAATCAACACAACAGACGTGACACATATTGAGCATTAGCTACGAATCTTGCAGAAAAATGGAAAGAATGGTACACTTAAAGAACAAATAAATGGCCGACCGATAAAAGTGATGGCTAGAGGTTTTCATCCTTCCTGTAAAATAAAGGATATGATAGACGATTTAAAGGACAAGCCGTTGAATATAGAAAACGTCGCAAGCGTAGTTAAAAGAGAAAAACGGGAAACTGATTAAGGGGTCAAAATTAACAGGAGAACACTTCCATTATTCATGCTTACTTTTAATAAAAAATAAAAAGTAGAAAACATCTATACCATTAAAGCTATTCTCAATATGAGGGTTAGAATTGAAGCATTAAGAAAATGTAGAAAATGCCAATGCTTTAACCATACCAAAAAATATTGTAACAGAGAGCATAGATGTGTAAAATGCTCCGGAAGACATCTACCACAAGCCTGACAACTGGGGAAAACTACCACCCCTAAATGTGTAAACTGCAAAAGAGATCATCCCGCAAACTACAGAGGATGGGAGATAGCTAAAGAACTGCAAAACCGAGTAATAGAAAAACTCAGTTTAAGTAAAACTGTGAAATACCATTCGACAGAATACCACCGAAAAACTCAGCGAAAGCTAACCAACAATCCTTTGGACAGGCGGGCCCAAAGACATACTCGCAGATTGTCCAGCAGCAACAGAAGCTATCCAATATTAAGGAAAATCAAGAAACTCCAATTCTTGAAAAAATACTTAGGAGTATATAGAAGCCTCAAACATGCTAATAGCAAAAACTGAAAGAAGCATAGAACCCGTACATAAAAGGCTAAATAAGCAAGAAGCAGTAATGAATTCACTTCTATGATGTAGTAATATGCATAACAGCAAAACATTAAGAATTGCCAACGGGAATTCAAATGGGACACTGCCCCAAATCCCGGAGCTAGAAATTTTCTTACACATGGAAAAGATAGACATATGTCTAATATCATAATCCCACCTTACAGAAGTGTTATTCGTAATAATTCATGGATACCACTACTACCATGCCATCCATTCAGCAGGGAAGGCAAGAGGGGGGTCAGCAATATTTGTAAGGGAAAATATCAAACACTGCGAAGGCGTTAAAATAGAAACGGAAATTATGCAAGTATCAGCGTTGCTTAAATCGCTTGGCACCAACTTCTTAATTGGGGGAGACTTCAATGTAAAGAATACATACTGGGGATCGAGACTATCAACACGTAAGGGTAAAGACCGGTTTACAGCAGAGCAGGAATTAAACTGTGAGTTTTATTCTGAGGGTAAACCAACATATTGGCCTACCGATAATAGCAAAATACCAGACTTAATAGACTTGTTTGTAACAAAAAAAGTATCCGAAAACTACGTACTGATAGAAAACAATGAAGGAATATGTTCAGACCATACACCAGTTATTATAACACTGAGTGAAACTATAATCAAGAAAGAAAATTTCCCTAGATTAACAAATAATAAAACAAATTGGGATGTTTTCCGAACGCTGATCGAAGAAAATACAGTCTTACAAGTACCAATTAAAACTGCGGCACAACTCGTTGACCAATTAGAATTATTTAATAATAATATATTGCAAGCAGCGTGGCAGAGAACGCCTCACAGTCAATATAAATTATCGAGGCGCAATAACTATTCATTGGAAGTGAGAGATTTGGTTGCTAATCAAAGAAATTAAGAACAATTCATTTAGTGAATATCTGACCGGTCTTTCCGGCCTAAAAAACACAGAGTATTCGCTCTGGAAAGCAACAAAAGGACAAACGACCGAACATTCAGGTGGCCCTGGGCAAGAAGTTCAGCCCACCTTGAAAATACATTTCAGCCCCCTCCGAGGCAATCAGCGGAAGAAAACATAAACCGAGTTAAAAAAATGGATATTAAAAACATCCAACCATTAACATTATAAGAGCTAAAATATAAGAGTACTAAACACTTAAGCTCAAAAGAATCACCTGGTTATGACCTAATTTCAGGACAAATAGTTAAAGAACTCCCCGAAAAGGGTTTACGAAAACTGCTCTTAAGTAATAGACGCGGCGTTTCGACTGAAATGCGTTCCATACCAGTGGAAGGTGGCAGAAGTGATTATGATTTCAAAACCTAATAAACCTCCTAACTTTAAAACCTTGTATAGATCAATTTCGCTACTTCCTACAGTTTCCAAACTATTCGAAAATTATTTCTTTAAAGGTTAAAATCAGTAATAGCAGAAAGAAAACTTATTCCTTCACATCAATTTGGTTTTATAGAGAGGCACTCTACTATAGACCAAGTGCATAGAATTACCGACTTAATTGAAACTATACTGGAAAAGATGAAAATATGTTCAAGTGATCTTCTTGGACGTAGCACAAGCCTTAGACAAAATATGGCACCGAGGAGTAGAGTATAAACTATACCGAGACCTGCCAAAGCTATTTTACCAGGTATTAAAATCTCATCTAGCTGATCGATACTTTCGCGTGAAATTTGAAGATAAGTATATACCGGGTTCGAATCCCAACAGAGGCGGGATGCAAAGGAGATTTTTCATCTCCCGATTACGATCGGTGATTAATTGAAAACATCTATGACCCTCTGTTGGAATGTAGAACTCATGGGCCGACCCAGCTTCCATGTCACAGGGTGGCATGGAGCTATGCAATGCGCAGGTGGTATACGGTACTTGTGTGAATGGGATGAATGAATGGGTTGAATGAATGTTGTGTGAATGAAGGTAAGGCTATGGACCAAAAAAGTGTCTATGCCACGTGGGATGAATGAATGGGTGAATGGAATGGGTTGAATGAATGAAGGTAAGGCTATGAACCAAAACAGTGTCTATGCCACTTCATTCCCAAAAAAAAAAAAAAAACTCTGGAAATCGGCTGGAGTTCCACAAGGAAGCGTCTTGGGACCAATATTGTATTTACTTAAGAGATGTACCAAATACAAAAGGAACACACATTTGCGGATGATACTGCAATCCTAGTAATTGGAGATAGCATAGAAGGATCAACTGGTAAATTACAAAAAGCCACTAATGCAATATGTAGCTGAACAAAGAAATGGCGCATTCAGCTCAACGAAACGAAATCCATGTACCTTCAAAATGTACTGGCTCTTAGGTAGAAAATCCGAGCCAACAATACATACTAAACTGACAAATGAAATAATTGGACACAAGGGACTAAGGATGGGGATTTGAACGTAAAAACGTGCAGATGCTATTATATAGATATTGAGGTCGCAAATGCAATCATTATGGGACAGATCGCGGGTAATTTAATTTAAGTCAAAAATGTTAAGCGCCGCCATTAAACAAAGAAAACAAAATTGGACTCACATAAGTGTATATACAATATCACATTAATAACAATTCGTCTTATTATTTATATTATGCACATGAAGGTCATCTTAACAAATATAACAAATACTTCTTTGTGTCTGTATATATATATGTATGTGCATAGCATATATATAAGATAATAATATAAATTTGTTTATATATAGTTTACCTGAACACGTAATATTTTGTGCATTGGTGTATAATGTAATAAGGCATCAGCGTGTAAACCAACTTGATCCAATGTTGACCTTGTACGTGTAAGCCATTTATTTTTTGCTGGCCACCACAATGCATGATCCGACCAATCTTTTGGATGTTCTATAAATACAAAAAATTTATTATTCTTTAATTAATAATTTGATTAGTTTATGTATGTACATATATATCGTTCAATTCATCATTTATGAGAATTTAATTAGTCATGAACATCGGAATAATCTATTCTCGAAAATATTTATCGTCTTGAGTCGAGTCGAAGAGTTTAATAAGTATATGTATGTATGTATGTATATTATACACATATTTTAGAAATATGTAATTTTTATTTCTATTTTTATATACATATATTGATGATGATGACTAATGCTTTTTTAATGTAAGATTTTTTTTTCTTAATTAATTGAGTGTAGGCTAAGTATATTGACTATTATGGTAATATTTTTATTTTAACGAATATAATTTATACATACGAGAACGATGTATCGAATTTTAAGAATTTGGAATGCAAACATTTTGTAATCCCAGTCTGCCAACGTACATGTATAATCTGCTATATACAAGATATATAAATTATTAATATTTTATTTATTTATATTCCTTAAATTCTTAAATATATTGAAGAGACGTGCACAAGTTCATTGCTCTATATTTATGTATACACTACAGGCCAAAAGGTCGACGTTATTTTTGTAACAAAAACAATATTTTGGGTATTTGGGTATTCTGTCTTCATATACAGATGTCTTAGACAACCTGAAGAGGCTAAGTCGTTCTCTAAACCGTGGAGCCATCGTCACCTGTAACGACTTACTTACAACTTGTTCAGGATCAGTGACCGAGCCAGTGTACTCGGTGAGATTTTACTTCATGTAATTACAGTATTGGGGATCTTCATTCAGATCTGTGATCTCGACATTTCACAGAGCTCAGTATGTACCATCTACTTCGCGCGTTGTGCCGTAAAGCACCCGCATCATTCTTCTCTCAAATGAAAGGAGCCATCCAGTAATTTCTTTAAAGAAATTACGCTCATTGTTGAGTTGTTTTACTTTCAGAACCTCGGCCTTCCACCATTCCGGCTTGTTTGATCTACAAATCCGCTTAGCTGCCCTCCTATAGTATGTAAGAGTAGCCTTATTTTTCCTCGCATTGTGGGACGTTGTTTCACTTCACTATGGGCTATATTTTGTTGCTCAACTGCAAGACGACACTCGTCATCAAACCAATTATTCTTATGGGTCTCACTCTCACTATACCTAAAGTCTGTTGAGCAGCACTGACAACCGAAAATTTCCGTACCTCCCAGACAGAATTCACACAGTCAGACTGGTTATTAGTATCCTCAATGTTGTCGCTTACAAGATCCTGATATCGTTTATTTTGATCTTCATTTATCAGGCCTTCACAATCGAAACGTTCCATGCGTTTCGCTGTGTTCCCGGACCTGTACGGAAACTTCAACCATCACAGCTTTGCAGCTATACCAAATAATGAACGCTGCCTATACGTTTTTGGTTGCAGACCGATAAGTTGCAAAACTAGAGCTCACCGTTTTGAAACTAACACGTGGTAAAATTAGCTGCGGGAAACTTTTTGAGGATGTGTTCATATTTCCAAATATATCTGTTTCTGCGGGTGAAATGTGCTTGCTAGTCTAAGATCGTGAGCAATTGCAAAGTATGTCGGTGGTATGGACCTATATATGTTTTCACACAAATCGGTCTGATTTCTGCCATCTCTATGGCATTAAAGTCCCCAATTACCATTCTAACATCGTGTTCTTGTATAGTTCCTATATCAGATCGTTCAAGTCATTGTAAAATGAGTCTTTATCTTGAGGCTGGCTGACTTCCGTGGGCGCGTGTACACAAATTATCGACAGGTTGGTTAACTTCATGCACAAACGAAGCTTACACAATCGGTTATTGACTGCTTGGAAATCCAAAACTCATATCTAATACGACGGCCAAAACATAATCAAAATAAACATTGAATTGAGCGCTTATGGCCTTCCTTTGCTTGAATAACCGCACGACAGAGTTTTGGTATTCTCTCAAGAAATCCTCGACAACATATGGTTCTGCAATAATATAAATATAAAGATACCGCTTGCTTCATGTAAACTGTTGTTTCTGGAAGAAGCTATAAAAGAAACGAACGTCAGATGGTCTAACGCCAGTTCGTGTGTAATAACCAGGCAGATCTGGCCTGGTCTTGACCGGTCTAGATCAGACCAACTGATATCGCTTCGACGACACCATATTGGTATGGTCGTGGGAGCTATAACGGGACATTGTCTCATTGGGATACATGCGCGCAGACTGGGTGTCCCAGCCCACGATTTCTGCCGCAGCTGTGGTGATGAGGAGGAGGAGGAGAATGTGCTCCATCTGCTCTGCACCTGTCCTGGTCTAGCGTACAGCAGAACAAAATTTATGGGGACTTCCCCTTTGAACGACCTCACGGATCTTAGTAAGATCGGGATCCGGGACTTTAAACGCTTCTTGGTAAGCTCACGATGGTTCAGCGAGTGAAGAGGAGAAAACTCGAATGTGGTACAGCTACGGACCAATTTTGTGTCTATGCTAGTCCTTTAGGACGGCCACCATAACCTAACCTAACCTAACCTATGGTTCTGCAAAATTGCGATCCATTCTTCCCATCATTTATTTACCAAATCTTCCACCATGTTGTCAAAAAAGTAACCCAATCTCATCATAGAACATTTTCCCCGTGCCTAACTGTAAGAATTACAATTTTGGCCCAAACATTTCGAACTTCGATTCGTCACCAAAGAACTTTCAATCACGACATTTGGTATGGTACTTTGCCCAATTGAGCCGTTTCTGACGGTTTGTCTTTGAAAGCAGTGGTTTATTCAAAGCAGTTTAACCCTTGATCCATGAGGCATCTTTCCACCGTAATCAAGGGTAATTTATTATTCTATACAAGGTTCACTTCCGATAATCTCTGAGGTGCCGGCAACTTTCTATTGCGCTAGTCTCGTCTTGATCTTAATAAGGTTGCTCGACCTGATGGTATTAACTGTCCTGAAAGTTTAGTATAGTTCCACGCCATCAGGAGTCTTTCCAGACTGGGAAAAGATGTCAGATTGATAACTATCGCGGTATTGTAATACTCTCCGCCATTTCTAAACTTTTTGAGGGTGTGGTATAAAAATTAATTTTAACGTAAGTAACATGGATTTTTCCGGGAAAATCAATCGATACTAATTTGATATAATTTTGTGGACATTTGTATGGTAAATTGGAAAAGAAGCAGAAGAGGGACTAAACTGTCAACACAATCCTAGCAAATGGTTACAATCTTATTAAAATTCAGGTGTCAACTTCACGTTTATTCCTTGTTATTTCAGTGTGTCACACGGTAGCCCCAATGTTGGCCCATTACTTTTTTCAATATGTGTTAAGGTGGTGGTTGATTATTTTAATTTTGAACATTGCCTGCTTAGTGCTGATGTAATCAAAAAAAAAAACACTGCTTTGATAGAGATCATCTTCACATCGGACCTTTACTTTGGGCGGCATATTGATTCTATTATTACGAAAGCTTACGTTATGCTTGGTTTTATCAAGCGCAATTGTAAAGAATTCTGTGACCCATTTCCTGTTAATTAAATATAATACCTGGATTTTGTGAGATCAGTGTGAGAATATGCCTCCCAGGTGTGGTCGTCCTTCTATCAATATTATTCTAACCGACTCGAGAGCTTATATACAGAAGCAATTTATTATTTAAGCCCTTCGCCAACTGCCATCGCAGCGGATTATTGACTATTTGGCATCTGCTATCTTTATTTATAATATTCTAAACCACCAGATTGATTGTCTAGAAATACTCTCACGGCTCAAAGTTAAAATTTCCATTCTTTACAAATTACAGTTTAAAAGTTATAAGCCTGCGACAAACTGGAGAGGCTGACAACGAAGTGAGTTTCACTTCGGGTTTCATTCTACTTTTAAAAAATTAAAAATGTTTGGCCTGTAAATAATTTTATATGCGCGCAAAACCATGGATTTGTTTGTTTTAATTTGATGGCGGAACAAAAACAAAATCCAATCGAGGAGATAAATACACATTTATCTCCTCGATTGGATTTTGTTTTTGTTCCGCCATCAAATTAAAATAAACAAATCCATGGTTTTGCGCGCATATAAAATTATTTGTTTTAATTAATAAATCTACATAAGAAACTATACTGTGCATCTAATTTGCATAATTCACACAGGCTGCAAATTGTATGGTATAGAAAACTTCTTATTTGGAAGTATACATAAGAAGTATACAACATACTCGTAAATGTAAATAAAAATCTATAACAATAGACAATTTTTTGTTGAATTATAATGAGCAAGCAAATATGTACATAAATATACCAGCGCAATTGAAAGGTCATCAATTATATTCTTACCATTTAAAGAATATATTTAAATTACTTTAAAATATATTATTTTAAACTTTGAATATTTGTAGTCTACTAGTCTATACACCATGTATTACCATTTATGGTTATTCATTTACGCTATACCAAAAATATAAATTAATGTATGTATGTATATGAAAGTTCACCAAAAATAATTCAAGTAAATATCTTAGGGCGTTTTCGATCGAACATAATTAAGATGTTTTGTTTGTGTGGTTTCAAGGTAATTTATAAAGACAAAATTGTTTGTGGTAAGCAGAGGTCAATATCACTTTTTACGTAATCTTATAATTTTCGAAAAATATAATTGGCTAGAATTGAAATCATTGAGCCAAATAGTATAGCTCTAGCTAACTATATATGTATTAAGTTCATCTTTAAGGCAGTGCAAGGTGAATCGCATATTCTTGGAATTTTGGAATCAAAAAGTAGTCTGACTATTCCTTAAACGATTTAAATTTAACAAATTTAAAATGTATTCAGGAGAAATTTAAAATGTAAAGACTTTTTATTTTTTTCATCAAAGCTCAAACCTTATTAAAAGTTTTACCACTTTTGTCTCTGTAAGAGCATTTTTAATGTATCGAAAGCTTTTAATTTTAATAGTCAACAATTAAGCTTTATAAAAACATATATTCAGTAAATCAAAAGTATGCCTCCAATGTGATCTGACGTCGTTAGATTATTTTTTATGGGGGTTTATCTCCGAAATCACTTGTTTGTATCGATAAACCACAATCGATTCCTGAGTTGGCCGAAATGGTCGAAAAAGTGCTCGAAAATTGGATCCATAGAATGGATCATCTAAGAGCCAGTCGCGGACAACATTAATAGAAATTATTTTCAAACATTAAATGACATAAACCGAACTTACGTCACAAATACAATTTTTGATTATTGAATTGATTTTAATGCGTTTTATTTCAAAATAACCTCCGGAAGCTCTTATTGGATCACTCGTTATCATAGCATTAAGGTAGTATAAAGCTTCTGGAACCTTGCATAATTTTAGGAATTTTAAACCTGAAATTTTTCCGATGCCTTATTAGTATGTTGTGGTTGCCAATAAATCTGAAAGCTCCTAATAATTGAGTACAATTTACTAAAACCATCTTTCTGTTACTAAAACCTTTCTGGTTTAAGCGCAATATAAAAGCTCGACGAATAGAATAATTTGTCACAGTAACTAGAATCGTTATTAGTCTAGGATGCGTCACAGAAGTTAAATAAAAAAGCTTAAATGTATAGTTTTTCAATAGAGTTTCCGGTTATTACAGAAATTAGATTATTCCAATTTCCAAACTTTATTTTGCCAGCATGAAGGCATGAATATAAAATGAATGCACGATTGGAAAATAGAGTTTCTCGAAATTCTAAAATAAGTTAAGTAAAACTTCTGAATTTTAAATAATTTGAATTCATCAGGAATGTTGTTTAAAAGCTTTGTAATTGACGCTTTAAGCGTGAAGCTCTTTTAAGCATTGAGTAAATAAAAAATGACATATAGCATTAAAATATAAGCTCAACGGTGAATGTTCTTAAATCAATTGGTACGATGCTAAGCATTGCATATGCTTTAAAGCTCACCATAACTAAAAGCTCGTCGAATAATAGATATCGTATTTAAATTTCACTATATAATCGGCCTTAGCGAGTTCTTAATTTTTGCATTGTCTCAGTAATAAAGCTTTTTAATTATTTCCAACAGATGTGCTTTAATAGACTCTGATGGACTTTTACTTGTTATTTGAATAATTTTTTTTTAAACCGACTAGCTGTTGGTCAACTCTTCTGGACAAGAAATCAATAAATATGAATAGATTTTACAAACGTCAGAGCGTTTTCTGCATTACATTTTCTTTAAATTTGAAGGCTTCATTCTGTTAAAAAAGTTAAAGCTCTATGTATTATAGAATAAAATTCGGCAAGATGAAAGTTAGTGCGTTTAAAAATGCACCTATGCCGACATCTAATATTTCTTCTGGTAAAGCATTTAAAGGGTTTCCATCAATTAAAATGTCAACTTGTATATAGTTTCTATACGTCTAATAGTAGCGAACTGATGAGTTCTTCGATTTCATCATCGAACATTTTTGATAGATTATAAAATAATCGAACTTTCAATGCATCGCTACAATCCGCCAACACATTTTTTCACTAAACCAATACCGGATCCTCAGATAGTAAAGTCAAAACGACTTACCGATAATTTATTTAGCCTTCTCATGCGTCTCAAACAAAATAATTTAACTTCACTATCACACAAGATACTGGACTTCCACTGTTCTTTGATTTTCGTATTAGACAACAGATGTCACTATTTTAACTCTACACGTTTTTCACAGAATTTTTATATGCGTGTACTGTGCTTATAAAATCTAATTGTCTGAGTTCAACTATTCAAAATATGAGTATTTGGATGAACTGCGTACTGAGCTTTATTCTGGAGAAGTATATACCTACACTTTATCAGAGCAAGTAGGTCATGCAAATTTAAACTAGGGGAATGCACTGTGGAATTAAGGGAAATATGACTTATCTGTTTGGAAGCCGTCTGATTTAAATTAAGCCCCCAAAAATGCTGGTTTCTCAGGAAATATTTGGTTTATGTACCTGCAAAAAGTCATAAAAATCTGGTTGGAGAATTAGTGTAGCTATTTTGTGTCATGATCTGTAAACGTCATAATAAAGTTCTCATCACCTTAAAATGAAAATAAAATGTTTGAGTGAACAGAGAAAAGAAAGAAGAAGTTCTGTGTAACTATGATTGGTTATAGTACAGATACATCGGATAATAGAGATTCTGGAGGACTATCAAGAAGGTTCCAGTGGAGGCTATTCACGCATGGCTTTTAATAAAAAATTCTAATGGTTTTTTTTTGAGAAAATCTTAATCACAGAAATAAAAAGCAGAATATAGGAAAATTCATCAAAATCGAAATTCATGATTCCGCAAAGCAAAAATGCGGGGCAGACATGTTAAAATCGGCGTTACTGGATCCAAGAACGATAAAGCAGATCTGGTCGGGATCATTTGAGTAGTTCGTAACGTCGCAAACCCATACAGCCATAAAACTGTGGCTGATAGAAACTGTGGCTATCTCTATTGCAGTTTGAATTTAGAAAACAATTAAAATACAAAACAAGTCATTTCTTCATTTCTAGAACGGATATCTACATTGTTAATAGACTTAATCAAAGCGATCAAAAGAGTGGAATATTCTACTCTCTTGAGAAAACTTTATTGCCGCGTGGTGTTCCAATAAAACTTAATTGGTGCATTTCAGGGACACTGAAGTAGTTGTATTGGGGCCAAAATCAACCTATTGTTATTAGAAAGTATGGCAACTCGTTTGTTCCCTCCAAGAGCCTTAAACAATGGTTGAAATAAACTAAATATGTTGAGCAACTCATTCCAAGGCAAGCGTATTTCTTGGATGGTATGTTTGTTTTATTTATTTGAATGATGACTTGTATATAATGTATATAATACAATGCTGGTTTAATTTTATTAAAAGTATAAATGAACCTAGCAATCATCACTTAAAGGATTAGCAGCCCAAACTCAGATACCCTGTACGCATACGCCGTAACACTTTCTACACTTTATACAAGAGTTCTGAACACTTTTAACACTTTTTGATTATTTAGCATTAATTAGTATTTTAAAAAAATTTTAATTAACTTAATTTGTATTTTTTAAGTATTTAAGTGTGAACAAAATAAATATTTCAGATAACAAAACATATATTTTGTTTCTCCAAATTTAGCGTCATAGTATAAAATTAGCAAATTGCGATTGCAAAAAAAATGTAATTTGTGAAAGTCGTCGATTTCTCCGGAACTAGAAAAAAAACCGCGAAACTTACGTAATCTTCCGATATACAATATTGTTCAAACGCATTCTTAAACTGATTGTTAAGTGTGTATATAAGTAATATATTACGGCAAATAAATCGTTGACGCATGAGACACGTTGAATGACTTTAATTTAGAACTGGCTCGTGCACGTGATAATATCTCATGTACAACAAAATTATTATTAATGGGTTTAGTATTACAAATGCACCAGTATATATGTGTAGTATATTTTTATTTCTAATCTGATCAAAAATTAGTGTTAACTACGGTAACATTAGTCATGTATTAAACCGCATGAATCATATATGTTGCCGTATAATAAAATCAAAGCATTTTGTTGTGTGTATACATATAAATGTATGTTTGGAGCTAAACCGCACAAAAGAAATAATATGTTTTTATCAAATTCATAAGAAATGTATGTGTACTTATTGTTAAAATGATTAATTTTACTCAATTTGTGTTTCAAAATGCCATCACACTATACGGTATATATGATCTCACTATATATACAAAACAGCTGAATAATCAATATAAATTATTACCATCATAATAACATTTTGAAGTCGCTGATGATAAAGGCAATTTATATAAAAGAACATCATCATTTTTAATATACGAGTACATATATAGACTCAAGTAAAGAAAATGGCATCACAATTAGGTCAGAATTTTACACGGCTAATTAATTTGTTACGCTTTTTAACTGGCGTAAGAATAGATTTAATTTTTTCGTATGATATATAACTAAACATATATATATAGTACATAATCCCACCCTAGGCGTATATAAACATATTAGTATATACCATCACATATAGTTGAAAGGTTAATTTAATTGACTTGCAAAAAAATTATGTTATTTTGATGCTTTGTTAATGGGAACAAATTTTATATATTAATCCGATTAAATATATCGGCGATATAACAAAAAGGTGTTAACACAATTCAATTTAAAATATAAAAACGTTTTTGTTATTTCAACTATGAAATTGAAATTTTTCTAGAACAACAAATATACCTATATACTCGTATATTCAAACAGTAGGGTGTTAACCGAAGCGCAAATTAAATATATGTATAAATAAATATTTTATTTATATATAATACACAACCACACACGTTCAACAATCATCATCTGCATAAAAATTTGAATAAATTCGATAAAAAAGGGGTTTAGTTTCCCGGAAAATTGGATGCATTGTGCTATTATTTGCGGGGTTGTCAATCATTGTGAACGAAAGGTGTGATATACATATATGTAAAATAAAATTAAACGTTTATTTTAGTTCTGAAATGTCTATATCGATCGATCTACTACATAATTTGATTCTAACGTATAGGAAATATTAAAAAATTATAAAAGTGTCAAAAGTGTTGAAAGTGTATTTGAAAGTTACACTTTCTACACTTTTGACACTTTTTTAATTTTTCGTCTAAAGCAAAAAAATTTGATTGAAATAAAATTAAAAAATTAATTACATCACCAAATTCTTGTTGATTGCCAAGACTGCCATCACGACTATTCCAATAATAATAATAATAATAACCGTTTTTAAAGGCCATTATTGGCCCCTTACTCTATCAACAATTAGGGTCCAACGGTTTCGCTCCAGAGCAAATATATATCATCATGTCTTCGTATTGTCTTAGACAATCTGAAGAATCCAAACCATTCTCTACACCGTGAAGCCATCGTTGCTACATTTTCAGAGATCGCTGCACAATTCGTTCCGGATCAGCACGCAGAACGTGATCGATCCAGCGTACTCGCTGAGATCTTACTTCCTGTACAATATCGGAGATCTTCATCAGATCTCCGATCTCGATATTGTACAGAACTCGGTATGTACCATCTACTTCACGCTTGGGGAAGTAAATCACTCGTATGATTCTTCATGTAAGGAGTCATCTCTTGTACTCATCCGTCAGCGCCCAACTGTCACATCTTCTATTAGGACAATCATTCAACATAGCATTAAAACAGTTCTACACTTTGGCAAAGCAATTGCAATCAAACACCAAACTGCAGATGGAATACGTCAAGTTTATGCGGGACTATCAACAGCTGGGCCACGCGTCGTTCATAATGGGTCTCAGAGAATAACAACAGGACAGTCACTAAACTCCCAATTACTCGTCGGTCCAACAGTACAACAGACCTTATTTGAGATTTTATTAAGATACCGAAAACACCAATTTACCTTCTCAGCGGACATTGAGAAAATGTACCGAAAAGTAATGATTCGTCAAGAAGATAGAGGCTATCAGGGGATTCTATGGAGAGAATAAAGAAATTCTGAAAACAGATGTATATGTTGATGATCTGATCACTGGGTCAAGCACACTTACCGATGCGTTAACACTACGAAATGCATTGATTGACATTCTTAACTCAGCAGGATTTAAACTCACGATTACAAGAGTATCAAAATAACCAACAATCATAAGAACTACATACAGCTGAAAACTACATAATCTGATGGGTGCAAAGAATTTTTAGAGAATATCCAAGCCATTCGCTCTAGCTCTGGTGGGCCGTCAAGAAAAAGCAAATCAATGAAGTTTTATTCATTTTTAGATAGTCAGGGAATATTAACAGTTAGTGGACGATTAACCAACTCAACACTAAACTACGATACGCAGCATCCAATCATTCTACCGTCAGCGCATTAGCTAGTGAAAATAATCATAGAACAGTTTCATTTCATCTGTTTGGATACGTTAAACAGAGATTTCACATCATCCGAGGGAAACATCTTGTAAAGAAGACAGTCAACCAGTGCTTGAAATGTCATTGTTATATAAAAGTAAAGTTCAAACTCAGCTGATGGGCAAACTACCATCATCGCGAGTCAACTTCATCAGCCCATTTATCCAAACTGGAATTGATTATGCCGGAGCATACCACATAAAGGCTCATCAAATGAGGAATTCGAATATCATCAAGGGTTATCTTTGAATCTTCACTTGCATAGCCAGCAAGGCTGTTCTACGACAATGCAACTAATTTCCGAGAAGCTATCAGCCACCTGCAAGAACTGACAAATCTGTTCCATTCGAAACAATTTTCAAGCCAAGTAAATAATTGAACTACCGAGCATGGTATAGAGCAGTGACTCCTCACCGTACTGAAACAAGTTGAAGCCATACTCAACGCTCTCTCACCAGCAAGATGGCCATTAGCGAGAATAATACCATTACATCCAGGACAATACAAGTTAGTTTGGGTTGTAAGCGTGAAAACCTCAACGAGCACTTTTAAGTGACCGATACGCAATAATTGTTTACTCCCATCGATTGACTCGGATGAGTCAACGGCGGCGGAATGATCCTATGTTTTAATAATAATCTTAATTCCCAAAGCCTTACTTATTATGCATTGGTAAACAATATTTCCAATTCCAATGCAGAATTTGGTACAATTTTGACGCTTGTGATCGACATGTCATCTGTGTCAACTATATACAAAAACAATGTACACTTGCTTTCATCTATCAATTGTATAAATTTGTCAACTCTAATTGCGTTTTTGATCACCATGGCCAAAGCACTGTTTAAGTAATTTACTTGTGAATAAAAACAGCGGATTTGTTACCATATTACACCTAACTCGTACAGAAAGTGTGTTTGAAAGTTACACTTTCTACACTTTTGACCCTTTTTGATTTTTTCGTCTAAAGCAAAAAACTTTGATTGGAATAAAATTAAAAAATTAATTAGATCACCAAATTCTTGGCAATCAAATCACGGCCATTCCAATAATTAATTTTATTAAACCGCGTCGAATCTAATTATAAATTAATTTCTCTAGCCTATTGAGACATTTTATTTTATCCTAACGATTTATTGGTCACATATCAATAAGGTCAAGAGCTATGGTGCACTATATACCAAATAGTTATTATATATGCATCCATTTCCATTAATAATATGTTATTATTGTAAACACAAATGTGTATTTGAAAAAAAACAAACTATAAATAAAATTAGGTCATAAAATTAAAAATTGTATAATGTGTAATGAGCTAAAATTAAACTTTATACCTCAATTATGTATGTATATGTTAAGTAATATTCTAGTTAAATTTAAAAAGATTTGTTTGTCCCCTTGTTTATATTATACACAATATGCAAATTTATTGGTATTTAAAGTTTACGTATTTGGCATGTTTGAAGGTGGAAATTGTTATCTCTCTATACTAACGAAGAGATATATGAACTTGTTCTATAAAAGTTAGTTTATAACGCCGTATTTAACATGTTCATTATATATATGTATACATAAAAAATGATGGTTAGAACTTATATAGGCGTAAAAATGGAAAAGTGTCAAAAAGTGTAGATGTACACTTTTTCTACACTTTTTCTACACTTTTTACACTTTTTTGTTTTTTCGCATAATTTCGATATTTTTAATATTTTCGCTGGAAATGGAATCCCACAACGACCATATAAAACAAATATAATATATATAAAATAGTTTGGCAAACATAAATATTCACAAATACTTTGAATAAGTACATCAAAGATATCCGCTGTGTTCAATATTTACGTACATATCCATAAAGAATTTTAGTTAATTTAATATATTTAGTTTTCTCTTTGATGTAATTAAAATGGTGTATTGTGTTTAAATAAAGCATGTCATGTACGGATACTAAACGGAATACAATACACTTCAATTATAATAGCACTCTGATGTACTGGTAGTGCGATGATATAATTCCACTTGTCTAAATGTCTATATATAATTATTATGTTTTCGCCTCAAGTACACCGCAGCACACTATTTCTATCATCACTTGAAGCATCATATTATGTAACATATATACAATTTAATCAATATTGAATTAATCTCTTGTAAACACCGAAATAAATATTTTTGTATTTTTTTATGGAATCTGTTATCAAAATCGTGCGTAATCAATTTCGATTTTTAATTTTAGTATTTTGTGTTTTGATAAATGCTAATCGCATATTTCAAAAAAAAAAAAAATAAAACAAAAATTATTTTTCAAATGAAGTAAAAAAAAACAGAGCGGCGAGAAAAACATAATACAACTGTATATTATACACGTATACATATATATACTCTGGTTTAGATATACAGATGCGCGCAGCACCCATACCGCCATAAAGCCCATCAATTTATTAGTTTTAATTTATAAAATAAATTATCTTAAAATATATATTCTTTAGCACAATAATAGCACGAACACAAAAATATAAAAATTCTGAATTTTAAAACATAGCCAATGATTATATAAATATAATGATGATTTCATAAAAAAAAACACAAAACAAAAATATAAATTAAATATGCGGCTAAAAATATCTTCTTTTTTTTTATATAATTTTTTAACAAAAACATTTAATTCTACTATTTTAATAATTATATTGGATGGTTTGTTTTTGCAAAAAATTATATCAAACAATTTTTTGTTTTACATTTTTCTTGATAATCTTAAATTTGTTAATGGATGTTGAATCAATCAATTATGTATATGAGACTAATATTATAGTGGAATGGTTGCCAGGAAATTCTCATTCGGATGTTTATTTTCGTACCCACAAAATAAATATTCAATAAATATTCGTTACAATCGATATACGCAAACATTTCACAAAGAGTTTGAAAATTTGATGCTATTGATATTTGCTTATAGGGCTTTGACATTTATGTAATTTTTTCTTAGTTCTTTCATTTTTTGGAATGAGCGCTAACTTTAATGTTTTATTCTTGCCTTTAATCGGGATGATGAAGTGTTTCGTATGGCGAAGTACAACCAGTGCCTACCTTGTCTACCCTCATCAATACAAAATCACGGTTGTTCACCGATTTTTGAACAAAGATGTAGTTTTGTTTGAATCGTCGTGTCTCTCTGGATATTAGGATTTGCATAGTTAGTTAGTTAAGGCTACATTTAACTTCGGATTACAGCTGTGGCTGAACTTAACATTGGTTCTTCGAGCTAACCTCGCGTTCACGACAAATAATCGCAGGATAAAAGACTCACGTTTAACAGTCGCATACAATCGAAAGGCGAGAATAATATAAACAATTTTTGAATCCCGTGCCACGGAAAATAGTCACGGGATACATATACATATATACAGATCTACATATTAACGCCGCAAAACATATACGCAGTCTTGATCAACAACTACGAGATACTGCGATCCAACATCACCAAGGTATTCAATAACCAGAATTGTAAGAGCTGTATGACAGCTGCACTAAATAAAACAGAGTACTGAATTCAGTTAAACACGGACCAATGGATATTCAGAGTCATCCAACCAAAACCTGCCGACTTAATATGTGATCATCTTCAGGAATCGTAACGATAGATCCAAGATGTACCATAAGACATAAGGAATTCTATCTAACAGCCATTGAAGAAACCATACCCAGATTAGCTCGTCATTTATGGCTTCAGTGGCTTTCCAACGCAGATATCATGAAATCGGTTAGAACCTTAAAAAACTGTGTCGTTGGTTGATGGAAATGAAAAACGATTAACAACGAAGAACTGTGGTTTGATCGTAAACAAGTTTAGGTGGTGATCACTTCCGATCTTGATTCACTGTGGCTCGGATACCAAGTAAAATGGAATCGGCTTCCTAAATCGATTGTAATTTTGACCGGTACACCAAATCTATATTTGTAGTGTTATACAAATGTAGTGGCTATGGTTGCTGCAGAAATGTATTTAAAGTTGCAGTAGAGATGGCTTCGGGCCATCGGGTGAAGCGATCGTCTAAAATTAAAATGTATGTATATTCATCAGATGAATAAACCGTGGTTTAATAATGAGTTAGTGCATCTCGAGAAAAAGCGTAATAAGCCCCATTCCTTATATAGGCAGTACGCGTGTGGAGTATTACTCCGAATTTAAAAGATTCATCTAGTTTTTGTACAACCGATATATAGTGCGAATTGAGGAGGAATTGAGATCGTGGTCTAAAGGGTTCTGGAATTTTATGAACAGTAAGAAAAAATTAGTTGGTGTTCCGTCGTCCATGACTTATACTAAATATAACAATTTCTTGTCGATTGTTGTGAAGATGATTCTGACCTTTGTGATTTTCTGACCAAAGTTTGGCTCAATTAAGATGTGCTTCAGATGTTTAAATTCAAACAACCGCTTCATTTTCATTTCTGCTCACTCTTTTTTGGCGTCTATTGCTCTATAACAAACCAAGCGCGTTTACAATTCACATTAGATCAAACCACACTTTGCAATGTCAAAAAATTCACATTGTGGTATGGCAATTTTGGAGTAAGACAATTCGGTTAGGTTCATTTGGGTCAGCTAAATATTGTCAACATGTAAAGCATCTGATACATCGGTAACTTCATAACAATGTGATTGTTCAAATGTCATTTTTTCCGCATAAGCAAATTTTCAATATAAATAATTTATTGCAATTACGACCAGTGCTGTGGAGTCATTATTCGCCTCCGGGTCCAATTTATTGATTCACGCACCAGACCCCGGCTCCATTGAGAATTTAGGATTATCCAAATTAAGTAGTTTGAAGTAAACGAGTAGACGCTTAATACATGAAGATATAATACGAGTAATTAAAAATAAATGAAAATAAAAATTAGGGCTTTGTTTTTATTTCACAATCGCCAATTTTATTTAGTATTAAATAATTTGAAGACCGATAATTTTTAACTTCTATATGGATTATTTATGGAAATTATATTTTTACGATGTTGTTTATTGAGTTACACGATGAATAAAAATTATGATGAATTAAAAGCAGCGCCCTAATTTTTAGTATTAAAGCATTCGAAATAGATCAAAAATGTACCGCTTTTTTTTTCTGTTATTTTCAAACCAATTCGAGAGGAAAGGTTTGGGTGAGGAAATCTATAAATGACCTTGTACAAAAAGGAGCTTTTATGACAGAGCTACTCTCGATATATTAACTCTCAGATGTACACTTAGCTCTAGAACATTTCAAATCATATCCCGTTTTTCAGATTTTCTAACGGTTTAAAAAAAAGAATATTGGCAATTTTAAATTGTATGAGGACCACTCATTAAAATAAAGAAAATATTCTTACATACAATCCTCCGGAGTCAATATACGAATATTTTGCAGGAAGCACGAAAATGTGAATTTTCACCACTGGGGGAACAATGACGAAGCTTGTGTATGTTCAAACAAGTAGAAAAAATAGAATAGTTGCTCCCCGTTGAATATTTCAGAAGCTATATAATTTAATCAGTTGTTATCAAAATATTAATATGTCTAAATCAGTTTAATACTCCTTAAAAAAGAATATGGGAAAGAAATTCTTCTGTTTCCACGAAATATAATAGTTTAAAACTAAATACACTTGAAAGTGTCGAAAAGTGTTTAAAAATCTAAATCCAAATATTAAGTGCACACTTTTTTACACCCGATCCACACTTTTTGACACTTTCCCAATATTTAAGTATTATCGTTATTTTTTTATCAACTCAACACTTATACGAGACCATAAATTTTCTAACACTCATCCATATGGTAAAACACTAAAAATCTATCTTTCGACCTATATTTGTATATACATATATGAAACTAGATTATGATCCATACACAAATTAAAAACATTTCCCATTATTAAAATTACAAAATAACGAGCGCAATTCATATATGTATATACAGATAAAAATTATTAATTTTTATTGTTTAAGATTTATCATCCACACACACAGACACAAAGCAATAATAAATTAAATTAAAAAATATTTAAATTTTTATCTAAAATTATATAAAATTTAAAAAAATAAAATATTTAGGTTATGATACTATCGATGTTTTCTAGAAACGTAATATTTTTTATGTTTTGGCATATACGGTTGATTGACTTGTCGAAATATCATTTTCTATATACAACATAAAAGTAGAAGTGTTAGACGCATAACTGGTAATCGAAAGAAAAAATAATTATTGATTTTACATATATCTGAAAATAAAAATGATACATTGTTTGATATAATGTGGGTAGTTTTAAATAAAAAAAATGAAATATGTAAATTTGTTTATATACGCAGGGTGTTTAGAAATTACTAACGTGCAACTGATGGTTTACAGAGAGATATATCAACTTGTTCCATAAAAGTTAGTTTATAACGTCGTATTTAACATGTTCATTATTTATATACATAAAAAAAATGATGGTTAGGGCTTATATAGGCGTAAAAACGGAAAGTGTCAAAAAGTGGTAGATGTACAGTTTTTCTACACTTTTTGACACTTTTTTGATTTTTCGCATAATTTTGATATTTTTAATATTCTCGCTGGAAATGGAATACCACAACGACCATATAACATAAATATAATAAATTTTCTAACACTCATCCATAAAGTAAAACACTATAAATCTATCATCAATTGTTGTTACAATTACCTGGAAATATACAAAAAAAAAAATTATTAGAATTAAGAAAACAAATTAGGTCGATATATTTTAATCTGATTTTAATTATAAAATATCTAATATGCAATCCATTTATTATTAAATTAAATTTTATTAAAACTAATTTATTTTAAACAGATATCTTATTCAAAACATTATATACATAATTGTATTAGATTTAATCATACAAAACTGCATTCCATTATTGTATATATATATACATATATACATAAGAAGTGAAGAGAGAAACTGCAAAATGCTGGTTGTATATTTACTATATGTATACTGTGCCTGCGGTTGGTGATAATCTTTTCTACATACTTTAACAACAACATACCTTATTAAAGTGAGTCTTGTTGTGACGCGCAATGCAATAAAAGAAAATGATTAAATTTCGCTAGACACACTTATGTATATATGTATGATAAGTATAAGAATGTACAATATGTATAGTGGAATCTCCTTATAATGATAATGTAATATATAAATATATATATATATATATATATATATATATATATATATATATATATATGTATATATATATATATATATATATATATATCGAGCTAGATATGAGTACATATACATTATAAATAGGCCAATTAAAATAATTGGACATAAAACTTTCCCAAAATATCATATTGCATTCAACGCGTTGATCTCAAATTTGTGTAACTTAAAACGGTTTAATCAAATTTTTGGTATGTATACATTTGACATTCTCGAACCATTTTATTTAAACCATAAATTTTATTAACAAAATCCGCTTTAGATATATATAAGAATATCCAATTAATTAAATAAAATGGTCCGAATTATACTTATAGCGCAAACATCTTGCGATGAGAAAAGATTTTTGCAATGAGATCATCTTATATAAAATAATTGTGTAAACTATACTTCTGTTTTGCAGTAATGAGGCAATAAACTTTATTTGCATGAAAATAATAATATAAAATATAAAATTCAAGTGTCGATAATTTTTACTATTCGCTTATTTATGTGTATACAAACTTTATTTGAATTATTGAAACGTGAATTTATAATTGGAAGAGAAAAATCTGTTGAGTGGTGAGTAAATAACGTGAAATTGTTTAAATTAGCATGTAATTTATATAGGGGCACTAAAAACGTGATTATTAATATGTAGAGCCATGAACTAGCGTATATACTGTTAAAATGACATAGAAGAGGATTTCATGGTTATCTATAGGATAACCGATTTTGAACAAATTCTGGTAATAAATTCTAAAGTTATTGCATTTTGAAATTTTATTTAAAAAACGATTGACAACAACAACATTTAAATTTGACAACAACAACAATCAGCTAAACGTACATGTATTTATATAATTCGCGAGTCATCTTTTAGGGGCATATTCATGATTCATAACTAAATTA
Source organism: Tipula unca (assembly GCA_951394425.1). Taxonomy (NCBI): domain Eukaryota; kingdom Metazoa; phylum Arthropoda; class Insecta; order Diptera; family Tipulidae; genus Tipula; species Tipula unca. Next base: position 19,317,135 of record OX596382.1, on the reverse strand, counting down.
TGATTTTTTTGAAAATTGAATTAAAAAATTCGGAAAAATTACTGCAAAATGGAGGCAGATGACGAAGTACGCATTAAAAATAAAAATGTTCACTTCAATCAGTATACTTTAAAGGATAAATTAGGATTTTCAAAATTTATTATGTTTCATATATAAATTTGCTGAATTCGGTTGTAATTTGCAATTTTCAGCTATATCGCTCACAAATACATTAATATTTTTCTATATTTTTCATTCATTACAATTAAAAGATATAGGAACATCAATGTATGTGTGAACTAATTTATTAGCTGAAATGTGCAGTGCGTCGAGCTAGCGAGCTAAACTAAACTATAGTAAGATATGTATTCTCGCTTAGCTTAGCTGAAATGTACAACGGGCCTTAAGGCGGCCAATAGTCAAAAAATGATTTAAAGCTAAATGTTCTCACGAATATTTGAACTGTTAAAAATTGCAGACACCTAAAATACAAAATATTGAAGCCAGTGCCAATATTAATAATAGCTTATCAAAAAATTAAACGAGGTGAAATTGTAAGAGCACGCAAGTGACTTTTTGGATGAGAAAAATTCAACCTTGATAGTCGATTGCAGTAGTCACAGTGTATGCAGCCTCTCTATCCACTAGCATGGTCCAGTTAGGGGTATGTTGGCTTCGCTGAAGATCAATTTCTAGCAGTTCTGGAAAAATCAATGCATATTCTTGGTTGGCCAGCTATGGTACATCTATAACCAGAATCCTAACAATTCCAAACAGTGAATGAACAAAATCGGGAATCGCGATTGAAAATGATTATATAGGGAATTTTGTTCGAAACTAAATTCCATACTTCGGAGCATGCCCAACTGGATTTAGGGTTGAAAACAATGAACGACTCACAAAACATTAGTTTTTATCATTTTGAATTATTTATTGAAGTTTGTACGTTTTTCAAAAAGTGGTGTGATATACGAGATGTTGATCGAAGTAAGAACATTTTTATTTTTAATTAATCGTACTTCATAGTCAGCTTCCGTTTTGCATTAATTTTTTCCATTTTTTTAAATTTAGTTATTTACAAAAATCGAAGGATCAAATGGTGATATATAGTTATGAAACGGAATGTATATGAATTAAGAAATTGACTTTGGCTGCTGTTAAGGATTTATTCGGGAGTCGACAAAAATTCAGATTTGCATCATTCATTCATTAATTCAATCTGTATGCGCAGTTTACGCATCCATATTAAATAGGCCGTAAGGACGGCAAATTCCATTTTTATGCTCTTTAATCTGTGTGAAGATGGCTTTAAATATTAGAACCTGAAATAAAGTCAAATAAAAAAAAAATCTGTTAACAAATTCTAAAGTTATTGAATTTTAAAAGCATGAGGAATTTTATTTAAACCGATTGACAACAACAACAATCTGCAAATGTATTTATATAACCCGAGTCAACTTTAAGGGGCGCATTATAGATTTGAGAAGTTATATATAGATCTTGATATTTGACACAAGTTAGTGCAAAGCCGTTATATTTCGCAGATTATTTTCAATAAGTCTTCGCCATTTTTTATTCACTCCAGGAGTTATAGAAACTGAAATAAAGTCAAAGCAAATTTGAAGGAGTTGGTGCATACAAATTGAAAAGAAAACTAGGGTCGAAACGACAGACACAATTATATTTTTACTGAAAAGCAAAATACAATGTACTCTTAATCCATGATAATCAATTTAATACTAAAATTGTGCTTTTTTTGTGCTAGACAAAAAATTCTTTTATTATTTTATCAAAACATAAACATAAAGCAATTATTAAAAATTAAAAAAATTGAAAGCTCAAAATTAGGACAGGAAATCTTGTGTGAGTATATACAGTTTTTATCCGCACAAACGTTCGTATTTGAAATGTGCTGATTGATTGAAGCCCTCAATTAGTTTTTATGAAGAAAATAAACTCTTAATATAAAAGCTCTGATCTTGAGATGATATTAATATGAAAGCTCTAAACTATCGGCAGAGCCACCTATATATACAGAGCCCTAAGGTTAAAAATTGAGCTTTTTCTAGAGGAACTAAAATTGAGGAACAAAACATTTTTTCCATACAAAACATATGAAAAATTAAATTTTTTTCGGTGCGATATTTTTCAATGAAAATGTCGATGGATTAAGTATTTTAACATTGAAATAGAATCTACAATTATCATTTTATAATTGATTCAAAGCTTGATCAAAGAAGTTGTTTAATTTTTGATATATTTATTAATAAAATTTATAGAAAAAAAAGCATTTCTATACATTGAATTGATATAAATACACACAAATACCAACGCAATAAAATTAAACTGCAAGACGGAAAGAGAAAATAGTAAAAGTGTGGTTATGTTTCCTTTTGAATTATATTTTTGTGAATAAAATAAAATACTTAAAGGGTATTTCAATAAAAGCTGCATGATTTTGTTTGAATAAATCTCAAACTAATTTCACTTCAATTTCAACGTAAATTTTGGATTTTAGATTATAAATGGAACACCATGACTATCACAGTTCTTCTGGCACGGTTCTATTTTATTTTGGTAAAGTTTTGTTACGCATTTGCACATAATTATGGTTCTAAATAAATTGTGCAGCTGTTATTGGAACTCCCTATGAAATGTTGTAAGTTGTCAATATCACAATTTTTTTTCTATCGATCGATGTTTATGTTCTCTTTTTAAATTTTACGCTATTTCGTGAATTCAATTTTGATTTTTTTCTAGTGCAATCTCAGCCTATTGGAATAATTTTGCACTCTATCCCTTTTCCGATTTCGCTACAAGGTAATGAAATAGAAATATGTGGTGATACATTTTCAAATGTATAAAAGGAAATAGAATACTGCTTTATACGAGCATGCTGCGATCGCAATAGAAAAAGCGAACTTAAAAAAAAATGTGAGATTCTTAAAAAAAGAGACAAAATCATCGATCGAAAGGATGACAATTGACAATACATTTATGTTTTATTTATTTATTTTACCTACACATTCAAATAAATTCATGTTTACATAAATATGATAAATTCATATTTAATTTTGATTTAATGTTTATTAAATTAATAAAAGGTTTCAGGTTCTGACTTTCAGATATGTGCTGCTTCAATATAGAATCAATTCCACAAAGTGTTTATCGAAATGAAAGATTTAACTTTTCATTGATGAAAAGTAATTCGAAAATGGTCATTTTTACATTGATTCTTATGGGATAATGCAAAAAGTAGTTCCTCTAGAAAAAGCTCGACAAAAAACATGGCTGATCCTTACGGCTCTGTATATATAGGTGGCTCTGCTATCGGTCGCACATAATCGAGGTCAGTTATAAGATATACATATTTAGAGCACGATTATCAACCTAAAATTAAATCTGATAAATTGTTAATTATTTTAATATTACAAACGAGCTTTTATTTGTGCAAGACAATTGAAATGACAAAATCAGAAAAACCATAATTTTGTGAAAGTTCCGTATACGAAATTGTGTAATAATTAATGCTTTTAAAGTTAACTGTAATATATTTGTTGTTCCTGTGACCAATGAAAGTGCTTTTCGATAGATTTTTCAAACCGAGTTATGCAATAAAACAATAAAAAAAAGTTCGAAATAAAAAAGTCTGTCGTAAAAAAGTTGGGAGCTTTTTATTTTTATATTATCCTATTGGACACAGAAACTAAAGCTGAAAATTGGAAAGAAACTTTTCATAATTTAACACGAAATCAAGAAAATTGTCACGTTCTTGTTTCTAATTTTGTATTGCTCATAAAAAGCTCTCTATTAGTTTTTATGAAATGGAATATGATTCAGAAACCGCTTTAATTTTCCTTAAACTTTTATTTATTATTTAGCAACACTTGAGCGATAACAATAGGCTTCCAACAACCGAAAGCTTCCATTAACAGTGAAACAAAAAATATTGATAACATTATACTGTCTCTGATCGAAGGAAGGAAATACGCACAAAGTATCGAAGGCATTTGTAAAGCTAACAAGGTAGTTTATTAAAATGCCAGCTAAACAGGTTCTCTTTAGGAGCCATCTAAAGCACAGCAAGAATTTTATAATTTAGAAATGATTCCTCGCTGTAATTGATTCCTCACTGTATTGGACGCGACGGTTACCGCAAATACCAACATTTAACGTAATAGGAGAAACGCAAGCAAGAAAAGGTCCATTTTCCCACAAAACTTCCGATTTTTTCTGAAAAAATAGGTCAAAAACGATGAAAATCTTGTTTAAACCGAGCTAATATTCAAGAACTGGAAAGCCGACTGCAAATTATTAATTGTAACTGCAAGAAGAGTGTGACATTTAGAACTTTTCAAAATTAAAAAGGGGCTTTGAGGTTTATCATTGTGAATAAACGAAATATTGATTGAAGACGGTGGATATGGAAGTGTGTAACAATAATTTAAAACCGGCTAATCGAAATCTGGAAACAACCCAATCTCAAGATTATACAATAAAGCGTTACTCGAGCATGCGAACATTCCGTATATGGAAACGACGGTTTTCTGTTTTATAGCCAAAAGTAAAAGTACAAAAATGATATTTGTAGATGTTGGCGCGCTATATGGGATGAAGTTCGAATTAAAAAATTATATATGATAATGAAAGATTTAATAGCATAATCACTTGTCTTAATTTGACTTAGATATTTTTATATGAAGCATTATGCATTAGGCAATATTTCATTTTAATTGCGGTTAAAAATCATAGCATAAAACAGTATATCTATGCGGAAGTTACTCAGCGAATTTGATATGTTTGCGATTTTTTCATTTAATTGGATAACTTTGCGTATCGCTAACAAATCATTTATTTTCGAATTTTAAATATGACCGGTTAACAAGGAATTCCAGATGAAAAATTCATATTGATGAGATGCATTATACGCAGATTGAGATGTGTTTATATCGCGTCATATAAAAAGACTTCGCGGTTTATAAATAAATAGAGGGGGCATAACCACATGACCGTTTGGAATCATTTGAAAAGTGCAGGCTACAAAAATAAGCTCAATGTTTCGGTGCCACATGAATTAACGCAAAGAAATTTGATGAACTGAATTGACATCAGTGAAATGTTGCTGAAACGCAATGAAATCGAACCATTTATGAAGCGAATCATTCATTACAGGTGATAAAAAATGGGTGAAATACGAGAATATCAAACGTAAGCGCTCATGGTCAAAGGCTGGTGACCACTAACGACTTCAAAGCCTGGATTGATGCATGAGGCTTCAAAATTTCATTGCTAAAGTTTAAAATTTTAAATTGAACAGTGAAGCTCGACTGCGTATATAAATAAAAACAATGATCCTGAAAAGGATTTCGGTAATTATGTTATTGACATTTAAATCCGTCCATTTTTATTATATATAAAAATATAAAATGATTATGATTGACAACAACAACAACAATTTTAAATTGACAACAACAAGCTGAGAATAGAATGTATTATATAAAACGCGGTTCAACATTTAGGGGTATAATTATTTACTCCTATATAGAATCTTTTGGCATAATCACAGCCTTAATTAGAAAACTGTTTGGCTTTGTGTATGAAGTGGAACGCTAGGTTCCTGCATTTGATCCGTATATAATATATAGAAATTGAAGACTTACTTTATTAGATTTAATAAGCAATTAAAATTGGTTGAATTTATATATAGTTTTAGAAACTCTGATTTATTTTTATAAATATATACGTTAATGATACAATAAAACAATTAAATATAGTCTCATTTAGACATTATAGATCGAAAATTAATTCACCCACGTTATAAAAATACGTACTTACATATTAACATTCAAATCACACAGCAAATTAAATTCCATTCGAAGTGCGGTAATTTGTGCAATTTTAATACATAATTAAGAATTCCTTTTGTGCTAATGAATTGCAATAAATTGTATATATGAACGTCGATTTAGGTTATCCGCATACAACAGTATATTGCTATATATGTTACACCGCGTATCTGTTTATATAAATTTTATGTCCCACGGTTCATAAATATAAAAATAAAATTCCATATTAGAAACTATTTTAGGCGATTTTATAAACAAATACTGTTTTTTTTGCGTATATACATGTGGGATGTTAGATAAAAACAATTCGATACATAGATACATAGGTGCAATTTTATAAGTATATTGTTTACTCAATTAAATATTAAATTATTACAGGTGAAACGATATTTTTCTTATAATTAAAATGTTGGGTAAACCAAATCAATTTCGATTCAATGTGCGCGCGGTTACGTAAATATCTGGTCGATTTATGGAAATTAAATTTAATCAAATTGTTGGCGCCAAACCGAATATTAGATTTTATTGGTGATAAATATTCGAGTTGAATATTAATTTTTGGAAATCAAAATGTTATTGACTTATTCGGTGATCATCAGATTTCGAGAATACATTTATGTATATATTATATCATTCAACAACAAAGTGATAATCTTATAAAAATAAAAATAAAGACAATTTAAATTAAGTAAGTGTAATAAAATTATTATGTCATCGAGGGAGCTGAATTAAGATCTAAGATTATTAACTAAGTAAATAAGAATTGTTTTTGCCGAGATATCTTATATGTTTATATAGACTTAAAACTCGATAGATGCAGTAATATTATCATAATTGTTATAAACATCTACATATGCGACCTAAATTAACTTCAAAATAATTTATTTTGTTTGGAAAAAAAATTAAACATAAAGGAAATCGTGACTGTAAAAAACAATAAAGCTTTAAGAGAGATTATGTTTATGTTGTATATATATTCTTTGTCATCAACATTATGTCGATACCGATTTTTAATTTTGTTTTAGGTGATCAGAGTTCCGTTGATTGAAACGTGATTCGACTATTTTAGTTACTATACGTCTTAGAATTTAAAAAAATCCTTGAAACTTTGTGTATATAAGTAATATATGTTGTGTACACACAACAGAATTAAAATTCATTCAAAAATAAAACATAACCTAGATATCTATATACAAAATAATTTTATATAGATATACTACCCACCCACAAATAATACACGAAATTAAAAATAAAAAGTCATTGAAGTTTTTTGTTTATTTAAAATATTTTTTTTTGAAACGCTTAATTTAATTTAATGGCAAAATGAAATATTAAAAACAATCATATAAACCTCCTACATTACATAAAATGATCAGCACCGGTTCCATTTGTGTATTTGTGGTAGAATGATATTTTTTATAAAAAATATTCGTATACATTTGAAGTAACACTTTCGATGCAAATTACTATGCCAACTTCAAAGGCTGGATTAGTCCGCAGGCTAAGTCTAAAATATGGTTTGTTTTGAGCTTTCGTCATACCAAAATTATTAACTTGTTTAACTTTTGTTAAACCGCCCTCGATAGCACAGTAAGTAGCGTGCTTGCCTTGTTATTCGAGGGTCCCGGGTTCGATTCCCGGTGGTGACCAAAAATCACGGTTGGGTGTTTTTAATGTGTAAGTATTTGTGTTTGTCCGGGTATTGCACCGTGGGCCCATTGTGGCATTGAGTGCTGGAGTAATCCGCCCAATTTTAATTTTTTTTTTTTTTTTTTAACTTTTGTATAATTAATTTTTAAAAATGTGTTGTCAAAAGCTTTGTGCTTTGAGATGATATTTCGGCTATAATATATTGTTTTTGTTAGATTATGAATTAAGAGCTTTTTAAAAATGATTAAAAGCTTCTTAAATTTTTTAGTTCACAGAAAACTAGTAAAATCAATAAAGCTCTATTACCACATTTTCAGCCTCGTTAGGCTCAAATTTTTTATTTTCCCGTAATGAATTTATTATTATTTTAATATTGTTCAAAAGTTTCAAAATATTTTAAAATATTGAAAGTATTAGGCCATTCACTAATCATATTTATTCTCATTAGAATTTTGAATGAACTTTTCAGGTAATTATTATAACAAAATTAATTTTATAAATTAGATCAAAAGCTTGTCACTAATTTGATGGCGAATTTAGTAAGGATCAATTAAGTTAAATTTCAAAATCGTCAAGTGATGAACTTTCAAATCGTATCGGTTTTTCAGACCGAATATTACGGCTTCCTCATGCTTAGATTCTATTTTTTCTAGAACACAATATGGATTGGCTATTTGGGAGACGGGAAAGCTTTTATCGATAAGAGATCTGGACTAGCTTTTAATGAAAGCTTTCGAAAATTTAAAATTACTGTTAGTAAGACATGCTCGTATAATATTCCCAAGCCGTAGAAGGTGGTATTAACTTCGACTCAGCTGTTAGACAATAAGTTCCTATAACCAAGTATGACGAGCTCAAAATTATTAATTTTGTGCCTCCCAAAAAATAATAATAATATTTTATTAAATCGAATCTGTAAAAAGCTCTTCTAGCTTTTCAATAAATTAAGTTTGTTAAAATTAAAATCAGATTAAGATTGTCATCAGAAAGTTAACGTTAAGTATTAAAATAAAAATGCTAACAGCTTTTAACATTTATTAACTATCAGAATCAACCGTTTGTGCATAGGAATTAAAAATCAAGAATCTGTGAGCATTTTAAAAATAATGTGTTCTTCTATTTTTGAACACACAAAAGCTAATACTTGTAGTGTAACCTTAAAGCTTTCAGGTAATTTAAAAAACCTTAAAAGGATTTCAAGCAATTTGAAAATAAATAATGCTTTTATAATTTTGATTTCAATGTTTTGAATAATTCTAGCTTTCAAATTTTAAAAATTTGAATACTTTTCAAAGGCTCAACAACTTAAATATTAATTTTTTTGGTTTCGAGCTTCCGTCAGTTGAAACTTATCAAAAAAAAATGTACAGACTAAAAAATATTAGTTTGTATAACTTAGCTCCGAGAAGAATTTGTTATAAGTTTTAAATTTGAAAATTGTGTTAAAGTCAAAAAGATGTGTCAGAAATAACATATTGTTTTTGTTAGATTATAGATTAAGAGAAATTTTAAAAAAAATAAGATTAAGAGCTTTTTAAAGTTCAAATTTTAAAATATATATTGTTTTAAATTGAATCATATTTTCTGCTCCCAAGCTTAAAAATATATATTCTAATATTGTAAAAAATAAAAAAGCTCTTTAAGAATTTCTTTCAGAATTTTTATTTTGTCAATTTTCAAAAAGCTTTTAAAATATTAGAAAATATCATACTCTAATAAAATTTAACTAATCAAAATTTTGAATGAGCTTTTCAGGTAATTATTTTCACAAAATTAATTATAAATTTGATCGAAAGCATTTCCCTGATTTGCTGTCGAATTTAGTAAGCAGCAATTAAGCAGAATTTGAAAATGTCGCCATCAAGTGGTGAGTTTTCGATTTGTATCCGTTTCCAGGTAGAATGTAAATATACATAACACATAATTCATATTCACTTTTCTGTGCCGGTATTAAAATCATACCAAACTATGTTTGTGCTTTCACAAACGGTTTTATTAAAATGTTCCCAGTTGTGGACTCAAAAATTTTTTCATAATAAATGATTTAATAATTTCAATAAATTTCATCAATTCTTTGTCAACTATGAGTTAAGGCCATATAGATTATTTATCAAGATTTGAATAATGAATTCTCGTCTTTGAAATCCAAATATTGTATACAGTAAGAAACACTATGCTAATGCTAAGATTCTATTTTTATGAAAACACTATAACTTGGCAATGTAGAAGGCGTGAAAGCTTTTAGTGATAAGAATTAAGAAATCTGGACTAGCTTTTAATGGAGCTTTAAAAAATTATAAATTACTGTTATTAAGAAATGCTCGTATAATTCTTCCGCAAAGATTGATTTAATGTGGTTTTTTATATTTCTAAGCCGTGAAGGTTGTATTAACGTTGACTCAGCTTTTAAACAAAAAGTATTAAAGCTCCTATACATAGGTCGACAACTATTAACTAGCTTATAATTTAATTATACATTTAAACAACTTTTAAAAGCTTTCGAGTAATTTTAAATCAAACTTTGCACAATTATGAGCCGTCGTTACCCAAATTTAAATCTACATTCTGATTTCAAAGTGAAACAACGTTAACGTAATAGGTTTGAACAATTCTAACTTTCAAACTTTAAAAAAAATTCATTTTAAAAAGCTCAACCACCCAAATAGTTAAATATTTTAAACTTTTAAAAAAAAATCAATTCTACAAAATACAAATTTATATAACTTCTATACTCTGACGAAAGGCTGGTTATAAGTTTCAAGCTTATATAATTAAACTTTAAAAATGTGTTGAGTCAAAAGTTTTATGCTTTGAAATAAACGTAAATAACATATTGTTTTTAAATTATGAATAAGGAGCTTATCAAAACAAAGTTTACAATTAAGAGCTTTTAAATTTCGTATTTTTAAAATTCGTATTGTTGAAATATAATATCTTGTATAACTTTTGCTCTGAGGAAAGCTTATAAATTTAAATTAATCTTTAAAAATGTGTTAAGTCAAAAGCTTTGTGCTTTGACATGATATGTCAGATATAATATTGTTTTTGTTAAATTATGAATTAAGAGTTTTTTATAAAGGGCTTTACAATTTGGAGCTTTTTAAAGTTTAATTTATAAAATGTGTAAAATGTTAAATTTCTTAAAAGGTTTTAAACGTTTTTAGTTCACAGAACATTAAATTATATTTTTTGTTAAAGCTCACAAGCTTAACAATTTCTATTCCATTATTGTGAAAATAAAAAAGCTCTGTTACCACATTTTCATATTTTTCTTTGTCTCAGAATTTTTATTTTGGCATAATGAATTTATTATTATTTTAAATTGTTCGAGAGGTTCAAAAAGCTTTGTGATATGAAGTTTTAGATCGAGCTTTTTAGGTAGTTATTATTACTAGATTACTAGATTATTAATGTTAGATGTGATCAAAAGTGTTCTAACTAATTTGATATCGATTTTGATTGCTTCAATTTGATTCAAAAATCAATTACGCATTGAAAGTCCATTTTGATGTGAAGAAGTGTACAGGTACTCGGGCATGGTGAGAATTTCTCCATTTTTTAGTAGAAACTTACATGAGCTCGTTCGATATTTCTGGATATATGTATGTATGTTTTGGAAAGCACCCTATGATACATTCATAACTATGGTGATTGACTCGGAGGCGTTTCAGATAGTACGCTATTCGAGAACTTTTACAATTTTCAGTATGAAATTCGGTTTTCTCTTAATGTTATTAGAATAATCAAACTATTATGTCCAAAACATCGTGAAATTACAAATGTGCCCGCCAGAAATCAATCAGTTCTTTTTGATTGCAGAAAAGTAAATTTTTATTATGAGCTTTTTTAAAAAATGTGTTATACAATTCACGAATACACAAGAGCTATATATAGTTATCTTTAAAACTTACCATTTAGTTTTGCACATTGAAAAAAATATAAAAAGCTTAAAAGCTTAAAAAACAAAATTTTGAGCTGGCAATTAAATTTTACAAAATTATTCGCTCTGTTTAAAAGCATTTTAAATTTTGAATTCAATGTAAAAGGTTCTACGTCAACGTACTAGCCTAGAATTATTCTAGCTTTTTAAAATTTGAACTTTTTTTAAAAGCTCAACAGCTCAAATATTTTATTTTTATATTGTCTAATCAAATGTATTCTAACAAGAATGTTGATTACGAAAGCTTTAAGAAATAAATAGAATTAATTGGTCAAGAAAAATAAGCTTTCGATTTGCATCACCTAAAAAATCAGTCAAAAATCATTAAAAACGCTTTGAACTTTAGGAAGCCTAATTTAAATAAAATAATAAATTAAATAAATTTGAATAAATAAAAGCTCTGAATTCATATTTGTTCGATAGTTTATTAGTATGCAATTTTAAAAGCCCTCTATATAACCCTTAATTAAGGTTTTCCTTCCTAAGATCGGTTAAATATATTTTTTTAAAAGCTCGTTATTAAAGTATGGGTTGTACTGGATCTATTCTTTATTAATATAATTCTCGTTATTAAAGTATGGGTTGTACTGGATCTCTATCTAAGAAATGCTGCAATGCTTTTTGGTAACAGAAAATTTAATTTTGGTTTTGGTTCGAGGCTTTCAAAGCACAATCACCATTTAATATTTAATCAAAAAAGCTAATGTTTTGTAGCTTTCTTTATCAAATGTATTACTTACATAAGTTTCGCCATAATATGCATTCGCTTGCCAATTATGAATATTTTGTTTCCAAAATCATATAAAATTACGCTACACTGTTGCAAAATAATAATAAAATTGTATATTACAATAACATATAATAAATCATTGGATTAGTCATGTGCGAATTTATAGCTGCACGGCATCTTGCCAATGAAATTTAAATGAAAACAATATTGCCATGTGTATACTATGCTAGCACAACACCACTTTACGTTCATCAATAATGTTGAATATATTCCAGAGCACACGCGTCTTTTATACTAAAATCACTTCAAACACTTTAACCGTATATTTCATAAATATAATATTCGACCTAATATATATATACACAACACTCTATATAATATATGTAATATAATAAAATACTCAAGCACATAAAAAAGTAAATTGCAGATGACGATGATGATGTTATTTTTATGTTTTTGGGTCGACATATAATCATACAAAAACAAGGATTTGACCTAATTTTCCAACTCAAAACTATGTTTTTTATTTTTAGTTCCTTTCGTGTATACACATAAAATATATAGTATAGATAGTAACACATATGCGGATATAGACAAGACGCGCGCGATCAATATATATATATATATATATATATGTACAAAATTTAGATTAATGCAAATAGGAAGTTAGAAATAAATCGGAAATTTGAAATACGATGATGACAAATACAAAAAAAACTTTATAGTGAGTCATATGGGGTTTTTATGTCCATCATTTATATACTTATACGAGTATGTACATACATATATATAATTGCAATCGGATATTAAAGGGTTATAAATAGTATTTCTCCCCACTAAACTATCAGGTTAAACTCAAACAAATAAACTAATCTTTGCTTAAATAATATTATTCTACATAATATATAGACTATATATATACACAAGATTCTTGAAGATAGAACGGCTTTCTAAATTTAGAAAATTACTTAAATTACACAAATACAAGAACATTAAACAGATTGAATTTACCCTTTTACTTCTCGTCTCTCATTTAAAATAAAAATAAAAACACTTTTCAAGATGAAATTGAAATAGTTTTTCATCTAAATTCTATACTATCCAAACATTATAGTTGTATGCACATATTGAAAATCAATTAAATTAATTTGGGTTAATTTATATAGGCATTTATTTGGGGCACTATAATTCTCAAGAGCGATCATATATACTTCCATGATCGTATGGATGATCAACAATTAAAGTTAAGATCTGATCGTGCATTTTCAAGTTTTGCAACATTAATATTCACCTGTTCGCAGTGCGAGAATGTGATAATTACCACCATTATCTTTGATTATCTTGTATCGCTCACCAAAACTGGAAATTGTGATCGATTAATGATCAATAAAAGGGTTAAGTATATAAAACAATATTTAGGAAAAATTTCACTCGTCTTTTTAGAACGGTGAAGTTTTTACTAACCAAGTTTTAATAGCAAAACATATGAAATTGTATTGATGTGTATTTTTAATTCCACCTTTTGTAAAAACAATAAACTAAATCATCCACAATTTTGTTAACACTATCTTGATGATTGTGTTGTCATTTCGCACTTCAAGCGAATACTAGTGTTTAACGAGATGGTTATCATTCTCACGAAGTTCTTACGTTAGTTCTACCAATTGCTCGTACTCATGAAGATTTTTAACATAGTTTTGGACCTGTCAAAAATAGCTCCGAAACAAATGAGTTACGTTTCATTATTGTAGTTTAACTGTCGCAAAATTTTGATTAATATTGTATGGGCAATTAGTAGAACTAACGGAAAACATCATGAGGTTGATGTTCACTTGGCCAAATCATGATTAGTATTCAGTTGAATTCAGTTGAAAAAATCTATTAAAACATGGTTTACGTGTTTCCGGACCATATTAGATCATTCCAGAACTATGACAAAAATAAAAAAATTGATGAGTACGGGTAATTGGTAGAACTAACTGGTGGAACTAACGGAAAAACATCGTGAGTTTGATGTCCACTACGCAAAATCTTGATTAATTTTCAGGTGATTTGAAAAAATTTAACTATGTGAAACATCTAAAAAAAATCCATGAGTGCGGACGGAAAAACATCGTGGGAACGATGTGCACCTATAACAAAATCAGACTAAACAATTATTGCGCCTAAATGGCGTCTCCGCTATATTTCGAAAAAAACACTACTAAATTTTCGATTCGAATAGTTTTTTCTGTAATATTTGACAATAAAAGATAATTTGACGGTTTATTGTTAAAACAATCTCCATTTTCTAAAAAAATATAAACTATGCTTGACATATCATATTTCACTTTCGAGTATCTGAACAATTCTATAGAATTGAGATTTATTCAGTTTTCTGTGGTTAAAAATTGAGCTACTAGCTTTAGTTCTCCTTTATGGTATTATGACACTGGCTTTTTTCCCGACTTTTCTAGCGGCTAGAAAAGACAAACCGAGCGAGAAAAAAAACATGTATACAAAATATACACATGTGTGGGTGAATACGACATAGTACATAAAAAAATCGTTATATGTCAAAAAACCAGCGTAGCTCAAATTGTCTAGCAAAAAAAGTGGGCAATTCTAGCAGAAAAGAATTACATTTTGATTCTTTTTTTTTGACATACACACTTTTTTTGACATCTTCAATTGTAAACATTGGAAACATTGTAAAAATCAAATTTGATTAAAACTTAAAATTAAACTTACGGTATTTTCAAGCATATAAAAAAAATCATTACCACTTAAAAAATTTGCAAAAGTGGTTGTAATTGGTGCGGGAATTTTAGGACTGGCAGCAGCGCAACAGTTTCAACAATTTGGAATGGATGTTATTGTGTTAGAAGCAAGAGATCGTGTTGGAGGGCGTATTGCCACATTTCGAAATAATAATTACATTGCTGATCTAGGTGCAATGGTGGTTACTGGAATATGGGGTAAACCTCTAACTATATTGAGCAGACAAACTGGTATGGAAATGGCTCCAATAAAACAAGCTTGTCCAATGTACGGGTCTGGAGGAAAATCATAAAGATGAAATTTTTTTTTTTTTTTTTTAAATAACAGTATATTTTCTATTTAAATAATAAAATTTTGTATACAATAAATAAAAATACAGAAAATAACCATTTTAGTGTACTCCTTATTTATTGAAATGGTTGAAAGAGAATTTAATAGACTGCTCGAGTTCACAAGTTCTCCCATCAATTAGATTTTAATTATGCCGGAAATAATCCTTTATCATTAGGCCAAGCATTGGAATGGATTATACGATTACAAGAAAAACATGCTAAAGAAAAACCAGTGCAACATTTAAATAGTGTGATCCAACAACATAAAAATATGTATATTGAGAAAGAGTTTAATGTACGTTTAGCTCACCGTCAATTGCATGTTCTTTGGGCTGACGTAGAACAGTTGAATTTAAATTAAATGGAATCAAAACTCAAAGAAATGGAAATGAATCCTCCAAGTGATGTATATTTGTCATCAAACAATCGTCAAATTTTAGATTGGTTATTTACAAATTTAGAATTCGCTAATGCGACACCACTAAACACTTTGTCCTTAAAACATTGAGACCAAGATGACGATTTTGAATGCATTGGCAATCATACAACTGTGCGAAATGGATATTCATGTGTTCCAATCGCGTTACCGGAGGGATTGGATAAAGTATTTTCCTGGCGGTGTGGAGGTTACTACGGAAAATTTTAAAACCAATAATTCATCAGTACCTTATAAAGCTGATCTATTCTTATGTACCCTTACGTTAGGCGTACTGAAAATTGCCATATCTCCATCATCCAATCAATTAAACACGGTTAAATTTGATCCCCCTCTTCTGGAGTGGAAACAAGCGGCCATTCAACGTTTGGGATTCGGAAATTTAAATAAAGTTGTGCTGTGCTTCGATCGAATATTTTGGGATACTTCGTCAAATTTGTTTGGTCATGTTGGTAGTACAACTGCAAGTCGTGGTGAGTTATTTTTATTTTGGAGTATTTCGCAATCACCGATATTGTTAGTCCTTGTGGCTGGACAGTCCGCGGCAATTATGGAAAACGTATCTTATGATGTAATTGTAGGACGTTGTATTGCCGTACTCAAAGGTATTTTCAAAAATCGGCAGTACCACAACCAAAATAAACTAGTAACAAGATGGCATGATGATCCTTGGGCCCGAGGATCTTACAGTTTTGTCTCAGTTGGATCATCCGGTTCAAATTATGATTTAATTTTTAAGTGGACTTCGAGAAGCTGGAAGAATTGTAGACTACTCTTTAGGTTTTCCAAATACAAGTGCGAGTGATTCCAAACTCGAGTAGTACAATTTTAGTACATAGTTTGTGTTTAAATAAAAAATTTCATATTGAATATTTATGTTGCTAGTTTTATTGTATTTGAACAAAACTAATTATAAATAAATATATGTTTTAATCAAATTTTTAATAAAATTTAATAAAATCAAATTAAACTCTAACTCAAATCCCATATAAATTCCAATCCCAAAAATTATTAGGAAAATTAATTTTTTGTTTATATTTATATTTTTCATGCTGACGCACGTGGCGTCCATTGTAATAATGTTGTCTCCTGTTCCTTTCTCTTTCTTACAAAAATTGGTTTACAGCACTTTATTGCACTTCAAAACTAGCCAGTGTCATAATACCATTACAAAATTCATCAGTAGCTCAATATGCAACCTTCGCGAATTTAAAACTCTGTTAATATCAATTTCGAATATTGAGCAACCATCACGTTTTCATCACGTTAAATCACGTTTTCATGTAAACATAAATTTGAAACAATAAAAGTAGTCGATTTTTCATTTTTTGTGTTATATAAATCCCAACAAGCACATATGTTTGAAATACACGTCTGAATAAACCACAACAAAATCTGAAATGTGTTCACCAAATGTATAATGCGCAAATTCAATGTCATGACCAAACAAAACAAAATACATACAATCAAATTTCTCAACAATATACGATATAAATATGTCAGTCTACATTATAATTTCCCAATACTTGGCTAGATGGGATCGAGTTAAATAA
Source organism: Tipula unca (assembly GCA_951394425.1). NCBI lineage: Eukaryota > Metazoa > Arthropoda > Insecta > Diptera > Tipulidae > Tipula > Tipula unca. Next base: position 19,299,909 of record OX596382.1, on the reverse strand, counting down.
TTACTTGACGACAAAATTTTTAGACATTCCCCAATACGATCATTATTGTGTTGTACGTATAATACGTTCCGTCAATGTTAAATGGTTTAAAGTCAAGCCTACATAATTTATACATACATATGTATATATGTATTGTATTATAAAACTCGTTCATCCAACACACAATTTTTATAAAATTAACACATTTTTAATAAATAAAAAAATTTATAAAATCGAGAACAGAAATTTAATATGGCGAATGTTATTCCCATTCATTCATTAATGAAGATTGTTGTGAAATGAACATGTGGTTTGTACGAAATTCTTAATAACAAATGCGAAGGCGTATAAATAGTCTGACGTCATAACAAATATCAAGTATAGTTTTATAATATGATATTTGTATATTTTCCAAAGGAACCGTGTGACAAAAGTTATACCACCTTCGCGCAATTATATCCATATATTTGTATATGACGACAGGTGGGAAGGTTGTTTTATAGTTGCATATGCACAGTGTGACAACAAAATTTCTATAATACATATATATAATTACTTCTCTAATGTTGTTGTTCTGTATATATTGCGTGAATTATCAAAAACTAAATAGTTAGACACGGTTCACACCTACATGACATTCAAATTTATAAACCGTTAGTTTAATTAAATTATTAAATTTTTTGTTGTCATTTTAAATTAAAAATATGTCTATGTCACAACCACATATATAAGCACACCGTCTGATTAGCATGAACAGCTTAACATACATAACTTTAATTAAATTATTTAATCCGCCATATTGTTTTCTATATAACCATTTCTAATATATGTACGTATAAGAAAGAAAAATTTGTTTATACGATTTGGAAACATAAATCAAATTCAAATTCTTGATTTATATTAAAAAAAAATCTAAAAATAGTTCGACTATAAAAATTAAAATGTATAATCTCTTTTAATAGGCATAATATTTATATATATATATATATATGCATGTATTTCAATATAGGGTGTCGTGCAGGATATTCAACTGTGCCAGTGTGCCTTTATAAAATACACTCGATACGATAAATCTATAAATAATAACAAAACGTCTTGTGAGTAGTGTTAATGAGATACCTTTTATTATTTTCGAGCTGTCATCGCATTACTAATTTAAAAAAAAAAAAAAAAAAAATCGGTGCGACTATTTATAGACCAGCGTGTTAGATATATTGCTTAAAATAATACCTGTGTAAAACACATAATTAGTAATGTAAACATATTTTTAGAATTGTAAATTATGATCTTGGTTGGCATACATATGTATACATTATTAGTTGTGAGGGGACAACAATTGTCAACTTTATGTTGATGAATTATACATATATATAAATATGTCATATCCCACCATTTATTTGGTGAACTATATCATTTCGTAAAATAACAAAAAATTAATAAAAGTTCTAAATGAAATAGCCTTATGTATATAAATGACAGATTAATTTTTCAACCAATCAAATGTTGCATATGAATTTTTCTTTCGTTTCTTGCGTTCGAAACAAAACTCGCAGTTTTATTTTGAAATGCATCACGAACGAACGTGTTTAGCGACACTTTGATTACCATTTATTTGAATGCGATCAAATCAAAAATATATGACACAAAATGGAAAATTACCCAAAAAGGTATGTACATATTTGATCACGTACGCCACATATATTATTCTAATTTCTAAACTCTATATCCAGTCAAATTAAAATGTGTTTATCAACACCTTCCGATAAAATCACCAAAACAACAATAAAAAAATGGTAACAACGTAATACATACCGGTAAGTACAATTACCAATCTAGCTAGGTCTTAGTTCTGTTTTTTAAATCGCATAATGGAACAGGAACAAGTCAATCACGATTTATATACGTATGTAAGTATATGTTTAAATAAAAAATAATTCCACTGTCTTATATGTATGAATATATCTGATGTATATATGTACATATCTATATATATTTCGTTACGCAATTGTAAAACTTATGGTTATGTTATCAGTACAAAAATAAAATAAAACTAACAATATTTATATTTACGTTGATAAGACACACAAGTATGTACAATGATAAGAATTCACGATATCAAATTAATATTGGTTCGTATCAATGGAGTACAGGACGGTGTTTTGCCTCGTGTTCAATTAAAAGTTTGCTAAAAAGTGGGATAATCGACCCCCTTTAAGTTATCCAGCGATTAAGTTAAGGACTCTGTTGGCAACTATGAGGCCAGCGTAGATAATTTTAGTGACCATTGGAATTTCCACTATATAAAAAAAAAATTAATTATGTAGCGGTCAATAAATTATCAACCCTGGCATAGTGGTGTCTAAGAAGATTTCAAACTCACTCTGATAAAATAACCATCCCTACAAAAGCTTAGCAATATGATTTTTTTTTCGATTTTATTTTATTTGAAAAGTACGCAAAGGCCACAGATTTATTTATATAGCCGCAAAAAAATTGCCTCTTGCGACGAAGAATCCAAATTGAAATTAAGTAATCAACCTCTGTGGGAATTTGAATCAGTACTTCCATTTTTTCACTATGTTGGAGTAGTTTTAGTCAAAGCAGCATATCGTCGTGGTGGTTGCAAAAAGTCGTATGTCATAAAAAATTTAATTTCGTTTTTATTGTAGATCAACCTAAAAGCTGCATTTGAGCCTATGTCGTCCAGTCAATCAGAAAAGAGCATAAGTGCAAGTTGCATAAACGAATGATTTTTTTTCTGGTTACCACAATAAGCCTTATGCCAAACTGTGATAGAACGTGACAGCGCATTCGCGTGTAAGATACGACAATTTTGTTTAATTCTATAAGTAAATTTGTGTAATTTTATTAGAACATTTAACGTAAGTATTAAAATTAATTATATCATTTTATTTGATTTTAAACCGTAACTAAATTGTGTTTATTATTAAAATATTATGTCAAATATTGACAGTCAGACAACTATAACCCAACGTAAATTTTGTATGCTCTGTATGCTTCTGTATGCTTGTAAACTCTGAAAATATTGGAAAATACTAGAGGCTACCTTTTATTTACAAGAAACAGTTGAGACACAACGCTTGACCCATGGCAAATTGGACTTGATTTCAACTATTCACTATAATCGTACATCACCTGATAATCAGGATGAAGATGATTTCAGTTCAGGATAAGATGAACTCTACGATCCATCAGAACATGAAGAAATCACAGATAATGAGGACTTCTCAATAGAACTCGGTGACATACAACAGAAGTCGATGTTGTTTCTTCAAAACAAGAGAGTTAAACTGAAACCCTAAATAGGAAGCGCATAGGACAAGCTGATCAAACTCAAAAGAAGCCACAGAAGAATTCACAACTGCGGCTTAAGGGAACAAGCTACATTGGTTTGAAGAAAAATCCGAACGGGAAATATGATCAAACCAGAACGAAACGAGGAACAATCTCTTCGTGCAAGATTTAACGGGCATGTAGCACACCAATCAAAACGTCGGGCACATCACAATTTCGAATGCTATAGAAAAAGTGTTTCGGATGTTCAAAGCGCAAGAAAGAATTTAGGTTTTACATTTTACTTGATTGTGCGCGAAGCCAGAAATAATAAATTAAAAAAATGTTTCTAAGCACATTGAACATCGGCGAAAAAGCTCTCCGTTCATAGATATTGTCTGATGATGGATCTGGTAGCGGCAAAAAATTAGCAAAAGATTTTCAATAGTACAGAACGTTGTGTAATTCGTTGGCAAAAATTGAAAGCCACTATTGCAAATTATGATCTAGTAAAAACTTTAAGGTGGTGAAAAAATTATATATAGATATTTGTTCTTCATTGACAAGAAAGATCTATGTATCAAAGTAGAAACCTAGATGAAGAAACCTCCCAGAAACACATTGCAAAAGAGAATAAAGCACTGTCAGAAAAAGAAAAGCACAAAGCCTAATCTAGGGATTTCCTAAATATACAAACCTACACGGTCGATTTACATGGCACGAAGTAACTGGATATCTTGAAAGTAACGTGTTTGCATCTATCACCACAAATTACTTTTAGAAACCAATAGAAAGTAAAAACTCTAATCATCTGATGATTTGGAAGACGATGGATGTGATTATCAGAATAGAAATGTTAAATTGTATACCGCGCCTCCTAAACTAAGTATTAAATATAATGTCTTGATTGAACAGAGACACTCAGTGGACAGGCATACGCAGCAGATTATTTACCTATTATATACCTCGACTTGGCAATAAGAATGAGATTCCTTGCGAAGCCTTTGCCTATACCAATATGCTCCAGAAAGATTAATTAATTTAAACTTAATTTTGTGCAAGACTTAATGCTTAAGTATACCCAACCATAGTGTCATAACCGAATGTATACCAGTCCATTTCATCCTAATCCTCTCACAGGGCCTAATGCAATTGAGGCTACAAAATTAAGACACCTACAGGTACTAAAAAATCATCGTCTACCGATAAGCAAGCAGACATCAAACAGGTGCCAGACACAATTACGGTAAGAAAATTACATAGGTCAAATTGTATTTTACTATAATAGCACCACTAATTGACTGTAATACATATTTACATACTGAGCGAATAATGATTGACACGTTCAACAACTGCAAATTATCAACCAACACTCATTTCTGCACCTCATAAAAATCGAGAAATTATGTTATTCTTCGCATACTTTTTCTTTATGCTGCAAATTTCTTTTTTGTCGTTTTTGCAATATATATATAAGAAAATGAAAAGCCGGAACCTTACGTTTCTTCATCTTCGCAGACTTTTTCTTATAAATAAATTGATAAATGTATATATAAACATTTAATAAGCATATAAATCAAAATATGGTATTATAAAAAAAATTCACGAGCTCTCTGACACTCATTTTTATTAATTTTAATTTAACTATATGTATGGGAAAAGTTAATTTTCTCGTGCAACCAACTATTTATCATATGGCCTTGAAGTGAAAATAATTATGTATATGTATACATATTTTGATAAAAATCTGCTTGTCTTATATTTACCAAACAATTTTATTATTAAGTGAAATTTTAGCATACAAAAATGATTGTGATTGGTATTATAAAAACCATATAAACAAATGACGCGTTTTGTATGTTTAATGTGTATTTTATGTATACAAACAATACATATATGTATATATATATGTTTATTCTATGATTCATTATTATGTTATGTTTGTTTACGATGGTCATCATGATTTTCGAGGAAATTTTTGCCATTCATACTTCAGGTGACATAATGCAGAACAGTAAACAATACTATGTACATATATTATACAAAAAAACGGCCGGATACATTACAAAAACATATTATGCATAAAATTCATACCACATGTTTTACATACTTTCACAGTACATATGTACATATGCTTAAACAGATGAAGCATATAATATCTATTTTTTACTATATATTCGTATACTTATGTAAATATGTTAAGCCAGATCGTAAATTTATGTTGTGTTCAGTCATTCAAAATCGACCAGAGGAAAATAGACGACATAATCCAGAGAGATATGTATACGTATGTATATATGGTTGGAATAAATACATAAAAATATGTTGTGTTAATAAAACATACATATATTATGTATTATAAACAATAATACATAAAACAGTTTCACGATACCGTTTCAGTATTTTTATTTATTTTTTTCGTCTTAAAAGGAAAATTACTTATGTTGTCGTTTCTTTACATTTACAACGAAGCAAAAAAAAAAAAAATACATTAAATTCCATAGTAAAAATTAATAAAAGAATTTTGTATCATATTATGTATGTATATCGACGTATAATACCGCGCGTGTTCAGAATTCGATGTGTGCTTATAGGGTTACAAACAAAAATTCAAATATGGCGCCGCATTTAAACAATTAGCCAAAAATATAAAACCGTGTAGATGTCATTAACCGATTAATTACTATTATATGTATATATACTAAACAACTAAACAGAAAGAGGTATGATATAAGAAAATGACAAAAACAACAAAATTTGTCTTGTTGGACAATTAAACCTGAGTATGGTATAATCTTAACGGAAATCCTGAAGGTGTTCATTTAATTTATAGATACGTTCCAAACGTATAAAGGGATGTTTTTTTTATATACATACATATATTATGATTTATGTAACTATTTACTTATTTGTCATAATTTTATGATCTTTACGACGTTATGTGTATTAAGATAAGACATATAGTTTTCATTCATTCATTCATATTTTATTTTTATTTTTTATTACGGTTTCTTTGGTAAACAAACTCGTGTTAATGTAAAGAAGGAGACGAAGACAAATTATTTTATACTTATGAAGTAGAATTTATATATATTGCTTGCGATTCTGATGGGTTATCGTACACATGATCCAGGACCGAACTTATGAACTTGAGGTGTGGTTTTTATAGGCCCAAAACCACTTTACTTCATTCAATCAAGCCTCCTCCATAACAGTCAGTCAATAACTAATTGTTCAAAATATGCAATTTACGTAATAATTATGGGAGCGGCGAAATGCCGATATACTGTTATTTGACCTGGTCTTTTTATAAAGAAACCCTTAGTTCAAATTTCTTGATAATACATAGATAACATTAAAAGTACAGTTTAAATCAAACAAATGGATGCCATGATGTCATACCGATCAACGTCGATATTTAGATATTCGGATGGAAGCCATCCACAAACCAAAAATAGAGGCAGCTACCGTCTTAAACTAAAATAAATCGGCCGGCTCAAAAAATTAAAATTATGAAATCTCAACTTTTGGTTGCGTTTGGTTATTTCAGAAAAAATATGCAACTATTTGACATAAGCTGCAATTACGTCTGCGATGAATGTGATGAAATATTTGCTTAATGGCTGAATTCAGATTCAACTCAAGTGACAACATATTCTTAACAATTTATCTAGTGTGGGACTATGATTACTCCCGGCCCTGAGGCCAGTATTAAATAAAGAGTTCACCAACAAATGTCTACCAAAAACCATGAAAAACCATTGTTGTTTTTTTCTACTTAAGTCTCCTACAAGTCACTCGCAGTTTGCTTCGCTTACTGTTGAACAAACTGAAACCGTTGTGTTTTGGGATTACAACAAATGATTAGATTATTTGAAAAAAAAAATTTGTTTTGGAAAGTATAATTCGTTTACATTGTATCGACCGCTTATAGCCATATTGTCAATCATGATAAAAATGTGGAATAATATATGAAAATTCAGCTCTATAAAGCAACCTTGAAAAATGGCTTCCTTTTAAAAAGTCTTTGAAAAAATCACCAAAATCAACTAAAAATCAAAGAAATATCAAAATTTTAAAGTTTAACCAAAATACACCCAATTTTAAGTATTTTGGAGAATTTGAGATGCTTTCTAGTATTTAAAATTAAGGTTCTGAAATTCATGAAATTTTATAAATTTTTGAGAATTGTAAAACCGCCAAAATTGTGTTAAATTTTTTCGAGTTATATTTCAAAAATCATCTGAAATTAAAATTCAAAATATGAAAAATACCCCAAATTTCTTGTGATCTTTCCGTAAAATTAGTGAATTTTGAATATTGTAAAAATTGGAGGAATGCTCTAAAATTCGAATGTTAAATTTTGTCTATAGAATATTTTACAATTTAATTAAGAAACTTTGGTTTTTCCGAAAACCGAATTAATATTGTCAAATTTGATTACAAATCTCGATTATAGGTAATTGTTAAAAATTTTGCAACTAACCGTAATTGGAAATTTAAAAGTTTCAGAATGTGTAAATTTCGAAATTTATTAACATTTCCACGAGACCAACCACGTCTGTATCATGAGTACGTACACATCCGTATGATTACCTAAGTAGCAGACTAAAACTGGATAGGTAGTTTGATTTTGTTCTAAAAGAGGACTTATTACATTCTATGTTGAATAAATAATTCTGTGTTTTTTTGAGAAACTAGTTAACTGCAAAAACATTATTTTATTTAAAATAATTTAGAAATATGTATTTATTGATTTTTTCGTATTTCATAAATTTATTACACAAGAATAGTTTTATAAATCTGTTGAAGTGAAAATATGTCAGATATCTTGTTTAGGTGTATGAGAATTTAATTTACATAAAGTTGATATTTGCAGATATTTTTTTTTGTAGTTATTCACTTTCAAGGTGTTTTTATGAAATATTTATCTGAAAATATATCTCTGTGGCTCGGGACCCTTCAAGGAATCCTATGATCCGGCTCTGAGTTTAGCTTTAAATAAAACCTGAGTTCAAAGACAATGCAGATTTATCATGTAGATAAAGAACACAACACTCCATACATATGACAGTTAAGTTAAATATAATATGGCAGACAGTTTATTTGCTTTAAAGTAGGCGCTGGAGAATTTTCCAGATATAGCTGCCACGGATATTTCTGGGTCTGGTCCAATGAGGAATTGATGTACCTATATGAAATAATCAGATGGAGGCCGAGAAGGGCATGACTGCAAAATAGAGAAATCTCCGAAATTGCATGATTATACTTAGAGAAAAGTAATGAGATTCCCTTCTTCAATGTCTTATAGAATTGGCCCGATAGTTAAAAAAAATAATACAACGGGCTTTTGATATGGGTACCTAAATGAGTGTTTCGTATGTAAAACGTAGTTTTCACTCACAAAGTTTTCCATAAAAAAAAAATACTCATTTGGGTGGACCCGCATATAGAAAACTTCGTTTTTCGTACAGTTAGGCCCGTTAATTATATGGCCCTGCTGACCAGATGTATTCAGAACTCAACCCGTTCGATTTATTCAACAAGTTGTTGGCGGACCTGAATCGCCCGTTGTCATTATACTTAATAACTGAATTCACATTCAACAAAAGTGACAACATATTTTTATCAGTTTATCTTTATATAAAGCCTGAGTTCAATGACTTAATAAATAAATCTGCATCATGTTGATAAAGTATAAAACGGTAACCATATATATGCATAGGTGGCTTAAACTAAAATTATTTTTGTTAATGCAGTTTTAAGTCACTTTTAATGACATCTAAAACAGGTGGCGCAACACCTACGTACAGCCAGAGCCACTATGTACATTGATCGAACAATGATTCTGCAACGAATAATGTCATTAACAAGATTCGCAATCTTTGTTGCATTTAAATTACATATTTAATTGGCTAAGTGGTGTGAATAGCAAATCATCACATTTTTATCCGCATTTGTGTATAAGGGTTTAATGTTCAACCACGCGTTAAAACAATTCTAAAAGACATTAACAGTTATAATCTAATCCAATTGCACAAGTTTCGTTGAGTTAATATGGATTTAACGAAACTAACCAATAGCTTAACTCGCTCATGGAAATAGTCAGTAACGTGAAAATTTAATACACTGGCTACAAATTTACTACACTGGCACGGATATTTCTCGGTTTGGTTTAATGAGGAATTAGACTTATACCAAGGAGAGCATGACTTCAAATCTAAGAGTGATTTCTGGAATTGATGAATACTTAAAGAAAATTAATGGGATTTCATTCTCGAACGGTTTAAAGAATATAATTCGTTACATTTCCGGCTTCATCCAAATTTTATATCGGAAGAAGTTTCTCCAAACTGTTTTTTTTTTAAATAAAATAATATAAACTGCTGTGATGTTGCCGTTCACATGGAAGGTCAGCCACAACTGTCAAATGTCTTTGATTACATCATTGCCGGTTAGATTAAAATTACCGGACAATACTTTTGGATGCACAAATAAGCAAAATCTAACCTTTTCTCCACGCATGAAATTGCGCTCATTTTATACCGAATTCCATTGTTAAATTACCTGCAAAGATAAGAAAATATATTATTAATATTGTACATGTTGTAAGATGGTGCGGTTTACATACAACTAATGTGTATATACTCAATCTAAAATCTATTTTTGTACAAATCACATCAAACAGTATCGTAACTTTATCTTTTATATACATACATACATATATACTAACCGCACGAAACAAAACAACTTTCAATTCTTCTTAACAGTACGCGGTCGCCCTACTTTCCCACTATAAGGATATTAATATCGTGCATAGTTTTCCACTCAATATATATACATACATAATGTCACATATGCCATAATGACTACAAAGATATAATTTGTTAAAAAGAAACAATTTTCTTTGTCATCTTCAATTACCCGCATTACTCATAAATCAATTAAAATCAATAAAAATAAATACAAAAAGAAACTTGTAAGATTATTTATAGTTTTATTCCATTCCAATATTAGATTTCAATTGGATCGTCATGTGGTTTTTATTTTATATGTATGAAATGCGGTTTCAACCGAAAAACTATATAATGGAGAGGGGGAATTTAAAAAAAAAAAATCCAAACCCTCCAATATGTTAAACAATAGCGGACAATTATCAAGGGATTGGTTTTTTTCTTAAATGACAATATAAATTCTAATTATTCGCAACACAATGTCTTTAAGATTAGCTCATTCTCGCTATCTCACTCTGTCTTGTGCTATAGTTATTCCGGCCGCGCATATTGACAAAAGAATTTATTTTCGTATATATACATATTTTGTAACAGGAACAAATGTAGACAACAAAAAGCAGACGTTTTGTTTTTTCCATTGCTTGTGCTGTGTTTAGGGATGGTCTTGCAATGAAATATTTACAAAAATAAAAAAAGCGCGCGAATTTGTTAAAATAACGAATTAATGTGCGTGACTATAATAAGCTTAACTGATTTATGTACTGTTTTGTGCGTACTTCAATTTTATATCGACATATGCGAGCGATCTCTAATTGAAATGTGGCGTGTACGTTAGCCTTTATAACACACATATTTAAATACAAAATTGCTGATGGCCAAAATTTACTCGCAGTCGACATACGCACACATAATATGCGTGACCTATTTTTTAACATAATTTTGTGTACTGTTGTGTATATGGTGTAATTTACATCGAGATAAACTATTTAGTTTTTTGTTGTTGTTGTAAGTATGTATATAGTAATAAGTAGGGTTTCCCCATACCAAAATAAAAATTTGTTTACGGAAAGTATATTCGATGATTACAAAAATAATCATTACGCGCTCGTGGTGAATTGAAACATTGATTGCTCAACGTTCATTTGATACGTAACAAATGGATAAGTTTGGGATTTTTGATTTGTTGTGCTTTCAATTTATTTGATTGTGTGTTTAATGCATTTTATTATAAATAGATTTGGGATTTTATTACCATCGGAGGTTTCAGATTTGTTACTAACAAAAATATGAATTTTACCAGTATATTTGAAATATAATTTGAGCCAGAGTTTGACTAAGATTTGGCCATAATTTAGAACGAATTCCAGTTCAACATTCAGCCTTTCGCCTGGAATTATTTATAACAAAATTAGAATAAAAATCTTGAAAGTTCGTTCCAGTTGGAACTAGAATTTGAACTAAAGCGTTTGGAGGTAAAATTTTAATTCTAAATATAAAACTTGAACTAAAACAGTATTTGAATTATAAAATTTGAACTAAAATTTAAATTTGAATTAAATTTTATATATTTGAAGCAAAATTTGAACGCAAAAATGAAAATGTTGTATGTATGTATTGCAATTTGGTATAACATTTAAATTACAAGTAATATTTGGAACTTGTAGGAATTAGAATTTGAACGCTAATCAAATTAGTGAACCAAGTTTGAACAAGAATTTGAAAGAACTTTAAAAATTAGTTTTAGTTGGAATAACATTTTTGACTAAATTTTGTTTTAGAACTAGAATTTGAATGAAGAGCTTGAATTAAAATTTTAGTTAAATAGTTGAACCGCATAATCCTAAATTCCATTTGAACAACATTGCTTGAGTCAAGAAAATTGATTCGGTTTAAAATTTGAATTAAAAGTTGTTGAACCAATTGGCTAATTAATTAAGCTTCCTCGTAAGGTTGCTTCACGTTTTAGGTATCATTTTGTTTAGGTTGGATAGCAAAAGCTGAAATGAATACATATTATTTTGACCATTAGAATGGTAAATTGAATCATAATTAATTTGTTTGATACTAGTGGTATCTATAAATAACTGACTAAACTAATTAAACGTTTAGAAAAGAATAGAATACAATTTTTATTTTAAGTTATCCTAGAATTTGAAGCAACATTTGAATTAGAGATTGAACTAAAATTGAAATTTAAACATAACATAACAATTAGTATTGACATTTACACTACAATTTGAGGTAAGACCGTGCGGCCAGAGTTAAAATGAGAATTTTAAATAAATGTTGAACTAAAATTTGAATTAAAATAAATTCAAACTAGAACTAATATATTGAAAAGTTTGAAAGATATTTTATTTAATTTGAACGCATATAGTTTGAATAATCATATTTTAGCTATAAGTTGAACTATACAATTTGAACACTATTTATTTAAAATTTGATTAATAAATTGAAGTAGAGTGTGAATTAAATTTTAGATGGAATTTTATTTGAACTAGGTAAAGTGATTCAAGTGTAGGAACAATATTGTTTGAGGAGATGTTTGATTATAAAATTTGATTCGATTTAAAATGTATGTATTGCAATTTGGTATAAAATTTAAATTAAAAATTAATCATTAACTTGTAGTAATTAGAATTTGAACGGTAACCAAGTTTGAACTAGAGCTTTAAATAATTTTACAATTTTAACCATATGTAGTAAAAATTGACTAATGCAGAGTTTGAATTAAAATTTTAACTAATGGTTAAACTGTGTAATTTGAACTCTAATTGGGTTGATAAACTTAGTTTAACGTTTCTAACAGAAATTCGTGCTTTTGAGTCTTAAATATTATTATTATTTAGTTGAAAATCAAATCGATTTTATTACAAATTCTAGTTCAACTAAAAATTATTACTTTTGTCAAAATCTGATTTAGTTTTAGATCAAATGTAAACTATCAAGTTCAAATTTTAATTTAGTTCAGATTACAATTTTACTTCAAAATGTGGTCTAATGCTGTGTGCCTTAACACACTAAATATTGACTAAACTAAAATAAATTGAACTTTCACTATTGAACACCAGGTTATAGCTGAAAAGTCTCTTTCCGAGGTTACTTTTCGTCGACTTTTCATTTCAGTTGGGAAGTTAGTTGCAATTTAAGTTTGTACATGTTTCGAGAGAAACTTCATTTAATGTTGTCATTTATTTTTCGCAAGAATATCTCATTTTTCCCTGTCGAACAATTTACATGACATTTATAAATAATTATTACGTTTAAAATTGTTATAAAAATACAAAGCATATAGTATGTTTGTGAACAACTCTCCTCGTTGGCTGAATTTTTTTCAATTAAGATACTTGTGTGTTCATTTAAGAGGTTGATTTTCCAGTTTTCCATTGCGTGAATCAAAAATGTATATTATGATGTAAAGAAATTGGAACATTTATCTTCGTGTCTGACTATGATTATCCTACTAATATTCGTTTATTTTAAGGTTTATTACTGGTACTCTTAAATCAGTTAAATGTGTTCCCAAATGAACTGGTTGTCATTTGTCATAAGAATTTTGTTTTTAAATAAATAGAGCTATTCCTATTGTGTAATGTGTATCGCGATATAATTTCAACAAAACTGGTAATACGTACATATAATATTTAACAATATTATATTACGTAAGAAATTATATGTAAATTATATTTACATGGATTACCTTAAAAATCAAAATACAAATTGTATTGTGAATTACTTTGTTCGCCGTTGCCGTTTATTTTTTATAATCCATCTTAATAAAAATATATTAAAATACACAAAAAGTGTATTACACAATTATTATTGTTTATCATTATCCTTTAATAATTGTAAAAAAAAAATTGTTACTCTATGTATTTTGGATGTAGTTTTTCGAATGATTTTGACATTTAATTTAGTTTAGTTAAAGTTGAGGCACATACACTGACTTTTATGCTAATGTCATCTATACATATATTGCATTAATTAACCTTACTTTAGTTTAGTTAGTCAATTTAGTCGATCGAGGCACACAGCATAAGTCTAATGCTGTGTGGCATTTTATGCAAAATTTCGGCGACTTTCTAAATTCATGTTTAATTGTGCTATTAACCAATAGGCGGCTACCAATTAGCTAATTAATTTAGCCTCCTCTTGAGATTGCTTTTTGTTTTAATTATCATTTTGTTTGGGTTGAACATTAAAAATTGGATTGTTTACATATTATTTGAAAAATAGAATCATAATTTGTTTGCTTGATACTAGTGTTATCTAGGAATGACTGTCTAAACTAATCAACAATTTAAAAAAGTCGACGATTTAGACGAATTCCGAAATATTATGAATTGTTATCAAACTTAATTCATATACTTAAAAACAAAATCTAGTACACGTTCTAAATATTTTACCAAGTTCTAGATCAAATTTTAGTTCAAAATTGGCTTTGATAAAAAAATTCATAATTTTGAACTATAGCATTGTAGAGCCACGCGATTTATTTTTTTTTACTATGGCAGCGATGGAGTTGGAAACTAAAGCTTAAATATACCCATATGACAATGAACTTGACCCAATAAGACTACAATCCGAGGTAACTGAGTTTGATTGTGGTGAAGCTTTAAATAGCCATCATAGCGAAGCTCAATTTGTGGTATGCTGGAACTGGGAAGAGACTTTGGACATTCATACCAGGATTGTCCTCGGAGGTTTATTACATTTTGTTTTGGATATGGCAAAGAGAATGTGAAGAAAATCAACTCGGAAATCAAAACCAAAAAATGCTCCCAGACCGAACAAACCAATGGAAATCGGAAAACAATCCACCTAGAAATACAAATTTGAATCTCAATATATCAACCTTTACCGAATTAGACTATATAACAAAACAACTGGGCATAGTGACTCATCTCAAACTTATTGCCAATGAATAAAACCTCGCGTGTTAGAACATATATTTATTTCTTCCATTATGAAATTAATTTTGTGAATATGGTTTTAGGACATAAGGTTTTCCTTCTACAGAAATTGACATTCGACCGTATCTCAACGTTTATATATTTAAAACATTGTCCGAATAACTTGATAGTGGATCAAGCATAAATATACTGGGGAAGGATTCACTCAAGTTTTCAAGATCGCTATCTATGATGGTTGATAAACTTTGTTCTACCACGGTTGACGAGACTGAAGTTAATTAAAGATCAATTCCCACATCATTTACCAAATTAGAGTTAGGTTGTATATTCACTTGCATGAGCATAAAGAATAAATGTTGGTTTGCGCTTCCGATTAATAAACGATATTTTCTGGTATTCTCAATTGTGCAGGAAAAACTGTATACCGAATTTGATTGAATGCGTCCACTTAACGTGATAGAACCAAGTCAAAGCACGTGGTCATCGTCTTTTGTCATGGTTAAAAGGTCGAATGGTAAAATTTAATACCGTTACGGTGAATAATTCCTATCTGCTTCCTTTTATAGATAATAAGTATATAAGCTTTTGATAAGAAGAAAAAACAAAAGAAAAAAGCGTTTACAATTTCCGGACGGTCGCTCTACTAGTTTAGAGTGATGCCGTTTGGGCTCTGTAACACTGCTCAGGCTATATGTGCCGCTTATTGCATAAGATCATGTCAACGGAGCTGCACTGCAGTTGGTTGCTACCGGAGATTTATTTTCAACTCCGCTCAATTAGCGCCTCTATAATTTCAGATGTTCAAAAAGAGAGATTGACGTGTTTGTTTCCCACCGGTCCTGTTCATTTGAATTAACAAATTTTGTTTAATCCAAGCAATTCTTAATTCGATGTGAGTACGGAGGGGTTTTGAGGTGTCCTGTTTTAAAAGGGTAAGGACGAGCAGTCGATATTATTTTTCTATCAAAAGCTCAATTCAGCACAAAAAAATTACACGGCGACTGAACTGGAGTGCTTATGGCTGCGTTTTTGGCTATCAAACAATTCCATCAATATGACGATGTTTATAGGTTTACAGTACTCATTGAAGACTGAAGTGGGTAATGGGCATTCGCGATCTAACGAGCCGACCAGCACGATGAAGTCTTTATTTACAATCCTTTGATTTTGAAATTGACCACCAAAAAGGCAAGGAAAATGTGGTAGTTGAGAATATTTTGCGACAGTTAAATCAAGTAAAATGTTAAAGCAGATTCGCTTGCCCCATCTCTATAGTACCTGTGCGTATCCAAAAGTGTGGGAATAGCAAAACAAAAAAAAACATTGACCGTCGATTTGTAAATTACACACGAAATATAACCATTTTAAGAAATTCATTCATTCATAACCTCAAATTGAGTCAAATATGGTTAAGTAAAATTTTCAAGAATTGTTTTTCAATAAAATACGATTTAATCGTATATATTTATTGTCGCAACCCACACACGTAAATAATCAAACCCCCGTATTATGTATTATACATAAAATACTAACATGCCTTACCAGTAAAAAAACAAGGTGTTATATAGTTTCTTTCTATATCGTTTCGGCCTTATCGCATTATAATATTCCTAAAACGATAAGATAAAATCGAGATATTTGACACCTGGTGCTAAAATTTCTAAACTTCATGCAGAGCGGAATTTTATTTATTATTATCGTTTTATAAATGGTTGTTACTGGTATAGTAAATAGTAATTAAACAATTACTTGGTGTATTATTATGTGCGCGCTCGTCAAAACTATATATACATATGTATGTATACAAGCACAATAGAAATCGCGTGTTAAAGATAAATCAGCATCGTAATTATGTTTGTATAACACTATAATAATGATTATATCGAGTTTTATGTTTTATTAATAATAATTAAAAATGATTAGAATTCAATTCTAAGTATTGTATATACTATATATAGAATGGAATGTGTCGTATGTATATGAATCGTATAAATAGTGATTGAAACTGCGCGGGATTTTTAGTTATTTATAAGCGGAGAGTATGATACAACCTTATGTAACGGCGCCAAACTAATCAATTTTATATATAGTTTTATCGAAATTTAATTTTTCCGGTTGAATATAAATTAGTCACAATATGTTATCTACAAAAGAAAAAAAAAACAAGTGGCAAAGCGTCCTTAACTAAACGACATAATTTTTTAGTCACACTAATTTGTCAACTTTCTTTTACCTTTATATTATGCTGCGACGCGTTATAACCAATAACGTTAATTAAGATCACTATTTGAAATTTGAGTTTATTTAATATAACCTTTTTAACGATTTGATATTAAACTCGTTGTTAGTGATCGTTATTTATGGATGATAATTTGTTAAAACAGGTGATCATTATTTCATAACCAATCGTATAACGTTAATTAAGATCACTATTTGAAATTTGAGTTAATTTAATATGACCATTTTAACGATCGGGATTCGTTTTTGACATTAAACTTATTGTTAGTGGTCGTTATTTATGGATGGATAATTTGTTAAAATAAGTGATCGCGATCAATATTTTATAACCAATCGTATAATGTTAATTAAGATCAGATTTGAACTTGGAGTTTAACAATCGGAATTCATTTTTGACATTAAGCTCGTTGTAAAATAGGTGATCGCGATTATTATTTTATAACCAATCGTATATAACGTTAATTAAGATCACTATTTGAAATTTGAGTAAATTTAATCTAATCTTTTAACGATCGGAATTAATTTTGCACATTCAACTCGTTGTTAGTGATCATTATTTTATACGAAGATCGCATAATAAAATCTTAGAATAATTCTTTGTAATTCGGCGGAACACTATATACAAGACCGAATCATAGTATGAAGGGAACTAGAGGCCTCAGGGCCCGTTTACTGTAGAGCCTGAATATAAAATTAAATTATTTTTAACAATTCTTAATTTAAACTCAAAATATTAACTCGGTTGTGAAAAACTAATTTTTTTTTTAAACTTTTAAAGTTCTTAAGTAAATTTAAAAATTTCCAAACCGAATTTCACAAAAAAATTTTAAAAAATTTAAAAGTCGAATTGTTCAATATTTAAAATTTAAATATTAAACGCTATTAAAATTTCTTGCAATTCTGACGCTTCCCTCGAAAACAAAAAGAACCTTAATTGTTATTTGTTTCCTATATACCTTGTGGTACTCAAGTACTGCAGAACAATTTCACGGAGCAAGCTGATTCTATCGCCAAGTGCTGATAATTTGTCTGATATGGGTGTTAGACATTCCACTTTCATATTTTTATTTATTAATCAGGTACGCGGCACTCTAACATGACCACTAGATGACATATTCAGATTCGCTTAGACATCTCTACGATTGCCTGTCATTGACCATCGAATATCCACATCTACATTTCTTTCTTTAGGACTTTTTTTGAAAATCAATTAATTTTTCAATTATTTTATTATTGTTAATCTTTGAAATATCTTAGTTTACTTTTTAAAGTAATATCAATTGTGCTATTATAAGGTTTTTATGTGCTATGTTTTGTTATTTGCTATTAATTTCACGTTAACTATTATCACTTGAATTATACCGAGTAAATAGCATAGTGATTAATGTTGTGACGTTTGGTACTGGGTTAGAATAATAGAGCTACGAAAGGGTTTCGAATTAAATCGGATTTGAACCTCTGATCAAGTAGAAAAACAAATTAAATTCCACATGATGAATGAGCATGATTTTTGGTAGAAATTTGTTAATTCATATACTGGTCCCAGGGCCCGGAGTACCATAATTCAAATGTTGCTATTTGTATTGGAAATTCCTAAAATATTGTTGACACTATAATATTACTGTCGATTTTAACATTTGATCAAATTATTATTCTGTCTATATTTTATTAGATTAATTTCATTCTTCTTCTTCAGCAGTAAACAAATATTATTTCAAAAATTAAATAATAAATATACCATCTGGCAGACAAACAATTTGAACATGGCGATCCATATCCAGATAAGGATCGCAGAAAAAACAAACTACAAATGTATACGATCATCGATGGATCAGCACTTTAACGTTTACATAAAAACAAAAGAGATGCGCATCGATCAAAGAATATCATAATGGAAGATCGCTAATTAAAATCACGCGATCAACATGAAGCGATCACATACTCATCGATTTCTATATATGTACAAAACTGTGTTCAATGACGTAATATATGCTCGATCAAAATATTGTATAGTGTAACCTTAGCCTTCTATGATCAAAACATTTTTTTTTTTAAATACTCATCCAAAATTATAAATCGCGCTCTTTCTCGCCATTCGTAAGAAAGCAAATAAAACTCATAACTCATTTGTTTCTCGCACTCACCGAATTTATTTAATCAAATTTAGAAGAAATTTGTTCGTATATAGCTATATGCACGATCAGTGTGTTGCTTATGAACAATATGTATGTACTGTTAAAATACAATATTGGCGTCATTTTTCTTTTTCTTCTATACTTCAGTTATTTTGTTACGAATAAACATAAGAAAAAGTGTGTGTATGTATGTACATAAGTAACATGGGTATTTGTATTTTGTCTGAATAATTTTCAATTGAACATAGATGCGAGATTTGAAGATCATCTCGATACGAAAAAGAGAATAGATCTTATTATTCTCTTTCATTTATTATTATTTTTTTGTGTTTTTGACTGATCAAGTTGGATCATCTTGAAATAAAATAAGAAAAAATGGCGTAATTTTATGAATATGATTTTTATTTATAGAACTAATTTTGTTTTGTATGTTTTGAAGGATTTTAGTGTACGGTAATTTTGTCTATTTTCTAAATTAAAAAAAAAATTAAAAAGATAGACGGCGCCTTTTTCTTATTCATTTATTTTAAGGTATTTAAAAATAAATACTATATGTATAGTAAGCTGTTGAAAGACCTGTTGCTTCCTCTTTAATATAATAAAGTAAAATACGTCTTCCGCTGTAAAACAAACCATGTCGCCTTAAGCCTACTATATAGCAGACTAAGTAAGATTAAGTATAAGAATGATATAATTTAATAAATGTATTAATAAAATCGCCAAAGATGAAATCATCGCCATATTGTAAATATATAGAATACATACACACACATCAAATTTCTTTTAAATAAAAAGTAACTTGATGTGTGTGTGTGTAGTAGTTAGTATAGAATAGTTAAGAAAACCAACTGACCTTGCTCCATTCAAGGCAGCAGCGGCATTATAAGTTATGTATGTGTATCGACACATTAAACAGGCCGTATCGAAAGACATTTTTTTTATTTTATTTTCTCGTAATTTAATGCGAAATCGTATGTGTGTGTAGACGAGTACTACTTAAAAACGTAAAAAAACAAAAAATATCAATATGTGCGCTTTCGTAATGTTAATACTTTTGTTATTGTGATTGTCTTTTCGTTTCTGCTATTAAATTAAGGATGAATGGCCAAACCCCAAAAAAAAATAAAACTAAAAAAATAGTTTGGTAAAAACTAGTTAAAAAATATATAATATTTAGTTTTTGTTTTTGCTAGTTGACATGTATGTATTAACCGTCGTCGTTGATAAACATTAGAATTCGTTTTCATTTGTGCGTGATTGAAACCTTGAAAATTTCATTTTTTTTTGTTTTGTTTGTGTAGTGCTTATAGGGTGTTTGATAATTTATATATAGAGCTAGGTTAGGAATATGCGATAATACATTATGTCAAATAATACGTGAAACTGATCAAACTTTTGACTTGTCACGATTAGCTTTTATTTATTTATACATTTACGCTTATCAAAAAAGTTAATAGACATTGTACTGAAGTCGATCACTAGGTCAACATTATGCAACAAATATTAAGATCAAGCTGATATTTTTTTTTGGAGATCAGATATGTAAGATTAAACCGTTATACGAAATTAGCTTGAGCAGTATTATTCCATATTTTGAAAATAATTACTTCGAAGTCAATTTAAATTAAAATATTCGGTTTAAATAAAAGTTTAACCTACCAGCCCCACATTGGGCGCCACTATTTATTTTCTCAAACTTTTAAATTTTTAAATTTTATTTTAAGTTAAAAACATTCAATGTTTTGGAATTATGAGGCAGGCGTTTAGAAATAAAATTGAGCCAATTTTAACCAACAATTGAAATTCTCAAAGTTGATCCCACTAACATTCACTTTTTGGAATTATTTGGCAGGCTTTTTAAATAAAATTGAGACAATTTTAACTGAAAGTTTGACCAAAATGTAAAACTTTATTTGAAATAATTTGATGAGAACTTGAGAGAATTTTGAGCTCTGGAAAATATTTAATTCAACTAAAATTATTATCGTCAAAGTTGATCCTTCTAGCCCGATATTGCGGGCGCCACGATTTATTTTCTAAGATACAATTTTATTTTAAGTTAAAAACATTCTACTTTTTGGAATTAAGTATGTGGCAGGCTGATAGAAATAAAATTGAGGTTATTTTGATTGCTAAGTTTGACCAAAAATTGATTTAAGTTGATTCGAGTTGCAATGAAATCAAAAAGTTATTTGAAACAAATTGATGCGCACTTGAAGAAAGTTCGAGCTACGGAAAATGTTTAATTTAATTAGATTCAACTCAAATTTTTAATCTGAAAGTTGAACCTTTCAGCCCACATTGGGCGCCGCCTTTTATTTTTTCAGATGCAATTTTATTTTAAGTCAAATACATTCAATTTTTTGGAATTATGAAATAAAATTGAGGCAATTTTGATTGGCAAGTTTGACCAAAAATTGACTAAAGTTTGATTCGCGTTGCAACGAAATCTAAAAATGTATTTTATGCGTACTTGAAAGAAGTTTGAGCTCCGGAAAATATTTAATTTAATTAAATTCAACTGAAATTTTAATTCTCAAAGTTGAACCTTCTAGCCCAATTTATTTTCTCAGATGCAATTTTAGTTTAAGTTGAAACATCCAAGTTTTTGGAAGTATGTGTCGTTTAGAATTTGAATTACGATTTATGACAGTTGATGAAGATCTAACATTGTTTTACATAATTCATAAAATCCGAGAAAATTAGAATAATCTGAGAAAAATTCTGAGAGTCTCTTCTATCGGATATAACGACCGAAAACGGTTGATAATTGGATAACAAGGTCAATGAAAGATATTAGGTACAACTACCCATAAAGAACAATTAACAATCGATTATCAAAGTGTTTTGATAAACTATCGCGATAATTCAATTTTGACCAAAAATTGACTAAAGTTTGATTCGAGTCACAATGAAATCTAAAACTTTATTTGAAACAATTAATTGCGCCTCAACACTTGAAAGAAATTAAATTTAATTTAAATTATTATTCTCAACCGTCTAGCCCCACATTGGGCGCCATCACTTATTTTCTCAGATGCAATTTTATTTTAAGTTTTTAGGTCTAAAATTGACCTACACTAAGTTAATTATAACTTTTAGGTGAAATAAATCAGATACTTTTTCTTTAAGCTACAATCAATTTTAATTTAAGTCATAACATTGGCTTATGTCACTTATAATTGTTTGACTTTAGCCACAATTTTAAGAATTAAACTACAAATATTTATGATTTTAGCTTGGGGCGAGGAATGATGTATACGAATTATGTGACTCAAATTATAACAATGTGACTTAAGTGAAGCATAAGAATTACTGACTTAGTTCATAACAGTTATTATCTAACTTAATTAAGCTATATGTGCAATATATGTCCGACAAGGCTGGTTAGCTACTGGTAAGCTACAATAATTCGAATTATGCCTCAGTCTTAAATTTAGTTTATGATTTTTTAAATTACTTATGCAAGAAGTACATAAAAATTAGGTACAGGTCTATTATGTATTCTGAGTTTCCGACCAAGACAAAATGTTATCGGATATAAGTAAACTGATCAAAATATGAACACATAGAATATACGTCGGATGATCAAAGTAGACATACCCTAATTTTTTGTAACCACTGATCGAATACATAGTTTTATGTCAAGAACAAGCATAAAGGTTTTTAAACGAACCCAAATGTGATGTAACAAATGATGTTAATCTATGTCGGATAAACAGATAATATAAAAATGCTGTACACTTAGAAATGACCTTTAATACAAGTCAAACAAACTTAAATAATGTCAGTAAAAATGATCAAATAAACGAGAAGTTGTATACTTAAATGTTATAAGGAAGATAAAAAAAGATTTATATCTTTGTTATCAGCTCTGACAGATCACAGTAGTTGCACACAAAAATAATCCATTAAAACAATTGATATGCTGAGAAGAAGATCAAGTATGATAAATAATAAAATATTTTCCCGCCTTTCCTATCTAAATTGTTATCAGAAAAAGGTGTTACTGCCCTTTCGTCATTGCGAAAAAACTGTATAGTAAAGAAACGTAAGTATCACACAACGTCACGACAAGGCCGTTTAACTAAAAAAAAATTGTTGATCGTCGTGTAAATGCATGATCAACAATTTAAAAACTGTAAACTACTTATGTAGTTATGTACATACATACATACAATTTTAAAATTTCAAAATAGTTTCTCCTCTAGCTATATATACTCCAAAATCGTCTGTTGCACACAAATAAACTTGAAAACTTGTTAAGCTAAGCGCTAAGTTTCTAACCTTAAACTAATCATGTTTTGACAAAAATAAAATTAGCCTTCTGTACACACTACTTAAAAATTTATGAGCTACCCTATTTTTTTTTATTTTTTATTTTTTTATAAACAAACACATTCATTCAGCTATATTATTAACACAGTGAAATAAAAGTTCAGAGGCGCACGGACCGATCACATTGATCTTGTTTATAAATAGTCGGCCACCTTATTCCCACGATCAAAGCGAAAATTTCACTTTCCCGATCGATCGCATTCACATACCACGGAAAACAAAAGAAAATGTATATTCGCCTATATATGTGTACAAGTTGCGACGTCACTGTCTCCCCATACACACATTTTTTATTGTTTCTCTTTTCTTTTTTAGTTTTATGATCACATTTTCTTAATACGTCAATCTTACTTTACTTGAATTTAATACAAAAAAAAAACTGGACTTTTAGCAATACAGATTTATAGCAAATACTTTATATACGAATTAGTATAAACATACCTCGATCAGCTAATTTTAACATAACACCACCAATATGTAGATCGCCTTTGACTCGTAGCGTTTTTTGAATTTGTAAGTCTGTTATAAAGACTCGCAAATTCCATGTTCCGTCACCTACGTGAATCATTTTGAATCACTCTACTTTATATAGACACAACACACTCACACACAATTCGATTAACAAAAAAAAAACTTTCGATAAAATATTTATTCACATAAATTAACAGAATAAACTTTTTTCTTTTTTTTTTTAATTTTTTGTCACTGTAAAATATTTCTGAAATATATATAAAAAAAAAAATTATTGTAAGAATAACTGAAAATTAATAAGAATTCACTTTGAAATTAAATCACTTTATAAAAAAACAACAAAAAATATTATTGATAAGAATTTATTTTTTTAAATATTGTAACAAACACTTTTTTGAAAAATACCACAGAATACACAAAAAAAAAATAAATTATTTTATTTACGCTTTTGTACACTTTAAGAATTTTATCTTAAATAGCGAAAAACTTCTTTTTATTAGTATTATTTGACCGAAGACACGTTTTTATTTTGTCTCGACGTCCACTTTTAACCGCTTTCTCTATGCAACTAAAAATTTATTTAAATAAATTCGTTTTATTCGATTCTCTTTTCCCATTGAGCAAAAGAGTGTGAGAAATTTTTTTATTTCTCTTTTGATGTCATTCAAATTTTGAATAAATTCTCTCGCAAGTCGCAACTGTCAACATGGGGAATTCTTGTGCATAAATTGTTAGGGCATTTTAACTTGAAGTTATGTCTGTCGGTATGTCAATATAACATGCCTCTTATATTTGATCCAAGTCAACCATATACTAATTAGTTAACATTTTATAATATTGAAGATCATTAACAACCAATAAATAAGTTGAATTTCTATTATAACTCGTTGCAGCTGCAGGTAAGAAGCAGGTCAATTAGATGCCCTATCGAGCAGGCATCGAATTTACCTAGTAAAAACAGGAAAATTATCAAAATTTCAAATAATATCAGTAATTAAAGCCGGATGGCCCCACGTTGGGCGTCAACATAAAATATTTGAACGCATGTCGCAAAAATAGCATAATATTAGGCGAATTAAATTTACAGCATATATAAGCTCTGCTGGGCTAGAAATTATCTACACCGACATTATTTGCATGTGGGATGTGTATTTACGCGTCATCTATTATTTTCTATGTCGACGTGTCGACATCCCATTGACAATGTTGACAACGTCGATAATGTAAACCATTCCTAGAGTGACTTTTTAAATTAATTCTAAACTACGGTGACCAAACATCATTAGGATCAATGTGATAGGGTGGCGACAAGTTTATAGAAACTCGCCTTCAATACATTTTAATCTACATTTTTAAAAAAAAAATTCTTTTTAATCTACATTATCTGCAAAGCGTCGTTAAAATCAGTTTTAATAGTAAAAATTTATTAAAGAATTATGATTTAGCAAACGATTTGCAGGTGTGGACTCAAGAGTCGGTTTTGTCACATTCTATGCATGTTTAGTAGAAATCGACTAAACTATATTATAGTTTTATTCTTTCAACGATTAATTTCAAAAATAGTGTTGAATGCCAAATTGGTATGAAACTAATCTATTCAGTGTTGTTTCAAAGGAGCTGGAATACATGGTGAAATTGGAAAAATGCCAACCATTGTGTTCTCCAGTGCCTAGTCCTTTGCATATATGGTTAGAAAAAAGGAACAACTTGATTGGAGTGATTATATGAGATTAAACGCCCTCATCATTCCTGACCGTTACCCTATATACCTCACATACAACATTTCTCTAAGAACTTAACCGATTGTACTACAATATATTCTCCTAATTTGACCTAGTCAGGGCATATATCATTTAATACCTGCGTAAGATATTGCTAAGATAGCAATTACCATAGCAATACCTCTTTTGATTCACGCAACGCTGCTCAGACATTTCAAAGGCTCATGATGAGGTAGTTAACGGACTGGATTTCTTTTAGCTTCGAAGAAGGGCGCCAATCACCTGTGTAACTACTGTTTATACGGCTTGCCGATTCTGAAATATTCAGCATTTGATAGAGAATTACACGCTATAAGCGGTTAAACATTTTCGATGTTTTGAAGAAGGTTGAGAATTTACGATTTATATACCTAATCCTCATAAGCTCCAAAATAGAGAGAAGTTCACGGCAAGCTCGTCATTTGGTTTTCATTTTGCAGTTTTCAACGGATACTCAATATAAGCAACATGCCAAGATAATGCTGTCCCTGACAAGATCTAAAACCTATTTTGGAATTAAAGAAGCCTGATGAGGAACTTCAGAAATTATTTTACAAGTTTAAATTACAAACTTGAGTGCTTCTCATTTCCAGATTTAGATATTTATTGTAAAACTGGTAAATCGCCGTTATCTTCCAGAACCACTACGTCGATTAGCTTTCAATGCTCTGCATAACATTTAACATCCTAGTTTCCAAAATTAAAAACGGATCGTTACTTTTGGCCTAACATAAACAAGGATGTTTATGTTAGAATGCCCTATCTTTCATGCACAGTCCTATCTTTTATGCCAAAGACCGCAATTAGGGCAATTTAAATAGCCTTTTGGTCGTTTTGAACACATTTATTTGGACATCGTTGGACCACTTCTATCAAATGGATATGCATTCATTTTAACTGCCGTATATATATCAAGACTTCTCTGGAAGAATCACCAATATAGAACAGCTTTTGACCAATCGAGGGGGTTTAAGCGCTGGGAGGTTGTCTTTCATGTATAAATCACTGGTCCTACCGATATTATCGTACGCTTCTATTGTATGGTGGCCAGTGGTTGACTTGAAGGGGTCTGTAGCCAAGCTACAAAATCTTGCTTGCAGAGCCATTACTGGGACTATGCCCTCACTTCTTACTGAGTGATCCATTCACCTTGTTAAACGTAGGCCAACTAGATTTTGCACTAGAGCATTTATAAGTTTCGTTCCAATTAATGAATTTGAATTCGTTTTTTTGTGTTATATTAATTAGAATATTCTTAATGTCTGTACGAAATTTCAATTTTAGAACCCACCAGTGAATTTTTCATACAATAATTTAATGAAAGCGAATGAAATGTGTAATGCCTTTATTTTACCTTCGTTTTAAGCACAGCCTGTTCTCCAGCATTGCGCCTGAGATGCAATGAGGCATGGAATGTTTTCGGTTCTCTCATAGGACAACAGGGTTTTGCAATCAGGCATCAGCAATCAATCGACTCAGGTAGTGCTTAAACTCTTCTATTGTGGCACTAGGTGGTGCATAGCAGCTGTACATAGATATGCAAACCATCAACTTTCACGCCGCCCTCGTTGGCACAGTAAGTAACGTCCTTGCTTTGTTATTCGAGGGTCTTGGATTCAATTCCCGGTGGTGACCAAAACATCACGGTTGGTTGTTTTTAATCTGTACATATATGTGTTTGCCCGGGTATTGCACCGTGGGCCCATTAGTGGCATTGAGTGCTGGAGTAATCCGCCCAACTTTATTGTTTTCTAACGCAGTTTGGAACCCAAATTAATGCGACATATGCGAGTACCTTTTCAGAGAGGCTTTCATTTTCATTTTCTTAAGCATCTCAGCATATGTTAAGGATCCACTCTTTGTTATCCGGATGGCACCAGGACGGGAACATGAGGTCTTTCCACATTTTCCCCTTTTTTTTATTTTTACCAACTCCCAGTCGGGGACCACTTCTGTGCCGGGCTCGCCAGGTTCATCTGGTTTCCCATATCAACTTTTAGGTCTTAGATCTTGAGCCTCATCTGATCTCTTTTTCTCTTTCTTCGAGGCATTTCCAACAGTCGTCTACAAAACTTATGCGGGACTTCGAAGGCGATCAAGGAAGCCTACTACTGTTTTGGGATGGCCTCGTTAATGTTTTTTCCTCTTGTAGTAAACAGGGATTATCTACCAGACTCTTTGCAAAGAAATAATTTAAAGTTCAGCCGAACAAATATATTTCAATTTCCTTGTTTCTGAATTTGTATTTCTCTCTGCTGTCTGGGTTGTAAACTTGTAAACACTTTGTGAATCAGCGAAAACAAAAGGCTTCAAATTACATAATTTCTTTGAATTTCAGAAATGCGAAAGATTTAATTAAAAGTTCAACGGAATTTGAAATTTTTTGGTTTCCAACTTAAATGTACATACATTTTCTGGGTCGGTTATTACTTCAAATTGAGAAATTTATCTGAATTTCGCGGCCCCCACAGTTGCATTTTCTTACAGTGCAAAATTTCCATTTACTATAGGTTTCCAATACAGCCATCTAAACAGACTTAAATTCAAGAGCACTCAAGGGTTTTAGATGGGTTTGTTTTTTTAAATGGAGTAGTTTAGCTATCAAATTATTATAATGAGGTCTGAAAAGGACATTAATTTCGGGAAGGGCAAATTGCTCCATAGACGGAAAGTCCTTCACAAAACCGGCCGTTCGACAGCCTTATATTTTAGTCTACCATACATTTTTTTTTGACATTTTTTGAATTTAGATAATTTTTGACAATCTGAAATTGGTTTAACATCATAAAAATTTAATTGTTCTTTATATGCGCCACAATTGATGAAAAATAATTTTCCACATTGATTACCAGTAACCTAACGCACAGAAAATATTAAGCGAAGACTCATTTTGCTTATAAAAGCTAAACGATCAATATTCACAGATACATCTATTGGGAATCTTAATAACTAAAATTAATTTTAATACGAAAAACCTTATTTTTGTGCGAGATCAAATAGTCTCTCGTTATAAAATCGAAGCAAAAGAAGGTTTTTTAAGATTTTGTATCGAGTAGGACCACAAATTAAAATATACAGATTATTCAAGATTCACAAAAAAATGAAATTTTATAAAAACAATGATAAAAGCGACAATTGTGTGAGCAAAATAAAAAGTGTTGGCATGTTACCCCATGTCCTTGCTAAGGTATATAGTAGTATAAATCTTTACTAACTTTCTGCCTACCGTAAAAAAATGAAAACAATAAATAACTCAAATAAGACACATTAAACTACGCAAATTGTGTTATATACGAAACTTTATATTTTAAATGGCATTTTTGTTCCTTTCGCTGTACACATTCAAGTTATAAAAAACTTGTTTTCTTCATCGTTTTGTGGTTTTGCATTTTTAATTTTTGCGTACATAATTCTATGTACATTAATTTATTTAATCCACAGATAATTAAACTATTGTTTTAGAAAAAAAAAATTAAAATTAGATTAATTAATTAATAATTAAATGCAGATACAACAAATGTTTAAATGTTTAGTTTATTGGCATGTGATATGTCATTTTAAACTTTAAAGGGTTCACTAACGATCCTAAAAATATTTTTAAATAATTGTTTTGATGCATTATTGAGAGTGATTTTTAAGAAAATGTAACAAAAAATGTATGTCCTGCTCGGCCCACCTTATCTATGAAACGTGGAAGTCTACAATTTTGACAAAAAGCCTGAAATGTGTATAAGTTGGTAAGTACGGATAGCACGAGTACAGCATCGATAATTTTGCCTGCGATATTTGTTTGTGAACTTTTCCTATAGTTCTTTCTAGTTTAATACCAACCAGATTTTCAGTAGCGATTTAATGCTCCATAAAACTAATCAAAAATAATCGCTCCATTGCAATTATTTTTTATTTTTTATTTTGGAAACGTAACTACTTCGACATCACCATTGTCAATACTCGATAGACATTTGTATTTATTTCGTATTCAATTCTATTGCCTGCTCGATTCTATTTCTATACACAGAGATACCGTACAAATTTATTCTAACATGCTGAGTTTGCAATAGAAAAAGCGTATTTTTTATTGTTTTCTTGCAGTGATTCCAAATTTTAAATTTCAAAGCAACTTAAATTTTCTTGAAGTACATATAAATAAGTCTTATAATTCTATTCTTGCTATATTAAACAATTTTTTGACATTTTTAATTTTAATTATTTTACATTTTTATTGTGTGAATGTGTATATATATATATATATATATATATATATATATATATATATATATATATATATATATATATATATATATATATATATATATGTATATATATATATATATATATATATATAATATATATATATATATATATATATATATATATATATATATATATATATATATATATATATATATATATATATATATATATATATAATATATATATAATAATTTATCATAATATAATATTTGTAATTATACAAACAAATTTAAAATCGAATACAATAAGCTATGATCATATTTTTCATTCGTGCAAACCAACGATACATCAGTATACCTGAACCTTTCCTGAGACCATTCTGATATTTATACAGTAGGAAATTTATTTTGTAATTTATATTGTATTCATTGCCTTCCAAACGCATAGCCAATAATTATTCTAACAGTTTATCAAGACATTTTAATATTGATATAGGTCTATAATTTGAAAGTTACCGTTCTTTACTACTTTTAAAGATGGTACGACTTTACGACTTTAGACCGTTTTAAATTAAATTAAATTATATGAAATTAAATTAATAATCTAAAGGACTTCCATACAGCAAATTTACTTTAAAATTATTATTTTTGTTAACTGTTGCAATATTAACTATAAACTATAGATATATAGTTAACTGACAAATAAGACAAACTTATTGTTTAACAGCGTATACAAATATTTTAATTTTCCATTTACCATTATAAATAATTTTGTACGACCAATAATCCGTTTTTAGCAGTCATCACTAAACTATGTTTATATCGTGGGCCACATAAAAATATGATGCTTGCTTTCTATAATATTATCGACTATATTGATCACATTTGTCTTATTGATAGAATCATTTTAACAACGTTTTATAATTACAATAAAGATGGAATGACTCCATTATTATGAGTACAACGGTGGCTTATGTTACAATAAAAATATTAAAAAACGAATTGTTTTTTTTTCTTTTATATATACAAGTTGGTTTTACTATGAAATTTTAGTTTTTTAATCACAATAAATAAAAATTACACAAAATTAAAAAATTTGTAAAAAATGTTTTATTTACACATATGTATTAAAATCATTAATGATAGTTAAACGTCTTTTTTTGTGTAACAAGAATAATTGAACGTTTTTTAGCAATAATTAAGCCCTTTCGCCCCGTCAAGGCTGTGATCTTGAAAGGGTATGTACATACCTACCGTACAAATTCAATTTAAATAATAATTCACATAATAACAAAACGAAGGTATGTACGAATTTAAATTCAAATATATAATAAATATAGTTTATAGAATAAAAATATATAAACATTGACGTTCATTGCGCCAAATGAGAATGAGATTTAATATTTATAACTAAAATGTATTTATTTTCCCTGTAATAGGATTCTCCAGTTCGGATTTCGAATATTTTTATATGTTTTTTTCGAACATTTTTCTGCGAGCCAACTACAATGTTTTCTAATTAAAACTAAAAGCATGCAATTTAATGCTTGTTTGTTGTGCTCGGCGCATGTGTTAGATTCCTTATAAAATGTATTATGTTTATTTAAATGAATACAGTGCTTAGAAATAGTATCTTTAAGTTTACGTTTCTCAGGGTGGTTTTTAAAAATTCTAGCAAACAAATGGATCTGTTCTTTACAAATATTGAAGAACGATTCGGTTGGTGCTTTAAGCTTTCCAAAATCACTTTCATTATTATAATTTTTATAATGTATTAAATATTCTGATGGTGCTTGCAGTGTTTGGTCCATTCTAATCCACGTTTCAGTACATTGTTTACATGACAATTTTGTTGACATCTTAAATGCAACGTAACCAACAAAATATTTCATAGATGCTTCTTCTAAATTGACATCGAAATTAAAAAAGTTATCAGATATATCAGAAATATCAGTTTTTCCTAACCCATCATCTAACGAAAGCTCATCATCAAATATAATCTCGTTGAGTTCATTATCGCCATTTGCATTGTTGTTGGTAGAAGAAAGATCTACTAAGCATTCATCCGAATCTTGTTCACAATTGGTAAAATTAGAAAATGGACTAATAATTTTAATAGTCATAATTTTCGCAATATTGTGACTGAATTCGCTTACAGATGGATTACGGTTATGACCATTAGCTTCCCTAATTTGTAAAAATAAATTTTCCAAAGGGTCTTGGTTGAATCTTGACTTGAATGTCTTCTGAAAGTTTGGTCACAGAATTTATTATTTGTTTAATACCATTGAAACAATATACAGTCGTTTTATTGATTACAGAAATTTCGGTAATATAGTCCACCATGTACCTTAAAAACCTTGAAACTTCCTTTGTTTTAGAATTAAGGCAATCGAAAGCTTGTCGAACTTGTCTATGAATTTATATGTGGCAATGGCTGTTTCCATATATTCCTCTGGAATTTTTTTTAATTGAATAGCCGTTTTAATACCGGCCACCACAGATCTGCTAAAAATTTGTGTGGCATATTTTACACGCATTTTTTCAAATTGATTTGGAAATACATGCTTGTATGTAATCTTCGGACAACATTTTGTAATAGAATTTTTTTCCAAATTATACAAATGCTCGATTATTTTCCAGCTTACCACACCATCTGGAGATATTAAATTTGATTTTAGTAAGACATTTCGTACAGACTTTATAAGATGAGGAGCATCATAAATACAATAAATATTTTCGTTGTTATAATTAAAATATGTTCTATCTGTTGATACGCCAAATATCCTAAAAGCTTTAATATTATTGGAGCCTTGGTCACAGATAATAGCCCTAATGCGAATTCCTAATTTTTGGCTTTTATTCAAATTGTCTGTTATTAATTCCATCAGTTTTTCAGAAGGAATACCATTCTGAGAAACAAAATAACTAAGCACAAATTTCCAGTTGGATGAAATACCTCTGATCATGAAACAAGCGATCATTTTTCCAACTTCTCCTTCGCGTTTCAGACCAAAATCTACAAAACCATCTATTTCGTCGGAATAAGTATTGTACTTTAAATCCGATCTGATATGTATTTCATCAAACAATAAGACGGCTTCCCTCGACTCTTTTGGTAAATCACTCACTTTTTGTAAAATTGTTCTCAACATATTTTCATTAAATCCAGGTGAAAGATATTTAATCGGTTGCCATCTGATGAGTGAAGATTTGGAAGGTAAATTCAATTTTAAATTGTCCCTTAAATATTTGTACATTCCGGAAGACCGGTAATATATATTTTGAGCAATAGCTCGTTGTTCATCGGGCCACTTTTTTGTTTTTGACCTACTAGTAAGTAAAATTTTGCTTAATTGTTTGGTATTTTCATTAACGCTTAACATATCGATATGATTTTTAATATTTTCGAATGGTTTATGAATCGTTAAACATTTTTTTTTATTACGCTTAAGTTTTTGTTCAGAATTTCTGCATTTTTGTTTTAATATTAAAATTTGTTTATTTTTACACTGTAATATATTTAATACCTTAAAATATTTAAGACGATAAAACGCTTCATTTTTTATATTTTTAATACAATTTCCACACTTTGTTGAGTTCTCGTTATTATTAAAAATTGAGCTATTAATTTGTCTTGTTCGTGAAAAACCAAACGAATTATCTTTGCTTTGTATATAATGAATATCGGATTGTAATGTTGCTTCTGAACGGCTATAAGTTTTTATAGGTTTAATGAGACTTAACCAGTTATCGTCATCATTTGTTTCCTCACATGGATTATTTTCGTCTTGGCACGATAAAATTGTTACCATTGATGAACTGCTAGAAATTTCATCACCGCTTTCAAAATTACTAACAGCAATGCCAGCAGAAGTATCATTAGCTAAATCAATCTCATTTGTTGCCGCAAAAATTGTAGGAATGGAATTTCGTTTTAATTTACCCGTTGAAAAGCAATGTGGTTCAAAATGTTTTTCACATATTTTAATAAATTTGAAATCGATGTTTTGTAAACTACAATTTGAGACCCACTCATTATATTTTGGGTTTTTGGAGGTTAATCTAAATAATTTTAAATTCTGTCGGCTGGAAGATTTACATCCGGGAACTGCACACTTTATTCCACATTTACGCGAATCGGAATTCATTTTCTAATTAAATTTCAATTAATTCTTACAACTAAACCCACAAATACAACGTAGCAAGGCTAAAGAAATGTGTGATGTAATCAATTTAAAATTTGCAAAATACATTATACAAGTTATCAATGCAAGTAAAACACTACACGTATTACAAGTAGGTATAATTTAATCGCGAATTAACTAAAATAGTCTCTTCCAAAAATCAAAATGAACATTTTCAAAATATAAAACAAAACCAGAATAAAATATCGTATCAATGATTGAATTATAAATAAATAAATGTAATGTTCTTACTATACTCATAATATATATTACTTACTTGACTTCTATGCTTGAAAATGATTTTGTAAATATTTATGTATAATACAAAATTCACATACAACAATTCACAAATTGCATGTGAAAATGCGAATTATAATTATCACTAAGTCACTAACTAAACTATTATATTAATTAAACAATTATTTTTTTTGGCAAGTTTAGTTTAATAATACAGCAGAACTGCACATGAACACCAACTCCTCAAAAAATTATATTTGTAATTTTTTTATATAAATGCACAATAATAACTCATTAGAACGAGTTATAAATCTCTTTAGAATTTAATATCGATCATTAGTACATAATATATAATATAATTCATATCTAAGTACATATTATGTACTCAATATGTATTTTATTTACAAAATAAATACAGTAGGTCTACAAAATCATATAATCCTTCTTAATTTATTTAAAACTGCAAAGTATAAATAAGTAAGTCATGTCCAACTTTTTTGAAGGTGCGAACTACTTCGGCTATTCAAATACATTTGACGGTCTGCTACTGCATAAAACACTTATATCTGCTACTTTTTTACTCAATGCAACGGCTTGGCCGGAATACATTTTTTCTATATATAACTAAATAAATTTTATATCAGTATTTTTGTACCAACTGTATACTTTGTAAATGACGAAAAAGTCTGTGAAAAGTGGAACTGTACAAATATAAAAAATCTGAGAAGCGCCAACTGTGTAATAATATACGGATGCAACATTTTAAATTTTTTAGATTTTTTACGCTTGTGTTGTAATTTTAAATTTTCCTAGAATGTGCAAGAGTGGGAGATCTTCAAGGCGATACGACCACGCTACTTAGAATAGTTTTAATAAGGATCAATATAAGGCGATTGGCTAGTACGCAAATGGGTTCATATAATATTTTAATAATTGTTGTGATTTATCTCTTTTGAAGTAAGTTTAGAAATAACATGCTCTCATTACATTACTATAGCGGAATTTTTGAAACTATATAAAAATACTACAACTAGCGATAAATAAAAATCTACTTCGGCAAACGTTGGCTATCCTTCACTATTTACAACAACATGAAATTCGGCAAATCGTGTTTGGCAAATTTAATATGTTCCGAATATTCGTTGAACAGTTGGGTCTATGAGATTGTGGCTTAACAAATTTTTATATACACAGTCGGAACTTGCATATACAAAATCGGGTTATAATGAATGTCTTGTTATATAAGAATTACATAGAAGTCCCTAGCCCGAGCACTAAAATGTATGTAAAATGTTCTCATTTTAGCGAACCTCGTTATTACGTTATACGGAACAACTTTAAAATCCGCCAATCATACTTTATTCTTAATTTTACTTCTTTATAACAACATCGAAATCAAAGTAAACAAAGTAAAATTCGAATCACAGCAAAATAGAAACCTGGGGCCCTACTATGACTTTCGACAACGATTTTCGACGACGGTCCTTTTCCTATAGTAGGCAAAGGAAGAAAAAGGAAAACAATATTATAAATTTACTATTGTTTACTTTTTTCTTCCTTTGCCTACTATAAGAAAACGACCGTCGTCGAAGATCGTTGTCGAAAGTGATAGTAGGGCCCCTGTTATGTATACATAAAACAGGAAAAGTACCATAAAATCTATACACACGTCATTTTGCTCCTATCTCCTTATTTAATTTTGGATATAATGAACTTGTGATTTTAAGGTCTCGATATAGTGAACTCTAGATGTAACATTTCTTCCATATAATAAAAATTTCCATTCCTTGAGTTTCGTTATAAACAAGTTCGAATTCCATACATATGTGACGGTTTTTCAAATGGTTTTTCCATTTTCAATCAATTTATGAACTGAAATCACATTTTAGTCAGAAAATTCTTTGAATTTATTCGTTTCAGATATAAAGTCAATTGTAGATATATTATCGATTATTCATAAATATTTTTGAATTAATTCTGTAAAAATATTTATTATGGGTCTGAATAGGTCTGAATTACTTTAACAACCGTCAACCGCCAATATAAAATAAATATTTCTAGCAGAATTAGCTACCAAAATGAACTATGTATGTATTTATTAGAGTATAATAGTATATATTCACCGTAGAAACTGACCTGACCCAAATAATACAGATCGTTCAACAAAATTTATTTTATATTAGTATAGCTACCTACAAAAAATAATCGCACGATTGTACAGAAAACCATTTTTTTTTTTTGCGTCGATCATATGTTTTGAAATCCTAATTTTTCAATTTATGTATACTAAATTTAAAATCATCATCATTACGAAGCCATTCTAATATTGTTGGTATTGAGTATATACACCACCGACACACAAAAACAAAGCAAAAACAAGTTCAATACGAATGAAAAAATCCAGTAAAATATGTAACTATCTATGTTATGCATGTAACTTGTTTGATATTTTGTATCAATTTATGTTTTTTGTCTTTTGTATAACATATTTATTTAATATTTATACTAGATGACTCTGATTTATATTTATTTATAAATAGTTGTGGTTTGTTTCTATTCTATGGGGTAACCAAAATAGTACAAAAAAATATGTAGATTCAATAAAATGGCGTTTTTGCATTTTTCATTTTTTTGTGAATCTTGACTAATCTGTATATTTTAATTTGTGATTAAACATAATTTTCCACATTGCTTACCATTAAGCTAACGCACAAAAAAAAAAATTTAGCAAAGACTCATTTTGCATATAAAAGCTAAACGATCAATATCCACAGATACATCTATTGGGAATATTAATAACTAAAATTAATTTTAATACGGAAAACCTTATTTTTGTGCGAGATCAAATAGTCTCTCGTTATAAAATTATTTTGTTCGATCGAAGCAAAAGAATGTTTTTTAAGATTTTGTATCGAGTATGACTCACAAATTTATAAAAATTAGCGATTTAAGTTATAATTGATTGCCACCAAATTATAAAAATATCGGTACTTCTAAGTAGTGTGTTGTAATTACTTTGTTACCGTGTATGATCGAATCGATAAGATTATCTTAAATTCAATATATTTACATAATGTTTAATTATTATTTATTTGTACTATTCAATCATAATTTTGCTAGTAGTGTGATACGCTTTTATTCCATGTCTTGTAATTTAAACGATTTAATCAATTATATAAGTGACGGTCATGACATCGAGATCGAGTAACGATCGGTAATGGTTGCAAAGTCGGTCAAAATTTATTTAAACACTCGAACTATATCTAATCTTGATTGCTATATATTTTTAATATTAGCTTACCTCGGCAAGCTTATTAGTATATTGCGATTCCGATTAGTCGATTTCTGATTGTGGTGTGAAGTGAACCAAGAAAATTAGTTAACGTGAATTATGGCGAATTTTGTAGCCGCCGTACTAAAAAATTGTAAATTTACAATTTGTGTGACATGTGCTGCCCTAACGATTGTATTAGCAATAAGTTCAGCTGTTTCCCTACCCATGAGTGATGATGAGATAATCGATCCTGTAAGTTTGAATTCAAGGCCAAGATTTGCGGTCATATAATCTATTCTTATCTCGTCAGTGTGTCCAAATTTTTTAAATACAGTGCACTTGTACTTAAGTTCGTGTTTCAATTGTGTTTCCAACTTGAATGAAACAGGCAGCCGGTTAATTTATTTAATTGTATCAAAATTCCTTTGTCTCGGCTGCGAACAGTTCTATAAGTTTGTTGTTCCGTATTGGTTTGTTTAACAATATTATTGTTTATTATGTAGATGGGTAAATTTCTCGTCGATCATGAGACCAACACATTTTTGCTTGATGGTCAACCATTCCAATATCTATCCGGATCATTCCATTATTGGCGATCAACGCCCGAAACATGGAGAGAAAAACTAGAATTGATTAAAGCAGCAGGATTGGATGCAGTCGACATGTAAGTGGACAGCTAAATATTGCGGTATCGTGATTCGTGAGACAGATTTTTTTGATTCAAATTTCTGAATTTCCAAAAATATATATAGTTACGTGTACTGGGCCCTACATAATCCGAAAGATGGCGTATACAATTTTGACGGTTTGGCCAATGTTCTTGAGTTTGTAGAAATTGCGCAAGATCTCGACCTTTACATTTTACTTCGTCCAAGCGGATATATATGTGCCGAAATCGATAATGGTGGTTTACCACATTGGCTGTTCCGAAAATATCCAAATATTCAGGTACGTACTAGTGATCCAGATTATCAGCGCGAAGTAGGCAAATGGATGGAGAAACTGTTACCGATGTTCGAACCATATTTACATGGAAATGGCGGGAAAATTATTATGGTCCAAATTGAAAATGAGTACGGCGTCTATCATGCTTGTGACCAGGCACACATGGAGTTTTTACGAAACGAAACTTTGCGTCATGTAGGCGATAGTGTTTTGTTGTTCACGACTGATATTCCAGATGCTACAGTACAATGTGGTACCGTAAACGATGTGTATGCAACTATTGATTTTGGTGCTGAACGAGCGTTAGATGAACTTGATGATTTGTGGGAAGTTATGCGCAATATTACACCAACGGGGCCTTTAGTAAACTCTGAATTTTATACCGGATGGCTGACCTACTGGCAATCAGAAAATGAAATTCGTGCACCGCAAATGATTGCCGACGCTCTAGATGCGATGCTGGAAACTAACGCCAACGTTAATCTCTATATGATTTACGGTGGAACTAATTTTGGATTTACCGCCGGTGCTAATGCCTATGGTATTGGGGGGTACAAAGCGGATATAACATCATACGATTACGATGCGCCAATAACTGAAGCTGGTGATCCAACTGAAAAGCTACGTCTGATTCGTGAAGTAATAAAAGACCGTTTCCCAGATAAGGAAATACCCGAACTTCCGACCGTTAAACCAAAAATGTCGCTTCCTGATTTAACACTCGAACCCATTGAGTTACTAATCTCGGACAATTCACGTCGAATTTTGGGCAGCACCCCTGAACTCAGTGCGAAACCAAAGTCATTCGAGGAATTAGATCAATTTTCAGGTTTTATCCTATACGAAACGGATATCCCGGACGCGCTTAATATTGATCCAACGCAATTAATCGTTAACGGATTACACGATCGTGGCCAAGTGTTTGTTGATGGAATTTTCGTGGGCACATTGTCGCGAGAAAATGCTATACACTCGTTGACCATACACTTGGCGTGGGGCACAAAATTACAAATTCTAGTGGAAAATCAGGGCCGTATCAATTATGGCGATCTCTCCGACAATAAAGGTATTTTAGGTCGGGTTACACTACAATTGTATGATGGGGAACTACACGAATTAACGGAATGGACTTCGATTGGATTCCCGTTCGAGGATTCAAGTAAGTTGAATGATTTGGTAACGAATGCGGGCACGAGTCGCGTTGATGTGCACAAAACTGGAGTGTTACTCGAAGGTCCGATAATTTATTCTGGCGAATTTATTATTGAAACCGATGCTGAGATACTCGATACTTGGATTGATCCAAGTGGATGGTCTAAAGGTGTTATTTTCATAAACGGATTTAATTTGGGACGATACTGGCCAATTGTTGGGCCACAAGTTTCGATGTATTTGCCTAAAGATCTTTTGCGCCCTGGTACCAATGAAATTGTTGTACTAGAATTGCAACGTGCGGTACCGAGTGGTGTGCTTAAGTTTTCCAATGAGCCATTGTGGAAGTAGACTAACTGACGCAGATGTCAAAAATGATTAAGATTAAAATATATATGCTCCTAAATCGAATTTTATTTTACTTTTGAGAATATTGGATTGCACGCAACTCACGCTCGTGAGTTCCTGTTTGACATATGCGATGGATGATTTTATCTATAAAACGCAAAATCTATAAGACTCGATGCAGAGAACCTAAACTATCAATCTATAAGACTCGATGCAGAGAACCTAAACTATCAATCAATTTCTACAGAGACATCTATTGGAAAATTTTATAATCTCAATTAGTTTTAATACGAATTACCTTAAGTTTAAAGTCTATTTAATAAAATTGATCAAACTAACTGAATTTTGATCGATCGTTTAATGATTTTTAAACATTTATACGCTATTTTGGTAATATTTAATAAAAACAAGTCACGTCTTTTGCGTTTTTGCATTAATATCCACAGTAACAAATGAACTCATTTGGGTGAACATAGCTATATGCGAATTGTGGTTGAAAATATACAAGATAGCGTGAGTAATCGACCTTTAAGTTCACGAATTGCCTTGCCAGAGCGGTGCGGAACAGTCTTAAGGTCGTCTATACTATGTATATCTACTCGTATACAGTAAATAAAATACCTCATTTATGGCTTATGATTTATACCTGTCGCTTATATTAGATAATGGGCATACTTAAGTAGCGAATTGTTATTACCTTGTTATCGATTCGATACGATAAGAA
This sequence comes from Tipula unca, assembly GCA_951394425.1. Taxonomy (NCBI): domain Eukaryota; kingdom Metazoa; phylum Arthropoda; class Insecta; order Diptera; family Tipulidae; genus Tipula; species Tipula unca. The sequence goes on along the minus strand of OX596382.1, from coordinate 19,258,987 downwards.
AATATTAAATTTTATATGGTCTATAATTACCAATTAAAAGCCAATTTACTATTTAGGAATGACGCATATCTGTACGTGGATTATCCATATCAAACCTATCCTAATCAGTCATCATAAATTTATTATTTGTTAGAATAGCTTGATAGGTTTTCTTTAAAAAAGAGCTATCGATCGCTAATAATTGATGAAATTACATTCCCATATGCAAATAAAATTTCAAATCACTTGTAACCCCCATCGGGTGCATCCATAGATGGCGGATAAGACTCACTGAATAATGCCAGATGACAGGAGGAAAACAATGCCCCAGGTGGTATACTATAGTCAGTATGAACTGTGGTTACTCCACCCTAGCGAAATCAATCAACGAAATTAATAGCAGTGAAAATTCTTTTCGAACGGACTGCAAACCCATAAGACCCATGAAAGGTCTACAACAAAATACAACAGGCTATGTTGAGTTAAATCAACAAATAAATGCACCGGTAAATTTTTACCGGACCAACTATTGGCAATGTTAACAATTGAACTTCATGACCGAATCATTTTCGTCTCTACTGAAATTGACTCGCCACAACAGCAGCCCAAAAATTCATGGAATTGGTTCTAACATGTTTCACCAGCTCGACAATATTCAACTTGCAAATCCTAAGTTTTTCAAGTTTCGCGAGATTGACGTTTTCCTCATTCAATTCGGTCGATATTATCCGCAGAAACTGAGGGTGAGAATCATTTCGCAAAGTATACCACGCATGATAATGAGGGACGGTTTATAGTAAAACTTCGCTTCAATCAACTGATCCGCCGATATTGGGGGACTCTAATTCTGTACGTCGATTTTACAATTTTTAAAGACGTTTACAGAAACCTCCAGAATTCGAAATCCATCAGCTATTCGAAGTTCATTGATGTGTATACACTACGCCGAATTTCTAGTTCCCGCATCATTGTGTGATAAAGCCGAGCACACGATTATGCTTTCAGCTCCGATATTTTTAAGATGTACCGGCAAATTGGAGTTCATGCAGACAATCACAATTTACTACTGAAAAGTTCTAACTAAAAACTGTGTCGCCGAGGTCTAGAGGTCTCAAGCAGCTAGTACTGGATCACAAAAGTACGTTACCTAATAGTCTTCTTATCGGTACAAATTCAATAGTTGCGGCATAACCGAGCTGAACAGTCAAATTTTAGATATTATTCAACCAGCTGGCATGGAATTCAAGGCATTCCATCAGAATTGACAGAGACATCTCTCAAAATTGATTTAAACAATTTGGTGAAAACACTTGAAATTTGTTGGCATTCATCATCCGAAAAATTCAACTTGTTTTGTGAATATTAACGGAAAAGCAACCGTCACAAAGCGAGCCATATAGTCGTAGTGTCATACTGCGTAATAGCAGTATGATAGAGATAGTCGATGGCCATATCTCTATCAAGCTCTGTTCAAAATCGCGGTTGGCTCCACTTAAAAAGAAAATTTTACCCGGCCTAGAATGTGCAACAGTATTAGTCACCCCGTCGACACTCAAAACTTACGAGAATTTTAACTTTAATATTGACGGAACCGTTTTATTGGTTCGACGTCATGTCAATATTCAGAGGGAAGACGTTCGTTTCAAGTTGAATTGCCGCCATGCAAGAGAACAAGAAGAAGGAAAACTGGCTACATGTGGTGACCTATTGCAATCCAGCAGATCTGCTATCACGAAGAATGTCTCCAGACAAGCTTATTCAATCCAATCTCGGTCCTCAATTCATTCAATCTGTCTCGATGATTTTCCTTGTCTCAAGTCGGCCCACTCAATACCTTACCGATGCTTGATCTAATAGATCGACCACCGGCGCAGATTCCTGACAACAAATCGACTTTCTCCACCGCGTATTTTGGGATCGCTGGTCAACAGAATATCTGCGGTCACTTCTATATACAATGACACAAATGGGCCAAATAGCTAGGTGACTTGACGGTGGATCTTTTCAAAGAAAATCCACCGCCACTTAAATGAATGTTATAGATTGGGTGGTCGAAACTTTAAAACTGCAACGGAAGCGAGGAATATCGAGGATCTACGGACTTTCTCAGGACCACATTGAAATCACCAGGACATTTCAAGTTAAATTTTTTTTATTTTTTTTACATAAATTATAAAAACTTAATTTCTCAATCCACGGTTGAATATAAGAGTTCAGGAAATTTTAAGAATTTCGTAATTTTATAAATTGGAAATTTAGGAATTTATAAATTGTATTAGTTTTAAAATTTAAGAGTATATTGATTTCCAATTTTAGGAGTTTCGAGTTAGAAAGTTCAGAAAATCGGAACTTTAGGAAATTTGAAATTTTATAATTTAGGAGTTTAGCAATTTAGAGACTAGAGAGTTTATGAGATTATCAGAAATTTTAGAATTTTGAAGTTTGAAAAGATTTCCAGAATTCAAGAGCCTATATTTATTTTACGAATTTAAAATTTAGACAAATAAAAATTTAAAAATTCAGCAAATTAAACTTTTCAAAATTTATAATTTTATAAATTAGTAGTTCAGTAGTTTATAAATATAGTACCAACAGTTTAGCATTTTTAACATTTCGAATTTTTAAAATTTTAGAAGAATTTTATTATTTTTAGAGTATATAAAAGCATATCGGTTATCACTGGCTTAAGCCGAAATGTTAAAATTACAATCAGCTAAGACACTATATATCTACAAATCGAATCAACTTGTAGAAATTTGGACTATTCGAACGCCGGTGAAATGCGCAGCGTGGTTTTCTGCAAAGTCAAGCATCAAAAAAACTCAGTTTCAATATCATCCAAGAACCAATATTTAGAGTTAATTCATGCAGACCTTGTGTGAACCGATGCAACTAAATCCGATTGGCGTTACGATATTTTTTCTTGTTAATCGACGACTAGATTGGGGTTCAATTAAAGCTTTCGCCAAAATGTAGTGATTAGCTTTTTAAAAAAGCTTGTTAAAGCCATATCTGTGATTTTAGTCAATTTTACCTTCATTCGTGAAAAGGTAGCTCTGAATTTAAAGGCATTTGCATCTACGTTATTAAAGCTTTCACCATAAGCTTAATGTTAATTTCCTGGAACAAAAAAATTTGTTTTAAATTATATAATTGATTAAAGCACGCTTATAAGCGTTTTTAATAAACCATTGAGGGAAGCTGTTAATATTTTAGATTTCTTGTTTCTCTTACCGTTTGATTACAAACAAAAACTTAATGGGGCACTTCGGCCACTTTTGAGTACACTTACAGCTTCTCCAACAACAGATTTAACTTCGCATTAGAACAATAGTAATTTACTAAGACACCACATCGAGGAAATCGAATTTTGATGAAAAATTTAAATAAAATCATAAATAAGAGCTTTTTGTCATTTTAAAGCTTTAATCCAACAGGTTTGTCTGCAAAATCGCGTGAATGAAATATGAATTAATAATTGCTGCGGGAGTTATAGTTTCGTTTGAGCAGTCGTGTTAAAAAAAATTATTTATTTAATTAATTTTTTCTTTTTATTTTATTTATTTTATTCAAACTTTTATTTTATAACATATTTATTTATTGTTAACGGTTCGGACTCAAAAAATACTCTAAAATGTATATATCTAATATTTCTCTATATAATAATATTTATTGTCTGTTAAGCAAAAACATTTATTTTTTTATTTAATTGAAATGTAATATAATAATTTTGTAGATTCAGCATTTACGTAAAACGTGTGAAAAGTATATAAAAATGATATACTTGAATATTTTCTTGTTCGTTGACCTATACTGCATATGCCGGTGTTATGTTGCTTTGTCGCCTTGTTGTTGTAATGTCTTGTACAACGGTGAAGTGTAGGGCTGTACCGATATGGCGGTATTAATAGGTACAGAACGTAACTCCTCCCCCCTAAGAGATGACCTTACAATTTCATTGTTATGGTCATCAAGATTCTCGATGGAATGTGGAGTTGTTGTATCCTTGCGAGTTGGCCACATGATGCACTTAGTAGAATACTTGGTGAATAATAGGTATCCGATTATACATGCAAATAGGATACCACCTATGATCCATGTGGTTATTTGGTGATGAATTAATGCTGTTGATTGATGTAATTTATGCAGTTTTTTTATGTGGGTGATTGTCCAATTGTTTAATTGTGGGAGATTTATTGGTATGTTTATCTCTTTAGTATTTATTTCGTGAAAAGGTTGTAGGTTGATAATTTCTTCGTAAAATATTGGTGCTGTATTAGTGTAGATGGTGTTATTTATTGATATGGAGCAATTTAACATTTTAATTAATTTTATCCCTTCGATGTATCTCTGGTTTTGTTGGCCGCATGTCATAGTGAAATCCATTGGTATCATAGTGTTGATATACAAGTATTGATTGAAGATTTGTGCTATGTTGTCAGGCATTGTAGACTGAACTAGATTGCAATGTGCTGGTTGATTCAATAGAATTTGAGCTACACAGCTGTCCTTGGTTGGTTGAGGGTCATTGTATGGGCAATAATATTGATCTTCGATTTTTTCACATGGTTTGTGCATATATTGGTAAATTTGATCATTAAGGGTTAGGATGTTAAAAGGAATATGTATGGAGTAGGTTTTATTTATGGTAGTTGGTTGCAAATAATATTGTTTGAATAATGATGTGTGAAATTTTGGAATTTCAATTGAGAATATAATTAACGATTGATTATAATAAGCTTTTAGATGTAGTAATTCATAGATGTTATGTTCAGAGTGAACATGTATATTTTGTGATTGCAATTGATCATCAACGAATATCAATTCTTTTTTATTTAGTAAATGGTGTGATATGATTTGAAGTTTTGCATGTGTGATTGTATCTAGAATATTATCTAAATGGTTTTGTAATTGATCTATCATGTATGAGATATGATGAATATATTGTTCGAATGATGCTATTTCTAACATATCTTGAGTTGCATTCTTATATAATTCTAATTGTTTGTTAATTTGTACTGCGGATTCATTTAGGATTTCCTTAATTTCGTTGAATCTGTTAATCATCTGTGTATTAATACTAACTTGTCCATTGATCTTGTGTGTCAGAATTTCTTGGTTTAAGTTGATGTTCGAAATTGCTTCGCTGATTTCTTTATAATCATTTTGGTCTAAATTACCTGTGATACCTTTAATGACTGATCCTAATCCGTCTATTAGTCCTCGTTTGTTACGTTTGGTATAGGATTTTACAATGGCTCTAGGTTTAAGGTGTTTTAGGGTGGTAAATAGTTGAGAAGTTTGTTCTGATAATATTCTAATTCTTTGATTATAAAAACGATGTAAATTATCGTTTTTTTTCTGTAATTTCGATTATTTTATTTACGTTTAATTTTATTTTTGAAATTAATGGATCATATGTCGTAAGATTAATTATATGTAGAAGTCGTTCGTACCCTGTTATAACTCGAGCGTTTCCTAGTTGGATAGGTATTATTCCGTTGTTATTGTCATAGTCCGTTATCAACATCTGTTGACCCTGGGTTTTCATTAACCTGTAATGAGCGTTTGATTTTATTTTTGTGAATACGTTTGTTTTTTGTATTGGTTATGGTGACTCTATTATTTTTTAGAACTTGGTGTTTAATATACGGGGGTTGAACTTTATTTCTTCTATTTGTTCTTTCGTATATGATATTATTCGGTTCAAATTGAATAGGGTCTTTCCTAGTTTTATTGAGACGTTCGATTACTTTAATTTTTGCGTTATGGTTTTTCTGATAAATAAGGTTACACAACTTCTTATAATTCTCATTTTGTTGTTTAATGTAATCATCTAATGGTAGTTCTGTATTTACGGGAAATATTTCTTTAACTTGGTAATGACCGTTTTTTAGTTCCATGGGTGTGAAGTTGGTCGAGGAATGGATGGTATGGTTATATACTACTAGAACGTCGGTCATTAGTTCGTCAGGTCTTTTATTTGGAGATTTTGAGATTAATACTCGATAAATTTCGATCAATGTTGAATGGAAACGTTCAACTGGGGAGTTACCTGTTGAACTTTTGGGGGTAGTAAAGTGTAGTAGAATATTGTGAGTTTTACATAAATCTTTAAATGTATTATTATTGAATTCTGTCCCTCGGTCCGTGACAATTTTGCTTGGGATTCCGTGAATTGATATATATGTAGTCATTAATCGGGCAGTTTCTGTTCCACTAGTGTCATTTAATTGAAATATTGTTCCATATTTCGTAAATTTATCTAGGATTGTAAGGAATTTATGATTTTGAATAAAAAATATATCTAAATGAATTATCTCCAAAGGTTTTGACGGGGTCTCTGTAATTTCGAATTTTGTATCATGTTTCTGTCTGTCGTATTTATTTGTCAAGCATATATCGCATTTATTAATGTATTTTTGAATTAGGTTTTTTAGTTTTGGAAAATAGTATGTTGGTCTGATTTGATTATAGTTTTCTAGAGTGTTCCACTTTGATCGGTTGCTCGAATAAGGCACTTTGCTGTTCGTTTGAGAAGTTGATAATCTCTACAATAGCATGCCAATTGTGAGAGGTATACAATCCTTCTGGGATTATCATATGTTCATTAACTTGTATAGGTTTGATGTAGATTTCTCCGTTTTCTACATCGACAGGTACTTTAATTACCATTTTGTTCCTAGGTGGTATATTATAGACAGGGATTGATAGTTTGGTTTATAGAGTAAGGGTATTTTAACTTTATCCGTTTGTAAAGTAGAGTTGGAAAAATCCAATTTAATTCCAAGTAGTTTAATTATGTCTAGACCAATAAGTCCGTTGAAATAGTTATGGAATTTAAAAAGTAGGAATTTCATTGGTTCTTTTGTTTTGAATTCTTTAAACCCTGGAACTTGAACTTGATCCGTTAAGGAATGTTCTTTAAATAGTGTTTTAACTTTGATGGGATTGATTTTTTGAATTTTGCTGGGAATAATAAATTTTGGATCAATGAAGCTCTGATTAGCTCCGGTATCAATTAGAAATTTTAATTTAGTTTTCGGATTGACTTGTATATTAATATATGGTAAGGGGCTGACTGTTTGGTGTGAATTAATGTTTAAGTATCTGATTGGTTCTCCGAGGCATCTGCCAGAAAAACCGATTCATCTACTTCTGCATTTGAGGTAGGTATTTGATCATGAATCTCTTCTAAATTTGGAACATAGTCTGGACAATTATGTGAATTATCTTCATACATATATGGTTCGGATTCGTATGGAAATTGAGAGTTACCATACTCGTCGGAACTGTATTGATATTGTTGATTTTCTAAATTATGTAATTCTCTTGATTGAAATTTTGGAGGTGCTGAAGGGCGGAAATTATAAGTTGGAAGGTTAGGCGAAAACCGTGTAGGTTGCCTATATCCGTTTGTATTTGACGAGGTGTCCATTGGCTCGTGCCTGTTATTCCGTGAAGGAATTGGTGGTGGTCTTGGGTTGTTGTGGAATTGATTCCTATTAAATGGTTGATTGTGGAAAGGTTGGTTTCTATTCAAAGATAGTGAATTTGAATTTGCTTGACCTGGAGGTCGATTAAATGGTTTGTGATTATAATAGATGTTGTTTGAACTCAAGGGTTTCTGCATGGAATAGTTATATTGACTTTGGGGTATGAGTTGTGGATTAAATCTAGGTTTGAATATCGGTTGTGGTTTATTCGTACTTGTTGATTGAATAAACATACTTGGTTTTTTTATATAGAACATATTTTGTTCTCGCAAACATAGATTTAAAGCATCTGATATCGTACTGGGATTTCTAGCCCTGATTAAGGATCCCATTGGTTCCCTTATTCCAGCCAAAAATGTTGAAAGACACATCTCACGATATAATGTTTCTTTCGTGCTTTTCACAATCGCTTGAGCGTTACTAAGTCTAACATGATTTACGATGGTTGATTGAATCTCTATAATCCTACTATAGAATTTTTCAATCGTATCTGTACCCTGATAGATCGTGTGTAAGTCACGTATTAACGAAGTCTCATTACGTTTGTCTGAATAATGAGTAGTCAGGTTGGCTTTGATCTCTTGCCAGTCGACTGTGGGGCCATATGCCGCCAGCACTTCGTCTGCTTCATCTGTAATTTTATTACGGATGGCTCTTAGGAATGTAATAGGCGTTCTACCGATTCCCATTACCGATTCACATTGATCCACAATTTCATCCACATTTGAAATGAAATCGTGTAATGTGTGCCTAGACCCATTGAATCTTGGTAGATCCTTTATGGAGTCTGGTAGTTTCATTGCTAGTATTACAGCATTTAATTTATCAATGTCTTCTTCGAAAACCATTTTTTCTATTTCTAAAATATTTTTTCTGAATCTATAGATAAATTTTGAATCGAATTTACTAAAGTGTCCACTTCGAACATAGAATTGATATTACGAATTTAATCAAAAGTTTTTATCTAAAATATCTATTTAACGTTACTTCGTATATATGTAGAGTGAACCGTGAATTTTATTATAATGAATAATTTATGAATTATTATTTTCAATTATATATTCAATTGAACTTTTAATTTCAAATTTATAATGTTTCAATTTAATTTTTGATTTTATTTAATTAATTTATTTATTAATTTTTTATAAAGAATATTTTCTTTTTAAATTTATTTTTTATTTTTTTAACTAATTTTAAAAAATTTGATAAGCCGTCAAATTTCTTAAAATATTCTTCATTAACCGTGAAGATATGAGAGATTTTTTGTTTTTTTGGATAAAAAAATAGGAAATGATCAATGCAATATAGTCACTTACCAAGTCCCCGTTATGATTAGTAGGTAGCAGTAGCTGTGGTTCTCGTGCATAGCTGATTCTGGATAACACTTGTGTTCTTTTATTTATTTTTTTTTTTTTTTCACTGAACTTTGTATTTTAATTAATTATGGAGCACGGCACAATAATCTGATAAGCCGTCAGATTAGTTATATACGACCGTGTCAAACTCACAATTAATCACTTTGTCCAAAACTCACTTTATCACTTAAACTCACTTGTACTTGCTCTTGGATTTACTGAAAAAATCCTACTACCAGGCTGCGGGAGTTATAGTTTCGTTTGAGCAGTCGTGTTAAAAAAAATTATTTATTTAATTAATTTTTCTTTTTATTTTATTTATTTTATTCAAACTTTTATTTTATAACATATTTATTTATTGTTAACGGTTCGGACTCAAAAAATACTCTAAAATGTATATATCTAATATTTCTCTATATAATAATATTTATTGTCTGTTAAGCAAAAACATTTATTTTTTTATTTAATTGAAATGTAATATAATAATTTTGTAGATTCAGCATTTACGTAAAACGTGTGAAAAGTATATAAAAATGATATACTTGAATATTTTCTTGTTCGTTGACCTATACTGCATATGCCGGTGTTATGTTGCTTTGTCGCCTTGTTGTTGTAATGTCTTGTACAACGGTGAAGTGTAGGGCTGTACCGATATGGCGGTATTAATAGGTACAGAACGTAACTCGGGCAATTTAATAACCTCTAAACGACTCTAAACGTCTCTAAAAAGCTTAATGTGATAAACTTCATCAAAAAGCTTGTTTCAGGTATTTGAAATGACACATTTACATTTTTTTGGAGCTCTTATAATTATTTAGCGTAAAAACGAAATTGTAATTTTAGGAAATTCGGAGTTTTATAAATTAGGAGTTTAAGAATTTACGGGGTTCAGGAGTTAAGGAATCCCAGAAAGACAAACTATATAGAGAAATGTTAAAAGAATTCCTGCAGCAAAAGGCTGAGCTCCCAGCGACAGTAGAGGAACTGAATTGCATGGTGGACGATGTCACAAGCGCAAACAACCAGTCCTTTAATGCTGCTGTCGTATGGCTGGGGTAGCTTGTATACAGGAATGCCTTTACAAAAGCCAAATGTACGAGGGAGGCTCGAGAATGAGACTCCTATAAGAGGTGCCAAAAATTATATAAAAAGTATTTGAGGAAGGCTTAAAGAAAGTCTTAGAGACTCTTCTATGACAAAAAAAGCATTCCCAGTTATTTAATTAAACCGGACAGTTTCTGGACTGCTTCTAGTGTGGAGATCTTGAACCTTCTCATCGAAACCCACTTCCCAGGAAGCTTCGATGACGCAACGGAGTCTAGTACCCATCGAGAAACACATTTATTGCGCACAGATAATATCGTGACTAAGCAACGGATCCTATGGGATCTAAATGGTTTCAAATACTATAAATCGGCTGGTCTGGATCTGATCATACCAGCGGAAATTCAAAACAACTCATCGATTATACTCGCATGCGTGGAGGTAATTTTTAAAGATTGTTTCAAGCTGGTGTATACTCCAAAGAAATGGGCGGAGGTCAGAGTAGTTTTCATCCCGAAAGCGGGATCATAAACGCTGATAGATGTAAACATACGATCAAAAATAAAACCCAGTAACTGGGCATGGTCTCAACATGCGTACTGGGAGGGCATGGTCTCTACATGCGTAATGGGAGCTCGAAATTGAGGGCGCTTTTTACAGCGTGAGGACAGAGTCTATTTTGAAAGGATTATCACTCTTCGGAGTGTACTTACAGGGTAGTCAGGTTAATCTCCAAACGGGTGGATAAGGAAACTTCACAAGGAGGCGTCCTAACTCCTCTTCTCTGGAACATATCTATAGACCGATTGCTATTGGAACTAGAGAGAGAGAGGAGTAAGTACGATTAAGGAGGTAATGCAAAATGCGCTCTCAATAAATACTAGACGGGAATCTAAAGCTATGCAATACGGTAAAGTAGAAGCGGTAGTCTTCTGTGATAAACTGAAAATGTAAATATTTCCGTTTATCTTCCTGACTACTGCAGCGTGTACCAATCGAAGGGTAATAGCGATTGAGGAGGTCTGTAGATATTGCAATCTATGTGGACAGTCAGGCAACTAGAATCGGTTTTTTTTGCGCCTCGTATTTTGCGCGCGCGAATTATTTGTCTTGCAGTCGCGAAGTATTTTACATATTGTTGTGACCGTTACATCACCCCCCTGTAAGTAAAATCCCCCCAAATTATAAGGTTAGAGGTGGGGATGTTTGGATAAAATGTAATTAAGGATTAATTTGGAATCGGACAGACTTTCTGGGAGTTATTTGGTTAAATACTAAGTTACATTCAGCTAGGATTACATCAAGATTGTAATGTTTACGAAAACGACGAATGACTTTGTAAGGGCCTTCGTACGGATGTGTTAGGCCCATTCGTACTCTGTCAATACGAATGAATACGTACTCGCAATTGTTTAAGGACTTGGGAATAAAAACAGGCGGATTGGTTAACTTGCGAGTGTCAATAGGAATTATGTTGCGCATGGATGCGCGAAGCCTTTCGACATAGTCATGTGGATCGGAATTATCCTTGGATGTTTCGAAAAATTGTCCAGGTAATCTGAGGGCTTGACCTTATATAATATTTCAGCTGGGGAACATTTTAATTCATCCTTTATTGTTGCTCGTATTCCGAGTAAGACGATAGGAAGCTCAGTTCTCCATTTAATGGTATTTTCTAGAGCTTTGAGCGAAGCTTTAGTCGTCAGTGGAATCTTTCGACCATACCATTTGCCTGCGGATAGGCAGTGGTACGAATTCTATGAGCGCCTATAGTAAACGCGTAAGTTCAGAAAAGAGTTTAGACTCGAATGGACTGCCTTGGTCTGTTGTGATTTCAAGCGGTATCCCAAATCTTCAAACGTATTGCTCGACAAACGTCTTAGAAAAATTGGCAGCGGTGCTATCTTGAATAGGGTATGCCTCAGGCCAATAACTAAAGCGATCGATAATGGTGAGCGCATATACAAAACTTTCAGATGGTGGCAATATGGTCCCACTATATCCATGTGTCCATGTGTAAACCGCTCAGAAGGCAGGTTAAATTGTTCATTTTCGGTGAAAAATACCTACTGAAACCAAATACCTAGACCACGCCGAACATCGAACACTACATGTCTATAAGATGCCGGAACAAATTACACCTGTTGATGTTTTGCAATACTTTTAAATCTGGAAGGATGGTGAGTTCTAATTTGAATTTGGAACTCTCTGGGCGTGATGAATTATTCAATAGTTGGTGTAATTCATCGTCAGACTATTGTGTCTGAGCTAGATTTGTAAGATCTAGATTGACGGAGTCTATTGTTGAAACGAGATCGCTAGTCCGTGACAATGTTTTACTTACCTTCTATATGTTGAATTCCGTCGTGAACTGAGCGATATATACAAAGTGTTGAGTTTGCCGTGGACTCTTTTCGCTTATGGAGACTATTGCTTTGATTAAAGGCTTATGATCCGTGTAGACAGTAAATTGCCTACCATCCAGGGAATAGCGGAAGTGTTTGATGGCTAAATAAACGGCGAGGAGTTCCCTGTCAAAGGCTGAGTATCTTATCTCTGTTGTTGAGAGCTTTCGTGAGAAAAATCCCAATCCTAGAATTTTGCGCGAGCGAATTATTTGTCGTGCAGTCGCGAAGTATTTTACATATTGTTGCGACCGCTACAGTTTCTCTGGCGTCAAGGGTGGCGTTGCTACTCTTTTCTCCAGCCATTTGAAGGTGTGGAGGAATTGCAGGGCGGGGGCACTAGCCTGAGTATAGGAAAGAGGTAGTAGCCTTGGCGAATAAAAGGTGGACTGACACCCTTACTTGTAGCGTAGCACGACAAGTTTGGCCAAAACTGGACTTGAAGCGCTGCAAAACTTGTGACTCCCTACATTGACGTGATTTAAGAACGGACGTGTGGTGTACTCAGAGGACACTGCCTTTTGCTCTACATACGTAGTTCTGGTTGGTAATTCCACTAGAGGTAAAAGGGAAGTGAGATCCTGTGGTATCACAATGAACCGTTACCGGACTAACCTAACCGTAACCTAACATAACCTATCTAATTAATTTAGGGGTTCAGAAGTTTAAGAATTTGTGATTTAGAAAGACAGATAATTAGAAAGGTTTTAAATTTACGAATTAAGTGAATAAAACGGGTTCGAAGGCAATACCTTCCTTTTATTTTGCGCCTGTAGCACCTCTCATCGAATTATAATGTATAATCGGCGTTAATGCGACATATTACAAAATACAAAAACTCGTTTGAAATTTGATAAGATTTTAATTGTAGCGACCTACATTATATTTAAAAAAAAACCTTAGACAATGCTTATAGAATTTCAAGAACCATGCGGGCAGAGCGTCGATTGATTTACTTTTTGTTTTATCCAGCTGCAACTGTATTCGCACCATAATCTTAAAACATTAAGTCAATGTATACGTCGAGAGAGAGGCAAGCGCAATGAGTAAATTTATATAGGTTTAATCGACCCATTATATATCGATATATAACCTCTAATTTAATAGTTACGTTTATTTATATGCCGAAATGTGTGTCACCAATAAAATTTATAAAATTGTCAATTAAAAAGATTAGACGTGCACGTCGGTGATATTTTAACTAAACGAATGTATGGAATGTATGGATCGCGAGTATATAGTGGGAGTAGTGCAAAGTATTTTATATAGTTATACATGTAGTTTAGTAGTGTTCATCGAACTATATAGTTGAAAGATGGCTACCTTAGTTAAATTATTTTCGATAACATTGGCTGTGGCATTATCTGTGAGTCATCCCAGTTCAAGTAGTACCAAAAATGATGCCGTAAGTTGGTTCCTTCATATCTATATCAGTGTACTTGTATAACATACATTAATGATTGTGCTATTTGGTTTGTAATGTGATGATGTTATGCGATAAATCTCAAGCACGCATATGGGCTCGTTCAAATTTTATTGAAACACTCGAAAATTATATCTAATCTGAATTAAATAAATTCCAATAAATTGGTTTATTTTGCCCAAATATATCATGTTATACAGGCGATTAGTCGAATTTTGATTGTGATGTGAAGTGAACATAAGTAGTTATTCTGTGAACTATGGCTACTTTTGTGGACATACTAAAAAAATATAAATTTGTAATTGGTGGGATTTGTGCTGCCCTAATTATTGTATTAGCCATAACTCTAGCTGTTACATTAACCGGGAGTGACGATGAAGAGACAACCGTTTCCCCAACAACACTTCAACCACCAATAGAACATGTAAGTGCTCACGGTGCAGTTGAAGGTTAATATATGAGTTTTACCTGAAGTGTTTGTGTATTGTTGGTATAACTGTCAAGTGTATGCCATGTGATTTTAATCTTATCTGCGGGCGATATAGTGTTCGGTTGGCTCGTCAAATAGATAATTGTTTTATTCTATATACAGTGTTGCGTAATTAATAGTTCGGACAAAGGTCAATTTTCGGCTTTCTTCAATTTACGGACATTTTAAATCTCATTTTTAGCATTTGAATTCGAATTTACTTCTATTAACCCATTCAGGTATAGCGTCTATAGATATATAGTTATTGCTCGCAGATACTTATGCCTGCATATAAAGATCTTTTCAATTGAGTAGGAATGTTCCCATGTTTGGCAAACCAAATACATGACTCGGTTTAGTCTAAACTGGAGTGATGGGGCGAGAATTGATGATATCCACGGTTACAGCGACATTTTTTATGAGCCGCTTGGTAATTTTGATAGATGCTTCCCCTAATCATCCGAAATTTGGTAATCTAGGTGACATAAACTCCCACTCAACAGACGACTGATCAACACAACCTTGCCAAATGGTATCCTAATCGTGCTTCAACATTCTTTTAATTTCAAGCGGTTGATTGAGAGCTTCAAACGACTGTTACTGGATACTGCACGATTTTCTTTCAGTGAATTATATTCATCCGTGAAACCAGACTGTTGAATATTCCAGTTGCGTGGAATGCACTGATCCAACACAGCGTAATTGATCTAACGCTTGAGACGAGTAACCAGATAATCCAAATCCAAGACCATTTTCGTTGGAGCCACTTGTGATTGCAAACCAGACATCCTTTTCACTGTCATCTGAAAATGAAGGAACTTCCATGATTTTAAAGGTGCCCTTCATTAATGCGAATCGAGGAATATAACTCATCGAATACATTTGTGTTCGAAAAATAAGCCATTTTGACGCAAGCTCCTTATCCAGTGGCATATCCCAGTCGTGTTTCAGCTTCCAAAGCTTTTGATAATACATCTTGGCTAAATGGATGACTAGACACACTAGTGCTAGTGAATTGCAAGGATTTGCTATTTCAAACAGTACCAATCTCATGGTGACAGGCGCGGTTGAACCTGTTACCAAATTAATCCCAATGTTTTGAAAACATTATGTCGTCTTTA
The DNA here is from genome assembly GCA_951394425.1 of Tipula unca. Classification (NCBI taxonomy): domain Eukaryota; kingdom Metazoa; phylum Arthropoda; class Insecta; order Diptera; family Tipulidae; genus Tipula; species Tipula unca. The sequence continues at coordinate 19,243,695 of OX596382.1, read as the reverse complement.
ATTTGAAATCACCTCTCTTTAAAATTTGTCTCAATTCATAGGCTGAGTTCGCCGCAACCATCTATACACAAAATTTCATTCGTCAATATGAAAAGTTCAGCCTGTCGAAGAATTTTGATTTTTGAATTGAGACAAACCCACTCGCTACATTTTTTGAATGTCTGCCGGTAAATCGAACTGAAAAAGCCAAAAACACAAAAATTACAATGAATAAGTCCCTTTGAATTGTATAGGTTCAGAATGCAAAATATCGTTCTGAATGAAATACTGGAGCTAGTCAATTTCACCGGCCAATGGTGTGGTAAAACAAAAACAATGCGGAACTGTCGAATCAAAATCATGTTTGCAGTGGTCTGTTTGTCCAATCGCATCTCCAAGTTGAGAAAACGTTTCATAACGATTTCCATTGACTGCCCTAGAAACGACGTTTTTTTTGATAATGGTAAACGAACGACATACGTTCCATCCAAATTGCGACAAGTGTGCAGTGCATCGTCGGCATATCTTTGATCTCTGGATTTCATGGCGGTTTCGCGGTCAGAAACGCTGTACCATCTCTTTCAAGGATGGCTCGGATGAATCAATGGTAGTAATGGTCAATGTTTAGCATCTCTTCTTGACCGTCGACGTCAGATATGGAAGGTGGAATGATTTTGAGGTTGAACGCCTTCCAAAAGTCTATCCTTAGATTAGATTAGGAATGATATACTCTTAAAACATTTCCAAGCCATTATATGTATTTAATTTTGGCATATATGTATGTAGCCAAACACTCTTTCTGGGCTCTCCAAGGCCATGTGCACTTTAGTTGGCATGTGAACTATTTTATACTTTAATCTATCAAAGGTTTTCGCTTTCAGCTAGAATTGGGAGGTATATAGTGGCTCCACTATCAAGCAAGCCTTCTACTGTAAACATTCTGGGAATCAGCGAGGATCTCAGCCCGAGTTACCAGTAGTTCGAAACCTCATTGATGAATTTCCCGAACATCTAAAACAATTCTGTTTTAAAATTCCAGGACGACCAAATGGCCAATGTTTTGGCAGTCCAAACATATTGCAAAATTTTGGTTATCTGTTTGAGGTATGGTAAGGGAGCTCCTCAATGTGTTTCTGAGTAGTCTTTTCTTGGCCACATAAATTCTGATATCTTCTGTTTTAGCAAGGGAAATCTCGTCAAAAAATCTACGTGTGCAAATCTTCTCAGGTGCATAGCCCGTGCGCTTCCCAGTGTCTTCCAAGGCTAAGCACCGTCTAACAAATACGGCAATAGATGAAATTTTCCGATCGGCCAACATATTTTGAAAACAAAATAAAGAATTTTCTCATGGATTCGTTTCGAATTCGAACTGATCTCGAACTAGTGAGTTGCCATTGCATTGGCCATGAATAAAATGAAATAAAAGTAGGTTATAGGAATTGACACATGGCTCCTTCTTTAGTGCAAATAGTAGTGCTGGACATTTTGTTAGTATGTGTCCCAAGATGTCTCCAATTTTCAAAATATTGTTTATAGCTACCTGTTATGGGCTAGCTTATCAAACTAAACTATAAAATAAAGTAAATTCATTTCATTCAATTAAATCGAATTTAAATAATTTGTTCGCGCAAACAACTTATATTCCTTCAACCATCGTTCTGTAAAGGGTTAAGAGAGATTATGGTAGTAATATAAATATTTACCTTACTCGTTTCTTTTTGTGTCTATATACGAACTCACATTCTCAGTACGACAGTAGCATTGACACATTCATAAGATCAACAACGCGCACAAAAAATCATGGCTAAGAGAAATTTAGTTAGTTTTGTGAATACACAAATTTATAGTTCAATGACCTTACTTACAATATATTCTTATATAGATGGGCAAATTCCTTGTCGACCACGAGGCCAATACATTTTTACTTGATGGTCAACCATTCCAATATATATCCGGATCATTCCATTACTTCCGATCCACACCCGAAACATGGAAAGAAAAATTACAATTACTTCAAGCAGCGGGATTGGATGCAGTCGATATGTAAGTATATTAGCCGCCAATATTGTTGTAATCATCCGTAATAAATAATATTCTGGTCTTCTATATATATAGTTACGTGTACTGGGCACTTCACAATCCAAAAGATGACGTATACAATTTTGACGGTTTGGCCGATGTTGTTAAGTTTGTTCAAATTGCCCAAGAACTTGGCCTCTACATTTTACTTCGTCCAAGCGGATATATTTGCGCCGAAATCGATAATGGTGGCATACCACATTGGTTGTACCGAAAATATCCAAATATTCAGCTACGTACTAGTGATCCAGATTATCAGCGCGAAGTAGGCAAATGGATGGAGAAACTGTTACCGATGTTCGAACCATATTTACATGGAAATGGTGGGAAAATTATTATGGTCCAAGTGGAAAATGAGTACGGCATCTATCATGCTTGTGACAAAGCACATATGGAGTTTTTACGAGACGAAACTTTGCGTCATGTAGGCGATAGTGTTTTGTTGTTCACGACTGATATTCCAAATGCCACAGTTAAATGTGGTACCGTGGACAATGTGTATGCAACTATTGATTTTGGTGCAGATCGGGCCCTAGCTGAATTGCCATATTTATGGGGTGTTATGCGTGATATTCAACCAACGGGACCTTTAGTAAATTCCGAATACTACAGCGGATGGTTGACTCATTGGCAAGAGGAAAATCAAATACGTGACCCACAAATGATTTCTGACGGGCTGGATGCAATGTTGGAAACTGACGCTAATGTTAATTTCTATATGATTTACGGTGGAACTAATTTTGGATTTACCGCCGGTGCTAATGACTGGGGCATTGGTGAGTACAAAGCGGATTTAACGTCATACGATTACGATGCGCCAATAACTGAGGCTGGTGATCCAACGGAAAAATTACGTCTGATTCGTGAAGTAATAAAAACCCGTTTCCCAAATAAGGTAATACCCGAACTTCCGGCCATTAAACCAAAAATGACGCTTCCCGATTTAACACTCAAACCCATTGAGCTTCTAATCTCGGACAATTCACGTCGAATTTTGGGCAGCACCCCTGAAGTCAGTGCTAAACCAAAGTCATTCGAAGAGTTAGATCAATTCTCAGGTTTCATTCTATACGAAACGGATATCCCGGACGCGCTTAATATTGATCCAACGCAATTAATAGTTAAAGGATTACACGATCGTGGCCAAGTGTTGGTTGATGGAATTTTCGTGGGCACATTATCGCGTGAAAATGTTATACACTCGTTACCCATACACTTGGCGTGGGGCACAAAATTACAAATTCTAGTTGAAAACCAGGGCCGTGTCAATTTTAATGATACCACCGACAATAAAGGTATTTTAGGAAAGGTCACACTACAATTGTACGATGGGGAATTACACGAATTGACGGAATGGACCTCGACTGGATTCCCATTCGATGATTTAAGTAAATTAAAAGAGTTAGTAACGAATGCGGGCACGAGTCGCGTTGATGTGCACAAAACTGGAGTGTTACTCGAGGGCCCGGTACTCTATTACGGTGAATTTGATATTGCAACCGATGTTGAGATACTTGATACATGGATTGATCCACGAGGCTGGTCTAAAGGTGTGGTTTTCATAAACGGGTTTAATTTGGGACGATACTGGCCAATTGTTGGGCCACAAGTTTCAATGTATATGCCTAAAGATCTTTTACGATCTGGTACCAATGAAATTGTTGTATTAGAACTGCAACGTGCGGTACCGAGTGGTGTGCTTAAGTTCTCCATTGAGCCATTGTGGAAGTAGACTGCGTGAGGTGGATATGGCCAACTTGTTATCGATTTTAAAATTAAAATGTTAAGAGTGTAAGTTAAATTTTTGTTTTATTAATGAAATGGAAGTATATGTACATTTGGTAAATGTCTACCGCTCAAATCCGATCATCTGACACTCGTATTCCCTCCCGAGCAACTGTTTCCGATTACAGTGGATGCTTTTCCCGCCGATCTACTACTACTACTCCCCTAATTGTTACTCCGGGATCATCTATGCGAAGTGGTAACTCGAATCTACTGCAGTTAAATATTCCTCGCCCAACAGTCATCATGAAGTCATTCGCCCTCATGAAATTATCCACTATATTTGCGATCGGTACTTCGTGTTGGAACTCGGTATTGTCAATCCTTATTGTTGTAATCTTCTTGCCCGTCTACACGGCATCCCCTCGAGGGGCCATTCATAATTTCAACCCAACTGCCGGTTGTATTCTTCCCTTAATTAGATATTCTTGTACAAACGTTCCAGTTGCCCCTGTATCCAGGGTTATAGCATAATTCTTCCCGTCAACATCACCTTTCACTGTTAAACGGTCTCCGCATCGCCCTAATCTGACTCTCGTTTGAGCCATTTTATCATAAGTCCAACATCGTATTTTCCTAATACCTTGGGTTCCTGTCCCTCCTGCTTGACCAAAACTGGATGTTCGCTGAATAGGATATCACGATCTTCCTTGAATATTGATACCAAACGCTCGATGTTCGTACTTACATCCGGGTAATAATAGATCATCGGGGAAAGCTGCCACCGAATTCGGAAACAATTGTGTGTACTAGATTGGAGGGGGGTTCTGGGTAACCCAGGTTGTGGGTTGAAGAAGTCAGTGAAGAAGAAAGCGAAACCAAAGGAATTATGATAGGGAGAATATTAGTAAAATCAAATAACGATTATAGGGTACCGATTAGGACCCTAAATCTCTCGGATACGACGAAAACAATTAAGAAAGGCACTGTCATCGGTAAATGTGAAGAGGTGTCAACAATAATGAAATGCGAACAGAAGAATCCGATTAGAAATACCGATACGCAAGGACAGAAACAAATAGTAAAACACCTCATGCAGAAATGGAGTGGAGATCTAACTATGAACCAGAAAAATTCAGCGACAACTGTCCGAACAGTATAAATCGATCTTCTGCAGACACCGGATAGTAATGGAAGGGCTAACATGGTAAAACATCGAATTGATACCGAAACGAAGACACCCATTCGCCAAGCACCCAGAAGGTTATCATTAGCAAAACGGTAAGAGGTGGATTGAATGGTAACGGACATGTAGGCAGATGGAGTGATTGAATCATCAAACAAATGGTAAAACTCGTTTCTGCGTTGATTGCCGAAGTTCAGCTTAGTTGCCGCTTATAGTTCAGTGACGAAAAAGTATAGCAAGCCATTACCAAGGATCGATGACACGTTAGACACATTGTCAGGTGCTCGAATGTTTTCAACATTGGATCTGCAAAGCGAGTATTGGCATTGTGATGCCATTTAGATTATGTAATGGCGCGGCAACTTTTGAACGACTAATGGACCGCCTGTTAAAGAGACTATACATTGGAAGACAAGCCTCGTATATTTGGACGACATTATATAGTTAAGGGAAAGGAATTCGAGGATTTGAGAAATTTGTGAGAGGTATGGGAACAATAACACTCAGCCGGTCTCAAGTTAAATCCGAAGAAGTGTCTCCTATTTACAGCGGATGTACAATTTTTGGGGTACAAGATGGAATCCACACCGATGAGGACAGATATCAACGGTAAGGGACTGGCCAACACCTGAAAATTTACGTGAATTTAGAAGCTTCCTCGGATTCTGCACTTATTATAAGCGATTCGTGCCAGAATTTGCCAACGTTGCAAAGAGCTTACATGGTTTGACCCGGAAGAACAGAGCATTGGAATAGAATGACGAGCATGGGGAGTGATTCAATGAATTGAGAAGACGATTACGTACAGCACCATTATTGCGGCATACCCTATAACCGGTGTTAAGTTTATTCTTGACACTGACGCAAGTAAGGATGGTATCGAAGGAGTGTTGTCACAAGAATTTGACGGTCAATGGCGTATTATTCAGTGGTGTTATATTTTCCAGAACGTAACTGTTGTGTGATTCGTAATTATAGACTATAGTGAAATGTGTGACATATTTTCATAAGTACCTCTATGGCCAACAATTTCATATAAGGACGGACCATGGACCATTACGTAAGGCTGCTGCAGTTCTAGAATCCGGAAGAGCAAGTGGCACGGTGAATCGAACGTCTTCAAAGTGTTCAAACATCTACTAGATGGAACATCGAAAAGGGCTGCACATGGAAATGCCGATGCATTGTCAAGACGGCCATGTCAAGTAGAATGCAAGCACTGCGGGCGTATAGAGGCAAAGGAAGACATTATCGACATAAGGCTTATGCAAGTATTACCGGATAAGAATGGGACAGCTTCCAAATGGAAAACGGATGCTTAAAGCGAATGTGCGAGAAAGCTCGAACTGCAATGTGAAACAATCAATAAAAGTCTAAGTCTAAAATTGCGAAGTATTGAAGGAGTACTTTGGATGAGCAAGTGGGGGCCACCTAGGAATTAATAAAACACTAGCGAAAATACGTCCAATTTTCTAGTGGTCAGGGTGTAGACAATTTTAGTGGAGTGGTGTCAGAAATGTGATCAATGTGCGGCGGTAAAAGGTACTGCACGGAAAAGTCTAAGAGCAATGAAAAAATATAACGTCGGAGCACCATTCGAGAGAATTGCAATGGATGTGGCGAGACCATTTAGGACTACAGATATTGGTAACAAATATGTGCGAGTGTAGTAATGGACTACTTTAAGGACACTTTAGCAAGTGGCCAGAGATGTATAACGACGTGGTTAGTAATTTGATTAGCCGTTTGGGAATACCAAAGGAGATTCACACGGACCAAGGAAGACATTTTTAGTCAGTTGTATTTTAGGAAGTCTGTCAGTTGCTCGGTATATATAAAACACGAACAATGCCGTTGCATCCACAGTCGGATGGGATGGTGACATTGGCAATATATTTGGCAAAGGTTGTGTATAGTAATCAACGCAACTGGAATCGACATATTTCGATGTTCCTGATGGCATATCGATCAGCAGTACTAAGGTGAACTCGACGAGGTACACCACTTTGTACGAGAGAAGATTCGAGTATCAAGTGACCAGAAGAAGGCTCGATATGACATACGAGCAAATAATAAAGGTTTTGAAGAAGGAGATTTAGTATGGCTTTGCAACCCAAAACGGAAACAGGATGTATCACCGAAGCTGAAACCTTCATGGGAAGGACCGTACATCATCATTTTTTCATCATCACAAAATTAGACTAAGAAAGGACAGCGAGGATAACTGAAGGTGGTGCACTTATTGTGGCGACATTTCTGTTTGAGTAGAGATACTACCGTTAATGTAAACTGTAATAATTAGATGTGTCTAGACTATTCAGGAAAAGTCTAGATACTCTCAAATATTGTGGAATATTCTATAGAAGGTTAGAATATTCGGTATAAATACGAGATACAGTTTTAGTACATAGTTAGATAGGTGTGTTTTAACCGTGATAGTGCGTAAAAAAAGGCATTTTGGTTGTTTTATTCATAATCCAGTGATAGAACCTTGTTAGACAGGGCTAAAACGAAACAATATTTTGATACATTCGTAAATTGATATCACCTATTGGTCAGTAGCATAACTACTGTATAAAACATTTACTATATTTGCAAAAACTTTCAATTTAAAAAGTAATTGACGTCGATGCTGACGATGACGTCGATATGAGACTTTCAGTTGTCATCGAAATTTTGCAAATCATTTCAAAAAGGTAACTTGGATTAATTTATTTTATATATTGTCGCAAGCGGCAATCATTTTAACCTCTTGACGTGAGTAGCATAACAATAAAAAAGTTACCACGATTTAAATAAAACAAAATGGTAGATGATTTTTTTCTATAAATCATGCAAAATTAAATTTGCGACTGGGTCGCGCTAGACACCGTACCAATAAATATGTTTATGTTGGGCCAAATACGTGAAATAAACATATGCGAAGCTTCAATTTTTAAGTCGTGAGAACGGTGTCCCTGTTGATGATTTCAATACAAAAATGATTTGGAGTTGAAAAGTTTGGTTGTTGGGCCCATTGTTGCAAGAAGACAATAAGATGGCCATCGGTGTGCCTGGCCATCATAGTTTAGTTATGTGACTAGAGGATTACCTAATTTAATTGTCTGCTTTTTGAAATTTCATGTACTAATATTTAGCACGATACATACTCGTCGTCCACTCGACTATAACCACAACAATAGCATTGTCTTTCGTTTCGCGGATTTAGTTTCTTATTTTGTTGAAAAGTATTCTATACAGATAGACGTAAACATATTTTTTTACTTCTTTAAATCAATTTAATCTCGCGTCACATACAACATAACATAACATCTGTATTGTATGTAACGTAATTCTCTGTGTTTTTTTGAATTTTTCGATTTATTTATAGAATTATTTCAGTCACAGCCAAAATTCGGTTTCGCAAGCATATATCATGACAAAAACAAAATGTTTAAGCCTTTAAATCGAAATCAAATTAGCGGGATGCGGGAATTATATAGGGTCGGCAATTAAAGTCTTAATTGATCTTTTAACCCTGCGATAATTAACAATCGATTGTGCTCATATATATGAACAACGGAAAGTATGTTACTAATTTATGGCCAATTAAAACTGCGCTCACGTATGTAGGTTAATTTAGGCAAACCCCCGTGAATTTACTATATATAGTAAGTTCTATCACCCATGTACATATAATTTTGGGTAATCGCACCGCGTTGATAAATGTAGTTCAATGTTTTCTTACTCGAGTTTCGTAATTTGGAATGTGAAGATAAATATTTACGCGAGCGGATGTACTTTACATACCTATCGATATTATGTACGTAAATTATGAGAGGTAAGCAAGTAAACATAGACATTCAAATATTAATCTGGGTAATTTGAATAAGCCATTGACATTATTTAATATTGTTGTGAACTTGTGAACGAAAACCGGATAAATCTGATAATGTTTACAAAACATTTCTATATATGTATTTAGAAAGGTGATTTACGGGCCATCTTGATGACAATTTATCATAACGAAAGTATATAAATCAAGATGCTGTTATATGTAGATAGAATTAGCAGTTACCGTCAGGTTATTTCACTAAAATTCTGCAATTTTTGGAGACATTTGATTTGAGAATTGTATTTACCATTAATTAAATTGCTCGCTTGGAAAATATTTCTAATTAGTGTGACTCTATTACAAGTATATGTTGCCTGAATAATGCTTCAATTATTGGTTTTCAGCCATTCTGTTTTTGGGTGGTGGTTCACTCACATATAGCCCGAAAAAATAAGTCTAATCTGGTTTTGATTCCAATGTTCTAGCTGGTAAGGATCCTCTCTTAAACTCCGCAAATGCTAATTTAGTACATATGGCACGGATCCAAACGGAATACGTCCTAAGCCTGCTGAGTATAGTAACCTAAGTTGAAAAATCCTATACTATCAGATTAACGAGATCAAAACGTTTAATAGATCAAGTGAACGCTTTAATTTTTGCTTCAGAATAAAAATTTGGCAATTGAGCTGAGTAGTAAGTATTAAATACCTGGCACATATTTTTTTCTACTATAAGGAGACAATTTGCAACTTGTTCCGAGATAGAATTGTTAGACATTCGACTTTGAGAGTCACTTGAATTATGGGTCGGCTTGTTTAACTCGACAAGGCATTCTAACCGGTTTTTCAAATTGATCCTTACGAATTCATTGGATTTCAAAACAACTACAATATTGTCTTCTTCAATATGTCTTAATCGATAGGCTATTTCTCTTAAAATGACTAATCCCATGTCTGTAGTCTCTCAAATATTTAACCATATAGAAAAATTTATGTCGCTGGTTTCCATTTAAACCAAAAAAAAATACAGTCATCTATATACTAGAGACGTCCTGATTCACCATGTTTTCCATTGAGCACAAATTTTATTAACAGTGTTTCTAAAGGCCATTACTGGCCTCTTACTGAGTCAACAATCCGGCTCCGACGATTTCGATCGTGGGCTTAGTTTTAGATACTGTCTTAGACAATCTGAAGAAGCCAAGTCGTTCTCTACACCGTGGAGCCATCGTCGCCTGCAACGAACTCTGCGACTAACATATCGTGGCTCTCTTTCCAGAGATCGTTGCACAATTCGTTACGGACCTGCACACAGAACGTGACCAAGCCAGCGTACTTCATGTACAATGTCGAGGATATTCATCAGATTTCTGATCTCGACATTATACACAGCTCGGGATGTACCATCTACTTCTCGTTTTCCGTAATGGAGCCATCACTTAACCTCATCCGTCACCGCCCAACTTTCATATCCAAACATAATAACGGGCCTAATCAACGCTTTGCAAAGCCTAAGGATCACGGCACTTGACAGTTTTTTTTTATTTTAACAGTGGTCTTAGACCCCATATAGTGAAGAGCAGTAACATCTCACAATCTTGAGGAAAAACAATGGCGCTAGGAGGGCAGCTAAGCGGATTTATAAAGCTTCGTGAATGGTGGAAGTTATCAAGGTTCCGAAAGTACCACAACTCAGCAATGAGCGCAGTCTGCGAAATTTCTTTAAAGTAATTATCGAAATTCACCCATACATACACACACATCCCTAGTTCGGTCACATTTTGCATGCGGATCTGAAACGAATTATGCAGAATTTTTTCTGAAAAGATAGCCACCTTAATGTCGAGAATGACTAAGCTTATTCAGATTGTCTAGAACAGTACTAACACCAACTTCAGGATCTAAACCAGTTGGTATCTTTATTTTATTTTATTTTTATTGAGATAAGTCCATTATATATGACTTGAGAAATTAAGAAAGAATTTACTTTCAACTGCTTGGGATTGGAACTCCTATAAGGAGGACTTAAAATTATACAAAAAAGAAGTAAGGAAGGCACATATGGAAACTGTTCTGTGATAAAATGGGGGAAGCCTCCAAGACCTTTCGTCTTCGTGTTAGAAAGATACTGACTATTAATCCAACAAGTCCCAGTTATTTAATTAAACCGGACCGAAGTTGGACTGCTTGTAGTGAGGAATATTTGAAACTTCTCATCGAAGCTCAGGAAGCTTTAACGACTCGTCAGAGACTAGTGCTCATCGAGAAACACATTCATTGCGCATATAGTAACTAAAAAACATGTCCTATATGGGCACTTGAAGGTTTCCCTGATCGAATTATACCAGCAGGAATTCAAAACAACTCGTCGATTATTCTCCCCTGGCTGGAAGTAATCTTCAAAGGGTGTTTAAAATTGGTCTGTAAGCGGGAAAAAGCTCACATGGCTACCCATAGGACTTAAGACCTAAAACTCTGTCATCCTTTCTGTTAAAAACCTTGGAAAGGCTGATAGATGTCTATATACGATCTAAAATAAAACCTAGTGACTGGGCACAGTCTCAACATGCGTACCGTAAAGGGGAATCGTTGGACACAGCATTGCATGACCTGGTACATACGATTGAGAAATCAATATTCTCGCAACAGTTTTTTATGGTATGGCGTTCCTTGATATTGAGGGCGCCTTTAACAATGTAAAGACGGGGGAAATTCTGGAGGGACTGTGACTCCTTGGGGTGGACTACCTTGTAAGTAGGTTAATCAATCATATGCTGGGGAACAGGATGGTTAACTTGGGGCTGGGGGAATCCATCATTAGGGGGCGGGTGGTTAAGGGAACCCCGCAGGGAGGTGTCCTGTCCCCTCTTTTCTGGAAAATAGCAATTAATGGGTTGCTGTTGGAGCTGAAGAGAGCCATCAGATGTGGACTGGTAATCAGCTCGTCCAAAACTGAACTGGTACTCTTTTCCAGGAAATATAAAATTCCGGTAGTAAATCCACCTACCTTAAACGGCATTGGACTAGCTTTTACTGATAAGGCAAGATATCTGGGCGTAATCTTGGACAGTAAGCTTAGTTGGAAGCCTAACATCTTGAAAAGAGTAAACAAGGCTAATTTATAGCTATGTACTCATGCAAAAACCCCATCGGAAAGAGATGGGGCCTGAAGCCGGAGCGAGTACACTGGCTATTCACTGTAGTAAGGCCTATACTTATGTTTGAGATGAGTGTGTAGTAGCCAGCTGGGAAGCTGCAAAGAACGACCTGTATGCTTATAAGCGGGGCATTGAGGACAACACTAACTCGCGCCATAGAGGTTATGTTTCACTTTCTTCCTGTCGATATTTATGGTAAGCAGATGGCGGCGAATACAGCCACCCGACTATCAGCCGTATCTCTGTGGAAATGTCTTCAGACAGGACACTTGTCGATAAATAGATAGCTAAGCTTACTTAGCATTATGCTACGAGGAAGGGTTCCGAGCCACATGGTAAAGTAGGAGCCTCTGTGGGGTGTATGATAAATCTAAAATAGTCTTCTGTAATAAATTGAAAATAGTAAATATATCAGTTCATCTCCCTGATTACTGCATCGTATACCAAGCAGAGGTGATAGCAATTGAAGTAGCTGGAATCAGTTTCTCTGATAACAAGAGTGGCGTTGGGTTGCCATGTGTCTCTAAATGATATGAGCCCAGCCACTCGGACATCATGGGGAACTGCAGGGCGGACGAACTAGCTAGGCATGGTTTAACTCCCCAACTGCTACCGGAAAGGCGAATTTGGGTAGCTTCAGCGAACGAAAGGTGGAGGCTGGACTTGAAACACTCAAATACACTAATCTCCCTACGTAAACTTGAATTAAAAACGATCATGAGGATATGCATAGGATGCTGCCTGTTTAGAGAACATATGAAGGTATTAGATCTAGAAACAAATGATTTTTGCAGAGCTGTATGAATGAGGAGGAGGAAGAGACGTTACTCCATTTCCTATGCTCATGTCCGGCTTTAGCACACAGAAGTCATAAACATACGGTTAGGTTCTTAATGTACAGCCTCTCTTATCACGAAATCTCACTAGTTCCAATAAAGGTAATAGGGAAGTAAGATTCTGTTGTATCACAATGGACCGTCACCGGTCTAAGTGTGCCGTAGCATAACCTAACCTAACCTACTTTTAATGGCTACAGGTTCGATTTGTTAACAGACCATCTACACATTGTATAGCTCCATGTCAGCGTGTACTGATGAACGATGGTCCGGCCCATGAATTCTGCACTTCAACAGCAGGTCATAGATGTGTTCTTAATCATCCTGATCGATATCATGGATGAAAAATTACTTTTGCATCGTGTCTCTATTGGGATTTGAATCCGGTACCTCGCGATCCAAACGTCACAGTTTTCACCACTGTACTAATTGCTACATGAAAGTAAACCATCTTAAAGGTTGGTTCACGAGGACCGATATTTACTCGAGCTATTTACATCCGAAATGTGAAATTTGAAAAAGAAAAAAAAATTCGAGATTCTAAACTTCTCTGAAATTTCAACTTATTCAGAATTGTAAATAATTTAGACTCTCTGGAATATTATATTGTCAACGGTCGCGTGAAGAAATATTCATGCCGGAGCACCAGTCGAAGCTTTGCGAATCCCAACAAAACTATTATAAATATTTATTGCATCGAGTTTAAAGTTTCTCCCTTTTAAAGTTTCTCACTTTCGTTATAATCGAATAACAGTAACAGATAAACGTTCCTATATGTTTGTAGGTAATTTGAAGCAGTGAATTTGTTAATTTGGGAGACCCACAAATTATGACACCCATGCAAGAATAATGCACGACCACAGGGGCCCAACATATTACTTCACTTGATCTCATCATATTGTGCAGAGACCGTATATTTATTTTTATAAAAAGAAAACAAAGTATTTTATAGAATTCTGACTAAGCTGATGATGATGTATCGCCGGCCGTCGTGTCTATAGTATACTAACTATTCAATGTACTAAAAATATTTTTAAAAAACAAAAAAATAACAACTAAAAATAGTAATTTAAAAAAATAAATAATAAAACAAAAAACATGAAGATTCGGAAAGATTTTTTTTTTTTTTAAATTCATTCGATTACGATCCTTAGTGTAGTAAGGTATAGTCGTTAGTCGGTGTCGCGCACAAATTGTCGTATAATTATACATTTTCTTGTGATTCGATATAAAACTATCAATTAAGATATTTAGAATAAAATAAACTACTTAAGGTAATTTAACAAATATAATTTAGAGAAAGTGGAGTAATCGGTTAATTATGAGTGCGCGCACACAGTGTTTTTTTGTTTGGTATGTTAAGTGGTCTATGTGGGTTATGTTTGTGGCAGTTATTATTAATTACATATATATTGTTTTTGTTGGTTTTTTTATTAAAATTTTTGCAATTTTAATAAGGTTAAAGTTTATGAATATGTTTATGAGTCTGCGTTCGTGTTAGTGATTAAATATTATATTTTGTATAATTTGTGTATATAGACATATTCCGCGAACTGATCATTTGTTATTATAGATTAGTTTAAAGTTGGTAAATTTAGACGGCCCTGAAAAACACGTCGAATTATACAATATAGTTTAATCATGATATTACAAATAATATTTGTGCGGTTATATTATCGGCGGTTTGGGTCCACCAAACTGTGATCATTGGTAATGGAGTAATGGTCATCGACTGACCATATTCTTTCGAATGCAGAAGGGGATGATTTACAAAACTTAAATATTTGAACACGTTCCAATCAATTAACAAACAATTTTAGGCAATTTTTTCATTCGTTATAAAATCAGTCCATAATTTTGAGCCAAACCAATCCCTCAAGTGATCTCGAGTCTTATAATAATAATTTATGTTTGTAAAAGGCCATTACTGGCCCCTACTCAGTCAACAATTTGGTTCCAACGTCTTTGTTGTCTTGGACAATCTGAGGAAGCCAAGTCATTCTTTACATCGTGGAACCATGGTCACGAATTCCATCTTTAAGGTTTTGAATCTATTGTGGGGCATTGGCATATACCTTATCTTTCACGTGGCCCTAAAGAAAAAAGTTTAATGTTCACCTCTACGAGAAATACCACGGTCAGGAAACTTTTCTTGCACATCAATATCTTCCAATTCCGGCCATCAAAAATTAATTAATCATAGCTCGGTAGCGCAATCCTTTCATCGTAACAGTTGCACCAGCCCTCATTTTCGAAAAAGTAAGCCCCTAATGCGACAATTCTGCTTATTAACGTAGCCATCGGGGTGAAAATGGGTTTCATCACTGAAGATGATTTTTCGTTGAAAATCTGGATCATTTTGTTGCATTTGAAGGACCCAATCAGCGAAGATACGACGTTTATGGTGATCGACCGGCTTGAGTTCTTGTGTTAACTGAGCTTTAAAAGCTTTAAGAGCCTAAGTCTTTATGCAAAATACGGTGTAATGTCGTTTGTGGAATGTCTAATTCCAAAGATCGACGAGGAATCGACAAACCTATGGGGTTTCAACACTACGGACTACAGCAGCAATATTCTCAGTTGTTCTTGAGCGACGCACACGGTTCCGATTCTTCACATCACTAACTTGTGCCAACAGCTCAAATTTTTACACAAAAAGTGCTTTAATTTTGCGAACTTCAATGCGTTGTTGAAGCGTGTATCGTACCATTTTTTACTTGTAAAATGTAAAAAGATGACAGCCTCAAAATTGACAGCTGTCCAAATAGCAAGTTTATTGGAAAACGTTTACAATTTCGGGGATCTTCATCTAACTTTCACATCCACACATAACAACTGGACCTGACCAACACTTTCTCGGATCCTATAAGCTGATCAAAAAATCGTTATTTCTTTTGAACACGATCTTTTATCAATAAAAAATCGAAGCGATAGGAGTAATCTATATGCATAAACAGTTAAATGGTAATGTTCACAAATTTCATAAATTTAAATTAAATTTTGAAATTTTGGCTTCTGTATATTCCATTTCAAAATTTAACGAATTACACATGGAAATTCGATTTTAAAAATTTACCAAATTTTAAATTTTTTAATGCCGTCGAATACAAAAAAATTGTTTTAAAAAATTCAAAATTTGATCAAACTATACATCGAATGTCGAATTTTGTTATTGGATTCAAATTACAAATTCAGAGGTTGGAACCGCTTTAAACTTGTCATAATAAAAGTGCTTTGACAACTCCGACAGCAAATACTGATGTGATTTATATCAGTTTCTATACATCATAAATTCGTGATAAACGCGTTTAGCTACAACTATTTTAGTACAGCACAGCACTTTTAGTCCATCGTTGACCTGATTCTAAATTGGAGAGCGACGGATGATATTCTCATCTCTGATCATAGGTGCATCTCTTTTAATATTAACATTAAAAGACCACCGGTTAAACCATATAATAATAGGAAACTTAGAATACTTTCTGCTCTGACCTCGTTTCACTACTAGATTTGCCTAACCAGATTAACGAAAGCGATCTCGACTGTTTTTGAAAATTCATGTCCTCTTATTAACAACAAATAAATTAGATTGGAATCGATTTTTATTAGCTCAAAAGGCTTATAAAAAAAGGTTAAGATCCGCGCACAGGACTGTGTGGAGAAACTTCTGGGAAGAAATTGACAGATTCTCTGTTGTCGCCAGACTTAACAAATCTCTGGCTAAGGATGATACGTGTAGACTCAATAATCTTCGTCTAAATTCCGGCAAACTAAGCTCGGGCAGGCGAGAAGTCGATGAGTTATTATTGTCTGACCACTTTCCTGGATGTGACATTGTTGGTTCGGATGTGGTTGCCTCCGAGCCACCTGACGTTTTTGCCGGTACTCCGGATTGGAATTATATAAAAAATATACCATAAATGATTCAATTGAATCATTTATGGTATATTTTTTAAAACTTCCGTTTACTTTTGGTTTCCCCGAAGGTTTTAAAACAAAATGAATCAGCTTGCATAATTGTAAGTTTTGAATATCTGCAAAAAGTAAAAGAAATAAATCTTTAGTAACATATTACTCTAGACAACACTAACAATTTTTTTATTTGTTTCGTTAGATAAATTTTAAAAAATCTACAATGCGCTTTTGTCCTTAAATTGTGCATCAAAGATTGTACTAATTTTGCCTTTAAACTGGTCCCACGTTTTAAATAAAAGTGAATGTGTTTCTTTATATAGAAGCTCGAAATCTAGTTCAACCTGCATTTAGGTATATAGAAAGAAGAAAAGAAGAAAAACATTGAATAGTATAACGTATACGGAGTTTCCGGCAAGTGGCTTAAACGAGTAGTACAATTGGGAACTTTGATCAAAGCACGGGTGTCTTTACTTGTATTACTTTATTTCGCACGTGGCGGCACTCTTGTCAAGTTATAATATCAAATAAACTTTAGTCAAAACAAAAAGATTTCATTATTTATAAAAAAATATATTGTTTCTGTATTACTAAGTTTTCAACAGTAACTTGGAAGTTGTTTTTAATGAAAAAATACTTCAAACCGTTAGTTGCTATTTATTTGCCGTAGTTTCAATATTACGTTGTCTAGAAAATCTAAATGTTTACAACAAAAATGGCAATGGTTTTGGCATTTATTGTAAATATTTATTAAAACTTTTATTTAATTTAATAAGTTGTACAAACTTGTGTGTTTAAAGGAAAAACAAAATATATTTTAAAAACTTTAACATTTTTTAGAAGCGCAATGTTGCACATGCAACTATAATTAGCTTTTCTGCTAGATAAGGGTTTGAACTTTATATGTGTTGAGCAGCTGCTAAAAGCTTAGTAATACAAAAACAAAAATGTTTTTAAACAAATTTGAAATTTAATAGTTTTGACTAAATTATAAATAATATTTATTCAAATTATTATAATTTTAGTTTAACTTATTTAATTATAGCTTGACGAGAGGTAGTCTTCCCATTTTAAGTGTTACAAGTAATGTCACTTCGCTTTAATCAGGTTCCAAACCGTATATTTGTATCACTGTTATATTCGGTAATTTTTACAAGACGAAATCCTTTATTATTTTTATAAAGTGGCCATTGGACGACAATTGTTCTACTGCCGCTCACAGTGCGTTGTGATTCCTAAGCAACTCCTTGTTTTCGTTGAATTCTTCTTCTAGATCTACATCTAGTTAAAAATATTTAATGTTTCGTTACTTAATTTTTATTTAATGTATTTAATTGTTTTAATGTTTTGTAAATAAAATTATGAATTACCTGTTACATCCACAAATGTTGTTTCTGTTTCTAGACCGGTACTACGTTTCCTTTTAGCATCCGTAAAATAACCAACTTTCCTTAAGTATTTAGATATAACCGTATACTTATTGTAAAGTTTTCCAGAGGGATATTTTACAAATTTATATTGAAAAAATAGTTTTTATTTACATTATTTTTGTAGTTCATTTTGATTGTTTAAATTAATTTTGTGAGTATTCAATACACTCACTGCATTTTCTTCAAGAAATTGACTAATTATTTGAAAATAATTGAATGTCATATACTTATTATTTTCTACAAAGTATCGTGTATCATATGTACAACATAGTTTCCTTAGTTCTAATGTTTTACGCTGGAGTGTTTTCTCGTTTGTACCTTTCAAATCGAGTGGTCCAGACGGCGTTTTCCCTGCTGAATTACAGCGTGGTTTTCTACACATCAGCACTGACCTGCTCAATATGTTCCAGGCCTGCGTTGCTTTTAGCACTGGAGTAGAGTAGTATTCATACCTAAAGCTGGCAAGTCGGATTATACTGACCCAAAACTGCTCGACATGAACTCGTAACTAGGATCGAAAGATCACTTAACTACAAAGTGCTTCTAGTAGGTACCTTCCTGGACATTGCGGAGCTTTTGATAGCACTTCGTTTTCCACGATCACAAGTGCGTGTACCAATTTTAATATTGCTCAAACCATTGTTAAATTCATCAATTCCATGTTTAAGTCTCGGATAATTGAGACTGAGCTGGATTGCTCAGCAGTGTCCGTCAAAGTAGCCAAGGGCTGCCCGCAAGGAGGGCTTCTCTCACTCTTGCTGTGGCTCATGGTTATCGGTGAACTACTTGTTAAATTGGAGCGATCTGGGTATATATGGGTGCAAAGCTACGCGGATGATCTTGTTTTGATAGTTTCTGGTAAATTACTGAACGTCTTATCTGATCTGACGCAGAACGCCCTTAATATGGTAGAAGTTTGGTGTCTTGCAAAGGGGTTGTACGTCAATCCCTCAAACACTGATCTGGTTGTCTTTACGATACATAGAGACAGTGCTAATCTGTCTGTTCCCATTCTCTTTGGTAGAGACAGACAAGGACAGAGCAGGTTAAGCACCTATAGGTGTCATTCTAGATAGTAAACTCTCCAGGAAGTTTCTTCTTGATTATAAGCTGCAAAAGGCCATTGCTATTTTTTGGCAATGCAGAAGAGCCTTTGGCAATTCCTGGAGTTTTGCCCTTACTGTCGTATGCTTCAGTTGTTTGGTAGACGGTTGTGAAACTGACGTCTTCGGTAGCCAGGCTGGGATTGCAGATGACAACCTGTAGGGCTATAACCGGGGCTATGTCGTCTGCTCCTCTTCTTGCTTTGGAGTCTATTCTACATCTGCCCGAATTGCAGTCCCACATTCTTGGTACAGCGAGCGTGCGTTCTGCTGCGCGTATCGACTAAAGTGCATTGGAGCTTGGAATGTCTTTGGGACTTGTACGGAGCATAGACAGATTCTTAATAAGTATAAGTCACATTTTCCAGAGCTGGAATTGATGAATGACAGGCTATTTCCTGAATTTAACTTCACCGAATTGCGATTGAGGCGTTTAAGTTTAGCGATTTTGGGAGGAATATTATTATCTGCACATATACTCATGCTGTGCTTAAAACCCTCATTAATGATTGTAAAGACGCTAATAAGAGTGTTCGCTCTACTTGAACTGGGATTGAAGTAGCGTTCTACTCCTAGCCTAATCTGAGGTTCACTAAATATGTATTATCCTTAAAAAAGAACCAACTCAGAAATCAGGTCGCACTTATTACCGGCCATAGACATTCCAGGTTCATCTCCAATGCATGGGACTAGCACAGGATGCTCTTTGTGACGACTGCCTAGAGGATGTGCGACTGCTTACACAGCTGTCCGGCCTTTGTCAAATATTGAATATTTGATTTTCTCTATACTTTTCCTCAAGAAAATAATTTAGAAATAGTTTTAGAATTGTTAAAATGAGCCCTTTCAAATGACATGACATTTATATAAAAAGTAAAAAAAATAATTCCGAAAATATCGTTGAATCATCTGTGGATTAAAAACTTAACATGCATGCAACATTTCCACTCGTTACGAGTTATAGTTCAAAAGTTATGAACCTGAGACAGACTAAACAGACGGACAGCGGAGTAAGACTGAGTTCATATGTACATATGTTCCTGTATTAAAGTCGGATCATTGTGACTATTAATTTAGAGACCTTATAGAGTCCTTATTGCTTGTACTTGTTTTCTACTTTTTTACTTATTTCTTGATTTTGTGCAAAATACAATATTCGTCTGGTACTTTAAACGATTTGCCACAACTCCCAACAGATTATTTTCTTAATTTCTACATTAGACGGTTTCTTTCTGTACTAACGGTTATCAAACAAATTTGATTCAAAAAATGTGGGTGTCTGTACCACATGTACGGATATATGGGGAACGTTAGAAGAAAGATTGAACTCACCTAGCATGAAGTGTATTAACATTCGTCGAATTCTGGAAAGAAATCTAGTAAAAAATTGAAGCGATTGAAATGAAACCGCCCACCTGGGGTGGACTGCATTAATTCGGAGCTCTTGATGTTTAGAGATACATTTGTCTTTTATTTCTAGTACTGTTAAAATAAATACAAACATTTTTTTATTATTTTAGTTAGTCGTTTAAGTTGAATTGTGTCTCCACTTTCTCATCTGCGGTTGCGCTACTACTAATATACAGAAAACTTCTTAGTAGGGCGACCATGAAGTTACCTTACATATTTCTTCAAATTTAGGTCTTTCGCTTTTAAATAAGGATTGCCATAAATAATTAGTTCGCGGAGCACACATTTGGTGTATGGCTTACGCAGGTTTGCAAACCTATAGTGTATGGTTTACGCAAGTTGTCTTCTAATATTGGAATTTAAACTTTGTTAATTAGATGAAGTAAGTAAAGTAAGTAAAAAAGTAAAAACTAAGTAAAGCTTCGCAATAATGTTCTAAGGAGAAAGTGATTATTTTGAGGCGTGTTACCGAACTCGATTTTATACGACTGAAGATTAATTATAAATTACTCAGCAATCTCAGAACGCCAGTAATGGAGTAATGGTTATCGGCTGACCGGAGACACTTTCGAATACAAAAGAGTATGATTTACAAAATTTAAATGTTTGAACACGTTCCAATCAATTAACAAGCAATTTTAGGCAATTTTTTCATTCGTTATAAAATCAGTCCATAATTTTGAGCCCAAATCACCCAAAATTGATCTCGGATTCTATAATTTTAAAAGTCAAGCTCTTTTTACTTATAATCGTCGAAACTACGAATACATGATTCCAAAAAAAAAAAAATATTAATCGCAAGATATTTTGACAACGAGAAAAATGTAACTGTAGGCTCAGTTTTCTGGCATGGAATTAAACAAAACCAAAACGAATTCGAAGTCAGTTGCATTTAAATTACATTTAAACCATGTTTTACAAGAATACAACTACAGTTTCCTTGGCTTGTTGTAGGAGGCGACTAAACGGGCTAACGACCCACATCCGTAAAAGAATCAACTGTTTATAAAGTCAACAAAACGAAAAATGGATACCGCCAAAAGAACGCCGGGCCCCCGCCAAGGTACGCGGGCACGAGATTTAGGATAGGCACGTGGAACGTGCGGTCACTTAGGAAGCCAGGAACGT
This sequence comes from Tipula unca, assembly GCA_951394425.1. NCBI lineage: Eukaryota > Metazoa > Arthropoda > Insecta > Diptera > Tipulidae > Tipula > Tipula unca. The sequence continues at coordinate 19,221,936 of OX596382.1, read as the reverse complement.
TGGAGGGCTCAATCTCATGCATGAAGGAGTATCGGCTGGAACCCGTTGCTCTTCGAGAAACTCGCTGGCCCAAAAATGGAGACCATGGGTCCCAGGGCTATACGTTGTTATAAAGTGGAGCTGACCTCGGAAATCTTAGAGCTGGATTCCTTCTTGTACTCAGGTAAAGAAGGCTGTTTTGGATTTCCATGAGCAGTCAATAATCGATTACAACCTGTCGATAATTTGTGTACATGCGACCTCGGAAGTTAGCCAGCCCCAAGATAAAGACTAAAAAATAAAGAGTTACCCGTTTTCGGAAAAACAAACCTGTGTAACAAATAAAATTTTACTCGAGATACAATTATTTGGGAGACATATATGTAAATGAAGTAGCAAACGAATAAATCTACAGTTAAATTTACAAGTAAGTGTACGTGTTATAAGTGACTAATTTATATCGGAAAATTCCAACACCATGCAGTTCAAAATAAATTGTTGTGGCTCGGGCCCATGGATTCTGCATTCGGAACAGAGGATCATATAGATGTGTTTATCTTCCTCGCGATCCAAAGAACGCAAGTTATGTTAAGCTATTACTGCTTCGCGGATTGTAATTTTTGTGCCGGGTTTAGTTATAATTTTTTGTTGCTGCTTGATTGTGAGTGAAAACATCATCGAAAACGTTTTAAACATTATGATGAAAGCAGACGGTATGCAATCAACGAAGAGCTGATTACAGGAATTGAAGCTGCTTGGGCATAGAATTCATTAGACTATCTAAGGTCTAATCAACTGAACCGAAAAATTGGGCTAAATTTGAACTTATTCGTCAACACGGCTAATTTTCTTTCTCAGAATAATTATCGATCGATTATATTAATCCGGTCATTGGGATTCAAATCCGATCTCTCTCTGAATGTTAAATATATTTCAACTCAAGAAGAAAAATGGGCGTTTTTTTGTCATTTTAGTTGATTTGATTGAGAGAGAGATCGGATTTGAATTCCTAAGATTTGAATCCGGTCTCGTGTACAAGGCTCTAGTTAATGTTTACCAATCTGGATGAGAAATTATGTGATTTGTCTTTAAAGAGTAAACATACAATGAAAAGAAAACTATGTAATGGATCCAGACGATGTATTTATGTATTTAAAAATATGTGTAAGTAGGTGCATGAATTATTCATGTTATTTTGTATGCATAGCGACCATTGTATTTGCTACAACTTAAAAATAATATTGAATTTAGTTAGTTTATCCGTAGAATACTGAAGTGCTTAAAAATACCATTATAATTCTACTATAATTTTGAAATCTCTCCAATTAGCTCTCGATCGGCAAAATGGATTATTATTGCTCAGAAATAACAGTACACTAAAATTGTCAATATTTCAACGAATTCAAAAAAGGACGAGCTACCACGGATGATTCTTTCAAAACATTTCAAAACTTCCAGAAATGTTATAAGATACGAGTATATACACTGAACTATATACGCTGTTGGCATAGACCAATGATTTAACGAGGCCCCATGAAAAAATGTTTATAGGTGTTAAATCGAAAGGACGATTGCTGGATATAACACGTTCATCGAATTTAGATTTCAATAAGTCGATTGTTTGAACCGTTGTGTGGCATGCCGCACCGTCTTGTTGAAAACACTTACCATTAATGTCTAGCTCATGCAATTGATCAAAGAATAATAACGTTGCAACATGTCTCTGTAGCGATCTCCATTGACTGTAACGTGACGATCATTTTCATCAACGAAAAGAAAACGGTCCAATGACACCACCAGCATGAAAACCACATCATATAGTTATTTTTTGTGGATGAAGTGATGTTTCCTGAAGAACACGAGGGTTTTCACATGACCAATAACGAAGTTGCCGTCATATTTGTAAACGTTGTTCGTTCGTGTACTTCACCATGATGAAAATCTTGTCTTTCCTGAATGTTTTGACACTAACAGTTTGGTTATTTGTTTAAGAGTGCGTTCACAGTGAAAGTTCAAAGTTGTCAAGTCCCAAATGGAAAACCCGATACAATCTCAATCAGTGGAAAAAAATCATTACGATTTTCTTTGTACAAAGTATTGTATAAAACCATTAGAGCGCTTTTGGTGCTTTATGCGGATTGTAATTGAAACTTGGACCAGGACTCTGCAGCGCACACTTGAAAGACAATTTTTTTATACGCAACATTAAATTTCATTCTTTGAACTCCTAATGGAAATTTCAACTTTTAATTTTTGGCTTCCAAATTTTTCTAATTGAACTGCTTGTTGCTATGATATTTAAATCTAATTCTTCAGAATACAAATTTGAATTTCCTGCTTCCTGCACGCTTTTATTATAGCAGGAATATCAATTGTGAATAGCTTTACGATGCAAAACTAGGTACTTTAATGACAAAATTATGTCTTCTGTAAGAAATGACCTCGAACTAGACGCTTGTGCAGTCAATAAAAATCCTGAATTTTGCCACTTTATAAGGCCTGTCGTAAAGTATTCGATCGTATATTTTAGCCATTAAACCTAATACTTTTTCCTTGATTTTTTTCCTGTCCCAACTGTGATGCTATTACATAATATCTGCAATGATCCAAAATAGTTTTGTGTTTCTTTGCTTTTTTTTACTTACCTTTAAATTAAATAGAATTTCGTTAATAGTGCTGCCATCTATAATAATCGATTGACCAACTAAACGATTGGTTTTACGATCTCCAGTTATAGTCAAGCATCGTCGCATTATTTTGTGGTAATCTGAGAGTATGTACAAATAAGCTTCTCACAGGCTCGAGTTTAATTATCGTAAACAGTCGAAAATAAATGTACAGTACCGTTAATTGCAAAAATTTAGTATATTTGGTCAAAGTAACCAGTGCCGAATGTTTTGATGGATTTGTCGAACGCTCACATACAATATGTAAATAATCGAATAGCACGCTGAAAATTACGTAAAGATTTAAAAACTGTTATTAAAACTCTAAAATTCCCCTTATTGCTACGCGTCTACACAAATATTTATAAACACCATATGGGTTTTAAGATTTTATAATCCAAATATTTTCTTTTAAATTTCAAGATTGGAATTTTTCTAAGAATAAACAAAAACATTAGTCTGCGATGTTTTATGCAATGGTACTCTAATCTGGTGCATAGACCAAAATAAATAAATAAGATGTATGCAATTAAAATAATTCCCGATACTATTGTAAACTTCCTAGACGATGAGGAGTAATTAATTGATTCGAACTGCATACAACGGTCATTCATCTTAAATTTTTTTGTAATTTCCAGATACCCAGATGAACGCACTTTGAGTAGACGTAAAATGAAGGAAAACCAAATCATAGCCACACTACTTTTGGTGGTAGCATTAGCCGGCGTAACAATCCAGGCGAATAATCTAATTACCAATGCGGCATCACGAACATTTACAGTTGACTACGCGAATGATCAATTTTTAATGGATGGCCGACCATTTAAATATGTATCCGGCTCATTTCATTATTTTCGTGCGCTACCCGAAACATGGCGTACAAAATTGCGCACAATGAGAGCGGCCGGATTAAATGCGGTGAGCACATATGTTGAATGGTCGTTACATAATCCACACGATGGTGAATACAATTTTGATGGTATTGCAAATTTAGAGAAATTTATTGAAGACGCCCGGGAAGAGGATTTATATGTAATTTTACGACCGGGGCCATATATATGTGCTGAACGTGAAATGGGCGGCCTACCCTATTGGCTGCTACATAAATATCCCGGGATTAAACTACGCACGAACGATACAAGTAGGTTTGTACAAATTTTCTTCGAATATACTCTCTAAACGTTTTCAATTTTAGACTATTTGAGCGAAGTTGAAAAATGGTTTGACGTGCTAATGCCAAAAATGAAACCGTACCTATATGGTAATGGGGGGCCAATCATAATGGTGCAAGTTGAAAATGAGTACGGATCATTCCGTGCATGTGATCATACGTATGGGGTTTGGTTGCGAGACGAAATGGAGCAACATGTCGAAAATGCGGCATTGCTATTCACCACCGATGGACCCGGGATGCTTAATTGCGGCAAAATTGATAAAGTTTTCGCGACTATCGACTTTGGTGCATGTAAGTAGTACTCATTCCAAGCTGATACATTCTTCACACTACTATATGTTTGGTTGGTTTTTAGCCAGCTCCACGACATCATATTGGGCCAAACTGCGTGAAGTGCAACCAGGTGGACCGCTCGTAAATTCCGAATACTATCCTGGTTGGTTAACCCACTGGCAAGAAGATTTACAACGTGTTAGTACGACGCCAATCACGAACACGTTACGACACATGCTCGCAGCTAACGTAAGCGTTAACTTTTATATGTTCTTTGGAGGAACAAATTTTGGATTCACAGCGGGCGCTAATGATGGAGGGCCGGGCTTCTTTAACGCCGATATAACATCGTACGATTATGATGCGCCAATGGATGAGGCTGGTGATCCTACACCAAAATACATGGCCATACGTGATGTTATTAAAGATTATTTCCCTCTACCAAATATTAGTGTACCGATAAGGGCACCAAAATCTCAATACGGAACAGTTCAGCTACGCGCGCTTTGTAATATACTATCTGAAACCGCACGACGTCACATCGGTAATCCGCCAGTCATTGCTCGGAAACCAAAGTCATTTGAGCAATTGAATCAATTCTCCGGCTTTGTATTGTACGAAACCCGATTACCACAATTAAAACGAGATCCTGTCATTCTAGAAGTGAAGGAATTACGAGACCGTGCACTCATCTACAACGATAATGAGTTCGTCGGTATTCTGTCCCGCGAAAATGTAATTGACAAACTTCCGATGAGCGTAAACGGTAATGGAAAAACTTTACAGATATTGGTCGAGAATCAGGGCCGTATAAACTATAATATCGCCGATGACTATAAAGGAATTCTGGGTACGGTAAAACTCGGTAATCGGAAACTAACAAACTGGACTATGACTGGATATCCGCTACATAATTACGAAAAAATTTCGTTATTAGTACAAAAATTACTAAATGAGATTGGCGAAAGTGATACACCTCCAGCCACACCAAACAATGGGCCGGTGCTGTTTTATGGCGAATTTGAGATCCAAAACGATGATAGTATTTATGATACGTATTTGGATCCAACCAATTGGGGTAAAGGAATTGCGTTTGTGAATGGTTTTAATTTGGGTCGATATTGGCCCGCGGTTGGACCTCAAGTTAGATTGTATGTGCCAAAAGAATTATTAAAAAAGGGAACAAATGTGCTGGTCGTTTTAGAAAATCAGTTTGCGCCTCACGCGACGAATATGGTGTTCTCAGCCGAGCCTAAGTTAGATTTATAACTTTAACTTAAAATAAATTAATTTAATAAAAAACCAACATGTTTTGCTGTCAAAGAGGGGTAGCCCGTATAAGTAATAGTCAGCTAAGCGGGTCAAAATATCTAGGAAACAAAAAAATTGATTTCATACATTTTATTTCAATATTAAAATATTCGTTTATAATAAATTAAAAATGCATTAGCAATAAATTCACTTTATTACTCCTTTAACCAAAATTCGAATTCCCACGTTCAAATTGGTCCTGTTCAATTGGTTTTTTTAACCAACTTCCTAATTGTTGTTCTCGAAACGCTTCAAATAATTCCCGTTTAGCTGCCTGTCGCGACAAACAAAATATTATTAAATAGCAACCGTAACAACTATAAGCTGAATACATACCTGGAAGTTTGTAGCCAAATTCTTGACTTCTTCGTACGTCCTAATTAATTTACTATGCTCAAGATGAGGCATGGTTTTTTGTATTACCGTCGAATACCGATCGAAGAATGCGTGTTTACAAATTCGTGATGGACACTGGTCTAATGTGGCTCCCGTGGTCGTATCCACAGTTTCGAATACTTCATTTCCGATTGTCCAATTAGTACTAAGATGTGTGGTTTTCGCCATATTTCTCTCTTCCACCGAAGAGACCAGCGCTAATTTCGGCTTATTTATCCGAAACGCCGGTGGTAGATTATGAATTGAATTTTCAATGCGACCACAAATGGCACGATACACGTGAATTGGATCAAAAATACTGCCGAGTACTAGTGAATGCAAATAAATTGGTTCGATAATATTTGAGAGAAGTGCACCTTGAAGTCCAACCACATTCCATCGGCAAATTTTATCGGAGCATGACATGGTTACTAATTTTTCGCCAGCTAATATCCCATCCCAGGTTTGAATCCCATTTTTACTTGAAATCGGAATTGTACCTTCACCTGCTTCAATTTTCGAACGTAATAATCCTTTGCGTTTGCTGTCTCGCTGATCGAAGGTCCACGTATTTAAACTTCGCTCATGAGGGCCAAAAACTCTAGCGTCACCACACGGCGAAATGCTTATATACAAATGGAATTTTATTCCTTCCTTAAGCGTGTACAATTGATCCGGCTGATCAGGTTTCTGAAATATTGAAGTGCCGGCTGCATTGGGAGCAGTGCTCATCTCGAGTTGAGAATAAAAAAAATCGATTAAGCATCGCCGAGAAAGAATTTCCGCATGCGAATCATTCAGTGCCGCACCGAATCGGCTCATGTATTCACCGTTGATGCATCGATTACCAGTAGTTACCGAAATTATTTGTGGATTCCGATATTCAGAATCGCGTGTCATTACAAATCCGGCCAAAACTCGTCGCCTCAAAATATTTTCATTATCGCCTTGTATTAATTGATTATATTTCTCTGTGATCATTCGCCCAACTTGATCCGCAAATGCCTGTGGCAATCCAGCACCTTGATTTGAACTACATTCATTGATCGGTGCATTAAAGGAAAAATGGCATAGTGACGCCAAAGCTGTTTTAGCAGCTGCTAATTTTGCACCCTTTTTAGATTGGCCTCGTCCTTCGAACGGCGTTCCATTAACTCGAACAATCATACGAAACGTTACCGGTTGTAATTGGTCGGGAACCTTGCATTCAAAAAATGTATTAGGGAATATTTTATAAAGCAGCGACACTGGATCAACAGGGCACTGATTTATTTTGGGTTTCACATCTGATGCGCAAGGTTCGGCAGCCCTGTCGAAGTTCACCGTATTCAAACTAAGCTTAATGGCTGTTATCAAATCTGTTTGTTGTTTTGCAATGCAACGCTCAACAAGCACATCGGTTATTTCTTTCCGGAGCTCGATCAAACTTTTGAGCACAGCGACAGCGCTTTGTATACGAGCTTCCCTTATAGTTGAACCTTGGCCTGTGTACGATCGATTAAAAATCTTTACTTGAATAATGAATACGGGGTTATGGGCGGAACCAGTTTGTGATATCAAATCGTATACAACACCCTTTTGCAATTCATTCAATAATGCTAGAGGATTTTTTGGTATTACATTTACAGTGTTGCCATTTTTCAGTTTTACTTTAGAAACTAGCAATTATAAAAAATGAAATGTTAAGTTCTAGCTCTAGATACATACAAATAAATACAAAAATTCTTGCCTTCGCGACTTAATGGATCCCAGTCCAATTTTTCTAATTCTTGCTTTATATCTGGTGGCGGGATACTGTTTTGTGGTGTAGGGAATTTTTTGCCCGTTTTAACAGGCGACGTGGTCTTAAAACATTTTAAAGCTGCACTTGCTGCTTCATAACGTGCCAACTTTTTTGATACTCCTTTGCCAATAAACGTTTGGCCATTGGCCTGAAAAAAAATAAAAAAGGTGTAGACTGATTATTGTTTTAATTCGTATTTGTCTTTAGAATATTACCACAACTTTCATCGTAAATACTGGATTATGGGCCGACCCGGTTCTCTCAACCAGTTCGTATACGATGCCATTTTGTAGATCATTCAATGTTTGCAATGGATTTTTTGTGATGCTTGGTTTTCTAATTTCTGTAAAATATATTTTGGAAAATTGTATTTTTATTGACTGGATATAACAGTTCACTGGTAAAATTTGTTTATCAATCTTGAAGATACTAATTATCTCCGGAAGTAAACCTACTATAGCAAGGTAACTGAAATGCTGGTCAATGCTGGCATTCTTATGGTGACAAACTCTTAAGGAAAATGTGAAATTCTGGCCTAATATGAGTGAGATTTTATGACTTGATTAGGTAAGGCCCAACCATTTTATATTATATCTACGTCATCTAAATCTAAGCACTAAGCCATTCGGTTGCCAATGTATCGTAAAACATTTTATTTTGGTTACGGAACATTACAAACAAATACAATTATTATAATCTCTAATAGATAAGCACGTATTTTGTATATGATAACAAAATCGCAGCACCTAAATAAGCCATAAGGTTGGTATTCTGCCAAAAGGGATGATCAATAGCTGAGGAATGAGCCATGAAACGTGGCCAAAAAGAGTGCATTTCTATTTTAAAGTACATATTTCATTGTATGATTTCAACACTTGCGTAAACAGTTTGTGTATTTTCGTAATTAATAACGATTCATCAGATTATTTATAGCTAGTAGATTGATAATTTAAATTGCATAAATTGCGATAAAGATAACTTTTATTTACCATTTTTCATTTTTATTACGTTCCTTATAATTAACTAAAAAAATCACTATTTACTTATGCCTATAAAATTAATTTTATAATATTTACAGCTAAATTAGTAAATACTAAGGATTTCAATAAACCCCAACTCAAGAACCCACCGTCAGTCTACACAATTTAAAATCACTTTACGAATACAAAATAAAACAATCTGGCATTTCTTTGATTTACTGTACAAGTAAATTTGACAATCCGTAAACGCAATTTATTGCTTAACATTTGACGTTCGTCACGAAATATGAACACAAAACTGAACGCAACCAAATATATAATTTATCAACAAAAATCCGTTTTTTATCCAAAATATTTTTTATTTAACAGAATTCATATACAACTTTCATTTCTTGTATCAAAAAAAAAAAAAATAGAACACAGTAACAAGAATAGGCGCCTTCCTCACCGTATACATTTTGTTCGTTATTTAAGTTTCGGTTGCCGAAATAGTTTAAATAGAAACAACCCTATTCCCAACATGCCACTAACCATGGCAACGCCTATAACCAATTTCTCCAAGGAACTAGACCCAGATGAAGACGATGACGACTTAACTCTGCCTTCGGCAAACGCTAATTTTCCCTAAAATTTGTCTTGATTAGTTTATATAATTCATTACTTGAATCGGACTTATCCTGTCTTACACTCTTCAAATTCTCCAACTGTTTTTCAATACAACTTGCATTCGCATTCATCTCATTTAGCACTTTTAACACAAGCGCCGATGAGTAAGTAGTATCACCAATCAAGACATCGTCACACCGTCCAATAATTAATTTTAGTTCCGCAGCCGATAGGGACGTTTTTAAATTCTCTAAATGTTCGGCCACATTTTCTAGTATATTATTTTTGTATTCTTCTAAATTTGTATGTCCCAAGTACCTAGAAACATCATAACAATTCATAGTTAGCAACGCAAATCATTTGGCGCGAATCCTAGCTTCCAACTCAACTGTTCCAAATGTTTTACTTGATTTGGTAGATTTTTAAAGTCATCCAACAATTTGTTTCTCGTCGTCGCATTCCCAATTCCCAGCAGTTCTAAATCCTTATCGCTAAGAGATGCCAACGTATCGTAAGAAATTTCGTTTTGTCTACGGAACAATAAAAACAAATACAATTTATTTATAATCTCTAATAGATAAGACCGTGTATTCATAACAATAGAACTTACATAAAGCCTTCAGGTAAATTTTTATCTGATAACAAAATCGCAGCACCCAAATTTTGACTTTGACTGAAATTTTGGTCAATCACAAAACCTTTGCTTGTTTCGGCTGCCTCCTCCTCATCACCATCTTGGTTTGCATCGTCGACAAAATGATATTCTTTTAAGTCTTCTAATGATTTATCCATTTCTATGTAGTTGATTTTATTTAAAACATATACACATAAATCATAGAGAATTTTACATTAAATTTTTGCGAAATAATTTGTTGCGAATATTTTTTCCTTACCTTTCTTAATTTTTCTTATGTCTAGCTTACGACGAATAAGCAGCGACTGTCGAAGTGTCGACTGATTTGATTGCGGTACGTCAAATATGATTCCAATTTGACAGTTAGTTGCGGCGAATTCGTATATTTGGTCTTTTAAAGGGAGACTTAAACGTATGAATAAATATTGATAGAATTTATGTTTTCTGGAAATATTTATATGTATTTCGTTTTCACTGAAATTTCATAAGCACCTAGGCATTAAAGTAACATTCAAAAAATATTGATATTAAATTTCAAATCTCAGCACCATATGAAATTGTATTTTGCTTTAATTCTTATTAAACATATACGGATACAGAGATTAAAATTTTGTTTCATTATTAGGTATCTTGCCCAATTTCTATTTTGACGTTAATACACCTACGTGGACCAAATTGACCACGCCATTTGTTTTTTATACAGTATTTTCCCCAGTTTAAATACCCCCAAGTAAATATAATTTTGCCATTGATCAGTATTGTTTTAATGTGTACCACCATATTTAATAAGCGTGTGTGAATGCTTACTTTAATTCACCATTTTTAGATCATTGGCGCAATTCTTTTTGTTTGGTTAATTTATTAAATTTAAATTATTTTTTTTTTGAAATAGTTAAATTGTAAATTTATTTATTAAAAGTACATTTATATAAATGTATACAACAATTAGAACAAATTCGCCGTATTGCAATTTATTTTGGTAAATTCGCCCCGCAATTTCCCCATCCACTGAACTGAAAAAGCCGGCTTGACTTTTCATTGGTTAAAAACAAAAAATCATCGCGAAGAAAACAAAAAAAACTTGTCAATCGATATCATTTCATTTTTAATATTTGCAATTTGTGGCCGTGTATCATTTGTACGTTAAACATCGTCGCGTTATTTGGTGTTGTATAAAGTAAAAAAAAAAAAAAAAATACAAAATGGGTGATAGCGCTTGGGTTGCATTAGAATCAAATCCCGAAGTACTTACAAAGTACATGCACAAATTGGGAGTCTCATCGAAGTGGAATTTCATCGATGTCTACTCGTTCGACGATGACGCTTTACAATTTTTACCGGATCCCGTTAAGGCTTATATTTTATTATTCCCATGCTCTGCAGCGGTATGTATATAATTATTAGCTATATTTTAGCTAATTGTGATTTGGTATATGTTATCGTTTCAGTATGAAAAGCATCGTGAAGAACAAAGTGCCAAACTTAAGGAAATACCACCAGTATATCCAGCCGATTTATTTTTCATGAAACAAGTAATTCATAATGCATGTGGCGCCATTGCCCTTGTGCACAGCGTTGCCAATGGTGGTGAAATTGAAATTTCACCCGGCATTTTACAAAGTTATTTGGATGAGGCTCGTGCCCTAACAATCGAAGAACGTGGTAAACTACTAGAAGCGGATGAATCATTTACAGGGGCGCATGAAGAAATTGCACGTGAAGGTCAAACTGCACCACCAAATCCAGATGATAGTATAAATCATCATTTCGTGGCGCTAGTTGAACGCGAAGGTGAAATGTTTGAATTAGACGGTCGCAAACAGTATCCCATTAATCACGGCAAAGTTGAAAAGAATTTTAAATTTGATGCAGTGCGTGTATTCAAAGAATTTATGGAACGTGATCCAGATAATATTCGTTTCACAGTGGTTGCTCTTGTTCCAGCCGATTAATTTCTTGGATATTATACTCACTCGTATTTATTTAAACCCAGTATCTATGTATTAACAAGGCTTTTAATTGAGAAAAGTGTCTTTGATTAGCTTTTGCTACGTTTTTTTTAAATTATATTATATTCAATAAATTATTCTAGTTATTAGGTATATACATCATACTACATAATGTATAGATGCATTTATAATTTTATAAAAAATTGTTTGATCCCAAAAACTATAAATGTCATTTGGTTTGAATTCGATCCTAGAATAATGGGGAAATCAATGTCTATAATTTTTTAATTTGCTAATAAATAATTTTTGAATGAAATTTGTTGTTTTATTTATTAGAGTCGACATATTTCTGAATTAATTGTTTCTTTGAGATCATGCAATAATTAAATCATTGAGTGGTTTCATGTTGGTGTATAAAAAACGATGACCACTAAACCACCATCGTTCATTTATAAATTAATAAGATTGCTCGCGTTGTGTAATCTTTTAAAAGTTCGGGTTATTAGATTTTTTTAAAGGTAGATTTTGATTTTATTAAAGATTTTTCTTTTATTTGCCTTGCGTATCACTCAACTATTTTAGTTCTACTATTTTCCGTCCTTAAGGAGGTGGAGTTTCAATAAATCCTAGAAAAGCGCCACCGTCGATATTGATTCTAAGCCTGGACAAAATGTTGAGTGAAAGAGATTTGTTACTTTCTTATTTGTATTAATGTTCAATTCGCAAGATCTTACTCAGAGTCATAAATTAGGCTCTAACATAATTGTTTTAACAATTTTGGATAGGAGCTGAATATTTTTATCTAATTGGAATCCTGGGGGGTGGTTTTAAAACTACGCCATCTAGATACTCATAAAATGTCAACAAATTGGCTTTAGCAGTTTCGATCCTGAGTTGGTCTTCATACTGTCTTAGGCCATCTGACGAAGCCATGTCGTTTTCTCCACCGTGGAGTCATCTTCGCCTACAACGACCTCTGCGCTAAAGAAAGACAAGGTGCTTTCAAGAAAGACAAGGTGTTTTCAAGAAAGACAAGGTGTTTTCAAGAAAGACAAGGTGTTTTCAAGAAAGACAAGGTGTTTTCAAGATAGACAAAGTGCTTTCTAGAAAGACAAGGTGCTTTCAAGAAAGGTAAGGTGCTTTCAAGTAAGACAAGGTGCTTTCAAGAAAGACAAGGTGCTTTCAAGAAAGACAAGGTGCTTTCAAGAAAGTCAAGGTGCTTTCAAGAAAGACAAGGTGCTTTCAAGAAAGACAAGGTGCTTTCAAGAAAGACAAGGTGCTTTCAAGAAAGACAAGGTGCTTTCAAGAAAGACAAGGTGCTTTCAAGAAAGACAAGGTGCTTTCAAGAAAAACAAGTTGCTTTCAAGTAAAACAAGGTGCTTTCAAGAAAGACAAGGTGCTTTCAAGAAAGACAAGGTTCTTTCAAGAAAGACAAGGTGCTTTCAAGAAAGACACGGTGCTTTCAAGAAAGACACGGTGCTTTCAAGAAAGACAAGGTGCTTTCAAGAAAGACAAGGTGCTTTCAAGAAAGACAAGGTGCTTTCAAGAAAGGCAAGGTGATTTCAAGAAAGACAAGATGCTTTCAAGAAAGACAAGGTGCTTTCAAGAAAGACAAGGTGCTTTCAAGAAAGACACGGTGCTTTCAAGAAAGACACGGTGCTTTCAGGAAAGACAAGGTGCTTTTAGGAAAGACAAGGTGCTTTCAGGAAAGACAAGGTGCTTTCAATAATAACAAGCTTTCAAGACATGGCGCTTCAAGAATGACCAGATGCTTTCAAGAAAGATATGGTGCTTTCATAAAAGACAAGGTGCTTTCAAAACAAGAACCTTTCAAGAATTTTATGGTGCTCAAAACAGATAAAATACTTAAAAAAACAAGATGCTTTTTTGAACATGGTGCATCCGTAAAGCATCCACTAATCATCCACATCCAATTTTTAAAGTATTTTGTCTACAATATTATGTCATAACTTTATAAAAAATATGGTATTTAGGTTCTCTGAGTTTTGAGTTCTTGTTAAGTTGGCTGAATAGATTTTCACACTATACTATGATTGAGTTTTGTGTTGTCGCTTTCCAATGTCCTCCTCCATGTTGGACACTGAAAATATATTTAGCCTTTTATGAACAATTACCCTTATAAATAAATCCTCTTACTGTCGCCACATTTAATCCATTCTAATCCATCTACGAGTATAATCTAATAAATTCAAAATAAATAGCAGAGTATTTTATTTATAAAAATGTTTATCTTTTTTTTATTTTTATTATTCTATAATATCTTGTTTAGTTTTTCATTTCATTTTTGTTCTTAATAATTTGACATCACATAAATTAATTAAATTAAAAATAATAATAGTATATAATGTAATTGAATATTAATTAAAAATATATATTTTGTTTTTACTTTTTACCCAAAAAAAGCACGTTTTCTTGTTTTATTTTAATGTATATAAAATTAAACCGATTTGTTCACCGGGATTGGCATCTATAATATAAATGTATTGTTGTTTTGGTTTTTTGGACCCGAGACTTTAATAAGTGTTATTTATTTATTTAGCATTAAGTTTTTATTTAAGTAAATAATAAATAGTCCAAAAATAGTTAAATTTATGGTTTAGTTTGGCGCGCTCCCATCACTTTAATTTATTTTTTAAATATTCTTTTTAATTTTGTGTGATTTTTTTAGTAGTAGAAAAAATATAGTTTTTGTACCATTTTGTGTAATAAAAAAAGTGCAGTGCAACAAGTAAGTAGTGTTAGGAAAATAGTAGTGTTTTTTTTGATATAAAAATAAAAATTTGTGATTTATAGAGCAAGAAGTGATAGAAAAAAAAATCAGATTCAAACACTTGCCAGCCTCCTTAAACGAATTCAATAAAATTGTAAGTCAATTATAAATTATTATTATAAATCATTGAATGAATAATAATGAATTGTTAAAAACACGTCAATATTTGACGGAGCTCACAAAATTATTCGAAATTTTTAAAATTAATCAAAAACCAATAACTTATTTGAAATTCTGAATTAAAATTCGTAAAAATTATCGGTATCCATGATTTTAGATTTAAGGATGTGTAAAATCAATTGATTAAATTTATATAATATTACAAGCTTCCTCATATTAGTAGATCCTCCCACTTTAAATGGTTTGGAAGCATAATATATTGGAAAGAGTAAAGAAAGATATGCTACCGTTATATCTTGTAAAACTGCCATTGGGAGAGAATTAGGCCTGGAATCCATGGACGAATTTACGAACCATAAGCAGTTGATGAAAGTTCAGAGAATAGTCTGCCAGAACAGTTTGCAGCATGTGTTGTTATTAGAATGAAAATAGATGATTCTAAAAGGGATGGGAAAGTTGATAGTGAGGTATTCTTTGATAAACTTTTGATTAACTACTCCTTTCATATTCCCCATTATTGTAGCGTTTTTACGATAAAGAAAGCCAAAGCTGGTTGAGGTATATTGTAATATGAACCAGTGTAATTCGCGTTGACCCTTATCCCGCAACGAGATGGCAGAACAGCTTAACATCCATTTAATAAGGGTTTCAATAAGGGCATTTCAATACTACAGGGAACATGGAAATCGATGATCTCTGGTTGATGAGCGGACCACTCCTCAAAAAAAGAAAGTAATGTTTTATTTTCATGTCACCTTCAGGAATGAGCCAGTAAGTTCACGTAAGACAAAACGTCTAAAGATTGATCCAAATCTTGAATAATTGTAGAATTATTCTGCCAGAATGACGCATTGGTGTCACAACTGCACATTTTAATTTCTCTGAAGATTCCGAATAAAAAAATCATCCGTCTATAAAATATTTCTCCAAAACCCCAACGGCTTATTAAGATGTAGCCGGGCAAATTTTATTTTTTTTTGGTTTATGAATAAATGGCATTTTCTGAGTAGTGAATTTTTAAATCTTCTGTTCCATTAATCTCCTGTGTATGATTGGTTGGTTTATGTGTCTATTTCAAGATGAATTTATTTAGTTCTGGATGTTTTTTCTGTTGTTGCTGGTTTGATTTTCACAGCTCGAGCAATTAGTGCGTCATCTCTTACAGAAGTTACTCGATTTTAATTAGCCCTGTTTATCGACATTTTTTTTTATTCCATGAACAACTAAATCAATTTTGGAATCAATAAAATTTAAATAACGGATACATATAACAATCATGAAAAATGACGATTGATCTCCACAAATAATTATGAATAAAAATTTGTCAGAAGATATTGATTTGTAGGCAAATTCAATAATTTGATGTAAAGTTTTATATTTTTGATGGGAGATTATAATGTTTATTAGGCCATTTGGCATTAGTACAACAAGATCGGTTCAGTACTCTTATTCTGCTTAGCATGTTTTGTACACCGATTTGAAAAGCTGTACATTTTATTAAGATAAAATTCAGACATAAGAAAAGTATCAAAATTAGTAGATACAATCAGTGGATCTCTTAATCTAAGCCGTGTAACTCTAATTTACCGCATACTCCTACGTTCCTCTTAAATTTGCAAACATATTTTTAAACTATTTTTCTAAAAATATTTATGGTAATAATTATACATATAACATAGCTATATCAAATTACTAGAAAACCACAATATTCGATTATGACTTTTTCTTATCGATAAATATGCAAAATATTGTTCGAAATGTAAAACTTTTCACTTTTATGTCTGTGCAAGTAGTGTTTTTTTCTATCAGCAGTCTTGCTCTTTTAAATAGAATAATAGTAGTGGCGCATAACTATATTGTGCAGAATACTAAATGGATAGTGAAGGTAACATCCATTACGATAACAGTTTTATATAACAAGACGTATTTTTAAATAGATTGTTTTTAATACAAAAAAAAAAAATTTTAAAATAAAATATATATTTTTCATGTTTTATTTTTTTTTATCTTCGATCACAGAAATATCCTTATTTTCTTGAGTATTAATATTCAAAATTTTATCCAAAAAAGCAAAAAAAAATTATCGTCACTTTTTCATAAAAATCGTACCTGAGTTTAGTACAAAATTTAAAAGAAACGATGATTCAAAAAAAAAAAAAAGTATGAAATTGGCACAAATGTTTATGACGATAAATTTTTCTTCTTTTCGTTTTTTGTTAATATTGATATGTTTCATATTTAATTAAATTGTATGTAAATTATTATATAAGTAGGTTTGAATTAGCTAAATAAAAAAATTTGTATAATATAAAGGATTAAAAAAAATAAGCAATAATGGCAGTATAAAAATTCTATAATTAAGTTTTTATGTTACATTTTGATTCTCATATCATCAGGATGTAATACATAAGAATTATATAGTAGTTATATATAGTTTTAAGCTGTGAATAAAATAAATAACGAAATAAAAACATAAATTTTGTAATAAAAGTATTTGAAAAAAATTAAGCTGGTACAAACGATTTTTTTGTTTAGAAATCACAGATTATTTTATTTGTAACGATCTTTTGTCCAGTTTTGTTATTTAACAAACATTTATTTATACAGCAATGGGAGCAGATTTTCGTCAGTGCCCTTTGGATTTTTGTGCAAATATGTCAGCACGAAGATTTTGTGCAAAACATATTCCCAATATCTGGAATACAAAAAAAACAAATATGATAATAAGTTTAAAATTTATTTAGTCAATATATGCTTCCAGAATGGCTAATCTTAACAAGCACATACAAACCGTTTAAATATCTAAAGCTGGCCTATTAATTGGTAACAAAACAATACATTCAAAACTGGCAATATATTATTATATTTACATACATATTTATTTTAAAAATGCGATAAAATAACACGAAACGAATAACAAAAGATACTTCCCCAAGCTAACACACTGTGAATTGTCAATAATTCTCATCAATGAAAAGCATTATGAAATTTATAAAGGTTAACTTATATCCTATATTATCAACCTTCATAGATGAATAGTTTGAAACAAAGAATGCATTTATTTATTTCAACGAAATCAAACTTAACATCAAGATACAATAGAATTATTTATGTTGTAATTATCATTGATGCAACTAGGTAGCTAATTAGAAAAAAAATAAAGGTGCGTTCATCACACAGAACCTGACCGAGCTACCATATTCGACTTGAATTATTTATTTAATTCTAATTTCATTAAGACCGAAACAAAACAAAAATAAATTTGTTGGATTCCAGAATATTATTGTGGACTATCCAGATCTTTTAAATCAGTACTTCGATTATTCCAAGGCATTTGGCATACTCCTAGCGAATACACATTTAAATTGTTCGATTAAATGTTGCGGAGCGTGGTGCCCAACCGTGGTCCCAAACTCAACGATTTTGAGCAGAAATAGCTATCAATGGTAAAGAGACATGAGCTTTGTTCTTCCATCTTTACACTTACTTCCGAAGACAGACATTTATTTATGTAGTGGCAATTTCAACGATCTAAAAATATTTTTAAATTTTCAGTACATTTAATTTTAAACTAATAGGAGCAATTGATACGATCCGTTCGAGGGTTTCTTATTCAATAGTTCCGTGTCTAACCTCATACACAAGCAAAGCTTAAACAATCAATTATCGGCTGAAAACATTGCTGAGGTTATCTCCACGTAAGCAGCGAGGTCGCTCTATTTTTGACGATCTTCATTTATCTTACTGTTGTTTCTAAACTGTGGAGTTATATTACAGATATCATGCTCGTGCAGTGTTAATATACGAAGCATGCGAGTGGTTCTTAACAACAGGCTTATTACGGAAAAGACCGCCATATTATGTAGCTTCAATACAGCCATGCTCAATCTACAAATTGAAGTGAAGAATAGCCAACAAAAGAGTTCTTGATGACATTACAAACAGTTCATTTTTTACGGATGAGGGTTTCACCCCAGCGATCCAACTGTTTAGTCGCCACCTGCGACAAGTAAGGTGCAAAGTATGAATGCCCCCCACCACAGGGGTAAGTGAAAAGTGGTTTCTTACATTTAAGAGAAAAATCATGCGTTTGATTTACTACTCAAAACGCGAAGATGGTAGAGACCGTGGTTTGTACAATATGAAGATCAGAAATCTGACAAAAACCAGTAACACCTACGCAAAAATTGAATGGTAAATAACTTTGCGGTTTGAACGCTAGGAGCGCTGCAATTTTTGATTGTGGTTTTTCATAATAATTTGATTGCAAAAAAATTAATCTTGAAATTATAATTATATATTAGATTTATTTACTCATTAGATTTATTATCAGTGAGATTATTTATGTTGCCATAAAGACAGAATATTATTCTGTATCATCAACACCCGTTCAAAAAATGATTCGACAGAATGGCAATCAATTTTCTAGAGCAATTTAACATTGAAAATATATTTACCAATTCCATATATATTTGCTGAAATAACTTGTTTTATCAATGTTAAACTTAAGGTTAAGATTATATGCAAATAATATATTGTCACAAAACATGTTATTTATAATAAATTAATAATTTAATCTTTCATGAAAAATTATCATGAATTTGAATTTCATCCACTGAACTCCAAGATGGTGAATATAAAATAGATTTAAATGGAGTGGTGATTTTAAAAGTCATAAACGACAGTTACAAATATATATTATGACGAGACACAAATTTTCATACACAAACAAAAAATCAATTCTAATTACAATTTTTAATTAAAAAAATTACAACAAATAAAAAACACTCACCTGCGCAAATCCCAATAGTATCCCACCAGTCGCAATTATAATTAGATTATGTTCAATCCATTCTTCACCTGCTTGAACACATCCTCTTTCATTGATTATTTTAGCAATATCAAAACTCTGACAAATATTTTATAAAAATAAAAAAAAAACCGAAAATCATAAAAATGCTAATTAAAAAATAAATAAATAAATAAGTACATAATAATGTACACACAAACCAGAAAGGTGTTCATGCTATTAATAAATAAGGATTCCCATCACCATATTAAATTATTAACATTAATAATCAAAGCATATCCGAAAAACAGAACATTCAAAACAGAGATCCTAAATTATTGTTAAGAATATTGGTTAATTGACCTTTAATACCATAACGCTAATACAGACTCCTGCAACAGGAACTAAATGATTTTCTAGCCAATCTTCACCAGCCCGTAAACATCCCCGTTCATAAATATGACGTTCGGCTGGCTATATATTAGTTTTATATTGTTAAGGAAAAATATTAGGAAGATAAAAACTTACAGAACTAAATTATTAGCGCAACACTTACATATCCTTCTTTACGGACATCGTATCCGCATTGCTTATTTTTAATTAGTTCATTTGGTTTACGTTTACAACATGAAAATGGAACACCGCAAGCTTCACGACTACCAACAGTGCGCGATGAGCAATTAAAATAATTATTACTATCCCAGTCCTTGGGACCTTCGATACCACAACATTGTAGCCAATCTTCTTGGATCCAATCGATTAGGTTCTGTTGATCTGGATCCTCACGATAGTGGATGATAAATGCACGTAATCCACCGGTGGCTTGTTCTTTAATCTGGTTTGAGATAATTGTAAATATTGGTGGTATACGATGATGTATTTTATTGATGTACTCACCCATCCCTTATCTCTTAGGAAAAAACCTAAAACTCCAACACCCATTTCTAATATTAATAAAACAGCTAGGAAAATTGCATACTGAAAACAGAGAAGAGCAAATTTGTTCATGAGATTGGAAATTCAATGTGTTTCATTAAATTTATCATTCGTGGCATTCTTTCGATGAAAAAAAAATACATCTTCGATGAATCAGCTTAACCCCGTGTTAAACAAAAGCATTACAAATATTTACTTACAGCAGCTAATAAACATGTATTTTCGCGTAGCGCACCAACACACCCTGTAAATCCAATAACAAATGTTAGTGCACCAATTATAATTAAAATAAAGGCAGGGTCTAGTGCAATATTTGTTAATTTCGAGAAATTATTGAAAATATCCTTTTCGCTCCAGGCCCAAACACCAACAGCTAAAATACATAGTCCAAGCATCTAAAATATATAAATTTAATCGATTAATCATTAAATTAACATGTACAATTAACACAATTGGCATACCCAAAACAACACATTAAAGCTAAAAATCATGTATTTGAGACAGCAACTGACTTCTGAAGTGTCTCGGCGATATTTTCTGACAGGCATTTTGTAAACATTTGATTTGGCTGTTTTGTATATTACAACAAAAAAAAATTTTTTTCCTATATTTTACACATCTATTATCAATATTTATAAAACTTTCTCTAAAACGAGTCGACGAATATAATAAAATTATCGAATAAAAAAACGTTTATGATAGTGATTAATTATTTAAAAATTGAGAAATAAAAATAAAAAATAAAAATACACAAAACACAACTTTTTTCTTATTTATGACAAGCTGGAGTGATGATCTCGGATGCAACAACAACACAATGAAATTTGCGAAAGCGAATAAATTTTCTTTTTGGTTTTATTATGGGTTGCCCGATGTACATAAAAAATGGTTGTAGACGCAATAACATTTTACATTTTGATGGTAGTGACATCTCGATTTCAATAGATGAATGCAAAATGTGCTATAATTTATGTAGAAAAGCTTTTACCATCTACTTTCAGTACTTTGTGAATACTTATCCAATGTACCAATTGATTCTTCTTGTGATTGATAACTTTAACTGATTCGATTACTCGTTCGATTTACGTCTCAAAGGCTTTTGATTTCAATCTTTATTGAACTTGTGAAGAGGAGGAAACCCACCGCTACTATTGTAAGCTATTTTGAGAAGACAGATTGTAGTTGGATATACTGTAGCTGAATCAAATGACGAGGTACCCTGCCTTTAGTTTAAGATATTCCTTAGAGAGATCCATCTAAATCGCTTGAACCAACTAACAATAGTCCGTCCGTTTGAGAACTCGATTCATTACTTTTTCTATGTCATCACCTGATATGAGTGTGACCTGATCGATCCATTATACACTAATTAGGGTTCTGGCTGTAAGTTACGATGCCAAATTTCATCCAACATAATCTTATCTTATTAAATATAATAAAGAGATAATTCTAAACGAGATAATGATTTCCCAATTAAACAGGGAGTTGGCGCGGCGTGGTTTATCAACTGGGGATCATAAAAATGAATTGAAACATCGATTACGTACGGCCATGGTAAGATGATAGTATTGATTCGGTCAGTTACAATTTCGATATATCAACAATTTCGGCGGATGAGTCAGAAGAAGATGGAAAAGATAAAGAGGCAGAATTAGACGCTGTGTCAGAGGACTCAACAGTGGTGGAGATAAGCTCTTTCTAATGCTTAAGATCCTTCAGATCAACCGCCATCACTGTAAAGCCGCCTCGGCGGCCCTTGTGGTTGTGGCCCAGGAACCTTGGGTCAGTGGTCCTCTTCAGAACTCCCAAATATAAAATACTACATGCGAAAAATGAAGGTAAGATACGTTCTTGCATTCTCGCTAGAAACAATTTGAATATTTTTATACTACTAAATTACAGCAACCCTGAAGTAGTGGTGGCTACATCGAGTTGGGTGGACAAAATCTCTGGCTTATATCGGCCTAGCTACCATACATGGAGGAAAATATACCACGAGGTAGGTTGGACAGTGCATTAACGGAGGCTCAAAGACGAAAAGTAGGAGTCATCATGGGCAGGGATGCTAATGCGCATCACTCAATTTGGGGAAGTACAAATATCAACAGGCGAGTTGAATTACTCCTTGATTTTATTTTAAGTACTAACCTATATATATGTAATATCGGGCGTTAGCCAATCTTTATTACTAATTACCAACCTTCATTACTTTATGTACAACCAATAATAATAACAGTGTTAAAGGCCATTACTGGCCCCTTACTGAATCAACAATCTGGCTCCAACGGTTTCGATCCTGAGCTTGGTCTTCATACTGTCTTAGACAATCTGAAGAGGCCAAGTCGTTCTCTACATCGTTGAGCCATCGTCGCCTGCAACGACCTCTGCGCCTACCATATGGTGGCTCTCCTTTCAGAGATCGCTGCACAATTCGTTCCGGATCAGCACGCAGAACGTGACCGAGCCAGCGTACTCGCTGAGATCTAACTTCATGTACAATATCGGGGATCTTCATCAGATCTCTGATCTCGAAATTGTACAGAGCTCGGTATGTACCATCTATTTCGCGTTTAGGGCCGTAAATCACACGCATGATTCTTCTCTCAAATGTAAGGAGCCATCTCTCGTACTCATCCATGTACAACCAATAGACAACAAGTTCTAGACATTACACTTATGTATGTCTCAGATTTTATTAATGAGCATTCGTTTTCGGAGCATTGTTATTTCCAGTATGATGTGGATACAAAACGCACTAGCAAACCATCTTTCGGAAATAGGAAGAAAACTGATTGGGATTGCTTTGGAACCATTCTTGGTAATTCATTACCGGTATCGGTTCTAAACCCACCTGCATCTACACAGGGGGTTGATGTTCTAGTAACCAAGCTATCTGTTGCATTTAACAAATGTTAGGTGCATGTCCTATCAGTAGGCCTTTGGGTAAGTCTTGGCCACCCTGGTGGTCGAGAGAATTCAAAAGTACTCGTATGAAATGCAGGAGACTGTTCAAGAAAGCGAGGAACACAAATGCTGCTGGAGATTGGGACTGCTATAAGGAAGTCATCAAAACCTAGAGGGTGTCGCAATAAGCTTCTTCACGGGTGGCATAAAAAGGGATAGAGGGGTCCGCTGCGGGGTATATTGTGAGGCACTAGGGGTCAACCTGTTTTTCCGTCTTCCCGACATTTGCAGTGTTTTTCAAGTTGAACTTATCGCGATAAGGAAGTCATGGATTGGTTGAAGTATATTGTAATATCTATGAGGGATATTCGCATTTTTACCGACAACCATGCTGCTATTAAAACGCTACAATCATACTATCCCTTACGTCGAAGGTAGCACAAAACTGTCTGGCATCTTTAAATGTGATGGCTGATCACTTCGACTATCGCTTGACGTGGGTGCCAGGGCACTTCAATAGCACACCTTATATCCCAAAGTGCAGGCTGGAGATAAAGATACGGCTTGCTTCATGTAAACTGCTGCTTCAGGAAGATGCCATAAAAGTAACGAACGTCAGATGGTCCAGCGCTCGTTCGTGTGTAATATATTGGTCGTGGGAGCTATAACGGGACATTGTTTTATCGGGGTATATGCGAGCAGACTGGGCGCCCCTGCCCATGATTTCTGCCGCAGCTGCGGTGATAAGGAGGAGGCGGAAACTGTACTCCATCTGTTCTGCACCTGTCCTAGTCCTTTTGGACGACCTGACGGATCTTATTAAGATCGAGGGACTTAACGAGTGAAGAGGAGGTAGCTCGAATATGGTACAGCTATACGGGCCAATTTTGTGTCTATGCAAGTCCTTTAGGACGGTCACCGTTTTAACCGTAATGTGTATTAAAGTAATTACTGTGAATTAAAGGAAATAAGTTAAATAAGTGAATTAGTGTTATCTATAATATAAAATTGGGTTTTTTTATTTACAACACAGTGATCGAGCCTTAATAATAACCCAATAACCCAAAACAACCTAACTCGAGCTGTGTAGATTTTCAATTATGTTATGTACTTTTGGGTAATTGCCGCCGAAGTATTTGGGAACTTTATGGACACAAGTATACATATAATAGACCAGCATATGTAATAATACACACATAAGTTTAATGAACTGACACCACCAACTATATATGTATACTATATCCATATTAACTTTAGTATATACCGTGATCAATTACAAAATAAAAATCAATTGAACTTGATGCGACATATAATTCACAAACTTACAAAAAAAAAAATTGTTGAATCAAATTAACGTCGTTTGTAGATTATTAACATGCCGACCGCATCAATTCTGCTGCTATTTACGACGATATATGTACATATATATATACGAAAAATACGATTCCATTAATTTTTACAACATCTTAATAGCACACACAAGAAACATACCACAAAGTAAATTTTATTCAATTAAGATTTTTTTTTGTACGTTTGTGTTTCGCTGTACACAAAACAATATCTTATCTCGTCTTTGACTCTATATACATAGAGCATTTACACATAAGTGCCACCGCGCGCACACACAATTAATGATGATTGGGGAGATATATTTCCAATATATAACTTTTGTATTAGTCGTCCGATTTTACCGATTTCACAATACAAAACGATGATGATGAATCAAACTAATCATTATTTAATATAGTCCCCGGTGTCTTACGCTCTTCATATCGCGCTCTCTATTAATTTTATATGTTTGGCACGTACCAATTACCTTATAAATTTACTGTTTATTTACTTTCGGCGATATGTTTGAAGTCGCGCAGAACCAAAAGCGCGCTTAAATTGTCTTGTATTGTATATATACGCGTATATATACTTATTATCAAGAAAAACTTATTTTATTTCTTTTCATTTATTAATAATAATTTTAATCTCTGAGCTGACTTACATCGAAAACCAGTTTCGTGTATTTATTGGAATCAATTTTATTATAAACGCGGGCGCACACAACAATATACACATATATCTGGCATCGTGCATATACATACATCCAATCTAATATACTCGATTTGAGGTTCATTTTATTCAAATTTATTTAAAACCATAATTTTTGGCACGTCTACTGATTGTCACGGTTCAAGATTATATGCTAATATATGTATTGTCTTAAGATTTATAAATAAAATAAAAAACAAAAAAATAACTTAAGATAAACAATTGTTATAAAAAATGTTTATAAATTGAATTAACAATTACTCAACTTTATTATTATAGACTTTAGATATTGGATTGAATTTAAATATTATTTTGAGTTACATTTTGGGTTACAAAAGGGTTACACCGTAAATATGATGATGAATATGAAGAATCTGTTGGAAGACTGTTGAATTTCAGCTGATTATTACATAATTTGACGCACAGTTAACATTGTTGTTGTACTTGCTGTCATCTGGTTAGTCTTTGTATTAGAATATTTTTATAACTATGTAGATTCTGGTACTGCAATTAATTGGCTCATCACCAGAACGGTCCCGGTGTAATCACATCTAATTAATTGATGTCTTCTGTGAATTGTGGATATAGCGGCCTTGCATTCAGTATACACTCGATTTCTAAATCAAGAGTACACGTCTCGTCAAAAGTTAAACTTACTTGTCCCGTGTGATAATGCGTAAATGTGTCTTCGTGGATTTAACCGCTGCTTCTCAGACTTGATGTTCCTTTTAGCATAAACTATAGCTTTATATAATTTGCAGGCAATTCAACTTTTGAAAATATTGTTCTGATGAAGGAAGACCGTCAGAAAGAAGACTGCGTCATATTTACAAACTGTTTAAATGTTGCTATGAATGTATATTTCGAGATGTATATTACTTTGACAGATAGACAGACGAACGTTTGTGAAATTCGAATCTTTGTCAGATACATTTGTAAGATTTTCGTTACGCAAGATGACCTTGCACCAATTGCAGGTTGCAAAATGATGCAAAATGATAGCATGTTTGCATTGTCGGTTAGGTTAGGTTAGGTTAGAGTGCCTTTATTTGATCCAGTTAGAGATACTTTACAGTTTTCGAGATCAAAGAGGCTATCCATTAAGAACCTACCCATAACTTTATGCGTTCTGTGTGCTAAAGCCGGACATAAGCATATAGGAAGTGGACTAAAGTCTCTTCCTCCTCCTCGTTCATACAGATTCTGCAAAAATCATTTGCTTCTATATACCTATCCTCCTCGCATGTTCTCCAATTAGGCAGTGTCCTGTGAGTATCTCCACGATCGTTTTTAATTCACGCCTACGTAGCGAGATTAGTGTATTTGAGCGTTTCAAGTCCAACTTTGGCCAGACTTGTTTTGCTACACTACATGTGACAGTGTTAGTTCACATTTCGTTCGCTGAGGCTACTGCTTCTTTTTAAAGCACTGTCCTGAGCGCCGTAATAGGCCTCCCCAAATTTGCCCTTTGTTCATATAAATTGCGATATCAATCGAAGATACGACATTATGTCTCAACCAAGTCAAGACCTCCTCAATCGCTATCACCTCTGCTTGGTATACGCTGCAGTAATTAGGGAGACGAACTGATATATCTATTGTACTTCAACAGAACACTCCTGCTTTACCATGTAGCTTGGAGCCATCGGCAAAGAACTGTAATGCTTCTGTTCCCGATAGCGATCCGCTCTTCCAAGATCCTCTTGAAGGGCATTTGGTTCGGAACCCTTTCTCGACGCATAATGTTGGTGTAACGTAGTCTAAATTCCCCAGTTCCTTCTTTAGCGATCTAATTATCGTGGAGTGTCCTATCTGAAGGAATTTCCACTGAGATACGGCTGATAGTCAGGTGGCCGTACTCGCCGCCAACTGCTTACCATAAATATCGACAGGGAGTAGGTGAAACATACATAAGTATAGATGTTACAACAACAGTGAATAGCCAATGTACCAGCTCTGGTTTCGGGCCCCATTTCTTTCCGATGGCGATTCTGCATGAGTACATAGCTATATTGGACTTGTTTACTCTTTCAAAGATGTTAGGCTTCCAACTATGCTTGTTCAAGATTACGCCCAGAAATCTTGCTTTATCGGTAAAACCTATTCCTATGCCGTTTAAGGTAGGTGAGTCTACTACCGGGATTTTATATTTCCTGGTAAAGAGTACCAGACCAATCCCTTCATTCCAGCTCCAACAGCAACCTATTCATTGCTAGGTTCCTTTAACCACCCGCCACCTAATGGAAGATTGGAAGATCCGAGTTAACCGTCGTGTTAATTAACAACAGATTGATTCTGAACGGGAGCAAGCACACGACTCTTTCGTTTTATCGTATCCGCTTACCTATTTTACATTAATACCGTCTACACAATGAAACTGTTGAAAGAGTCGCGTTCATATCCGATCTAGGTACAATGTTTTCGTTCGACGACAGCTTTACCAGACAAATTATCGTTATTATCCAAAACGCATATACAGTGAAATTCACTTAAAGCGACCACGAGGT
Source organism: Tipula unca (assembly GCA_951394425.1). Classification (NCBI taxonomy): domain Eukaryota; kingdom Metazoa; phylum Arthropoda; class Insecta; order Diptera; family Tipulidae; genus Tipula; species Tipula unca. Next base: position 19,194,119 of record OX596382.1, on the reverse strand, counting down.
GACCGGAAAAAGTTCGTCGTTATAGTCGAATGTCGTTATATCCGAATGGGATGAAATTCTAGATTTTTGATGACGAACATACATATATTAGAACAGACACTTATGAATGTTTAAAAAAAATCAACAATTGATGTTTGCTTTGTGTTTTTTCATTTAGAAGCATTTTGTAATGTTCAGCTGGTATAATGTTGTTTCCCCGTTTTCTGCTTCAACTATACCTTCGTCATCACTACTAAGTTCACCGAATAGTATATCGTTAACAATGTGCAAACTTCTGTAGCGCAGCATTATATTGGACTAATTGTGGTATCCGAATGTCATTTTCGTACGGATTTTCGGCATTAATGTTTCCGAATAGCTGTGGGAAAGGCAAATCATCTTCTGGATTAAATTCAGAATCAACCAGACCTGCATGTTTGAAGCAGTTTTTGATTGTGTTAGCTGTTACATTATCCCAAGCTTCTGCTATCATAACAATCGCGTCCAAATTGTTAGGTTAAGTGCAACACCACTCTTTTCATCAACTAGTTGAACCATCTGTATCACAAGTTTTTTGCGATAAAGATGTTTTAGATTTTTTATTATCCCTTGGTCAATTGGTTAGATGATCGAAGTTGTGTTAGGTGGCAAAAATTCCAATCGTATTGATTGTAGCTGAAGCAAAAGTCATCCAAGCTTTCGAATTTGCCTCGTAACGAACATGCAATGTGCGTACATTTCTGAAGCATCGTGGTTTTTTATACTTCCCAATTACCATAAACTTTCGTTTAACGGATGTGTCCATGTTAGGTGCTACCAATACGGTTATTCGATCTTTTGCCATTTTTCCACTTGTACATTTCTCACCCTTAAATTTCAGAGTTTTGGTTGGAGTCAATCGATAGAAGAGGCCGGTTTCATCCGCATTAAAAATTTCATTATCAGTGTATCCAGCACGTAAAGTTGGCCAAACCTTCTTGATCCAATCTTCTGCGATTGCTATTGGGGCCGAATTTGGGAAAGCACTATTCCATGCCGTTGTCTGAATCGGTAAATCCAGCTTTCGGAGCAATTATAGTTCGATTTTTTGAATAATATACCAAATTCATTTGCTTTTTGATGAAGCATTGGTCCATTTATCGGTACATTTTGACTCCGTTGTAATTTAAACCACTCTAATAGAGCTTGGTCAATATCTTCATGTGAAACGACTTTGATTATCTTAATTTTTATTGATTGAGACTCAAAGCACTTTCGTATAGATTCATGGTTCTTCCATATAGTAGAGTGTGCCACTCCAAATTCAGGTGCTTTGTATTCGATTCTCCAGCTTCTAAACGCCATATGATTGCCGATTTTTCCTCAACGGCAAATGTTCTCCGTTTTGGGGTTACTGAACTCATTTATAATATTGTGACTTATTTCAATATTATTAGGCAAAATATTATTAGGCAAAATTCTTTTTTAATATTTTAATAAATTTTCGTCGCTTTAAATGAATTTTTTATATTTTTGAAATGTAAAATCAAAGGCGTTATAGCCGATTGGTCGTTTTAACCGAAAGTATTTTAGATGGAAAGAATAGCAAAACCAAACGGGACTTTGAAATTTCGTCGCTATAGCCGGATGATCGTTATATCCGAGGTCGCTTTAAATGAATTTCACTGTATTATGTTAGGCTTCATTAAGCGAAATTGTAAAGATTTCTGTAACACAATTACTCTATCTGCACTGTTTGTTTCCAAGCGAATTGAGAGTGTCCAGAAGAAGTTTGTTTTGTATGTACTCCGATTCCTGCCGTCTTTACGGATAACTGAGTATATTCTGCCTCCTTACAAGGATCGCTGTAATTTATAAAAACTGCAACGATTAGATCATCGACGAGATATAGCATCCGCAGTTTTCGAGCGATACATTGTTAACAATTGACGTTTTATCAACAAACTTCGAACTTTCGGAACTAATCTTGTTAATGTTAATGGTTTTATAGTTTTTAATTAATTTTTTCCGTATTGTCAATTGCGAGCCTGAAGGTAATACTTATAATAATAATAATGCCGCATGTTAGAAAAAGCTCATAAGGGCCCTCGCATAAGCATTAATGAAAATCGTCATTTGAACTATATGATCGACCAAATCGACCAACATCTGTAAACCGTGATCGATCATATATATTGTACGAGTATACGATCGCATTCTTTCATATAACAAACGGCCTTCAAATTGTCATTCAGCTCTAAGAAATTGTATACTTCGTTTAGTGACATTTACATACTCAACCAGAAACTTATTGATTATTTGCATTTCTAAAAATATAAAATACTCTTTCACTACAAAAAAAAAAACAGATATGCATAAAACAGCAAAAAAATTACGTAAACTGCAATTGATTATAAAACACCAGGATAAAAAAAAAGAAATCGCGAAATTCAAAAGATTTATTTGCATTTATTTTTTTGTTTTATAAAATGCAACACTTTGCAAAAAAAAAAATAAATAAACTCTGAATAAAATAAATTACAACAAAACCGAAATAAATTTGCATAATACTTTCAACCTGTTGTTATAAAATCTTATATAAGCTTTATAAGATTTAAAAATAATAATAATAATAATAAATAAAAGTTTATAAAAGTGACCTTAAATTAAACAAACCAAAAACAAAAAAAAAATAGTCGCCGCGACTCAAGACAACTATATAAGTATATGGTATATTTGGACATTTAAGATAGCGCATCGCACTATAAAAAAATCAGGTTTCTTAAAAAAAATTGACTAAATAAATTATTAATTAATAATTTTAAATGACATACTGATAACTTTATCACTCATACATACTATAATGCTTAACAACGCAAATATAAATTTGACATAATTTTTTCATTATGATGTGTACTCGAATAAATTTATTCGCGCGAATTTATTGTTATTAATGCAAATTAAATAACTTAAATATTTATTTATTCCAAAACGTTGCAAATATTAATTTTTTTTTGTTATTAAATATTCATTCAATTTTTTGACGCCAATTTTATTAATGTTAATCAATTTTTGTCATTGTGCAGTTTTTGTACGTAAGTACTGTATAGTTTGCATTTTGATTAAATATATATTGGTATATGCGTTCAAATTACATTATTCAAAAAAAAAATATGATTTATAGTTTTATTATAACAAAAGTGTTTTGTTTTAGTTCCTGTTTAAAATTTTTAATTTGGTTTTTTTTCTGTTAAATTATTCAACCACGCTCTGGAGGAAATTTATTTTTACCATGCTAACCTAAATTTTTGTTGCTGTCTATATAGAAGTTTTAGTGCGTTGCAATTACCGCGGATACGACGTATGTGTAGTTAGCCCGAACCAGTTAGACTTTTAAGAAATGATATTTGTCTTCACAATTTTTTTCGGCGAGTAAAACGAGCTTTTCCTAGAAAACCTGATTTCAGTAATTTATGAATGACGAAAGCTTTGTTAAATAAAAAAGTTCTCGTATTTGGGTCAATATCCCCCTCGGGGATAAGTATCTATTATTGTCTATTTACTTATAAGCGTTAATTAAACCGAAACATATAAATAATAAACGAATAAAAATAATTAAAAAAAAAAAAACATTGACAATAAAATAATCTATAAGTCCTACCATCCCATCTAAACAGAAGCATTTCTGTTTCCTGAGCTGTTACCTCTACGAAGTCGAGGGGAGGCAACGAATTAGTGGTCACATCTTAAGGGGGCAATAAAAATTCCACTGTACGGCGAAATATACACACACTCAGTGTAGATAGGGTGGTGGGAGAACATGGCGATCGATAGATCTCCTGTTGCATCAGCTTCGGGCCGCAGCAAACGTGGTCGAACTGATGACAACGAGGCTGTGGAGGATGGGTCTCGGCAACCCACCACACAGCCTGTAGTCGCTGACTAAGGGAGGCCGTCAAAACGATGGAACTGGAGATAAAGCAGATCTTCAAAATTAACATGGGAGAAAGGGAAAAACTTATGGATTGCCTAAATGCTATTTGATGAGCCTTGAAATTGCTGGCTTTAAAGGCCGACTTCTCGAAAGATCCGAGATAGCAGAAGCAATTATATCAGAGAAAAAGGTCTCGTACGCGCAGACTTTGAAAAATGCGGTACCTCAGGTCCCCGTCCTTTTAACGGGAGTCAAAAGATAGACACAGTGGCAACCATCAAAGGTTGTTAAGGAGGAGGTCAAAAACAAATTTCGAGAAATAATAAACCCGGCAGTGGCTAACGTTTCGGTTAGAAAGGTCACCAACATCAAGGATGGCGTTCTAATCGAAACAGGAAGAAAGGAAGATCTAGATTTCTTCCTAGCCAATAAGGAGCTATCGAATTCTGGGCTGGTAGCATCGCTACCAGATAAACGTATGCCCAGGATAATCATCTATGATGTGGACAGGGCCGAAAAGATTGAGGCAATCAAATAAGCCTTAGTAAAACAATGTAGCTCTGAATCAATAAAGATCGAGGACTTGAAATGTAGTTTCATGACTGCGAGGAATATCCTCATAAAAAACCGTCGTGTTTATCTAGGCTGGTTCTCATGCAGAGTAACAGACTTCATCAGGTTGACAAAATGTTATAAATGCTAGACAAAGCCCTGTTTGTCCATTCGTCGCGTAGCAAAGTTTGTACTTCATACAAAACGGCTTTGAACCTAATGATGAAGCGAACTGTCTATACGATAGTTAAAAACAAAAATAATTATCGATTGAAGGTCGCCCAACTGAATATGCAAAATGCTAAAGCAGTTGGGTACGAGATTAGACAATCTACTGAAAAAGAGGAATCGATATACTCTGCATGCGGGAACCTTACGCGGTTAAAGGGGTCATAGGGGGAATGACCACGCCAACAAGGATAATCAGTGGATGCAACAATAACACAAAAGCAGCAATTGGCATACTCAATAATGATCTTGAGGTTCTTAAAATTTCACAGTACTGCGACTCACACTGTGTGTGTGTCGAGGTGAGATCTAATATAGGAAAATTTTACTTGGTCAGTATTTATTTCCAATATTCAGACGATCCAGTGGAATATGTTAATAAACTCGACAAAATCATGGATGGTCTAAAAGACCATCCTATTATAATTACTGGCGACTTCAATGCAAAGTCTAAACTTTGGCACAATAAGGACGCAAACGAGAGAGGAGTCCTAGTCGAAGAATTCATTGCAAGAAGTAACCTATTCATTATAAACGAAGAAGGGCAGCCAAGTATATATTCCCACAATGGAGAGTCTCACTCTCATGACGGGCGGTCTGTTAAGAAAAATTTGAAGTTGGTCCGTCCATAAAAATTGGACATCAAGTGACCACAGAGTAATTGTCTCGTTCTTGGGCTCGGAGAATACACATAATGATTCCCCACCATCTAAAATAGCTCCTTGGTATGCCTTAAGGCATGCCAATTGGGAGAGTTTCTACAGCCAGCTAAGTAGCATCTGGCAAAGCCTGGCAAAAGACCTGAAGGTTTCGATCGAAAGCGATATCGATCGAGTTGAACAAACACTAACAAGTTCAATAATTAAAGTCTGTAGCGCTACTATTCCGCGTAAACATGCAAGTCAAAATTGGCTTGGTGGTCTTCTGACCTATAAGTGAATCAAGAAAATTGGTTCGTAAGTTGCGCAAGCTATATCAAAAAGATAAAAACCCCGACGGGAAAGCAAAAGGCTTAACTATGTGGCACACCGTAGGGCGTACTTCAAAAATATTAGAGCCAAAAGCCAAATGAGAGTTAAAGAGTTCATAACGGAGCATAAAAATGCTGAACCGTGGGGCTTTGTCTACAAATTTAGCACAGGCAAATTGAAGACGAATGAGGTTCTAAGTACCCTGGTGAGCGGTACTGGACTAACAACAATCTATTGGGAGGACACTACAAAATGCTTGCTTAACACCTTACTACCCGACGACTATGAGGAAAATGACTCCGAGAGGCAAAGAGAAATCCGCGCCGATCGTAGCTCTGCACCAACTACACCAAACGTGAGCCACTTCAGTGATGAAGAGGCCACTTTGGCTGTCATGTCTATGAAAGCTGGTAAACCGCCAGGCCTAGACATCATCGAGGTCGAAGTGATACAACGTGCTTGGCCTATTGTAGGGCCCTGTATCACGAACTTTATGAATTCTTGTCTTAGTAAAGGAATATTCCCAAAAGCATGAAAAAATGGTAAACTAATTATCATTAGAAAAACTGGAGACAGGTGTCAAACCGATCCCAAATCTTATCGACCAATCATGCTGTGGTCTGCGTCCTTGGTAAACTATTTGAAAAGTTAATTGCCGGCAGATTAATGGACATATTCCAAAGAAGTGGTACCTTAGTGACAAACAGTTTGGCTTCAGAGAAAATTGATCCACAGAGGAAGCAATGATCAAATTGATCAATATAGTCTAAGAGTCGAACCAAAAGTACAATCTTGGAGTATTCCTAGATGTATCTGGTGCGTTCGACAACCTGTGGTGGCCCAGCATTATGTTGGAGCTAAAGAGATTCAATTGCCCACGCAATCTCTACAACATCCTAAACAACTATTTTTCTGAAAGAAAGGCCACTGTTATTTCAAGTCATGGCACACTTGAAAAAATGGTCAACAAAGGATGTCTGCAAGGTTCCATCCTTGGTCCACATCTTTGGAATATTGTCTTCAACGGAAGCATGAACTAGGAAGTCCAAGAACTAGCATTCGCGGATGCTAAGGTAATGCTTTTTGCTGGGAATTCAAGACAAAGTATTCAAGAAAAAGCGCAACTTGCCATAGCCAGGATGGTGGACTGGTGCAAAAGCTACAAAATGGAGCTTTCCTCAGAAAAGACAGTCATGATCCAACTTAAAGGTACACTGGACATTAGGAGACCACCATTGGTTTCCGTAAATGGCCAAAGAATTAAGATGGTGAAAACTGTCAAATGGCTGGGAGTTGACTTCGATGAACGACTTGGAGTCACTTCACATCTCAAAAGAGTTGCGGAAAATAGTAAGAAGGTTTTCGCAGTGCTAAAACGAGTTGCTAAAGATAACTGGGGCCTCAAGCAACGAACACTATCCATAATATATGAAGGCCTTGTGGTATCTTCATTAAAATACGCGTGCGCGGCATGGGCAGACCGAATGAACTGGCACCATCGGCGTACACTAGTTAGTGCCCAAAAAAGTATCTTGCTCGGAATTACCAAGGCTTACAACTGACGCCGTTCCTGTCTTGGCCGGCATGATTCCTATTGATATACTCTTAAATGAGAAAATTGCCAACTACAAGATAAGGAAAAGACAAAATGTGAGCTACGGAAACGTGATAGTGGAAGGCGATCAAATTCGGCCGAACCTCGTGGGCTTGCTCAAGAGGAAAACGAGAAAAGCGTCAACAGCAATATGGTAGGACAGATGGTCGCACTCAGTGGATGGCAGAATAACATATAGTTATCTGCCAAATATTGTTGCGAGATTAGAGACAAAGATTCCTCTAAGCGTATGGTTCACCCAAATGTTAACGGGACATGGTAGAATGGCCTCCTATATGCACCGACTGAGTCTAGCGAACTCAAGCACCTGTGAATTTGAACAGGGCGAGGATACAATAGAACACATCCTCTATGGCTGTGATCGAGCTCAAGAAGCTAGAGAGCAGCTAATAAATGGCTCAAGAGTTGAGGGGCCAGCTAGTAAACTAACTCTCATGCTGCCAATCAACCTCAACTCTTTTAAGAAGTTTTGCAATACCGTCTTGAGCGGTAGATAGACAAAAGAATAGTACACAAGTTTTTCATCTTAAGTAAATTATATTTTTAAAAATAAAATGCTAGTTAAAAGTAGACGAGTATGCGCCTCCTCGATGGCAGGGACGGTAACAGGGCAACCGATATAGTAGTTATATTCTCAAAAATTGTAAGTCCACGTTGGAGTTGTTAAAGGCACGACCTCCTGGGTACAGCTTCTTCGATCAAAGCGCCAAATTATATGAAATGAAATGAAATGAAATTTGGGTCAAAGCTAAATACGACAAAATACAGAAAAGGAATTCAGTGTAGATAGCGGGCGGTGGGAAATGGGGGTTGAAAGATCACTCGATTAATCAGTGACGATGCGTAAGCGAGACGTACTGATGACATGATGTGTGTGCTGTCTCACCATGAACTGCTGGTTAGTCTGAGGAAGTCAACTCTAAAATGAATATTGATGTAGGAGCAAAGATTCAAGACTGCCTAAACACAGTAGTGGACGCTGGTTTTCTGATGACCCTTGAAGTTTCCTGCCTCAAACTGTGCCTATCTTACGCACAAACTTTGAAGAGTGCGATAATTCAGACGCCTGTCCTAGTGGCGGCAAATAAAAAACGAAAGATCCAGTGTCAATCGTCCAAAGTTGTCACTGTAAAAACAATGACGGTTAGGGAGATTTCATTCACAAATAGTCAAGAAGTGCGAAAGAAGTTATGGGAAATCGTCAACCCGGCTGTAGCAAATGTTTCGGTCAAAAACATCAGCTACATCTAAGATGGTGTTCTGATTGAAACCGTATATGCGGTTTTCTCTTCAGGAACAATGTTTCAAAAATCTTGGCTATGGTTGGGAGTATGGATATCGGTCTGAAGGAGTTTTTATCGTTACATTGTATGTTAGGTTTTAAGATCATGATTACCTCTGCCACCTTCCATTGCCTTGGAACGTATCTTAGTCTAAGCTCAGCGTTGATTATATGGAGAAATTTACGTATCGCTTTATTTCGTAATTCTTTAATGATTTTTCCGGTTATGAGGTCGTACCTAGGAGATTTTTTCTTTTTCAAATTTGGAATTTCCTCTTTTAGCTCCTGTAGAGTTACACTTTGTATTTCAAACTCATCAGATCGTTTCAGTAGGTTGCGCTTCGAGCCCAGCTTCCATCCTCACTTCTAATTGGTGCTGTCGAATTTGTTGGTCTCTTAATTACTTTCGTTGCTTTCCATAAGGAATATTCGGTATCTATTTGGCTAGTAAGTGACGACAAATATGTACTTATTGATTCATTCTTCACTGTTCTGATCAGAGATTTCAACTTGTTACATAGGTTACTAAGGACGGTTTTATTTTCCTTGGTTCGATTTATTTGCCAAGACTTACGAGCTTTTCGTTTCTTTGCCACAAGCACTCTTACTTTAAGTGGATAGTTTTTACAGTTGTTGTTATTTGCGTATTTGAAAGATGTACTTTGCCGCGCAGCTTGTTGTATGTTTTCTATCAGCCTTTCTACTTCCTCTTCGACTTGTATAATGTTCCTTATTGGTGCTTGAAGATTGATGTTTTGTTCTAATAATTCTCGAAAAATTTTCCAATTGGAATTCTTATTGGACAGTCTCGCTGTGATTTCTTTTTCAATTATTGTTTCACTGACCGTCATAATAACAGGAGAGTGGTCCGATGTAAGCTCTTCATTATTTTCCAAACGAATATAGTTATCTGATATACCTTTTGTCACATAAAAGTCTATAAGATCCGGTGTTTTCTTTAAATCTGTTGGCCAGTAAGTTGGTGAGCCACCAGATTGAAAGTCACATTTTCATTTTTTTTTTCCTGCTTCAAACAACTCTCTCGCTTTTGGTGTAGTAACTCTGGAGCCCCAGTATGTGTTTTTCACATTGAAGTCGCCACCAATGATAAAACAACCTTCCATGGTGTTAAAAAGTTCTTCATAATCGTTTCTTTTCAGATTTGTCGTGGTGGACAGTATATTGCTGATACATTTATTTCTTTGTACCTTGTGCGGTTTTGACTGTTGTAACTTGCCTAGATTCACTTTCAATTTTTAATTCTTCGTTGTGTTTTATGTTCTCTTTAATAAGAATGACAGATCCGCCTCTTGCTCTCTCTGATGGATGGATAGCATGGTAAAATCTGTACCCACGTATTCTGGCATATGAGGAGTTAGTAAAATGGGTTTAAGAGATTAGACAAATATCAATTTTTTGTTTAAATAGAAATATTGCCAGCTCGGGGATGTGTTGGATCAGCCCATTCGCATTCCAAATTACTATTCTGAGCCTTTGTAATTTTAATTTTATTTTCTAGTCGTGTTGGATGATGAAAAGTTTCTCAACTGTTCAAATATTAGTTAGACCAATAGTGCTCATCAAGTTTTTTATTTAGAGCATCTATGCATTTCACGACATCTACCAACATTTGGCTGTCGTTGCTATCCTTCGCTTTTGCCTGTTGACCTTGGGTCACCTGTGCATATGATTCTTTTGCTCTTAATTTATCTAATTCCCGATTTGTCTGTTGATTGGTCGGGGCTTCACTAGCAGGGTTTCTATACGGTTTAAATCAGACTTTCTAGCACGATTTCTTATATTTTGTAACTTTTTAGCTACCTCACAGCCATGGTAATTAGCTGGATTAATGCATTTTGGAGCTGAGTTCCTACCTAAGGTGGTTACCAGCACATTTACCGCATCCTGCCATACGACCACATTCTGACTTTCATATTTTGAATCTCTACCTTAAGTAGAGATAGCTTTAAACGTGGGTTGAAGCAACATTTTGCTGCTTCTTGATTTTATTTTATTTATATTTTCCATATTTGTAATAATATGTTTTGATTTATATTCAGGTCATGTTTGTAGACTTTACTCCAATAAATAAATAAATACCTAAAAAATATACCTAATGTTGTATTTTTCCCTAAGGCATATCAAGTGGATTAAATTCATTTAACCTAATCGATCACCGACCGTAATTTATCTGCTTAGCTTAGACCTTAGCTACTATCTTATTGTGTTTATTGGCATTTGATTCTCAGGGGCTTGTCATTTAGTGCCGTCAAAATCCTGTAACCTATAGTTTGGCCGATACATTTTGTAATGTAAATTTTATTACTTTCTGTGGAATTTCGGTGAGCTATTCCCAAGTTGCAAGTTTGTCAATATTTATTTCCCGATGGAAAGCTTAAAATGTTCCTCATATAGCTTTTGAAGAAATGAAATAATTTGAAACCTTTTCCCATTTCCATTTTGATTTAAATTTTTTTGTCTCGACTTTTCAATGTGCATCTAAAATGTAGGCCAATTCACCGTAATTAGTTCACTGTAATCCACACCTACTTAATTTAAATTAAATCTTATATTTTATATCATCTTTATAATGACTGCGCTAATGTTAAAAAACAAACCATTCAAATTATAATCGAATCGACTTGAAATTGTGTTAATTGCAAAATAAATATTAAGACGTTTTTTTTTATTAATACTCTCGTATATATATAAGAAGCGCAGACTTATTTTATTTACTTTAAATATGCAAAAAAAAAAAAATAATAAACTAATAACCGATTGTCAAATCAACGTACATAAAATATATATTTATTTAAATTTTATTCCATCACTATATATATAATAAACTGTCGACAAATAACTAACCAAAACTAGCAACAACAAAAATAAATTCCTAAATAAAAAAATTTAATTTACTGTCTGGCTTGTGATTTTATTGTTGTGTTGTGTGTGCCTGCCTGTATATACGTATATTTGCTATCTCGAATACTCGTATATGATGTCACTCAAGCTTAGGTTTTTTTTTTTTTTAGTTTTTAGTTCTGTAGGTGACCTTTGTTTTGTTTTTGTACTTTATTTCAGATACATCCATACGTTTAAGTTGTAACCGCAGCTAAAAAACAATTTAATTAAAAAAACTAAGGAATAAAGAGTTGTGGAAGCATAATGTGGGCATACAACGGATCGGTCAACAGTTCACTCCATGTACATATTCACAAACCTTGAAGGTTATTTTTATTTCGTAATGAAATGTATACATTTCATTAATTGTTTAAATATTATTCACTATTGTGCGGCTGAAGGTCACATAATAGTTTTTTGTACGTCTTCCATTTCAGCTCTCAATTATTGGTCATCATAATTTTATTAAAGCATATCCATCCAGAAGTAATTTTAATGATAATTTGAACAAAAACCAAATCTTGTTGGGAATTTGGTAATTTTTTTTATTTCTAATTCGTAAGTTAATATTTGAATTACATGATCGCAGAGGGATTAGTCATGGATTGAATTGAACTATTATAGCATAAAGTAGTTTTTTGACTACTGTGTATGAATATAATTTATATACGTATGTATATGTAGAACAATATAAGATGTTTATTTCTTGAGAGATTTTATAAAACGAATGTTTTATTGTTTGGCTGGCAAACCAAAATTTTGTAAATGGTTGTATGGTAGTCGCGGGAATTTTGTACGGATATCATATAATAATTAACAGTGTTAAAGGCCATTACTGGCCCCTTACTGAATCAACAATTTGGCTCCAACGGTTTCGACCCTGAGCTTGGTCTTCATACTGTCTAAGACAATCAGAAGAGGCCAAGTCGTTCTCTACATCGTGGAGCCATCGTCGCCTGCAACGACCTCTGTGCCTACCATATGGTGGATCTCCTTTCAGAGATCGCTGCACAATTCGTTCCGCATCAGCACGCAGAACGTGACCGAGCCAGCGCACTCGCTGGGATCTAACTTCATGTACAATATCGGGGATCTTCATCAGATCTCTGATCTCGAAATTGTACAGAGCTCGGTATGTACCATCTATTTCGCGTTTAGGGCCGTAAATCACACGCATGATTCTCCTCTCAAATGTAAGGAGCCATCTCTCGTACTCATCCGTCAGCGCCCAACTTTCACATCCAAACATAACAACGGGCCTGATCAACGCTTTGTAAAGCTTCAGCTTCACGGCACTTGATAAGTGTTTAGATTTTAGCAGTGGCCTTAGAGGATACAAAGAACGACTGCCAGCTGCCAGCCGCACTTTAATATCCTCACCCACACTGTTATCGTGAGTGATAAGAGAGCCCAAATATTTGAACCTCCTCACTCCCTCAAACGTGTGGTGGCCACTACTAAAATCTGGAGTGCCATTGTCTCTAAAACCAGAGATCAGGTATTTCGTTTTGGACTCATTGATCTGGAGTCCAACTGAAGCTGAAAACTCTACAAGCAGATCAAGTATTTCTTTCACTCCGTTGCTATTCAGTCCAATCACGCATATGTCATCTGCATATGCAAGCACTTGATTGGACTGGCGATATAAGATGTTGCGCTGAGGTGTTTCAGTTTTACGAAAGATGTACTCCAACATGAGATTAAAGAGTATCGGGGACAGAGCATCTCCCTGCCGAACACCCGAGTTAACTGCAAAAATTTTCGATAGCCTGTTCTCAACCTTAACACATGCATTGAGACTGCGTCACTGTCATCCTACACAGTCGTACCAATTCTGTTGGCATTCCTAGGTATTCCAGGGCAGACCACAAACTCTCTCGATTGATCGAGTCGTAGGCCTGCCGGAAATCCAGGAACACCTGATGTACGGAGATGGATGTCTCATAATATTTAGATAGAATCATCCGCAGCGAAAAGACCTGATCAGTGACTGGTCGATTCGGACGAAATCCTCCTTGATAGTCACCAACCAAGCCCTCCGCCAGAGGAGTGATTCTATCCAATACAATGTATGACAGTAACTTGTATGATGTGCAAAGGAGAGCTATACCGCGATAATTCTCACACTTCAAGCGGTCTCCCTTCTTGAAGATGGGGCATATCGCGGCCACTTTCCATTCGTCAGGCATAACTTCGGTTCGCCATACTAATCGAATAAAGTCGAAAAGACAGTTCCACAAAGTATCCCCTCCGAATATCAAGAGCTCCGAATTAATGCAGTCCACTCCAGGTGAGCGGTTTCGTTTCAATCGCTGCATGGCCTTAGTGAATTCCTCATGGGATGGATCCTCAGTGCAAATCTCCGCAGTCTGTCTTAGAGGTGGCTCAACAACAGTCTGTGACGCATGATGAACATCAAGCAGCTCTGTAAAGTGTCCACTCCATGCGTCAAGTACTGCGTCGATGTTGACACAGACGTTTCCATCCCGGTCCCGAATGGCGGTTGACGAAGGCCTGAAAGTATGGTGCAATCCAGTAATTCGTTTAAAGAAATTACGTGAACTGCGCCCATTGCTGAGTTGTTGTATTTTCAGAACCTCGGCCTTCCACCATTCTCGCTTCTTCCGTCTACAAATCCGCTTAGCTGCCCTTCTCGCCAGAGCAGCCTTGTTTTTCCTCGCGATTGTGAGACGTTGTTGCACTACACTATGGGCTATATTTTGTTGCTCAACTGCAAGACGACACTCGTCATCAAACCAATCATTCTTGGGTCTGACTTTCACTATACCTAAAGTCTGTTGAGCAGCACTGACAACCGAAGATTTCAGTACCTCCCAGACAGAGTTCACGCAGTCAGACTGGTAATTGGCTCCTTCAATGTTGTCGCTGACAAGATCCTGATATCGTTTCTTGTGATCTTCATTTACCAGACTTTCACAGTCGAAACGTACCATGCGGTTCGCTGTGTTCCCAGACTTGTACGAAAACTTCCATCGTAGCTTTGCAGCGACCAAATGATGATCGCTACCTACGTATTTGGTTGCTGACCGATAAGTTCTCACATCCTGCACAACCCGAGCCCGTCCTTTAGAAACTAACACATGGTCAATTTGGCTGCGGGAAGTTCCACGAGAATGTGTCCATGTCTCTAGATGTATGTTTTTGTGAGGGAAGAATGTGCTTGCTACTCTCAGATCATGAGCAATTGCAAAGTACATCATTCTCTCACCATTATCGGTCGCAGTTTCGTGTCGGGAGTACGGACCTATGTTTTCACATAAGTCGGTCTGATTTCTGCCTGCTCTAGCATTAAAGTCCCCAATTACCATTCTAACGTCGTGTTCGGGTATAGATCCCATCAGATCGTCCAAGTCATTGTAAAATGAGTCTTTATCTTGGGGCTGGCTGACTTCTGTGGGCGCATGTACACAAATTATCGACAGGTTGGCTAACTTCATGCGCAAGCGAAGCTTACACAATCGGTTATTGACTGCTTGGAAATCCAAAACAGCCTTCTTTACCTGCGGCCCAAGAAGAAATCCAGCTCCAAGATTTCCGAGATCATCTCCACTGTAGAGCAACGTATAGCCCTGGGACACATGGTCTCCACTTTTGGGCCAGCGAGTTTCTTGAAGAGCAACGAGTTCCAGCCGATACTCTTTCATGCACGTGATTAGGCCCTCCAACGCTCCTGGTATACGGATATCATATATAGTTCAGTATTTAATTAAGGAGCTTGAATTTTTGTAAAACGAAACTGGGACGGTATATAGGAGGATTTTAACTAATAAACTAAAAGTGGGTTAACTCAGCTCGTAGTGAAGTGATTGACATCAGTTTGTGCTCCATGTCCACTACTGAGTTTATTTTAAACTGGAGAGTGATGAATAATATTCTTACCTCTGATCATAGGTGTATTTATTTTAATATCAACCTTAAAAGACCGTCGCTTAAATCTTACCGTAATTGGAAGTTAACCGATTGGGATACAATCTCTCTTAAGCAATTTCAACTGCATTCGACATTTCGCGTCCACTTATCATTAATCATAAAACTCGGAACAAACCTTTTTCGTGTTCTGATCTTAGAAGGCTAAGGAAAACCACTAGGAGGCTGAAGATTAAAGCCAGTAGATCTAATCTTGAGACTGACTGGAGCAGCTTTCTAGACGCACAAAGGGTGTTTAAAAAAGCGTTAAGATCTGCACAGAAGTTATCTTTATCTACCTGCTGTAGCTCGACTATAAACAAAGTCAAGTCATTCACAATTTTACTACAGAAATTCCGGTACTCATCAACTCATTCGACGCCGTTTTAAGCAATCAGTGGAATTCAATTAATTTGACGAAAATAATACCTAGTCGGAAACAATACGAAAACGTCAAATTTTTGTTTGGTATAAATTGAAGATTTTTTAAAAAAGAATTTATGCCATTCGTATAGCAACAATATATGTACAAATATACAAAATTTTTGAAGGCCAGAAGCAAATGAAATTTTATTAATTTTTTATAAGGCGGCTAATAATATGTAGTTTAGTGAATTTTTTAAAAATATTATAGGTAGGTGTAGGTACAATCAAAATTTGTACACTTCTTGATACCAAATTTTTACAACTTTGCCAAGCTCTCTGATAGTGAAACTAACAAAAAACTATGTATTACTGATGCAATACAAATTTTCCTGTGTTTTACTATGTTGTGTCATTATATTGATTGATCCTACAGTTAGAGTAGAGTAGTTTTGATTTAAACTATTACTTATGTTTTTGGGCTATCGCCAGATTGAGTAACGGTCAAAACTCAAAATATGTGAATAAAATTTGACTTGGTGCAACAGGATGCCGAGTGGGCAGAATGGAAAATTAAACGAAGCAATTTACATGAATCAGTTCATAAAGTGTTTGTACTCGAAAAATATGAGGAGTAGCTACAAACTATATATAAGTTGACATGCAGTAGTGAATTGATTATTTATTAAGAGTTTGAGCTCCTCATTCTTCTGAAGAATAATGATATGCTCTAAGTCAACTTGTGTATGATCGATTGCGAAATTCTAAAAAAAATCTGCGACTCGATGAGATTATTCTGTTATGTCCTAGATCTGTATAGTGTATTGAGCTGATATTCTCCAGTTGCCGTGTTTGTCACGGACTTCGATCCGTCTTTGAAGTTATAACAGTTACTAAGGGCTAATGGTCCGTGTTGATTGAGAAAACTCTGTCTTCGGCGAAATGTCTGAAATGCAGCTGGATGCTCAAATATAATGCCAAGAGATTTCAATCAAAAGCTGAATACCGCAGTTCAGACGATTGAAGTTTCTGCGAGAAGAATGCCCGTGGTGACCAATATCCATTATGAAATTGTTGCCAGGGATGGGCATTTACGCGTCATCTATTATTTTCTACGTCGACGTGTCGACAACTCGTAGACAACGTCGACACCGTAGACAATGTCGATAATGTAGACAATCCATAGAGTGATTTTGTAAATTAATTCTAAAGTTTATAGAATTGCGCCAATGCATTTTAATCTACACTTAAAAAAAAATCTTTTTAATCTGCAATGTCTGCAAAGTGTTGATAGAATTGGTTTTACTAGTAAAAATTTATTAAAAAATTATGATTTAGCAACCGTATATCTTTTGCATATATATGGTTAGAAAAAAGGAAGAACTTGATTGGAGACCTTGTGGTGATTATAAGAGATTAAACACCCAACATTTCTCTATGTACTTAACCGGTTATACTATATTCTCTAAAATTGACCTAGTCAGGGCATTTCATTTAATACTTATTGCTACAGAAGAATTACTAAGACAGCAATTATCTCAGACTCGGAGCCGTCTTACAGCAACTCAAAATTGGATGTAAGGTACCTCTAGCATATTTCTCCAAAAAGTTATAACCATCAGCCGAAACGAAATATTCAGCATTTGATAGATAAACCTTTTCGATAGATTTGATAAACTTTTTCGATATTTTGAAGAAGGTTGAGAATTTACGATTTACACCTAACCTTCATAAGCTCCAAAACAGAAAGAAGTTCACGACAAGCTCGTCATTTGGATTTTATTTCGCAGTTTTCAACGGACATTCAATATATTTCAAAGATAATGTTGTCGCTGACAGTCTGTCACACACAAGCGATAACGCAACCACCTCAATCGAAAACACTAGATCTCATATATATTTCGCAATTACAGAAGACTGACGAGGAACTTCAGAAATTACTTTCTGGTTCTACTCACAACTAAAAAATTAAAAACGGATCGTTCCTTTTGCTTTAACATGGCCAAAGACGTTAACATCTGAGCACAGTCCTGTCTTTCATGCCAAAGATCTAAAATTCAAAGACACACGAAATCGAAATTAGGACAATTTAAACAGCTTTTTGGCCGTTTTGAACACATTCATTTGGGCTTGGTTGGATCACTTGGACCACTATATGCATATATTTTAGGTCGTTTCACTAAATGACTAGAAGGTTACACTTTGAAGGATATTACCACCGCAACTGTTGCAAAAACTTCTGTGGAAAATGTTGTGGGGTCCATTTCCACAATGTTGCAAAATGTTGCGATGAATTATTCACGATAAGCAAGGAAAACAATTACAGATGTACATAATAATCCGGTTTGTAAAAATTCATCCGTCTACAAAAAAGTTGGTGTTTTTGAAGAAAGATTATATGTAAATCAATTCAGTTAATACCCTTTGACACTTACAAGCCCACCGGTTTTTGAGTTATCCAAACTTATTCGACAGTAGTGAGAATATTGCTGAAGAAGAATGGCGGATGGGATATGGTTGTTGAAAATATATGCTTTCCAAATGAATATTGCTTTCAAAGTATAACTTGGAAGTTGTGCGGAATCTCAACTGCATGATTTTAAACGTAACAACATAATTTGAAATTTAGACCAATTCGAGCGTTCAGTGCAATGAATATTCTTTAATTAAATCTATTGTTTGTGTATTTTAACACCCCAAGTGGATTAGCAATTTATCTTCAACAATTCTTTAATTTCTTCGCATACGACTTAACTGAATTGCCCTTTAAAAAACAACTGAAAACAAGCGCATTTTTTTCAAATTGTAAAAATTTCGTAGTTGACATTGTCTTAATTGTTGACGTTGACAAAAAACCTTGCTAAGTATACTACGTAACGTTTTACGTGTCGGTAACCGCGTATAATATTACACGGCGTAATCTACCTCGCCCATCCCTGATCGTTGCACAACACGGTGATAGTAATTTATCATGCCCCCAAATTTCTGTACACTCTTGATGCTTGCGTCCTTGCTTTGTTATTCGAGGATCTCGGATTCGAATCCCGGAGGTGACCGAAAATCACGGTTGGGTGTTTTTAATGTGTAAGTATATGTGTTTGTCCAGGTATTGCACCGTGGGCCCATGTGGCATTGAGTGCTGGAATAATCCGCCCAACTTTAATTTAATTTTTTATTTTTTTAGCGATTTTACTTGAAACACGAAATTAAACATTTTTATTTTAATGTAAACTGAAACACATTCGGCTGAACTCAAACAGAGTCAAATGTTGTTGTAATAGCCGTCTTATAAATATTATCGGATTCAATCGGAATATGATGATATGTCTGTGCTAAATTGATTATCGAAAAATATTGACTGCAATGGAGAGAGACGGAAAAGTCCTGAAAGTGAGCTATAGGACACTGTGCACGCTTTAGGGCGCCACACTCAGAACTTTTCAGTATCTTTCCAAGGCAGTCAATAATTTTCAAAAATCTACTTAGTACGGGCATCATATCCTGATTAACGCTACAATTGGTGACCCCGATCATATCGGAGTCACCAATTGTAGCGAACTTTCATTTATTTGATATATTTTACCACACTTACATTACAAGTTGTAGTGATATCGCGTACTTGTGTTGCAAACCTTGTGTTTTGGCTGTTCTTATTTAAAGGCTAGGCTCTTCCCTTTGTATGGCTGTGATCGACGATATTAATAATACTTTCGTTTATAACCACATGTGGCACGGTCGTTTACCGGAATTTTTATGATGTATAAATTTACCTGTGACTTTGTTATATTGTTGTTTTCAGTGCTGTATAGAAATCACCAAATATCGGAATCACTTAAAGGGTGTAAAACCCTTGTTCGAGTATTTTATATTCGTATAATTGTAATTTGTGATTCATCTAAATTATATTTTTATAAAAAATAATAAGAAGAAAACAGATTTAATTATTTATTGATATAAACTTCAACCAAGTTGTGTACTATAAAAGCCATGATACAAAAAAAATTTAATTCTGCTACCGCTGTTCCGTTTCAGTATATTTCAAAGATAATCAAACAATTTTAATATCGCAACTTATATATAGGATTATTATTTTGTGTTTAAATTATAAATTATTAAAAATTTTGACAAGGCGTTTCTTAAATTTATTTCATTTTTATTATTTACTTCTTAAGAAATACAGTCTAGCTGGTAAATTTGCAGTCTAAGCGACTATCTTACATATGAAATATATAATATATGTATCGATCGCACATTTTCCATCGCCACTGTAGATGTATTATCCCAAACCCAGCGCAGCAAAAAAATTAAAAAAAAAACACCAATTTAGTATATGTGTAAGTAAATAACGTTCTTTAAGAACATGAAATAAAAAAAAAAATAAATAAAATGTGTAATTCAGTAGCATTCAGCTCGGTATAATATCTTTTGCTGATTTTTTTTTCTTATTTACCTTCTTAATTCTGTTTTTTTTGTATATAAAAATATAATACACGACTCTCGTATCTCTCGTGTGTGTTTATACTGTAAAAGTCATATTAAATATACAAAAAATAAAAAAAAACCAAGCGTCGATATATAAATCAACGTTAGACAAAAAAAAAATATAGTTTTTATTCAACTATTAATCATTAATACCTCATTTCAACAATGTTAAATACAAAGCAAAAAAAATTGATATTAATGAGTATAGAACTTTATACCTTCGAGTTCTAGTATATACCAACAATAATAATAATAATAATAAATAATATATACATAAGATGTTTTAAACTTAAGAGTAAGACGAATTGTAATTCGTTTAGCCACCTGCATATGTTTTTCGTTCGCGCTTGGTTATTGGATTTTGAAACATGATCAACAAGTTTTTGTTGTCGGTCTGTCTGCAATCTGTGTAAGGTACACAGAACAAACAGAGATTTATTTTTTTGTTTAAAGAATATATAATTATATTTATCTGAAATATAATTAAAATTAGATTTAGTTAAGATTTATTCAATAATTTTAAATCTATATATAAAGTCGTGAGCCATTGTAACAGCCATAAATGCGAGCTGGTAGTCTATGGTTCTGGCTGTATGAAAATATTGTTATCAAACAAGGTTCAATCACTTCTTTATTTTTTTTATCCTTTATCTCCAATTTATGAGCATATGGTGTGTACTAGGCTGAATCATCCATCTTACTCTGTTGCGGGCTATTCCTTTAATTTTCACTCATGATTTCCCAAGTTTTTTCAATTTTTTTATTTTATTAAAATTGGGCGGATTACTCCAGCACTCAATGTCACTAACGGGCCCACGATGCAATACCCTAACAAACACATATAACTCACACATTAAAAACACCCAACCGTGATTTTTGGTCACAGCCGGGAATCGAGGGACCCTCGAATAACAAAGCAAGCACGCTACTTACTGTGCTAACGAGATTTCCCAAGTTACTTCGCCTCGGCTAGCATAGTTCTATTCCATGTCATTACTGGTCTTCCTTACTTTGGTTCGCTGGTTTCTTTAGTGTATGTCCGATCCATCTCCACAGTCGTCTTCTGATTTCGATCTGAATGTATTACCGATTGATAGAATCAAGGACGTCTGGGATGGTAGTCAACTTTCGGTTGGTGAGCCCGCGAAACCTGGGTCCAGATTAACGCTACAATACGTCCTTGAGAGGATCCGTTTCAGGGTTATCTCAGGGCCGTAGGATTTTTATTATTAAGCTGGTCTTCATGATGACGTTCATTCTGAACTATTAACAGATCAACCTGCAACATAGCAAGTCAGCCTCTTATGAGCTGAAGAGGCTGACTTGCTGTATCGCATACAGATTTTTGTCTAATCCAGGAACCTAACCTCATTAATGGCGCGATTTTTGGTTTATAGATTCGAAGTTCGGCAGGATTTTTCTAAAGTCCCCTGCCCTTAAAATCAGAGCGAGCATTTATATTTGTAATGATATTGATGCCGCTCTTATTAATGAGCACAGTACAGCTGATCCTGCGGCGGTGCTAATCACTGTCGTGAATGCTTACTCTTGTTTGAAACTTGTCATTGCATCAGCCTATTTACTCTATGATTTCACCTCGCCCCCTCCTGTAGAGGAACTGGTGAATCTTGTAATGTGGTGTAAGGTCAACAATCTACCTCTCGTGATTGGTTGTGACGCTAATACTAATAACAGTAGAGGATCCTCACTGTTCAATTATATTTACTCCTCTCAGTTAGAGATTCTCAATGTTGGTTGTGAGCCAACTTTTATCAACTCGGTTCGTGAAGAAGTGATTGATATTAGTCTGTGCTCTATTACCATCGTTGCCTTGATTCTAAATAGGTAATAGGAAACTTTCAAATTGGGATTCATTCTACTCTGAGCTCGTTTCACTACTAAATTTGAATTATCGATTTGCAAGCAACTGCACTAACGAAAGCAATCTCAACTGCTTTTGAAAAGTCCAGAAGAAGCTTAACAAACCTTTCTGGTGTTCTAAACTTAAAAAGTTAAAGAAGAGTGTGCGTAAAATTAAAAATAAAGCCAAACCAACGAATCTCATTTCTGATTGGAATCGATTTTTGTAGCTCAAAAAGCCTATAAAAAAGCCTGCCGAGTGTGGTTGCCTCCGAGCCTCCTGACATAACCCTAAAAAACCCTTAAAAATCCTTTGACTACATCTAAACTGGTCAAAGAGTGCAAACATTTCATTAATCTGCTTTCATCATGTGGGTGCCTGCTCACTGTGGCGTTGTGGGAAATGAGGCTGCTGACTTTTTAGCGAAAGCTGGATCGAGCAGTAAATTTTGTGGCCCCGAGCCAGTAATTCCTCTATCCTTCAAAGGTGGTAAGGAGGCTATTAAAAGTTTGTTCTACTTGAACTGGCATAGAAGTGGCGTGATATGAAAATGAGCGTCACGTTACAGTCAATGGAGATCGCTACAGAGACATGTTGCAACGTTATTTCTTTGGTCAATTGCATGAGCTAGACATTAATGATATGTGGTTTCAACAAGACGGTGCGGGACACAAGACACAGCAGGTTCAACAACCGACTTATTGTAATCTAAATTCGATGAATCGTGTCATTTAACACCTCTAGACTTTTTTTTATGGAGCTACGTTAAATCATTGGTCAACAAGCCGGCGTCGTTAGAGGAGCTCAAAGCCAATATTGAACAAGGTATAGCGACCGTTTCCGTCGAAATGGTTGGCCTATTCATCGAAAATTGGGTTCTACGAATCGAAATCTGCAAACGTGCCCGTGTTGAACATATGAACGATGTCGAATTCCATACATAAATGTTTTGATTCTATAACTTCAAGCCAATAATAAAATTTTTGAGATATCTCAAATGGTTTGAGTTTTAATTAAAAATAAAATTGTCTAGTCTTTATTGGAAAACCCTTTATGAGTTCAACTATCTCTTTGGGATTGCACAATGTGACTGCCATATTATGTTCCTGTTTACTGTGTCAAATGCTTGTTCGAAATCGACGAAAAGTATAATGGAGAATCCATTAGTTGGATTGTTCTAAGATGATACGAATTGAGTTGATGTGATCAGTGCAGCTTTTTCCTGGTCTGAAACCACCTTACCTGTTCTGTTTCTTAATTTTGTATTACTCATTTGCGAGTATTTTTATTGTTGTGTTGAGGAGGGAGATACCACACCAATTCCTGCATTCCTTTCACTTTCCTTGGGGATCGTATTTGTTAAGTCTTTTTTTCATTTCTGTGGTATTCTACCAGAATTCCACACTTCTTCTGTATAAATGGTGTTAATGCGTTTGCAGTTGCAGATGCATTGGATTTGAATATTTCGGCGGTTATGTTGTCTGTTTCAGCAGCCTTATTGTTATTCAGCTTCTCGATGACATTTTAAAATTGCCGTTCCGTCCGTTGTTGGTGGATGGGTGTTGATATTTGAACTTATCAGTTGTTAAGACTTGACCAGAAGCATCCCAGATGGCATGTTGGTAAATTTACCCGTGGATTTTCTTTTTCGTTGGTGAAGTGCTCGTATGTTTTGATTTGCTGTTGCTTCTTCAGCAGCCTTGAATATCGTCGAATCTTGTTGCCTGTGATCATTCTTTCCCATTTTTTTTTACTTAACGTGCTGTATTTTCGTATCTGCGTTTCACCTCAGTCGTGTTTTGTTAGCACGTTTGTATCTTAAGCTGACAATGTTCCTCAATTATCTTCCATGTACCCTCGCAAATCCATGGTTTCTGATTGTGCTCATGATAACAAACTACCCTCGAAGCTAGTCTGACGAGGGATGTTCAATAAGTTCGGTAAATCTATATGAAATGACGGTAAATTTTTTTCAAAAAATTTTTAATTTTCAATATCATCTCCACCAACGCTAATGCACCTATTACACCTGTCAAATAATTTTTACAAACCATAAAAATAAAATGATTTCTCTTGACAGCAAACATTACCTCACTGTCATTGAAAAAACTTACCCCCTTTAATTTTTCTTCAAATTTGTAGAAAGGAAATAATTACTTGTGCCAGATCTGCACTGTAAGGTGGATGTGGCATCTTATTGAACTTGCGATCCCTTACGAGATCAACAGTCGTCTTATGAACTGGTGCATTGTCATGTAAAAGCAATATTTTTTGTTTGTTTTGTATTTATCAATTTATTCAAAAGCCGCGCATAATAAGCCCCTGTTATTGTGGTGTTATGAGATAAATAGTCAATCATGTTAAAGATCCTCGGTTAAAATGACCATTTCGTGAGTAATAGCATCTGCCAGTGTTTCATCTTCCAGCGACTCTCAACCTTGTTTGAATAGACCCACTTCGTTATTGTTTTATAAGACGGACTAGATTCTCCGTAAAAAAAAATGGTCATTCCTCTTTCGATATCCTTAGAAGTATTATTTTCTTTTACAAGGAATTTAATCACAGGATTGTTTTCCATATTTTAAAATTTTCAAAACAATTGTTGCACAGAAACTAAATGAAACAATTGATTTGCACGAAATTCTGTTTTTGTTGTTAGAATAAATGGAGTAATAAGAAAAACAAAATAAACAATTTTTAATACCGTTATTTCTTATAGGTTTACCGAACTTATTGAACTCCCCTCATATTATGAATTTCTTCAGATTAATTCCATCGCTGTTCCATATTAGTGGAAATTAAAGGAAAAGTTGAAAAATTTCCACTGGACAAAAAAAATCCACTGGAATTTAATTTGTTATTCTTTATCTCATTGGACTAGACATTTCTGTTGGAATTTTTTTGTAGTATTTTTTTTTGTAGTTAATAAATACGAGAATACCACTGAACTCAGTCAAATAGGGAAACAAAAAGACGTTTGGTAATTTTTATTTAGAAAACAGGAATTTCCAAATATGTAATATACTTTGTTTTGGTTTCTTTTCGTGTACCCTTTGGCAAGGTCATAGTTCTCCGACAGCAAATCCAACCATTATTGTTTTTATGTTTGCAAACATGTAAATATGTTTGCAAACAAAACGAAATATAAAAAAATTAAAATTCACTATGACGTCTTTTGGCGACTGGTAATATCGCTTGCTGCAAAGTTTTATTGTACACATAATGTTAAAAAAAAATGTCCGCTATATCGTTTTTAACTGTCTCGTGCGCGCTGGTAATCAAATTTTATTGTCCCTGCAATCTTTCAAAATTCGACGTATAGTCAAAACTGACTTTATCGACGAATAATGAATGAATAATGTCATATTTTCACAAAAAAGAAATTTCTAAAAAGTTTACAAAAAAACTCCACCACAATTTCTTAACGGACTTAACTACAAAAATAAACAAATACAGAATAGCAAAATTAAATCCGGAGTTTATAGATTTTTCCAACAAAACAAGATTTAGCATAGCAAATTTTCCAATGGAATTTTTTTCCAGTGGAATCAAGTTACAGAATAGGCATAAATATACTTGTTTGTGATTAATTTTTCCGCATTGTACAAATATGGGAGTGTGTTCTGTTGTTAAACAGAATACAAATTATAACTTGAAAAATGCCTCAGATTTATTCATTGCTATTGATATAGTTAACCTAATGTCTAATAGATGGCAGTTGATTTAATAATGCTATATAAATTTCAACTCGGGACAAAATATGTTGCTTCGAAGTATTGAATATTATGCATTTGATGAATGAAAAATGAACATACCCACCCCAAAACATAAAAAATATGTTCATTATAAAATGAACCTGTCTACATAATGTATTTATACACAGTAGGTAGTAAAATCCAAAACGAAAATACAAAGTAAATCTTTTAAGAAATCATTAAAAATTCCAAAAAATATAAAACCGCAATTAACCCGTCAAGGTGTTGTAATCACTTGTTATTCTGAAATTCCGTTAAGTTTATGAATAAAACATAAACGTCCATATGTTCCGAATAAACCAGTACATATATGCTAATTACCAATAACTTTAAGTACTTGTATGTACGTACTGGATAATTTATTCAAAAATAATGCTATGATTTTTTTTTGTGTAATTTAATTCAGTTTTATGTAAAAATATTTTTATTGTTTATAAAATAAAATAAAAAATTCTCATGCACTGTTAAAATGATTAACATTTTATTTTTCGGGTTCTTGTTGAAGGGAACTTCAAATTTTTTTTATTTAGAATTCATTTTCATCTGATTGTTTATTTTATTTTAATTTAAATTTTTTGATTTAATTTTAAACCAATTGGAAGGGGGCGACATAATATATACATACGTACTACGTACATGTATCTCTGTGGCCGCGAACTCATTTTTTGAGCATTGTAATTTATTCATGGAAATATGGTTCAGTGGCTTAAAATAAATATTAATAAATACACGTTACTAAAACAAAAAAATATCGTTATTTTTTGTGTTTAGTTAATAAAAAATTTAATTTGTGTGGCTATATATAATTTTTGATTTAATTAACTTATGCTAGCAAAATGCATTAAAATTTGAAAATTTTGTCTAATTGGATGATAAATTTGCTCTGTTTTATTAATTTTTTTCATTTTTGAACTGCAATTAAAAAAATTCGCACATCTAATAAATTCCCAAAATTAGGCCATCAATTAACAACAAAATATAGTACAATATATAAAATATATTACTGGTATTATTTGGAGGTTTCGGGCAGGTTTAAAGAAAAATTTAGTTATCGTAACATACCAAATATCGAATAAATCGACATCTGCATTTGGTTAATTTTATCGAATTCATTTTTTAACCAGATGTACAGTTTTTCGATATCTGTAGTTAGCAAAACGTTTGAACAAATTATGGGCAATTGCTTAATACTTTCTGGAATGTTCGCGATTCCAGAATGAGAAAATTAATGAAGGGAACTTCAAATTTTGTTAATGCTAGTTTCAACGACGAACTCCTACGCCATGACAAGTGTATGAAGTTATCCCAGAATTCCAGCACAGCAAAAACTTAAAATGTTCATCAGGTAATACTATTCTCATCCCATGATTTTGAAAATTATTCAGGAAGTGCAGTGTTGAGACAACTGGTAAAGTTAGGACCAAACTAGAACTAAATAAAATAAAATTTTTAATTTAGTATAAACTTTACACGCCATATATGTTTTATGAAGTTTATGCTAAAACTAAATATTTATGAATGTATTAGTCAGATAGTAGGTTTATCACTAATCTCACTATGATTTTTTGATAGGCCTGACTTAAGAGATTACAATCATGTCGAACGGTTTGAAAAGCTAATGGCTTTCACATGGTCAAATTATGGTTTCAGTAAATTTACATTTTAGGATTTTCTTAAGAAAGTGTGTATCTTAAGATTTTCAATACTTATATCACTAATCTCACTATGATTTTTTGATAGGCCTTAATTTAAAGTACAATCGTGCCCAACTGTTTGAAATGCTATTGGCTTTCACATGGTGAAATTGAAGTTTCACTAAATTTACATTTTATTTTCTTAAGAAAGTGCATATCTTAAGTATTCAATGTTTATCACTAATCTCATTGTGATTTTTGGATAGGCCTGAATTAATACTATAATCATGCCGAACCGTTTCAAAAGTTAATGGCTTTCATTTGGTCAAATTGGGGGTTCAGTAAATTTACATTTTAGGATTTTCTTTAGAACGTGCCTTATCTTAAGATTTTCAATTATTATTGTTGAATATCTTGATGATATTCACTTGTCACAGATCTAACAATTTACAACTCAGAAGAAGTGTGAAAACTTTATGAAAAGAAAAAACAGTGACCTCATACAGAAAGTGTTTCTTTTATTCTAGTTATATATAAATCAAAAGCATCCTATATATAAATACTACAGAATACTTGTTCAAAAAGAAATAAGCATAAACCTACTTGGTGTGTGCTTAATGAGAAAGGGAATTCATGATAAACTTTAAAGTGTAAGTCTCGTTCATACATTCAACAATTATCACTAATCGCACTGTGGTTTTTGGATAGGCCTGACTTAAGACTACAATCATGCCTAACCGTTTGTAAAGCTAATGGCTTTCACATGGTCAGTAAATTTACATTTTATTTATTTGTGATAAACATTGAAAATCTTAAGATAGGCACTTCCTTAAGAAAATCCTAAAATGAGAATTTACTGAAACCTCAATTTGACCATGTGATAGCCATTAGCTTTTTATTCTTATTTTAAACATATGAAGTAAGTTTTATGTTTTCGTTGAAAAAAAATCAATCACAGACACACAGACATATGTAGATACAGACATTTTGTTACAAATGATCAATTTGGATTCACGGAACATTGAGATATGTGAAAAAACCAAATCTGAGAAACAATTTATTTTTTCGATTACAACACTTTAACTACGAAATTGTGATAAAGTCAAATATAATAAGTTTATTAACTATTAATTCCTTATTGGTTTACAATTTTTATCTATATGATAATTTGAAACCTATTAAACTTAAGCTACAGATAAAAAAATTCTCATCACATGACTTTATCATACAGACGCGTACACAAGAAGATTCTTTTTTTGTTGCTAAGCAAATATTTCAGGGTTATCAGAAGACAATTACTCTCTGTCAAACGCGAATTTACTAGAGCTGTTAAAATTAGTAATTGAGAATAACTTAAATTTCTAAAAAACCATCTGAATGTGGTTTTGAAAAAATCCTTTTATAGTATATCGTTATAAAAACATTAGGCAAATTAATATTTAGTTAATAATTAACTGATCAAATAAATGTGTATCATTAGATTGCTTATAAAAATACGTTTCATTTGATATATCACATGACATAACCAAAATTAAAAATTTTGATCCATTTCCAGCATCTCTGGTTCAGTTGATGTTTTACAAAACTTTCTAACCTCTAATTCATATCGAAAATTCCAATGTAGCTAAACTGCATAAAAAATTGTTTAAATTGGAATTTTATTCTTCAAATATTCGTGGAGTTTTGTAAAATGGATTGCAGGGTAGAAAATTTTGTAAAAAATCACCTGGACCACAGATGCTGGATGATGGACTAAACATTTTAATTTGGGTTATGTCATGTGATATATCAAATCAAACGTAATTTTATAAGCAATCAAGTGGCACACATGTTTTGACCAATTATGAAAATTATTAATTAAATATTAAGTTACATAGCGTTTTTATATTTAAAAATTAAATTAAAATTTAGATTTTAACGAGATAATATCAAATGGCCTTTTCTAAATTACGTCCGGATAGTTTTATAGAAATTTAAATTATTCTCAATTGTTAGTTTAGACGGCTGTAATAAAATCGCAATTGACAGAGAGTAGTTGTCCCCTGATAATCCCGAAATATTTGGTGAACCACGAAAAATTAGCTTCCTTGTAGGCAGGTTTGTGTGATAAAGTCACACATCAGATTTTTCTCATCTAACTATTTAGCCGGCCTTTTATTGAACACAAAAACTAGGACTTTGGATTTAGGAACGCTAAAATTATTCAAGGTTGTCTACATTACGCTGACATTGTCTACAAGACGATAAATATTGCCAGGTAATCTATGCAATATTTTACGTGTCGACAACCACGTAGATGACTTGGCGTAGTCTACCTCGCACATCCCTGGCCACTGATTTCTTCAAAATGAATTAGAAAAGTAAAGCAAAGTAAAAAGTGAAAGGCGCTTATTTGGCTCATAAACTTACATTTTTATACAAATAAAAATAAATAATGAACATACAAAATCACTAATATTTTGAAATGGTTGGTGTTATGTTTAATTTATTCCTAAGTAGAGCCATCTTTTGTTAAACGATGGAAATATATTTGTATACCCAATATAAAAAATACAATTTAATTTTAATTAAAATTCTAGAATTTACAAACTTCATAAAATTTCTAAAGTTTGTAAAACTGTAAGCTAACCTAAAAGTCTAATGGGAAATTATTTTTTTTAAGGCCGTGGCCGATTTCCATAATAATAACCTTCTTTGGAATAATTTTGACGTATGTACGTGAAATAATTTGCACTTCCATTTTTGGCGATAAGACATTGTTTACATAAAATGTAACGTAAACATTACGAAATCGTGAAATTTTTCTCGAATATGTTGGCGACTGGAAATGTTGTTTGGTGGCAAATTATTATTGTACCTATATAATGTTTAAAAATTTTGGCTAGACGCACAATCTTTCAAAATAATTCGATAAGAATCTGGAATTGGACCTATTATTATTATTATTACTATTAAAATCGGCTGGAACACACGAAGATTCCGCACCAAATGCTACAAAGGCCCATGGTGCAAACCCATCATTCTATCCCAATTCGCAAACGCGCACTACTGCCTTCGCAAACTGAATAAATTTAAACCAAGGCAGAGAGGACAACTGATCTAAATTTAAAGACCTATAAAGTTGAATACCTGAAGCCGAATATAACTGAAAGCTGGACAATTGCTCACGAAGTGAAGGCAGTCATCATCCTCCTCAAGGCAGTCTTCTCAAAAAACATTATGTGCTAACCATTACGGTTATGTCCCGTAAGAATCGCTACCAAGATTCTTAATTGGTTCTTTTTTTAAGATAAAGCATACTTCGTTGACTTCCAATTGGGCTCCTTAATGAAGTACTTCGCCTTATGACAGCTAAAAGTCTCAAGCCAGGTCTTTGGTCTTTCTAAAGCGTAATTTTTTATAGTTTTCTTTGCGTAGTTTAAAGATAAGGAATCGCTGGTTTAAGACTAATTAAAGTTAATTGTGAACCAGCTTAAGCCAAACAATCCACGAGCTCATTGCCTACGATGTCACAAAGAACCGGTATCCACATGACCGTAACTTTATTGTTTGATAACAGAAGGTTCATGAAATGTCTGCATTCCTTAGATTCCAAAACCTGCACTGAGGTTAGAATGAGAGTCATTATAAAAAAGGACTATGGACTCATCTAATTTGTTGAGAAAATCCTCCCGAAGGATAAGTCAATGAGAAAAAATTTAAAAAATGGAATTGAGGCAATAGTCTGTCATTAACCATATCG
Organism: Tipula unca; assembly: GCA_951394425.1. NCBI lineage: Eukaryota > Metazoa > Arthropoda > Insecta > Diptera > Tipulidae > Tipula > Tipula unca. The sequence goes on along the minus strand of OX596382.1, from coordinate 19,162,914 downwards.
ATTTCAGGTAAACATAAAGATTGATTTTTAAAAATTTGTCTATGTCCCACGATAGAACAGAAAACATTTCATGCCCAATCAAGCTGTGCCTTAAATAAAGATGCGTAGCTGAGGCAAAGAAAGAATTGATTCCATAGCAAAAAGTGGAGTCAAATATAGCCCCAGTTATGGCTCTGAAAGCAAGATTTCGTAAACCATTAAGCTTGGCTACAGAAGCCTTTAGGGCGTAAACCACAGAATTTGGCATGACCTATATACTCAAGCTAATATTGCTTTTCTTGGTCATATAGCAACAAACAATGTACAGGTGCGTTTCGTTTAAATAAAATTATTTCGAAAGTATACATACAAAATCCTGTCATAACTATTACAATAAAAATATTTATCACAGAAATCGGACACGGCCTAAGTAATATTTGACATATCGACCACCGAAACTGTAATACAAATATTTTATAATTTCATTACTGTTTCTATTCAAAATTAGATCAGTCATCCTAAATTTGAGTACAATTTTTTAAATTTGGCAGTGTAAGTGTAACACTACTACTGTAAAGAATGATTTTTTTTTAAATTCGACACACTACAACGATCAAAATTGTTTAATTAGCCAAAATTTTGCAGAAATTTAAATATTCGAAAAATTAAAATTTTAAAAATCACATTTCTACTTTAAAAAAATTGAATTTTTTTAAAGTCTATAATTTCAAAAGTTCAACAATTTTCAAGTTCCATAATTTAAATTTAATTTTAGAGTTCAGAATTTCAAAAAGCTCAAAATTTAATAACTAATCGCAAATGGTATTCCCAAATATTAAAAAAAAACTTAATGTCTGAATTTTGAGAATTTTAAATCTTCTTATTGCATTTAAATTCTTAAGAACTTAATACCAAAATTCATAAATTTCCAAATATTAGAATTCCAAAATTCGGAAGATTCGTGTATAATTCGTCCAAATTGTCAATCTCGCGACCTACTTTTGGGTGAGTAATTCGCATAAATTGAGAATAGTTGGTATAAGAAATTCATTTCTAATGTTGAAATTCAATTATAAGTAATGAAATTCTAGTAATTAACAGATTATTAGATCTTGATAAAAAATAAAAAATCAATAACATAACTGAACTTAATGCTTGACTACACACGAATTGAAAAACTATCGCTACAGAAAAGTGATAAAAAAAATGTCACTTAGGTCACGCAAATTGATTAAATCAAGCTGGTTTTACAATACTTCTACTCTTCGGAAAATGTGGTGGAAGTACGATTTTATAGCCCAACAAGCGATGGGGCGCCATAACGTTCCAAAGTTATCCCGTTCTGTAATTTAATATAAACGTCCAAACATCATACATACATCAAGTACAAAGCGTCAAGCCAACTCGCAATATAAAATTGTTGTATCTAATAACAAACAGAAACAAATTCGCAATCTAATACAAACAAAAAACGATTTTGGCGCGAAATCGTACTCATGCAATTTATTTATACACAAAATAAAAGCGCGAGCGTGCAAAACCCAATAAATATTACAAACACACAGGCATAAAATATAAAATACGTTTCACAATACTTTGCCGTTTTGTTTACATATATTTACGATTTTTGCGAGCGCAAAAGAGATGTCAAGGACACAGAAATTCGCGAAAAAAAATATCATAATTTAAATCGTGTATATGTAGATATGTTGTATATTATGTGTACCTATGTATGTATGTATGTATATTTATATTTGATTTGTTGTTGTATTTGTATTTTGTTACTTTTATGTACTGATTAAATGAATAAATATATGAATAATAAACAAAAAACGTGTTATGACACGAATTAACTTGTCGAAAACATTTTTTTTGTATATATCAAAGGTTTTGTACTGTGTTTTTGCTATCATGGTTTGAAATAAAAGTGTATAGGTTTTAAACGTAATTAGAATTGACTGGATAGTCATCATTCTGGTAAATATGATATACATTATACAATACAATTGATCAGATTCATTGCTAGATCTCGAATCGATTTATGTTACCTATATACATACTTTCAAGAATGTTTTTTGCCATTTTAGAAAAATTGTAAAACTGCCAATTGGAGTAATTTTCAAGGTCGTCGTTTAATACAACCAAATGATTTCGGATTCACCAAAAATACAAACGTTCAAGGTAAAGATGGTAAAACTTTTAAAAGTAATATGATTGGAAGGTGATACGCAGAACCGTATAACTGGTTAGTAGTGCAGTGTTTAAAAACATAGACAACAAATTATTATTCACGTATCTATGTATATATGCGTAAGTGTGAAAGGCTATAACGAATTTTACAGTTTTGAATTGCAAGGAGGACAATTTTATTTATTCTGGAAAAAGTAGGAAAACTTGCAAGTACCTTACTCCAGTCTAAATGAAGAGGGACCGATACTTTGGATTGGCGATTAATGAATAAAAATTACTATTTACTTGATATTCCTAATCAGCGAACACTCTAGAGTGACTGATGATTTGTAGTAGGACTGGGTCGAAAAAAGTGTTAGTGTTTCAGATACATAGGATTGGAAATCACGAAAGAAGATAAAAAATATAGAGGAACACATGAAGATTTATGTGAATTGAAGTAGGTCTAATTGCCAATAAAATTCCTGCAGTGAAGAATCTGTGAAGTTTTTATTGAACAGTATAAATGCCAATAAACCTATCAAAAGTCGAATTGTTTCATGAAAAATTATTAAGTAGTTTCGAATAAAACAAATTCATTTATACAAATTTAAAATATTATTCAATCGATCCATTAAAAACCTAAATGAACTTTAAACAAACAAATGAATAAAATAATCAGCTAAAGGTGTTTTATAAGTACGCCAGTCTCAAATTTTTAATAATGTTTAAGTAGTAAGTTTACACAAACAGCCACCATATAGGAAATTACTATAAGGCTCTAACAGAAAAAAGACAAAGTAGTTAAATTTATAGACCCTGAAGAGTCTCATTCCTTCCCAAATATCTCGAAAAGTACATATGAAAATTTGTAGCCACTAACAACTGATAATTTCTATAAAGTCATTTTACACAAACAGTCCAAACAGAAGGCCTTCTGCTTCGGTTCTATATTTTGAACTACTTTTTCATTTTTCTATTGGTCTCAGGGATGGGCGTGTATCTAACTTGAACGAAATATCATCACGAAATGTCAAATTTCAATTTCAGGCAACAAATATCCCGTTAACAAGGCACGATAACGAGCACAATAACGGGCGCTAATCGCAGGTACGTCCTCATTGTTGAAGAAATATGAGCCGTCTTCATTGTTGAAGAAATATGAACCGATGATTTCACAGGCCCGTAAACAACTTCAAACCGTTTATTTGGTCGCGTAACATCCAATACTGTAAATTGAGATTCAAACTTTTAAATGGTATTCCAAATACGCATGAAACACATTCCTTACAGAACGCTGATTTTCGTAATAAAGCTGAACAATTTATAAACGCTGTGCCGGTCTCAGTCGTTGATGAAATATCATGCAATCACGCAATACTAAATAAAAATACCATGGCAGTTTGTCAAAAAGAAACATATGAAAATATCACCTCTATAGATAAATCACACTTTAGTATGGTATGTGATTCCCTATATACGTCTTAACCGAATTGCTCCTTTACAAAATAGACCCGCTAACTGGCGCATTCGATTTCAAATCGACTCGAATCAAAATTTTGCTTAGATTTGAGCTCACGTTTAGAGGCATAATCTCGGTCATATGTTCATCTAATATCTGACAGATTAAAATCCCCAGTAACTAAAATTTCAGTTGCATTGGTAATTTCCATAATTGTATACTTTTTATTGATCTTAATTTTTACACATAATTGGTCTATTGAATGATCTGTTACCCCAATTAGTTCATTTGGTATTGATGTGTCGACAGCTATGAGCACATCTCCACCAGTTTTTTTCTTGCTTGTTAGTGGTGAGCGGTCACATCTATAAACCACATAATTTCTAGGAAAGAACTGTTTCTCATGCGAGGAGACTGGGTGTTCCAACCCACGACTTCTGCCGCAGCTGTGGTGATGATGAGGAGGAGGAAAATGTGCTTCATCTGCTCTACATCTGTCCTCGTCTAGCGTACAGCAGAACAAAATTTATGGGAACTTCCCCTTTGAACAACCTCACGGATCTTAGTAAGATCGAGAACCGGGGCTTTAAGCGCTTCTTGGTAAGCTCAGGATGGTTTAGCGAGTGAAGAGGAGGAAACTCGAATGTGGTACAGCCATGGACCAATTTTGTGTCTATGCTAGTCCTTTAGGACGGCCACCTAACCTAACCTAGGAAAGAACTCAGAGCTTAGAATCCCTTATGATGTTTCACAGAACATGTAAACCGGGAAAAGTGTTTTCAAAACAAAATCATGAAATTGCGCTGCTTTCGAAGACACTTTGTTTACATTTTGGAAATAAACCGTACATGTTTCCTAGTCTTATGTGGTGTCAAGGATGATACGGATTCTTGATTTCGTTTCGAAGTCTGCTTAGTGTTGATATTATCAGATTTTACAGTGATTAGGCAGAGGTTTTCTCACAAGCTGTTAATGCTATCCGAATCATAGAGTGCAGTTGGTCTCGTTCAATCGGTGAACAATAGTTAAACATGTGTGTATGCCTGGTTAAAGCCACTATAGCGTGTGCTGGCTGTCGCACAATTTAATACTTTTGTCTGTTAATCGAACACATCACATTGTAGATGTCAGGCCTTGTGCTTCGTGAATTTTCAGGATTTTATTCGAACTTGGTAAGAAAAGTTTACTCAGTTGTTTTTTATCTGATTTTGTATATGTTAAATAGAAGGTATTTGACATTACTGGGATATCACTAATGAACTGCCATTTGTTGAAGCTTACGGTTCTTCTGTTGATGTTTGTGGTCCGGAATTCATGATAAGTTGCCTGTAGTGCATATACCACATTCGCAGGACATCTGTATGTTAAGTTGAGTTGTTCGGAACTTGTGGTAAATTTTGATCTCCCAGGATGAATATTTTACGACAGTCACTTAACAAGGCAACTAGGCCCAGTAATCTTGCATGTACCATCATGTACTGTTCAATATAGACGGTATCATATTTCTGGTAGCCATTTAGCAAGTATAAGATGCAATCGTGCGATAGTTGGTTTTGATTTTTTCATTTGGGATTTTAGCGTCTATACAGTGGATTTCCACCTTTATTTTTATGTCCTCTATGCCGTACTTGGTAGCGCTTAACACAAGATCTTTCCCGACTTAATGAGGATTTAGAACAGAATTACCTTATCTCTGATTTATTTCGAACTGTACTTCAAAGACTAATTAATGACACTTTTTATGGGGCAATAAACTTCCAAATGTTTATATAATTTACAAAACCTTAATTTTCAAAATAAAAAATAAATCCAATAATAATTTTAATTACATTTTAGTTGATTACAGAACAAACAATTCAATAACGTATTTACATTTCAATTCTGTGGTTAAATTATGTTTTGCGGTCATACATATTGTTACAATCAAAAATCACTAGTTTTAGTTTTTCTGTAAAATTATTTTTAATTAAACCACATTTCCGTAGTTGAACAATTAAACAAAAATAATAATAATTTCGACTGTGTACAGTATATACAATTAAATTAAACAGCCGGCATTCAATAACCACCACAACCACAATCGTATGTAAATCTCGTATGTACTCGATCGATTGAAATCGATTAATTTTTTAACAACCTATATATATATATATAGATATTATAGAGATATAGGAAGGTAACGAATCTCTCATTAACTTATAATTCAAAAAAATGTTTCTTTTGAATTAAAATTTAATAGAGCGATAAATTTTAATGAGATGAATTAACGCAACACAACACAACCACCACCGGCAACAACAAAATATATGCTTTTCATTTCAATTAATTTATACTAATCAACATCGAACAATAAAAAAAAAAAAGCTTTGCGTGCCTGTGTGTGTTGTTGTGTATTTAAATCAAAGGTCAATATAATTTGAAATAAATTTTTATGTCTTAAAAATAAAAAATTAAATATCAAGCATAAAAAAAATGATTAAATTAAGAACAAAAAATCTGTATTTTATGTAAATGTATATAGTACGAGTCTCATACACGACATAATATATTGAAACATCAAACTAAATAATAAAAAAAGAAAAAAAAATTGCTGGATTATTTATTCTGGCAATGTAGACACACGAGACAATAAGAAGAATAAAATTAAATCGTACGTATATGTATATTTATGTATATGATGTCTTTTATAGTATTTTAATATTACGTCCGAAATACAAAAAAAATTATAAAAATAATAAAATTATAAGTCGTGTCATTTTGTCTTTCAAAAACAGTATTGAAATAAATCTGCAACACATAAAAAATATCAGAGAGATAAAAATTAAAAAAAAAATTGGCGCGCGAAATTAATTTGTTTGTGTTCTCTTATAAATTGTTGTCTTTCGCGTCTTAAAGTTTAAATTTGTAAATTGATTTTTTTTTTAAATTTTATTTTCTGGTTGGAGTTCTCTTTGTATATAAATTATTACCTGTTCGGAAGCTTAAAAAAAAAAATTACAATAAAACCAGGCTTCGATACTAATTTATTTTGTATATTTTACATTTTGATTGAGTTAGTAAAATAAATTTATTGCATTTTGATGTTGGTAACCAAAGGTACAATATTATAAAAATAATTACAACCAAAGGTACAATATTATAAAAATAATAAAATTTGGGGCCTTTTGTCTCATTTTATTATAACCGAAAAAACGTGCTGTTTATTTTGCGTGGTTTTGTATTTATGGCACGATCACTCTTCAAAATAGTTTAAAAAACATTTACTTTGTACAATAATTTGAGTAAAATGATCCAAAGTTCAAAACAATATATATTGACCGATATTGCTCCGCACTATATCTAAACTTAATAAAAATATAAACAAATCTGAGATCGGCACTCTCCAAAGGGCGGAAACATCGAGGGAGAACTCGAACGGTAAAGGTGGGGCTCCCTCCACAATACCAGAGGGGGTAACTCCAGGGCACCAAAGCCAGGAACAAGCGGAACCCAAGGCAAATACAGCACTGCCGGCGCAGAATGGATTAACCTCCCTCCTTCTAAGCAGCGCTATAGGAATAGACGGTCGGCGTTCAGGATTCTGGACAATTGGAATGCGAGAATTCGTGGTTTGAGCCAAGAAAACCATCGGCAGCAACAGCTTGGAAGGAGTTGTGAGGAAAAGACAGCGGTACCAGGATGAGCCGGAAGCGGTCAACACCAAACGGGCCAAACTACAGGATAAGGAGATTCACAAGGTACCTAATAAACACAAGTCGTTCTGCGATATTGTGAAAGAGCGTGTGTTGGTGCTAGCCGTAATTGACATGAGTCATGAAGATGGGATCATCACTGGGGAAAAATGGAGATTAGTGTACAACACACTGAACTCGGTCATTCTGAAGGTTCTACGAGAGAATCCAGGACCCCCTCCATCCTGTAGAGATGCGAGATGGTATCAAGGGCGCGTTAAGCTAACATCGTGTTCACATGCCATATCGGTTGATCGCCAAAGGGGGCTCTAGATTATCCACTATAGTGATAAACAAAGAGTCCCTGGCTCCTCTTGCCGTGACTAAGGGAGTAATTAACTTCGGGTTCGGGGCAATTACTCTCAGAGTCTCTAAGAAAGACGAGGTTGAGACGCTCACAGGGGTCCCTGGAAAAGACGACAACCTGTCCACACAATAGGCAGTTGCACCAGAAGGAGAGACAACCCAACCAATGGAGCTATCTGAGGTGGCTGCACTAGGACAGGAGATGGGCAGCCGCCTTTCCTTAGTGTCGGACGAGAATTACCTGTCAGCCTCGCGGGAGATCAAACTTGGATAAACAGTAACAGGATCCATGGCCTTAGAATATAGGGGTATAAACTAATATACTCAAGTAATTCTGGGAAAATTAGATCCTATGTTCTTGGGAAAATCAATTTAAATATATTTTTACTCTGTCAATACAGTAATAGTCACATAATAGCCGTCAGCCTCGAGGTTGGCGGCAGCCAAATCTGGCTGGTTTTAGCCTACATGGTCCGGGACAACAGGTTCCGCCGGATAACCTGGGTGGCCTGGTTCTCGAAGCTGAAATGCTAAAAGAGTTATTAACGCCGGGGGCCCCTGAGCTGCCAGAGACAGTGGAGGAACTGAATTGCATAGTGAACACTATCACTAGTGCTTGCAACTGCTCCTTTAATGCTGCTTGCCCAATAGTTAAGCCCATGCATGGGCAGGCAAACACCAACATGGTGGTCCAGGGAACTGGGGACCTACCGAAAAGCTTGTAGGAAGATCTTTAATAAAAAGTCTCAAGGTTGAGACTCCTATAACGAGGACTTAAAGGTATACACAAAATAATTAAGGAAGGCACAAAGGAAGTTGTGGAGACTTCTGTGATAAAATGGAAGAAGTCTCTGAGACTTGTCGTCTTAGAAAGATACTGTCTACTAATCCGACCAGTCCCAGTTATCTAATTAAACCGGATGGATCTTGGATTGCTTCTAGTGAGGAATCTTTGAAACTTCTCATCGAAACCCAATTTCCAGGAGGCTGTGACGACTCGATAGAAATTAGTATACTCATCGAGAAACATATTCATTGCGCATAGAAGATATCGTAACTATAAAACGGATCTTATGGGCACTTGAAGGGTTCAAATCTTATAAATCGTCTGGTTCTGACCGAATTATTCCAGGAAATTCAAAACAACTCGTCGATTATTCTCCCTTGGTTGGAAGTAAATTAAATTTGGCCTGTATTCCGAAGAGGTGGACAGAGGTCAAGGTAAGCTTTATTCCAAAAGCGGGATAAAGCTCACATGGCTTCTCAATGGACTTAAGACCTATAACTCTAGCATCCTTTATGTTGAAAACCCTGGAAAGCCTAATACTGCACGTTTACATCAAAAATAAAGTCTAGTGACTGGGCACCGTCTCAACATGCGTACTGTAAAGGGAAATCGGTGGACACAGCTCTGCATGCCCTGGTACGTACGATTGAGAAATCAATATTCTCGCAAAAGTTTTGTATGGTTCCTTGATATTGAGGGCACTTTGAACAATGTAAAGATGCCTCCTGTCACCTAAAGAGGCGTCTTGTCCCCTCTTCTCTGGAACATAGCAGTTAATGGGTTGCTGATAGAGCTGGAGAGAGAAGGGATTGAAGTGATTGTTTATGCAGACGACGTAGCGATAGCTGTCTCTGGAAATCATTTAAACACGGTTAAGGAGGTAATCCAAAATGCCCTCCAAATTACGAGGTGGGCCATCAGATGTGGACTAGCAATCAGTTTGTCCAAAAATGAACTGGGACTCTTTACCAGGAAATCTAAAATCCCGGTAGTAGACCCACCTATCTTAACCGGCATAGACTAACTGGCAAAATTTCTGGGTGTAATCTTGGACAGTAAACTTAGTTCGATGCCCAACATCTTGGAAAGAGTAAATAAGGCTAATATAGCCATGTATTCGTGCAGAAACGCCATCGGTAAGAGACAGGGGCCTGAAGCCGGAACTGGTACACTGGATATTCACTGCCGTAGAATGACCTATACTTATGTATGGGGTGAGCGAGTGGTGGACAGCTCTTGAAAAATTAACATACAGTAATTAGTAAGTGGATTGAAAAGGTGCAAAGAATATATATATATAAATAATATATAAATAATTTAAAAGCTGCTTGGAACTAGAAACTTATCGTTTGTTGGAAACTTCTAAACTGTTTAAATCTAAAATCTTTTGAGTTGTCATTTCTTTTGAGCTCATTATTCTCCGAAACCAAATTCCAACAAAATTGTATTCTGAGTTAAATTTCCAACGCGTTTTCCAGTGGAATCGAGTCAGTTTTCTTTTCCAAGGAGAAAATAATGAATTTGATCAGTGGTATTTAAAATTCATTGCCAACAAGGTTTGGATTTATTTTATTGAAAAACTCACAATCATACCATATTCAGAATTATAACTGTTTTTTAATTAATTTACAAAAAAAAAAAAAATATCATCTTGCATGTTCCAATCCAATCAATATTATGCACAACCACATCATCATTTATATAACTTGATTGACATTTAAAATTTTAAATAAATCAAATAAATTGATTTTATACGAGAGAGTACATCGAGTTGATTTTACCATTTCCTTTAAAAGATTTTCACCTGAATTATTACACCAATTTAATATATATAAGACTCGATTGACTGAAAACGGTTTGTTTTATTGCCATTATGAACCAGAGGTACATATTCGGTCATAATTTACCTCGTTCATTAATAATAATAAATGTTGAAGGTGGTTTATCTTCTTCTTTTTTTTTTGTAACCAACCTAACAAGGCATACGAGTACATACATATATGTTTATAAGAACGGTTCGATTTCACGATTTTCTTAAGTCATTAGAGGGGACATGGACAAAATTAATTTAATTTAATTTAATTCTTAGCGAACGTTAAACTTAATAATGTTATGAACAAGTTTATTGGATCTGGGTAATTTATTTTATTTGTTTTATCCTTTTGTCTCAGATCATCATCATGATTTTCATTTTGTTCTTGTATATTTTCGTATTTGACAATGAAGTTTATTTTCTTGATTATGCATAAATTTATTTATTGGTTTGGTTTTTTAAATAAATTACAAACATATTACATTTTAGTTAAAAAAAATTATTATTTAAAAGTAAACAAGGTAAACTTATGGCATTATGAATATTAACTAAACAATAGATATTCTTGTTTTGTATAGGTACACACACATATATGTAAATAAGGCATATATCATACCTTAAGATATGGTATGACATTGACAAGTATGTTTATAATTGAATGCACCCTTTAACAATATATTTACAATTAGGTACAGTGGTTCTCAACCGGTGTTCCGCGGAACGTATGTGTTCAACCAACTTCAATTTGTTTTTTTTCAAACTTCAACGAAAGTTGCCTGAATTTTTTTTTAAAAAACTTTTCATATTCAGACGCTGTGGGAGTTTTAAGTATTTTATCGAGCGCGTCCCCAGGTGGCGGGTAAGTGGGAAATAAAATACCACTCGTGGATCAAAAGTGGCGAAAAGCAAGTTCTGTTCACCAGAATGATGTTCCTCATGTAAGAGGTGGCAGAATTCTTATCTGGCAGTAGATATAAAATGCTAGGGGAAGGAAAACTCGATAAAAGAAACCAACATTAGCGGTAGCTTAGTGATAAATTTTACGGTGCAGGGACTTGGAAACCCAGTACCGGCGACTGTCAGGAGTGAGTGAGTGGACTCCCAATCGTCGTAATCCAAGGATCACAATGCTGTAGTACACCACTTGGCGTGAAGGTGTAAATTAGCTATTACACACTGAAAAAGATAGCATATTCGGTAAATTGCATAATCACGGATCATCAAATCCGTTCCAAAGAAGATCAAATATAGGAGATCAGCCATAAATGAAAAAAGTAGCAACCCGTTAGCTGATCAAGCCGATGTTTTTTCTAATGCCAGAAGTGATGCCAGCGAAAACTTTAAGGGTCGAGTAGCTGAATCTAGTGAAAGAACTATTGGCCAAAAAAAGAAAATATGGATCTCTTGGGGAGGCTATAGCAAATGGTCCAAGCATTTGCCAAGCTAAACAAAGAAATCGAGCATCTAAAGCGAGAAAATAAAAACCTAAAATTTAATTCACAACAAGCTGCTGCTATATCGGCAAATACTGAAGCCGATATGGACCTATGGTATTCAACTCTGGAGATGTACCAAGCAAACAAACGCCAAACAGATACAGAGGTTTCAAAACAAGTGTAACAGGTGTCATAGCAGGCTATCAGCTGTTACTGAAATTAATATTAATTTATTTTTGTGTTCGCACTTTTTAACTTATTCTCCTTCCCGTCTCGTTTCAAAAACCAAAAAAGAGAAATCCGTAAAATGTTGACCACAGGCCAAGCCAAAACTCCGAACTTATAGCCACTCAGGTAACAGAAATTACGAGTTTTGTCAAGAACATCTCTGTCGGTAAAGGAAAATAACAAAATGCATTTTGTATTACGTCCCTTGATTGGAACAGTGCGTCAGCGTTACAAATCGTGGGGAAGACTCACACCCAGGAGCATAACACGTCTCAAAAGCATTCCGTTTTATAATAAAATAAAATAAAAGAAGAATTAAAGAGGTACCAATTCCGTAGAGCGTGTGTGTGGATGGAAATTTGATTTCCTTGGGTTATTTTCAATATTAGAAACAAGTTTCACATATTCGGGATTGGTGAATCGGATCTGAATCCGGTAAAGCACCTATAGAATTTTTGGATGCTTTTCGAAAGAGCTCATCCATAAAGGCACGAAACAGGGCGTCGGGCACAGCGTTTTGGAATGCGTTACGGTATTCTATTTCAAAATTATATCCCTGAAGTTTAAGACAACATCGAGTCAATCTCCCTAACCTAGCGTGATCAGTTATCACCGTAAATGGTAATCGCTCTACGAATGCTTGAAACTGCTTGATAGCTAAGACTTCAGCGAGACATTCCAATTTAGTAACACTATAATTGCGCTGTGCCGAATTTAATTTTTGTGACATAAAAGCGATGGGGGTAGTCATGTACCGCTTCAGATTTTTGAAATAAAACTGTTCCTATTCCGGTTGAGCTGGCATCGCATTGGATGTAGAAGCGTTTCTTGAAATCAGCCTGCGTCAGTACAGGAGCTGTAATAAAAGCGATTTTCATGGCATGAAATGCGTTCTGGGATTTTACGAACCAATCAAATTTTCGACCTTTTTGGCAGAAAGTGTGGAGTATCCATCAATAAATCGACGATACCAAACAGATACTCCTAGGAATCTCCGAATCTGTTTTACAGTTTTGGGAACGGGGAACTCTCCAATGGCCTGAACTTTGGATTGTGGCGCAATTAACCACAACCCACCACATGGCCGAGATAACCTATTTCATTCAGTAAGAAATGGTTTTTTTCCACGTTAATCGTGAGGCCTGCCTCCATCAACCGAGATGCTACCTCGCATAACAAAGAGAGGTGTTCATCAAAAATAGATGTTATTATGAGTAAATGATCAAGATAAACGAAAACTCAGTCATGTATAGTTGATGTGGAATTATCCTGTGCATCATTCTGCACATGGTCTGTGGCGCATTGCCGAGTCCAAATAGCACTACTGTAAAGTGATATAAGGGGCGCACTGACACCGTGAAAGCTGTTTTTTCCTTACAAGGGCTTTGACTTTCCTCAATAACTCCGAGTTGCAGCACCAACACCTAGCCTTTCGAAACTTGGAGATTACTCAATAACAGTTTGCACTTTTTCCTGCTGAACTTTACTTAGTGGGAATTGCTTAGAGTTGGCCTTAGTTGTGTTATGAGTAGTCGGATTTATTATTTCTTTCACCATTATAGGTCTTAGGCCAAAGTTTCCCAAAAATCATATCCAAAATACAATTCTTGTTGTAATTTAGGAACAACAAAAATCTGAATCATAGCTGACTTTCCCCGGTACGTTACCTTGGTTCTAATATAGCCAATAACCCGTTGTATCGCTCCATCCGCAGTCTGAAACGAATTGGAGAGCGGATACAAAAACAATTTATGCTGGGTGATAACTCACGTGCATTTTTGTCTAGCACACTTATGTTAGTGCCACTATCCTTTTATTTAAGTTTTCTCTTATTACTAAAATAGTTAGAAGTTCGGATGTTTCTACGATGATATATAAACAGCGAATGGATAAATCTTTTTAGATAAATCAGAATTACTGGATGACTTAAGATTTATGAACGTTTGACTTGGATTCTAAGTTCCGCATCCGTATTGGATCCGTCTTGGTCGGTCTGGATAGTGGAAGACCAGGTTGACGGAAATGGTTGGACCCAGCGGATCTCAATCCCGATTTTTCTGTATCCGCGTACACAGTTTGGACAGTTTAGTTTAGTTTTGGGCTTTAGTACGTTAGTAAGCCTATTTCCATAACAAAATAAAAGTTGAGGAGGTTTATTACAGTCAATAATTATGTAACCTGTTGTATGGCAGTTCTAACTACAAGGAGCATTTCAACTGGAAAATAAATTATTGGATTGCAAATTTTTAGCAAGCCTTATGGATGGTTGGATCCAATTGCATCAATATTTACAGGATAAATTAGCGATTGGATTGATGAATTGTTTTCGAGTCCACAGGTTGGAACCTATGAAGAAGTAATTTCACTCACGTGCCGACTATTAAGGTTCATGGAAAGTTCTGGAATACATCCAATACTTCTCCATGCTTCCGCGATCGTAATACATTTGTTAATGAGTGCAGCTATTGATTTGAACATATCACCTAGCGGCTAGTTGTGATTTAAGGGCGGGTCGCATGTTTTTACATAAAAGGTCTAATTGTTCAACTTGCGAAAGAAGCGGTCTTTTTATATTACGAATTTCACACTCAACGACAGACTCGTCGGGTTCTTAAGGCTGGCTAAGCCTTTTTAGGTTCGACATGGCTAGGAGAGGTCACAATATGGAAATAGTTAAATCAGGGTTGTATAATTATTTAAGCTATAGAAGTTTAGAAGCTATAAATTCAGGAGCTCTGACTATAACTGTAATTCGTTGACAATTCCAATAGTAATCTGAAAAAAATGATGGGAGTAAAACCAAAAAAAAAAAAACAAACAAATTCGTACAACTTGAATGTAAGTAAATTTCAAAATGACGATATACGGATGAGGATGAGTTCTTGGGATTTGCCAAGAGATAGTTTATTGAAAAGAATTGAACGGGAGAATATTCAAGGTTATGTAAACAAATAATTCCACAATATAAAATGTTTTACTGGAAGTTATTTGATATTATGAACACCAATTCGGATGGAATACAACGCCTGGCCAACAGCTGGCTGGATGCGACTGCGCATACGTAGCAGACAATAATAATTTACGACAGGAGCTTTTAAAAAATGAGTAAAATAAATAAAAATTACTGTAGTTCTAACGAGCCATACGAGCTTATGATAAGGCACCATCTGTAACATGTGTGATAACAGGCTACCAAATTTATCGAAATTTATAATATTTTGTTTTTGTATTCGCACTTTTCAACTTGTTCTCCTCACTTCTCGTTTCAAAAACCAAAAAAGCGAAATCTAAAAAATGTTGACCACATGCCAAGCCAAAACTCGAATTTAGAGCCTGTCAAGAGTCTCTCTCTCGGTAGAGGAAAGTAACAAGATGAGCTTTGTCTCAGATATAATAAAAAAAACCAATGCTAGTTTCGTGTGTTTAACTATGTGAGAGTTTGGCAAAGTCGACCAAAATTTGGTATCGAAATATTATTTTTATATCAAATTCCTTAAATAATAGTTTTAAAAAAAAATTGTCGATACCACATTTTAAACGATCGAGCACTCAGTGGCAGACAACGTACGGTGCAAGATTTGTTTGATGTGGCTGGATTTATGTTTTTATAAATAAATTATTTACGTTATGGCCACCGGCCAATTTACCCAATGTAATGGAAGCGAAAGACATGGGAAACATGGGATGTATTGAAAGCCATTACAACATACGAGTATAAAGTCAAATGGCCTAGTCTACTATGCTCTTAAAATTGCAGATAAACGTAAAAAAAGGTAACCCCAGTTCAAACAATTCAAACTGTTCGTAGCACGGTATCCGAATACGCCCTATATATAATTATAGTGAATGGTTCGAGGCTGTACAATTCTGCGGAGAGAATAATATATCGTGCTACATAACACACAACAATATTATTTCACGGTTCATATACCGTAATATATATTTATTTTCTGTGTGCCAATTATTACCCATATACATATATCAAGGTCGTTTGTTTGCAAAAATAATTTTGCAGAGAATTTTTTTATATATTTTTTCGGCTATACACGTATCCTACATACATACATGTTTTTTTTTGCGTATACAACATATTCTGTAATTTTTGAATTATAAAAAAAATGAAAACAACAGAATCGCGAAACAGCTCGCATAAAACAAAGGCATGAGACTAGTGAAACCGCGAAAATTTTTAGCACACACAGACACGCGCACACACACACCAAATATAAGAATTAATCTTTCTGAACCGTTTTCGTTTATTGTTGTGAACTTGCATATGTGCAAATTTTGTATGATTGCCAAAAAAATTGAAAAAAAGAACATACAATTTTTTTGTATGCATTCATGCTTAAAATATGCAAATAATAACAATGAAAATGTTCTTATCATATATGCAAGATTTATTAGGCGGAGGATATAAGATTACGGAAATAAAAATCTGAATACAAAAGAGAATGGTGCGCGGTGTGCGAGAATGGATGTTGCGAATTTAACAATAAAATTAATGGCATGTCACGAAAATTAATTCAAACAATTTGTAATCATTTCTCAATATATGTACATATATACATACATATACATACATACAAAACGTACGTTTTCTTTTTAATTATATATTTCTTTAAATTTATGTACATGTACGTTGTCTTAAGCTGTTCTTGTAATTGATTGATATATCAATGACATGGATATATGAAATTATTTTGTTTGTGGTTCTTTGGTAGATACTCGTATGTACAGGAATGTACACACACAAAAATTAAATATTCGACGTTTATGGCAAATATAATTTCACGGTTGGATATAATTTACTCTGGCTTAATTTTGCAAAATTGGTCGTCTACTACTACAAATCAAATTATGTATTCAAGAATTGGTGTTGTCATGACGTTTTTATTTGTTTATAGTGGCCCTTAAAGCTTACCAAGAAGCGTCCAAATGGGAAGTTCCCATACATTTTATTCTTATCACCACAGGTATGGCAGAAATCATTGGCGGGGATACCCGCAGTCTGCTCGCTTGTACCACAATGAGACAATGACCCGTTATAGCTCCCATGACCATATACAAATATGGTGCCGTCCAAGCGATGTCAGTTGGCCGGATTTGAACCGGTCAAGTTTAGGCCAGATTTGCCTGGTTATTACACACGAATTAACGTTAGACCATCTGTCATTCGTTTCTTTTATGGTTTCCCCCTGAAGCTCTCATTTAAAGATGCCAGATAGTTCTGGGCTACCTTCGACGTCAGGAAGTGTACCTGTAGCATTTTAATACCAGCCTAGCTGTCCGCAAAAATATAAATATCCCTTGTAAATATTACATTATACTTCAACCAATTCATGATTTCCATTATCAGGTTGAAAAGCACTGCAAAAATCGGGAAGACGAAAAGAGAGGTCCCTAGTGCCCCATACAATACCCCACAGTCGACCCCTCTATCCCTTTTTGATCCATCCACGAAGAAGCTTAGTGCCTGTTTGTCCATAAACGTCTCATTCACCCAGTCCTCTATGGTGGGAAGCTCAGTTTGAAATCTTACCTCAATAGATGGCGTAGGATAGCGTAGTCTGTAGTTTCAGAAATACCCATGATGCACAGAATAGATGAGGGCCTCATGTTGTTACAGGTACACATAGATATAGATTTGATCCGAATGGCTGCGTGTAAGATGCAAGCCGCTTGGCAGCAAAATCAAAAGCAGTGAGTGAAAAGGAATCTCCAGAGCTTGAGTAGGTGTGCTCCTGTTTGGACTTTTATCAATAGTTTCAGGTTAGCCATAATTTAACGCTGGCCACTAAACGAAAACCCCATACAGTAGTGTAGGTATGACCACTGAAACGTAAAGCCAGTGTACCATGTGAGACTCTATACCCCATCTCTTTCCAATGGCATTTTTACAGGAGTGAACGCTACATAGTAGCCATATTGACTCTTTCTAAGATGTTTGGTTTCCAGTTTATCTTGCTATCAAAAAGAAGCCTGAAGTATTTCGCTCTATATCCGAAAAAATTAAGTGAGTATACCATTTAATATATTGGCACGTCACACTGAGAAAGTTTGTGCTTCCTGGTAAAGAGGACAGAGGACCAGCTCCGTTTTCTGTGGGTTTGCGTTCAGTTTATAGCTGCGGACCCACTCAGAGAGATAGACGAGTGAAACAAGGATATTTACCGAAAAACGCAATAGCAACAACATCCGCGTAGGCAACCACCCTGAAGCCTTGCCTTTCCAGGTTTAGTAACAGGTCATTAATGTCTAAACTCCAATGAAGGATAAAACCACATATTGCGATGTCCCTCTGTTCACTTATCTGCTAGCCGACGGTCCCATCCGGATGATCTGTCACATTCTGGTCTCTAAGCATTTGATCTATCCGGATTTTGAGTGACCCGTATACTCCTCGCCACGCAAGGGCCCGAGTGATAGCCCCCAGTCTGATGATGCTAAACGCCACCTCTATATTCAATAAGAGAATGGAGAGCTGTTTCCACCGATCGTACTTTACAGTACGCCTGTTGAGTTCCCGACAGGTCGTCCGGCTTGATTGAACCTCTGATGTAAGTCTCTATTTGTCTTTCCAGTGATAGGAAAGAGATATAAATATTACTTTTATTTTAGTCCATTTATTAGGAATGTGACAAAGTTCTAAGTTGCCTTTGCAGATGACTTCCAGCAAGGGTAGGGTTAAGTCAATAGTTCTCTGGATATCCGAAGGGATAATGCCACCAGGTCCCGCCGACTTGTATGGCTTACAGCTGTTTATTGCACATATGATTTTCCACCTATTTACTACATGACTTGCGAAGCCCTACACCCCTATTTATCACGGTCACGGGTCTCTCCGGCGGTAGTATCGAGTACTCCGGGAAATGCGTTTCTAATACTAGCTTCAGGGATTTCCCATGAACCATCCGTCTGTTGCAGATAACTCGGGATGGAAGGACTAGAATATAGTACTTTGTGTAACGTGGTGGGCTCCCAGGGCTCCTGTATATTACCACAGTAGACCCTCCAGGCCCTTGTTTTGGCTTCTCTTTGCTTGTACTTGTAAGTTTTGAGGACTTGCTTATAGCTGTCGAAATCCTTTCTTGAACGGTCTCCTGCATTTCATACGAACACCTTGGAGTTCTCTCGCCCACCCACCGAGACTTACCCAAAGGCCTACTGATGGGACATGCACATCAAGCTCCTGTATAGATGCAGGTGGGTTTAGAACCGATACCGGTAATAATTTAGCAAGAATGGTTCTAAATGAATCTCAGTCAGTTTTCTTCCTATTCCTGAGGTATGGTTTACTAGTGTGTTTTGTATACACTTCATACTGGAGATAACAATAGTCAGAAAAGGTATAGAGAGAGAAGTGTAATGTCTAGCACTTGTTGTCTGTTTATGTATGTTTAGGTTAGTACTTAAAATAAAATCAACGAGTAACTCACCGCGCCTGTTGATATTTGTACTTCCCTAAATTGAGTGATGCGTATTAGCATCACTACCCATGATGACTCCTACTTTTCGACATTGAGCATCCATTATTGCACTACTCAACCTACCTGGTGGCATACTTTCCTGCAAGTATGGTATAGGTAGGCCGATATTAGCCAGAGATTTGGCCCATCCACCTCGATGCTAGCCACCCCTTCATCAGCGTTGCTGTAATTTTGTAGTCTAAAAATATTCTAATTTTTTTCTAGCGAGACTGCAGGAACGAATCTTGCCTTCATTTTCCGCATCCAAATCCGTAGCTGATCAAGCTTCCAGACTTTGCCAGAGCACCAGGAGTCTCTGTTGAGCATGATAACGGCCAATCTGTGATCTGCTTCCGCTTTCACTTCCTCCAACTTGGCAATCCTCCATGGGGCTCTTGGTAGATCTGGATTGCTGATTTGCAGCATTTCCAAGATCTCCTTCGGGTTACTCGGTTCCGCAGGAATCATGCCAAACGCCTACAGGGAATTTTCTTCCTCGTATCCACTTCTAATTTGGCCCCAGGCCAAAGTTTACCTAGGCTGCCTATCGCCATGTAGAGGGTAACCAATCTTTCGTCAGCACAGGCAGTCAATTTTAAAGAATCCCGGTACCACCCTCCGTCTCATGATTTTTAGAAAGGTGGCGGCTAAGGCTTCTCCACCTGACTCCAGTTAAGGGCCGTAATACTCCCATTTTCTCGAGCCCTGTCAATAACTGTCATAATTAGCTGCTCCTTAAGCACCTCGTTAACGAGCCTAATGACAGTGTCCAGAATCTTTTCCTTTTTTGCTTAGGCGAATCATCCTCAGACCTCTGCCTTTTCGGCTGCGAAGATCTCACTTTCCTGCTTCAGCTACGTGATACGTCTTTCCCACGCAAGCGTATCCTTATCTCTACCCATTCTCTGCTCCAACAGAATGGTGTTGATCTTGGTGATCATGTGGCAGCCTCTCTTCCTGGTCTGGTAGTTAGACACTTGCGGGCCAGCATTTGTGAGTCCCCTTTGGTTTTGAGAGAGCCTCATTCGCACTTATGTCCCGTTTTGTGCTTTGGGTACCGAGCGTAAAGGCCGATGTCCCCGCAGCTCTAAGGAGAGAGGAGGTTAGAAACTGGGCTAGTTTTTAGACTGGGCCCCCAGCCTGGCAGGTTATCAACATGGTACGGTTAATACATAAACACCTTAAACAATGACTAACTAAAATCAATGCGAATTATAGATCATAGAACGAACAGGAAACTCCGAAGGATTATGTACTATTATAGGTCAGTTAAGATATCAAACCATTCGATTAGGCTCCATGCGACGAATCAGTCAATATACTCCATTCCAAATGAAACAATTCAATGTCATGAGCGGCCATAGCATTAAATCATTCAGTCTCCAAGCCTGGATGCGTGCTGCCAGCTACAAATTTATACATCGTTGCCATCGGTTCAGGTTCCAACCACATCAACGAATCGTTCCGAAGACTACTCAACACATTAAACGGTGCCAACAACTTAAGAATATTCATCAAACGGGTTTGAAATAAAACGATAGGATACGATGAGCCTCAGTTCGTAAATCTTCAGGATACCACGCGGTAAAAGCGGTTAGGGAATTATCATTTAATTAATTTGGGGTAGCAATTATATTAAACAAAGACAAACAACGCTCCCACCCCCTTCATCTCTTTAACGGGCGGAAGCATTAAATCAACAACGGCCGCCTCGGCATATGTTAAGTTTCACAGTATAACAATCTAACCATACCCGTGGTAATCTATTAACAAAATTGTAAATCTAGGCGAACTTAATCTTACAATTCAAATTCAGAAGCCTAAGATTTTACAGTAATATTTGAATCACCGATAAATCTGGCTAAAACGCAATTTCGGATTGTTCTTAAAAATTATGAGACCAATAACTGACAGCATTTGGCATTAAAAAAAAAATGATTTTTTTTAGGACAAGATGCACAATTCTATATATGTAGACGGCTGAAGGTTGTTCTAAATCCAAAAAATGTTTACTTGTGTAAGTGAGAATATCATATTTTATTCGGATAAATCGATAAATCTTATAATTTACCCGATTAAGTGAATTTTTATGCCGAATAAATAAATTTTCAATTTTTTCTGGAAAAATCCCTAGAAAGCTAATATGATAATATGTCATTGGATCTAAGCTATCCGAAAGATATTTCTATTTTGGAAAAAGTAAGGGATTAGAGGGTTTAGGATAACCATATTTTGTATGACCTCATTAGTGCAGAAGTCTAGTTGGCTTACATATTACATACTTACAAAGGTAAATACAGTCGAGGTAAAAAAAATGGGAACAATTTTTGCGAGGTAAAAAAAAATGTTGCTGCCTAAGTCACACTGGAAGTTGTGCAGAATCTCATGGGTCGCATCAAATAACATGTTGCGCATTTTATTTCAAATCACTAAAATATCGTAGGTTGTCGACATTGCCTTAATTGTTGACGTTGCCAATATTTTACGTGTCAACAGCAACGTCTCAAATGTGCGCGGGATTTAAGATGGAATTTTATCTGTTGCGAGTTGCGACTTACCAGTTTCAAATCAAAAACGATAATTTTTTTCCCCTATTGTACGAGTATGTACATATGTATATGTATATAGTCTGCCTCAAATTAATTAAATTAATTATTCATGCACATTTATTTTTATCATATCAGCAAACAATAATTATAAATAAATTATAATTCATGACATAAAAACAAATAATTTTGCTTTATGATTTAATTTTCTTTGCATACATATATGGGATATATTGAAAGTGCGCGTACAGTTATCTATATGGCAGGGTATTCCAAATTTAAAAGCCAAATACTAGTTGGGCATACAAAAATCAAACCTCCAATATCATTCGTTATTATCGGCTTCGCGTGATCGAAAGAAACGAATTGATTTTTACGGGTGTGAAGTTTGTCCTAAAATTGTCCTAATTTTTTTATGTGAGAATGGATTAGTAAAAATTATAAATCTCTCGTTATTATGAATTATTTCCCAAACTAGGATTAGTTTTGCACGAAGAATAATTGAAAATGTAATATGCCGAACTTAAAAAACACGTACGAGGGCAAATCAATACATTCGTAGCATCGATACAAAAGAGTTATATATTTGGAGAAATTTTATTTTTATTTTTCAACATAATCTACAATACTCCAACATTAATGCATTTATTACATCTTTCAAATAATTTATTTTAACCGTCGAAAAAAAAAGTATTGTATGGTCTTCAAAATAACCTCATCATTAGGTATTTGAAAATTTTCGGCCCCTTAATTGTTTTTTTAAATTTGGAAACGAAAAAAATCACTAGTGGCCAAATCTGGACTAATAGGGTAGGTGAGGGATTTCTTCAAAGCCTCATTCACGCAGAGCAGTTTGTGCAATTTTAGCCATATGAACAGGCGCGTTGTCGTGGAAAAGTAAAATTTTACTTCTAACTTTACCATGTCGTTTCTCCCGGATGGCAGCCTTCAATTTGTATAATTTTCCGCATAATAATTGCCGGCCAGAGTGATCTTTTGTGGCATAAATGAATTAACAAAATTCCTTCTGCATCCCAGAAAATTGTGGCCATAACCTTCCCAGCTGACTGTTGAGTCTTAAACTTCTTAGGGGGAGGATCCCAATGATGAATCCATGTTTTATCGCCCGTCACGATACTATTTATGAAATTATCAGGATCATTTTCTTTCATATTTAAAATGTTTCTTGAAGTCTCGACACGAATTTTTATCTGTTCTGCGGTTAGCAAACGGGGAACCCATTTTGCACTAACTTTTGAAAGATGAAGATGATCATTCAGAATTGTAAATGTGGTACCAAAAGAAAGTCTGAGATTTCTCGATAATTCTGCAATATTTACACGGCGGTCCTCAATTTTCTGCCAAAATAACGTTTTCATGCGTGCTGGCGTCCTGTGGTCTTCCCTGGCGCTCATCATCTTCTAACGATTCTCTACCACTTTTGTATAATTTAACCCACTTCGTTACTGTATAATATTTTGGTCCACATTCATCATAAACTTTTGATGTATAATTGAAAAGAAATGTAGCGCTTTTTTCATCTTTATAGAAAAATTTGTTTACCGCACGATATTCAATTTTATTCATTTTCTATTTTTGACTAAACACGTATTGCAAAATTGACGTCCAGAAATAAATTAAACAAAATAAAACAAAAGTTGCTTCTAGATATTCCTTGTAGATGAAAAATAAACAAAAAATAAATATGATTTTCTCTAAATTACATAAATTGCATACAGATGCTACGAATATATTGATTTGCCCTCGTAAGTCTATACATAGAAAAAAATGAGTAAAACGGTATCACAACTGCCTAATAAACATAAAAATAATTCAAAACCTTAAAGTTAAGTGTCTTAGGACAAGCGTGCATTTTACAACCTTTTATGTTAGCACAAATTCAAAATTTTAATAAAATTCCCCTGCTGAACTAAGGATCGTACCGAGATGCGATATACATTTTTTAGTGGTTGAGGACTATTTCTAACTAAAAAATATTAAAGCCTTCTTAAATTTAGAAGATAATTAACTTAGGACAGGGGTGTTTTATCACGTTGCATGTAAGTACAAATATGAAATTTAAAAAAAATTCTCCTACTGACTCAAGGACATATTTGGGTAGCTTCGGACCATATCTAACTAAAAAAATTTACAGCTTTCTTAAATCTAGAAAATAAGTAAGTTACTACATATACAACGTGATAAAATACCTCTGTCCTAAGTAACTTATCTTCTAGATTTAGAAAAGCTTTAATAGTGCACACTACACATGTCTGAAGTCACTTAGCTACTAGATAGAGGATGGTTTTTATTGATCGGTTCATCCGAATTTTGTTTATTATTGTTACTAATACAACCAAATTTATTTAGTATTAGGACATACTTCACACTTTTAAACAGACGCGAGAAATTTGTCCTAAATTTGTCCTAATTGTTATTTTTGTAATTTACTAAAAATTTTGGACAAACTTCAAGCGAATTGATTTTTTCATACTCAAGGCCAAACTGAGCAAAATGCCATACGACTTGGAATCTAAGTTTTATGAGGCTGGACAACCTCTCGAAGTGCATGCGTATATTTCGTAACCAAGGGACACCCTGTACATATAAACGGTCGTATGACTTACTGTTAATTAAATATTCATTATTTTAATAAAAATTAGCGCATTTCTTAATATGGATTGAGAATATATAAATAAATTTGTACACAAAACAACAATAGAATCGAGTCGAGTTTGAAAGAGGTTGATCAACCTTGCATTGCTCTGTGTTTGATATTATTATGATTTGTTTATATTGATTAAAAAAAAACACTTTTTTGGGTTCTCCGATGTACATTGTGTATGATGAACGCGTATCTATGTATACTATACACCAAAGTGCAGTAAACTTTTGTGCTATGCGCGCGTTGTTCCAAAAACATAAAAATATTTTTATTGTTTATTTATTTTTATTGAAATGTAAATAGTTTATTATAGTATATATAGATAGGTGATTATACTATTTGTATTTGCCTAACACAAAAAAAAAATAAAAAATTTCTTGTATACGTAGGTATGTAAGTATATGCACTTATAAAATGATCTGAAGAGTATGAACACACACTATATATCCGTATGGGCGACGGGTTCTAATAATAATTTAGAAAATTAATTGAATATATGCGAGATTTTAAAATTATTAGCATGATGTGAATTGACATGATGAATTTTAATTAAAAACTACAACTCTTGATCGAGACCACATAGGTTTTGTGTGTTATACTATATATGCAGATATCTGTTTAGAATACTAATTAAAAATCTGTTGAAATTATTTTGCGCGCGCAAGTTCATGTGCTGCAAGAGGGTGTATAGCGAATTTTAAATATTTATTGCATCCTTTGATTCAATTTAAAATACCTTACGCTAACAGCTGCCATCGCTTATATCTAGAGAATAGTATCGATATTCAAATTGGTTCATTCAACTTTATATTTTGCAGCAACGGAAAGGAAAGGCAATTGGCTGCCAGGTTCATTTTAATTTTTGGCAATTACATCAACAGGAAGAATATTTGATGTAATTTTGCGACGAAATTAATCATTCATATATGACTCAATATAGATGTTTCAGTTGGCAAGTCGGATTACGCCATCATTTTGTTTAAATTTAAGAGATTAAGCTGACTATTCAAAACTTTCAAATTGCGTATTACATATGTTTAAATGCTGAGGGAAATTTTATATTTGTTCTTATACTTTTGTCTATTTATATAGAAAAATCATGATGAACACATGATTTTTTAAATTTTTTTGGGCAAACCCTAGGAAGATAACAACATAACAAAGTATATTATACACAAAGATGAATGTGATTCTGAACTGTTTGGTATGTCCTCATGTATGTCAAAAAAGTCCAACTTGGCCAGAACAAGAGAATAGTCATACTCATTATGTTATATTGATATATAATAGAATAAAAACTGAAAAAACGAAAATAAATTTTTTTTTGGGATAACAAGTAAATTAGGTAAGTATAAAATAAACGCTCAGCCTACAAATCTAAAAAGGCCCAATTGGTGACGGGTCTGTTAATTGTCTCAAGCGGGACGGAAGAAATTATTGCGTACGCTTCGTCTTCCCTTCTACTGACAACGCGTCACTACATGTACAATTCTACCACATCTACAATTCTGTTGTTTTTTTTACCTATTTCTATTACCCATCATGGTAATGAATAGGCACTAGGCCATTTCGAACGACAATGGTACGAACACGTCGATGGGATCCACAAAATGTGTGGTTCCGAATTTTCTTCAAAATCTCCCTCTTTGTATGCTTTCACCATACACTTAAGCGGTAAAATTTAGGCCCTACAAGTTCCCAGCACAACCCACGACAAATATTACACCTAATATTACCCAAATATTACCCCCGACCTGCGCTTCGGGTTAATGCCCCGGTGGGCCAGCTGGTAGGACAAATTCTATGTAACTGGGCCCGAGTAATATCAGCTCCACGTCATAGGGTAGCATCTAATTGATATTACTCCAAGGGTCCTGTTATAAAGTGGCCTCAAAATCCTAAGAAGCATGTTATTAAGTCTAAGCTATACTAAAGAGATTTTAATTTTGAAAAAAGTGGGGGATTAGGAATTATCTTGGGAAAATCGGAGGAAGTTAACACCATAAAGACGTATATATGTAAGATTTCATTTTAAATCCAATGAATGCTATTCGAAAACTATTTCAAGAATATTTTCAAATAATTTCCGTAATGTAGGGGATTAGGAGGTTTAACAGTTGTACATGCTGTACCAACTGTGACGCATCATTTTGAATTACGCTTATTACCCTTACGATAAAATAATCGTAAGCGTGAACATTTATGGTGTCAGAAGTGGGATATCATGCATATATATATATATATATATATATATATATATATATATATATATATATATATATATATATATATATATATATATATATATATATATATATATATATATATATATATATATATATATATATATATATATATATATATATATATATATATATATATATATATATATATATATATATATATATATATATATATATATATCGACAATTTAATTTATTCGAGAAAGACAATACAACAATAAAATATCGATTTCAACAAATAACTACATCGAACCTTCGTCTATGTCAGCGGCAATTAAATGAACTCAACGACAGCTACAAAAATATCGTAAAATTTGAAACCCAGGAGAAAACCCAGGAAGTTGATATGTTACTGAGGAATGAAACAAAGGGGAACAGCGAATCAACGAACTAAAGATGCCGAAGATCAAACCTGACACTCAAGCGTCAGTAAACCCGCCTTTTCCATTCACCCACCTATAGGCTTCCCAAAATTGTTCTGGATCATTTTTATGGTGATTCGATGAAATGGACTGATTTCATAAATTCTTTTGATGGCCTCGTACATAACAACAAAAACTTGTCCGAAAAAGTTCGAAAATATCTACGCAGTTCATTCTCAGGAACAGCCAAAACAATCCTAGACAATTTGGATTTTGTTGGTGAAAATTATCCGGTGGAGCATCAATTGCTTTTCGATTAATTTGAAAATCCGAAAAGAATCACGGAAGAACATATGAAGGCTCTTTTCACATTTAGACCTTTAGACAAGACTTGCCCTAAGCGGTTGATCTATAGAGATGTCACATTTTGCAATGCCAAGAGTCACTCTATTTTTAAGTGCAAACTATTCAAGGCGTTGGACGTTCCAGTTCTTCAGTCCTTCAAAATAAGCAATTTGGTTGGGTATTCTCAGGAAAAATTCAGAGCGCTCCAAACTCATCCGACAATTTGGTACTTACGGTATTATCGACTAAGGCGATCTACAACCAGATTGAACGATTTCGGAAGGTAGATGACATACCAGAAGGTACCACGGCTATCAGCACATTTGATCATCACGTCGTCAAACATTTTGCTGCCACACACATAAGGGATATTGATGGCAGATTTATTGTTCGCTTGCCATTTAGAGAATCTCCGGATTCCCTTGGTAACTCATCAAACATTGCAAAATTACGATATTTTAGTCTAGAGAAACGACTATTGGACGAATACCAAGCTCTCAAGCACATGAAACAAGTCCCGAAAGACAATATAAATCGAATCAATTTTTTATCTGCCACAACATCAACCACTAAATTACGCTTTGTTTTCGATGGGTGGGCAAAATTTACTCTCAGTAGGGCCTGTAGTGAAAACTGATTTATTTTAAATTCTTTGTCGTTTCAGGTCTCACGCCTACGCTGTATCAGTGCCGAGATTGCCTAATCCTATATACAAGTTGGCGTGCAAGATAACGACTGTTGTTATCAATATATCTATTGGCGTGATGACCCAACTTAGAGGCTGGAAACATACAAGTTGATGAAGCGTGTAAAATATGGTACTTGATCCGTTGCTTTCCTAGCGATGTGATGTCTACTTCAACTGGCATTGGAAAATTCTAACCGCTTACCAGCAGCCAGCTCTGTCATACAAAATGACTTTTATGTCGTCGATTTATTGAGTGGCGCCATACAACTACAGGCGGTACTACATGACATTCCAGAGTCAGAATGGGAAATGGTACTTAATGGTACTCGTCAAAACTTTAGGATTATTATGGAAACCTATGAGAAGGACATTTTCATTGTCATTCAGTATTTTTTCACATTCTTTTCTGGAATGTCATGAAAGTGATGTGAATTCAATTAATTGTACGCTTTTAAATAATCGTAAGCGTTAACAGTTGTCTTAACCCCCCTAATCCCCTACTTTTTCCATTGAAATATTTTTTGGATAGCTTAGATCCAATGACATCTTGAATAATACGTCAATGTGATATTAGCTATCTAGGGATTTTTCAAGAAAATTTGAAAGTTTATTTATTCGGCATTCATGAGTTTTAAGATTTATCGGTTTATCCGAATAAAACATGATTTTCTCACTTACACGTATAAATATTTTTAGGATTTAGGATAAACTTCATCCGTCTCGATAGAATTATGAATTTTGTCTACAAAAAACCCTAATTTTTTTTTTTTTGACAGATTTAGGACAAATATCACGTGAATATCATAGGCACATATGTAATACATTGTCATGAATTTTATACATTTTGTTAGTTTTATTATCTTAATTATTTTGCCCGACCGTAGAGAAAATGCAAATTATCTTGGTCTAATTTGGATTAACAAATTGCTTGACAAACCATTTTTTTTTACTAAATCTCGATCACCAACCAACGAAATGTTTTAACTAAATCTGTCAATAATCCAGCACCACCTCTAACTACTATTCAACAGTGCGTTACTATATACAATCCACATTATACTTAACAATCAAAATACCTTTTTATATATTTTTTTTAAAATAGTTTACTTAAGGTTAAGGTACTTCTTAGAAAAAAATAAATGTTAATGATAAAATAATTGTGTCTAAATGATAATCGGTTATTAATTTACCGGAAAAAGTACTTGTTTAATGTATATAATTCTCATGAAATCACAGAACTATAATATATCAATTGTTATCGCATTAATTAAATTAATTTCTGTATACCATAAATAAAATAGGGCAAAATTAAAATAAATTCCAGTAATTAGCAATTAATTCCGTATTAAAAATATAATTTACTTAAAGATATTAATGTGCTAATAGTTCAGTTAATTAATTTATATTTATGCGACATACATATGCTGCAATGAGTGCATACTTAACGCTAGACATCATCATCATCATCATTTCGTATAACGATGACACAACCATAAAAAAATGACATAGTACACAAAAGTTTTCGGTTTTGCGCATAATTTTTGTGTGTGTACATATATACGAGATTACCAGCAGTACAAGGTAATATACATATATGCGGTTGGTTTATTGTGTTTTGTACTCGCATTGACAATGATTTATGGCCAAAACGTAGCCGCGCTACAGCACATAATTAGTTTCAATTGTTCGCGTTGCGATGATGCAATACACAAAGTTGCATTTTGTGCATTAATTAAAATGTAATTTAAACTAAAACGTACATACGTACATACATATGTATATCGAATGAGTTAATAGTTTTATAAATAGAAATTCATTAAAGGCTTGTTGTATATGTTATATGCAGTTACACCATGTAATTGCTATAGTTGTCTATTTGGTATGGAAGTATGTAATGTTATACATATTACAACAACAACAAAAACTACTTACAAGAAGTGTACACAAAGTAAAAAAAAAAATAAAAAATTTAAGATAATAGATTTTATCAATTCTTGTAAAAACTATATAATAAATTGTATTTTATATGTATTAAGAAATAGTTTTAAGAAAAATACCGAGTACATATGTATATACATTTTCTTTCTTCGGATTAAATTTGAAAATGTCCAATTCGTTTGTTTTATGAATATTTATGTTTTACGTGATTGCTTTTTGGGCGTGATGTATTTTTTGTGTTGTGCCATTAAAATATTAAAATTAATTTCGTTGTACTGCATTAAATTAATAATTAGTACATCGATGTTAAGTAATTAATTAAAATGATTTAACGAGAATTGAATTGCAGTTTTTATAAGTGGTATTACAGTATTGGCTTTGTTGTTCGGATTTGCAAACGATATGACCCCACGTAAATATGTGTCGATCGACAATTGTTGCACAATATTCAAACATAAAAGGTTCGTGTTAATTTTTTTAAACATATTCGCGAATTCAATAGTAATTATGTTCTGGAAATTAAATTTTAAAGAAAATTGTTTGTATGGGTCACGCCTATAAATTAAATTAAAAATGTTTGAGACAAAATGAATGTAGACTCACATCGCTCGCAGACTGATCGCACCGACAAATCGTAATCTTGTCCGATTATCGTTAGTATTTCGATTTAGATTTTTTATTGTATTGGAGCAAAATATACATGTACATGGCGTAAGCTGGAGGTTCAATTTTCACCCGCTCTTATAGCAGTAAATCAGGCTGTATTTCGGCAATAATGCGTCGAATGTCTAAGTGCTCAATTCTTTCTGGTTTATCGGCATAGATATTCGACTTTACATATCCCCAGAGAAAATAATCTAATGGCGTCAAATCGCACGGACGAGGAGGTCAGTTAACCGGTCCATTTCGTGAAATTAATCAAAAATTTCGTCAAAAATTTTTCTTTCAAACATGAAAAAATTATTAATCATGTCTCTGTACTGCTAGCAATTGACTGTAACATTCTTTATCATTTTTGAATAAATATGGACCAATGATTGTTTGTTGTGTGCGCACTGCACTGTACGACGTCTTACGGGATGAGTATTATCTGTTAGAGTAAACATGCTGCGAAAACGATTCATAGTTTCTCGAACTAATCGGTCTGATGGACGATTATGAGCACCATAAAATACACGTAAAGCCCGATGAGTTTCTCAAATTGAGCTATGTTTTTCAAAATAAATTTAGTTTTTAAAAATTGTAACAGAAAATTGATAAATCATTTGGTTAAACACAAAATTCTGTCGAGATGATACCATACAACAGAGCTTCCCCAACATGGAAAAATACTCCACATATTTTAGCGGATCGTTAGGGTCTTACAACTTGGTTCATAAATCATATCCCATACCAAACAACAAATTTGGTTAAACATAAAATTCTCTGGTAACTAGTCGTAGAAATTTTGGCAACTGGCCATATAGTTGATATTTATATATAAAACGGACGTTTCCCATCATGGGAAAATACCCCTCGTGTGTTAAAATTCTGTGGAGCTGATCGTTGAGATTTTGCCAATTGGGCAATTAGTTGATATAATAGAACGGACCTTCTTAATCATGAAAAATTACAATACCTCCAATAATTTTTTACCTCTTTGTTCATAAATCATATCCTTTACCAAACAACAAATCTGGTTAAACGTAAAATTCTGTGGAGCTGATCCTAGAGATTTTGCCAATTGGCCCCAAAGTTCATGTAATAAAATAAATCTTCATCATGAAAAATACCTCCTATATTTTAGCGGGTCGTCAGAGTTTTACAACTTGGTTCTTAAATCATATCCCTTACCAAACCACGAATTTGGATGTACATACAAGTCTTTGGAGCTGACCCTAGTGATTTTGTCACTTGGCCATATAGTTCATATAATAGAACGGTCCTACTTCATCATAAAATACTTCCCATATTTTAGCGGATAGTCGCAGTGTCTTAAAATTTGAAAAATTTCAAGCCGAAATTCACGTATATGTATATATGATTCTGAAGATTAAAATTAAAATTCGAACTGTTAAATGTTTAAGTTTTGAATATTAAAGCTCATGAAAATCTCTAATATATGGTGGACATTTTTAAATTTTTAGAGCATTTCACAAATTTAAAGAATTTATGGGGAATTTTTAAAATTTTGAATTTCCGATCGAAATTAAAATGATTTATAGAAATTCGGCATATCACTAGAATTATACTGAGCAAATATCACAGCATTGGTATTGGGTTAGAATCCTAGTAGAGTAGTCTACAAAGGGATTCGAATTAAATCGCACCTGTAATGTCGCCCATGTAGAAAAAAGAACAAAAAAAAGGTGTTCATGATTTTTGATAGAAATTTGTTATGGAACCCTTTATTTAATACTTCCTCCAGGCCCCCGAATACCCATAAGTTTATTTAAAAATGTAGTACTCCAAAACAACAACATATTTTAATATACATATATTGCAATTTTGTGACCTCAAGTGAATAATGTCTGACCTAATCTGATTTTAAAAGTAAATTATTTCAATTTTTTTTTTAAATTTGTTAAAATAATATTCGAAAATTTGTAAAATTCGTAAATTTTGGACAAATTCGAAATGTCTGAATTATCAAATTTTAAATCTTTGAAACTTCTTAAGAACATAATTAAGTCATAAAATTCGTATATAATTTGGAAAATTGAAGAGAAGCTGTGTTAGGTAGTTGTTAGGCCTAAGAACCTACTCCAAGTTTTTTAAACTGATGAACCTCTTTTGGTTCGCGTCTCATAGTTTAAGTATATCTGATGTCGAAGATGTGATTTTTTGTGTTAATTAAAACACTATGACATTCTAAAATTTAGAACGGAACACAGATATTTCTCAAGCGATTACGATGAAAATCGACAAATGATATTCTAAAATTGTGTTAGAAATTTTTCTATTGTTCTTCTTTTTCCTACAATTGCGTTTATATTCATATGGCTGTGTCAATTAAGAGAAGCGAATTTAGACAACCTCTGAACATATCGACAAGCTGTTTGATATTTTATATAACAATATTATTATTATCAATGGACTTTGCTGAGAAATTGTACAAATCTAAAATTTTGTATAATGCCAACTTATCATTAAAATCGCACATAAGGGTCGTACTGTCGGGAATCGAGTGCCCGAGTACCTGGAAATTTTTCTGTTTTTTTGAGTACCCGAATACCCGGGGAATTACGATGCGTATCTCCGAAATGTGTTTTTAAATAATCCATAAAAAGTTACCACGAAAGATCTGTCTGAACAGCTTTTAATACATTTATATCCGAGTCAAAATAACAAGAGGATGATCGTGGACAACATAAAATTTTCTGAGGTGGTGTTTGAATTAACACCATCAATCAAACTTCGAATAGAAAATTTAAATATTGAGAGAGCATTTAAATTTATCAAAACAAAATAATGATGGTATGCGCGAAATCAGATATTAGACAATTTAGAAGTCCTCCTTATAAAAAATCATCCATCAACAGCCAACGAACAGGTATTTTTAGTGGCGAAAAATATATTTACAACAGATAAAAGTCACTAGGCACTTCTCGCTCAGATATGGGCAGTTTGTTATCTGTTCGTTAGCTCTTTATCAGATTGATTAGATCGAATTATTCGATTTGCCAAAATGTACACCAATTTGTCAGAACGATTTTAGTTTCATTAATTCATATAAATAATTCGTATTCGTACTGATAAAATCGAATGAACTACAGATATACAAAACAATGCTATTTACAGATTTAAATAAGGAACATAGCTCTATTGTTGAAATTAAGGTTATATTGAAATAATTAAATTACAAATCTATTTAACAAATAAATATTCAAAAACATTTTTATTAACAATTTTTAATTGGGTACCTCCGGTTTAATAACTAACCGGTATTCGGTTTAATAACTACCCAGAGCCCTAATTGAATACAACTTGTGATCTTGATATAATGCTTTAGGAAGGATGTAACGGATAAAAATTTGATTGACAATGCCAACAATTTTTTCAAAATATTCAGGTATGACATTTTTCAAAACACCATTATTTAAAAAGATATGCCGAGTATAGTAAAGTTAATTTATCACGAAAAATTTATAAATGAGAACACAAAATGGATTAGCCAAAATATGTCAATTAAGTAACGCGTTCTGTAAAAGGAACGCAGCTGATTTGCGGTTGTCCATAAATTTGCCTGACAACCCCAAAAATTCGAAGTCGTGTTAAAAATTCTGATGTATGGATCACATTACATTATCACACAAACGTGAATAGGTAAATTTTTCGTTGCTCACCCAAATATTTAATTTTTTAATAAAAAAACACTATTCGAATATTTAATTATTAATTGTTATAATTGATCAAAAATTGTATAACATTATATTGCTTATGAAAATACGTTTCATTTGATATATCACATGAGATATTAAAAATGTCGACCCATCATCCAGCATCTATGGTGCTGGCAAAACTTTCTTTCCTCTAATCTATTTCTACAAAACTCCACGAATACTTATGAAATACAATTCCAATTTCAAATTATATTTTTGTTTTTAATACGAGTATCTTCATAAAACAATTTACTTGGAATTTTCTTTCACAATTATTCGTGGAGTTTTGTAAAATGGATACAAAGTTTTGCAAATAATCGCCAGAACCACAAATGCTGGATGATGGATTAAAATGTTTAATTTGGTTTATGTCATGTGATATATCAAATGAAACGTATTTTTATAAGCAATCTAGTGTATACATTTTTTGATCAATTATAAAAAAAATTCTAAATTACGTCCAGGTGATTTTTTAGAAATTTAAGTTATTCTCAGTTGTTAGTTTTGACGACTCTAAAAATCGCATTTGACCTCTGTCAAATCATTAGTAGTATTGTCTCAAAAATTATTGTAGGTTGTTGATGTTGTCTACATTACAATGACGTTGTCTACATGACGATAAATATTGCCAGGTCGACAACCGCGTAGATGATTTGCTCGCCCATTCCTGGTGGTCGTGTCTCAGATGCCACCTCGACGATTTCTTTTTTATTGAGCGTATACACAAAAAATCAACTATGAACTGTATCGATAGCCGATTTTGGTACGTATGGTAAAGGAATTTCTGTATCGACTTTTATTCGTTCCATTCCGAAATATGTCTAATATCAGTTGTGAAAGGATTAACAAAGTGAAAATGCTTAACTTACCGGACGGTGTAACTTGTTCAGAATAATGTTAATGTTTATTGAAACATTTAAATTTACCATGTAATGTTATAATTTTTTGTTTTAGGCAGCTGCAATCAAGAAATTGGAAAAAGAAACAGCAGCCCGAGGGTTTTAAGCATGATGAACAAAACTGTAGTGTTTTCGTAATTAAAATGGAATTGAAATCTGCGATGTAAAATAAAAATAATGGACGAAAGGTATAGTAGCAAGATTATCGCGAGACTATATTAAAAATAGCGTCTGAGTATAATCCCCTATGGGCGACACTATAAATTTGTTTTGACTATTATTGTTTTGAAACATCTAGAACCATTAATGAAGAAACCGAAACCATATCACATTTCTGAGAAATCTGAAGAATGCAACTTTTTAGCTTCCATTAACCTTTTCACACATTGCTAATAGCGAAAAGATTTTACAATTATATGATTCAAAATCAAGGATAAGTACAGATTTAGTCTATTGGCATTATATTATTGTAATCTACATTATACATACATATATAGTTTATGTATATGCAACGGGATTGAAAAGGAAACGATAAATTTTTTAAAAATAATTAATTAATTAACAAAACCAACCTCTCAACTGTGTAATTAATGCCACAAGATATTTATAATAAATGTATATACGAAAATGCAATCAAAATCGTTTAAGATAATCTTAAAAATGAAATTAAAATTAGCAATTAATTGATGAAATGATTCCATTTAATTCCAAAGACCTTGTGCAATTAAACCTAATAATGTATATAGTGCTCCTCAACAAACAGTATATCTACCAAACAGGCACTCAACTTATAAAATTTAATTGGAAAATTTGTTGCATATATACATACATATGTACATATTCTCGCATCAACAACGAAGATTTAATTTAGTCTTTATGTGTGCATCTTAAACTTCAATCATATACTAATTGTAAGTGAATTAAAACAAAAAATTTAGTTTAATGTTATAATTGGATTTCTTCTTTTGTTTTTGTTTTTTTTAAATTTCTGCATCAATTTATCTTATTGCTCGTGTCGCCATGTCATGGTCATGTTAAATGCAATTTAATTCATAATTTTTTATTTTTTGTATTTGACTCAAATAAAAATAAATTTAATTTTTTTATCATCGCGATCTTCATCATCAACGTGATATTCAATTAAAATGTTGATTGATTTTTGTGTATATATACACACAATTTATTGCCATATGTGGTGAAATAAATTTTTTATTGTCTGGCTACTGTCTAATGGGTATATGATGTCTATATATAGATAGTCAATTGATCATATCTCAGTTGTATATATATATATATATATATATATATATATGTACAATCAAATGAATTGGACATATTGTCTTATAAATACATATATAGTGTATATACATATTTAGTTCGTTTGAGGATAAAACATCTGGCAGTGAAATTGTATCTTTATTCCTAATATGGAAGAGATGTGAAGTATATAGCTATTCACAAATAATTAAAAATTAGTAAAAATCGAACCAATTCTGCCAAACTTAATAGGTTGGCGGCCTCAATAAAAAATTAGTCGCAATCTCAATTAACCGCGTCACGACCGCCCTTAAAATATACTTGCCTGAACGACCTTCAAAAATACTATTTTTGAATGGGTGGTCGACTTTTCTTCATTTTTAAATCAGTCACTTAGATAACCAGGTAAGTTGGAAGGCATAATCACGTGCAGGAATATATGGTAGGCGCAGAGGTCGTTGCAGGCGACGATGGCTCCACGATGTAGAGAACGACTTGACCTCTTCAGATTGTCTTAGACAGTATGAAGATCATGCTCAGGATCGAAACCGTCGGAGCCTAATTGTTGACTCAGTAATGGCCTTTAATACTGTTTATTATTATTATTATTATTATTATTATTATTATTATATATGTATATATATATACCCGGACACGAGGTTAGACCGATAATTGGAGCCTTAAAGGCATAGGTTCGTACTCCCGACACGAAATTGCGACCGATAATTGTGAGAGAATGATGTACTTTGCAATTGCTCATAGTCTTAGATTAGCTTGCACGTTCTTCCCTCACAAACTGATACATCTAGAGATATTGACCCATCCTCGCGGAACTTTCCGCAGCCAAATTTACCATGTGTTAGTTTCTAAAGGGCGGACAACAACATTGAGGAAGCTAATTACCAATTTGATTGTGTGAACTCTGACTGGGAGATACCGAAAACTTCGGTTGTCAGTGCTGTTCAATAGATTCTAGTTATAGTGAAAGTCAGACCGAAAAATGATTGGTTTGATGTTGAGTGTCACCTTGTAGTCAAGCAAAAAAATATAGCCTATAGTGAAGTGCAACAACGTCTTA
Organism: Tipula unca; assembly: GCA_951394425.1. Classification (NCBI taxonomy): domain Eukaryota; kingdom Metazoa; phylum Arthropoda; class Insecta; order Diptera; family Tipulidae; genus Tipula; species Tipula unca. The sequence goes on along the minus strand of OX596382.1, from coordinate 19,125,152 downwards.
CAATCGTGAGGAAAAACAAGGCTGATCTTGGTAGGAGGGTAGCTAAGCGGATTTGTATAGATGTAAAAAAACGAAAATAGTGCAAAAGGTTCTAAAAGTACCACAACTTGGCAATGGCCGCAGTTCGCGTAATTTCTTTGATTGATTACTATAGATTGCACCATTCTTTCAGGCCTGCGTCAACCGCCACTCGGGATTGGGATGGAAATCTCTGTATCAACATCGACTGTATTTATTCGGAGGTCTTGATATTCGGAGGGGATAGTTTGTGGAGGTATCTTTTCGACCTTCTACGATCCCTCATGAATCGAAAGTGGCCGCGATGTGCCCTATCTTTAAGAAGGGAGACTGCTTGAAGTGCTGAGAACTCTCGCGGTATAGCTGAAAGTGATACGTAATTATATGCTTTATAATCTATTCCATTGTATAGAGCAGATTTATAAATCGGGTAACACTGCGCGAATTTAACATTTAAGAATAAATACATGCTTGTCAAATGAAAATTATTTTATCATTGAAATATATTTCTCAATCACCAATAGCATTTTGATCAAAATTATTAAATTCATTTCAATTGAAATTTAAATATGAGCAGTGACAACGGTAATAAGAAGGGCAATCAATACCAAAATGTATGGGCACATAGTGATGATAAAAACGTTGATGTTTGTAACACATGCAATAAAAAAATTGCTTGTAATGGATCATCAACTACCATGGAAACATGGCATGGAGAAAAACAATAACGAATCAGCATGAAATTCTGGTTCAAATGTAAAGCGCGTAAAACTTACACATAATCAACCTAACCTAAATAAATAATTTACACCCAAGCGTCAAGCTATTCTTGAGGAAATAGTTTCCAAATTGAAACCAAATTTGACCAATTCAAAAAATCAATCCAACGGATTTTATAAACTTAGTTTACAATTTTTTTGATAGAATTAAAGATGAAGTCCGTGCAAAAATTAAGGTTTTAAAAGCATAAAACCCAAAAATTAGCAAATGTATTGATGAATGGACCAGCTTCAGTAGAGAATCAGCAAATCATGGGCTGGTGCGCATCCATGGAAGTTGCCCAACAGACAAAATGACTGAAATAGACAATAATATATTCGATTTATTTGATATAAGTTTTGAAAAAGATGTTGTTAGTACAAGTGACGGAGCCAGCGTTATGATCAAACTCGGCGCATTGTCTCCCGCAACACTTCAACTTTGTTACAATCATGCCATACATATGGCAGTAATGCATATATTTTATACAAATTCTAAAATTATAGCTAGAGCTAGTCAAGAGGCTTCTATAGTTATGACGATACTGACGAATGTGACAACGAAATTGATTTATTTTCAGAAGACGAAGAATATATTAATATTATAGAACCAAAACTTTAAAAAAAATCTCCAGTGCATAATTCAGTACTACTACGATTTCTTAAACTAATTACTCCGATAAAAAGGCTCTAGTTGATTTAAATTTGGAACATTTATGGGACGATGAATGGACGAAGAACTCCAAAAATATATTACAGGCATTAAAGCCAGTTCAAATTGCGGTTGAGGTACAGTCAACACATATGATATACTAATTTACTTGGCAGTGTATTCTAAAATAATTCTCTATTAACGACAAATTTGTTACAAGAAATTAAAAGTCAAATTGGAAAGAGACGTAATGTTACTTTGGTTGCGCTTCTTAAGTTTCCAGCTAATATGAATAGCCTAACTGTTGGTGGTAACTAACACTTCCACAGAATTTTGCGATCATAACAAAACATTTTTTTTAAACATAAATTTTAGAAATAGATACAATCTTCAAGACTTTCTAAAATAATTTATTTCACCATATTGCGAATAGTACAAAATCCAATTATTTCTAAATAGCCAATTTTAATCCCAAAAAAAACCAACAACAGATTACAAATCTTAAAATCATTCTTTTGAAAAACTAAACTGTAATTATTAACCGACCGACTGACTCGACCACCGCGTGCACACACAGCAAAAAATACTTGATATATGTATAACAATTATTTCAAACCTAATAATTACCTGAACATTTTGTTATTGATCTGTTTTGCTTCTGTGTATGTGCCTTATGTTTTGTTATAATTTTATGTAACCGCACACAAAATAAACAATGCGAATATTATTTTGTATAATAACAATAATTTTGCATCCGGCCTTGCCTTAGCCAATAGCGATCCAACGTCCAGTAGCCGAAAAACAAAAAATTAATTATTTCCCATTACATGTGTTGTTATTGGGGTACCATGATTAAGCAGTTTTTTGTACCCATATTTAAGTCTGCGGATGATTACAAACGTACATATGTAATTTAATGCTAAACATAAAAGGATTATTCTTAGCTACATATATATTGCGGGAACACAACGAAATAATGTATCTGCTATTTCCGATCGTGCACACACATATAAGCGCTGTCGGCAACAACAAAAACCAAAAATATTTACTTTGATCTTTTCTTTATATAACGAAACAAGGGTAAGTCAAAAATTGATTTTTCACGGTGCGTTTAAAAGATTTAAATTTTTTTTTTTTCTAATTTAATTACAAATTTTGTTTATTCCTTGTGCGACATTTTACGAGCTTACTTAATATAATATACAAATTACGAGGACCAAAAGTGAAGTGGATATACATATAAGTGAAATATCAATCGTGCGATAACTTGAGGATATATAAGGAAGGGATCATAAATTTAAGTGTATTACAAACCGCACATAAAAATCATGTCTATAGATCAATCTTATTGTGTGTCCTATTTGAAAATTTTGTACATACATATGTATAAATATATATAACAACAAAAAAAGGGTCTGCCTAATAAATTAGACGAAAAAGGATGACGATGAATTAAGGTATATGTGCGTGTATAATACAAATCACGGAAAATCAAAATTTATGATTTTGAATTCGAATCTATGAACCTTAAATTATAGAGTGACTACAAAATTATATAGATAAATCCTTTTTGGGATCCTTTTTTATATTTAAATATACATATAAGAAATTATATATCCTTAACACTTGATGGAATTGTAATTTGGATATATACAATACAAGGAAAAAGATAAAATCCAATAAGTATTTTTTTTTTGGGAAAAAAGATATTTCAAAAAAGGTAAACTCCTTCGTCTAGATATATTATGTTAAAAGGAATTTTTTATTGGATAAGGAATTTTTTATTGGATTATAAGGGCGTTGTACTGGAATTAATGTTCCCTGCTTCCAATGTATCAAAATGCGATCAGTATACTTTAAAATTGATAATTGCCATAATATTAACCTATTTTATAGTAAAAAGTAAATATTTGGATGATTAGGTTTCTCGATTGAGTACCTGTCTCGATATTCGAAAACTATTTTCAATTAGGACGATTTGAACTAGTAGATCATACATTGCGATCAAAAGTAGTGATCGCGTATTAGTTTAATTTTGAATTAGTGGTAATGTCTATAATAATCGATCGCCAAAAATAATCTATAGCGTAGCTATGATCGATCACGAGATTACATAAAACTGTGATTGTTGTTTGTTCGTGATCGTTGTTGAATTAGTGTTTATGTCTTGTAATCGACTTTTTCGTTTATATAAACTATAAACAAGCAACTGATTCACGTCCGATCAACGGAAATTTAACGATGGATATTTTCATTTTGTCAATTTAGAACAGCTTTGAGATTGATACATAGTACTCATAGAGAGCGGAAAGTTTCATTACGATCAAATGAATTTGTGGTTATGTTAATTGATTGCCAAAAATAATTATAGTATTCTAATGATCGCGATGTATAGTGATCGCTCTTGAATTGGAGCACTTATATCTGCGGGTAATCGTTAAAACTGAACCACCAAGAATATTTTAAGTTTCATAGTGATCGTACATTTTAAATGTAGACCATGTGAAATGAGCATTTAAATTTGCTGTGTCCTGAATAAATTCGATCGTATTTTGCTGCTGTTTTTCACGATCAAAAGGTCGATTGTAATCGATCGCTAGTGTTTAATGCAATTTAAAAGTTATTACTTAAAATTCAAAAATATCACAAAAATTATTTTTCTGTCATACTGCGCGTTTTTTATTTCTTTATCAACCATCTATATCTTTAGCTCCCTACGCAGATCATAATTCTTTTTATATCACGGAGCGATAACTATGCAACGTAGCACTTTGTTTTTGAAGGGTTTGTATCATTTTGATGTATGTTTTCATCGTACCCAGCGTCAGCATCTGCTGGTACAATAACAATTTGTTTTGCATTGACAATTCTGAATTTTTCCCCAACAGCCAGAATAATTTTCTCAATTTAATATTGAGTTTTTCTTTCATATTTTAACGTGCTCTGGTATCTAATGTCATCTCTAGGTACTTAGTTGTATTCTAATGGAATGGAATCTGCTTCCCATTAATAAGTCTTATGTGTGAATTTTGTTTAGTTGTGGATCCCGCAATATTGTCTCCAACTGCTAGAATCGTTGTATCGTCAGCTTCTTTATGAGAATCAGTTTAAATTCTTAAATTTTTAAATAAACAAATTAAAATTGAAAAATGCCTAAAGATTCCTAAAACGACCATGAATCTGTTAGAATCGCGATCAAAATTATGAACTGGTCCTTTAAAAGTCTTATACTCTTAGTACAATAAAATATCATAATTTGAATTTAATTTTTTAATGTCGACGAATTTTCATTTAATTTATTAAATATTTTAAATCGAATTTGAAGTATGAAATTTTGAAAACTATATACGGATGTTTGCAAATATCATCGAATATCTATGAAAGTTATCCAAACTCAAATTTAAGTTCCTATAATTTTGGACCAAATTTAAGAAATAAATTTGTAATGAAATTTCCAAATTTTTTAAATTAAAAAATCCCACAAAGTATTGAAATTATCTTTTGATTTCCCAATATACAAAATTCTAATTTTCTCTATGATCAAATTCGATAATTCATATAAAAATTTCAAATTTTTGAAAAAAATCTCCAATTTTGAATATTTTGAAATTTCAATTTTATTTATAAAGCAATCTTAGATCATTAACCATTTTATTTAGGAATAGCAGCATCGATTTCATTACCTTCAGTATCACAAAGACCACATACTGAACCATATATTGCCAGAATAATATTTTTCACTTGAAACTTTCAACCCCTCTGCTATGGGGTAAATATTTCCCACAATTCTTTTAAAATGTCCACCCTTTGAAAAAATATATTTAAAAAAATAGAACTGGATGGTTTCTCTCTCAATTGTAAATACAATAAATAAAAATATAAAAACTGTATGAAAGAACAGGAAAACAATATTAAAATCTGTTCAGTATCATTGTGCACGAAATATACGTACTCATGCCCAATCTGTAACTCGTTTCCACTGGAAAAAATATTCCATTGGACAATTTGCTATTCTGTATCTCGTTTCAATGGAAAAATTCCATCGAGTTGGAAAAATTCCAACGCGAAGGAATTTTAACTATGAATTTAATTTTGGTGGATTTTGCTATTCTGTAACTTGTATTTTTGATTATTTTTGTAGAAAAATCTCCGTCAGTAAATAGTGGTGAAGTTTTTTTTTGTAAAAATATATGGTTTACTGTAAATTTATAGATCTTTATAGATATGAAGTTGTCTGATACAAGAAATATACGTTTTTCGTTTTAATTTATTACATTAATTACTAATCTGATGTGAATTTTAAATCGAATGATTTAATTGTATGGCTAGGTGACCACGTTATTAATGGTTCTCGAGAACTATTCATTAAAATCCATATTACAATTATGGGCCCAACAGCTGATGTTACTCGAGGTATCACAGCAAATGGACATCACCAGGCCAATTATAATACATAGGCTATACTTTTACCGGTACTCATGGTTCTCGAAAACCATTAGTTAAAATCCGTATTACATGTATAAGGCCTTAAACATATGAGCCATTTGCGCCAATTACAACATACGGCTGGTGTCAAATGATTTATCAAAGCAAGGAAATCCTGCCAAATTTATTCGACAGTCATGGTTTAGTTGAATTAGTTGAAACCCTAATTTTATTTATTCATATTCATATGACTTTCTGAACCTATTATGCCAATTACTTCATACGCCAAGAATATACAAGCTGAAACTATGTTTATATATTTTTGAAATGATCATATCAAATTTTGAGATAATTTTCAAAATCCTGGGATTGTATGAGAATAGTTTTGCCTGATGAACATTTTAAATTTTTCTGGGATGGAATCCTAGGATAATTTCACACACTTGGAAGATACCCTGGAAGGTTACCTACGGTTAATCAATGATTTACTGATTACAGCTATGAACTCTTCCTTCTTTCACACATGGATTTGAAACGGAATCAAATATAAACGATAACCATGTCCAATGAAGATGAGTTTTATTATTTTATAATATGGAACCACTAAGGGCATCAAATGAGAATCTGTTCAGGGATTTACCTAATCCTTTAGAATTAGACGAACGCAAGTAAGTGTTTTCATCTTTGTGTAGTTCTTGGCATCGATATGTTCTAATAAAACCCTCATTTAGTTTTAGACAGTTCTTTCGATTTTCCAAATAATAATGAAGTGGGAAATAACTTCAAATTAGGATTAGCACAACCAACATTTTCTTTATTTCTTAAAGAAATTGTTAATTTATTGGAGGCAGACATATGTCCAAAATGGATACAGTTTGAATATTAAAACGAAGAAAAAAAGGCAGCGAAAACGTATTTTTGCAGCCGATGTCGAATACTTGGCGTCATAAGATGCGTGGATGGGACGCACATAAAAATAATAAGTCCAGGAGAGCAGCGGTTCCACAGTATCAATGCAATGCTTTAGTAAATATCTTCAGGAAAACGTTTACTTTTGGTATTAATCATTTTTGTTTTTACAGGTCTGCGTTTTTACAGATTTGGAACCTATCAAACTCGAAAAACGTTTTGAAAACCATGTAAGAAAATGGTGATAATACATCCTGGCTACTCTGTAAGTTGGCATGCCAATCAAAAAAGAATAAAAAGGAATTTTTATTTTTGTAGCTTAGTACTTACCCCTTAATAGGTGATTCGGAATATATGTTAGATACAATTTTGTTGACCCCATTTCGTGAAGCTGTTGGAACAAAACAGACGAATTTCAACAAAAAATTTCATCGGAAGGAAAATAATAGAGCGAGCCATAGGTAAAATTTTAGAAATTTAAAATTTAGATTCAGGTGTTTATTGGCAGCGAGACAATCATAGTACTCTCCGGAAAAGGTCACAAAAATAGCAAATATATGTGTAGCCTTGCACAATATTTGCATTAGTTACAAAATAGAATTAGACGATGAACTTTTAATAGAACATGAAGACATGGTTATTGAATTTGCTGACGAAGGTAGAGATTCACAAGCAGTCAATTTGCGAATATAAATTTATCCGATTCTTTATAAAAATAAAACTTGTTTTATTTCAGTTTAATTCCACTTAAGCAAAAAAAAATATTTAATTCAGTTTATCACATAAAAATGTTCATAGATACTTTCGGTATTTAATTCTTATCCAATTTTCTCACTCTTGCGAAGCTTTTCGGCCTTTATTTCCACATTCTTCCTTAATAAATTTATTTTTTATCAAATGGTTTGTGACATCCTTTAAACCACTGTTTACGCTATTATACAGATTTTCTTGTAATTTTGTCTGATTTTTTAGCAGTTGGAGCCTTTCAGAATCAGTAGACAATTTCTCGCTGTTGTGTTTTTATTTCGATTCTTCCCTTTCGTTTGTTCAGAAACTGGTTCTGGTGTCGCCACAGGTCAATCGGTATGCTCTTCTGTAGTGACAATTATTGAATTTGTTCCTGCCAAATTTATAATCAACATATCTGCCACAGCTTCCTCTAATGGTGGGTGTCAACACAGTTAATGTATTACGGCCTCCCCGCGTTTTGTTTATTTCGGCTTTGCTCCGAGCTCCGAAGCTATCAGCTTCTCGAGTTAGAAGCCCTAATATATTTAGTTTGGTTTCTATCATCTCCCAGCGACTTTTAGTGTCAGCTTCTTTTATATCTGAGTTCTGACTCAGTGCGCAATATCTAAATGTTGCTGATTATTGGATATATTTAACACGAAACTTTTTTAAATTGGATCAAGAAATAAACATAATACAAATTTTTTGTGCATATTGACATCGATGTGACAATCGCAGTAAGGCTGTAAATATTAAAGGTTCAAATACACCAATCATGTTTTATCGACCACACCAAACCTATATCTAATTTTAACCTCAAGCTCTAATGTTCGTTATATAACATTTAATTAAATCTATCATCTAAATCAATTGCCAGAAGGCAAGATAGTAAGGCGTTAAATTTTACACCAACCGTGATATGTTTAGATAGATAAACTATATACATATACTAGACCAGCGATCTATATAATTTCTTAGTCAAAATTAATTAAAATAAAATAAAGCAAAATTTCGAACCAACGATGTAATTAACACGATACGAATCAAATAATGTGGTATGACACCTGAATTTTGCTTGATACGCGCATACCAAAATTCTCAGAATAAATGAAAACCCATCCAAAAAAAAAAAAAAAATACGAAATATATAAATATTAAGGCGTTCTAATGTTTGTTGAATGCTACTTCCGAACACAAGACATTTGATTAATGTTACTCTTGTGTATGCGTATATAGCTTGGAGAGAAAAATCCCTAACAAAATCATTCCATCTCACCACGTTCATTCGTTTTAAATATTTTTTTTTTTAAATCGTTATCTTTAAATCATTTCTTGTATTTTGTATATATATGTATCCTACCTTCTTCAAAATTTCATCTTCTTTTTCTTATTGTGTATGTTGTATATATTATATAAAGAGATAAATTACTTTTTGGGCCAATGTATTCTTAATACTCTGTGTATAGAATTTATTTTATTTTTATTATTCGAATCTGTTCTAAGTCTGGCTACTGGAATCATGTTTCAATTTTATTTTTATTTTTTTGTTGTAATGTTGTTGTGTATTTATAATATACAACGAAATATATATATATACATAAGAATTGTGAAATAAATAAGAAAAGATTTGTCTGATTTCCAAGTTATAATCTCGGCAGGAGCAGAATTTTATTTATCCACAAAAATCATAAACATATATGCGAATGGTTTTAATATAATTTAATAATTTCTTTGCGATGCCTTAAATCATATCTGTATATATGTAAATACTCTTACCAGGGGTATGAACCCGACTGGCAATACATATATATACGAGTATATATACATATACGTATGTATTAGAGTTAAAAATAATCCTTTGGTAAAATCCCGACTTTGATGTTTGATAGTTTCGTCATTACAAGACAAGATATTTGTATTTTTTTTTATATAAATTATATAAAAATAGAGACGCATCGCACAACTATATATATATATATATATATATATATATATATATATATATATATATGTATATAAAATAAGATAGGCGACTTGATATTAATGTAAACTCATCTTAAGAAATAAAACATATAAATTTAGATCAAAAGATCATCAGTTTTGTTTTTTAGAGAGACCACCCTGATGTATACATGAAATTAACACAAAATCATAGTATAATGCATAAATAGATTGTGAATAGCGTGTGGTACACAAAGACAAAAGGGTTACATTTAATATAACATAACAATTTTATTATCTCAACAAAACAAAAAAAAAAAAAATACGAAACTAACTGTGCATGACCCAAGGAGGTCGTCTCTCCTCTTATACACTTATATAGTTAAAATTTAACCCAAGCCAAATATGTATATATATATGTACACAAAAATATTTACATCAAAATAATATTAGACATGCCTTAGCGAAGATAATCTATCTATCTATCTATAAATATACATGCGTACATAGAACTGGGATAGTTTATTCATTAATCATTTATAGAAAAACTATTAACCCAAATCATATATAAATAATATATTAAAATATGGTTATCTGTTTGACAAATGACCGTACGTACTCAAATTACTACAAAATACTATAAATAACTATAATCTAACTCATTTTTTTTTTTACCAACCACATTGAATTTTGACGATGATATGATTTGTTTCATTAATCTAACATAATTAAGAATAATATTCCGTATATATGTATGTATATATAATTTAATTCCGATCTTATCTTTACATATATATACATATGTATATATATATATATATATATATATATATATATATATATATATATATATATATATATATATATATATATATATAAGACGTTGCACAAACTTTTTGGACTTTATGACTTTACTCGTATACAACACAAGAAATTAATAAAAACAACAATTTTATTTTTAACAATAATGATTGTTCAATATATTCTCTCCTGCTGTGATTTATCTGTTCTGTTTTTATTTATTTTATATTTACGACACGGGATTTATTTATTTTAGTAATTTTCGGCCAAGGGGCGAACCCAATATGAAACACACGTATGTATATACTCGTATGTATATGTACACAAGTAAATATCATATAAATTTAGGAATGAAACACCAAAAATTATATTCAATAAATAAATTTTAAAAAAAACATTGAACAGTAAACAAAATGTTGTTTATCGAATTCTTAAATTAAATTACACGTTCGTTTAAATTCGAACTAAACTATGTGGATGTTTTAATTCGAAGGGCATGAACGAAATGCCTACATTACTTTTTATGTATTTACGAATATTATCTCGGAGAATATTTTACAACTGTACAAAGAAACAATATTGAACAACATACTTAAATATTGTGGCTACACACATTAGCATCTAAATTAATTAATTTGGCAAAAAATATTTTAAAACAAATTTATGCAAAAGAAAATAAATATTTACATACCTCTAAAATTAAGATCGGAATTTTCAAAAAATTCAAAAAGTTCAAAAAACTCACGAATATCTAAAAAAAATTATAAAATTCATACAGTGATATGCATATACATATATACATGATATTCAACTGCAAATTAAAAAAAAAAATTAAATTAGTTTATGGAATTCAGGAAATTTGTGAATTACGTGGAAAAGTCATAAGACTCAATTGCGGTTTGCCTAAATTTTCTTTGGGTTCCGTACATGAAATGTAAAACGGAACCTCTATATAGTTTCACTCAGTGACCCGTCTGTCCAATTGCTCATAATTGTTGAACCATCATTCACAAATTTTCCCCTTTTCTCTGAAACTTGATGGTTCAAAATTTTGAAAAAAATTGGAAACGTGTATAAGGTAGTAAAGATTAATGAAAACTATAGAGAAAATTAAATGTTTCACTCAGTGACACCCGTCTGTCCAATTGCTCATAATTGTTGAACCATCATTCACAAATTTTCCCCTTTTCTCTGAAACTTGATGGTTCAAAATTTTGAAAAAAATTGGAAACGTGTATAAGGTAGTAAAGATTAATGAAAACTATAGAGAAAATGAAATGGTCAATATTTTAATTATACAAGGTGCTGAAGAAATTTGTTAAAAAAAATTTATAATAAAATTGCAGATTAAAAAACGGCCATAAATTATTACAAAATAGGATATACCGGGTGTTTTTTTTAAACTGAGACGATCAAATATCTCGAAAAATAGCCACTCTACGGAAAAAATGTCCATAATCAAAATTTAATCATACCGCGGGGGAAATACATTAGTGCAAAAAAAAAAGTCCCCCCACCCCCGCTTTGTAGGTGGGGCGGGGGTAACTTTTAAACTAAGATAGGAAGCCATATTTTTTATTGCAGATACGGATTCTACGACTAAAAGTACGTATGATTTGAATAAAATATTTTGTTCGGTTCATGATAGATGGCGTTGCAATCGACGAAATTCAATTTTTTCAATTTCTCCTTCTTAGAACACACGCATTCGATTCTGCAATACGTTTGAAATAAAAAACATCACGTTTTCATTGGAAATACTCGAAATTCGTCATCAAAACAATTTATTCAGTTTTGTAAATCTAAATAAGTGTTCAAAATTAATTTCAAGTTTTATTATTAAATTTCAAAAATACAAAATTCAGGCCATCATTTTGAACACTTATTTAGATTTACAAAACTGAATAAATTGTTTTGATGACGAATTTCGAGTATTTCCAATGAAAACGTGATGTTTTTTATTTCAAACGTATTGCAGAATCGAATGCGTGTGTTCTAAGAAGGAGAAATTGAAAAAATTGAATTTCGTCGATTGCAACGCCATCTATCATGAACCGAACAAAATATTTTATTCAAATCATACGTACTTTTAGTCGTAGAATCCGTATCTGCAATAAAAAATATGGCTTCCTATCTTAGTTTAAAAGTTACCCCCGCCCCACCTACAAAGCGGAGGTGGGGGGACTTTTTTTTTGCACTAATGTATTTCCCCCGTGGTATGATTAAATTTTGATTATGGACATTTTTTCCGTAGAGTGGCTATTTTTCGAGATATTTGATCGTCTCAGTTTAAAAAAAACACCCGGTATATTCTTCATCTGTAATCTTAGATGAGATAATCGAAGCTTCACTGTAAAGAATATTAATTAAAGGGATAGGATTGTGAAAAAAACGAAAATTTAATTATAAAATTTGACAAACTTGTATAATTATATCTACTTTTCTATCTAGTTTTCATAAAATATAGAAAATTCTCAATTTTTCGTTATTTCAAAAAAATTTATAAATTCAAATATTTTATAAAATTTGACAAATTTGTATAAACTTTTCTATCTAGTTTTCAAAATATATAGAAAATTCAATAAAAATTAAAAATTTACAATTTTAAATAATTTCAAAAAAAATTTAAATTTCAAATAATTTATAAAATTTGACAAATTTGTATAAACTATCTACTTTTCTATCTAGTTTTCTAAACATATAGAAAATTCAATAAAAAATTAAAATTCTCAATTTTTCGTAATTTCAAGAAAATTAAAAAATTCTAATATTTTATAAAATTTGACAAATTTGTATAAACTTTTCTATCTAATTTTCAAAATATATAGAAAATTCAATAAAAATTTAAAATTTAAATTTTTCATTTTGAAAAATTTTGAAAATTCAAATAATTTTTAAAATTTGACAAATTTGTATAAACTTTTCTATCTAGTTTTCAAAATATATAGAAAATTCAATAAATATTTAAAATTTTAATTTTTCATAATTTCCAAAAAATTTAGAAAATTCAAATATTTTATAAAATTTGACAAATTTGTATAATCGATCTATTTTCATAAAGCATATTATGATAAAATTGGGAAGATTCAAGAATAAATAAAATTCATACAATTTAGAAAACTAAATTATTTACTCAAGTATTAATAAAACTCATAAAATTTCTTTACATAAATTTCACATAAAATTTATCTTCATTAATAAAATTATTAAAACTCTTGAATTTCTGAAAAAATTAAGAAAATTTAAAGCTAAAATTCATAAAATTTTCATAATTCATTAATTTCATATATGTATGTATGTATGTAAAGATAAATTTCAATGAAAGCGTAAAATTCACTTTCTTTTCTAAAAATTCTTGAGTTCGCTGTATCCATAAAATTATAATTGCAGTCATAACATTTATAAATTTTATTAAATTAATAAAATTTAGAAATTCACAAATTTCAATCATTTGAAAATTCAAAAGAGTTAACCGATTCTTATAATTTAATAAATTAAAATAATTTGTAATATGTGCAAAACTCTAAAGCCAATAAAATTCATAAAATTAAGGAAATTCAAAAGATTCAAAAAATTAAAAAACTCGCAAATTTCAAAGTTCTGTTGCCATAAAATTCAACTTCATTAATAAAATTGTTGAAATTTCTAAAATTATAAAATTTGTAAAGATAAAAAAATTAAAAAAAAACAGAAATTTTTCGAAAATTTTGGAAAGTTCGAATTTTTTGACCATTTATGATCATAAAATTCGTCCAATTATTCTGCATGGAATTCGTACAGTTTAAAAAAATTCATAAATTTTAATGGCAAGTAATAATAGAAGAAAATTAAGATCCATCATAAATAGATATTTAAAATTCGCAAGGTTAATAAAAAAATTTAAATTAAAATAATTCAGATAATTATAAATTTAAAAATAAAAATTTCATAAAACTTAAATATAAAATATTAAATTCAATAAAATAAAATAAAATAAGATAAAATTATTAAAATCAAAATTAAAAATTCATAGCTATATCTAAACGCATTAAATTTATTAAATTCAATAAATTTAGTTAGTTAGATTAGAAGATTCTAAATTAATAATTATGTAAAATTTGCATTTTGGTGGATAAAATTTCATAAAATATTTAATAAGTTTCAAACTAAACAAAATAGAAAAACTTTTCAAAAAATATAGAAAATTCAATAAAAGTTTAAAATTCTCAATTTTTCGTAAGTTCGTAAAAATTTAAAAATTCAAATAATTTATAAAATTTGTATAGCTAATTTATCTACTTTCATAAAGCATATGATAAAATTCGGAAGATTCAAGAATAAATAAAGTTGATACAATTTAGAAAACTTAAATATTTATTTAAATATTAATAAAATTCATAAAATTTCTTTACATAAAATTCAAAAATGTATAATTTCATCTTCAATAATAAAATTACTAAAACTCATGGAATTCTGAAAAAATTTAGAAAATTTAAAGATTCGCCAAATTTTAAAAATTCATAAATTTCATATATATGTAAATAATATAAATTTCAATGAAACCGTAAAAATCACTTTCATTCCTAAATATTATAAAATTTTCTGATTCTTCTTTATTTATAAAATTATAAAATTCAGTTATAAAATTTATAAATTTTATTAAATTAATAAAACTTAGAAATTCAAAAATTTCGATTTTTGGAAAATTCAGAAAAGTTAACAAATACTTATATTTTAATAAATCTAAATAAATAATTTAATAATTCTAAAATTTCCATATACATATTCATAAAATTGAATATTTAATTCACCAGATTCATAAAATTTAGGAAATTCAAAAGATTCAGAAAATTCAAAAAACTCGTAAAGTTCAGAAAATTTATAAAATTTGAAAATTCATAAATTTCATGGACATTGAAATCAAATGCAATTAAAACCATAAAAATCGTAAAACACGAGATTCACCAAATGTCTAAAGTTTCATAAAAAAAATAAAAAATATAAAATTATTTAAACTTGTCTGCATTCATAAATTTCAAAGTTCTGCTGCCATAAAATTCATCTTCATTTAAAAAAATTCTTGAAAATTTTTAAAATTATAAAATTTATGATAATCAGAAAATTTAAAACATTCAGGAAATTTATAAAATTTTGGAAAGTCCAATTATTCTGCATAAAATTCGTACGGTTAAAACTTGAATTTTAAATTTGAAGACTTTCATAAAATTTTCAAAGTCGATAAATTCATGCAATTCTTAAATTTAAAATATAAAATTATTCGGAAAATTTTAAATCACTTAAATCCAGAAAATTCATTCATAAGATTATAGTTAAATTAATAATAATTTTCCGCATTAAACTAAACTAAAAAAATTATACATTATGTAACAAAATTTCATAAAATTCATAAATTTTAATGAAAAGTAATAATAGAAGAAAAGTATAACTTTCCATAAAATATAATTTGTAAAGAGATTTCTAAAATTCGATAAGGTTAATCAAATTTTGTAAATTAAAATAATTCAGAAAAGTATAAAATTTTAGAGAACTTAATCAATTCTAAACATTTATAAAATTATTAAATTCTCAAACATCAGCATTCAAATTTATGAAAATTAGAAATTTATAAAATTCATAAAATTTTAAAACTTCAGAAAATTCTCAAAATTAAGGCTGGAAGAGGTCTGATCTGGAAAGACAGATTTTTATGTTGGACTAATTTTTATTCGAATTTTGAAATTTCGTAAAATTAATTAAAATTATCAGCAATAAATTCAATTCAAAAAATTCGTAAAATTGATATTATTCGTCTGTTTTAGTGGGTTTCAGACATTAGGAAATTCATGAAATTCAAAACATAAAATTAATAAAATTTGTAAAATTTATAAAATTAGTAAAATCTGCAAGAGAGGCACTTGCATGTATTTGAACTACGCTGTAGCGAAATATGCTGTATAATCAGTTGTTCGATTGAAGATTACAAAATAATTCTTGAAAAGCTTTCATAGATCTATAGATCTGTTTGTGAAAGGTCGCAAAAGCTCTTTATTTGATTTAGAGAATTATTTATAAATCTTAGTGTTACACCAATAATTTTTAAACTCTTAATCGATGACTTACATTATGAAGTAAGGTCATTCATTAACTTTATGATTTTAAGTGACCACATAAAAATTTAATGGATTGTTGGAGACTGGAGACGGTCACTTAACCAGCTTAATGAGTTTTATTTAAAACAAAAAACAACTCCAATACAAATCTTTCTTTTGTTTAACCAAAACTACAATGTAACATCGTTTCCCACATTAGATCAAAATTCCCAAGAACATAATATGATAAACCAACAACCTCTCTAATAATAACAAAATGTAAAATTATTATGTGCTCATCGAATGTATAAACAAGCTAATTAATTAAACAGCGCACAGAGACAACTAATTAACAATAATTGTTTTGTACAATTGTACATGTATCAAATTTCGTTTTCTAATTAAAAACAATGCTCGAATGTACCCAGAGTCTGTACATCATATATACGTATAGTAGTTATAAGAATCTGTAAGTATGTTGCGTGTTTATTGAAGGTCTTTCGTATTATTATTGTAACCTAGAATTACATGTGGTCGTGTTACATGCATGCTAGGGAAAAAAAATAAATAATTTTCTTACCAATCAAATTAAAACTGTAATTTCAAACATATATACGCTCATCTTCACAGAAGAAAATTGATTTTATAATTCAATGAATCGTTCTGTTTATTGTGTATGCATACACATACGTATTATGTATAGCAACATGAGAAACAAAAATAATAAAATTATGATTCTAGAATACAATAAAAAAAATACATATTTTATCTGTATAATGATCGCGGGTATGATATGTACATACATAATACGAAGAATCACAAAAAAATTCATAAAAAATTTAAACAAAAAAATTGTAATCGTAATGTATTTTATTGAATCATTATGAGTTATGATGAGATCATATCGTACACAAGATTTTACCATAAAAAGAATAATATACATTGTTTTAATCAAGATTTAGGAATCTTTTTCAGGTGCTTGAAAACATCGTATTTGTATAAGATAATTGATTTCAAATAATGACTTGATCAATTTGCTTTAAACCAAATTTATTACCATACAGACCGCGATCTTTATTTTTATTTTGGTTAATAGCAAAAAAGATCACCTTCCGTTTTGTGCGCGAAATGATCAAAGGAAAAAATAATAAATAAATTTATTTTGTCTCATCGAAAAAATTTCAATAAGCCTACACATATAATTTGTGTCCATATATAATACAACAAAAATAAATAAACAAGTTTATAAAGTTATTATAAAATAATTAAAAAAAAACAGTTACTGGTCTAAGATACACAATTTTGACACTTACGCGTGTAGGATTATCCTACATATCCCCGCCATAATCGATCAACCTTTTTCTTATATATATAAAACAATGATGTGCAATGTTAAAATAAGGTGCTTCCGGCTATTCTTAAATGTCAATCGTGTTTGTTACTTTACATAAATGTTTCAATGATTACTGAGCATCTTGATTTAACACATTTTTTTTTTATTTCCATAGTGTTACAAGGCTTACAATTAAAGCCATGAATCAAGTTTAAACCATCAGACGAATTAAATAAATTGACGCCAAATATATAATTAAATTTGAATTATTGTTGGAATAAAATTTGTTTGCCACACCATTTAAATTGAATTTTAATTTATGTAACCTGGAAAAATATTACATCAGGCTTTGAATAAAATATATCAAAGTCATCTGCATTCATCAAGTTCAGCTAATCAAGTAAACATTACTACACATACAAAATAAAAACCCCAAATGGTTTGGTCGTTATGTTAAAAGATATAGAGGGCTACGTGGATGCAACGAAATAGCCGCTCTCGTTGAGAAATGATTTCAATGTAATTCAATTACCAATATTATTAATCGTGAGACGCCGCCTCAGCCATTGTTCCGTCTGGAAATAGAACCATATAACAAAAAAGTCAAAGACAAACATGCAATATTTTACTTAAAATATGTAATAAGTAGAAGAGTTACCATTGAGGAACCCAGAAAATGAACTGGGCCGGTACAGTATGGTGAACTTCGTACCTCAAATGCATGGAACAAAGAAAAAACGGAAGCATTAGTGAGAAAATGCAGCAACTATAAGGCATATATATACTGCAGCAAATTATAAAGGGTGTCCAATTTACCTAGAAATGAAAAGAAGAATCAACCCTAGGCATCGAGCAGAGCAACGAATGCATAATCTTCATTCTTCCACTATCATAACGCACAAAAAAACCAACTGTAAACAGTAGTTTGCTTCAAGGGGTTTCATATGCAAGTATCCTTAAGGGTATCGCTCCTAAAGTGCAAGCAAACGAAGAAGGAAACATCGCAGCAGCTTCAAGCAAGTTAATGGCGGTGATCGTACTCATCATTTCAATATCTGAATTATTTGAAAAATTTGATCGTAAAATTCAAAAATGAATAATTTTAATTTTAATTTTAGTTTTTAAAATTTGAAATTCTTAAATCACATCCAATTTTAATAAATTGAAAGATATAAAATTCAGAAATTTAAACTTATTGATTTATTTATTGTTGTTATTAAAGATTTTATTATTACAATTTTGAAGTTACAAAACAGTTTTTAAAAAAATTATTTAAAACTTTTCGAAATATAGAAAATTTGGAAATTCAGGAAACTTTTAAATTTTGTGAAATCCAAATATTACTAATTTCATAAAAATCATGGACTTCAGAAAATTCGTCCTTACCTTAAAACTAATCAAATTCATACAATTTATGAAATTTAGAGAATTCTTATATGTAGTTCATGGATGGCTCCTAACATTTGAGAGAAGAGTCATGCGTGTGATCTACGGCCCAAAACGCGAAATAGATGGTACCTACCGAGCTCTGTACAATATCGAGATCAGAGATCTGATGAAGATCCCCGATATTGTACATGAAATAAGATCTCAGCGAGTACGCTGGCTCGGTCACGTTCTGCGTGCTGATCCGGAACGAGTTGTGCAGCGATCTCTGAAAGGAGAGCCACCATATGGTAGGCGCAGAGGTCGTTGCCGGCGACGATGGCTCCACGATGTGGAGAGCGACTTGGCCTCTTCAGATTGTCTTGGACAGTATGAGGACCATGCTCAGGATCGAGGCCGTTGGAGCCGGGTTGTTGACTCAGTAAGGGGCCAGTAATGGCCTTTAATACTGTTTATTATTATTATTATATGTAGTTCATAAAATTAATAAAATTCTGAAATTACAAAATACATTTATAGTTTTATAAAATTCATCTCCATTTACAGCATTCAGAAGATTCGTAAATTTCATAAATTCAACTACATTTTTCGAATTCTTCTTAAAATATCAAATGTTATAAAAGTTGGTAAATTCAAAAATTTCATATTTTAAGAAAATGCTCAATTAATAAAATTCGTGAAAATTTTAAAATTCATCTTCATTCGATTTAGAAAATTCATTTCATTTGAAAAGTTCAAAATATTTATTTGAAAGATTGAAGATTGAATAAGTTTATAATAATCATAAAATATTTACAAAATTCATAAAAATTGAAACAATCCTGAAAATTCAGAAAATAGCAAAATTTAAAATCCTGAAAAATTTGTAAAATCCAGAGTATACCAACATTATAAAATTCGTCTACACTCATAGAGTTAATAAAATTATAAAATTCAGTTATATTCTTGGGATTTATATTTTCAGACTTCATAAAAATTTAAAAAGATATAAAAAACAATCATAAAATTCAATTAATATATTTTGCATTCATAAAATTAAAAATACAACTTTAGCAATATTGCATAAAATTTATAAATTTTTGTCAAGTCAGAGAAATGTATAAATTTCAAAGAATTAACTTTATAATAATAATAAAATACATTGATCTCATAAATGTAAAAAACATCATAAAATTAATATTCATAAAATTCTTGCAGTTATCAAATTTGAAAAATTAAAATAATCATCAAATTCAAAACAAAATCCTTAAATTTCATTTGAAATTTCATGAAATTTGGAAAATTTAGCTCCAATACTATTTAGTCAAAAACTAGTAAAATAAATAAAAAAACTTATAAAATTTGTCTGAAATTGAATAAATTTCATAAAATTCGGAAACTCAACAAATTACTAAAATTTGGGAAATAAAATTATAGAACTCCTTTGCATTCTTAAAACTAATAAAATTACGAAAATACTTAAATTACAGAAAATTAATAAAACTCTAAAATTATTTGGTTCATCGCTGCACTCAGAATATTCATGAATCTTATTAAAATTCCAAAAACTTCGACATTTTGAATGATTAAAAATTTTTAAATTTGTATTTCAACCAATAATTTAAATTTTGAAAATTTAAAATACTTAAATCGAATTCAATTTTAACAAATTGAAAGATAAAAAATTTAGAAATTTATAAAGTTTGTTCAGAAATTTCATGAAAATTTCGAAATTCAGAACACTAATAGAAATCTGCATGAAATTGTACATGAAGTAAGATCTCAGCGAGTACGCTGGATCCGGAACGAATTGTGCAGCGATCTCTGAAAGGAGAGCCACCATATGGTAGGCGCAGAGGTCGTTGCAGGCGACGATGGCCCCACGGTGTAGAGAACGACTTGGTCTCTTCAGATTGTCTTAGACAGTATGAAGATCATGCTCGGGATCGAAACCGCTGGAGCCAAATTGTTGACTCAGTAAGGTGCCAGTAATGGCCTTTAAAACTGTTTTAATTTTAATTAATAGAAATCTGTATTCAAAAACTGATTAAAAAATTTAAAGTTGGTGAAAGTTGATAAATTATTAATTTAGTAAAAATTATAAATATGTCCACTAAAAGTTTAAAATTCATTCATAAATTCGTCTGCATTCTTAAAATCATTGAAATCCGTTTTATGTATAAATTTTCAAAATTCAGAAAAATTAAGAAAATTTATAACATAATCATAAATAGATCATTAAAAAAAATTGAAAACTCATTTGTATTCATAAAATTCAATTAGTAATAATTTCATAAAATTTATGAACATTTACCCAAACATTTAGAGAATTCAGAAAGTTGAAAAAAATTAAGATTTCGTGAAATTCATGCAATTTATAAATTTTTAAAAATTAAAATAATCAGATAGTTTTCAAAACTTTTTAAAATCCGATTAATAAAATTCGCAAAATTCATAAAATAATCGTACTTCAAAAATTTCAGAAAATATTTTAAAAAAATATTGTGAATTTACTAAAAAAATTATAGAGTTTTGAAAATTCAACTTGGAAAATTTAAAAACCTTAGAAAATTCATAAATGTATATAATATAAAATTCGTAAAAATTTCATAAAATTGATCAAAAACTCCATTCAATTATGAAATTGGATGAACTTGTACATCTAATCAGAAAATTCAAAAATTATAAAAAGCATAAATTTAGGATTTAATTTTAATAATCCAAAAAATTATTAATTAAAATTGCGAAAGTTTTTAAAATTCGAAAAGTCGAAAAAAGAGTAAATTAAAAATATTCAGATTACAAAATTATTAAATTTCATAAAATTTTTAAACATCTGAAATTACAAAATACATTTGTATTATAAATTCATTTATGGAATTCTTCTTAAAATATCAAATTTTATAAAATTTGGAAAATTCAAAAATTTCGTCTTTTAAGAAAATCCTCAATTAATAAAACTAATAAAATTCGTAAAAATTGTAAAATTCACCTTCATTCCATTCAGAAAATTCATTTCATTTGAAAAGTTTATAATATTTATTTTAAAATGATTGAAGTTGAGAAATTAATAAATTTATAATAATCATAAAATATTTATAAAATTTATAAAAATTAAAACAATCTTGAAAATTCAGAAAATATCAAAATTTGCAATCCTGATAAATTTCATAGAAACATAAAATATAGATAATTCATAATTTACACAAAAAATGTTAAAATTAATCATACAATTCAAAAAACTAAGAAAATTAATAAAAATCTAAATTAATCAGTAAAATTCATAAAATTCTCTTGATTTATAAAATTAAATTTCATCTACATTTCAAACCATTCAGCAAATTTACAAAATTTAAAAGTTCATAAAATTCAGTCATTAAAATTTAAAAAAAACGCAAAATTCGTAAAATCGAGAATATTCTAACATTATAAAATTCGTCTACACTCATAAAATCAAAGTTCATAAAATTAAGTAATATTCTTGGCATTCATGAGATATTAAAATTTAAAATGTTTGAAAAATACCTTAAAAATATTTTCAGAAAATATTTAAAATTTTAAAAAGTCATAAAAAATAATCATAAAATTCGATTAATATATTTAACCTTCATAAAATTAAAAATACAACTTTAGAAAATTGAAATATGTATAAAATTTTTGGTATATTTTTTTATTAAATTTATAAATTTTTGCCAACTCACATTGATCTCTAAATGTCATAACTTTCACAAAATTTGATTCGAAAATTGATAAAATTCGAAAAGTTATACTATAGCTTATTATATATTTAGAAGACATATCTATATTATAACATTAATGAAATTTATAAAATTGTAAAAATTAAAACACCAACAAATTCAAAACAAAATTCTTAAATTTTATATGAAATCTCATGAAATTTAAGAAATTCATATCCAATAGTATGTAGTTCATCGCTCTCGTTAGCATAGTAGGTAGCGTCCTTGCTGTGTTATTCGGGGGTCTTGGGTTGGGTGTTTTTAATATGAGAGTATATGTGTTTGTCCGGGTATTGCACCGTGGGCCCGTTAGTGGCATTGAGGACTGGAGAGTAATCCGCCCATAAAATATGTCTGAAACAAATTACTAAAATTTGGGAAATAAAATTTATAAATTTCAGAAAATACTTAAATTACAGAAAATTAATAAAACTCTAAAATTAT
The DNA here is from genome assembly GCA_951394425.1 of Tipula unca. Lineage (NCBI taxonomy): Eukaryota > Metazoa > Arthropoda > Insecta > Diptera > Tipulidae > Tipula > Tipula unca. The sequence continues at coordinate 19,101,972 of OX596382.1, read as the reverse complement.
TTGGTTCATCGCTGCATTCAGAAAATTCGTAAATCTTACTAAAATTCAAAAAAATGTATATATTTAGTAAGCCATAATAATCGTAAAATTCGTAAACTTCGTTTATATTCTGCATAAACCTTAGAAATTTAGATTAAAATCGATAATAGTAATTTAAATTTTAAAAATTTTAAATCCATCGAAATTTAAAAATTGAAAAATTTTTGATTAAATTCATCGAAATTTAAAAATTTTAAAATTCAGATTTATAAAAATTCGAAATTCAATATTTCAAAAAATTTTGAATTTTAAATTCTGTATTTTGTACATACAATTTGATCCTAAAAATTGATAATTTTAATTTTAATTTGATTATTTAAAATTTCTTAATTTCACATCGAATTTTAATAAATTGGAAGATAAAAAATTTGAAAATCTAAGAATTCAGATGTATAAAAATTATAAAAAAGTTATAAAAAAAAATTCGAATTCTGGATTTAATTAAAAAATTTAAAAAATTTTAAAAATTAAAATATTAAATTCGATAATTTTAATTTTAACGTTTAACTTATAAAATTTCTTAAATCCCATCGAAATAATAAATTAAAATATATTTACTAAATCAGAGATGTGATTTTTTAAATTTCGTAATTCGACGTTTTGAAAGATTGGAAATTTAAATTTGAATTGTATACAAAAAATTTGATCGTAAAATTCTGAAACCAATAATTTTAATATTAATTTTAGTTTTGAATATTTAAAAGTCTTAAATCGCATTCGATTTTAATAAATAAAAAGATAAAAAATTGAGAAATACAGACTTATTGATTTATTTATTATTGTCATTAAAGATTTAGTTATTACAATTTTTGAAGTAATAAGAAAATTTAAAATAACATAAAATCGTATAAAACCCTTTAAAATCCTTCAAATAAATCAATTTAAATTTGTTGAAATATATAAAATTCAAAACGTTTATGAAAATTTGGAATTCAGAAAATTCATTCTTCACCTTAAAAATAATAAAATTTTAAAATTACAAAATTCTTCTGCATCCATTCAAAAAGTTCGGAAAATTAATAAAAATCTTCTTTAATTAGTAAAATTCATCAAATTCTTTTGATTTAGAAAATTAATAAATTTCGTCCACATTTCATAACATTCAGAAAACTTACAAAATTTGATTAATTTCAGTTAATAAAATTTGCAAAATCCGCAAAATTCATGAAAGCCGGAACAGATATAACATTATAAAATTCGTCTGGACTCATCAAATCAATAAAATTCAGATATGTTCTCGGAATTCATAAGTTATTAAAATTTAGAAATTTTTTAAAAATATTTTAAAACTTTATCAAGATCATTAAAATTTAATAAATCATAAAATGCAATTAATAAATCATAATATACGTAAAATTAATATTCATTCGTAATAATCATAAAATTCTTCTGCATTCAAAATTTATTATCTTCAGAAAATTGAAGCATTGCATACAGTTTATAAATTTTGTCAATTCAGAAATATATAAATTAATCAACTTCATTCATATAAATAATAAAACACATTGATTTCTTAAATGACAAACATTTTATAAAATTTTAAAATTTTGAAATTTTGTAGAGATATTTATATGTTTTGAAGACAATTTATTATAAAATTAATGCAATTTATAAAACTGTAAAAATTAAAATTACCATCAAATTCAAAACAAAATTCTTAAATTTCATATTGCACGTAAAATTTAGAAAATTTAGAAACTTCAAAAAATCATTTCAAAATATCACCATTTATAGAAATTTATAAAATTCGATTAATCTATCTATACTTATAGATTGAGAAAATTCTGTAGATTCATTAATTATTAAATTCAGAATTTTTTAAAAATTCCGGAAAAATTAATTCAAATTTTTAAAATCGTAAAATCAGAATTCCGAAAATTATAATTTCGTAAAATGATAAATAATACAGTTAAGTTAATTTAATTTTATTTATAAAATCCTTACAATTCATAATGTCTAAGATAAACATAAAATTCATCAAATTATAAAATTAATAAAATTTAAATTCAAATAAATTGTTAAATTCTGGAAACTTAGAAAATTTGAAAAATTTAAAAAGTCATAAAAGTCATAAAATTCATAAAATTCATCTTCATACTGAACTTTAGGAAAATTTAAAAATTCAGAAAGATATAAAATAAAATTCAGAAAATTGATAAAACTCAACGAATTCAAATTATTCATTAATTCCATTAAAACCAATTAATAATAATCGTAAAATTTAGTTTCTAAAAAAAATTTGTAAAATTCGTCTTAAATTTAATAAATTTAATAAAATTTATAAAACTCTGAAATTACAAGGTTCATCGAAAATCGAATGAATACAAAAATTTATAAAATTTGCAAAATTGTTTCGTTAAATTTACAAAATTTATAAAGTTTATAAAATTCCGATAATTTGAGGATAAGATTAAGGTTTTCCCTTAAAGAGTAATGGGCGACAGCATTACAAGTTCCAAATAAACAGAAATTCAATAGTGGAACCACATAAAATTTGTGTATACAATCGAAAGTCCTTCTGTTACCACGATTATTCACGGTTTGGCTGTACCAGAATGTAAATTAAACAAAACTCTAAAATTACAAAACAAAATGTTACGGTTTAATCTGTAATGTTGTACCTACATATATAGTTTTGTTTTGTCATTCTTGTCCGGAAGCTATTTAACTTAAAAGAATTTGAAATATTTTCTCGAGGACAAAACAGTTTTCATGTATGTCGCTGTATTTTGTTAAAATGCTACAAAAACATTTTTTTTTTTAAATCAACAACAACATTCAGATTTAAGAAATTCCATTGAAAATCGGTGAAATGTTCGTTACTTATAAAACCTAAAACTAAAATCGATAAATGGCGGTTAGTCTTATATACATATACATATAAGTATAAAATCAATAAGATTACAAAAAACAATTTATGCAAATCTCAATTTGTTTCGGTAATTTTGGTTGGAATTTTGTTCTTCTTATAAGCTGCATCAATTTTGTATACATACATAATCCGAATTTCAAAGGTATTATACGCAGGGGTTCTTATATAGAAAAATTCTTCATCTTAATCATATATCACTCTTAATAAAAACGTAAAACATTATATATGACATTTTCTTATCTCGCGCATACACACACTCGTATAAAGATAATAAGTTTAATGAGTTTACGTTTAGTTTCAAGGACAGGAAATAGTTAAAATGGATTTAACGTGTATGGTATACATATTATAGTGAAATCTGGAGCGTACAGGAAAGGAAGTGTTATCTCTCTATAAATATAATTTGCTTGAAAAGATAAAGAACATAAGAATGTTATAATTACTTCCTTTCATGTATATACATATATACACATACACAGCGAACATAGTCGAATGGAATTTTTAAAAGGCAAAGTTTTTGGATTAGTCATAGTCGAACAATTTGTGATCGGTATAACAGAAAAGTTAGTTGGTAGAGGCGAGGTAGATTATGCCATGTAATCTACGCGGTTGTCGACTCGTAAAATATAACGTAGATTACCTGGCAGTATTTATTGTCAGAGGGCAATTCAGGTAAGTCGTATCGAAGAAATTAAAGAGTTTCATTTTTTCATTTGTTTCTTTTTGACAAATGACGCATGAATAGTTTCAAACTGTCATCGTGTTTTCATTTATTCAGTATTGTTTGCCATTTCATCATGGAAAGACTGAGCCCAGCATTGCGTCTACAAATTGTTCAGCTTTATTACGAAAATCAGCGTTCTGTGAGGAATGTATTTCGTGTGCGCTTAGACCAAGTTACGGTTGACATAATCGGCACGTCAAGACTACTCAAATCCCAGTTTACAGTATTGGATGATACGCAACGTATCGGTTTGGTGTGGTTCAAAAAAATATACGGTGGTGGGCGAGGTAGTAAAGTAATTGCCTTTGGATTCGTTGACCTAGGTTCGAGTCCAATTAGCGACGTTGTTATTTTAATTTAATTTCTTCTGTATTCAAATTGGTACAGCTACACAGCTTCTGTTAACATTTTCATAGTTTTCAAGTAGTGGCATGTATATACAAGATGGGTCCATTGCCGTTGCTAAAATTTTCTATTTTTTTATTCAAATGACAGCTATAAACGCTATGAATATCACTAATTATATGTATGGCGGTGGATCGGTGGTAAAAGAAGCTGTGTGATTGGATTTAAATCATGACTTAGTTCCAGCCTCAAAATATATTTTTAATTTTATTGCAAATTTGTCATTTTTAAATCAAAAAGCGATTTTTTTTTAATTTAAGAGAAATGTGGAAGCCTGCAAAATTTTTTTACTCTTAATCGAGGTTCGAGAACACTGCACAACATCCACGATTCCAAATCCTATGACACCACTTACTTTACCACCTCACCATTTCCATATATAGATTTGCCACTATACTCATCCTTTATATTTGGAATGAACTATGCTTAATTGACCATCACCGTATATTTTCATTACGGTCATACAAAAGAGATGGGTCTTATGCTTGCAGAAATTGAATCCAGATTTCAACAGAAGCTGTGTTGACCAATTTTATAGCAGAAATTAAATTAAAAAAGTATTGGATGCTGACGAGTCTTGAACTCGAGTCCCCTATTTCAACAGCATTGACTCTACTTATGGCTGGTTTACATTCAATCTTCAATTTTTTTCCAATTCTATTCCTAAATCGAATATGTAAATAAAAGAAGATAGCTATACGATGTTAAATGGAAAAAATTAATAGGTGTGGAAAAGACAACTATGTTATAAAAAAAATTCCACAATTTGGCTGCGAACTTTACAAAAAATAACAAAATAATGAAAAAAAGACGAACACGTTCATCTTTTTTTTTGAAAAAGACAATGTTTATTTGACTATGCCTACTTTATTTTTTCATGCAAATCATATGAATGTACTTGTTTCTATACGTTCGTATTATGGAATAGAGAAAAAGATTGAATGTAAATCAGCCTTTACTCGACCACCGGCGTATTAAAAATTGGTGCTGAACAACGATAGAAATCTTTACAAAAAGGTTGTAACTGTCATTAAAAATAATCCGAGGAAATTTATCTATGGCCCTGCCGTAAAATTTAACACACCCCACTCCATGGTAAAACGAATTAGAGTTCAGGAAGGCTATAAGTGTTACCGAGTTATTAAAAAGCCAAATCGTTTAGATAACCAACACTTGTTATATAAAATATGTACCAGACTGATGACAAAATTTTCACAAAAGTTAGTGGATGTGTTTTGATGGATGACGAAACGTACATGAAATTGGTTTTGAAACAGTTCAAGTTGGATACATTTGCAACAATATGTATGATTTGGCCAGCAATTTGCAGTTGTGGAGCCAGGTTTTTGTCACATTTTTCATATAACGACGTCTTTTGCCGATTATTCTTCAACACGATTCAGCAGTAAAGTTTATTGGCCATATATATATAGCTCGTTCACACGACACTAGTTCTAACAGAAGCAATAAATTTGCACGAGATTAATCAAATCAATGTTATCTCAATTAGTCCACAGGTTTGCGATGTATCGAAATATTTTGGGGTATAGCGGAAAGATTGCTGAAGTGCAAAAGTCACACCGGCAGTTATGCCAGAAATTTGAGATCAACGAAGTTTGCTTTATCTTTAAAAAAGAACCAGTTAAGAATCTTGGTAGGGATTCTTATACGGGACATGGCCGTTTTTCAGATCATCTACATCGTATGCGTTTAGCACATGATGTTATTTGCGAGAACTGCCTTGAGGAAGATGATGCCTTCACTTCGTAAGCAGTTGGGATTCTTATACGGGACATGGCCGTTTTTCAGATCATCTACATCGTATGCGTTTAGCACATGATGTTATTTGCGAGGACTGCCTTGAGGAAGATGATGCCTTCACTTCGTAAGCAGTTGTCCTACTTTCAGTTCTATCTCTGCCTTGGTCTAAACTTGTTCAGTTTGCGAAGGCGGCAGTGCCCGTTTGCGAATTGGGATAGAATCTTAGGTTTGCAGCATGGGTCTTTGTGGCATTGAGTGCGGAATCCTCGTGGGTTCCAGCCAATTTTAATAATAGTAATAATAAATCCGTAATAAAGAAATCTATAAAGGTGATTTGTGCAAAAATTAAAAAAACTCAAAAAATTCAATTTAATCGTGTTGGAAATTTTATTATCATTCGAAAGAACATTTCTTGCCATTTAGTTTTTAAAGATTACTTCATTCAAATGATGGCCGCAACTGCGATGGTCCTTTCTCAAAGTCCAATTTTTGATGATGCGTTCGAGAATATCGAGTGGTATTTGGCGAATGACACGAGTAATGTTCAAACAGGCACTATTCACACGCCGTCTTCTGTTTTGAAGAAATATGGGCGAATGATTTCAGAGGCCCATAAACCACACCAAACCGTCTATTTAGTCAAACTTTGCGATTGTATTCCAAATAGTGCTCTCGACATGCCGATTATGTCAACCGTATCTTGGTCTTGGCGGAAATAAATAGGCGGAATATCATATGGGCAATAAACAGTTTTAAGCTATAAAAGTCGGCAGGACCTGATGGCATTATCCCTTCGGATATCCAGCAAACTATTGACTTAACCCTACCCCGGCTTTAAGTTATCTTCAAAGGTAGTTTAGAACTCTGTCACATTCCTAGGAAATGGACCGAAGTAAAAGTATTATTTATACCTATAAGGCGGGATAAAGCTCTCACTGCTATCCCAAAAACTTTAGGCGTATAAACTTATCCTCTTTTCTGTTAAAATCACTGGAAAAACAAATAGAGGCTTACATTAGAGGCTCAATCACGCCGGGCGAGCTGTCAGGATCTCAACACGCATGCTGTAAGGTATGATCGGTGGAAATAGCTCGCACTCCCTTACTGGCCCAATCGGGAAATAACTTAAATATAAGAAATATTCAGGGTAGACCTGTCACTCAGAGGCTGGATAGATCAAATGATTAGAGGCAGGATCGTGACAGCTCATCTGGGTGGGACGTCTACACGTGAACAGAGGGACAACGCTAGGTGCAGTATTATCCCCCCTTCTTTGGAATTTGGTCATAAATGACCTGTTACTAAAGCTGGAAGGGCAAGGTTTCAAGTTGGTTGTCTACCCAGATGATGTTGCTATTGCGGTCTTCGGTAAATATCCTTGTACGCTGAGTCAGCTCATGCAGTTCGCACTCGGCTACCTCTATGAGTGGGCACACATTTGCGGACTGAACACAAATCCTCAGAAAACGAAGCTGGTCCCCACCAGGAAGCACACACTTCTTCAGTGTAACCTGCTTATATTAAATGGTACTCGCTTGATCTTTACGGATAGAGCGAAACACCTCAGAATAATTTTGGACAGCAAGCTAGCTGGAAACCATACATCTTAGAGAGAGAGAGAGTAAAAAAAGCTACTATAGCGCTTTACTCCTGTAAAAATGCTATTGGAAAGAGATGGGGTATAGAACCCTACATAGTATACTGGTTCTAGTTCCCAGTGGTCAAAGCTATACTGCTTTATTAGGTTGTCGTTTGCCGACTTTGTGGAACTGTCTTTTCGACCTTATTCGATTAGTATGGCGAACCGAAGTTATGCCTGATGAATGGAAAGTGGCCGCGATATGCCCCATCTTCAAGAAGGGAGACCGCTTGAAGTGTGAGAATTATCGCGGTATAGCTCTCCTTTGCACAGCATACAAGTTACTGTCATACATTTTATTGGATAGAATCACTCCTCTGGCGGAGGGCTTGGTTGGTGACTATCAGGGAGGATTTCGTCCGAATCGATCAGTCACTGATCAGGTCTTTTCGCTGCGGATGATTCTATCTAAATATTATGAGACATCCATCTCCGTACATCAGGTTTTCCTGGATTTCCGGCAGGCCTACGACTCGATCAATCGAGAGAGTTTGTGGTCTGCCTTGGAATACCTAGGAATGCCAACAAAATTGGTACGACTGTGTAGGATGACAGTGACGCAGTCTCAATGCTGTGTTAAAGTTGAGAACAGGCTATCGACAATTTTTGCAGTTAACTCGGGTGTTCGGCAGGGAGATGCTCTGTCCCCGATACTCTTTAATCTCATGTTGGAGTACATCTTTCGTAAAACTGAAAAACCTCAGCGCAACATCTTATATCGCCAGTCCAATCAAGTGCTTGCATATGCAGATGACATATGCGTGATTGGACTGAATAGCAACGGAGTGAAAGAAATACTTGATCCGCTTGTAGAGTTTTCAGCTTCAGTTGGACTCCAGATCAATGAGTCCAAAACGAAATACCTGATCTCTGGTTTTAGAGACAATGGCACACCAGATTTTAGTAGTGGCCACCACACGTTTGAGGGAGTGAGGAGGTTCAAATATTTGGGCTCTCTTATCACTCACGATAACAGTGTGGGTGAGGATATTAAAGTGCGGCTGGCAGCTGGCAGTCGTTCTTTATATCCTCTAAGGCCACTGCTAAAATCTAAACACTTATCAAGTGCCGTGAAGCTGAAGCTTTACAAAGCGTTGATCAGGCCCGTTGTTATGTTTGGATGTGAAAGTTGGGCGCTGACGGATGAGTAAGAGAGATGGCTCCTTACATTTGAGAGAAGAATCATGCGTGTGATTTACGGCCCTAAACGCGAAATAGATGGTACATACCGAGCTCTGTACAATTTCGAGATCAGAGATCTGATGAAGATCCCCGATATTGTACATGAAGTTAGATCTCAGCGAGTACGCTGGCTCGGTCACGTTCTGCGTGCTGATCCGGAACGAATTGTGCAGCGATCTCTGAAAGGAGAGCCACCATATGGTAGGCGCAGAGGTCGTTGCAGGCGACGATGGCTCCACGATGTAGAGAACGACTTGGCCTCTTCAGATTGTCTAAGACAGTATGAAGACCAAGCTCAGGATCGAAACCGTTGGAGCCGGATTGTTGATTCAGTAAGGGGCCAGTAATGGCCTTTAACACTGTTATTATTATTATTATTGCCGACAAGCGTTAAAAATTATGGCCAACCTTAAACTATTGATGAAACCCCAAGGAACCGCCTGCTTGTGTAGAAGTGGCGCTCTCAGGAGCACACCTACTCAAGCTCTGTAGATTTTCTTTCATCTCACTACATTGGACATTGCGGCCGAGCAGCTTGCATCCTACACACCCATTCAGCTTAAAGCCGTATTTATGTGGACCTGTAACAATATAGGGCACTCATCCATCCTATGCAACAAGGGTGTTCCGGAAACTACCAACTACGCTAATCAGAGATGGCTAAGCAGTTCAACATCCGGTTGGCGTGGGTGCCAGGGCACTTCATTATTGTAGGGAACGTAAAGGCAAATGAGCTGGCCTGCAAGAGCACAGCACGCACTACATTACAAAGTAGGGTGGATATAACAATGGCGATTGCTTTCTTTCAGGAATAAACCATTAAAAAAAACGAACGATAGATGGTCTGACGCTAGCTCGTGTGTAATAACCAGGCAAATCTGGCCTAGACTTGAATTGTCTCATTGGGGTACATGCGAGCAGACTGGGTATCTCCGTCCATATGGTTTCTGCCGTAGATGCGGTGATGAAGAGGATGAAGAAACTGTGCTCCATCTGTTCTGCACCTGTCCTACTCTAGCGTATAGCAGAATTAATTAATTTATGGGAACTTCCCATGTGAACGACCTGACAGATTTTAGTAAAATCGATGTAAAGGGCCTTCAACGCTTCTTGGTAAGCTCACGATGTGTCGACGAATGAAGAGGAGGTTACTTAAATGTGGTACAGTTACGGACCTAATTGTGTCTATGCTAGTCCATTAGGACGGCTACCGTAACCTAACCTGACCTAGAATTGAAATCGCTGGAGTCAGATTTTTAACACTGCAAGGGGCCAGTAATGGCCTTTAAAAAAAACTGTTAAAAATAATAATAATTAATTTTAAGTTGAGCAATTGGGTGGGTTTATTGTAAAGGGATTAAAATTAGTATATTCTCATGTTTTATGGTTTAACGTCCCACATCCCGCATAAACCTTATAAAATACCACGAAACTTGAAAGTTATAAGATCATAACTAAAAGCATTTTTTTTTTATGTTTCCAGAATGGGGGAGGCCAACTCAACATACAATTAATTCTGTATAATTTCTGTAATATGATCTTATGAACCGTGCAACATTTTTACTGCATTAATTCTTCAAATTCAACCATAATCCGCAACCAAAAAAAAAAAAGAAGAATTTACGAACAACCAAAGCACCAAAAAATAAAAGAAAATCAGTTCAGGTGCATACGATGAGGCGATCATAAAACAGATAAAAACGTATATGTGTGTGTATACAACAAATGATCATAAAAAATTGTTTTTTTTTTGTGTCTTAACATTTTGTCTTAAGAAAACGAGCCAGACTTTAAGACGACGCTAATATGTATATGTATTATAAGAAAGTGTATCAAAAATATCTTGGAATTTTATATTTTTTTGTATTTTGTGTTTAGTAAGTAAATATAAGTTAGATTTAGAAAACGAATATGTAACAACAGATTGGGATTTTTGTATATAGCGAGGTATGTACATATATGTACATATACAAAAATAATTAAAATTTGTACGCTTTAATATTCGTTAAATGAGTATTTAGATCTTTTACAATTATATAAGATGATGGAAAGGCATAAACACATAAAATTATGCTTACTCACCCGCACAACAACGTACACACTCACACCCATAAATGTATAAGATTATTGTCATATGTATTATACAACACGCTAATGTTTACTATTTATTCAGAGCTCACATGTGATATCGTTTTGTGTGTGTGTACATACTACGAGTATACATATGTACATATTATAAACTCGCGAATTGTTATATTTAAATGTTGTGCTCGCTCGCGTTTAAGTTCAAGGTAATAAAAAATTAAAAAATATATAAATAAAATTATTAAATTGAATCAACATTAATATTTTTCTTATTATTTGTTTTTATTAAGATCATAAAATTATTTAAAATCAATTAAATTTGTTGCATTGTATATAAATGAAATAAACTAATCAATTAGTTTTGTTCGTAGTTTTATTAAAAAATGAATTTATTTAACGATTATCTTTTACATTTCAAGCTAAGGCTTACTTGCCATACTCAAGGTAAGTGACATATTCGGTAAAAAAATTGGTAAATTGAAATACTGTACTAAAAAGTAGGGTAGGTAATTGATTGTTGTTGCTGTTTTTTGACATTATTCGAAGTGATTACAAATGTTTAAATTTTACGGGCTTACGAAAATGGAAAACACTATTATGAACATTTTTCAAATATTTATTATTTTATAATCTGCATCGCAAACCGCTTGCAGTTGAATAGAATAATCCAATTTTCTATTAATGTATTGGTCCCTTTGGTTGCGAGGACATTTGATTTTAATGTGACATCCATCGATGGCACCTACCGCCTTATTAACCATTTCCGAACGAGCTTTAAGTGCAAATTGCTGGTGGTTTCTGCACTATGTCATGCGAAATTTTTTCAAATACTATTAAATACATATTTGGTACCACAACCTAACCAAAATAAAAATACAATAACTTCTATCTCAATACTCCAGCCGTACAGTTTTTCTGGGAATAATGCCACCAATTTTCGAAAAAATTCAGGAATTATCCTAATATTTTCTTTTGTTTCTTTATAATCCCCATTTAAAATTGCTATGATCACTGGAGGCTTGTAGTCAATACATCTGGTTACTTTAGGCCAAAATATTTAAAAAAAATCAAAACTTGGATCAAACTTTATAGGACACAAAATACTAACATCCCGCGATTCTTCCATTTCTTGAAAAATACATTCTTGTAGCACAAGGTATTTGTTTAACACTTTAACTAACTCGCCACACATTAAAATTATTAATGTTAATTTATTATTATTAGTTTCTGCAACATTTACGGCATTAATTTGTTGTTGTTCCATTTAAATTTTTAAAATTCAAGTTTTGACAACCATAAAAAAAAATTATTATTTGACGTTTATTTTATCACCTATAAACCAGTGAACTTAACCCTTCAAACCTGTTTATAAGGCTGTGTCCGAAACCTGTAATAAATATTTTTTGGTACAGAATTTTGACATTTAAATGTAAAAACCTCATACACCCAAATTATTATAGTCTATCGCTATCATAATTTGTGACAATTCCGTGCAAATAAATTATATCATTGGGTTGTGGGCCGAACAACGGAAAAATATGCGTATACACATGAATTTTATGATGTTTTTTAACCTTGGAAAAGCTGATAGATGTCTATGTACAATCAAAAATAAAGCCTAGTGACTGGGCACAGTCTCAACACTCGTACTGTAAAGAGAAATCGGTGGGCACAGCTCTGCATGCCCTGGTACGTACGATTGAGAAATGAATATTCTCGCAAGGGTTTTGTATGGTGGCGTTCCTTGATATTGAGGACGCCTTTAACAATGTAAAAATAGAGATTCTGGAGGAATTGTCATTACTTGAGGTGGACTACCCTGTAAGTGGCTTAATCAATCATATGCTGGGGATCAGAATGGTTAACTCGGAGCTGGGAAAATCCACCATTATGAGGCGGCAGGTTAAGGGAACTCCGCTGGCAAGTGTCTTGTCCCCTCTTCTCTGGAACATAGCAAATAATGAGTTGCTGTTGGAGCTGGAGAGAGAAGAGATTGGAGTGATTGCTTATTCAGATGACGTAGCAATGGCTGTCTCTGAAAAATATTTAAACACGATTAAGCAGGTAATCCAAAATGCCCTCCTAATCATTTCGAGATGGGCCGTCAGATGTGGACTGGCAATCAGCTGGTCCAACACTGAACTGGTACTCTTTACCATGAAATATAAAATCACGGTAGTAGATCCACCTACCTTAAAAGGCATAGGACAAGCTTTTACTGATACAACAAGATTTCTGGGCATAATCTTGGAGACTAAGCTTAGTTGGAAGCCGAACATCTTGGGAAGAGTAAACAAGGCTAATATATAGATGTACTCATGCCAAAACGCCATCGGAAAGAGATGGGACCTGAAGCCGCAGCTGGTACACTGGCTATTCACTGCCGTAGTAAGGCCTATACTTATGTATGGGGTGAGTGTGTGGTGGCCAGGTCTTGAGAAAGTAACCTACAGAAATGGAATCGAGAAGGTGTAAAGAACGGCCTATAAGCTTTAAAGCGGGGCGCTGAGGACAAGTAGATATATCAGTTCGTCTTCCTGATTACTGCAGCGTGTACCAAGCATAGGTGATAGCGATTGAGGAGGTTTTGACTTGGTTGAGACATAATGTGTTATCCTCGATTGATATCGCAATTTTTGTGGACAGTCAGGCGGCAATCAAGTCGCTGAAATCTGTGTCTCTGACATCAAGAATGGCATTGGATTGTCATTTGTTTCTAAATGAGATGAGGGAGCATTTTAATATTTAGATAGTCTGGGTCTTTGGCCACTCGGACATCATGGGGATAGGCCGGACGAACTAGCTAGCGAACAGGTCGGACGAACTAGCTATAGGTATGGTACTCCTCTCAAACTGTTACCTGAAAGGGGAAATAAGGAAAGGCCTATTACGGAGAGGCAGTAGCCTCAGCAAACGAAAGGTGGACTAACACAGGCGACTGATTTCCTTTTTATCCAATAAATTTGTTTTGATTATTTTTCCTTATGCTAATTGTGCGGTTCGGATGACTTCTTTTATCTCCTCTTTGATTATGGTTAGTCGGCTGAATAAGATTTGTTGGATTTTTTCAGCTGAGTCTTCGTGCAAATGATCAACAATTTTGTTGTATTCAATGAGAATCTGCTGTGCTGTGGTCATTAAGGCATTGTTGACTGTTATTATCGATTATTTGATTTTGACTCTTGATTAGTTCATCCCAGTCTGTGGCGTTTGGTTATCCTGCAATCCACTTACATGCGGAGCCGATCCAGTTGATTGATCGGCGAGATCGTGATTTTTGAACTTTGAATTCTGATATTAGCTGCTTGGTTTGGTTCGTTTGGTGAATCAGTTGAGGTCGAAGGCTGCTTTATGGTGTTTCTGTTATTTCAGCCACATCCTTGTTGACTTGATCCTTGAAATCTACAAGATTTTGGTAATAATATGTCGCAGGGTTTATGTTGGATAACCGAATGGATGAAGTTGTTGCAACGATCCACCGCGATTTTACTAGTTCCTTTATGTCTAATTTCTTATATTCTACTAGAAGGTTTTACCTGGCTTTTGTTGATAGGTCATTATTCGAACTTCAATGTTGCTTACTTGAACTGGTAGTTTCTTCTTGAGTGGAATTTTGATATTTGGAGTTATGGTCAAAATATTATTTGTTCGGTCGATAATTGCTTCAAATTTTTTAGAGTATCGTCTTCGGTTATTCCGTCGAATGTTTTTAAACCAGGTAGTACAAAAAATCTATTAATGTGTTGACTCCTATGCATTTGAAAAATTGTTCGGATATTTTTTTATAATCTTGATGTCACCTCCCGGTGATTTTATGTTAAAATTTATCTCTGAGTTTATTTCCTCAGGTTCATCTTCGAATGCCTCGATATCCGTATTTTCGTTGATTAATTGATTATATGCTGGTCTATTCATGTAATTTATCCGGTCAATTTCCATTGGAGTTGCACGTTTCGGATTAATTGGCCAAAGTGATATTTGTTGATTCAAGTTTTGATTGTTGTACGATGTTTGGTTGGCCGAGTTATTAATTCGTGGATTTTGTGGGTTGATATAAGAAAATTGTTGATTGTTGCTGTTCCCGAGTTATTAATGTTCTTCTTATTACTAAAACAGCCAAATCTGAATTCCTGTGGTTTTCGACCAGAACGCTGATGGTTTCTTACGAATAATCCTCTGTTTTCATCTTATTTACTATCAATGAGAGTTTATGATTCAAATTGGCGTAAAATTCATCGATCGTCATATTTCTTTGTGGAGGTTATATAATTGGCGTTCCAATGTTCGAAGATCCCTCTTATCTGCATAATGGAGCGATAATCATTTTTTAAAGATCCCCACTCGTCGTCGAAGATGTTATACGACATTAATACTGCATCGGCATTTCCTCTAATATTCTCCCGTATGTGTTGCAGTATTGCTCTATAGATTGGTTTGGTCCGTACAATATTATAGTCTCGTAGTATATTCTCTACATTGTGCATCCAAAAGATATATTGAGATGGATTTTCATCGAATTGTTGAAGTTCCCTCACGCAGTCAGGTAACTTACTTATGCCTTTAAGTTCCTGTTCGTTTTGTGGGGTTGCTAATATTGTTAGGTTTCGCCAGTACCTCGAGTCCCCGCTCGCTTTGTTCTGTGGATTCGATTGGAACATTTAGGGCTCCGATTATTTTAGTTCAGTCTATTGGTATCGGAATTATGATATATCTATATGGTTTTTATCGGGCAGACTCAATAATGTGCAAATTTAATAGATGCATTGCAATTATATAATTATTTATCGAATTAAGACAATTTAAAATATGTTCACGTTTAAAGTGTGGTGCGCATGCGATCATCGTTAAGATGCACTTTTACTTAATTATTATTATCCATTGTTGATTATCATTATTATTGTTATTAATAATATTCTATTGTTGTTATACCGCACCACCCAGTGCATGCAAATTTTAATTATAAATTTCGTCGGCGCAAATCCCCAAAAATCATAAAAATTGAGTTAACATACGAGTATATATGTACGTACATACACCGCAAAATCATGAAACAGGCAAAACTGTCTGTTTCAATTTTATATTACATTTTGTTTTGACTACTGAACTTGAAAAAGGCTGTACGCGTACATGATATTTGAGAGTTTCATGTAATAAATATAACAACAAAAAAATTGCAGAAACACGTAAATGATTAATGTAAAATTATAAACCTTTATATGTTTCACCATTTTATGTATTTATTTGTACATAACATATATAAAAACCTATAAACATATTTTTGAGGTAGATTTATGTACACACATGAACATATTAAATTTCTAGGAGTGTACAAATCACAAAAAAAAAAAAATACGATGTATTATGTAAGTTATATGTTCTCGTCCAATGATATTGCCTAACAGATTGCAACACAAAAACACCGATCAGATTTATATCGAATACGCCAGTTAAGTTAAAATAAAATTTCGATGCCAAAATTTAGTTGACCTTGCTAAGGACTCACATCGTAATATACACGAAAAAGCGTCTAGCACTAGTGCATGACGATTTTTCGTGTGTTTTACTATGTGGGTACTTGGAAAGCTGACTAAAATTTGATATCAAGAAATTCTAATTTATTGTATTAGATAATCTTAAGTTCAAAGTTTTATGATTTATAAACTTAAAATTTAATTTTGTAGGCATATAAACCGCATATGGAGTGGATGCCAGCTTAAATTTACAATTTTTTTTTTGAGATGTCATTTAATGCTTTTAATGTCAACCATTGCAATAAATAATTTGACGGACCTTTTATGTCGTCAAACCAGCTGAAAAACAATAGGTAGTATAAGAAATTTGAATGCAATATTCAGCTCATCGGAAGTTCTTGAGACTGGCCTCGCTGAAACAGCGATACAAGCGGTCAAATTATTGCTTGAAAAATGCCAGAAAAACAATACCGATGTGCTGCTAGCGTTACAAAATGTGATAAAACAGATTAGTAAATTCACACGATGAGGTCAACATTCCACCTGTCAATGCTGTGAATTCTCATCATACAATCTGGGTAAGTACGGATACAAATGAAAAATGTGATTTACTTTTACTTTTATCGAAGAGACTCCGCAATCCTCTTAGTAGGCCTAGAACCTAGCGGACAATTTCAGCCAGATTTGTGGCCCAACGAGATCTAACAAACCTATCAAAAATTTCAGAGGCTCTTTAAAAGAGCAAAGATAACATGAGCTGCTGTGTCTATTGGGGTTTCAACAAAAGGGAAATAGACCAAATAGCCGCGCAGATCAGATTATAAGCAGAAAGAAAATTCTGTTGTCGATAAACAGTTTTAAAACATATAAGTCGGCAAGACTTAATGGTATTATCAGTCCCAGACTATAAGTCATTTCCAAAAGTAGCCTAGATCTATGTCACATTTCCAATAATGAAACAGAATGATCTAATTTATGTTTTCTGCCCAGAAAGATTTAAAGATTATTCTGAAATGTTTTAAGTTAGAATCATTTTTACTGAAATTTTGTCATAGTCCGGTTGAGAAAGGAGAAGCGACTATGCCTAATAATCACAGTTATACCTTCAACCTGTCTCATTATTGGGCCCTCGAAAATCCATAAAAAGAGGAAGGAAGGTAGCCAAGAAATCTATGGAACGTATGAACTACCTCAGATGGCAGTACTGTTTTGCCGGTTATAAAATCGGTTATCTTCGGAGACCAGCCCTACAGATTCTGGGAAGGGGGAGAAGTCAACCACTGCTACCACCTACAAGATCAAAGGAATAACGCGGACAGATACACGATACTGATAGAGATAGTAGGTAAATCATTGGCAGAAGTGGTGAGAGGCAAACCAGCTGAACAACAAAATGAAACTCTTCACATTTCTTTACTCGCTCCTATATTCCCGCTCCTATCTAGTTTTATATTTCAAATAAAGAGAAAAGGTATATAGTTGTGATCCCGGGGAATTTAGTATTTTTGGGAAAAAATAGTTTTGTTGTTAGGCTGAGTACAAGACATACAAGAAAAGTGACTATGTTGTTTGCTCTATGCCCTAAAATACTGAGATACTAAGGGATGGTCTTAGATAGCGAGTTGAGAGTATTCGATAATAGATTCAGAGTAGCGAGTTTGGCTTATATCACAGACTATGCTTAACACCAGTTTAAACCAGAAAATAATTCATCCGATCATATATTTAATTTGCTTGGGTGATTTAGCTTAAGTGGCTTAGGTTAGGTAAGGTAAGGTTAAGCTTAAGTAAGTATTCAACATTCAATTTTAGCATTTAGCTTTCGCCACTAATCATCTAGACCCGGTTTAAAAATAAAATTATGTGGTTTAAGCATGATTTTGATTTCAGGATTATAATTGATAGATTAACTCAATGGGTAAATTTGTTGGTGACTATAAAGGAACTGCAATTTGTTGACTAGTGGCTGAATTAAGTTTTTAGTTTAAACTTTTGACTTAAGCCAATAAGTTTTAACTTAAATTGAATTAAATCTTAACTAAATCGAAAGAATCTTGAATTAAATTAAATTAATTCTGAAGCATTCATTTGACTTTTAATCAAATAACTTCATAAGATATAAACTTTATAGTGGTTGCATCAATTTTAAACAGCTCAATCTAAAGTAAACCACATGCTAAATTACATTAAAACGGAGACTATTGGAACTTAAATACCCGCTGTTATCGATTTATAAATCGCTATGAAAAGCGCGAATTTCAGTTAAGTCTTATAATCTATCTCAGCCCTGTTTCTTTAAACCCCATAATAACAATATTTCTAAATGTTAGGAAACAAATAGTTTGCAGACTTACTTTTTTCAAAAATTGAGGCTTCCAAGATATTCTGTGGTCTATAGTGGTTTGGTTTTTCTTTGATTTTCATTTACCATCAAATCAATTAGAATAATATAATTCATATACAATTCAGTTTCTTATTCTAATTTAGACTGTGTCCGAAACCTGTGATAAATATTTTTTAGTACAGAATTTTGACATTATTTGAGAATTATTCCCCTACATTCAGAAATTTTTATTATGCCGTCCGAAATGTATAATAAATCTCCCCACCTCAAATGCCTCACCACGTTTAAACGTCAAATTTTTGTGAAAATGAACGCCATTATTCAGTCGTGTTTTTCTTTTAATAATAAATTCGTGTCGATATTTTTATAAAATAAAAACTAATTTAAATAAAGTTTTATTAATATTTATTATTATTTTTATTATAATTATTATTTTTATTAATACAAATTTTGTTGTGTTCTGTGTAAAATTGTGTTTGTGATAAATAAAAAAATAAATTTGAAAGTGACATTGAATTTTTTTTACAATAAAATGGATCCAGAAATAGCAATGCAAAACCAAGCATCAAAATATTCATCAAAATATTTATATACAATTAAAACCTATATTAATTAGTTTAAAAAAATGGCTAATGCTGAAACAGCCCAAGTAATAGCACTACCATTACCTCCGGCCCAGTATGTGAATTTATTTATTTATCACAGAGGAAAGTATACGTAAAAATTGTGCCACGCGACCTCCACCACCCATCCATGAAACATACTCTATGTTTGGAAATTCGTTTAACAACGATGACACTATAATCAGACCTCTTGAAAGTCAAGAGTTCAAGCGATTAAATCCACAGCATTGTGATCGACGGAAAGAATTAAAGAAACCGAATCATTCGTTATTTGTAAATTTCTTGGACCTTACCAACCTACTCATTCACTACCCGGACAGCCCGAGGCGAACAGAAAAGGTATGAAGGACTCCTTTAGTTTATATAAATCATGATCATATTTCTAAAAGTATATTTCATTTAGATTGAAGATTTAAATCTTCTATTCGTCTACATCCACCACCACCTGCTAAATGAATTTCGGCCACATCAGGCGCGTGAAACCTTTCGCGTCATTATGGAGATGCAAAAGAGGCAACGAGTTGAGACTGCTGAACGATTCCAAAGACATTAAGAGAAGGTGAGAGAGATTGTCAAAAATCCATTCGCAGCATTACTTTACCAGACAATATACATTTGGACAATAAACTCATGTTGCCTGATAATTTTCTCGATATGGATAACGATTCACAGAATAATGGGGCGGGTGAAGATGGGATTTATCCTCACGACAGACTTATGTGCAGTATTGTAGATGATTTACTCTTATAATTAAATTAATAACATTAAATATATTAAATTGTAAAGCTTTTATTTATTAAAAAAATCATTTTTGTATATTCGAACTTTTATTTATTTTTATTTATCTTTTAATCATTTCATTTTATATTAATTCAGTGTGTGTGTTCATATAAATTATATATATGCTCGTATGTATATAAATAGTATCATCCCGCCAAAAACATCATAAAATTTCGATCCATCCGCCATTTTATATGTATACGAATTTTTTTCTAT
Organism: Tipula unca; assembly: GCA_951394425.1. Classification (NCBI taxonomy): domain Eukaryota; kingdom Metazoa; phylum Arthropoda; class Insecta; order Diptera; family Tipulidae; genus Tipula; species Tipula unca. The sequence continues at coordinate 19,081,831 of OX596382.1, read as the reverse complement.
TGCTCGGCCTACAACACAATGATATAAATTATTCGTACGGATCTGTCAAAAATTATGATAGCGATAGACTATAATAATTTGGGTGTCTTGGGTTTTTGCATGCAAAAGTCAAAATTCTGTACTAAAAAATATTTATCACAGGTTTCGGACACAGTCTTAAAATAGATAGTTGTAGTTAATAAATCAAATTGTTAAATGTTTTCCGTTTTTGCGCAGATAGAAGAATTCACTGCTTATGAGTTTCATCTCCAATAATACAAGATTAAAGCCCTACAATTAGACATTTAATTTCATTCTTAACCCTAAAATTACTGATATTTGTAATAAAAATACTTATTTTTAAGAGATATGATGTTGATCTGTATCTAAAAACTCAAGGTCACCAAGATAAAGTAAGGTGTTTTCTCCATGCAGTCATAGTTTTCGAGGAAACCAGACTAAAATAACACGAACGAATTAAAATTTACTTAAGTCAGGCACTTTACTTTAGCTACATCACAACTAAGGCAGGTATAGCTTAAGTCAGACAAACACCAAATTTATAACAATTAGCTTCTTAAATCGTATAATTTATTTTAAGCTTAATAGTGTCCAATTTTAACTCTATTCACAAGCCTGACTAATAAATCACAATGTATTGTGTGTTAAGCTTAAATTATTTCGATTAATCACAACTTTAATTATGACTTATAACTTAATTTTATAATTCGGTTTAACCCAGATGATGCATTCCATCGTATTTATTCTTATGTTGAGAGATTGAGTCCATATAAATTAATATAAATACTTAAGCCATTTAATAAGTGTTTCATTCATAGTAAATGATTTAACTTTTTTTTCCAATTCAAATAGTTTCAGAATTCAATCTAAAAGCTTCGTGTTAAGCCATTAAATTAAATAAAGGCAGGTGTTAGTTTATTTCCTTATTTAGAATATAATATTTATGTTAAGGCCCAAAAAGTTGGACTTTTACATGAAAGAAATTTATATTATGCAACTGTTATAATAGATAATCTTAAGCTTTAATTGTAGGAGAGTGAATCGGATAACACATTTCAATCTCAAGAGTTGGAAGGAGTCCAAGTTACGTTGCCCCAAGAGTTGTGGTAAACCTCTCGCAAAATTTAGATCATTTCAAATGCCTTACGAAATAATAAATTGACTTTAATTTTCTTTGATATACTGAAACCCACAAAATATTAATAAAAAAAAACTCATTATAAAATATTTAGGGTTGGTTTGTATCTAAAAAACTGGGGTCACCAAAGGTCACCAAACATCATGAAATGTAGTTTTTTTCATATTTGTTATATTTTCCAAGAAAAATGGGCTTAATTAACACAAATCAAGTCAGTATTATACCTAAGTTCGTGCTCGTCCTCAAAAGTAACGGGAGAGAAACGGGACATTTCCAATAATTAAAAGTGTAAATCACTCCAAATTTTTGAAATTATTAATGTTAGAAGAGCGCTCTAGAATGTTTGGGTGGATTTAATTTGGCATCCAAAGTAATCTTCTCGTTTAGTTTTCGAAATATTATAAAAGATTAACGCCTTTACATATGGAATTTTAATTTAAACTTCTAGTTTCATTCATATCTCGAAAACGACTTACTTTTTTAGGATAACCGACTTCTATAACACATTTGTGTGGTTTAGCTGTTTCTAAAAATTGGGGTCACCAAAGGTCACCAAATTATGGATGGTCCTGTATTTATAAGTATTACACATACTAAACCAACTGAGAACATTTTTTTTGAAGAACCAAACATTTTCATGATCAATAAAATTGAACCACTCCAGATAATTTATATATGAGGAGTATATTGTTTAAGAGACCTAAAAACCTCAATTATTGAAAATTTGGTATTTTAAATAAGCGATCTCATGGATGATTCAAACCAATTAGTACTTATTATATGAGAAAAGACGGAAATGATAGGTAAATGTTTCGCTCGTTAAGACAACAACACACACAAAAAACGTTTCTTTTGATAACAACATCCAGTATATGTGTTCATATATGTATATATGCAGTAAACAATGTAGTTTATTATTTCTGTTATTATTTTTATATGCAGATAATTTAACATCAAGCAAAAACATTTCCGATGAAATAATTTCCATTCACACGATAATTTTATTCCAAATTCCCATCATCATCATCTTAAAAAATAAATAAAATATTTAAGAATTATAACGTTTTTTTTTCCTACTCTTGTATTGTATTATTATGTATTATATATGTACGATACGATTTATATTTATTTTATATGTTTACAAATAATGAACAACAATTGCGGATGATGCGAATTTATTCAATCTGCGCGCATAGATTGAGTACAATGTGATCACTATGCGATGAATACAAATCTTCCTATATTTAATTTATAAACGAAAAACCCATCAAAATTATGTATATTCAATAAATTGCAATCACATCAGTCACACATATACGTCTCTTTAAACGCCAAACAAATTATTTTATATATTTAAATCCTTTATGTAAGTCGAAATGTAATTCTTGCATATTTACATTGTATACGCACACAAATGACGTTATAATTGGGGTGATTATATAAAATACCATATAACATTGTTGAAAGGGTTCGCTAATTTTGTATGCATCGTAAAATCGATGTTCGAACAAAACCAACAAAAATCTGATTTGTTTGATTTGATGCGGGACATAAATCGTTGATTGAATTCAAAATTTGATCGAATTTTTTGAATGAGTATAGTTCCTCTCTCCATAATTGGTTTCACTGTAAGCTTACCTAATACTGTTGTATAGTCTAGGCGAGGGTCTAATACGTGTACCTTTAATTAAAAATAAATTCAAATTTTAATCAAATTTTTTTTTTTACTCATTCATCATTTTTAATCATCGCGCAATTTAATTTCTAACGCAATCAAGCATTACCAAACACAAAAACTAAATATATAGAAATATATGTGTATACACCTTAAAAGGTATTTTATGTTTCTTTTGTACACTTCTTAGATAAATAATAATAAAATAATCGATATTCAATGCCCTTATATATACAGACACACACACACAGCCAAACAAAACCAATAACTCTTTTATACGATTTTTAGTTTAAAAAAAAAAATTAATAAAATCTAAAACATAACTTTTTACATTTTCCCATCGACACGGTCAATTACAAACGGAATAGTTTTTAGTAGGTAACTTAACAATAATTCGTCTAACAAAAAAAAAAGGGAATTTGAAACAAAACGTGTAGCGCAACCAAAACAAATCAAATTTGGAATTAGAAATAAAAACAAAGCATAAATGCCATAATTCAAATATTAAGCGAGGCATAGACAGCAAACCCTTTTATATGTAGACCTTGCATACCTTAAACTGAATCGATTTGCTTGAATTGGTTTGATGTATATGGCAATCAATTTTTTGTTTTATACGCCTATATACGTCATATCCGGATTTAATTTTGATTTTATTTCGCTGTGTTTTGGAACCTTGATCTAAAGCGGTATCCGTTAAATGGGTTAAATTTCATTACCATTAGATCATCTCTATTTGCATTCGTGACCGTCATATTTTTAGAATGTTAGATCCGTCAATTTATCTCAGAGATATACTCGAGGTGAAGACCGAATCAATAAACTACTACACAGGGTGAGTTTGCTAAAACGTGCATCTCGTTTTTCTCGAAAATGATTAGAGATACAGAAAAAATATCCATTATCAAAGTTGTCGGGCAGAATTGTTGGTGACCTTGGGTAACCTTGTGTGGTATTAGTTTTGAAGATACGGACATAAAATGTGTTTTTTAAATGAGTTGGAGTTAAAAAATTAAAATTGGGAGGCTCACTCCAGCACTCAATGCCACTAATAGGCCCATAGTGCAATATCCGGACAAACACACATACTGACACATTAAAAACACCCAACCATGATTTTTGGTTACCACCATGAATCTAACCCGAGTCCCTCGATTACCAAACCAAGGACGCTACTTACTGTGCCAATGAGAATGGGTTGGAGTATACTTTTGGTTCACTCTGTCAACATCGATGGATTATTAACGTTTGGGCCGATATTCTTGACGGTCAACTAATTGGACCATTTGATTTCGAGAGCATTTTTACAAGAGCGATAATCTGAAAGCTATATTTTCGCAAAAATGAATCAGTAGTGGTGACCCATGATCATTTCCAGCGTGATCTCTAGATTTGACTTGTTTGGGTTTTTTCATTTGGGGAAAGGTAAAAGTACTAACCGATATTGTTCGACCCTGTACTTGAGAAAATAAGAGTTAAGAATAAGAAACATATTGAAAACAATTCTTCTCAAGAATAAGAAGATACTCAATCTTGAGTTTTCGACAAACTTCATAAAAGTTCTTGAATTTATAGAGGACGTGCTATAGAAGTACGTTAAACAATAAAAAACATTTTTTTTCCACGTATCTCTCAACTTGAGTTGGTGACCTTGAATGACCTTATCAAGGTCACCAACTCAATTTTTTTCATCCGTATGAATACTTTTATAGTGGGTATATTCTCCGTATCACTAACCATTTTCGAGAAAAACAAGGTACACATAAGCTCTAACACTAGGGGAAATGGGTTCAAAAGTATACTGATTAGTTTCATGGGCCAGAAACACTAATCAACTTTTTGAAAATAACCTGCCGCAAAAAGAATATGGCTCATTGTGTTCTAGACCTATGGGAAGAGAAATGTTTACAAAACTTTTGATTTTCAATATTTCATTTAATGGTACTGCAGGTCCGCTTGTCTCGTTTCATTTGGAATTTGGCTAGAACTTTCAATATTTCAAATTTCGCTTTCATCACTGAATGGTGTTATGTTTTGAATGGCAAGGGAGCGGTATTGGTCTCATTTAGAGCTAACTCCTTATATTACCCATACACGTCGATTTAATTATCAAGTACGTTCGTTTTGGTGAATTATGCAAGGGGATACTGAACCTTTGTAGAAATTTTATAAAATCACTTCTGTGACTGTTCAATCTAATTCCCAAATCTGGAATTTAATATATTTTACAAAGTATTTGTTTCATGCGGTGCGGAGATAATAAAAAGGATGTTCGAGAAATTTTAAAAATGTTCGTCAGGCAGTACTATTTAATCCCTATGCCAGGATTTTATTCTCAAAAATCATAAATGCCACAAATAATTTGTTATGATTTCGTCTTGACGCCAATTGAGTCAATTTCACCATACGGCTTGTCTTCTGCAATTTCACATAACAAGGTCACCAACCATAATAAATCGAAAACATGACAATCGATGAATGGAGAACCATTAATCAAAAATTATTTAAAACAGGTATTGTTCGATTCATCAAAATAGTAGTAGCAACAGTAGATTCTGCCCAATAATTCTTACCCTAATTCGCATTGCACATCTAGAATGGATTGTACATTGTTTAAAAAGTGTTGGTACTTCCGATTTGCAAATGAACAATCCGAAATTTATTCCCAGATACCAAGGGCATCCCCTTACCCATGACGGAAAAAATGATTGAACAAATTATGCTCGGTTCTAAGGTCATTCCACATTATTCCGGATTTTAGATTTATCACAAGACCGACAAAAACTTGAAATGCGGCACAAACAAAATGACACTGACAGTTTATTCAGTTTTATACTGCTTTGAGTGACGATGTCAATGGTAACATTCATGGAACTATTCTATTCCCTTGTTCATACTTCGAGCTATACAAAAGCTGTGCATAATTTAACTCATTCTGAGAGGTATTTGATTTAACGCCATCATTTCATTTCTATATGATTTACTTGCTCCTACCAAATCACTCGTTACTGCTCTCAATGCTCGCATAATCATCGGTAAATATTATTCTGGAAGCCCAGTTTGTTGCGCAAGGTTTCAAGCCATTCGTCACTATACTATAGTAAATCAAATTATCTTTGGCTTGTGGGCAGCCGAGTCAATAAATCCTCTACACTTTCGCTGAGTTCTTGATGAGGGGTTATCAAAGATCACAATAACCCAACTCTTCATGGTAATCCAGAATACTCGAATATGGCTTTAAACTTGTGTCAAACTTAAATGTTTGGAAGATTCAGTGTCTTCGGGTCATAATGTCAGCTTTAACTTTTTGGATCGTGTCAGTTGTTGGCCCGAACCCAACAAGACATTATTGCAGCAACCATTGTACAAATATTTGTATAAAACTACATATCTAGATTCAGGATTCCAGTTAATATTACAACTGATCAAGGAAGTCAATTCGAAACAATGCTCTTTTCAAAACGGACCAAAACTTCTACGCTGAAATCGTATTTGCACAACTTCCTATCATCCACAATATTACGGTATGGTTGTAAGTTATAACTCATCTTGTATTACAATTTGAAAATATGTACTTACCAAGAAGCGTTGAAGGCCCTTGACATCGATCTTACTAGGATCCGTCAAGCCGTCCAAATGGGAAGTTACCATAAATTTTATTTTACTGTACGCTAGACTAAGACAGGTGCAAAGCAGATGGAGCACAGCTTCTTCCTCCTCCTCATCACCACCGCTACGGGAGAAAACACGAGCGGGGACACCTAGTCTGGTCGCATGTACCCCAATGAGACAATATTCCGTTATAGCTCCCAAGATCAGACCGATATGGTGCCGTCGAAGCAATATCAGTTGGCCGGATCTAGACCGGTTAAGTCTAGGCCATATCTGCCTGGTTATTACACACGAACTAGCGTTTGACCATCTGTCGGTCGTTTCTATTATGGCTTCTTCCTGAAGCAGCAGTTTACACAAAGCAAGCGGTATGTTTATATCTCGCCTGCTTTGTGATATAGGACGTGTTATGCCCTTGCAGGCCAGCTCATCTGCCTTACATTACCTACGATGTTGAAGTACCCTGGCACACATGACAAGCGGATATTGAACTGATCAGCCATCTCATTTAAAAATGCCAGACAGTTATGGGCTACCTTCGACGGCAGGAAGTATGATTGTAGCGTTTTAATAGCAGTCTAGCTATGTCCGTAAAAATGCGAATATCCCTCGTAGTATTACATTATACTTCAACCAGTCCATGACTTCCATTATCGCGATAGATTCAGCTTGAAAAACACTGCAAATGGGAATATGAAAAGATAGGTTGACTCCTAGTGCCTTACAAAATACCCCATAGCCAACCCCTCCATCCCTTTTTGAGCCATCCTTGAAGAAGCTTACCGCCTCATTCTCCATAACCTTCTCATTCACCCAGTCCTCTCTGGTGGGAAACTCCACAGGTTACTCCAGTGTTACAGGTCCACATAGACCTGGATTTGAGCCGAACGATTGTGCATAATGCAAGCTGGTCGGCTGCAAGAATCCAAGGGTGTGAGATGAAAGAGAATCTCCACTCCTGGCGGGTCCCACTTATACACAAGCAGGCGGTTCTTTGTACTTTCATCAATAGTTTCAGGTTACCATAATTTTTAATGCTAACCATCAAACGACAACCCCATACAGTAGTATAGGTTTGACCACTGAGACGTATAGCCAGTGTACTATGTAGGGTTCGGGCTGTATACGGGAAAGGTGCAAATCCAGTTATGATTTCAAAAAATATTGTATTGTAATTATTTATATTTCTAATGAGCTTTAAGCATAGGGATTAGTAAAGTATATTAGTAAAATGATTGTCTTAATTGCTTTTAAAAGAGCCTGCAAGCCTACAGTTTTAATTCAATTTTTCATAAAACTACAGTATATGAAATATCAGAGATCAATTAAGAAGTTTCGAATATATGATCATTTTAATTTTATTCTATTCAATCAATTCACGATGTACTCGTCCGAATATTTATGATTCAGGCGTGGTTGATGTCTCTTGGTATAAATCACAAGTCAATAAAAAAGCGGTATTTTTGTAAATTTATTTTCGAAAATATAATTTAAACCTTTTTACAAGTCGAAATTTGAATTCAGATTTGATCAACTAAACATTTATGAAATTTTAAAATTCACAGCAGTTTTTAAATTTTTTAGCTAAATTTTAAAATTCGAAAAATTTCGAAATCTTTAAAATTTGAATATTATCATGAAAATCTCCAATTTCTGGTGGACATTTTTAAATTTTAGAGCATTAATTCCAATTTTTACAATATTCATGTTTGGATCGGGAAGAATCCATTTCGAATTAAATCGGACCTGTAATCGAATCAATTGGTATTAATACTCAAAAATTCAAAGTTCTAAATATTTAGACCCTAACTGTACCGAATTATAAGGAAAAATAAATACTACACATATCAATCATAATTTGAGACAGTGCGGGACGGAATTCCCTATAGGATTTTAATTAAGACTTGTAACTAACTTAAGAAAATTTTAATTACCATGAAACCGACTCAACCTATAAATAAAAAGTATATTTTTGTCACCAAACAGGAAATATGTGTACATATACACAAAAGGGATGCAAATGAAACACGAAACCTAAGCATCCTACAATAGGTCAATGTTCTCTTAGTTTACAGTACATACAAAATAACAGGAAAACAAAAAAAAATACATGAAGTTCACTCCCCCTCTTTTATAATTTATTTCAGTTGATCAACCATTTTCAATAACTGTAACGAAAATTTTCTAAATCCACCGTTCATTAATTTTAATTAAAAATTGTTGGAAAATTATACATATCCTTCCCTAAAATATTTTATAATAATGTACATGACAACATAAATCATAAACGATATATGTATACATGTATACATAAAACGAAAAGACCATATGTTTGATTTATACAAATATTACAAATCATAATGTTCGAAAAAATTAAAGATACCCATTAAAAGGATATCCATCAAAATATAAACGAGGCTAGGCTCGTCCTCGCTTATTTTTCCTTTTTCACAACCAACACCTGGACCGTAGCTTTTGTATGTATTATGTGTGTATGCGCATAAATTCCTCATTAGCATGTTCATCTGGATTTGAAAATTATTAAATTTGAGAGAGGGTGGAAAAATATCGGTTGATCGTTCGTTATATGTATATATATGTGTACGATGATCTCTCTTATGACAGGCACCAGAATGTATGTATGTATGTATGTAACACGCACATATGGTTTTTGAAATTTTATTTAATTCCGAAAAATCACTAAAATATATTTTTGTATGAGGGAAATGTATAATTTTTTAGGGAAATCAATATTTTTTTTTTTGTAATATGCACGATCGCAGATGTTTGTACGATAATCCAGATCATATTTGACTTGCATCTGGATTTTATTTTTGTTTTATGTGTGGCTGCGCATGGTAACTATTTCCATATATGTACGTTATGTATATTAAATTTTGTACGATCATTCATCAAATCGAGATCAGGCGATTTTTAAAAAAAAATGATCGATCATAATAATTTATTCACACAGATAATCACTTTAAATAAATCTATAAAAAAAAAATAGAAATTAGTTATTGTTTTAAACATAAAACTAATTTATCGCGGTTTGCGTTTTGTTGCTAAATAAATGGGAAAATATATAAAAAAAAAAAATAATTGAGATCAAGTTTCCATTTTTGGAAAGTTATTTATTTTTATAGTTTGTTGTTCGTGCGGCAAATGTATACGAGAATTGCATATTTTAAGACAAATATTTATTTTGTCTTATACAATTTTTTGTTGTTCTATGATGCCCACGTGACAACATTTCATAAATGGAGAAAAATAAATAATACCATATGATCACTCTTAAGAACATATACAAGAATGTTTTTCATGAATGAGATTTGATAGGCATGGCATATCCACAATCTCGCCTACAATACAAATATTTCTGCTTTTTTTTTCTTCAATGAATGGAGAAAATATTAAATAAATTGTTTGAGTTGTGTCTGGATAGATTTCTAAATGTGGTATGGATACGGACCAAATTGTGTCTATGATAGACCATTAGGATGGCCACCCTAACCTAACCTAACCTATACAACCTGAACCCATCATATATCAGTTGCCTGTAAACTTATTGTAAATCATAATGAAGATGTGGAATAAGATATTTAATTTCAGCTGTCCGACTGTTTTCATGTTTCCAACAAACTTGGTAAGACATTGGGTTTGGCATAATTTGGCAACCTTGATAACGAGAATACGCGTGTCAAAATTCTTAAAAATATTCTAAAATTAAATACATTTTACAAAATTTAAATTCTGCTTAATTTTAAAGAAAAGCTCGTAAGATCCAAATGGTGCTCAAAATTTAAGGTAATTTTGAGAAACTTTCTAATATTTAAAATGAAAGTTTTTTGAAAATTCAAGAAATTTTATAAATTTTGATAAATAAAAATTAGAAAATCCGACTTGATTCTGGTGACTGAAATTTGTAAAATATACAAATTTTGTTAAAATTTCTTGTAATCCGAGTAATATTCCGGAATTAGAAATAATTCAAGTTTCAAAAATATCCAAAAATTCTTCTAGTTAACGTTCTCTAAGTTTTAAACAAAAGTTGGTTAATTTTTCTTTTTAAAGTCCTTGACCCTTCATTTGACCTTGAAATAAGATTCAAGATTACCATCAAATAAAAGGTAACTCGTATCGTTATTCTCTTTTGTTGTACGAAATAAAACATCTTTTGTATGCAATACATTGAATTTGGATTACAAAATTTGATCTAATCCAAATCTTAAAATATCTAAAACAAAATTTTAAATTCATAATCGAGAGCCAAAAAATCTTTCGATCAAAATTCGTATTCATTTAAAATTTTGAGAAATTTGAAAATTAAAATTCAATGGAATTTATGGAAGTTTAGCTTTTAAAATTAATTTAAATTTAAATTTAAAATTTAAAAATATAAATTTTTTTTAAATCTATACTCGCTGACCACCAATTTGTGTTTGTTTCCTACTTTCAAAATTTTTATTTATTAATTTAGGTTTCAGGCCTTCTATTCATAATAGGAGGTTTCATAAAATTCTTCATTATAATTTAAAAACTTTATATTCCAATTTCAATATTTTATAAATTTCGTAAGAGTTTCAAAATTTTCAATTGAAATTATGAAATTTAGATTAAGAATATATTTTAAATTAGTACTTTTGGAATTTATTTTAGAATTTCTAAATTTTTCAACAACGATTTTATCGAAATCTGAGAATATTTAAACGCTTATGCTTAACTATAAGTTTAAATTTCATAATCGAAAACTAAAAAAATCGATCCAAATTCAGTTTAATTAAAATTTTTGGGAAATCAGAAAATTGAAAAATAAACAAAATTTATCGAAATTCAACATTTGAAATTTTTATAAATTCCAACTTGCTGATTTCAACAACTACTTCAAGATTAAAAAAAATAAATAATATTTGTTTATTATTTAACCTTCCAAACCAAAAACATAATTTCATGTAATTTTTTATCAAAATTTTAAAACTTTAAATTCCAATTTAAATATTTTTGAAATTTCAGAAAATTTTCGAAATTTTCTATTGAAATTTTGAAATTTGTACTAAATTAAAAATTTGAGAAGAGTATATTTTAAGTTAGCAAATTTTAAATAATACATTTAATTTATTTTAGCATATCTGAAATTTAAATAACAGTTTTAACGAAATCTGAGAATATTTAAAAACGAATTTAAAATTCATATTCGAGAACTAAACACTCTTTCAATCAAAATTCAATTCATTTAGAATTTTAAGAAGTTTGAAAATACAAATTAAATAGATTTTATCGAAAATTAACATTGCTAATTTTTATAAATTTAAACATTTAAAAATTTCCTACTTCAATCAGCAAACTCACAAAAAAATAATTTTTATTTACTAATTTAGTTTCAGAACTTCTAAAATAAAAAATATAAAATTTTAACGATAGGTTGCATAAAATTCCTCATAAAAATTTTAAAACTTTAAATACCAATTTCAATATTTTATAGATTTCAAAAGATTTTCTAAATTTTCAATTAAAAGGTTGAGATTTGGAGATAAGCATATGTTTTCTTTAGCAAATTTGGATTACAAATTTAATCTAGTCCAAATCATAAAATATCTTAAAACAAATTTTAAATTCATAATCGAGAGCCAGAAAATCTTTCGATCTTGATTCATTTAAACATTTGGATCATTTGAATATTAGGATTATAAAAAATTATCAAATTTTTACATTTAAATTTTTTAAAAATTCCGATAATCAAAATTAATTTAAAATAAAAATACTGATCATTAATTTTGATTTTAAGCTTTGAAAAATGAAAAATATTATTTTTATTTTAAATTCTTTTTCAAATTTTTAAAACTTTAAATGCGAAATTCAATAATTTAGGACATTCCAAAAATTTAATTATGGAATTTGGATTAAATTAATTATTTTAAATTAGCAAATTTGAAATAATAAATTTAATGTATTTTTTCAATTTGAATGAATCAATGATTTTGTCAAAATTTGAGAGTTAAAAATTCATAATCGAGAATTAAAAAATCTTTCGATTTAAATTCAATTCATTTAAAATTGTGAGAAATTTGAAAATTAAAATTCAATGGAATTTATTAAAATTTAAGATTTAAAAATTTTTTTCGAGATGTTTCGGTTGGGAAGTTTTCAAATGATCACCCCGGTATAATAACTGTAGGTTTTTTATACCCAATTTCACGCCAAATGAAGTACTTCATTTTAGCTATTTTTAACCAAAATAAATTGAAGCTAACTTCATTCATAGTTATTTAGTTTTACCTAAAACAAAACGAATGATCGTTTACGATAAAATCAAAAAATTATTTGACGATAATACAAATACAATTTTTTTTGAGAAACTCGTTAACTGATTTAAGTTAAGTATAAACGAAAATAATCCTAAAACTACATATTTTCAGATAAATTTTCCAAATTTTTAAAACTGTTTTTCTAAATACATTGATAATTGCAGTTATTACTAAATTATTTAACTTGTCTAAATTTATTTTCGAAATATTTTCGTTTTGTTAAAACTCGTTATCTTCACTTAAAAATTGACAAAGTGCCTCTTGGTTGTTAATAACTAATAACTATCTGCATATATCAACTTTTTCTTGCAGTCTAGAAAAAACATCATCTAGAAGCAAAATTTAAACTATATCCCTGTCCAGAAAATGAAGGTACGTAATGGAAATAATCTATAATCAAAATTTGAAATAAATTTTGACGTTTACAAATTTTCAATATTTACTTGGTTTAAAATTTTTAAATTTCTTGAAGATAAAATTTAAAATTCGTTTAGAACATTTCTCTAATTTTGGCAATATACATATATGTATATATATTCAAATTTCCTAAGTTTAGAAATTTTTTTAGAATTTTTCCTAGAAAGCTAACTAGAAATTTCAGATATTTTCAAATTTTGAATTTTCATTCAAATTTAAGATATTTTCTCGATTTTCGGAATATCTTTCAAATTATAAAAAATTTTAACAACGAATTTTGGACGATTTTATCGAATTTACAAAAATTCATAAACTTCCCTGAAAAAAAATCGAATTTATCAAAATTACAGTGAATTTATACAACACAAGTTTATAAAATTATTTTTCAAAATTTAATATCCAAATTCTAAAATTTCGAAAATCTAATTTGACGTTTACAATTCTGAATATTAACTCGGTTTTAAAAAATCAAAAGTCTTCAAATTTAACAAAGTCACAGAAGCTTTGTGGATGAGTAGATGAGTTTGTTACAGTTGAACGATAATTAAATTAAAAACAAAAATCCATTTTCGTCAGATCGTTCGACGACAATGAGAAAAATTATTGAACATTAAAATGTACTGTTTCGTTGCAAATTTTCGTACGTAGGAACGTAAGGTTAACTGTTAATACCGTAATTCGTGTGAAATAACCAATTATTAAAATTCTAAAATTAATTCAAGAACAATTTACAATAGTACACAACACAACATAGCGTTATTTAATTTTAATTCCTAACTGGTTTCGAACCAGTTCTGTCGCGGAACTAACCTGGAACGAAAAGTATTTCCCAAAATTGGAATAAAAATATCGGTTTGATTCTCTGCTATAGACCGCAAAGGACTTGGCTGGTAATCGTGTATTAGCCTGCCATGTTACCTATTAAGGTTTTCAAGTGTACGTCTTACATCCAATTAACTATTGTTCTTGATCATCTTGTAATATGCTTCTATTTTGTTTAAAAGTTTAATCACCAGCACAATTATACCCGGCTGGCTAACCGGGTAATTAGCCTTATTTCCGCATCACCGAAAAACCAGTAAATAAATTTGAGTGGGCTACATTTTAATATTGGATTTTAAAATAATACATTTTTCATTTTAAATAAATATATTCTCATTGATAACGGGTCATTTATACATATTCTACAAAAATTTTCACTATACCAAATTTTGGTCCAAGCACTCTCATAGTAAAACACACGAAAAATTATATTGCATCAGTCGTGGACAATTTTTCGTGTGTTTTACTATGTGATTACTTGGCAAGGTCAATTAAAATTTCAGTTCAGCAGAATTTAGGCAAAACGATTTTGAGACTTAAACACAGTCCAATCAGAGTCATGCTTAACACTATTCAAATAACTATGTATCTAAAACATCCATCAAAATTATATACAATAAAACTTGAGCAATCAAATGCTTTCAATTAATTTTTATAATATTCCCATAAACATACACATTACACACATCATGAACATATTTCCATAATCGTTGTAATAACCTTCGTAATAAAAGCCAGAGGTGTGAACTAGCCAATAGTTTTTTTCGAATCTAATATCGTAATATGGGATTTCTTCAGGTCATAGCACTATGCGCATAGCACATCTATAAACATAATAATAATTGCAAACTATACGTTTATTATACCAATAATCATATAATTTAAATAACAGACGGAAATCATTCAAAACTATATAATTCACCAAACTATAAAGCTATGTATGTATATAAGCAACAACATAATACAACATAATATACAATAAGAACAAATCTGTCTGCGAACTAAGAAATACAATTTTAGGAAACGAATTTCATAATTTGTTCATGGGATCTAATCTAATCTTAGTACTCGTCCCCAACGCATAAGGGAACTATTTAAAATTCGAGTTAGCGTCATACCGATTAATCTAACCAAATACACTCAAAATGACACAATTGAACGGCTAAAAATAACAAAAATGCCGCACAGTAGTATCATCAACAACGCAAAAAATCTCACAGTAATTAATTGCTTCTAGTACCTTAAAATGACATAAGTTTCCTATATATGTGTATATGTACATGGTTAGGTCATTGAACGTGTGCGTATATATCTATACTTAATACCAACAACATGATGTAACATGATGTAATCCGTTCGCACGCAAACCAAAATTACGATTAACTCGAGTCTCAATTACGTTCTGAGGGCCGTAAACCATTAATTTAAAATCGGGCGGCTTAATTTTGCTTTTGTTGTAAATGATTAATAGTTTGTTTGTTCCGCATATACCTATTACCTACATATATGGAATAGTAATTGTTTAATTTAAAAAATTTGTTCGTTTATCAAATCAGTAAACCCAATTGTTATAGATATCGATATCTATAATTCCGGATTTCGTGAGGTCACCACCCCTCTCAATCCTGATTTCTTTATTTCGCTTACACACCAACAACTTAGCTAATTAGTTTTTTTTTGTGGTTTAAGTATAACGCGCGCGTTGGCGTTTTATTCGTTGTGCGAGATAAGCTCTCCACGTCTGTAGGTGTGATCCATGCATCGATTTGCCCTATTCACTTGTTGTTTCAACACTGTCACCTAAAAGTATGATAACATCTCGAAATGAATAAAGTGCGTGTGTGCGATATACGTACATAAAATTAGCATATCGCGTTTAAAATAAAGGGACAAAGAGTTAATAATAAACGAAAGATGCTGCGATGATTCATTTAAGTATAAGACCTGTGTGTATATTGACCTGTTTTATAAACACCATTTAACGGCTTTATGGGAATACATACATATGTGTGTATATAGAAGACAAATTGAAAGACAAAACAGAATAAACTCATATCGCGGACATGATTAAACATGTTGAATACCGTTCGAACTTTTTTTTGTAAAACATTTTATTGACAGATAATTTTCATGATACGGTTGTGTTTTAACTTGACTGCGGTAAACACGCAGCAGTAACGTACCCCATCAACGAAACATATGATTTTTGCAACAACATACATAAGTGATTGTCCGACGCGCTGTATGAGTAATCTTCTATGAATTTTTGCATCATTCTTTTCGATTTCTTTTATTAATGAGTCAATATGGTTGAGAAGCATATATAAAGGAATGGTGATCGGTGCGATGACTAAGCGATACATGGATACCGTATCGAAGAATTTTGTTTTGGTGGTAAACATTTTTTGTTTGTTTTTTTTGTCTGTTGGATATGACGACATACAATTAGAGTATTATGATTTTTGAGGGGCTCGAGATTAGCGCGCTTATATATGTAGATTAAAGTTTCGGATTTGAAAAATTAAGATTAGATTTCCATCTAGAAATTACACTTTGCACTCTGGATTCGATAGTTTGGGGTGAGAATTCCACTATACAGATTGCAATATCAATTTACTTACACTATTTCTCTGCTCATTAATATCAATTCTAGACCTTAAGATTTGGAATCAAATGGATAGAATTTTCTCTTGATTTTTATATTAAAAGTGGGATGTCGCAAATCCAACGAATGAGAACGCTCAATCTGATACAAGAAGCAGGAAGAAGAATTTGGAAAAAGACTAATAGATTCACTTTTAAGACAAGAGAAAGTGACAATATAAAAGGAACAACGAGCTGTGACTTGTATGAATGAAGAGCTACACAGAACTGGTAACACAATCAGAGGAACGAGCTGGAATGGGATACCTAAGGGGTTCTAAAAAGAGTACAACCACTTATCATCCTTACGAGATGTCTTGAACAGTTTGTTTGCGCTATTGCTAATTATGTTCTTTTACACCATCCTATACTAATGTCACATAGAACATCACTTTTCTAGCCACTATACTGCCGTTGCGATATCTGTATGCTATATCTGGGTTCTGTTATTAGTTATAAAATATGAATGACCTAAGTCCAGGAGCTTATATACTTCTCATTACTTTCGAATGTGTTTAGTAAAAACAGGTCTGCCTTGTATATTAAATGAGACCGGTCGATTCGCCTTTGCGCTGATGAGGACAAGTGAAAATTAGGTGGAGTACTGTTTCGTCCTCCTCTTCATCGTCGCAGCTGCGATAAAAAATATAAGCGCAGACGCCTAGTCTACCCGAAGCGATATCAGCTGGCCAGATCGAGACCGTTCAAGTAGATATGTCAGATCTGCCTGGTTATACGCACGAATTGCTGTAGACTAACTGAAGTTGGTTCTTCTGTTGGCTTCCTAAGGAAATGTGATTGTATCGTTTTAATAGCAGTCTGAATTTCCTTCAGAAATGCAAATCTTTTGTGCAAATATTACATTATACCTCAACCAGTCTATGACTTCCTTCCATATTATTGCGATAATTTCAGCCTGGAAGATACTGAAAAGTTAGCCTTCAGTGCCACACTCGGCCCTCCAAACTCTTTTTGAACCATCCGTGAAGAAGATCAGCGCCTGTTTCTATTGATACTTTACATGCTTTACTTCTACAGTATCATACTTAACTTAAATTGACAGAAAACATCTATTCACACCAACGCATTCCCTGAATAAATATATTGCCTGTCAATTAATTAAATTTCTACGAAAATATTATTTGCTTGTGGCTTACGATTACTTCCGTAAGTATATATTGGCAATCATTTCATCAGTTGGTTTGTATTGAATATTGATGGAACCATTTTTGACCATCTCACGGACGAACTCTGATTTGATTTCAATGAGTTCGGTACAGGTAGATGTTGATTAACAATTATGTTGCATTTTTGATGTCACAATACACCACCATTTGTTTCGATGATTAACGCATAAATTCAAATTGAATGAAATTTATTTTACGGTACAATTGATTCGAACACCTAATCTGGATTAGTTGAACTGGCATTACATCCACGTAAATAAGGTAATTTGTTACAATTCACCATATCGTAGATATATTGGGCGACATTCGATCATTTCTGACCAAATTATACGAGTACACTATTCAGGACAGTGAAGTTAATACTAAAAAAAATAACAAAAAGTCACACTGTTAAATAACTAACTGCCGGTTTTGCGTCAATGGGAATTAAATAAGATGGAGCGGTTAGATTTTCACAAAGATTCTTAATGGCCAAAACTATCTGAAAATATAGGCCAGTACTCGTGCACATCCCTAGGGTCACCGGTACAAATTTTAAGAATCGGTTAAAACGAAATCGTTTACGTATCTTCTAAATGATGTAAAATAAATAGTAAAATTCATCAAAATTTAGTTTTCTTGACCACAAAGATTGTTAATGGCCTAAACTATCTGAAAATATAGATTACTACCTGGGAACATCTCTAGGATTGGCGGTACAAAAATGAAGTAACTTTTAAATTTTGTAACCAATAGTAAAGTTAATCAGAATTTAGTCTGCTGGACCACAAAAATCCTAGTTTGTCTAAACTATCTGAAAATACACGTGAGTATCCGCGGACATCTCTAGGATTGACAGTAGAAACTATTAAAATTTGTTTAAAATCTAACCGGTAAATTTTATATAATTCCTATAGACGCAAAGTTGTCAGTTAGTCTAAGCTATCCGAATATGTATTCGAAAGCATGTGATTTTCTCTAGAATCAGTGGCATAAAATTTACAAAACACCTAAAATTCAAATTTTCTCTATAAATAAAATTCCAATTGGAAAAAATGCTCGTTTAACAATGTAACTTTTTTGTTATTTTTTTTTAGTATTAACTTCACTTTCGTCATCACGCATAACCAAACTTTACTCGAATCGATGAAACGTTTCGAAAAACCGTTTCATGGTAGTCAACGCCATGCTGTGGCAAAAAATCTTTCACTATATACCCATCTCATGAATTTCATTATGGATAGACTTACATCAGAGCAACGCTTGCAAATTGCTGAATTTTTTTATCAAAATAATGGATCTGTTCGTCAAACTTATCGTGCACTTCGTCCATTTTATGACGTACATAATCGTCCTTCAGAGCGGCTAATTCCAATAACAATACATCGTTTTCGGACCACGTTTACTCTTACTTACTCTCATGAGACGCCGAACAGTGCGCACTGAAGAAGCTGTAGCCGCTGTCCTTCCAATTTATGGAAGATTTTACGAAAGGATCTTGGCTTAAAAGCGTTCAAGATTCAATTTGTGCTGAAATTGATATTGACGTTTAATTTCCATTCAAAATTTTGTTCTCCGATGAAGCCCATTTTTGGTTCAATGGGTACGTCCATAAGCAGAATTGTTGCATTTGGAGTGAGGATAATCCACAAGCTTTTATCGAAACACCATTTCATCCACAGAAAATTACTGTTTGGTGCGCTTTATGGGCTAGCGGAGTCATTATGGTACATATATCTTCAAAAACGGCTGGCAGCTGGTAGTCGTTCTTTGTATCCTCTAAGGCCACTGCTAAAATCTAAACACTTATCAAGTGCCGTGAAGCTGAAGCTTTACAAAGCGTTGATCAGGCCCGTTGTTATGTTTGGATGTGAAAGTTGGGCGCTGACGGATGAGTACGAGAGATGGCTCCTTACATTTGAGAGAAGAATCATGCGTGTGATTTACGGCCCTAAACGCGAAATAGATGGTACATACCGAGCTCTGTACAATTTCGAGATCAGAGATCTGACGAAGATCCCCGATATTGTACATGAAGTTAGATCTCAGCGAGTACGCTGGCTCGGTCACGTTCTGCGTGCTGATCCGGAACGAATTGTGCAGCGATCTCTGAAAGGAGAGCCACCATATGGTAGGCGCAGAGGTCGTTGCAGGCGACGATGGCTCCACGATGTAGAGAACGACTTGGCCTCTTCAGATTGTCTAAGACAGTATGAAGACCAAGCTCAGGATCGAAACCGTTGGAGCCAGATTGTTGATTCAGTAAGGGGCCAGTAATGGCCTTTAACACTGTTATTATTATTATTATCTTCAAAAACGATGATGGTCAGAATGACATGATTAGAAATTTTTTCGTACCTCGATTAGCTGGCATTAATCTTGCTGACATGAGGTTCCAACAGGTTTTCTGGTGTCGTCGATTGTTCATTTTTGCATGGTATTTGCTTTATTAAAAACGTGCCGTTGATAAGAGACTACAGACGTCTAAATGAACCAAACCGGATAAAGGGTCAGCACGATTACCAACACCATTAAATGAAGCGCGAGTTTCCCTTCAATGCAAACAATGCATTTGTTGTTGCTTTTTTGTGAATTTTATTTTACTGTCGCAAATGGGTTGAAAAACGCAGATGCCACAAATTATTGCCTATAAGTGACCAATTTTACTTTTGTCACAATCAGTCTGATCGGGGAAATGCTTTTAGGTGATCTGGGTGAACTGCTAAATTAATGCATTGATTCATCAGCTTCACTTTTGTAATCAATTTTCGGCCGCATTTTATGATTTTCCAACAATATCTTTTGAATCGAATTTTATAACTAATCCTTTTTTTTCCAATTTCATAAACAACAAAAATTAATTTTTTAACTACGAACGTCCGGTTTTCGTCCAATTCACAGATCATACGGTGTTAGTGCTGGTTCATTGGCCTACAGTAATTTATTTTCCATATAACTTGCGGTTAATCACGAAATCACATTACATCACACATCCATGGCATTCAACATGTTAAATCGCACAAAGTCGCAAGAGTCGAGTAGGTTTATATTCGCGATATAAAAATTTAGAAAATTAAATTTAAAATTCATAAACTTAATGGCATATGAAATCATTATAGCATTACCTTTCAAGCATTAGATCACTAAGCGCGCGAATAATAACAACAACGAAAAAATCGTGAAATCATGTCCATTCATGTTTGGTTCAAGATTCGTTTAGGAATGATTTGTTATTAACGACGAAATAGATTTTGCATTATAGATTTGTAAATATGCTATAAAAGTTATATTTTTGGTCCGGTACCCGAATATAGGGATTTCTATGTAGACACATAACGTATATGTTTAATTATATACATATATGCATCGGCGAATACATGTCAACAGTTTTTTTTTCGGGGCATTCCCAACGGTCTACTTGTAAACCGATTTTTATTGAAATGGGCTATACGACCCCTTGAGATATTCAAATGATAATAAACTTTCTTATTTACAGTATATGTATATAGACATAAGTATACATAAGATTTGCATCCCTATTGTCATCTTCGAACAAAACGGAACACAATAACGTTTAAATTATTGAAAGGTTGTGTACCTCACATATTTGGTGTGTCTCTATTATACACACACACACACACATTTCTATATTGTTGTAATCCTTTTGTAACCCTTTTGGTCTTATTGTCTGGTTATTTATGAGAAAACCCAAACCGAATATTGTCTTCACTTTCATCAATGCAATGTAATAATAATAATAATAATAAGATGTAAACCTTATTGTGTTTATCTTATGCGCATGACATGACAATTTGATGAGATGGTTGATTTTTGAATTAGCATGATATGCATTTTGTCGCATTATTCAGATGAGATATACAGTTTTTAAGATTCGTTTTGAATATTTAGAATATAAGAAGGGTAACAGTTATTATTGTTATACATACACCATGGTGAAAGCTACCATTGTACTGGCTTTGTATTCTAAATTATTTTACCTGTCGATATTAAGAAAATTATTTTATTCAATAAAATATTCTTTATATTCTTTAAGAACGAGACAGTTTGAAAAGAAGTTGGAACAAGCCAGAATTTAATAATATTTTATTCAAACAATTGTTTAATCTCATACAGTGTATTGAGTTAGAAGAAGAACAACATATGTACACCCATTGGAGAGGTATAAAATGGTCTGTTTTCATTCCAGTAGGCCTATTATTTTGAAAATTTCAGGTGAGTTTAAAACAAAATGGATTTTCGAAATCAATTACACTTGAGACCGACTTATTTGCGCACCAATACTGATAAGTTACCATTTTGAATAACACAAGAAAAACTCAAAGTCAAATTATAATTTTCTCAAATTCCAATGTAAATACCTACACACACAAACTATACAATCTTTCCAGATACTCTATAAATAATTATTATTGCGACGCCATTTTTTAGAGAAAATGTTTAGAGTCTGCGACCCAATCCAATTTCATATTCAAATGTTCATCATAAAGAAATGGGAGTAATTTAATTTGGGGAAAACTTATAAAATCGCAAAGTTTATGTAATTGGAGAAGTATTACAGAACCTAAGGTCCATCTAGTAAGCATCAAATTGCATTCACCAAGCAAAACGCTCCAAATACTTCAAGCTGCGGTGTTTGGATCGTAGGGTACCGACTACCGATTGAAAACGTCTATGACCCTCTGTTGGGTCCCCAATAAAAGCATTGTTTAAAGTTCATTAAGCGTGTTATGAAAAGTTAGTCATTTGTTAAGAATTATGTCACTTTTTCTCAAACAGGTCGAAAATTTAAATTTCAAAGAAATTGATGGCAATATTGGCAGCTGTAGTCCAGATATTGAATTAGAAAAAAAAAAAAAAAAAAAATATGCAGAAAGATATAAATTTCAACCAAAACTTTTAATATTTTCAAAAAAGTGTCTATGGAGACTCTTGACGCTCGCCGGATCGCTTTGTAATTTGGATAGATCAAAATGTTCAGCGGGACAAAGTTTTGTACGTAACCTAATTTGAAAACGGCCGCACAAATTGGTGATTAAGAAAAAAATTAGGGCGTTGTTTTTATTTCATGATATCTAGATTTTGTTTTAAAAAAAGAAAGAGAACTTACAGAAATGGTTAGATAGGCAACCTTTATGGATATACCTAGATCAAAAACAATACCACGTGTGATTACATACATGTATTTATACATGAAATTTTCAAAACTTATTGAGCAAATAAATTAAATATAATTAAGTTTGTTTCGTATTCTAACAACGCCCTCATTTATTTTTTTGTTGAATTTTGAAAAATTAAACCAATTTTATATGCAGACACTGTGTCCCAAATTGATGTGAATTCGAATTAAAGCTTTTGGTCACAAGAAGTTCAAATAAAGCTTTTTTAATTCTAAAAGAGCTTTAGGCATTTTTTAAATTTACAAAAATTTAAGATTTGGATATTGACAGGTTGCAGTCAATGAAGAACATAAATGAAATTTTATTAATTTTCGGCCTAAAAAAGCTTTGTTTAAAGTTCGTTAAAGCTTCTGAAAATATAAGAGCTTCATAAATAGTAACAATTTTTTGATGCCAAGTGTGTGGTATTGTAGATAATATTTCCCATAGTAGCTCATATATGATTTTGTTATGTGAAGTGGTTCAAGCACCTTTAAATTACAAGTCGCAGAAAGTGAAGAGCTCAATGTATAAAAGTTTATGGAATAAAAAAATTAAAATTAAAATAATCGTACGAAATTAACAAAATTCATTAGATTTGGATTAAAAATTATCAAGCACGTCGAAATTTAATATTAGAAAAATAAAAAATACAAAATTTTGCTAATTCCGATAATTAAGATTCGGAATAAGTAGGTATTAAAAAACTCGGTTTCTTTAAATTTGATTACATAATTTAAAATGTTGTTATATTTAATAAATCGAAAATTAAAATCCTGCATTTCTGTGGAAGTTCACTTTAAGTTCAGAATTATAAATTATAAAATTGAGTATTTCAAAAAATTTATAGTAGTCAATTCTCAAGTTGGAATTTTATAATTTGTATTTTATACATCTCGAACGTCAAAAAGCACTTTTTATTTAATGGTTTGAATTGGTCAATATTCCATAAACTGAAATATTATTTCCCGAATTTCAAAAATTTGAGTTCAAAATTCAACCAATTTTTTTTTTTAAATCGGCACAAAAAGATTTCTTTCTCCCCTTGATTTCTCCCCTCCATACTCCTTTTCAATGTTTCTTTCTTGTATTCTAGTTTTTTATGATGCAATCTTTTTATTCCGTTTTTTTTTTGTTTGTTTCTTTATTGAATTTTCCGTTGATAATAATTTCATTTTGTTACATTTTCTTTTAAATTTTCTTCAACTATAAAAGACTATGTATGTATGTATGTACGTAAAGCGATTAACGAAAACGAGGAATACAAAAAAATAACGAAATCAATCGAAAAATAAAATTTTGTTGTGTATGTATGTATATGTTCTTCGATTTCCTATTGTGAGTTTATTTTTTAAAGATGCATATTTATAAGGGGTTATTGGAAAACTCAATCGTCTTGATACAATATAACAATTGAAATAAATATAATTTTTTCTGCACTGATGGGTTAAATTCACATAATTCAGATATAATCCAACAATCCAATTAAAGCACAAAAAAATGTTTTGGTGAAATTTTAGATGAAATTTAAAATAGAATTTTTTGGAACAATCTTCTTAGGCCACAACCAACAGAAGAAATTTACCATGCGTCGAATAGGAGAGATTTTAATTGAAAATCACCAAAAATACTGGGAATAGTTTAAAATGTTAGCTTTACCAAATCTTTACTATAAAAATACTAAAAATGGGAATAAAAGAAAATGTTTACGTTCCACCGGATAATGGTGCGCCGATACGTCCATATCCTATATAGGTTTCGTTGGTCTGATAATATAGCTTGTCATCTATCAATCTGACATTAACTTTAATCAGCAACTTTTGGTGAGTGATACACGTACATGTAGTGTTTTATTTTCCAAAAAATATTATCATCGTCAAAATATGTCATCGTTTAAATATGATTTAATAACAATTTTTCAATTAATTGAGGTTTTTCCACACATAATGTGTTTGTATGGAAAAAATTTGAAGAATATCAAAATACATTTTTTTTGAAAGGTAACAAATAGATTGAAATTTATAAATTTCTATATTATGAATTCGGATTGAAGCGGATTTGTAGACGGAAGAAGCGGGAATGATGGAAGGCCGAGGTTCTGAAAGTCATTGTCATTGTCATTGTTGTTGTTGGACGTTTTTCCGCTTTAGAATGGCACCCAGGCTGTACCTATATCCAATTCTAAGCCGTCGTGCTATATCTGTGTGTCAGTACTGTTTGGTATGCTTAGCCAGGTACTAGACCTATTACCATCCCTGCCGCGTGGAGGCGCATACTTTTCTACTTTAGCTTATGTTTGATTAAAAATTACTTGGATATAGTATATCCAGCGTCAGTCGTTAAAATACTTAGTATAAGCTTCATTTCGCTTTGTGTTCCGTAGGCCAAAGACTGATTCAATTATTTAAAATCCTTAGGTTTGCACCTAGTGTTAGTTTTTTAAAACCCTTATAACTAAAATAAAATTTTTAGGTTTACACCTAGTGTCATTACTTTTAAAAACTCCTTATAACTAAGATAAAATTGTTAGTACCTTAAAAATGAATCATCGATCTTTAGCCTACCTCCCACAAAGCACAGTATCACAGAATCTTTTGAGATGTGCGATATTAGTAGGCATCATCAGCACTAGCTTACTAGCCGGCCAATCTGCGTTAATTGCGTCAATCATGTGTTCTCTAGCTTCAGTGGCCAGAGCGCAGTCGTAAAGAATGTGGTCAACTGTCTCAGCAGCTTGTCCACATTCACACATGTTGGAGTCCGCCAGATTAAGTCTAAACATATAATCTGCGAACTTTCCATGATCGGCTAGCATTTGCGCAAAAGAAGCGCTTATGGATAGGCGCATCTCTAATCTACCTTCAATACTCGGTAAGTAACTGAAGGTAGTTTTCTGTTGAATTTGACAAATTTGAAAATTTTCAAAATTCTGAATTGTATACTCAAAAATCATGATGATAACTTTATAAATTGGCAGATGTAAACTAATCTAGAAATTTTTTAACAGATCTCGATTAATTCAAATTTTTTTAAATTGCAAATTTTCGTTCGATCGGCTACCTGATTTAAATTCAGTGATCATGTTCAATTCTCAGAACAAGGATTACAATTTAATACGACTAAATTCCAATGATATAATCGAGATCACAACATTTCGGATAAACGCACAACATTGATCTATACTATCACGGTCAACTGTGACCATCTAGAAATTAATAACAAAATAAAACATTACTCTCGATACCAAATTTTAATCAATATTTCTACACACTACCATAGTAAAACACACGAAAAATAGTCTTGTGTAGGTACAAGACAATTTTTGGTGCGTTTTACTATGGGAGTGCTTCAAAATGTTTAATAAAATAAAAAAATAAATAATTTATGTAGCCTCTCCAATAATAATAATAAATTTTCCTAATAGAGGAGCAGCGCTCATCTTTATCGACCTCTTTATACAATGAAGACAACTATAGACCCGTTCTAATAAGCAGACTCGAACCAATAAAACAGCCGGGCCTACTCGAGCGATTTATATCCATGTATAAGAAAATCGCAGGTCTGGTTATTTAATTAAAAATTCTCAAACTCTACCCAACACAATAAATTCCAAACAAACAACAGCAGGTAAATGTTCCATTGTAATGGTTTTCGAAAAAGCAGCAAAAAAATAAAAAAAAATTGTTTTGTGCTAAGCTTGGAAAAATTCTTATTTTTTTTTAACTTGGAGAGATTAATTGTAAGCTGAGCGCGGAAACATGTATCTTATGATTAAGACAATTAAGTGGGATATTTTTTTTTGTTTTGTTTCGTTATATTTTGTATTTTGTAACATGTAATGTAACGTCAGCCAAGCGATTAATTTGTCATTGAAAAAACGTGTAATGTACGTACAAATATAAAATAGAGAACTGGCGTGGGTATTATTTCAAGTACGAAATAATGTCTTTGTTGTGTGCACATATATATCCACGATATATACTTATATATACATATAATAGATAAGAATCTATATATTTAAATTATGTCTTATGTATATATACATTTCCTCAAATCGATTACATAAATATGTATATATTCTGTGGCACATACACATAGATTATATTACGTATTCCAGTCAGTTAAATACCTATATTTCGATTCGATATATAATCCCATCAAGTATCGTGATTCGTGACTCATATAAAAAAAATATATATATAAGTTGACAGGTTTTTGATATATTCATGAATAAATTTAGGGACACACATCTATTGTATTTCTAATAATGTATAAAAAAAAACAAACTAAACCAAACAAAAACATCAACAATATAAATGTATAACTTTAAATAAACAAATAATGTTATAATCAAAATTCCCAAAAAAATGGAAATATGTTTTATTCTTATCTCTAAATCACTTAGAATATAAATATATGTATATACATAAAGAACTAAAAACCCCAAGAAAATTTGTTAAAATAAAAACAAACAAAGGCATCATCCAAAAGTAAAGGTATGTACATAAGACCAACAACAACGACAATAACACACAAAACCAAACAAAATACTGAACCCTCACATAGACCAATAAATTATACGAACTAAGAGAGTCAACGCGCATCCCACAGGAGAAACTAAATCACATCAATTCTAATGAAGTGTGTAGGCGTAAATTACCCAAAACTGTATACGAAACTAAATTATCGTTTTGTAAGACATAAGCCAATGTTTTGAATTAAAAAAAAAGATACAAAATTGAAGAAGATTGCGTTAGTGAATTTCAATGCGAGAGGCTTCCAAGTATATATAATTTATAATGCTGTGTGTATATAAACTACAAAACGACAGTTTTTAATTAAAAAATATTGTCTTTTACTATAGCCTACGCATTCAAAGTATACAATTTATTAAAACCCTAATTAAATGAAGTATTATAGATTAGGCCCAACCCAGCCAACGAAAATATTTTTAATTATCAATTGAATATGCATATTATGTAGAGAGACGATCGTCTGAAATCAAATATCCTGCATATGTTTATGTGATCGGTTGATATTTGTATGTATGCTTGATCGAATTTCTAAATCCTCAAATTCATTGAAAATGATTTGGCTGGAACGATCGAAAGTTACGTTAGATTAGGATGGCCATAACAATGGACTAGCATAGACACTGATTGGTCCGTAACTGTTCACATTTGAGTTACCTCCTCTTCACCCGTTGAACCATCCTAAGCTTACCAAGAAGCGTTGAAGGCCCCTGGCATTGTCCAAAGGGGAAGTTCGCTGAAGAAGTCATTTTATTCTTCTGTACGTTAGACTAGGATATGTGCAGAGCAGGTGGAGCACAGTTTCATCCTCCTCCTCCTCATCATCACCGCCAAAAGACTGCGTGGAATCACCAAAAGAAATTTTGTAGACCTTGAGTAGGGGTGCCCTTGAGGGCCCACTTATACACAAGCATCCGGGTCTTTGGACTTTCATCAATAGTTTCAGGTTAGTCATAATTTTTAACGCTGGCCACCAACCCCATGGTTTAGTTACCATTTTTTTCTATATCAGACAAATGTAATAAATGTAGAGGATTTTAACTCTATCATCTTTTATTCACTATAGACCCATTTTCGAGAAAACGAGCTATACAAATTTGAGTTAGAGTCCTAATAGAGAAGTCCCCGCGGTATTCAATGATTTTAGGTTTTTTATTTCCAATTTGTTTTCTACTTAAATCATTATAGTTGTCATTTTTAAATCAATTTTCCAAAGATTGAAATGCAAGCTCTTTGATTTTGCGGTCAAATAACTTTGAAGTTGTTCAAAATTTCAAACGTTTAACGTACATATTTTTTTATTCTATTAAAACCGTTGGACCCTATTGAGGTTCTGCACATAATGAGCCCATGGTGCAAACCTAGAAGATCTAGCGTTGGCATGGGACTAAAATCTTGGCACGTTCATGGCCAGTCATAAGTGCTACCAGATTTCTGAGTTGGTTCTTTGTGAACCTCATGTTGGGTTTAGTAATGAACCGTTGCACTTTTCGGCACCTAGGAGTAGGATGCCACTTCAGTCCTAGTTCAAGTATAGCGAAATTCCTTATATCGTCCTTATTACCATAAGGATAAAGGAATCGCTGGTTCGGGACCAACAAACCTAATACATGATCCAGATTTCGCGAAACAAGTCAGTACTCTAATGTTGGAGCAAACCAGATGAATGTAGTCCTTGCAATCTTTGACCAATTTGAATACAGTCAAAGGATAATTAAGGGTATTAAGCACAGCTTTACTATCCATGCAGAGAATAATATCCTTCCCTAAATCACTAGAATGAATTGATGAAGTTAAATTGAGGCAACACATTACAATATTTACCATTTCAACCTCCGAAATATGTGACTTATAACTTTACTTATTAAAAATCTGTTTATGCTACGTACATCTTCCGTACTACACTGTGCCAAGAATGAATGACTTCGCAATTCGGGCAAGCATAGAATGGGCTCCATAGGCTATCCAGCCTTGATATAAATAAGATGTGAACCACATCTTTTTGGGGGTAAGAACCCTAAGAATTGCCAAAAAATAGCAATGGCCTATTGCAGCTTACAATCAAGGTGAAATTTCCAGGAGTGTTTGTCATCTAGAAGCGATTTTTCACCTGTAAGAGGTTAGTTTCAGCTAGGTAGACCAAGATTATCGAGTCTATAAGTGTCATTCTTAGCCAGAGTTGTGTTAAGTCTGGCGAGGAAAGATAAGATCTTACAGAGTTTGCCACGCAGTCTTGTGCACGAGTCTTGGGCTTTTTATAAGCTTTTTCAGCTACCCAAAATCGATCTGAATCCGAAATGAAATTTGTATTTTTGGCTTATTTTTAATTTTATGCACACTCTTCCTTAACTTTTTAAGTTCAAGACACCAGAAGGGTTTGCTCCGCTTCTTCTGGTTATTAATAATAGGAAATGACTTTTCAAAAGCAGTCGAGGTTACTTTCGTTAGTACAGTTGCCTGCAACTCAAGGTCAGTGATAGACCTAATCTGGTTAGGTGAATCTAGTAGTGAAACAAAATTTATCCCAATTCGTAAGTTCCCTATTGCGATATAGTTTAACTGGTGGTATTTTCAGATTAATATTAAAAGAGATGAACCTATGTTCAGAGGTGACAATATAATCGGTCACCCTCCAATTTAGAATCAAGTCAACGATGGACAAAACTTAGTAACAACCATTTCCATTCGAACCATTTTGAAAAACATTGGCTCACAACCAACATTGAGAATCTCTTACTCAGAAGAGTAAATATAAATATAGTATTCGAACTATTCCAAATGGCATGACGAGCATAACCTAATTTTTGTAAATATGCCTGGCTGCCCCTTGATTGTAATCTCCTAACTTTGAAATTTTGTAATTTGTCGTATGTGCAGCGTAGTCAAACTTTATGTAATTTTTGCAGTTTGATACAAAATTGGCCTATGTTAAAAATAGCTCAAAGGAAAATTTTGACAGTTGATTACGGAAAATGTTAAAGTAATGTTCTATAGTAAAGCCTAAAATCATAACCTCGGCTGAGATTTTGCACAGAAGGAGAGAAGTGGGATTGTGCCTTGTATGTGCTGAAACCGCAATAGACAAAGCAAATTCGTATAAGCGAGATCGTGTGGAAATTGAATCGTAGAAATAGAGATGTAAACTCGCTTCTCGTCTTTAGTGTAAAATCTTAGTCCAGGGCTGGCAACAAAGTTTTGAAAATATTTATGGAACATTTTAAAGGTCTGGCCGCCTATACAAGCTACGAACTGAAGTCGACAAATTGATGGTTTTTCAAGACCCACTGCCATTTCGTACTGGAAGGAATGTTAAGTGTAACCTTATCAGAAACTAGCAAACACTGAGTTTAACCAATAAAGAAAATAATATCCCAGACGGTGAACTTGTTGAATAGCTGTCAGACCCACCCTCCAAGGAACCTTTGGTCAAATGATTTTGGAGTGGCCATTCATTGTTCGACGAGAAAGAAACGAGAAGGAAAATGAACACCTAAAAAGGGATTACAAACTGAAATACTGGAAAAACAGACTATCAATCATGATGACCATTATCATAGTTTTTTTTCTAACGAAGATGAACTAGAAAGAAAAAAAGAATGAATCTTAAAAATGAAACGAATACCGATCAAAAGATGGAAATCCGAACAATCACCAGAAATAATAGAATGCTCGCTATCAAAAATTAATGAAAACGCTAGCAATCAACCAAAAAACAACATACTTAAAGAGATGGCACTCCCGCAAATCACATTATTAGGTAATCGAATGTGCCACAATCGATAAAGGCGCATCGGTCACACATAAGTATTATGGAGTCATTTCACTTAGCATCAACGTATAGTAAACTACGTAAACAATGGCAATAATAATTACTGGGCTAGAAGTGACAAACATAAACCTGCGCACTTTGAAGTTACTTTCCAACAACGGATGTAAATGCAATAAAATCTATAATAAATTACTTAAGTACAAAATAAACTCGAAGATATCTTCAAATTAGTAAACTTTCATATACTTACGCAATATTTTTAATTGTCAAAGATTTGAAATTTTATGACACTATTAGTAGGATTCTAGTATTTAATTTAAACGAAGTAAGGCCAACCTTTATTTTTTGAATGTCATTTTTGTGTTAGGATGTAGATGGCGTTTGAAAAGTTGACGGTTGTTTCTTTTTATTTTGTGTACAGTCCGCAAATAATGTTATTTTTTAAAATGATTCGAATTGTTGTCAACGTGCTACCGACAAATTCAATAAAGTATAAAATTAAACTAGAATTTAAACTTGTTGTTTACCTTAAAATTACAATAAAACGTTTTGTACCGCATAATTAACCGCGCACAATAAAAACGTAATACAGTGAATTAAAACACAACGTCGGTGGTAATGTCACAAGGAAGCGTCGTGTTAGTATTCTACAGAAATCTATGTGTGTGAACCTACGGACTACGGTACACAACTTTTGCGTTGTGCTACAGAATTTCCTGATCCAACATTATGTCGTGCATGATCATAAGGCAACACCACACACTACTGCACAGTATCAATCAATCAACTTCAACGATCGCCTCAAGCACAATTACTACAACTACATCTACACCACAACCTACTCCAACTTCCTCATCATCGTCTTTGTATCAAGGTTGTTGAGGTGAGGTAGTGAGAAGAGTTCATTAATTTCCAAGTCAAGAAGCTATTGTTTGGCTACTGTAATCATAAAGTTTTTCGATAGAAACGGACAGCTTGTTTTGGCACGAGCACTTCTAGATTCCAGGTCACAAATAAGTGTTATAACTGATAACACTATCTGCAAAATTGGCGATTAAATACAAAGGATCTTTGACTACCGTACATGGAAATGGAGGCTTCACGGCTACTTTACAAGTTTGTGGTACAGCCGTAATTTTGTTTAAAATATCCAGCTACTGCGCTACATTTGACGTTCAAGCTTTAACGAAAATGGCGCACCCTTATCCAGTAATTTCGGTTGATATCCAGAAATGGAAAATCCGATCGATTTATTATTGGAAGTTGAAATTTTTTGCAACTTTCTGTCGAGCAATCGGCTTGCTCTGACAAAACTTAATGTTTTTAAAGTTAAAATACATAAAGTGAATGCTGATGAAAGAAATCTTTGAAGCGTACGATTAAAAAACGTAAACGATTGTTTGATTCACTAACCCGTATGGAAACATTTATTGGAAACATTAAAGAAGAAACAACTGTTGAGGAAATAACTGTGCGTCTCGAAGCCTTGAATGATATTGAGGTAGGATTCCGCAAAATTGTAGACACAATTATGACCTTTCGTGACCAAACATCGGAAATCATCAATTTTGAAACACGCTTTTTTTGAAGCTAAAGAAACTCTTAAACGCCACATCAATGAACACAAGGGTAATGATGCAATTAATGCTTTGCATTGAATCAAACAACCTTGCTTGATACATTCAAAAAGTTAAACTGCCAAAAATTACTATTCAACCGTTTGGTAGCAAGTATGAAGAGTTTCCAGCATTTAAGGACCTGTTTAGAAGATCGGTTCATGAGAATGATACCATTAGCAAGGTACATAAGTTTCAATTTGAGAGGTGTTTTGTGGAATGAAGCTGCCTTACTTATCCGCCACATAAAATGTACCTCTGTGAACTAAGACGAAGCAAGGAACAAAATAGTTGATCGACATGGTGAAAGGAAACCAATTACACAACACTTGGGAACTGAGGCGAAGGGAAAAGCCCAATGGCTGGTTAATATCTTACTAAGTAAATTTTAAATAAACTTTCCAGCCCATTGAGAATTCGTATCGAAACATAATCTCTGTTTTAATTGTTTATTGATAGGACATTCAGCAAAATTTTGTAAATTAAAATATTTATGTTCGTTATTGCAAAGGAAGGCATCACTCATCATTACATGCATTATCAGTTGCAATGCCAACAAGAAGTTCAGATCAAACATCGGGATCTAGTAACACAACCACAATTACAACTTGTATGTACAATCACGATCAACCAACTAACTAATGAGCACGAACAATGCAGTGCTCAAACCTACACAACAAATGACCAAATACAAGCACCTCAGCCTTACTCACAATCTGATCAACAAATGCAAAATACACAAGCAAATGGCCAAGTCTGCATGGCACAGAACACATGAACTGAACATTTACTACCCACAGCTGTAGTGAACATTAAGGATATACATAGAGGAGTAACTTTGCAGAATACTATTGGATTCTGGATCAATGGGAAATCTCATTTCACAGTCACTTGTGAAACATTTACAACTTGCACGTAGTAGCATCTAATACAACGTCACGATGGAAATCATCCAAATCAGTTATATGGTCATCCCGTCTTGATCCCCAACAATTGATGTACATATTCTTGCATCGCAAACGAAACATTCACAAGACCATACTTGCAAGAATCAGAACAACTAAATTTGGCTAACCCCTGTTTTAACACTCGATCATCGCACAAAATACTATTTTTGGATGGGCATTAGTTGGAGATGTAGCAAAAAACTTAAATCTTATATCTCCTTCTTCACTGTATACCATGCATTCATCCTGTATCGGGATAGATAAAACATTGCAATTGTTATGGAAATCGAAAGTTTTACCAATATCTCAATTTACTTATCACGAAAATCAAAGTGAAAATTTCTATAAGAAAACCATCAAGAGGGATCCTATACCGGACGATATATAGTGAAGCTGCCATTCAGTGACATACAACAATAACTAGGAAATTCAGTGCACAATTACTAGCTATCGAGAAAAAATTGGATAGGAACGCATGAATATCTAGAGTTAATGAAACGGCTATCAATCTAACTGATTTTGGATTATGTACCGGATTCCGATTGACATGTGATTCAAAATATTATCATAAAAATGGTTATCATAATCTACAAGATTCAATATGGAACCGTGGGAAGATAATTGTGATATAATTAAACCAACACGTTTTTTTGGAAAGGCGACGACTACGTGAAAATTTACGATCATTAGCTCATTCACTATGGTTGGAATGCCAAATTATATATAATTACCCATCTCAACCGAAACTAACGCCAGAAGGAACAAATTTAATTCGATTATAGAAATCGATTATGTCCAAGAATATGTATTCATATGTTGTCTCATCTGAATGCATTGTGCGACTTAGAAAATGAAATTGAGGCATTTTCTAAATTAGAAACGATGGTAAAGTTACGTTCTTATTACGTCCAGAAAAACAAGCAAGAGAGGAACATTTTACTCAAACTGTTACAGGAAAGTTCTTTGTACGTCTGCCATTCAAAAAATCTCGTCAATAGCCCTATGGCAAAATAATGGGCCATTGCAATGGATGGTAGACTAACCTACGGCTACCTACCAAAAATTTTGAAGAAAGACTTGAGAGAAAGATACCTTTAAGTGCGTGGTCCACGCAAATGCTGACAAAAACTAAACTTGTTTTGATGATGCCAAACAACATTATCTCTTTCAAAAAAAAATTAGGCTGGAA
Source organism: Tipula unca (assembly GCA_951394425.1). NCBI lineage: Eukaryota > Metazoa > Arthropoda > Insecta > Diptera > Tipulidae > Tipula > Tipula unca. The sequence continues at coordinate 19,046,823 of OX596382.1, read as the reverse complement.
ACAGGGAAACCAAGCATACCGATCTGTAATCAAAAGCGATGTGAGACGTTATGGGGATGGATATAGCCCTTGCCTGGGTGCAACCTCCACTATATATCGTGAAATAAAGAAGGGTGGGAGAAAGCGTTTAAAAAAATAAAAATTATGTATGGTGCCAATTCATTCGGATAGCGCTCCTCATCGTTGTGTGCTGAACAGATCAACAATCAAAATGCGCGTAGTCTTTGATGGGTCGGCAACATCTAATTTTTAAACGAGCGCAAACTCTATTCAACAATTGATCCAATCGGTCGGAAACAGTGGAGTTACTTCAGTTTGCAGGTATGGAACTTAGAAAATAGTATTCTAATACCACAGAATTAAATATGGATGAGCCATTTCAATATCAAAATATATTACCACGGTTATAGCTAAGGATGACTTCATAAAGACGTTTGGAGTTTATTAGCAACCTATATCTGGTTGCTACATAAAATATAATCGATACCAAATTTTAGTCAACCTTTCCAGTCACTCACATAGTAAAATACACAAAAAATTGTCTTGCATCGGCGTTAGTCAATTTTTCGTGTGTTTTACTATGTGGATGCTTGGCAAGGTCGACTAAAATTTGGAACCGGGAATTTTTTTTTTGAAATTGTATTTCCTATAATTTATATTAATAATTGCAAAAAAAATGTTGATTCCAAATTTATATGGTCATCCCGTCTTGATCCCCAACAATTGATGTACATATTCTTGCATCGCAAACGAAACATATTAGTTGACCTTGCCAAGCATCTACATAGTAAAACACACGAAAAATTGTCTAGCGCTGATGCAAGACAATTTTTCGTGTATTTTACTATGTGAGTGACTGGAAAGTTTGACTAAAATTTGGTATCGATTTTATTTTTGTATATCGTTTTGGCTACTCCATTCAGGAGATGTGCATAATGTGTTGATATTAGCAAGTAAATTTTTATGATTTTGAAAATTTTATCATTTAGTTTTCTTGCTAACTTCCCGCACCGGTGTATATGTAGTAAAAAGCTCTGGGAAATCAGTTTATAATTACATACTTACGTATATATACCACCCATGGTACAGCTATGTAATTTACATAAACCGCACATTATAATTTAACCTTCGAATAGAATATTTTCTTGTCCATATTTATGTACATATAATGATCATAACTATCGTCACAATTATTATCATATAATGATATCATTATTTATATGTATATACACGTATATGGTTGGAAATAATTTTCATCGTAATGACTCCGCACGGCAAACATCCATGTTACACACGATTATTGTATTAAATATATTGTACAGGTAAGTATACAACCGCGTATATTTATAGACCCTTTGTTGTAAAAAATATATTAATGTTCGTATAATAGACAATTATTATGGGCTCTCGTATATTTTGGGTCGGTGCGTTAAGAATTTTTTTTTCTTTACTTTACGTATAGCTATGTATATAGACAGAACAATAGAGACGTAAAGTAAGAAAATATGTATACGAAGGTGGAATATAGTCGTCGTCGTCGTCTTATATACGACCAACATATAATGCATCATAAAAAATGTTTATATCGGTTTTTATGGATTTTTTACGGTTCAAATTGGAATAATGTACATACGGTTCACGTATCTAGAATATATGTATATAATGTATACAAAACACAGGTGTGGCTAAAATTATATTGCTTCGAGACTCTGTATCGTCTATACATACATACCACATATATATAAGACGTTCGAGTTAGACAAAATGTATTTGATTTATTAAATGATTTACAATATCCAAGTAGAAATTTATTACGAACCAAAAAAAAAATAAAAAATCGTAAATTTTACTTGAATGTCCCTTTTTTTGTTGTATTATCTGGAACCTTTATGGAACACACAACACAGATTATTATTTTAATTACTATACAGGGATTTGGCTTTTAGTTTATGGTTTCCTATAAACTGGTTTTATTGTGTATAAACACATAATACAAAATTTTATGAGCTGGGAATAGTCACTCGGTATATGTTTATTGGAAAAATTTTAGGCGGGTCCCTAGCTAATTACTTCTTGTAATACGATAAGATTTTTTTTTTCGTTCCATTTTAATTACCATTATGACAGGTATAAAAGTTACCATTAACAACAAAATTTCTAATAAGATCTCCAGTCTCTATATAAGAGACTATATAAACCCGTTTGTGTACAAAATATAAATTCTTACTGGTTTTGTGTGTATGTATATATTTGGTCTATTTTCAATCCGACACATTAAAAGATTACGATAAGATTCTGTATATACAAAAAAAAATTGTTTTCAAGACTTCTGAAAACTTTCTCCGCACGGTTAAAGAATTACACAAAAATTCCATCACACCAGTCTTCTTATATATTATATACATATACATATTATGTAAGATTAATGGAATATTTCAACCTTGGCAGATAGATTGATTTGAATTGCAATTTAATGGCAGCGCACAAACCCTTTTATGCGATTGGAATTTAATCAACTGGATAATTGGAAAATATTTCAATTATAATGAAAACATACATCTACATAAATAAAAATATATAATCGAGTTGCGATTTGCTATAATTTTACAGTCTGGCGAAGCTGTAAATTAGTTTGTACTATACGTATATATAGATTGAGCTATAATGAGGTGAATGGTCTCGCACAGTATGCAACCGCAGTTTCTATATAGTTTTATTGGAAGGTGAAACACCTAATTCAACTTATGCGAATGAAGTTTTAACTATTTTTTACTAAATCACGTAATTTATAAATAGTAAATATTTAGTAAAAACTGCACACGCCTATATATGCGTGGGAAGTTTCTACTTTGAAAAATGCGGTACATCAGGTCAGAGTAAAAAGAAAGACCCAGTGGCAACCATCAAAGGTTGTTACTGTAAAAGCCATGGCGGGTAGGGAAACCTCCTTTACTATTAGTGCCGAGGTCAAAAACAAACTGCGGGAGATAATAAACCCGGCAGTGGCTAACGTTTCGGTTAGAAAGGTCACCAACATCAAGGATGGCGTTCTAATCGAAACAAGAAGAAAGGAAGATCTATGATTCTTCCTAGCCAATAAGAAGCTATTGAATGCTCGGCTGGTAGCATCGCTACCAGATAAACGTATGCCTAGGATAATCATCTATCGGAAGCGATATCGATCGAGTTGAACAAACAAGAACAAGTTCAATCATCAAAGTCTGTAGCGCAACTATTCCACGTAAACGTGCTCGCAAGTCAAAACTGTCTTGGTGGTCTCCTCACCTAAGCGAATCAAGAAAATTGGTTCGTAAGTTGCGCAAGCTATATCAAAAAGATAAAAAACCCGATTCTCGGGAAAGCAAAAGGGTTAATTATGAGGCACACTGTAAGGCGTACCTCAAAAATATCAGAGACAAAAGCTAAATAAGCCTAAAAAGTTCATAACGGAGCATGGAAATACTGAACCGTGGGGCTTTGTCTATAAATTTAGCACAGGCAAACTGCAAACAAATGAGGTACTAAGTACCCTGATAAGCGGTAGTGGACTAACAACAATTTGTTGGGAGGACACTACAAAATGCTTGCTCAACACCTTACTACCCGACGACTATGAGGAAAATGACTCTGAGAGGCAAAGAGAAATCCGCGCCAATCGTAGCTCTGCACCAACTACGCCAGACGTGAGCCACTTCAGTGATGAAGAGGCCACTATGACCATCATGTCTATGAAAGCTGGTAAGGCGCCAGGCCTAGACAACATCGAGGTCGAAGTGATACAACGTGCTTGGCCTATTGTAGGGCCATGTATCACGAACTTTATGAATACTTGTCTTATTAAAGGAATATTCCCCAAAACATGGAAAAATGGTAAATTAGTTATCATTAGGAAAACTGGAGACAGATGTCAAACCGATCCCAAGTCTTATCGACCAATTATGCTATTGCCTGTCCTTGGTAAACTACTCGAAAAGTTAATTGCCGGCAGGTTAATGGGCATATTTCAAAGAAGTGGTAACTATAGTGACAAACAGTTTGGTTTCAGAGAAAATAGATCCACATAGGACGCAATGATCAAATTGATCAATATGGTGAAAGAGTCGGACCAAAAGTACAATCTGAGAGTATTCCTAGATGTATCTGACGCGTTCGACAACCTGTGGTGGCCCATCATCATGTTGGAGCTAAAGAGATTCAATTGCCCACGCAATCTCTATAACATCCTAAACAACTATTTCTCTGAAAGGAAAGCCACTGTCATTTCAAGTCATGGCACACTTGAAAAAATGGTCAACAAAGGATGGCCTTGGTCCACATCTTTGGAATATTGTCTTCAACGGAAGCATGAAACACGAAGTCCAAGAAGTAGCATTCGCGAATGATAAGGTTATGCTTTTTGCTGGAAATTCAAGACAAAGTAATCAAGAAAAAGCGCAGATTGCCATAGACAGGATTCCACACTGGTGCAAGAGCTACAAAAGGGAGCTATTCTCAGAAAAAACAGTCATGATCCAACTTAAAGGTTCACTGAACATCAGGAGACCACCATTGGTTTCCGTAAATGGCCAAAGAATTAAGATGGTAAAAACTGTCAAATTGGTTGGGAGTTGACTTCGATGAACGACTTGGAGTCACTTCACATGTCAAAAGAGTCACGGAAAATAGCAAAAAGGTTTTCGCTGTGCTAGAACGAGTTACTAAAGAGAACTGGGGCCGCAAGCAACGAACACTATCAATAATATACGAAGGCCTAGTGGTATCTTCATTAACATATGCGTGCGCGGCATGGGCTGCAGACCGAATGAACTGCCACCACCGGCGTACATTAGTTAGTGCCCAAAGTAGTATCTTGTCATGATTCCTATTGATATACTATTAAATGAGAAAATTGCAAACTACAAGATAAGGAAAAGACACTAATGTGAGCTACGGAAACGTGATAGTGGAAGGGGATCAAATTCGGTTAAACCTCATGGGCTTGCTCAAGAGGAAAACGTGAAAAGCGTCAATAGCAATATGGCAAGATAGATGGTCGCACTCAGTGGATGGCAGAATAACATATAGTTATCTGCCAAACATTGTTGTGAGATTAGAGAAAAAGATTTGTCTAAGCGTATGGTTCACCCAAATGTTAACGGGACATGGTAGAATGGCCTCCTATATGCACCGACTGAGTCTAGCGGACTCAAGCACCTGTGAATGTGGACAGGGCGAGGATACAATAGAACACATACTCTATGACTGTGATCTAGCTCAAGAAGCTAGAGAGCAACTAATAAATGACTCAAGACTTGAGTGGCCAGCAAGTAAACTAACTCTCATGCTGCCTGCCAATCAACCTCAACTCTTTTAAGAAGTTTTGCGATACCGTCTTGAGCGGTAGATAGACATAAGAATAGTACACAAGATTTTCATCTTAAGTAAATTATATTTTTACAAAAATGCTAGTTAAAAGTAGACGAGTATGCGCCTCCTCGATGGCAGGGACGGTAACACAGCAACCTGGCTAAGCATACCGATATAGTAGTTATATTCTCAAAAATTGTAAGTCCGCGTTGGAGTTGTTAAAGGCACGACCTCCTGGGAACAGCTTCTTCGATTCAAAGCGACAAATTATATTAAATGAAATGAAATGAAATCCCCCAAATTTAACACGAATACACTGTTACACTAATTTAAAAATGTAGTTTAGAACAATCATCTATTTTGCTTGAATTGAGACACTTAACCGAATACTAAGCTATGTTATACTTTTTGCACGTTTACCAACCAATAAATTTTAATATGAAGGATGATTAACAAAAACTTCTGAGAGGTATGGGATGTTTTGAGATGGTTAAAGTTAGGATTAATTTTTGATATAGCAAACAGACCCAGTCTATGTACCAAATTATGACAATCGGCCAATTTCTATTGGCCCAAATAAAATAAATGTATATGAAATTAATTATCTCAATTCAAGCAAAATGCATTATAGTTCCAAACTACCCCTCTTTTAATTTTTTTTTCCATGGTAGATGCCCCATACCTCCCAGAAGTTCTTTTTGGTCATCCCTCTTATCAAAATTTGTTAGTTGGTAAACGGTCAAAGAGTATAACACAGCTTAGTATTCGGTTAAGTGTCTCAATTCAAACAAAATAGATTTTTGTGCCAAACTACCCTCCTTTTAATTGGTCGTATCCATGGTAAAAAATCCATGGCAACATTCATTGAGTGACGTTATCCCTGCAGAAATACATCTTATAAATTTTAAAAATGTTACTATTTTTAAAATCGTTCCAGATATATGATATGCATCTAATTTCGTTGACCTTGTCGACCACTCACACATAGTAAAATACACGAAAACTTGTCTAGTACTGATTAAAGGCGAATTTTCGTGTGTTTTACTGTGCGAGTGCTTGGAAAGGTCGATAAAAATTTGATGTCAAGATTTTATTTTAAATCATTATTTATGAATTATAAAAAATAAAATATCGATACTATATTTGAGTGGACCTTGTCAAGCGCCCACATAGTATAACACACGCAAAAATGTCTTGACTCAGTGCTAGACAATTTTTCGTGTATTTTACTATGTGACTGCCCGACAAGGTCAACGAAACATAGATGCATATCACACACTGGGACGTTTTTAATTAAAAATGTGCACGGCAGTGTTCAATCGTTAATTTCGAATTAGCGCATCGGTGAGACATGTTACTTCAGGTACAACATTGTAAGATAAATTTGTGGATAGACTAAACTAGAAATAACTGTGGATTGCTCGCAAGTTGATCATCAGTATTCTTTGCTACCGGAAGTAAACGTATAATTTGTGGATGGGTCTCTTTGTTTCACCGCCTGCTGTCTATCAAGTAACCTAACAATACCGTATTCTCTAGGATGTAGCTGTATTGGTACTCATTCGTCGTTAATTTAGATTTCCCTTTCAACTTTGGGTGCATTTGCTGGAATTGTGCTATTCAATATCACTCGTATGAAGTGAAATTTAAAAGATTTGATTCAAGATTCCTATAATCCACCACAGTTGAGTACATTTGGTGATATAAAATTCTACCCATTTTAGGAACCTGGAAAGAAAGTTTGCAATTTGATATGACTGCGGCAATTTATTGATTGAAAGATTCAATTTGTTGGTGCCTCCAACAAAAATTTTGCTATAATGGTGGATGATGCGTTGATACGTATACAAATCAAAATGCAGTCGTGCGCATTGTACGTTCTCTGTCCACGCCCCTTAGCCAAGTGGAAATGGCAAGGACCCGCAAAATCGATGCTTGTATTTAAAAATGGGATCACTAAATCGGATCCTTATGAAGGCAAACTGCCGCTATGTTACTTTCCCTTTGGAATACAAAATTTCTGCATTGAGTAGCAAGGCATGTCCAGGAATTCATGCAGACCTTCCCAATCAATCAGCTCAAGCTTGATTTAGTATGCAATATGATGGGACTACCTCTAAGAAGTTGTCCTTTGAAATAATATTATTGTGCTTAAAAGCCGATACTTCAACTAAATAGAACTTCTGTTGTTCTGTTGTTCTGTTGAGTGAGGAATTTAGTAGTTTTGCATGTAACTGGTAGTATCCATTGTGTTTTCAGGTATGATGAAAATTAGCCATAATCAGGTCCGTGCCACCATAATTTATGTAGTTCCAGCTGAGCAGGCGTATTTATGGCTGGAACATGTCCACTGCGCCTTCGGGAACTTGGATTGATTGGATTTTAGAGGTGCGATTGCACACAAGATATTTCAACCAATCTAACACGATTTTGGAGTCAGTCCAGTATGTAGTATTAACAATTTCGATGCCCGTTTCTGCACCATCAGAAACAATGACAATGAACTTCTGAGAACTAAATTGAAGATATTGCAAATGTTCGCTTCGCAAGTCGGGACAAACTGGATCATCCCATCCTAGTTTTGTTATTCATATGTGAAACGTGTCCTTGGTTTGATTCCAACTAATGCTTAATATTTCGACTGAAACCTCAGGTTCCCCGCTTTCTTGCAGTAGTGTCATTGACTGATCCACCAATGCAATAACAGCACCAGGTAACTAGCCGATAGTGTTTAATTGTTTTCAAACCTTTCCTGCAATCCGTTCCACCAGCTAACTTTCGTGGTATTACCACAAATAATTTGCGGTTGTACACTACGGTCAAACCAAATGATTAATTAGACGTTCCAATTTCTACGATATGATCAAACTGAAATTCGATAAGAAACAGTCCTCGAATTTAAATAGCAATAGCAATTACTATAGCTCCAGTGCCATATCAAGAAATAAAGCAATAACTGAAGATTCCGATATAGGTGAAATTATTGGAAACTGGAATGATAAAAAAAATTGCTGGGAGATTTAACACCAACTGAAAATCATATATTTTTCCTTTATCTCCATTTAGGAGCATAGGGCATCTATACTAGACTGGACCATCGATCTCTATTGAGCGCTATTGTATTAGTTCGCCCCGAGGAAGAGTAATGGTGACACCCAAGAAAAATCAGGATGAAGCCATTGGTTTTATAACCATCTTACTCGCAAAAATCAGGAAATTTTCAAATATATAAAATAAATTTAAATATTGTACAGTTTTTTATTTTTTTGCCTAAAACATTAGCTTTTGCCATAAGGCACAGAGCTTCGGATTCTTTCACAAACTATCCCTCAATTTGTATAGGCAATTTGACTGTATTCGGCGAAACGAAGCTATATAAAGGGTTTATTTCATCTACCCACTCACCTTCCAACACAACACCATTTCCCATATCACCACCACGGTGGCCAGGACAACACCACTTGCATTTTCTGGCCGTAAATCAAAATATATGACATAATGTTTGCCGTCGAAGGGTTTTGGAATAACACCATTGGATAAATAAGATCTTAGTATGGCATAGAATTGCCTCGGCAGTTGTTTATGCAGCTAGTATTCCAGACCGTTGTGCCAAGCTTTATTGATTACTTGGGCGACGTCCAAGAATATGCTTGAGCATACTTTTTTACTTGCTAACGTTCTTTCAATTATGTTTGTGATTCTATGAACCTGTTAAATTGTAGCTTTTGTCTGTATCCAAATTGATGTGGAGGAATTGGCTGTCGACCCTCAATTATTGGTTTAAGTCTCTTTAGTAATAGTTTTTCAAAATTTTTTGACTAAATTGGCAACAAAGAATTTGGCCTGTATGTTTTTTTATCGTTAGGTGGTTTATCAGGCTATGCTATCATGATTACTTCTACTGTTTAACCAAAAGGTCACATTGATTATATGTAATAGCTTACGAAATCCATTATCAGGTAGAGTCTTGATAAATTGGCAAGTAATCAGGTTCTTATGTGAATTGAGATTGTATTTTCATTGGCAGTTTATCTTAGTAGTAGTAGGAAGGTTTACTGGAGATACAACGCAAACAGATCAGCATTCTCTTTGGGACCTCTTGCCTAGTTCCCATCATCCTATTTAAGAGGAGGCACTTGCATTTTAGGTCTTTTGAGTCCTTTCTTCGCCTTTCACAGGGAGTACAGTGAGAAATCCGATACTAGAGTATTGCTGTTTTCAATGTGAATGTAGTACTGATATTTTGGGGAACCAACAGAGTAAAATTCACATTTTGATCTCTGCTTGAAACAATTCTTTACCATTTGACGTCGTAAGTCTGTTTCCTTAATAGGTGTTTTTCGCATTAAAGTCACCTCCAATAATAAAATCATCTCGTGGCGATTTAAATAGTTTAATTTAGTCCTCCCTTTGCAAGTTATGCCGGGAGGACAGTACAGTGCAATATATATATGCAGAGACAGTAAATTGTCTGTGTTTATTGTGGATCTTTATAGTAGTGACTTGCATTGTTTCTTCTTCGATTTTTGTTTCTACGTGGTGTTTTATATTATCTTTTATAAGCGATTGACATACTCTGCATGCAGGGATCATATGCGGTTAAAGGGGTTATAGGTGGAATGACCACGTCCACAAGAATAATCGTTGGAAACAATGGAAATATTAAAGCAGCAATTAGCAACCTGAACAACGATCTTGAGGTTCTTAAAATTTCACAGTACTGCGATACACACTGTGTGTGTAGAGATGAGATCAAACTTAGGAAGTTTCTATCTGGTCAGTATTTACTTCCAATATTCAGATAATCCAGTGGAATATGTAAGTAAACTTGATAAAATCATGGATGGTCTTAAAGACCATCCTTTTATCAATTTTAGCGACTTCAATGCTAAGTCTAAACTTTGGCACAATAAGGGCACAAACGAGAGAGGAGTCCTCGTTGAAGAATTTATAACAAGAAGTAACCTAATTCGTCATAAAACGAAGATGGGCAGCCAAGTACAAATTCTCACAACGGGGAATCGAATATTGATCTCACTCTCATGACGGGCGGTCTGTTAAGGAAAATTGGACATTAAGTGACCACAGAGCTATTGCCTCGATCTTGGGTTCGGAGAACACACATAATGATTCCCAAACAGTAAAGAAAGTTCTTCGGTACAATAAAGGATGTCCGAAATGTTCCATCCTTGGTCCACACCTTTGGAATATTGTCTTCAATGGAAACATGAACCAAGAAGCCAAAGAAGTTGCAGTCGTAGACGATAAGGTCATGCTCTTTGCTGGGAATTCATGACACAGTATTTAAGAAAAAGCGCAATTTGCCATAGACAGGATGGTAGACTGGTGCAAAAGTTACAAAATGGAGCTATCCTCTACAAGGACCGTAAGAAGGTATGCTGCTGTAAAACCGCTGTGCTGAAACGAGTTGCTAAAGAGAACTGGGGTCTCAAGCAACGTACTTTGTCAATAATATACGAGGGCCTTGTAGTCTCTTCATTGACATACGCATCTCGGGAAAAGGTCGTTGGACACATCGGAGCATTTATTTTTTGACTGCCCTCGCTTCGAGGAAGAAAGATGGAAACTATATAGGTCTGTGCGGGAAATGACTTATCATACCGTTAACAGTTGTTGATTGTATGCTGCAGTCCGAAGAAATTTGGGAGGTGGTGTGTAAAATGAGTGCAAGAATTATTAAGAAACTTAAGAAACCGAGTAGTCTAGAAAAACAATAGACAAAGACAATAAAGTTAGATGGCAGCTAAGGCTGAGCCTGTTCTAGCGGAGTAATACATTGCAGTAGTTCCACAAAACAACTATATAGGCATAAGCATTTGGGGGTTTGGGTTTAGTCGGTAAGAATCCGACACTCTTACATGTTTATGGATGTGAGGTCTTATGAAAATTCCCCCCTGAACCACAAAAAGAAAAAAGGCAAGGATACCATATAACGCAAATTCTCGATGACTGTGGGCTAGCTCAATTTATTATAGACTCAATAGTTGAGTGGCCCGCAAGCAAACTTATTTTAATGCTTCTAAACCACCTCAACTCTTTCAAGAAATTTTGTGATACCGTCGTGAGCGGTAAGTAAATATAATTGTAAGTCCGCGTTGGATATGTTAAGGGCACGACCACCTGGGAACACATTTTTCGTAATGAAAATGAATACGCCTATACTAATTTTGCTAAAATTGTTGACATAAATTGATGGAGGCCCCCCAAACAAACCAACTAAAATCTACATGCCGCATCATCAAATAGTATCGAATTACCAACAAAACCATTTTGTTTCACGTGAAACTATGATTGAGATGATTAACGACCTTATGTGTACATATAAATGAGTAATCATAATATAATATGCGATTGTGTGTTATGCTGTGCATATACCACAGCATAGCATAAAACAACATACTACATATATTATATTATAGTTTATAGTTTTTGAATGTAAACAAGCCGTGGGATTCAAATCAATTTGCGCTGACACATTTATACAAAACATTTTTTTTTTGGGATCATTACACGCATAGTATATGGAAATCGCGTAAAATTACGATACTACGCGCGGCACAACTAACACATCTGGCAATTTGTGTAAAAAGTTGAAAATTCAAATTTATTGCCTCAAGCCTACGTGTGCTCGAGAAGTAATTATGGCTCATATACCTTTCTACTGTATACGTAGGTATATACTTACAGGTATATACATCGATCTATAAGCAGATCACAGAAATCAGGTTTGACAAGATCACAAATTCATTCAACTTCTAATATCGATTTTGTTGTTGGTATATTGTATGTAAAAATGTAGATTGAGATGAAACCGACGCGAATAACATACAATATTAGGGCGTTTTCTATAAAACATAATACAGAACATACAGAGCATCGTTCGATCGAATAATTAATGCTATTGACTCGTATCAAGCATTATGATCTTGACACAGCGCACGACGGTTTGAAAGACAAAACTCGCGTAACGCGTTTAATTAAAAATAAAAACAAACTTTGATATGCTAATTAATGCTGTACGACATTACACTACATGATTGACATAACAATAGCCTCATGCATGATACTATAAATACGCGCAGCTAAATTATGCTGTGCGTGTAAAATAAAGTGGATTACAACTAATAGGTGGTGCGCGCAAATTGTTCGCACTCTCACATCGCGCATTCTGATTAGGCGCATACACAATAATAAATTTTCAATTTGCAATCTAATTTGAATATATATAAACAACAACATGTTATATAACATCACATACACGAGTTCAACGAACTATATTTTTAGTGTGTTGATATAGTATTTTATATCGTAAAACCCAAAACTATTTCAATTGTTTAGATGTAAATACAATTTATGCCTCCCGCACTTAGTATATTACGCCTATATACATCGAGTACATCTAATATATGTGTACTGTCATGTATGTATGTACATATGTTGTAATAACCCAGTTTTTGTTTCTAAACCAAACAAACCCGCGATATAAAATTCCCACAATCCATAGTCTTAAAAAAATATGTATGTACATACATAAGTATGTTGTACATATATGTATGTAATGAAACCGTTATGATGATGATATAGAATACTTATGTGACATTTGTTTTTGGAATATTATCTCAAGCCGCTGTACTATATATATACTCGACTCGTATGTATACACAGATCGAGTCACATTATACCAAAACAAATTTACAAGCGGAACTGAAACAGAATAAATTTAAATATTGATGTTATGATGATGATGATGATGAGTATAATGATTTAGATGTTCAAAGAATTTATATATGTACACATATAAGTTCACATACGCTTATGTACAATTGTATCAAATATCGTTAAATTATTTTAATTTATTATAAATGTGTTCCGAGGAGTTTAGGCTTAATCGAGAAAGAACAATCGCATTGGTAAAATTGATAATTATTTATTATCAATTTGAAAATAAAATTTGTTAATTGAAACTGTCATACACCACAATGGATTGCGAACCATTTAATGCATTTTTTTTCCTTTATATCCATTTAGGAGCGCATCTATTTGGGGCTATTACCTTTAGGTTAGGTTAGGTAAGGGTGGCCGTCCTAAAGGACTGGCATAGACACAAAGTTGGTCCGTAGCTATACTACATTCGATCTGCCTCCTCTTCACACGTTAAACCATCCTGAGTTTACCAAGAAGCGTTTAAAGTCCCGGACTTCGATCTTACTAAGATCCGTGAGATCGTTCAAAGGGAAAGTTCCCATAAATGTTGTTCTGCTGTACACTAGACTAGGACAGGTGCAGCAGATCAGATGGTGCACACTTTCCCCCTCCTCCTCATCACTGCAGATGCGGCAGAAATCATGGGCAGGTACACGCAGTCCGCTTGCATGTATCCCAATGAGAAAATGCCCCTTTATAGCTCCCACGACCATACCAATATGATGCCGTCGAAGCGATATCAGTTGGCCGGATCTAGACCGGTTAAGTCCAGGCCAGATCTTCCTGGTTATTACACACGAACTGGCGTTAGACCATTTGACATTCATTTCTTTTATGGCTTCTTCCTGCAGTTTACAAAAATGTGTTTCACAGAATACCACGCAGCCAACCCCTCTAACGCTTTTTGAGCAATCCGTGAAGAAGCTTAGCCCCTCATTGTCCGGAACCGCGTAGGAAAGTCAGCATGGATTCTCACCGCTTGAGTAGGTGTGCTCCTGAGAGCCCCACTTATACACAATCAGACCGGTCTTTTAACTTTCATCGATAGTTTAATGTTGGGCCGTCAAACAACAACCCCATACATCAGTATATAGGTTTGACCACTGAGACGTAGAGGCAGTGTACTATGTGGGGCTCATGAGATTTCTCAATCAGACCTAGAAGGGAGCGGAGAGCTGTTTCCACCGAATCGTCCCTTAAAGTATGCGTGATTAGACACCGACAGCTTTCCCGGCTTGATTGAGTCGCTAATGTAAGCATCTATTTGTCTTTCCAGTGATTTTAATAGAAAAGAGGATAAGCTTATAGGCCTAAGGTCTTTGGGATAGCAGTGAAAGCTTTTTCCCGCCTTAGTTATAAATATTTGCTTTACTTCAGTCCTACTTTTTTAGGAATGTGACAGAGTTCTAGGCAGCGCTTAAAGATAACTTGAAGCCAGGGTAGGGTTCGCTTAATATCCGCAGGGATAATGTCATCAGGTATTGCCGACTTGTATGGCTTAAAACTGTTTATTGACCATAGAATATTCTGTCTATTTATTATATGACTTACGGAGTCTATACCCCTATTTATCATGGGTCTCTCTGGAGCTAGTACCGAGCACTCCGGGAAATACGTTTCTAGAAATAGCTCCAGGGATTACTCACCACACATAGCCCATGAACCATCCGGTCGTTGTAGATAACTTGCGATGGAAGGACGGACTAGAACATAGTACTTTGCGTAGACTAGTCGTCTCTGAGGATTCCTGTATATTACCACAGTAGAGCATACATGCCCTTGTTTTGGCTACTCTTAGCTCGTTCTTGTAGGTTTTGAGGTCTTCCTTATAGCAGTCCCAAACTGCAGCAGCATTTGTGTTCCTCGCTTTCTTGAACAGCCCTACCCAAAGGCCCACTGATAGGACATGCCCCTAAAACGGGTTTATTAAAAGCATCAGATAGCTTGGAACCGATACTGCTAATGAATTACCCAGAATGGTTCTGAAGCGATCTTAATCAGTTTTCTTCCTACTTCTGAAGGATGATTTGCTAGATCCACTTCATACTGGAGATAACAATGTGTTAGAGAATAAATGGTCTTCGGGCACTTTCCAGTTCAATACCCTCTCCTTAATAAAATCTGAGAGATATTTGTACTTCCCCAAATTGGGTGATGAGCATTAGCCTTTCTGTCCATGATGATTCCTACTTGTCGTCTTTGAGCCTCCGTTATTGCAAGTTTCTTGGACCAGAACCACATCAATGGACTCAGATTCCATAAAGCCTAGGAGGCTGTATAGTGATGGAGGTTGCTCTGAAGAATCTTAAGCATTAAATGGTGCTTATCTCCACCACTATTGAGTCAGACTCCGTCTATGACGGCCCCAATGATCTCCCAATCTCCAAGTCCAAGGATGGTGTCTCCTGAGCGTCTTCCGGGATGCTCCGAAATTCTGGATTACCAACACCAGGCGGGACACTACAAGTGGTATCCCCACCTGCTGCAAATGCCTCAGATCTATCGCCATCATCGCGCTTATAAACCTTGAGCGTAATCGTTTCAAATCCATAGCTGATTAGGCCTCGAAATTTTGCCAGAGCACCCAATGATTCTCTGTTGATGATAATGACAGAAATGCCGTTGGCAGATCTAGATTCCGGATTGCTGATTTTCAGTATTTCCAGGATCTCCTTTGGATTGCTTGGCTCCGCAGAGATCCAGGCCTGCACGGATTTTCTTCTCTCGTCACCACTTCCAATTTGCCCTCCGGCTAGACTTCGCCGGGCCTAGAGGACGATGTCTCCGCAGCACTAGATGCCGGTTTTTTAAGAGTACCGGTTTCCTTTTGTTTTTTGTTTCCACGAGTAGCGAAGGTAGGTCCCACGAGTAGCGAAGAAAGAAGGTCCACCTAGCTCCCTCCCATTGCTCTCAACATTATTTTCTTCTATGATGACCTCAAGCGGCACCCGATTTTCTTGTTACTGTTCACATACGGTTGCTTCACCTCTTTGATGTTATTGCTATCACCTTGCTTAAAAAATCGTTTTAAAAATCTATGGCTTGCCAACTGACATTATGCGAGTTAAATTTATTAAATTATAAGCTGCATTCCGTGATGGGAACTTGTAACTGTCATCGTCCCCAGGAGGCGTATAGGAGAAAGCTCACTGGATAGGGTGGAAAAGAAGAAAATAAGGAAGAAAATAAAAGATCTCCCGCGAACGAACAAGGCCTATAAATATCATTATCCGAAAAATTAATAACTCATTCTTAGTTAATTCACGAACAGACTGGGCGAGTTTTAAAATAAACAGTGTATTTGAGGTGAATCAACTAAAGTCCGTGACGCATGATCAACACAAAGTAGGTCGGTAAAGTGTCTATTACATGCGTCGATTATTGCGTCGATTTTGTGTCAAGGTTACCATCCCGCTCATTGCTGAGTTGTTGTACTCTCAGAACCTCGGCCGTAAATCATTCTCACTTCTTCCGTCTATAAATCCGCTTAGCTGTCCTCCTATCAAGAGCAGCCTTGTTCTATGGGCTATATTTGGTTGCTCGACTGCAAGACGATACTCGGCATGAAACCAATCATTCTTGGGTCTGACTTTCACCATACCCAAAGTCTGTTGGGTAGCACTGACAACTGAAGTTTTCATTGTTCAGACATTGTTCACAGAGGTCAGACTGGTAATTAGCTTTCTCAATGTTGTCACTGACAAGACTTTGATATCGAAGCCCTGTACGAAAACTTCCATCGTGCTTTCCAAATAATTATCGCTGCCTACGTATTTAGTTGCTGACCGATAAGTTGTCATATGCTGGCTTTAAATTACCATTTGGTCACTCTATCTGCGAGAAGTTTTGCGAGGATGGATCATTGGGAAAAATGTTTTACATACCATACAAGTCAGCACATGAATACATTTATTAAGGTTACATAATAGCTTTACACAGAACACATAATTTGGCATTAAATTTAATGCTTATTTGGGATAATTTTTGTTTTGCTTCAGTGTTATTAAGAACTAACGACGCTTCACAAAGCTTATATAGTTTAGACCCTTTCCTTATTAGAAGAACTACCGTGCTGCGTGAAGACATCAGAATAAGAAATGAGAATGATATACGAGTAAAGCGCAACTATGGTAGATAATTGAATTAAATATTTCTCGAATCACATATAGTTACGAAACCAAAGAGCTAAAATTTGCAAAAAGCACCGATTTCATTACTTTTGTCAAAATCGCAATAAGCTACAGCGGTTGAAATGGATTTAATGAGCAATAGAAGATTTGGTCGTTGCTTACGTAACCTTTGAAGAGGCAAGTTACCGAAAATGTATAATATTGTCATTTTCTCAGTTTCGAAAACGATCCTTGGTTCAACAAATAGAACAATCAATACCAGCGGGATCTGATCAGATCAGACAAACATTTTTGATATCACATTTTAGCTGACCTTGCTAATCACTCCCATAGTAAAGCACACGAAAAATTGACTGGCTTCAGTTCATACACAATTTTTAGTGTGTATTACTAAGTGAGTACTTTTAACCCAAAAGGTTGCCCCCAGGGAGGTGTCCTATCACCTCTCCTGTGGCTCTTAGTTATTGACAAATTACTTGTAAAACTACAGCAATCTGGATTCACTGCTCAGAGTTATAGTGATGACTTAGTCGTTATGGTTCAGGGTAAATATCTTAATGTACCGTCAGACTTAACGCAACGCGCTCTCCAAGTTGTAGAAATGTGGTGTCTAGAGAAGGGATTGTACTTTAAACCATCGAAAACTAGTCTGATAGTCTTCACCAGACGTAGAAATACTGGAGAGCTGTCTGCTCCTTCTCTTTTTGGAGAAACGATCGCTAGATCCGACACAGTAAAGCATATGGGTGTCATTCATTATTAAAGTAAACTCTCCTGGAAATCTCATATTGAAATTAAACTGTAAAAGGTCACTTCCATTTTCTGGCAGTGAAGAAGAGCATTTTGAAGTCGAGGGGTCTGACCCCCAAAATGCTGATGTTTATTTACAAATCTCTAGCTTTACTTATGCTATCTTACGCGTCTGTTGTTTGTTGGCCTGTGGTTTAGTCAGTTTCTGTCATTGCGAAGCTTAATAGCATACAAGGTATGGCTTGTCGAGCTATTACGGGTGATATGTCCTCATCTTCTATACTTGCTTTGCAGGCAATCGAGTCATTGAATTCTTGAGACAACTAGCGAGGCACTCGTGGTTGTCTCAAGAATTCAATGACTGGGTGGTTCAGTCGCTCGTACTTTTCGCTGATGGGTCTCACTTTCATTTTGGTGCCAGTTTCGGAACCTATTGTCCTGCACATGGCCTACGATCATGTGGGATTCAAGGCCGGAACTGCACGGTATTCCAAGCGGAACTGATTGCACTCACACGTTGTGTGATTGATGCTTCCGGATTCACAATTCATTATGAAATCCTATGATCACTTCCAAACTGGTCAAGGAATGGAAACATTTTATTAACGTCCTTTTGCTCAAATAATCGTGTCAGAGTTGGGTCCCAAGAAACCTATTAAGAACTACATGTTTTGGCCGGCTAAGCGTAATTGGCTAGCTTCCACTACATGCCGAGTGGCTAAGTGCTTAATTTGTGAACCTAATCTGAGGCTCACAAAGTTTGCTCTATCTTTGAAGAAAGACCAACTGAGAGTTCCGGTCGCTATTCTGACCAGTCCGTACCATTTACAAAGAATTGGACTTGTTCAAGATTCCTTGTGTGACAACTGTCTTGCAGATGATGATGGCAGCATTCACCTCGTTTGTGGCTGTCCCGCTTTCGAGGTAGTTAGGTCCCGATTTCTTAATCAAAGATCTTTAAATTTAGGTCAATTGTCATCCCTAACCTGGTTTAAGCTGTTACAGTATGCCAGAGCAGCCGAGCACATTTACGAATTGTAATAGAATCCTCGGTTTGCCCAACCTGCTTGGGTTCCAACCAACTTTAATAATAAGAGTGAGTACTTTGAAAGGTCGATTAAAATCCTGTTATCGAAAATTTTTGCCTATAAATAGTGAGAGAGTGTTGCTAAAGGAAAAAGTGTGACGGTATAGATAGATTAGCGCAGCACCACAATTTGTTTTGGTCCCCTATACACATGTATATATATCCACTCATTTTTATGAATGACCAAAAATTCTAACAACCAATAATAAGTACATCACGCGATTTCCGCACCAAAAACCACTTCACACCAAAATTTAGCGTCCAAAAACAATCAAATCAAATAAATAAGATTTGATATGATGGAATAGAAAAATTACATTCGGAAGTATTTATTATTCATTCAATCTTAAATTCTTAATACATCTACTCTAAACCGATTCGGATTAAGAATATTGTGTACATCTATATACATACATATGCATATCACAAGATTCCACAGAGTTCATTCATATCTCGTTTCTATTATAAATTATGGAGTCTCGTTTCCCCCAAAAATTTTGTATAGAAAACTAAAATTCTCAGACTATTTTGATCTCATTCATTGTTAATGATAGTTTTTGGTTAATTCATGAAATATGTATTTTGAAGAAAGTGAGATAAATATTCAATAATCAATTTCGATTATATAGGCAAGAAATTTTATGAGTTTTGTACTACCATCCAGGCACCCATCCCTCCCAAAAAAATGTATATGTACATTACATATAAGAAGAACCATCCGCTTCATAAAGATAATTTATACAAACCTTAGATAGTTTATTGTTTTTCAAAAAACCTCATAAAAACCAAATTATTATTTGGTCAATGAACTCAATTACTTTGACCGCATATACGATTCCGAGGCCTATTATTTTTGTTTTTGATTGGTGTTGCCATATACAAATAATTTATAGGATTTGAAACGAAGAAATTATTTTTTAATCTATTTACGGTTAGGGAGGTATGTATACGTATGTATGTATATGCTGCCCGTACAGCTCCAAAACTAGTAATAATCATAAATTATGAAACCCTTTTTGTCTAGTCATGCCTATCTCCATTATTACGATGATTGGTATCTTCAAAAATTTGATTTCCTATATTTACAATAACAACAACAACAACAAAATATCTTATGTTTTATGTTGTGTATATATATGTACATGTATGTGTAGACCTAATATAAGTTTTTTTTTTATTTTTATGTTTTGTGAGATTAAATACAAAAACAAAATTATTTTATGTTGGGCGTTTTATGTCTAATTTCTTATTATGTGCGTCTATCTATTATGTTGTTATAGGCAATTTGAGACTTTTCATAAATTTTTTTTTTGTGTTTAGACGATCATTTATGTATGTATGTATATGTACATACATAGAACTTTTGTTTGGTGGTGGAAAGTATAATGAACCCGCAGTCGTTTTATGTTTTCGATTTGATGTTTTTTTATTTTTTAATTCGGTCCAAATTTTACATTATGTATTCCACCCTTTTTATGGGAAATCATATTTTATAGTATTGTTGAACCTAATACCGTTGATGCTCTAAAAAAATATGTGTCCACTTGCGGGTTCGAATTTTAAATTTTGTCGTAATCTAGATGAAACTAAACGTCACCTGTGCAGCTCACTTAACAATCGACTATTTGAACTATTTTTCAACATACTTTCATACAACATTAACAGATCCGTTAGCATTTGCAAGATGAAGAGAAACCAACAATTCTTATTGTGTCGCCTTAACTTACATACCATGAACAGCATAATGGTGATGACCGGCATCACGAAGCCTTTGATTTTCCAAATACTTACGACATGGCACTGCAACGACTTCGAGGTTTAGAAAAAAATTGGTGTAAAAATGACGATTTCAAATGTTACGAATTTTTTGTTAAACCTCCGGATAGTGGCAAAATTTTTAAAATATTTGATGCACGTTCATATTAGGCTCAATATCCGTACGAGCCATCCGACAAATCTTTAGGAGTTTGTTCGGCCCGGACTTCACCCTAAAGTGGTGAAGCCGGTTACGTGATGAAATTAATGGTTAGCTTAATTCAAAACTTTGATTTTAGTTTTGAATATTTAGAGGGTGTCCAATTTACCTAGAATTGAAAAGAAGAATCAATCCTAGTAAGCGAGCAGAGCAACGAATGCTTAATCTTCATTCTTCTACTGCACCAAAAGTAGGACCAGAAGTTTCATATCATAACGCACAAAATAACCAACCAAAATCAACTGTTAACAATAGTGTGCATCAAGAGGTTTCATATGCAAGTATCTTTAAGTGTACCAAAGCAAAGAAAGTAGAAAGAAAAGTTAACTAACATGAAAGCTTCATTGCGTTGATAGAGCAAACCATGATGCAGATAGTCGCTATAATCAAAAATGACTGTGGTCTGGAAACTGTGTCATATCAGCAGTGTACTATCCACCAAAACACGCTATAAAAAACTACAGTTCATGGATTATTTCAGCCAGATAGGGAAGCTTTCTTATTACACCAGCAGATATTGATATACGGCAGAAAATCTAAAAGATGTCCTGGTATTATCAGCTGAAAAGGCTACACCTGTCTTAATATAGTAGTGAACAAGTTAATAAACTGTCACATAATATACAGGAACTAATCCAGGAAAAACGGATGGCATAAGAAACAAAATCACCGTTGTTGAAATGGAAATTAAATCGAGCTAATAAGACTCTAAGATTTGCATTGTGGGAAGAAGAAAACCAGAGCGTCCAGAATTATTTAAATGAACTCTCGGCAACCAAGAGGACAGATTATTCTGTGTGGGAGGCAACAAAAAAGTTAAAAAGGCCTACAAATTCGAGTCACCCGATTAGACTACCAACTGAAAATTGGGCGAGAAGTGAAAGCCAATGCTTTTGATGCTCGTCTAACAACAGTATTCGCACCACACGAAAAAACTAATAACTTCGTGCGATCCGACCAAATGCGGACCGGTTATATTCCTCAAAAATGGAAGATATCTTTGATCACAATGATACATAAAGCTGGAAAAAATGAAACACAGATTTCATCATATAGTCCAATAAGCATGCTTCCCCACAATCTCAAAGTTATCTGAGAAAATGATACTAACGAAATTGAAACCTGTATTAGAAGAACGGCATATTATTCCACAACCATCACAGAACAAGTACGCAGAATTTTAAATGCAATCAAAAACACCTTCGAGGAAAAGATATATTGTTCTGCTGCCTTCTTAGACTTTGCACAAGCCCATGATAAAGTTTGGCATGATGGGCTATACAAAATTAAAGAACTTCTACCGGAGAAATTTCACTCAGTTCAGGGAAACTATCTCCTTCAAAAGGATATATTCCAGGACCAATTTTATACCTGCTGTACACAGCTGACTTACCTGTAACCAACAAGGTAGTCATATCAACCTTTGCCGATGATACGGCATCTAAACAAAATCGAGAACTGGCTGAAGATATGGCTCATAAAAGTGAACAACAACAAACCAACTCACGTCGCATTTACGCTAAACAAACGCACTTACACACCAGTGGAACTATACGATACAAATATTCCTCAGCAAACCATGCTACATGACTCTCATTGCTAATATTTTGACTATCTGAATTTAGAATACCGCGTAGTCCGATATCTGTCGATCGAAATTGACTGTTGTTTGTCTTTTAATCAAGTCAACGAATCTTTTACGTAACAGGCGTATAACCTTGTATATGATGGTTCATCGTATGGTGTTTGTAAATCAGTTTAGACTCAAATTGCGTTCCTTGAATTTGTGAAGTGAAAAACCGAATCGTAAGATGTACTGTTGTACAAATATGGTGGCAATGGTCGCACGTAGATAAGTAGAATATGTTCGAATCGAGCAGGTGGAATTTCGAACTGTCCAAGAGGGATTTTCGTATGCCGTTGGACTTTTGATTTTTAGCAGGATAAGCATGACTGTGCCCAATGGGTTACGTTCTTGTTTATACTGAACCTACAGGGGCAAACCCAAATGTGAAATGTTGTGTAAAATTTTGAAGGTTGTTCGACAAAGTGGTTGTGAGATGTATATATCCAGTTTCATAGATGAACTATAGAAATGTGGAACCAGAAGATAAATTCTTATTAGAAAGTTGATTCTGAAGTTCCAAGTGTGCTTTTTGTGCTTTGATGATGATCTTCTATAGTCGAACAAACATGTTGAAAAGTATCAAAGTATCGGAAATGTTTGTTTGCCAGATAAATTGCTAGTAAGTTCCGGAATATTTATTTTCGGCATCCGAGAGTTTATGTTGCATTTCGTAATCAAAGTAGCTGTCGAGTGTATTTGAAGACGCAAAATGGTGTTTTGATTTACGTTTTGTAAACGTATTCAGGTGTGACGGAAATCTGGTTATAACCAGATTACCGTCACACCTGAATAAATCCTCGAGTTTGAACATAATTTCGCAACCATATACAATTGCGCATGGAGAAATTGTGTATGTGCAGTGATCCAGTGTCGTAACCGTATATTAAATCCCCGATAATTCCCTCTCAATATCGTTTTTCTTGACCATATGTGCTGGACAAGAAACGTAAGATGTCGATGTTCGATAAATTTCTAATTCCATTATGTGTTGAAATTTAGTTTGTCCAGCTTTGTGAGGCACCGAATCTAGGCCTGTGTGTCTTAACACAGGAATGTGCCTTCTGTGTGAATGTGATGTACCACATTGTGTCGGACTGGCAGTTTGTAATTCGGCTCAATGATCGGTCGTTTAACACTAGAGGTCGCTCACAGGAATTCTTGTGCGGGAATTCCCAGAAATTTGATTGGTTTTCTATTTCTTACTTCCCGTGAATTTTTTGTATTTCCTGGGATTTGCTTTAAAGGTTAGTTTCATTTAAACAACTATCAAAACACAAAAAGTAAAGTAAAACATGGTAGATGTAATGCGTTCACTTGTTTCGTATTTAGATTTGATAAATATCGTTATTCGTTTGGTCGGATCACACTTTACAAGTCTGCAATTGTGAAAAATTATCATTAATATTTAATTGTAATTGTATTGATTGTTTTTAATTGAAATATTAAACTAAAATGCGATTTCCATCACTAGGAACAACCATGCGTTTGCCGAAGTCTGGAAAGATTTAAAAAAAGATAGGAATGGAGAAAATGCCAAACGCCTGCTATGCTCAAATAAAGTTGCAAAGGACAAGCAATTTTTACAAGCGCAATGCTAGAACGGTTTTGGAACAATATCGACGCTATTAATTGAATTGGGATATTCCAAACCCGTCAAATTGGCAATTGAAACCCTGTGAAGATGCGATGCAAACTTGCTCGTTTAAAGGAAATGCTGGCCGAAACGATTACAGCTTCGATGATGCCTAAACCTGCCTCTTGTCACGATCTCCAAAAGAGTAATCTACAAAAAGAAATACAATTTAAGGAAGCTACCAGTAACACAACATGCGTTAACAAGAATAAAGATATTTAATAAAACAAATTTGTATTATTTCATTAAAAATTACATTGGACATTATATATCCCGGGAATTCGCGGAAAGATTTCGAAAAAAAAATCAAATGATCCCAGGAGGTGATTGAACCCCAAAACTCCCACAAACGAAGATCTAATATTACATTTACATGCAATGGTTGATATAGATAATCTAAAGACGATCGCACGCCTTTTGGTCGTACACTATCATCAAAAGTACTTGCATAAAAACCACCAGAACTTTTCAAAACGATTCGCCGCTATTGTCAGAAATGTAAGAAAGATATTGCTAAACTAAATCCATCAGAAATGGCAGTATCATCACGACTAGTAACAACTTTTACTCGTCCGTTGTGGATTTGACGGACCAACGGTAGTTGGAGTTGGACGATACCGCGAGAAGATATGTTGGATTCGTCAAAGATGCACATCTTGAAAATGTTTACGTCTATAAAGGGAACGCCAATCGCCAAAGAAAAGTGTGGTGTGATAATGGCACTAATTTTCATGAATTCAGGGCGAGCATATTTCAGTTAAAACATAATTTAGTAACCCTTGGTTTAGAATTCTAGGGCAAATATTTGTTCTGGCTGATACACGATTTATACATTTTTAATAATTCCGATCAATTAAAATAAACTTTGCGTCGTCATATTTAATTGGAGCATTTAGCTAATCCTTACTACATAGTTACTGTTACACAGAGCATTTCAGCGAGTTCATTTCAAACCAGTTGAATGACGACAAAATATATGTTGTTGAAAATTTTTCAATGAAAAAAACTTAACATATAGTAGTATTCAAATCTCGCTGGAATTTTGACAGTTATCGCGCAGAAATAATATGGCGGATACACAGTGATGTATTAAGTACAATAATTCATGTTTATTGTTTACATTTTTATGTTGTATTTGTATTTAAATGGAAAAGGAACGTTTTTAATCACAAAATGTTTTTATAATTTAACTTATAATCACTGACACTTTTGAAATTAATATTTAATTCGATAAATTAAGAATTAAATTGAAAACTGATTTTGCTTTTTATGTTGTTGTGGTTTTGTTCGATATGAACGTCATTTGGTCATTTATTTTCCTTAATCCGTACCAAAATTAAATGTTGACATTGTTTCCAAAAGGCGTTCAATTTTTTTTTGACCTTTTAATTTTCACTTGAAATATGATTGTAATAACATAAATACATAATTATTTTGAATGTTTTGAGTATTAAAACTGAAATATAATTATTTTTATTGGTTATTTATTATTTTATTTAAGTTTACTACCTAAGATAAATGCGACCCACCAAAATTTTTATAATTTTTTTTTCTACATCACTGAAAGCTGCGTAGAACAATTAAAAAAAAGTTTTTTTTAAGATCTGAATAGGACTATACATCTGTTTCCCTTCCAAAGCGCAACAGCAATCGAAATACATAATCGCAATTTCTACACCACGCACATCTATTCAAAATGGTTTCCAATTCATATTTCCCCGTTTGATTGTTGCACGACACATTTGTATGAGATGGGCCCGTGCCGCACTCATACATTTTACTTTTTTTAATTATTTCACCAAAATTAATAAAAAAAACTTCTCAAACTTAACCACGCGATTTAACTTACAGGAATGGCGATGGCAAATCTGATAAACTAAACATGTATCTTTCTGTCACATATTTATGGTGATCCGCCGGAACATATTGGTAAGAATTATTTGCAACCACTAAATTAAATACATGTTGTCAACCATTTTTTTACCGTGTTAAATTCTCTAGGCGTAAGACGAATTGATTTGGTTAAAATGTTTACACATGAATTGGAGGCAAAATATTACGACTAATCATTTTCTAATTAATGTATACACATTTTCATGTTTACATTTTACAATTTGATAAATAACAGTACAATGATGGTATTCATACAAAAAAAAATAAAAAAATTGAATTCATGTTGATCAATTTTTGAATTCAATGTCGACACGACAGGTGCGTTTTTTTATTAACAGAGCTTCAAATTCTATAAGAACATCGGGAATAATACTGGGAAATTTTATTTAGTTTAACCAATATATTTAATTTAAGTTATATTTATTTGAATAAATTTCAACTTCCAACTATATTTTTTGACGTCTATTGTGAAATAAAACAGGTATCAAGCAAAAAACAATGAAAAATATTTGTTTAAAATATTTCCTTTTAAAATTTCCCTTTTTCATTCGAGTTCGTGTACTATCAATTTATCGCGCAATTAAAAAAACCA
The DNA here is from genome assembly GCA_951394425.1 of Tipula unca. Taxonomy (NCBI): domain Eukaryota; kingdom Metazoa; phylum Arthropoda; class Insecta; order Diptera; family Tipulidae; genus Tipula; species Tipula unca. The sequence continues at coordinate 19,020,065 of OX596382.1, read as the reverse complement.
ATGTTTTATCCAGAACATTGTTAATAAAGTTAAATTTTATTTTATTTCGATAATAGTGAATTAAAATGTGTAGTTTAACTGTATCTTATTTATTGATAAAAAATTAAATTCATTTGGATTTTACTGAAAGAATGAGTAAATTCTTACCCAGAACTTCATTCCAATAAGAAAATTTTTGAATTAAAAAACACGACTATTGTCATTACGCGCGTATCAGAATACATATCTTAGGTTTTTTTTCTTATTAGAAAAATGTTTGTTCTAAAGCATTTCTCTTAAAATATTAAATTTAACACGAAATTATAATTAATAGAAAAATAAAATTAATTTGTATTTTATGAACTAAAATGCCTGACTGTTGGAAGGAAGTTGGAACGTGACTAAAATCAATTCAAATTATTTTTGTACCAACATACCAATACAACAAAAACAAAAAAATTATTTCCGTTATGTTTTGTATGAGCGAATCGGTGGAAATAAACTAATTAGTGTTCGGCAATTCCGCTTCACACAAGTGTAGCGCTGTTCACAGTAAAATGCACCGAAAAAATATTTAGTTTGAAAATTCAAAATCGTGCAGCCATCATTTCACACTTGATAAATATTATAGATATATGTATTAGTTATGCGAATAAAGAGTTTCTATTTTTCCAACATACTTTCAATTGACAATTAATTAAATATATGTAAATAATGAAATTTCGTGTATTTACTTGTAAAACATTTGCATAATCATATAAACAAATATAATGTGGAGGATTCTGGTGTCAGGTTCGATAACTAAAAATCGTTTATACATTTATGACCGAAGCGATTTAAATTAATTAATCAATTGTCCTTGTCATCATTATATATTTTAAAATAAACGATCTTCAAACTACGTTATATAAAGCATACTGGAAATAACAAATAAACTGACAACTTGAAGATAACACGTAACTAGATATTTTTGAATTATTCTACAAACTATGTACATACAATACTACACTACTACATACAATTCAAAAATATCTAAAAAACATAACCTCACTTACATAATGTATAGTGTCATTGTGCAACCATAATAAGTAATATACTTTTTTTTATTTGAAACCACCCTTCCATCAATAATTTAAATGGATACAAGTTTGTATAGTCCAGAATTTTTAAACAAAAATCCATGTTGTTTTGGGGAAATCTTTACAAAAATAATTTGTTTGTGCCGGTCAGCTATACTAGCGCCGTCCAAGCGAGCAAGAAGATAAGCACAAATCGTTTTTGTTAAATTCGTACAGTGTACAAAATTGAATACCAAAATTGATCAACAATGAATTCAATTTTTTTATTTTTGTTTTTTTGACTCGTTTTTCGAATAATTTTCGGGGAGTCCCCAAAAATAAGCGTAAATGATGACGATGAAGATGAGTTTAGTTTATGTTCAATTTCATTGTTCTTTGTTTTTATTCATATTTCATTCCATGGTGAAAGTTGAATACGTGTGGTCCTCATTAAATTTTTATTAATTTGAGTGAGTAATTAAATTTGAATACATTTAAATTACGAAAATTCTTAAAATGTCGAGTGCTCCAAGTGGCCATCCCATACAAATTTTGTCGTACGACAATGAAAACCGGAAATTTCAATTAAACACAAGTGAATTGGAGGCCATTTTGAATAGTCCAGATGTGCGTGGTGCAGAAATTGCGATTATTTCGATTGCTGGTGCGCTTCGTAAAGGAAAAAGCTTCATGTTAAATTTTTTTCTAAGATACTTAAACGAAACGTATATGGAAAATGAAAGTGAGTGGCTGGGCGATGAAGTTACGGAATTATCAGGTTTTTCTTGGCGTGGAGGATTCGAACGGTTTAACACTGGTTTAACAGTTTGGTCTAAAATATTTATCAAAGTGTTACCGGACGGAAAGAAAATCGGTGTTATGCTCATGGATACACAGGGGATATTCGATAAATACAGCACAATGCAAGATCACATAACCGTATTTTCGATGAGCACATTATTATCGTCCATTCAAATCTACAATTTAACAAATAACATACATGAAGATAATTTACAATTTCTTAAGCTGTTTATAGAGTATGGGAAATTGGCATTTGGACAAAACCAAGAGGTCGCTTTTCAGAAGCTACTATTTTTGGTGCGTGATTGGAGTTACCCTTACGAAAAGTCATATGGTTATGCAGGCGGACAAGTAATGTTAGACCAAATACTTGAGGACATGGAAAATCAAGCTGAGGATTTCGTCTACGTTCGCAATCATATTAAATCTTGTTTTGAGGAACTTGCATGCTTTTTAATGCCATATCCAGGTCACATACCAGCAACATCGTCGAACTTTGCTGGCCGGTTGCCTAACATCGATCCACAATTTATAGACAAGCTGCGCATTTTTGTTCCATCTCTACTGTCTTTCGATAATATAGTACCAAAAGAAATTTGTGGAGTCACAGTGAGAGCCGAAACATTGATCACTTATATTCAATCGTACTGGAAAATTTTTAGTACGAGTGAAATTCCAAAGGCACATACTATTTTAGGTGCAACCATGACCGCAAATAATTTGGTTGCCAAAGAAGACGCAATTATTTTTTATCACAGTAAAATGGAAATAACAAATTCAAGTCCAGATGCTATAGAATTTCATAGATTACAGAGAGTCCACGACGAGAATGTCAATAATGCTGTAGAATTGGTAATTTGTTGTATTTATTATATGTATTACTAATTCTATTCATTATGGTTGTTTAGTTAAAGTCCAAAATTATTAGTGATGACGAGCAACAACAAAATATTGAAATCAATAGATTAAAGGAAGCACTTCAGAGCTGTTGTAATTTATATTTTAGCCAGAATGACGCAAAAAAGACCAAACTTTTCAAAGAATCTGAGGCCGCTTTGAAAAATGAGCTTGAACAATTTCGATCCCATTATATGAAACAGTCGTTCGATCCCATTATATGAAACAGTCGGTGGAATTGTCACAACATAAAAAACAACTGGAAAAATTAACGAATGCTGAGAAAATGAAACCCATAAGTTTTGTTCCTTTGTCTAAAACAAAACTTATATCTTTGTCTGGTCGAAACGTAACACATTGATTTTCATAGGAAAAAGATATAATAAAAAGTATAGGCGCTTTTTTAAATGAATTATTGTAAAATGAAATATAATTTAACATAAATAAAATAAAATGTGTAATTAAAACAAAAGAGTAAAAATCAATTTAGAATCATTTCTATTCATGTTGAATGGCCATATTCCAAAACTCGAAAAATCGTTTTAGAATCCCATTTCCATTGGTCACGTTCAAGATCATGTTTTGTGCCATTTACTGTTTCGTACCTTATTCTGCTTTGTAACATCGAAATTTCCAATATCTTGTTTCGTACCTAATCCTGTTTCGTACTGTATTCTCACGTCAATTATAGAACTCGCGACGCAAATGCGGCGGGATACTCGAAACTGCATACAGAAAAAACTTAAAGCAAATTCTCTAAATCAAAGTAACCATAGAGAACTCATGATTTTCATTTGATTCGTTATTAATCATTCTACGTACAAAGTACAAATATTTTACTACGGATTTTAAATGAACAATTTTCAAAGAAGTAAGTCAAATTCAATACGATTTTTACGGAAGTTACAACCCTACAATCTTGTTTAGATGAATTTTCATGTTTTTCTTGTTTAGATGTATTTCATGTCTTGGGTATTAGAAACCAACTATAGAAAACGAATGAAATCGATTAATTCAACGCTACACGTCAAAGCTACTTTAATTTGATTGGTTTTATTTATTTTGTTTATTGTAAAAGCTTATAGGTACCTATACTTGTGCATGATGATACTTGTTAAATATTTTTATGCTTTCCTACGACCCAGTTGGATCAATATACCTTTATCCTTACTGATGTAACTTAGGGATATACTGATATTTCTATTAGTCACCGCGATCTAAAAGTCTGTTTTAACTTTGTCTGCTATGGCATGCATTTTGAATAACTTTAAACAAAAACCCAATTATTTGCAGAATTTAAAAAAAAAAAAAATTTCTATTCCAAATTTTAGTCGACCGTGCAAAGCACTCACATAAACACGCGAAAATTTGTCTAGCACTGATGTAAGATAATTTTCCGTGTGTTTTACTATGTGAGCGCTTGGAAAGGTCGGCTAAAATTTAGTTTTAAAATTTTTATTATTGTTTATCAATTAAAGTAAATAGTTGCATTTTGCTCCAATGCTCAATTTAATCGCCAACATTAACTTTACTCGTAGTACTCCAATTTTTGTTTCAAATAATAACGGATTTTTTGTTGTTGCTCTTACATGCCTGGTTTTTGCAATTCCAAAATCGTTATTCTTAGGATGAGTTCTCGGCAGGCCTAAGTCCGTGTTCTGGTACACTTTTTCTAAATGGCTTAAACGCGTAATTTTTTTCCTATTCAATTCGTTACAAATAAAATTATGCAATTTAAGATTGCAACCATTAATGCTGTGTGCCTCGATCGACTAAATTGACTAACTAAACTAAAGTAAGGTTAATTAATGCAATATATGTATAGATGGCATTAGCATAAAAGTCAGTGTATGTGCCTCAACTTTAACTAAACTAAATTAAACGTCAGAATCATTCGAAAAACTACATCCAAAATACATAGAGTAACAATTTTTTATTTACAATTATTAAAGGATAATGATAAACAATAATAATTGTGTAATACACTTTTTGTGTATTTAAATATATTTTTATTAAGATGGATTATAAAAAATAAACGGCAACGGCGAACAAAGTAATTCACAATACAATTTGTATTTTGATTTTTAAGGTAATCCATGTAAATATAATTTACATATAATTTCTTACGTAATATAATATTGTTAAATATTATATTACGTATTACCAGTTTTGTTGAAATTATATCGCGATCCACATTACACAATAGGAATAGCTCTATTTATTTAAAAACAAAATTCTTATGACAAATGACAACCAGTTCATTTGGGAACACATTTAACTGATTTAAGAGTACCAGTAATAAACCTTAAAATAAACGAATATTAGTAGGATAATCATAGTCAGACACGAAGATAAATGTTCAAATTTCTTTACATCATAATATACATTTTTGATTCACGCAATGGAAAACTGGAAAATCAACCTCTTAAATGAACACACAAGTATCTTAATTGAAAAAAATTCAGCCACCGAGGAGAGTTGATCACAAACATACTATATGCTTTGTATTATTATAACAATTTTAAACGTAATAATTATTTATAAATGTCATGTAAATTGTTCGACAGGGAAAAATGAGATATATTCTTGCGAAAAATAAATGACAACATTAAATGGAGTTTCTCTCGAAACATGTACAAACTTAAATTGCAACTAACTTCCCAACTGAAATGAAAAGTCGACGAAAAGTAACCTCGGAAAGAGACTTTTCAGCTATAACCTGGTGTTCAATAGTGAAAGTTCAATTTATTTTAGTTTAGTCAATATTTAGTGTGTTAAGGCACACAGCATAAGACTATATCCACCGATATTTAAGAAGTTGATTTTCATAGTGACGTGTCAGAAGCAGTTCCCATGCGATCAGGATAGCGGTATAAATTAGACTTACGGGAATGTTCTCATAGAATTTTATAGCTTAAATTATAGGAAATTTATTTATATTTTTTGGTAGTTAGGATAACATAAAACTGAGGGCACCACCGCAGGATGGATAGATTATAAAGATTATATAGCAATGATAATTTTTTTATTCAAAGAAACTATGAAATTTTTAAAATTCAAATTCATCATTATTTATTATATCTAAGTTAACATTCTTACGTACATTTAATATTTATAAATAAGATCCATGCTTTTGAAACGCTGACGAAATATCCCATGCCAATTGCCTGTCTTTCTCTAAACGTTTTTTATCAGCAGCACTCGTTCGTTGACATTCCGCCAGCTCTGTTCTAAGCTTTGAAAACTCCTTCGCCTGTTGGGAATTTTGGGCCCGAAAGCGATCAACTTCATTTGTCAACGTGTCCACAGATTCTTTGAATCGTTTGGTCTTTTTCACCTCATTCTCGCTGACATACAAATCAAAGGCACTCTGAAGATCGTTTTTTAATTTTTTGATCTCAATATTTTTTTGTTGCTCGGTGCCAATAAAAGATTTTGACATGAACTAAACATATAATAGAAAGCTTAGGTAATTTTATGAAATACAACAAATAACTTACCAGCTCAACAGCCCGTTTGGTATTCGAATCGTGAAGTCTTCTCAATTCTTCAAAATATAAAGTATGTTCACACACACATGGAATGAATCAATGAACATTGAACATGAACTGAACTGAAACCCAACTCATCAATTTTCCATGACGCTTATTTTTGGGGATTACCCGATAATTATTCGAGATCCAATTAATTACCTGTAAACTACACCGCAGCACAACGTTGTGAGAAACCAAAAATTAAATTGAACAAAAATAATTTAAATTTCATAATTGATAGATTTTGTTGTAAATTTTCCTTTCTTTTTGTAATTATTTCTTTCCTGGCACCGACATTTGGGTAACTTCCATGATTGTGATTTGGGCATATATTCGATGATTAAAAGGAAGAAGTTGGTGAAAATTTTTGACAGTAAAAGTAATTATAATTTGGTATCTAATAGGTGAGCTTATTACAAAGCTCTCACAATGAAAAAACTTTTTACTTTTTACTTTTGCTTTAAGATTTTTTTTATTATGAAATTCATACAAACTTGTAAGTAAAAAGTAAAAAATAAAAAGTTTTGCATTGTGAGAGCACTGTTAGTTATTATTTACTATCAATGCTGTTTCTCGGGAAATTCGAAAATGTCCTTTGAAGTTTTCATCGCTGTACCCACAAACAAGGAAATACGACGATATAGAGCAAGGCATCATTAATTTGTAAAACAAAATGCACTCTATTAAACAGTACTTATAAGTGGTACAATGTAACTTTTTACTAATAATTACAGCACAATGATGTTTATAATTAAAATAAATTATGGCCTCAAAATAATTTAAAATTGGAAAAACAAAATAATTTGACATTCAAAAATTTTAAGTTTTTTAGTTTGTTTCTTAATTTAAAGTATTGTTGGCCTATAATTTAATTTATTTTAATTGGAAAGAAAACTACGTTTGGAAGTTGGTTTTCCAACAAGATTTACTGAAAATGTTTACTCACATATAAACCTAAACAATCGAGGGAAGGTGTCATAATAATACATTTCCCTCTCGTTCTATCAATATTTACCTCTTTTTCTCTTTTTACTAACCCAGAGACAAAAAAACATTAATTTGTTTACGCGTTCTTTCGGGTGAACGAAAATTTGATTTTTTTAATAACTCGAAAGAATTACTTTGTCACATGTTTTTGGTGATTCCCCGGAACATATTGGTAAGAATTAATTTACAAACACAGGAAGAATTGAATACATGTTGATCATCCATTTTTTTTACTGTGTTAAATTCTCTGAGCGTTAAAGCCTGTATTCCATTGTGAAAAATTTACTGACAACATTTTTTTGTTGAAAAAGGAGAAAGAAAAGAAAAAATTCCATTAGTGTGACAGAGATAGTAGTTTTTTTATTTTTTATTTTATAGCGAAACTTTTATGGTTACGTTTTGACAGCTTCTGTAACATAACCAACAAATTTCATATTTTTTTTTATGTCTCGAACATAATTTTATTCATTTATTCATATGCTATTACATAATAAATAATTTATTGTAATATAATTAATATTAATAATAATATTAAAAAAAAATGTACAACAAAATAACATTTGACCATAAAAATATCCACACATGTGTGTGTGAAAAAAATTTCGTATCCGCACACAATTTTTATGTCGATGTGTGTAAATGTTGCCATAAAAAATACTCAACTTGATACTTTTCTATAATAAATTATGGCAACACACTAACACAAACACATTTTTCTCTCCAGTAAAATTTTGCTGAAAACGGATGAAACGTTTCGACTGTGAAGGTCTGATAAATGAAGATCAAAAGAAACGATATCAGGATCTTGTCAGCGACAACATTGAGGGAGCTAATTACCAGTCTGACTGCGTGAACTCTGTCTGGGAGGTACTGAAAACTTCGGTTGTCAGTGCTGCTCAACAGACTTTAGGTATAGTGAAAGTCAGACCCAAGAATGATTGGTTTGATGACGAGTGTCGTCTTGCAGTTGAGCAACAAAATATAGCCCATAATGAAGTGCAACAACGTCTCACAATCGCAAGGAAAAACAAGGCAGCTCTTGCAATAAGGGTAGCTAAGCGGATTTGTAGACGGAAGAAGCGAGAATGGTGGAAGGCCGAGGTTCTGAAAGTACAACAACTCAGCAATGAGCGTAGTTCACGTAATTTCTTTAAAGGAATTACTGGATTGCACCATACTTTCAGGCCTTCGTCAACCGCCATTCGGGACCGGGATGGAAACCTCTGTGTCAACATCGACGCAGTACTTGACGCATGGAGTGGACACTTTACTGAGCTGCTTGATGTTCATCATGCGTCACAGACTGTTGTTGAGCCACCTCTAAAACAGTCTGCGGAGATTTGCACTGAGGAGCCATCCCATGAGGAATTCACTAAGGCCATGCAGAGAATGAAACGAAACCGCTCACCTGGAGTGGACTGCATTAATTCGGAGCTCTTGATATTCGGAGGGGATACTTTGTGGAACTGTCTTTTCGACCTTATTCGATTAGTATGGCGAACCGAAGTTATGCCTGATGAATGGAAAGTGGCCGCGATATGCCCCATCTTCAAGAAGGGAGACCGCTTGAAGTGTGAGAATTATCGCGGTATAGCTCTCCTTTGCACAGCATACAAGTTACTGTCATACATTTTATTGGATAGAATCACTCCTCTGGCGGAGGGCTTGGTTGGTGACTATCAGGGAGGATTTCGTCCGAATCGATCAGTCACTGATCAGGTCTTTTCGCGGCGGATGATTCTATCTAAATATTATGAGACATCCATCTCCGTACATCAGGTTTTCCTGGATTTCCGGCAGGCCTACGACTCGATCAATCGAGAGAGTTTGTGGTCTGCCCTGGAATACCTAGGAATGCCAACAAAATTGGTACGACTGTGTAGGATGACAGTGACGCAGTCTCAATGCTGTGTTAAAGTTGAGAACAGGCTATCGACAATTTTTGCAGTTAACTCGGGTGTTCGGCAGGGAGATGCTCTGTCCCCGATACTCTTTAATCTCATGTTGGAGTACATCTTTCGTAAGACTGAAACACCTCAGCGCAACATCTTATATCGCCAGTCCAATCAAGTGCTTGCATATGCAGATGACATATGCGTGATTGGACTGAATAGCAACGGAGTGAAAGAAATACTTGATCCGCTTGTAGAGTTTTCAGCTTCTGTTGGACTCCAGATCAATGAGTCCAAAACGAAATACCTGATCTCTGGTTTTAGAGACAATGGCACACCAGATTTTAGTAGTGGCCACCACACGTTTGAGGGAGTGAGGAGGTTCAAATATTTGGGCTCTCTTATCACTCACGATAACAGTGTGAGTGAGGATATTAAAGTGCGGCTGGCAGCTGGCAGTCGTTCTTTGTATCCTCTAAGGCCACTGCTAAAATCTAAACACTTATCAAGTGCCGTGAAGCTGAAGCTTTACAAAGCGTTGATCAGGCCCGATGTTATGTTTGGATGTGAAAGTTGGGCGCTGACGGATGAGTACGAGAGATGGCTCCTTACATTTGAGAGAAGAATCATGCGTGTGATTTACGGCCCTAAACGCGAAATAGATGGTACATACCGAGCTCTGTACAATTTCGAGATCAGAGATCTGATGAAGATCCCCGATATTGTACATGAAGTTAGATCTCAGCGAGTACGCTGGCTCGGTCACGTTCTGCGTGCTGATCCGGAACGAATTGTGCAGCGATCTCTGAAAGGAGAGCCACCATATGGTAGGCGCAGAGGTCGTTGCAGGCGACGATGGCTCCACGATGTAGAGAACGACTTGGCCTCTTCAGATTGTCTAAGACAGTATGAAGACCATGCTCAGGATCGAAACCGTTGGAGCCAGATTGTTGATTCAGTAAGGGGCCAGTAATGGCCTTTAACACTGTTATTATTATTAAAATTTTGCTGATGAAGTTTTTTGTTTCTTTCGCACCACCAGCAAATCTATATTTTTATCCCATTTTGGTTTTGCTGACAGTAAATTTTTCACAATGGAATAGAGGCTTAAGACGGATTGATTTATGTTGGTTAAAATGTATACACATGACAATATTGTATTGGAGACAAAATATTACGACTAATCATTTGGTAATATGTATATGTATACACTTTTTCATGTTTACATTTTACAGTTTAATTTGATAAATAACAGTACGATGATAGTATTCATCACCACATAAAAAAGAATTGAATTCATGTTGATTAATTTTTGAATTCAATTGTATACTATGAAAGTGTCATAAAGATTATGTGCATATCAGAATATCTTAGCTTTGCTTTCTTATTAACAATGAAAATTGTTTGTTCTAAAGCATTCCTCTTAAAATATGTAATTTAACACGAAAATATAATTAATAGAAAAATTAAATTATTTTGAATTTTATAAAATAATATGCGTACGTGACAAAAATCAATTCAAATTATTTTTTATATCAACATACAAATACAACAAAAGCAAAAAAATTTTTCCGTTACGTTTTGTATTAGCGAATTGGTGAAAATAATCAAATTAGTGTTCGGTAATTCCGCTTCACACAAATGTAGCGCTGTTCACAGTAAAATGCAGCGCAAAAAAATATTTAGTTTTAAAATTCAAAATCTTGCAGCCATCAATCACATTTGATAAATATTATAGATATTATATGTATTAGTTATGCGAATAAAGAGTTTCTATTTTTCCAACATACTTTCACTTGACAATTAATTAAATATAAGTAAATAATTAAGTTCCGTGTATTTCCTTTTAAAACATGCGTAATCATATGAAAATATATTGTGGTGGATTCTGGTGTCAGGTACGATAACTAAAAATCGTTTAGAAATTTATAACCATAATAATAGAAGCGATTTAAATTAATTAATCCTTGTCATCATTATATATTTTAAAAGAAACGCTATTCATACGTTAAATTGTAAATCAAAATGGAAATGACAAGCAAAATGTCAACTAGAAGATAAGAAAACTAGTTATTTTTGAACTATTCTACTATGTACATACAATTCAAAAATATCTAGTTGCCTGATTCTTATTAACTATCAACATAACCTCACTTACATAATGTATAGTGTCATTGTGCAACCATAAAAAGTAATAATACTTTTTTTTATTTGAAACCACACTTCGATCAATAATTTAAATGGATACAAGTTTGTATAGTCTAGAATTTTTAAACAAAAACAATGTTTTTGTATTTCCCAAAAATAATTTGTTTGTGCCGGTCTGCTATACTAGCGCCGCCCAAGCGAGCAAGAAGATAAGCACAAATCGTTTTTGTTAAATTCGTACAGTGTACAAAATTGACTTCCGAAATTGATCAACATGAATTCAAGTTTTTTATCGCAAATCACTAGTTTTTCGAATAATTTTCGGGGAGTCCCCAAAAATAAGGGTCATCATTTCACTTCAGTTTGTTTCATTTCATTGTTCTTTGTTCATTTCATTGGTGAAAGTTGAATATGCGTGGTCCACATTAAATTTTTATTAATTTGAGTGAGTAGTTAAATTTGAATTCATTTAAATTACGAAAATAATTAAAATGTCGAGTGCTCCAAGTGACCATCCCATACAAATTTTGTCGTACGACAATGAAAACCGGAAATTTCAATTAAACACAAGTGAATTGGAGGCCATTTTGAATAGTCCAGATGTGCGTGGTGCAGGAATTGCGATTATTTCGATTGCTGGTGCGCTTCGTAAAGGAAAAAGCTTCATGTTAAATTTTTTTCTAGATATCTAAACGAAACGTATATGGAAAATGAAAGTGAGTGGCTGGACGATGAAGATACGGAATTATCAGGTTTTTCTTGGCGTGGAGGATCCGAACGGTTTAACACTGGTTTAACAGTTTGGTCTAAAATTTTTATCGAAGTGTTACCTGACGGGAAGAAAATTGGTGTTAATGCTCATGGATACACAGGGGATATTCGATAAATACAGCACTATGCAAGATCACATAACCGTATTTTCGATGAGCACACTATTATCGTCCATTCAAATCTACAATTTAACAAATAACATACATGAAGATAATTTACAATTTCTTAAGCTGTTTATAAAGTATGGGAAATTGGCATTTGGACAAAACCAAGAGAAAGCTTTTCAGAAGCTACTATTTTTGGTGCGTGATTGGAGTTACCTTTACAAAAAGTCATATGGTTATGCAGGCGGACAAGTAATGTTAGACCAAATACTTGAGGACACGGAAAATCAAGCTGAGGATTTAGCCTACGTCCGCAATCATATTAAATCTTGTTTTGTGGAACTTGAATGCTTTTTGATGCCATATCCAGGTCGCATACCAGCAACATCGTCGAACTTTGCTGGTCGGTTGCCTAACATCGATCCACAATTTATAGACATGCTGCGCATTTTTGTTCCATCTCTACTGTCTTTCGATAATATAGTACCAAAAGAAATTTGTGGAGTCACAGTGAGAGCCGAAACATTGATCACTTATATTCAATCGTATTGGAACATTTTTAGTACGAGTGAAATTCCAAAGGCACATACTATTTTAGGTGCAACCATGACCGCAAATAATTTGGTTGCCAAAGAAGACGCAATTATTTTTTATCACCGTAAAATGGAAATAACAAATTCAAGTCCAGATGCTATAGAATTTCATAAATTACAGGAAGCCCACGACATGAATGTCAATAAAGCTGTTGAATTGGTAATTTGTTGTATTTATTATATTACCTACTAATACTAATTTTATTCATTATGGTTGTTTAGTTCAAGTCCAAAATTATTAGTGATGACGAGCAACAACAAAATATTGAAATCAATAGATTAAAGGAAGCACTTCAGAGCTGTTGTAATTTATATTTTAGCCAGAATGACGCAAAAAAGACCAAACTTTTCAAAGAATCTGAGGCCGCTTTGAAAAATGAGCTTCAACAATTTCCATCTCATTGTATGAAACAGTCGGTGGAGTTGTCAAAACATAAAAAAAAACTGGAAAAATTAATGAATTCTGCGAAAATATATCCCAGATATGTTGTGCCTTCGTCAAAGTCCCAAACATAACTTATGTCGGTGTCTGGTCGAACGTAACACTTTTTGATTTTCATAGGAAAAAGATGAGGGTTTTTTTTAATGAATTATTGTAAAATGAAATATAATTTAACATAAATAAAATAAAATAAAATGTGTAATTAAAACAGAAAAGAGTAAAAATTAATTTAGAATCATTTCTATTCATGTTGAATGGCCATATTCCAAAACTCGAAAAATCGTTTTAGAATCCCATTTCCATTGGTCATGTTCAAGATCATGTCTTGTACCATTTATTGTTTCGTGCCTTATTCTGCTATGTAACATCGAAATTTCCAATATCTACCTAAGTTTCGTACCTAATCCTGTTTCGAGTTTCCTATTCTCACGTGGATTATAGAACTCACGACGCAAACGCGGCGGGATACTCGAAACTGCATATAGAAAAAACTTAAAACAAATTCTCTAATTTAATCATTCTCCGTACAGGTACAAACGCGAATATTTTACTACGGATTTTAAATGAACAATTTTCAATGAAGTAAGTGAAAATCAATACGATTTTTCTATGGCACTCTGATTTATAGAACTTGTCTTAATTTTTTTTATGTAGCTAGAAACTACATTGTAGTACAATGTAGCTCCAAACTACTAGCACCGTATTCGCGTCGCGAGTTCCATAATCGACGTGTCTATTTTTTCATGTTCTGATGTTATGAAATATACTATATCACCCGGAAGTTACAACCTAGCAAGTCTCGCAGTTCTGCGGATCGGCCAATCGAATGAAAAAATATTCAACGATCTCAAACATTTTGCTACGATTTAGGCAAAATTGCTAAATGTTTAAAAATCGCATAACAATAGCCAGGATAACTCATTACATGAAATTCTAGTATTCGACACAGATTTGAGGAACCAGATGACATTTTTAATTTAATATTTAGAAATAAAATGCCCCGTTTATAACGTGTACAAAAGTTCAATATTATTGTTGCAAAAACCCGTATAGTTTAAAGGATGTATACAGATGTTCTTCCCTTTAAGTAAAATAAAGCTGAGAAAATAGCCCTCCTCCGTAACACATTAAATCTTGTTTGAGAAACTGGACTAATTTTTGACGCAGATCACAACTTCATTAAATTTTGTCGCCCGCCCATTTTTGTTGTATGTTGATCCGAATTTATAAATGTATTGTCCATTAAGTTGAAGTTGAATAAAATGAAAACTGGTAATTCAAGTCAACAGGAAATTTTGACAATTATACAAAGACGATTGAAATCGATTAATTCAAAGCCACACGTCAAAGCTACTTTAATTTGGTTGGTTTTATTTATTTTGTTCATTGTACATACTTATGATGATACTTGTTTAACATTTTAATGCTTTTCTACGACTCAGTTGGACCTATATACCTTTATCCTTACTTATATAACTTAGGGTTTTTTAACTTTGTCTGCTATGGCATGCATTTTGAATAGCTCTAAACAAAAACCCAATTATTTGCAGACTTGAAAATAAAAATAAAATTTCGATTCCAAATTTTAGTCGACCGTGCAAAGCACTCCCTATGGTTTACTATGTGGGTGCTTGGAAAGGTCGGCAACATTAACTTTACTCGTAGTACTCCAATTTTTGTTTCAAATAATAACGAATTTTTTGTTGTTGCCTTTACATGTCTGGTTTTCGTTTTGGAAATCGTTTTTTTCAGAATGAGTTATCGGCATGTTCTGGCTCTAGCCCACTTTTTCTGAATGGCTGGAACGTGTAATATTTCTACAACAGTTTTTGTTCCTAATCAATTAGTTACAAATAAAATCATGCAATTTAAGACTATATCCACCGATATTTTAGAAGTTGTTTTTTATAATGGCGTTTCAGAAGCAGTTTCCGTGCAATCAGGATAGCAGTATAAATTAAAATTGAGGTAATATTGTCATAGAATTTTATAGCTTAAATTATACGAAGCTTATTCATATTTTTTGACAGTTCGGGTTAGACGGAAGCACACGCGCAGACATAATCGTCTATAGTAGTGTTGCAATCACCACGACGCGATTAAAGAAAATACATAATTATGCAATTTTTAGAAATTCAAATTCATCATTATTTATTTTATAAAGTTAACATTATTACGCACATTTATTATTTAATAATAAGATGAATAAGATAAACGCTGACGAAATATCCCATGCCAATTGCCCGTCTTTCTCTAAACGTATTTTATCAGCAGCACTCGTTCGTTTGCATTCCGCCAGTTCTGTTCTAAGCTGTGAAAACTCCTTTGCCTGTTGCGTATTTTGGGACCGAAAGCGCTCAACTTCATTTGTCAACGTGTCCACAGATTCTTTGAATTGTTTGGTCTTTTTCGCTTCATTCTCGCTGACATACAAATCAAAGGTACTCTGAAGATCGTCTTTTAATTTATTGATCTCAATAATTTTTTGTTTCTCGGTGCCAATAAAACATTTTGACAGGAACTAAACATATAATAGAAAGGTTAGGTAAATTTATAAAATACAACAAATAACTTACCAACTCAATAGCCCGTTTGGAATTCGCATCGTGAAATGTTTTTATTTGTTCAAAATATAACATATGTTGACCCGAATTGGCTTTTTTCATATCATTCTTATAAAGCTTGATTGCGTCTTCTTTAGCAGCCAAATTGGTTGCGGCCGCCGTTGCACCTAAAATAGTAAGTGCCTTTGGAATTTCGTTTGTACTAAAAATTTTCCAGTACGCTTCAATATAAGTCATTAATGTTTCGGCCGTCACAGTAATACCACTAATTTTTTTGGGTGATATTTTTTCGGGCAATAGCAGTGCTGGAATTAACTCGTGCAGCATATCTTTAAATTCTGGATCGATGTCATGCAATTGTCCAACAAAATTTGATGAAGTTGCTGGTATGCGACCTGGATATGGCATCAAAAAGCATTCAAGTTCCTCAAAACATGATTTAATGTGATTACGGACGTAGGCTAATTCCTCAGCTTGATTTTCGGTAACCTCAAGTATTTGGTCTAACATTTTTTGTCCGCCTTCAAAACCATAAGACTTTTCGTAAGGGTAACTCCAATCACGCACCAAAAATAGTAGCTTCTGAAAAGCTTTTTCGTCATTTTGTTCAAATGCCAATTTTCCATATTCCGTAAACAGCTGAAGATACTGTAAATTATCTTCTTGTATGTTAGTTGTCAGATTGTAAATTTGTATGGACGATAACAATGTGCTCATCGAAAATATGGTTATGTTGTCCTGCATAGTGCTGTAATTGTCGAACATTCCCTGTGTATCCATGAGCATAACACCAATTTTCTTTCCATCCGGTAATACGCTTATAAAAATTCTAGACCAAACCGATAGACCAGTAGTAAGCCGTTCCGATCCACCACGCCACGAAAAACCTGACAATTCCGTGTCTTCACCGCCCAACCACTCATTTTGATCGTTTACGTACGTTTCGTTTAAATATCGCAGGAAAAAGCTCAACATGAAGCTTTTTCCTTTACGTAGCGCACCAGCAATCGAAATTATCGCAATTTCTGCATCACGCACATCTGGGCTATTCAAAATGGCCTCCAATTCGCTTGTGTTTAATTCAAATTTCCGGTTTTCATTGCTGTACGACAAAATTTGTATGGCATGGTCACTCGGAGCACTCGACATTTTATTTTAAGTTTTTTATTTTAAATGGATTATCGCACGAAATTAATCAAAAATTCACAGATTTAATGCACACCACGCTGTTGTACGTTCACACATGGAATGAATCAATGAACAATGAACATTGAACATGAACTGAACTGAAACCCAACTCATCAATTTTCCATGACGCTTATTTTTGGGGATTACCCGATAATTATTCGAGATCCAATTAATTACCTGTAAACTACACCGCAGCACAACGTTGTGAGAAACCCAAAATTAAATTGAACAAAAATAATTTAAATTTCATAATTGATAGATTTTGTTGTAAATTTTCCTTTCTTTTTGTAATTATTTCTTTCCTGGCACCGACATTTGGGTAATTTCCATGAGTGTGATTTGGGCATATATTCGATGATTAAAAGGAAGAAGTTGGTGAAAATTTTTGACAGTAAAAGTAATTATAATTTGGTATCTAATAGGTGAGCTTATTACAAAGCTCTCACAATGAAAAAACTTTTTACTTTTTACTTTTGCTTTAAGATTTTTTTTATTATGAAATTCATACAAACTTGTAAGTAAAAAGTAAAAAATAAAAAGTTTTGCATTGTGAGAGCACTGTTAGTTATTATTTACTATCAATGCTGTTTCTCGGGAAATTCGAAAATGTCCTTTGAAGTTTTCATCGCTGTACCCACAAACAAGGAAATACGACGATATAGAGCAAGGCATCATTAATTTGTAAAACAAAATGCACTCTATTAAACAGTACTTACAAGTGGTACAATGTAACTTTTTACTAATAATTACAGCACAATGATGTTTATAATTAAAATAAATTATGGCCTCAAAATAATTTAAAATTGGAAAAACAAAATAATTTGACATTCAAAAATTTTAAGTTTTTTAGTTTATTTCTTAATTTAAAGTATTGTTGGCCTATAATTTAATTTATTATAATTGGAAAGAAAACTACGTTTGGAAGTTGGTTTTCCAACAAAATTTACTGAAAATGTTTACTCACATATAAACCTAAACAATCGAGGGAAGGTGTCATAATAATACATTTCCCTCTCGTTCTATCAATATTTACCTCTTTTTCTCTTTTTACTAACCCAGAGACAAAAAAACATTAATTTGTTTACGCGTTCTTTCGGGCGAACGAAAATTTGATTTTTTTAATAACTCGAAAGAACTCGACAATAATACTTGTTTCTTTGTCACATGTTTTTGGTGATTCCCCGGAACATATGGGTAAGAATTAATTTACAAACACAGGAAGAATTGAATACATGTTGATCATCCATTTTTTTTACTGTGTTAAATTCTCTGAGCGTAAGACGGATTGATTTATGTTGGTTAAAATGTATACATACACATGACAATCATTTTGTAATATATGTATACACTTTTTCATGTTTACACTTTACAGTTTAATTTGATAAATAACAGTACGATGATAGTATTCATCACCACATAAAAAAAATTGAATTCATGTTGATTAATTTTTGAATTCAATTGTATACTATGACAGTGTCATAAAGATTATGTGCATATCAGAATATCTTAGCTTTGTTTTCTTATTAACAATGAAAATTGTTTGTTCTAAAGCATTCCTCTTAAAATATGTACATAATTTAACACGAAAATATAATTAATAGAAAAATTAAATTATTTTGAATTTTATAAAATAATATGCGTACGTGACAAAAATCAATTCAAATTATTTTTTATATAAACGTACAAATACAACAAAAGCAAAAAAAATTTTCCGTTATGTTTTTTTGTATTAGCGAGTTGGTGAAAATAATCAAATTAGTGTTCGGTAATTCCGCTTCACACAAATGTAGCGCTGTTCACAGTAAAATGCAGCGAAAAAAATATTTATCACATTTGATAAATATTATAGATATTATATGTATTAGTTATGCGAATAAAGAGTTTCTATTTTTCCAACATACTTTCAATTGACAATTAATTAAATATAAGTAAATAATTAAGTTCAGTGTATTTCCTTTTAAAACATGCGTAATCATATGAAAATATATTGTGGTGGATTCTGGTGTCAGGTACGATAACCAAAAATCGTTTAGAAATTTATAACCATAATAATAGAAGCGATTTAAATTAATTAATCCTTGTCATCATTATATATTTTAAAAGAAACGCTATTCATACGTTAAATTGTAAATCATAATGGAAATAACAAGCAAAATGTCAACTAGAAGATAAGAAAACTAGATGTTTTTGAACTATTCTACTATGTACATACAATTCAAAAATATCTAGTTGCCTGATTCTTATTAACTATCAACATAACCTCACTTACATAATGTATAGTGTCATTGTGCAACCATAAAAAGTAATAATACTTTTTTTTATTTGAAACCACCCTTCCATCAATAATTTAAATGGATACAAGTTTGTATAGTCCAGAATTTTTAAACAAAAACAATGTTTTTGTATTTTCCAAAAATAATTTGTTTGTGCCGGTCTGCTATACTAGCGCTGCCCAAGCGAGCAAGAAGATAAGCACAAATCGTTTTTGTTAAATTCGTACAGTGTACAAAATTGACTTCCGAAATTGATCAACATGAATTCAAGTTTTTTATATTCGTTTTTTCTCAAATCACTCGTTTTTCGAATAATTTTCGGGGAGTCCCCAAAAATAAGGGTCATCATTTCACTTCAGTTTGTTTCATTTCATTGTTCTTTGTTCATTTCATTGGTGAAAGTTGAATACGGGTGGTCCACATTAAATTTTTATTAATTTGAGTGAGTAGTTAAATTTGAATTCATTTAAATTACGAAAATAATTAAAATGTCGAGTGCTCCAAGTGACCATCCCATACAAATTTTGTCGTACGACAATGAAAACCGGAAATTTCAATTAAACACAAGTGAATTGGAGGCCATTTTGAATAGTCCAGATGTGCGTGGTGCAGAAATTGCGATTATTTCGATTGCTGGTGCGCTTCGTAAAGGAAAAAGCTTCATGTTAAATTTTTTTCTAAGATACTTAAACGAAACGTATATGGAAAATGAAAGTGAGTGGCTGGACGATGAAGATACAGAATTATCAGGTTTTTCTTGGCGTGGAGGATCCGAACGGTTTAACACTGGTTTAACAGTTTGGTCTAAAATTTTTATCAAAGTGTTACCTGACGGGAAGAAAATTGGTGTTATGCTCATGGATACACAGGGGATATTCGATAAATACAGCACAATGCAAGATCACATAACCGTATTTTCGATGAGCACATTATTATCGTCCATTCAAATCTACAATTTAACAAGTAACATACATGAAGATAATTTACAATTTCTTAAGCTGTTTATAGAGTATGGGAAATTGGCATTTGGACAAAACCAAGAGAAAGCTTTTCAGAAGCTACTGTTTTTGGTGCGTGATTGGAGTTACCCTTACGAAAAGTCATATGGTTATGCAGGCGGACAAGTAATGTTAGACCAAATACTTGAGGACACGGAAAATCAAGCTGAGGATTTAGCCTACGTTCGCAATCATATTAAATCTTGTTTTGAGGAACTTGCATGCTTTGTAATGCCATATCCAGGTCGCATACCAGCAACATCGTCGAACTTTGCTGGCCGGTTGCCTAACATCGATCCACAATTTATAGACATGCTGCGCATTTTTGTTCCATCTTTACTGTCTTTCGATAATATAGTACCAAAAGAAATTTGTGGAATCACAGTGAGAGCCGAAACATTGATCACTTATATTCAATCGTATTGGAAAATTTTTGGTACGAGTGAAATTCCAAAGGCACATACTATTTTAGGTGCAACCATGACCGCAAATAATTTGGTTGCCAAAGAAGACGCAATTATTTTTTATCACAGTAAAATGGAAATAACAAATTCAAGTCCAGATGCTATAGAATTTCATAGATTACAGAGAGTCCACGACGTGAATGTCAATAATGCTGTTGAATTGGTAATTTGTTGTATTTATTATATTACCTACTAATACTAATTCTATTCATTATGGTTGTTTAGTTCAAGTCCAAAATTATTAGTGATGACGAGCAACAACAAAATATTGAAATCAATAGATTAAAGGAAGCACTTCAGAGCTGTTGTAATTTATATTTTAGCCAGAATGACGGAAAAAAGACCAAACTTTTCAAAGAATCTGAGGCCGCTTTGAAAAATGAGCTTGAACAATTTCGATCTCATTGTATGAAACAGTCGGCGGAGTTGTCAAAACATAAAAAAAAACTGGAAAAATTAACGAATGCTGCGAAAATCACAAACCAATAAGTTTTGTTCCTTTGTCTAGGTTCCAAACATAACTTATATCGGTGTCTGGTTGAGACGTTTTGATTTCCATAGGAAGAAGATATGTATAATTTAAAAAAAAAACGTTTTTTTAATGAATTATTGTAAAATGAAATATAATTTAACATAAATAAAATAAAATGTGTAATTAAAACAGAACAGAGTAAAAATCAATTTAGAATCATTTCTATTCATGTTGAATGGCCATATTCCAAAACTCGAAAAATCGTTTTAGAATCCCATTTCCATTGGTCATGTTCAAGATCAAGTCTTGTACCATTTATTGTTTCGTACCTTATTCTGCTTTGTAACGTCGAAATTTCCAATATCTTGTTTCGTACCTAATCCTGTTTCGTACCTAATCCAGTTTCGTACCTAATCCTGTTTCGTACCTAATCCTGTTTCGTACCTAATCCTGTTTCGTACCTAATCCTGTTTCGTACCTAATCCTGTTTCGTACCTAATCCTGTTTCGTACCTAATCCTGTTTCGTACCTAATCCTGTTTCGTACCTAATCCTGTTTCGTACCTAATCCTGTTTCGTACCTAATCCTGTTTCGTACCTAATCCTGTTTCGTACCTAATCCTGTTTCGTACCTAATCCTGTTTCGTACCTAATCCTGTTTCGTACCTAATCCTGTTTCGTACCTAATCCTGTTTCGTACCTAATCCTGTTTCGTACCTAATCCTGTTTCGTACCTAATCCTGTTTCGTACCTAATCCTGTTTCGTACTGTATTCTCACGTCAATTATAGAACTCGCGACGCAAATGCGGCGGGATACCCGAAACTGCATACAGAAAAAACTTAAAGCAAATTCTCTAAATCAATCTATGGTTACATAGAGAACTCATGATTTTCATTTGATTCGTTATTAATCATTCTACGTACAAAGTACAAACGTGAATATTTTACTACGGATTTTAAATGAACAATTTTCAAAGAAGTAAGTCAAATTCAATACGATTTTTCTATGATACTCTGATTTATATAAGTCTTGTCTTCCCACCGCATTCGCGTCGCGAGTTCTATAATCGACGTGTCTATTTTTTCATGTTCTGATGTTATGAAATATACTACATATATCGCCCGGAAGTTACAACCTAGCAAGTCTCGCAATAACAATAGCCAGGATAACTCGTTACACGACACAGATTTGAGGAACCAGATGAGATTTTTAATTTGATATTTAGAACTAAAAAAACCGCTTTTAACGTGTGCACAAAAGTTCAATTTTATTGTTGCAAAAACCCGTATCGTTTAAAGAATGTGTACAGATGTTCTTCACTTCAAGTAAAATCAAGCTGAGAAAATAGTCCTCGTCCGTAATCAGTAATTACATTAAATCTTGTTTAGATGAATTTTCATGTATTTCTTGTTTAGATGTAAGACATGAACTTGGGTATTAGAAACCACTATACAAACTATAGAAAACGAATGAAATCGATTAATTCAACGCTACACGTCAAAGCTACTTTAATTTGATTGGTTTTATTTATTTTGTTCATTGTAAAAGCTTATAGGTACCTATGATGATACTTGTTAAATATTTGTATGCTTTCCTATGACCCAGTTGGATCAATATACCTTTATCCTTACTGATGTAACTTAGGGATATACTGATATTTCTATTAGTCAAAGCGATCTAAAAGTCTGTTTTAACTTTGTCTGCTATATGCATTTTGAATAACTTTAAACAAAAACCCAATTATTTGTGGAATTTAAAAAAAAATAAAATTTCTATTCCAAATTAGAGTTGACCGTGCAAAGCACTCACATAAACACGTGTGTTTTACTATGTGAGTTCTTGGAAAGGTCGGCTAAAATTTAGTATCGATTTTTTTTAAATTCTTATTATTGTTTATCAATTAAAGTAAATAGTTGCATTTTGCTCCAATGCTCAATTTAATCGCCAACATTAACTTTACTCGTAGTACTCCAATTTTTGTTTCAAATAATAACGGATTTTTTGTTGTTGCTCTTACATGCCTGGTTTTTGCAATTCCAAAATCGTTATTCTCAGGATGAGTTCTCGGCAGGCCTAAGTCCGTGTTCTGGTACACTTTTTCTAAATAGCTTAAACGCGTAATTTTTTTACTATTCAATTCGTTACAAATAAAATTATGCAATTTAAGATTGCAACCATTAAGACTATATCCACCGATATTTAAGAAGTTGATTTTCATAGTGACGTGTCAGAAGCAGTTCCCATGCGATCAGGATAGCGGTATAAATTAGACTTACGGGAATATTCTCATAGAATTTTACAGCTTAAATTATAGGAAATTTATTTATATTTTTTGGTAGTTAGGATAATATAAAACGGATTTTTAAAATTCAAATTCATCATTATTTATTATATCTAAGTTAACATTCTTACGTACATTTAATATTTATAAATAAGATCCATGCTTTTGAAACGCTGACAAAATATTCCATGCCAATTGCCTGTCTTTGTCTAAACGTTTTTTATCAGCAGCACTCGTTCGTTGACAATCCGCCAGCTCTGTTCTAAGCTTTGAAAACTCCTTCGCCTGTTGGGAATTTTGGGCCCGAAAGCGATCAACTTCATTTGTCAACGTGTCCACAGATTCTTTGAATCGTTTGGTCTTTTTCACCTCATTCTCGCTGACATACAAATCAAAGGCACTCTGAAGATCGTCTTTTAATTTTTTGATATCAATATTTTTTTGTTGCTCGGTGCCAATAAAAGATTTTGACATGAACTAAACATATAATAGAAAGCTTAGGTAAATTTATAAAATACAACAAATAACTTACCAGCTCAACAGCCCGTTTGGTATTCGAATCGTGAAGTCTTTTCAATTCTTCAAAATATAAAGTATGTTCACCTGAATTGGCTTTTTTCATTTCATTCTTAATCAATGGATGTAACTTAGGGATATACTGATATTTCTATTAGTCACCGCGATCTAAAAGTCTGTTTTAACTTTGTCTGCTATGGCATGCATTTTGAATAACTTTAAACAAAAACTCAATTATTTGTGGAATTTAAAAAAAAATTAAATTTCTATTCCAAATTTTAGTTGACCGTGCAAGGCACTCACATAAACACGTGTGTTTTACTATGTGAGTGCTTGGAAAGGTCGGCTAAAATTTAGTATCGATTTTTTTTAAATTCTTATTATTGTTTATCAATTAAAGTAAATAGTTGCATTTTGCTCCAATGCTCAATTTAATCGCCAACATTAACTTTACTCGTAGTACTCCAATTTTTGTTTCAAATAATAACGGATTTTTTGTTGTTGCTCTTACATGCCTGGTTTTTGCAATTCCAAAATCGTTATTCTCAGGATGAGTTCTCGGCAGGCCTAAGTCCGTGTTCTGGTACACTTTTTCTAAATAGCTTAAACGCGTAATTTTTTTACTATTCAATTCGTTACAAATAAAATTATGCAATTTAAGATTGCAACCATTAAGACTATATCCACCGATATTTAAGAAGTTGATTTTCATAGTGACGTGTCAGAAGCAGTTCCCATGCGATCAGGATAGCGGTATAAATTAGACTTACGGGAATATTCTCATAGAATTTTACAGCTTAAATTATAGGAAATTTATTTATATTTTTTGGTAGTTAGGATAATATAAAACGGATTTTTAAAATTCAAATTCATCATTATTTATTATATCTAAGTTAACATTCTTACGTACATTTAATATTTATAAATAAGATCCATGCTTTTGAAACGCTGACAAAATATTCCATGCCAATTGCCTGTCTTTGTCTAAACGTTTTTTATCAGCAGCACTCGTTCGTTGACAATCCGCCAGCTCTGTTCTAAGCTTTGAAAACTCCTTCGCCTGTTGGGAATTTTGGGCCCGAAAGCGATCAACTTCATTTGTCAACGTGTCCACAGATTCTTTGAATCGTTTGGTCTTTTTCACCTCATTCTCGCTGACATACAAATCAAAGGCACTCTGAAGATCGTCTTTTAATTTTTTGATATCAATATTTTTTTGTTGCTCGGTGCCAATAAAAGATTTTGACATGAACTAAACATATAATAGAAAGCTTAGGTAAATTTATAAAATACAACAAATAACTTACCAGCTCAACAGCCCGTTTGGTATTCGAATCGTGAAGTCTTTTCAATTCTTCAAAATATAAAGTATGTTCACCTGAATTGGCTTTTTTCATTTCATTCTTATAAAGCTTGATTGCGTCTTCTTTAGCAGCCAAATTGGTTGCGGCCGCCGTTGCACCTAAAATAGTAAGTGCCTTTGGAATTTTGTTTGTACTAAAAATTTTCCAGTACGTTTCAATATAAGTCATTAATGTTTCGGCCGTCACAGTGATACCACTAATTTTTTTGGGTGATATTTTTTCGGGCGATAGCAGTGCTGGAATTAACTCGTGCAGCATATCTTTAAATTCTGGATCGATGTCATGCAATTGTCCAACAAAATTTGATGAAGTTGCTGGTATGCGACCTGGATATGGCATCAAAAAGCATTCAAGTTCCTCAAAACATGATTTAATGTGATTACGGACGTAGGCTAATTCCTCAGCTTGATTTTCAGTAACCTCAAGTATTTGGTCTAACATTTTTTGTCCACCCTCAAAACCATATGACTTTTCGTAAGGGTAACTCCAATCACGCACCAAAAATAGTAGCTTCTGAAATGCTTTTTCGTCATTTTGTTCAAATGCCAACTTTCCGTATTCCGTAAACAGCTGAAGATACTGTAAATTATCTTCTTGTATGTTAGTTGTGTAATATATGGTTGATTGGGACGGCCTGTCTCTTATTCGTCTCGAGCATTAACTAGTACAGAAAAAAGATACGCTCAAATTGAAAAAGAGCTTTTAGCAGTGGTGTTTTCAGTGGATAAATTCCATCAGTTTATATATGGAAAAAAAGTTACAATACATTCGGATCATAAACCTTTGGTGTCTATATCAAAAAAGGATATTAATAAGGTTACTAATAGATTACAGCGCATGATGCTTAGATTGTTAAAATATGACTATAAGATTGAATATATCCCTGGTAAGGAAATGCATATTGCAGATGCATTGTCTAGGTCATATGTAAAGAATCACGTAGAAGATGACCCGGAGATGTTGTATATAGTTCATGCCTTATCGCAAAACATATCCATCTCTGATAGCAAAAGAAAAGAATTTGAAGAAGCTTTCGAACAAGATGAAGTACTATTTAAAGTAATCGAATATAAAAAAACGAACCAGTGGATGACCAATCTAAATGCGGAGCTCAAGCATTATTATAAAATCAAGGACGAAATTTTTGTGTCTAATAATTTATTGTTCTTGAATGACAAGTTAATTGTACCTACCTCGTTGAAGAATTACATTCTTGAGTTATTGCATACTGGTCATATTGGGATTGATAAAACAATTGTAAAAGCTAGACAACATGTTTATTGGCCACATATGACTAAAGATATTACGGATTATATAAATGCTTGTTACAGTTGTCAGAAATATGGAAAATCGAATTGTAAAGAGCCATTGCAGCCATATCCAATAACTGAAAGACCATGGGAAAGAGTGGCTGCTGACATATTTGAAACAGAAAGTAAATTCTACTTGGTAATGATGGATTCTTATTCAAATTGGCTAGAATTGGCTGAATTGGGAAATAAAACGGCTCATAATGTAATGCAGGTAATGAAGGAAGTGTTTTCTCGAATGGGTATACCGGACATAGTAGTTACGGATAATAACCCCTTTAATCATTATCAATTTAAGGAATTCAGTGACAACTACGGATTTAAGCATACAACATCGAGTCCCAGGTACCCTAAGAGTAATGGACTGGCGGAAAAAGGTGTAAATATAGCTAAAGATATAATTAGAAAATGTCGAAATGAAGAAGAAATAAGGTTAGGTCTAATGGAATACAGGAATACGCCTTTCAAGTTCATAGGATATTCTCCAGCAGAGTTAATAATGTCTCGTAGTTTAAGAACTAAATTACCTTGCAATAGTAATAATTTAAAACCTCAAATAATTAACCACCAAAATATTAGAAACAGACATAAATTTCGACAAAATCAACAGACGAAATATTATAATCGAAGTGCAAGAAAACTACCAAGTCTAAAGACTAATGAGCATATATTATTGAAGAAAGATAGAATATGGGTTCCCGCGATAGTGTTAGAGTGTTTTAACGATAATTCATATTTGGTTAAAGATAATGAAGGTCAAATATTTAGGAGAAATAGAATTTATTTAAAAAAAACGTTGGTAACTTATGGACATGCGGATAATTCATATTTGGGTGATGATATCTTGATATAATGCTCTTAATAAAAAACCTGTAAAGGAAAAATCCACTAAAGATAGAAATCAATTTGTTAATAATGAAAATGTAAATTTAAATCAAATTGATGATGATGAAATTGTAAATCAAAATCAATTTGTTGATAATGAAAATGTAAATTTAAATAAAATTGATGATGATGAAATTGTAAATCAAAATCAATTTGATGATAATGAAAATGTAAATCTCAATCAAGCTTTTCGCAGTCAGCATGTGGATAATACGAATGGAAAGAGAAGTCATGGAAGAAAATATATCAAGCCAGCGTATTTAAAGGATTATGATTGTGAAATGAAAGATTGATTTAAAAAAAAAAAAAAAAAAAAACATTAGCATGTAATATATGGTTGATTGGGTGACAGTTCATGGTTGATTGGTTGAAAAAAGCATTAAGGTCGATTGGGGAGATGGTCAAAATACATGAGTTGTTACGTCAGTCGCACATATAGTAATGAATAGAATGGATTAAGTAACAAAAGCTAAACAGGTTATAATAAAGATTTAATACAGTAATTAACGTGTTTTAATTATAATAATAATAGAACACAATACAAAATATTACAAGTTGTCAGATTGTACATTTGTATGGACGATAACAATGTGCTCATCGAAAATATGGTTATGTTGTCCTGCATAGTGCTGTAATTGTCGAACATTCCCTGTGTATCCATGAGCATAACACCAATTTTCTTTCCATCCGGTAATACGCTTATAAAAATTCTAGACCAAACCGATAGACCAGTAGTAAGCCGTTCCGATCCACCACGCCACGAAAAACCTGATAATTCCGTGTCTTCACCGCCCAACCACTCATTTTGATCGTTTACGTACGTTTCGTTTAAATATCGCAGGAAAAAGCTCAACATGAAGCTTTTTCCTTTACGTAGCGCACCAGCAATCGAAATAATCGCAATTTCTGCATCACGCACATCTGGGCTATTCAAAATGGCCTCCAATTCGCTTGTGTTTAATTCAAATTTCCGGTTTTCATTGTTGTACGACAAAATTTGTACGGCATGGTCACTCGGAGCACTCGACATTTTATTTTTAGTTTTGTATTTTAAATCGACTATCGCACAAAATTCACAAATTTAATGCACACCACGCTGCTCTACTTTCACACATGAAATGAATCAATGAACAATGAACATGAACTGAATTACTGAACTGAAACCCAACTCATCAATTTTCCATGACGCTTATTTTTGGGGATTACCCGATAATTATTCGAGATCCAATTAATTAACTGTAAACTACACCGCAGCACGACGTTGTGAGAAACCAAAAATTAAATTGAACAAAAATAATTTAAATTTCATAATTGGTAGATTTTGTTGTAAATTTTCCTTTCTTTTTGTAATTATTTCTTTCCTGCACCGACATTTGGGTAACTTCCATGATTGTGATTTGGGCATATATTCGATGATTAAAAGGAAGAAGTTGGTGAAAATTTTTGACAGTAAAAGTAATTATAATTTGGTATCTAATAGGTGAGTTTATTACAAAGCTCTCACAATGAAAAAATTTTTTACTTTTTACTTTTGCCTTAAGATTTTTTTTATTATGAAATTCATACAAACTTCTAAGTAAAAAAAAGTAAAAAATAAAAAGTTTTGCATTGTGAGAGCACTGTTAGTTATTACTTACTATCAATGCTGTTTCTCGGGAAATTCGAAAATGTCCTTTGAAGTTTTCATCGCTGTACCCACAAACAAGGAAATACGACGATATAGAGCAAGGCATCATTAATTTGTAAAACAAACTGCACTCTATTAAACAGTACTTATAAGTGGTACAATGTAACTTTTTACTAATAATTACAGCACAATGATGTTTATAATTAAAATAAATTATGGCCTCAAAATAATTTAAAATTGGAAAAACAAAATAATTTGTCATTCAAAATTTTTTAAGTTTTTTAGTTTCCCTCTATGCAAGGCGAGCCAAAAATGAATCAAAAACGAACTCAGCATCATATGGCGGAGTTCATTTTTAATTCACTTGATAGAGTTACAAGCGAACCTGTTTTGACTCCCACGTTGTATGATAATTAGAATCCACGCGAAGTCCACGCATCATAAAAAACGAGTCATTATGATTTACTTTTGAAGTTGAAAAAACTGAACGGAAATGATTCGTAAAAATGAGTTAATAACGAAATTAATAAGATATCATTTATGACTCGTTCGTGATTCCATTATAAGTCATATATGATGTATAATTATTCATTTATGATTTAATTATGTGTCATATATGATTTTTAATGAATCATTTACGAATTATAAATACATTTAAAATGATTTCACTATGAATCCAATATGAAGTATAAATGAATCATTAATTTATCACTCCTGAAAATGAAAAGGAATCAAAACCGATTCATGAATGAAACAAATATATATATATATTTAATTATTATTTATTTAATTATCGTATCGTTGGTATCATTCCTGGTATCGTTGCTGGTATCGTTGCTGGTATCATTCCTGGTATCGTTGCTGGTATCATTCCTGGTATCGTTGCTGGTATCGTTGCTGGTATCATTCCTGGTATCATTCCTGGTATCGTTGCTGGTATCGTTGCTGGTTGATGGTATCGTTGCTAGTGATTTGTTTTTAGTTTTGTTTTTCAACTTTTTTTATCCGGTCTTTGGCGTAATGAAACCACTTTTTAATGACATTAATTACATCGCTGGTAGAAGCATTTGGATATTTCTGAATGGCGCATTCTGAAATAAAATAAATAAAATTTAAAACTAGTATATTAATTTTTTACATTTATAAATAAATTTGTGTTACCTTTAATAATATTCATACATTGATAACTTTGTACTGCTATATTTGAGTGTCTCCCATACCATGAATGTGTCGCTGCTAGGTTGTCCGTAAGTAATATTTTTAAACACCCACGGATAAACTTGTCATACGATTGGTGGTTAACCCTTGAAAAATGTTTATTCTAATGAATTAAAAAACCAATTATTAGTGTTATTAAAATAAATAAAATATAAAAAATATATTAATTAATTTAACCAGTGATTTCTCGACGTTGCTATCTGATGAAATTCTTTCTTCTAGTTCTTTCAATTGTTGTTCTGTTTTGCATGGCAGGTCCAATAATGTTGGTGATTCTTCGGTTATTGTGCAGCTATTTTTACTATAATTTATTTCCCGACGAAGATACTTTATTTCTTTCATAACTTCTTTAAACATTATTTTTACTTCACTGCAACAATTGCAATTCGTTTTGTTGTCGGTAGTATTATTAACACTTGAAGAAGAACTTGATTTTGGAGAAACTGATTTAAAATTTAAACTTTTCCTGGGTGATTGCGGACATTTGGTGCTGGTAGTTGGTAAGGTTTTTATATTAACAGTTGACGAAGTTGTATAATTGTGTAAATTCTTTCCGTAATCAAAAATGCTTGGTGATTTTGGAGAAACCGATTTATAGTGGAATTTTTCCGGTGTTGAATGAAGTTTTGAAGTTGAAGGGGCTTTTGGATTTCTATGGGTCCAAATTAATTGTACACAATATTATTTTGATTTTAATTGTTTATTTATTATATTTTATTTTATTATTAAAATTCATTAATTTGTTTTTATAATTTGTTTTAATTATTTTACATTTATTTTTATGGTTAAATTACATTTTTTTTATTAATATTATTTCACCACCACAATATAAATTTTGGATTGTCATCCAGAGATAAACAAAAACGTAATGGACGATAATATGTTGTATTGTGTTGTTTTTGTTTTGTGACGTCGCCTTCGTCTTCGTTTTGTGTTTTCACAACACATGCGCCGGCGACGGTGAACATTGCACTTATGTGGTGCAGTGGGTATTTATTGCATCACCGAACATTGTTAGTTCGTGGTGATGTTGGTTGGATGGCGATGGTTTTACTATAAATGTTTTATAGTAATGGTTCGGTTATTGGATAGTGTTGGTTGGATAGATTGATATGTGATGGGGTTAGTGAACGCTTAATTCAAATAAGTTGGATTATATTTGAATTTCACTAATTGTTTTGTTTGTGGCAGAATCGAATATCGGTGAGTCGAATATTCGAGCTGCTACAGTACCCCCTCTCCAGATGAGAAACCATTGGTTTTGAGACGTTATACGTTGAACCGGACGGTTTTATATCGTTTGCTGGCTGATATTTGATCAGCCGTGTTGAGAATACCGTACGCCGGTTTCAATCTGTCTATTGAGATTGAGTGGTGTTTGTCTTTGATTGAGACAATGTATTGCTTGCGTAAGCGGCGTATAACTTTGTATGGCCCATCGTATGGAGATTGTAATCCAGTTCGAACCTTATCAACCCGGACAAAGACGTAATCGCAATTGTTGAGCGATTTTGGAACGAATATATTGGTTTGATTCGTTGGTCTTGTTGTCGTAGGGATAAGATTTTGCATGGTGGTGCGGAGTTGGTCGATGACTGTGTCGGTTGTGGATGGAGACGGTAGAGGATGTTCGACGAAGAACTCACCGGGTAGCTTGATGGTTTGACCGTAAACCATTTCAGCTGGTGAGCACTTCAGATCTTCTTTAACCGTTGCTCGAATACCAAGTAGAACGATTGGTACTTCGGAGCTCCAGTGAATTGTGTTGCCTCGGGCCTTGAGGGCAGCTTTGAGCTGGCGGTGGAAACGTTCGACCATGCCATTGGCTTGCGGATGGTAAGCCGTTGTACGTATACGATGCGAGCCGAGGAGTTTCGTTAACTCCGAGAAAAGCTTCGACTCGAATTGGGTTCCTTGATCAGTGGTGATGTCAAGTGGAACGCCAAATCGTGATACGTAGTTCTGAACGAATGTGGTGGCAATGGTTGCTGCAGACATGTCGTTCATGCAGTACGCTTCTGGCCATCGAGTGAAACGATCGACACAGGTGAGTAAATATGAGTATCCATTGGATGGAGGAAGTGGTCCTACGACATCCAAATGAATGTGTTCAAATCGACCAGGTGGAATTGCGAATTGTCCAAGAGGCGATTTTGTGTGTCGCTGGACTTTTGATTTTTGGCAGGATAAACAGGATTGTGCCCAATGGGTCACGTCTTTGTTTATGCTGGGCCAAAAGTATCGAGCAGTAATCAATTTACGAGTTGCGCGGACACCAGGATGTGAGATACCGTGTAGTGTGTCGAAGATGGTTCGACGTAGTTGCTCTGCGATGTACGGGCGATTTGCACCCGTAGATGTTTCGCAGTAGATTTCGAGGCCAGGTAGTTTGAAAAGCTCCAGTTTCAGTGTTGAACTGGCGTGACAAGCGGAACCAGAAAGTAAATTCTGAAGTTCCAAGTCTGCTTTTTGCGCTTGTGCGATCTTGTTGCAGTCGAAGTGAGTCTCGACTGTGGCCGTTTCGTTTGATGTTGTGCGCGAAAGTGTATCCGCGACAACGTTTTCGGTACCTTGAACATGCTGGATGTCCGTGGTAAATTGACTAATGTAATCCAAGTGGCGTGCTTGCCTTGGATTGCGTTCAGTTTTAGACTGAATTGCTCGAGTGAGAGGCTTGTGGTCGGTGTAAATTGTGAAGTCCCGACCCTCGACAAAATATCTGAAGTGTTTGATTGCTAGATATATTGCGAGTAATTCCCGATCGAATGCAGAGTATTTCTTTTCGGCATCCGAGAGCTTCTTTGAGAAGAATCCCAGGGGCTCCCAACACTTGTCGTTGTACTGTTGCATGACTGCTCCGACAGCAGTGTTTGATGCATCAGTAGTTATGCTGAGCTTTGAGTCGCTCAGTGGATGAGACAAGAGTGTTGTGCGTGCCAATTCAGCCTTGAGTGACGTGAATGCGTGTTGACATTCGTCAGGCCAAGAGAAGTTCTTGGCGGTTTTGGGCTTACGTAGTAGTACTGCCAGGTGGCTGTGAATTGGGTTGAGTATTTCAGCGAGCTTTGGTTTGAATCGGTGGTAGTAGTTTACCATGCCGATGAATCGCTGAATACTTTTGATTGAGGTTGGAGCTGGGAATTCTTTAATGGCATTGATTCGGTCTTGTGACGGAAGGATGCCATTAGCGGTAATCTTGTGGCTGAGGAAATCAAGAGTAGATGCGCCGAAGACGCATTTTGAGCTCTTGATGTGAACATCAAACTCGACAAGTCGTTGGAAAAGTGTTTCCAGATGGAGTTTGTGTTGTTCCTCAGTTTGTGATGCCACAAGAATGTCGTCTATGTAGACGAAAACGAAGTCGAGATCTCGAACGACTTCGTTCATGAAGCGCTGAAACGTTTGTGCGGCATTGCGTAATCCAAATGGCATTCGGGTGTATTCGAAGAGGCCAAATGGTGTGGTGATTGCCGTTTTGAAAACGTCTTCAGGTGCCACGGGAATGTGGTGATAACCTCTGATGAGATCAAGTTTGGAGAAAACTTTGCAGCCATGTAAGTGCATGGTGAAGTTTTGAATGTGGGGTATCGGGTAGCGATCCGGTATCGTAACCGTGTTTAAACGCCGATAGTCCCCACATGGCCTCCAGTCTTGATCTTTCTTCTTGACCATGTGTAATGGACAAGAGACGGAAGATGTCGATGTTCGACAAATTCCTAATTCCACCATGTGTTGAAATTCTGCTTGTGCAGCTTTGTGACGCACCGAATCTAGTCTGCGTGGTCTCGACACGGGCAGATGGCCTTCCGTGACGATGTGATGAACCACGTTGTGTCGGACTGGCATTTTGTAGTTCGGCTCTGCTGTAAGTAGTGGGTACTTTTTGAGCAGAGTGCCGTAGCCGTTGTCGATGTTGAAATGGATCGGTGTTGGTGTGTTAACACGAACCATTGTGGCGTTTATTGACAGCTTTGTAGCTGGGTCAATCAGCCGTTTGCGTTTGACATCGACAAGAAGTCCGAATTTGCTTAGAAAATCGGCGCCAATGATCGGACGGTTCACTGCAGCTAGTATGAAAGCATGCGTGAAGGTTCGTTTGAGTCCGATATCCACGTTAAGCAGTTTTGTGCCGTACGTGTGGATGATTGAACCATTGGCAGCCGATAAGACTAGATTTGAATTTCGATTTGATAATGAATATTTCAATTTGTAATTCATTGCTGGAATAACCGAAAGGTCAGCGCCAGTGTCGACTAGGTAGGTGAGTTTGTTGTGTCTATCGTACACAAACAAACGTGACGTATAGGGTGTGTTTGTGGTCAGGGGAGGCATGTTGCTCTCAACCCGTGACTCTAGTAGTTTTTTTGGTTGTCAATGTCCATCTTTACGGCGGCCGCGGACGTCGATGGTTGCGACGTGATGAAGTTGCACGGTGGCGTGCATTTTCGCGCGGCTCTACCAAACTTTGTGTGGTACCAGCATTTACCATGTTGGTAAGTGTTGTTGCTGGGACTGCGGGTTCGATTGCGTGAGGGAGCTCGTCGTCCACGCGAACGGCTTCGACCTCTGAGTAACCCGTCGAGTCTGGACTCGATTCTCGACAGTCTTTGTTCGAGTGTGTTTGGTGCTGTTGATGAACGGGGAGTTCTGTCTCCACTGCGTTCTCTTGATTGCCGGTATGGACTATTGACTTGGCTGACGCTTTGAGATGTGATGTTTATGACATCATACATCTTGTCGGCTATCTTGGCTAACGTTTGTGTGGTGGAGGATTCGGGCTGTGCTACCAGCGCTATGCGAATCAACTCCGGCATTTTACGTATCCACAAAGATTTAATGATATTTTCATTAAAACTGTTGTTAGCTAGTGTGTGTATGTGCCGTAAAGCGTCAGATGGTTTTTGGTCGCCTAATTGCTGGCCTGAAAGCAATTGTTCCAGCTGACGTTCGCCCGATGGTGCTAGTCGTTCTAGCAGCGTTTGCTTTAATGTGTTGTATTGGTTGGTTGTCGGCGGATTGAGGAGGAGATCCGAGATCACATCGCACGTTTCTGGTTGCAAGGCTGATAATGTTTGCAGGTACTTTGTTTTATCAGCTGTTATACCTTGCAGTCCGAATTGTATTTCGGCGAGCTGAAACCATGTGTATGCTCTTTGTGGCCAGAAAGGTTGTATTGTGATTCGCTGATGTGATGCCGCGATCTCTACTTGTGGACTAGCGCCTTGAGGCGTGGTGTCCATTTTTTGTGGTTGATCTTGTTCATCGTCCGACATTTTTTTGCACAAACCAATAAAACAAATCAAAATACAACAATACAATATTTTAAAGCGGAATGGTTACCGTGTAAAAAAAATAGTTGACCAAAAAATGAAAAATTAAGCGGAATGGTTACCGTGTAGTGAATGGTTTGAAGGCCGGGATGCTCCTTCTTTTTAACGCCCGATGCGAGATACCCCCGAATATGGAGTTCCTTGCGTCCTACCTTATATTGGGGGGGCTCGTTGAAATTTAAAAAAAAATAAATGTAAAAATAGCGAGAAAACGACCAGGGTGTGAGACTATGGATGGGTGTGCACGTGGTGGTGAAAAAATATATATAAAATGTACAGTAATAATGATTCTACGTTAAAGTTTTTTTTTTAAAAATTAAAAGTGATTCTACGTTAAAAAAATTTTAAAAGTGATTCTACGTTAATGTTAATGAGAAAAAAAAAATAAAAATTTTAAAAATTGTAATTGCAAGAAAAAAAAAAATATTATCTATAAAAAAAAACTTGCCACTCAATGCTGTTGTTGTTTCTGCTGCCGCTGCTCCTGGTCGTGTTGCGGTGAGGGTCGGTCGCTTCACCGTTGTGTCGTCCCTCGGTGTCCCGCGTTGCGTGGGTGGGATAACCAATTGTCCAATTTTCGTGTCCAAAAACAAATTCAATAATCCCACGTTGGTCTGCGATTTTTATTTTTGTGTGTCCGCAATGATGATTGTGATGTTTTATGATCTCCGTGTTGATGATATGAAATCGTTGAATATGTGTGGTTATGTTTTTTTTTTTTTTTTGGTTATATATGAAACAATTATTATGTTGTGGACTGCGTGTTCTATCCACGATCGGAAGTCACCAATTTTGGATTTCTATGGGTCCAAATTAATTGTACACAATATTATTTTGATTTTAATTGTTTATTTATTATATTTTATTTTATTATTAAAATTCATTAATTTGTTTTTATAATTTGTTTTAATTATTTTACATTTATTTTTATGGTTAACTTAAATTTTTTTTATTAATATTATTTCACCACCACAATATAAATTTTGGATTGTCATCCAGAGATAAACAAAAACGTAATGGACGATAATATGTTGTATTGTGTTGTTTTTGTTTTGTGACGTCGCCTTCGTCTTCGTTTTGTGTTTTCACAACACATGCGCCGGCGACGGTGAACATTGCACTTATGTGGTGCAGTGGGTATTTATTGCATCACCGAACATTGTTAGTTCGTGGTGATGTTGGTTGGATGGCGATGGTTTTACTATAAATGTTTTATAGTAATGGTTCGGTTATTGGATAGTGTTGGTTGGATAGATTGATATGTGATGGGGTTAGTGAACGCTTAATTCAAATAAGTTGGATTATATTTGAATTTCACTAATTGTTTTGTTTGTGGCAGAATCGAATATCGGTGAGTCGAATATTCGAGCTGCTACAGGGCCGTAACAATATTAACACTTGACGAACTTTTATAATTTGTTGACTGGACTTTTGAAGTTGAAGGGCCCGTAACAACATTAACACTTGACGAACTTTTATAATTTGTTGACTGGACTTTTGAAGTTGAAGGGGCCGTTGAAGGAGCCGTTTTAATATTAACATTTGACAAAGTTGTACATTTTCGATTATCATCTGATTTATTATTTAATTTTTTGGGTGTTAGCGGATTTTCGGTGCTAGTAGTTGGTATATTTTTATTTATTGTTCGAAATTGCCTATAATTATCAGAATCGTCGTCGCCAAAATCAGATGATGACAAATATTCTTCATCTTCTGAAGTAAAAGGAAATTAAAATAATTTGTAAATTAACATTAAAAATTGTATTTATTTTCTTACCAAATAATAATTCATCATCTTCTAACATTGCGGCTAACTTTTATATAAAAGAAAATTTTAAAATTATTTAATTAAATAAAAACAAATCTACATATTATGTTGTAGTGGAATGTATATAAAACTGTTATTAGCATTAAGTTTTATAACTTTGTTTGTTATTTGTTGTATGTTATATTGCTGAGGCACAGAACTACATAATTCCGAAGTAGTCATAAATATTCCTAAATGAGAAGATTCAATTGGATATTCAAAAACATTTTCTAAATTAATTAGTGTGTGCCCTTCAATAATATTATTATTTAATTTATTAATTTTAAATATTTCTTTTTTTATCGTGCAGTAATTGTTTGGATACGTTGCTGAATACGTCGTTGAATATAATTGCGATGCTGAAATTTTATCATATTCTTCCTTTTCTTTCAGTCTATTCAAAATTTGTTGTACAGGATAGGCGCCTTTATTAACCATTTTTTTCAAACTTTGCATATGATTTTCAAATTTGAAAGCACTGTAACTATTTAAGTTTCCATATTTCATTACATCATTAGGTAAATGCAATAAGCTATGAACGTTGTACGATACGTTTTCAATTCCGTATAATACACCGAATTGTTTCACAAATTCTTTTAATAAGTGTGACGCACATGAGTTATTATGTATACAGTCATTTTCGTGATTTAAAATTCGAATGGCACAAACTAGTAGCAGGAAATGATGATAATATTTTTCCGGTAATATGTTTCTTAAAACAGGCATTCCTGTGTAACAGAGAAATGTTCGAAATTCTGTGGCTTTCCAGTGATCTAAATCGTCTAAGGTTCGTTGTTTCCTTGTAAAATCATTTTGTAAACACTTTCTAATAGTTTTCAATTGTTGATTTATGGCTGCAATGGCATCCTTCTTTAACGAATATGGCTTCTTTCTCTGTTTAATTAAACACTTAAACATTTGGCGCATTACGCCTAGCAAAGCACAGTGCATATAATCAATTGGGAATTTTGTGACACAGCCAATGTTTAATTCTTCTAATACAACGCCCAGTTTTACATGATGCTCTATTTGTTTTTTAAGAAAAAAATCTTCATCTGTCCTTAATGAATTTTCAGTTCCATTAAAGCATACTCTGTGATTCTGATAAATTCCTCGTATTGTACACTTTGTGCAGGAAAAATAACCCGAATGCGACTTGACACCTAAAATTGTTTATTATTTATTAGACCAGGATGCATCGAATACTAAGATAATATACATATTACCTAATATGAATGACCGAGCGGGTGCATCACAAATAAAACATCTTATTTGCACTTGATATCTTTTGCTTTTGAATTTAATTCCAATTAATAATAAATGTTTCATTTCCTCGACGAACAGATTTAGATATTCGTTCGCACAAGCTGGTTTCCTGTATCCATGAAATACTCCAATCAAAAATATTTCGTTATATGGGTAAATATTCCCAAGAATAGGCCACAACTGACTATTGGAACTTTTCGCAAGTGGTACCCCATCAATTCCGATGTCTATCTGTATAATATTACTTGTCACAGAGTTTTTCGCAAGGAAAGCACAAATATTTTTTTTAATACCAATATGGGAGTAAATTCCATGTCCCATTGGAATAATTTCCGAATTTATGTTATTTGTTTTTTTTAAACTT
Organism: Tipula unca; assembly: GCA_951394425.1. NCBI lineage: Eukaryota > Metazoa > Arthropoda > Insecta > Diptera > Tipulidae > Tipula > Tipula unca. The sequence goes on along the minus strand of OX596382.1, from coordinate 18,980,932 downwards.
CTAATGTCTGTAAGTAGGTTTGGGTGATATTTCTTCAAAATTTTCAAAAGTGAATTTCCAGCTTCATTTGTAATATTGTTATGAACCGCCCATTCCGTAATATCATTGGATATGTTGTTGATTAGAAGGTCCTCTAAAAATTCATCATTATCGGATGTATATGAGACGTCAGAATTATCACTAATGCTGTTTTCCTCATTCATTAGAACATCAGGAACCTCATTATTTATATTACCCTGTATATCCCGATCAATCATTTGTCTCCGTCCACAAACATTTTCAATTTCCTTGTTAACTTCGTAATAATTTATTCCACTCATTCTTATAACACTGCACTGATATAAATAAATACGTACTGATTAATTTCGACGAAACTAATTTGCTCTGAATTGGAGAATGGAATAATGTGTCCCCGATAACCATTGAAAAGTGCTTTTCGAAATATGTTGATGGTCCAAATCAGACAACAATTACACAATTTTGGAAGCAATTTAATATAATGAATGCTATTGATAACTTTAAAAATTCTTGGGATGAAGTTCAAGAAACAGCTATGAATGGAGTGTGGAAATCATTATGGCCCGAATGCACTAATGATTTCGGTAGTTCATTACAAAACATTCAAGAAATTCATAATGAAATTGTCGGTATGGCACATGAAGTCGATATGGATGAAGTAGACAATGAAGATGTAGTAAAAGTTCTTGGATCGAAGCAGGAAGATGTTTCAAATGAAGAATTAATAATGATACCTGAAGGACGCGCAGATTCAGAAAATTCGGAAAGTGTTACGCACTGTGAAAGTTCTCGTAATTTGACAACACAAAAAATAGCAAAGGCGTTTTCTCGTATCCGGGAAGGTATGGATATATTTTCGGAAAACGATCCTTCTCCAGAAAGTCTTTAGGATATGTATATATATATATATATATATATATATATATATATATATATATATATATATATATATATATATATATATATATATATATATATATATATATATATATATATACATATGTATATATATATATATATATATATATATATATATATATATATATATATATATATATATATATATATATATATATATGTATATATATATATATATATATATATATATATATATATATATGTATATATATATGGTGAAAAATACGTGAACTCACAAATTCACTATATGGAGCCGTAAGTCATGTTTTAATTTTATGGTTTTTATGTTTTCAATGCATAGCCTTGATTAAAAAAAAAATTTAAGAATACTTAATTTTTTTATTGTTGTTGTTGTTAAAAATACAGGGTGTCAAATTTTGAGAAAAATGATAATCATGATGTTGTATTTATGGCAATAAAAAGAAAACTAATTGTCCGATAATTATAATTTTGGGCTCATTTTAAAGATAAATTAATAACAATTAATAAAATAATATAAAAATAGTATGTTGTTTAATTTCTTCTTCTTTAAATTTCCCGCCAAAATGTTCTTTTTCAATTTTCTCAAAAACCTATTTTTTTTTTTTTAAAGAATTTGGTAACTAATATTTTACAACATATTAAAACACTAGACTAGAGTTATTTTTTGTATTCTTGCAAAATACGTTTTAGTAAGAGAACATTATTTCATTTTTATATGGAAAAACTATATTTGAATAGATATGTATATCTCATTGTTTTGGAATTACATATTTACGAAAAAGACAGTTCAGTTAAATTATTAGTATTTATTTATTTTCAAACCCAAAGATAATTTTACTTTATTGTTTAAAATTCAATCTTATTCTAATTAAAAATCACAATTTAAATTTAAGATAATCATCAGATTTAGAATATTTTTTACAATTCAAATAGCCATCCTCTGTTGGAATGAATGCGTGAAAACCGTGAGTTCCTTTTACTGTTTTTAAATTTTCAAACCTAGTTGCAAGTTTTATTTGCTTTGATTTATGTTCTGCGTCTGAACAAAATCCAAAATTGATATCTGTTTTCAACGTTTTAGCCCATTTAAATAATTCATCTGCATTGGTTATTGTACTGCCGTATTCCATTGTGAGACTAGCTCTGGATGCCATTCTTTTGATGGTACCCCCTACTCCATCACATGGACCTTTTCCATGAGCTGTTGCATGAAAATGCCATTCGCAGTCAACTCCAAAATCCTCTTTGTGTTTTAGGATGTTCTTAAAATTTTTCTTATTTTTATAATGCGTGACTGCACCATCGGTAATATAATAAATTTTAGATAAACTGGATATTTTAGTTTTCAAAAACTGCATTAATTTCTCAATAAATAAGTGAACCGCTACAGTATCGTGGTGAAGACAATCCGATATTATGACGAAGGTGTGGTGATGTAATTTGCCTTCTAAATTTTGGTAAATTACAAATGGATGAATAGTCGCTTGTTTATTATTCCAATGAAAACCTTGTGCGGCATTTTGCATTATAAATGCATAATTTTCTGCAAAATCACATAAATCTATCACCTCGGTAGACTTCAGCGCCAATTTTTTATTTTTTAAGAAACTGGACTGCTGAAGTGAAATGAAGTAATGAGGCAACAGATTCTTCATCTTATTTATGAAATAATCCAGAAATACATCTAACGGTTGTGAAAAAGTTTCCAAATTGCATCTGTCGGTAGAAACCCACTGATTAAACTTTAACTCAGCATCCTCGCAGCCATGCTCCAGAAATGCATTTTTCAAATATTGTTTAAAGTTATCCAGTCCTGGGCAGCTTTCGCATTCTAGAAGGTAACATGTTGGTTATCACTTATTCGCTTTCCTACTTTAGTTGCTAGACGACTTAGTGGACCGTTCTTGTACCGTAGATCTTTAGCTGTTCGGACCATATGTTGCGTTGCGTTGAACTCGCTCTGAATTTCTTGCATGGTTAGTGATTTTGGCAATATAGTAAGTAACTGAATCTTATCACTGGTTTTCTCCAGTTCTTGGAATTTGGTTTTTAGGTCACCAATCAATTCATCATATAGTTTAATCTTCCTTTGGTCATCGGTTGACTGATTAAAAAGCGGCACGATTCCCGAAACCAAAGATTTTGATAATAGCCGTGTTTCTTGACGTATGATCTGATCCGGATCAGATCATATCTGCTTTCCTTTCATTTATATAGCCGAGTATAGCCGCGTTTCATGAAATAAACATAAAAATTGTACTATTTTTTGTTTTTGTATCAAAATTTTGAACCAAAATGCTACTAGGATCAATATAATAACCTAAAAACAAAAAATAATTCAATTTTTGTGTTGATTGATCATGAAACGCGGCTATACAAATGAAAGGGAAGCAGATATGATATGAACCGGATCAGAGCATACGTCAAGAAACACGGCTAATGTCATTGAAGTTAAACCGATTAATTTTTGCTGCTGCTGTTTTGGCCTGACTTCCAATGTACTCGGATATATAGGAGACTTCCCAATAACGGGTAACACCTCATTTATTTTTTCCAAAACAGCTATATTTTTTAAATAACACGCTTCACTATCACTACTATCATCGTCATCGGCTATTTGCGGTGTTATAGGTGATGTTGCTGATGGTCCCGCAACTGGTGACAATTCTGGTTCTATTTTTCGTCGTTTGCAGGTTAGATTTATATAGCACGTTGAACAGAGATACAATTTATCTTGATTCTCAACCGATTGTGGCATAAATTGCTTAACATAATCCGTAACTGGTTTTAGTTTACTCGAACTTTGAGTCGCGAAATGGTTTACAACACTTTCGAAATTTATCCATTATCAAATTTAATGCACTAGTACTTATTTATTAGTCACTTTAACACACTGTTTTTTTTACAAATTTTAAAAAATGTTGCTCCTTATTTAAATGTTGTTTACAAATAATCACAATGTCAACTAATCAAAATTTTAAATTTTAACTGTTATTTATATCGACAATATTTTTTTTTTGTTTTCAAAAGAATTACTCATCGTTTAACAGGTACACCTGTCAAGTAAAAATAATCAACACCCCCAATTAAAAAAGAAAAAAAACATTTTATTTAGTCTTATAAAATAATCTAAGAAACAAAAGGGATTTATGGTACTATGGTTAACCAATTTTCAAACGATATAAACCAGGGGGTGGCACCTTCCAATTCGGTGACTCATACTTAAATGTGACGCTAAATTGAATATTATTAATAAACAAAACAAAAAAATTAAACAGTAGCAAAACACTGAAATATCTATTCAAATATAGTTTTTCCATATAAAAATGAAATAATGCTCTTACTAAAACGTATTTTGCAAGAATACAAAAAATAACTCTAGTCTAGTATTTTAATATGTTGTAAAATATTAGTTACCAAATTCTTTAAAAAAAAAAAAAAAAAAAAAAAATTGGTTTTGAGAAAATTGAAAAAGAACATTTTGGCGGGAAATTTAAAGAAGAAGAAATTAAACAACATACTATTTTTATATTTTTTTATTAATTGTTATTAATTTATCTTTAAAATGATCCCAAAATTATAATTATCGGACAATTAGTTTTCTTTTTATTGCCATAAATACAATATCATGATTATCATTTTTCTCAAAATTTGACACCCTGTATTTTTAACAACAA